>CM028135.1:673137500-675637500 GCA_016271365.2 Neoceratodus forsteri
ACAGTGGGAGTATCACTTCCCTCATTTTGGAGGTGAGCCCCCTAGCAATGCATCCAAGCATCCTGTTGGCCTTTGCCACTGCCCTCCTACAAGTCTGAGTTTTTCATCTTGACATCCACCACCACCCCGAGGTCCCTCTCTGCCATCAAGACTTGTAACATCCCCCCCCAAGGATGTACACTTGGCCTGGGTTTCTGACTCCCAGGTGCAGTACCTTGCATTTCCCTGCATTGAACCTCAGCTTCCCCTTTCTAGACCACCTTTCCAGAGCCTCCAGGTCCCCCTGTAGGGCCACTCTCCCCTCCTCCCCATCCACCACTGCCCCTAGTTTTGAGTCATCCACAAAGAGACTCATCTCACTCCTGATACCCTTCCTTATGTCAGAGATGTAGGTGTTGAACAGGAGAGGCCCAAGGACTGATCCCTGAGGGACTCCCACTAATGACCCTCTTTGGGGATGAGACTATCCTGCCAACCATGACCCTCTGGGTCTGATTCTGGAGCTAATTGCCTATCCATCTGATCATCTGGTTCCCCACACCCATTTATCCCAGATTATCCAACAGGACCCCATGAGGAACAGAGACAAATGCCTTGCTGAATCATAGAACTCTACAGGGTTTGTCTGACACAATTTCCCCAGGATGAATCCATGCTGTCTATTGTCCAGGCACCCCAACTTTTCCAGCTTCCCCATAGTATCTCCTTGACAATGCCCTCCATCACCTTGCCCACCACCGATGTCAGGCTGACGGGCCTGTAGTTCCCTGCCACCTCCCCTTGATCACCCTTGTGGATAGGCACTATATGCACCACTTTCCAGTCCTGGGGCACCCACCCTGTCCTCAGAGAGATGCTAAATAGCTATGCCAGGGGTTTCGCCAGGACATCTGACAGTTTCTTCAGCACTCTGGGATGTAATTTATCCGGCCCTGGTGCTTTAACCAACAGCCTACTTCTTCCTAACTCCCACCAGAACTGCCTTATGTCTGATTCATATCCCCTATCGGCAGCATATACACTGTAAACAACATGGGGGACAAAACAGAACCCTGCAGGACCCACATGACATGGACAAGGGTGCTGAGGAAAAAATACCAGATACCACTCACTGCATCCTGCAAGTGAGGAAAGATTTAAACCAGCTGAGGACTGTACCATCCAGTCCACAATAAACCCACAGGTGCTCCATCAGCACCCAATGGTCCATGGTGTCAAATGCTGTTGAGGGATCGAGGAGAACAAGGATGGAATGTTTTCCCCAATCCCTCACCACCAGAAGCTCATTTAACAATTGAACCAGGGTGGTCTTGGTACCATGCTTTTTTTCTGTAACCTGACTGGAGAAGGTTGTAGATGTCCTCGGTTTTTAAATAGGTTTCCAGTTGAACGACCACAACCTTCTCAGTAACCTTCCCCACAAAGAGAAGGTTAGAGACTGGTCTGTAGTTCACTATGCAGTCCGAGTCTAGTGTAGGTTTTTTCAGGAGTGGTCTGACAACCACCTCCTTCAGAGGCTCATGAAAAAAACTTGATACTAGGGAACTCTGGATTATCCTTGCTAGGACCATGCTGATAACATCAACACACCCCTCAAGGAGGCAGGTTAGTCCCAGGTCCAATCTACAGAAGATTGAGCATAACTCCCGGATGACCCTCACCACATCTACGACTGCCCACTGGTCGAAGTCAGAACAGATCGACTGAATGCCTGAGACCTCAGGCTCATCACCAGAAGCCCCATTAGATGGCACAAACTGAATTTCCGATCTGATAGAGGAAATCTTATCGGCAAAAAACAAAGCAAACTCAACATACTTTGCTTGTGAAAAAGCTCCCCCGGACTGAAGACAGGCTGGATTACATAACCTTTCAACAGTGCAGAAGAGCTGAGCTGGTCTGTTGATTGCTGTGACAATCTTCTTGGACAGGAAATCTGCTTTCTTACAGGAGATTGCCAATTTATAGTCCCTATAATGGGCCATCTATATAAGCTTTTCTCCCTCCAAACCCGTCCTCTGCCAGTGCTGTTCCAAACTTCAAAACCTCATCCTCATCTCCCAGAGAGTCCCATCAAACCACAGGGATCCCTGGTGTGAGATGAGGGGCCGAGCACAGACAGTTGCAATGGAGTCACGGGCTTCAGCAATAACCCTATTATAGGTCACTACCAGCTCCCCCGGCTCCTTACATGCACTCATCAAACCTGATAGGTCCAGTCCCACCATCAGACCCTGTGGGGTCAAACTCTGTAAAGTGTGGTACCAGATCATCTCCATAAGGGTAGGTCTGTTGGCAGAGCCTCGAATGAGAGCCTCACAGTATGGTGGTCCGACCATGTGACCGGCTCCACCATAAGGTGAAAGGTCTCCATTCCCAGCAGGAAGATGAGGTCCAGTGAGTGGCTGTGTATATGGGTTGCAGAGGTAACAACCAGTGGCAGGCCCAACAAACGCATCAGTTGGAGGAAGTCATGACCAAACTGTGAGAGTTCTTCATTGACCCTGGCATTGAAGTCACCCAGAATAATCCATCTTTCTTAATTCACACTTAACCCAGAAGGGTGGAGAGTCTTCTGAATACCATTCCTTAATGTATTCAAAAAGGTAATAGAAATGAGACCACTGAAAATGGGGTAAATTATGCCCATTTTTGATACATGAAACATTCACTTTCAGTGATTTAAGTCCTTTTTCATGGAAAATAAGATATAATATTTTCGAAGTCTATAATGAATTGTTCTGAAATGTTCAATGGTAATGTTTGAAAAGTACAAAGGATTCTTGGCAGAATATTATGTTTAATTATGTAAATTTGCCCCAGTAATTCAATAGGGAGATGTTGCCATTTTTTTCAGGTTTGAATCTATTTTCTGGTTTAACAGCTCCAAATTGCTGTTAACCAAGTAATTAATATTATTTGTAATATGTATTCCCAAATAATTATTTTGACTGTTGGTTGCTTCATGCCCAATTGTTTAGAGCTGGGCGAAAGTCAGAAATTCTGCTTTAGTGGTACTTCCGTGAAATTTCACAGCTTTCACAGAAGTTTCTGAATGTCTGCCTGTGGCAAATAGTAAATCTTCTGAATGTGTTTGGTGAATTTTCACCCTGTTATGACAATCCATTCAGAAAGAATAGGTGAAAAAAACATATTTACCAGGCGCCCAGTGCCCCTCCACCCACCCAAAGCCCTGCCTGAAAAATAAATCAAATTCCCTGTTGGCTAGGGGTCCTTCCCCCCCACCTGATCACCTGCCCCATATATGAAAAATACTTCCCTGGTGCCTAGCAGTCCCTCCACCCACCTTGATCACCTGCCGACATGGATATCATATGCCCTGGTATCTAATGTAACTCACCCATCCCTATCCCCCATATAGAAAAAAAAAAATTTCTTCCTGTTGGTCTAGTGAACCACCTTCCCTAACCCCAATCCCCAGAACATGTATTCATTGCTATTTCCTTGTGATCTAGTGCATCCCCTGCCCACCACCCTGGAAGGTAGTGTCCTACCACCCCTCTCCCCCCATTGCGAACCTGAGTGGGTGATTGGTAGAGCCCTCTTCTCTGCACCATGGCCAGCTGCCCACTGAGCTGTCAATGAAGAAGTGCATATTTGTATAAGCAGGTACTCATTAATTGACAGGACAGCATATGCTCATTCAGTGACAGCTGAATGAATGAGTGTGAGCTGTCAATGAAAGAGTGTGTGCTTGTACCAGTCACTGCTCAGGTTCAGGATGGGGAGAAGTGGGGTGGTGGGACACTATCTGCCAGGGTGGAGGGTACATTAGACAACCAGGAAATAATGGTGAATTCATGTACTGGGGATCGGGGGTGGGGGGGTAACTAGACCACCAGGGAAATGTTTTGACTATACTTAGGGTTGGGATGGAGGGTTACACTGGACACCATGGCATAAGATGTCCAGGTCCAGTGGGTGATCAGGTGAGGGGAGGGACTGCTAGCCACCAGGGAAGTATTTTTTATATATGGAGTGAGTTATTGTGGTCTGGGCTTCAGGTGGGGGGGGCACTGGACACCAGATAAGTATTATTTTGGGTGTTGATTGGTGACCGATGGGGGGCCACTAGATACTTAGGAAATATTAAATGGTAGGGCACCAGTGAAAATTTGGCATTTCCACAAATGTTGCTAATTTTATTTCTGAACATTCACAGAAGCGAATGTCTGACTTTCATGGAAATTCCACCAGTGGATTTTTTTTTGCACAGCTCTACAATTGTTCCTTGGAGCAAGGGCATTTATATGGGTGTATAATAAAAGCCTCCAATTTGTGTTTGTTAATACTGAAACCAAATTCCTTTTTTAAGTAACTCAAAAAATAGGTGGAAGTTCTGGCTCTGGATTTGTAACGTAAATTAAAATGTCATATGCATACAATATTAATTTGATGCTAGAATCCATCCCTTAGCCCTGAAAGACCCTTATAACATTTTAGTGTCTGATGACATTTCTCAGATGTTCAGTGAAATTATAAACATTATTGGGGATAAGGTGCAGCCTTGTTGGACATCTCACTTCAGCTTGTGCAAAATTAAACTACCACCAGAGGAATTTTGGCAAAAGTTTGGAATTTTGCTTCCACTAAATTTGGAATGCACTTCAGCAACTTTCACAAAAATTCTGATTTAGAACAGTGTAACAAATGTATGAATTGTAGATTATTGTATTAAACTGCATAAAAAAATTCTGAAGAACTGATCACTGCCAATTGTCAGTTCTGCAGATTTATTTTCCACAGTTAAATACATTAATCCACAATTCATACACTCATTCCACAGTTCGGTGAGGCACTGAATTGTTGACTGAATTTATGAATTGTTGATTAATGAATTATACTGCAGAAAGAAATTCTGCAGTACTGCAAAATAATTACATGTACTGCTGAATAATTCATTAAACTGCTGAATACAATTCCTCAGAACTGTCATTCTGCAGTTCATGTGTATTATTCCACAGTTCAGTTAAAAAAATTCAACAGAACAAGATGAAAATCTGTGAAACACATTCAGAAGATTCCCATGTTGCCAATAGCAGAAGTTCAGAAAATTTTGTGAAATTTAGAACATTTCATGAAAGTTCTGTGAAAGCAGAATTCATAACTTTTGCCCTGCTCTAGCCTCTCTGTAACTTGAAATAATCTCAAATATAATTATTTGTGTGACTTTGTTGACATTGGGAAAATTTTAAAACATGTTAATCCAGTTTAACAATTGTTTTCCACAGCTGATTTAGCCAATAACTTGAAACATATAGGATCATTCAAGGTGATCAAAGGCATTTTCAACATCCAGGGACACCACTATAACATTTTTAGATGCACAATTAGACATCATATTTAGGGCATTGTGTATGTTGTTATACCCCTTCCATACTTTGACAAAGTCAGCCTGATCATTCTGAATAATGGCTGCAACAACAGCTTCTGATCTTGTGGCCACTGTCAGCAAAATATTTTGTAGTTTACATTAAAAAGTTGTAATGGTCTGTAGGAAGAACAGCAAGAAGGAGCATTGTTTTTTATGAATACCCATTATAAAGGCTTCAACAAAGGAAAGAGGTACAGCATCAGAGTCACAAAAAGAAGAAAATAGTTGTACTATAATAGATAAGGTGTAAGTGTCTTGCAAAAACTTTTGTAAAAATATAAACTCGGACTGTCAGGTCTTGGCATCATTCCTGCAGTCAAATGAGATATGGTGCAGGCATCCAGTAGAGCTTTTTTTTATTTAGTATACATTATTAGAAATTTTCAAACAGAACAATCTCCAAAACAACCCCCAATACAGAACAATGTGTAGGGAAAAGACAAGAAAACTGCAGGTAGCATTGTACTAGATAAAACAATGACAATAAATAATCCCCAACCCTCCCACCCACCCATCTGTGACCCCTAGGTTCCCAGAACCTATAACCGGACAGGTGTCCTGAAATTACCCCCTTCCTCTGGAGTGGGGGCTCAATGGATCAGGAAGAGTTATGAGTGCCCCAGAGTGATAGGAGGGTATAAAGAGATCCCCGCTTGTGGGAGTAGTTTTGGGTCCTCTTCTGCATACCAGCTATGTATTTCTCCAACTGAAGAGCCATCAGAATTTCCCGATGCCACTCCAAGGAAGAAGGAGGAGCCTTACCCTTCCAGTGTCGCAACATGACAATCTTAGCTGCAGCCACAACAAGAGACAGGTGGGCTTTCCTAATGATAGAGGTGCTAAGCGGAAAACCAAACAATAAGCCACTCGGGGTAAAAAGGTTGTCCAACCATAAAAGGGGTCCAAGACCCCTTGGATGGCAGTCCAAAAGGGCCTGATCTTATTGCACTCCCATAAGAGGTGCAGAAGGGACCCTACTGCCCTATGACAATGGTTACAAGATTGCCCATCTTGTATAATCTCAAAGTGGTAAAATACAAATCATGCAATATATTAAATTACACTAAACGATACCTATCCTGTTTTATATATCTGTACATATTCAACCACAAGGCCTTCCAAAATTCTGTGTCAGCAGGCAACTGCAGAGCATGAACCCAATTATAACACATCCCACTGAGAAGATGAGGGTCGATGTATTGGAAATCCTTATAAAGCAAGAACACTGCATGAGGCTGCATAACTAGGGATGGAAGGAAATCCTAACCATGTAGAGACCATACTCACCAGGGCTTGGGACCCAGGAAGTCAAGTATCACATTTTTAAGCTGGAGAAATTTAAATACACCCTGACTCCTTAAATGAAACCTGGTTTGGATGGCTTGAAAAGAAACTATCTCTTCAATCTGGCAAAAATCACCCAAATCGCAAGCGCTCAATTGAAGGCAAAATACAGTTGGAACTGGGCTGTCAGCTATTTTAAAATGGGGATTATTAAACACCAGTTGGGAAATTGCCAAAGGCCATTACCAGGACAGAATGCAGAGGCAGTATAGCGCAGTGGTCTAAGGCTCTGAGCTGCAAATTTGGTGACATCCAGCAGACCAGACCTGGGTTTGAATCCCACAGCTTCCACTTGCATACTGTGTGACCCTGAGCAAGTCACTTAACCTCCTTGTGCTCCCAGGTCACTCCTGTAAAAAAGCTTTCAGCTTAGTGTGCTATACTTGGTTAAACAACTAAATAATAATAATAAAGATAAGTCTGCAATTGCCCCCATGCCTTGAGGGATCATTCAATGGGGGTAGCATGCAACTGACAGGATAGCTGAGATAGCCTAAGGTAGAGGAGACTGTTGAGAGAACAGCCCACCCCAATGGTCAGGGATCTGTCAATGTCCAGCCAAAGAGGGGTGTATATTGAAGAGCCTAACTGTTTATTGCTGGCACACCACCTAAAGAGTTTACTGACATGCTGAGAACCATAATACAAAAATGCCGAGAGGAGAGACAATCCACCAGTCAACTTAGGAGCAGTCAGTTTAATATAGGTTCTATGGACAATGGAAAATTTCAAAAGAAATGAATTAAAGAGACACTGTAAACAGAGAAACAAGGTCTTGGGAAGATGGAAACCCAGCATTCACAGGGGGTATAATAAGCAGGGCAGCACATTCATCTTGAAAATGCTGACCATTCTCAGAGGGACAAAGGAAGGGCAGATCAATGCTCAAGATCAGACTTAAGGACATCAAGAAGTCTGGAGAGATTCCCCTTGACCATTAATGATAAGGACTTTGCAATCTTAACTCCCAAATAGGTTAAAACCCAAGGCTCCCAGGAAAGGCCTGGGCATACCACATCTTGTTTGTGGACAAAGTTATTAAGGGGAAAAACTTTGGTTTTAGAGAGGTTCAACTTACAGAAAGAGACCTTGGAAAAATTAGCAATCTCCTGAAGAAGAGTAGGGAGAGATGGCAAAGGATCCTCGAGATGCAGAAGCAAATCATCTGCATACGCCAAGAGGGTATAGCACCTGCCTTCCACAGGAATCCCTCTCAAGGCAGCCGATGTACATAAACACTTAATGAGTGGCTCCAGATAGAAATTGAATAAAAGGGGAGTTAAGGGACACCCTTGCTGGATTCCACATTGCAGATGGAATGAGACAAAAAGATGGCCATTACACCAGATACAAGCAGATGGCGCCGAATATAGTAAATGCACCCACTTGATAAAGCCCTCAGGGAGGCTGAACCTGCCTAAGGTGGTAAAAAGATAGGACCAGGCCACCTGGTCAAAAGCTTTCTCCATATCCAGAGAGACCAAGCATGCTGGGGACTTACTTTCCCTGGACGTGGCCAGCAGGTACATGAGTGTCCTGAGATGGTCACCGAAATACCATCCAGACATGAAACTGACCTGCTCATGACTGATAACAGGGGCCATGACAGGGGCTAACCAGGTGGCCAGAATTTTGGAGATGACTTTAATGTCCGTATTCAGTAGAGAAATTGGCAATAGTGTTTGGCTAATAAAGGGTCTCTACCAGGCTTTGGTATTAGAGTAACCAGAGCATCTAGTAAACTGGAATCCTCCAACCCATGCTTGAACCAAAAATTAGAAACCTCGACTAACACAGGGGCAACCTCAGAGACACATGCAACATTAAAGTTATTGGTCAGACCATCCGGCCCTGGTGCTTTATCCTGCGGGAGAAGACGAATGGCCACCTCAAGTTTGGATTGCGAAATAGGAACCCCCAGTGAAGATGTAGCCAGAATGTACAATGTCAGAAGAGGCAGTAGAGCTTTTTCACTTGTGTTTAAAGTTGGCAGGTCTATACTGTATATGAGAAAAAAATGAGGTAATTCTGGAGATTATTCTGATTTGTACAACAGAAAGTAATAACTGTAAAACACTTTATTAATCTCTTGCTGGCCCATTGTAATATTATTGGTTAGATCACTGCATTTAATACTTAAAATTGATTGGAGTGCTTTCCTTTTTGCAGCATTAAAGCAAGGATTTTCCCAGATCAATCCAATTGGGAATAATATTTGGGTTTATTAAACATAATGGGGCCAATTCTAAAAGCCCTTAGAATGATGTAAGGTGCCTGCATCAAACATAATCGACACAAGTGGAACCTTGCATCAAGAAATTCACCCTGAGCTATTCCCAAAAGCAGCATGTGGTAAACACAGGCTGCTTGCAGCAAAGAGGGCTTGTGCCAGCCTTGAACCAGAACATTGGCTGCATCATAGAGCTATGGGACTGGAGGCAGATGCAAGCTACCATATCACCTAATTCAGTATTCTAAAAAAAACAGAGAATAACTGTTTAAGTACCATTAGACCAGCCAGGGGCTGGTCTAAGTGTACTTAGTTGTCCACTGGATGTTGTGCCAATGTGCCACTGGGGTCCCAATCCCCCCTAGAAAATACTGCCCTGATAGTCTAGGGCAACCACCCCAAGCCCTGATCCCTGATCCTCATAGAAAAAAATAAATGTAAATTGCCCTGTCCATCTAGGGCACCCCCACTCCCCAACAGCCCTGATCCCAGATCCCCTTTTAAAAATAGATGTACATTGTCTTGTACATCAAGGACACACACACCCCATCAGCCCCAATTCCTGATCCCCTTGTAAAAATAAATGTAAATTGCTCTGTAAATCTAGGGCACCCCCACCCCCAGTAGACCCGGTCCCCTTGTAAAAAGAAATTTACATTGCCCTGTAATCTAGGGCAACCACTCCAACTGCCCTGGTCACCCTGATTTATATGGCAAACAGTCCTTGGTTGTCTAGTGGTCCTGCCACCCCCCACCCCAGCTGGCAGTGCCCCACCACCCCTTTCTTAAGCTGGCAACCAGCACAACCCTACTCACATCTCCATGGCTGGCTGCCGATTGAGCTATCAATGAATGCATACTTTATAGGAGAGCAGGGGGTGCCTTAAATTTACAGGGCAATTTACATTTATTTTTAATAGGGGATCAGAGATCAGGGCTGTTGGGGGTTGGGGTGCCCTAGACATACAGGGCCAATTATATTTCTTTCCACAAGGGGATATGGGCTGTTGGGGGGGTCGGCGGTGCCCTAGATGTACAGGGCAATGTACATTTATTTTTACTCAGGGATTGGGGCTGTTGGGGGGCAGGGATGCCCTAGATGTACAGAGCAATTTAAAACTATTTGTACAAAGGGATCAAAGATGGGGGCTGGGGGCAATAGGCACCAGGCACCTGTCTATGGTTCTTTTGCCACAGAGCTGACCCAAGGCTTGAGGCAAACCTTCCTCTTTTGCCGTCTGTGTGGTGCAGGGGTATGTTTGCTACATGCCACAGGACTTTGACGCCGGGACCCTACCCGATAGAGAATTAGGTGTAGGGTCCCCAGTGCACCAGCAATCAGTGCAAGCCACATTTGGTACAGCTTGCACTGACATTGGAGAATCAGACCCAATGAGTATTTCCATATGTTCAGCTGTAAAGGAGTTATACTAATATTTCAGTTTATCAAATAAGTAAGCATACAACATTAAGTTCATTTGAATGTGCTTAATCTGAACTTCTTTAATTGAAGCCTCCTTTGTTCACATTTCTTTTGTCATTTTTCTATTTTTTTAGCTGAGTGTGATAAACAGATACCATGAATAAATGCCCTATATGCATCTCATATAGTATTTTATAAAATGGGGAAGGGATTTTAGCTATTCTGATTGGTCAATAGCCATGTGTTAGAAGTGCCTAATGCATGGCTAAAATTAGAGACCCCATGTAGAATACACAGTCCCATTTTATAAGCAGAATAAGCCACTCTGGGGAGTGCAATGGGCAGTTCTAATGCACAGCTAGGTTGTTGGAGGCACTTGGCCTGTGGCCTCGTGCCTCACTATGCCCAACCAAGACATGTGTTAGAACTGTCTAATACACACCCCATCATGTCTTATTGTTTACATAAGTGACATCAGATGCTATTTTATTAGTGAAAAAGCCATTAGTTTATTTAATAATTAGTTCCGAGAAGCTAGGGTCTTTTAATTATAATAATAAATCTAATTTCCTATTGAAGCAATTTTTGTTTGCGTCCCCAGATGCTAGGATGGCATGGTCAACTCATGTGGGGTACAGTCTGAAAAAAATATTGGATAAAACATAATGTTCTCTAGGAAATTAATTAAAAGATTTTAGAAATTAGGAACAAATTTATTCTGGTGTAAATGCTATATTGGGGTTAATAAAAATAATAGATTTGTTTAATGATATTATTGTACCACCATGGGTCTACTAATGCCAAATCCTGCATTTGCCACCTGCCTTAATAGCAAGTTAGCTGATCTGCTTAAAGCACTATTGCTAGCAGTGGAGAGAAGGTTAGGTTCTAGTACCAAACTGAAATCACCTGAAATGATGTGTGGACGTGTGAAAAGTGATCATTGTATAAAAACAACTTGACAAAAAAATTGCTATCTGTATATATGAGTTAGGGGCATATAGCAAAGCAAAGGTAAAAAGTCACTTTTAAATATATCATTGGGTATAGACAGCTCAGAGTCAAAGAGGACAGGCACGCCACATTATTTAGTGTTATGTTTTATGAAAGCATATCCCTCTCCAAGTCCTGTTGAATTATTTTGTGTTGTTTTCTGAAAAATGGGGTTCAGTTAGGAACAGACAGTTGATTTTATTTTTTTGCCAATACTTAGAAATCCTTCTAACTTTATCCTGCATACCATTGTCATTCCATACCATTGCTTTTTCATTCAAAATATGCATCTTAACAAACATAAAATGACAAGAGAATTGCTGTTGTACAGTTGTATAATTCTATTAAATTGCACATTCTTTTCCTTTGAAGCTAATTTTTTAAGAGCCATCTCATTTTATATTTGTTACTTTATCAACTACCCCACAAAAGATCCTCACTTAAACTAACAGCTCCTTACACTTCAAAAAAATTGCCACCCTGCAATCAGGCAGACTAAATTAGTCTGTTGCTGACAGTTCCAAATCAATATTTAAACAAGACAAAGTCTAGAAGAGGGGGGTGGATCTAGCAGCCCAGTCAGCAGCAGCACTTTTCTGGAGTTCCCTGCGAAAGCTCTACCAAATTATAAAATAACCTTATTCTCCATTGACTTTTCTCAAGAAATTGACTCAGTGATTGAAGTAGTCATTGACTGCTACTTCAAATATAAAAACTACCTTGAAATAGGCCGAGCTAAAACAACGAAGCAGGATTTCTTCCACCCGCACACTCCCGCCGCCAAGCCACCAGACCATGTGGATAGCTCTCTCGCCCAACTACAAGTGCAGAACCAAGGCAGCCTCATTAACCTCATTACAATAAGCAGTTAATGCACTTACTAAAATGGTGCAGAATATGGACCAAAAATGTTATGCCTTTTCATAATGTTTTCTGGCTGTAGAATCTTGACTGGAGGCGATGGGGGAGATCATCAAACAGCAGAGGCGATGGCAAGGAAGTCCCTAGCCACCATAAATACCTTGCTTAAAGAGCAGGCCACACTTTGGAGCCATGTGGAGCAGTTGGAAAATAGCAAACAAGCGGCGAATATCCATATTTTGGGTCTCCCTGAAGAGATGGGGGGGAGTTAGCCTTCTACAATATCTGGAACATTGGCTCGCAGAATTGACCGGGTCTACAGAATTTAGAATTATTAAAGCCTACAGGATTTCACCCAGATAGTCTACCTCCATGGTGGACAATCCCTGTACTGTTTTGGCAACCCTTTCTTCTTCAGAAGAGCAAGATCTTATACTGGGGCTATTTGTAGAAACGGACCAGTTTATCTAGAGGAGACGCGGGTGCTTTTCTTCTTGGACCTTTCATATGCCACTAGAATGAGATGTAAGCCTTCAATCGGTTCAAGCATAGACTCAGGGACCTGGGGATAATGTACTTGATGGCTTTCCCAGCTCGGTTGTGCTTTTCAGAAGGCTGCAGACAATACCACTTTACGGATCCAAAGGAGGCAGGAATCTGGTTAGAGATCACTGCTACACAGGCCCAGAATGACTGGGAAAGTGATGCAGAAAAATATGAGGAGGACTGAACATTACAAGAGTCATTTCTGGACATTTCTTATATCCTGGTTTGGATTCACCTTAATTTGGGGACATTAAAGTTAATGATATAGTGGCCATTAAACCTGAGTCAGGGAATATTGGGTCTGTATTTCTGGGAAACATACTTAATAATTTGAACATTTTTTAAACTGCATGCATTGGTATATTCCCTATGTACTCCATCGGGGGTAATCTTAAACTTGATGGCAAGCTTCACTATAATCGTAAGCGAGATGCACTGTTTCTTTTTAGAATCCCAAAAGAATGCAGGACAACACATCTTTTTTTTTTCATTAAATATATTTTATTAGGTTTTTCTTTTTTTTTTTTCCCCACCACAATGTTTACAGGCATCCAACATACATTATAATCTGCGTACCTTACAAGCTTTTGCACAAAGAGAGAGTGAAGAAAAAATGTTTCCTCTTGGAATTATTGCTAGTTGTATAAGGTGCAACAGGATAGACAAATGCCTGTATCCCACACCCTCCCCAACCCACCCTGACTGCCAATAGGTAATACTGTTTTTCTTATAACACATATAATTCACCTCAAGAACTCTTAAACTGTAACTGGATACTAAGGAGCTCCAATGTTAGTTTTGCCCTGTTCATTCTGGATCAGCAACAAATTTTTAAGGGATCCCAGATTTGTTTAACTTTGTCCATATTATTAGACACTTCAGCTACAACCCGCTCTGCTTGTATAGCAAACATTATTTCTCAATACCATAGTTTATTGGGAAAATTCCTCCTCATAAGGAAAGGAAGGGCCCTGGGATTCACCTCCTGTGCTAATCGTAAGTCACACTCTATATCTAACCAGAGGGGATGCTAATGGTACTCGGGAGAGGGGTTAGGGGAAGTTAACCAATGCCACATTCTTGTTAGGTGTATCGCTAAATAATATAAATAAAAGTTTGGGGTCTGAAACCCACCATCTATCTTTTGACGGGTAAGCTTAATATAGCTACGCCTAGACTTTTTACCTGCCCATAAAAAGGAATTAACTATTTTTTGCAGCTGCAGCAACCAGGAGTTCAGCAGGGCCCAGTTATATATTTGTAATACGTATAATATATAAGGTAGAATATTCATTTTTACTATACTCATTCTGCCCCACAGGGACAAAGGTAGCCAGGACCAGCATTTGATATCTTCCTTTAAAGTATTAACAAGGGTGTCAAGGTTGAGTTTCTTCATCATTTGGGGGGAGGAGTGAAGATTAATTCCTAGATATCTAAGCTTGTCTGCACGCCACTGTAAACACAGGTTTACAATTTCTGCCTTCTGTGAATATTTGTTAAGGGAAAAGACTTCCGTCTTCTCTAGATTCAATTTGTAGTTGGAAAGGGAGCCATATTGGGAAATTACTGTAAATGCTACCGGGAGAGAGTGTGAAGGGGATAAAATATGTAATAAAATGTCATCTGCATATGTGGAGAGCTTGTATTCCATATCACCTATCTTAATACCCAAAATTAAAAGAGAGGAATTCAATTTCCTTATAAGGGGCTCTAGTAAAAGGTTAAATAAGTATGGTGAGTGAGAACAACCTTGCCACATCCCTTGCTTTAAAAAAAAGAAGTAGAAAGCACATTACACTGGACTCTTTCAGAGGGAGAGGAGTAGAGTATTTTAACCCATTTTATAAATTCCTGGGGAATACCGTATTTTGGGAGCAGAGAAAAGAGGTAATCCCATGACACCCAATCAAAAGCTTTTTCTGTGTCCAAGGACACCAAAACAGCACGTGTAAGGGAATCCTTTGACACAGAAAAGAGATAGGTCACTTTCCGAAGATGGTCAGAGGAAAGGCGGCCTTTAACAAATCCCACCTGCTCACGACTAATCAGTGAGTCCCAGACTTGGTTCAGTCTTAATGCCATGATCTTAGCAAGGATTTTTAAGTCCACATTAATGAGAGATATGGGTCTATAGTTAGTAATGAGCATAGGGTCTTTTCCCAGTTTGGGTAGGACTACTATAGAGGCCTGGGTAAGGGAGAAATCAGATATGCCATTAGTATAAAGGAACTGGAAGGTATTTAGGAGAATAGGTGCTAATATGTTTTTAAATGTTTTATAAAAATTTGAGGAGTAACCATCTGGGCTGGGTGCTTTATCTAAGGGGAGTGATTCAATGGCATCAGTTACTTCTTTAATTGTTATAGGGGCCTTTAGAATGAAAATTTGGGATTCAGAAAGTGCTGGGATATTAATATCTCCCATAAAGGAATCTAACATTTGCTGCAAAAAGGAGGAGGTAGGCGGTATGTATAAACGATCATAATAGTCTCGAAAGACTTTATTAACATCCATGGGGGAGGTGAGAATATTACCTGTTGTAGAATAAATGAAGGTAATAATTCTGTCTGATGTTTGAGACCTAAGCTGGAGAGCCAGAAACTTCCCAGCTCTTTCTCCTTGATCAAAATAAGAGATCTTGGATCTAAGCATGTGAAATTCAGCTTTTCAGCTAACACTAAGTTGTATTGTGCCCGCAAGGATTCCACTTTTTCCCAATTCTCTTCCAGGGATGAAGCTGATAAATTGGCTTCCGTTATTGTGATCTGGTTAAAGAGGAAAGGGTCTGATTTTGTTGTTTTTTATGCTTCGAAGCTATACGGATCAGTTCTCCCCTTAAGGCACATTTTAACGTGCACCATAGAACTCCATTTTAGACGTAGATGGGGAGTTACATTCCATGAAGTCTGAAACAAAAGATTGTAAACGTTGAGTAGTTTCTTTCAGATTTTAAGAGTTGGTTATTAATTTTCCAGTTTGTTCTTTTGAACGTTAGGTGCAACATTTAATATTAACTGCACCACATGATGATTGGAAAAAACCTTAGAGGAGTAAAAAACTGATACCACCCCATGGAGGTGTTCAACACTTATAAGGAAGTAATCTAAGCATGAAAATGAATGATGTGGGAGAGAGTGAAATGAGAATTCCTTCTTCTCAGGATAGATTATTCTCCAGGGGTCTATAAGACCTAATGAATGTATTAGCTCATGCAAGGCTTTCTGTCCTGGTGACAGGGAGACTTTAGTGTTACCTGATCTGTCTAATGTATTCGATAGGACTTGGTTCCAATCACCTCCCAGAACTATTGGCAACACTGACCATGTAGCCAGTATTGTCAAGAGGTTCATAAAAAAATTAGGGTTCTCTGAATTAGGGACATAGATAGATCCTAGAATCATCTCAGATTGTCCCTAATAATAATGTAGTGACCTTCAGGGTCCGACACCTCTTGTAGTAAACAAAATGGTATCTGTCGTGCAATAAGTATGGCAGTTCCCCTTTGTCGAGAGTTCAGACCTGAGCCAAAAGCCTGTCCTACCCAGCATCTACAAAAAAGACTAATTTGAGTAGACAGGAGATGTGCCTCCTGCAGAAAGGCTATGTCCACTTGAAGACTATGGAGATGCAATAATATTTTAATTCTCTTGGCAGGTGTCTGAGCCCTTTTGACATTCCATGAACAGAAATTATATCCCAACATTTTAGCTGAGCAACCAGAAAAATAATGTCCTTGTGTACTAGAGCATAAAAAAGTAACAAAGGTGTAGTAAAACCCAGTTACCTATGGCAGTCCCCATCCCACTCAATTTTTTAAAGTCCTCCCCCCTTATCAATATAACATTTACTTGTAAAAAAAAAACAAGATAATAATTCCCTGAGCCCCCTGTAACAAAAATAAAATAGGAGAAAGTTTTGACCCCTAACCATGGAGTCGAGAATGGGAACTCTTCCCCCAATTGTAAAGACATGTCTGCTTCTGCCCCAATGCTGCAGCACTTCTCTACTCCCTCTGCCTCCCCCCCCCAAAGAAAACCCTCAGCGTCACAACATTGCAATCCCCAATTAAACTCAAGGGGTAAACTATACCATATAAGAGCACATTAAAACAATCCACATTACTATGCATGTCTCCAACAATTTCAATTTAAAAATTAACACATGTAATGTTTCCATTATTCCCTTATAGAACATAAATATTACTTAGTCAGTTTTGACCATATATATGTAATAAAAAACAAGAAAAGATAAAAAAGAAGAACATACCTCCTCGTCATTTGTTAGGGACATTAGGAGCTTAATAGTAAATTATATGCCAGGGCTTAGCATGCCTGATTTACTTGAATGTCTGGGAAAAACAAAACAAAACTAAAAAATAAAGAGTAAGCACTTGCATATTCTTGAGTCCAGACCTAGAGCTGTATCTCTTTTTTCGGTCTGTGTAGATACTGGTCAGTTGTTAATTCATTGTTGGGTCCGGTCTCTTGTAAAGGTTGCCGTAGTAGTTTCTTGCCGACAGGAAAAAACACATGCCTTGTGCATGTTTGAGCAGTCCAGCAGCCGCACTGAAGAGCACCTTCCAATTTTCGCTCCACAGCCACCACTCCCGTTTAAATTCACTGCACCCAATACTGAGCAGGGAAACCAAAAAATCAAGCTATATATGCAAACTTGTTTATTTTACTGACCAGCCATCAGGCATGCAATTCCACCAGATCACAGCCAGGCTGTTTCTACTTACTGAATCGAATTCAACTCAGGAAAACTGATGTGCTCCTTTTTCTCATCAGTTAGCCTCCCCAGCCCTTGAAAATACCATTGGATCTACAATGAATAGTGACAGACTTTCCAACAAAACTATTTTACCATGATAGTTCCTTCCCTTACACGATTTTGAAGTTGTAGGGTCAACGATGTGTGAATAGGTCAGGGAACATAACAGCAAGATTTTCTGTAGCTTGTTCTGCATTTTCGAATGATCTCCAGCTTCCCTGATGCTGGACCGATAACTTGGCAGGCTATATCATTTTGAATTTTATTCTGGCAGCTATCAGCTTAGTTACCGATGGATGGTATTCGTCTTGTTTCTGCCTGGTGGCTGCTGATAGATCCTGCAAAATTCTCAGGGAGGCCTTCTCCTATTTAATCTCCTTCAATTCTTTAACCTTGGATAAAATGTGTTGCCGATCTATAAAACTTAACAGTCGGACGATGAATGGTCTGGGCTTGGCACCAACAAGGGGTCTGGGCTTTAATGACCTGTGAGCCCATTCCACATGGTATGTGTTGGCGTGCGGTGGAAGGTCAACAATTTTCAACAGGAGCTTTTGTGTAAAGAGTACCATAGAAGATCCTTCGGCTACTTCAGGCATGCTAAATATAACTAGGTTATTCCTCCTGTTTCAACCCTCGAGGTCTTCAAATTTAGCCTTATTTATTCTCTGTCTAAGTGCCACTACTTTGGGGTTTAGATGAGATTTCCAGCCCTCTAGTGAAGTTGTTCTTGCTGCAATGTCGGAGATCTTTATATTTGTTTCTTTTAAATCTGCCTTCATGCTTTTGAATTCTGTTGCGAACTTCAGAAGGGCTTGCTTAAGCGGTTCCATCTCGGTGAGAAATCTATCTTCTGTTAGCGGAGCAGGGCTGTTAGCTTTTACATTTGCATTTTACAGTTGCATTTTTACTTGTAGCTGTGGCCTGGGTTTTCACCCGCTTAGCCATTTTATCCGGTGTTTGAGGAGGCGTACGAGCAGGGAGGCCTTGACACATTTCCACCTCCATTAGATCTTAATAAGCTTTTTCCCCCAGAGAAGTGTCAATTGCAAGTATCACCAAGCTGTAAGGTATTGCGATGTCGATCAGCAGAGTTTTGTTTTGTAGCAGTTGCTAAATTAAGGATTTTTAAGAGCATAGGAGAGGGAGCAGAGCAGTCACATGTCCTCTGAGGGTGAGTGCATCACGTGATCCCAGGATAACACATCTTAATTTGCTTTCCTTACCAGTGGTTTGGAGATTAAGGTAGAGACAGTAAAATGTTAAATGTTAAATGTTACTGATATTTAAGTAACTCTGAGCAGGTGCAATTCAATTTCTTTTCCTATCTCCTTTGCTTTTTAATATAGCCTAAATGAGAGATGCTGGCTCTTCATAAGAGCCCATTCATGGGACAGTGAAATGATCTGTGTAGGGGCGGGTTTCCAGGAATATTTATTCTGATGTGTCTGTCATATACAGAGGAGTATCATCCGCATTAGTCTCCCCTGGCTAAGTAGGGAAAATCTAGCACCACACTGGTTTTAAATAGGGCTTTAGGAGCTCTGGAAAGAGGGACACATTGTTCTCAAGTTTGACTTCTTAAATAGGACCTGTTAGGTCAGTTACAGCAAAACTGTTTACTAGCTCTGAACTTATTATAGGGGCATTGGCTACATTATAGCTTAATTTCAAATGTTTTCTTGTAACTCACTGATCTTGGTAATGCCTCTTAATGCTGTACCAAAAGAACTTGTAATCTTCATCCTTAGTAATGTATAATGTCTACACAATGCCTGATATACTGGTTCAGATTTTATATATTTCTCTGCTTACAGTATGTATGAAATGCTATAAATAAAAAGTTAAAAAAAAAAGATAGAGCCTAGAACTACCCTCCTTCCAAAGAGCATTAAACAAACTGCCAGTCAACCCTCATACTCTCCAAAACCCCCATCAACATGTATTGTAGCCTAGGATTATGTAACTTGCTACTTTAATATTTACATTCAGAGGACTGGAACAAAAAAAGGAAAAAAATGGAAAGAAGAACAAAGTTGTATTTTATTATAATTAGACCTACATATCATTAACTATCATATTAAGCATTCACAATACAAGCTTTCACCAGTAACTTCACTGAAAAATACATAATTCTCATAATACCATCTGTAGACACTATAAAGTTTACATACCTTAGTATCTCTGACCTAATAGCCGCAAAGGAAAACAGTTAAATTAGAAAGTATCTCATAAAGAATGTGTACATTTGTAAAGGCACTAAAGTATAACTACTCTGGCTATTCAGGTTCCAATTTATTGATTGACTGGTTATGTCTTTTAAGTGATAAAATTTCAAATATATACTAAGAAAATAGACAAGTCACAAAATCACTCATTATACATTTTAAAAGATAAAAATATTTAGTGTTCTTATTATAATTACATTCACATAAAATCTCCTGTGAGTATACAATGAACTTCTTTCCTATATAAAAATTGTCATAATTCAGTGATATTATTATTATACTCGGACTATTAAGTTGCTAAATCTACATTTCATTTATTTTAATTTGATTCATTAACTTAATATGTTGATTGAATCTCTGGGTCTACTGTACTGCTGACCCTATTCTTTAGAAGATGAAAGCTTCCATATATCCAAAGCTAGAATCACTAAGATTAGCAATATCTTGTCCAGTATCTGATATGTCTATCAGCTGACCTTATGATTTTCTTGGCTGAGACTGTGGTTCAGAGGATGGTTATTTACTTTGTAAAGACTAGTTGCTGTTAATATAATGGCCACTGCTTTCTGTGATTTATATGCACATAATGTCTGAGTCAAATTTAACTGCTTCATCAGCCATGTGGAATAAATGATGAGTGCCATCAAATTAAATCTTCAAGTTGTTGGGCATCCCATGTAAGAAAAAAACCTCGATGGACCATAATGCTGATGTAACTGGATAAACAGTTTTCTTTCTTTAAAGCTCTCTAAGCCCAGATCTGAAAAAGCATCATTTCAGAGTTTTGTATTATAGCTGAGTTCCTTCTCATTACTTTGAACAATTGCGCTCAATCCTGGAATTTGAGGAATTTCTTAAACAAGATACTGGGGAACTTGAAATATGGGTTTGCTTAGCTGGAGTGTGATGTGTGTGTTCCAACTCCATCTCTTTCTCTAAGCTTTTATGGGCAGAAAATTCAGTAAACCATTTTTCAAAATATTTTACAATGTCCAGGCTTTCTGCCCCCTCTGGTAGACCCAGGATTTTAATATTATTGTGTCTTGCACACCATTCGATGTCTTAAATTTTATCTTGAAACAATTCAATCACTTGAGAGTCTTTAGTTTGCCTTTTCTCCATTTTGGGAATAAAATAGTCTGTATCAGACAACCCTGTCTCAAATTCAGACATATTCTTATTTATCCCCACCACTTTAGATGTGATCTGTGTAACTTGCATGTTAATTTGACCAATGTTTAACCCTATTTATGCAATACCAGATCTAATCTCCTTGAATTGCAGCTAGGACATGTTTTCTAGCAAGGTAACTTAAGCTGGTATGTAACTCCTTTGCCAGGTTACAAGTGTAATCTTCCTGTGTCTCATTCTCAAGTAATTCAAAGATTGTTTTATTGTTGTTCACCTTATCTATAGTACCAGTTGCTCCTTTTAAGCTTTATGAATTGGAATTGAAGTTAGAAAAATGGGTCATGACCCGTGTAGAAATAAATTGCTTATACTTGAAGGTTAGTTTTATTTAATAAAGGGAATGCTGAGAATTTGAAATTTGTGCCTACTAGGGCCAAAGAAATCAGATCAAAGTGCTTAAGATTACTTTGTTGAGTGCTAGCTGTTCAACATCTTAAGGTTGCTTATGTCTGAGGCAAGATAATCGGAGGTTGTGGTACTTGTATTAAATTAGCTTTGTCTTCGTCTGTACCAGCCAGTAGCTTAAGGAAGCATTCTGCAACAACAGAAGGTTAAAGTAACTCTGTATTATTTAGTTCTCTACTGTTAACTGTAACATCCAATCTAGTAAGAGGCAAAGTCAGAGGGTGTAATAAACAAAAAGGATGCTGTATGCAAGTGGAGTTGTCTACTTCTAAAGTGCCAGATGTTGCATATAGTGGTCATCACAGATCATGAGAGATCAGGGAGGTCACAAGATATCTGGTGTAATATGCACGCAGTGTAGTTTTAGTTATAGTTTATTTACAAGTTCAGTCACACAGTCACCATTCAGCATGATTTTTAAGGCACCTTTAGCAGAGCAGATCAGTCTTTTCATGTACCTTTTGTTTTTGGGCTACAACCAGTTCCACTGATCTCCAGCACTGTCTGCAGATTTAAGGGACGAAAAGGCCAGCCATCTGACCTGAGAGATTTTTTCTCAGGGCTCAGGAGAGAAGTGTCCTTTCTCAGTAACTAGGCAAAGACTGCCAAAACTCTTCTCTTACAGGAGCTTTTATACCCCTCTCTGGTAACATGTGTTCTGCCCCTTTTTACATATAGAAACATAGAAACAAAGACTTTGATGGCAGATAAGGACCGCTTGGCCCACCTAGTCTGCCCATTTCCCTACCTACAGGATAAGCTGCAGATCCTAGTTAACCAACAGCCTAATCCTTCCTACCCCCGACAAGAATTGCCTTATGTCTGTCCCATGCATTCTTGAATTCTCCCACAGTTTTAGACCCCACAACCTCCTCAGGAAGGCTGTTTCATGTGTCCACCACCCTCTCTGTGAAAAAATACATTCTCACATTGCCCCTGAGCTGTCCCCTTTCTATCTTCAAATTGTGTCCTCTTGTTCTTGCACATCTCTTTTTCTGAAAGATGCTACCCTCTTGGACTTTGTTAATCAAACTATGGTACTTACACGTTTCTATCATGTCCCCCCTCTCCCTCCTTTCCTCAAGGGTATACATATTATGCTCCTTTAGTCTCTTCTCATATGGCTTCTCTTGCAGACCCTACACCATTTTAGTTGCCCTCCTCTGGACTGCCTCTATCCTGTCTGTGTCCTTGCGGAGATGGGGTCTCCAGAACTGGATGCAGTACTCCAGATGGGATCTTGCCAACTGTCTGTACAGAGGGATAACAACTTGCCTCTCCCTATGCATCTCAGTATCCCCCCAGCCCTCCCTACTGCCTTCTCACATTGCTTGTTAACCTTAAGGTCATCTGATATGATTACCCCCAGGTCCCTTTCCATTTTTGTTGTTGTTACTACCTCCCCCCCCATTGTGTAATCTTCCCCTGGGTTTTTGTTTCCCAGGTGTATCATTTTGCACTTCTTTGCATTGAATCCAAGCTGCCATACTTCTGACCATTCCTCCAACCTTGCCAAGTACCTTCTCATCCTTTCCACGCCTCCTTGTGTATCAGCTCTGTTGCAGATCTTTGTATCATTTACAAAGAGGCATACTTTTTCTTCCAGTCCCTCTGCAATTTCACTTATAAAGACATTAAAAAGGACTGGACCCAGTACTGAACCCTGCAGTACCCCACTAGTAACCCCTCTTTCTTCAGAGTGAACTCCATTTACAGTTACCTTCTGTGTCCTGCTGTCCAGCCAATGTTTTACACATGCTACTACCCTGGGACCCACTCCCAGGCTGGTTAATTTGATTATTAATCTTTTATGTGGGACTGTGTCAAATGCCTTGCTAAAGTCTAGGTAGGCCATGTCCACAGCCCCTCCCTGGTCTACTACTTTGGTCACCCAGTCAAAGAAATCAGATTTGTCTGACATGACCTTTCCGCTGTGAACCCGTGCTGCCTTGGGTCCTGTGCCCCACTTTCCTCTAGGTACTCAACAGTTCTTTCCTTCAGAAGTGATTCCATCACTTTTCCTACCACAGAGGTCAAACTGACAGGTTTGTAGTTTACTGCCTCTGCCTCCCAGTTTTGTGAAGGGAAATCACATCCGCCTTCCTCCGTCTTCAGGTACCACACCATCCTCCCATGATTTGTTAAAAAGAATAGTCAGTGGTGTCACTAGTTCTTCCCTTAATTCTTTTAGAATTCTGGGGTGAATTCCATCTGGCTTCATTGCTTTGTCCACCTTCAGTTTTAGTTCTTTCAGAACCCTTTCTTCTGTGAAAGGACTGGGATTGACCCCCCTATCCAGAGTGCTTCTGTTAACTGGATTAGGCACCTCCCCCTCCTCCTCTTTTGTGAATACTGAGCAGAAGTATTCGTTCAGTATCCCTGCTTTTTCACTGTCCCACTCTGCCCACCCACCCACTGTCCTTTCTAGTCAGCCTCACTATCCCTCCCTTTGTCTTTCTATGCTCCCTGATGTACCTATACAAGGTTTTATCCCCCTTCTTAACCGAGTTGGCTATATTTTCCTCTGTTTGGGCCATTGCTATTCTGACTTCCTCCCTGCTTCCTTCTGCCTTAACTGGTACAGTTCTCTGTCCTGTTCCTTCTGTGTTTCTGTATACTTCCTAAAAGCTATCTTTTTCTCCCTAACCTTCCCTGCCACCTCTTTTGAGAACCATAGTGCCTTTTTATTTCATTTTGATTTGTTTATTTGCTTCACACAAAAAGGATTGTTGCCTCTGTGATGGCAGTTTTGGTGTTTCCCCATTGTTGCTTCACCCCTCCTTCTAGCCTGTTTGCTAGTGCTTTTCTAAGGCACTCTGCCATCTTGCCAAAGTCATCCCTCGTGAAGTCCATTACCCTCACTTTTGTATGGCTTGACTCTGTAGCTGAGTTTATCATGAGCCACACTGTTTGGTGGTCACTTGTTCCCAGATGGCTACCCACTTCTAGATCTGAGATCCTCTCACTGTCCCCATTTGAGAGTATGTGGTCTAAGATTTCTCTCTCATGAGTGGGTTCCAAGACTATCTGTCTGATGCATGCCACCTGTAGTGCATCGAGAATGGCCCTGCTCTTCGATGTGGCTGCAGCAAAGGTGCTCCAGTTAACATCTGGCATATTCAGGTCCCCCATCAACAGTATCTCCCCTTCTCTGCCATCCTAAGGATGCCTTCTATCATATCCTTGTCCATTCTCTCTCCCTGACATGGGGGTCTTTATACAACCCCTGTGCAGATTGTGGTGCCATTTCCAGACTCTAAGGTGACCCACAGTGCCTCTTCTCCTCCCTGTTTACTTTTTTGTTCCGTTGCTTTTATCCCTTCCCTTACATAGAGAGCTACTCCTCCCCCTCTTCTACCCTCACCGTCTCTCCTGTAGGTTGTGTACCCTGGTATGTTAACATCCCAGTCATGGTTCTCTGTCTACCATGTTTATGTGTCTGCTACAATATCCAGGAATCCCTCTTCCATCAAGGCCACAAGTTCAGGGAGCTTGTTGCCCAGACTATGGGTATTGGTACTCATTACCCTCCATTTCTTGATGGCCTTACCCCTTTTTCCCCATCTCTGTCCTTATTGTCTTTGTCATTTTCTCCATTTACCCCTGCCCTTCTCCCTATTGACATCTCTATCTTGGTGTTTACCTCACTTACTACCCTGATTTTTTTGGGGGGAGGGGCTAGGATTTCCCTGCTCCTTTCCTCTCTGGCACCATGTAATCTGCCTTTTTTTACAAATAAGGGTGTTTAAGAGTGTAATAAATAGGCTACACAGTCTATGCAGTGCACAAATATAGTTTTCTGTTCTGCTTCCTTATGCAGCAACATCCCTTTCTTACTTTAAGTATGGCTCAACAGGTAAGAGGGAAAGAACTTTTAATCATTAACAAGTACAGGCTCCTCCCAGGAGCCTGTCATCAATCTCCCACAATATGGTACAAAAAGGGGAAATAACAGCCCTTCAGCTCTTTAAGGGAAGATACTGCTAGCACTGACATGGGTAAGGCAAAATTAAAAACAGTCTGTGCAAGGAGTGCCTAGGAAGGGAAGCCTAGTAGATACTGTAGAGTTTGTTGTAGCTGCCTAGTCTATACCTGGCCTTACTACTTAAACAGCCCAAACCATTGTGTACATTTGTTTCTGTGTTTTCTATGGTTAGGGCCTGCAGTTCAAGGCTCACAGTGCTCCCTTACTCTCCTTTTCTTTTACTCCCTTTTATACCCTCCCCATCATCTGGTTGCCGCCAACTGAAAATAAAAATATCTCCAAGGAATGCAGCTCTCTGTTCATTTATTTTAGTATGGAACACATGGCACAAAACACTAGTCACATAGACATTTTCCACCTGCTGAACAGGGACTTATCACCCTGACACAGCAGTGCTCTCTCACATTCTCTCAGGATTGAAAACCAATTGAACATAACAGTTAATTGTGGTTCTCCCAGCAACTTGGTATTTTGTTTTCTTACTAATAGCCATAGAAAAGAAAGGAAAAGGGGAAATTGTTTAACCAGTGAAGGCACACTAAGCCAGATCTTGTTTACAGGTGTGACCTGGGAACACAATGAAGTTAAGTGACTTTCTCAGGGTCACACAGTATGCAAGTGGGGTCTGATGGGATTCAAACCTAGGTGTCCAGGTTTGTAGCTCAGTGCCCTTAACCAATATGCTGTATTGCCTTGTATTTAATGGACATTCTTTTGCCATGAGGTCATTTGTATTGTTCTGAATAAAATTTGATTGTCATCTTGTTAGCACTGTTGTTTGCTTGGGAGCTGGCATCAAGACTTACTATGGGACCAAATGTTGCTTACTGCCTGCTGGAAAGAAGTATAGCTCAGTTTGGTTCAAAACATCTGAGAAAGGGAATCATTAAAAGGTACACACAATCCAGAGATATGTAAGTGCACTTGAATATAAGTAGACCCAGTATTGTTTCTTCAGCAACATTACATGGCAAATTTTGCATTTTTTTTGTGTCTTTGGTAACTGGGTAAGGCCCACTAGGCACAAGTGCCTGTTTTCAGGGGTGACCTGGAACACTGGGTGGTTAAGTGACTTGCTCAGAGTCACACAGTATGCAAGTGGAGGTTGTGAGAATCAAACTCAGGTCTAGTCTGCAGGATGTACCAAGCTCGTTCACACCTCGTTCCTCTAACCTCTAGGCTATACTGCCAGCCCAATTATTTGTGGAGAGATTTTTAAAGAGAGTTTAGGATCAGTAATTCAGTGTTCCTCCTCTATGATGCCATCTTAAATCAAGCTATCTCCCAATTCTAAAGTGTTAATGCTGACACAGAGAGGACATCAATGGTGTTGGTTTATTTTGGTTTTATGGTATGTGTCTACTGGGAGGCCACCTTTGGTGCCACTAAATACCTCCCTTTCCTTTGCCAGTTGCCCAACCTCAGAAAAAAATAGATCAGTTTAGAAAGAAAAATGTAGCCATTGGGTACCCAACCAAGGTGACCCTGCACCTCCACCATCACAATATGTGTGCCAAACCTCAGTGTTGGATAGATTAGTTTAAAAGAAATCTGCAGTCACTGGGTATCCAACTCAGATGCCCTCATGCCCTCTAATGTTCTGGCACTTGGTGCCCAACCATGGTGTCACACAGAATGATAAAACTGTATGGCCACTGAGTGAACTACCCAAGTGCCACTGAAAACTTACCAGTCTTGACACTGGATGCTCAAATCCAGTGTTAGAATGATAATTAAAAAAGCAGTCACTGGGCATGCAACCATATTGGCTGCTTCTCCTCCAAGTGACTGGTATAAGAAGCTCAACACATGGAGAACACCTATCACCCCTTCCAAATGGCAGCTGACATGATCCCTCACTTTCTTAACTGGCAACCATCTAAATGAATGGCAACTGCAGTTGATGAAATACACCTACTCAGCGTGTTTTTCAAAAATCTCTTTTTTGTGATATTCAGCACAATTTGGTACCTATAAAATACACACAGTGTGGATGAATTCCATCAATCACAAATTCAAGTGATTGAAATGGTGGATAACTGAAAGGGGTAAGTGAAGTATTTGAACAAGTCACTGTCTGGGAGGGATGGCATTGGTGGGGATGGGGGTACCATTAGTTACCAGGGAATCATAGACATGGGGCAGAGTATGGAAGAGGTACCACTGGATGCAATGGATACTTAGACATGGGGCAGAACTTAGGAGGGATTTATCACAGAATGCCAGGGCTACCTGGAATGGGGCAGGGTGTGAGAGTGGTTGATACTGGACATGAGGTATATTTGGAATCAGGAAGAGCATGAAAGCATGTGTGCCACTGGAGCCCAGGGAGACTTGAAATGGGGCAGGGTGGGGGTACAACTGGATACCAAGGGTGCAGTGACATTTGGTAGGATGTAGTATGGTGGTGGCACTGGACACCACAGATATTAAGACTGGGTAGGGTGTGGAAGGGGCTGCCATTGTACAACATTGGTTTATTGGCTGGGGCAGAATGATGAATGCAGTACCACTATACACCAGGGAGTTGATGCCCAGGGCAAGGAGAGGAAGGGGTGGGGTGGGTGTGTAACTGTACTGCCTTGAATCTTTGGCACAGGTAACGATAAAGGCAAGGAGATGTTTGGCAACAAGGTATTGCTCCATTTAAAAGTATTGACAATGCTGGCATGCCAGTGCAAAGTAGTGTGAATCAGGTATTAAATTTCTTTTTTTTTAATGTAAGGAAATGCAGAGCAAAACACTATGTTAAAGCATAAGTTAATGTTGAGCCTTAAAAATCAAATGTTTGGAAATGTGCTCTTAGAATGAAAGTCAAAGTCTCCTGAGCCTTAGAGAAACTGTGGTATGGTTTTTCTTATGGTTTGAAATATCATCCAGTTCACCTTCTGCATTGCATTAACTTCAGCATGCTCTCACCATGCGCTTGCATATGAGAATTTTTCTTTAACTGGAAAGGCAGTTTCAAAGTTAGTGTAATGCCAATGCTAAATTGGACATGTCCACCCGGGGATGGGAAGCAGTTCCTGCAGGAAGTCTTGGACTTCATCTTTGACATGGTTTTGGAGTCTCCCAGATGGATTGTTCTAGGATACTTCAATGCCTGGGTCAACAATGAACTGTCGCAATTTGGACAGGATTTCCTCCAGCTTATGAATTCTCTGGGCTTCACTCAGGTTCACACACACCTCTGTGGCCTATAAGCACAGTCATTCGTTGGACCTGATCTTTCTACTGGGTATGCAGACCTCTGACCTGGTGATGGAACCAGTCAGTTGGTCTGACCATCACACTATTAGGTTCAATTTCTAGGCTCCATGGTATAGGCCTGCCCCATGGAGATGGTCCAGTACCATCTTTTAAGGTGCTTGACCCCAGATAGTCTGATGCTGATGCTGGACCTATCAGATCTTCCGGGTAAAAGATTGGATCTAGACAATCTGTTACTGACCTATAATAAGGCCATGACAGAGGCTCTGGATTACATAGCTCCTGTCCGAGTTTGTCACCTCACCCTTTGCACTTGGTCCCCTTGGTTTGATGGGATCTTGAAGGAGTTGAGGAGAGTGGTGTGAAGGATGGAACGGTGTTGGTGGAAATCAGGCCTCAATATCAACAGGCTTAGATTGATGGCCCATTACATGGACTACCAATCAGCCATCTCCTGTACGAAGGCAGAGTTCCTGTCCAAGGTGATTGCCACTGCACAGAACTGACCAGCTCAGCTCTTCTGAACTGTGGACAGACTGTGCAATCCAGCCTGTCTGCAGTCCTGTAGTGCATTGTCACAGGAGAAGTGTGACGAGTTTGCTCAGTTATTTGCAGATAAGGTTGCAGACATCAGGTCTGAGATCCATTTAACCCATTCTAATGGGTGTGGCGAAGGTCAGTGGGAGGTTATACGGCATTGATGTGTCTGGTCTGACTTTGACTGGTTGGAGACTGATGACAGTGTGAGGATCATCCAGAGCATGTGGCTGACCTGCTGTAGTTTGGACCTGAGTCCAACGAGCCTCCTTGTGGAGTATGTTGAGGTCATCAGCCTGGTTCTAGCTGAGATAGTCTGGGGTTCCTTTGAGACAGGTGTGTTTCTGGACACCCTGAAAGAGGTAATTGTTGTTATACCTCTCCTTAAGAAATCTTCTCTTGATCCAGATTGTCTCACTAACTACAGACCAGTCTCTAATCTTCCCTTTGTGGGTAAGGTTATTGAGAAGATGGTCACACAGCAGCTGGAGGATCATCTTACCATCCATAATATATATGATCCTCTCCAGTCCAGATTTTGGTAGAGACATAGTACCGAGATGCCTCTGGTTCATGTACTCAGTGATCTCCTGATAGCGAAAGATTGGAAGAGCCATTCCACTTTGGTTCTTCTTGATCTCTCTGCAGCGTTTGACACAGTGGACCATGGTGTGTTATTGAAGCACCTGCGGTTCATCTGTAGACTGTCTGGTACAGTCCTCAAATGGTTTCAGTCATTCCTGACAGGCAGATTTCAGAGAATGGAGTCAGGGATTCATTCTTCTGGCTCCTTCTCTCTGCCTTGTGGGGTGCTTCAGGGCTCTGTTTGATCACCCATGTGGTTCACAGTGTACATGCTGTCATTGGGAGACATTGTAATGTGGTATGGGTTGAGTTTTCACTGCTACGCAGTTGATACACAGCTGTACATGTCCTTTGTGCCTGAACAGGACAATGCTGTCTCAGTCTTTAAAAACTGCCTCTCTGAGATCCAGGATTGGATGAGTTACAATTAACTGAGGTTGAACCTGGACAAAACTGAGGTTTTGGTTATGGACCCAGGTCATTGGGTTGATGGGCTTTTGGCTGGGTGTCCTTCCAGTCTTTGTCTGGGCGACTGCTGGCTCATGGCTTCTAACTGGTGCAGAGTCTGGGCATTGTCTTTGATGAGGGAGTGACGTTTAAATCTCAGGTGTCGTCTGTTGTCAAGTCTGCTTTTTACCATCTGAGGAATACCACCTGGATTAAGCACCTGGTCCTGCCTGATGACCTTCCAATGTTGGGCCACACCTTTGTGACCACCTGCCTTGACTACTGCAACTGCCTGTACCTAGGGCTACCAGGGGTGGGTATCCGTCACTTGCAGCTGGTGCAGAATGTGGCGGCCAGGCTGTTGACTGATTTGTTTTAATCTAGCCATGTCAGGCCTGCCTGCCTATTCAGGGGCATATCACCTTTAAGGTCAGCTTGCTGACCTACAAAGCCCTACATGGACAGGGACCATGTTTTTTGAAAGAGCTTTAATGCCCCTGCTGCCTCCTCCGCCCACTCCACTCCACTGATAAGGGATTGCTAGAGATTCCCTTGGTGCATATGAATACCTCTGGAGCCCATGCATTTATATTTGAGGCCACAACCCTGTGGAACTCTCTACCTTGTTGGATAAGGGAGTGCCAGACCGTGGACAGCTTTAAATCTGCATTGAAAATGCATCTTTTCTATCTGGCTTTCCTGGAGTTTGAATGAACTGAAGAATGTGACTGTATTTTATCTATTCATGATTATTTTAATGTGTTATTAAATTTTGACCCTATTGTATTTTTTAATTAAGTAATGTAAAGTGAAAATACTATCCAGAGTGTTATAACCTAACAAATATGTAAATAAGAAATACATTAGTTTTCTTTTAACCCATATCTCCAAATGTGAAAGCAACATTTGTGTGTATATTTTCAATCCAATGCATAGTAAAGTAATGGGGTGATAATTCCATTCCTTTTTATACAATTGAATGATGAAGCCTTTCTCCCAACCTCTGGGTAATCTTAAGGGATTATAATAAATATAAACAGGTGAGTTTCATAGTCAGTGAAATATTGGAAGGGGATTCTCCTCCCCAGTACACATGGTCCCAAGCTAAGGGGGTGAGTGTTGTTGATTACATATTTGCATTTCATTGGTAAACGCATGATTTTTATGAACTATTGGTCATACCAAGCATGACCATTTTCCTCATTCACTAAAATTAAACTCACACTATCTTTTGTCATCAAGCAAAAATCTTTTTCACGATTCTCAACTAGAGATTCAGAATAGTAGAGAAGTGCTTTTTTGATTAAACTAGAAATTAACCTCTTGAATATTCTATGAAGTAAGAAAACTGCATAAAGTTTGCAGGATCTAATACGGTTGTTTAATTAAAGAGAACTGTAAAACAGCCGAAATAAATGTTTATCCTGATCTATGAACTGCCCCACTTCTAATGACATCCAGCTCTAACTCCCGTCCTGCCATCCTAGTGATCCTCAGAATCCATTTCCCATCCCTCAGAGCCATGGTGATCAGTAGGCACCTAACCTCCCACTCCTCCTCCCTCACAGTCAAATGATCTGTCTCCCTCATGATGAGGTTCCCCACCAGGAGTTGCTTCCCCCTTTTCTGGCATCCTCTTCCACCTTCCTTGGGGAGTCCACTATGGAGAAACCCCACATCTTTCCTAGTCAATACTGTGGGAGCCCCCATTGGACAGTCCCACCCCACCAGTGTGGCGTATGAGTTGTGTACCATCTGGGGGATGTGCCTCTGATCTACCACTCTTGCTCTTCCATAGCCCACTGATATCCAGCTGCTCCTCCTCCCTGGGAACTTTGAGGCAGCAGTGGTGGACTTGGTAGTCCCTGGGTGGGGGAGGAGGCCTTTCAAATCCTAGCCAACTCAGCTTGGAGTCAAGCAGTCCCCCCCCCCTCAGTCCAGGGAGGTGCACCCAGATGGGGAATCACTGCAGTCTCCAGAATGTATCCCTGCAAACTGCTTCCCCATAGCCACTGCATTGCACCATGTGGAAGTGTAGTAATTCCCTGGAGGTCCTGTGCTTAGTTTCCTCTGTCTGTCTCAAGTCTGTTGCAACAGAACTTAAAAACAACTCTCTTTTCTTTGTTGTCTCTGTATTATTCCCCATCTACAGGCAGGCCACCTGTAGAATTTTCTCTCTGTCCCCTTGCTCTAATTAGGTCTCTGGGAATCTGCTATCAGTTTCCCCTTCCCATACAAGTACCTTTCAGTTATGGTACAATTGTGCGCACAGTTGGCTGCGCGTTAGTGCACACATTCCCTCTTGAATGTGTGAAGTGGATCGAGCAAGTTGCACTTGCAAAAGTACGAATTTACAAGGCAAAAAAAATCCCTATTTGCAGCCTGTAACTACCATCCTAAAGGTGTACACTGTAGCATGCTAGCTCCCCTGTTTGCAGGACTTCCTTGTAGAGCCAGTCTCTCACTGCAACCCTGTAGGCACTGTCTACAAAGCGCTTGTTGCCGGGTGGCTCAGAAAAACATTTCACACTGTACACTATCATGTAAAGTACTAAAACAAAGAAATGTGCAATAGTATGTACATGTAAAATATTGACAAAAAAGGAAGACCTTTTCTTTGTTTAAGGGTACTTAAAGGTTTTATTCCCCTCTGGGTTTAGGTGTAGGTCTTGTGAATGAAACCAAAGAGGTTTTTTTTTAATTTTGCAGCTCTAGCTTTCGGCTGTAGTTCAAACAGGTTACAGTTTGCAGAAATGAATTATAGACTGTGAAGCAGTCCTGTGCAAAAGATTTGATTTGTGCAAAAGCACTAAAAAAATAGGTATGGCAATACTGTTTAGGGTTAAATATAGTGTTTAATTTAAAAAGGTGCCTGTTTATTTCTGTGCACAGAAAACTCCTGTTGCTAAGTAGGTTTGGGGCGTGTTCCTCCTGCTTCTTATCCCTATCATGCCTTATTCTCTTATAGAACTGGCTGGCCCCTTTATCACTAGCTATATTGGACTGAGGACACGTGGGAGGAGCCAGAGCAGCAGAGAACCACCCAAACCAGAATTATTTTGTTTAGAATACTTTGAAATGTGATTCCAATGCCACTGTAATATTATTTATGAAGAGACTCATCAGTTAATATGTTTAAAGATTAATAATATTGTATATTTGCTGAAAAGTAATTGTTTGTATGAAAAGGGGCTGAGCTTAGCTTCACCACCTGACTCTATCTCTGTATAAAGAAGAGCCCTTGTAGAGATAGATCAGATTAGGGCTCAGTAGAGTTTGGATCACTAGATCCTAGCTGTGAGAGGGTAACAGGGCTCAGCAAGAAGCTGAGCCTATCTCTGACCCTAGTGCCTTCTAGTGGTCAAGTATTGAATGGACTTATTTTGTGTTTAATTTAAAACCCTCTTTTTTATTTCTTTGGTCATTTTCAGTCCACGGTTTTGATTTATTTTACTGCTGAATAAAAGCTATTTTGAGTTTGGATTCTAGTGTCTGCCTCCATCTATTCCCACACTTCTTATACTTGGTGGCAGTGGTGGGATTCGTTGAGGCACCCCAGTTACTGGTGAATCAATGTGGAGTATCAAACCTGGTACTCATATGGAGGTTTGTAAGGTTCCAGCAGTGACCACACAACCAAGTCCAAGTGAGGTCCAGACCCTCTGTATGGTGGAGATTTCTCAAGAGCCTCTGTTACCTGGGCAGGGAGATGTATGAAGAAAGACCAAGAGAGAGGGTGAAGAAGAGGAGTTGGAAGGTGCCACCTCTGCAGAAGAAGAGAAGGTACTTGATAAACAGCCTCTGATGATATACAGGACCTGTTGCATTGGTTATGTATCAGGCAGAAGGACATGGAAAGGCAAAGGGAAATAGAACATAAGCAGAATGAAGCCCGGTGGAATGACACCTTCCATGCCATACAAAGCATAGTGGTCTCTAGACCTAATATAGCCCGGGATGTCGCTGGACCTAAGGACATTAAGATTGCCTAATTGACTGATGCAGATGACATCAAAGCCTACATCACCACCTTTGAGAGGGTGACAGAAGCATGCCGATGGCCCAAGGACCAGTGGGTGATAAGTTTGACTCCTCGTCTATCGGGTAAGGCACAGTTGGCCTGTAGTCATGTGGATGCGAGACATGTGAATGATTATGACTATTTGTGACAGGCTATACTCAAACATTATGACATTAACGTAGAGACCTATCAACAGAGATTCAGGACTTTCTGGTTTCATATTATTGATTTCCCCCAAGAAACATATACTGGTCTGCATGACTTAAGCTATAAATGGTCACAGCCTTCTACAAGATCAATTGAACAATTGATGGAGTAGGTTATCCTGGAGCAGTTTGTTAAAATTCTACCGCAAGACGTCCAGACGTGGGTAAGGGAACATCGCCCGGAGACATCACAGAAGGCTATTGACCTGGCAGAGGACTATATTGTGGCCAGACCAGCATGGACAAAGGGATACTCAAGAGCCCGTGGACCCTTACCCATGGTAAGAAACTTTAACAATACTTCTGGAACAATTAATACAGGTAATGTACAGATTAATGTAGCTAAGACGGGGAGAGTATATAATGCAGATATCATCTACCATGGTTGCCAGGAGAGGGGGCACATAGTCATACATTCTCCAAAAAGAAAGAAAGAGACAGCACCAATAGCATTAGCCAGTTAGGGGCATTATATGACTATGGCCAATATAGAAGTAAAAGATGTCCCTGCCTTACTGGATTCAGGCAGCGGTCAAACATTGGTGCAAGAGAACTTGTTACCAAAGATAGACACTGGGGCAATATGGGTGTTACGTGCATTCATGGGGATGTTCACTACTACCCCATAGAGAATACCACCCTGACTGTACAAGGCTTGGAACACCCTATGAAGGTGGGACTGGTACCAAATCTGCCTGTACCTACAGTCATTGGATGTGACTTTCCTGGGTTCAACCTGTTGATAACGACAGCCCCTAACCTGAATGCTGTCACCTCCAGGGCACAGGCACAATGCACTCAAGTACTAACACCCCAACATGCCTTTCTTTTTGAGGGCGAACTGTATTGTATGCCAGGGAAAGACAGGAAGTCGTGGAAAAGTCATAGAAAAGATAAAATGGACTGGAACTCAAAAGTTATAGACATGCCTGAAGCCCTTGAAAAATGTATAGATAATGTACAGTTTCAGAGTGAACAAATGGCAGATAATATATCAACACCTTTCTTTTCACAGGTGGTTACCCCTGATAGCAATGCTCCATACCCCAGATTCATTATGAATAAAAATGTGTTATATAGAGTGTAGAAATGCTTCCACTGGGGTAACTATAGAACACTTAGTAATGCCAACACAATAACAACAGCAACTGATGTATTTGGACATGACATTTCCATGGCTGGGCACCTAGGGAGGGACAGGACCCTTAGTAGGCTACTACACAGATTTTATTGACCGGGTATTCATGACCAAGTAGCCAACTATTGTAAAAGCTGTAAGGAATGTCAAAAAGTAGCCTCCATTACAAGGAAAGAAAAAGTCCCAATGCAACCCTTGCCACTGATCACAACACCATTTGAGAGGTTAGCTATGGACATTGTGGAGCCTTTACCAAAGAGTAGTAAGGGGAATAGATTTATTTTGGTTTTGTGCGATTACACAACCGGGTACCTAGAGGCTATCCCCTTAAGAATGGTTATTGCCCCTAAAATAGCAGAAAAGCTTTTAAAGGTATTCAGTAGAATGGGAGTTCTTCAGGAAATACTCACGGACAGGGGCAGCAATTTCAGATCAGCCCTGTTAGCCCACTTATACAAGACCTTAGGGGTAGAGGCACTGCATACATCACCATACCACCCCCAGACTGATGGACTGGTAGAACGGTTCAACAAAACTTTGAAAAAAATGCTGCAGAAATATGTTCAGGATGAAGAAAAGACCTGGGATGTCTATTTACCTTTGTTAATGTTTGCATATAGAGAAGTACCCCAGGCTTCTACCAGTTTTCCCCCCTTTGAGTTACTCTTTGGAGAGAATCCCTGAGGCCCCTTGGACATTATTAAAGAAAGGTGGGAAGGTAGAAAGGGGACTGAGGGTACTCCAACCATAAAGTAAATCATGCAGCTCATACAAAGGTTGGCACAATATGTACAGTGGGCACACCAGACTAATCAAAAGAAACAAAAGGAGCAAAAGGGTCAATATGATCAAGGTATGGGACACAAGACATTTTCTCCTGGAGATAAAGTGATTTTATTATTGCCGTCTACTGATAGCAAGCTTGCCATGAAATGGCAAGGCCCTTATCTGGTCCAGAGGCAAGTGGAACCAGCAAATTATGAGATCAAATTACCAGAGAAAAGGAGAAAATGTCAGGTGTACCATGTCAACCTCCTGGAGAAATGGGTTGATTGTACAGAGTGACGTATCTCTTGCCATCCCTCTTTGTGCACCCTGAGAAACCAGCCACTGAATTGGAACAGGCCTAGCAGAGACTGGAAGGCTCGGGAGGATATAAAGACCTGGATATTAGCCCCGAGTAAGACCCTATGCACAAAGAAGCTTTGGATCACTTGATAATGAAGTTCCAGGGAGCCTTCACTAGCTTACCATGAAAAATAAAGGGGTTGGAACATAGGATCCAAGTGAATCAGACTACACCAATTTGGAAGAAGCCCTACCGACTGCCAGAAAGGGTGAAGGGTGAGGGGTGAGTTAATTCAGGAGGTGCAGAAGATGCAAAAACTGGGGATGACTGAGCCATCTACTAATGACTGGGTTTCCCTATAGTTGCAATAAATAAAAAGGAGGGCAGCATCAGACTGTGCCTTGATTTTCACGACCTGAATGCAGTATCAAAATGTGATGCATATTCAATGTCCAGGATCGACTATATTATTAAATGCCCAGTATATCAGTACCTTCAATTTAACAAAGGGGTACTGACAGATCCCCTTGAACCAACAGGACAGGGAGAAGATGGCCTTCAGTACACCACTAGGCCTATTCCACTTTACAACTATGCCCTTTGAGCTGCATGATGCACCTGCTACCTTTCAGATGTTCATGGATAGAGTCCAAAGGGAGTATATGAACTACAGTGCCACTTATTTAGATGATGTTATAGTCTATAGCCCAAACTGGGAAGTGCACCTGCAGCACCTGAACCAGTTATTTGAAGCTGTTACCCAAACAAGGCTTACAATAAACTCTAACAAGTGTTTCCTGGCTGGAAGGGACACAAAATATCTAGGATTCAGAATTGGGCATGGGCAGGTTAAACTGGATGTTGAGAATGTGGACACTGTGGCCAATAGTCCCCACCCCCATATTAAACACAATGTAAGATCTTTTCTAGGGTTGGTGGGGTACTACAGAAGATTGATCTCTAATTTTGCCACAGTAGCCAGCCCCCTAACTGATCTGACAAAGACAAATAACCTGACTACTCTAAAATGGATGCCCAAGTGTGAAGAGGCATTTTGCACTATAAAAGCCCATTTGTGTGCATCTCCTATACTTAGGATCCCAGATTTCGACCATCCTTTTATAGTGCAAACAGATGCCTCTAACACTAGAATAGGGTCTGTCTTGTCACAGTGTTTTGAAGGAGAAGAACACCCCATCATATTTATCAGCTATAAACTGCATGAAAGGGAGACTAGGTATTGCACTTTAGAAAAGGAATGCTTAGCCTTGAAGTGGGCGATAGAAGCCTTGAAATTCTATTTGTGGGGTGTTGACCTTGAGGTGTGGACAGATCACAATCTTTTGTGTTGGTTGCAGGTCATGAAGCATAAGATCCCCCACATCATGTGGTGGTATCTGTCCCTGCAACCTTACAGATTCACTATTAAACAACAATCTAAGCCATGGCACTGAGGGCTGAGGCACTGGTTGCCTTACCTCACGTTATGCTGGCGACCCATGTTCGGGAATGAGCATGGGCTGCTGGGGGTCAGTGGGGAGGAGAGGGATCGAGCATCCATAGGACTGCTGTCCCTCTCCCGGGAGGAGATGCATCAGCGGTTTGGCGCAGGACTGGACCCTGATGGAGGCTAGGGGCAGGAGCACTGAATCACTATAGAATGGGGGGTAGATGAGGCAGACACTCGGAGGAGCATGTACAGGAGCGTGTGTGCTCTCTCCTTGTGGTGTCATTGCACGCCTCATCTGCGGGGACAAAAATCACTGGTGGAAAAACAAGGTACTGGCACTGCAAAGAATGGCGTTTGGTCCCTGCAGGCGCCGCCCCCTCTATGGGCAGTAACCCCTCCAGCACCGAATCTAGACGTAGGTGGGTTGAGGGATCCCCGCTGCCCCACCATGGGGGGCAAGCCATGGGGCAGCTGGAGGGGTAGGCTGTGACAGGACTGGGGGAGCTGACATGAGGCATCACCGCTAGGGGCCAGGGTGGATAAAAAGATCAACTAAAAAAAAAAAAAACATCGATCTGGTCTAGCCAACATGAATGCTGATTTCATGTCCCATTGTGGGGAGGAGTCAAATGCACAGACAGAATCAGACCTCGTGGTGAATGATGATAAGGTATCAGAGAATAATCTCTGATACCTGATTGTTTCGTATATGTTTTGTTTTTGTTAGGGACCCTGAGGTGGAGCTTCGGAGAGTGGGAGAGCCAAAGCTCCATCTCTCCCTTGGGAGAGATCTGATTAGTACTGCCTGGATTTTCTCTTGAAACCATTAGCTTTAGGAAAAACCTATTGTTTTTCTCTTGGGTAGGGAGGAGTATGTGGAAGGGTAGTAATTCCCTGGAGGTCCTGTGCTTTCTTTCCTCTGTCTGTCTCAAGTCTGTTGCAACAGCTCTTAAAAACAACTCTTTTTTCTTTATCTTTCTGTTTTTCCCCATCTACAGGCAGGCCACCTGTAGAATTTTCTCTCTGTCCCCTAGCTCTAATTAGGTCTCTGGGAATCCACTCCCAGTTTCCCCTTCCCATATAAGTACCTTTCAGTTACGGCACGATCATGCGCATATTGCCTCTCAAGTGTACGAGGTGGAGCAAGCGAGTTGCACTCGCAAAAGTATGAATTTACAAGGCAAAGAAATCCCTATTTGCAGCCTGTAAATACCAGCCTAAAGATGTACACTGTAGCCTGCCAGCTCCCCTGTTTGCAGGACTTCCTTGTAGAGCCGGTCGCTTGCAGCAACCCTGTAGGCACTGTTTACAAAGCGCTTGTTGCAGCGCGGCTCAGAAAAACATTTCACACTGCACGCTATCATATAAAGCACTAAAACAAGGAAATGTTCAATAGTGTGTACTTGTAAAATATTGCCATAAAAAGGAAGACCTTTTCTTTGTTTAAGGGTACTTAAGGGTTTAATTCCCCTCTGGGTTCAGGTGTAGGTCTTGTGAATGAAACCAAAGAGTTTTTTTTTTGCAGCTCTAGGTTTTGGCTGCAGCTCAAACAGGTTACAGTTTGCAGAAATGAATTATAGACTGTGAAGCAGTCCTGTGCATAAGCTTTGGTTTGTGCAAATGCACTAAAAAAGTAGGCTTGGCAATACTGTTTAGGGTTTAATATAGCATATAATTTAAAAAGGTACCTGTTTATTGCTGTGCACAGAAAACCCCTGTTGCTAAGAAGGTTTGGAGTGCGTTCCTCCTGCTTCTTAGCCCTCTCATGCCTCAGTCTCCTGTACAGCCTGCTGGCTCCTTTGGCACTAGCTATATTAGACTGAGGACATGTGGGAGGAGCCAGAGCAGCAGAGAACCACCCAAACCAGAATTATTTTGTTTAGAATGCTTTGAAATGTGATTCCAATGCCACTGTAACATTATTTATGAAGAGACTCACCCACTAATATGTTTAAAGATTAATAATATTGTACATTTGCTGAAAAGTAATTGTTTTTATAAAAAGGGGCAGAGCTCAGCTTCACCACCTGACCCTATCTCTATATAAAGAAGAGCCCTTGTAGTGATGGATCAGATTAGGGCTCAGTGGAGTTTGGATCACTAGATCCTAGCTGTGAGAGGACAACAGGGCTCAGCAAGGAGCTGACCCTATCTCTGACTGTCTCTAGTGCCTTCTAGTGGTGAAGTATTGAATAGACTTATTTTGTGTTTAATTTAAAACCCTCTATTTATTTCTTTGGCCATTTTCAGTCCGCTGTTTTGATTTATTTTACTGCTGAATAAAAGCTATTTTGAGTTTGGAATCTGGTGTCTGCCTCCATCTATTCCAACACCTCTTACACACCACTCCCAGCATGTCTATTTCCTACCCTGCTTGCTTTATTTTCCTTTCTTTGAACCCTTTTGTACCCTTGCCCTAGAAAGGGTGCTTCACCTCTTCCTCACTTTCTGTTAGACACTACCACTTTTCCTTCCCTAGCAGTCTGTGTTTATCAACAACAGTTTAGTAAGTCTCCTACCACAGTTTTCCTACCTCATCTCTGCTGTGCAGAGTGTCCGGCTGCCTCTTTGTGCTGACTCCAGTGAATAGACTCATCTGTGATATCCTTAATGCATTGGTCCATAGCATTGAGGGCTGCTGCATTGGTGGCTGCTTGCGGATGTGTCATTAAATAGGAGAACAACAGGAATAAGGGCTTTGCTGCTCACCATCCAATTGACGTGTCTGGAAGGGTTAGGGACACAGACTTGCTCCTGATTTGTTGGAGAGTGATCCTATGCTGAGCCCTCAAGCTCTGCTCTTTTCTACAGGAGTGGTTTTCATCTGCTGTCTAATCTTAAAGTTGCGCTGAGGAGGAGTCCTGGATGCTGCTCTGAACCCTCATTCCCTTGTTCAAATCCAAATCTGGTGCCTGCTGTTTTGCATAATTATATCTAGCCTTTAAAACAAAGGGCTTTGTGGCTCACTGCCCTACTGACCCATCTTGATGGGCTAGGGATGTGACCTCACTCCCAATTGGTTGGGCAGCAATCCTCTGCTATGCCCTCAAGCTCTGCTCCTTTCCACAGGAGCAGTTTTTGCTGCCTGCTCTTGAAACTGCACTGGAGGGAGGGGAGTCCTGGATGCTGCTCTGGACCCTCTCTCCCTTGTTCAAATCCAAATATGACTATAACTTTAAGCATTGTTCCCACTGTCCAGTGACAAAAAACAGCAATCCACCTGGTTTAATTCTGATTGTAAAAAAATAAGGCTGTATTATCCAGGTGTATTAGATTTGACAGGCAGAACTGGTCTAGGAAAATTTCACTCTTAACAATTATAGGAAAGAGTATAAAAGATTTTTACAAGTTCAGAAACAATTATTTCTGATTTTACAGTGGGAAACAATGCTTAAAGCTATTCAGTTAAAAGACTCTAAGCAGTTCTGGAAATTTGTAGCAAAAGGATCAGGTAATCTTTCTTCAAACATTTCTGCCCACATTACCCACATGGCTTGGGACAATTATTATCAGAAAAACTTCTGTAATGAACAGGAATCTAGTATTCAGCTATAGATCTTTTCAAAGCTGTAGTTATCCACAGGTTCTTTAGATATAACTCCTTACAAAATTTGTGTAGCAATCACATAAACTGAGGCTGACAAAGCACCTGGCCCAGATAGGGTTCCAGCGTACTTATATAAAATTCAGATTGAATGGTGGAATAACCTTCTTGTCATTCTTTTTAACAAAAGCATAGCAGAAAACTAAATTTCATTTGAATGGAAAGGTAATATTATAATTCCGATTCTTAAAAGAGGAGACCCTGCTTTGTCTGAACTATATAGACCCATAAGCCTGATAAATTGTTTAGGAACAGTGTTTGCAAGGGTCCTTCCAGCCAGAATAAATCTTTGGCTAGAAAAAGAGGATATATTAAATCCATATCAAGTAGAATTTAAAAAAGGTTACTGAACAGTGGATCTGTATTTTATCTTACAACATACAGAAAAATATTTTCTTAAAAAACACATTCCATTATATTTGGCTTTCATAAACTTTAAGGGGGCTTTCAATTGAGTCTGTAGATCAGGTCTTTGGGGAAAAACTGTTTGCATTAAAAAACCGATCATGTCATATTATGGATAATTATAAACCTCTATTCTGAAATTAGACTTCTGTTAGGTACAATCTATAAGGTGACATCTCGGACCCATTTAAAGCAACAGTTCTGGATAATCAGAAAGTTATTATCAAAATTCAGATTTTTGCTGGAAGCATGCAGCTATAATTCTGGTTTTCATCTCTGGAAATTATTTTTTTCTAGCAATGTTTTGTTTTTCAGACATTTAAGATGTATTTGATTTGTTGTGGATACACAGCATATATGACTGATGCCTGAATTATAACCCCACTCCTTCCTTATGTCACAGCATGACTTTTGTTTGCTTCCTTTGAACACTGTGCTGCATGTTCCCTCTTTCATGCATATGCATTGATGCATGCCCAGTATCATGGCGTGACTTTTTGGCCATGATTTCTGTAACTTTTAGCTCTTGTTTTTAATTAAGAAACACTTTCCCCAGTTTATCATTCTACAAAGTCTTAAAATATGTGTTTAGCTGAATGGGGATGGTGGGGGGCATGCACAAGCCTCTTGGTGCTTCGGCAGGAAGAGGAGGGACATTTACCTGCATCACACTATCCAGAATGCTGCACAAAGGCATTCCAATAGTGAAACATGGGACATGATGACCATTTGTAAACAAACAAATGGGGATGAATAACAACATGGTTTAACAGGAAAATGGACTTTGCAGAGAAAAAAAAGCAGGTTTGTACTTCTGCACTTAAGAGCTTTTACATAAGGGGGAAAATACATAGTAATGTAAATAGTACTGCTGCTTTATATCCAATATGGGATTTAATCAGGGATGTATATTTGTTTATAAATGATTTACCATCAATGCTTTTAGCAGGCCAAAGCTATTCATCTGCAGAAAAAGGCATCACAATTCCAACTTTAATGTATGCTGATGATTTAATTCTTATCTTAGTTTCTCCAATGGAACTGGTGAATAAACTGAATCCGTTAGAGGAATGTTACCATAAAAAATAGATGATCTATTAATACAAAAAAAAGCCAAATTATGATCTATGGCAAAATAAAATCATAATAGAAATGGCATATTAATAAGAAAATATTGAATATTGTTCCTTCTTATTGTTATCTGGGACATGTCTTTTCTAATAACAATAGCTGGGCAAAGTGATATCATAAACAAATTGACACATTCAAAAATTGCTTTGTTATGCTTTAATGCTAAATTTGGGGGATATTCACTTACTGCAACACACTGGGCAGAAGAGATGAAAATGAATAGTGTGACTTTACAGTACATATGTAAGACATTTATTTTGATAAGAAGTGTGGCCAAATACAGAAACATTTTACACAGCTGTATAGATCTGTTTTACAGGATTCAAGATCTTCTCCATCAGAAATAATAAGACCAGAATTGGGAAGTGCCAGGATGCAATATTTCACATTATCTGTGAAAATCTCATATTGGATTAAATGCATTAATATAGATTCAAGAAGACTAACTAGAAAATGTTTGGGAGAAAAAGTAAGCTAGCTGGCTCATGAATGACTCCTCTTCATAATGGTTAGAAAATATAATAGATACTCTAAAATTACTGACATACTGACAGACAGATTTAGTCTTTGCTGTATTGGTCCTTCTAAGAATAGATCTCAAAGGAAATGATTTGTTCTTTTTGTTACATCTATGTTGGTCCAATTGAAGGTATCAAATCATTTGCTTCTGGATCTGTTCTAAAATTACTGAAAATTGTGCATCTCTGGGCAGACTATCTTAAAAATATTTGCATATCAGGTAATTATGCCGTGCCAATCAAAAATAAACACAAGCAGATTTTCTCTTATATAAACATAATGAAAATAAGAACTTTTAAATGTCATGGGTGGTACACTCAAAATAAAATAAATCATATTCAAGGGGCCTATGCAACTGAGTGTAGAGTTATACTTGTGCAACTTGAATAATCTTTGTCTGTTTGCCTCTCTATGGGATATACCACCTGTAGGGGGACGAAGGCAAGGAAACCTAGAGGAGGGTTCCACCCCTAGAGGTACTGCAGGAATTATTCCCTTGGCCAAAGTTACCTTAGGACAGAGCCCAAAAGAGTTTTGGTAGCAGGAGACAATGGATGAAAAGTGACTCGATCATACAGTAGGTATGAATGTAAGGTAAGGAGGCTTGACTTCCTAAAGAGAGAGGGAACAGTTATAGGGTCCACCATCCATCTCCATCCAACAATGGAAACCTGTCTGCATAACCTAGGGAATATTACTAAACCTATCTAGGTACTATGACCATTGGCACAGAGGAGAGGGGGAAAAAAAAACCTTTTGAGGAGGAAACCTCAGGGATCTGAGGCCTAGATCACCTTCCCTCCAGGTTTCAGGACATTTTGTTTAGTGAAGGCTCTGCTACTGCAATTTAGTAGGCCAATCCAGGGGTGGAATTTCCAGTTTGGGAGAACACTATCACTTTATCCCTCTAACAGGAATGCCTTGAAGGGTTGCGAATGAACTCTGCAACAAATGGTATACACTGCACATGGTACTGACCTTCAAGGTGAGAGAGGAGAGTGATGACTGCTGAGGCACTCAGCCAGTCTATCGATCTAAGAACAAACTGGGTGAACCAGAAATGAATGTAGGGAAAATAGCTTAGAGGGTGCCTCCAAATCCACTCTGCTAGCTAAATGGGCCCAGCCGATGAGGGCCCCACCCCTCATCGCTGAAGTCTTAAATTCTACATCTAGAGTTGCTGTCAACAAGGTAGATTACTAAAGCTCCACCTGGAGTGAGGATATTTCCACTATGGGCCAAATGAGAAGGACCTCACTCCGAGCTTCATATGCACAAGATGTGGACTTCATGAGTGCAAAGTGAGACCATTGGCTGCAGGGCTAGTCCAAAGCCATGGAAGTACTGGTCACGGTTGGCATGTCTCCGACATGTGGAGAGAATGAAAAGTTGAGAAGGCAGTATGAGGACCCACACATGGGGTATTTTGTAACTCCCAGGAATGCATGTCAGTTGACCCCATTAAAGCCAAATTTGGAGTGAAGTTGAGATTTTGGTACTGATGTGGATAAACAGTAGAAGGTCGGGCAGAGCCAGTGGCCATTGATAGGAAGGAGGAGGCAACGAGTGTTAATGCATGAACAAATGATGTTTTGATAATGAGTGATATGATATGATAGGATGTGCAGAGCAGCAGTAGGTGGCTGGGTGGAGCCAGCAGCTGTACGAATACATGAAACGTATGTATAGTTGTTCCTGCTACTTGGAGCCACGATGCCCTGCTATGATGTTGGATTCCCCCCTGTCAGAAAAACCTAGAAGCCACAAGCTCAGCAACAAGCCACCAAACAGCAAATTATAATATTAAGAGTAAATAATTAAATGCCACAGCTGTAAGCTGAGCTGACCTACCAAGGAGTGAGGAATGCAGTGCACTGAATGCATTGGCACATTTATATGTAATAATAATTAATGCATACAGGTCCTGTACATATGACTAGGATAACATAAATTATCATAAATGGCATTCAGTGGTAGGGTAAGAAAGTTAGCAACCCCATGGAGCAGTTGTAATAGACCCCAAAGGAGTAGTATGAAAAACAGAGGCTGCAGAAAGAAAGAGAGAGGGGAGAGCCACAAATGCCAGAAAGTGGGACCAGCTGGTATCCCAGGAGCATAGCAGTTACAGGGAGAAATGGAGACGAGTCACAAATGAGGACTGGAGAATGAGAAATGATGCAGCAGAGCAAAGATACGGTGGCCGATTGAGCACTGAGAGGTATAAAATGGAGTGGAGAAGCACCCTGCATGTGGTGTGAGCCCAGACAGCATCCAAAGAAGAGAGACCAATGGGGCAGAGTGGGAATACCATCACGGGTGGTGAGACAGACAGAAAAGGTGAGGAAAGGAGAGTGGGGCAGGAGACAGTGGCCAACAAAGCAAATGACTGGCGCAGAAGCAGGCAGGCCAGGGGTAGGCTACCAGAAGGGCCACCAGCAGAAAGAAACCCCAGAGAGAGGGATGGAGGAAGATGAGAGGACACCACGGGATGAGCATCAGGAGAAGGGAAACTACAGAGTGGGAGGGCAAGACAGCCACAGGGAGAGAGACGAATGGAGATTGGGGGATGGCACAAGCAGTGGGGTGGAAAAAGAAAGCAAATGGTGGGCAACAGCCACAACAGCAGGCCAAAAAGCACAGGGGAAAAACAAATAGAAGGGAAACACAGGAAAACAGAGAAGCACAGAGGGTGGCCAGAGGTGAGACAAAAGAGGGGACAGGGTACAACGAAAACAACAGTGGGAAGCAGGAAAAGGAGCAGTCAACAAAGCCTCCAGCTGCAATGAGAAAATGCTTGAGGAAGCAATTGGGAGGTGTGCCCTTTTATGACTCGAGCGGGGGGGGAATGGTTAGTTGCTCCACCCCATTGAACTACAGGCACTGCCTTCAAATTCTAGAAGCATACCTTTCCTTTCTTCTTGATGAAGAGGATAAGTGTGTATTTTTGAAGTTCAAGTTGGAAACGTGTCCCTCAAAATTATTGCAATTTAGATTTTTTAAATCTAACGTCAAATCAAATTTTCAAGATCTTTATTGTGCCTGAGGGGGAAACTCTTTTGAAAGTCTCTCACATATATTCTTGGAATGCCTAAATTCAGTCATATGTGGGAAACATTGACTACCCATTATCTTTCAAGCAATACATTTACAAAAGAGGAGACTTTTAGAATTTAATGAATCCTGCAATTGAGTCAATTGGATGGGACATGGCAAAATGTGTGAAATAGTTGTATGCTCTCATGTCAGGCCCCTTCCCCCTGTAACTGAAATGAACAAATGTTTTATTCTCTAAAGCATGTATATAGCCTGTTGAGCTGATATCCTTGTCAACTTCAAGTATTGCAACCAGCCCGGTGGTGCTGAGGGTTGAGGTGGTGGACATCACACCTCGTGCCATGCTGGCAACCTGGTTTAGATAGAGAGAGCTTGGGTCATCAGGGGTCGGTGGGGAAGGAGAGGATTGAGCATCCGGAGGACAGCTCTCCTCCTGGGTGGGTGGTGGATGAGTCCCCAGCATGCGGCTCCTAGTGAGTCTGGGAGTGCCGCAGACTGGGGATGATGCAAGATGCAAGGGGAGGTGCCTTGGCAGCCATTCATGGGCTGGGAGCGAGAGCACACATGGCAGCACTGAAAGGTATTGCACATCCAGCTGCCTAGGGGGAGCTCCAGAACAAGGGAAACCACCCATCAGCTGGGGGTTGACATCGCCTGCCCCACCCCCACTGCTGGATCCTACCCACTGCGACCTGGTTCCGATGTTGCCTCTGCCCATGGAGCACTAGAAGAAAGCACTGAGGATCAGAAGGCGGCCCCACCCCAGGGGGTGTATTCTGGGGATAAATGGCTCCATCAGTATGTCACGGATGAGTCGAGTTACACAGGTGCAGATGGGAGGATCTCAGGCTGGAGGGGATAAGGCAGGTCAACTGATGAAGCCCCAGTTGGTGGTGACCGGAGGGAAAAAGAATTGACAAAAAAAAAACTTCATGCATTGCCTCTATCTCCCAGACAGTTAGGCTGTTTTGTGATTAAAAGCTATATTATGCCGAATGTACCCCTGGCCTCAGGGTATCTTGTTTACATGTCTTTGTTTTCCTGTCAAGGACCTTGGCATTTGCTAAATTATCACCACAATGGAATCTATACTATACTAGCATTGTGAAGGGAAATTTTGATAGTACATATAATAATTGAAATACTGCATTCTTCTAAGTAATTTAATGCTGCACATTATGGTGACATGAGATACAATTTCCTATTTCTAAAATTGTTTTTATGATTCTGTGTGTTTGTAATGACTTTTTATTGAGTTGAACAATAAAGTACTTCAGCCTTGAAATAAACAGAGATTCAGTATTTTTGTCCATCAGTGTGGGTGTACTAGAAACAACTCAGCCACCAACCCACCATCCCTGGGGTTTTATTTGTTTTATGGGTGATACTGGCATTAAAAATGTGACCCTCATTAAAAACCAGAGTTACTTAATCATTGATGAGAAAAGCTATGATTGGAACAGAATTAACTATACTGGAACCAAGCTGTATTTTCCTGAAAGAATTCATACCAGGTTTGACTGCTTACGATCAAGATGTTATTAAACTGTTTATCAACTGTGACAAAATGCTACAAGATCCCCCAAACCCCTGCTCTCCTTGTTACGAATTGCCTCTTGTAAATTCTTCCACAACTTGTCTTTCAATTCCTTTTTTAACTTAATTTGATTGGTATATTCTTTTTTAATACTTTTCAGCATCATCATTGGGCTGCATCCAAAGAACTTCTGGCTATATTCCCTATTTTATATACGATTTTTAAAACATGTTTACATTATATATAATATCATTGTTTTTGGTAAATTAACGTATTGGTAGTTTGAATTCGGTCCTCATAAGTTAACTCCTCTTTTAGTGTGTCTACAATGATGGAATAGACTTCAAAACTATCACGGTTACCAGAATCTACCGGGGCAGCCACAGGGAGTCCTAATAAATCAACTTCCTCTAATATACCACATACTTTATCAGCCAGCAATGGAATCCATTTGATCTTGTTTTATTGTTTTGTTTTTAAGGATAATTTTCTTATCTGCATCATTTAGGCGTTGCTTTACAAAGTTATAACCCTTCTTTCAACTTAAATTCATAACCAGTATTACTGATAAGTGATTCTAGATGCTGAATACTTCACATTTCACAATAATTTCAAAAGTGAATATGCCAATTATACAAACAAACAAACAAAAAACGTTTGGGGAATGTAATCCTTCTTTGCCTGTCCCTATGAATTATACCATTTACAATGTGAAGAAAACAATTAGCCAGGATACTTAAAAGCTGGAGATCTCTATTGTTAACTTTTGAGTTTTTTTCAACTAAGTCTCAGAGCAAAACTATAGGTGTGGTCAGTTTTCCTTTCATTTTTGTATAGCTCCAGCTTATTGTCTACCCTTGCATTAAATTCCCCCATAAATATTAATGGGATCCCATTGTAGTCAGCCTCAAGGTTTTTTTCTCAAATGATCACACATTTTTAATATATCTCATCTTTATAACTCTTGGAGACAGGTGGAATGTAGACATTAACTGTTAAAAATTAAATTCTCTTGCATGATGATACAGCCACACATAAGAAAATAGTGTAACCAACACTCAGACTTGCACAATTATGCAAGTTGCTAGTTCAAAAAAATGATAACAAAACACCATTTATTGATTTTTTTCAGGGCCTCTTATTTCAGATGATTCCTTACCCCATAATCATTTTCCCTGGAAATAGATAATAATTGAATTTTGTCATTATTTTATCCATCCACAATCCTCTATTTTTGCTAATAGACTCACAACATTCCAAAGAATAAAGCTGTAATTTTCTTTTGGTTTCTGAGGTAGTCATTCTGAGTCCAGCACTACAGTTGTATTTGAATTTTTGCAATCATCAGAGTCAAATGAACTTAGTCAAGTTACTGTAGTTTTGTGATTCTTGTAGGGAAGAGTCTTCTGGAATTACTCTGTTTTAATTCTACTGTAACTCCCTTTTGCTTCCTTGCCCTTGTCATATTTTTCTGGCTCACTATGAAAGATTCGCTATCATCCATGATTGAATTAATTCAGTTGGTTTACAAAATTCAGTTGTATGTGTCTGGTGCTTGTCTAATGAACATTTGTGTGTTAATTTACTCTTTCCAGACTCTTTTCCCCAGATTTTCTTGACTTAGACTTTCTTTCCTCTGAAGCTTGTGCCATGAAGCTTGTGCCATATTCTTAGTCTTTCTAAAACTTTAATCTAGTGCCAACCCAAAATCTCTAAAATGTGTTTTCACATCTACAACTATTTTCCTTGCTCTATTACAGTTGAGTGTCAGGCATATGATTTCCTTCATGCCTCCAGTCCTATATCAAAGCACAGAACTGATGTCTCCCAGTTGAATATATATATATATATATATATATATATATATATATATATATATAGATATCTATCTATATATATATATATAGGTACCAATATGGTACTTGAGAGACAAAGTGTGACAATCAGGTTCCAAAATTTATTTGGGCCAATTGTCAAACCATATCATATTTACATTGGGTGCATGTGGTAGTATTTCAGTCCCCAACATAAAAGATAGTTTGTAGTTCAGAGGTGCTAAAAAATGGGATTAAAAGTTCCCACAGGGCAACATAATGTGAGTAACATCGTGTCCTTGACAGCAAATTTGTCATATTATCAAACATTTATTTTTTGATATTACTATGTCTATGGTATCTATTTAGGTAGCATAATATCTAACTTTTCAGTTTTTTATCATAAACTTAACTTGTTGGTAATTATGCCACAGTATGTTTACTGATCACAGTATGCCCAAATCTGGACATGTTTAAGTTTGGCTACCACATTCATGTCCTTGATTTTCTAGCCCATTTTTTTGCACAACTATATTACCCTCATAGGAAAAGACAGAAATCAGTTAATTTTCAGAAAGTGAATTATACTTTATTTACAAGGGTTTTTTCCACAGGATGTCACGTGAGTAACTCAGACTACACAGGACGTCACGCGAGTAACACAGACACAACACAAGAAGTCACATGAGTAACATGGACACCAGAACAGTAGTATTAGTATCATACCAAGTGTCTCACTAAGTCATACCAAAGGTTATTGCTAATGTTCAACCAAAAAAAATGATTGTCATACTATGGATATTTGGTATAACATTTTTTGAACATTTTGAAGATTGTACTGTAGTCACAACATTATATTAACTTAAGATATTCACAAATGTTTTATGTTACACTGTAGTATGGACTGAATCTCACTTGGTCTGTCTATTACATATACCAGCTGGTACCAAGCCTACAATAAGAGAGAGGGAAACCAACTATATCTTTATGAGATGAATGGGGATGTTTGGGATTAATGCATGCCCTTGCTGCTTATGATATTCAAGGCTGAAGGCAAAACACTGAAAGTGTATTAGTGACTTATACCATGGGATAGATAAAGGCAGGTGAGTGGTAAACAACCATCAGGTGACCATTGCTTACTCCACAATATACGACAGCTAGTGGTGAACCATCTTTCTGAGAGATCAGCCTGTGTTTCTGTTCTGATCTTTTTATAGTGCAAAATTACAGTCTGTGGAGCAGCCATTACTATCCCTGCTTAGTGAATGAGAGCCAAGGCCTGCCACGTAGTCCCAGGCAGTGCAGCAACAGTAGCTGTAGTGTTCAAAGTTTGTAGTCTTGCTTCTTACCCAAGCTTGTTCCCAGAGTGAAGTGTGTGTGGTCCCCATGGTCATTTTTCTGTTGCATAGCCAGATTGACAGGTAAATCCCATAGTTGTGGCATAAAGTCAAATGGAACAGTGTGAAGAGAGGGAGACCCCCCCCCAATGATGTCATGATCTGAAAGTGAGCTTTATGCTAGGGGACAGAGAAACAGAGTTCCAGAAAGACCTGCAAGCTCTGAGTCCCATTAGTTGCCATTTCTTAATTGGTAGAATATAGTCTGGCAGACTGTGTGACTGCACTGCTAGGGAAAATGTTTACCTTGCCATGCATTAATGTAACCACAGACAGAGAGACAGAGCAGCTAAGCCAGTGGAGGTATAGACACCGTGTCTGTACCACAAGAGGCAACTCCATATTTTGCACTTCAGAGCTACTGTGTTGTCTCAGAGAGGATATCATGCACAACAAAATGTCAGAGAAAGCACAGCAACACTTTCCTTCTGACATCTGTATGTGCATGACAGCCATTTTGTTGGGGACTATTTTTAGGCAGCAGAATACAGTAATTTGCTTGTCTTTTATAAAAGGAGCAAAACATGTATATTGCTTTCTCCTTGTTTTGTAGTGCACCCTCTGTTATAAGTACCAGCCCACCCAGGGTGTAAGGTTATGGAGATTTAAACACACTGGGTGTTGTGAGGACACTCAGCCAGCAGCCTCATGCTTCACAATGCACTCAGGGTATTGATTAATCCCTAATAACTGTACACCCTGGAGTGCGTTACTTCCTACTAATAGAACTATGCCCTTGAGTGGGTTGTTTCAATCTTAAAATGTGTTTTAAGAAATGAAAATGATATTAAAAACTGACTTCAGGGGCCAGATCTTCAAAAGCTTGCCCATGTGCAAAGCCTAGTTTTTCTGCACAAACCCATATTTGCACAGATGTCCATATTCCAAAGCCCTGTTATGGGCAAACAAGGTTTGTGTCCAGGAGATTTTCTGGGGTTGGCAATACAAATGGAAAGTCATGTACCTGAAATCTGGTGAAGTCCTGTAATCACAGAGTGCAAGGTAATTTTGCATGGTCCCTTGTATGGTGCAGATATACACGATTATCCCTGTTACTAATGATGCCATCTCACAGATCACAGCCACAACTGAAGACACAGCCCCTTCCTGTTGTCAAATGGACCCTTCCATGGTACCGTCACTCACTGTGTCCACAGCATGGTCCTGCAGGTGCATATGGCAACCAGTGCATTTTGGGAGAGGGTGCACTTTTAGTATTCTTCAGCTATTGTAGTAAATGTCAGTAATTGTTTGATATGCCATGCTAGGCCCTCAGCCTATCATGCAGCACATGGCACACCAAACAATTACTGTGATTCACTGCAACGGCAAAGTAAGCCTAAAAGTGCACAAAACAAAACCGGAATGAAAACAAAAATACAGAACAAAGGGTAACACTTTAACAGTCACTCTCAGCAATCATCCCAGTAAGGAAAAAACAGTATTTTTCTTCACTTGTACTGCCATGGAAGCCATTTAAGGCATACCATGTAGCACATAGCCCAGCTACTGAGATACACTGCAACAGCAGCCAAATGAGCCTAAATTGCACAAAACAATGAACAGGGTTGATGTTTTGGTGAATGCAACCCGGTTACCATCAATTACAGTCATTTTACATCCATTTTTGGTGTTTGTGCCCTTTTAGGCTCATTTTACTGTTGCAGTGAATCTCAGTAATTGTTTAATGTGCCATGCTAGACTCTTGGCCTAACATGCAGCACATGGCACGCCTAATGATCACAAAACATATTGCTGAAATGTAAATGGTTCTGTGCTGGCGTTTGGGTGCTCATTGTTGAGTCAGTGGGTGCAATATGTCTTTTTTTAAAAGTTGCCATCTTATAGACTCCTGTGGATCTGAGAAATTTGTGGATTACCCAACGCTTCAGTTACTGCTGCTGTTATTTGCTTTTCTGCTGCTAAATGGCTTCGATGCACTTGCACGTAAAATAAATAAGTACTGTGAGTACGTTTGGAGTGCTGACCGTTTTTCTGTTCTACAGAAGTGTTTTTACAAAAATAAATATGATATTAACCAGGATTTCTTTTTAAGTTTAGCAGATAAGCAGGTAGTTTAAAAGTAGTTCTGGTGTTCTGATGCCTCCAATACAATATAAGCCCCTAAATAGATCAGGTCTACACAAACTGAGCACCTGCAGAGACCAGGTCCTAATCATTTACTCCCCAATACAACATGTATTTTATTTCTCATTACAGAACTCTCCAAATTGCAGATATGGTGTTCTGATGCCTAATACAAAATGAACCCAGGCACTAACCAGGTCCAATTGATATACTCCCCAAAACTGCAGTTTTTTTTGCCCAGTACATTAAAGGTGCCCCTGATAGAGAATAGGATCACACAAAATGTCCCCCCCGGCAGGGACCAGGCCACACAGAATGATCCCCATGTAGAAACTTGGTCTACAGAATAGGTAAATATATGTAACCATTTAATCTAGGAAACCTGCAGTTATTCAACTTTAAAATGCTTTATAATCAACTCTCTCTGCCCCTACCCCACCCTTCATACCCCGAGCTCAGCATCTTGGGACCATGAGGCAAGGTCCAACTACATGTCTCTGTGTTTCCCAAAAAGCAGATGTGTACCTTTACAATCTGCAGACATCTGACACACCGGGGAACAAAAGAGCACCTGAGATGCAGAGAGAATAGCCCACTGTAGTGCCCGTAACGTACATAACTCCAAACTTCAGGGAGACAACATGTATTGTCTAGAATGTAGGTGGCAGTACAAAGATAACAGACCCACCAGGTCCACAGCTTTAAAGAGCCATGAGGTAATGACTGAAGGTGTCAGCATGCATTTCTGGTTCTGAACATTCTGGGCCAGTGGAGGAACCAATAGTAACGTGGGTAACAAAAGGACACGAAAATGACACGCCATGGAAAAAGGGAATTTTCTAAATAAATGAGTTATAACAAACTGCAAGGTTCTGGCAGCATGTCAGTAACAAAAAGAAGGTCACCAGACACAATAATGCTTTAGGACCACAGTTCATGCAAATTAAAGGCACAGTCTGCTTAGGATGAGGTACTAGATGGACACTACATGTAATGAACGTTACAGCTGTATAAAATTATTAAATAAAAGGCAAAAACATTTATTCTGTACAGGGAGTTCTTGGGGGAGGCTTAAATGAAATAATTAGATAACACATTAACAACAGTTGGGTTTCTAAGGCACAATAAAGGGCTGTATTTAAATACTTAAATTGGGAATGGAAGCAATGTCACAAAATAGAACCCTATTTGAAGGGGTAAATCGATGTTTGTGATAAAACTGAAAGAGCACAGTGGAACCAAACAGGGCCATGTTATGTTTAATATCTCCTAATGTGGGACTACAAATTAGGTGTGTGTTGAACCTTTTAACAATTCAGCAAAAAGTTACAGGGTGTCAATGTGCAGTAGGTATGAGTCTCTAATACTGTATTCATGCCTATATATATATATATATATATATATATATATATATATATATATATTGATTGCAAAAGTTTGTTAATGCATCAGTTAGGTTGTAACTACAGCCACAAAAGTTTGGAAATTTGGCATTAGGGTTTCCAACCCTAACACCACAACACCACCCTCAACCTCCATAAAGTAACAGGTGTCAGGGGTCTGCTTTGGGCTCATTGGCCCAAATGCTCACCATCTCCCACTCCCATTCTACACACACTGACAGAAGTCAGGGTTGTTCCTTGGGGCATCGGCCCTGACATTCACCCCAGTCACCTATACTGTGCCCATCCCTGGTTATTTACTTATGGAATGTCGTGAGCATTAGGGTCAATGACCCCAAGGGACAACCCCAACACCCATCAGTGTGTGCAGGATGGGGGTGGAGGTGGGTGAGCATTAGGGCCAATGAGCCCAAGGCAGACCCCTGACACCTGTTACTGTATGTAGGTTGCTGGTGGTGGTGGGATGTTAGGGTTGGAAACCCTAATGCTACATTTCCCAACTTTTGTGGCTGTAGTTATAACCTAACTGATGCATTAATGACATTTTTTGCAATGAATTTCCCTTCTCTCTGAGATAGTATAATTGTATCCTTATTTTACTATGGGATTGCAGGGTCCTTCAGACCCCGTGCTCCAATCCCGCAAAGTTATCCACGTACATAGAATAAATTCAATAGATGCACATAACATGGGTATTTTCAAGAAACTTTTCTCCAAATTTTCAACATGGCCTTTTGGGAACCCCACCTCATGAACATTGGCACTGTTATTTTGTTAATCTGTCCCAAAGGTTGATTTTGCAAACCGACTGCATTATTCTGTGCCACAGGTGCAAAAACATGTTTTGGGCAGGATGTGAAAAATGACAGCTGTAAACTGTTCATGAGGAGGTGAGAAAAATGGCAATGTTGAAAATGTGGAGTAAACATTTGAAAAATTGGTGAAGTTACAAGCGTGTGTAGAACCTGCGCAATGTATGCTTGTAATGCGGTCATTTTTTGGAATTTTTCCACCAAATTTTTAACATGAGCTTTTTGGGACATCTCCTCATGAACACTGGCACTGTGATTTAGTTACTGCATCCTGAAAGTTGATTTGCACATTGACTGCACCATTCTGTGCCACAGGTACAAAAGCACATTTTGGGCAGGATGTGAAAAATAACAGCTGTACTGTTCATAAGGAGATGTGAAAAACTGGTAATGCTGAAAATCTAGAGTGAAAATATAAAAAATTGGCAAAGTTACGAGTGTGCATAGAAACTGCATGATGCATGCTAGTAATACAGTCATTTTCTGAAAATTTTTCACTGTATTTGCAAGATGGGCTTTTTGGGACCCCTCCTCATGAACACTGACACTGTCAGTTTGTTAACTGGTCCCTAAAGGTGATTCTGTGCAGTGACCGTAAAATCACCTTACTGGTCTGATTAATGAGATGACAGTGACAGTGTTCATGAAGTGGGGTCCCAAAAAGCCCATGTTGAAAATGTGGTGTAAAAATAAAAAAAATGGCTGAGATATCAACATAATTGAAACCCCCATTGACAGCCATTATACAGTATTTACCTTGAATGTTCAGTTCCCGGTTCAGCTTTGTAGAGTGCAGATGTGTCCCAGTCCACTGAAGATGCCAGCCACCAAACTCTGGATGTACGTATGGGGCAAGGGGGGGTGCTGGGAGGTGGGTGCACAGCGGGAAAATCGGGATGGGGGAGATGCTGAGGGACCATTTTCTTCTTTACAGGTTTAAAAAAAAAGACATTGGGGGATGGTTTTCTGTTTTGTAGGGAATATGTTTGTTAGGAGAGAGTGGAGGAGGGCTCCCCACTATCCCGTACTGCTGGAGGGGAGTACTTTTGAAGGACACTGGGGTGTGCTCCCCACTGTTGGACCCTGGTGGGTGGGTGGAGGGCTTATATTGCCAACAGGGGGATTGGGCACCCCGCTGTCAGCAAATTATGGGGGGAAAATATATATTTTTATACACACTGGGAGTGGGCTCCCCAGTGTGAAAGTGTAATAGGGTGGGGACTTACAGCACCGGCAGGGGGACTGGGCACACTGCTGTCTGCAAATTAGGAGTGAAAATATCTACAGTATTTTTATACACACTGGGATTGGGTTCTCCAATTTGAAAGTGTAGCGGGGTTGGGGGCTTACAGCACTGACAGGGGGATTGGACACACCACTATCGGCAATGAGCACTTATTTTCACAAATATGACATGATTTTTGAAAATAGGACACTCCTTTTTCTGCACACACACCATGATTTCCAAAAATATGGTACTTTCCTGCTGAACACTTAACATTTCCCATAGGAAATAATGGAAAACTAAAAATTGTTATAACTTTTCAACGCATTAATATTTTTCACCAAACCTTCAAAAGGCACATCTGTGATCCAAAATCTAACCTGAAATTTTCAATGCAAAACCTAAAACCGTTTCTGAGATACAGTTGGGCAAAGAAATGTAAACAAACTGGTAAGTTAAGGATTTTGTTACACTCTGTATCTCAAGAACCAAAGAACCGATTCACACAAAATTTGGCATGTCAAGAGACCTATGCCTAGAGATTAGGCATGATAAACTTCATGCAAATCTGTTGAAAAGCTCCAGAGTTATTAAGGTTCAAAAGTTGGGGTTTAACATAGAAATGTGCACCCTACACTAGCTATACTGGTGCTGCTGCACCAGTATTTATACATATATATATAGGCCAATATACAGTATTCAAGAGACTTATACCTTCTGCATAATGACACCCTATAATTTTTTTCTGAATTGTCAAAATGTTAAAATACCACCCCTCAAATGTAGTGTCCTAATAGGAGAGATATTAAAAATAAAATCACTTGGGTTGGTGCTACAACGTTCTCTCCACTTTATCACAACCATCTATTTACCCTGTTAAGTAGGGCTCTATTTTGTGACATTACTGACATCCTCATTTAGTGTACTTAATTATTACTCTTTACTGTGTCCCACAAACACAGCTGATGTTCAGTTTGCTGCCTAATTGCTCAATTTTGCCATCCCCCCATGAACTCCATTTGCAAAATAAGTTTTAACTGCCTTTTTTGTTACTTTAGTACTTCCTTAATGTTCCCTACATATGGTGTCTATTTTTATCACATCCCTAACTTGCCTGTTTGTAAGATAGCCAACCACTGTGGTCCTAATGCAACAAATTGACAGTGGACCTTTTATTTTTATTTTTCTACTGCCCAAACCTTGCTAGTCATGTCTCTCACTTTTAGATGTTGTTTACAAGTTTACTTGACTACCCAGTCTTGTGTCCTTTTGTGATGTACGTTTGTGTCAGCCCGTGAGTTGGTCCAGAATTGGGAGAACTGGAAGTGTGTGCCAGCACCTGGATTCATCACTCTAGGGCTCTCCAAATCTGTTGTGATTGTGTTTCAGCTTTCTTTTCACTACTGCCTGCAGTACTGAGAAGATGCATTGTCCATTCAGGAGTTTGGCATTTGGGAATGTTAGCATTTGCTCCTGCCCTACTATTTGCTACCTGGCTTTGAGGAGCACCTTTTCCAAGGTATTGTATACTCCAAATCTGGGTTGGGAAGACAGAATATTTAAAAAAACAGTCCAGCTCTTGCCTTGTGGTGCCGAGATGCTCTGTCATGGGGGGGGGGGCTGCAGTTTGCAACTTGCAATGCTGGCACTGAGGGAAAAAAGGCAAAGAAGAGTCAGCATGTTACAAGGCTGGCACTGAGGGGTTGGGTAATGGGGAAAAGAGTCTGCATTTTACAGGGTTAGTATTAAAGGGAATGAGTACTGGGGAAAATAAGGCAAAGGAGTCTGCATTTTGTAAGCTAGCATTAAGGGGAATTGGTGCTGAGAGAATAAGGGGCATCAGGAGTCTGCATTTTGCAAAGCTGGCACAGTGTTTTTGTGCACATTTCAGTTTTTTGGCTGGTTATTGTGGGGAAAACAGCAGATTGTGTAGTTTGCTGGTACAGTACTAAGGTTGTCTGATTAAGCTCCAGTTTTCAAAGAAACCCTGCAGTTTGCAGTGCTGGTACTGAAAACAAAACAGCAGGCTGTCTGATTAAATAAACTGAGCATGGTCTCTAAAGTTTACAAAGCTGGTACAGAAAAAGAAACCCAGCAGTTTTCAATTCTGGTGCTGAGAATAAAACAGCAGGTAATGGGGGTTAAATGACTTGGACCTGGTTCTGCATGGGGTTCTTTTGTTATGGGAGGCATTAGAACACAACTACTCTTCAATAGCTGCCTACTTCTAAGATCCTCTGCTAAAAGTTCCCCAAGTTGAATCTTTGGGGGAAAATCCTATTTTCGACTTGCTTTATGCACTACTATATGGCCCATTATTGGCAGGAGGTCTTACTGAGTATAGTTTTTTGTCTTCTATACCATTTAATGCAAGTGAGATGAAACTTAGATGGGGTTGGGACATGTTATTACCATTTAGAAAGGTACTGTAAGTAATGGGTGTTAATGTCAACAATGTTGGCCCTGGGTGTTTTTTGTGCCCATTTCAGCTCTTTTGGCTGTTGCAGCAAATTGCACCGATTGTTTGGGCCATGTGCTTTATGTTGGGCCTAACATGGCTTGCATGGGGGTAAATGTGAGGTAAAGTAATAACTTCTTACTGGGCTTGATGCTTGAGGAGATCCCCACCATCACCCTTATTTCTAGTAATTCTGCTTGTTTTTTGTTCTTTTGACTTGTTGTTTGTTTGTTGCAGACAGTGATGTTTAGTAATTTGTTTGGGCCATGCGGTGCATGGTAGGCTCAACACAGCTTCTGTGTTAGTACACCTGATGCAAAATATTTTTTCTTACTGGGGTTTGGGGGGTGATGTTAGTGACTGCCAAATTGGCCCCCTTGGTTCTAGAAATTTGTACCTTTTGAATCTTTTTGTGCACTTTTGGGCTCATTTGGCTGTTGCAGGGAATCGTGGTTATTGTTTGAGCTGTAAGCTGAATGGTAGGCCCACCAGCATCACCCCACCCATACCCATAAGAAAAAAATATTTTACATTGGGTTTACTACCACAGAAGCTGTGCTGAGCCTACCAAGCAGCACATGCCCAAACAATTTATGAGATTCACTGCAACAGCCAAATGAACCCCAAAGTGCACAAACACACATACATGATGCAAATTTATTAGAACCAAGGGTGACGCTTATGCAGTCACTGCCAGCAAGCAATCCAGTAAGGAAAAACATTTTTTTTCTTTCTGCTGGTGATGCTGGGGGTGACTGACAAAGCCTCGCCCTTGGTTTTAGTAATTTTGCACCATTTGGGTCGTTTTCTGCACTTTAGGGCTTTTTTGGCTGTTGCAGTGAATCTTGGTCACAGTTTGGGCCATGTGCTAAATGGTAGGCCAAGTATAGGGGTCAGATTTAGCATTATTTTACTCATCCAAAACCTAGTGCATATTAACCTAGAGTAGTGCTGTTAATTTTCAGCTTGTCTTCCTTGCCTAGTACAGCTTTTCCATGGCTGTTAGTGAAGTTTTAAATCTTCATGCTAATCTATCTCAGTGTTCCAAATGGCCTGATGTGATAAATAGCTCATTAATAGCTGCAGCTATCTGGCAGTCAAAGAGAGGGACCCCACAAAAGATTCAATGTGAGTCATTATCACTCCACTGTTTGGACTATTCAGCTTTGTCCAGACTTTGTTAAAGGGTAGAGTGCTGTTAAGTCACTAACTTCAAGTTTTCTGAATGTGTCTGTCTGATGGTTTGTCCCACATTAAGACCAGAGCTCCTACATTTATTTACAATTATTATTCTGAATATCTATACTCAACATTTTAGTGACAAAGTGATACGGTATACATACCTGCAGGTGGTTGGTTTTATCCCATAGTCACCATGGCTGCTCCCTCTGCCCTCCAAATCTCTCAAATCTACTTTTCCCTGGACACCACTATAAACCAGATTGTGAAACGACCATCCATACACACACACACAGCTGCCACTACTGGCAAGTGTAGAGGTCCAGAGCTCTTCTAAATGGACCATAGCAATCAATGCAGGGGCTGAAATTTAGTTTTACAGCCACTAGTCCACAAGGCTTGTGATGGGGAAAATTCACTAGCCCCACAGCCTTTTCCACTGGCCCAACTGGTTTACTTATTACAATGTTACCTTCTCCAATACAAGCCCAGATGACTAATTAAAGGGGACATTTCAAATCAATTTGTCCTGCTGGCTAGTCCCAAAAAAGGTTAAGGGTAAGGCTGATCTCTGCCAGCATGGCTTCAGTATGACTAAACATGATGTGAAATGTTTACTTACTGGGGGCTATGCTGGTGGTGACTGCCACCCAGTCACCCTCAGGTATAGACACTTTGCACCAGTTTTGGTGTTTTGCTGTCCTTTAGGCTGGTTTGCCTGTTGCCATTAATGTTCATTACAAAGGATGCCAAAACAGGCACATCCTTTGTGATGAACATTATCCCACCAATTGCACGGCCCTTGAGCGCAGGTGTGCATCCATTTGCCCTCATGCCTGCAGAGGTTCAGCAAGCACTCATGGAAGCACCATTTATGTGTCACGGGTATACTGATTCTTTCATTTCTGAGCCATTACTGGAGGATCTTTCTAATTGTTTGGGGTCCCATGTGCTGCAATGTAAGTCCAGTATGGCATTTGTGGGAGTAAGCATGATATGAAATGTTTACTTACTGGGGGTGATGCTGGTGGTGACTGCCACCCAGTCACCCTCAGTTAAAGACACTTTGCACCAGTTTGGGTGTTTTGCAGCATTTTAAGCTGGTTTGGCTGTTGCCACCAATGTTCATTACAAAGGATGCCAAAACAGGTATGTCCTTTGTGATGAAAGTTATCCCAGGCAGTCACACAGCCTATACATACTGGTGTATATCAGTTTGCTGTCATGGCTGCAGAGGTTCAAGCGCTCATGGAAGCACCTTTTGTGTGTGATGGGTATACTCATTCTACAGAGCACTCCTGTGTTTTAATATTTTTGATGTATTGTTGGTGTTTTGTGCAGCGTACTATCTGTCTTACTATTTTTGCTTTTTCTCAGCCTATACCATAGGCATTGTGTTACTGTTTTTTAGTTTCTGTTTCATAGCCCAGCTTTGCTGAACAGAGGTGTGGTACTATATGCATCATTAACACTTGTGACAGTTTATGTGCATTGCCCCAAGAAAGTGATCTCTGGTGTTACGCTTCTATTCCAATAACTGGCCTCACAGCACTTCCAGCCACTAGCTGGCCACAGTGATCTTGGGCTTAGTCATGTGGAACTCCACAGTGCTAGATGCTATAGTCCCTATGTGATTTAACTTTGACTTGATGCTTTTAAACATGAACTGTCTGCAGTCCTGCAGTATTGCAACTCCATCATCTTTGTATGTTTGTCTTGCCACTGGATGCTGTAGTCCTCCTGTAGTTTAACCATGACAGGGTGTGTTCTTCACCACAGTTGCTCATTTCCTTTTTTCTTAAGACATCTGTCCACATTAACAGATCCTCTCTCTTGTACTGTCTGCAATATTACAGTATTGCAACTCCATCATCTTTGGACATTTGTCTTGACACTAGATGCTGTAGTCCTCCTGTGGTTCAACCATGATGTGTTGCTTTCTTCTTCATAGCAGCTCATTTCCTGTTTAGGAGATCTGTCCACATTAACAATTAGATCCACTCTTACTTGTTCAATCAGCAGTCTTGCAGCATTGCAACTCAATCATCTTGTTCAAAATGTCATCTAGCAAAACTAGTGTTATTGAAACACTACAACAACCTAGTGTATGGCCACAAACCAAACACATGGCAACAAGTATTGAAATGTATGACTGTTTCTGGATTTTGTTTTTCTGAATTTAGATGGAATTCATGCACATAAAATTATGAGAGCTTCAACCACGGAAAGGTGAATTGGCAACAGGACCTCATTTGGGTGGTGGTAGTGGGGAGGTTCTGGAACATACTGAAGTAGCAGGATCTCACAGCTATGCTGTAAAACAAAGGAAAGCACCAAAAGATGGCATGAAGGAATACAGAGCCAGGATTAAAGCAGACAAGGAAAAGTCTAAAGCTTATCATGCAGCTTAAGATGAACGTGTTAAGCAATACAAAAGGACAATGCCTGAGGAGAAAAAAATGCAGTATAGGGAAAAGGCAAGGCTTCGTATGCAACAATACATGCAACAAAAATGAGAGAATGAAGATGAACAGACAGTCACCACCAAAAGTAAGAAAAGAACAAGAGCAGAAGCTGAGAACTTGAGAGAACAGTGGAGAGAACAAAAAAGCAAACAAAGGGAAAATATGACATCACAAAAAAGGAGACAAATAAATGAACAAAGACGTGCATTGTATGCACAGAAAAAGCTCACTTTGTGGTCACAAAGTACAGCCCTTGAAACAGACACTGTATCTAATATTCAGTCTGAGACCAGCACAGTTTTGAATACCCCTTCTCCTGTGACCCCACTCATATCGCCTCAGAACACCACTGCAGTGCAGAACCCATTTAAGATCCAAGCTGCCCAGAGAAAGGCCATATCCAGATCAAGGAAAACCATGCCCAATAGTCCCCAAAAGTTTGCAGAAGTTCTCTCTTCAATTCTAATAGCACACCCAGAAAAAGGCAAGTTATTTCAGACACATGCATACTGACACCTTCTAAAAAGAAATGTTTGGATTTTCTTGAAGCAATTGTTTGCAAGTAACAGTTGAAGCCTTAAAGAAATCTTAGAAGAAGGATGATGTAAGAATAAGAATACTTCTTTATCAGTCCCTGCTGATCAAAAAGAAATTTAGAAAGTTAGACCTTCACTGTCAGTTTGGGTTTAGTTGAAATTTCCTTTGTGCTGAATCAGTCTTGGATGAAGACTATATCAGCAAAAGGAAAGCACGAAAGTATGCCATACCTGCTTCAACAATTCAGGCAGTGCAAAACTTTTATCAGCGGAGTGATATAGCCCAAGAACTGCCAGTTACAGAAATTATTTGTAAGGACATGATGCTGAAAAAGGCAATTGAAAAATCCTTTCAGTCAACTTATAAACAATTCAAAGAGGAGTACCCAGATTTGCAAATTCGGTACAGCAAATTTGTGAAACTGTACCCTTCAAACATCAGCCCAATGTAGAAACATAAACTGCTGCACAGCTTGTGCGAGTACTGCCTTAATATTAATTTAAAATTAGACAGCCTTGCAGCAAAGTTTGCCCAGTATAACATTGCAGACACAGTAATAAAACACAATTTTGAGGCTTCTGCACTCACACTCTGCCCAAAACAAGGTAACTTCCCCCAAATGAGCTGCACTGAATGACAATGTGATAACTGTGGTGTTAAAAGATATTCTTAAAATTTTCTCCCACTATTAATTGCTCCCACTATTAAGGACTATCTTGAGAACAGGATTGTATAATGCTAATGATTAAAATTTCCTGTATAAAAATAAAGTTTCTTATCTTAATCTATTTGATTTCGACTGTGACGTCGAGAAGATGGCAATTGGATGATGTCACAACAAAAAAAGGATGTGGTCACAAAACAAAAACAGATGTGGATGAAACAACAGAATGGAGTGATTTGTAAATTAATTGAGAAACTGGAGGAATAACTTGAGCCATTTTCTGAGCATCTTTTCAATGCAAGAAGGCAGGCAAAGCAGTTCGATGATGTATAGAAAAATATGTCCAAAGGTTGTGTTGTTTGTCAACTAGATTTTGGTGAAAACTACAATTGCTATTATCAGGATGAAGCACAAAGTGTCCACTGGGCATACAACCAAGCAACTATACACCCTGTAGTTGCATATTACCAATGTCCACAACCCAACTGTGGCATGGTTATGCACAACTCACAGTTCGATGATGTATAGAAAAATGTGCCCAAAGGTTGTGTTGTTTGTTGCCTAGATTTTGGTGAAAACTACAATTGCTATTATCAGGATGAAGCACAAAGTGCCCACTGGGAATACAATCAAGCAACTATACACCCCGTAGTTGCATATTATCAATGTCCACAACCCAACTGTGGCATGGTTATGCACAACTCACTGATGTTCATCAGTGATGACAGAAAACATGATTTTCATTTCATCCAGCACTTCATATGTTTGGCAGTCAAATACCTACAAAATCAAGGGGTCAACATGACAAAAATTATAATTTATTCAGGTGGTGCTCCAACACAATACAAAAATAAAGGCAGCTTTGAGGATGCATCTTTTGGAAAGTCTGACTAGGGAGTTCCATGTGAAAAACATTACTTTGGCAGTCACCATGGAAAAGGACCATGTGATGGTGAAGTTGGTGTTCTCAAGAAGAGTGCTTTTACAGCAGTAACTGCAAGAAGAGCCGTAATAACTAATACTCACGATTTGTTCATTTATGGAAAATCCCATTTGACCTGCCCCAAACATGAACATGTGCATGTGAGAAGAGCATTCTTCTTTGTCAAGGAGGGGGAAGTGAACCACAAATGTTCACAAAGAATCAATGTAAACACATTGCCAAACACACGGATGACACACTGTGTATGTGGAATTGAACCATTTGCAGACTGTGTGAGAGACCTTCTGGTACCATGCATTTCTGCTTAAAGTTGAACCAGCATAATATACTGTGGTGATTTGCATACATATCCCATGATGCTTTGCATTATGGGGGTATGTGTGATTTAGTATTTCTTTGAAACTTGGCTCCCCAGCCAGTGCACTTTGGGGTAACCATTGCCTCAGTGCTTGTGCGCTGAGGTTCTTTGTCTTTGAACCAGATGTTGTTTCTGCAAGAGAAAGGAGCTGTTTCTGCATGTATTGCATAAGCAACAAAGGACAGTGCAGGATTGTAAAGTTTACAGGAGACTGGAGATTCTTTTATTTGAAATCTGAGGCAGAGTTGGCAAACAGAACACCACACATGGGATCTCCTTCACCACTAGCAGCTTGGCAGAGGTCCCCGACTCCACCAGTGCAGAGGTCCCTGACTCCACTGCCGCAGATATTGCATCAGTTACAATACAGGGTGACCTTATTCCTGATCAGAATCCCATAATTTCTTGGGGCTTTCTAAGTTTTGGACATGGCTCTGCAGGTTGCATACTCTTCTGAGGCCAGAATGTCAGAAGGCTGTTGGTTCTATCCCCACACCAGGCAATTGGGTTAATCCCAATGCTGACACTAGTGCAGCATGAGAGGATGCTGCACTCCTGAGGTGCTCTCATTTGGAGGATATACTAATCAGAGTTCCAGTCTGTGGTTGTTTCAGATGGACATTAAAAGTCTCATGGCACTTCTCAAACAGTATTGAAATTTCCCTGGTGTCCAGCCAAATTTCGACTACACTGCAGCTATGGAGCAGCAGTCTTCCAGGAAGCATTCTGGAGAATGCAGTGTTGTCCTATCTGCAGGCAACTCTCTTGGCTGAGGGAGAAGGTTGCTGATTGTTAGTCTCCAGTCTGGTCAGAATACGGGGGACCTCTTCCATCCAGGGACAACCAGGGCCACCATCACTACCTCAGAGGTCACCAAGAAGGAGAGGTTGGACAACAGTTGGCTCAGGGAGGGTGAGGAGGTAGAACAGAGGCACATCCCACTAGTTATACCACACTAAGAATACCAACAAAAGCTTAATCTGGTTCACTGTAAGTTGGCATCCATCTGTAAACCCCTCACCCCCGGGATGAGGTAGTTGAATTATCTAGTCCTCCTTCCATGGTCAACAACAGCAAAATACATAAAACCAATTCAGCAGTAGTCCTCCCCCCTTCACCCCACCCAAGCTGGAGATAATTATCGGAGATGGTTATTTTATTTCTCAATTTCTATTTTTTTTTTTTTTTTAGGAAAATTAATAAAGGAAACTTTGTGGCTGTGCAGTTTACAACTGGGACAAAAACACACTTGTTATATGCCTTGCTAAGGTTGTATCTTCTTCAGATACACAAGTCACCATCAAATATTTGCTAAAGAATAAAAAAATACACCTACAGTGTCACTAATGAGGACATGGCTGAATATTCTACACAACCATTAAAAGACATTGTTTGGAAATTTGGTGACCCTGTATAGTCACAGTGACTCAACAATTGAACTTTCCAGAATATGTCTTTCTTTGATTAAACCATACCCTGTCTGGTTTTAAAATAATTTTCAAATAAATGTCTTCTCTTGATGTGGTCTGTTTGTCATCACAGACATGGACTACACTAATATTTAGCGTATTAGCTAAGTTGCACACCTAATGGATTCCCTCTGTTCTTCTGCTATGGGACCAGATGCAGTGATTGGTAATGATTAGCAGTTTGTTTACTGCTGACACAGGTGAGATTTACTCTGTGTGAATTAGATGATTAAAGAGTGTGTTTAACTGCTTTTACTGTATATTAGGGGTATATTAGGGTTAACTTTAGCTTCCATATTTGTTACGTGTAAGCAATATTTATAAAGTGCTGAACAGGTAAAGGCATAGTTAGATAAAACATCTGTGGTGTGTCCTTGTTACTGACATTATGTGTTGTGGTGTCCCTGTTACTCACATTATGTGTTAGAAAATATTGTGTTAAAATAAAATATGCTTCACATTTCAAAGAATTGTTGGTGTCTGTCTTAAGTATATAGTACCACATATACCACTATCTTCAGCAATTCTGGTCTGGGGAAAGCAAAGGGATGTGAGAGAAAACTAAATTGCGATTAGCTATGGGCTGAGATTTGTTGGTGTCCTGCAATGGATGGTCCAGAAAAGGGTGATGGGTATGGTTTAAGACTAAATGATGAAAAGTTGCAAACTACTATACCGAAGTAGAAGACCCAGGCATTGTGATATCAATTTTACTTTAATAATAAAATTGGCAAATGAGTTATCATGGACACCATGTTACCCACATTACATTTTTCTTCAGATACTTTTCAATCTAATTTTCTTAAGCTTAGAATTGATGAACTATCTTTATATTTGGGATTAAACAACTACCACACAAAAGTTCTCAGAATAATCTACAGTCATGACATTTAAAGAAAGTTTTTTGGGGAGCATGAATGTCACACTTGCTTTCTTGAGTATTGTATATATGCCCATATATATATATACACATATATATATATTGCAAAAAAAATGTGTTAATACTCTACTTATGGTTACAGCCACAAAAGTAGGGAAATGTGGCATTATGGTTTCCAAACCTAACAAACCACCCCCACGCTGTACACACCAATGGGCCTCAAGGTGTGCATTGGGGTTGTCTGCCCTAATGCTCACCCCATTCCATAAATAAATAAGCTGAGATAGGTATGGTATATAAGAATGGGGTGAGTGTTAAGGCGAACAACCCCAAGGCACACCCCCAGTGCCTGTTGGTGTGCACAACATGGGGGTGGTGTGTTAGGTTTGGAAACCATACTGTCAAATTTCTTTACCTTTGTGACTGTAAGCCTAACTAGAGAATTAACACAGTTTATTGCAATTTATTTCCTTACTTTTTGAGATAGTATAATTGTATCCTTATTTCCTTCTATGAGAGCATGGCCCTCCAGGCCCTTCACTCCCATCCATCCATAGATGCATATATATGTACTGTAGGTAGCTGTGGAGGGCACTGTGCTTCCATTCATAGGACAACAGTGACCAAATTGTCAGTATAACCATCGTATTACCCTACCTCATGCATCCAGTACAGAAAATGTTCAAATCCCAGCCAAAACATAATTCTCTGCAATTTTAACGCCATTCTGTGCAACAGGTGTGAAAACAAATTTTAAGCAGGATTTGAAAAATGATAGCTGTGACACACATGAGGTGTGGTAATAAGAAGGCTTTGTTGAAAATCTGGGCATTAAAATATTTAACATTTTTCAAAGTTACATGTGGGTGTACGGAAATTGCAATGAATGGTCTTAACTTTGGCATTTTTTCATATTTTGACCCACAAATTTCAATGTAGTCTTCCTATGACCTCACCTCATAAACCCCATAGGTGAAAATGTTCAAATCTGTGCCAAAATGCCATTCTAGACCACATGTGCAAAAACATATTTTGGACCGAATGTGAAAAATAACAGCTGTACTGTTCATGTTATGGTGTGAAAAAATGGCCATGTTGATAATTTGGATTCAAAATAATATAGAATGAAAGTTATCAAAGTTATACGCGTGCATAGAAATATTTCAACAAACATGCATAACCTGGCCATTTGTAGGAATTTTTATACAAAATTTTAAACATGGCCTTTTTGGGATCCCACCTTATGGACACTTGTGGTGAAATGTTGTTATTCTGTCCCAAAAAGTGATTATGTGCAATGACCATGAAATCACCTTCTGGCCCTGATTAATGAAATGATAGTGCCAGTGTTCAAAACACTATTGAATCACATTATACAACACTTACTTTTATTCTTCAGTTCACGGGTCAGCTTTGAAGAGTGCAGATGTGTCTCTGTCCACAGAAGATGACAGCCTATGAGTCATGACCTCCAGTGGTAAGTACAGGGTAATGAGGGGTGTGAGATGGTGGGTGCTCAGTGGGAGGGCTGGGATGCAGGAGGTGGACAGCGAGCATGGCGAGGGACCATTTTCTTTTTTTCAGTTTAAAAAAAAAAGACATCCGGGGACTGTTTTTTCTTCTTACAGGTACAAGAGAAGTACATACATGTTTTGGGACACTAGGAGTGTGCTTCTCAGTGTCCCATACTGCTGGGGGAGCTTGTAATGCCAACACAGGGATTGGGCCTCCTGATGTTGGCACAATAAATAAAACAATGGGCTAAGGGGGGAGAGGGACTTAAATAAAAATATGGGGATGGTGATTGGCAGGTGAGAGGTGCCACTGGATACCAGGGACAGCGATCGGTGGGTGGGGGCCACTAGATATCAGGGACAGTAAATAGCAGGTGGTGAGTGCCACTAGACACCAGGGAAAATGGTGGCCAATAGTTAACACTGCAGCTGGCAGCATGACTTCAGCTGTGGTGTTGTCTTATAGAGAAGGTAGGGGAAGTGCTCGTCTCATCAAGCTGGGATTTTGGGTGCCCAGAAAACATATTAGTGGGCAGAATATTAAAAACAAACATCAAAATCCAGCTAAACGTGACCTGTTTAGCTAGGTTCTGATTTTTTTTATTAAAATCTCAGCATTTTTTGTGCATTTTCCAGGTTTGTTGGTTTGTGGAAAAATTCAACAAGATGGCAGTTGGCATGGCACAAAAAAATGTTTGGTGCCCTGACAATTCAGTGGTGAGTAATGAAAAACCAGCATTGACGGCATAAAATTTTTACTTTCGCCACATAACATTATCTGGAAAACCCTATCGCGCATGTGCAAGTTGGAAAACACTAAAATTTAAAGCCTAATAACACTGAAACCCATTGATATTTCTCCCCAGACCTCTCAAAGGCACTACCTTGGGACATGACACATGTTCCCTGCAAGTTTGGGGCAAAAAATATTTTCCACATAGTCTATTGGTGAGAGCAAAAAACAAAACAATGTTAAGTATAGTATTGGGCTGGCAGTATAGTCTAGAGGTTAGAGTAATGAGCTGTGACCAAGGTTGCTACATCCATTAGATCAGACCTGGGTTTGATTCTCACAGCCTTCACTTGCATACTGTGTGACTCTAAGCAAATCACTTAAAGGCCCAGTGCTCCCAGGTCACCCCTGAAAACAGGCAATTGTGTCTAATGGGCCTTACCCGGTTACCAAAAACTAAACTAAAAAAAATAAATATATAAAAGCGTTTTTTTTTCAAAAAATGACACATGTGGATCTCAGAAACAACACAAGCTACCATCGCAAAAATGTCCACACATTAAGACCTTGCCTCCTAGACAATTTCACCTAATTTCATCAAAGAGAGCCAAAGATATTAACTAATGTGCAAAATTTGAGGTTTAACATTAAACAGGCTACTAAACCCTAACAATAGGGGTGCGGTATTTATTATGTTAAATATGTTAATGTAATTTTGTTATCATTTTGGATTTTTGATACACCTTTTATGTACACTGTTGGCAATCTCTGACCTCTCTCAATTTCTTTTTTCATTCTTGTTACATAGATTCATAGATACATAGACAGTGTTGGCAGATAAGGACCTATGGCCTATGGCCCACCCAGTCTGCCCATTTGAGCTTGTAAGTTAGGTTTATGTTTCCTAGAAGTGTGTTGCCCCTTACCCCTGACCTCCAGAATTCCTTTATGTCTATCCCATGCATTCTTAAATCCCATGATTGTTTCAGCCCCCACCACTTCCTCTGGCAGGGTGTTCCACTTGTCCACCACCCGTTCTGTGAAGAAATTCTTCCTTACGTTTCCTCTGAATCGTCCTCCCTCCAACTTCATCCCATGCCCTCTAGTCCTGGAACATCTTTTTTGCTTAAAAATAGTGTATTCTTGCACCCTGTTCCTCCCTCTAAGATACTAGTATGTCTCTATCATATCCTCTCTCTCCCTCCTTTCCTCCAGGGAGAACATATTCAGTTCCTTCAACCTGTCCTCATAGGACTTGTGATGCAATCCATGTACCATCTTAGTTGCCCTCCTCTGAATCTTCTCTACCCTGTCTATGTCCTTATGTAGGTAAGGTCTCCAGAACTGTACACTGTACTCCATGTGGGGCCTCACTAGTGTCTTGTATAGTAGAATTATTACCTCCCTTTTCCTGCTGGTGATGCCCCTGCCTATGCATCCCAGCATCCTATTTGCTTTACCTGCTGTCTTGTCACACTGTTTCCCTACCTTGAGGTCATCAGATGATAACCCCAAGATCCCTTTCCTGCTTGGTGCATGCTATATCCTCACCCTCAACTGATACATTGTGCCAGGGTTTTTGTGCCCCATATGCATTATCTTGCACTTCTTTGCATTGAATTTCAACTGCCAAACCCCTGACCATTCTTCAAGTTTCTGCAGGTCCCTTCTCATTCTTTCTACACCCTCTGGTGTGTCTACTATGTTACAGAGCTTTGTGTCATCAGTGAACACTGAAATTCTGCCTTCTAGGTCCTGCGCAATGGTCACTGATGAAGATGTTGAATAGGACCGGTCCCAGCACTAATCTCTGTGGTACCCCACTGGTCACTCTTCCCTCTGTGGAGTGACAGCCATTTACCACCACCCTCTGTGTCCTGCCACCCAGCTAGTTACCTACTCACCACACTACTGTCCTGCCCACACCCATATTCCCCAGTTTGTGTAATAGTGTTCTATGTGGCAAAGGCCTTGCTGAAGTCCAGATAGGCCATGTCCACTGCCCTCCCCGATCCACCTCCCTAGTCACCCAGTCAAAAAATTCAATGAGGTTGGTCTGACATGACCTCCCCCTGGTGAAACCATGCTGCTTTGGGTCCTGTAGTCCATTGACAACCAGATGTTCCACCAATCTCTCCTTCAGTAATGCTTCCATGATCTTCCCCACTACTGAGGTGGAGGCTGACTGGTCTGTAGTTCCCCGCTTCCTCTTTGTTCCCACTTTTGTATAAGGGGACTACATCTGCTGTCCTCCAGTCTTTGGGTACCTCCCCTGTTTCCAGTGATCGGCTAAACAGGATAGCCAGAGGTTCAGCCACCACCTCTCTTAGTTGTTTAAGGACCCTGGGGTGCACCCCATCTGGCCCCATTACTTTACCAACTCTTATTACTTCCAGTTCCTTCAGGACCCTTTCTCATGTAAAGGGACTTGTGTCCATTTCTGCACCATTCTCACCCCTTGTACTCCTTCAGATCCATTACCCTCCTCTTCCTCAGTAAAGACTGAGCAGAAATACCTGTTCAATATGGCAGCTTTACTGTTGTCATCCTCCACGGGGATTTCCATTTGTAAACATAGTTGTTCCATATTAAAGGAGTCCTCTAAGTTAGCATCACTGTCATCTATCCAATATACTGCCCTGTGATTCTAGATTTGCTTTTTTTGTTCATTCTTCTTATGTGCACTTTTATTCTGACTAACCATACCCTTTTTACCTTGCTTCTGTTCAAAACGGTTACTAATATCCTTGTTTCCAAGCTGCATTTTCTTTTTATCTGTGTTTGTTTTATTTTTTTATTCAGCATTTTCCCCCATCTAAGGTCATTAACAAATTATTCTATCTTCATACTTTCTTTGATTGCGATACCCTAAGTGATTTCCTGAATGGTTTCTTTGTTCTTAATTACTGCTGTTTCAGTCAACTCCTTTTGAAAACCATTCAACTGTAACTTGCCCATATAATCTTTTGTACCACATACTAACATAAAGGTTAATAAGGAGACAATCTGCCCCTGGAAGTCATTGTTCCTTTTCAATTTCATTTTAACCTTGGTCAACCCTACTTGTAACACTTTCAACTCCACATCCCAATTTCCAAATTGCTTATCCTAATTTACTGAACAATTATCATTTTTTTGCACTTGGAATTACTTCCCCACTACCATTCCTGGATTATTTTTGCCACAGGTGGGGTATAGCAGGTGGTGTTTGGCAGGGAGGGTCAAAACTGTCAAAACTCAGGCTATCAACATGTGGGGATATAACATTTTTGAAGTCTACCAAAAAAAGATTTCTTAACTAATGGACTTATTTTTGATTTCATTGATCTTAATTCCTGTTAAAATGGTGGAGCATTAGGATTAAAGATGATTTTTTTTTTCAATTTACTTTAGATATTGGAGGTCCAAGATTTTTACTTTACATGGTGCTTGATCTCTTTCTGTGTTTGTTGCTCTTGTACATGTTTCATAACATTCTTCCTTTCTCTTAGTTTTATTCGACCACCTTTCTTTGCCTATATATTAAAATAACTATTCAATGAACTCTCCAATTCTCTTATTTCTGACATTGAGTGTTCCTTATTTGTTGGAAGTGATTTCCCCTCTCCTATTAGTAATGATATTTTTTTTGAGTTAATTAACTTTGAATGCTTGCTATCCCCTTTGTATTAGCAAATCTAGCTATATGCATGGGGTGAAAAAGTAATTTGTTATTTTCTTTGAGTTATTATTCTGTTTCACATCTTTTGATTTCTTAGATTTAGTTTGTTCTAGATGCTCCATGTGAGGAGACTTTCTTCCTTTCTATCATTTTCATGCAGCTGTTCAATGTTAAGATATACCATAAGTGAATTTATATTGCACTTTCAACTAAAAAAAAAGATCCAAACACTATGCTGCTACCTTCTACTAGAAAATAGCAGAACATGTGATACAATATTTTGTAAATACAGTATGCTTGAAAAAGCACTTAAAATAACAAAGTCTGGAAAACAGGAAATTTGCTGCCATCAGAAAGTTCAAGGAACAATGTAAAAAGGAAATGACAATCAGTTGATGCTTCCAACCAGAATCCATTTAAAACTTAATCTTGGGTGGGGACGCTGTGGAGCCTGAGCTGAAGAGACACAGCTTTTACAGCTCCAAAATTTGCTCTTACAATTCATTACAATCTTCACTTAGGATTGCTTTGTTATTTTTAACATTTCAGTGGAAAAAGAGACAATTATTTTGCCAAGATGGGTAACTATAAGCATGACAAAGCTACTGGTGGCACTGAAAAGGGGAAAGGAGCTTGTGAAGCACAGACCTTGTGGTCTGTCATGGAGGCCCAGGACATGGCTAAACAGGATTCAGGCAAAACATTAACTTCTTTGGGTCTGAAGCTCCAAAAACTAATTCTTCCGGTGATGGATCTCTCTCTCTAAAGGTTGACGGCTTCAATAGCTGAGTCTTGATTATTGAGACAGCTGTGGATGGAAAGAAGGGTGAGATGGCTGAAGTTTGAAACAGACTGATGTTTCAACTGGAGCTACTGCACTTATGTCAAAAGAGATGCAGCACTGGTGAGCCAGACTGCAGGCACTTGAAAGTTAGACTCACTCAGATAATCTCCGCTTGCTGGGTCCTAGCCAAATTTCCCTCATTCACTAAAAATACCACCAACAGCTTAATCTGGTTCAAGGTCAGTTGGCATTCATCTGTATCCCCCTCCCCCAGGTCACGCCTGAAAATAGGCAGGATTTGTCTAGTGCACTTACCTGGTCAACAAAAACTAAATAAATAAAAATAAAATAAATGTAAAGGAGATCACCCTGTGATGTTTGTTAAAGACTGGCTAACTGACAAGTTGGTGCCAGCAGGATTAGAAGCAGTTATTAACATCCATAAAATATATTGAATGATGGCAGCCACACTGGGCTAGCCATCGGACTGCTGCTTGCTGTGTTTTATTTTTCTGCTCTGTCGTTTTTCCGTTTTAATAGCACTTTTGCAATTTTTAAGTGCAGGATTTAAAGTTTTTGTTTGCGCTCCTGCTGTTTGTTTTGAGCGGGTGCGCTTGTTAGAATTGAATCGTTTGGGCACTGTGAAGCTGCTGAGTGCTTAAATGACAAGCGTTAGTCTTTAAGTTTCCAGGCATCTCGTACTGGCCAGTGCTGTGACTTGAGGAAACTCGGCTGGACATACTCGCTCAAGTTCCCAGTACTGTTTTAACATTGCCCTGCATTTTTGAGCACCGCCTGGCTGTTTAGTTTGGCATTTTGGACTACTGTAAGAACTTGGGTGGTCCTGTGGCCTGACGGTCACCTCTCAGTGTGGATTTAGTTGATGTTTATATTCTCTGAGCATGCTTTCTTCCAGCACCTTTGCAGGACTAGTGTGCATTGAATGGGATCAGGAGGAGTAGGGATTCACTGGGGATATGTTTACCAAGGAACCTGAATGCACTACCTTTGGGATGTAATAAGACCGTGAAGACAGTAAAAGGATCCTGCAGTATTCTTTTTGGAGTGTCGGGCTAAAAGTTATGTATTAGTGACCCACTTTAACCAAGGACTTGGATCTGTATAGCTGGGACCTGCTGGTTTCTTGAGGTGTCTGAGGGTTAGCAACCCACACAGGGGTTGGAAGCAGGGCTTGCTGGAGGGCTAGCCTGCTGATCCTATTCCCTAGACTCCTGGTGTAGTCAGCCAGGAGGTTGATTTAACCTGGAGTCAAGGTAGTGGGCCGCTAGTATAGCCTGGATAGTCACCTCTTGAATCTCTGTCAGGAACCTGGGCCTGGTGGATGGCTCTTCTGGGATCTGGGTCAGAACTTTGATACTGGAATCCTTTTGGAACTTTTTGGCCTATTGGAGGTTTCCAATAATATTGGGGCTGGTACTGTGAAGCTTGGAACTTTAGTAAGTAAAGGTCACCTGTTGATGAACCTATGGCTAGGGCTCGATTTTCTCAGATTGCAAGTACTCTGTGATTTTACTCTAATTTTTGGAAAGTGTGTCGGCAGTGAGAGTGCTTTTAACAGCTAAGAATCTGCCAATCTCAGACATATGTGAGAGATATTGTCTGGGGGGCAGTTTCTCTACATTATTTCCTAAGGTTTCCCCTCTTAGTTTTATTATTTTTATTAATATGTATTTTGTTTGTGTTAAGCAGTGAGAGTGCTTACATTAAACGGCACCAGGTAGTGAGAGGACCTGTGTGCTGTTTAAATGTTTTAGCGTTTTAGTTAAATTAGTTAGCTTAGGTTTTGTAGGGCTCCAGGTAGTGAGAGGACCTGGGCTAATAAATGTTTTAAGGTTTGTTTTTGTATTTAGTTAATTAAATTAGTTATTTAATTTAGTTGATTGTTATTGTAAGTTTTGGGTGGGAATTGTCGAGTGGGGAAATTTAGGAAAGGGGAAGATCTGTGAGGTTGTATCCTTTTCACATTGTTGTGAATTTGTGTACAGCTTTTATTTGAATTGCATTGGTTTTCTGCTACATGTCTTGGGTCTTGGATTTATGTTATCGTTCCACCCCCCAGGTCATGTGCTATTCAGCCTCTGCACTTCTAGCCCTCTGCCCCTCCCCCCCCACCATTGTCCTTTTCCATCTATCAGCGCTGTTGGGCTTTGGGTATTGTTCAAAAGGGGGGTGGGAGGGGGGTGAACAGCGGAGGCTGAAAGAGCGGGGCGCTCACATTGGGATGGTTAAGTCCAGAAGACGCCCTGGGGTGAAATGGAGTCTAGATCATGGGCCATCTTGCCTAGTCCCCATACCCAAGGGCACCTCTATTAGTGGTGGGCAGGAGGTCAGGGTGGCCCAGGAGTCCTGTCCAACTCAGGTGGTGTTTTGCAATGCCAGATCTGTCAAGAACAAGACTGCAACTATTGCTGATCTTGTTGGGACAACTGATCTGGCGTGCATCACCAAAACCTGGCTGGATGGTAATGCGGGCCCCATATTGGAGGCTGCAATTCCAGCCGGGTATTCGGTGATGCATTGCCCGAGATTGGACCGCAGGGGAGGGGGGTTGCGGTCTGTTTCAAGACCGAATTGAATCTCACAAGTGTACCAGTTGAGGAAGCCAGATCATTTGAATGTGCCGTAGTAGCAGGTGTGGGTTATAGGATGGCTGTCATGTACCGTCCACCAGGAGATGAGAATCTATTCCTCAAGAAAGTGGCAGACTTTGTGGTCGACCTGGCATTTGAGTCACATAGGCTGATGGTCCTGGGTGACTTCAACGCCTGGATCGATGATGAACTCTTGCAATTTGGACAACACTTCCTCCAGCTGATGATCTCACTTGGCCTTACACAGGTGGTTACCTCTGCTACTCATAAACACGGACATTCTCTTGACCTGGTTTTCCTCATGGGGATCGAGGCCTCTGATGTGCGGGTGGAACTTGTCAGATGGTCCGACCACTACACTGTGCGATTCAATTTTTGCACCCCTCCTCGCAGGCCAAACCCTGTGGAGATGGTCAAGTATCGCCCTTTACAGGATGTGACTCCTGATAGTCTAGCAGTGGTACTTGACCTATCAGAATTTCCTATGGCAAGCATGGGTCTGAAGACTTTAGTTTTGGCCTATAATCAGGCCATTGCCTCAGCGCTGGATTCCATTGCTCCAGTCCATGTACGTCCTCTCTCCCTCTGCCCTCAGTCTCCATGGTTTGATGGGACTTTGAGGGAGTTGTGGTGACTAGGACATAGGTTAGAGTGATGCTGGTGGAAATCCAACTTAGATACTGACCATCTTAGACTGCTAGAGCATTATCTACTCTATCAGTCAGCAATCTCTCGTAAGAAGGCAGAGTTCCTGTCCGGGGAGATTGCTGCTGCTCAGAACCAACCAGCTCAGCTTTTTTGAACTGTGGACAGGCTGTGCAACCCTGCCAGTCTGCAAGTTCGAAGAGCATTTTCACAATTGCAGTGTGAAGAGCTTGCTCAGTTCTTTGTGATAAGGTGGCTGACATCAGGTTGGAGTCCCATTCAGCACACTCTATGGTAGTTGCTGATGATCAATGCCTGACCACTGTAACTCCTTTTTTCTGGAGTTCCTTTGACTGGCCGGAAATCATGGATGTTATGCAGATTATCATGCTGTTGCTTAGATCTTGGCCCAACAGCCCTGATTATGGGCTGTTGGGATGTTATCAGCCCAATTCTGGCACAGATAGTCTGGTGCTCCCTTGACTTTGGTGAGTATCCCTGCTCCTTGAAGAAGGCAGTGGTGACACCTTTGTTGAAGAAAGCTTCATTGGACCCAGACTCTCTTACAAACTACAGACCAATCTCTAACCTTCCCTTTGTGGGGAAGGTTATTGAGAAAGTAATGGCTGTACAGCTGGAGAACCATTTGACCATCCATAGCATCTACAAACCTCTCCAGTCTGGTTTCTGAAAGAGGCACGGTACTGAGACTGTGCTGGTTTGGGTACTCAATGATCTCCTGATGGCGAAAGATCAGAAAAAATGGTCCATTTTGGTACTTCTTAATCTGTCATCAGTTTTTGACACCGTGGACCATAGGGTACTGCTCGAGCATCTGAGATTCATCTGTGGGCTCTCTGGTTTGGTCCACAGATGGTTTACATCATTCCTCACTGGTAGAACACAGAGGGTGGTGTCGGGGGTTTCCTCCTCTGAACCAATCTCTCTCTCATGTGGGGTTCCCCAGGGCTCGGTGCTGTCCCCCATGTTGTTTGCGGTGTACATGATGCCCCTCAGAGACATTGTAAGATGGTATGGGCTGAGGTTTCACTGCTATGCTGATGATACCCAGCTCTACCTGTCTTTTGCACATTACCAGGATGGAGCATTCTCAGTACTTAATGACTGCCTCGTTGAAATCCAAGATTGGATGAAGTCCAACTGGCTGAAGTTGAACCAGGGGAAGACTGAGGTGATGGTTGTGGATCTGGGTTGCTGGATTGGGGGGTTGGGAGCAGTTCAACCCTTGGGAATATTCCTGGGGGATTCCGAGTTCCATACCTCTGAATGGGTGCGAGACCTTTGGATGATACTGGACAATGGGCTGACACTTCGATCTCAGGTGTCGGCTGTCATTAAGTTATCCTTTTACCATCTGAGGAACATCACTAGGATCAAGCACCTGGTTCCATCTAGTGACCTTCGTACATTGATCCATGTCTTTGTGACCGCGTATCTGAATTATTGCAACTCCCTTTACTTTGGACTACCAGAGGTTAATATCCACCGCTTGCAGCTGGTGCAGAATTCTGCAGCTCGGTTGTTGATGTGGACTCCCCGGTCCTCTCATATCACACCAGTGCTGCGGGAACTGAACTGACTCCCAGTTCAGTGGCGAATCACCTTCAAAGTCGATTTGCTGACGTATAAAGCCCTACACGGACTGGGCCCTGACTACCTAAAAGAGTTTTTGGTTCCTTACCACCCTGTGTGTCTGCTCCTCTTGGCTGATGAGGGGTTGCTGGAGATTCCGAGGGTTTCTTTCAAATCTTTGGGGGCACGAGCATTTATGTACGTGGCCCCAACCCTCTGGAATTCTCTACCCCATCAGATAAGATAGTGCATGACCATGGTGGGATTTAACATACTGTAGAAACATAGAAACATAGACTTTGATGGCAGATAACGACTGCTTGGCCCACCTAGTCTGCCCATTTCCCTACCTAGAGGATAAGCTGCAGATCCTATTTAACCAACAGCCCATTTCTTCCTACCCCCCCCCACAAAATTTGCCTTATGTCTGTCCCATGCATTCTTGAATTCTCCCACAGTTTTAGACCCCACAACCTCCTCAGGAAGGCTGTTCCATGCGTCCACCACCCTCTCTGTGAAAAAATTTCCTCCTCACATTACCCCTGAGCCTCCCCTCTCTATCTTCAAATTGTGTCCCCTTGTTCTTGCACATCTCTTTTTCTGAAAGATGCTACCCTCTTGGACTTTGTAGATTCCACTGAGGTACTTAAACATTTCTATCATGTCCCCCCCCCCCGTCGTCAAGGGTATACATATTAAGCTCCTTTAACCTCTCCTCGTATGGCTTCTGTTACAGACCTTGCACCATTTTAGTTGCACTCCTCTGAACTGCCTCCATCCTGTCTATGTCCTTGAGGAGATGGAGTCTCCAGAACTGGATGCAGTACTCCAGATGGGGTCTCACCAACTGTCTGTACAGAGGGATAAAAACGTCCTGTTTTCTGCTGGTGATGCCTCTCCCTAGACATCCCAGTATCCTCCCAGCCCTCCCTACCGCCTTCTCACATTGCTTGCCAACCTTAAGATCATCTGATATGATTACCCCCAGGTCCCTTTCCATTTTTGTTGTTGTTATTACCCCCCCCATTGTGTAATCTTCCCCTGGGTTTTTGTTTCCCAGGTGCATTACTTTGCACTTCTTTGCATTGAATCCAAGCTGCCATCTTCTGACCATTCCTCCAACCTTGCCAAGTCTATTCTCATCCTTTCCACACCTCCTTGTGTATCAACACTGTTGCAGATCTTTGTGTCATCTGCAAAGAGGCATAGTTTTCCTTCCAGTCCCTCTGCAATGTCTCTTATAAAGACATTAAAAAGGACTGGACCCAGTACTGAACCCTGCGGTACTCCACTAGTAACCTCTCTTTCTTCAGAGTGGACTCCATTTACAATTACCTTCTGTGTCCTGTTGTTCAGCCAATGTTTTATCCAGGTTACCACCCTGGGACTCACTCCAAGGCTGGTTAATTTGACTACTAATCTTTTGTGTGGGACTGTGTCAAATGCCTTGCTAAAGTCTAGGTAGGCCATGTCCACAGCCCCTCCCTGGTCTACTACTTTGGTTAACTTTAAACAGGCATTTAAGATGCATTTATGGAGCATGGCATACGGTGATGTGGAAAATAGTTTTTAATTGTATAGTACTGCATATTTATTACTACGGTGTAGCACTGTTTTAAACTGTTTTTAACTTGTACTGCGCCTTGAAATTTGAAAGGTGCATTAAAAATAAAGAATATAATTATTATTATATCATATTACTCCATGTGGACAGCAACAGAATTCGAAGGAACCCTGCACCCTACTGGTGGTGATGGCAGGAGTCTGTGTTTGTGATCACATCTTACAACTTGCATGCACTACAGGCCACATCATGCATGATGATGAATAAATATATGTTTTTCCTGATATCAGTTATGCAACAAGGAAATGACAGAAGACATTTGATGGGGTACACTGAACTCTGAGAGATTTTTGGGTTTCATAGTCAATGATTTACTCAGCTCAACTCCGAATTGTATTTGAAGGAAGATGTATCTCTTCTCAGATGCCGTGGAGGCCGGTAAGTGGGCTACTCGACTGGCTGCTGCACAGTGGGATAGATCAGAATAAAACAATCCCAGTGAGACTGTTGGGGACACTTGAACAGGGCTTTTCTTTTTAAATCTTGTTTTTATTTTTACTTACAGTTTAATCAGTAGACTTGTTCCTATTTGTCTTCAACATTCACCACAGTTTACCATGAGATGGCCCTTTGCCACCATGGCTTATTCTATTTACTATTGACTAGTTTCTTTTTCTTAATGTATCATTCATCAAATGTTTAATTTTCTTTAGGGTTTTTTCTGTTTGTTTAAAGTATGATCCAAGACAGGATTATGGATTTGGGAGGAGGTAGGATTTTTTCTCTGTATACTTCGAAACTGTATGCTGCTTTACTGTTTTTTCAAAACTTTGTTTACTTTAGGAACTACACATGGTGCCATTAGTCCCAGTTGGGGTGTAATTTTTCTTTGGGATTTGCTGGGCAATGATTCACATTTTGAAATAGCCCTGTTGGTCTTGGACTCAGTAACACAGCCCAAAATGTATTACATTTTGGGGTTACTGTTTTATAGATGTTTGCCTCCCATGTGATATCTCTGTATAGTGAATGCATGTTTCCTATGATTAAGGGACTTTAGTCCTGAATGTTTTTGTATTGATGGACTGTCCACTACTGTCAGGATATTCAAACTGTGCCAGAAAGATACGCAATAGAGGGAGCAGGCGCATGTCCAGTGCGCCATGGTGCAATGGAGGCGATATTCAAACCATGCGTAGGATAAGGTGCGCCTGCTCAATGTGGCTGAATATCACTCCTGATGCACCGTAGTGCAATGAGGGATGCACCATGGAGCAGGGTTGATGCACAATAACACTCCTAGGGATGCGCATGGACAAAGACAGGAATCAGCTGAGCAGCAGCCATGGATGCACTATGTGCTGAGGAGCATGTACCAGGACAGACAGACCATCCTCCCACCCCCAAGCCGCCCCACCCAACCAGGGCAAGGCCCCCATGAGCAGCACAACCAAACGAGTGCAAGATGGACCACTGACCCTTGAACCCCAGTGCTGAACCACCAGCAGATGTGATCCAGTAGTCCCCACCCACTGGGCACGGCACCCCTGTACTGACCACCGCCCAACAGGGACCAGGACACAATGATGGCCAAGCCCCACCTATGCCACAGCACCACCCCAATGCGGCACCCCCAGTACAGAGTGCCTGAGACACCTATCCCAGAAGCATGACCAAACAGTGCATGTCACTGAAGGCAGTCCACCACCACTGTGCCCAGGCATCCAGTTGCCCTGGAGCACAATGCACATGTACCACAACCCCAGGGTGACCACCCAATGCAGACGGTGAAACCGTCCACCAACGCTACCACAACCCACACAAGGCCCTCCAGCATGGCCCCCATGGAGACACAACAAGGTGGATGACCTGGCACCAGTACCTGAGGGCCCCACACATGACAAGGTTTGCCCTGGATGCCACCACAAGAAGGTAGGCACTCCGAACACAGGACCAGAGCAAGGTCCGCCACCCCTGCACCCACCCCGCCACAGCACTGACTGCACCAGGCAACACAGCTCCCTCCTGTGATGCATGGAAGCATGCACCACACAGGAGGCAACAAAGGGAACACACAATGCCCTCCCCCATTCCAGTCCCATGGGTACTCTGGCAAACAGCCACACAAAGCAGTGCAACAGGCTCTGCTGTTGTGAAGCCCATGGTGCAATGTAACCTGTGGTCTGCCCACCACCAGGTAGCTGGTGAGCCTGCCATGTGGCAGTCGCCCCATGAGCCTGGCCCACCCTGATGGCAGGCACATGGGCCTGTGACCAGGCCACCACCCGCATGCAGCAGGACCTCATGTGACAGCCACCAGCCCACAGGCACCACCCCAGTCAACATGGACTGCATGGAGGGGGCAACCAATGGCACCACCCACAGTGGCAACAGGGACAGGAGTGCGATAGTCCTGGGGTCAGACTGCCAGCTGCAAGGATGCCGTGCTTGCAAGGTGACAGGTATGATCTGCCCCTGAAGGCATGCCATCAGACGAGCATGCAGTGGCAAGGGCCACATGACTGTGCGTACCACAGTCGCTCATGGTGGCAGTGTAGCAGCAATGGCCACAGCCACACAGGCAAAGCCCACACTGACAGGGGTGGCTGGGAAATGGCACATGCACCACAGCCTGCTGCACACAGGTGAACAGTGCACACCACACATGCCCCTAGACATAGCCTATGGCCCCACCCACACCAGTGGAAGAGCACCGCCAGGCACACCAACGCCGAATCCAGTCCCACCCCACAGTAGCCATGCACACGACTGCGGCAAGGCTGCAAATCAGAGACAGACACAGACATAAATATAAATGTATGTAATGAATATAACAAGAACAACAATAACTAATTACATGTATGTACAACAGAGGATTGGAAGGGTGAGGATGCTACAAGGGGGGAGGGAAAAGGGTCAGGAGACAATGAGAAAGGCAAAGGTGGGGGACATGGGGGTGTGTGGTACAGTCCAGGGAGGGAGGGAGTGTCTCCATGGGCAGCAGGCCCTACTGACAGCCCCGGTCCTCTTCTGTGGTGCCTCCGCTAGTCCCCCCATCCAGTCGCTTGAGCATCTCGTGTGTCGCCCGGGTGACCTGCAGGATCTCCCTGAGGGTTCGCTCAATGACCTCCCAATGACATCCACCTAGGACAAGGAAGCAGAAACAGTATGATTGACTGGCCAGAGTAACCGCAGCCCACCCAACATGCATGGTGTGCATCAGTGACCGGCACCCCTGGGATGGCATGCAACCACCCACAGTGAGTGCGCCCACATGAGCCGCCTACCCGGGCAACCGCAGCCATGCAGACCACTGCACACAATCACCGCCCATGCACCGCACAGCACCATCCTGGCCGTCCAGTGTCATGGCTATGCAGTGGGAAGGCAGTGGCACAGCCAGGCACCGAGTGCAACCACAGCCCACCTGTGACTCCCACCCACATGTGCAGGCCCACAGGACGATGAAGAGGACACTGCTAGAAGTGCACAGCTGGAGGGGCCATGTGCAGAGGGGGCCATAGAAACATCGAAACATAGAATTTGATGGCAGATAAGGACCGCTTGGCCCACCCAGTCTGCCCATTTCCTTACCTGATGTATAAGCTGCAGATTCTAGTTAATCAACAGCTTACTTCCTCCTGCCCCCCACTAGAATTGCCTTATGCCTGTCCCATGCATTCTTGAATTCTCCCACTGTTCCTGACTCCACAACCTCCTCAGGAAAGCTGTTCTATGCATCCACAACTCTCTCTGTGAAAAAATACTTTCTAACATTACCTCTGAGCCGTCCCCCCTCTATCTTCAAATTGTGCCCCCTTGTTCTTGCATATCTCTTCTTCTGAAAGATACTACCCTTTTGTACCTTGTTAATTCCCTTGAGATACTTGAAAGTTTCTATCATGTCCCCCATCTTCCTCCTTTCCTCAAAGGTATACATATTAAGCTGCCTTAGTCTCTCCTCGTATGTCTTCTGGTGCAGATCTTGCACCATTTTGGTTGCCCTCTTCTGAACAGTCTCCACTCTGTCTATGTCTTTGTGGAGATGGGGTCTACAGAATTGCACACAGTACTCCAGATGGGGCCTCACCAACTGTCTGTAGAGAGGGATAACAACTTCCTGTTTTCTACTGTTGATGCCTCTCCCTATGCATCCTAGTATCCCCCCAGCCCTCCTTACTGCCTTCTCACATTGCTTGCCCACCTTTAGGTCATCTGATATAATTACTCCTAGGTCTCTTTCAATTTTTGTTATTATTAACTCACCCCCCATTGTGTACTCTTTCCCTGGGTTTTGTTTCTCAGATTCATTACCTTGCACTTCTTTGCAATGAATCTGAGCTGCCACATATTTGACCATTCCTCCAACCTTGCCAAGTTCCTTTTCATTCTTTCCACCCCACCTTGTGTATCAACCCTGTTGCAGATCTTTGTGTCGTCTGCAAAGAGGCATACCTTTCCTTCCAGGTGCTCTAGAATGTCAGTTATAAAGATATTAAAGAGGACCGGTCCCAGTACCGAACCCTGCGGTACCTCACTAGTTACCCTCATTTCTTCACTGTGGACTCCATTTACTATTACCTTTTGCGTCCTGTTGTCCAGCCAGTTTTTCATCCAGGCTACCACCTTGGGACCCACTCCAAGGCTGGCTAACTTGTACATTAATCTTTTGTGTGAGACTGTGTCGAATGCCTTGCTAAAACCTAGGTAGGCCATATCCACAGCCCCTCCCTGGTCTACTACTTTGGTCATCCAATCAAAGAAATCTATTAGGTTCATCTGACATGACCTTCCTGCTGTGAAACCATGCTGCCTCGGGTCCAGTTCCCCACTGGCCTCTAGGTACTCAACAATTCTTTCCTTCAGAAGTGATTCCATCATTTTCCCTACCACTGAAGTCAAACTAACTGGTCTGTAGTTTCCTGCCTCTGCCCTGCTCCCACTTTTGTGAAGTGGAATCACATTTGCTCTCCTCCAGTCCTCAGGTACCACTCCATCCTCCCATGATTTGTTAAAAAGAGTAGTCAGTGGTGTTACTAGTTCTTCCCTTAGTTCTTTTTGGTATTCTTGGGTGAATCCCATCAGGCCCCATTGCTTTGTCCACCCTCAGTTTCAAGAGTTCTTTCAAAACCCTTTCTTCTGTGAATGGACTGGTATCGACCCCCCTATTAAGAGTTTCTCCCTTGTTTGGTTTAGGCACCTCCCCCTTCTCATCTGTTGTGAATACTGAGCAGAAATATTCATTCAGTATCCCTGCTTTTTCACTGTCACCCTCTGCCCACATTCCTTCCCCTTTATTAAGTCTATGTATCCCTCCCTGGGTCTTTCTTCGCTCCCTGATGTACCTATAAAAGGTTTTATCCCCCTTCTCAACAGAGTTGGCTAACTTTTCCTTAGTTTGTGCCTTTGCTACTCTGACTGCCATCCCTGCCTCCTTCTGCTTTAACTGATAAAGTTCTCTGTCCTGCTCCTTCTGTGTTTCCTTATATTTCCTGAATGCTATCCTTTTCTCCTTAACCGTCCCTGCCACCTCTTTTGAGAACCATAGTGATTTTTTTCTTTCGTTTTGTTTTATTGATTTGCTTCACACAAAGGTGTGTTGCTTCTGTGATGGCTGTTTTGATTATTCCCCATTGTTCCTCCACCCCTCCTTCTTGCCCAGTTGCTAGCGCTTTTCTAAGGCACTCTCTCATTTTCCAAAAGTCAGCCTTCCTAAAGTCCAATACTCTTGTTTTTGTATGGCTTGACTCTATGGCTGTGTTTATTGTGAATCACAGTGTTTGGTGGTCACTTGTTGCCAGATGGCTTCCCACTTCTAAATCTGAGATCCTTTCTCCTTCCCCATTTGAGAGTACCAGGTCTAAGATTGCTCCCTCCCAAGTGGATTCCAACACTAGCTGTCTGAGGCATGCCCCATGTAGGGCATCAAGAAGGACCCTGCTCTTGGATGTGCCTGCAGCAAAGGTACTCCAGTTAACATCTGGCATATTCAGGTCCCCCATCAACAATATCTCCCCTTTTTCTGCCATTTTAAGGATGCCTTCTATCATTTCCTTGTCCATTTCCTCCCGCTGAGATGGGGGTCTGTACACAACCCCCATGCGGATTGTGGTGCCATTCCTGTCTCCAGGGTGACCCATCCAGGGCCATGCCACACCACCACCCTTGCAACCCACCCTGCACAGGTGTATAGGGAAACACAGTACTCACCTGCATCTTGGTCAGCAGGGTGCTGCTGACCCATAGCACCACAACTGTGGCCTGCCCACATGCCCTCTCCCCCGGTGTGGACATGGCCCCGTTGTTCCTCGGCCATCCGGGCTCTACGGTGATCCTCTGGTCCTAGGGGATAAACATGGAGAGAAGCACATCAGTACAAATCTGAACTATAGGCCCCCCCGGACCAGTGTGACATCCCGCACAGCATGTCTGGGTTGCGGTGGTGTAGGGTGGATATGGCGCACCTCCACACCCAACAACACAGGTGCTGGCCCCCCCTGGTGGCCTGGCCTGCCAACCCCTGTGCCCCAAGAACAGTTGGAGATGACTAGTGATGGCCAAGGAGCACCTACCTGGCTATGGCACAGCTCCCCGCCAAACACGCACCAGCAAGTGTCTCAGGTGGTCAGGGTCACGCCACTGGAGGTCACCATAGTGGTGGCGACACTGATCCCCTGAATGCCAGCTCCCAGTGGCCTCCTCCAGTCCATCTGCAACCTCCTGCCATACCACAGTGTGAGGCCTCTGGAGGGGCACCTGCCCAAATAGGGCACCTGCATGGGGCTCTACAAGAGCCACCAGGTTGGCCAGCTTGATGTCACTCCACAAGGGGCGCTCTGGTGCATGGCATATTCCTCGCTGTCCACAGTGCAAAATGGTGCACAGTAGCGCATGTGTCCCATGTGCTGAGGCAGCACAGTGCTGCGCTGCCATTCAAAATTGCACTGGCACTGGACTGCGCAATAGGTAGGCAGCCATGCAGCCACATGGCACCTAAAGGGCAAAGGGCAGCTGAGGAGTCAAGGGTCTGGCCACGCACGGAGCACCACTACACTATTGGGAGACCCCTGTATGGTGCGCTGTAGGGAGCATGTGTGTGATGCCATGCAGTGGCCTACTGCATAGAGGCACCATGGCACCCATGGTGCAGTGGCGCAATATGGGGCATGATGGCACTGTGCCAGTCACACTATTGCACATGTGCCCCATAGGACATACAGTGCATGAGCGCCACAGGCACAGTAGTGGCTGTGCGCTGTACTGCCTCCCACACAATGTGCATATGCTGCACCACTAGCGTACTTGTCAGCACCGTGTGCATGCATGGTATGGGTCCAACTGTGCACTTCACAGTGGTGTGCCACGACTTGAGCATGTTCAACTCCATTGCACAAGGTGCATCCACACAATATTCAGGCAGGTTATGCAAATCAGCTCATGAGCCATTCCACAGCACATCCACTGCATTTGCATCCCTTTACAGTTGTGCATGCCCTCATTTGCATGCGATGAGCTATAAAGGCACCATGGAATTGCACAGGCCATGGATCGGTATTGCAGCCTTTGGAGGTACGTACCATGCTGTGGGGACATCGGGACAGTGGTCTGCGAGGGCAGTCTGGGACCGAACAGTCCATGGTTACACCTCTTCATCTCCTCAGGTACAAGCATGACCGAACGTGAGGAAGATGAGGAGCAGGGGAGGGTGCGGAAGCAAAAGCCCAACTTCACCAGGGCAGAATCAGATGCCCTGTTAGAAGCCTACCTCAACAGGGAGCCACTCCTCAGTGGACAGAGAGGCATACCACAGGCCCATGCGGCAGCGTGGGGTGAGGTGGCATGTGCGGTCAGCCAGCTGGGCAGCCACCAGCATTAATGCAGGAGTGCAAAAAGAAGGTTGGCATGGACAGGAGGAGGATAAAGGACAAGATGGCTGCCATTGGGGCAGTGCATGCCACCACTGGCAGGAGCCAGCAAGACGTGCCATGCCTGACGCTACTGGAGGAGCAGGTGGCTGGCAGCATGCGGCATTGTGCCATTGAGGGTGTGCCCAGTGGAGGCTTCCAGACAGGTGGCAGCCCATCACTACATGGTAGGACCAGTGCTGGCATTGTGAGAGTGGCAGGGGGGCAGGGTCCAGGGGTCAAGTGGCACTACTACTGGTACTATGTTCCTTTACAGCTCCTGAGCATCTGCATGGGGGAATGGTGGTGGGTGTGTCCACAGAGCGGGTGACCCTGGAACTGGTGGAGTGCCCATCCACCTCCACTGGTGTCCGAGGGACCGACCACCTGCAGCCCTGCACAGCTGTCTGGACTGATGCCTGTGGTACGAGTGTGGATGAGGCCCTGGCTGTGTTCCAGCAGGACACCAGGCATGGAATCCTGTGTGTTGAGACACAGATCGGGGCCAACTCCATTACCGATGATGATGTGATGCACATCCCGGACAGTGATGTTGGTGGGTCACACGGGGATCCCACGACTGGAATCTGCCTAGGCGGCAGTATGGGCAGTGATGGCATGGTTGTCTGCCCACCAGCCATTGTTCCTGTCCTGTCTGTGGGATCCAGTGGGGCAGCACTGGCATGCAAACATGGCATTGGTGTTGGTGGTGCCGATGCAGCCACGCTGGTGGTGCCCAGCACTCAACAGCTGGAGGGGCGGTGGCAGCAGCTGGACAGTGTTGACGGGGATTGGGGGCAGGGGGCAGCAACAGTGCACCGTGTGAAAATGTACCCCTGGAAGGCACCACCATGCGGTGCCCACCATCATGGGGCACTGTGCCGCATGGTCAGGAACTACATGGGGGCCAACATGATGGCCATGCAGATGACCCCTTGGACACCCACAGTCATCTGCTCCAGGCCTCTGTGGATCAGCAGGTATGGCTCATGGTAGTGGCGGATGCACTCCGTGCGGAGCTGCACCAGGCAGAGGAGCAGTGCAGCTGGGACCATGCCCTGCTCCTGGCAGAGTTAGCTCAACAGCAGGTGGATGTGACTGTAGCCATCAATAGGCATGCCACTGTGATGACAACTGTCATGGCAACACTGGCCGACTGGCTGTGTGCCCAGCCACCGCACACCTCACAGAGTGCAATGTCCACCCCTTGGTCTCTGGTGACCCCTGTGATGTCGACACCGGGATCAGCTGTGGGCACACCAAACATGCCCAGTGCAAGCATTTTTGGTGGCCTGCAGCCACCTGCATGGACACAGTCATGTTCACACAGCGTCACCCCTGGGGGACCATCAGTTCCACCCCATGATGCCTCTGATCAGCCTGTTACAGCTGGCAAGACTTGGTGGGACCTCCCACGCATCCATGGTGGCTGTGCTACTGTGCAGTGTGACTGATCTGTCCCCCTCCACAACCACTGTCTGCCACTGCCCCGTGTGCACTGTGGTGTTCCATGTGTGACAAATGGGTGTGGTACCCTGTCCTGCACTCACACGACCCTGTGCACACCCACCCGGCTGCTGGCCACTGTGGTGTGTGCGTGATCATGCCAACATAATGCTGTCTGCCACTGTACAATGGTGCTCAGTGTCTGAGACATGCACAGTGCCTGCCACTGTGTGTGGTTCTGTTCGGTCCTGTGTGGGTGGGTGGTGGGGGCGTATGGGGGTGGGTATGCGTGTGGCCCTGTGGGCAAGGGATGGGGTGTATGTGCCTGTGTGTGCGTGCTGTGTCCAGCCCTGCTGTGTTCTGCCTTTGTGTGCAGGCCCCTGCCTATTCCCACACCCCTGCCGCCGAACCTGCCTTGGTGTCACCCCTGCCTGTCTGTCAGCTGTGCCGTTGCCCCTGGTGCTTGCTCGTGGCCCTGTTCGCCTACCTGTGTGGTCCATAGTGCTCCTCTGTGATGGTGTCTTGGTGATGCTGGGCCATCCAGGCCAGCTGGGGATCCCTTCACCCAGGGGGTGACTGCTCAACACCAGCTGGACCAGCATCCTCATCATCCCCACTGCTGTCCCCCTCTTTGACCTCAATGGCTATCCCACAGTCTGTGGCCATGTTGTGCAAGATACAGCAGGCCAGGAATAGCCCACAGGCCTTTGAGGGGCTGTACTGTAGGGCACTGCCAGACCTGTCCAGGCAATAGAACTGAGCCTTCAGCAGCCCGAACACCCACTCAATGATGTTCTATGTGGTGGCGTGTGCCTCATTGTACTGGTGCTGCACTGGGGTCAAGGGGCGCTGGTATGGTGTGAGCAGCCAGAGCCGGAATGGGTACCCACTGTCACCTGTGTGTAGAGTGGTATTGTTAGCATGGTGGTCTGTGACACTGTGTCCCTGGCCTTCCAGGCTGCACCCCATTGCTCCCCTGCCCTTGCTCCACCCCCCCCACTGCTCTCAGCATTTGACTTGGACTGCATACTCACCTACCAGATTGCCAGTGGGGATGTCCCCACTCTTGAACCTATGGCACAGTGCAGACTGGTGCCAGATGAAGGCATCCTGTGCTCCCCCAGGGTGCGTGGCACAGATATTGATTAAGCACCCCCTGGCATCGCACACCACCTGGCAGTTGACACTCGAGTATCTCTTGTGGTTTATAAATGCTGCCCCCTCCAGGCCAGGAGGCATGTGGATGCCAACATGGGTGCAGTCGATTGCCTCGAGTATGCCAGGCAACCATGCTACCCTGTGAAACTCCTGCATATTTGCTGTGTGCTCTTCCTGTGTGCTGGGGAAATAGATGTACTCCGTAGCATGTGGCAGCAGTGCGCTGAGGAATTGTGTGAGTAGACATGACGCGGCCAACTGGGTTATGCCTGTTGTGTCCCCTGTTGGTCTCTGGAAGGTGCCTGTGGTGGGCAGGCACATGAAAGCTGTGGTCTTTGTCTCCATGGACAGAGCATGGCTCCGTCTAGTGGGTGCCTGCATCTCCTCACTGCACAGCTCACAGAGCTGCCTCAGAATGGCCTGGTTCAGGCAGTACCAGCCCACAATCTTGATGTCACTGTACAGCTCGAAGCTGACATGGGCACAGTAAAGCCTGTTCTGGATATACCGCTGATGGGCCCTTCCATTGCCGGACCTCCCTGCAGCCTGCCTCCTCACATCCCTCATTACTGCTTCCATCTGGAAGGTGGCACTGGCCATGTCCCCTGTTGGTGTTCTGCCTCCATGCGGCTGCCTACACGGTCCCCCCGGCTGTGTGCTGCTGGTCCTGCCCTTGCACCGGGTGCACCCCTGGCACTACACCACTGTGTGCCCTGCCTCTGCCCCACTGCTTTCCTTCCTCTGTGGCATGCACAGACCCTCACACACACACACACACACACACACACACTTCCAGTGGCCTCCGTCCACCTCTTGGCCACCACTGACTGCCTGTATCTTGATCTGGCTCCCTGTCAATCCATCTCCACTCTCCCCCACTATGGCTCCTCTCTAGCTCAATCATCCTCCCCTCACTTGACCCATTTTATATTTGCTCATGTCTGCTATCGCACAACTTCCGCTTTCTCCACTATTGCGCACGTCACCTGCTGTTGTATATCGCACTGCGCCACATATTCCTGGTTACACCCCCCGCACTTGCACATGCATTCATTAGCATTGCACTACGGTGCATTGGATTTTATGCTGTGCTTCTGCTGCCACTGAATATCGCATTATGGCACATTTCTGCTCTTGTGCAGGTGCATCCCTATTGTGCATGGCACAACTGCTCTGAATATCCCAGCCTATATGTATTAACCAATAACCATTGTCATGTATGTGAAACATTATAACAATAAAGTTAAAAAAATATATATATTTGTTCAGTAACTTGTAATGAACAGACTGCTGACATTTCAAGGCAGGACAAAAGAGTTTGTCATGATGATGCTGGCCTTCTTATTTTTCACATTGAATATTTGCCTTAGAATTTCCCAAGGTCCAGGAAATATTGCTCACCATTTCTTTGTGATGTTTTCAATACTGTATATCAAAACAGATCTGCAAATCCCTCTGAGAAAAGTGCTTCTTTTTATGTTCTATGTTCAGTGAGGTAGATGAGCTTATTTGCAAAAGGGGGATTTTCTTTGCAACCAGCCTTCAGGAGCAGGATCGATTGCTGCATACTGTTACTGGATCATACCAGTGGCGCAGTTGTGAAGGAACATCCTTGCAAGCTCTTGAGCACAGAATCGTCCCTCAGGGAGGATTTCAGGTGTACCAGCACCAGAAATCAACTGGAACAAGCTCCATCAACCTTGAGGGCCACAGCAGATCAAGGATGCAAAATAAGAGGCAGCGTACCAGCAATAATAAAGTGGATATGAGCTAACAACCTGGCTTTGTTTGTAGGTGCAAAATAGTACTACTGTCTGGGCATTGGGGGCAGGCTACTAACAGGGTTTGGAGGATGCCAACAGCATTATGGGGAGGCCCAGTAATGAGGTTATAGTAATGTGCAGGAGGGCTTCCAACATATACACATTCCAAAAAACCATGGTGATGCATCATTACCACAGATACACAGAAGGTGATGGCAGATAAGGACTATGTGGCCCACTTAGTCTACCCCTTTTCCCTACCTAATGCGTTACACCAGACCCTAGTTGATCTGTGTCTTACCCTTTCTTCTTTATTGCTAGTGCACTCTTATGTTTATCCCTTGCATTCTTGAATTCCCCCACTGTTTTGCCCCCACCACCTCTGCAGGGAGGATGTTCCAAGCATCCACTACTCTTTCTGTGAAAAAGTACTTCCTCAAGTTATCCTTGAGCCTACCCCGCTCTAGCCTCATATCATGCCCCCTTGTTCTTGTACACCTTTTTTTCTGAAAGATGCTACCCTCCAGTACCTTGTTTATACCCCTGATGTGCTTGAATGTCTCTATCATATCCCCACCTCTCTCTCCTCTCCTCCAAGGAATACATATTGAGGTCCTCTAGTCTTTACTCATATGACTTGTGGTGCAGTCCTTGCACCATTTTTGTTGCCCTTCTGTGGGCTGCTTCTTTTTTATCTATGTCCTTCTGGTGGTGCGGCCTCCAGAACTGGACACAGTACTCCAGATAAAGTCTCACTAGTGATCTGTACACTGTCATAACCACCTCCTTCTTTCTGCTTGTGATACCTCTCCCTATGCACCCAAGCATCCCACTGGCTCTCCCACAGCCTTCTCACATTGTCTGGTTACCTATAGTTCATCAGATATGATTACCCCAGGTTCCTTTCTTGATTGGTGGATGTCAGTATCTTCCCCACTCCCATCTTGCACTCCTCCCTTGGATTTCTGTGCCCCAAGTGCATGATTTTGCACTTCTTTACATTGAGTCTTAGCTGCCACACTCTCGACCATTTCTCAAGTATGTTTAGATCCTTTCTCATTTTTCCACTCCCCCTTGAGTGTTGACCCTGTTGTAGATCTTAGTGTCATCTGCAAAGAGGCATACTTTTCCATCAGCCCCTCTGCAATGTTGCTTATAAAGGCATTAAAGAGGACTTTCCCCAGCATGGACCCCTACGGCACCACGCTGGTCACTCCCTGTCCTCAGATTGAGTGCCACTTACCACCACCTTCAGTGTCCTGATATTCAACCAGTTTCTGACCCAGTTTACCACCTTGGGGCCCACTCCAAGGCTGCTCAACTTATTTATCAACCTCCCACGTGGGACGGTGTTGAAGGTCTTGCTGAAATTTAGGTAGGGCACATCCACCGCCCCTCCCCTATCTAGCTCCCTGGTCACCCAGTCAAAGAAATCTATCAGATTTGTTTGACAAGACCTTTCTGCTGTGAATCCATGCTGCCTTAAATCCTGTGCTCCACTGGATTAAAAAAATACCACAATCCTTTCCTTTAATAGTGACTCCATTAATTTCTTCTCCACTAAGGTCAGGCTTACTGGTCTGTAGTTGCCAGCCTCCTCCCTGTTCCCACTTTTGTGTAGTGGGACTACATTTGCCCTCCTCCAGTCCCCTGGAACCACCCCTGTCTCTATTGATTTGTTGAATAGGGCTGTTAGTGGTGCTCACAGCACCTCTCTAAGTTATTTTATTATTCTGGGATGTATCCCATCCAGCACCATAGCATTGTCCCCTTTCAGATTCTCAAGTTCCTTTAGGACTCTGTCCTCCATAAATGGGCTGGTGTCCACCTCTCTCCCACAAGTTTTCCTATCCCCTAATAGTGGTTCTTCTCCTTCTTCTGTGAATACTGAACAAAAATATTTGTTCAGGATTGTTGCTTTTTCTAGGTCCCCCCCTCTGCATTCCCCTCTTCCTTCCTTTCTAACCTTGAATCCCACCTCTGTCTTCTTTCTATTACTAATGTACCTGAAAAGGTCTTGTCTCCTTTCTTAATTGCCTGTGCTATTTTTTGCTCAGTTTGCACCTTTGCGCTCCTGACTGCTTTCCCTGCCTCCCTCTGGTTTTCTGGATACAGTTCCCTGTCCTCCCTTCCCCCCATGTTTCTTTGTAGCCCTGAAAGCTAGCCTTTTCTCTATTACCTTCCTGGTCACGTCCTTTGAGAACCATAGTGTTTTTTTCTTTCTCTTTGTTTTGCTTACTTGCCTAACACAAAGGTGTGTTGCCTATGCTATGGCTCCCTTAAAGTTAGCACATTGTTTCTCTACATTCCCACCTTCTTCTTCCCCTGCCAGGGCTTCTTTGAGACACTACCCCATTTTTGCAAAGTCAACCCATCTGAAATCCAGCACCCCTGCTTTCATGTGGTTTGACTCCTCCACTGTTCTCACATTGAAACACACCGTACGATAATCATAAGGGATCCCAGGGTCTACCCACTATTACATCAGTGACTCTGTCCCCATTAGTGAGTATTAGGTCCAATATTGCTCCCCCTGTGATGAGTTCCGCCATAAGCTGCTTGAGGCACACCCCTTGTAAGGCATCCAGGATGCCTCTGCTCCAGGCTGTGGCTGTAGCCTGGGTGCTCTAATCCACAACATGCAAACTGAGGTCTCCCAGCAGCAGCACTTCACCTTTGGCTGTCGCTTTGTGGATGCCTTCCATTAGTACCCAATCCATCTCTTCCTCTTTTAATGGAGGTCTGTAGATCATGTCTGTGTGAATGGCAGTGCTATTTCCTGTCTCCAGGGTGACCCACAGTGCTTCCACTCCCTCCTGCATTCCCTAAACTTCAGTTGCTTTAATTATCTCCCTGACATAGATAGCCACCCCTCCACCCTTTTTTCTCACCCTGTCTTTTCTAAATAGAATGTAACCAGGTAGAGCTATATCCCATTCATGGTTCCCCATATACCATGTCTTAGTAACAGCGACAATGTCCAGGTCTGCCTCTGCCATCAAGGCTACTAAGTTTGGATTTTATTTCCCAGACTGTGGGCATTCATGCACATGGCCTTCCAAGTTTTGCAGCCTCCCCTTCTAGTAGGTTCCCTCCTATCCCAATGATTTCCTTCCCCTCCCTTCCTCTCCTGTTTTTACTCCAATTCTTCCTTATCTCTGCCATTCTACCTATCTCAGTTTTAGGTTTTAGTGTCAATTTTAGGTTTTAGTGTCAATTTTCCAACCCAAGGATCCTCCCTACTGACTGCTTCATCCTGTTGGGGGGGGGCAGTTAGCTTCTTCCTGCCTACTAATGAATCCCACCTTGGCTAGTTTAAATGCTTGCCAATAAAGAATTTAAACCTCTCAGTAAGGATCTTGGTTCCCACCCTTGGATAGATGCAGTCCATCCCTCTTGTATAGGCCTACATACCTCCAGGTGGGACCCCAGTCCTCAATGAAGCCAAAGCCCTCTGCTCTGCACCAATCCTTTAACCATGCATTGAATCTTGTTGAGCAGTGTGCCCTGCCTTCCCCCTTGTCATTGACTGGTAGCACCTCTGAAAAGGTTACAGTTCATGCCACTTGTCTAAGACTCCTCTCCAGCTCCCTGCAGTCCTCCTGCATTACCGTAACCTCAACACCAGCCAGATTATTTTCCCCAGGTAGACAATGATATCTAGCTCTTCCTCCCATCCTGCTGCCCCAGTTATCCTCTGGATGCACTTTCCATCCCTCCAAGCCATGACGCTGGGTAGGCACTTAACCTCCCTCTTTCCCACTCCATCCACCACCAAGTCTACCCCTCTAGCAATAGAATCCCCCACCAGGAGTTGTTTCTTCCTCCTCTGGGGTCCGCTGCCTCCCCTGAGGGTCTCCACAGTGGAGGACACCCATATCCTCCTTGGTCTGCACTGCAAATGCCTCCTTGGGACAATCCCACCCTGCAATTGCTGCGCAGGAGTTGTGGAGTTTAACTATAGGAGGGATGTGCCTCTGCCCCACAACCCTCACCCTTTCTGAGCCCACCATAGTCCAGCCACTCCTCCAGCCAGGCAACCTTTGAGGCAGTGGGGCAGACTAGGATGTCCCTAGAAGAAGGATGAAGTCTCCCAAATCCTGGCCAACTTGGCATGGAGATGACCAACCTCCTCCCTCAGCCCAGAGAGGTGCCTGCAGATGGGACAGTACTGCATCCTCCAGAACATATCCCAGAAGACTGCCTCCCCACAGCCACTGCATTGCACTACTCATATTGTGTCTTATTCATTGCCCTTCTTCTGTCACTTTTATTCTTACTCTCTCCTCCATCTGTTTATTTATTTTTTCTTCCTACTTTCCTACTGCCTTAATGCCCTTACAGCTCCCATCCTTCCTGCTCTGGGACAGGAACTTCCTAACTAGTCAAGGGGGGAGGCACTGATAAGCAGTAGGGAATTCCCAGCCTCCCCCTCCAAAACAGGGTACTAAATGAGGTAAAGACCAAGGTAGAAAGGTCAGTAGGGAGCAGGACTGGGGTAAATGGAGAAAGAAAAGTCAGTAAGGGTAGGATGGGGCTACAAGAGGAAAAGCCATCAAAAAATAAAGAGTAATGAGTACCAACACCTGTAGTCTGGGTAACAAGCTTCCTGAACTAGTGGCCTTGATGGAAGAGGAACATTTGGATATTGTGGCAGTCACAGAAACATGGTACACACAGAACCATGACTGGGATGTAAACATACCAGGGTACACTATCTACAGGATGGACAGGGAGGGTAAAAGAGGAGGTGGAGTAGCTCTCTACATAAGGGAAGGAATCAAAGCAACAGAACAAAAGGGTAAACACAGAGGAGAGGAATCACTGTGGGTCAACTTGGAGACAGACAATGACACCACAATCTGCACAGGGGTTGTATACAGACCCCCATCTCAGAGGGAGGAAATGGACAAGGAAATGTTAGAAAGTATCCTTAGAATAGTTGAAAAAGGGGAGATATTGTTGATGGGGGATCTGAATATACCAGATGTTAACTGGAGTGCATCTGCTGCAGCCACATCAAAGAACAGGGTCCTTCTAGATGCCCTGCAGGGGGCATGCCTTAGACAACTAGTACAGGAACCCACTGAGGAGGGAGCAGTCTTAGACCTGGTACTCTCAAATGGAGATGGAGAGAGGATCACAGATGTAGATGTGGATAGCCATCTGGGAACTAGCGACCATCGAACACTATGGTTCATGATAAACACAGCAGTAGAGTCAAGCCATACAAAGGCTAAGGTCCTGGACTTTAGGAGGGCTGACTTTGCCAAAATGGATGAGTGCCTAAGGAATGCATTAGCAAATGGGCAGGAAGGAGAAGGAGGGTCAGAAGAACAATGGGGAATAATCAAAACTGCCATCACTAAGGCAACAAGCTTTTGTGTGAAGCAAATAAAACAAAACAATGTAAAAAACCACTATGGCTCTCAAAGGAGGTGGCAGGGAAGGTAGGGAGAAAAAGGCAGCATTCAGGAAGTACAAGGAATCACAGAAGGAGCAGAACAGAGAACTGTATAAGTTAAAGCAGAAGGAAGCAGGGAAGGCAGTCCAAACAGCAAAGGCCCAAACTGAGAAAAAGATAGCCAGCTCAGTTAAGAATGGGGATAAAACCTTTCATAGGTACATCAGGGAGTGAAGGAAGACCAAGGGAGGGGTAGTGAGGCTTATTAAAGGGGAAGGGGTGGGCAGAGGGTGACTGTAAAAAGGCAGGGATACTAAACAAATATTTTTGCTCAGTATCCACAAGTGAAGAAGGGGATGTACCAAAACTAAACAACAGAAACACTCCAGATAGGGGGGTTGATACCAGCCCATTCACAGAAGAAAGAGTTCTGAAAAAACTCTTAATACTGAAGGTGGACAAAGCAATGGGGCCTGATGGGTTTCATCCCAGAATTCTAAAAGAACTAAGTGTAGAACTAGTGACACCACTGACTACCCTCTTTAACAAATTATGGGAGGATGAGGTGGTACCTGAGGACTGCAGGAGGGCAGATGTGATTCCACTTCACAAAATTGGAAGTAGGGCAGAGGCAGGAAACTACATACCTGTTAGTTTGACCTCAGTGATAGAATAAATGATGAAATCACTTCTGAAGGAAAGAATTGTTGAGTTCCTAGAGACCAGAGGGGCACAGGACCCAAGACAGCATGGATTCACAGCAGGAAGGTCATGTCAGATGAATCTAATAGATTTCTTTGACTGGGTGACCAAAGTAGTAGATCAGGGAGGGGCTGTGAACATTGCCTGCCTAGACTTTTGCAAGGCAATTGACACAGTTCCACACAAAGGATTAATTTACAAGTTAGCCAGCCTGTGAGTGGGTCCCAGATGGTAGTGTGGGTTAAATAAAATGGCTGGACAACAGGACACAGAGGGTAATAGTAAACAGAGTCCACTCTGAAGAAAGGGGGGTTACTAGTGGGATACCACAGGGTTCAGTTCTAGGACCGGTCCTCTTCAATGTCTTTATAAGTGACATTGCAGAAGGACTGGAAGGAAAAATATGTCTCTTTGCAGACAACACAAAGATCTGCAACAGAGCTGATACACAAGGTGGGATGGAAAGAATGAAAAGGGACTTGGCAAGGTTGGAGGAATGGTCAAATGTATGGCAGCTTAGATTCAATGCTAAGAAGAGCAAAATAATGCAGCTGAGAAACAAAACCCAGGGGAAGAGTACACTCTGGAGGATGAGATACTAACAACAACAAAAATGGAAAGGGACCTGGGGGTAGTCATATCTGATAACCTAAAGGTGGGCAAGCAATGTGAGAGGGCAGTAAGGAGGGCTGGGGGGATACTGGGATGTATAGGGAGAGGTATCACCAGTAGAAAACAGAAAGTTGTTATCCCTCTGTACAGACAGCTGGTGAGACCCCATCTGGAGTACTGCATGCAGTTCTGGAGATCCAATCTCCTTAAGGACATAGACAGGATGGAGGCAGTTCACAGGAGGGCAACAATAATGGTGCAGGGTCTGCACCAAAAGACATATGAAGAGAGACTTAAGGAGCTTAATATGTATACCCTCGAGGAAAGGAGGGTCAGGGGGATATGATAGAAACTTTCAAGTACCTCAAGGAAATCAACAAAGTCCAAGAGGGTAGCATCGTTCAGAAAAAGAAATGTGCAAGAACAAGGGGGCACAATTTGAAGATAGAAGGGGGATGGCTCAGAGGTAATATGAGGAAGCATTTTTTCATGGAGAGGTTTGTGGATGCATGAAACAGCCTTCCTCTGAGGTTGTGGAGTCAAAAACAGTGGGGGAATTCAAGAATGCATGGGACAGACATAAGGCAATTCTAGGGGTTGGGGTAGGAGGAGGAAGTAGGCTGTTGGTTAACTAGGATCTTCAGCTTATTCATTAGGTAGGGAAATGGGCAGTTTGGATGGGCCAAGTGGTCCTTATCTGCCATCAAATTCTATGTTTCCTCGGTAGTCTCCTTCTTTCTTGCTCAGAGTCAGACCTTCAGCAGCTGAGGGTGAGGGAGAGCTACTCTTTTCCTTCAAGGATGGTGAATCTTATGCATCTTAGTGATCCTTCCCTTCCTGCTCCCAAACAGGAAGTTCCTGTTGTTAGTCATATCCAGTGTCTATAAATCTTGAACTGGCTAAGAGTTGGAGAGCAATACCGATGTGTAAAAGGATCTCTTGCTGGGTTAGAAGTGTTCTAGTTGTAAAGTTCTAGATCTTTAGTTAACTGCCTCCTTGTTCTGATACCAAGATTGCTGTTTGCCAAAAGCTAGCAGCAGGGAAGTCTAACTACATACACCTGGTTTTCTTCTGCCTAAGTCACACCCCCCAATTAACAGCTCTCCTCCTGACTTAGCACACTGCCAAGATGATACAGTTCTCTTCCCCAACTCAGAGAAGCACACTAACTCTTTTTTACCCTAATTTAGACCCTACACTTCTAATAAAGTATCTGTTTGCTTAATCCCAACAAGCTCTGACTCTCTTGTTGAGTCAGAAGTGTTCTCTTAGTAAAGTTCTAGTTCTTTCGTCAGCTGCCTTACCATTAGAATTGAAGAACAAAAGTAGAGAAGCTAAATGTTTGGAGAAATATTATGTGTATCCTTGGAGAACCTGTGGTGTGGTGTTACTCAGGGTTTGAATGATCTCAAAATATACCACTGATTTTACCTTAACTTTGACACTGCTTTGTCACACAAAGTAAAATATTGACACAGCACGGGTTGCATAGAGGCTACCAATGATACAATGAATTTCTCTATTTTCTGAAAAAAATAGGGTCATAACATGATTTGTGCAGAGCAGAAAAATGAGCTGAATCCTAACTTGCTTTGGTATAGGCCTTTAGGTGTCTGCACAAAGAATACACAGGGACTTCTGTGACTTCTGCAAAACATGACCAATGCCCTAACTTGCTTCCCATCCTGAGTCTCTGCTCAAAACAGCATCTTAGTCCTTACTTACTTCACACAGGGTCCCCTGAGCCTTGTATAAAACATGATGAGAATTAACATGCATCATACAGGACCCTTCTTTCCCTGCATAAACTGCACATGAGCCATAACTAGGGCTTATTACATTTTTCATAACTGTTTTGGTTCTTACAGTACAATCAATTGCTCCATGTTAGACTTAAGACAATAGTTTGGGACACTTTTTAAATTATTTTTTAATGTTTTTCTCTAGTTCCAGAAATGCATGCACTATGTATGTACCTGGACATTAAAACATCTTGGAATGTTTTTTGTATTTTTTCTAAGTCCAGGAATTTGTGCCCTGCTCATGCACCTGGATTTAGAAAAATGTCTCCCACCTCTTCCCGCTTGAGGTTATATTCGGTGTCCCTGTGAGGCCCCATGGACTTTTATATCCAGTGTGGTGTTGCTGAGCTGTGAGGGTTGGTTGGATCAGTGGGAGAGTGAGTTAACTTGCATTCATGTTTTACCTGCTATGGCATCAGGGGATTATGTGTTTTACAGTATTGATCTCTGTTATAATGTTTCATTGTATTATCCTATATGTGTTTCTTGTTATGCTTTCTTCTGTCTGTATACATTTGTTAGATAAATTCAATAAAGTACATTGAATTAAAAAAAAGAAAAATATCTCCCTTTATAATTTTTATGTTGTTCAGTTGCACACATTTTGTGCCCACACTTTTAGCATAGCCAAGTCTGTATCTCCCCTCACAACTACATTAGTGGTACTTTGTAAATATGACCTGCGATGCTTAGGGGAGGTTAAACCCAAAAGCACATTTTGTGTAGGATGTAAAATATGCCCTTACTTTGGCACTGTCTTGTCAGACATTGTAAAATACTGACATAGTAAGGCTTGCATAGAGGGGGTTTAAGTTAAGATAATGTCAACTCTGCATCAGGTAATTATTCAAACCTTGAAGAGCACCAGACCCCACCACAGATTCTCCAGATGTCCAAAGTACTTGTCCGCTAAATTATGGTTTCCCAACTTTTTGTCAATGTATAGTAGTTTTTTCAATGAATGTCTTTATTTTAAAAAATATATGTGCACAGTGCTTAAAGGAGGAATTACATCTTAACTTGTTTTGCACAGGGCCTTTTGAGCTTGGTATGAAACAGAACATGAATCCTAGCCTGTTTGGCCCTGCTCAAAACATGGCATGAGCCCTAATTAGGACATAGTACATTTTCTACAACTGTTTTGGCGCTTTAAACAGTTTCATTATTTTGGAGTTACTGGGGGACATGCAGGGGGGCCAAGTCACGACCCCGCATCTTGATCATATGGTGAACTTTGGAAATTGTACCTAAAATGTGTTTTGGGTTGGTTTACCCCCTTCCCAACACATTTTTGGATCAGATTTAAAAGTTACCCTAACTTTGGCACTGACTTTTCACAATATAAAATACTGACATGGTATGTCTTGAGTAGAGGATGCTGACATTGGGTCCTATGCACATAAGGATAGGAATTACATGCCAGAGGCATGTATCCCTCCTGCAGAGCTGCACATCTGCAGACAGGTGCAAATCTGGTGACATTCACAACTGCTGACCACCTGTCCATGGCCCTTCCCCCAGTATGCAGGTTCACACGGGGCAGCTGGGGGAGGAGCTGTGAACCCAGGCGAGCATCCAATCAGATGCCCATCTTGGGTCTCACAGTGGATACTTTATGCAGCAGGGCACGTGTTGACTATGCATCCCTGAGGATGTCAGATGGCCAGTGGCCATGGAGGTGTGTGGTGGGCAGTGCTGATGGCCATCCTGAGCCAAGGCACTGACCAGCCAGTGATGGGAGGGGGGGTACCACTGGTGCCATAAGGGAGTGGGCAGGGCTGAGAATGGGGGGTCATTGCATGGATGGGGCCATGGTACCAGTGTGTGGCATGGTGGGGGTTTGCCACTGCAGTCTGTAAGGAGTAGGGGCACCACTGCAGGTGTGTAATTGGGTGGACTTTGCTGTTGGGGCAGAGGGCTACCACTGCCATCCCAGGCTGGGTGGGGTTGTGCCAGTCTACTGGCATGTATAGGAGTTATGGCAGAGCCCCCTCTGCCATAACCAGTGCCCTCTTCTACACCCCCACAGGCAGCACCACGTGCTTTAGTGCATGGTGCATAGTGCTGGCATACCCCCCTGGCTGCCCCTGGTGCATCACAGTCTGCTTGGCTGGGGGATCAGGCATGCAACTCACTTGTGCCCCATTCGTGACTACCACAGGGGACCACGGGACCTCACTGTGTGGCATTCAAGTATAGCGATGCCAACGTGCCCAGTTTCCATGGTGCGTTGACATCATGCATAGGGCCTAATAAACTAATCACACATTTTAATATAACAATGTTTTGCTCTTTAAGCCAAATGTTGTAGTTTATGCAATATATTTTCTTACTTTTTAAACAAATATTTGTCAATGCTGAATGTTGTCTCACTGGCATTGGCATCTGTAGTGCAGGAGTTAGAGATGCATAATAGGAGTGGCAGTAAAGTATTGAACTGACACCAACCCCGCACCCACCCTGCAGAGACTGACAGGCATTGGAGTGTGCGTTTGGGTCATTAGCTATAATGCTTATGCCATTTTACCTCATTCTACCCTGTAGACACTGACAAGTGTTGTGGTGTGCTTTGGGGTCCTTGGGCATTATATTTACCCCATTCCATAGGGAAATACACTGAGGTGGGTGCAGTATAGGAGAATGGGGTGAACTTTGTGGCTGAACACTCCAAGGCACACCTCGATGCCTGTCAGTGGCTGCAGGGTGGGGTTGGGGGTGGAATGGTGGGAGCATTACAGCTGATGATCCCAAGACACACACCCTGATGCCTGTCAGTCTCTATAGGGTGGGGTGTAACAGTTGGAAACCCTAACGCCATATGTGTGTGTTGGTATTTTCACTCCAAATTATCAACATGGACTTTTTGTGACCCCACCTCATTAAGTTTGTTAGCCGAAAGGTGATTTTGCACAGCGACTGTGCCATTTGGCGTCACAGGTATGTAAACACATTTTGGGCAGGATGTGAAAAATGACAACTGTATTGTTCATGAGGAGATGTAAAAAAATGGCAACGCTGAAAATCTGGAGCGAAAATATGAAAAATTTGTGAAGTCATTAGCATGCATAGAAACTGCGCAGCGCACGTCCACAACCCAATTATTTATTTATTTTTTTAAAACTACATTTTCAACGTAGACATTTTGGGACCTCCCCTCATGAACAGTGGTACTGTGATTTTCTTAATCTGTCTCAAAAGTTGATCTCCCACAGCGACCACACCATTGTACTCCACAGGTGCAAAAACACATTTCAGGCAGGGTGTGAAAAATGACAGCTGTACTGTTCATAAGGAGGTGTGAAAAATGCCAGTGTTGAAAATCTGCCATGAAAATATTGCAAATCTGTGAAGTTAGAAGTGTGCGTGGAAACTGCACAACACATGCTTGTAACACAGTCATTTTATGGACTTTCATCACCAAATTTTCAGCATAGGCATTTTAGGACCTCTGCTCATGAACAGTGTCACTGTCATTTTGTCAAACTGTCCCAAAAACTGATTTCGCACAGCAACTGAGCTATTCTGAATCGGATGAGCGAAAACACATTAAGGCCAGGATATGTAAAATGACAGCTGTACTGTTCATAAGGAGGTGTGGTAAAATGGCAATGTTGAAAATCTGGAGCGAAAATATTACAGATTCAGAAAGTTATGAGCGTGCGTGGAAACTGTGCAATGCACACTCATAAAACAGCCATTTTTTTTACTTTTGTCACTAAATTTGCAACATAAGCTTTTTGAGAGTCCCCCTCATGAATAGTGGCACTGCCATTTCATTAATCAGTCCCAAGAGGTGATTCCGTGCAGTGACCAAGAAATCACCTTTTGGGACAGAATAATGCCATGACAGTGACTGAATTCACGAGGAGGGGTCTCAATAACCCCAAGTTGAAAATTTGGTGCCAAGATTCCCAAAAATGGCCAAGATATGCACCAAAGTTCAAAAAACCCTATTTTTGCCATTATGCAGCTTACCGGCATTTCTTCCATTCGTGGTCGGCTTTGAAGAGTACAGATGTGTTCCCAGTCCACCGATGATCATTTCACCAGGCTCCAGAGGTAAGTATGGGGTGAGGGTGGGTGTGAGGAGGTGGGGTACACAGAAGGTGAGTGCGGGTTGAGGGAGGGAGCAGGACAGACCACAAGGGACCATTTTCTGATTTACAGGTTTAAAAAAAAAACATTGTGGGATATTTTTTTACAGGGGCATTTGGCATGCTGGGGTGGGCTCCCATCATGCCACCTGAGTGTTTTGGGGGAGTGCTGTAGCCAATGGGGAACTGGGCACCCTCATCGGCACCTACCAAGGTGAAGGGCAGGACAAGAACCAAAGGGGATTGGGCACCCCCCTCAGCACACAACAAATGGGGGGGACATTATGCCAATAGGGAGTGGGCTCTCCCATTGGCAAATTAAACTGGGAAGGGGGGACTAAAGCCAACAGGGATTGGGCCCCCATAGGCAAAGAAAGACTGTTGAGCCATGATGCCGAGGGGATTAGGCACCCCCCTAGGCACACATGTGAAATGGGAGGGAAAGGGCATCATGTCAATGGGGACTGGGATCCCCCATCGGCAAATGAAGTGGGTTGGGGCATGCCAACAATGGGACTGGGCACCCCTGAAGTCAGCACGGTGGCAGTCAATGTCGCCATGTTTATTGAACTGCTTCACCAGGAAAGGCATGCTGCTGCATGATGAGCTTGGCTTTCATTGCAGCAGACCTTTTCTTAGATCTGGTGGCTAGTTTACATGTTGCTGGTGTCAGCGCCTGCAGCTGCCTTATTTGGGAATGAGGAATGCACCTACTGATGCGTGCCCTGCATTCGCCCACAGTGACCGCACCTCCAAATCTGCTATTACTGCAATATGTTGGCTGGTGCGCAAGCGCAAGCCAACATAAAAAGTATTGTGGCAATATGATTTGTGCATGTCCCTTTGGATCCTCCATGAAACAGGGCATGCAGGGTCCTTTGGGCTTTGAACATACAGGACTCGAGTCAATTTGTTTTATGCAGGGCCCTTCAGGCCCTCTATTAAGTAAGAACTGAGTCCTAACTTGCTTCATACAGGGTGAAGAATATGATGAGTCTTAATTTGCTTGATGCAGGCCCAGCAATAACTACACAACAGTCCTAGCTATGACTGAATACATTTTTATTACTGTTTTGGGGATTAAACATTTTTTTCATGTTAGACTTAGAACATGTTTTGATTAATTTTTTCTAATTTTTTTTGTGTGTTTTTTCCTCCTTAAACAAATGCACGTAGTATGCATGTCTTAGACTTAAAAAATTCTTGGGACCATCTTTATATTTTTTTCTAATGCCAGATATGTTTGCACTGTGTGTGTACCTGAACTTAAAAATGAATCACTTTTTGTTTTCACTTCTTCTCATATCTTGGGCAGTTTGGGCCATTTGTAGCTCAAATGTTCAGGTTGGCCATGTCAACACCCTCCTCCAACAAACATCAAAGTGGGACTTTGTGAATTCAAACAGACATGCATTTTTGGGGGGAGTTAAGCCACCAAAACACTCATCATGCAAGAGATCCCTAACAGCTGCTGTCAGTCACTGAGCCATACTATATACAGTGCGCACTCATTCAGAGCTCAAGTCAGCTGCTGGCCATGGTGGTGAGTGGCAGGCAGTGCCAGTTGCTGGCTTGGTTACAGGATGGGAGAGCAGGGTAGTAGGGCACTGTGGAGTGGAGGGGTCCAGTAAACCACCAGGTATTTCAGCATGTCACTTAATGGGGGATCAGGGCTGGAGTGGTCCACTAGACACTAGGGTTAGTTTAATTTTTATAATGGGGGATGGAAGCTTGGGGGGCACCAGACTACCAGGGATTTACTAACCATAATGATGAGTGATCAGGTATTGGGGGCCACAAGACTACCAGGGATTTATTAACCATAACAATGGGCAATCGGGGCTTGGAGGGGGGCCACAAGACTACCAGAGATTTACTAACCATAATAACAGGTGATCAGGCCTTGGTGGGCTGTGCATTGGGGTACCCTCCCAGAGGATTTCTAAGTGCTGTTAGACCAGCCCTTGGCTGGTCTAACTGTACTTAGACCTTTGCCCTCTGGGAGGGTTTTGGAAATACCAACTTAGGGGATGTAGCAGCCTGCATCTGCCACAAGCCCCCTAGCACCATGCTGCAGCCCATTTTGTGGTGCAAGGCTGGTGCAGGCCTCCTTTAGTGATATCAGCCTGCATTTGATGCAGGTTGCTTTTGAGAATAGCCCAGGGTGTATTATTTGATGCAAGGTGCCACTTGTGTCATTTATGTTTGACACGGGCACCTTGCATCATTTGAAAGACTTTGAGAATCAAGCCCACTGACTCTAGTATGCAAGTATTTGTTATGAGTTAACCAAGTATGAATCTTCTAGCTTGTTAAAATCCTCATATCATGTATACCTGTGCAACTTTTGTTTTAATTTCCAACCAAGATTAAAAATTCATTCAGAATATACCTTAGTCCTGCTTACACTATACTATTTTGTTTTCTATAAATTTTATGTAAGGAAAAAATTGAGCATATTTAATTATCTGCTTATTATTGTTTTAAAGAAATATTAAGATTGTTTCTTTCTTTAATTATAATCCCTAAGGAATAGTGCCCCAATTCAACTGTTACCATTGTGGCACTTACTGATTGTAAGATTCTCAGACTATGTTTATAAGAAGTAATAATTACTCTATGAAGTTGAGAGATGTTACCAAAACCCTACACATCTTCAACATAAAGACTGAATCCTGTCATTTTTAGTATTCATGGTAATAAATACTTATTTAATCGATTCTCCACCGAGGATATGGTTAAACGTTCTGGTGGCTGTAAAAGATTGCTTAGTTGTTGTTTTTTTTTTTTCTAGCTGATTGATATGTGAAGTCTATTGAGTATTGGAAAAAAATGTTAGCCCCAAATAGTGGTACGTGTCCACTACTTCTATTTTTAATTATTGATTTGATTTATACAAATTTTGAATATTTGGTGCCTTAGTTTCAAGGACCATTATTTTGTTTGTTTTTGCATATTAACAACTAGTATAAAACCTGTGCACAATTCTGAGTAAGTCTGTTTTTCTGTGGAGACCCAATTGTGAGGTGCAAATTAAATGTCTCATTGTGACTATATATATCTTAGGAGGACAAACATTAGAGTATAAACATTTGTATACAATGTATGTAGAAAGATCACAATGCAAATACAGTATAGGCATTATTTCTCCCAGAATCAGACCCAAGTGAAAAATAAACAATGTTATGAGTAAATAACCCTGTTTATTTTTCACTTACCTATATCATCTGAGTGAACCAAAAAAGTAAATCAATTGACATTAACTCATGGCCAATCTCAGAATGAATTTACCCTGAATTACAACCATTAGCACTTCACCTTTCAATCTGAAAACCCCGCTCCTGATGACATCTTCTTTCCCAGTTTATTCATTGCCTAGACAAATTATTTAATATATACATTTATTATCATGTTTTTTAACCTCCCACCACTCAGTGCTTACATTGTATGCTCCCCCCATCATCTGTACCTCTGGCAGTGTAACCTGCTTGTGGGAGAGAGAAACCGCCAATAACAGAAGAACTGTTGCACATCTCAATCGCTGGGCCTCCAGCAGCTCACCACTCACTCACTCTTACCTTATTCTCATTTCTTGACAGTCATTCAGTGCTTGCTTCCAGTTCTACGTCATAAGGGCAATCACTAAAAAGCGATTGTCATTATGGCTAGTGTACATCGCCAAAATTAAATTTCGGCGATGTACACCTGATACAAACAAAATGGCTCAAAGGACTCAACATTTAATATCATGCGAGGGGATTTGCCCCAAGACCCCATACTTTAGGATTCTTAACTCTAGGGAATGCACGTCGGGGTGGGGGCAAAATTGTAAACAAATAAAAACACTCACTTGGGGCCTGGCGAACAAAACATACCTGAACCCAGACCCGAACCCAGCATCCTGGCCACCCCAGCCCAGCACCCACCCTCTACACCATGGAGCAGCTTGGCAGCTCACTGAGGCACCACCCCTGACAAACCCTCCCTCCCCTCCTGCCCCTCGCTCAGCGTGCTCACTTCCCATCCCCCTGTGCACTTGTACATATAGTGACTTCCTGTCACCATTCGCATACCAACCCCATCTGGTCACCTTCCCCACGCCATCGCCCTGTCAATATGTGCCATAAGTGGGTCACCATTTCGGTAGGCACCCACTTCCCAGTAACGCATGTCACAGGATACCCTTGCTTCCCATGACACAGTACAATATATTTCTTTTAAATACAGCTCACCCAAGATTCATGATCCTTCTCTCTGTCTCAGGACTACACACAAACACTATAAGGAAGAAAACAGTCACCCACGGTTCTCTCTGACATGGTACAACAGAGAGCTGGATCTCTGACTATACTTCTTAGACTAAAGTTATCAAATGTCAAAGAGAACTGGAAACCTTTTCTTGTGTGTGTCTAAGAGGCTGGCACAGTACTTTCGGGGTGCAGGGAATACTCCAGTCTGCACAGCACACAATGTCTACAGTTAACTTTTATACACAGAACATACAATGTCATCTGTTCAAATTTGGCAATTATTTCCATTTGTGAGGGGGTAGGACTGTCATAACTCACTTGTGACTTTGTCACTCATGAGATATGGTCTCACCTCCTCACTCATGGAAATAAATGCCATATTTGAACAGATGACATTGTGTATCCTCTGTTTATAACAGTATTTATGTAAACAATATATTAAACAATATTGAGACAAGAATACATTTCTGCCTAATGCATACATTCATGTTTATTTGGTCTATTAAGTTCCCAGAGAGAGAATACCTACTGTGATCTGAGACAATGTGCTTTGATGCAATCTAAAAAGAATATATAATTTGTCTAAATCCAACCCTTAGGCATACAGTTCCTGCCAATTAAGTTTTTGCTTCTATCAGCAAAAGCCACCCTAAGGTCAATAAACAAATAAAGTTTTATTTTAGTCATTACTGTGCATAGTTAAAAATCAAATACTCTAAAACAAAACAGTGCTCAAATAAGTTTTGTCTCTAAATCCATTTTATCTGGATTGGGTGTGTTATTGTTCTTGCTGATCTGTAATGCTAGATCTATATCATTTGTTATAGTGGTATGAAGGCTTACACTTGTCTCCATTAATATAACGTGGAGTTCAATACCATTCAGAAACTGATCTTTTTTTCCAAGTAAAATACAGTTTGAAAATGTTGTTCTCATAGCCAGGGTTGTGTCTGTGCTTCAATATTAGAGACAAAATTGCCATGATCTTTGACAAGAAAGGGCAGCAATGTTTTGTGATATTTTTTTATTGCTTTGGTAAGCAAATCCCAGGATTTATGCTGATGTTTAAATTATTTATGTCTCGAGAATACTCTGGTATTCTTTTATTTTATTATTTAAGCATCTTACATTATGTTTAGTTTTATTTTTGTCTAGTAGATCTCACAAATCTATTACATTCCCTCCTACATTTGAAACACTATATTGTATTCTATTCTGCTTTGGCAAAACATCCAGACCATTCAAAATAAGAGCTGGTGATCAAAGAAATACTGAGAATGTGATATAACAAATGCTTTGCAATGCATAAAAAAGGGGATCACAATAGTGTATTGTGAGATTCACTATCAGGGGGCCCCAGCCTTAAGGGTGCTAGGGTGCCTGGGAGGCAAGGGTAGTGTGGAGGAGGGGAAGGTGAGGGAAGATAGGTGGGGGGCACATTGGAGGAGAGGCAGTAGAAGAGTGATCAGGGAGAGGAGGTAGGGCAGGGATTGGCTGGGGAAAAGCCTATCAAAAATGATAGCTTTACATGAGCTGAGAAGATGGACATCTGCCTCTGTTTGCTATGATGAAGCTTGGCCCATCCATATTTTAGGGTGGAGCAGTGGGAAAAAAGATGGATGTGATGTGCAGCTGAAGATGGACTACAATGTTCAGCAGGAAACAGAGATGGAGGTGGTGGTAATGGGGAAGGGAGGGCAAGGAAAGAACATAGAAAAGAGGGTCCCATGCTGGCCTGATGGCACAGTGGTTGGACTTCCGCTTGTGACGCCGATGACCCAGGTTATGGAATGGACCCGGGAGTCAGAGAGACGGTTGGGGGGAGAAGGATTGAACATCCTCTGGATGGCTCTCCTTCTCCAGGGGGAGGGGCGAAAGCGTGTCTGGCATTTAGTCAACCCCTGGCAGAGGCTAGGACTGCTGCACTCCCGGCACCAGAATGTGGGGGGTGGGATGGATGCTGGTTGCCATTACACATCCCTGCTCCCAGGGCGTCAGCATGTAAAAAACTGCCGGCCCCTGGCATGAAGCCCTTGCCTGTCCACAGTCCTCACTGCCTTAGATGTCCACTGGGAAGGGGTCCCTCTCCTGTGACCCTGACTTATGGGGTAAGCTGGGGCTCACCTACAATGACCATTGGGGGGGGAAAACCTGGGCAAGTGGCATGTACAAGGTATGGGCCGACCTCCAGAGGGAGGATTGAGGGTCCAGCAACAAAAAAAAGAGGGTCCCGGTAGATGAATGTCCAGGACAGGTTGGGACAAGGTCTGGATGTGTACTTACTGTAGATGGGAAGGCTGATCCTGGATGTGTACCAAGGACACCTAGTTCTAGGAAAGCTTGAAGAAGCACAGTTATGTGTGCAAATGGGCAGACTGGGTGGGCTGTAGGCCCTTATCTGTCATCAACATCTATAGATCTATGTATGTATCAACATCTCTGAGATGCAAGCATACTCAGGCATGCATCAAAGCATGGCTGGAAATAAAAGATAACATAAAAAGTGGTATGGATAAAGTGGTAAAGAAATGTGTGTAAAAGACAGATGTAATAAAAGTTGCAGACTGAACACTCCAAAATTAATGTGGCTTGGTTTGTTCTGGTGGTGGTGGTGGTTGGGGTGGGGGAGTGACTGATAATTAGGTCTAATAGATTACATGAGCATAGTTTTACTTTTAATGCTATTGAGAAAGTGTTTGTGGGAAAACAAGGGGGTGACATAAATTCTTTGTTTCTTAGACAGTCCAGACAGATTTTTTATGTGGGTTCCCTAAGAACACCAGAAAGTAATGACAGGGCTGATGTGGGACTATTTCTTGCAAGACATTTATGTTTTCTTTATTAACCTTGTTAATCAGATGTAATGTATTTTTTTTAATCTCCTTATTTTAGTCTACAGAGCAGTGGACTCTCACAAACCATAAAGTAATAGCCTTCAAAATTTGTTTTGGAGAAATCCTGAAAGATGTAAGCAAAAAGCAGAAAGTTTTTGATAATTGTAGGGGATGCTAGTATAATGAGTTTGACATAATTTTGGTAAGTTCATGTATTTGTACAGGTATATGTATACAGTATATCTAATACTGTTTTTTTATTACTATTCTTCTTTTGTATTGTATTGTGTGTCTGGGTTGAAACTACCTTTTTGTGTCAAATTATGTGTATTCCCTTTTAAATAACTGATATTTAAATAGGACACTAGGTGAAGTGAGTTATCTTTTAGAAAAAGCTAATTTCCTGAGCAAAGCTAGTCAGGGTAAGATGCTGACCTGGCTGTTTCATATACTTTTGCTGCAGTCAGGAGGTACTGTCGTTTAATATAAATCTGTTTGCTAAATTAACTGTTTATGCACTTTAAAATATTATTTGGCAATGTGTTGCGTGGTAGCTGGTACATGCTATTATTTCCAAGTAAAGGCTTATTAGGCTCACATTGTTCTTATTTTCCTAAATAACAAATGTTGTATCTGAATACACACCACCGTGCCCCGAGCGGCACCTCCCGACTCCGGCAGCATCTCCAACCACTGCCGCTGACTCCTTGGATGAGATCAAGCTGCCTTCCTGTTCCTAGCGCCTGTCCCAGCCTCTCAGACTGCCACCATGCCCCGAGTGGCGCCTCCTGACTCCGGTGGCATCTCCAGCCACTGCCGCCGACATCTCGGACAACCTCAAGCCACCCTCCTGGTCCCAGTGCCCAGCCAAGCCTCTCAGACTGCCACCATGCCCCAGCGGTGCCTCCCGACTCTGGCGGCATCTCCAGCCACTGCTGCCAACCCCTCAGATGACCTCAAGCTGCCCTTCTGATCCCAGCACCTGGCCAAGCCTCTCAGACTGCCACCATGCCCCAAGCAGCGCCTCCCGACTCTGGTTGCATCTCCAGCGACTGCCGTCGACACCTCGGACAACCTCAAGCCACCCTCCTGGTCCCAGTGCCCAGCCAAGCCTGTCAGACTGCCACCGTCCCCTGAGCAGCACCTCCCGACTCTGGCGGCATCTCCAGCCACTGCCGCCAACCCCTCGGATGACCTCAAGCCACCCTCCTGGTTCCAGCACCTGGCCAAGCCTCTCAGACTGCCACCACACCCCAAGTGGCACCTCCCGACTCCAGCGACTGCTGCCAATCCTGAGATAACCTCAAGCTGCCCTCCTGATCCCAGCACCTGGCCAAGCCTCTCAGACTGTCACCGCACACCAAGCAGCGCCCCCCGACTCCGGCGGCATCTCCAGCCACTGTCACTGACCCCTCGGATGACTGCAAGCTGCCCTCCTGCTCCCAGCATCTGGCCAAGCCTCTCAGACTGCCACGAGTGGCACCTCCCGACTTCAGCAGCATCTCCAGCCGCTGCGGCCGACCACTTGGACGGCCTCAAGTCACCCTCCTGGTCCCAGCACCCGGCCAAGCCTCTCAGGTACTGCCACCAAAACTCCTGGAGATGCCCAGCTTCCAGCGGCTCTCCCATTGGTCTGCCTGCCACCTAGGTGACTCCTGATTGGCCCGGCGAGTAGCCCTAACCTCCTGATTGGTGCGCCTTTTGACTGAGGTATCTAAGATGCTGTATGGCTTTCTGACACCCTACAATGGAATTGCCTTAGTGGTCATTACCTGAGGCTAACAAAGTGCACAGCCAGCCTGCTTTTTCTGTCTAATGCATGATTTTAGGGATCAACTCTGCAACATTGTATTTTTGATCTATGTAGTCAATTACTGACACACTACTTCAGGCTTAAAAGCGCTATAGCCATGTTATTTATGTGTTGGTTGTAGTTATACTGCCTGTTTAAACTTATTGCTCTAACTAAGTGATTACAGCCCTGTTTTTGCTGCTTGTATTCTCTGCTGCTTTTTTTTTTTCTCACTGCCCATGGTCTATGGTAGCCTGCCTTTCAGTATTTCTCTAAATCCTGCTGAACCAGTGACTTTTCTCAACCCCCCCTGCTGTTTTTTTCCTTTTTTCCCCTAACTCCTGCACTATGCTAACTCTCGGCAATCAGCCCCCCTCCCCCTGCTTTTAAATTTTCATTAACTCCTTTTAATCACCCTGCCTCTGTCTCTCTAAATCCCCTCCCACTCCTACCTCAATTACTAATTTTTCCTTTTGTTTATAATCGCACCCCCACCCACTCCTCAAGCTCCCGTCTGCCCCTGCCTAACTATAGCTCCAACTTAATCTGCCTTTATCTAACGCTGTTCTCCCTCTTTCCTCACAGACTGCCACTGCACCCCGAGTGGCACCTCTCGACTCCGGTGGCATCTTCAGCCGCTGCCACCGACCCCTCTGATGACCTCAAGCCACCCTCCTGGTCCCAGCGCCCGGCCAAGCCTCTCAGATACTGCAGCCAAAACTCCCGGAGATGCCCAGTTTCCAGAGGATCTCTCATTGGTCCACCTGCCACCTAGGTGACTCCTGATTGGCCTGGGGGTAACCCTAAGCTCCCAATTGGTGTGCCTTTTGACCCAGGTATCTAAGCTGCTGTACAGCTTTCTGAAGCCCTGCAACTGAATTGCCTTAGCGGTCGCTACCTGAGGCTAACAAAGCGCACAGCCATCCTGCTTTTTTCTCCCACTCCCACCACCCCCTCCCAGGCCTCCTATTAAATACACTCCTTGCCCCACCCCTTATACTTACTGTACCGTTATTGGCTCCTAGCTTCCTCCCCGCGACTATCGCTCTCCTGTCAGCTGCAAACAACTACCCCTCTCCCCCCAACGCATATCTGGTTTCATTTCACGCCCCCTGTGCTCCTGCAACCATGGCACAGAATTTAAGGAACTTACTCCTCATCATCTCCTTCCTATCCTACACACCCACTTTAATTCCTCCTCTAACCTGCTACCCCGCCCCTCCCCCTCAATCGATCAAACTTACTCTCCCTAACCATGTCCCCCACACTGCCACCTCACCCCTTCCAGCCACCACTTGGACCTACCTTCCAATGAGACCCCCTCTGCTTTTCACCCTGTCCTGCTTGTTATCGTCCATCCACCAAATTACCCTCCGTTCTTCAAATGCTGGGTACCCCAATCCGCCTACTAGAAGGCACTCTCCCAAATCAAAATGTTTGCACATCCTTTCTCACCATTTAACTATTGCCTTACTGCTTCTTGCCATGGGGGACGTACACCCAAACCCTGGCCTAGTGCCCTCAACTTCAATGTCTCTCCCCCCCGCCAAGGCCTCCACTTATAACCTGTCCAGCTCCCTTCCCCGGGGGCTACGGATACTCCACCTCAACATTCATAGCTTAGCCCCTGAGCTGGATCTCCTCCAAGTCTTAGCCGCACAGCACATCCCTGATATTATCATCCTGCCTGAGAACTGGCTAAACCCTAACCTTCTAGACCCAGCCATTGCCATCCTGGGTTTTAATATCACTCAGCAAGACAGACTCTTCCGTGGAGGCGGAGTGGCTATCTATACCAAATCTGACCTGCACTTTTCGATCACGCTCACAAAATCTGAGCCCAAAGCCTATGAACTACTCATGCTAAAACTGGCCCTGTCTTTCTCCCTCCCTATCTATGTGGCTGGTATCTACTGCCACCCTGGTACTCTGGCAGCGATAGTCACTGACCTCCTAACCCACCTAGCCTCCTTAGCTCTTTTGGGTGAGCTCTATATCATGAGTGACCTAAATCACAACAGGCCATCCCCTGCATTGAACAAAGCTCGTGCTGAGATTACCACCCTCAATCTAGCCCAAACCATCTCTGAACCCACACGCTCAAACCCTAAGACTAACAATCACTCCCTACTTGACTGGGTCCTCACCTCTCACCCCACTGGGTCATCAACTCCGGCCTACTTCCTAACTCGATAAGCGACCACCACATCACCTACATAGTCCGCAAAATTCATCGACCAAAATCCCCCCAAAATATTCTACTACAAAGGTCATACAAATCCCTAAACCTCGCCCCTCTCCTGGATGACCTAGCCCACTCATGCTGGGACTTCCTCCTTACTAGTAATGATATAGATGAAGCCTTTGCACTCTTCCGGAATACCTTTCTCAGTGTCTGGGACAAACATGCCCCCCTGCGTCTAGTTAGAGTCCGGGGAGCCCACCTCCCCTGGATCTCCCACGAACTAATTGCTTGCCAAAATGCCAGGGACAAGGCGTGGTGTTTATACAAATCTACGATCCTCTCTAGTGACAATATCTCCTACCGCATGCTCCATAACAAATGTACCAAGGCTATGCACTTAGCCAAGGCCGAATACACTAATAACACCTTAAACGCCAACCTCTGTAGACCCTCTAAATTCTGGAACGTTATTAACTCCCTGTTCTCCACTCCATCCTCAATTCCCACCCCTTGCCTACTCACACAAGGGATTCTCATCACAGAACCCCTTGCGGTCGCCTCTGAATTCAGCACCTACTTCACCACCTGTGCCACAACCCTACTTGCCTCTCTCCCAAAAATATTCTCCCCCTCTCAGTCTGAAACCCTTAAACTGCGGGACCAAATTACTTCACTTTTAAACACCTTGTGCCTGATGATACTTTAGATGCCTTACTCTCTCTGAACCCCGAAAAGAGTACATCACCAGACAGGTTAGATACCAAACTTCTCTTCCTATCTGTCCATGCCATTGCATCTCCCCTTGCTGCCCTCCTAAACCTTTCATTTGCCACTGGATCAATTCCCAAGGCGTGAAAGCATGCCACTGTTATCTCTCTACCAAAAGGAGGTGACCCCACCACCACAGCAAATTACTGCCCCATCTCCCTGCTCCCAGCCCTAGCGAAGCTGCAGAAGCACCTAGTACTCTCACAAATCTCTCACTTCCTCTCTGAGTCACACATTCTCATGCATTTCCAGGCAGGCTTTAGGAAAAAAAACACTCCACTGCCACCTTCCTGCTAAGGGTCACAGATTCCATCCTTACAGGGATAGACAAATGCCAAATTACTTCAGCCATTTGCATCGACTTAGCTAAAGCTTTTGACACAGTATCTCACCCTCTATTGCTAACTTGCCTATCCACTGCTGGGTTATCCACATCAGCCACTAACTGGTTCAGGGCCTACCTGGAAGGTAGAACAGAGTCTGTAAAAATAGCAGACTCCATCTCACCTCCACTCCCTATCCTCACTGGTGTCCCACAGGGCTCCATTCTCGGCCCCCTTCTCTTTTCTGTCCTACTAAATGATCTGCCTAAAACCTGCTCTACTACCTCTATACACATGTATGCGGATGACACTGTCCTCTTCACCTCCGGCCGGACCCAAGAAGAAGTCATTTCCACTCTCCAGGCTGATTTCAACAAGGTACAGCTCTGGTTTAACTCCCACCAACTCTCCCTCAATGCAAAAAAGACAGTTTCCATGACTTTTGGCTGTAGGCAGAGACTATCCAGACTCAAGTCACAACCGATTCTCCACACCCTTGATGGAACAATTCTAGAGGTTATGCCCTCTTTTAGGTACCTTGGAGTCTGGCTCAACCATCACCTGTCCTTCTCCACCCATGTGGACACTATCCAGAAAAAGCTACGCCCCAAGCTTTTTTGCCCTCTACAGGAATCGCAATTGTCTCCTGCCCCCGGTGAGACGCGAAATTATACAGAAAATGATTCTATCTTCCTTTGACTACTGCAACATAGTCTACAGCTCAGCCCCAAAATCCACCCTAGCCAGTCTGGACTCACTCTTCAATGCTTTCTGCCAATTTTCCCTAGATGCCCCCCCACGTACATACCACTGTGAACTCTATCACTCACTGGCCCTCCCATCCCTGAGCAACCGTCGGCTAATTCACAGTATCAAATTTGTGTCCAACTTCTTGCTCGGTGCTCTCCCTTCCTACCTCACCTCACCCTCTCCTCCCTACCAACCGTTTCCCATGCCCTTAGGTCTTCTGATTCCAGGCTATTGACAATCCCTTTCTGGCGGACCTCCGCAGGTCAATCAGCCTTCTCCTACCATCTCCCCAAGCTATGGAACACCCAACCGGCCCAAATCCACAACTCCTCCTCTAGATATTCAATATCCTCTGCCCTACTTAACTACTGTGCCATAAGCTGTTCCTGCTCCTGACCCCCTTCCTCATCATCATATCCCCCCTTTCGACCCCCCTCCTTCTTATGCGGCCTGACCAGCGGCCATAGCATTTCTCATCTCATGCTGGCATATATGCTCATCCAACCCTGCACTTGCCCCCCAGTACTTCTGCTCAGCCCTCAGTAACTCATTTATCCCACTGACTATGTCTGTCTGCTATGGGCGCGTTCTAATTTCCGGCACTTTCCTACTCACCCTGCTCTCAGCCTCTCCATAGACAACATGTCCTGTCACCAGCAGTACAAATTCTCAGTATGACTCTATTGTCTGTATTCTATGCACAATACTCCACTTTCCCCTGTATGTATCTGGACTCTGTAAACCTGTATGTAGCAATGTACCAAGATCCTAAGGTAAACTCCATGTTATGCATTCCCTTTACACTCTGTATCATGTACCATGGTCTCCTATGTGTAACCCCTAACCCCTGCCTTTTTTGCAAAACGACAGGTGGCATGTTGTTGAAGCTGACAGCAGTACCTGGTGGGGACTTGGTTCGGGGAGGATGAGGTTACTTAGCACAGGGGGCCTAGGTTTGGCTATTCTGCAAAGGGGCACCCAAGTACATCCGAACACAGAAAGCAATAACTGTAATGTCTAGAACCAGGAATGGGATTCTACAGTGTGGCTTTTATTCACATCCAAGCTGAACAAACAAAGCATAGACAGACCCCCACAGGGCTACATTCCTGGTAATGCAGATTAGAGACAACAAAACACTTCATCACTATTTCTAGCCCTCAGGCCCTGAACCCACCAGGCACACAGCCCGGACTTGCACGCAGCTTTGGGGTACACAGCCCAACTTGTACACTACTTGGGTTTTCCCCACTGGCCCGGCTCCCCCACTGGCCACTTGATCCACAGTCTATTTTGGGAAATGAACCAATTATCCTGTTGTGGCTCCCCAAACCACCTTAGAGCCTTCAACTCCTAGAGGGAATTTTAATTCCAATCCCACGTCTGGGTACTTCCCTCATCACTGGCCAAGTGCATGAGGTAAAGTAGAAATCCACAGAGCAAATCCGTAGAGGTGGACCTGGTCACTAAAGATGGGGGGTCTCCCATCTCCAGCTCCCACAATCCATACCCAGCCATTTCTCTGGAAACTAAACAACTCTTTTACTGAAAGCTTGGCAATGTAGATTACTGGGTAGACGTATGTCACATCTCCTCTACATGTCTTGACTTCCCATAAGTGCTGGACATGAACATACTTTTACTTTTTTGGCTAAGCCTTTTAATCTAGGCCTCCCACTATTTCAGTAGCCCGATCCCCACTATCACACAAGTCCCAGGGTGAAAAACATTGGCCCTTTAGGAAGAGAAGAAACTCACCCTCCGGTTGCAGGTGCCCCACAGGCGATACACAAATCTTCTTGTTTCCCAAAAACTCTTGAACAAATAGGCAGCTTCTCCACTAGTAGCAGAACCAGTGGGTTGCCCCAGGAACATGCAGGACAACCTTTCTGCCCCATCCCTTGAGGGATGGGGCACTGAGACCGGAATCAGCGGTCTCTACCACTTCAAAACTATCTTCTGTGTCTCTCTTTTGGTGGAAACACACACCTTTTTTCTAGAATGTAGCCCTATGTCAGGGTTGAGGCTCCAAGAGCCTAACCAGAGCTGCTGTGCTGTTTCCTTAGCAAGCTCCAAACTCCAACTGACCTACAGACTACTTTTCAAACCTCCCAACATTCTACTCCAACTCCCTGCTGCAGATTCCATTGTGGCTCATGCAGCTGTGACAGTTCTATGGTGATGTCATCCCTCAGTCTCAGCTGAGACTGAGAACGGAGTGAGACAGTGTGAAATCCATTTAACTGGAGTTTCACAAGCTGCCTTCCCTGCCTACCATTAGGTCTTACTGGGATTCTAGTAACCCCAGGTAACAAGGGGGTTACATATGAATAACTCTATGTAATGTATATGCTGTCTCCCATGTATCCCCCCCACCCCAGGTCGCACCGGGAGACAAGCATCTTTTTGCTCTGTGTGCCCTACCTGGTGAAACTGTTCAATAAATAAATAAAAAATTCATCGTCATAATTTGCTTTCTTAAATTATAACTCTTGTGTCTGTGAATGTAAATTACAGAATTCAAGTTATTCGCTGTTTCAATTGTATAATGCAAATTTAATGAGATTATTCATTGACTCCTGTGTCACATCCTCATTCTCTGGTATTTCAAGTACAGTAGTCCCTCAATATAACAAACCTCATTATACCAAACTACCAGCTATTATGAACACTTGTCATGGATCCCAAGAAATTTCTACCCCATTAACTATGGCTTCAGTTTCAGTGTACTCGCAGTATTATTTCTTATTCCCTGATCAGACAGTTTTCCTTGTCACTGAGCTTTTTATAAACAGTACTGATGACCCATCATAAAAGTGCTGTCTTTGATTATGAAGAACTGGGACAGATCTGACTTCTGATTCACTGCTTTCCACAACTGTGGCTTTCCCTTCACCTTTTTACACAGTCAGCGTGGCCCATCCAGTGCTACAGATAATGTTTCCCTTACTCACTGAGGAGCTAGGACTGCAGGCCATCTGAGCTGACTGGGTTTGTGGTACTACAATTTGTTTTCTGAGTGTGTGTGTGCTTTCTATAGCTACTTTACAAGTTTGCCTTTACCCAAGCTGATATAAAACGGCAGTTTTGTAAACAGGGCAGTGTTTTGACCTTAATAAACATAGCATATTTAATGTACTGGGGAGAAAGAACCGCAGACTTTGTGACTGGAGTGATTTTGTGCTACGCTTTTGGTTTCAAGTCAGGCAGGTAGCTAAGCTGGGTGTGACATAGAAAGTATATTGTTATTGGATTTTTTTCTGTTAACTTTTGGAGTTAAGCTGCTGTTTTTCAAACAAAATCATAAACACATTCACATTCCATTGCTGTACAGTGGCAACTGCTTATGTGAGATAAAGCGTAGCCCACTTTGCAAGTGTTTTCATCATCCCTCATTGTAGCAGTTGTACTATAACAAACATTGGTGATGGCCCCAAAACTATTCAATAAAGTGAGGGACTACTGCAGAAGTGTACCGTAGTTTCTTCAGTCCCATATGCTGTAGTTTTAATTTGTATTGGTGTTAAGTTTTCTAATGTTAAAATGCAAATGGTGTTAGGGTATACCTCCTTTACTTTTTCAGGTTTTAATTAATTTGTTTGACAATGGAACATTACAAGGACTACATGGATAAAAACAGTGTATTGACAATATAGACAGCATACACTTTACATCACACAATATTGCACATTTTTCAAGGGTTACGTGTTATTTAATCAGAGTCCTGTATGGCTATTACCTTTTTTGTTTGTCTTATCAAGGCCTAAATAAAATATGCACACTTTCTTGCCTCATTTTTGGTCATATGATTTAATAATATTTTAAAACAGTTGTTCAAAGAATAACTACAAAGTAGTAGCACTGAATTAGTCAAAGGATTTTTAAGGATTTTAAAAAATCCCTATTGAGAATTGTCAAGCCTTTAGTTAGGGATTTTGTTTTGTTTGTAAGTGTGTTCACTGCTACCCAGAGAGGGTTGTCTCATCTGATAATGTAGCCGAAAATCTACCAGACGGCACTTAAGTACTGTAATAGGAACTGGCCTCTTCTCTTTCTGTAGGTATAACAAAAAGAATTTTAGAGGATTTTTTTCTCTAAATTTTGTGAAGGATAAATAGGGAATCTCACAAAGTTGCTTGATATATTTGGCGCTACTACTTATAGTAATGAAATCTTACAGATACAAATTTCTCCATTTCTCATATAAGGGACATAGGAAGAAAACATAAAACAAATTCTTCCCATGCCTCTTATTACAGTAACAATCACAGGTTTATATATCTTGTGATTTCCTGTATCTTAATCCCATTACTTTCAGACTGATACATTCAAAAAGACAGAGAGTTAACAGTCTTCTCTCGATAGGAAGCAATGTGAGCTTTAAGTAATGTTCACAACCATGCCATACTTTATGTTTTGCAAACCACAAGGAACATTTTGATGAGGAAAAAACTCTAAACACTCTTTCTTGAAATGCTGAGAATATTACATTTTTAATAAAGGGTTTTTATGATTATACAGTTGTTATACCCTTACATGACTCCAACCATAGGCCCCATAGCTTATTTTCCCTAAGCATATACTGTAAATGATCTAGCTAAAGGGATTTTGAAGCATGATTGAATTTTTGTATTTTGGTCTTTAAGACATAATTTGGATCACATATTTTCAGAACTATTTATTTTTCAAGCTAGTAACATACTATTCTTAAGGCTACAATTGCTTCAATAGATAATCTCCCTAACTCTGCTCTTACATGATGCTAAAATCATTATCTACTTACTCTTAGCAGAGAGTGGCAGATTAATGAAAAAGTTATCTCAACTGAGTGGAGCAATTATTAATTTTTTTTTTATTTATTGAATTGTTTCACCAGGAAAGATACACTGAGCAACTTAATGCTCATCTCACGGTACATCCTGGGGGAAAGGGGAAAGGGATATACAGAGTACAAGTTCAGGTAAAATACATACAGATGGTGTAATTATACATACAGTTATAAAACAGGAACATGGCACATGAGACAATATAGGCTGTTGTAGAGTTTCAGTACAGGCAATTCTTAGGAGCAGCATACAAGAGAGAAACAGTACAGGTAACGAGCAATAGAATACAAGGTTGGCAATGCATAAAATACAGACAGTACACTAGTGCAATATGTAGCAGGGTGAACACATAGGAACCAGTCACCACTATGTAGCAGGGTGAACACCTAGGAACCAGTCACTACTATTTAAGAGCTAGTCAATAAGCGGAAGTATAAATATAAGTATAAGTGCAAGTAGGGTGGGGGTGAGAAAGAGGAGAGGGAGAGGGAGAGAAAAACAGAGTCGGAGACAGATATGGGAGGGTGGGGTGAGGAGCAGGTGCAAGAGGGTGTGAGGTAATTGTGCAATGCAGTGGTAAGGGAGTGGAAGAAGGAGGAGTCATGGATTTGAGGAGGAAGAGCATTCCACATTTTAGGCAGGTGGTAGGAAAAGGCTTTTTGGCCAGAAAAAAAGTGCTTCTGCAGGGGAGTCAGAAGGTGTGAATGTCAGCTTGGTCATCTCAGGGAATAGTGGGAGAGGGTAGGGGTGCCAAGAGGGGAGAAGATATATGAGGGGAGAGATCCTAGCCAGAATTTAGAGATGAATTTAGCACCATGAAGCATGCACCGGGAGTGTAGTGGAAGAAGGTTGAGAGAGCAGTAGAGATTACAGTGATGGGTGTGGGGGGGCATCAAGAGCAAAATGACAGAAGGAGTTAAAGATAGAGTCCAGTCTGAAAGGTGCTACTGTGGGGCAGCATCATAGACTATATTGCAGTAGTCAAAAATGGGCATGATCATCTTCTGTACCAGCTCACGCCTGATGGCGAGTGGGATGTAGCTGCAGTTTCTGTAAAGTGCCCCAAGATTAGGCCTTAGTTTTTTCAGAATGGCATTAATATGTACAGAGAAGTCAATGTGTCTGTCCAGCCAGATGCCTAGATACCTGAAAGAGGAGGAGTCCTCAAGAGCAGTCCCATCGAGGGTGTGGAAGGAAGGGAGGTGTGTTAGCCTAGCGAGTTTCTGCCCTGTGCCAAAGGATATGGAGACCATCTTCTTGGCATTTAGAAATAATTGATTAGAACTTAACCAGAGTTGGACTTTGGTGAAGTCGGACTGCAGCTTGGTAGCGACATCAGCAAGAGTATTGCCGAGGTAAACAATACTGTATCATCCACGTACATGTGGATGCTAGATGCAGTGCAAACCTGGGTGAGGTCATTTAAAAAGATGGAGAACAGAATGGTGCCAAGCACAGAGCCTTGAGGGACTCCAGTGGTTATAGGTGGGGGGAAGAGATAGCATCAGTCATTTTTACTGATTGTGACCTGTCGGATAGGTAGGCACTGAACCATCCTGGAGCAAACAGGGATAGACCAGCAGTTGAAAGGCTATGAAGGAGGATTGGGTGAGAAACAGTGTCAAAGGCTTTAGCCAGGTCTACAAAGATAGCTGCGGTAATGTGCCCTGTGTCAAAGCCTGAAGAGACAGTGTCAGTTAATCTTAGGAGTGAGGTGGTGGTAGAGTGAGATTTCCTGAAGCCAGACTGGAAGGGGGTGAAAAAAGCAGAGTCCGAGAGAAACAGAGAGAGTTGTTTGAGTGCTATGTGTTCCTGTAATTTAGCTAAGATTGGCAGTAGGGAGATAGGTCAATAGTTGCCAGGGCAGGAGGGGCCACCACCCTTCAGGAGGGGGAGGACAACAGCATGTTTTGAGACAGAGGGCACAGTGGCAGTCACAAAGGAGAGGTTTAATAGCAGGGAGAGTGTGATGGCTATTGCAGGAGCAGAGATGTGTAGGAGCCTGGGATCAAGGCCATCAGACGAGGAGCCTTTGGTTGGGTTTAGTGCCAGGAGAGCTTGAAGGGTTGAGGCAGGGGTGACAGGGGAGAAGGAGAATGGGGAGAGGTGTAAGGGGCTCGGAGTAGGGGGACGGGGTAGAGGAGCAGAGGGGACGGGATGGGAGGAGGGGTGACATGGGGTGAGGGGAAAAGAAGTAGGGTGGGGGACAGCGTAAGTGGTGCAAGAGTGGTCTAGCAGGGCAGGGGATGTATAGCAGTGAAGAGGCACAGGTGGTGAAGTGGGAGTTGAAGCAATCAGCAATATCGATAGGTTCTGAGAGAACAGAATGATTGTGCCTGAGGGAGGGAGGCATAGAAGTGGAAGAAGATGAGAAGAGGGAGTGAAAAACCTTCCAGAATTTAGAAGGGCTATTAGTATTAGTTTGGAAGTTGGATTTGAAATGCTCTGCTTAACAAGTTGGATTGCTTTGGTGCAGCCATTCTGCAGTTCACGGTAGTGTTGGTGATCTCCATGGCAGTTGGAGGCTTTGGTTTTGCTCCATGCAAGGTCACAAGCACATTGGCAGGCCAGAAGCTCAGGAGTGACCCAGGGGAGGTGGCCGCCGTGGACCCTGGTTTTGCGGGGCAGGCACAGGAGTTCCAAACCTGCACAAACTTAGTGGTGAAGTAAGCAAGGGCATTTTCCACTGAAGCTGCTGTGATAAGGGGGGACCAGTCAGTTTGTGTAAGGTCATGAAGCAAGGATTGCAGGATGAGTGATGCAAAGGGATGAGTGAGAATAATTTTAGCAGGGAGTTTAGGCCTATGTATTTTCCACACTATGAATGTCATATGGTGGTCACTGATAGAGTCAGGAAGTAGCCCTGAGGCCACTCCTCGATGTGGATGGGAAGTGAGGACCAGGTCAAGCAGGGAGTGGTTTATTGTTTTATAGTTTAGATGAGTGGGTTCCTGGATCAGCTGATGGAGGTTGAAGGCTTCGATAGTGGAGCGGGTGTTAGCCAGTGATGGGGCCAGCCAGTTTAGATTTAAGTCGCCCAAGAAGAAAAGTTCACCACCACCGGTGAGTGAGGAGAGCTTAGGACCAAGTCAGTGATGTTGGAATGTGGCTGACCAGGGTGACAGTAGACTCCTGCAATGAAAATGGGGACTGTGTGAGGATAGGAGATTTTTAAAAGAAGAGCCTCATATGATGACTGGACAGATGTAGTGAAAGAGGGAGTGATCTGAAGGGCAGAGGAGGTATAAATATCTACACCGCCACCTCATCCAGACCTGTCCTGTCTGGATAAAGTAAAGCCAGAAATTGCTATGGCCTGCTCAGGAATGGATTTGGATAGCCAGGATTCAGTGATCACAATGATATTAGGGGCATAGTCATGGACCAAAGGGTGTTAAAGGGAGATTTTGGGAACAAGACTTCTTATGTTTAGGTGGATGATTTTAAGTCCATTTGGTAGTGACAGTGGATTTGTGCCTGGGTGGGCACCGACTGGTGGATGGGCAAGTGCAGGACCAAGGGTTTGGGTGGATATCACCTGATGCTAAAAGGAGCAAGAGAATAAGAAACTGTGGGAGCCTGCATCCCTTGGGAGAGTGATAGAGAAGTTGTTTACTAATTTTAGGGGGGAGTGTCAGAATGATAGGTGAGGATACTATCTTAAGGAGGGTAATAAGTTGAGTGTGCACCAACGTGATCATGGCACAGGGGAGTATATGGCAGTGGGGTAGGGAAGTAGCAACCAGGTGGGGCATTGTTCCATTGAGGCATTCCAAATTGTCAGCCACCATCAAGGATGCTAGTAGACTAGGTTGGTATAGTGGCAGCTGAGTACAGAGTGACAGAAGTATGAAAGGGATGAGCCACAATTTTGAAGTCTGCCAGGACTCCATAGTACACCCAGTGGTGGTGAGAGAATACAGGAGATTGATGACTAGAGTAAGCGAGCAGCCACAGCCTGATGCCTCTAGTGGTGGAGAAATATACGGAGCCAACGGGAAATTGGGTAGATAGAAAAAAAGCCAATCAGGTGATCAGCAATGATTATAAGTGTCGACCGTGGGTGGGTGGGCATCCGGCAAGCAGCACCGGTGGGGTAGATTGGCTGGCAGCAAATGCCGTACCTGGAAGGTTGAAGATCCAGGCAGGAGGACTCGGGCGGAGGCCTGAGGAGTGCTGTCGGTTTGGGGGCCGAGTGGGTCAGCGGTTGAGCATGTGGTCCCAAAGAGGGAGGTCCCAGCTAGAGAGAAGAGAGAGGGGGAGAGATTAAGAAAGCTGGCTGAGTGCAGGAGGTGCAGACAGCACAGCAGGGAGCCCACTTAACACAACATAATATGCCCAAAACCTCTGAGCCATACAGTATAATATGGATTAATTTGGCTTCCACAACGTGTAAATCAGCAATAACTATAGTTCCACTATATAGAAAGTTGAGTCTCATAACTTTGTTAAAGTTCTGTCTAGTCTTCCAAATTTGTTTTTGAACATGATTTGACCACCTACCATTTGGGGTAATGTAACACCCAAATATGTATACTCTTAATACGAATTCCAAATCAATAATGTTACTACTGTATTTATGTGTTTTCTTACCTCCAAATATCAATTTTTGTTTCCTCATTATTTAAAGAAAATTTATGAGATGTACAGAAACAGGCTAACTTGCATTGTAATCCAACAGGAGAAAGAGAGAACAATATTATGTCATTCATGTATGCTAATACTGGGAAAATTTTGTTCCTAATATTTGAAGAGTGTAAATGTTCCACTTCAATTTCAGAGTATACCACTGACATAAAGATTAAAAAGAAAGGGAAACAAATATTAAACTACCTTGTTTGACCCCACAGTTTAAAATAAATATAGAGGTATGATTACCTTGAGCATCAAACTTAATGTATGTTATATTATTTGAGTATACAGTAACTGCATTATTGGGAGAGTAAATTAAGAGTTATGCTCCAACTAAGAAACTTTTGTCATACTACATTTCTCTCTATGCAGTCAAAAGCTGCTTTAAAATCTGTAAAAGCAGAATAAAGTTGTTTTTTCTTGTAGGTGGACATACTTCTCAGTAAGGTGGACTTGTACAAATATATGGTCAATGGTAAAGTGTTTATGTCTAAAACCAGCTTGTAAGTCTGAAATAAGCTCTCTTAGTGGCCCAGTATTGCAACTTACTGTATAGTACTAAGGAAGCATTTTGAATAAATCTTAGATATTGTGTCTAATAAGCTACTTGATCTGCAGTGTTTTTGTTTGTTTGCGCTTTCATATCTCCTTTCTTACAGAGTGGCACAATTAGGCTAATTCTCCAGCTGTCCAGGCTATAATTAAATTTAAGGCATTTATTTAAAATGTTAGTCAGCAGAGGAACACCTATATTTAAGTGGGTCTTACATACATCTATAGAGTTCCATCTAAACTTGGAGCTTTGTTTGCATTACAGGATATAATGGCTTTTTCTACTTAATAGAATGTCAAACTCATCTTTTTCCAAACCTTCCATAAACAACTGCTCTTGAAGTCTTAAGGGTCTGTAATGATTTTAAAATAGCATACACATTAATCCACAGGAATTAGAAATCAGTGTTTACTTTCATAATTACTCATCCATTTTGCAACCATTCTCCAGAAAGAGTGGGAGTCATTGTCACCAATTATCTTATTCATCATGTCCCATGATTTTATTTGAAACTTTTCATTAGCTGGAATACTGTTATATTTTTCCAGGTTGATTAAGTTCTGTCAGATTTTTGTTGTTGCTAGGATTACACCAAATTACACATAATAATTTGCTCAGCCTTTTTTTAACTCAGCTTTATTCCAGAATACAGTATTACACATCATTTGTTCATGCATATATTCATATACACAGTATGCAAAGCTTCCAGACTACATGGAATTCCAATTCAAACATTAGTATATTCATATTATGTCAAATCTTTACTCTAAATTAGTTATGCCCTGCCCTTGATGTTAAAGGTGTGGAATATATATATATATATATATATATATATATATATATGAATATATATATATATATATATATATATATATATATATATGTATGACTGTTATGGGAAGATGCCTATCAGGTCCAGTTACTAAAAAACAAACTGGATTCCCATCACTGAGAGGAGGTCATATGTTAGCTCAAATATGTTGTGGCCAAGAGTGTAACCAGGATAATACTATCCACATGTATATTATCAAATGGTAATTCCTCTCATAACAATTTGAGAAGAGAGAGTTAAAACAAAAAAAACCCAGAAACAACCTATAACTGGTCCAAACTCTTGGCTGCACGGTACACCCAAACCCCTCCCCATCCTGTACAACAGCATTTGTCATGGTAATCTAAAATCACACGCATTCCAATGCCTGCCTCATATCAGGCACACATCTACATCCATACATGGCTAAGAAAAGGAGAGTATCCACATCCTCTCACCTGCATTTAGGACAACCAGGACACATAATGGCCAGAAGAGCTATCCTCAGGTCCACAAACCACCACGGGTACACTCTGGTTGTCCTTAACTAATTATCCCTCTGCATCCCTCTCCAACAGCCAGGTTTCCCAACTTTTCCATCTTTCAGTGTGTTTCTCCAGCTGAAGGTGGAGTTTAGCAGTCAGGGCCTCTATCAAAACTACATCCTTAACCCTTTGGGCTCATTCCTCCACTGTGGGAGACTCTGGGTTCATCAGTGTTTGGGAATGCACTTCAGAGCCACTGCCAGCAGAGTCAGCAGAACTCTGCATGTATTTCCTTTCTGGTGAGTGGCTCTGGGGATTCCTAAGACCTAGTCATCAATAGTTAGTGAGACAGAAACACCAGTTATATTCAAGACTGCATGTTGCTTCTGTGCCTAGAACCCTGTTAAAGTACAGCAACCCCAAAAAACATTCCAATGAGTTTCTCTCTGACCACATCTTCTCCAACAGGCCGCTGACTTAGTATGACTGTAATCTGGTGTGATTGTTAGTGTGGAAGTACTGTATAAGAATTTTCCAGAAACATTCTCATCACAATGGGGCTGATATGACTTTCCACCCCAGTTCAATCAGAGAGACCAATCTGAGTCATGAATAGTTATTTCTGCCTCTGTTTCCTGAGACTGTTTCTGGGTAGGTAAGGTGTCAGTTTTGACCTTTGACAGTAAACCATACATGACTGAGATGTAATGTTGATGTCTGGCTGGGATTACTATATCATAAATGTAATCTTCTCACATTGTACATGGCCTAGTTAACCGTACAATATGATCAACTGAGCTAATAAAATGTCTCACCTGCATATATCATAAAAATTCAGAGTTTGTCCACTGAAATTTCTCCTTGGCTCTTTGAAAAGTAATGAATCTATCATTTTTTGCACAAATTGAGTTATACCATGTCTTTCCCATCTGACATATCCCAGGTCAAGGGTGGGAGGAAAAAAGTCTGGGTCATACCATATCAAGAACATGGGACCAACCCCAGATGGGGTGGCTGTGATTTTTTGTATCTTAGACAGGACATATAGACCATGTCTAACCCACCTATTTGTTACATGCTGTCTTTAATCCAATGAAATCTTCATGAGGGCCAAAGTGAGTAGGGGCCAGACACCCACCTCTGCATGCTCAATCTGATACCATTGGGAAGACAACCACAGTTTAGCCCATGTGAAAACAGAGATCATTTGAGCTGCCAAATAGTATAGTGGAAGGTCTGGGAGGGCTAACTCACCTCATCCTTCAGAAGGTGCAGTAGCTTCCGATTGACCCGTGAGCATTTGTAATGACATACAAATTGTTGAAGAACTTTAGTAAGCTTTTTCCAGAAAAAGAGAGAGACTCACAAGGGCAGACACTGAAAAAGGAAAACAAGGCACAGAAGAACATTCACTTTAACCACGTCTACTCATCCCACAAATGAGAGGGGAAGCAAATAACATCCTGCTGCAATACTTACACTGCTAAACCATGATGTATTGTTATTACTTATTTTCTGTTGAGTATAAAGTACTGAGGAAAGTATGGAAAAGAGTTTAGCTGGCTCTTCAGAGGGCTCATTAAGAGACAAAGATTTTCAAATATTTTCTAGCATTGCAATACTATTAGGCACAAAGAGTAACTGTTCCAGTTGGTTCTGAACAGATAATTCTAATTTAAAAAAACGTTTTTGCAAACATTTCAAGGAGGACATTTTCTGTATATAATATATTGCGTGACCTGCTACTAACTTACAGATTAAACATGACTATTAAAGAGGAATGACTGATCACTCTGCATGTAAGTTTATCATTAAATCCATGAAAATATGATCAAGAATTGAAACAATTGCAATGACAGTCTTTCCATTACTTGAATAAAATGGGAAATTGCCCTCACAATCTGACTGTGTACCCATTTAATAAAATTAAATCAAAATTATTAAGCATTATTTTTAGTTTAGTACCATTTTTGTTATAGAGTAAATCTTTACTGTGTCTATCAATATTAATGTGATAAGAAACACACATAGAAGTATCAGTTACGTTGTCGATCTGGACAAGTCGTGAATTAAAATTCCCTGTTACCAGAAGATTTGCTCTAGCATTCATTTCTGTTGCTTCATCAATTTTCTCCTTAATGTATGCCGTATATTTTCATTATATTGTTTTGATGATTTTGGGGGAATATACACATTTAGAATTACAAAGCATTCCTCGTTCCATATGGCATATATCAATTGAAAATTCCCATCATGTGACAGTAGTTTAAATGAATTTACGCTTCGGACAATCTTTGTGAAAGTGGCCAAAAATCCATCAACATTCCTGCCTTCATTACAAAAGTTCCTGGCTGGAGAAAAATAACCACAGGATCCATTCAGTTTAAGATCTTGCATTAGCTAGGTTTCCTGGAAACAAATAAAACATATCCATTCTGGATCAGATACCTCTAGTGCAAGACCAGCAATATTCCAATAAATTATTTGTGGTTATTTGAAGTCATCATCACTAATCAAAATATCACTAGGTTCTATATGCAAAGCAAGGAGTGATTAAAAAAGACTGTTGGGTTTATTAGAGGGACAGAGCTTTGTTCCATATGCAAGATATTATATTTAATACCCCATCATCTGCTGCTACATCCTGTTCATTGTGTCCCCCTGTAATTGCCTTTTAGGGGTGGAACACACTGATTTAGGAGGCCTACACTAAACATTACACTAAACAGTTCTCATTAAATCACATATGTTCAGAATCATATCAAAGCTACAGAAATTCAGAATACACATAAGGAGCCAGAAGAACTGTAGGTCACCCTGGAAACAGGAAATGGGACAGCCACATGAAATGGGGTTGTTTACCAGCCTCCAGACCAGGAGGAGGACATAGACACATTACTGTTAGAAGATATACAAAAAATGACAGCTAAAGGGGAGGTTCTGGTAATGGGAGACTTCAACATGCCAGACACAGATTGGTCAATACCAGCAGGAACATCTGTCAGAACTAGACACATAGTGGATTCCCTGTAGGGGGAGGGCCTCAAACAACTGGTACAACAACCCACAAGAGACAGGGATATCCTAGATCTAGTACTGACATAGATCTCCTGGTTGAAGGTCACCTGGGGGCCAGTGACCATTACATGGTATGGTTCAATTTGGCCTCTAGAACTAAATCATCCCATTCCAAGACACATATATGGGACTTCAGAGGAGCTGACTTTGATAAGATGGTCAAAAGAATTAAGCTAGCCCTGACAAGAAGAAATACAGGCAAAGGGGTACAGACAAAGTGGGCAAGCATTAAGGATGCAATACTTGAAGCAACATCCCATTGTGTTAAGGAGAACAACAAGAGTAAAAGAAGGAGGAAACCACTTTGGTTCTCAAAAACAGTAGTAGAAAAGATCAGAGCCAAAAGGTTGGCCTTCAGGAAATATAAGGGAACACAGCGGGATGAAGATAGGGTGGCATATCAAATTTCCCTAAGGGAAGCAGGGAATGCAGAAAGGCAGGCAAAGTCCCAAACCAAGGAAACACTAGTACGAACAGTAAAAGAAGTGGACAAGACTTTCTATAGATACATTAGTTAAAGGAGAAATTCCAGAGGGGGTATTGCTAAGATCAAAGGGGATAAGGGGGAGTGTGTGGAGGAGGACCAAGGAAAAGCATCTATCCTAAATAGATACTTCCACTCAGTATTTACTGAGGAGAAGGTAGGGCAGGGCCTACAGCTCAGCACCATGAACACAGGGGGAGGGAGATGTGGACAAGTCCCTTTGCAAAAGAAAGGGTCCTACATGAGCTTCCTAAGCTCAGGGTGGACAAGATAATAGGACCTGATGGCATACATCTCAGGGTACTAAAGATGTATGCCATCAGAACTGTTTAGTCAGTCTCTGAGCACAGGAGAGGTCACAGAAGACTGGAGAAGAGCTCATGTGTTCCTGCTCCACAAGAGAGGTAGCAGGGAGGAGGCAGGGAACTAAAGACCAGTCAGTCTTACCTCAGTATTGGGCAAGATTATGGAGGCACTCCTTAAAGAAAGGATAGTGTGGCACCTGTACTCCATAGGAACACAGGATCCAAGACAGCATGGGTTTACAACAGGAAGGTCCTGTCAAACAAATCTCATAGATTTCTTTGACTGGGTAACCAGAGTTGTGGACCAAGGGGGTGCTGTTGCTGTCACCTACCTTTACTTCAGCAAAGCCTTCAATACTGTTGCACATAGAAGATTGATTAAAAAGCTGGGTAGGCTTGGGGTAGGTCTTATATTGGTCAACTGGGTGGCAAACTGGTTGGCACACAGAAAACAGAGAGTGCTGGTAAATGGTAAACAGTCAGAAGAGATACACATCACAAGTAGAGTACCTCAGGGATCAGTCCTGGGGCTAGTCCTCTTCAATGTCTTCATCAGTGACATTGCAGATGGATTGGAGGGTAAGGTTTGTCTGTTTGCAGATGACACCAAGATCTGCAACAGAGTAGATGATCCAGATGGGATGTGCAGAATGAGAAGAGATCTGGATAAACTGGCAAAATGGTCGGAAAAGTGGCAACTGGAGTTTAACTCAAAGAAGTGCAAGATCATGCACATAGGGAAGAGAAACCCTGAAGCCACCTATAGGTTAGTAGGGAGTTGATCGCACCCACAAGGGAAGAAAGAGACTTGGGCATCATCATCACAGATAACCTGAAATCATCCAAGCAGACTACTAAAGCAGTAGGTAAGGCTAGAGGGATGTTGGGGTGTATTACTGGGGTATCACAAGCTGAAAGAGGGAGGAAATAATCCCTCTTTACAAGACACTGGTTAGGCCCCATCTGGAGTACTGTGTACAGTACTGGAGGCCTCACCTGCACAAGGACATTGACAAAATGGAGGCAGTCCAGTGAAGGTGAACCAAAATGGTGCAGGGACTGCATCAGAAAACATATGAGGACATATTAATGGAGCTCAATATGTACTGTATACCCTAGAGCAAAGGACGGAGAGAGATAATATGATTGAAATATTCAAACATCTAAAGGGCGTTAACAAGGTGAAAGAGTCTAACATGTTTCAACATAAGAAAAATAGCAGGACAAGAGGACATATCATCAGATTAGAGGGATGCCGATTGAGAGGTAATGTGAGGAAGTTATTTTTCACAGAAAGCGTGGTGGATGCATGGAACAGCCTGTCTCAGGAAGTGGTGGATATGAATACAGTGCAGGGCTTCAAACAGGCATGGGATAGGCATAAGGGAGCAATACAGATGAGTATGAATAGATAGGCCATTGACAGAGTAAAAGCCTGTGGCACATTCATAAGGTAGAATAAAATGGGCAGACTGGATAAGCCTTGCAGTCCTTTTCTCTGCCGTCAGCTTCTAGGTTTCTATGTTTCTATGTTCTTTCAACTGAAAAATTCCCTTTATAATCCAACATCACTGCCAGTATATGAGAGATCAATGAACATACAGAATGGAGCAAGTGAGAATTACTTTCATTTCTTTGTGGCTCTATACCAAACATATTAAGAATTACTATATCTTTAGGACCGGCCCAGTGGCATGGAGGACTAAGGCATCAATACCTTACCTCCTGCCATGCTAGCGACTCATGTTCATGGTACAAGTGGGACGCCGGGGGTCAGCCGGGAAGGGAGAGGATCAAGTGTTAGGAGGACAGCTCTCCTCTCCTGGGGAGCAGTAGGACCAGAGACTGGTGCATGCCTGGCCTCTAGCAGTGGTTGGAGGCTGGCACACTGGCTCCAAAGATGGGGACAGAGATGGGGCAGATGCCCTGCATGCCGAATGTGAAAGCATGCACGGCTTAACCATTGGTGTCATTGAACACATATGGCTCCACACTCGGGGACAGTAGACAAAATGGAGGCTGTAAATTTACTGCCGGAGAGATGATACTGGCCTCTCACAGGCACAGCACCCAGCCAGCTGGCATCTCAAAATTTAAGAGGTAAGTCCCAGTGGACACTGGGGTGACTGGGCTGGGGGGGTAGTGGATGAGGGCCAGTTGGTGGTGGCAAGAAAGTGATGTAAAAAAAATAATTACTTTATCTTTGAAGCATTTCCTCTCCCCTTGCTGTAGTTGGAGGTTTGAAAAATTTGAATTGAGGAAAACAGAGTATTTCAATTATAATATACATCCTGACACTACAGCTGGGTAGCCAAGGTTCAGCAGCCTTATTCCTCACAATTGACTGTCATGACACTAAGGGTTCTATTAGTAACCTTGTCTTGTCTGATTTTTAAACAGACCTCCATGCTAATTTTGCCATTTCTATATTTTTCACAAATACAAATGCTGACTCTGAATTGCTTACATGTCTAAGTGCAGAGGTGATTAAATGGTTATATGAGGCAATGCCCAATTCATTTACAAAGAGATGTTTAATCAATGTTTTTACATTTTCCTAGTCTTCATACTCCCTTTTATAAAGCCCCCCCCCCCAGATAAGACCCCAGGTCTCACCTGGAAACAAGCCTTGGCTCTGTGTGCCTTTCCCAGTTACCAGATTTTAAATAAATAAATACACATTTTATAAAGACAAGAAATTGTGACAGCCATTTAACCCCCTTCAAGCTGGATTACATTCCTCTTATCTTCTACACAATGCTTCAGCCACATTGTTTTAGCTTTCCTATTACTAAATTACCAGCTGTATCTGCACTAAAGAAACATTTGCTCTCAAGTGTACAGACTTGTAAATGTGTTAACTAATGTCTGTATTTATTATTTATATGTTGTATTATAAATGATGTGGATGTATGTATGTTTGTATGTACTATGCACACTAGGTTGCCATTGTGAATGAGCTTATGCTCAATGGTTATTCCTAATAAACAACAACAGCAAATAAAACTATCATGATCTGTCTCAATGGTGGGTATTTCACGTCTTCAATTTCTATTAATAAATCTTCCATTAGAACCAAGTTTTTTGCTAGGTTACCCCCCACTGTCTCCACCCTTTTCTCTTTTACAAAAGACAATTCAGTATACTCCTTTTTATCATTAATTTGACATTTCATAGTGGTGGTGTTTTATTACTTTTCCATTTTTTAGCTTTCTTTCCACATGTCTTTCCTTTTTTTCTTGTTATATTTAAAGGAGTGTATGGGATAAGATGCCAGCCCCCCCCCCATCTAATATCTTTGTTAATGATTGGTTTAGTAGTTCTTTATGGGATGTTAATTGCTCTTTTATTTGTAAACACATCTTCCTTTAAAGCACAGACAGTTTCCATTAACATACTGTTGATCTTATGTGCAACCATTATTAGAGATGTAACTTCTTTCAGCATGCAACCTTCCAAAAAGTTTTGTCTTTTATTTGTATTATCTTCTAAGTTTGACCCCCCCAACCCATTTTCACTGACTAGTCACTACTGAGAAATTAAATCCGTCTTTCGGATGAGACATTAAACCAAGGTCCCATCTGCCTGTTCTGGTGGTAGTTCAGGTGGATGTTAAAGATCCCATGGCACTTCTCGAAAAGAGCAGGGGAATTTTCGCAGTGCCCTGTCCAAATTTCCCCCATTCATGAAAATTACCACCAACAGCTTAATCTGGTTCAAGGTCAGTTGGCATTCATCTGTATCCCCTTCCCCTGGGTCGTGCCTGAAAATAGGCAGGATTTGTCTAGTGCACTTACCTGGTCAATAAAAACTAAATAAAATAAAATAAATAAATGATCTGCTGAAATCAAGACCCAAGTACAGTAGTTCTCAGGTTCTAAATGCTGAGTTTGGTTACTTTATTTATTTAGTTTTTTTATTTATTTAGTTTTTGTTGACCGGGTAAGTGCACTAGACAAATCCTGCCTATCTTCAGGCATGACCCGGGGAAGGGGGATACAGATGAATGCCAACTGACCCTGAACCAGATTAAGCTGTTGGTGGTATTTTTAGTGAATTGGAACTTAATTGGAAATTAAATGGGGAGCAATTTTTGGCTTGTTCCAACAATTTGTTAATGTCAGAATTGATGCTTAGGGGGATAAAAAGATTTATCCTGCTTCTGGTTAATCCCTTCATTTTTTTTTTTTTTTTTCATTTTTAATCAGGTAGTGGACTGGGCACTGCCCTTTTTCAGCCATGCCTGACATTTATGCAATGACGAAACAGAAAAAACTTACAACCATAAAACAAAAATATAAATACACAATATATTACTTTACAAATACAAAATACAATAATTTCACATGCAAATACACACTGTCTCATTTTTTAAAGTATGTAAAGAGCCCTGTCCTAAAGTGCATTAAGTTATGTACTCCCTTAGTAAGATGTAGATATTTATTCAAAAGATGGGGTGCATACCAAGAAAAAGCTTCCTAGTCATCTGCAACTTGAATCTTGGAACCTCATAGTCCTGTACCCCACTACTTCTTGTTGTTTGTTCCCTCTTCATTAATCCCAATGCTCCACAAAGTACCTTGGGATCATTAGCTCTCGATACCCTAAATGCAAAGTTCCCCAATTGATATCTAATTCTCATTTCTGGTGACAGCACTCCCAGGCTAGAGATTACAATAGGGGATTGGGTCAAAAAGTCAATCACATTTTGGTTATCTGTGGAATTAATATTAAGCAGCACCACCTGAATAGAACCAGACGGGACTCTTCTGGAAGATTTTTACCTCTAACTGCTAAAAAGTAGTAATACCTCTTGCAATCTTAATTGTCTGAACACCTACATTGTTCCCTATTTGTGTATTCACAATCTACATGGGCTCATGATTCACAATCTGAACCTCATTTGTCCTTTTGTGAAGCCCTTATAAAGAAGGCTAGATCTTTCTCTTATAACTTTTGCAGACAACCCCCTATATTATCCCTTGCTGACAAGTTCAATGGTAATGAAACATCAATTCTCTCTATAATGTATTTGTGTTACAATTGGTTTCATGACCGGAGTGGAGTTTTTTAATTAACAGTCACAGAATTTTCAAACCTTTTTTATGCTATTTTTTCTTTTACTTGTTCAGTTAGTTAGTTGGTGACCAATCTTTTGTGCGTTTTGTCTTATTACCACTCAGTATACACCAATATACTGTAAATGATTTTGTACAACACAGTAAATAAAATAAAATAACAAATAGAATGCATATACATTGTAAAAAAATCACTTTGTATTTTTTGGGGAACACTGAGATACAAAGTTGTCAATAACACTTCATATCAGTAGATAGCTGCCTTGTTCCTAAATGATGTCCATAAATCCAGTATAAAATAAGATATATAGCAAAATTTAACTTAAGTCTGTGTTACCAACCTTGGATATAAGTTATCTTCTGGGGAAGTCATATGCCCATTATTTTCACTGTGAGGTGCAGCTGGATAATGACCTTTCATATGCCAATGTTTCTTAGGTTTTCAAGTTTGCTCATTTTAAGGTGGCCAGGTCTTGTTCCATAGCTCTTCTCCAGTACTCTGTGGTGGACTGCTATCCCCCCAGGGTGCATGATATTAATTGGGTGTAAAGTGAAAGACCAGCAAATAATACACTTGAGTAATCAATTTAAAAATAGCAAACCGAATATGAGGAGTAGAATGCCTGCAGTAGTTGAGCTGGGGGAAGGGTGTAATTATAAACCACAAATCTAAAAAGAAGTAATGGTTAAAGCCAGCATTTAAAACAATATGCTTAAAGGTTTTACTCACCACCATATCTATACTTACATATATAAACTACATTAATAAGCTCAGATAGACTAAACTAATAAACTTAGATAAATAAGACCTTAGTACAATTTTGAATCCAATCTTAAAGAATAAAACAGCCATTTTTCTCCTCACAAGTCACTTGCAATCTTATGTAGCTTAGCTTTGCCTGTTGCTGAACAGATCAAGTAAAAAGAAGAAAAAAATATATGTGATACTAAGAATGTTACTCCATTTCAGCTGCCATTATAGAAGGTTAACTTGACTTAATAGTTTAAGAAAGTTTTGTCTCAGTGAAAAAACAGAGACAGTCACCAGACTCTCTTACTCCCATGCTATGTGTATGCACCTCATGCTTATTTGAGTCACCCCACTTGTGAATATTTGTAGTGCATACTTGATTGTAGATGCACCATTTGTGCCAATATCAGTCTGAGGGGGATAATAGGTTGGTTGAAAATTCAAGTTTAATTAGATCATTAATTTAAGAGTATACTAAGAAACAAAGCACGCAGTTCCACAAAAAAAATCAAACCTATAAATTGGTGTAAATATTTAAAAAACTGATCAAAAGCTATGGGCCAATAAAATACTGTGTTGCATCACATATACGTTATTTGAATAAAAGGAACATTAATCACTATCACATCAGTAAAACCTCTAAATACTGTACAGAGTAAATCCCCTATGGTTTAGACCCAACCCTAGCTTTCTCAATTACTTAGTTACTGTATGTTTCGTAGTGTTTCAGACTTTTATCAAACACTGTCAGTCCCACATTCACTTGTCCCTTCTTTGGTCTCTGTTCTCTGCAATTTCTCAGCATCACTAAACTGAATCACAACTCCCACCACATAGATCTCCTCACTGCAGGTGCTGCCCAAGGGCATGGGATATCCAACTGTGGATACAAAAATATATTTCAGGATCCAGTGCTGCAGGCATTTGGCTCAGATTCTTGATTTCCAAACTCCCACTCTCAGGATTCCCAAAGGCTTGATCTTCCACCCCCTATCTCTCAACCCAATCTTTCAACTCCCTGATCCTCGACCTTAACCCTTCAGGTTACAGCTCCCTGCTCTCCATGTTCCAAAGAGCACTCCTAACCAAGATGCACTCTGCAGGTAAGTAGATATATTCGATATAAAAGTATTCTGTGCATACAATCCTTTAAAAAAGGCACAAGAAAAGAACTTTGCTATGCACAGTAACTCCAATTTTTTTCCACTAGCCATCCTCCTCCAGGATAAGCTGGCATACCTGTAAAAATATATTGTTTAAAATTTCAATTGTTTGTGGAGGTGTTCCACCACACCATTTCTCCACTCTTTCCTTTACTTTTTGGTTCCATCTCAAGTAATTGCAAGTAATATTTTGTTAATTTTCAAATTTATTCCTCAATCCACCTTGATTTACTCTGTAAATTATTTACACTCTACTGATTTATTTTATCTTTTCAATTACATCATTTTGATTTTCTTTTTAATTTCTGATAACATTCACTTATTTTGAATTTCATCTGCAGTATTTTTAGTGGCAAAGGTTATCAGTGATTTTCCATTTGCCAGAGGAATCTGATCTTCAGTATCAAGTTTAATGTTTCTTTGAGCATATTTCTCTTTAAATCATTACTGAATAAGTTCAACTGAGCTCTTCTTGTGTTTATAATAAATCAATTAATGTGTCATTTTTCTTAAATAAGTAGCTTAGTTTCTATAACATTTGTTCACAATGTTAAGATTTCCTCTTTAAGTATTCTTATTTGTTCCAAAATATACATACTCACTAAATTATATTTTAAGAGCAGTGTTTAAGTATTAGCTAAAGATATTAGGATAATTGGATATCTATTCCTTGTTTAAAATAGGTTGCTTTTTTTTTCTCTTTCTTCCTTTTTCTCTGGAAAGGGTTCCAAAATAACTTCTATTCATTTATATTCTCTTATTTCAGATTAGACCTTGTATATATCATTTGGTAAAGAGCAATAGTTGTTATCAGATCGATCTTTAAATATTTGTTTTGTGAGACAATTAATAGTGTTCCATCAAATTCACTAAGATAACATACTCATCATTTTATATCTTGTAGAGAATGTATCATTATATTTTCATGGGTTGACACATGCAGTGAACACTGAATTACTCTAACATTTCAGTAACCCATAAGACATTGAATAATTAATTGAAATTACATCTGTCTGAGAGTGTTTGTCATAAGTACTCTTATCTGTTTTAACAACATGTTGCTCCAAAGTATTAATGTGATGCTTTTTAGTGTTGTTTTCAATTTTGATATCACTATCAGTACTGAAGGTGCTGATGTCTGATTGTTATCTTTAAAATTCAAAATATTCAGTTTATTATTTTTCAGAGTAATAATGTCTTCTTACTTGCTTTCTTTTTTTTCAGATTATTTTCCTCTTGCACCCTTTTTGGTTTTCTATGTAACAAATACTTACCTTGAGTTTGCTCCATAGTATCTGTGATACTATACGTAAATACCATGTTGCTAAGATAAAACAGTGAAAACATTAGTCCTGAAATGTATATCCAAGTAGAGTAATAAATATCATTGACATAAGAAAACATTTGCACAGTCAAATGTAATTAAAAAGGGATTCTCTAAGAAGGTTTAGTTTGTTACTTTCATAACACTTTAGACAAACTGCGTAGATTATACTATTGAAAGTTATACTACAGTATATAGCTTAATCTGGTTCAAGGCCAGTTGACATTCATCTGTATCCCCTTCCCCTGGGTCATGCCTGAAAACAGGCAAGAAATTGTCTAGTGCACTTACCCAGTCAACAGAAACCAAATAAATAAGTATAATAAAGAACGAAAAACTAATATCAATCTTCAAGAATCAAAGTCAATTTAAAAACTGGATTTCCAAGGAAGGAGAGTTTTAAGATATCAGATGGATTATGGATTATTACATTTGACTGATAAATCCTTGACATGGATATATCTATCAGTCCTCTTCTGGTAGACTTCTAATAGACATCGATGGATCTCTGGAATGAAAACTGTATCTAGTAGGGTACAGCAAAAAGTTTCTTCTTCCACTGAAAATGGTCTATTAAAATTGCAGAACTCCTAAACAAAATAGTTGGGGACTCAATAAATCAAGATTCCAGTCTCACAAATATGAAATGTAAAAGCCGTGCAGGCTTGTTGTTCATACAATGTGCTGCAATGAAATCTTTTATCAAGCCAGTGGGTCTGGATTAGTTCTCTTATAATAAGTTTTCAGCCCAAAGACAGTTCCTCTCCCTGGCAAGATAGACCTAGAATTTAGAGAAGTGGAGTACCCACCAACCTACTATACTGTTGGTCTGTTACCCTCCTTCCCCAGTCTCCCACCCCTTAAAACTGTGTTGCTCCCCATCTAGTTATTATGGGCCAGATTCTCAAATGTTCTTTAGATTGACACAAGATGCATCATACACCCACCGTGCATTAAAGCCAGGTTTGTCAAATACTGTCTGCCATATACTGAAAGGAGAGTCTCTGTGGCAAAGTCCCACAAACTGATACAAGAGGTCCACTGTACTGAAACTATGATGCATGAAGGGAGTAGCTGACAAAATAGCTTAGTGTTTAAAGTCTGCCGGAGTCTGCTGAAGATCCAAATATTTTGGAGCTTGTTAAAACATTTTCTATTAAAATCACAGGCTCATCTCCTAATGGCCCAATCAATATTATAGAGAGATCATACAGAGTGCTTTGCTCAATGTCAGCACAGAAAGAGCGACCCCAACCCCTAATGTTACAATTACTCAATTGTCCAGATTGGATTCATGTATTATGCAAGGCTCAAGATATTCAAACCTTGCAATGTGAGGGACATCATCTTCTTCTTGTACAGGATTAGACACCTCAAGTCCAAATGTATCAGGCTGAATACAGGGCTATAAAATCCAAAGTATGGGATGCCCACATTAGTAATCAATAATACCCTCAAGGGTGTGCATTATTGAGAAATACCAGACCGCCAAGGGGTGTAATGAGGCCCGACGCCACAGGCAGAGGGCCTTATACCCCCTAGAAGGTCCGGTATTTCCCAATAATGGCCACCCTGGAGGGTATTATTGCTCTTAGAAAATGGCCCATCGGAGAGTGTTACTCTGTGAAGAGGCACTTGGACTGGCTCTTATTCTTAGCTGGGCATCTATTGAAAAATAAATGCCCAGCTTGGAGCCTGTCTCAGCCAATCAGGTTTAAGAATTGATTGTTGCCTTTTTCTAAGCATCAAATACTTTACCTGACTAGACTTAAGATCCACACCTCTTCAGACAAGAAACATTTTGATTCTGCTTCTCAGGCTGCAGAAGAGTTACCTAAGGTTGATTCAGACCTCTTCCCTACTCCTAACAAAGCATTTGGTAAGGCATGACCAAGAATCTTCAGCCTGGTCTATCCAGGTCCAGTAGGAATGTCCATTTTTTTATTCTTGGATTTTCCTTTTCTTTGCAGTGTGGCTCAGACCTTAAAAACTTTGTGAGACCTTTTTGACAGACTTGCCTTGGTTTTGTCTTATCTGTATTCCATGTATAGTTTAATTTAGTGGCTGTGTACATTCTGGTTTGTTCATAACCTATTGGATAAGGGAATGCTGGTTTGTGTGTACTTATATAACATTTACTGAAAGAGGCACATTTGTTTCAGCATTCCATTTCTGTGGATCTCCTGCCTGTTTTTTAATATGCAATAGACATGGTACTGACTTCATAGACAACCTATGTACTGTATGTGAGCCCCTGATTGATCCTATACACTTTCTAGAAACCACAGTCAGTTTGTATGATGGTATAGTGATTTCTGTTGACTTCACTGGAAGAGCCTGACAGCAAATGTTGTATCTCAGAGGATCAAGATATTTTGTTGAACTCTGATTCTGTCCAGCTCAGCACATAAGTTTATTTTAGATTATCATGTGTTACAGTATTATTTCGACCCAGCACCCCTTGCTTCTTATGGCTACCTGTTTATGTTAACCTGCTAATATACTAAGACAAGGCTGACCTTCATGCCATTACTTGTGGCTTGGGCAGATCTTTACACATGGGCCCGGATATTCAAACTGCACCAGGCTGTGGTGCAAGCTTGGGCACAGTTCAACTTGGCTGCACAGGGGTGTGGCCTGGGCGATATTCAAAGGAGCTGTGCCATGGCCCAGCAGCTTTGAATATTGCACCCTGGCCACCCCCACTGTGCATAGTACAGTGGCACTGCACCAGCGCAAGTGGCCAGAGTGGAGCATGGAGATGCGCTAGTGCAAGTGCCATTGCGCCATTCACAGCACCCGTGATATTCAAAAGGTGACATGCAAATGGGGCCGTAATTTATGCAAGGCACACATGGGGCGAGTTGCATGTCATTATGGCTCCATTTGCATCCCATTTGCGTGCAGGTGCGCTGATCCCCGACGACTTGCACCTGGCACCCTGCCAGGCAGCAGCTGTCGGGGACCGACGCCCCCTGCAGCCCGATTGCGGGCATTTGTTTAAAAATAAAGTCCCCGTCCTATATCCCTGGTGGTCCAGTGTACTGCTCTCTGCCCAATCGTGGGCATCTGTCACAATATATGTCCTCGTCCAATATCCCTGGTGGTCCAGTGGACCGCTATGTGCCCAATCGCAGGCATTCGTTATAATAAAAAAAAAAATGGCCAATATCCATGGTGGTCCAGTGGACCGAATGCTGCCCGATCATGGGCATCTGCTTAAATAAACTCCCCCATCAAATATCTCTGGTGGTCCAGTTGACCGAATGCTGCCCGATCACGGGCATCTGTTTAAATTAAAAAAAAACCCGGCCAATATTCCTGGTGATCCAGTGGACCGAATGCTGCCCGATCATTGGCATCTGTTTAACAGAAAACATCCTATTACCCTGGTGGTCTAGGGTATCCCCCTCTCCACCCGCCCACTGAGCCCCATGCCCTGTTCCCCCCGGTCAGCCAGTGGGTGGCAGCACCCCACCCGCCTGCTGACCCACCGCCCCACCACTCACCGACTGACACCTCGGTGGGATGCGCGCCCATTGGTTCACAGCATGAGCCAATGGGCATGTAGCTCCATACTACACATTCCAGATATGTGAATGAATCATTCACATATCTGAATGTGTAGTGTTAGCAGGGCTTATTATCCATTGGCTCACGCCAGAACCACGGGCATGCAGCCCTACTGAGGTGCTAAATAAGTGGGCAGCGGGGTGGCAGGTGGGTGGTGCTGCTGCCCACCGCCAACTGGCGGGGAGGCAGTGGGGTCAATGGGTGGTGGGAGGGGGTACCCTAGATCACCAGGGTAATAGGGACATTTCCTGTTAAACAGATGCCCGGATCTGGCAGCATTTGGTCCACTGGACCACCAGGGATATTGGACGGGACGAGACAGACAGATGCCCATGAGCGGGCAGAGAGCGTCCACGGACCACTAGGGATATAGGACGGGACATTATTTTTAAGCATATGCCCCTAATCAGGCATGGCGGGTGCCGCTTAGTGCAGCCGACGGGTGGCCACCTGACAGGTGGCAGCTGCCATGTTATGCCCTGCAATGCGGCAGCTCACCTGTGGGTGGCCATCAGTTGTTCCTTTTTTTTTGGCTTAACTTTGTGCTGGCGCAAGTAGGGGTTGCGCATGCATGGCTCTGCACATCCCAGGCTGAATATCGGGCTGCGCAGGTTATGCATGAGAACGCCCCCCCCCACCTGTGCCTGCATACATTACTGATGCGCTCAGGCGCATCGGGATTTGTGCGGCGCACTTTTCCCTTTTGAATATCGTGCCGGGGCGCATCAGTGGGTTGGTCATGTCGCAACACTGTTGTACCATGCGCAACCCTTTTGAACATCTGGGCCATGATGTTTTATTTACTCAGTTTTATTTTAATAATTATAATAATTGGTGTTATGCCATTTTTCAGCCCTTGCTATGTTTTGGCATCCCGACAATAGGGTGCAGAAAACAGGACACCTGAAATAGGGTGGATGAATTAGTGCTAAACAAATATGAGCTACCAGGGTTTCAGAGTGTCCTACACTTTGAGTGTGTTGGGGGGTTTACCACCATTTCTGTATGTTTGTTGCCCCCTCACAACATATGCCAGATGGAGTTGTTTATTTTAGCACAGTGGGGGGTATGGAGGGTGCCTCCCACGACAGGGGTCTGGGTGTGATGCCCCCCTTATAGAATAACAGACACAGGAGCCACTTCAGCTCCTGCAGTTCCTCTGGTTTTGCCTGAGGGTGACAGAATTTGCTGTTGCTCTCTTTTCTTCCAACATTTTTCATCCACCCTAATTTACCACACCCTAGAAAATCTGCCCTAACGTGGGTGACCCTTAGGTTTGCTGTGTTTATCTCACCCTCCGGCTATAGTGGAACAAAGTCTTTATAGCATTTCAGATTTACAATGCTATCTAGGACTTAGAATGTTGGTTAACCTTGATGTTTTATGGTTGGGGGGATAAAGTTCTTGTTTTAGGTTAGTGCTTATAAGTTTGGACAACATGCCACCAGCTTTCATTGTTTGTATGTTATTGTACTTTGGGGCATAGTTCTTATTATATATATATATATATATATATATATATATATATATTAGTTTCCTTCACTGAATATGGGGAAGCACCAGGCAAATTAAGGTGAGGTTCTCAGAGGGTCTGGGGTAATACATATCTCTTTCTGCTAAATGTCGTTTGATGAGATGAGATAGTTTCTATTTGGCATTTGTGTATACTAATCTGCATTACCCCACCATTGTTATTGGGTTCTTTATTTGGCAGCAGTGCTCTCCGAGGCACTGAGCTATCACCTTGTTTGTCAGTAGACTGTTTTTACCCATTTTCTTGTTCATGGCTAGATTTCTTCTACCACATGGGAGATTTCCCTAGTACTTTTCTGGCAAATTCAATTGTTTCCAAGGTGCATGGTGACTGTAGATGACCAACGTCATATGAGGTTGTGAAGCAGCTTTTTGATTTTACAGTTGCTGTGGCCAATGTTTGTTTTTCTATGATGATGTTTTTTAGTTTGTGGGGATTTTTTGGGACTGTTGTCCATCTGTGGGACTCTGCCTACAATTCATTGGCTCTCCTATCCTCTGTCTACCCCTTCAATACCATGTGTTATGCTCATTGCTATTGACTGGTGCTACTGCTCCATGTTTGTAGTGAGACTGCTATTATTGCCATTCAATGTGTTTTCTTTTTCAGTTTTCTTATTTGCCAAGAGGGCACTGATTCAAAGTTTTGATTTGGTGCATCTTCATTACCTCGCTTCTTCTTGCAACCTAATAGCAGCGGGGGATCATTTAATATACCCACACAGGGTCCTTTTTATTTTGGACTGTTATGATGGCAGTTCTGGGTGCGGGCTGAACTGCCATCGGCCACTCACAGAGTCGGAGGAGAAGAGTGGGCTATTGGGGTCTGGAACAGGACTGTGGAAATGTTGTACTCTAGTTAATTTCTTGTGGTTTGTGGATTATTGGGGTTGCTTGTTTTTGGGTAGGGGGGACATATTACATGTAGGACACATGGATCATGGGGGTTGTGGGCCCCTGTTATGTTTTTAAAAGCAGTTTAGTCTCATGAGTAGTCCATGGAGGATGATTTCCTGGAATATTAAAGGAGGGCAGTCCGAATTAAAATGGTATTGTCTTTTAAAATATTTGCACAAGTTAAAGCCACAATTTATATTTTTATAGGAAATGCACATGCCCACACTACAGATCTCTTTGTTTAGATGTGAATGGGTTGGGCTGATACATGGCATAGGAAATAGTACCAAACAATGAGGTATGACAGTCCTGATAGCTAAAACATTCCCATTATCCTTGTTGATGAAGGCTAGAGATCCTGAAAGTCAGTATATCTTGGTACATTACTGCTTGGGCCAGGCAGAGGTTTTGTTAGGTTCAATATATGGCCCCAATAATGATTGCCTGGCTTTTTTTCCTAAACTGGCTTCTACCATTGGCCAGTTCACCCATGTTCCTGTTATACTGGGTGGAGACTGGAATTTAATATTCCAGAATTACCCAGATCACACCAATAGAACTAATGCAGGTCTCTTTGCAGCACAATGTTCCCTTAGGGAATTTGTCAATAATCCATGGCCTCATGGATCCCTGGAGACTGTTACACCCAGCAGAAAGAGAGTACATTTTCTGCTCTATCCCCCCCAACAGTTCTTTCTTACATTTGGATTACTTTTTTATTAGTAGACAATGTATCCCTACTCTGTATTCTAGTCAGATTAAGGCCAAAGTCCTCTCTGACCATGCCCCTATCTCTCTTGACATTGATGTCTTACAGAATCTTTCTCAGAGCACACATGGACCTTTAATGTTCAATTCCTATGAGAAACTACTCTCGTAGGCAAGTTGAGATAATTTATTCAACTGTTTCTTCAGGATAATTTAGGTTCTACCCCATACTTAGACCAGCCTTTGGTGCATTAAAATGTGTTTAGAGGAGTAAAATCATCAGGCTGGTCACAATGCGTAAGAAAAATAGTGAGAGGCATGCAACCCAACTTTTAACTGAAATCTGAGAGCTTGAAAAACATCTCCAACCCTCCTCATCAGATGAAACCAGAGCTCACTTATCACAATTAAGGGCTACATATTCAACACAGTATACCTTTTGGACTAGACAAAGAGATATACAACTAGAGCTAAAGCTACCTACCTAGGACAAGAGGAGAAAGTTAGTCATCTGCTAGCCCTTTGTCTCTGTCAGCAACCAGCCTCTAGATGGGTCAAGCCCTTGAGGTACCACAATTCTGGAGAATTAGTCACTACTCCTAGATGAATGGTGGAGATATTTAGGGACTACTTTCACCAACTTTATACTGATGATTTGGGGAATTCCAGTACTGACATAGAGATAACTAACTTTTTAGACAGTATTCATCTTCCCCAACTGTTTGCTGCACAATGACGCATACTAGAAGGCCTGATTAGAGAGAAATAAGTTAGGGATGCTATCTTAAGTGTGTCAGTTGTTAAAACTCCTGGACCAGATGGCTTTTCAATGAATTTCTATAAAACTTTCCATGGAAGAGTTATTAATGCAACCGTACAATTTTTTACATGGTCATGATTTAAGAGACTCTCAGCTCTTTGAGGCTTGACTAACTCTAATACCCAAACCAGATAAAGATGAGACTTGGCCTGGCAGCTATAGACCTATCTTTGTCATTAATGTAGATATCAAGATTTTAGCTAAGGTCTTGGCTGCCAGGCTGAGTAAAGTCTGGGGACATCTGTTACGCCCAGATCAGATTGGCTTTATTGCCAGGAGACTCTCAAGTGACCACCTTCACAAAATCCACTGTTTAGTCTCCACATCCCAGTAGGCCAACACTGATACAGTTTTGGTTTCCTTGGATGTGGAGAAAGATTTTGATAGAGTGCCATGGAAATATTTATTTTCTGTCTTGGGCAAATTCGGGCTCCTCAACTCATATATCTGCTGGCTCCAGGTCCTCTATCACGCTCCTTCTGGCAGGATTGTCTGTAATGGAGTCCTATCAGATGCCTTCCCCTCACACAGGGGACCAGGCAAGGTTGTCTCCTCTCTCCAATGCTCTTTAATCCATATTTGGAACCTTTGATGCCTGAAAATTAATGCTACATCCCAAAACAGAGGCATCCCCATTGGTTCACAGGAATTCAAACTTTCTGCATAAGTGGATGATATTCTACATCTTACGGATCCTCAAACCTCTTTACCTGCAGTTCTGGGGGTGATAGGTGACTTTGGTGCATTTTCAGCATATAAATTAAATGTATCCAAATCTGTGGTTTTTCCCTCTCTAATCAAATGTTAGAAAACAGATGATAGAGCCCTGAGGGTTGCAATTGGAAACTCACTCCTTTAACTATTTAGGCATTTAACTTATCTAACATCCTACATTGCTGAAATCCCTTAATATAGACCCTTTAATCTGGAAAATAGAACAGGATTTGTCTAGGTGGAAATCACTGTGTTTAACATTATGGGGTAGAGGTAATATGATTAAGATGAATGTGCTGCCTAGATTACTGTATCCCTAAGGGATGTTAAACATTGTCCTTTCTCTAACATGATTTAAATGCTTCACATTATTTTAAGTGAATTTCTTTGGTTAGACAAACTACCTTAAAGAGCTTATGGGAAACTGGTGAGACCTAAATAGTACAGTGGTTTGCATCTACCACATTTTGTTTAGAATTATCTGGCTTCAAAATTGCTAAATATGTTCAGTGGTGCTAACCAGAAGGTGTACAGGTTGACCACGCTTACTTCCCTTCAAGTCTAAGACTTGAGAGGGACTTGATAGGTAAATATCAATTCTGTCTCTGTTCTTTGCTCTATATCCCTCTGACTCAATTAACTCCCCCCCACTCCATTAAACACTGATCACATGGTCAGTACAATCTCATCCCCAGCTTTGTAGGCATTTGAAGCTTTCTGGTAAAAAAGACGCTTGACAAGCCTTGTTTAATAACCCTAATATCTTAATAGATAAAAAACTATTAAACTTTGTTTTTGGCAAGGACTTTCTATACCCGCTTTGGATGTATTGCTTACAAAAAAATCCGTCATGTCTTTCTGTTCCTTTCAGCAAAAGTATGAAGTACACAATAATGACTGTTTGAAATATTTTCAAATTATGCTTTGTATTTCTCAGTTTTAGACCCTCCTCCATGGTCCAGTCTGGTGGGTTTGCTTTTTGAACATTTCTCCACTTTGGCCCAAGAGCATTGCTCAATCTCAAATCTTTACAAAGCAATGGGCCAACCCTTTTGAGTCTCTATCTCCCCTAAGGCCTTTTACTGGTAGTGAATCTTGGAATAGATAATCTTAAGGAGTGTTGGCAATGAATATGGGCTGACTGGTACACATATATTAAGAAGGACCGCCTGTAGTTACAACAATTTAATATTTTTCATAACCTAAATTTCTTACCCATGAAACTCTTTCAAATGGGTAAACAACAGACTTCAATTTGTACTAGATGTAACCAGGAATATGGTACTTTATATATCACATGCTCTGGAATGCTTGAAAATACAACCTTTTTGGAAACCTATTAGAACCAGTTTGGATCCTCTCCTGGGTCTCCAAGATGCCTTTACTCCAGAGAGTTGTCTGATTTGAAATTATAGTAATCAACTTTTGGGGCCCAGGAAAAGTCACATGGCTCTGGTTCTATGTGATAATGGCGATCGCCTTTAGGGCAAACATTCATCGGCGAAAATCAATTTTGCCAATGTACACACATGGCGCAGACCAAAAGGGCACCAAAAACATAATTTTTTTTGCTTCACCCCCCACAACCCCCTACTAAAGGATTCTCAACTCCAGGAGGGTGCATGTTGGGGGGGGTGAAAACAAACAAAAAAAATCCCGAACTGATGCAAAAATATTGATGCACCCAGCATCTAACCTGGCACCCTCCCAACCCTAGCCTTCCATGAACCCATCACACCACATGGCCAGCTTGGCAGCCCACCACCACACTACACTTCACAAACCCTCCCTCCCCTTCTGCCCATCATACGGCATGCTCACCCCCTGCACACTTGTACATATAGCGACAGGATGTCTCTATATCCGTGTTCGCCCCCCCATCCAGTAGCCCTGTGAACAGGTGCTGCTATTGAGTCACCCTTTTTGTAACCACTCAATAGCAGATGCCTTTATCACAGGATACCCATGACCCTAATTGATTCAGTTGTCAAGTTAATTATTTTATGTCACTGGCTCAACACAACAACCCCAGCATGGGTTGAATGGCTAATAGAAATGTTGACTGCCCTTAATGTGGAAACATCAGTAGCCAGTTTCCACCATACTTTTTGTACTTATTAGGATTGCTGGGAGACATTGAATACTTTGTTACTTCATCAGCACTGATTGGACTGAGATATCACTCCATAGACTGTTGGCACTGCCTCACTTTATCTTATCTTATGTTGCTTCTTGGGATTTTTCCCCAGCTCAGGACACCTCCAGAGGTCCTGCATGGTGTGTGGCAGTGGACGGTTGAGGGAAGGGGTGGGGGTTGTTTTTTGTTTTGTTTGTCTCTGATTTCTTTGTTTGTTGATAGTTTGTGATTTATTCTTTGTTTCCTGTTTATTACTTATTGTTGTTATTGTTGTCAGAAATGTATTGTTGTTATTGGAAACTTAATAAAGTACACTCAATTAATAAAAAAAATTCTGCAGAACTGATCACTGAACTGCAAAATAATTACATGTACTGTGGAATAATTCTTTCCTCACAACTGTTATTCCACAGTTCATGTGTATTATTCTGCAGTTCAGCCTAAAAATTCAGCAGAACAGGGCAAAAAATCCACCAAACATATTCAAAAGATTCCAATCTCACCAATGGTGGAAGTTCAGAAGATTTCACAAAAATTCTGCTAAATCAGAATTCACAACTTTTGCCCAGCTCTACTGTGCACACTTACTGTACCTATCCTTTTGTTTATAGTGTACACTACTTGATTTTTTTTTATTTCTCCCTTTTTTATATACCTGAGCAGCTTCAGTGAGAAGGTCTGGCTGCAGCATTGAGAAGTTTGAGAAATTTGAGCTGTGGGAGAGTCAGTGATGCAGAGGAACAGTTGGTCCAAGAAATAAACTAGTGGAGTGGTTTCAGGAGAGGTTCCAGACTGAGTTGTTAGTGATGACCCAGATGCAGTGATGAGTCAGCAGTAGCTGTTTCTTGAGAGCTGCATTAGTGAGAACACCACACAACAGACAGAGCATGGGCATGTAGGACATAAAAAGTTGTAGTACAGTAGCAATAGAGCTACTATGCTACTATGATGTTTTTTGTCTTTGAATTGTTATATAACTTCCTGAGCCCAATCAAAATTCATCTACAATAAAGCCCTATCATGTACTGTATGTTCATGTTAATTAAAATTATCAAATGTTTTCAAATTTATAAGGATACAGTCATCTTTTTTACTCCTTACATATATATATATATGCATCCTTTAACTCCATCCATACCGATCTCCATATTTTCATTTTCAACCATGCCTGCTCCATTTTAGTCTGCCATTATCATCAAACGAGGAGTGACATTAAGTGTGGCAGCATGAGTGAGAACAACTGTTTTTAACATACTGCTTGAACTGACCAGTCTCTTTCCCAGCAACAATTAGTGTCCTGATCACTGTGATGCTGTGTGGAAGATTTCATATACAATAGTATGATAAATAAAAAAAAATACACTGTTGTCTTAGACTTTTAGTGCTGCCTTTTTGTTTGCAGTGTGACTGCAACTGTTAAGACCCCTGCTCTCGAGAAGTCAGTGTCCCCAGAGGACCAGATATTGGTGTAAAGAAACTGACAAACTGTGTGTTGCTCTAGATATTCAAAATAAATACAGCACCAGATCCATTTTTTATTATATTTATATTGTATATGAACTCCACAAAGCATCACAGTGATTGGGACACTTCGTTTTGCCAGGAAAAAAAGGCTGGTCAATGCAAAAAGTGTGTTAAGAACATTTTATCTCACTTGTTCTACCACAATGAACTTCATTTTTTGTTTTACTTTATGAACCTACATTTTCAATATAGTCATTTTTCCCTCACCTGATGAACATGGCAGGTGTCCTTTTCAAATCTCCCTCCAAAACCTGTCTTTGCTGCTGTTCTGCAAATCCATGTTTCCAGTGGAATTCAATAAATGACAGAAGTCTTGTTCATACGCTGGGGTTATGAAAATACTATCTTGATATTTCAGGGTCACAGTACAAGAAAACAACAATGTATGCGTGACCCTCTTTATTTTCTCAATCTTGGCAATTTTACTACTATGATTCATGTTGTTTATTTATTAAACTGCCAAGCTACCTATGCCCAACAACTATACAACAAATACAACCAAGCACACATTTGGTATTGGCCAAATGCTTGTTTCTATTTGTGGACTATAGTTACCCATGATATCCCAGACCAAGTGGACAAGATATATAGAATATGACTGAGCAAAATGACCCAATAGCATTCTAATTTTCAAATATACCTACCTGAAGTTGTGCCAACATACACTGGGTTGGAGTTATTGTCCAATAGCCATAATGGTTTAATAAAAGAAGTAGAATCAGCATTTATATAGTGCTTTTTGTATACATTGTATCCAAAAGTGCTTTATAAGCAATGCTAGACTGCTAGTGAAGTGACTAAATGTGTAGTGGTAGCTATTTTACACATCAACACGCACACACAGCCTCAGATAATTGCATGAACCAGTTTTATGGGAAGTGGAATTTTAACCAGGACACCATGGAAGTCTCCCACTCTTGTGAAAAGTGTCATGGATTCTGTTACTTCCACCTGGACAACCACCAAGACAACACCAGAGATGGGTAGAAGGGACCTTGGTTTAACATTTTATCTGAAGGATGGCACACCAACAGTACAGCACCCTCCTACTATTGCACTTGGGTGCCAGTGTCTTAGGTATAAGCACAGTCCCAGACTGGGAATAGAACCCACAACCCCCTGGCCCTGAGGCAGCTGTACTACCAACAAAGCCACACCAAAACCTAAAAATACAGTTGCAAGTGGCCAATTGAATTAGTGAGTACACAATATCATGAGAGTACAACCATTAAGATGCACATCAAGTTTGTATGGTAGCAAACACTTGGCCAGCATCACAAGACAAAATTTGAAACTATACTTACCGATGCCTTTAAAAAACACCACGGGGGTTACTACAAAATTAGCAGCAACAACTGTTTCTTTTAGGTTCTTTTACAAATGTGGCATACATTCCTGAATTCAAAGAATTGGTATCCAGAGGTGACAGCAGGTAAAAGTCATGTAAAAGGCAGAAAAACAATGGGCAGGAAATAACATGCAAGTTCTTGGGCTCTCTGGTATATCTCCTGCAAAACCTGGTTGAATTTACCCAAAGCTGTAAATTTCATGTTAAAGCATTCATTACAGCTTAAAAACTGCCTAATTACACTAAACACCTCTCTGTTAACACGATAGACTTCGTGGCTTTTTGACAGCACCATTCCTAGAAATCCATTGTCCCTTTTTCTGTACTATTCCCTTATGTGTGTGCGTGTAAACGTGTGTATGTGTGTGTCCCATCCATGTTTAAACCCAGTCACTGATATTGAATGGATCACATAACGGGGCAATCTATTCCACCAGTCTACCACCCCCCCCAAAAGACTTACTTACATCCTTTTTTAACCTTACTTCAATTAATTTTCACGTATGACTTCTTGTTATGGTACCGTTTTGCCTTATGAACAGTTTGCTGCACTCCAGTCTGTTGATATTGCATACAGTAAGTATTTATACCTCTCTACCATATTCCCTTTTCTTTCTAGCTGCTACTGTGTACATGTGCGGACTGTCCAGCCTCTCATACAATTATTCCTGCTGCCCCAGATAATTGTCTTGGTCCTTCTCCAGTTTCTTTTTCTCCATATGTCTTCACATTTATCCATTCTTAACTCCTTTGAACTATTATCATAGGGGGGAATAAACACATAGAAACATAGAAGTTGACAGCAGATAAGGACCACCAGGCCCATCCAGTCTGCCCATTTACCTTACCTGTATTAGTGTCTGCTGGCTCTATCTAGTCATTGGTCTTAGCTTCTCTTTCCCATCTCTATGGGTCCCTTGTGCCTATCACATGCATGTTTGAATACCACCACCATGCACATTCCCGCCACCTTCTGGGGCTGGCTGTTCCATGCATCTACCACCCTATTGGTGAAAAAGAACTTCCTCACATTTCCCCTTAAATGGCCTCCCTCCACTTTCATGTCATATCTTCTTGTCCTAGTACTTTTTCTAATATTGGAAAATATTATCCTCTTTCACTTTATTATTGCCTTTGAGTTATTTGAATCTTTTGATCATATCACCCCTCTCCCGCTTCTGCTGCAGTGTGTACATACTGAGGTCCTTTAATCTTTCCTCATATGTCTTGTGCTGCAGACCCTGGATCATCTTAGTTGTCCTCCTCTGCACTGTCTCTATCCTGTCAATGTCCTTGTGCAGATACAGCCTCCAGTGCTGCATGTAATATTCCAGACGGGGCCTCACCAGTGTTTTGTACAGTGGACTCATTACCTCTCTCCTTCAGCTTACCCCTTACAATGCACCCCAACACCCCCAGCCTTCCCTACTGTCTTTGTGGTCTGCTTAGTGGTTTTCACGTCATCTGTGATAATGGCCTCCAAATCTCTTTCTTCCCTGGTGTCTGTCAGTAACCCCCCATGCGTATCTCTCTCCAGGGTTCCTACTCCCCACAGCCATGATTTAGTACTTTTTTGCATTAAACCTCAGTTGCCACACTTCAAATCATCTCTCCAGCTTTTCTAGATCTTTCCTCATCTTATCCACACCTTCTGGAGTATCTACTCTGTTGCAGATCTATTTTTCTTTACTGTAACCACCTCATGATGTAACTCATAATGCCTCAAATGTTTCTTATGTCCTTGTTCATTCTTATAACTTTTATTGTTATCCCGGGTCGCCCTGAAAAAGGGACCTTCGGGGCTCAGTGGGCCTACCCGGTCACCAAAATTTAATAAATTTAATAAATAAAATAGGCAAATCTTCCCATCCAGCTCATCTGAAATGTCACTGATGAAGACATTGAAGAGGACTGGCCCCAAAATTGATCCCTGAGATACCCCACTGTTGACCCTCGTTTCTTCTGACTGGATTCCATTTACCACCACTCTCTACATTCTGTCTCTTAACCAGTTACCAACCCTTTTCACCAACTTGTCACCCACCCCCAGACTACCCAGCTTGTTTACCAGCCTTCTATGTGGAACAGCGTTGAAGGCCTTGCTGAAGTCAAGGTAGGCAACATCAACTGCACCCCCTCGGTTCACCTCCTTGGTCAGTCAAAGAAATCTATCAGATTAGTTTGGCAGGACATTCCCACTGTCAATCCATGCTGCCTTGGATCCTACACTCTTATGGATTCCAGGTGTTCCATAATCTGTTCCTTAAAGAGTGCCTCCATGATCTTACCCACAACTGATGTGAGACTGACTGGCCTGTAATTCCCTGCCTCCTCTTTTCTGCAACTTTTATGCAGTGGGATCACATGAGCCCTTCTCCAGTCCTCTGGAACCACTCCAGTGCTCAGTGACTCACTAAACAGAACTGCCAGTGGTGCTGCCAGCCTCAGTTCCTTTAGGATCCTGGATTGTATGCAATCTGGACCCATCGCTTTGTCCACTATAAGCTTTGTAAGCTCTCCTAGGACCCTCTCTTCTGAAAAAGGACCGGTGTTTACCTATCTCACCTCTCTGCAACTGATGTCTAGATGTGGTCCCTGTCCCTTCCTCTCCTCTGTAAAGACTAAGCAGAAATACCTATTTAAGACTGAAGCCTTTTCTAGGTCCCCCTCCACAAACTCTTCCTTATCCCCTCTGAGTTTTGCAATTTCCCCCTCCGGACTTTCTTCTTTACTGAAGTACCTTTAGACTGTCTTGTCCCATATGTCACGTGGGCACCTGTAGAGAAAGGCAGCATAGTTCTTCAGCTGTACTCTGTCTCCTGTTTCTCCACTTCATTCTTATACCTCTTTCAGTGGAATTGTTCTAATTTTTAAGCAGGGTGATGATAAGCTGTTCTGGTATCTGGGAAAGTGCTTGGAAGGATTCTTCAACTGTATATAAATGCAAAAATTAAAATCCATCAACAAATCCCCCCCCCCCGTGCAACTTCCTCCCTGACTCTAAGATAGTGGCTACACGAGACTGGGCTGTGCAACCTATGGAACTGACCAGGCAAACTCTCTTATTGGAACAGATTGCAGCTAAAGTGGAGGTTATTCATTTAATTGTTACGGATACTCAGTCAAGCCTGCTCACACTTACTGGCTGTGTTGACAAGATGGAACAATCACTAGCTGAGGTGCTCTACCAAGCCACTATCCAGGACTGCCATCTCCAGGCTGCTGAACAACAAATAGCATGGTTCTCTGCCAAGCTTGAGGATATAGAAGGAAAGGGTTGGTGGAAAAATTTTCGCATTATTGGTGTTCCAGAGGGCCTCGAGGGCAAGAATCCTGTTCAGTTTCTCTGGGAAAACCTTCCCCGGTGGCTTCAACTTTCACAGGCTGAATTCAACTTTGAAATAGAGCAGGCACATAGAATTTGCTGAGCCCCGACTTCACACCCTATTTCCAAACCTTGTCCTTTGATCTTTAAACTGCTCGGTTTTCAGGATAAGAAGCTCATCCTATCGAAAGCTAGAGACATTAAAGACATTTCAGTCAATGAGTCCCGGATAACCTTTTATCCTCATTATCCTCGGAGTATCCTGGAACATTGGCAACCCTTTGACCGAGTGAAGCAAGGTTTATGCAATCGGGGTATAACCTATGCCTTGCTATACCCCACTACCTTGCTTTTTACCCTTCATGGACAGGTTCACCAGTTTAAGTCTTTGGACGATGTGGACCACTTCCTACAGCTTCACCTGGGTCCTTCCCCTACAACAAGTGCTCAGGATGCACCAATTGTAGAAGCAGGAACTAAGATGAATCTCAGCCTGGTAGATGAAAGACACTCGGAGCCTGCTGCAGTTAAATAACTCGCTGATCATTATACACTTTTTGACCAGCAGCTTTCAGGAGCTTCAGTCCTATTCCTCAATCAGCTGGCTTTCTCTGGGGCATGTTGTTTATGTGCCTCTTCATTCTGGACCCTGAGTGTCTGAGTGAGTACTCTCCTTATTCTGCTGTCTTTTCTGGCTCCAAGTGTGGGGGATGTTGGACTGCATATTTGAACACTCTGTGTCTGTTAGTCCCTCGTGCTGCTGGTTCAGTACATTTGCCTTTTGCTTTGGACTTTCCCCTGACTGATGTACTGGAGGAGCTGTAAGGAGCTACTTTAGTTGTGTTTTACCCTCATGTACTGTAATGGCAGTTTCATGTGGATTGCTTTTCTGGATCCATGCATCTGGAGTTGTATTATTGGCTTGATTGCTGTCTTGTATTATTTACGTTGGATCATCTCTGCAATTTGGGGGTCCCCCCCCACACACACAGAAACACACACATTTTGTTCTTGTTTTTTTTAGGCTGGACATTGACACTGTGCTACCACCAAGTTTAAAATATCGCTCCCTTCTGGCAGGACACTGTTATTTTTGGACTTTTCAACAGTCTCCAGATTACTTATTTTCTTTTTCATTACATTTAAGGGTATAATATTATTTTATTTTAGTGACTTCCAAGTCTAGATTTAAGACTTTATGCTATTAATTTTTAGTGGTGATGGACTTGTTTGGTATTTTTAAGACCTTGTTCCTGTTTTAATGTTTTGATGTCTCAAGCCTTATGTAGCCTGCTATTATTTAACTGTATAAAAGGGTGACTGAAACTCCTGTTCACCTCCCTCACTTTGGGGTTCTACTGTTTAGCATATGTTTGTATGACTTCTGCTAATGTTGAGGGTTTAGTAGTTTTGTGCTCACCTTTTCCAGTTGCTTAGTGTATTAGTTGCTTTTTTGGGGGCTTTTGCTGCTCTCCTATGGGTAATATACCTTCTGGGATATTTATATTTTTTTCTCTTGTTATACTTGTTAATTTTTTTTTACATTTTTTTTAGGATTCAGTAGAAAATATAGTTGCTGAATTACGCATGGGTTGGAACTGGGTTGGGGGATAGAGCACTGTACTAATGGATTACCCTACAGTGCCATAGAATAGACTGTTGTGGCATTTTTCATTTCTTTTAGCTGCATGTCTCTTCTTTGAAAATAGAGGATACATCTCCCCAGTTATTTTGCAGTATTTACTCCCTGCAGAAATGGGTTGAGGTTCATCCCCTCGGTCAGACAGGGAGGGGAATTCAGGAAGCAGTGGGGGATTCCCTGTTTTTTCTGACTCAGGTTCCATGCTAGCGGTGGCTTATTAGCCTCCCAACACCCCCACTTTGGAAGTGACCAGTGTGCCTTCACTGGGTTTAGGACCACTTTTGGAGTTCCTTAGTCTTTTTTTTTGGTGCTAATACACTACCTTGCCTTCATTTCCTTTTGTCAGTGCTCAGATTTTTTGTTTCTTTTTCAGTTTTTTGTTTTGTATATATTTTACCAATGCTGCTTTATTGGTATTGTATATTTAGTGTGCTGTTGTTTTTGGGAGTAACTTGGGGTGGGACGGGAGAGGGTGGTGGGAGGGTCTTGGGATTTAAACCCTTTCCTGAATTATCCCTCCACCTCCCTTCTGGTAATATTTGATGTAATGTCTCAATCGCGTTTGCTTCAAGCTGTATCTTGGACTGTGAGGGGCCTAAATGAACCTAAAAAATAATGAACAGTCTTCACTGACAGGGCTCAGCGTGCAATCTCAAACTGCACATTCCTCCCCTACCTCTTCTATGGTGCCCCCCTATTGCAGTTCCTACTAGAAGGGGAACTCAAAAAACTAATGGTACTTTACCACAGAGTTGCACGCTTTGCCACAAACTCTCCTCCTAGGAGAAATCACTGTGAGGTCCTTGCAGACCTCTACTGGCTGACCTTACACCATAAACTGGCCTACTCCACCTTCTGCCTGACTTATAAACTCACCACCACCAGCCCTCCTCCTCACCTCCATGGGCTGCTAAACCCCAGAGCACAAAGCAGAGAAATTAGGTCTTTGTCCAGCCGGCCCATAACCATCCCCCGAATACGCATCAACTCTGGTAGGTGCTCTTTCTCTTACGCTGCCCCGTACCTCTGAAACACGCTCCCAGCTAATCTGGTTGAAAGGCCCTCTCTTCTAGGATTCAAGGCCAGCCTTAAGGTCTACCTGCTGGAACTTAGCCTATGTGGCTGCACTCGCCAGTCCTCCTTTCTCCTACCAGACCTAATGTTTCTCTCATGCCCTGTTGTCAAATGGCTGAACTATGACCTCTACTAACTCTGTATTTGTTACAATTGTTCCACCAGATTTGCCTACCTGTAATTACTGTCTCTACAGTTGATTCTGTCTCGCTTCTACTCCTTGTACTACTGTCTAATATATGTAATATTGGTATATGTAATTTATCCACAGGTCGCCCCTGAAAAAGGGACCAGTGGTCTCAGTGGGTTTACCCAGTCTTCAAAATCTAAATAAATAAACAAATAAATAAATTCCTTCATGATATGCCCTGTGATGTGGCCCTTCTTCAAGAAACTCACCTAGTAGAGGCTGACTCTAAGCTACTGGGTAGTTAGTGGGTGGGACAATACTTTTATTGTGTGCATACCTCTAAGCAGAGAGGGTGAGCTATTTCATGTAAAAAGAGTCTCCAGTTGGGCATATCACAGGAATTTAAGGACCCAGATGGTCATTATGTATCAATTTATGGTACTTATCTTGACTCTTCATTGATTTTTGGTAGTGTTTATGCCCTTTATTAACCCAATCTTTTATTTTTTTGGTCTGTCCTGTCCCTGGCTCTATTATACTGGGTGCATATCTTAACCTGGCCCTTGACCCATCACTGGACCACTCGGGCCCAGGGCCCTGGTACAAGGCTGCTTTGGCCAATTGAGTGTCTGTTTTATTTTGTGACCATGGTCTGTGTGACCTATGGAGACAGTTTCACCCGTCCACTTTGGATTTCACATGTTATTCTGTTTCCCATAACTCCTTTAATCATATTGATGCAATTTTGTCCTCCTCTAATATGTTATCTAATGTGCGGGATATCTCTATTGGAAATATTCTGATCTCAGACCATGACCCCATTATAACTACCTTTGCTTAGGATACATTATCTGAGAGGTGCAATGTATGGACTCTCAACACATGTCTCCTTTTACACAATACAGTTTGTGATCAAATTCGCCAAGTTATCTTGGACTTTTACCATTCCAGTGAACCTTCCAGTTATTCACAAGGTACCCTATGAGAAACTTGAAAGGCAGTGGTTAGAGAGGAATGTATTGCCATTCCTTCCCATTAGCGGAAAACACGGGCTTCTGCTCTTAAGTCTAGGGAGGCATAGCTAAAAGCCCTGAGCTTTCTCTTGCTCAAAGTCCCTCTGGTCTATCGCCTCTTAGATCGCATTTCCTTCAGCTTCAAACAGAAATTGAGGATCTTTTACAATTTAGGACTGAACGGGATCTATATCAGCTTCATCAAACATATTGGGAGGTTGGGGAACTTCCCAGGGAAGTTGTTGGCCTCTTGACTTCGGACCCATGGTGCCAAAAGTATATCCCCATAATACATGATGCTGATGGTGTCTGCTTTACTGCGCCTTCAGAAATCAATCTGGCCTTTTGGAAGTATTTTGAGACCTTGTATTCCTCAGAGGTCACCTCCTCTGTGGATGAATACACCTCCTTTTATGTAGACCTCACTCTTCCTCAGGTTCCAGATGAGTTTATTGACACTCTTGTGGCCCCTATTCATACCTCTGAGGTTCTACTTGCTATCCAAAGTATGGCCCAGGCAAATCCACTAGTCTGAATGGGTTTCCTACAGAATCTTATGTCACCTTTTCTGACTCACTTGCTCCTAAATTAGCCTTGGTGCTCAATAAGACCTGGGGCATTGGAATCCTCCTCCCCCTACCTTTTCAGAAGCTGTTATTACCTTGCTTTCCAAAAAAGGCAAGGACAGTATCCTGTGTTCTCAATTTTGGCTTATTTCCTTGCTCAGTATTGATGTGAAGATCTTAGCTAAGATCCTGGCCAAGCATATGGAACCAATCATCCCCCTTCCTATCCATCCAGACCAGTTGGGTTTTGTTCCCTGGGCATTTGGGTTCTGACAATATTAGACATACCCTTGATATGATTTGGGAGGCAGGGAGATCTTCTCAGCCCACTGCCACCTCGTCTTTAGATGCCAAAAAGGCATTCAATAGGGTGGAGTGGGCTTATCTATTTGATGCTTTAGCTAGGTTTGGGTCCCCTCATGTTCATTTCATTAATCTGACTTTTATATACATCCCCAAAAGTCACTGTCCTTACTAATACAGTCCTCTCTACCTATTTCTCCCACCACAGAGGCACCAGCAGGGTTGCCCCCTCTCCCCCTTTTTATTCCTTTTGGCAGTTGAGCCCCTGGCTATCAAAATTAGAACAGACCCTCATTTTCCAGGCATAATTGTGGGTAGCATTGCTAACAAAATTTTGCTTTTTGAGGATGATGTCACTTTGTATCTTTCAAATAGACTGTCCAACTCTTCCAGCTCTGCAGGAGATAGTGGCCAAATACTCAGGGTTATCCAGCTACAGGTTGAACAGTACCAAGTCACAGGTATTACCCATGAACCCAACTTGTATTGAGAAGCTCTTTTCTCCTTACTCCTATCAGTGGGCCCCAGATGGGACTGTTTGTTTGTGTGTTGTCGTGGAGTCTACCATATCCACCACTTTGCTTGCTAATGCATAAAGGATGTTGGCAATTTTGCATACGGATTTGACTCAGTGGAAAAATCTGACTCTCTCTTTGTGGGGGGATGTAAATGCTCTGAAACCTTGTGGCCCTTCCTAAACTCCAGTATGCACTGGCCAATCTTCTTTTGGCATTACCGAGTACTTTTTTCAAGCAACTTTTGTCCAGAATTTCCTCATTTATTTGGGACAGCAAGCCACCCAAAATTCAACTCAAATCCTGCAGCATTCCTGGAAGGAGGGAGGGGAAAGGGCTTCCTGATTTAAAGTTATTTTATGACTTTACTGTTCTCCGTGAAATGGCTCTTAGTTATACTCCCCACCTACTCCCAGGCAAGCCCAGGTGGCTCCTGGTAGAACTGGAACACAGGCAACTTCCTGCCTCTCAGTCATTGCTTTTTTTGGCTTGGTTTCTTCAGTCAGGAGTTTCACCCTATGCCCATCATATGTGGCATATACGGAATTGCTACTCTGAGAGGCTGGGGTGGGAGCCCAATCTGTTTCCTGTAAAGCCTCTGTGGTCTAACCCTGCTCTTACGGTTGATGGCCAACATGTTCAGTGGGGGGATTTGGAGATAAAAGGTATCTGTGTTGTTCGGGATCTTTTTGATCCCAAAATGAGATCTATGTTTTCCTTTTTAGACCTTCAACAGAAATAGGACTTATCAAAAACCCATTTCTGGTGCTACTTGCAGATTTGAACTTTAATGAAGCATAAAGTTATGAGATCTCTTTCCCTTTCCTCATCACACCCTTTTGATCTGTCGGTTTCTACTTTAATTGGCCCTTTTCACTTGACGTCTAATCTCAAGAATTTTTGGGTGCGGGAAAATCCTCTTGCCTCCCTAGAGAGTTTAAGGGAAAAATGGGAACTGGAGCTGGGTGTCCAGAAACTGGAGTTTGAGTGGAATCAGGTTTGGAGTAGTGTCTGCAGCTCTGTTAGGGAGTTACAAGCCCGGTCCATACAATTCAAGGTTCTTGATTGGGCCTATAGAACACTCGAATGGCTATATTGTGTGGGCCTTTTGGGTGATAGTGATTGCTGGTGGTGTTCCTATCCTCATGCTTCTTTAACCCACATACTTTGTTCCTGCCCTAGTTTAGACAGGTTCTGGAGCAGGTTCTGGGAGTCAAAAATCCATGTTTGGCCCACCTAGGTCTTCCCCAGACTAACTGTTTCTTAACCAGTCATTAGATTCATTGGTTAAATGGTGCCCTGATAACAGCTAAACAGGTATTGTTGCATCACTGGAGGGAGCCCGACCCACCCCCTTATGAAGAATGGTTTAATTTGCTGTCCCTTGCGGCCCATTGTGAGAAAACATTTCACTGTATTTTGGGTAAGCTTTCAGTTTTTCAAAAGATATGACAACCATTTGTAGACAGATTCCTGAGAGCTACTCTCTTTCAGTTGCCTCCAAAGGGTCGAATGTTTATCTTTTTGTTGGTCCGGGCTCAAATTGACCACTTGTCCACGGCCTGACAGTTCTGCTCTTATGGTTTTGCCCTTCTTCTATTTCTGGTTTTCCTAGTCCCCTTTTTTGTCCCCCTTTTTCTCTGCCTTCCTTCCCCACCCCAACTTCTGTCCCTCTGCTTCCCATTGAAGGATTGATTTTTTATTTGTCTCCCTGTATTATTTCCTTTATGTCTTGTTAGTCCTTGGATTTAACTTATGGTACTTTTATTATGACCATCTGTTTACAGTTGCTTGATTATTTTATATAGCATTAACTGTTATGGCTGAAATGATTTATGGATTATAATGCTCATTTTATGTGCTACTGTACTGTAGGTATGTATTTTTGGACTATTATGCTTATACAAGATGTATTCTATTTTTTAATTTCTATTGTTTATCCTTTGTTTCTGGTTTATTGTTTTAGAAATTACATTTCATGTTTGTAATCCTAAAACCAATACAACTTTTATGGCAAAAAAAAAATTGAATGTTTTGTCCCCTTTCTTTACTGATTGAGCTAATCTTTCCTTGCTTTGTGCTTTTGCACTCTTTACCACTTTCCCAGCTTCCCTCAGACAATTCTGGTATACCTTCCTATCCTCATCGCCTTGTGTTTCCTTATATTTATTGAAGGCCAACATTTTGGCCCTAACCTTTTCTGCTACAGCTTTCAAGAACCAAAGTGTTTTTCTCCTTCTCCTACCTTTGTTTCTCTCCCTAACACATTGGCCTGTTACCTCAACAATTGCTTCCTTAATATGTGCCCATTTTCCCTCATTGCCACCTCCTGTCTCCCTCTTTGCCAGGGCTTCTTTAATACTCTTTCCCATCTTAACAAAGTCAGCCCCTCTGAAATCTATGATCCTTGATTTTGTATGAGTTGCCTGTATCCCTGTGCCCAAATTGAACCATATCATGTGGTGGTTGCTGGACCCCAGGTGACCTTCCACTTGGAGATCAGTGATTCTTTCTCCATTGGTCAGTACCAGATCCAGGATCATCCTGTCTCAGGTGGGTTCCTGCACCAGTTGTTTGAGGCCTACCCACTGTAGGGAGTTCATGATGACCTGGGTCCTTGCTGAGGCCCCATCTGTGATGGGCCAGTCCACATCTGGCATGTTAAGATATCCCATCAACTGAACTTCCCTCTTTGCTGCCATATTGTGCATGTCTTCCATTAGTATCCTGTCAAACATTTTACTCTTCAATTCAGTGTTCCTCTTTACAACATTTATAATATCTGTACAACTTCTGTAGAGTCTATATGTACTTTATCTTAGCATAGAGAATACACCAGTCCATCAGGAAAGGGCATATTTCCACTTCCTTTCGGTTTGGCATTTGTGCATCTCTCCAAACCACACACATATTCTCTAGCCTCATTCCCAGAGCATGGCATCATGGGTATGCAAATCATTGTGAATGTCAGGCTGACACGACTTTACTAGAGCATACATTGGGCACAGTTTTCAAAGGGCCACTAGATCGGCATGTGGTGTGCCTATCCACAGCTGCATCAAACTCCAGGTACATCAGGAACCCTGAAATCTATTCCAGAACAAAGGGGTCCCTGTGCCAAAGTCCCAAGAGTTGCCACAGTTGGAGTGTTGCAGCAAACCTTTTGTGCACTGCAGGCATTTGGTGGAGTGCCCCATCAAGCCCCACAATCCTGGTGCAACCTCAGCCCAGACCTGTGATGTTGGGGTAATGGCTGAGTGGTACACAGCAGCTGGACTTGTGCAAGTGCCACTACTGGGTGGCATGGGCACAACAAGCTTTTGGGGTATACTGGTGGCACCAGGGCAGGCATGCTCTTGTCAGAGAAACAGTGCCACAGACTGACAATGGGCAGTGTGATGGCATGGACCATGTCCTGAACCCCTGATGCCACCAGCCCTGCCAGCTGCCTGCCTCATGTAATCATCCCGACAGAGGGTGACAGACCATGGTGGCATGGAATGAGGTGCTGCTCTCAGTGAGGGATGTACACGGGCAGCATCACCTGTCCCAATGCACAGCCACAGGTGACATAAGAGATATGCCAGGTGGGACAGGCATCCCAATTGGTATATGCCATCCCCAAGTCTGGTTGTCAACATTTCAGGGAGTGTGCATGCTGCAGTTCAGCTGGGGGGGCTGGCAGCATCAGGAGTCCAGGACGTTGTTCATACCAACATACTGCCCACTGTCAGTCCATGGCACTTATTTACAGTCCCTGGCATGTCTGCCCCCATGCCAGCAGTGTTCCCTGCCATACCCCGCTGTGCCTTTTCTGCCCAGTACTGGCACCTCCACCAGTCTGGCTTCTATGTACCACACAATTTCCCCCAGTGACATGGCTTATGCCAGACATGTGGAACAAGGGCTTTTAGACCAGCTAATGGCTGGTCCAACTCAGCCTCAAGTTCAGCTTTGGCAGGGCTTCCAAAATACCAAATAAGAAGATGCTAGAGCCCTGCTGTGGTGCAAGCCTCCTTGTGACCTTACCTGGTGCACTGGCATTTCTGGTGCATGGGTGGTGCATGGCAGTTTTAGAACAAGACATTCTGATTTTTACGCAGCCTGCATTCAAAAATTTGGATTGCCACAGCATTTGGTACAAGGTGCCACATGCATCAATTTGGCTGAAGAACAGATGAAAAGAACTACACAGCAGAGGTGATTTATTTTTCTTTATTTCAAACTTGCAGGGTTTATGTAAGTGAATCTCTGACTGAAATTGTTTTTTGCAGGGCATATTTTCTGTTAAACTGTTGTGCAGATTGTCTTGCTGAATGGAAATACAGCACTCACCAGGGTGGTGGGTCAGAGCTATAGCTGATTGTTTCTGGAGGGCATGGGCTTGGTCCCACACATCCTGCCCCAACCCCACCCACCCAAAGGGCATCATTTCCTTCAAACCAGGGTTCTGACATCGCTTCCACAAATAGACAAAAGACATACACCTGTCATATTCTAAGCAGCCTAGCATGCTAATTAGGGGGTAAATGCATGCACACCCTCACACACACTAACAAAACAAACAAAAAATACATAAATGATTTAAACAGGAAGGGAGAGAGTCATGTGGGCAGTGGTGCAAGGCACTGGCTGTGGGGCAGCAGTCTTCTGGGAGACATGCTGGAGTCTGCAATGCTGCCCTATTTGCAGGCACCTCTTTGGTATGAATGAGGAGGTTTCCCGTCTCCAGGATGACCTGGTGAGGATTCAGAAAACCTCCTCCCCCACCCAGAGACTACCAGGGCTGCCACTGCTGCCTCAGAGATTGGCAAGAAAGAGGAGCGGTTGGACCATGGTGGGCTCAGGGAGGGTAAGGGTAATGGAAGAGAGGCACAATCCTCCAGTTACCTCACCACAATTTATATGCCATTCTGGTGGAGTGTGGTTCCTCTATGGAGGCACATGCAGTGGAGACCAAGGAGGATGCTGTGAACCTCAATGAAGGAGAACCACAGGAGGGTGGCACAGGACCCCACAGGGGAAGGAAACAACTCCTGGTGGGGGACTCAGTCATTGGGGTAAGACTGGTGGAGGGAGGGGAGAGGGAGGTAAGGTGCCTGACAGGTGCCAAGGCTTGGAAAGACAGGAAGTGAATCCTCAGGATTGCAGGAGCAGCTGCATGGGAGAGGGAGCGGGACATCATTGTCCATCTAGGGACAAATTACCTGGCACAGAATGGAATCAGAACAGTCTAGGAGGAGTTTGTGAAGTTAGGGAGGGGTCTTAGATAAGAAGCACACACAATAACTTTCTTGGAGGTGCTGCTTGTCTATGGCATGTGTTAGGTTAGAGCACTCCACACCATGGGATTCAATGAATGGCTGAAAAACTGGTGTGAAGCTCAGAGTTTTGGCTTCATTGGGGAATGAGGGTCTACCTGGAGGATACAGGCCTACACTGGTGTGATGGTCTGCATCTGTCTGGGAGGAGATAGGTTTAAATGTTTCATTGGGAAGAATTTAAACTAAGCAAGAAGGAGGAGGCACTGAAAAGGAGCAGGGAAATCCCAGCCCCCACCACAAAACAAGGTAATTAGTGAGGTAAGCACAAGGGTAGAGAAGTCAATAAGGAGCAGAACAGGAGTAAATGGAGAAAAACATGGTGCTAGTAATTTAACTTGGTATAGCAAGTTATACAAAAACAAACAAAACACAAAATCAAACTTTTGCTTTCATTTCCTTCCTTCTATTTTCTCTGACCAGGTTATAAACCCAGTAACTTATCTGGAATGGATATCATTAACTGCAGGTACTGTAGAACACTTTTCAGAAGGTCAGTTTACAGGATTTAGGACACTGTCCTACATGCTGGGCTATTGGAGATCTAAGGGCTCAGCTCCAGGCAGCATGGGCAGAGATTGCACTCCTCAAATTGTGTATTCAAGAGGAAATATAAGAACCACCTGCCATTTCCCCAACATCCAACAGAAGGACCTCGAATGTACAGGGCATTTGGTCCGGGAGGTTGGCAGGTGGTTAGGAGGGGCAAATTAGGTGCAACATCACTCAGTGCTCTCCAACATATTATCTGCATAAACCATATAAAAACTACAAACAGGTATCTGCCTCTATCTCCAAAATCAAACAAAGAGGCAGAGGACACTGCAGAGCAAGACACTGCAGCACAGGAGCTAGCACAACAAAACTCACCCAAAACGGGAACGAAAACAAAAAAAGCAAAAGAAAATCCCCAAAAATTCTGATCATAGGACACGCCATGATCCGGGGAGTTGATACCTATCTCCAGCCAGGGTAATGGTAAGATGTCTCCCAGGTACATCAGCGTGGAGATACACTGACCACATTGCTAAAACTGTTCAGGAAGCAGGAGAAAACATTGACATCCTGGTACACATAGGGACTAATGATCTTGCCAGCTGGTCAGTTGTGGAGAACAAGGAACACCTGACCAGGCTGGGTGGCAAACTATTATCCATTTCATCTGGCATTTCCTTCTCTGAGATCCTGCCAGTCTGGGGAAGGGAGGCAGATGGACAGAAGGTCAGAGAAGGGGAGATAGAGGAGCTAAACATGTGGCTCAAGGGCTGGTGACAGGAAAAAAGACACAAATTTGTAGGGAACTGGCAACAGTTTTGGGAGTGAAAGTTCTTTAAATTTGGTGGACTGCACCTGACTAAGGAGGGAGTCAGTGCATTGGGGCAGAAGTTTGATGTCTTTGCAGAATATTTAAAATAGCAAATGGGGAGAGTGGTGTAGCACCCTATACGTCGAATGGGAAGAACACCCCTCCCACCTCAGCTAGTGGTCAAATAAGAGTTCAGCATGTTTGTAGTTCATTTACATCACTAGGTAAGGAAAAAGGTCTGGCTCCCCATATGATGCAATGGGGAAATGCCAGACCTCACCCAACAACTAACACACTGAAATCTGGCCAATGGAAAATCATGTACACAAATACTCACAGTCTGGGAAACAAGATCCCAGACCTGCAGGCAATAATGACAGAGGCTAAACTAGACATACTAGCAATTAGCGAGACATGGTTTACCAGTAACCACACTTGGGAGAATTCAGTACCTGGCAATGTACTGTTCAGAAGAGACTGAGGTGCAGAAAGGGGGAGTGGAGTGGATCTGAATGTCAATGAAAATATCAAAGCTACAGAAATTCAGAACACAGGTAAGGAGCCAGAAGAACTGTGAGTCACCCCAGAAACAGCAAATGGGACAGCCATGCAAACTGGAGCTGTCTACAGGCCCCAGGCCAGGGAGAGGACATAGACACATTACTGTTAGAAGATATACAAAACCTGACAGCTAAAGGGGAGGTTCTGATAATAGGAGACTTCAACTTGCCAGATACAGATTGGTCAATACCAGCAGGAACTTCTGCCAGAAATAGAAACATGGTGGATTCCCTGCAGGGGGAGGGCCTCAAACAATTGGTACAACAACCCACAAGAGACAGGGCTATCCTAGATCTAATACTGACTAACAGGAAAAGGATCACAGATCTTCAGGTAGAAGGTCACCTGGGGGCCAGTGACCATCACATGGTATGGTTCAATTTGGCCACTAGTAAATAAATCATCCCATTCCAAGGCAAAAATATGGGACTTCAGAAGAGCTGACTTTGATAAGTTGGCCAGCAGAGTTAAGCTAGCCCTGGCAAAAAGAAATACACGTGAGGGGGTACAGGCAATGTGGGTAAGCATTAAGGATGGAATACTTGAAGCAACATCCCATTGTATTAGAGAGAAAAGGAAGTGCAAAAGAAGAAGGAAACCACTTTGGTTCTCAAAAACCGTAGCAGAAAAGGTCAGAGCCAAAAGGCTGGCCTTCAGTACATATAAGGGAACGCAGCAGGATGAAGACAGGGAGGCATGCCAAACTTCCCTAAGGGAAGCAGGGAATGCAGTAAGGCAGGCAAAGGCCCAAACCAAGGAATCACTAGCACAAACAGTAAAAGAAGGTAACAATACTTTCTATAGATACATTAGTGAAAGAAGAAAGTCCAGAGGGGGTATTGCTAAGATCAAAGGAGATAAGGGGGCATGTGAGGAAGATGACCATCTAAATGCATCTATCCTAAATAAATACTTCTGCTCAGTATTTACTGAAGAAAAGGTAGGGCAGGGTCCACAGCTCAGCACCATGGACACATGGGGGAGGGAGGTGTGCACTAGTCCCTTCACAAAAGAAAGGGTCCTACAAGAGCTTGATAAGCTCAGGGTGGAGAAGGCAATGGGACCTGATGGCACACATCCCAGGGTACTAAAGGAGCTAAGGGTGGAGCTGGCAGAGCCATTATCAGAACTGTTAAGTGAGTCTCTGAGCACAGGAGAGGTCACAGAAGACTGGAGAAGGGCTCATGTGATCCCACTCCACAAGAGTGGTAGCAGGGAGGAGGCAGAGAACTACACACCAGTCAGTCTACCTCAGTAGTGGGCAAGATTATGGAGGCACTCCTTAAGGAAAGGATAGTGCACACCTGGAATCCATAGGAGCACAGACTCCAAGACAGCATGGATTTACAAAAGGTAGGTCCTGTCAAACTAATCTCATAGATTTCTTTGACTGGGTAACCAGAGTGGAGGACCAAGGAGGAGCAGATGATGTCGCCTACCTTGACTTCAGCAAAGCTTTCAATACAGCTCCACATAAAAGATTGATTAATAAGCTGGGTAGGCTTGGGGTGGGTCAGAAGTTGGTCAACTGGGTGGCAAACTGGTTGACAAGCAGAAAACAGAGAGTGGTGGTAAATGGTATGCAGTCAGAAGAGATGCAAGTAACAAGTGTGGAACCTCAGGGATCAGTCCTGAGGCCAGTTTTCTTCAATGTCTTCATCAGTGACATTGCAGATGGACTGGAGGATAAGGTTTGTCTGTTTTCAGATGACACCAAGATCTGCAACAGAGTAGATGATCCTTACACAGTGGGCAGAATGAGAAGAAATCTGGATAAACTGGCAAAATGGTCAGAAAAGTGGTAACTGAGGTTTAATGCTAAGAAGTGCAAGATCATTCACATAGGGAAGAGAAACCCTGAAGCCACCTATAGGCTGAGAGGAGAGTTGCTGGCAGTCACAAGGGAAGAAACAGACTTGGCATCATCATCACCGATGACCTGACATCATCCAAGCAGACCACTAAAGCAGTAGGTAAGGCTAGAGGGATGTTGGAGTGCATTAGTAGGGATATCACAATTCGGAAGAGGGAGGTAATAATCCCTCTTTACAAGACACTCGTTAGGCACCATCTGGAGTACTGTGTGCAGTACTGGAGGCCACATCTTCACTAGGACATTAACCAAATTGAGGCAGCCCAGAGAAGGGCAACCAAAATGGTGCATGAACTGCATCAGAAAACATTTGAAGACAGATTAACAGAGCTCAATATGTATACCCTAGAGTGAAAGAGAGAGAGAGAGAGGTGATATGATCAAAAGAGTCAAACACCTAAAGAGCATTAACATGGTGAAAGAGTTAAACATGTTTCAATATAAGAAAATAGCAGAACAAGAGGACACAGCATGAGATTAGAGGGAGGCAGATTAAGGGTTGATGTGAGGAAGTTCTTTTTCACAGAAAGGATGGTGGATGCATGGAACGACCTACCTCAGGAAGTGGTGGATATGAATACAGTGCAGGGCTTCAAACAGGCATGGGATAGGCATAAGGGAGCAATACAGATGAGTATGAATAGATAGGCCATTGACAAAGCAAAGGCTGATGGCACATTTATAAGTAGAAAAAGAAATGGCCAGACTGCATGGGCCTTGCGGTCCTTATCTGCCGTCAACTTCTATGTTTCTAAGTTTAAAAGGCAAGGGCAGTAATAACAGGGATGGGACTAAAAGGGGTAAGACATCAAAAATGGAGGGTGATGAGTACCAATGTCCATAGTCTGGGCAACAAACTCCCTGAACTAGTGGTCTTGATGGAAGAGGGACACCTGGATATTATGGGAGTCACAGAAACATGGTACACAGAGAACCATGACTGGGATGTCAACATACCAGGGTACACAATCGATGGCATGCCTCAGACAGCTAGTGTTGGAACTCACTCAGAAGGGAGCAATCTTAGACCTGGTACTGTCAAATGAGGACAGAGAGAGGATCTCAGATTTAGAAGTGGGTAGCCATCTGGGAACAAGCAACCACCAAACTGTGGTTCATGATAAACACAGCCGTAGAGTCAAGCCATACAAAAGCAAGGGTATTGGAATTTAAGATGGCTGACTTTGGTAAAATGAGAGAGTGCCTCAGAAAAGCACTAGCAAATAAGCAAGAAGGAGGGGTGGAGGAACAATTTGGAAAAATCACAACTGCCATCACAGAGGCAACAAGCCTTTATGGGGAGCAAATAAACAAAACAAAACAAAACAAAGGCTTCTGGCTTCTGCCAGAGAACAGACAGAACACGAGGAGGAAGGAGCTACTGGTATAACTAAAACTTCTCTACTGGGACTATATTGCCCTCCTTCCTTCCCCTCCCCTCCACCCCCCACCCTAAACCAGTTCTACTTTTATAGGCACAGGATTTAACTGACAATAGCAACTTTCTGTTTGGGAGCAGGAAGTGAGTGATCACAAAGCCACCAAAGACTCACCATCCTAGGAGGGCAAGAGTAGCTTTCCATCTCCCCCAGCTGCTGGAGGTCTGACTCTGAGCAAGTAAAGAGACTACTGAGAAATATAGGAACTTCTTGTCTCAGAACAGGAAGATCAGGAGCTAAAAGGGCACAGAGGCAGTAAGTAAGTCGGGAGAGAAAAAAAAGAAATAAACAAACAGAGGAAAGAGTAAGTATTCCAAGCAACAGTTAGGGAACCAGAAAAAAGACATGATGGGAGTGGTGCTGTGCAGTGGCTGTGGAGCAGCAGTCTTCCGGGAGACATTCTGGAGGATGCAGTGCTGTCTCATCTGCAGGCACCTCTCTGGGCTGAGGGAGGAGGTTGCTCATCTCCAGGCTGAGTTGGCCAGGATTTGTGGGACCTCCTCTCCCACCCAGGGACCACCAGGGTCACTTCTGTTGCCTCAGAGGTTGCTAAGAAAGAGGAGCGGTTGGACCACAGTGGGCTTAGGGAGGGTGAGGGTGGTGGAACAGAGGCGCATCCCTCCAGTTGTACCTCTCCACAATTTCTATGCCATTCTGGAAAAGTGTGGTTCCTCTATGAAGGCACCCACTGTAGAGAACAAGGAGGATGTTGGGAACCTTCACAAAGGAGACCCACAGGAGGGTGGCATGGGATCCCACAGGGGAAGGAAACAACTCCTGGTGGGGGACTCCATTGTTAGGAAGGTAGAACTGAGGGAGGAAGGGGAGAGGGAGGTAAGATTCCTGCCTGGTGCCATGGCTTGGAGGGACAGGTAGCGAATCCTCAGGATTGCAGGAGCAGCTGCACAGGGGAGGGAGCTGGATGTCACTGTCCACCTAGGGACAAATGACCTGGCTAAGAAAGGGATCACAGCAGTGCAAGAAGCATTTGTGGAGATGGAGAGGGGCCTTAGACAAATAGCACACACAGTAACCTTCTCAGAGGTGCTGCCTGTCTATGCCATGGGTGAAGCTAGGGTGCTCCACACCATGGGATTCAATCAGTGATTGAAAAACTGGTGCAGAGTTCAGGGATTTGGCTTCATTGCTGACTGGGGGTGCACCTGGAGGGATGCAGGCCTATACTGGTGTGATGGTCTGCATCTGTCCAGGAGGGGAAACAGGATCCTAGGTGATAGGTTTAAATACTTCATTGGCAAGCATTTAAACTAGCCAAGGGGGAGGCACTGGAAAGGAGAAGGGAAATCCTAGCCCCCCAAAAAATCAGGGTACTCAGTGAGGTAGACACCAACGCAGAGATTTCTATAGGGAGAAGCGCTGGGGTAAATGGAGAAAGTGACAAACACAATAAGGACAGGGATGGGGCAAAAAAGGGTAAGGCCATCAAGAAATGGAGGGTAATGAGTTCCAACGCCCATAGTCTGGGCAATAAGCTCCCTGAACTGGTGGCCTTGATGGAAGAGGGATGCCTGGATATCATAGCAGTCAGAGAAACATGTTACACAGAGAACCATGACTGGGATGTTAACATACCAGGGTACACAACCTACAGGAGAGACAGGGAGAGCAGAAGGGGGAGTAGCTCTCTATGTAAGGGAAGGGATAAAAGCAACAGAACCAAACAGTAAACAGGGAGGAGAGGAGGCACTGTGGGTCACCTTAGAGACTGGAAATGGCACCACAATCCACACAGGGGTTGTATACAGACCCACATGTTAGGGGGATAGAATGGACAAGGATATGATAGAAGGCATACTTAGGATGGCAGAGAAAGGAGAGATACTGTTAATTTAGACCTTAATATGCCAGATGTTAACTGGAGCACCTTTGCTGCAGCCACATCCAAAAGCAGGGCCATTCTTGATGCCCTTCAGGTGGCATGCCTCAGACAGCTAGTTTTGAATCTACTCATGAGGGAGCAAACCTAGACCTCATACTCTCAAATTGGGACAGCAAGAGGATCTCAGATCTAGAAGTGGGTAGTCATTTGGAAATAAGTGACCACCAAACAGTGTGGTTCATGATAAACTCAGCTACTGAGTCAAGCCATACAAAAGTGAGGGTTCTGGACTTCAGGAGGGCTGACTTTGGCAAGATAGGAGAGTGCCTTAGAAAAGTACTACCAAACAGGCTAGAAGGAGGGGTGGAGCAACAATGGGGAAATATCAAAACTGCCATCACAGAGGCAACAAGCCTTTGTGTGAAGCAAATAAACAAATCAAAATGAAAGAAAAAGCCACTATGGTTCTCAAAAGAGGTGTCGGTGAAGGTTAGGGAGAAAAAGATAGCATTTAGGAAGTATAAGGAAACACAGAAGGAGCAGGACAGAGAACTGTACCAGTTAAGGCAGAAGGAAGCAGGGGGGAGTAGTCAGAATAGCAAAGGCACAAACTGAGGAAAAGATAACCAACTTGGTTAAGAAGGGGGATAAAACCTTTTATAGGTATATCAGGGAGTGTAGAAAGACAAAGGGAGGGATAGTAAGGCTGAATAGAAGGTGGATGGGCAGAGAGCGACAGTGAAAAAGCATGGATACTGAATGAATACTTCTGTTCAGTATTCGCAAAAGAAGAAGTGGGGGAGGTGCCTAATTAAATTTACAGAAGCACTCTGAAGAGGGGAGTTGATCCCAGTCCTTTCACAGAAGAGAGGGTTCTGAAAAAACTCCTAAAACTGAAGGTGGACAAAGCAATGGGGCCAGATGGAATTCACCCCAGAATTCTAAAAGAATTAAGCAGAGAACTAGTGACACCACTGACTAGCCTTTTTAACAAATCATGGGAGGATGGTGTGGTACCTGAGGACTGGAAGAAAGCTGATGTGATTCCCTTTCACAAAAGTGGGACCAAGACAGAGGCAGGAAACTACAGACCTGTCAGTTTGACCTCTGTGGTAGGGAAAGTGATGGAATCACTTCTGAAGGAAAGAATTGTTGAGTACCTAGAGGCCAGTGGGGCACAGGACCCAAGGCAGCATGGGTTCACAGTGGGAAGGTCATGTCAGATTAATCTAATTGATTTCTTTGACTGGGTGACCAAAGTAGTAGACCAGAGAGGGACTGTGGACATGGCCTATCTAGACTTTAACAAGGCATTTGACACAGTCCAACACAAAAGATTATTAGTCAAATTAACCAGCCTGGGAGTGGGTCCCAGGGTGGTAGCCTGGGTAAAACATTTGCTGAACAACAGGATACAGAAGGTAATTGTAAATGGAGTCCACTCTGAAGAAAGAGGAGTTACTAGTAGAGTACCGCAGGGTTCAGTTCTGGGTCCAGTCCTTTTTAATGCCTTTATAAGTGATATTGCAGAGGGACTAGAAGGAAAAGTATGCCTCTTTGCAGACGACACAAAGATCTGCAACAGGGTTGATACACAAGGAGGCGTGGAAAGGATGAAAAGGGACTTGGCAAGGTTGGAAGAATGGTCAGAAGTATGGCAGCTTGGATTCAGTTCAAAGAAGTGCAAAATAATGCATCCTGGGAAACAAAAACCCAGGAGAAGATTACACAATGGGGGTGGAGGTAGTAACAACAGCAAAAATGGAAAGGGACCTGCGGATAATCATATCAAATGACCTTAAGGTTGGCAAGCAATGTGAGAAGGCGGTAGGGAGGGCTGGGGGGATACTGGGATGTATAGGGAGAGGCATCACCAGCAGAAAACAGGAAGTTGTTATCCCCCTGTAAAGACAGTTGGTGAGACCCCATCTGGAGTACTGCATCCAGTTCTGAAGACCCTATCTCCATAAGGACATAGACAGGATGGAGGCAGTTCAGAGGAGGGCAACTAAAATGGTGCAGGGTCTGCAAGAGAAGCCATACAAGGAGAGACTAAAGGAACTTAAAATATATACCCTTGAGGAAAGAGGGGAGAGGGGGGACATGATAGAAACGTTTAAGTACCTCAGTGGAATCAACAAAGTCCAAGAGGGTAGCATCTTTCAGAAAAAGAGATGTGCAAGAACAAGATGACACAATTTGAAGATAGAGGGGGGGATGACTCAGGGACAATGTGAGGAAGTATTTTTTCACAGAGAGGGTGGTGGATGCATGGAACAGCCTTCCTGAGGAGGCTGTGGGGTCTAAAACTGTATGAGAATTCAAGAATGCATGGGACAGATACAAGGCAAATTTGTGGGGGGTAAGAAGAAATAGGCTGTTGGTTAAATAGGATCTGCAGCTTATTCTCTAGGTAGGGAAATGGGCAGACTAGGTGGGCCAAGCTGTCCTTATCTGCCATCAAAGTCTATGTTTCTATGTTTCTATGAAAAAAAACACCATGGTTCTCAAAAGAGGTGGTGGGGAAGTTTCTGGAGAAAAAGATAGCATTCAGAAAGTAGGAAGAAACACAGAAGGAGAATGACAGAGAACTGTACCAGTTTAAGCCGAAGGAAGTAGAGAATGCAGTCAGAAGAGCAAAGGCCTGAACCGAGGAAAGGATCACCAACTCAGTTAAGAAGAGGGATAAAACCTTTTATAGGTACATTAGGGAGTGAAGAAAGACCAAGGGAGGGATAGTGAGGCTTAATAAAGTGCAGTGGGGTTGGGCAAAGGGTGTCAGTGAGAAAGCAGGGATACTGAATGAATCCTTCTGCTCAGTATTCACAAAAAAAGAGGAGGAGGTACCTAAAGCAAATAACAGAAGTACTCTCGATAGGGAGATTGATACCAGTCCATTCACAGAAGCAAGGGTTCTGAAAGAACTTCTAAAACTGAAGGTGTACAAAGCAAAGGGGCCAGATGGGATTCACCCCAGAATTCTAAAAGAAGTAAGGGGAGAACTAGTGATACCACTGACTACCCTTTTTAAGAAATCATGGGAGGATGGTGTAGTACCTGAGGACTGGAGGAGGGTGGATGTGATTCCCCTTCACAAAAGTGGGAGCAAGGCAGAGGCAGGAAACTACAGACCTGTCAATTTGACCTCAGTGGTAGGGAATATGATGCAATCACTTCAGAAAGAAAGAATTGTGGATCACCTAGAGGCCAGAGAGGCACAGGACCCAAGGCAGCATAGATTCACAGTGGGAAGGTCATGTAAGATGAATCTAATAAATTTATTCAACTGGATGACCAAAGTAGTAGACTAGGAAGGGGCTGTGGACATGGCCTACCTAAACTTTAGCAAGGCATTTGACACAGTCCCACACAAAAGATTAATAAATAAGTTAGCCAGCCTGGGAGTGGGTCCCAGAGTGGTAGCCTGGGTAACAAATTGGCTGGACAACAGGACACAGAAGGTAATAGTAAACAGAGTCCACTCCAAAGAAAGGGGGATACTAGAGGGTTACTGCAGGGTTCAGTGCTGGGACTGGTCCTCTTTAATGTCTTTATAGGTGGCATTGCAAAGTGACTGGAAAGAAAAGTATGCCTCTTTGCAGATGACACAAAGATCTGCAACCATAGCATGTGATATGGGTGCTGGGGAAAGGGCACCTACAATAATGGTGATCCCTTTCCCAGCACATTCCAGGGATGGCTATGGGGAATAGGGCTGCTGGAAAGGGGGTGGGTGAATATAGCAACTTCCTGTCACTATACATACGTGCGCGGGGGGGGGAGTGAGCGAGCACAGGAAGGGACATGAGGGGTTGTGCCATGGCGATTGCCGAGCCAATCCGATGGTGAGGTGGGTGGGTTGCTGGTGCTGGTCAGCAGGGTATGGGGTTCGGGTCTGGGCAATGGTACATTTTTATTGTGCCCAGCCTGAACCTTTTATTTTTTTTATGTTTTCACCCCCCCCATGCACCCCAGAGAGTTGAAAATCCTTTAGTAAGGGCAAAAGCCTCCACGAGGGGTGTGTGAGGTGCAGCCCACACTGCAATTAAAAAAGATCCCCTGCGCACTTTTTGTCTGTGTGAGTGCCAGAGGCTGAAAAAACTTTCAGCACTTTGACATAGCAATAACGGCGATCGCCTTTAGGCTTTTGCCATTATCACATAGACCCTCTGCAATAAGGCTGATACACAAGGTGGGGTGTAAAGGATGAGAAGGGACTTGGCAAGACTGGAGGAATGGTCAAAAGTATGGCAGCTTAGATTCAATGCAAAGAAGTGGAAAGTAATGCACCTGGGAAACAATAATCCTGGGGAAGAGTGCAAAATGGAGGGGATACTAACAACAACAAAAATGGAAAGGGACCTGGGGGTAGTCATATCAGATGACCTAACCATAGGCAAGTAATGTGAGAAGGCAGTAAGGAGGACTTTGAGGGATACTGGGATGCAAAGGGAGAGGAATCACCAGTGGAAAATAAGAAGTTGTTATCCCTCTGTACAGACAGTTTGTGAGACCCCATGTGGAGAACTGTGTGCAGTTCTAGAGACCAGATCTCCACAAGGACATAGACAGGATGGAGACCATCCAGAGGAGGGCAACTAAAATGGTGCAGGGTCTGCACCAGAAGCCATATGAAGAGAGACTAAAGGAGTTTAATATGTATACCCTCAAGGAAAGGAGGGAGAGTGCTGGACATGATAGACATTTTTCCAGTCCCTCAAAGGAATCAACAAAGTCCAAAAGGGTAGCATCTTTTAGAAAAAGAGATGTGCAAGAACAATAGGACACAATTTGAAGATAGAGAGGGGATTGCTCAGGAACAACATGAGGAACTATTTTTTCATGGAGATGGTGGTGGACACATGGAACCGCCTTACTGAGGAGGTTGTGGGGTCAAAAACAGTGGGGAATTCAAGAATGCATTGGACAGACATAAAGCAATTCTAGTGGGGGGTAGGTGGAAGTAGGCTGTTGGTTAACTAGGATCTGCAGCTTATCCAGTATTGTAGGGAAATAAGCATACTGGGTGAGCCAAGTGTTCCTAATCTGCCGTCAAAGTCTATGTTTCTATGCTAAGCATGTTGCATCAAATTTCATCCTTGAAAATTGGGCCCATTGTCTTTTAAACAGGCTTGTTTGTCTTGTCCAGCTTAGGCTGAGAATGACAGAGTACAGATACATGATTTGTCCTCCTTGGGATTCCCCAGTCATAATCTCAATAAAGCAGCATGTCAGATTCCTAGGAAAAGGATGCTTCCACTTCCTTCCTATCAGACTCATACTTTTTGACACCCAAGCAATAACTATGTCAAGTAGCCTTAAAAAGAGAAACCAAAGTGGAGAAGGCAGACAACCATGAGAAGAAATTAACAAGAACAGGAAAAGCAGAATCAAGAGCTTCCTGTTTGTGGGAAGGGAATAGGTGTAACAAATACCAAGAAGAATAAGAACACTAGTGTCAAAATAAAAAGTACCCATGGCACAAGGAGGCATCAAGCTTTCCCAAGCATATTCAGGACCGCACTGAAAATGCAATGTAGCATCTCAACTTGGCAATCATATGCCAATAAATTGCTTGTAAAGCAGTTTGAGATATTATGTATGGAAAACACTACAAAAATGAAACTTATTTCATTTAATCCACTCCAGAGGACAAGTAGTAGCAAATTGTTAGTTCTATAACAGCCCAGCAAATAATCATATCCAGCAAAAAGCTTTTTAATCACTGCCAGCCCCAGAAAGCCAAACCAATGGTGTACACAGTGCATTCACTCTTTCTGTAAAATGGCAAATCCAATACATACTAATGTACTTACTGAATGTAACACCAATTATAGTCAGAAGTAACATACCAAAACACAACATGAAAGAGAGGGACTTTGAAAGAAGATCAGTATGTAAGATGCATAATCAATACAAGGAGACAGATAATTTCAAATGTGTTTGTAAATCTTTGCCAGTCGCATGCATTCATTCCAATGCCCAATTATATCAAGGCAAAATATCATCTTTATGGAAATTCTGAGGGTGGATTCAAAAGAAAATGTCTCAATTGGTACTACATTCTGCTTACAATGTCATTACGCAAGTTTGCTGACAAAGTTGTGGTGAAGTCAAAACTTCTCATATTGTGTAGTGGGGTGAAGTTCCTGACTTTACCACTTACTTGTGTGGCAAAGTCTGCTTTCTATTAAAAATAAAATCTATTTTATGTTAAAAACACCCCTACACCACCAGCTAAAATATACTGATGTTAGTCCTGTCTGCTACCCTAGTAACACCTACCTCCATCTCTCCTTCCTAGTTTTCCAGCAAAGTTTCTTATTAACCCCTTTTTAACCTAATACCATAACTGTCCTTCTCCCTTGCAGCTCTAAATAAGCTAAATTCCCCACTCCATCCTTCACCCTCCCCATTCCCAGTCAAACAGCACCCCCCAACTACACACAATCACTGGTATCCAACATCTTCCTCCCTCTCCTGAATGAAAGGTTACAAACAAAATCAGAAAAGAAGATACCTTTAAAATGAAAACCATCCCCTGCAGTGTCCGGTGACCAGTCTCTCTTATCGCTGATGTCATTCACATTGAATGAATTGGTGATAGTAGTAACAGCTGATTTGTCAGCATGGTCAATAAACCTGCTGGTACTACTATCATGTCACAACCAATTATTTAAGTGTGAATAAATTTGTAATGAGAGAGAGATGGGTCCTGCCAATGTGGGGGATGGTTCTCCTTTTAACAGGTGACTTTTTTGTAGTCTTTGACTGATGAGAGGAGAGAAGGTTGTTTGGTGCTAGTGGGTATTTGGGTTGTGGGTGGTTTGAAACTGGGATTATTTGGAGACATGAAGGGTAAAGGGATTCTATAACAAAGATAATAAGGAATGTCACTGGGAACCTCGGGGGTGGAGGAAAGTGGGTGCTATAAGAGGGGAATGTCAATATAGTATAAAACCATTTGAAATTGTGTTCATTATATTTACCACAATTTGGAGACAATCCCTTATTCATGCCAGTGTTTTTTCATGCTCCTAATTCTCAACTGATTGTCAGCTGTCATGTAATGTCATTTAAACTGAGCATCTATCACTGTGCCAACAAATTACAGCCATACTGTGAGACATTGTGTTTTAAGATGTCTCTACTCAGCTGGCTGCAAAGAAAAGGAGTAAAATATACTAGTGAGTACTCACTCGATGTGGCTAGCCTGAAGGTGAACGACTTCTCTGATTGCTCTTGTTGTGAGCCTTCTGTTGCTGGTGTTGTTGTGCGGGAGCTGTCAGTAGAAATGCAGAGAAGTTTAATTTCACCTGCTAAGTCAGGAATTTCTACCCATGGAATATTTCACAAAATTTTCCCATTTCATGAAATATTCCATGGGTGCGAAATGTGAACTTTTGCCCCCAAAATGCAAAATTTCACTAGAGAATGGTGGAATTTCATTCGAGAATGGCAGCATTTCACGCATGATTGGTGAAAATTTGCATTTCATGGGCAAAATTTTGCATTTCGTTGGTGCATTTTCACACTGCGTATCAGCAAAATATTTCCTGAAATGCGCACATTTCATGAAATATTTTAAAGATAGAAATTTGCAGACTTTGCCCATCTCTAGCTGTCTGCCTTGTCTCCACCTCCAAACAAAAAAAGGTATACCAGCACATATGCCACCTACACGCCTGAAGTATGCTTGGATTCAGGTAAGAAGCCTGTAACCATGGGGTAATGGCTGCAGTCTGTCTCTATGCTGCTAAGTATAAGAACCGAATTAACAAAAGTATAATAAGGAAGTTTAAGACTGATTACTTTCAGCAGCAGTGCAGTACCCCCAACCCTGATAATCTGGAAACTGAACTGTATAGGAAGCCACAAGGTTGCCTAACACTTCTTGTTGCAGATCTGGAAAAAAAATGCAGAACATTGTCCGTAGCTTGAGCTCTGAGGGTGCAGTGGTTAAAGCAAGAGTTGTGCGGGCAATAGCAATGGGCATAGTAAGAGTGAACTCTCTGCAACTTCTGTATGAGAATGGAGGAAATTTGAAAATGAACACAAAGTGGGCTTGGACCTTCCAGAGTCAGATGGGTTTCAGCCACAGGAATGGTACAAAAGCAGCCTGTGAAACACCTGCAGATTTCACTTCCCTTAAGGCAGGTTTTCTTACCCCTATAAGTAAAGCTGCAGTGCAAGAATTGATACTGGCAGAGCTAGTTATAAACTTGGATGAGAACGGGGTTAATATGGTCCCTGTGCCAGAGTGGAACAATGATGCGGCAGGCTGAAAGCAGGTCCCAGTCACTGGCCTTGGTGACAATCGGCAGGTGTCATGAGTACTTGCCTGCACTCTTTCTGGTGATCTTCTCCCACTCCAAGTCATTTATAAGGGCAAGACACCTGCTTACCATCCTGCCCATAAATTTCCTCAGGACTGGGCAATTACTCAGTCCCCCAACCACTGGGTGAACAAAACCTCCACAGCACACTACATTGACACTGTTCTTGTGCCTTATATGGAATCAATAAAATTGAGACTCAAGTTGCCACAGGAGCAAAAATCTTTACTAATATGGGAGTTGTTCTGGGTGCATACAACTTCCACCATCAGAGAACATCTTGAACAATGTAACTTTATACCCATCTATACACTAGCCGCTTGTACTGACTTACTGCAACTGTTGAATATAGTGATTCACAATCTACTTTAAGATTCCATAAAGGCTACTTTTACTGTATGGTACACTGGTATTGTCTTCTCTCTCTGCTTAAAAGTGGCACTGCCAACAGTGTTGTAGAGGTTGATTTGAAATGGGGAATCCTGAAAGAGCGACATGCACAGTGGCTGGAGGGGAGCATCAGTGAACTGTACCACAGATGCCAATACATCATCCGTGGCTTCCAAGAGGCAGAGATCCTGTCAGCAAATGAAAATTGCCTAATCATGGTGAGTAAACTTACAAAACCACCACCTAGAAAGGTAAACCAAAAAAACTAATGACAATTATGTGTTTGCAGGTTTCTGAGACTGTTGCAGAAGAAGAAGAGGTCCAGCATTATTGCGGACTGAAGACTGAGGACAGCAGACTTGAGGACCCAAATGTGTGAATTTTTTTTTTATGCATTTTCACTGTGACTAGCTAAATTGTTATCTCACTAAATAAAGTTGCAGCACTGGTGATGCACTGTGTGTTCAGTTCCTCAATTACAGTAAATCAGGTGCTTACGTGGTTGTAAAATGCATTTTGGGAAATCGGGCTATGGGATGCTGTGGATCATCAATCTGATTGGTCACAAACTGTTTACAGCTATTAACTACTGTAAAGATAGATTTTTGGATGATATGGGGACAAATGGATGCACTGGAACTGAAAAACTGTAAAGCTTGATTCAGTGGGTAATCAGGCTATGGGATATGTTTGAACGTCTGTCCAACTGGGATGACAATTTTTTTCACAGACAAACAAACAGTTAGTTGTGTTTAAAAAAAACTGCAAAGCTTGAGTCAATGGGTATTTGGGCTATGGGATGCGGTGGAACATCTGTCTGATTGGTGGCAAACCAACAGTTCGTTGTGTTTAAAAAAACTGTATATCTTGATTTTGGGATGCTCTTTGGGCTAATGAACACACTGGGACACTGATTTCATTGACAGCTAGATTTTCGGGTGGTGGAATGTGGTGGAATGCAGTGAAGTTCAGGTCAGTGAAACAAACACTTTATTACAGTACATGCCATTTAGTTGTACTACTATTTTATTTGTTTTTTTATTTAGTTTTCTACTTGATTTTCAAACATATATTGCAAGATGATAGATGACATCCCTAATATTTTACCATCCCTTTAATTTAGAGCAACTATGGTGGGAGCAAAATGTGCTAAATTAAAAGGAACACAAATAATTTTCCTTATCAAATAGTTTAGCTGGTGATGTGAGAAGGGGTGTTGTATGCTGCACATAGCTTTTTTTAACTTAAATACAAGGCAATTAAAAAAGACCTATGTGTGTAGTGTAATTTCACCAGCAAAGGTGCCACTATACATAGTTCTGAATGCCAGTCATTATGCTGAGTGGCACATTCTCTGGGAAAGCAGTACTATGTGTAGTCTTTGCCTGGCAAAGTGCAGACTTCACCGGGTGAAGAACTACACAAAGTAACACTTCACACTATGCCAAGTCAGGCCGCTTTACATAATGCTAAATGCAGCAAAGTTTAAAAACTTTGCATGAAGCTACTCACTACAGTTGACTCAAGTGCACTAAACATAACCTTATTCTTCCAAAAACGCACTAATTAATGTGTGTGACAATAGACTTTTCAAACTTTGCTTGAATCCTCAAAAATAACAATCTGTTTTAGGAGGGCTTCATGTGAAATACTTAGAAAAAAGAACTGTAGTGTCAAAATAGCCTAAACTAATAAATGCAGGATGTATGAAAACATTTATATATCACCACTCATTGCTGGAAGTGGAATAATTACCTGGAGGTATACAGTAATTGGAACACAGTTTAATGGTGTTACTATCTTCATACAGTAAATACAACCCTGGATTTTCAATAATTTGTGGCACAATTGTGCAGCACTTGTAATACTTGTGATAAGACTCTTAGATCACAAAAAAGATGGTATAACTCTTGATGATAATGCTTTACATTGCATATGAAAAATATTGCATGATTTGAAGTATGATGCCTGCTTAATTTTTTCTTCTAAAGTGAGTAAAGTGTCACTAATGAATCAAAATGTTTGAAAATAGTCTGCAAATGTTTTCAAGTATTTACCGTGACACAGCTGCAGCAGGACAACTGATGCAAGTCTTCCATTCATACATTTTAAAATCCAGGCCACTGTATTTAGCAGTTTTTTTTTTATTTTCAGTCATAATCATCATTACAGAAAATATTGGCATGGTACAGGTTTCAAGTAACTAAATTAATTACGTAATATTTTCTTATGTGTAATCAAACATTATAGATATTTTATAGCATTTATCATTTATCAGCAATATGGAGACAGCATCGATAATTGCACTTCAGACATCAAAAATGTGTTGTGACAATCTTCCATAGACTGGGGGAAATGCCTGTATACAAGACCTTTGTTATTTAAGTGTGTATACTTCCTTGAAACTCCTCAAACTTTATAACCTCTGTAAAGGGGGCCCATAAATCTTATGCAACTAAATTTGATTGTTGAAACAATAATGTACTTTTTCTAATCTTTGGCTGGAGATCATATAATTTAGCCATGAATTATACTCTGGGGGGGGGGTTGTCCTTCCACCACATCAAGATGTTTTTATATGCTAATAACAGGCTCAATCTACCAAATTTCTTTCTATTCATTGCTGAGTTATTCAATGGTCCCCCATTACAAAGTAGCATCCATGAAGGATCTTTAGTCAGTCGCACTCCCTCTATATTTGAGAGGGTTGATAAGATTCTATTCCACCAACCATCTAATATAAGACATGAGATCATCATGTGTTCCAATGTGCCATTTTCTTCCGCACCCTCTAGGGCATTCATTAGAGTACTGAGAATTAAATAGATTCAGTCTATTGGGGGGTATAATAGACCCGATGCAAAATATTATATTTGTTGAATCTTTGTAGATTTTATCCCAGTTTTATTATTAATAATCACTTGAGCCCATTGCTTATTACTAAAATGCATTTGCAGTTTAGACTCCCATTTATTTTTGATTAGTGTCAAATTATAACCTATGTCAATGGTCATAAATGTATATATATTCGTGATCATTTAGCATTGGTAATATTCTCTGATATGAAATGTCGAATTTGTAGGTAACCATAAAAATGTTTATGAGATAGTTTAAAATGTCCTTTAAGTTGACTAAAATCTATTTTTTGGTTTTGATCCAGATATTGACCTATTTATCTTAGGCCTTGATTATACCAAATTTCAAATACTTTATCATTTAGGGAAGGGTAAAGAATCCATTTAAATAAATGAGAGAATGTCTGGTACATATGTTGTTTATCTTAGTTGATTTACTAGCTTGATCCCATATCATGCAAAAGCTTTTAGTAGGCATCATGGCTGTGGCTAACTGAGGTCTCTGAGGACCACTCAATACCCAGTGTTTCAGATTAACAAAAGGAGTTCACATTGTTTCAAGCTCCACCACTGAGTCTCTTTTTTTCTTTCTGACATTTATTTTCCAAAAAAGAAAGATTGGCTGCATAGTAGTGTAACTTAAAATTTGGTAATGCCAGGACCCCTTCTTCCTTCGATAGGAACAACTCCAATTTCGAGCAAGGACACTTCCCTTTCCACAGAAATCTTTTTACACTTAAATCAAATTTTTTGAATATGGGCTCGGGTATCACTATTGGAATGGTCTGAAACAAAAATAAGAATCTGGGAAGTAGGTTCACATTGATGACACTGGCTCTACCAATCAGAGTAATAGGAAGTTGCTCCCAAAGTTTTAGTTCTGTTTGAACTTTATCCAATAATGGGATAAAATGTATTTCATATAGGTTAGTCAGATTATGGTTCAACATGACCCCTAAATATTTAATCTGTTTTACCCTTTTGATTTTATAGCCTGTGGTAGTATAAATGGGCCAGTATGGTGAATTGATTCCATTAGCTTGATTTATTCCCAGTTTACTTTGTACCCTTACAAGCTGCCAAACTCCATGGTGACATTATTAATATGGTTATAACTCTTATTCATATTACTAGTGAATAAAAGAGCATCATCCCTGTACAAGCTTATCCAATGTTCTATATTGCCAGTTTTAATTCCCATTAAATGTTCATTATTTCCAAAAATAATTAACAGAGGTTCAATTGCTAACACAAACATTGGTGGAGATAATGAGCAGCCCTGCCTAATACCCCACTGAAGATGGACCTCACTGGAAATATTTTTATTGGTTCAGATCCTCGCCACTGGATCTGAATATAGAATGCTAATCCATGCTCCAAACATTGGACCAAATCTAAATTTGGACAGAATGGATTTAAGATAGCCCCATTAAAGCCTATTAAAGACTGTTTCCACATCAATTGACGTAAGGGAAAAAATTTGAATTTTTAAATTTGTCTATGATGTTAATAGTTCTTCGAATATTCATTTTGATCATCCAGTCTTTAGTAAATCTATTCTAGTCCTTATGAATCAGGTCTGGAAAAAAATTTTCTAACCTGGTGGTGAGGACCTTTGCCAATATTTTAGCATCAGAATTTATCAATGATATAGGTCTGTATGAAACAGGTAACACATGTTTTTTGTCTTTTTTCTTGAATAATAGTATTCTAGCTTCTTTAAATGATTGGGTTAAAAAGTTTGTTTCAATAAATTTTCAAAAAGTGTTTTTAGGTGCAAAGCTAATCTTGATGCATATTGTTTAAACAAAAGTGAATTGAAATCCCATCAGGTCTGGGGGCTTTAGCTGTCGCTAGTGTTTTAATTGCTGGTATAATTTCCTGTATGGGGATGACCATCCTCAGCAGGGCGTTTTGATGTGAATTAATCCTAGGGATATTTAGATTGTCTAAAAATGTATTTAGTTCTTGATTTATTGCCATTATCTTCTGATGTATGTCATTCTTGATAGGATCCCTTAAAGATATTATTGATTTCAATTGGATTGTTTATTACAGCCAGAGAAACAGGGAAAGGGGTGCACTCTATTCAGTAATGGAAAGTTTAAAGTAATGAGTACAGTATTTAAATATGAAAACATATTTGGGATTGTGTGGGCTAGTTTTGTGGATAAGTTTGTGTGTGATCTAAAGAGGGAGGAAATCAGAACATAGCACATGCAGCAGAACATTTGATTGGTATTCTGTAAGTGGTATCTTGTGTCAAAAAGTAAAAAGTAAGATTTATAGGAGAAATGTTTTTATGAACGAATGGAAATTGTATTTAGGAAAGCCAATAAAAGTAACTACAGGTCTTTATAGCCACAGATTAAGGGCAAATATTCAGATACTTGCCCTGCTGTTGGCTATTAGTGGAGACATGGAGGTAAACCCAGGACCCAGGAAAATGTAAAGAGTTTGGTTAATAAAATGGACATTTTTAGAGTTTGGATCGAGAGCATGCAACCAGACATAATGGGTATAACAGAAACTTGGCTGCATGCTGGTATTAGTGATAAAGAGATTCAGATCACAGGCCATACAATAGTGAGAAAAGACAGGGATAGGAGGTGAGGAGGAATTATGCTGTATGTAAAAGACATACTTTGGCTATATAGTACTGTATATTCTGATAACACTGAAGGAATCGAATGCTTGCTGATAGAACTAATGATACATAAAATAATGGTTGGTATAGTATATGCTCCCCCGCCCCCAAAAAAACAGCACATTTTGAAATGCTAGCATGAAAAATATCAGGTAAAATAAAAGACAAGCCCTTGATTTTAGCAGAGGATGTTAATGCTGCATGGTCACAAAAAAGAGAAAATAAATTGGGGGAATGTATGGAAACCTTGGGCAGGATTCACAAAGAAGGCCAAAAATCCAGCAGCTGCAGGAAAAAAAGCCTGCAACACTGCAGAACCACAGCTGTGGGATATTCACAAAGGCATGTGGTGCATGTGTGGAATTCCACAAATAAGCCCAGTTGCGGCATTCTGCATGTGGGGAAAATGCGCACGTATGGATCCGCAGCTGCAGGAGCACACAAAAAGTGCCTCAGGAGGAACACAGTTCACACCCTGAGGATCAAAGGAGGACAAGCAGTAGATTATCAAGGAGGAATCCAAACCAGCAGCCAGAGAGAAGCCAGCAGCATGCCACACAGCAGGGAGCTGAACAGCAGCAGCATACCTACCAGTACATGCAACAGCATGGAGGACCAGCACAACAGCAGCACATGTAACAGTACCCAGGAATGGGGAGTATAGGACAGCCCTCAGCACAGAGATGGCAGCAGCAGCAGTACATGTATGCACAGCAACAACAGACAGGTATGTACAGAATGCAACAGGCACAATACCAACTGCCATATATCCCACAGCCACAGGGGCCAACACAGCAGTTAGCCTATGCACAACAGGCAGCATTGTATGCACAGCAGGGGCAACAACAGCAGAACCTGCCCCAGCTGCAACAATAGCTCCAGCAGACACAGCAGCAACACAGTACACTGTTACAGCCGGTGACACCACAGCAGCAGGGCCAGCAGCCAGAACCAACCAGCAGTCAGGAAGACCAAACAGCAAGTGACACAGGAAGCAGAGGCATACGGACAGCAAACTGGACATCATAAGAAGAGGAGGTGCTGGTGCATGAAGTTGAAGCCAACTATGATGTGCTCCATAGCAGATCAACACCAAAGGCTGCCAAGGCCAAAATATGGGACAAAATCCACCAGAAGGTGAATGCAGTGGGTACAGCAAACAGGGATGTAAAGGCCCTAAAAAAGAAGCATGTCAACATCAGATGACGGGCCAAGGAGAATCTGGCACAAATAAGACGGTCAAGCCAACAGACTGGTAAGTTAAACAGTTGTACACCAATTATACAGCAATGTCCATGTAGTTGTAGCCACACAGTAATCACTGTTGAGGAGGGTGACCACTGTTTAAGAAGGGAAATGTGATACAGTCCCCACTGAAACAAGATGTATTCCAGGATAGCATAGAAACTGGACCAATGCAACAGACATGTGTCCCCTAGAAAAGCACATATAATGTTCAGTACCATAGTAGCACAGTCCCTGCCATTTGTGTCTGAACAATGCATGGTCAGGGGGAGGGGGGTCAGGAGTAGGATGAGCCTATATGCAGATGACCCCACACTGGGAGGCCTGGCTAATGGGGACATAGTGAGAGAGACTGTCCAGAGGGACCTGGAGACCCTGGATGGGTGGACAAGAAGGTGAGAACTGAGGTGTAAACCAAGGATGTGTACGGTGTAGCATGTGGGGTCAGAGACCTAGCCCATGTCTACACCTGGTGGCAGGGGGGCTCACTGCATGCCACAATGAGTGAAAGGGAACTGGGGGCGGTGGTACATGCCACAATGGACAACATGGAAGTGTGCAGAGGAACTGTGGCAAAAGTACACAGGAGTCTGGGTCACATGGCTAGGTGGAGTATATCCAGGAGGAGGGAGGTGAACCACCCTCTGTAGAATGTCTTGGGAAGGCTGCATCCCGAGTACTGTATACAGTGCAGGAGACCACACCACAAGAGGGAAGTAGCACTGCTGGAGAGGGTCCAGAGGAGGGCAACCAGTATGATGCAGGGCATTTGAGGGAGGACCTATGAGGAGAGGCTGGAAGAGTGTGGGCTGTATAAGCTGGAGGAGGAGAAGAGAGACAGGGTGGTCATGATAGGGGTAACAAATAAAATAACAGGAATACACAGTGGTGGAGCCAAACAGATGTACAGACCACAGAAGAGGGCACAATCAGGGGGCATAAATGGAAGCTGGAGGTGGGATAATACAGGGTGGAGCGCAGGACACAGTATGTCACTGACAGGGTGGTGGCACCATGGAAAGCACTGCCTGGAAGTCTGGTAGAGAAGGGCATGGTGGAGGGCATCAAGAGGGGGTGGGACAGTGGCAAGGGTAAACCTAGGCTGAAGTTGACCCACACTGGGGCTGGGGGGGGGAAGCGAGCACCCAACAGGGGCTGCCTACCACACAGACACAACAGACCAGGAGGGTCAGTCTGCCTGCTGGCAGTATAGCAGTATGTCAGTACATCAGTATGTTAATGTAGGGAAGGTGATGTAGTGGCATGCAACATGCAGAAGACTGGTAGGATGTATGGATATAGAAATAAATGCAGTACAAGAAGCATACAACATGGTGTACAGCGGGATACAGCTGACCATGGCAGACCACCCCTGTATAAGAAGGACAGGTGTCAGCCCGACTGTCATGGTACAGAGGTGACCCAACAGAACATGTGTCACATACACAACAGCAGGACACAGGCAGCAGACATGGGTGTAGGCAGGAATACTCCACGCACAACAGGGTGTGCATGCTGATATAAGGGGGGGGTAACACATAGGCTAAGTATTGTGACTGTGTCCCATGAAACTTAACAAAGAAGATACTGTACCTGTCTGTAATGTCAGTCATAGGATTCGATTGTAGAAGTACTGGCCACTAATACTCCCCTTGCATCCCAAGGACAATACAACCTGACAGGCTCTGGGCTGGTATGTGGGTGTTACAGGGAACAATGCATGACAGTCATAGTCACCCATGCATGGCAACAACCGCTGTCATGGGATACAGAGGTTGTATGTATTGCGCCAATGAGGCGGCAAACATGGTCCTGGTGCACGGTTGTAAATAGTCTGGCTACAGTGGGGGGACACCCTAACGGGGGGATCAGTGAGTCCACACAGTGTGCATATCTGAAATCCCTGGCTACACCCCTGGCAGCTGAAATGGACAATACAGGCCATGCAGCCCTCCCTTGTACACAGGCAGCCTCACATGCCGGCATACCACATGAATGGTAGTGCAGATAGCATGCCCAGTACATGTGCCCTCCAAGCCACTGGAAGGTACATGCTGCAGCACAGCACTGGGATATCTGGAACAGCGCAGCCACCATGGCAGATCATCACTGTGAGCAAACAGCATAGGTGAACAACACACAATGCCACACCCAGCACTGCATCCTGAATGTGTGCCTGATAATGGCTGACACATACACTATACCCACACCACCTGTATATTTGGAAGGGAAACATGCAGCAGCACAATCAAAGTGCACCATATGCACAGGTTGCATAAAAATGGATTGTCCACAACATTCAGCCCAATCTCAGTGGCAACAGCCACAAACACATGTGTACAAATATGCACTTGGGAGTAATGCAGCACAACCCAGAACAGGTGCCAGCACAATCCTGTACAGTAAGGCAAGTAAGACCTGTCCAGTACAATGTGCCCATAACTGGGAACAGACATCTGACAAATGCCACATTACCCTGTCATAGAATGTAGTGCAGAACACAGTATCAGCTGCACAACAGCAGGAAGAGTGTGTGAGCCTGGCCCACACACACATGCACATTGCACAACACAAGCAAACAGCAGCCAGCAGCAGGTACATAGGACATGGTCAGGTAGAGGTAGGGGGAGCTGGACTTGGCTACAGACAGTCAGAACTGGCATCCATAGGCGCATGTGTGTAGCAAACCAATGCACACTGTAATAGACATCCGTTGCAGTGAGACAAGCAACACCAAACAAAGTATGACACACACAACAGTTATAACGTCTGGTAACAAGGGTATAGCCAAGGCAGTACAGAAACATTGCACTGTGCCAGACACCTCAGAAACACAGACCAGGTAGACCTGTACAAAGCAACTGTGTGAAGTGTACAACACAGATAAAGGTATGATGCATGGTGCCCCAGCTGAGAACAGTGTTCACCAATATGCACCCACGAACAGTGAGGCAGTATGTACACTGTATGACCACAAAACCAACCATAACATGAATGTACTTGGAGATGTGTCTGCCACACTGTGGGAATTGGGTGTCCATATATGTATTGGTTCTGGCTGGATACAGTGAATGAGCATTGGACAATCATGTGTCCATCTAGTAAACATGTCTCAATCCCCACAGGTGGAGGAGCCCAGGATGTCCCCACACTCACCGACACTGAAGAGATGGTAGGGCCACACCTGCAGGAGGTGAACATCAGAGGAGTCAGCCAGATGGACACCCTAGGCATGCATCTACAGGTGGGAGGTATGTACACATATATGCAACATACTGTATACATGACATGTATAGTGTACTATGGTTGGTGCCACATGCATGTGGGTAGGATGTCTCATGCTGTGTGGCATGCTGTGTGTGAGGGAAGCTGTACAAACCACACAAACTGTACATATGCAAGGGGATGAAAACATGGAATGTACATTGAGGTATGGCTACAGAACGCTGACATGAGCATGACACATGCCGTATGTGAATAACTAAGTGGGAATGAATGATGAGGGGGTAATAGCAATGGACAGAGAGACATGAACGTGAGTCACAATGATGCTGCAAACTATGTCCAACAATGATGGCAGAGAGCAGCATTGTGGGCATGACCATGGACTGAGGAAGGACTGGGACAAAGAGCCAATGAACAGGGAATGATGCAGTAAAGCAACAGCAGCACAACACGTAGATTGGACATGTAGTATGGTGACTGGTGGGTGTCAATGATCTGTAAGCAACATGTAACACACATAACTGGGTGGGAGCATGTACATATGCAGGTGACAGGAAGCAGTGGGTATGGGCAGCAGCAACACAGCAGGCAGGTCAGCATGAGAACACTGCTGTGATGGTATCTGCAGGTACACAACCACGTAATAGAGAACAGAGAATAGATGACCAGTACAGTCAGAAACACATCACCACACATCGTCAGTAACAACATACACATGGGTGGAACAGTGCAGATGTGAAGGGTACATGTGCCACGCACACACACACAAAGGTCAGCATGGTGAAGATGGGGAAACAGTGACATACATGCCCAATCCCTGTCCTAAATGCAGCAAGGAGGTGAGGCATGGATGTATGTCAGAGACACAGGTAGACCAGAACACTAAACACACTAGGCACTCAACGGTACACTGTTCACAATGTGTGAGGAGCACATGACCGGACAGGGTGAGAGGATACACAATGCAGAAGGTATGGCATGGCACAAGGATCAACATATGTGGATACTGTAAGACCTACAATACTGTCCCACATGGGAGACCAGGCAACATGACCTGTAGGCCTGCCCCAGGACAGCATTGGTAGCACACATATAGGGATCTGCCACTGGGAAGGGGGACGGGTGTTTGTGCAAATGTGCCACAGCACTACCAATGTGAGGTGCAAAACCAGTTGCAATAGAGAGATGGCCAGCAGCATGTGCCCTGCATTGCCACCAATAGCTACACTGCAGCTGTGAAGTACAGTAATGTAGGGCAATCAACAGCTGACAACATGCTGTCCCAGGGTGGTGCATACTGACAAGGTGGGGTATAACAGGAGGGATATGCACTGGAGGTGGGACACACAGGCCAAGGGCTGGCAACAGATACAGGAGGCATGCAGAGCTTTCAACAAGCAGGAACCATCTAATGCCTGTGGACATGAATGTATGTAGATGCTGGCATGACCACACACACAGGATATGGATGACAGGGAGCAGACAGAGAGGTAAAATATCAATGATATGGCACTGTGCATGGTCAAGTACTGTCATCGTGTCACCCACCATGCATCCCAATGGTATGTGGATCCTAGCGCATACCACCACCAATACCACAACCTCTACAAACACACCATGGGCACAAGGTGCACATCAGGTATGTGCCTATACCAACATAAGGCATGGCAATACACAAAGCTCTGTGTAATGCTTTGTGGCCTGTACATGACAGAGACTGCAGCAATGTGATGCATGTGGGCCACAGTACAGATATTGGAACAGTACAGGGGCACAGACACACACAATGCAGCTGGACATGATAATGCCCCTCACATACTGCAAGGGATACAACAATGTCCAATAGCGAAGCAGTTGCCTGACTGTGGGATGCGCACAAACAAGGGGGCAGAAGTGGTAGATGGGGGGAACTGAACAGAGGTGTAGTTAGCAGGTACAATGTCATGGGGATGGTGGCAGATACATGTAACGGCTGTACCAGGGTGGGTGTTGAGTCAAAGACACTGGGTGAAGCCAAGTATCTATGTGTGAGACCGTAGGCAATAATAATGGGTGGTAGGAGGAACCAGGTTGATGTGTCAGTAGCATCTGCAGCACAACCATGAACCAGGGGGTATGGGAGGTCCAGGTGGTAAATGTGGTCCACCCCTGCTGCAAGGTGAATGCCACAATGTAGAATAGGGAATGGCACTGTACACTGTTTATGCAGGAGGTGTGTATGCAGAGTGGCGAATACTGTAACTGTACAATGATGAAGTGTCAAAGTACAGATAATGAACAGCACACATGGTGCATGCAAAAGTGGTCAGCGCACAACAATGTGATGTGGGGATGTGGGCAATTGTGCAAGCACATACTGTGGATGTATGTGTCACTGCCACACATGGGTCTGTACTGTGAATGCACTGTGATGCACAGCACAGTGCAGTGTGGCAGCTTAAGCTGCACTGTCACATGTGTGACTGAAACAACACCAAAGAAGGTGGTGGCATGTGCAATGCAGTATGTGCCGGACAAACATCACTGCAGAACTGTACAGCAATGTGCCACAACACGCATGGCAACACTGTACACATGCATGATACTGGCTGAGGTGGAATCACTCAGGTGTGCAAATATGAGCATCCAAATGAGGGTTGACTGGGAATATGGGTACTGGCCTGATGTGATGGACACCTGGACACAGCAGTACATGCCTGACACTGACATATGTCCAGCATGGGCAGGTGACATAGAAGGCAACTAAACACACACAGTAATGGCTACAACATGTCCATAGGGACAGCAGATACTGGAATGATAACAACAGGGCCACGATGTGCATAGCAGAGGATGTGCCATGGGTCCACACCATGGAGTCCATGTCTGCACAGGGCTGTGTGGACAATACTGTGTATAGATATGGCAGCATCCACACAGGTTGGGGCATATAGTGACACATGTGCCATGATCCGCTGGCCCACTGTGCAAACCCAGCAATAGGACGATAACAGTAGATATCCAAACACAACAGAGTGATAAGGGCAATGTCACAGATGGTATATGTATGGCATGTGGAATGTGGAGAAACAGAATGGGTGTGGGAGCACATGGTTGATCACAACAATACACAACACACAGCAATACATGTCAAGACACAACAGCATGGTGAGCGCTGCAGCTACACATGTGCCTGGCACCCTGCCCCCAGATGTGTACAGCTGCAAGGGGACTACTAACACAGAAGCAACAAACACACAATGGGGTGTGTGTGCATGCTCGTATGGCAACACAGACAATGATTGGCCATGGTCTGCCATGCACATACTGCACAATGCACTGTGTACATGCACTAACATACAGACTAACTGACAGCAATGCCTTCAGCAGAGGCATAATGGTCAGACTAGTCCATGTGAATGCCAGCAGCTGCACAGAGGGCAGATATGTCTGCACACCCCCCACAAGAGTAATGATGTCCCCAGTCGCAGATGCAGCAGCTGCAGTGGACCATATCAGATGTCCCCCCCCACCTTTTCCGACCCCACTCAACCCAGCCACAGTCCTCACCCATACCAGCACCCCTGACAGCACATTACATGGCACAAACACCCTTCCAGTGACAGAACACCCCACCCACGCCCATCTGTGCCTGCCCCAAGCCAACTGACATGTGTGCAGCCGCCACCCTCCACCCCCCTTGGGGCACCCTGGCTGTGCCCCTTTAATGATCCCTGCCACATCCTGGGACCCCCTGGCATGTCACCACTTACCATCCCCCCACCAGGGTGTACATCCGAGGCCCCTGGGCACCACCACATGGATCCACACCCTGGTCCCTGGAGCATATATGTTGCCCTCCACTGGACCCTCCCTAGGAATGTAACATCCCTCTACAAATGTCACCATAACTGCACACATACCTAGAGGTGTTGCAGTACCAACCTGTAGTACAAGGGTAGGAACACTGCCACCCCTCTGGGGGTGGTCCCCATGATGATGCAGACTGACATCCTAGGTGCCCTTGTTGTTGCCCACGTACATGTCTGGGCAGTGTAGCATGACAACTACCACTACTCCCATGGCCCTCTCACACACCAGCACTAGAATAACATCCCCACCAAGTGTATACCCATGGCTGGTAAACCATCTCCCAGGTGCAGATACGTGCAGCTCCCTGCATGAACCCCAAGTGCCCTGATATTGGACAACCCTGTCAGAGCCTCCAGATCTGCCTGCAAGGCTACCCACCCCACCCCCACAGCCACCACTGCACTCAGCCCTGAGTCATCTGCAAATGGACACTGTCCACACCTGTGCTCCCATCGCATGACTGAGACATAGGTGTGACCGGGGTGGTCCCAGCACTGGCCCCTGTGCCAACACAGTAATAACTCACTCTGGGGATGAGGCTAACACCCCAACACCTCACTGTGAGTATGTTCAGAGTGCCTAACCCACTCCACTGAACAACAGTCTCTCCAACCCCATATCTGTCAGTGTAGCCATCAGGCCAATGTGGTGTACAGACTCAATTGCATGCTGATGTACAGAAAGGGGTGTTCCCTCCGCCACTCCAGTCCTGGGCACTTGGCACCCAGACATCGACGTACACAAGGCTTGTTCAGCACATTCATCCCATGCCACAGCCATGCAGCCAATCATCCAACTACCCATGCCACTGAAGGACACCCCCTAGCCCATCCATGCCAATACCCACCAACATCATGCATACCACCAATGACCGGCCACCAGGCCAACACATCCCTGCCTCATCCCCTGACCCCGTCATGTGGAACAGGACAACATGGGCCACCCTCCAGTTATGGGACACTCATCCAGTCCTCAGGGAGATGTTGCAGTGCACCACCCAGGACTGCCAAGACATCTGCCCGGTCCCCCACCACCCTGGATTGAATCCCACATGGCCCACATGTGGCCTGTAGCTGAAGGGACCTAAAATCCCTTGTACCCCCCTCACTTGGGATCTCAGCTCCCACCCCCTTCTCTAGAGCACCCTGTTCCGCTGTCCATGGTGGCCACTCCCAGTTCCCATATCTGGTGAGACCCCTGAGCTGTACCAGTCCAATACTGTCCCCTCCTGTGCCTCCACACACCATACAGGACAGTGCCATTCCAACCCCACTGGTACACATCACAGCTAGGTCCCAATGTAGGACCACTGTCTGTTCCCCAACCCCCTGTGCCCAACCCACCTATAGCCACTTCCAGTTGAACCACAACCTTACCCCTTCATCCCCCTAGGCAAGTAAGGAACCCCATGTCCCCAACAGGATCCCCCTGGCCACGGACAGCCCCGTGTCCACCAATGCTGCAGGCACCATCCTGGTAACCCTGTAGGCTGTCTGTCCAGACTCCCCCTGACCCCTCCCAGTCCCTAGGCCCTTGAAGCACCTAAAGGATGCTGATCTGTCCCATGGAGCACAGGTGGCACAATGTACAGCATGGGTGCTACCTGTAGGCACTATAAACCAATGGAATGTGCAGCCATAGTGGTTCAGACAGGCTGGAGCAACCAGTGCACACACACAACATGGCTGGGGTACACCAGCATTGTGTCGGCAACCCTGTGCCCATGCCACAGTATTGCCTGCAGTAGTGCAGTGCCAGACAATAGCCATGTGTGTTGTAGGGTTGGTCACAGGGGGCCATGGTCGATATCAGTCAGACACTGCAAAGGAATTGACATGGTGATTGTGCCCAACATGTCACACTAGGAGTATAATAGCAGGCCCAGAGTCCACAGCATGGAACAAGAGGGAGGCTATGTACAGGGGAATGTGATGGAGGTACATGACACATTAAGCATGGTGGAGGCATGGACCAGCCATCCCCAGGATGTGGTGGACACATCAATAGTGCAGGGCAACAATCAGGCATTGGATAGGCATGAGGGTGTGATACAGATGTATATGAATAGAAAGGCCATTGGCAGACAACAGGACCATGGCACGTTCAAGTTCAAGTTTATTGCAGGAAAACTCCATTGAGCAAGCTCATTCACAAGGAGGTCCTGTGACATAAACACTTAAAGTACAAACACAGATAGGTAATAACAGTATATACATGAAATGCACATTACATGATACAGGCTGGATATACATACAAGGGTACCACATAGGGTGACCGCAGGTGGTAAACATTGATATGAGACAGGGAAGCATCAGTGGTTGCATACTGATAAATGAAACATGATGACTGGTGTGTGCAATACATATACAGTATTTTGGCAGCTAGAACAAACAGCAGTCTACAACTGATATGGGGGGGAGGAGTGATTTGATAGAGTAGCAGTGGAGCGTAAGCAAAGATAAAGCCAGGAGTAGAAGGGGAAGGGAAAGCAGTTAATATGACAAATCAATTATACCTTACCAGTGGATAAATATGGCACACGTGGGGAAGGAAGAGACTTAATGATAGTTACACGTACATGAGGTGGGAATGCAATGGGCAGACTGGATGGGCTGTGCAGTCCTCAATTGATGTCAATGTCAGTATGGCAAACACACAGCACATGCAGACATGAAACACCATGCATGTGGGAGGTTACACACACTGTAAGGCAATGGTGATATATGTACAGTGCACCATGTAGACAGCACCATGGCAAGCAGTGGTGACCCGGGAACAGTGACTAGCCATGTTGCACTGTGTAACATGGACATGTGTCACAATGCCACATAGCAGGATGGACGGATGCTGACAATGGGTTCATACACATGGGTGTTGTGTAGCTGGCCACACAGACAACCATGACTAAACATGTGTGGCACCCACCGACCGGTGGGCACATGTCTGTGACATGCCATGGCGATGCCAGGAGGGTGGCATGATCAAATCAAACGTGTCTGTAGGATAACAAACCAATGGACACATAGCAGTAGATGTGGACACATTAGACACATGCACACTGTCCGGATCATGCATGGGATAGACATGACCACGCTGGCCTGAGTGGTGTGTGACTTGTCATGTGTAGGCATGATGTACACCCTCAGACATGTCATTCCAGTGGAACAGAGCTGGAACTGTGATGCACAGTGGGCGTGATGTGTACTGTATACATGTCCCTCAGTACACGTGCAGTGCAACAACACTGTACAAACCTTAATGTTGGTATGTATTGAATGTGCACTGGGGCACACTACTGTGAATAGATGCCACTGAGCCATACACAGAGCCACACACCTGCAATGCATGGACCCAATACAGACAGATGGATGCGCATGTGCAGTGCTGCATGTGTGTGTGTGCTCACATGAGGGCAACAGCATGTGCAGTACGCATGCCGGCAGTGTCCACATACACATCATGTCCCATGTGAAGATGGGATGGTAGTTGTAAATGATAATGGAGTAGCAGACAGAGCACAGGTACAGCTTGGCATGAATAACAGCGGCAGTGACTGCACCGAACTGTAGCATAATGTACACTGTGCCATGTGCCACAGTAGTGTGCCATGGGGACCCTGTTGTGTAACACATGAAACTGTACAATGTCACATTGCATGGAATGTATGCCTTAGTAAGGGATGGACACAAGCACAGTCAGGTCATAATGTGTATGTTGTTGCACATCTGTAGGTGACATTGGGAGACCAGTGCAAGATCTCCCACCACCACCAGGTGAGATGCGGTACCAGCAACATGTGGACACCCAACACACCACAGCATCTGACCAACAGACTGCAGCAGGGCATTCAACAGAGCCACAGACAATAGATGGCATTGACATGGGGGAACGAGACAGACAGCTGCATGTAGAGGAGCATGAGGACAGTGTCCCCATTGAGAACATTGCAGAGGACATTCCACCGTCCACCCCGGACAGGTCCCCTGTGAGTGGTCGCATCTCGGGGCTGTCATTAGATGACTTTCGGTTGGGGACACCCACATTACTGCAGAGTCAGCAACAGTCTGAGGGTGATGCTGATGATGTTCAGAGTGACCGTAGTCACTATGGTGATGCCATACTCAATGCAGAGTGGCAGATCTGTGTGGCCATAGGCAACCTGCAGGATACCCCCTCACAACAACATGAGAGTAGCTCAGAGCACACTCATCAGCTGATAGATGATGTGCAGTCAGTAGCAGCAGCAGTGCAGCAAACTAACCAGACACAGTGCTAACTGAGCGCAAACACAGTGGGTGCACTACATGTGATCTCAGGTGCCACTGCTGGGCAGAATACCATAATGCAGCAGCACACTGATCTGTTGCGTGCCATGCATGACACACATATGTCCATCATGAGAGAGGTATGTCAGATGCTGTCAGTGCAGCATGCAACACAGGGGAATCATGTGGCGGCACTCGACAGATTGGTGCAATGCAACGGTTAACCGATACATTGACAGCAATGGGCAGACCACATGTGGGCATGGCTGAGCCAGTGGCCCTGCACACAACCATGCCTGACACATCCACTGCCAGGGGCCAAGTGACTACCGGTGTCATCACACATAGCCCACTACATGCATGTGATCCTACGCTTGTACATACACACACACAGCAGAGCGCCCTATGCTGTCACATGATGTGATAGAACACCGTGAAATAGCTGCAGGTGGGGACATGAGCAGGGACGAGGAACACAGTGCACACACACTAAGCGTGCAACATGGGGAGGCCTGAGAGGCCACTGCACGATCCCAAGCACTCACCACACATGTGTTACGGCACCCATGGTGGCCACACCACAGACACTGCAGGTAGGGGACAGCAGAAGCACACAGTCTGAGGCCATGTCAGAGATGCAACATACCAGTGGCAGTGGCAGCACACAGGGAGATGCAAGCACAGGGGAGGTATGTACTACGCGGGTGACAGACATGTCAGCAACTGACAGTGCACAATCCAAATAAAAGAGAAAGAAGCACAACATGGGCAAGGTGCATGTAAGCAGTGATGAGACACAGGCCAAACAATAGCAGGGACATAAGAGATGGACGAGTGCCCATCAGGCGCAAAGGGCAGCACAGGCAGACAACAGATATGGCACCCAGGACACACAGGGTGTGCCCACAGCAGAACAGGCACCAACAGCAACAGCAACACTGACAGGATCCATAGCTAAGACTACATAGACACAGACAGTGCCTGGGAGGATGGAAGGGCAGGACACAGTGAAACATGTTGGCAGGGGATGTCCACCTAAGAAGTGGTAGACACTGGGATGTGATGTGGTACACCAGGCCCCTGAGCGTTGTGCTGCACAGCCAGGGACAGGCATATATAACACAACATAGGTTACTCAGATGTGAACCTTCACAGGAACACATGAACCTGCATGGACAGGCATGGTGGAGCACCTGTATCGTGCTGGAGTTAAAAATGTCCTCCACATACTGTGCACCATTACATAGGGGATGTATATAGTGATGTAAACATGGACAGTCCAGTAGTGCATGGCACCATGAGCATTGCAGTGTTCTGGTATGACATTGGATATATTGAGTACATGATACAGTATGACAAGACCACTGATGGCATCATGAGGTAATGGTGTTACAGATGGCAATTAGCCTGATGGAGGGGTTATCCAGTTAATGTATGTCTGTACAACATGGAATATCAATGTGTAGTGTGTGATTGGTGGACAGTGTTGTTCACCGGTACATACAATGAAGCTGTGACAACTATTACTCTGTGTGTGTGAGACTCTCTGATATCCCCAAAGAGTGGCAGGACTGTGTGTTGTTGCGCAGTCTGTGTCATTCCCTGGCACACTGCCGACGAACAGCCATGTGTCATGTGGCAGGCCTCATTACTGTGTGATGGCAAATACATGTACAGCATGCACAGCACCAGTGCCACTGAGCACATCCCAGGCATGTGTCTGCCCAGCACTAGAAACATAGAATGTGACGGCAGATAAGGACCACTTGGCCCACCTAGTCTGCCCATTTTCCTACCTAACAGATAAGCTGCAGATCCTAGTTAACCAACAGCTTACTTCCTCCTACCCCCCAACTAGGACTGCCTTATGTCTGTCCCATGCATTCTTGAATTCCCTCACTGTTCTTGACTCCATGACCTCCTCAGGGAGGCTGTTCCATGCATCCACAACCCTCCCTATGAAAAATACTTCCTTACATTACCTCTAAGCCGCCCCCCTCTATCTTAAAATTGTGCCCCCTTGTTCTTGCACATCTCTTTTTCTGAAAGATGCTACCCTCTTGGACTTTGTTGATTCCCTTGAGGTACTTGAAAGTTTCTATCATGCCCCCTCTCTCCCTTCTTTCCTCAAGGATATACATATTAAGCTCCTTTAGTCTTTCTTCGTATGTCTTCTGGTACAGACCCTGTGCCATTTTGGTTGCCCTCCTCTGGACAGCCTCCACTCTATGTCTTTGTGGAGATGGGGTCTCCAGAACTGCACACAGTACTCCAGATGGGGTCTCACCAACTGTCTGTACAGAGGGATAACAACTTCCTGTTTTCACTATTGATGCCTCTCCTATGCATCCCAGTATCCCGCAGCCTTCCTTACTGCCTTCTCACATTGCTTGCCCACCTTTAGGTCATCTGATATAATTACCTCCAGGTCCCTTTCCATTTTACTGTTGTCAGTATCTCCCCCATTGTGTACTCTTCCCTTGGGTTTTTGTTTCCCAGGTGCATTAACTTGCACTTCTTTGCACTGAATCTGAGCTGCCATACATCTGACCATTCCTGCAACCTTGCCAAGTCCCTTCTCATTCTTTCCACTCCATCTTGTGTATCAACCCTGTTGCAGATCTTTGTGTCATCTGCAAAGAGACATACTTTTCCTTCCAGTTCCTCTGCAATGTCACTTATAAAGACATTAAAAAGGACTGGTCCTAGTACTGAGTCCTGCGGTACCCCGCTAGTAACCCTCCTTTCTTCACTGTGGACTCCATTTACTACTACCCTTTGAGTCCTATTGTTCAGCTAATTTTTTATCCAGGCTACCATCTTGGGACCCACTCCAAGGCTGGTTAACCTGTGTATTAATCTTTTGTGTAGGACTGTATCAAATGCCTTGCTAAAATCTAGGTAGGCCATGTCCACAGCCCTTCCCTGGTCTACGACTTTGGTCACTCAGTCAAAGAAATCAATTAGATTCATCTGACACAACCTTCCCATTGTGAATTCATCCATTGTGCATTGAAACACATGTGCAATACTGTACAGGGGTGATAGACATCCACCGGGCAGTGCTTAGCGCCAGCCCACAGCTGTGTGTCTGAGGGAGGTGATAGCTATTGGAAATGTGTAGCATGGCCCTGCCTAGTATGTCAAGGGTCCCACAGTGTCCTGGCATGGGACACATGTTGCAGTCGCACCATTGGTGTATGCCCAACATGTGCAATGGCCATGACACAGGTGGACATGGGCCATAGCCAAGGTGCCCCAGGGGTCTGTGACTGGGAGTGTACTGAGAGGCATATGGCAGTTGTGTAGCCACACAGGCCACATAGTGATGTACACAGATATGCAAGGGCATCTGCCTGTGACCTCTGATAACACTACAGGGACTGCATTCAGCACAGGACAGGACTTCTGACCTGCCAGCACAGGGCTGTGTTGCATGTGCCCAATGTACCACAGTACTGCAACATCATGGGGTGGCCAAACATGCCACTACCACAGCATCCTGCATAATGTGTATGTTGCATTGGCATGGCATGGCCCACAGGAGGTGTGGATGCCATGCATGCTGACTGTAGTGCAACAGACACATGTTGCATATGTGGCAGACCAGAATGCAGCAACATGGTGATGCACAGGTGTAGGGGACACCAGAACCATGTGCTGTGGGATGTCCAGTAGCATTGTACCTGTAGCCATTCACCAGTGTATGTGTCCCATCCATGCAGACATCTGTAGCATGTCCTTAGATGTGCATATGTCATGCCGTGGATGTGTAGCAACATAATGGTGGCACACGGCACAGGATCTGCCTGTGATGTAGACGGCCATAGTACAGTGACCATAGTGCTGTGTGTGTCTGTTGCCTGATACCGCTAGGTAGCCTGTACACATTCCCTATCCACCATTGTACATGTGTGGCATTGCCCTAGCTGCAGGCCGTGACATGTGTGAACCATGTGATAAACTAACAGCAGGCATGTGGCCCTGGATTGCCTAGTGTGTACATGGCAGCACATAGCCCATGTTGTACATGATGAACATGCACCATGATCATTGTGACAACTCTGTGAAACACCACATGGGGTACAGTGTGGCTGCCTGCATGCTGTCCCCTGGGCTGGGTGAAGAAATGACCCAGATGTATGCAACATACAGTGCATGTGGACCCTAAAGGCAGGGCCATGCAATGCTGTCCCATGCAGCCATGTGCACCATGCTGCACTGGATGGGTGTCACATGTACTGTACACACACAAGCATGCACTTGGAGGGGTGGGGACCCCCCAGAGGGACACAGTCCTGGATGCATGGGAGTATGTTACATGCACATGCTGCATGTGCACATGCCCATGGACCTTAACAGTCCTGTTGCTGTGGTCACTGACAGTGCCCCTGTGTAGGCAGTGGCAGACAGTGGGACTGGTGCCTGCTAATGTACCTGTCGATGCTGCCTCCTGCCACACAGCATTGTAGGGATGTGCACTCTGAGTGCTGTGTGGCAGTCCCCAAACTCTAATATGTACATGTGGAGGGGTGTTCATGTAGGCCCATGAGGTATGTTACCACATGACAAGTGTCTGGACATGTACAACACTGATGTCACCATGCCAATCCAAGGGGCAGCATGGATGCAATGCACCTGGACCCAGCATCATGTCATATGGTGGTGGTCAGGGTGCCACCATCCCTGCAGAGCCCCCCCATGACATCATGCCCCATGGGACATGTTGGCCAACCTACCTTGTACAACACATTGGGTGGGCCATCAGACATGTATAGGTAATCATGCATGCTCATGGTGATAGACACGTGTAGATAGGTACCACACCCATTCTGGGAACCAGATATGAAATATTGCCCCATGAGTTGCACCTGTCCACAGGCCATACAGTATGTCAGGGGCACAGACAGAACATGCATTGCAGTAACAGCAACACTAACCAAGCCACAGTGGCAATCCTGTACAGAACACATACATGGGCCCTATGCAGCCTGACAGGGACCAGGCCAGATGCTATGTCCATCATATGGTGTTGGGCCATTGTGGCTGAAGCATGCAACAGCATGTCATGGTGGTCCTGAGTGGACTGGCTAGTAGTTGGCAGGACTGACAAACTGGATTAACTGTGACCGCTAATCCTGATAGGTATAGCTACATGTTGCACAAATCAATGACAGTTCAATGACAATGTTGTGGAAGTGTGTTTACTGACTGTTGCACTGTACACTGTCTGATACACGTGTGGGAGCAGTCATGCTATACTGTGTTGTGCCATATCATGTGAGATAGCTGTCTTGTTATACAGGTGTAGAGCCCAGTAACCGTTCACATGCTGGGTGATATGTGGTCCATGGGGAATTCACACCCCAAGTGATGTACTTGTACAACAGTTAGTCCTAGGGATCACAATAGGCTACCACAGACTGCCCCCCCCAGCAACTACACAGTTGACCCATCACGGGTGCTGATCAACAATACCCACACTCAGAACAAGCCAGTCATGTATGTAGCACACCTTAGCATACGAGGGGTATACAGTGCTGACACAAGTGGTTGAGGCACTGTTGCATGCATTACTGGTAACGTCGCTAGAAGCAGTGTCTGATGAGCCTTTCCCATGCCTGGCATGTCAATGCTGCCTGACTGGACTGGCCCCATGCTGGTGATGGTGGTGATGGTGGCGCTGGCATTCCTTGGGCAACATAATCATCATCATCCTTTTGCAGTGCCTCAGGTGCTGGAATCCGGTGGGACAGGGCAATGTTGTGTAGTATGCAACATGCTACGATTATCCTGCATGCCTTCTCTGGTGTATACTGCAGTGCTCCCCCTGAGGTCGACAGACACCGGGACCACATCTTCAGTAGACCAAACATACGTTCAATCACAGAATGTGTCCGTGTATGTGCAGCACTGTACCTCTCCTCCTACTGCATCTATGGTGCTGTCACTGGTGTCATGAGCCTTGGCCTGAGTAGATATCTGCTGTCACCTGCAAAGGAAATGAATACAAATCACATGAGACATGTAATGGGCTGTGTACACTTTCATAATACCAATAGTGTGATGTCTGTACATCCACACCCCACTGTGACAACAATGGGATGGTCACATACATGCAACACAACACTACGTGGACCTCACTACTCTTGCAGTGTACAAATGACAGGGCAGCAGCACATATGTCCCTGGTGCCATGTAAGACTGCATGGCCCATCATTTGACATAGCCCAGGTATGGGTAGAACACAGTACTCACAGGTCCATCATGCTATACTGGTTGACTGATGCGCTCCAGGGTGGATGCAATGCCGTGATGGTGGCCCTGCTGAGATGCCCAACCACTGACATGTATGCGGGGCACCAGGTAGGGGGGCAATGCCCCTCCCTGCATTATGGGGCAGTGTTGTACTTATTGTGTTCCAGCCCCTGGCCCCAGCCCCACAGCCCCCCAGACCAGATGTCACCCCCCCTGCTAAGAGCTATGATGGCCCCCCTAATCACATACTGGACCACAGGCATGACATTGTGTGAGGCAACATACCCCGTGCCTTGTGTTGCAGCAGCATGATGGGTGAGAGACATATCAATGCCTGTTGCCATCCCATAGCAGCACATGTCCACATGTGCCACACATGTACAGTTGCGTGATGGAATACTGTCAAATGCCATTGTTACACCTGCCCATTTGCACACTCAGCTGGGCGCTGCGGGCCCAGGGGAATGTGCCCTAGCCTGGTATGGTGTGAATGTGCCAGATATGCACACCGGCCACACAGTAGCTGTGACTGTTGACACATCCTGGGTGTAGCATGGACATGTGCACCACTGCATGCACACGTGTTCATGTTAGTAATGCTGATACCACACACAGGTGGCCACAGAAAGGGGATGGGGGTTGCTGTCATGGGCATACCTGCAGGACAATGCACCATCACAGGCCATTGCTGCTGCAGATGATGGGCAAACAAGGACCTACAGCCTGTGCAGGAACATACCATGAAGTTACTGCACGTGCATAACAATGACAGCCATGTTTGCACACATGCATGAATTAGCCGTGGAATTCACATATGTGAGTGATTTTGCCATGAAAATAATGCATGTGCATGGATTGTGCAGTCACGTGTCATGCACATGCGGGAACATGTGCATGTACCGCACAGAGTTCCACTGAGTTATGTGAAGCCTGTTGGAAGGGTGTGTCAGTTTGTGCCATGACTAGTTTTGTACAGTTACGGTAACAGACAGCTGATAATGGCAGGGAGGGTCAGGGCCCCCAATTTCAGTGATGCAGGGACAGCAGCATTGCTGGACCTCATCAGGGAGCATGCAGCCATATGGCTGGCACCTGGGAGGGCATTGCATTCACCCAAGAAGAGGGACAGGGTCTGGCGAGCAATCGCCAGAAACCTATATACCTCATGAATGGTGTGCACAGGACTGTGACCCAGTTGAAGCACAAGTGGAATGATGTGAAGCAGAGGGAGCCACACTTGTGCGGGCTGGTGGCACCAGAATGTGTCAGGAGGCACAGGGGAAAGCTGAAGGTGAGTACATGGCCGTGTTATGTGTGATGTCATATCTGCATGGTGCTAGCATGTGTTATGTCCACATATTATGACTGTCATCATTACAGTGTATCACAGACTGCAGACTATAGCCATGCGCTGTTGGTATCAGTGTCCCTGGATGTTGTGCATGGTGTGTGTGGCCATGCCCTAGATGGCACAGCACCACATGTCTGCATGACCCCCTGTCCAGTGTATAGTGCACCACACCTACAGTGTAACATTGTACTGGTACACCCAGGTCATGCCCACAGGGCCATGACACCCCCTACTGACAGTCACAGGACTGCATGTGTGGTGTAGCATGTCACCGGTGCCATGGTCAAGAGAGGTGCACACCAGTACTGTGGTGTATGCTACATGCAGTGGTGCTGGTCTGTGTCATCGAATGTCTTGGATGGTACTGGGTGTATCATGCATCTGGCACAGTCAGGCCATGCTGGTGATATGCTACATGGTCCACCTCCACACCCTGAAATGTGCCATGGAAAAGATGCCGCCCATGGCCAGTCCATACATGACACCAAGCCCATGTCATCTACATTGCTCGCATACATGATAGTACTCTGTACAAGCAGGACAGCTGGCGCAGGCCTGTCAGTGTGTCACGGCTCACCCCACAGTGCATGTAACAAGGTCACACATGGCAGGTGACGGGTAGGATAGCATGACTACATAGTGTAATGCCTATCATTGTCACAGTCAGACACATTGTTGGCTGGCACCTTACAGCTGTGTCATGGCTATGGCCTGTCGAGATGTGCATGTTCTGTTGGTGTGTGGTGTCACAACACCACATGCCTTGATGCGGTACATGTGGTGCAATGGATAGCAGTGGGCATATGGTACAGTACATGTGCTGTGACTTTAAGGCCACAGCTGTCAACCGTCATCAGTGCAGGCATGCATAGCCGTATGGTTCATGTGCACATACCTACATACTGTCCCTGCTATGATGATAACACTCAGTCCCACATCCAGGGAACACAAGGTTCATGGTGGCGGTCACCCACCATCCATGGGTAGCCTGTGCTGCCACCACATGGCTTGTGTAGCTACAATGGTGTGTCACCCGCCAATGTCCTGTGCAGATACCTGTGTGTTGTGTTGGCAACAGTCAGCACCCAGCAGTGACAGCTATGTTTCATGTTGTTAACTGTACCACACCAGCATAAGTCAATGTTTTGGGCTAGGGGTGTTGTTCGGCATGGAACTTCATGGACATCCCCACACAGGTGTGTTCAGTGTCAGGGTGACACGCTCCAGCCAGAGGCAGTTGGCAGCTGCAGGTGCTGCACAGGGACCAAAGCCAGTGACCACTGCACATCAACGTCTTGAGTAACATTTATAAAGCTACCAACTTTCCAAGGCCTAAAACTGGGGCGGTCCATCCTGGCCATGATCCCCCAACCCACTGTATCACTCCCACGGGCACCACTGCAGACAATGCTGCACACAATCAATTAAATGTTGCTGCTTGCTGTGGCCATGCCACCCCACAGTAACACCAGTAGCGAACATCCAGATTAAAACAATACATCATTCTGCTGCACCAAGTTCCAAATCATGATGTACAGAAAGTTAATAAGAAGCAAACCTGCTTTAAACTGTGATCAGACATTCGAGCTGCATGTATTGCTCCTCCTGACGGTCCCATCCAACCTGCTTATACTCACCTCAGTTGCTGAGCAAACTTCACTTCAGTGACTCCCACCACCACACCAAATTATTTTCACACACTTCAATACAGCTCATCAGGTTTGGGTACCTTAGTTCACTACTGCCGGATTCTTCTCTGCCTGGAGTCCCTCTCCGCTGCTGGCAGACAGGTGTCTACATGCACTTGTTTGCTCTACTACCCTGTCTAATCTAACAGGAAAGAACATGCTCTACTGTGCTCCCACTGACATGCTTGCGGTGCAACACAGGTGTAGGGATTGAAGTTGCAAATTGTTGTCCAACTGAAGCAGCACCATGGTGGTGCTGAAATAACTGTCACTCACGGATTAGCAGTCAGGGCCCCCAAAAAAAGGGACAAAACTGGGACAAGTGAGAAAAAACCAGGACAAAAGTGACATTTTGTAAAACTTATGGGGACACTGGGACATGCTGCCTAAAATAGGGACTGTCCTGGGAAAATAGGGACTGTTGGTAGCTTTAGACATTTACCTTGCATTATTATCTTTGGGAGGGGCATTTGCAGGCACTACCAGTCATGTTTGGCTGTTGGGGAGGTACCCTGGGGCATGGTCACTCCATGTGCATGTGCATGTGTATAGGTGCACATCATAGTGTGTGGTGGGGTAGTCTGTGAAGGGGGGACCGACCGCTAGAAGTGGGACTGGTGCCATTACACAAGGCATGTGATATGCATGTGCAGGGGTCCACAGTAGTCCAGTACTGTGCCATTCACAGGGGCCATGCTATGTTGGGGCATGCATGGGCGGGCTGTTCCTGTATGGGTAGTGTGCTCAAGGGAGTCATGTTGCTGTACACCTACAGTGGTAGGGTACAGGTCTGTCTGGTGGGTAGGGGTTCCACAGTCAGTAGCTACACATGCCCTTCTCCCCCCAACAAGTGAGTGCCCCAGAGTGGGACCACTAGCGTGGCATGTGTGTGGGGTGGACGGGAACGTTTATGGCTCATTGTTGCCGCAACTGCCAGGGGGTGCATGCATACCCACAGACAAGCCACTGCCACTCTGTGCAGGTGTGCAGCAGGACACTGCAGACATAGCACATCCTATGCATGCACAACACTGGATGTGTGATGTGTTGTCTATTGTGGCCTGGCACCTGGTACATGGTGAGCAGATGCTGAGGGTGGGAGTGCAACCTAGGTGCTGAACAGCTGTTAATGTTCATCAGCGGTGTGTGAGCTGCTAGGATGTTGGGTGTATGGGACCATTGCCATGAATCTGGGTGTTGGATACAGTGCCTGTGGTACACCCTGTGACACAGACACAGTGGGACCTGCCTGGTGACGTGTGACAGGTCACAGTGGGAGGTGTTGCAGGAAAGTGGCTACAGTGAATGTGGGTGGGGTGGGACTAGCTGTGTTGGATTGTGTCATGGCATGCAACACACATGCATGTCTGCAGGCCATGTTGGGGACATGGTGGTACAGTACCTGGTGCCACTGTACTGTGCAGCAACTAGGTATGGACATACCGGTACACATTCCCTGGATGTGTGATGGTGTGAGGAACATGCCTGTGACCTGGCTGCCTGCTGGGAGTGTGCATCACCACCTCCTTTATGTGTCACATTGCCAATAGTACCGCCCACTACTGGCCCATGTCCCTGTACACCAACTAGGGGGCCATGAATCACCATGATGAGTGTTGGTAGGATGGAACAGCTGCTGTATGGCCGACCTCCCAGGGATGGCTGCATATGTAGCTGAACAGTACACCAAGCAGGTATGTGCTACTGGGACATGTACCTGGGATTGTTGTATGTTGTGATAGCCACAGTTGGCCATTCAGCTGTGCTAGGGGTGTATGGGGGATGTGGGTAGCTGGTAGGGTGTACAGTGCATCTGGGAATGTAGTACTTTGTTGACGCCATAGGTGGACCATGACGGTGGCCATGGTGGTACAAGGTATGTGACCGGCACACTGGCATCCGGACAGCTGTGTCATGGACCGGCCATTGGGGGTGGGGGTTATGGGACAGCTAAGTGATTGACAGGGTGGGATGTATGCACATGAACACAGGTGTGCAGTCATACATAGGGGTGTGTGCATGGATGTTGGAGGATCGACAGCATGCACAGCATGTGTCCACTAGTCTTGTACCCAGGGTTGTGTGGTCCTCAAACATGTTGCATGTGTCACAAGAGGCACCCTGGGTGGGTGATTGCATGATGGTCATGTGGCCTACAGGGGACAGGGCACAGACATGCCATGGGCGCTGTGTGTGGACACGTCTGGGAGACATTTGTGGTCCCCCACAGTTGGCCAGACCACTGTCAGTATGCCTCTCAGGACCAGTGTCTATCATGTGCAGCATAACCCTGCACACAGCATGTGTCCTGGTATGTGCTGTTGCACCATGTGGTGACTATTCACATGTGGCTAGACCATTACTGCAGGTGCATCCAGACCACTGCTCTGCACATGATCTCTGTGGCGGCACATGGACAGCACCCTGTACAGTGATGCAGTTGTGTTGTGTGTGTGTCAGTGGACCCCAGGACAGGTAGCAACACAGGTCAGTCCGTGACAGTTGTGCATCATCAGACAGGGGTGAGTACTATGCTGCGGCCAGCAAACACATGTGTGATGGTCATGCAGTGCACATCCAATATGTACTGTGTGGTGGGCAAAGTGGGCCTATGCTCCATGTGTCCAGTACATTGCTGGTATGTGCATTGTTGAATGCTAGGATGGTCCCTTGTTACAGTGATGTGCCACAGGGCATGCAGCACATGCTGTCGGTGTGGGGAGTGGCACATCCCCATGGCGCATATATATATATATACATGTGTGACGCCACACAGTATGTGGATGGTGTGTGTGTGTGTGTGTCACTAGTGCTGTTGACTGTGGCAGACTCACATGGGACGCAGAGTGTGCGCATTCAGGTTGCACATGACTAATGCATGTGGGCTGTGTTGGTTGTCATGGAGTGATGCAGGTGTCCCCAGTGTGGCTGACAAAAGGCCACTAATATGTGTCACCCCTGTCCCTGTTTGGGCCATTGTCGGTAGATACATACTGCAATGGTTCATTGCATGTACCCAGCATATCTGCTAGCTGTTTGGTGCTGTATGGTTGTAGTGCACACAGGCAGTACATGACACAGCGGTGTCCACATACCGACCTAGTACCAACCCACATGATAGCGGTGTCATGGGTGTAGGCAGGCATACTCCAAGCACTCCATGGTGTGCAATGTTATATGAGGGGGTTAGCAAATAGGCTTTGAACTGGTTCCTTTTCCCATGACAGCTAACAAAGAACATAATGGACCTCTCTGTAATTATATTCATGAGTCATATCTAGAAGGACTGGTCACTAGTACTCTCTTTGCAACCCAAGGACAATACAAATGCACAGGCTCTGAGCTGGTATGTGGGTGTCTTAGGGAACAATGCATGGCATTTGTATTTACCCATGCTTGGCAACAACCATTGTCATGAGATACATAAGTTGTATTTATTGTGCCAGATGAGACATCAAACATGGTCCTGGTGTACATTTGTATATTGTCTGGCTACACCCCGGGGGGGGTAGCTCACCCAAACAAGTGGGGGGTTGGATAGCAATGAGTCCACTTGGTGTGCAGATCTGAGATCCCTGGCTACACCCCCGAGTGGTGTAGGCCCCTTGGTCTACCATGTCTGCTCGTGCCTCCCCACCCTGAAGGTATACAGTGGCTATCTGTCTGCCACTCACCACTATTCTACGGTCCCATTCTCCCAGCCTCCAGGTGGCCTTCCACATGGTAACCCCTTGCCTATCCCCATCCTGGCCCCATTCAAACACAGCCACATTAGCATCCTACACCAGCACCCTGGGTAGTGCATTCCATGGATCCACCACTCCCTGTGTACTGTACCCCCACCCACTTCCCCCGTAGTCTCCCCCAGATCCTACATCCAGCTGAATCCTGTGGTGTGTACCCCCTCTGTGCACCCCTGTTCCACATTCTGGCCTACAATGATCACTCCATTGTGGGTAGGCATATGCCTCCATCATGTCCCCCCTGTCCCTGCTCCTCTCATGTGTGGGCAGGATGTGCTCCCCTAGGTGCTCCACACATGTCAGGTCACCCCTGCCCTGGGCCATGTGGTGTGCACTCACCTGAACCCATGCAGGGGGGCAGGATGCCCCTATAAGTGTAAAGCATCCACCACTGCACACTGTACCATCTGTGTGTGGTCCAATCAGGTTGGTCTATGGCAACGGATACCCTTCCTGCTCCAGCAGTACTACCCCTAGGGAGGCAGGCTGCCATCTGTGCACTCCTCATTGCAGCCCCAACTCATTCCTGTTAGTGTCCACCAGGTCACCTGGGTGTCTTTCCCCTTTAGTGACCTGCAACCCTTTCAGCACCATGGTGTATACATGGTTGGGGCATCCATGCCTAGGTGTTGCACCATTCACCTGGAGGGGATGCATGCCACTACACCACTGTGGGTTAACCTGTCTGGGGCATCCTGCTCATGTTGCAGGGCCAGTCTTCCCCCCTCCACCACTGCGGCCAGCTGTGGGTCATCTGCATTGTGACTGTGTGTGCCCCGAATCCTCACACTGCTGACGCATTTAGGCATTGTACAGGGGCAGCGAACACACACATATGGGCTCTCTGTGAATGGTGGCCTTCCCCTCCCAGTACTATGTGTGTGCAGCCAGGCCACCCATGTCCATAATACATCACCATCAGCAGGCCTGGCCCCATCCACCTCGGATCCCTCAGCATGCCATTGTGAGGGCTGGGTGCAGACGCCTGTCTGCATACCTAGTCAGGCCACCCGTGGGTGTCCCCCTCTTGAGTGCTGATGGCACCCACCCATGGTATTGTGCATGGCTGGTCCGACACATTCCACATTGCACATGCACCTACTGGCAGGCATCCAGGTACCCCTTGCCCTCCATGTCACCCTACATCCTCACCCTTAGTGTGCCCTCCATTGTCCTCCCTACCATCACTGTCAACCTGTTGGGCACATAGTTGTCTGTCACACCCCTCAGTCCCCCACACTGGAGTGGCACAACATGCACCTGCCTCCATTTGTTGGCACCATCCCCATCTGCAGCAACCTGTGACAGTTAGCCATCTGTTGCACAGCCATGACTTCCGCCATCCCTCACAGCATGATGGCATGCATAGCGGCAGTCACCTGAGTGTGGTCACTGTCGATGTACCTGGGGACCTCCCCTCACATCCAATGGGGCTCCTTGGTGCATTCCCCCCTGCCATATAGATGGTATTCCCCCCATTGGTGTTCACATACACAGCACTGTGCACACTATTTGGAGCCCCACTGGGCAGCTCAGCTTCCCTGGTCATATCCTGTACCATCATCAGTAGTACACCACCACCCTCCTCCCTAGTGGGTGCCATGGTTTTGTACCCAGTCAGTATCTCTGGCTGCACCCCAGCCCCTTCCATCCACTCCCCAGCTGACCTGCACCCACCGAGCTAGTGCTGCACCTTCATCCACACCCCAATTTACCTCATGTAGCCCGGTGCCATGCACCATATCCCCATCACCCTCCTCATCGCCATCCATGCCTCCTCCCCTAACAGTGGCCTTGTGGGCAGTCTAGTTGCACAGTATTGAATTACCCTATCCCTCTCACCCCTCGTATCTGTATCACATCTGTAGGCAGCCTACTGCTCCCTCAGTGCCTCTTGGCCCTGAGCATGCCTCCTGCATGCCTTTGGTGTCCTTCCCCCCTTGTGCCATGGCCTGGCACAGGGCTTTGTGGCTACCTCTATATCATGCTGTGTGATGTCCCATCTGCCATCATGATAAAGACCTTTGTCTGCCCTCCTCAGGTGATCCTTAGGTCTGCCCCACATGAATTTCCAAGTCGCCTCCCTACTGCCTTGTCACACCTTCCCTGCACAATCAACTCCCCCATCATGCCATTCCACACTGTGTCATGGTCCCATGCAGCCAGGGCCTCTGTCACTACCATGTTCTTCACATAGTCCCCATCTGCTAGGGCCACACACAAGATACAGGTGGCCTTCGTTAGGTATGTCACTAGCTGCTTGGGGAACACAGCCAGATAGCAAGCCAGGCAGCCTCTGCTCACAGGTTCTCAAAGACATCATGGTTCCACAGTGTGTCACTTGCATATTGTGGTACCCCATCAATGCCAATACAACCCTATCACATCCATATTGCCCCTACAGGTAACCAGCACACAGTCCTGTTGGTCCTGTGCCATGCCCTGGTGCCTATGCACCACCCTCGACAGTATCCTCCCTCCTGCATGTGCTCTCACAGTGGACCACAGGGCCTACATGCTGCTCTCTGCTGCCTGTGCCCTGGCACCCTCACTGTTATGCCTACTGTGCAGTGCACACCCTCCTTCACTGTCCTCCTCCATATCCATCTGATGCACAGGGTCAGAGGCCTACTCAGATGTGTGTTCCCATCATGCCCAGCAGTGGCCTGGGTTACAACATTCACTGCTACATCCACCCTCCACCAGTGTGGCTTGGAACACAGGCATCATACACCTCCAGCCCCTGCCATTAGTGCCATGTGTCACTGGCTGAATATGGGTGCTGTGGTTTGCTCTGTCAGTATCCTGTGGGGTTGTGCAGTGTGTTCACATGGATTGATATCACAGGGGTGGGGTAACTGTGTGTCTCACAGGTGGTCATACAGTTCTGTCCAGGGTATACGGCTGTTGTGGTTCCTCGCTGCATGTACGGTGCTGGACTGGATGCCTCTCCCCAACAGGCCGGTGTACTGTGCAACATAGCACTCTTTACAGGTGCTGTGGTATAGCGGGGAAGGGGCTCACATGAGTACTGGATGGCGGTTCCGCTGCATGTTGTGGAATGGCTTTGCACACAGTCTTTGCTCTTAACCCATAACCGCTGTATCTGGTGGCACCTTCATCCTGTACCTTCACTGTGTCATCCTCTGCCAATGTGTCCATCACACAGGCAATGGCTGCCCACACTCTGCAGCACATGTCACTATGGGGATTGCTCCCTCTGTGTGGCCCAGGACTGGGGCACATGGCCCCTGTCACTCCATGTTCCATAGCTGCACTGCCCTGGCAGGGCCATCAGCACTGTACATGCCACACTATTGCTCAGGGCTGGGCCATGCACCATCATTGTGATTGCATTTGGATGGCCTTGGCCTTGATCTGTGAGCTGTGTCAGCTGCTGTGGCTGTAGTGTCCGTCCTGAACAGCTGTGTTGTGTTACAGGTGACATTAGTGTGTGTGTGCTATACCGACCTGCAACACTGTACAAATGCAACTGTATCATGTCCCAGTATTCCATCCACGCCAGCCCAGCACACACCCATCAGCCTGGCGTCATCCCGCAACACTCACTCCACACTCCTTAGACTCCCACCTACCATACACCCTACCATACAAAATGGTCATACCAGCCCCTGACAGGTGGACACTGCGTGCACCTACATGACACTCTCCAGTAGCACAGTCTTAGTGTCCAGCATGATCTCCCTGGTATGTGCATACCATCCACCTACTGGATGGCACACCATCCATCATACTGGTGTGTTGCATCACCACATTGCCATGGCACACCTCTACATCAGTGCTCTGTGTCCCTTTCATCTACATCAAGGCCACACCTGTGTCCATGCTCCCCACCATGTTCTAGGGTGTGGTTGTCATGTGCACGATGCCTGTCCCCACATACCTTTGTCCTGCTGCACCACTGTCCTCTACATTGCCTTTGCGTGTAACCTCTGCAGCATGTTACTGGGCACGTCACCTTGTGTGCACTGTTACTACACCTGATACATATTGCGTGTGTGCCTCATGTGTCATGTTGCATATGCAGTACTTCATCCTCCATCTGTCACCTGTGCCCCACCCCCTTGCTAGGCATCACAGTAGTGTACATACAATGGTGGTCTCTGCTGTTGGCTGACTGCCCATGTCTGGTCCACTGTGGCTGTGTGGCAGTGCCAAGGTCCCACTGTCTGTGCACTCATACCATTGTGTTGCATGGTGTTGCATTCGTTCCCTCCTGCCATGGGTGGATATCTGTGTCTGGACTGTGATTGGGTGTCATCCACCTGCCCTGTGATGTGGCCCACATCACCTGTCACATTGTGTCTCTCATTGGCCAATGTCTGTGCCATACATGTGCTGCGTTATGTGTTCTACACAGGGTGCAGCATGTGTCTAGTGGTGCCTTCCATCTCTGTGTTGTGTACTGAGGGTGGGATGGGGACACACAGCACACACCAGCTAGTACATGCACTGTCCAGACCATTAAAGTTCCAGCAGATGCAGTGCAATGGCATCAGGACCTTTAGTCACACCATCAGAGCACATGCCACCATCTGTGTGGGCTTACATTCCACCCCACACTCGTTACGTACACAGGGATGGCTCACTGTGCTGGGCATGATGTAAGCATACACATGACCTGTGCTTTGTGCACTGCTGGTGTGCTTGCCATATGTCAGGTTGTGCATATTCTGCACATGGTGGTCTGTTAACAGTATTTGTACGCATCTTATATGTAGTGCATGCTGTGCACTCCATAACGGCCTGCATGACACATGCTTTTTGTTAGGCACTGCTGGTCTGTGACTGTGAGGCATACTCCACCATCTTGTGTGCTGTGTTGTTGGGATGTATTGGCTGTTTGGCTGTGTCATGCATTTTGCTCTGGTTACACCGTGTGTACACTGCATGGGACATTGGTTGTCTGGGAGTGCACATGTGGCAACAGCTGTTGTTTTACCTGTAGTCCACACTATGTCTTGTGTTCGTACAGGCCCACATACTGTCCCGGACATTGTTGGCAATGTGCTTCATGGGTGCCACGTGCTGGTTGCACTGGGCCAGCCTGACATTTGCACCGGATTCTGGTGCATGTGTCAGTGGGATTCCTCAGGTGTGTCTGAATGGTGTTATCCATGTTCCTGAGGAGGCTTGTATTTCACTGCATGTACTGTGCTGATGATCCTGACATCACAGGCCTGTGTATTGCTCTTCAACATTCTGTGCTATGCCTGTGTGTGTGTTGGCCTATTGTTGTGCTGGCCATGCTCACCTTGTATTTTGTTTGACATTGCAGGTCACCTGATTGGCTGGTGGGAGCAGGAGAAGATGAGGCATGTCCTTGCAGCTAGGAGGATGCTGTCTACCAGACGTGCAAGAAAGATCCTGGCTCACCGTCACCACCAAGTGCCTGCAGTCCACCATACAGCAGACACCATGCCATGCACTCTGGAGGCAGCACAGGGGACCTGGCAGCATGTGTCCTCAGTAGAGGGTGGGTCTGATACTGCCACAGTTGACGTGGATGTGGGTGGCATTGTGGAGGACATCATCAACCAGTGGTTTCACAGGATGGTGCATCACTGGTGCCAGTGGTGGCAGCCAGTGCCGTGATGGATAGGGAAGGGACACTGGGTGGCAGTTGTGACTGCAGTCGCTGTTGGCACTGTTGCATCAGCATGTGCAGGATCCGGCATCCACCTGTGAGACACTTACTGCACAATTCTGTGCACTCAGTGATGTTCTGGCTACTCAGACTACACATGGACATTAGTCTAGACCTCCATTTCCCAGACATGTGTGTTTGGTGGCTGTACCATTTACAGTGATTATGTTTCCATACTGTTCTTACAGATTTTGTTGGCTCCTGTTGCATGCCTTCTTGTTATTTATGTTGTTGTTACTGTTGTATAGTGTTTTTTGTACATCACTCATTGTTAGTGTATTATAGTAATTAAACATACATACCTTATGAGGCATACTGATGAGTCCTGGTAGGACGAAACACAGGTCTATGTCATCTGTTGGCACCCTTTGCAAACTGTGTGAGAGGCCTTTTGGCACCATGCAATTCTGCTTAAAGTTGAACCAGCATAACATTCTGTGGTGATTTTCATATGCAGCCCATGATGCTTTGCATTGTGTGGGCATGTGTGATTTTGTATTTTCTTGAAACTTGGCTTCCCAGCCAAATGACCTTGGGGATAACCCTTGCCTCAGTGTTTGCACACAGAGGTTCTTTGTCTTTTAAATAGTTTTTTATTTTAATGGGTTCACCACAACATAACCCAGACAGACTGTCTTAGGGTAGCTGGTTCATTCCTCTGGGGTGTCAAACAGATGAGGCATACTGATGAGTCCTGGTAGGATGAAACACGTGTCTATGTCATCTGTTGGCACCCTTTGCAAACTGTGTGAGAGGCCTTTCGGCACCATGTAATTCTGCTTAAAGTTGAACCAGATTAACATTCTGTGGCGATTTGCATATGCAGCCCATGATGCTTTGCATTGTGTGGGCATGTGTGATTTTATACATTCCTTACATTGTGTCTGTGCCTGTTGTATGGAGTATGCCATTATGTCCTACTGGGGTGATTTCACATCTGTGCATCCGAGTTAGTTTAGTGTCCCTGCATGTTGCACTGCACACATACTTTTGTTATGTTGGTTCACACTACATTGTTGTATCCTACTCCATTATGGGTTATGTTGTGTCATGCACAAGATACCTCATTGTGCAGGGCACATCATGTAACGATGGTTCTATCCTGCTGTACCATGCTGTTGTGGAATGCCATTCACATGTGTCTTATACACATTGTGGATGTCCCATCCACATGTGTCCATTGTGAGCAACTGGTGGTCCATGCCATGCCGTTAGTAATATGCCCTTTGCACATGTCATGTGTGGTGTACATTAAGTCCTGCACCACATCAGGCAGCACACAGGTTCTATATTTCCACCTATCACTACTAGCATGTTGTGCCTCATTCCTACTGTGTTGTTGCCATGCTCTGTGTTGTGTGCAGCACACGTATGTCTGTGCCAAGTCCTTGTTCTTGCTCCTCCTGGCTCTGACTGTGTACAGGCCCACACATGTATGTCAGCAGTGTATCATTCCTGGTGGGCCATTGTTTGTCAGGTGCTCAGCCGTTGGGGTGTGCCGTGTGCTACACCGGGCTGACAATCCTTCCCTCAGTGTGTTCTTGTCTCCATACACACATCATCTTGTGTTGTGCCTACCCATTATACAGTGGCCATTGCTGTCCTCTGATCCCCTACCATCATGTACAGGTCATAATGCATGTGTGTCAGTACAGCATGGTGGCCACATGTCTTGTGACATTTGCAACACACATCCCTGCACACCTGTTTGTATTTGATATCCTCACATCTATGTATCACTCCACTATCCTGTGCATCCTCCCAGGGTGGTTTTGCCATGGCCTCTCATTCCCAGCCTGCTCAAGTACTGCCAGAATTCCCACCACCCAACATCACTGCCGGTCCAGTCACCCAGCATCTAGGGTGTCCCACCATCCCATTGCACACCTACTGGGGCAGGGCACTGCCATGGCATCAGGATGTTGCCTTCAGCATTGTCATTAGTGCTGTGCCTGCCCTAGGGCGTGGGTCTGCTACTTGTGCCCCCTTATGCACCACGCAGCCACAGCAGGTATCCTGGCTGTTTGCCATGCATGTGTCCACCACCCTGGTGTCACAGTGGGCAATGACACATTTGTGCACTGCAGCCCTGCTGGTGGCTGCAACACTGCACCCTCCAGTATTTGCAGACTTGTACTGTCGTATCCCCAATCACCATTGGGGCTCACAGGGATACCAAGCAATCCCACTGGCCTCCCCCAGAGTGTGGTGGGCTGTCTGCATTTGCTACCTGCTTACCCTCTCATGCCATCCCCTGGAAACCAATGTCCATATCCATACATGGGCTGCCACATTCCGTGGTGCATGGTATCCACCACCTCATCCCTTCATGCCACCATGCCAGCTCAAATAACTGCACACTTTGACAGTCACACACAGTCAGTGCTTTCCATATGCCTCCATTGTCTTCTCACACTGAAGCAGTCCAGGGTGTACTTCTTCAGTGGCATTTCAACATGTGTGTACCTCCCTCACTCACCTGTGCCCCACCACACATGACATGGCTACTGCCATTTGTGCACACACTATCCTGTGCCATATTGCTTACCTGTGCCATTAGGGGAGTGTGTGACATGGGTACCACATTCATGACACACATGTACCACTAGTGTACTAACCTATATTGTCTGTGCCACAGGAACAGCACACTGTATGTTCCTTGTGGGTCTGCAACACGGCAGATATTCGGTGGTGTGGTACTGTCTGACTGCATGGGGTGCTGTGGCATTGTTCTGTATCTGTGCAAGTCATTGTGGGTTTGAAATGTCCCACATTGCAAGGGTACATGCATCTGCTGTCCACAACATGACTTACTTTATTGCATGTGTGGCAATTAAATAGAGCCGCACAGATGTACGGGTGCTTTAAGACCAGCAATCATAGCAAATAAACAAGTCTTGGCACACCAATATTCTCGAAACAGTTCACCATTCAGTAGCATCAAAGCATTATGAATGAGACGGCAGTGAACAGTGCAGACTATGTAGACATGGACAAACTCCTCATGTAGCTCACCTGAACACAGGTTTTTTAAGCCTGTGTTCAGGTGAAAAGTGCCTGAGGAGTTTGTCCATGTTTGCACTAGTCTGCAGTTTATGTTCACTGACGTTATGTTTCATAGTAAAAAAGTTTTGATTACTAATGAAGTGTGGTGAGTTTCATTGTACAAATATTACTGAATGTGTGCCTGGCTTGTTCATATTTCACATGACATCCTACAGTCACAGGCATGGCTTATGATCAGTACGTTGTGCCATTGCTGTGTATCATCACATGGTGTGTACTGCACTCCTGATATCCACATTCCAGACAGTTCTGTGCCATGCTTGGGTGACACATAATGTCATGTGGTGTTTGGTGGCACTGTGTGGTGGCACATGAGTATCATGTGCAGGCGTGTGCACATATCCACTGCCAGGCCTCTGCTGTTGTCCCATTGACTTTGTGTACTGCTGTATATTACATGTATTGCTCTTGGGTCACTGCGACTGGATTGTTCATGCTCAGCTGTGTGTGTGTGTCTGTGAACCAGTGGTGGGTTCAGACATGTTACCTTTGTGCCTGGTATGTGCCTGTGCACTACTGGTGTGGTCCATGCATCCTGTGCATCAGGCCAGCCTTGTCTATACCTCTGCCTTCAGCTCACAGGTATGTCTGCACCATGTACATGTGGGATAGTGGTTGTGCACATGTCTCTGTGTCTCACCATGATGGTACTTCATTGCTGCTGTTGCCTGTGTGTCATCGTGTGGTCTGCACATGCACTGTTGTGGTCTGATGTACAATACAGTGGTTACACTGTGTTTTGCATAGGATGACTGTATTGATACATGGACACTGCCTGCAGTGATGGTACTAGGCCCATCAGAGTGTAGTCGGGTTGTGTTGTGTGTGCCATGTCTGGTGTGTTCCTGTTCTGTCCACCCTTGACCTGGTTTCCATGACTCCACCGTTGTGTATCACATGGGGTCATGTCACCTGTGGCTGTTGGGTGCCACACTATGTCCTCTGACAGGGTGTTTGGGTAATCCAGGTCCATTTCTGTGTGGCTATTCATGCCCCCACTTCCACTGTGACAGCATCCCACAAACCTCACCCCATGGTCTGTTCAGCTGATCTGTGTTATTCACTGTGATGGCCTGGGTACCTGTGCCATGTACCTCCATGTTGGGTACTTGTCCCTGTGTCATATCCTGTCCCACCCTTCTCTCATCATGGTGGGGGTGCATGTATAGGTTCATGTTCCTGTCATCATTGTACATGTGCTGGCCACCCTGTGCCATCTGTGACTGGCTACCATGCACAGCCTGTGCTCTGTTCCTGTCCTTCCATGGTCATTGCCCCCCTTGTCTGTGCAGTGTCTCCATGTGTATCATCTCCTGTTGCTTGTCTGGTGCTAGCTGCTCACCAATCTCCCACAGGTCTTGCCCAGTATCTGCATCTCAGCATCCTACATTCATGGCCAACAGTCATGTGGCACTGTGTCACTTCCTTGTGCTCAACATTGTTCCTGCCCCATGGTCCCATTGCTGGTTTATGCTGTGTTCATTTCCCAACCTCCGTATTGCTAGGGTGTTGCATGCTGTGTGTGGGCCATGTGCATTCACCCCCACTGGTTGGCAACTACGTCCCAATGCCATATCCTTCACCATTGGAGTCAGTTTGGCATGTCCCTGCCCCTGTGTCCTACACTGTGTGGCAGGTTCACACTGTCACAGACCTTTGTGCCATGTAGCTCCGATTCAGACTGCAGTCTTGCTGGTGTACACTGTCACAGTTGGTGACGCTACACAGCTGCTGTCACAGCACTGATCCCTATGTGTGACACATGGCACTCTGCCCACTGCAATGTGCCGATCACTATGCACTTTCGTCTGACTCCTGTCACACGCCCACCATCCCATCTACCACATTGCTGTCCTCCCCATCCACATATTCCCCTTGTCCTTTTCTGCCCTTCTATTTTACATGTTGTCTTGTTTCATTCTGAATTCAGGGTGGCCATTGTCCACTGCCATCCCCTGCCACCTTCCTTGTTGCCCATTCCTGGTATTCACTGAAACATTTACTCCCTGTGATGCTACATGGTGGCTGTGCTCCCATTGTATGCTGTCAGGCTGCCATTGGCCTGGTTCAGTCTCTGTTTCCTACTGTGCACATGTGGGGTCTGTCCATCTGTGGCACTCTCTTGTCACACTGTGGAAGACTGTCAGTATTGGTGGTGTGTCATGTATATGTCACACACATACATGGCTGGCTCTGCACCTGTGTATTGCATTTGCGTGTCTCCTGCCATTGCTTACATCACCACTGTTTGCCATGGCCATTACTGTGCCCATGGTTGCTCTAGCTGCCAACTATGGTTTGGGTTTTCATTGGCATCCCCTATCTCATGACATGTCACACATGTGTACTGTGTTTCTGGACATGTCTTGCACCCCCTGCTCAATCGGTCCTGGTACTACACTACACACATCATTGGTGTTTGTGCTCACTGTACCTTGCCTGTGCTATGTTCCTGTGCCCACCATAACTCAGATGTGTACTTACCAATCAGCCATCCTTGCTGTATGTCTCCCCATTTGAACAGGTTGCACAACATACTTTGCCTCAGAATGTAAGCATCATGGCATGACCCAGGGAACTGTGCACACACATCCAGGATCTAGCAGTCACTGTCGCACACAACCTGTACATTGATAGAGTAGTACCCTTTGCGATTCACATATGCTGCCTTATTTTCAGTGGGTGCCTTGATTGCTACATGTGTGCAGTCTATTGTACCCATTGTTCTTGGGAATCCTGCCATGCCATAGAAGTTTTCCATCACCTCCTGATGCTGTTGTGCCTGTAGTGGGTACCTGATATACTGATGTCCCTTTGGTACAATGGCATTTAGGAACTGTTCTAGGCACCTTGACACTGCAGCTTGGCTCATGCCAGTGGCATCCCCTGTTGGTGTCTGGAATGTGCCTGTTGCCAGCACACACAGGGCAGCTGTCACATTTGCCTGCACTGTGAGTGCATGGCCCCTGTGTGTCTTGTTCTGCAGCTCATCACGCACTGTGTTGCACAGGTCAGTTATGGCGGCCTTGTTTAGCCTGTATCTGGCTATGCACTGTTCCTCTGTGAGGTCTTTGTATGCCAGCCTGTGACAGTACTGTCATCTTGCAGGTTGCACACCATGTTCACGTTCCTCCCTTTCTGTATGTGGTTGCAGTGATTCCCTCTCCTGTTGTCTGCACCTTTGTCTCTGCATGTGGTGGTACCATGCACCCAGTGGCATGTTGGCCTTGGTGTCCGTTTTACCTTGGCCTGCTCCTGTGTCACACACTGTTGGCCTGTACACTGTGCCTCTGGTTACACTGCCAGTGGACCTCTGGTGTTGTCCTTTCTCTTCTTGGTTTGTTCTGTGTGGTGTTCTGTGTGTGCTGCACTCACATGTCTTCATATTGCCTTTTCCCACATGGTTGCTGTTGCCTGCACCCAGCTTAATTGATGTTTGTTTGGTGGTTCACTTCTTTTCTCCTCAGGGCGTCCTACTCCACTGTCTTTGTAGAGTAGCATTTGTGTAACATTCTTTCCTCAACTACGGGATTTCCCTGTCTGAGTATAGCATTTTGTGGATTTCAGCTCCCTGCGGGTGTTCCGCAGATGCGGTTTTCCCGCAACCCCCAGTTTTTTGGGGTTTTTTTTGCCGCAGCTGCGGGACTTTTGTGCATGTGCCGTAGGCACAACTCCCTTGTTTTTCCCACACCTGCAGCAGTTTTGGGTACTTGCGGGAATTTTCCAGCATCTCTTTCCTTTGAGAATTTTGCCCTTTGGGTTTAAAGCAAATTGTAGGTGAACTAACCAGGTGCACAAGAGACGTAAACAAAGATTCCATTTTTGTTTACTCAGAACTGGTATTGTAAAAAAAAAAGAGATTATACCCTTAAATATAGCTGATCATTTTTCTGTTCAGTGCCATATAGAGATAGAGATAAACAATATATAGAAAGTTGAACTTTTAACATATTGAACAATGCTTAGAGACCAGTAGTCCATTTAGGACTATTGGGTGTGGGCTATTTATTATTTTGTAGGTGATGCACAACAGGGGGAACTGGAGCCTTTGGGTAAGGGACGGCCAGTTTAAGGAGTCAGGCACCACACAGTAGTGTGGTCTTGCTGGTGATTTGGTAGCAAATCCCACGATTTTGCTATAGAATACTTGCAACCTGCCCAACTCCTTACCGAATAGGTCCTGGATGATGGGAGCTTCATATGTTAGTTTGGGCAGGAGGATTCAGTTAGTGATTGCAACCCTAGTCTCAGACATGAGTTGCAAATTCAGCCTGTATAGCAGCCCGAGCTTCTGGTGTATAGTGTTGGTGACCTGGCCCACCTGGTTTGTAAATGTGAGGCCTTGGTCAAGGACAAGGGCCAGGTACTGAAAGAGCTCACCACTTCCAGTGGCTTCTCTGAAGATGAGATAAGGGGGAGTAGCAGGGATCTGTCTGAGTCTAGCATACTACGTCCATAAACCATGACTTTTGTTTTTTTGTCATTCATCAACAGACTGTTCTCCAGGAGCCACTTTTCCAAGGTTCCATGTCATAACAGCGATCTCAAATAGGCGATCGCTATTATGGCGAGTGTATATCGACGAAAAGCAAATCGGCGATATACACATTGTAGTGACCCAACATCCAACACCTAAAAAGTGTTTTTATGGGGGGGGCATTGCCCCCGCACCCCCCCTGAATTTCGATTACTAACTCCAGTGGGGTGCTGCAGTAAAAAATAAAGTTGGTAGTTTTTTGTGTCAGTCCCCAGCCCCAAATCTGGTACTTGCTTTGCTAGATCAAGCCACCTTCACCACCACACCACATGGCTAGCTCAGTGGTAGCAGGCACAACAGTCCCCTAAAAACCCCTTCCCTGTCTTTCCACTTCCCCTCGCTATGCCCCCTTCTGGTCACCGTTCCCTACCTCACCTTCTCATACGGTCGTTACCCTTGTGGGGTAGCCCATGAATATGCCACCCTATATGAGTCACTGTTTTGATGGGGCACCCATATTGGTTTACTGTACTAATTGGATACTCTTTTCCAATGTACTGAAGTCCTCCTGCAGTACATGCTTCAATTCTGATGGGCTGCCAGGGGTCCTGTATATTTTTTGTACTTTATTTTTATTGTCCTTATAATATCAAAAATAAATACATTCATCACTTTCCAGCATTTAGAAATCAATAAGAAAAAAATTAATGCCAAAATTGCAATGTCATAAAATACAAAAGGCTTTTTTAGTATTATTTTTGGGGGGTTAAAAAGATGGACTAGAAAGAAAAAAGTATATATTTCAATGAGCTTATAATTAATATCTTACTTTAAAACAACATATTTACATGTGCTGCAAGCTTTAAACTTCCCAACCTTATTTAAATCTATAGCATAGCTGTTAGCCTCAAGTCCACAAAAAAAAAAACAATCCTCCTCGGCCTTGTTCTTCAGCATATCCAGTCAAACAACCAAATTATATATTTACAATTCTTCTGAAGCTTAGAACAACACAGACAATATTTTAACTACTTTACATATTAACAGGGTGATACTTAGTGAGTTCAGCAGCATCTTTATCCATATCTGAACCAATATCTTCTGGTATTTTTATATTAGTGCTATAGAAAGCTTGGGCAGAAACAATATCTTTAAAGAAAAACATTTTACTTTGAAATTGTACCCTGAGACGAGCTGGTGTGAGTAAAGTTGCAGATAACCCAGCTTCCTTAAACTCTGTTAATATTGGGAGAAAGTGTTTACGTCTTCGCTGGGTCTGAAGACAGAAGTCAGGGTACAAATGAAAATGTTTGCCCTCATGCATACAATGTCTCATTGTTCTTGCCAACTGGAGCAGCTTATTACATTCAGTCAGGGTGAAAAAAGTAAGTATAACAAATCTTGCCTTGCTTGAGCCACTGTCCAGTTCCTATAATTGGCACATAGCTGGTCAAATACCGTCTCCAGAATCAAAGGCGAATCCATCGAAAAGACCATTGTGAGGGCCTTTTCAACTGTTTCTTTCAAATCTGAAATTGGGACAGTTCCCAAAAAACGTATTCGCCTGAGATTTCTTCATAGAGCATTATTGTCCAACCTCTCTAAATGTGATGCCTGGGCTGATTGCCCTTGGAGTGCGGCATTCACCGCATTCTCCAAACTAAGTGTCCTCACAGATACTCATTTGAGTTCTCCCTCATTAGTCTTAATTGCTTGCTCTGTGCTCTCAACCCTCATCTCTATTGCCATACAATGAGAGGAAATTTCAGCCAAAGAGCTCTCTATTCGAGAAGATGATTGTCGGACTTCTGCCTGGTACTCTGCAAGAAGGTACTGTATTGATACAAAGGTAGGTTTGGACTGTTTGAGCTTTACACTCATTTCTGAGCATGTCTGCATTCTGGGAGGGGTTCCTACCCCAGCCACCATCAGAGAAACCTTAGGTCCCCACACCGGAGTTCCTCTCCCATGAATTTTGTGGGAAATAAATCTTTCCATTAGCTTTGCTGAGTCGAGATTGATTAAAACATAGCATGGGTGAGTTATTTTAAAACTTTATTCATGTTTGTTTCAGTCTTTTTTCAGCTAAATTAGCAAAGCTCCAAATGAAAGCATGCAGTCTCTTCCAAGCTCAGCAGCACCCCCGTATTGTACAGCATCATCCACATACAGTATTACAGAACTACCACCACAGTTGTTGCCTAGGTTGTTGATGAATAGGGAAAACAGAAGAGGCACCAAGATAGAGCCTTGGGGTGTCCCCTCCTTGATAGGTAGGCTACCTGATAATTGCTTCATGAGGGTGTTTAGCTCTGGAGTAATCCATTTGTAGCACTACCCCTTAACTCTATGCTTTCTGAGTGGAGCATGCTTGTTGGCTGCTGACGAGCAGTTTTGGAAGTAGTCCAGAGCTTCTTCTATGGTTGGAAGAAGCCAGATAGGGATCCAGTCAAGGCTGGAGAGACATGCCTGGAAAGCAGGCGCTGAGAATATAGAGAACTCTCTAGCAGAGATGACTCAAGGATGGATTTTTTGTGGGGCCTATTCTTCCATATGCAAAATTGGGTACAGTGATGAACTGGGTCAGGTGCGCATCAAGTAGCCAAGACTTAAACCGCTGTTCTGACTCAGTCTCACAGTGGAGATTGAAGTCTCCAGGAGGAGTACTTCTGAAGGTGCATAGATGGCCAGCATTTTTGTTAAGGCCTGCAAGGCCTACTTGGCTACTTTGGGCAGGGGGTGATAAAGTCCTCCTAGGAGCTGGGACTTGGCATTGCTGAGTAATATATTTATGAATAACACCTCAGTACCAGAGCATTCTATGGTTGGGAGGGGGGGCTATAGACACATGCAGGGTGTCTCTCTTGTGTATATTATTACCCCTCCCTTTTTCTTGCCTTCCCTGTCTTTCCCAAATGTAGTGTAATCTGGAAGGTCATGTGTCAAGACAGTTGGTTTAAACCATGTTTCAGTCACTAGTAATATGTCTGGTTTATACAGGTCAACCCAGATCTGGACTTCATCTATTTTGGGCCTCAGGCTACAGACATTCATGTAGACTATGCTTTGTCCCTTGGGGCATAGCCAACTCGGGTCATGAGGAGAGCTAATGGAATAGTTTACCTTAGGAGGACCTGTATTAGTTTTGACATCCCCAGAAAGTATAATTGTAGGTGGACCAGACTTAGTTTAAAGCCAGTTTACAATGTATGGACTAGGTTCCTACCATCTCTGGCTTTGGCACTATAAAACATAGAGTAGCAGGCTCCTTTGTGTGGGAGCCCATGCATTATTATTAAGGATCATTTAACAGAGATTTCTGGGGGATATTGTAGGTTTAGGTGCTGATGGTTTTGTTGCCCCCATGGGGACTATTGTCTTTCTCCTTAACCAGGAGGTTGTCAATCATATGGATTGCTAGGGTGTACAGCAGTAGCAGAAGCACTCTTCTAGTTACCATTTTCTTGGCACAGCAGGGTTAGTAAGCAATAAGTCCAGTATATTATTATGCTTTGGGATTGTTAGAATACCTTTTATTCAACTTGATCTGTGCACTGGTTATCACTCTGCTGTATATGAGAAAGGAGGCTTGTCTCAACAGTTAAGTCTTGTTTATCTCACTTCAGAACTGGGCCTGTCAGGCAGGGAGAATACCATCAATCAGCTAGACCAAATAGGGAGTTTTCCAATGGGTTAAATGTGATATAGTTTCGGATTACATTTAGGTTTATGAGGGATTCTAGATATGTGGGTGTTACAACCCATATTACACTTAACTTAGCGTAGCACTGTTAGGTTATCCTGACACCAGTGAAGTAGTGAGTAATCAGCAGTTAACCTAGTAAAATCCTCAAAGCACAGTCTTTGCTATTAAACTCAGCATAGCCTATTAGATCATCCTATTAGATCAACCTGACAGAAGTGATCAATCAGCAATAAACCTAGTAAAATACTCAAAGCACAGACTGTGTTAATAAACTCATCATAGCCTATTGGATCATCCTGACAGCATTGAAGTAGTGAGTAATCTGCAATTAACCTAGTCAAGTTGCCAAAACATAATTCACTCAAAGCATAGCCTTTATTAATATCCCTTCTACCTCCTTATTTCTGCAGGTTGAACTTCCCCAGACTGTGTTTGCCAGTCCCACTTCACAGGTGAAGCTTAGGACCATTTAAGAAGTCATGGAAGTGGGGAGTGGGTGGGCCAATCAGGAGGTGAAAACGAGTTGGGCTGTCTCCGTTGAGACCCCAACTGGCACAGTCTTTCCATTGTTGCATTTCTGTGGTCTCTGATGAGCTCCAGAAATTAGATCAAGCAGTGAAGCAAGCAATTTTGTTTCAGCTCTCCCAAGCTGAAATGGTCCCAAGAGTCCTCTTAGAGCTTTAGTGGACTATTTGTTATAGGAATGGAGAGGCAGCAGTTCCTTTTAAATGCAGCCTTTGGAATGTCATGCCTTTCAGCTTTGCTGAGCTTAAACAGTCCCCCGGTGTCCTCTCAGCACTCTGGTGAGCTCTAAGTTGCAGGAATGGGAAGTCAGTAGGCTGCTTTTTGAATTTGGTGCCTTTTTCTGTGGGGACCAGCCAATCAATCAGGAGGTAAAAAACTAGTCAGGTTGGCTCCGTTGGACTGGCACAGTCTTTCCATTGTTCCATTTCTGTGTGCTCCGAAGAGCTCCAAGATTTAGATCAAGCAGCGAGGCAAGCAATTTAATTTCAGCTCTGCCAAGCTGAAACAGTCCCTGGTGACCTCTCAGAGGTTCGGTGAGCTCTTAGTTGCATGAATGGAGAGTCAGCAGTCCCTGTAAAGGCAGATTTTGAATTTGGTGCCTTTCAGCTCCACCAAGCTTAAACAGTCCCCTGGCATCCCCATGGAGCTCCAGTGAGCTCTAAGTTTATATTCAACCTTCTCTATCATGTACGACATAGATTCTAAGATTAAAAAATAATCTATTCTTGAATAATTTTGGTGAACCTGTGAGAAAAATGTGCATTGTCTAATCAGTGGATTTTTTTTCTTCAGATATCTACCATAAGCTGTGCTCTAAAGATTCACTTTGACTGCAGCAGAAGTTAATTTTTCTGATCTGGTTGCTGATTTGTCCAAAATGGGATTCAAAACCAAATTAAGACCCCCTCCCATAATGTATGGAGTGAAAAGGTTGCTAGTTCCAGATATAGGTAATTATAAAATCTGGGGGAATTTTCATTTGGGCCATATATATACATTTACTATTGTGTATTTGTGTTCAATTACTTTTAGTTCTGCTATGATATAACTCCCATTTTTATCCACAACTGTTTTACCAAATGTGATACCCAAGCCCCTCTTCAGCAAGATAGCCACACCCCTAGAATTATTTTTATAGGAAGCATTCATTCCTGGACCCCATTTCTTGCTGTAAAAGTTAAACAGATAATTTTTTAAATGTATTTCTTAAAGTAGAATGCATTTAACATGATTTCTATCCAGGTAATTGAATACTTTCTTTGCTTTAATATGGTCTTGTAGCCCTTTAATATTCCAAGTCATAAACTTAATAACACTATCCATTTAATAGTTCTAACAAAATGCTTTGCTATTTGCTGCTCCATAAATAAACAAACTTCTGCATCTATTTTCTTATCCTTCCATAAGCCCCCAACCTTCCTATACTATAACCCCTTATCAACTTTTATTAAATCCAAAATCTTAAAACTATCACACCTTGAAAAACCAAATCTGGAGGGTTGGAATGCCCATTAATCACTGTACTTCAGTCCCCTTAATCATTCAAATTCTGTGATTCAAGTTTCTGTAACCACATCCTACCACTGCCCTTCCCCTCCCTTCAACTTCCCATACATTTCATAGAGAAATGAATAGCAAGAAGTATAGTACTTAATAAAAAAAAGGGGAGCCCCCTTCATTCCTTTTTAATAATATACCCAGAGACCATTCAGATTGTGAGGGTCTCTTAACTTACATCAACCAGTGCTTTACGTTAAACATATTAAAAGCGGGGAGGTGGGATGTCCAGTAGCCGTCCTCACCTCTTCGCCATACACTTCTTCTCCTCAACATCAGTTGGAGGAAAAATATATTTTTAAAGCAAGGAAGGAGCTCATTGATTCATTTATATTCATCAACCAAAGTCTTGTATAAATGTCCATTGCACTGCAGTCTTATCTATTTTTCAGACATTTTCCATCCCAGAAGAGTTTGAATAATGTGTGGTGAGGGGGAATTCTCTTCAATCATTATTTATTAGCCACCTTTTTCATCGGGATTCATTAAAAGTGCCTCGGCTTTTCTTGGATCTTTAAAAATCTGAACCCTGCCGTGGCAGAAAAATCTAATCTTTGCAGGATGTAAAAAAGTGAATCTGATACATTTCTGTTTAAGTATAGTGTGCACATTATCAGAGGCTCTGCGGGATTGCATAGTAGCCATGCTGAAGTCAGGTTAAGCAGAAAACTTCACCGCATCTACCATTAGCCCTTTATTAAATCTGGCATGATTCAGTATCAGTTTTCTGTCTGTATAATAATGTGGTTTCAGGTAGACAGATCTAGGTCTTCTAACATTTTGATCTTCATTGTTCTTCCAGCCCCCCCACCCCGATGGGCTCTATCCAAAATAATCCATTCTTCAGGGAATTTTTTTATTTAGAGCTATAAGGATTAGTTTTTCATAGAATGGTATCGGTTCTGAGTTTCCCTCTAGGCCCTCTAAAACTCCAGTGAGTCTCACATTCTGTTGCCTGGACTGGTCTGCTAGTTCCTTTATTTTCATTTGTAATTTCTGAATACTTTTAGTATGTGCTGTAACTTTTGAAGTAACTGGATTCATCTTATCCTCTAGTTCATTCACTCATTTTTCAACAGTGTCTGTCACTATTACCCAGTTGTTGTAGTTTTTCATTAAGATCTGACAGAGAGGTTGTAATGTTAGATAGAGCAGTAATAACTGAAGCAAAACCCTCTTGTATGTCCTTTTTTATTTCATTTTTAAGTTGAGTGAATATAGCTATATTAACATCTGTGCTGCCGTTTAACTGAGGTTTATCCCATAAAGGAATTGCAAAGTCTTTAGCACCACTTGCTGTCCCCATATTGTCAGCTTGTTGGGAGTTCAAATTAGAATTATCTTCACTGCTTTTCTGCCCTTGTCCTTGTCCTAGCATATTGACACCATTAAGATCAACATTATCAGGCTCACTATCTGCATTTCAGTTTGCTCAATGTTAGAAGAATAGATTTTACTTGCCTCTGTTGCAATTAAGTTAGTGGTTGGAGATGGGACCTTGTGGTCTGACAACATTTCCTCTTCTTTGTCCACAGTAGAATTGTTTGTTTGTAAAAATGTATTCCTTACAAATTTAGGACAAGGATAACGCTTTGGGTGGTTAGACTCATTTTCAATGGGGTCCAATACAAACCATAAAAAAATGTCAGTTACATAAAATAGACAATTCTACATAGTACATGAGAAATACATATTACAGAAATATATTCTGTTACTCCCATACTACATTTTGGCCTTAAATATCAACATATATAACAGTTGTAAAAGTACAAAGTCTAAACCTATACATCCTGCAATTAATAGTAACATAGCAATGGCCATGTGATCAAAGTGATGCTTCATTAGTATTCAGTAATAGATAATGAATAATAATTAATGAGGAGTGAGAAACAAAGAAAGTGCATTACCTTTTCCTGGGAACAGTATAAGTTAATTTGATATGCTTCTGATTTTAACCATTGCTTGATCTTATACCAAGGAACAATTATCTTTTTTTTAAATAGTCTGGTAATCTGTTCCAGAGTATAGGACCAATCACTGTTAGTGCAGTGTTTGCCCTTGCCATTCTAGTTTTCAGAATTACTAGTTCCAAATTTTGTGCTGATCTCAAATCTGCTCTAGGTATGTATATCTGTGACAAATTATCCAGATAAGAAGGAGACTTTTGGTTCAGTTTTTGGTGAACTAAATGCAATATATGCAAGTTTCTACACTCAGTAAGACTAGTCCAGTTTAAGGCACTTTACATAGTATGTTGTGAGTCAAACGAGGTGCGTTTAGAGCAAACCTTGCAAATCTGTTCAAGGCTTTGTCTAACCTCTCCAGTACAGTTTTTGATGCATCAACATACACCACATCCCCATAACCAAATAATGGGATTATTGTAGAATTGGTTAGATGTGCACTAACTTTGTTAAGAATACAACTTTTTAGTTTGTACAAAGCTCCTAATCTACCATGTAATATTTTAATCAGATATTCTATGTGTATCCCATTTTAGTTTTGTATCTAACCATATTCCCAACTATCTATATGAATTCACCTGTGTTAATGTATGATTGGTCAATGTTTTAATTTGAAGTAGGCTTGTTTCAGTCACCTGCATGTATTTAAAGAGCATAACTTGAGATGTTTTACTATTTAATATCAAATTTCGTGATTTATAGTATTTTTGCAAAATGTCAAAATCACATTGAAGCACTTCCTGAATTTCATGAGAAGAAGCACCTTCAGTGTACAAAATTACATCATCTGCAAATGAGTGGTGCTGCACTCGTTTTATTGTGGTACCAGCACCATTCGTGTACAGATTAAACAAAAGAGGGCCCAACACCGATCCCTGAGGGACTCCAGATTTAACAAATGCAGGCTGAGATGTAAACTTTCCTTAAGTAACCTGCTGAGTCCTATCAGTTTAATAGTCCTTGAACCAGTTCAGGGCCACCTGGTTGAGACCAGTGTCCTTTAGTGTGTCTAGCAAAACTGTATGACTAAGCATGTCAAATGCTTTGGACAAATCTATAAATGTGGCCCCAACCAGGAGGCCCCTATCCAAAGAGGACTTGAATATCAGATGTCACCTTTATTAAAGCTGATGTACTGTGACTAGAATGAAAACCTGACTGATGTTGATTATATATTTTATTATCCTCCAAATAGGTCTGTAGTTGCTTCCCTACAAGTTTTTCAAAAAGCTTAGATATTATTGGGAGTAAGAATATTGGTCTATAATTTAGAATTTAATTTATTTTATGAGATTTATATACCAGAATTACATTTGCCTTCTTCCAGGCACTTGGAAATGTTCCAGTAGTCAGGGACAAGTTGTAAATGTAGGAAATAAACTGTGCTACTACAGGGGCCACAAATTTCAACATAGACGTAGAAATACCATCTAAACCTGGAGCTTTTTTGCATCTAGTTTTAGCAATTCATCTGTAACTTCTTTAGCACAGATCAAACCAAAAGTAAAATCTACTTTATTCAATACATCCTGTTTGTTTTTAACTTCCTTTCTTAAGTCATGTGCACTTTTGTCCCTTGTTGTTTCTTGTTCCAGATCTTCCCGTCTTACCTCCTCAACATCCTCTACTAAACTTCCAAAATCTATAAAAAATATGTTCATGGCATCTGCCACCTGATCAGATGTTAGAATATTCTCTCCATTAATGTTGAAGGAGCCAGGGACATCTTTTGGTTGTTCACCTTTTAGTTTAGAATACAGTGTCCAGAAGTTACAAGGATCCATAATATTCTTTTCTTCAAACAAGTTGCTGAAATAGCAATTCGTAGCTTTCTTAACCCCTTTTGAATAATGGTTTCTCAGTTGACGGTATTTGTCTCATGCAGTTTTCGTTTTTGTCTTTTTGGCCTCTCTCCAAAATTTGTCCCTGTTTTTTCTTATTATACCCAAAGTCCCATTATACCATTCTGCACTTTTTGTTTCACTCTTCTTTCTAAGACTGAGGCATGAAAATCACAAACCGAAATAAATTCTGAATAAAAATATTTCCAAGCACTCTCTACATCAGGAATAAGAAATAGACAGTCACATTTTCTACCCTCTAGATCAATCATAAACGCTAACTATTAAAAATGCTTCATTTGTCATGTTCTCTAACATCATGTCTTTCTATTTTTAATTTTTTTCCAGACACAGTACATGACCTGATGGTCACTAAATGCCTCTGGTAGTACACCATACTGGATATATTTATCAGGATCAGTCATTAAGATTAAATCCCAAATTGATGACTGATCTTTACTCTTAGGGTTTATTCTAGTTGGGGCCCTTATCAACTGAGTCAACCCTACTCCCAAGGTCAATTCCAACAACTTACCTTTCAAGGTGGGGGGGGCTACACCAGTTAACATTTAAATCTCCCATCACCAATATTTTGTGACTATCTCTATATGGGTACAAAAAGTCCTGAATCATCTTAAAGTTTTCCTCTCTCCCCTTAGGGGGAGAGTAACACCCTAAGATCAGGACAGGTTTATTTCCAGGTAACCCTAATTCTAAAGTAATTTTTTCCATCCCTGGAGTGGGAACACCATTTAGCTCTACGAAGTATAGGTTGAGTGATTTTTGCCCATATATCAACACACCCCCTCCTCTCTTACACTGGTCCGATTTCCAACTTTGATATCCCTGTATGTAAATTTCTGAGTTCTCTGTTCTATTGTTTAACCATGTTTCAGTGATAACAACCACTTCTGGGTTGTTCTCAAACATCCAGTGTTTAACTTCACACACTTTAGGAGCTAGACTTTATACATTAAAATTATAAAGGTATCCCCTATACCATTTAAAATATCCTCTCCTTCTCTTATTTATGTGGATGGGCCTGGGTTTAATTGCACATCTCCAGCCAAGATTAAGCTTACCATGATTAATCCCTTAGCTGTTATAACTTTCTTTATATTTGCCCTTATTCTCAGCTTTATCACAAAATACCTTCCTTTAGGAGACAAAATTCTCAAATGGTTTATGAGTCTGGTGGCACTAACTACTGCCTTCACTAAACTTGTAGTTATTGTTTGTGACAACATTCCTGGTGTTATTCCCCAATCATTATATGGGGGAGGGAATGATGTTATGTGTTCTGTATCTCTACATAGTTTAAGGTTTGGCTGTATGTGTATATCCATTCCAGTGTTAGTGTCCTCAATACACATCACACTCCAAAGAAATAATAACACCATCCCAGCCAACCTCCCTAAACGGGGCCTCATTTTACTAACTTATGTGCACACTTTCTCCTCTCTACTGCAACAGTAGTTACTCACTGCTTCTCTTCAATTTGTTATACTTCTTTCTAGTGAACTGTTAATTTCCACAAATGAGTTTTCACATTTATATTGGGCTTAGCTCAAAATATTTAAGTAAGCAGCACACCCCTCCCACTAAACAGTTCATAAAAGTAGTTAAATCAACTCCAATATCTATTGTACAGCACACACACCCTCGCTATCTGATTTATAAAGGTAGTCAGCTCACCACCAAGCCTCTTTTACCAAGGATAAAATTAGCATAGTAAAAACAATTCCCCCCACAAGGATTAGCACAGACAAATAAGAAACAAGTCAGTGTTAAGTGCTCACAACTCTTTTACAAAGTTCACCACACAGTCTCTGTATTTAGGACAAGGCTGAAGAAGAAGGGAAGCATACTCCAAAGCCTCTCCCAGAAATCATAGGTGATCTTCACCACATTTCTCCAAGAATACTATCCTCATGGATGTTCTTTCAGAAGGTTGAATAGGTGTTAACAAGCTGCCTCTCATGCTGAATTCTTGCTGAGTGGTGATCATACCACTCATGTTACTCATGCCATGGTGCTCATGTCCACGGGCAGTGTGGGGCTTTGAACTGTTACAGCCCCACCCCCACAGCACCTGGTCCAATCTATATGGTCCGCCGCCAAACCCCCTCTCTCATCAGATCGCAGAAACAGATAACAGCAGTTCAATTCAGCAATGCAATGAAAGATGAAACCCCATATTGTATTGATGGGTGTGCTTATTTGGTCTCTCCATGGACAGTATCTTCTAGTGTGTGTGCTCAGCCGCAATGGCCCATAGCAGCTCTCACCTGTGGCCTGCATTCTTCCCCCAGGATGTTTGGATGAAGTTCCTCCATCTCTGCTTTCTGGCTGGCCATAGATTCAATGGTTTCAATTCAATCCTGCTCTAATTCAAGATCTAGTGCAGGTTCAGGTTGCTCAGTATTATCCATGCTAGAAGTGTTTGGTGATTCTGGAACCAGTGAGAGCAGGGGTCTTAATTGTAGGGATCCAAAATTTAGTTTTTGTTGTTGAAGCCTGGTTCTTGGAATACCATCAGCAGTCTGGAGATTATGCGATTGTGTATTTTTTGTTTTAGCTCTACCCTGTTTACCCCCTTTGCCTGCATCAGCAGCATCCAACCTTTTGGATAGTTCACAAGACCGCCGGACTGATTTGGACATACTTTCAGCCCCCGCTTGCAGAAATGCAGAGTTTAGCAGTTTACACTCTGCAGCTGAAAGATAAGAGTAGTGTTTACCAAGCCATATTACTTTGAGCATATAACACCCTTTGGGAGCAGGTAAGGTTCAGACTATTAAGTATATATCACAGACAGGACAGCATTCATGTGCTCCTCTCGGTGTTGCCCATTAGACTGCCATCTTGGATCCCACATCAGGCTCCTCTGCAGAGTACAGTACATGTTGCATTAAACTGTTTCACCAATGAGTTGGTTTAGCATTGCTTTTTACAGTTGGCAATGCATTGGCAACTCATATTGCATTATTTTTCAGTGCTTAACCAGCTCAGTAGCAGTGTTGGAAAAATGTTTTTGTAGCTAAGTTGGAATCTATCTGTAGTCCAATCACAATGCAGCGCAAAACTGAGTTTTAACTCATAAGAGACAGTTTGTATAGGGTTTTGTGCTGGGTCCAACAACACTTAAACGACTCAGTAAGAAATGCTAAAACAACTCATTGCAGGAACAGTTTAAGGTGACATGTACTGTACAACATTGTAACCATATTTAGCAGTTTTAAGCTGATTAGCTACCTGCTGCTGGTGCATTAATTCATGCAGAAAACTGCAGTTTCAATTTCCCAGTTTCAGGCTTACTGTGTTTCTGCACCTTGTCTTCAGTAATGGATTAGGGTTATGCAGAGGCATACAGATTTTTCTGCTCAGGTACTGTATATACTGATTGCATAATGTGTATTTGTCCTTATCTAAAGCACTGGGCAGTGGCATACACACAAAATGAATCCATCATTCTCTGGTTAATTTCCTTAGTTCCTTCCTGAAGACCTACTGTACTCTGGAGTGACTAAAGAAAGTGTGCTGGCTATGCCAACCAGCCTCAAGAGGAGAACAGATGGCAATATCTTCTACAGCAAATGCAAAGGAACACATTAAGAGGCAGATGGGGAAGGGGGATTGGGGAAGGAGGAATTGGGAAAGGGGAATGGTTGTATTTTTTAAACAATAATGTACAGAAAAATATTTTATTTAAAAAAGCTGCAGTCTAGAATTTCAGTCAAACCTGCTGGTGAAAGGCTTCCCAGATGGTGGCGCCACTAAGATTCTCTCATAAGAAAAGCATTATGTCTGTCATCTACTTTGGGTTGTTGAGAGTCATGTTCACAGGCAACACTTGAAAAGCCACATGACTTTTATTGTGCGATTTAGCAAACTGGGCCACAAGGCATTACTTTCTTGGCTTATTTTTATGGCCCTAAGGTGTTCTCATATTCTTACCTGAAAGAAGTTATGCATGTTAGATAGAAAAGGTTTGACCTACATTTCTGTTTCTTTTCAGAATTACCATTTTCTTCTGTTTTATAAGACACCCTTTATTTCCCATTTTGAGATGACTTTAGCAAGATAATTACTTCTGGAATACTTTAAAAATAATTGGAACACTCCTTGTAATAGGTCTATTATCAGGTTTTCATCATTGTTACAGTATTTCTGCAGTGTTTAAATATTCATTGTTTAATTTCTCTTTTCTTGTAATTATGTTGAACTGAGGTCCCCATTATTATGTCACGAGATGATAGGGTAGTAGAAAATTATCATCGGATTTCTTTATTGCCTCCCACATCCACAGTATTAGAGAAAATTATGTCTGATCAGATAATTTCCCCTTGGTCATGTATAATGTACTAATGTTTCATCAGCAAAGTTTCAGAACTAATCATAATACTGATACTGCTTTATTGTTTTCTGAAGATATATGTTGCACAGGATATGGATGATGTTTCTGCAGCAGTATTCTTTGATTCCACCACAGCTTTCAGTTTGGTTAACCATGATCACCTGCTATCCAAACTGTGGGACTTTGGTATATCCTGTGTTGCTGTTAACTGTTTTTTTTTCAGTTACAGTATTTAGAGAATAGAATACAGAGCTTCTAATGTACATCTAGAGGTGTGGAATAGCCTGCTGGCTTAGCTAAGGACTTGATAGTCACACAGAGCAGTAACAGAAAAGCAGGGAACATGGGTAAAGGAAGCATGGCATGAACTTTATATAGACAGTAGATATAGGTGGTAGGTACTACAGGCAAACTAGATGGACCAGTGTTTTTTTCTCCTTTGACTTCTAAGCTTCTATTTAAATATTTGATTACTTCTTTTGTTAAGATTGATTAATACCTCAGTGATCTGCTTTTGTCATTTTATGTTTAGCTTTTTTTTTTTGTAAATGATTTACTGGACACATGAGAAACTGATGATGCTGTTTTGTTCTCGGGGGGGGTTTCAGTACTCTAGATAATGAGCTACAGCAATATTTGTTAAGTGTTCATAACTGATTGTAGTTAACAAATTAGCTTTGAATGTTAAAAAAATTAAGTTGATGTTTTTTTGTAGCACAAAAAAACGTGGGTACATTTCCCTTCCCCTGGAGATCTGAACTTTAAATCGTGAAGTATTCAAAAATGTTACTTCTTTTACTTATTTGGGCTTGACCTTGGATAGCACCCTGTCTTTTGTCTTCATGTAGCTATATTTGGAAAAGCTGTGCATTTTTGTTTAGGTGTATTATACAGAATTTAACTTTGGAGGGGAGGAAATTACAATAGCTGCAAAAACATTGGTGGTAAATTGGTTAGGATACCTGCCTTCCAAGCAGTTTAAGTCCCATCAAGTCCAGCAGTAAATTTTGGTGGTGTAATCATCGAACAGACTGCCAGGAGCGGTGGTAGGGGCAGCTACCCTTAACAGGAATAAACACAGTTTGGACAGTGCAGGGGAACTGTAGGGTTTGATTTTCAAAGCCCCAAGAATGGGGCTTGCACTGAAAATATGTCATGCAAGGTGTGGACTGCACTATAAGTTGCATCTAATGCAATTACATAATGCAACTTGCATCAAATCTGGGATCGCTAGTGCCAAAGTGACTTGCTCCAGTCTTGCATCAACAAACTGGGTGTGCCATATTGCAACAGGGTTTTCTGAATTCTCAAAGGTGGAAGCCCCGACACTGCACTGATGATAGCATGCATTCATTAGACCAAGGTGCTTAACTGACTGTGGTGAACATAATGGAGAGGGTATATAGCACATAGAGAGTCAGTTCTGGAGCCGATAGTCCTCTGCAGGACTAGTGTGGAGCATTATGGGGGCTGCACATGCAGTGTTGTGGTCATTTCATCTGCTGTATATTTTGACTCAGCTTGAGTCATTTTTCATCAGTTCTCACCCACTGCATCATCTTTCTGGTGCAGCTTGTGTCATTTTTCACTTCATGCCTCAGTCCTCATTATTATTTACTTTCAGGCATTCCTGACCCCTGCATCATCTTTTTGCTGCAGCTAGGTCATGCTCACCCCCTCTATTGTCTTTGTGGCTTAGCATGGGGCATACTCCTCAAGATCATTGGTAAATTTGCTGAATTGCCAGATTTTGCCCATTTTGAGAGTCAGTCTGTAATAAAAAATATGTACTGTCTTTCCCATATTAAAAGTAGTTGATATACTGTAACATTTTGCTGTTACATTTTATGGGAAGAGATGCTGTCTCCTACATCTGTGCTGTACCAGCATTGGCCAGCACTGGTACTGCATGACATCATTAGTGGTTTTATTAATGATTAAAGTGAGCAAGCTAGCTTTCACACCACCTGCCAGGTACAGTGTGCTGTTGTCAGCCCATGGATGAGCTGTGAAGGTTAAGACTGTCTTGGTAGCACATTTTCTCTTGATTTTGTGGCTCTATTTAAAAATATTTTGTCTTGAAGGTAGTGACATACAGTAGCATATTTTTTTTAACTATTTTTGGGGTAACACAATATTCAACTACAGCTTCATATTTATACAGTGGGTGACTGTGGCTCAAATCAGTTTTATTCATCTTCATGATGGTATAGTTCTTCTGTTGCACAGATATGGACAATTGACTAAACATTTTTTTCTAAAATAAGGTACTCGTCAGTTTTATCCTTTTTATGAAAGCAGTAATTGTTTTCAACAAGCGGTACAGTATATATCAAGTGACCCTAAATACAACTGTAGAAACATCCACTGCCATCCAATGTTTGGATCTGTAATGACTGAATAATTATTAGAAGACTGGTATTTTCTTAATTTTGCACCTACAGATGGAGATGCACTACCAGAACAAGTTTAGAGCCAACCCTGGTTGCACTTGCATGTACCAGTAAACTACTTCTTAAAACATTCAGGCATTTGATTTTAACAGTAGTCTGTATCACTTACATAGACAGTATATGACAGTGCTCAGCAAGTTTTCCTATTGCATTTTAATTTATAAAATAAGGAAACGTTCATTGATATATACAGGATTAGACCTCAGGGTCTCTGAAGTAAACGTCGGGTACAGTGGCAGCAAATAAAACACAATAGGAATAGATACTCACAAATACCATTTAATATTTAAATAAGACACATGCAGACATGGTATAGATTTCATTATATTCATAATAGTCAAAGACAGGAGATTGTGCTATTTGATCTGCATGTATCTGTGATCAACAATGGGAAAGCTAAGATATGTATATTTTTTATTTGACTCTTACTATAGATTTTCTTACTGTATACATACTGTACATGGCAGGATTTCTAGGACTCATTCTATTGACACTGTCACTAAACCCAGAAAATGCTATAATAGTTAACAGAGCAAAGAAATGTAATGGTATACCACTAATTTGACTGAATAGCTGCTGTCTGTCCCTTCTTCAGCATCACTTTCAGTCAGCTCTGAGGAATCAGATTGGGACACACTGTTACAAGCAGAAGGTTCAAGAGAGTACAGAAGAATTGTACTCTCTACATATACTGTATGTGCTGAGAACCTTTGCTTTCGTCCATCAGATATAATGTTACAGTGAACCATGAGTTAATAAAAACAAATCCTTACAGCCAAACATGAGAAGTCTCTTACTGTATACCTAGTTGACAGCAGCACTAGTGACAGTCTGTTCATAGTTCACACTCAGGTAGTAACGATAACCATGACAACAAGTTATGCTAATTAGCAACTGCAATGACACATGAGGTAAACTTCCTGCCTATGCAGCTTCAGTGGACTCAGAACATGAGATGGACAGTGTTTCTGTCAGTCAGAAAAGAAATTAGCTTTTACAGAGAAAATGAGTTAAAAATACCATGAAAATGAATTATAATACTGCTAGATATGTTACAACATATAGAATTATGACTCAGTACATTACAATGTCAAAATGTATTTGTCAGTGATCTTTAATCCCCAATTTATACATTTATTCCACAGTTCAGTGACTCATGGAACTGTGGAATCAATTAATGAATTGCAGATTAATGTATTAAACTGAAGAAAAAAAAATCAGCAGAACTGACCACTGACAGTGATCAGTTCTGAGGATATTTTTCTGCAGTTTAGTACAATAATCCACATTTCTTACATTTAATCCACTATTCTAAGTCAGAATTTCTGTGAAAGTTGCCAAAATGCATTCTGAAATTTAGCAAAAGTGAAATTCTGAGTTTTGCAAAAATTCCACTGCCGAATGTTTAATTTCGCACAGCCCTAGTTCACAGGCAAGTCAGTGTTACAATCTAGGAGGTTCATGACATCATAGGGACGTCTCGATCTTTGCTCTTGAGGTATATGATGTCATGTCATCACTTCCTTGATGGAAACACAGACTTATTGTGCACACCTACCTGTCGATTATTCTATGTGTAATGAATAAAAAACTGCACACTTAATGTAAGGTATTTCCATTGATCTAATGTCATATTTTGTTTTGCAGAATAACAGTGATTAGTTTAAATTGTGTTTGGCCACATAGTTTTCTTACATTTAGGTGCACTGGATTGCATTCCATTTGTTTGGGAAAATAAATGTAGTGGCAATACCAATCTGTTGGAGAGAGATGAGATTGGGAGAAAAGGGACAGAAAACAAGAAAGGGAGAGCAGGTAATGTGAATGATGATAAATGGCAGGATTTTGTGAGGAGCAGAGATGGGGAGAGAAAGCAAGTGGCTCAGAACTGCAAAGATATATCCAGTATGGGAGGATGTTGGGGGTCAGAGTTACAGTAAAAGAAAGGTAGAAAGCAAATGATGAGAGTGGTTAATGCATAGAGATAGTAGTGGAGTTTTAGGGTTGGTGGTAGAGATAGAGGAGGGAAATTTAGAGAGAAAGTGGAACTCAAAGGGTAATGTGACATAGTGCTGAAAGTGGTAAAATGGGGGAAGAGATGGCAAGGAAGAGAAGAAGTGGCATATAATAGGTACTGTTAAGCATGGTAAATGGCAGGAGGTGGGAGGATCAAGGAGGGGTTGGAGAAAGCAACTGCCAGAGAGCATGTGATGTATACAGAGAATGCCAGTATGTTGGGAAGCTAAGAGATGTGGAGGCAGAAAAGATTGGGGATGCAAGATACAGACAGTGCTGCAGAGTAATAGTAGTAGATTTTATTTCTTTTGGGTGCCCTTCCCTGAAGGCACAGGGCATCCTTACAGCAAATAAATAGACAGATCACAAAATACAATATACTGACCACACATTAAAATAAAAACATATCTAAATAAATACTTATAATAGCCTATCAATAAATACATATTTGATCAGCAATATTAAACTCCAAAAGCTTGTTGAAACAAATAATGTTTTAACTGTTTCTTAAAAATTTCCAAGGAGGGAGCCTCCCAATGATATCCTGGCAAGGAGTTCCACATAATCTGTGCCATCACAGCAAAGGCTTGATCATCGGTTGACTTTAACCTTGCCTGGGAACCTCCAGAAGAAACTCCCCTGCAGAATGGAGAGAGCATCCTAGGGTGTAGGGAGTCAGAAAATCTTGCAGGTAGACTGGACCCAATCTGTGCAGGGCCTTATAGGTCAAAAGGCATAATTTAAATAAGATGCACCAGCGCACAGGCAGTCAATGCAATTCATGCAGCACTGACATAATATGACAGCATGTCAGAAGGCCTGTCATCTGCTTGGCCGCCATATTCAGCAAAAGTTGTAGGCACCCTATAGCACCTCCTGTGACCCCGAGGTAGAGTGCAATACAATAGTCAAGCCTTGAGGTGAAAAACACATATATCAGGGTGGCCAGATCCTCAGAGGGGAAAAGGGATTTAATTCAGACGATGTTACAGAGATGGTTAAATCCATTCTGGACAGGTGTCAACACCTGAGCATCAAATGTCAGCTCGCTGTCCAGAAAAACACCCAAATTCCTCACCTTATTGGAGGCCTCCAGTTTGACTGGTCCAATAAATAGCCCTAAGCCTCTCCAGAGGCCCCCATCCCCCTCTTTCAACTTGGCTCTACCACTAATACTTTGGACTTTCCTGGGTTGAGTCCCAGCCAGTTTGATGACATCCAAGTCTGAATCTCGGACAAGCACTTATTTAGCAGGTTGACCATATCTACTCTTCTGGGTGTGAAATACAGGTAGTGCTAGGTATCATCAGCATAGCAATGAAACTCCACTCCATACCATCTTATAACCTCACCCAGTGGCAGCATATACACTGTGAATAAAATGGGGGAAGGACAGAACCTTGAGGAACTCCTCATGACTGGATCATAGGGCCAATGGAAAAACTTCTCATGACCACGCTCTGTGTCCTGCTCTGGAGAAAGGACTCAAACCAGCTGATGACCTTGCCAGTGAGTCCTACATACTCCCTCAGCCTGTCCAATAACATCCCATGATCCACAGTGTCAAATGCTGATGAGACATTAAGGAAAATAAGATAGTTTGCTCTCCCTTATCCCTCGCACTGACAAGATCATTCAGCACCCAGACCAATGTGGGCTTCATGTTGTGCTTAGCCCTAAAACTGGAATGGAATGGCTTTTAAATCTGGAAGTCTGTGAAGTGACTCTCCAGCTGCACTGCAACCAACATCTCATGAACCTTTGCTACAAAGGGTAGGTTCAAGACCTGGTGGTAGTTTGCCAGGATGTCGGGGTCCAAGGATGTTTTTTTCAGCAGGGGTTTCACCAGAGTCTGTTTTAAAGGCCCAGTGAATACCCCTGATGCCAAAGAACCAGATTGCAGGATGTTGACCTCAGCTTTCTAATCACCTCACAGATCTTCACCATTGTTACTAGTCGGAAGTCTCCTCAGGATGTCTGAACATGCCCATCACTCCGAGGGCTGGCTTTGTCAGATGATGGAAATCTGAGTGAGGAAATCCCAGTCTTAACTGAGGATACCCTGCCTGAGAAGAACTGAGTGAACTCCTCACATTACTGAACTAAAAAAAACTCTAATGGGTTCCTGTATAATTGTAATGCCTGTCCACAACCCAAAAGAGTTGAGCTAGTTGATTCATCCAAGCTGAAGTCACCCTGGACATAAACACTGCCTTCTTTCAGGAAATTGCATTCTGGTACTCATTATAATGAGATACTAGAACCAGTCTGTCCTCCTGGGTCATAGTTCTCCTCCAATGCCTCTCCACCCTCTGATCCCTGGTCATCAACGCACTCAACTCACCATCAAAGCAAGGTGACCAAAGATGTGAAACCAGAGGGTGTACACAGATTGGTGGTACTAGGTCTAAGGTCACTGCCACAGCCCTGTTATACTTGTCAAACATTCAGACCCCCTCTCTGGAGGGTAGTATATGATCTTAATCTCTGCGGAGAAAGATTAATACATATAAAGGTTCACATATTTTATTATAGTATGGAAGACATTCTGTCAGACTCGCTATCATTTTTTCAACTTGTAATGCAAATAGAATCTCTTTATACTATTCCAGGTACATAGGAGCAGCTTGATCACACCAGTGCCATAAAATTATATTTTTAGCACAAGCCGAGATCAGAGCCATGTGATTACACTGATTACCTAACAAAATACCATCAAAAAGCCTTGATAAACTCACTTCTGGAAGAAACGTCGAGTCCAATCCTAAGAAGGGATCTAGATGTTGACGAATGGAGTCCCAAAAGGGTACAACTTTTTCACATTCCCATAAGATACGAATTAAGGTGGCTTGTACCTTCCCACGCCATGTACATACAGTATATCATCCAACAATTTACCCATTTTACAAAGCTTAACAGGAGTATAAAAGATTATGACAAATTTGGAATTGCATGTGGTGACATCTATCCCACTTAAGATACCTATATAGATTTTTCCATACGTGAGGCCATTCATAAGACTTTCCAGAATTAATTGGAACCCTTTCCCAGTAGATGGCATCTTCTGTCTCTTTATTAGTGAGTAAATCATAAAAGTGGTTGCAGAGAGAGGAGATGGCACTTGATAAAAAAGCTCTAGGAGCTAAATTAAGTATTTTATGACTGTAAACCTTAGACCAGGGGCCTTGACAGAAATAACCAGTCAACAGGTACGTCAGTTGAAAATATTTAAAACGGTGCTTAGTAGAGATTTGGAATTTTTGTTAAAACTCCTGAAATTTTAGTAGAATATTATCCCTGAGAAGATGTTAAACCATATTGACCTCAGTGTATGGCCAAAAAGCTGAGTTTTGAGGTTGTCCCACAATCTTTAAACTTGGATTCCCCAATAAAGATTGTGAAACATCCTTCCTCTGAAGATGCCTGAAGTTATTGAGTGAAAACTTTTAGTCTGTCTGGCTACATGGCTTTCAACATTTTTTTCCATCTACAATATAGGTGATGGATGCATACTGAATATTTTTTATAAATCAATGGTATACTTTTCCAAAAAACACTGAAGAGTCATCCCATTCTGTGGGTGTTCAGTGAATTTATCTATTGCTATGGTAATTTTTTGAACTTTTAGCACCACAGCTACCTGTCCTGGTGCTCATGTCCATTTGCTTTGTTATCTTCCTAGGATCTAAACTAAGAAGGGTTCATAGTTGTTTATGAACACAAATTGATGTGGCAACCAGTGTGTCCTGTAATAGTCGAGGAAGACTACCATGCAAATATTTAAAAGGGCTAAAATATTAATTTTGAAATGGTCACAATAATAATCAACATATAATTAAAATCAATATTTCTTCACAAACTATCCCACTTACATACTACACACCACTCTCACCCAATCACTCACACAACATTCACTCCATCTTTACCATAAAATACCCTTTCCAACAATGCACTCCCCACTGTTCCACACCTTCCAACTAAATTAAACCCCCCAAATTAACAACGTTGATAAAACAATCCAATAAGTCAAGGTAGTCCAGAATTCATGGAGCAGTAAATAAATCCAACCAGATCTTACAAAAGGCTTTAAAACAGAGCCCAGTCCTTGAGCAGAAAAACAGAAACTCCAGTAAGTTCCACTGGGTGCAGTCCATGGAAGACCCCAAGGAAGGTGTCCCAGTCCCAGGAACAATATCAGCTAATGCCAGCAAGGGGCAAGGGTCTGTTACCCTCCTTACCCTAGAGTGGTTAATGTATATCAAGAATGGAGGTGATTTTGTGGGGAGCACAGATCAGTGAGCGTTAGGGTAGAGATCAAGTGGTGGACATAGGATAATATGAATCCTCCTCATGAATATGCACTGTATAAATTTTTTGGAGCATACAGTATGTACAATGAAGAAATAAAAACAAAGTAAAAATGTAATTTGTGAGAATGTCACTAGCATTCATACAGTCAAGAGCTCAGTGAGAATGCATAGGGTGGTGCAAAAGGTAATTACATCAGAATGATTCACTTAAATGGCCATGTAACTGGTACAGCCATTATTGTAAAAATAATCAGACTGTATCCTATGAGAGGTATGCAATGGTGTTATTAGTACTTAAGGAATAATACATGCTTACACAGAGGACATGTAAATAATAAGAAGTAGTGTAGAAATGGTGGTGTTCATTAAATGTGGCAGGAATGAAATTAGTTGTGTTGGGACTGAATAATTGAGAAAATGCAAAGTTTAGTAAATTGCATACTTATGTTGTGTTGCATACTTTTTCTGGGCACTTTTACACAAGTTCAAGTCAAACTTTATTCCAAAAAGTGTTAGCTAAGATAATGAGAAAGGGAGTAGGAAATGGGGGAATTTGTTGAGAGATGTATTAGAACAAAAAATTAACTACATGCACTGTTTATTGATTTTTGTTCTTTGTTTATTGAAATTTATAGTAGAAGAGACTGGGTTGCAGATGGAGTAAACACTGTGATTAGTTTAGCTTTCATAGTAGGATAAAATAAGTTTAGGGTATGCACATTGTTCCATAAAAAGAGAACAGTTAAATAGAATAAATGCAGACACGTACCAAATGTACCAAATTAGAACAAATTTACTGGGCAACATGAGAAATGTAGATAGAAATAAAAGGAGTTGTACCTAAAGACAGCAAGTATTAGGAAGGGTATGAGGGAAGGGATGTAAGCAGTAGAACTGTGTTACAAACATTACAAACAACAGTAGCAAGCAAAAGAAAGTAACAGGTAATGTGCTGTAAATGGACAATGGCAACATGGGGGCAAAGGTCAGGAAGGGGAGTTATAAAGAGCTAGTGTTTCAGAGTGGCTAATGTGACTTACGATGAATAGCAGCTAATTTGAAGGGGATGAAGATTGGAAGGGGGAAGGAAGGGCAATTGATGGAGATTGGGAAGGGGTGGAGAAGAACTGCCAGAGTGGCTAATGTATATGATGAATATGGGCATGTTGTGGGACAGAGATTGGGGAGAGGAGAGAAAGAGAGCAAGTGTTGCATAGTGGCTAATAGGACTGATGGTGAATGGTAGCATATTGAGGAGGCAAAGTTCAAGAAGGGGGGGCAAGCGCAGAAAAGTAAATAATATGAAGGTACAATGCCAGCATATTGAGGGTTCATAAACTGGGGAGGGAAAGGATACAGAGCAAGTGCCACAGAGTGACATATGTGAATCACAGTAAATGGCAGCAGTTTTGAGGAATGGCAGAAATTGGGGAGGAAAGACAGCAAGTGTCGCAGATGGGAGAATGTATAGGGAGAAAGCAGTCATCTTGAGGGGGCAGAGACTGGGGAGAAGCAGGATAGAGAGAAAGTGCCACAGAGCAGCTTATAGGAATGACACTTCATGGTGGCATATTTGGGGAGGCAGAGATCATGGAGGGGAAAGCAAGTGTCAAAGAGAAGATAATGGGTAAGGACAATGCCTGCATGTGGTGAGTGGGCAGATATTGGGATGGTGAGGGATAGAGCTCAAGTTCCACAGAGCAGCTAATGTGAATGATGGTGAATTGAGGCAGGTTTGGGGAAGGGACAGAGATGGGAAAGAGGGGAGAGGGAGCAAGTGCCACAGAGCACCTAATGTGCATGGGCAATGCTGGCATTTTGAGGGGGCAGATATCAGGGAGAAGAGAAATAGAGAGCAAATGCTGCAGAGTGGCTCTTGTGAATGATTGAGAATAGTAGCAGGTTTGGGAAGCAGAGATCGGGGGGAGAAGGAGGAGCGGAGGGAGGGGGAGAGAGAAAGAGAATGTATCTCAGAATGGCTAATTTGTAGGGACAATGCCAGCATTCTGGAGGGTAGATATCGGGGAGGCGAGAAATTGAGAGCAAGTGCCACAGAGCTGCTAATGTGAAAGACAGTGACTGGTAGCATTTTATGGAGCAAAGATCATGGAGGGGTGAGGCAGCAAGTGCCACAGGGTGACTCATTTTTAGGGAAAATGATTGCATGTTGTGGAGGGGCAGAGACTCGGAAGAGGATGGATATAGGAAATTTACTAAATGAAGCTCTCAACCCACCTTTCAAGTTTTATAAGTTTAATTGATCCAAAACCAATTACATTCTTTATTCTACCATTTCCATATGTTTTGTGTTATCATATGTTTTCATGTTAATGCTCCCTTTAAAACTTTTGTTCTGCTTACATTTCAGGACCAGCCTATCCCTTCTTCAGAACTCATGGGCTGCCATAAAAATAAAACATTGTTTTTGGGGTTTTTTTTAATAATTTTGTCTTCTTGTTTATTTTATTCACAGTATTTTTGTCTGTGATTTTGCACCTGCACCACTAGGGCAGGAAGAACATACCTGTTCAAACCTTTATACTCAAATATAACACTCAACATACATAGCAGTGACTAGTGGAATGTGGCAGGGGTCCATGCTCAGTCCAGTTCTCTTTTGGGTCTTTATTTCTGATATGTGCAAATATGTCATAAATTGGACAAGCAAGTATGCTGATGACCCAAAACTTACAGGGGTAGTAGGTACACCAGAAGTCAACTCTTCATTACAGGCAGATCTGGATTTAATAAAAAATTGGTCCAATAAATGGACTGTGTCATTCAGCTATGAATAATGTTGTGTCATACACCTGGGAAATCAGCATAAAAAAAACAAGTTAGGAAATAATATAACCAGGGAATCCACTCAGGAAATGGACCTGGGAATAAAAATCAACAGTAACTTCACTTCAGCCTCATACTTTACCACTCAGGTTGCAAAGACAAAAAGGCTATTATGGAATATAAAGAAATATTTCAGGAATAGAAGTGAAGAGGTAATTATGCCACTGTATAGGTCCTATGTTAGTCCCATTTTAGACTACGGTAGCCCAATATGATGCCCACTCAATAAGGGAGATAATGGGAAAATCAAGAAAGTACAAAGGCAGGTCACTAAAATGGTTTATAATATCAAACACATGTCTTATAATGCTCGTTTAGAACATCTGAATCTAATGACCCTAGAGACCAGAAGGTTGAGGGGTGACTTATTGTTATGTCATCACATCATGCAGGATGACTACTTTGTCAAAGAATTGGGCTTTGAATTTAAAAATGATGTACTGGGTACTAGAGGTCATCCCCTGTAAATAAAGCATATACAATTTCAGGCAAACCAAAGAAATGCTTTTTCACACAGTGAATAGTTAATCTCTGGAATAAACTGCCCATGGAAATAATCATTAGTAAATATAAATCAGAATTCAAAAACAAGTTGGACTCCTACACACTAAAGGGTAATAACCTCTCCAAATATAGATAATGTTTTTGGAGCACTTATGGCCCTACTGCCTTCTCTGCTCCTACTTGCCGTAGAATGCACCTTAGTATTCATGCCTTGATATGAAAGATTCACATTTCACTGACGCTTCAGTTGCCTGGCAGTTCTTTAAGTAAATGAAATGAGAAGGGAGAGTGAAAACAACATTTCAGACTTGTTTTCAAATATATTCTTGAACTGTAAGTTCATACACAGTTCTATATTAAACTTTACCAGAACTGTTTGCTTATTCCGTTCTGTAACAAAATAGCAAAGGTAAGTAGTTATCTGTTAACACTGGTGGTGTTTTTTTTTACATCAGTGCTACTTATTTGTTTTTGGGTTATTTTTATTAAAATCAATCACCATCTATGAGTATTCCTCCATGGGCTCCCGGATCACTTTACCAACTTATCATGAACTCTCTGCATGAAAAAATTAAATTGCTCCAGCAGTCCCATCTACCATTACTCAGAACAACATATGAAAACATATACAAACATGAAAATTGCCAGCAGGAAAAAGGCCTTAGTCATCTCATCTCTGTGGCTGCTTTGCTTTACTATGCAGGGATAGAAGGGGCCCACTGTGGGATAAATGCTGAATATTCTTCATGATTGCTTCATTGTATGACGCACTCCCGTGGATCAGTCACCAAGGAAACCACACTGACTTCTTTTGCTGGAGTCACACTAAACTGTGTTCATATGATCCCTCTTCTATCAGGGATTTTTTAAGAAAAATGGTATCATGCTGACCAAAAGCTTTTTCTTAAAACATAACTCCTGAAACACTTGGATTAAGAGGTGGGTGGGCTATTATTACCAAACCATTACTAAGGAGATGGGATGTGTGATCTAATGATTCTTGCTAACCCAAGCACCTTGTAAAAATGTGTGGGTGGGGGATAAATTAAATGTTTATATATTATTAATGTTATTTTGAGGGGAAAAATAACTACAGTCAAGAAATTTACAGTTACTTGCTAAGGATTATTTTGGAACTACTCCTCTATTGTCTTACCAAATGTGCTTATTTTTCTAAAATTATCAAAAGAAAAGTCACTGAGTAAAATAATTCTATTATGACTCTAAGAATTTCCTATGCAATTGGTTCTAAAACCATGATCATTCTGGTACCTCAAATACTCCCCCTAATAGTATTATTATTCCAGTCTGCAGTTACTAAATCCTATCTATATTCATCACATTAAGGTATACAGAAGCAATCTTGCTTACTATTTACAACATAATATTCAAATGCTTACTAAATACATTTTCATGATGCACTAATTGTTGATGATTGAATCGGGTTGGAGGCTGGGAGTGGGGGCCTCTGGGGAGAATTCAGGGCTTTTTATTGGCCAAGCCAAACTGGTGGCTTTCACCAAGGTGAAACTTTGGGCATCCTTCTGGACTGCAAGCTGACACTTGAGGTTCAGGTGTCGGCAGCTGTCCGGAATGGATTTTACCATCTACAAAATATCACCCAAATAAGATTTCTTATCCCCCTTGACAACTTGGCCACACTGACACATGCATTTGTTACCTCAAGACTCGACTAATGAAATGCACTATACCTCTGGATTGGGGGTGCGATGCGGCACCTGCAGCTGCTGCAGAATGCTGTGGACCGGCTATTGATGAGTCTCCCAAAATCATGTCATATTACACAGGTGCTGTGCAAATTGCACTGGCTGCTGAGGCACTGGCACATCTCCTTTAACATAGGTCTGTTGACCTATAAGGCCTGGCGCAGGCTGGGTCTGGGTTACCTGAGAGAGCTTCTGCACCACTATTGCCCCTGGATGTTCTCTCTGGGAAGCAGAGGAGGGTCTCCTGGAGGTCCCCAGAGTAAGACTGAAGGCCTCGGAAGTTTGAGCTTTCGAGGTGGCCACACTGATCCTCTGGAACTCATTGCTGGGGCACCCGAGTGAGGCCCCCTCCCAAGAAATATTTAAAAGAAAGCTAAAGTCCTTTTTCTTTCATCAAGCCTTTGGGAACTAAGCAATGATTAAGTTATGATAAGTAGTTTTACTGTTTTAGACTTGTAGGGAATATTTATTTGTTAGTGTATGATATTTATTTATATTGGATATTTGATTATATTGTTATAGGTTTTTCTTTATGAGCATACAGCCATATGAAAATTGCCAGCAGAAAAAGGCCTTAGTGGTTTGTCAAGTCTGCTCGATTTTGCTGTTCAGTCTATTTTACTGGAGCTGCCCCACCCTCTTCTTGCCTCATAGAGCGAACATCCCCACTTTCATCCCCATCACCCTCCTCCATCACATTGCCACTCTCATTTTTACTCTGTCCCACTCCACTTTAAAACTTCACAGTGTTTTCAAAGATAACACCTCCTTAGGAAGTTCATTCCACTTTGAAACAACCCTTTCCATGAAAAACTGCCTCTTCATTTCTTTTTTAATCTTCCCCTCACAAGTTTCAGAATGTGGCCCCTAGTAGTCCCCTCTCTTTTATTGTGAAAATGCTGTCCAACCCAGCCCTGTTTATACCCTTTACATACTTGAAGGTTTCTGTCATATCCCCCCCTTTCCATTCTGTCCTCCAAGGAATAAATAATGAGCTCCCTTAACCTCTCATCATATGAGTTGTTTCCCATATCCTGGATCATCTGTGTCACCCTACCCTGGACCCATCAAGTAGCTTGATGTCCTTCTTTAAATAAGGACACTAGAACTGCACACAGTACTCTAAGTGTGGTCTAACCAATGATCTGTGCAAGGGCAGAATGACTTCCTCCCTCCTAGAGGTGATTTCTCTGAAGATGCATCCCAGCATTTTATTTGCTTTGGCTGCTGCTTTACAACACTGCACAGTGTTTCATGTCACCCCTTACATCCCTAGTTCCTTTTCCTCCTTTAAGCTTGACACCTGTACCTCCCCCCCGAGGCAGTAGCTGGCCCCTGAGTTCCAAGATCCCAGGGGCATGACCTTGCACTCTTGGTGTTAAATCCCAACTGCCAGATTCCAGACAATTTCTCAAGTCTGGCCAGATCCTCCCTGAGTTCCTGTCTTCCCTCCTCTATGTCCACCTTTCCACAGATTTTAGTATAATCTATGAAAAGACAGACCTTACTTTTGACCCCACCACTATGTCACCAGTAAAGATGTTAAATAATACTAGACCTCTAGTGCTGATCCCTATGATACCCTGCTGATTACAGGTCTAGGTTTTGATTGTTCACCCACTACTGTCACTCTCTGTTTCCTATCCTGCAGCCAGATCTTGATCCACACCAGCAGCTTATCCCTGACTCCCAGGTTACTCAGTTTGCTAAGCAACCTTCCATGTGGCATGGAGTCAAAGTCCTTAATGTAATCCAGGTGCTTCCATGTGTAAACGTTGCCTGCTAAATAAAGTGGGGCATAACATCATCCGCAGCACATCATGGTCGAGAACACCACAAGTAAAAAACATTGCAGGCAATGATACTGCATGCCACCAGCCCGCAGTGTGCACACTATGCTGCCAGACCTCATGGGACCCAGGATGGCTACAGCAGCAGACATGGTGTGACATTCAGGTGGCATGGCACCAGGACATAGGGAGAGGGACTGCAGTGCCACACTGACCAGTGGAGAAGCGGCACAACACCATCGCACTGCTGCACCAATAACCACTGACAGCTGAGAGTGGCCAGGTACCCGGGAGCCATGCAGGGACTGGGCACTGTATGGACTCCACATGGACACCATAGCCATGGATGCCAGTGCCTATGCCCCACGGATGGACGTGCCTCCAGAGCACTCCACCTTATAGCCTCATGTACCCCAGGAATGCAGGCCCACCCATGGCCCCTGGACCGGCCAAACAGACAGCCTGCCTACCCTAGCCATGGACAGCAATACCCATGTCCATGGTACCCCTGGCCCAAGGTGGATGCCTACCCCATGTGCAGCTGGGTTGATCATCCTGCAGCCTGCTCAATGTCTGCACAGGTATGCCCTGCGATGTGCTCTCCTCCCTTTATTTCGTTCTGTGATCTTGTGATCGTGTTGTTATTTCCCCCATTGTTTTGTGCAGCGATGTTTACACATGGAACCAATCCAAGTATACTGCATCCACTGCCTGGCCTTTATCTAACAACCTTGTAACCCAGTCAAGAAATTCTATCATGTTCGTTTGGCATGGTCTCCCTTTGACAAACCCATGTTGCCTAACATCCTGGAGACAGTTAAGCTCCAGAAAGTCTACCAACCTTTCTTTTAGAATGGTCTCCATTAATTTGCCAATAATAGATATTAGACTAATTGGTCTGTAGTTGCCAGGTTCACTGTGGGACTACACTTCTGGAGTGGCAGCACATGAGCCACTCTCCAATCCTGAGGCACACATCCCGTCTCTAGCAAGGTGTTAAACATATGCGCCAAGGGTGCTGTCAATACCTCCGCCAGTTTCCTCAGGACCCTCAGGTTTATGCCATCTGGATCAGGTACCTTGTCCATGCAAAGAGACCTGAGACCTTCCAAAACCCTATCCATCATGATGTCCCTATCTGTTTCCTCTCCCCCACAATCGTAACCAAATAATCCCCTGAGGCATAGGGCAATCCTTTTCCCTAGTGAATAGAAACATAGAAACATAGACTTTGACAGCAGATTAGGACCGCTTGGCCAACCTAGTCTGCCCATTTCCCTATCTACAGGATAAGCTGTAGATCCTAGTTACATTACTTCTACAGTTAGATCCTAGTAACAGCCTATTTCTTCCTAACTCCCACAAGAATTGCCTTATGTCTGTCCCATGTATTCTTGAATTATCCCACAGTTTGAGACCCCATAACCTCCTCAGGAAGGCTGTTCCATGCATCCACCACCCTCTCTGTGAAAAAATACTTCCTCACATTGCCCCTGAGCCACCCCCTCTATCTTCAAATTGTGTCCCCTTGTTCTTGCACATCCCTTTTTCTGAAAGATGCTACCCTCTTGGACTTTGTTGACTCCACTGAGGTACATAAAAGTTTCTATCATGTCCCCCCTCTCCCACCGTTCCTCAAGGGTATACATATTAAGCTTCATTAGTCTCTCATCATGTGGCTTCTCTTGCAGACCCTGCACCATTTTAGTTGCCCTCCTCTGGACTGCCTCCATCCTGTCTATGTCCTTGCTGAAATAGGGTCTTCAGAACTGGACACAGTACTCCAGATGGGGTCTCACCGGCTGTCTGTACAGAAGGATAACAACTTCCTGTTTTCTGCTGGTGATGCCTCTCCCTATACATCCCAGTATCCACCCAGCCCTTCCTAATCCCTTCTCACATTGCTTGCTAACCTTAAGGTCATCTGATATGATTACCCCCAGGTCCCTTTCCATTTTTGGTTGTTGTTACTACCTCCCCCCATTGTGTAATCTTCCCCTGGGTTTTTGTTTCCAGGTGCATTATTTTGCACTTCTTTTCATTGAAACCAAGCTGCTATACTTCTGACCATTCCTCCAACCTTGCCAAGTCCCTTCTCATCCTTTCCACACCTCCTTGTGTATCAACCCTGTTGCAGATCTTTGTGTCATCTGCAAAGAGGCATACTTTTCCTTCCAGTCCCTCTGCAATGTCACTTATAAAGACATTAAAAAGGACTGGACCCAGTACTGAACCCTGCGGTAGCCCACTAGTAACCCCTCTTTCTTCAGAGTGGACTCCACTTACAATTACCTTCTGTGTCCTGTTGTCCAGCCAATGTTTTACCCAGGCTCCCACCCTGGGACCCACTCCAAGGCTGGTTAATTTGACTATTAATCTTATATGTGGGACTGTGACAAATGCCTTGCTAAAGTCTAGGTAGGCCATGTCCACAGCCCCTCCTTGGTCTACTACTTTGGTCACCCAGTCAAAGAAATCAATTAGATTTGTCTGACATGACCATCCTGCTGTGAACCCATGCTGCCTTGGGTCCTGTGCCCCACTGCCTTCTAGGTACTCAATAATTATTTCCTTCAGAAGTGATTCCATCACTTTCCCTACCACAGAGGTCAAACTGACAGGTCTGTAGTTTCCTGCCTCTGTCTTGCTCCCACTTTTGTGAAGGGGAATCACATCTGCCTTCCTATAGTTCCAGGTACTTCACCATCCTCCCATGATTTGTTAAACGGGGTAGTCAGTGGTGTCACTAGTTCTCTCCTCAATTCTTTTAGAATTCTGGGGTGAATCCATCAGGCGCCATTGTTTTGTCCACCTTCAGTTTTAGTTCTTTCAGAACCCTTTCTTCTGTGAAAGGACTGGGACTGACCCCCCCCCCATCCAGAGTGCTTCTGTTAATTGGATTTAGGCACCCCCCTCCTCTTTTGTGAATACTGAGAAGAAGTATTTGTTCAGCATCCCTGCTTTTTCACTGTCCCTCTCTGCCCACTCACCGTCCATTCTATTCAGTCTCACTATCCCTTCCTTTGTCTTTCTACACTCCCTGATGTACCTATAAAAGGTTTTATCCCCCTTCTTAACTGAGTTGGCTATCTTTTCCTCAGTTTGGGCCTTCGCTATTCTGACTTCCCTCCCTGCTTCCTTCTGCCTTAACTGATACAGTTCTCTGTCTTGCTCCTTCTGTGTTACCTTATACTTCCTAAATGGTATTTTTTTCTCCCTAACCTTCCCCACCATCTCTTTTGAGAACCACAGTGGCTTTTTCTTTCATTTTGATTTGTTTTTTTCCTTCACACAAAGGCTTGTTGCCTTTGTGATGGCAGTTTTGATGTTTCCCCATTGTTGCTCCACCCCTCCTTTTAGCCTGTTTGTTAGTGCGTTTCTAAGGCACTCTCCCATCTTGCCAAAGTCATCCCTTCTGAAGTCTAGTACCTTTACTTTTGTATGGCTTGACTCTGTAGCTGAGTTTATCATGAACCACACTGTTTCGTGGTCACTTGTTCCCAGATGGCTACCCACTTCTAGATCTGAGATTATCTCACTGTCCCCATTTGAGAGTACCATGTCTAAGATTTCTCCCTCATGAGTGGGTTCCAAATCTAGCTGTCTGAGGCATGCCACCTGTAGGGCATTGAGAATGGCCCTGCTCTTGGATGTGGCTGCAGCAAAGGTGCTCCAATTAACATCTGGCATATTCAGGTCCCCGATCAACAGTATCTTCCCTTTCTCTGCCATCCTAAGGATGCCTTCTATCATATCCTTGTTCATTCCCACCTCCTGACAGAGCTGAAGTACTCGTTTAGTACCTTGACCTGTTCTTCATGGTTTTCCTCCCATCCCCCCCTTCCTGATCCTAACAATCCCCTCTTTGCTACTTCTTTTCTCCCTTACATATCTGAAGAAGTCATTTTTCTATTCCCTGATCCCCTGTGCTAGCCTTAATTCCTTTGCAGCTTTAGCTGCCTGGACCACTCTCCCTACCTTCCAGGATTTCATAGAGTAAACCTCATAGTACGTCTGTACTTCTGAAAGCCTGCCCACTGCTACCTTACCTTCAATGACACATCCATATTGAACCAGCATGGTCTCTCGGACCTGAACTTTTTATTCTGGGTCATCATGCATTCATTCGTGGCCACATTCAGACCCAACTTAATGATGGACCATTTCTGCTCCGCATCCATCCCCAGTCTGATTTCTGCCAGATGCCCACCAATATATTCTCCATTTCTCTAAAGTCCACACTCTTGAAGTCTACCACCCTTGTCTTTTTCTTAGCTGTTTCCTTACATATATTGAGGTAAAACCACACTGTACAGTGGTTGCTACTTGCAAGGGGTTCCTCCATGGCTATTTCTTGGACATGCTCTCCGTCTGACAGCACCAGGTCTAATACAGTACAATTCCTGGTTGTTGTGTGATGCCCTGCACCGAGAAACAGTCCTTGAAAGCTTCCAGGAGTACATTTTCTCTGTCAGCGGAGGTAGCTGGAGTACTCCAGTCTATCCCAGGCAGGTTGAAATCCCCTGTTATGACAAGATTTCCTCTCTTTCCAGCTTCCTGATGTGATTCTGCATTTCCCTGTCCATCTCCACATCCTGTGAAGGTGGTCTGTACGACACTCCCTGTCTACTCCTTCTCCCTTTATTGATCTGAAGTGTTATCCATATGGCTTCTATTCCACTTTCCACCTACTCCTCATCCATGGTGCATATTATTCCTTCTTTTATGAATATGGCTAAACCCCACCCTTCCCCCTCTCCCTGTCCTTCTGGTACAATTTGTACCCAGGGATCACGAGGTTCAAGTCATGGACTTGAGATGCCCATGTCTCTGTGATGGCCACTATGTCTATCCCTCATTCTGCTACCAGTGCTTAAGATCTGCCATTTTGTTTGCCAGACTCCTTGCATTCAAGGATGCAACCACCAATTTGATCCCTGTGCATCTTTATTTCCTAGCAGTCCATTCTGACCACTCCCCTCCTGGGGTCCCATTCCCTTCTCACTCTTATTTCCCCTCCCCTCCATCTGATGATGTAATAGGGGAGAAGGCCTGATGGTCACACTACTCTGGTGCCTATGATTGAAGTACACATTTGCCACCCCCAACTTTCGTTTAAACTCAGATTAGCTTTTAAATTTTCCTCTGACTTAACCTTCAGGACCTTTGTGCCCTCTTTACTTAAATGTAGCTTGTTCAGTTGATACAGGTCCTTATTTTCCCATGTTCTTCCTCACTCACCCACCAGCTCATACCCATTAGACTCACATCACCCCATCATCCAAATGTCGACGTGCTCAATACTCTACTTCTTAAAAGTACTTGCCCTAAGGACTAGAAGCATCTCTGAGGATGAAACTGAACTTCCTGCCTCTCTACAAATCTTCCCTACCACCTTAAAACCTATCCTGAACCTCCTCCACCTCACATCCTGCAAGGTCATTGGTACCTAGATGCACCACAATGTGAGGTACCTCCCTACTCATCCCACACACTTTGGAATAAGTTGCCCTACCCTCCATGCTGTCATGTGCAGCGTACACTCTATCCACCTATTGCTATTTTTTGCACCCCTATTCCCCCATCTCACACCCTTCAGAATTGAGTCTCCCAATATAATGACCCTCATGCCCTTCCCCCTTCTTATTATGCATATCCTGCTGTGCACATCCCAGAGACCCATTCCCTACTATACACCTAAATCCTCCCTCTACACTGCATTTTGCTCTGCTTTGCCTTCCCTGGAGACCTCTTTTTATCCCTCCCACTGATTACCTTTCCCATACAAGGTCTCTCTTCCTCCCCCAAGTATCTTCCATCCTTTTCACCACAGCCAGTGATCCACCTCTCCCCAACCCCTCCTGGCTCACTCATCCCCTTTACTCTGTTCCTTGCCTCCACCCCTTTCTGATCTGTGACCACCTTAACAATCCCCTCTCTTCTAACCAGTCAGCCACAGAAATAGCAAACCTGTATAAGAAGTCTTTCCCACTGACAAGACTAACTTCTGATTTCTCTCCATTTTCCCTACTCTGCTTTCTTTGCTGTAACACCTCTCCTCCTATTTTTTTACCCTTCACTGCCTGCCAGTTATCCACCCTGTTTCTTTGCTCACCATTTATTGAAAAAGCCCCCAATACATGCATTGTTTTCTCAGGTTCTGACCTGCAAACATCAACCATGCTGTTAAACAGTGGCAACTCATGACCATTCCACATATGAGATTCCCCTCAGCTCCTCCCTCCTCTTCCCACTTCCCTTCTCAGCCTTCTTAGCTCTTCCCTTATTGATTCAAGCTGTCTACATACTTGACAACCTACTGCTTTCCACATTATGCCTTGGATGATAGTGGCCCCAAATCCATTACAGCTGACCACCTTCCCTTCTCCCCCGGCAACATGCTAGTTCCACCCCTGCTCCACCTTTGTGCCTCCCATCTGTCTTGCCTCCTGCTCCAGTTCCTTCGCTTCCACATACTGCCTAGCTAGTCTTACTTTACCCACTTATAATATCCCAGAGACTTGATTATACAACTTATGCTAGACCATCCCTAGGTATGAACATTAAGGGTGGGATATTCAGACTGCTCCAGGAAGGGTCGCAAGCCTAGGCACAGAGCAACTGGGCTGTGACAGGGCATGGACCAGGTGATATTCAATGGTGCTGCACCATGGCTCAGCACCATTGAATATGGCACTGAGGATGCATGCATTGCACACGGCACAGTGGCACTGCTCCAGTGCAAGAGCCAGAAGGGGAGCAGGGGGATGCACCAGCACAAGTGCAGTTGGGCTAGGTGCTTCAACTGCAGTATTCAGCACTGGGCATGAAAATGAGGCCATTATGCATGCAAGGCACAAAGGGGCCATTTACATGTCATTATGGCTCCATTTGCATGCAGTGCACTGATCCCCTGTGACTTGTGCCTGGTGCCCTGCCAGGCTGCAGTCATTGGGGACTGACGCCCTGCTGACCCTTGGCGGTCTCCACACCCGTTCGCCTGATCATGGGCATAGGATCATTATATCCCTGGTCATCCAGTGGACTGCTTTCCAACACCTCATCATGGGCTTCGGTGAATTATATCCCTGGTGGCCTAGTGGAACCTACCTCCAGCTCCTGATCAAGGGCACACATATAGATTAACCGTGGTGGTCCAGTGGACTGCTCCCCATCAGCTGATCATGGGCATAAGATGAAAGTATCCCTGGTGGTCCAGTGGAACCCCCCAGCACCCAATCATGGGAGGAAATACCAAATGGCACCCTGGTGGTCCAGTGGTACACCCCTTCCCACCCACCCACTGAGGCCCCCACCATCCATCACCCCCCAGTCAGTGGTGGGTGGCAGCACCCCATTTGCATGCTGCCTGGCCACCTGCCAACTGACAGTATACTGGAGGGATCTGTATGCCTATTGGTCCACTGCATGGACCAATGGGCATGCAGACCATACTGTACTACACAGGCCCGATATGTGATAGTAGAGGGTGATGCAGCCTGTCCTATAAATAAGATGTACACTCCCTGCCTGGACATATGGCTGCTGGCCAAGTAGGCATGAGGAGGCTGAATTGGTCACCATATGCACTCCCATGGCATTGATGACTCTAGTAAGGGGATGGACGGTTGGGTGGGTAAATGATGTCATGATAGGGGGCCATTAGATGCTATGGAGTTCTACATGGCCATAGGTGGTACTGGTGAAGCAATTGGGGGATACCAGGATTCACCAGGGACTGCTGTCTGTTATTTCCATGCAATATACAGCTTATTTGGGGCATCTGAACAGGGATGGATAGTGTGTCTGGTACAGGGCCAGGGATAGGTGATGGGGGAACCACTGGATGCCAGGGATGTCTAGTAAATTTAATGGGCTGGAATCAAAGGGGGTTTGGGACACTGGCACCTGACAGACACTATTTCTGTGACTGACTGCAGATTGGAAGTGGAGTCCACTAGGCTCTGGGGAGTTTTATTGCTGTGTTACAGGCTGGAAGGTAAGAGGAAACACTAGGCACCAATGAGGATTTGTTTTATTGTAGGGGCAAGCGACTGGAGATAGGAAGATGTCCACCTGGCACCAGAGCACTTTATTACTATGTTATTGGCTAGCAGGCAGGAGGGCTTGCTAGGCACCAAGGAGGTTTTGTTTTATTATATGGGCCAGTGATCAGAGGGTGGGAGTCCACTAGGCACCAGGGAGGTTTGGGTTCATACACAGGCTGGTGATTGGTAGGAGGGGTGGCACTAGCACCAGGGAGGATGTGGTTTTGAATATGGACTGGTGATTGGAGTATGGGAGACCACTAGGCACCAGGGAATTCAACACAGATCTGGGCCCAGGTAATGGGGAGGGGTTGTGCTGCTCTAACCTGCCATGCTACCTAGGCAAATGAGACTAAAATGGTGCCTTGCATGCCCAATGCTCTCATTTGCATGGCTTCCTTGAAAATTGCAGATAGTGATCTGGAGCTATCCACTGTGGCAGAACACTTCAGGATCCATGTTGGGGCAATGCTACATGACTTAGCACTACACCAACATGGCCCTATATTTAGTCAGATAGTGCCAGTGTGCTGTCTGATCAAATATAGTATCCTTTTGCTCCCTGGCAATTGCAAGGTGCTATGCAAAATTATGTGCTCTGCTTTGTGCTTTTTTGAATATTGGACACAAGATGACCACATTAAGTTCTTATCTAGACCATATCTATGATTAACAGTATTTAATATAAAAATCCACCATGCTTCTTGCTTAAGTAAACTTTTCTTCCAGTCATCACCTCTTTTTGTTTTCATACTTTCTCAATGCCAGTAAATTTCAACAATAAAACCTGGCATTGATTTTCATTAATTTTTTTTGCTAATGGTGATCTTTCATTATTTCTGTTACTATTACTTCTGTGTTCAGATATTGTCAATTTTAAAGGTCTAGATGTCTGTTCGATATAATACAAGGAACAGGGACATATGATACAATAAATCACATGATATATAAATCTCATGATATATATCTGAGAGAGCATAAGGATAGGTTGGAGGCAGTGCAGAGTAATAAAAATGATTCAGGGCCAGCAGTGAAAATCCTATGAGGAGCACCTCAAGGCATTAAATATGTACTCACTGGAGGCCAGAAGGGAGAGGGAGGATATGATAAAGACTTTCAAGTTCCTTAAAGGATTTAACAAAGTGAACAGCATGGAACTATTTAGCCTGAATACCAATTTGTGGTCATGAGGACATGACTGGAACTTAACCATGGGTGGAGATTTGTGGGGGTCATGGGGGGTGTTAGCCCCTAAATTTATTTGTCCCCCATTTACTGTCACACACTGTCACATCCAGCTGTGCCTGTATCTTTAAGAAACTTCACTGACTGTCCCATTGTGGAGTACTGTGAGAGTAGGAGCATGCGTCCGCTTGTGCATGCACCACCAGATTGCACTTATGGCACCCTCCAGGAGTCAGGAGTCAGACAGACGCGGTTGCTCTTGTTTAAAATTACAGATGTAAGTGGGAGCCCTTCATGTCCTCCAAATCTGTAGCATATGATGATTTCAGGGCTCCAACTTACATATCACATGATGGCTACTCGGTTTCTCCTCCTCCTCCTCCTCTGACAGTGCGAAACAGAAATCCAATAGCCAGGCAGCACACTGTTGACAGGCAGCAAGGCAGAACAGGACATCCAATGAGATCTTCTAATGTAAGTACTGTCCTGCCCTCTTTTGTCCTCACCAGCATCAGATTGCATTTAATTGCTTGTGTTGTGCCAAGGAGGAGGTTCTGTGATTGCAGACTAGACAGAGCACTGTTCTTGTTTATAGTGTGTGGTCATGCGGTGCGGGCAGGCAGAGACAGATTCAGAGACCAGTCCACGTCTCTGATTTTTTTAAGCACTGTCACAGCCCCGCTTGATGTTAAATGAAATAAATATACAAATTCCACTGTTTGTTTGACATTTGTTTGAGAGTGCAGACTAGTGCAGCAAACCGACTTGAAGATGCAGTGTTGCTGTGTGGGGGAAGGGAAGCCAAGGGGAAGAGGCCTGGGGGGGGCTGGCTGGCCTCAGGGATTAAAGTTTCTGTTCTGTGTTTTACTCAGCTTGCTGCTGGGCTTGGCTGCTTTTGTTAATTTGCACTGCTGTGCAGACGGAGGCAGCTAATACATTAGTTGGTTGTTGGTTCACGTTCTCTACTCTGTGCAGTATGGTATGCCTGTAACACGACTGGACTGAGTAGTTATTTGATTTGAAAGAAAGAATTGATATCAAATCTACAAATTATCAGTCAGTCAATCCACCCAGAACTTAAATCAGAAGAATAGTGCAGATTATTTGACCAAATTATTCTGTTAGTGTGTATTATTTTACAACATATAAACACTCATTAACTAACCATAAGGTTCATGACCAGTCACCAGTGTGTGTTCAAAATAAATCAAGGAAGCTTAGTAGACCCAGGCAGCGTGCAGAGGTCTGTGTGACTGACTTGCACAGACTGTTGCAGTTGTGAGTGGAGGGAAGGAAGGAAGAAGTGGCTAGAAGCTGGAACTACTCAGCCCTCAGCTAACCTACTTTGCTGCTGCATTTTGGAGATTTAATTTTGTAGTTTAGCTAATATTATCAATCTCATCTCTGAGTTTAAGTTCTCCTCTGCTCTGTCTTTACATAGACTCTTCTTACTACTTGAAAAAAGTAAACAAAAAAATTCCTAATCTAGGCAAGCTTCTTGCTTCTATTTTTATGTGGTTTTATCTCTGTATAACTCTGGTGTAGTTCATGTTGGGCAGGGGCTGGCTACTGTGGCAGATGCAGCTTGCTGCTTCAGCAGAGAGCTGATCATCTTGACCTGGTGGTTTAAATAAAAAGTTAGCTTCTGTGTAACTGTGATTTATATGTAATCATCTAAACACTCAGTCAAGTATACTGTCTTCACGGTTTATCTGAGGAGAAATCTTCAAATTCTATATATCTCTGGTCTGATTTGGGCAGGGGCTGGGTACTGGCAGGCATAGCTTGCTGCTTCAGCAGAGAGCTGATCATATATCATCTCTTGACCTGGTTGTTTAAATCAAAAGTTTGCTTTTGTCTTGTGTAACTTTTATGTATATGTAATCATACAAACAATTGCATATACTTCACAGTCTGAGAGGAAAACAGCAGGCTTTATTGAACGTAGGGTCGGGTCTTCACATTAAGATTGCTCATTTATCAGACAGCTAACCAGATTATCTTGGTTTATTAAAATCAATTATATAAAAAAAACTCATTGTCAGCTTCTTATATATCTTTTCTAACACATCCGATTTTGTCACACCTACTACAGAGCTAGGAGCAGTCATGCTTAGCCTTAGTGAGTTAAAGTTGAATCACTACTTAAACAGCTAAAGTTTATTCAGCCTATTACTGCAAGCTGTAACTTAACTGAGTTGGGTAACATTTATAATGGACATTTGCACCTAATCAACGGCAGCAGCGGCAGGATGTTACAACACCTCCAGGCCCAGCAGCATCAGCTTCTGGTGATCCCTTAGTTGCAGTACAATCACAGCAAGAGGATCCTCACATATATTCAGAGGAAGTGACCATGAGTAGGCCTTCCTCTTCTATCACCACAGATACGGCAGAAAAAGGTGATTTTGCCAGGCCAAATGTCTCTATGGCTATAGATCTTGAAGAAACATGTAATGGACCTAATCAACCACATGGGCTTGATTTTCCAAAGGCAATGTTTGGGAAACACAACCCATCATTTTTTGTTTTCCATTACACAAAATTTCCTTGGACTGAATATTTGGTTCAACAAGATGCTGTATTCTGCTTTCCACGCCATCACTTTCATACTGAGACAGACTATGTGGAAGATTCATTTTATAAAAAAAGGTGTGAGAGATTGGAAAAAAACTCTCAGAAAAGTTGTGTAAACATGCTGTTTCCCAAGTTCATGTGAAATATATGGAAAAGTGGCAATGCTTCAAACTTAGTCAAGAAACTGGTTCAGTGGCTATGAAGCTTTCAGCAAGCCATAACACTCTTATTGAAAGGAACCGTGATTATCTTGCAAAGGTTTGTGACATCATCAAGTTATTTTTTACACTTGGTTTATCCTTTCGAGGGCACAATGAGGGGAAAGAAGCTAAACTTAATGGAAATTTCCTTGAGATGTGTAATTTCTTTTCAAAATATGTTGATTTTTTCAAGAAAATGAAGGACATTTATTTTAACTACACAAGCTATGACTTTTAAAATGAAGTGCTACAGATTTGTGCAGATTTGGTTTGCAAAGAAATTGTAGGGGCAGTGAGTAAGACTGTTTTTTTCCTGTACTTGCAGATGAGTCCAGGTCATTTAAGACAGAGCAGCTTTCTTTTTGCCTCAGATATGCAGAAAACCTAGAAGTTAAAGAGAGGTTCTTATTATATATATATATATATATATATATATATATATATATATATATATATTTAACTACTATACTAATTTTAACCCAATTCTGTATAATCAAAATGTGGATTGTGTAAATGTCATACTACATTGTGTATTATACTCATGTCTGCATGGTATTATTGTGTGATAATATAGACAATGCTTTTTATTTTCTAATAAAAAGATTAACTTAAAAAAAAGAGGTTCTTGTGCTTCTTTAATTGCTCAGCTTCCAGAAATGCAAATGGCATTTATAATGCCATAAAGAAAGCTTTAGAGATAGCCAGATTACAGAATCTGCCAATAGTTGCACAGTCTTATGACGGTGCATCCGTAATGTCAGGACCTCCTAAGGGAGTTTAGCAGTGGCTGAAAGAAGACTATCCATTAGCAATGTATGTACATTGTATGGCCCACAAGCTCAACCTTGCCCTTGTAGAATGCTGTAAAGAGAATCGTACTGCTGTGGTTTTTTTTTATATAATTGAGAAACTGTACTCAGCATTTGCTGAGCCAAGCGATCATCAAGTATTTCTCGATATGCAGAAAGCTTTGGGTCTCAAGTAATGAGAGATAGTGCAGTTGAGTGATACACAGTGGGCGTACAAGTGGAAAAGTTTGTTTGCAGTACAAATGCAATACATTGCCATCATGCAGTGCCTTAAACAACTCAGTGAACAGGGAGAAATGTGGTCTGTGGAAGCAACTGGTCTCTATCAGCATATGAGTGGTGTGTAGTTTATTGCTTGCTTAATTATCTTCCAAGATATTCTTAAAGTAGTTCATATCACTCACAAAGGACTTCAAGGCAGTGATATCACACATGCAAAAGCTTCTTGCATAATAGAAAACACGAACATGTTCCTTACAAAATGCAGAACTGAAGAAGGCTGGAATTAAATGTGGAAAGAAATTACAGAATTCTGCAAAGAGCATAATATTGCAGTGCCAGATGATCATGAAGATACACAACAAGGTGAGCAAGCAGCAGCTCCAAAAAAGAAGGGTTGTAAAAAGTCAGCACATCTTAAAGACTTCCTTGTATCAATCACTTTGGGTCAAAGAGAGGGTGTAGAACTAGAAAAGGCTGCATCTGTAAGTGTCAGTGCCAGTGCACCTGAAAAATCCCAGTGGCATCAGCAGTTATATTTACCTGTTTGGGATGCTATGATTGGAGAGTTAGGGAGGTGATTCTCAAAAGAATTCATGGAGATTGCTGGAGCCTATGATTCAGTGTTAAAGTGCAACAAAAATGGCATTCAGCCACTCTTGTGGCAGTATGCGGACCCACTAAACATAAATCCTCATCTTGCAGCTGCAGAAATGGACCTTTTTGCCAGTGGTGAAGCTCCTATTACTTTGCAGAGGCTTCAAGAAGAAATATCCCAAACTATTACAAACTCATTCAGTTAGCTCTCACTTTGCCTGTTGTGACAGCCACATTCAAACAAAGTTTTTCTGCAATGAGATGGGTTAGAAACTAGTTACGTTCTACCACGGGAGAAGTAAGATTTACTTCAGTGACTCTCCTTCACATATAAGCTGATTTGACTGCAAAGCTGATCCCAGAAAACATTGTAGATGTATATGGTAATCGAAGGGAGAAAAAAATGCAATTACATTAAAATATTTATGTATTAAGACAATTTAAAAGTATCTGTTAAACCACCAGTGAGAGATTAATACAGTCAAGTGTAACTTGTTAAGCCCCACCCAGTCCACCACCTGCCCCGCCTCTGCGCCCCCAAATGTCAAAGGCAAACTACACCTATGAAATTAACAGGAAGTAGGTTCAGGAGAGATATGAGGAAATACTACCTTATATAAAGGGTGGTGAAACCTTGGAAAAGTCTGTCAGCTGAAGTCGTGGGTACAAAAACAGCCAGGGGGTTCAAGCAGGGCTGGAACATAACGAAAGGAACAGTGGTTACTGCGGGAGACAGGACCAATGATGAGAATAGGGACAAGATGGGGTGGGTCAGTACCCTGGAGGAACAGTAGGTTCCAGGGATTATAGGGAACTTGGGCAGACTAGATGAACCTCTGGTCTGTTTCTGCCATCATTGTCTGTGTTTCTACATTTCTGTGATCAGTATTGCAAGTTACAAGATCTCAGATTTCATATTTTTTTCTCTTGGCAAGTTCTGCTTATGAACTTTGATTCTATGCAGTTGTTGAAATTCATACAATTTCCACAATTAAACAAGCATTTGTCAATGCCGAATGTTGTCTCCTTGGCACTGGCATTCATAGTGCCGGAGTTAAAGATGCATAATAGGAATGGCAGTGAAGTATTGAAGTGGCACCAACCCCACCCCCACCCTGTACAGACTGACAGGAATTAGGGTGTGCCCTTGGGTCATCAGCTGTAATGCTCATGCCATTGTACCTCACCCTACCCTGTAGACACTGACAAGTGTCGTGGGTACTTTGGGGTCTTTGGGCATTATACTTACCCCATGCCATAAGGAACTATGCTGAGGTGGGTGCAGTATAGGAGAATGGGGTGAACTTTGTGGCCCAACAGTGCAAGACACACCACGATGTCTGTCACTGGCTGCAGGGTGGGGGGGTGGAATGGCGCAAGTATTACAGCCGATGATCCAAAGTCACACCCCTGAGGCCTGTCAGTCTCTACAGGGTGGGGTGCTACAGTTGGAAACCCTAACACCTTAGACGTGTGTTGGTATTTTCACTCCAAATTTTCAACATGGGCTTTTTGAGATCCCACCTCATGAAAAGTGGCACAATCAGTTTGTTAGCTGAAAGTTGGTTTTGCACAGTGGCTATGCCATTTGGTGACACAGGGATGAAAACACATTTTGGGCATGATGTGGTAAATGACAGCTGTATTGTTCATGAGGAGGTGTAAAAAAAAATGGCAACATTGAAAATCTGGAGTGAAAATATGAAAAATTGGTGAAGTCATGAGCATGCATAGAAACTGTGCAACACATGTCCGTAACCCAATTTTTTTTGGGAGTTTGTTGGCCACATTTTTAACTTAGGCATTTTGGGACCTCCCCTCATGAACAGTGGTGCTGTGATTTTGTTAATCTGTCCCAAAAGTTGATTTCCCACAGTGGCCACACCATTGTGTGCCACAGGTGCAGAAACACATTTTGGCAGGACGCAAAAAATTACAGCTGTACTGTTCATAAGGAGGTGGGAAAAAAATGCCAGTGTTGAACATCTGGCATGGAAATTTTGCAAATTTGTGAAGTTACAAGGGTGTGTGGAAACTGCACAACACATGCTTGTAACATAGTCATTTTATGGACTTTCACCACCAAATTTTCAACATAGGCATTTTAGGACCTCTGCTCATGAACAGTGGCACCATCATTTCTTCAAACTGTCTGAAAACTGATTTCACACAGTGACCGTGCTATTCTGTGCTGGACATGCAAAAACACATATCAGCCAGGATATGTAAAATGGCAGCTGTACTGTTCATCAGGAGGTATGAAAAAAATGCCAATTTGGAAAATCTGGAGTGAAAATATTACAAATTCAAGAAGTTATGAGCGTGCATGGAAACAGTACAACACACACTCATAAAACAGCCATTTTGGGAATTTTTTTCACCAAATTTGCAACACAGGCTTTTTGAGAGCCCCCTCATGAACAGTGGCACTGTCGTTTCATTACTCAGTCCTGAAATGTGATTCCACACAGTGACCATGAAATCACCTTTTGGGACTGAATAATGCCATGACAGTGACTGAATTCATGAGGAGGGGTCCCAATAATACCATGTTGAAAATTTGGTGCAAAAATTCCACAAAATGCCTGAGATATGCACCAAAGTTGAAAAACTCCTATTAATGCCATTATACAGCTTACCGGCATTTCTTCAGTTCATGGTCAGCTTTGATGTGTACAGACGTGTTCCCGTTCCACCAAAGATCATTGCACTGGACTTCAGAGGTAAGTATGGGGTGAGGGGGTTTGGGGAGGCAGGTTGCGCAGAGGGTGGGTGTGGGTTTTGGGAGGGGGTGGGGAGACCGCGAGGGACCATTTTCTTTTTTTACAGGTTTCAAAAAAAGAAAAACATCATGGGATGGTTTTAATTTTTCAGAGGATTTTGCATGCTGGGGTGGGCTCCCAGCATGCCACCTAAGTGTTTTGGGTGGATGCTGTAGCTGATGGGGGATTGGGCACCTCCAACAGCACATAATTGTGGGGGGCACATTATGCCAATGGGGAGTGGGCTCCCCCATCTGTACACACATTGGGGCAGGGCATGCCGACAGAGGGATTGGGCACCCCAGAAGTCAGCATTATGGCAGGCAGTGTGCTGCCATGTTACAGTTTTGTGTCTCACCAGGGAAAACATATTGGGAGGTCTGCCACATATGGTGAACTTTGCTCGCATTGCTGCTGACCTTTCCTTAGATGTGCTCACCACATTATATATGCATGGTGTGGTGCCAGCATGCAGGCTTATTGGGGAATGAGGGACGCACCTACTGATGCGTGCCCTGCATTCGCCAACAGTGACCGTGCCTCCAAATTTGCTACTACCGCAATATGTTGGCTGCGCATGTGCAAGCCAACAAAAAAAGCCCTTTGTTCCTCTGTTAAACCAAGTTACTGGTGAAGGCTCCAGTGTCCAGGGTTGTGTTCTTATTAATTGTTTGTTAGATATTGGTCTTTTTTTAGCTGTAATCCAGGGTCTTTCTTTAAAAACAAAATTTCCATGATCTGTAGACTGTAGCATTGCAAGTTTTTATGAAGTGCCCTTTTGATGTCATTAAAAAACAAACATCAGAATATGTTGTTGTTGTCATGGAAGTCTTATTCAAAGCTTTGTTCTTTGGGCTGTCTTGTAATAAATCCTGTCTTGAGACATTTGCCAAGCTTGTGATGGCTTCACCCAAAACTCTAGAATGATATCCCTGTTGTTTAAACTGAGGGCTCAATTTTCAAAGGCTAATGCAGGGTTTGTGTCAAGCCCTGCATCAAATCCATTTTTTGGTGCAGCTGTGCCAAACTCCTTTGCTTGAACTGCACCTGATTTTATATTGTTGTGTATAGTTCTGACAGTTTCTTCAGTTTACGGCAATGTGTGTCAATTATTTGGCGCAACTTTGCAAGTGCCATAAAAAGGGTCCCACAAATGTATTTATTTATTTATTAGATCATCGGTTTACAGACCTTTGAGTCAAAGACTCATTTACAAAGGCACCTCATCAAGAGAGCAATACATCACAGCAAACAAAGCTACATAATGCTTAGATTAAAAAAACAACCAGTGTTACAGGCATTCACTGGTGGTACAAGCTTGGTAATAGGTAGATCACAGTAGTCATAATATACAGTAGGTACACGAGTACCATGTTAGGTAGCAACCAGAGATATTTTATTACATCAGTCAGCAGATGTTGCCTGAGACCCCAGGCATATACAGCAAAAGTAGACAGGGTAGACCCAGCCTAGTGGTGAGGGTAAGGGGCAGGTGGGGGATTATGTGCAGTTGCAGCAGCGAGTGCTTGTCAGATGGCTTCTGAGGGAGACCTTGAAAGGACCAAGCTTAGTGGAGTCAGCTATGTTGGTTGGGAGGGAAATGAACCAGGAGGGAGCCTGATAGCAAAAGGATCTCTGTGCCATAGCGGTCCTTACCCTGGGGACAATAAGGGAGGTTTTGACAGTGCTGCATGTGGAGACTGAGGGGGAGACGCACTGCAGGGAGGTGGCAATCCTGGGGGAGAGATCCCTGGCAGGGTCATTTTTACAAGACGGCAGGTATGGAAACAAAGTCTTTCTTCAAGGTTGAGCAAGTTGGTGGTGGAGTACAGCAGGCACATATGGGTGCACCTAGGGGCTCCCAGCATTAGCCAGCAGGCCTTGTTTACAGAGAGCTAGATTCTTGCAAGTGCAGTGTTGTCAGCTGCAGCATAGATGGGCAGCCCATAGACGATTAGCGACAGGACAGAGGAGCTGATTGCTAATCTAAGGGCTTCTTGTGCTAGGCAGTCCCTATGGCGGTATAACAGTCCAGTCCTGACATTGGTGGCAGCAGAAAGGGCATTGATATGGGCATGGAAGGAGAGTGCCGAATCAAAGTTAATGCCCAGATACTTGTAGGAGGAAACCTGCTCAATGGGGTTTAGTGTGCTAGGCAGTATCACGAGAGGGGCACCACTGGCTTTGCTTTGGCGATGTGAGAAGAGCATAGCTTTGGTCTTTTTTAGGTTCAGGACTAGCCTTCATGATGTGAACCAATGCTCAGCTCTATCAAAAGCTTGTTGGAGGGTGGCCTGGAGTGTGTTGGGGTTGGGGTCAGAGGTGAAGAGCACAGCGTCATCCGTGTAGAGGAGGATCTTACTTGGTTGCCAGGGGAGGGAGTTGAGATAGAGACTGAAGAGGAGAGGGCCTAAAATGGAGCCCTGGGGAACCCCAGAGTGGACAGGTCATGTGTCAGATAGGGTGCTATTGATTATTACACACTGAGTTCTGGCAGAGAGGTAGCTTGTGAACCATGCAAGGGAGCTGGGGGAGAAACCAAGACATCTGAGGGAGTCAAGCAGGAGGGGATGGTAAACCATGTCAAAGTGCTTGCAGAGGTCAATGAACATGGCACCGGCAGGGCTTCTGGCATCAAAAGCAGAGTGCAGGAAGTTGGAGAATTCAAGTAGTGTGGTTGTGGTGCTGTGACCTGCATGGAAGCCATGCTGTTCAGGGCACAGGATATTGTGCATGGCCAGGTATTCAGCAAGCTGGTTGGCAACTACTTTTTCAAGGGCCTTAGAGAGTGGGAGGAGGATGGAGATAGGTCAATAGTTACCCGGGGTCGCTCGATTGCTGCTCTTTAGGATGGGAGTGATGATGGCAGTTTTCCATGTGCTGGAGAACTTCCCCAGGCTCAGAGAGCAGTTGAGCAGCTTGGTAAGTGGGACCAGGATAGCATCCAACATCAGATGAAGTAGCCTAGTGTCCAGTAGGTCGTGACGGGGTTGTTACTACTAAAGGCTTTTTGCAGAATGGGTCTAGCCTCCAATGGAGAGATGGTACATAGGTAGAAAGGAGGTCTCTGGAGAGTGGGCAGGGGTGCTATTGGGATGTGGTCAAAGAAGATAATGGGCAGGACTGAACTCAGGTCTGAGAAAGTGTTGTTTAAGCAGTCTGCAATGCCAAGGGGGTCAGAGCAGACAATTCCATTAAAGGAGAGTTGAGAGGGTGGTGGAGAGTGGGATTTTCCATTCAGCTCATTTACATTATCCCAAAAGTTTCTAGCTACCCCAGGAGGAGACAAGAGCGGATTGGTAGTACTGGGCTTTGAGCTGTTGAATGGCCCAAGTACACTTATTGCTCTCAGTGTTGTACACTTGCCTATCAGCTGGCTTGCCAGATTTCATGACAATGTGCCATAGGTTGTCTCTCATTTTAAGTTTGTGAAGGAGGGTGGGGGTAACCTAGGGCGTGCTTTGCTTTTTGGTGCGATTTCCAGTGAAGGGGGCATAGAGATCACAGGCAGTGTTAAAAGTGCGAGTGAAAAAATCCAATGCCTCTTCTACGGAAGGTGCCAGCCTGATTGGGGACCAATCCAGTTGTGAGAGGTACAGTTTAAGGCAATGCAGGCAGCCTGGGAGTAGGCAACATCTCTGGGTGGTTTGTTGTGCAGGTTTGCTGTTGGCAGCTGACCACGAGAATACAACTGGGAAGTGGTCACTAAGTGAGTTGGGAAGTACACTGATATTGAGTGCCCTCTGGGGGTGGTTGGTAATGGTGATATCCAGGAGGGTGCTGGAACCAGTAGAGGGGTTGAATCTAGTTGGGGTGGTGACAAGCTGAGACATGTCAAGGGCAGCAAATATATCTCTGGTTTGGGAGGCTGTGGCAGACAGCCAGTCGATATTCAGGTCACCAATAATTATCTGGGCCATTTTGAGTGGTAGGCCAGAGAGGTAGTCAGCAAGAGCCTGAATGGTGAGGTCTTGCTTTCTGAGGTGAATATAGGCAATGGTGAGAAAGAGTGAGCCCTTACCAGGGTTGGGGAGCTTTTTAGTGTGAGGTCTTGTGCCCTGTTATCAAGCTTGGGTGGTGCAAGTGCATGTCCAAGGAGGGAGTAACACATGTAGACAGCACAACCACATCCATGCTTACCCACCCGATCTTCCCTGAAAGGGTGTAACCAGGGATGGAGGTGAAGGAGTCAGGAGTGGATTTGGATAACCAGGTTTTGATGAGTGTGACAATGGACAATGTCTGGTTGGTACTGAGTAACCCAGCATTGGAATACAGCAGCCTTCTTAAGGAGGCTAAAAATATTCATAGAAGCTATGTGGAGTCCTTGAGCCTGGGCAGGCTTGTTCATAAGGTTGGGCATGGGGCCAGGGTTTGGATGAATATTACCTGATAGAAGCAACAGGAGGGTGATTAGGTGCACCAAAGAGTGGTAGTGATTGTGGCATCTCCTCTTGCAACTGGACATGGGGCAGTGTGCTGTGGTGCAAGGGTTGGATAGAGTATGAAGAATGGGAAAGGCATTGAGGAGAAGAGACCAAGTTATCAGTGGGAAGTTAGAGGTAGCAGGGGTGGAAGTGTGGAGGGTACCGAGGGGGGAGGTGTCGAGAATTGAGGAGGTCTGGTAGAGGTGTTGTAGATAAGAGGGGGTACTATGGGTAGAGGGTGACAGTCCCAAGTGAGGTGGGGCTGGTGTAGGAAGAAGGAGGAGGACCATAGTCAGTGTCAGTGCACTTGATACTGGATGCATTGAGGACGATAAGTTATTTGAGCACGAGAGAGGATCACCCCTTTAAGAAGTTACACAAAGGAGAGCCCATTTAAGGAGTTGCTGTAATTGACTAGTGTGAGGCCTCAAGGGGTGGGAATCACTGGAAGCGTACTTAATAAAGGGAGGGAGGAGGGGTGGGGGTGGGAATAAAACTGTCAGAAAGCAGTACAGCAAGGCAGTGGCTGAACTGTGTTTTGAAAAAGGGTGCTTTCTTTCTCAATGGGGATCTGCAGCATCCAATCAGGAAGCAGACACACTCCCCAGGAGCCAGTCCAATTACGGGGATGGAAGCCTGACAGCTCTGAGCTAGGAGCTGACCAAATGTACCTGCTTTCCTTGGTCAGGGGGTGGCAGGGTGGGTGCAGAGGTCTGGCCTCCTGCAGAAAGCAGTGCCAGGGCCACTCGGCTGAAGTGGAGAGCCTGGTTTGGGCTTGTGGCTAAAACAGAGGAGAAAAAAAGGCTGGCCAGTAGTTAAAAAGTCAAAGACAAAGGTCAAGTAAATTGGTGGGAGGGCTCCGGGCAATTTAGTGCTCAGGGCAGAAGTAGGTGTAAATAGTGGGAGAGAAAAGTTTCCTTCAGAGAGGTCTGGTCAAAGGTGCCAGGTGGGAATTTAGCAAAACAAAAGGCTGATTCAGGAGGTTGGGGGGGGCCTTGAATGAGACCAGAGAGAGCTGGGAAGGAGGCGTGTGGTGGAGAGGACTCAGGGTAGTCTGGAATGGGTAGAGAAGATGGCCCAAAAATGTCTAGCAATATTTTTAGAATGTGCTAGTTCAGGGGGTGTCAGGAGAGGGAATCATGGGTCCAATAGATCACAGAGAAACACTGTGGGGAATAGAGAGAAAGAAATACAAAGGGAAAAAGCAAGAGAAAGAGGGAAACAAAGAAGGCAGTCTGAGGATGAATGAGAGGAACTGTGATGGGAAAAGAGTGTGGCAGAAAAAACAGCAGGCAGTAGTCAGTTCTAGCTATTTTACAATATTGGGCAATTAGCAGAAAAAATTCAGTAGTGCAAGCAGTAAGCTATATAGATGTCAGGCAGTCAGTTAAAGTTCTCTACAACTCTGCTATACTCTGTTAGGCAATTCCTACATATACAGTGCAATAGTTTAAAGGCAAACTGTTTAAGCAGTAAAAATATTCAGCAGTACAAGCCATAAGCTATATAGAAGTCAAGCCTAGCTAATACAGCAGGCTAAATAGCAGAAAATTCCAAGAGGAGAGAAAAAAATATTTCCACATGAGCAAGTTAGATCAGGGAGAAACAGGTCTAACCTTTGGTATTTGATGCTTGGTGCTGAAAATCCAGATCGCTGGCCAGGAGAATGCTGCATGCCCCATGTGCCAAATGATCAGTGCACCAGGGGCTTGTGGCATTCCCTGGGCTTTGAAAAAGAAGCCCTATTCATATTGTTCATCTGTACCACTGTTCCTTCTAATCATTAAAATTTGACTGTATGGTATGCTTTTCTCAAGTGCAGGAGGGTGATAACTTCTCACATGTAGAAGGGTGTTTTATCCGATGGTCTTCTGTATTGGTCAGTAATAATTTGATTGTCTTCTATTATGGTCTTAAGATCTAAAAAATGGTATTTCCCTTTTGTCAAAGTTCAATGTGAATCCTAAGTTAGATGTACAGTTGTTAAGCTACTCAAAGATATTTTTTTGTAATTTGTCCTCTGTATTGCCCCAGATTATTAGTATATCATCAATAAATCTTTTATACAGTAGTACAGATGATTTCTACTCATTCTCTGAATTGAGTATGTACTTTGCTTCAAAGTCAGCCATAAGCAGGTTTGCATATGTGGGTGCCATTGTGGCATCCATAACTGTTCCTTGTATTTGTGGAAACCTTTGTCTTCAAACATGAAATAATTATTTGTTATGATCAGTTCTGAAAATCATAGCAAAAGCTGAATGCGTGATTCATTTTTTTCTCTAACAATTTATTTTTAAGGCCTTGAGTCCTTCAGTATGAGGAATACTCGTATACAAATGTTTGTCATCTAATGTCACCAATAGGCATTTACAGATATCCACATTATTTTTTTTTAATTAAACTCAGCTAATATCTCTATATAGTGTTTTGAATCCTTAAATATAATGGGATCTGTGGAACTATTTTTTACAATGATAATCCACAAAAATAGATAGGGGTTCAGTGATGGAACCGATTCCTGAAATTATTGGTCTCCCTGGTAGATGCAAAGAGTCTTTATGAATTGTTGGTAGACAATAAAATATAGGAATCCATTGATTTGTATTTATCAGTTTTGTTTTTAACCATTCATCTATCCCTCTCTTGTCTGCTGTGTCTTCTATTAATTCTGTAATAGTCTGTTTAAGGGATTCAAAGGCAATGTTTCTGACTTCTTTGTAAGTATTTGCATTATTGAATTGGTGCAAACATTCTTCTTTGTATTTCTCATAATTCTATATCACAAGTCCACCCCTTTATCAATGGGTTTAATTATTATTGTTTTGTCTTGTTGTAAATTGTTAACATCATTCTAAGCTTTGGTCAAAATATAACTTGGTTTCCTGGTGTTACTTTTTTCATTATCATATTAATTTCCCTATTCACTCACTCTCTATAAGCTTGTACAGTATAATAAGCAGTGTAGTGTGTCGTGGGTCAAATGTTGAGTTTGACCCCAATGCCGGTTTTAATTCATATTTCTTTCTTGGGGGGTTCAAGGGTCTCCTTTGAGTACATTTGATAAAGTGAAGTGGTGTTTCAACCTAAGTTTTCTATAAAATTCTTGTAAATCTAGTTTCCAATTAAAATTTATCTGGCTTCTGCGCTACACCATAACAGTTCTTTATTCAATACATTATTTTTCAATCTCTGTATGTTTTCTTTAGATAAATTAAATGCTGTTAGTTCTGACTTGTGCTGGAGTGAGTCTCATGTACTTTGCCTGTTACCCCTCTGTGTTGCCTGTGTTGTCTGTTTCTCTGTTGCTTTGTGTATCTTTTTGGTCCGTTTTGAAGGTGTTTGGTTGATCTGGTTCAAGTATAAAATCTCATTCATCTCTGTATTAGCCCTGCATCCAACCTGATCTGAAATATCTATTATTTAGTTAGTTAGTTATTTGTTTGTTTGTTTGTTTATTTACCAGGTAGGTGCATTGATCCAAAGACCATTTTCAGGCATGACTCGGGCCATGATGATGGCACAAAGGGCATCAATACAATACAAGACAAATACAACACGATTCAAGACCTTTGGAATCATACTGGGCAAATAATGAAGACATTTTCTAATGACTTTGAACAAAGGGCAAGCAAGTAGTGCAGTACATAGCAGCCATAGAAGTAAACAGATAATTCAATGACACACAGAACATCAGTTTGGTAATGGGGAAACTCTGAGCATAGGAAAGGTAGCAGAACCACATACATGTTGTTCAACCAGGGAAACAGGAGCATTTGATCATTGCTATTAGGTGACCTTTGTAGAGAGATTTGAATTGATGGTGGGAGTTTAGGGATCGCAGGGAAGCCAGGAGGCCATTCAACAGGTGTGGAGCAGCAGAGAAGGCTTTTTGGCCCATACAAGTGGAGACCTGGGGGCCTTCTAACAGAAAGCTGGAGGAGTGGTGGAGGTCACAGAAATGTTTTGAGACAGAGAAGAGGTGAGAGAGGGGACCACCAATATTCCTGATGGTCTTATCAACTGTACAACCCAGCAAGTAGTCACGGCAGGCCTGCGGGAGGAGCCATCCCATTGTCAGGTACAGGGTGCAGTGATGGATAAGGGTGGGTGCTAAAAGGACAAACCTACAAATATTGGGCCCTATGCACTATGTCAGTGTTCCTCATAAACCAGGCATGTAGGCATACATATGTGGGGAATGCCACACGAGAGGGGTCCTGTGAATCACTGGTGGCATTCACTAAAGGTGCGCTGGCCAGGTGTGCACCTGATTCCCCAGCCACTGGGCAGCTACTTGCCAGAGCAGTTCAGGGGCTGAAGACCGGGGTGTGCCCACACTATGCATCATTCACAAAGGTATGTAGTGCTGCATACAGTGGGGCATAGGAGGGTGCAAGATATAGCAGGGGGACCCTGCTGCAAGTGCCGTATGTCCCATACACACATATAATGCTCATTTGGTCCTAACAGCAGGATGAAAACCCCCAACCAACAGAACCCCTGCCCAATCCTGGCACAAAGAGGAAACCCTGCAACAGCACAACCCCCACCCCAGTCCCATATGCCAGCCCACCCCCACACACACAAAAGCACTATCCCCATTCACATAAATGTGTACCCTTCCACACACATGGCTGCCCTGTCACCTTTCATGTCAATGATCCCCCCCACACACATGGATGCCCAATCCCCTGTCCACAAGTGTTTGACACACACCCCAACCCCTGATCCTGACACCCCTGCCTCTGAATTGGTGGCCAGTGGCCCCACATCCCCAATGTGGCACAGGCAAGACCACTCCCCATCACCCGTAAATGAATGTTGGTGCCATGGTGATGGACAGTGAGTGGCACAGCCTTCCGCACACCTCCTTGGTTGCCTGCCATCCAACTGATGCTGGGAGTGTGCTGCCCATAAATAGGCAGCATGGTCCCAGCATCAGTTGGATGGTGGGTGGGTGATGAGGTGTGCGGCAGGATGTGCTGCCCACCATCCATCACCACGGCAATGACATTCAGATACAGGGATGGGGGTGGTCTTGCCAGTGCCATTGGGGGTGGCAGGGCCACTGGCCACCAATGCAGGGGTGCCAGGATCAGGGTTTGGGAGTTTGTCACACACTTTTGGACAAGGGAAGGGTGTCCATGTGTGTGTGTGGGAGGGATCATTTCCATGAACAGGTATGGGGCACCAGTGTGTGTGTGCTGGAAGGGGTCACTGACATGAATGGGGACAGGGCACTGTTATATGTGAGGGGCAGGGATTGACAAATTTTAAAATCTCATGCTAGTCCAGGACAAGTGGCCTTGACAAAAATGGTAGTCCTCGAGTTCAGAGTGGTAGTCCAGTACATTTCAATTGAAATATTCAACCTACTTAACATAAATAAGTTAAATGGTGTGGCTGTGTGGCAGGGCTTATACATTGTACTATTATTTCATAGGATGGATGGAGAGATGTAGAAGAACTTCATAAATCAGGAAAAACAATATTTTCATATATTTTTTTGTTAATACAGGCCAGGGTAGTAGTACAGGCCGGACACTAAGGCACCCCAGGCAGAAGTCTGTATTAGAAGAGATTGGAGAAATGTTACAGAATTAGTTAAGGACAAGCCAAAACCAGCTAGGCCGTTGGTTGAGAAGAACATAGAATGGTGATTAAGGGCTAGGCGAGGAAGAAGATGATGGGGCACTGGGAGCAGGAGTACTAGCATCAAGAAGATCATTAGCAGCAGAAGCAGCTAAACCAGAAGATAATGTATCAGCAGCAACAGCATGCCCACAAACATGTCGCGTGCCTGGACGAGAGAGCAGCCAGTGGTTAATTGCTGGATCCGGATCAAAGTCATTCAGTTCAGGACCTTCTACTGCTATCTGCAGGAGAGACTGTAGTGAATCATCAGCCAGCCTTGTCCTGATTTTTGTTTTGATTAGGTTCTGAACAGAAAAAACTCTCTCACATTTTGCAGTCGATACACTCATTGCCATGAGTATTTCAACTAGGTCAAGAATGTGTATAACCTGGGGAGGTTTTTCTTTTAGTAATCTAGTATATACCTGCAAATAGGGGTTTTCAATGGCAGATTTCAATACTGTTTTAAATGCAGCATACTCTGACTTTATATGTTCCTGCTGCTCCTCCGTGAAAAAGTGAAAATATTCTGCCAGGTTTGCAAGTTCAGAGGTCCCAAACTCCGCTAGTTGGTCTCTTGGCAGATCAAACTGCTTAAAATCTAAGCAGTTGAACCATTTGAGAGGCACCTCTTAGAAATTTTTAAATCTGTTGTCAATATACATTATTGCTGCATCTATTAAAGTCTGCAGTTGTCCATCTGTCACAAAAATGATTTCTGGGCAGTTGCCTCTGAATGGGAAATGAACGGTCTTCTCCTCCCCTCCCCTCTTTGTCACAATATATTCCATACATTTCTGTTCTGGTTTGTAATGGCTGAGGAAAGCTGCCATGTACTGCCCTAACATGATTTTCAGTTCCATAAGCTGGAGTAGGCAGGTCTCAACAAGCTGTGGAACTTCCAGTATTACTATGTCATCTCGTTGAATCTGCAGTGACAGGTTTTTCAGTATTGGCAGGAAATCTTGCAGTATATGGATAGCTTTTACAAACTGCACACTCTGTGTTTCTTTTAAGAGGCCCTTTGTTTTTGAACTTTCATCACCACCAGCAGTCAAAGATGCATGTAGGTGTTGTACAACAGTAGGTAGGTTAACCTGAACTGCATGTACCGAACGTGACCTACTGGCAAGCCATCTCACTTGTTTAATTGCAGTAAAGTGCGCCAGATCAGTATCCATCACGTTAGCAATTTCTTGGAGCTCTCTCATTTTTTTGGGACTATAGTGATAAAATTTAAATATTCCCTTGAGAGTACTTTCCAGCTTTGATACAAATGGATTTTTTTAACACATCAAGAACTGCCAGCTCTAGCTTATGGGCAACGCAGTGCATCGCAATTATTTCAGGACGGCAGTGTTCCCGCAACTTTGCTATGGTTCCTCCTCTTTCGCCCATCATGACACTGGCCCCATCAAAATTTGCTGAAATAAGAAGTGGTCCTGGATTGTTAACATTTTGTAGGTTACTGAGAGGAAGATTTACTGACTCCAATGCAGTTGATATTGCATGGAATACACCTTCTGCATGTGCATGTTCCAGTGGCACAGCTTGGATAAGCAATGTGTGCACCTGTTTTGAATTAGGTTCAACAAACCTTAAGAAAACATTTTCCCACTCAGTTATACTGTAATCAGTACTGCCGTCAGCAAGAACTGTCACATACTTAACATTAGCAAGAGTCTGCATCTGGGTTCTGGATATAACTGCTGAAATAGCACTTCAAAAGTCCCTGGCTCGCTTATCGTTAGTATAATTAGAACCTAGCTTAATGCCAATTTTTTCCTGTAATTCACAGAACCACTCCATGTCTGAGAAAGGGCAAAGATTTTTGGCTATGGAATACGCTGTGTTAAACAGGGGTCTCATCTTTGCTTTTGTGGCCTCTTCCAACTGTGCAAAGGCTTGGTAAAGTGGTGACTCACTAATCTCACAACATACTGCTCGTTGGCCACTTTCCAGAATATGTTGGTTCTGGCATAGCATATGTGGATTGGATTTTTCATGTGCACGTAGTGACTCAATGCGAAAGTTGTTAGAGCCTGTGGCAAAGACATTTGTTTTTTTTGAAAATGCTGGAGTTGCAATAGAGGGATACTTTTCACATAGTGTGCAGTACATAAGCCCCTTTTTATCATCATATCTCAACCATTTATAAGTGGACAACCAACGACACTGAAATAGTCTGGCCCTTTTTTCTTGGTCATATTTCTTGTCTTTACTACTCCCAACTGCCACCTCATTATCAAGCAGTAAACTACGTTTCTTAGCAAGTGACACAGGAGCTTTTTGAGATAAGGCTACTATGGCTTCTCCGTTTACATCAAGTACCTGGTCAGCAGTTATATCCAGAACCACAGATGCAGATTCAGTTTCATGACTTTTATCCGTGGAAGTAGTACCAGACTGTGTTTGTCTCGTAAAAGATGGTGCTGCTGCTGACCAGAGAGACAAGAGACTATGTTGTTTGGCTTTGTTCGTCTGCATATTTTTTTTTAAAGACTAATGGAACCAATAATAAAAAACTTATTTTAAACACTGGTGTCTGTGTGTCCTTTTTTTCACTGGTGGTTAGTGTGGGCCCATGGGCTGGGTCACCAGGGGACAGATATATGCTTTTTTTCTATACACTGCATGTTGTCTTGTTCTGTAACAAGTCAGGCAGCTGGCTGCAGAACACTCTCACAGTCCACACAGTCACTCACTCTCCTCTCTCCCAGCACAGCCCAAGCCCCCGAGTTAGGCTCCCTTATTTTATTTTAATGTTACTTACACTTGTCTTATATATATTTTTTTTACTATATTTCTCTTTTTGTTTCTTGGGTACTTCAAGCCAAAAGCCAACCAACCGGCAGCAGAACACTGGGTCCTTCCTTCACTCCATTTCACAAAATCTCTCCCAACAGCCCAGCCAAGCCAGCTTATTTCTTCTAAGTTCTTATCTTTTTTTTCACTTTCTCAAGTCAGTCCTTTCCTTCACCCCGCCTCTCTCCAAGCTCCTCCTTCACTCCTTTACACACAATCTCTATATCTACTCTCTCCTCTCCCAACAGCCCACCAGTCTCTTCTCTTATTTTCTTAGCTTTCTTTTATTATTTTATTTTTTCTTTGTTTATGCAGCTAAACTGCTGTTTTTACTGGTGGGCAACACAAAGCTCCCCGCCCACAGTAGTAGTCCCCTGCCCTTGCTTTCTTCCTTTTTATTTTCTGTAGTCAGTGACACTTTACACTGCTGCTAGTTCTCAGTTGTCAGGGTTCCCAACTTCCCTCCCTTCTTCCACCCTGCTACACAGACAGCAGACAGTACCAGACTGTCCCCCTCCCAAGTTTCTGTTTTGTTTCCTTTTCTCCTTGTTTCAATTATTTTTTTTATTTAGTTGTTTAACCATGTATAGCACACTAAGCTGAAAGCTTTTTTACAGGAGTGACCTGGGAGCACAAGGAGGTTAAGTGACTTGCTCAGGCAGTATGTAAGCGTAAGCTGTGGGATTCAAACCCAGGTCTGGTCTGCTGGATGTCACCAGATTTGCAGCTCAGAGCCTTAGACCACTGCACTATACTGCCTACTTGATTTATTTTATATGCTCCTAGTCCTTAGTTTGTTTTCACCCTGTTATGCCCAGTTCTGTGACAAGCCCAAACTAACCCTTCTCAATATTTTATTTACCCTGCCTGCACACTCCTTATTTACTCATATTACTCTCTTCATCATTAATTTTGCACTTTTGGCAAAACTGGCATGGCACACGGCAGGTAAATTTGCTTGTCTGCTGCACTAATGCAGTTATCAGTGCTCAGCCACATTGCCCCCGCTCCTTAGTCCTCCTAGCGTCTGCCTTCCTCCTCCCCACTCTTCACTCTCACCAACCCTCCCTCCTTAATTCAGTTTAAAATAATATTTGTTTTCCCGAGTAGTCCACTCCACACACACAAAGTAAGGCAGCACTGGTCACACTTGCAGTCCCCACTCCCCCGATATCCACAACAACGAACTGTGTAATTTGTGTATCCTCTAGTCCCTACCAACAGACAGTGAATGAGGGGCTCTAACGCAATGCATGTCTTTACTCTCATCTCCACTACACACCAAATCACCACTGCAGCCAATGGGCATTCTTTGTATCACTTACAGTTTAAGATTGTCTTCCTCATTTGGCCCCACGCCTGCCAGTCTGACAGCTTGCCCCTCCTCCGTTTTCCTCTGATGAGACGCTGCTCGCACTCGCTCCTGATGCCACTTCTGTAGGCAAGCTCACACACTCACCGCTTGTTCCCGACCAGTAGGTGCACTGCTTGGTAGGTCAGATGACCACCGTGACAGCCGAAGCAGTGAGCACCCTACTGATGGAAGGTAGAACTGGAGCAGCAAAGATTTAAAATCAGTGCTAGCCCGTGGACAGGTGGCACAACAGAAAGTGCTTGTCTCAGCACTGTAACTGGTAGTCTGGGATGTCAGGCAATAGGATTTGTCGAACCCTGGTGAGGGGGTGTGCTGGCATAAGGAATTGGGGCAGGGGTTCTGCTGGTGGGGTCATCTGTGCACCAGGTGGGTGTGGCACCACTGGAGCAGGTATTGGGCGGGGGGGACCACTGGATAACAGAGCTTGGCCATGCAGGCCCGGGGTGCCTGCCTTTGCTATTCATGCACCCAGAACTGCACCTTCCTGCACTCCTCCATGGAGCAGAGGATCCACTCTGGGACCCAGGATGCGCATCCGATTTGTTGTCTGCATGGGTCTCCAACTCCACTCTCATCCACTTTTGCAATCCTGCATATCAGGGGGGCATGGAGGTGGCTGGTCTTTTTGCATACTGACCTGTGCGCACCTGTCCATGAGTGTGGAGCTATGTGGGCAGGGTATGCACCTCTGGTGCATACTTTAAGCCCTTTCATGCATAGGCCCCATTAATATAGGTAGAGTTTAGACTAGTAAGTCTAGAGGAAGAGATAAGTCCACAGATAGGAGAGCTTTAGTCCATTTGTGGGAGGAGTGCCATGGGCAACAGCGAGCTGGGCTTCATTGGTGAGATGGTTGATTAGGCAGTACACTGCTCCCAATTTCTGAGTTATACATCATTATTATTCCAGTAATACTCTCTGGTTTTCTGTCTATTTCTGTACTGGTCATGATAGAGACTGTATATTCTGTTATTAGGTCTCTAAACATTTTAGCATCTACACTGCTTTATCTGGGATATCTTGACCTGGTTTGTTTCTCTGATATTCCTTGTGTCTTGGTTGTCTGAATCTGAGGTTGGAATAGAACTATCAGAGTCATCAAGGTAGTAATAAGAAGCTGATATTCTGATCTTTTCTGTTCATAAACTGTTCCTTCTTTATAATCTATAATATCTCTATGACATTAATTTATTTTATTTATTTATTTATACAATCAGAATTTTATTTATTTATTTATTGAAATGTTTTACCAGGAAAGGCAAACTGAACAACAAGATCCTCATCTTCCAGTGTGACCTGGGGGGAGGGTTACAGTTGGAGAACAGATAACAGGCATTGTAACAAGGAGTCAAGGTTTACATTGTACAAGGTATTATACATAGCATTCCAACATAACATAGGTTACGATTAGGTTATATGACAATTAAGATACATTACATAAAGTGTACATGGTGTGAGTAATACAAGACCAGAGATCATCACACATAGTACTCAACAGTAACAGGACACTAGGCAAGGAAAACATTACCTGGTAAGTGCAGAGGGGGGCAGAGTGCTGTGGTTGAGGAGATAGGTCAACATTCATAAGCTGCTGGTCAGACCGTAAGGAGGGAGGGAAGGGGATGGAAGGTGCTTCCACAACCCTTTGATTCAGAGACTCTTTTACAAAGGCTGTATGTCAGGAAACAAGGGAAACAATCAGTGCAGGAATATAAACAGTGACAAGGCTCATAAGTACATATTATTTAGGACTAGAGACGCAACGTCAGAAGAATCACAATATAGACTTAAAGAATAAACCAAATAAGGACCAAATGCATCATTTAGACATCATAGAGATGGTTTAGGGGGACTAATATGTAAGGGAAAGAGCACATCACCAGTGAGAGGTGAGAGGTTTGGCAGGAAAAATATATGCTCGGGGTAGACAGGCAAAACCTCAGGTAATGGGGGACTAGGAACAGCCACAGGAGGAGGGTTCTAGCAGGAGGGTCTTTAGACCAGTTTTAAAGTGGCCAAGCCTGGGTTCAAAGGAGATGGAGGGTGGAAGGCTCTTTACCCAGAGTGAGGCACGATAGCAAAAAGACCATTTGCCAAGGGAGGTCCTACAATGGGGTATTAGGAGGGAGGTTTTGGCAGAGCATCTGGAGGCCCTTCTGAGGGGAGTCTTTTGGATGAGGGGGTGGAGACCAGAGGGGGCTTGCTTCTGTAGTATCTTCTTGACAAAGAGACATGTGTGGTACTTAAGTCTACCATCAAAGTTTAGCCAGTTGGTAAACTTGTATAGTTCGCAGGTGTGTGTTAATCTATTGCACCCAGAGACCAGGTGACAGGATTTATTGAGGGCTACTTTTACACAGTGTAGGGCAGTTTGGTCAGCAGTCCAATAGATCATGATGTAGTAGTCCACAGAGGATAAGATGGAGGAGGATACTGTGAGGTGGATGGCCTCAGGGGGTAGGCAATGTTTATGTCAGTATAGCAGTCCCAGCCTGGTGTTGATAGAGGAGGAGAGGTGATGGATATGGGTGTAGTAGGTGAGGGAGATATCTAGTGAAACTCCCAGGTATTTGAAAGAAGTGATATGTTCCAGTGGAGCACCTAGGGAGTTTGTGATGGTTAAGGGATAGCTTCCGTGTGGGTTCTGGTGGTGGGCAAAGATCATGGACTTAGTTTTCATGTAGTTCAATATTAAACGGTGGTCAGAAAACCAGTTTTCAAGTTCCTCAAAGAAACTCTGAAGGGCAAGTTGAAGGGAGTTAGAATGGGGGTGTTTCCAGAAAACTACAGCATCGTCCACATAGAGCAGTAAACTTAAGCTGCAGGATTTAGGGAGGGAGTTCAGGAAGAGAGTGAAAAGCAAGGGGCCAAGTATGGACCCCTGTGGCACTCCCGATAAAACCAGTTTACTAGGAGGGAGATTGTGGTGTTTATTTTGACTTGTTGAGTTCTGCCGGAGAGATAATTTTTGAACCAAGAGGTGGCCTGTGGGGAAAAGCCCTGGGATGGGAGGAAGTGGAGAAGTAGTGTATGACCGATGGTGTCAAACACTTTTTTCAAGTTGATGAAGATAGCCCCAGCCAGGTGGCCCTGTTCAAGGGCCTTGTGCATAAATTATGTAAACTTGAGATGGGCAGTGGTGGTGCTGTGACCCCTCTGGAAGCCATGCTGTTATGGTCAGAGCAGGTTATGCTTGGACAGATAGTCTGTGAGCTGGCAGAGACAATGTTTTCGAGAACCTTGAAGATTGGGGGTAGGATCCAATAATTGCTGGCAGATGTGAGGTCACCATTTTTCAGAATGGGGGTTATTACTGTACGTTTCCAGGGTGTAGGAAATTGGCAGAGGGCTAGGGACAGGTTGAGAATTGTGGTGCGCTGGGACAGGGTCTCATCCAGCATAAAACAGAGGAGTTTGAGGTCCAGGGAGTCACTACTAAAGCAAGAAGGGGGCAAAGATATCACAGGCAGCATTAATGGTAGTGATAAAGTAGGAGAGGGCAGCATCTATGGACTGGGTAGTGTGAATAGGGGACCAGTCTGAGGATGTGAAGTATGTTTAAAGCCAGGAGAGGGACCCTTTTTGAGGTGCCTATGGAAAGAGACTTTGGGGCTGAGGTGAGTTTGTTTGACCACCAGCAGGTAATTGGGGAGTGGTTGCTTAGTGTGTCTGGGAGCACTTTGACTTGGGTGAAATAATTAGGTCAGTTACTGAAGATAAGATCAATTAGCGTAGAAATCCCTGTTTTTGTGTCCAGTCTGGTGGGAGACTGGACAATCTGGATAAGGTCATAAGACAGAATGGATTCTTTGTAGGGGGAAGACACAGGGGATAGCCAGTTCACATTGAAGTCTCCCAATATGATGATTTCACTTTTGGATTGGAGGTGGGTGATACTGGTTAGTACTGAGTCAAAGGTGGGCTTTTGGTTACTTAGAGGGATGTACACAGCCATAATGTATAGTGTTTTACCAGGATTTCCAAGGGATAATTTGATGGCAAGGGTTTGGGCTCCATGTGAAGGGGGTGGAAGTGAGACTGGGAGGGTGTGCAATGAGTTCCTGATGTAAAGGGCACATCTGGCTCCCCATTTGCTCAGCCTGTCATCTCTGAAGATGGAGTAGCCATTGAGGGTGACATATGCATCAGGGATGTCTTTGGAGAGCCAGGTCTCAGATAGGGCTAGGATATCTGGAGAGTGTTGGACGATCCAGCATTGGAGGGGTGTAAGCTTCTTCTGTAGGCTGCATATATTGAGGGAAGCCAGCAGGAGGTTACCAGACCTGCTGAACTGGGGGACACCTGATGCAGGGGGCCCAGGGTTAGGGTCTACATTACCCGATAGAAGGAGGAGGAGGAGAGCATGTCAGAGCAGCACAGTCCTGAGTATTTGACATTGAATGTACACATTTTTTGAGGGAGGGACATATTTTGTAGGCATGACAGGTGTGGGAAGGGTGAGGATGAGCTGGGCTAAGAGACAGGATGTAGGGGGTGGTTGCAGCCAAGAGAGAACTGAATAAACAGGGAAAGAGGAGGGGGTCCAAAGAAGGTCAGGATAGAGGTTTCACACAGGACATGGGTGTAGAGGATATCCATGGGCACAAAAGGGAGGGGCAGGAAGACATGGAAGGGAAGCAGGGGTGGAAGAGGGCCAGGAAACATTAGGCAACCCCAAAGGTGGGACATTAAGTTTAGGGAGAGGGGCGCCATGGTGCAGGGAAACAGTGTGGGTGATCCCTCCTTGGGGGGAGGGGGGAGGGAGTGACACTGAGGGTAAGGAGCAAGTGATTATTACTATAGCCAGAAGATGTAGCATTGTGTGTAAGATGTTAGGGATTAAATATAATTATACTAGTGGCCACTGGTGCAAAAGAGTATAACCTGCTAGTGGGGAAATGAGCTGATAGGCAATGAGCGTCACTTGAGCTTTACTACAAAAGGAGTTGCTCACCAAGGGAGGTGGAGCAAACATTCCTAGTCCTTGTAAGCAAGTGGATTTTTTCCCAACAGTTCTGGGCTGTTCTTGAATTCGTACCTGCTGTGCATGTGTGAGCATTGAGGGAGGGCAGCTTCAGGGAGCCCTCACAATCTCCTCTTGTGGGACCCGCTGTGAAGAGGAAAGAGACATGGATGAATACCATGTCAAGTAAGTCAGGGTGAAGGGGGGGGGCTGTCTGGGGGTGGAAGGATGGGCTCAGATTAACTAAATTAAACAGAGAGCTAATTTAGGGCACCAGGGAATTGCAGCAAATTAAATGGACTTGATTAACAGAAACAATTAATTTGGTAGAGTTAAAGAGCACACCTTAAGGCTACCAGCATAAGTTAGTAACATGCACATACAATATCAGCAGGCTGTAGGAGAAATAATTGAAAACAAAGTGCATAAAGGAACTAGTGCATTTTGTTTAAGCAGCAGGCAAACTATGTAATGTAAGAAATCAAGGAACTACAGTTTTCAGAATTAAGGAACTACTGCTTTTGAATTAAAGAACTACAATTCAAACAGTCCTAGTCCTTTTTCAGCCACGGTAAGACAGCATCGTTTTTTTCCCAGCACTTTCACGCTGTTCTGAATTCGTACCTGCTGTGCATGTGTGAGCACCAAGGGAGGGCATCTTCAGTGAGCCCTCGCGACCTCCTCTTGTGGGGACAGCTGCTGTGCATGTGTGAGTAGCAAGGGAGGGCAGCTTCAGGGAGCCCTCATGACCTCTTCTTGTGGGGCCAGCTGCTGTGTGTGTGTGTGTGAGCACCGAGGGAGGGTTGCTTCAGGGAGCCCTCGCAACCTCCTCTTGTGGGGCCAGCTGAAAAATCTCTACAGACATGTATCTAGTTTGATGCTTCTTATAAGATTGGGTATACTGGCAAAATATTAACATTTTGAAGGCAAAACTTATCACAGCTACAATCTGGACAGGTTTCAAGATTGTCACTGTGATGGACTGCCAGGGAAATTGTGCCACTCCACCAGTGATTTCACCAATTTTGAACAAACTGTGACTCTGAGTCTGTTATATAGAAATGGGGGGGGGGTGTGAAGGGGGCACTGCCCCCTGATTTAAAAAAAAACACAGTATCTGACAGGCAAAATTTCACCTGTCAACATTGGGGATGTCTCCAGGCAGCATGTCAACAACTTCTGTCGATGCAGCTTGGTGGAACTATATGATTGTCATATTTCTGTAGAGATTTTTCAATATTTTCTAATAATACGTTAAGATTACTGGTTTCGATAGTTTCTTTGATTTGTGTTTCAGAAGTATGTATTTCATCAATTAATCTGGCTTGTTTTGTGGTTATAGTCTTAATTAATAGTATAATAAAATCAAATAAACATTTTGCCTCTGTCCCATTCCATTCTCCTTAAACCTGTATGGTGAATATCCAAGATTGGGTTCGACCAAAACTCTTAGTCCCCTTGATATCCGCTTTTGCTTACTATACTGTAATAAGGTCACTGCATGCCAGTTTAAATGTATTTCTTTTTCTTTAAAACTTCCAGACTATTTATTAAGGATTTTGGTATTTCAAGGTCTGTTATCGTCCTTTTACTTTTCCCCAAGCTTGTAACCCTTGTATCGTTCTCAGTGTTAATTCTCAAGGGTGTTGATCTTGCTTCTGTTAACTCTCCTAATTCAGAAAAGGTGGCCATATTGCTAGATGTCTTCTTCCTGAAATTCTTGTTGTGAAAATATTTCAGATTTAGGAAATAAGTAAATACCCTTTCCAGTAAGGGATGAATACTAGTCCAATAAATACTCTATTTCCAGGGTTCCTTTTTTGTTATCAAGGGTGTCCATAGGTGCTTAAATAGGTGGGGTGCCTCAGTATTCTGGGGCTTATTCAAGAAATGCATTGAAAGAAGCTCTCAACCAACTTTACAAGTTGTATAAGTTCAATAGATCCCAAATCAATTACATTCCCTATTTTTCCATTTCCATATGTTTTGTGCTATCATGTTTTCATGTTAATGCTCCTTTTAAAACTTGTCTCCTGGTTACATTTCAGGACCAGCCTATCCTTTCTTCAGAACTCATGGACTGCCTGAAAAATAAAATATTGCTTTTTAATAATCTTGTCTGCTAGTTTATTTTATTCACAGTAATTACTTTAATTTGTGATTTTGAACCCCCACCACTAAGGCAGGGAGAAAATAATTGCTCAAACATTTATGCCGACTTATGAAAGTTCGAGTTTCACTAAAGCTTCAGTTGCCTGGGATTCCTTAATAAAGTAACTGAAGGGAGGTGGGAGAGTGAAATCAAAATTTCAGACTTGTTTTCAATTCTTTTCCTGAATTGTAAGTTCATACAAAGTACTATATAAAACTTTATTAATTATTATTAAAAAAAACAATTGATTTTGGATCAATTAAACTTTTAGGACATGAAAAATGGGTTGAAAGCTTCATTCCATACATTTCTTGTGCAAGCACCAGAATACTGAGGCAGTCCCAATATTTAAGCACCTATTGACACCACAGTTAATAACAAGGGAACCCTGGGAATAAGTTATTGACTGGACTACAGGATGGATATAGAGCAAGTGGCACAGAGCAGCTAATGAAAAATATAGTAAATTATGGCATTTGGGGGGGCAGATATCGAAGAAGGGGAGAAAGCAAGTGCTACATGTTAGGTAATGTGAATGATAAGGAATGGGAGCACATTGGGGATGAAGAGAGCAGGGAGTTGAGAGATAGCAAGTGTCACAGAACTGCAAATGTGGGGGGAGGTCACGTGATGGCTGCCTGAATGGTCGCAGATTTCCTTGCTCCCGCTCCACGACTTAAAGGAATCTTATAAGCCAAACTTAAGCTAGATTGTAAAAAACTGGCTTACTCCATATTTAAGAAGCCACAAGGAGTGTTGCAGCAGCGAGTTACCTCCAAGATGGATCACGAAATGCGAGATAATACACCTCGCCATACGCCACCTACCACACTGATGCAGGACAAAGCGGCTAAGCGGTCTAAGGCAGCCCTAGCTGGGGCAGTGGAGGAAACCAACTCCCAGGCTGCGCTTATGGAAGGGAAGTTTTGGGAAGGAATTGTTCCCCTGAAAGAATCACTAGAGTCTCTAAAAGCCTCAATACAGAGCATTACCTCCTCTTTGGCTGTGTTAACCCAATGCACAACAGACAATGAAGTAAGAATTTCTTCCCTTGATGACTGAAGGGGGAGAATAGAACCTGAATTATGTCACAAATGCGTCACTGACTTAAGGCGACTGAAAGCAAGGTGGAAGATTTGGAAGGAAGGTTGAGGAGAAATAATCTGATAATATACCCAAAGGTGAAGAGGGCACATCACCAATGGTATTTGTCCAGAAATTATGTAATAAGCTGTCAGGCCCATCTCCTAAAGGCCAGGAATATGTGATTGAGCAGGCCCACTGATCGCTAAGGCTGACTCCCTCAGTAGGAGCCCCTCCATGTCCTTTAATCTTTAGGCTTCTAAATTTCAGGGATAAGCAGCACATTTTGGGCAAAACTCGGGACATTAGTGAACTGCTCTGGGAAGGCAAGAGAATAAGGTTGACACAAGATCTTCCAAAATCTGTGAGGCAAAAGAGGAAAGAGTTCCACCCTGTAGTTGTAAAGCTTATTGCTACTGCAATTTGCTTCAAAATGCGATATCCAGCCATGCTGCAAGTTTGCCATATGGAAGAATGGCACAGCTTTGAATCGCATTTTCAGTCGGAGGAAAAGTTGCGGAGACTATACCCCGATCTGTTTAAATGAGATAAGATGTAGAATGCTTAGTTGGATACTGAGAACATTTAAGAGCTGTATGGTGTAAAAGCTGTTACTAATCGGGGAGAGCATTACAGTGTCGACTGTACACCTGTGAGTACTGCTGTACTAGTACCATATCGGAGTGGGTTAGGTCAATTTGTTAATCTTAGGGGCTTAGTGTGGCTGCCAGATAATTAAAAGGGAAAAGTGACCATATGCTAACAAGCGTAAATGATCTATTGCAGCCCACTTATTTTCCTTTCTTCCTCCCATAGCCCCTAGTTGGTTAATGTTTTGAAAGTACTGCTGGGGCACAATAGATTGAGATTCCGGTCATTATATGTTAATTATATTGTTGAAACTTAAGGTATCTAGTGTAAGGAATAGCTCTAATGAGCATTTTTTCTTTCAACTGACCGGTGTTACTTATGTTTTTCTAATGGGGAAATGGGTAAAATAGATGATCGAGAGGTAACTAAACATTTATTGAATGCTTTGATGTGCTAAGTAATCAATCTGTTACAGCAATCTAATCCACATATGGGCGGAAGGTCTACAATATTTACTTAGATTCAAGTTAAGTAGTGGGTAATTAAGAGATGTTTGGAACTTTTCTAGTTAACTGAGATAATGTGGGGGGGGCGGGGGGTTTTATGGGTATGTTTAAGGAAGGGGCACATCACAACCCGAAGTTGAATAGTGTTCTGGTGACGAAACCAGAACAATGGAAAGAAAAAGTTTTCTTTTTTTGTTAATCTTGGGGTTAAAGGGGTTAGATATAGTAAATTTGGGTTTTATTATTTTGTTTAAGGGGGGGGCATTTGGGAGGATAAGATACCTAATCAAGGGAATAAATGGATAATACTAGTTGGGACAGTATGGAGTATGCATTATAAAACGACATGGCGGCATGAAATATATTATGTGGAATGTCAAGGGATTGCGTTCCCCTACTAAGAGACATCAGGTATTAGCCCATTTGCAGGCATTGCAATGCCAGATAGCCCTTCTCCAGAAGACCCATCTCTTAGCATCAGAGATCCTTTCTCTTAGGCGTCTGTGGGTTGGACATAGTTATACAGGGGAAAATTCCACCAGTCAGCGAGGAGTTGCTATTCTCCTTCAAAGGGGATTTCATTTTCAGCTACATAAAATAATTGTGGCCCCGAGGGTCGATACCTATTCTTGCATGGGGTTTTGGACCAGACGGAATTACTTTTAGGGTGTATATGGCTCGAATATCCCATCTCCCGATTTTTTTATGGGTCTAGTGAATGTGATATCCGAATTTATACAACTCCCTATGATTCTTGCAGGAGATTGGAATCTCACTATAACCTCTAACTTGGATAAATCGAGAAGTCGGGTTATTAGGCCATCCCCAGCTCAGCAAGCTCTCCAGGAGTTCATAACCATAGGAGGCTTGTGTGACCCCTGCAGAACTTTTCATTCAACTACTCGGAAGTATACTTTTTATTCTTCGGTACATAAATCCCTGTCTAGGATAGACTACTTCTGAGTTAGTACTGAGGTATTAAGTCGTATTACAAGCACTTGCATAGCTTCTAGGGTATTGTCGGATCATTCACCGGTATGGATGGTATATAATCCAAAACAAAATTCTAAATGGGATAAAATATGGAAATTAAATACACAACTTCTTAGGGATCTATGGGTCCTAGAGAAGTTGCAAACCCTTATTAAAAATTTCTGGCAATTGAACCTCAGGTCTATCTCTAGTGTGGATAAAGTATGGGGGGCATTGAAATGCACTCCCCGGGGGGAGTGCATCCAGATTGCCTCGACTCGTAAGAAAAAGTGGGAAGCTTTATTACAATCTCTTTTAAGTCAGATAGAGAGGCTTGAGAATACTTCAGCCCTGGAGTCCTCTGAATGAGAGCAAGTGGAGCTAGCCTACCTGAGGCATCGGTACGCTGACCTGCTGAGGGAAAAGTCCAAATATGCCCTACTTAAGACTAGGGCAAAGTATGTAGACCAGGGAGACAAAGCCGGGCATTTGCTGGCTATGCGGCTCAAGTAGCAAGAATCCTCCCGGTGGGTCAAAGTCATAAGTTCACAATCTGATGGAACTCTGAAATACTCTCCAGAAGAGGTTGTTCAAGAGTTTGACAGTTTTTACTCCCAATTATACTCTTCTCTCTTGAATCCTCCTTCCAATAAGGAGATCCAAGATTATTTGGATAGAATTCCACTCCCACATTTATCCCAGGATCACCAAACCCTTTTGACGCGGCCTATTTCGCAGACTGAAATTTTATCTGCTATTCAGGCATTGGCGTCGGATAAGTCGCCAGGGCTGGATGGCTTTCCAGCTAATTTATACAACGCCTTAGCAACTGATTTGGCCCCTATTCTTGCTCAGGTCTTCTCATATCTCTGTGATAAGGGCATTTTGGACTCTTCACTTTTACAGGCCCTCATCGTGGTATTACCTAAGCCCAATAGACCCCCGATAAAGTGACCAATTACCGTCCCATTTCGCTTATGAACCACAATATTAAAATTCTAGCAAAAGTGTTAGCTATTAGAGTTATGCAGGTATGGGAAGGACTCATAGGGCCTGAACAGGTAGGGTTTATGAGGGGGAGATCCTCTCTGGATCACTTGAGGAAACTAGAACATATTTTCTCCGTATCCAGGGGGTCTCGGGATCCAATGGTTCTGGTATCCCTGGATGCGGAGAAAACTTTTGACAGGGTATATTGGGAATTTCTTTTTTTGACTATGGAGAAATTTGGCTTTCCTATTAGGTTTATTGAATGGGTGAAAATTTTATACACTAGACCAAGTGCAAAGGTTTACTGTAATGGGGTCCTGTCGCAAGGTTTTTATTTACACTCTGGGACTCGTCAAGGTTGCCCGTTATCCCCATATTTATTTAACATTTACCTTGAACCACAATCAAATTCCTGAATTCAACACCACAAGTGCATGGTATTGTGTTAGGCCCTCTGGAGGTGAAAATCTTAGCATATGCTGACGATCTCTTACTCCATATTTCCCATCCAGCTATTTCATTGCCAGCTGCTTTGCAAATTATCTCTCAATTTGGACGGGTCTCAAATTACAAATTAAATCTGGATAAAACCACCTTAATGCCCTTAAATAGTTGGGAAGTCCCAACAGACTATGTACATTTAGGGCTAAGGAAGTCCGTCAAAATGGTATATTTAGGGATAACCCTCTCACAGAGTGCAGTCCTGAGGAAGAAATGGAATTTGGAGAATTTGGTGATAACTATTGAGAGAGATCTTAATAGATGGAGATTGCTCCCGATGTCAATGCAGGCTAGAATTAGTGTAGTTAAAATGAATATTCTTCCCTGCATTTTTTATCCCATACATATGCTTAATTTATTTATCTCTATGGCATGGTTCAAAAAACTTCACTGATTAATATCCTATTTCAAATGGCAAGGGAAGAGGCCCCGCTGTTTCTATATGAAAATGGGGGCCCCAAAATGTTTGGGGGGTTTTAAATTACCAAATTTCTTCTTATACTACTTAGCCAGTCATATTTCTAAGCACGCTCGATGGACCATAGATCCAGGGGAAGTGACTCCCTTACAATACACCCCTATTTGGTTGCAAGTAGAGCGATATCTGATTAGGGCAATGGGAATTTCATTAGAATCCATGTTCTTTATTTCAGTAAGTAGGTTACCATTGCAACTAAAGTGTTCAGTCATAGGGACTTCGATCAGAGTACATACTCAACTCTGTAAGTCTATGAAATGTGAAAATATAAAATGTATCTCTCTGCCACTAGGTGGGAATCCCAACTTTAAACTTCAGAGAACATTTATCTGTGGTCCAGAAATGTCAGAAAGATATATTTCAGATGTTTTACAAGAGGGAAGGATATTTGAAAGCCCTACACTACTATTGGAGCTGGGACTTCCAAATACCAAAATCCTTAAGGTATATCAGATCCATCATAAGTTATATAATAAACTTTATTGGACTAATAATAAAAAGAAGTCAAGTTTCAGTAGTTGAGGCACTGAGTGTGTGCTTCCATAATTCCAGCTTTTGGAATCCGCAAAGAATCTCATCTTCTTGCTCTCCCACTTTGCGAATGCTTTCTACCAGCCAATGAGCGTGCTTTATGTTCAGGGATTGCATTCTTAAATCAACGTTTGTTTCCCCTGATGCACGTCCATTTTTAAGCTGGTGTGATACTGCATCGGCGTACCATTTTGTGAAGCACTGCTTGAGCTCATCCTTAAGCAACTTGTTTACAGTGAGGTCCAGAGGTTGCAGCAGATCAGTGCACGATGCGGGCACAAAGATCAGTATAATAGCATTTTGCTACAATGCTTCCAAAACCTCCTGAGTGGTATGCCCCTGAAAAAGACCCATTATTAGCAGTGATCTTTGTTCAGCCGGTAGTTCCATCTGTTCTTTGATTTTATCACAGTAAGGGATCAGAACATCACTGATAAACTGAACCATTGTGTCATTACATGCCCAGTGGTTTTCCGAATGGCTGATTAACCAACCATCAGGGAATTCAAATGCAGGGTGGCAGTTGTTGGTTTTGCATTTATAAATGATCTGAGGGGGGAGAAGTTCACCAATCATTGACACAGCAAGCACTACTGAGACCTGCCTCTTGTCACCCAACCCACAGACCTCTACCTGTTTAGACCCCATAATTGCCATAGTCCACTGGCTGCAAGGCACCAATTGCACCCCAGTCTCATCCAAGTTAATAACTAAAGCTGGAAGGATCAGTTCTTGGCTGCATGCTAATGACACCCTGCCGAGGAATTGTGACTTTAGGTGATTAAAGTCTAGGGTGTTTTACGTGCTGCCTTTGTAGCTTTTCTCTTTGAGTACCCCATGCGACTCAATAACTTCCATGACCATTGTCGACTAAAAGAAAGGTGACCACCATTGTCAGACAAGAGGTTGGGGTTATGTGCTTTTACAACGACATATGCGATAGCAGACACTACCCTGGCGTTAACTACTGCACCCTCTGAATGTAAACTTTTTACAATTTTTTTAAGCTCCTCTTCAACTTCCTTGAGAAGCAGTGCAGGTCGTCCTCGGGGCTTAGTGGGCAGCTCAGGGATAAGTTGAGTGGGGTCTGGGGTTTTGCTGAGCTCAGATAGGTAGCCTTTCTTGAAACCTCTCACAGTGCTTTCGTTAATGGTGTTCTGCTATTTTTTATTATAGTATCGAACGGCGTTCATTACACCATTCTCAACAGCATGTCTCCCAATTTCAAAATGGATAGCTGCACTGTACCTGCCATACTCTGTCCTGCGCCTTTTAGCTGGCGGACTGGACAACTCACCAGACAGCTCACCGACAACAGACTCAGCAACTTGTAGGGGGACCGAAGCAGATTGGCTCAGGGTTTCTGCATTTAGCTGTGCTCCAGAAAAGTCCCTCTTAACTGAAGTATTTCTTGTAAGCCAGGAAAGAAGTGACATCTTGTTAACTGGCAGTATGCTAGAATTAAAGTCACCATTCATTCACAGCAATTTGTAGACTCCAAGCAACTGACAGCTGACTTCCGGGTTTTACTGAGCACCGTAATTGCGCTAATAAAAAGTTACGCTAAAAAGTCTGGTAGCACAGTCGCATGGAAATTTGGTTGCGCGATAATATTGCGTTATACAGTATATACCCCACAATTTCTGGAGTATCCCAGTATTGGGAGACTATGCTTCTGGGCTGTCTAAGGAATGGGATGGTATTTGGGCGGATTTGCATCGATACTCTGCAAATGATAGGCTAAGTCTTACTCAATTCTTTATTCTCCACAATATATTTTTAACTCCAAGACATTTATTTAAAATTGGTAGACTTCCCTCAGCAATGTGTTCGAGATGTTCCTCCACAGAAGGCTCTTTATTTCACATCTTATGGGAATGTAATAAAATAGTCCCATTATGGGAAAGAATCAAGGCTACAATTAATCCCCTATTAGGCTTAATGGAGCTTTTTGCTCCTGAAATATGTATTGTAGGTGACTATTCTTCGATCCCTATTAGGGAGAGAAGGTTTCATATTTCCTTAATATCCCTAGTGGTTAAGAGGCTGGTGTTACGTCACTGGTTAGACCAGGAAGAAATTTCTTATTTAGAATGGTTACAGGAAATGCTGTATAACTTAAGGATGGAAAAATAATTGCTACTCTTAGGGATCGGTCTAATAGATATGTTGAGAGATGGGCCAAACTGGAGACCTTGTTAATAGTGTAATTACTTGTCCTGCCAATACTGTTAAAGGAATGTACAAACTATTATTATAAATGCAATAGGAAGGTTGTGTGATAATATCTACAAGTTAACTGCATACACATAAGATAAAGTCCCCTCAAATTCTCCTGGCATTGATCTTATTCCTACTTGAGGTTAGGTATCTTAGGGAAGGGAGGGCTATCGGGGGGAGCGTGGGAAAGGATATATGTTTGCTTGTACAACTAAATGCAGGTACCAGATGTCTAACTGTGTATGTCATGTATTGTCTAAATTATTGTGCAAGTGAATACAATAAAACTCATTAAATTTCAAAAAAAGAACTGCAAATGTATACAGAGAATGGCGATATGGTGGGGGGGTATGAGGTAGAACAGGGCTAGAGCTGGAGAACATATCATGCATATGTAGAATAGTGGTATGCTGGGGGGAAGAGATCAAGGAGGGGAAGAACACATAGCAAATTCTTAGGATTTATAGGAAGGTTTCATGCCATTGAAGCCATTTTGCCCATATTGGCTTGCCATTTCTCAATAGTAGTAGCCCTGTTTGTTATTTTTAACAGAATACCCATCCAATGATTTTTTTTAAATACATTTATAGCTCTATAGCATACACTATTGCTTGGAAGTTTGTTCCATGGTGTTACTACCCTTTGGGTCACCCCTTAACTGTAAATCATGTGTTCTGATGTCATAAATTGAATCCTTTGATTGTAGTCCTAAGCAGTACCTCATGTCTTTATCTTGGAATGCCCTAACAATAAGGTATAAGTCACCCCCTATGTCTTTTGTATTCTAATGAATACATATCTACAGTGAACTTGCCATTCTTTGCTCAGAGGTAAGATACGAACATACGAACATGCAAATCTGCCAGCAGAAACAGGCCTTACGGTTCATCAAGTTAGTCTGCTCGAATGCGCAGCTAGCACCATTATATTGCAGCTGCCCCACCCTCCTCTCCACCCTCACCTTTACCCCCCTTGCCCACTGTCTAATGCCCTTTTAAAACTGCCCACTTTGCTACAGGATACCACCTCCTTGGGTAGAGTCATCTATTTCTCCATCACCCTTTCTGTGAAAAAATGCCTTCTCATCTCTCTCTGATATCTTCCACCCTCCAACCTGAGACCATGCCCTCTCGTGTCCCTTCCTCTCTTCAGCTTCATATCCTTTCTGTGCCCATTTTGTTAATCCCCTTTAAATATTTTAAAGTTTCAATTATATCTCCATTGATCCCTCCTCTCCTCCAGGGTGTACATATTCAACTCAGTCAGCCTGTTCTCATAGGATTTACCCTCAAGCCCCTGGATCATCTTAGGTGCCCTACGCTGCATCCCCTACAGCAATCTGATAAACTTCTTCACAAAGGGATGCCAGAACTGCATGCAGTACCCCCAAATGGGTCTGACTAGTGACCTGTACAGTGGCAGGATCACATCCCTATTTCTGGATGAGATTCCATTCACAATACACCCCAGCATCTTGTTTTAATTAGCTGCCACCATCCTGCATTGAGCTGAGTTGTTCATGTTACCCATTATGATCACCCCCTAGGTCCTTCTCCACCTCTGTGACCTCTATCTGAACCCCTCCCAACTAGTAGTCCTCCATGAGTCCCTTGCTCTGAAGTGCATAACCTTGCACTTCTTTGCATTGAAGCTCAATTGCCATGTTTTTGACCACTCTTCCAGTTTGATCAGGTCCTCCTCTAGCCCCTGCTACCCCTCTATGTCATCCACCACCTCCCCTGTCTTGGTATCATCTGTGAACATACTGATGCTGCTTTATGTGAGATATCCAATATGAATAATCCAAACAACACCAGACCCAGGACTGAGCCCTGTGGCACCTCGCTTGGCACCGCCCTTGAGGAAGAGAGTGCCCCCCACCACCATGTGTTGCTGCCTCCCCTTCAGCCAATTCACAATCCAGTTTACTATCTTTGTCCCTTCCCCCACATATTTCAGCTTACCCCCAGCCTCCCATGAGGCACTGAATCAAAGGCCTTGCTGAAGTCTAAATACAGCACATCCACTGAATAGCCTTTATCCAGTTCCCTCATTACCCAGTTGTAGTATTCAATTAGGTTGGCCTGGTAGGATCTTCCAGAGATTAATCCATGCTGCTGACTTTACTGGAGTCCATTTTCCTCCAAAAAGGTCACCAGCCCTTCTTTTAGGATTGTTTCCATAAGTTTTCCTACAATGGATGTCAGGCTTGCAGGTCTGTAATTGCCTGATTCATCCTTTTGGCCACTCTTGTCGAGGGGCACCACATGAGCCATCCTCCAATCCTGTGGTATGCAACCTGTGTCCAGGGAGGTAATGAACAGGTCCCCCAGTGGCCCAGCCAGTTCTTTCAGCACTCTGGCATGAATGCCATCTGGACCTGATGCCTTATCTACCCTTAGTGCCTTCAGACCCTCCAGCACCCTGCCCTCTGCAATTATTCTGTCACCCCTTACACCCCTTGCCCACCTTCACCATTTCTTGAGGTAACTGTCCACCCTTCTCCTTTGTGAACACAGAACAAAAGTACTCATTTAGTGCTTCTGTCTATTCTGCCCCCTTCTCCACCCACTCGCCATCCTTCCTAATCCTCATTATCTGGTCCCTACTGCTCCTTCTCTCCCTTATGGGGTATGGCCATTTAGTCCCAGGACAAATCTTCATGGCATTGTAGTAGTGGACTTAAGGTCACCAGGACAATTGGCAGTTACCTCTATCATCGCGCGGACAAAGTGTAGCAGTATCTCTCATCGTCGAAGGTCTGTTTCAGTTGCAGACTTTAGAAAGGGAATGGTGTGCTTATGTGCTGAACTCTATTTTGATTGCAGACTTTAGAAAGGGAATGGTGTTCTTATGTGCTGAACTCTGTTTCGACTGCAGACTTTAGGCAAATCATGCAGTACTCTGTTGTGCTGATTCCAGAACTGCAGAGAGAATCTGGGCTGTCAGTGCTTTTTCCAATTTCTTGCCAGCCTTCCAATATAAATGTCCTCAAAGTAATCTAATAAGCATTCCAAGTCATCAAAGTCTGTGTCATCCTGTAGTGCCTCAAAGTATCATTCTACATCCTCTGTCAGTATATAAGTCAACCCTAAAATGCAGTGGGCCTTTTGAGCAAAGTCAGGATCCAGCACATATCTCTGCTGCATATCTTATTGCTGGACACATCGCTATAGCACTTGCCCCAGGTTGAAATTGCACCCTGATAGCTCAGAAGAAGGAAACATGTCGGACAACACTTTTATAGCAACAATTTCAAAGTCAGTCATTATACTGACTGGGCTTATGTGGCTACCAAGCAATGATTTCAGGTGAAAAAACAACCTTCTATTCACCTCCTCACTATGCCCTGGCAGTAAAGCATACATGCAAGGTCTGTTGACCCCCTGGACAAGCGCATGTATTGCGTACAATTGGTCATCTTGCTGCGGCGCTACAATGAAAGTCCCATCACAAAACCAGTGTTGATGGTCTCGTAGCACCTGCAAGTCAGTCTCGTTAGCAAATATAATCAGACTGTCTTCTTCAACCTGAATGAACTGTTCCCCATTCACTGTCTTGGAAAATTCTGAGATGTCAGAATCAGTGGGGGAAGATAGCTGTCTGTGTCTACGCACATCACTCCGCATAGTCTCTTGACTCGGCAATAAGTGTGCGTTTCAAATTTCCATCTCTTGGAGTGCCTGCAGAATGATATTTTGTGTGCACTCCTCTGATTCTGCAGCTTTTCTTTTTATGCCACCACACACCTTAATGTCTTGAGCACAGCTGTGTATTGGAGCATGGTTATGCTCAGTCGGTGCTTTCACAATGCTGTCCCCAAGGGTGTACATGTGAGCCCTGCATGTCTGTTGCTGGCATTGCCAGATAATTTTATATTCTGCCCCATCCTTTTCTTTAGTATAAAGAAAATTGTCCAAACACAGCTTCTTCTTGCCTTTCTGTGTGGTAACGAAATCCATATCAGCAAAGGCAACAATCGATGCTCTCTGATTTTACACCCTGACCTTGTCACCAAAGGCAACAATCGATGCCCTCTGATTTTACATCATGACCTTATGTATGTAAGTATGGTTTGATCACCTGCTTATCAATTAATTAATTGATGTCAATGTAATTCGCAGAGCGACATTCCAGTGAGACGTTCTCTATTACTTACTCCGCGGTTACATGACCACGACTAATATGCCAGCAACTACTCATATCGACAACATTTTCTCCACTACATTTTTACCGCCCCTAATGAAACCATGACTATTAGTCTGTAAACCCTCCCTTATGTATCTGAAAAAGTCTGTCTTCCCTGATGCCCTGTGCCAGCCTCAGCTCCCTGGAAGCCTTGGCTACCCTGACCAATCTGGTTATCTCCTTGGACTTCTTTGCATACAATTCCCTGTCATCCCTCTCCTGGACTTCTTGATCCTCTGAAAAGCTGCTTTTTTTGCCCTTACCCCTTCCAAAACCTCCTTGTTCAGCTAGCTTGGCTTCTTAACCCTACTCTTCTTGCTCATCATCTTGGTACATGAAACAGTAGCCTCAAACAGCCCAAGTTTGATAATATCCCACTTCTGATTTGCATTCATAGCAGGCCTAATTCCTACCAGGTGCCTTCCCAGCATTTCCCCCATCTTGATAAAGTCTGCATTCCAGAAGTCAACCATCCTGGTTTCTGTACCTACAGTCTCCCTGCCCAAGCTGAATGTGAACCACACCGATTGATGGTCAATCCCAGCTAGCAGGTCCTCCACCTTCAGATCCCTCACAGCCTCCCCATTAGTTAGCACTAGGTACAGAGTGTTTTCTAACTGAGGTGGCCCACTGACCATCTGCACCAGGAAGCTATCCTGGAATGCATCCAGTAGCACCTGCTCCCTTGCACTTGAGGTGGCTGGGGTTCCCCAATCCACTCTTGCATTCCTGCCACCATATTCATTGCTTTCTTCTACTGTATATTACTCCTAATTTCTTTGTACTATCTGTATTTGGGGGGGGGGAGGCAGGAGGCAGAACTGCCTACAATATTCTAAATTTGGTCTCACCAGAGCTCCCTATTGTGGCATAGCAACTCTTTTGTCCCTTTGTACAAGGTTATGTCTCATACAACACCAAATCCTGTGACATTTTTAGTAACCTCACTACAGTGAATGTCAAAGTTCAAATCCTCAGTCACCTTGATTCCAAGGTCCCTTTCAGAATGCATTTCTTTTATCATCTGGCCTAGTAAGGTATATCTTGCCTTCTGGTGTTTGTGTCCCATATGCATTACTGCACATTTCTCATCACTAAAATACAATATATTTTTTCTAGCCAATTGTTCTAGGTTTTATAGTTCTTCTCTGAAATGTTCCACTGCTTCTTCTGTGTCTACAGTAGAACTGCACCCCACCTTAGTATCACCAGCAACATGGTCCTCCAATTTTCTCCACTACACACCATTGATAATACATAAATATTTTATAATGTGGGTCCCAGAACCGACCCCTGTGACATATCACTTGTAACAGCTTCCAACTGTGACAGGTGTCCACTTAATACCATTATTTGCTTCCTGTCTCCTAGCCAGGACTCCACTCAGCTTGCCAGCCTATCATTTATTCCTATTTCATGTAATTCGGTAATTAGTTCTAAATGTGACACATTGTCAAATGCCTTGCGGTAGTCTAGGAATATTATGCCCACAGGTAAGCCCTTATCTAAAGCCCTGCTCACTGTTTTAAAGAAATGTATCAGCTTTGTTTCACATGATCTACTTCACTTACAGCCCTGCTGTGATTTATCCAGTAGTGTGTTATTAATTATAAAAGTTTCAGTTTCTTCTTTGATAATCGCCTCAAGGACCTTCCCGCCATCGATTTCAAGCTCACCAGCCATTCATTTTAATAATTAGCTTTGGACCCTTTTTTACATAAAAGAACCACCGTAGCTTCTCTACCAATTCCTTGCTACTTTTCCAGTGTCCAGTAATCTCTGGACGATAACTGAGATGGGTAATGCCAATTTCTCCATCAATTCCTTTACAATTTTGGGATACATACCAAACAAACCCAGTGCTTTTACTGGATTCAGGGCCTTCAATCTCCTGATATAATCTTTTTCTGTTATTAATTTAGTACTGGATGAATGAATATTTACTTCTGCATTTCCTACCACTTTGTCTTGATAGATGCTACAAAAAAATGTTTCAAGCGTCCACTGTGTCTTTTTCTCATGTATTATTTTCTATTTTCCATCCGAGGACTTACCTGTGATTTCATGTTTCTCTTCTCATTTATATAAATGTAAAATGATCTATTTACTTTGCTAAATTTAACTCTCATCTCTGTTTTGTCTTTCCTTTTTGCACTCCTTTACTAACAGCCCATATTGATCCCGATTTTGCTGAGTGTTTCCTTTTTTTCTGTAGCACCTTCTGGGTAATTTTCGTAATTTTATTTTATTTTAATTTATCCAACAGATATCTGCTGACCAGCTCATGTAGCTTATAACTCAGTATGTCCCACATTTCATCTAAGTTTTTTTTTTCCCAAGAAATGCATTTTCCCAATCCCAGTGTTTAAGGGAGTACCTCATGCCTCAAATGTTGCCATGATGAAACATTTAGTTTTTGTTACTCCTTTTACCCTATTTTTGCAGTTAAAGATTTTAAAAGCTACCATACTGTTGTCACTACCACTTAATTGTTCTTTCGCTTTGCAAACTGATAGCTCTTCCTCCAGGTTTGCTAAAACCAAGTCCAAGAAACAATATGTTCGCCTCTTATAGACTGTCCCACATGCTGCTCCAAATTTAAATGTGTTATTCTGTCTGCAAACTTTTTTCCCATGCAAGAATTCCCCATCCATGTTCTTCAATTTTATTCCAGGTAAATTTCCCATGAACCCTATTCTATTCTCATTTTCCATCTTTCATTGATGCTATAAATGCCTCCTTTAGGGTTACAGATCGTGGCAGGGGTCTATGGGTTACTCTCATAGCTATTGTTTCCCTTTGTTTGGAGTCTCTTTGATCCATATCAGGCTAATAGTATTTGATTTTTCTGCTGCTTGCAAGTCATTTCTTATGTGCATGACCATACCACCTCCTTTTTTATCTTTCCTATCATTGCTGACAAATTCGAATTCTTTTATTTCTTTGCCCCATGTTGCCCCACATTGCTTCATCCAGCCACCATGTCTCTTTGACTCCACAAATATGGTATTTTGTCCCTTGGTAAAATATAATCCCTTTCCTCCCTTTTATTTCTGAGGCTTCTTGCTTTCTGTAAAATGACCCTCCACTTTTTCCTTTTTTTATGTATTTATGTTATATAGTTTCTCAGATTCATTATTTTTATCTCTCACACCACCCCCTTGCTGCTTAGTTTAAATGAATTTTAATATTATCATCTTTTTCTCCCAGTACTCTTGTGCCATCTCGGTTCATATGCAACCCATCTGAACTGAAAAGTGTTCTATCATTTTCAAACGTATCCCAGGTTCTTTGAAAACATAAACCCTCAATTCTACTCTATCTCCTCAACCATCCATTTAGTTGTTTTCTTCCCAGTATGTCCCTTTTGCCTCCTCTTGGGATAGGTGTTATTGCTGACATAATAATGCTGTAACCTTTTTCTTTTAACCTTCTTCTCACTTCCTGAAATCTTTTTGTATTTCAATTTCTGATCTCTTGCCAACATCATTTGTGTTTGCATGTAGCACCACAATTAGGTTTTCTGTCCTTTTTAATAAGCCCTCAATGTTTGGTTTTATATATCCAGTCCCTGCACGTTGTAGTTAGACAACCATACAGTTTTCCTTCCTCCCCCTACAAATGCATTTATCTGTCTATTTTAATAACGAGTCCCCTATGACTGCAATTTCTCTCCCCTTTGCAATAGTTACTGGTTCAGTTTGCCTGTTTGTTTTGTTTCTCTCATTTTGAAGCCCTTCTGTTGTAATTGCCTCCATATTTATGTCAATCTGTGTAATATTATTTTTCAGTAGATGGTGTGACTGTCGTTTCTATACATGTTACTGCCTTTTCTCCTGTTTTTGGTTGTACTCCTTGGTCTTGTCCCTCTCTATTCAATATTACAAATTTGTTTTGCATTTATTGGCTCAATTCCATGCTTCTACCTGTGTCTTCTTTTAGCTCCCCCTTTCACTAAGCACCACTCTTCACATACTAAGTCTTCTCACCCCTTGTCGGACTCCTCCCCAGTGTTTTGCTTTTCATATTCAGATTTCTTTATTGTTAAAAGAGTGTATAATCAAGACGGTGTACATGCAATAAAAGCAAAATGTGTTATACGATAGAAAAAAGTACACATCTTACAAATATAGTTCATATACACCATTTTTCATATAAATAGTGCAACAGATAATAACATTACAGTAGTTGTGTTCAGATCTATACAATGGTCCTTCCTACCAGTCATAAGTTAAATATATTACAGGCTTCCAAATAAAATTTTATAAGTGCATTAGTTAAAGCTGTATTGTTTTCAGCTAAACGTATTGCAAGCTTGCAGATGGGTTTAGACTGCTTATTTTATTCAAATAAGGGAATAACCACTTAATTCTTTCATTTGATAAAATAGGGCAGACCAATATCAAGAGTCTGGAAGTGATATCCACACTCTAGTCACAGTGACATTTCCTTTGATTCCTAAATTCATCCCATGTTATGTAAACTGATTTACAATGAAAATGTACATCAAATCTAAGTCTGGCAAATGATTTTCTAAGCAATGCATTTTCATGCCACAATACATAATAATAAGAAAACATATTATTGTGCAGTAGTTTGGACTGATGAAATAAAGAACTATTAATTTTCCCTGATTTATCTTGTATTGCAATATCTATTAATCTTTGTATTGCTTCATCTTTATATTTCCTAGCATTGTGAATAGAAAGATCATTGTTCCAGATCCCCTTCCCCCAAAAAGAGACATCACACTCGATATTGTAGGTTTGGCTGCTCAATTGGCAAAACCTTTTATTGTCCACACAAACATAAATAATATACATTTTTACAATACTGAGTTCCTCTTTTTTTCTCTGTCACATTTTTATTCCACTCCTCTTTATTTTACTTTTGTTTTCTTTTTGTTTTCTCCCCCGGACATCGAAACCCGAGGAGGCCCCATTCTATTCCTTACCTGGATGTAAACCCGAGCTGGTCTTATACTTTCTCTCCGGGCAGGTTCAATTCCTGCCCCCCCCCTTTTCTTGTCCACTTATCAGGGTGTCCATACCCTTTACCTTCTTCTAGATCTTAATCCCTCCATTTTGTTTTCCCTAACCCCCCCATACCCATTCCCCCCCTTTTACCTTCTCAGATCTTTACTTCCTACCTTCCCTTTATTCCTACCTACGTCTCTGTTTTTTAAAGGGCGGTGGGTGGGTCTTGAAATTACTTACCCAAAGAAACCTAGCAGAAAGTGGCAGAGCCCCTCTGTGTTGCCCTTCTTAAATCACTATTGCTTCACCTCTCCCTACCTGCCTTTGTATTCCATTGGCCCTTATCCCCCATCCACTCTGATGCTCTGGTGACGTCATGAGAGAGACCTCCGCTTGTATGACCTCATTCTACCTTCCCCCTCTCCCCCTCCTGCCCCTGTTGCTATCCCAGCCTCTTCCCAGGGTCAGCTGGCCTGGAACAATGGGGGCTGCCCTTAATGGCAACCCATTTTGTTCCAGATCCCCTTCCCCCAAAAAGAGACATCACACTCAATATTGTAGATTAGGGTGCTCAGTCAGCAAAACCTTTTATTGTCCACACAAACATAAATAATATACATTTTTACAATACTGAGTTCCTCTTATTTTCTCTGTCACATTTTTATTCCACTCCTCTTTATTTTACTTTTGTTTCCTTTTTGTTTTCTCCCCCGTGCATCGAAACCCGAGGGGGTCCCGTTCCATTCCTTACCCAGATGCAAACCCGAGCTGGTCTTATACTTTCTCATAGAAACATAGAAACATAGAAACATAGACTTTGACGGCAGAATAAGGACCCTAGGCCCATCTAGTCTGCCCATTTCCCTACCTACAAGATGGGCCACGATCCTAGTTAACCAACAGCCTATTTCTTCCTACCCCCACAGAATTGCCTTATGTTTGTCCCATGCATTCTTGAATTCTCCCACAGTTTTAGACCCCACAACCTCCTCAGGAAGGCTGTTCCATGCATCCACTACCCTTTCTGTGAAATAATACTTCCTCACATTGCCCTGAACTGCCCTCCTTCTATCTTTAAATTGTGTCCCCTTGTTCTTGCAAGTCTCTTTTCTGAAAGATGCTACCCTCTTGGACTTTGTTGATTCCACTGAGGTACTTAAAGTTTCTATCATGTCCCCTCTCCCTTCTTTCCTCAGGGTATACACATTAAGCTCCTTTAGTCTATCCTCATACGGCTTCTCTTGCAGACCCTGCACCATTTTAGTTGCCCTCCTCTGGACTGCCTCTATCCTGTCTATGTCCTTGTGGAGATGGGGTCTCCAGAACTGGACACAGTACTCCAGAAGAGGTCTCACCAACTGTCTGTACAGAGGGATAACAACTTCTTGTTTTCTGCTGATGATGCCTCTCCCTATACATCCCAGTATACCCCCAGCCCTCCCTACTGCCTTCTCACATTGCTTGCTAACCTTGAGGTCATCTGATATGATTACCCCCAGGTCCCTTTCCTTTTGTTGTTGTTACTACCTCCCCACCCATTGTGTATTCTTCCCTGGGTTCTTGTTTCCCAGGTGCATTATTTGCACTTCTTTGCATTGAATCTAGCTGCCATACTTCTGACCATTCCTCCAACCTTGCCAAGTCCCTTTTCATCCTTTCCACGCCTCCTTGTGTATCAACCCTGTTGCAGATCTTTGTGTCATCTGCAAAGGCATACTTTCCTTCAGTCCCTCTGCAATGTCACTGATGAAGACATTAAAAAGGACTGGACCCAATACTGAACCCTGCGGTACCCCACTAGTAACCCCCCTTTCTTCAGAGTGGACTCCATTTACAATTACCTTCTGTGTCCTGTTGTCCAGCCAATGTTTTACCCAGGCTACCACCCCGGGTAGCCTGGGTAAGCCTGGGTAAAACATTCTTTCTGGGCAGGTCCAATTCTTGCCCACCCCCCTTTTTCTTGTCCACTTATCAGGGTGTCCATACCTTTTACCTTCTTCCAGATCTTAATTCCTCCATTTTGTTTTCCCTAACCCCCATACCCATTCCCCCCCTTTACCTTCTGAGATCTTTACTTCCTACCTTCCATTAGCTTGCATTGGATGGTAAGCTTCCCCCTTTATAGGAACCCCTTCAACCACTGATCTATGCCCCTACCTAGCTCTGTGATGAATATGTGGTTTCCCATCTGGGATAAGTGTACCCCATCCATCCAGTACAACCCATGTATGCTCTCCTCTCTCTCATCATGTCTAATGGCTGCTGCTCCATTCTCTATTGTAAACTTCCCCACTCTACTATTCATTCTCCTCCTCACTTTTTCTATGGCCTTGTGCTGCCTGGCTTGTCTCCACACTCTACGTGGTATCATTTTGGACCACATGATTGTTCTCTCTGGCCACCATGTCCTCATGACCTTGATATCCCTTTGTATGCTGAAAATAATTTCTAGCCGGGGCCATGTCCCAAGTCAGTCCCGCCCAGGTGTATTATCAGGAGGTCTGGGTCCTTGTTGTTCTTTCTCATCTCTAACAGTAAAGGAAGGAGCTGCACCCATAGCATTCCCCAAATTCCTTTCCACAGGATCCTTATTCCTTTGTGGTCATAACCCAGTTGCCTTCCACCTTTTTTCTGTGCTGCCTCCCTTTCCACCCAATAAATGTGTGAGTGTCCCACCATCCATATGTCCTTCCTTTTTCGTATATCTATAACACCCGAAAGAAATAGTGAGGTAGGCAACAACCACTTGCAAAAATTCATTCATTTTTTTTTCCTTTTTTCCCCCCTCCTCCTTTCATTCCCTCTTCCTGTACCTTATATTTTCCATTCTTTCCTGTAGGGAGACAAAACCGATAAAGTTAGTGTGTTTTTCCTCTAATATATTTCTTGTAGCAGTCTGATGCCCATCAACCCATGGCTTTTATGTCCTCCTCCTTTTTTCCTTGGGAGGCTGCCTCTGAGGCTGCCCCAATCCGGAAAGAATGAGATGAGAACCTGTCTGGGTTTTCCCCAGCTCTTTCACGCTCCACTTTAACACCCCAGATACTTGACTCCCTTTTATCTCCTTCCCATTTTCATGTACAAAATGGAGGCCCCCTTGTTTTGGCCTAACTCTGTGGAAGTCAAGCATCAGCCAGCATGGGCACATACCCGGGTTCTCTTTTGGCTCAATATTCACCCTGTACCCCTTGCTTGTCTGATCCATCTTTGACCTTGCAATTATGAGGGTGAGCCCTATCCCTCTCCATTCTATATCCTCCCACTGCAGGCCTTCTCCTGGGGAGGATGTAGCAGGTCCGACTATTTCGGACACTCTGAATGCTGCCTTGTATACAGTGCCCTGAATAGGACTACTTCATATGGGTTGTAGCAAACCTCTGACAATTTTCTTTGTATCTTCCCTAGTAAGTGTTCTGTGATAGGTTCTCTCTTATCCCTCTCCTTCCTTTTTATCCTTTGCCACCCCATCATCATCCTTCTTACTAGAATACTATTGCATGGCTCCCCCCAACCTTTCATCTGGCAGACCCATCCTATGGCTGCTAGATGTACTCCTACTGTGGCGTAGGCCATTCCTTCCTCCCAGTTTTCCACCATGAATCTCCCCACTTGCTCCTTTGTGACCACCTCACTTACCTCCATGTTGTGGTGAGATCTGAAAGCTTGGAAGGCCCTCCATGAGCTTTTGTAAGCTTTTAGGATGTTGTCTGCCCATGCGCTTTAAAAGAGATACGCTGCTCCCTCCAGCCAATCTCCCATATCTCCTCTGGGATCCTCTCTCCTGTCGGATCTGCGTTGGGAGCCAGTGCCCGAAATCTTCCCATCTGTAATTGGGAGAGGCTGTCAGCAATGGAGCTGCTTATTTCTATAATGTTCCTAGCCCTGAAACTCATGTTGAGCCTCAATCCTTGCAGCACTAACTGCAGTAGGATGCGGAGTACCAAGACTGACCTTGACCCTCTGTTGTTTAGCACATCAATGACTTCCCTGTTGTCACACCAAAATGTGACCCTTTGGTTCTGCAGCCATGGTCCCCATATTTTTGTTACTGCCCATATTGGAAAAATCTCCAGGAAAGTGATGTCCTTTGTCAGACCCTCTTTGAACCACCTTTTTGGCCAGAATTCCGCTATCCACTTTCCTTGGAAGTAGGTGCCTACTTCCTGCCCACCTGAAGCATCCTTGTACAGTTCCAAATCCATGTTGTATAGCCACTCCTCCTGCCAAATGGATATCCTGTTGTGGTTTTCTATGAATTGCTCCCATATTTTTAAGTCTTCCTTGGTCTCCCTCCCTATACTGAGCCAGTGATATGGCTTTGAACCCCCCACCATAGCCCTTGCCAGACGTCATGTAAACATGCATCCTGGCCCGATTGCTCTACATGCAAAATTCAAGTGCCCCATTAATTGCTGGCTGTTAATCAGGGGCATCCTTTTTCTCTTTCCTACCTCTACCAACAAAGTCCTTAGTTTGTTTATCTTCTGAGTTGGCAAACGGAATCGACCACATTCTGCATCTACCTCTATGCCCAGGAATTCCAAGCACCTGCTAGGGCCTTCCTTTTTTTTCCCTAGCTAATGGTACTCCGAGTTCCCTGCACATCTCTTGAAAATCCTCCATAATCCTCCGTACCCCTTTCTGACCTTCTCCTATGAACAAAAAATCATACAGGTAATGCACTACCGTGTCGTGACTGTACCTGGCTCTGAATACCCATTGTAGCCATGTGCTGAATTTTTCAAATGTGGAGCATGCCACTGAACAACCCATCAGCATGGCCTTATCAAAATAATACTCCCCTTCGATCTGAAAACCCAACAATTCCCAATCTTCCCTGCAAACTGGCACTAGCCAGAAGGCGGACTTGATGTCAGTCTTTCCCAGCCATGGGGTACACCTTGCCCTGATGCTCTCTACTGCGTCCTCCAATGTCCCATATGACACCCTACTATCCTCCTCCAAAATGTGATCATTGACTGATTCTTTCTCTGGATAGTATAGCTGGTGAATTACCCTATATTCATATGCCTGCTTCTTTGGGACTGGGCCCAGTGGTGATACTAGCAGGTGTTTGAAAGGCGGGTCATTGAATGGTCCCTCTATTCCCCCTGCCTCCTTTTCGGTATTGATTTATGCCTTTAAAAGTGCCTCCTTGCCTTTAATTGAGTTTAAATCTTTTGCCCATGTCCCAAACCTCTTTTCCTGGTAATGTAAACTGAAACCTTTTTGGAAACCCTCTACTAACTCCTGCCCCACCCCCTTATTTGGGTATTCTTTCATCCATTGCTCCATTAATTTGGCCCTGATCGGGGTTTTTGCTAGCCGGAAATTACCTTTCCTATCTTCTCCCGGGTGAAACCCTCTCCCACCCATATGTCCCCTCCTCCTCCTCCCCATGTGCTATCTCTCTGCTCCCCTCTGTAGCCTCCCGGAAAGGATCCGCTTCCTTGTCCTCCCCCAGGGTTAGCTTCGCCATAAGATCTGCATCTTGTGGATTGGTGGGATCCCCCACATTATGAAAAAGCGTGCTGAAACTTGCAGCCTGGGAAGGAACAGTGCACTCTGTTGTATCCCCAACCGCACTTCTGATACCGTGGCCCTCCTCTCTGCCGCTTGCTTTCCGCTCCCCCGGCTACTGTCATGGTTTCCCACCATAGGTCTTTAAGTCTAGAATCCCATCTGTAGTCCTCTTCATAGTTGGCCATTCGGGTCCTGAACTTCTCATCATATTGTAACCAGTTAGTACCTCCCATCATCTTATATGCATTTCTTATGATCAAGAAGTAAGCTAATAAGGGAATGCCCAATTCGGGCTTTTTCTCCTGGGCTATTGCACTATAATAAGTGAAACCCAGAGTCCAGGCCTCCCATTATTTCCCTTTAAATGTGGAACCCCTCTGATCTTCTCCTTTTTTGACCAGAACTACTGCACCCGCCAGTTCTTTCTTACTGAAACTCTCTTTTTCTTCATAGAGCTCCGCTGTTTTCTTATCTACCAACGCAAAGATATCAACGAATTCTCCCTTCCAGATTTTTTCCTTTGTTGCTAATGGCACATGGTCCCCTATTCTAACCCCTCCACCCCCCTTTTTCTCCTCTATCGTTTCCTTCTCCCCCTCATTTCCTTGCCTTGTCTCCTTTTCCTTCTCTTCTAACTCACCCAGCACCTTCTGCAACTTCTTAACACCATCCCTCCAATACTTAATAATATTTGCTCCACATACTCCTTCATGGTACTTTCTAGAGTCAACAATATACCTGTTTCTCCCTGGGGCTCCTTTGATGGTTTGCTCATTGCCTTGTGTCCTGGCTCTGCTCCCCCTCATGGTCCATTATTCGGGGCCTGCCGGTCACTGTTGGCCTCCAGCTGGCTAGCTTCGGGTGCAGGAATGTTGGGTCTCAGTCCCGGGTGAGGCCTAACCCCCTCCCTTGGGCTGGGTTCTGGATCAGGCATTGGCCCCTCCGGACTGGGTGCAGGTGTTGGGTTGGGTATTGCATGGGTTGTTGGTTGCCGGCCAGGTGAAGCTGCTCACAGGCATTTTGGTACCGGTGCCCCTGCTCCCTTCCCTTTTTCTCCTGCCCCTCTCTGCCCCTTCTTTATGACCCTGTCCTTCTGTGCTGGTACATCCCCCTTTTCTGTGTCTTCCACTGTATCCAGGACCTTGTGGGCCCTGTCCATGAGATCCATGGTCATTTTCATAGCGTCCGCTTTCATTGAACTGCTTCCACGGGTGTTCATTCTGTCTTTTTCCTGCTCACAACAAAGACTATATTTTGTTAGTTCACTCTCTGGGTCTTTCCCTGAAAATCGCTTCTCCTGCAGAATGTTTTTTTTTTTTTTTTGAACAAAACGCTATTGACTCCCCCTTCATTTTTTTTTTGATCATTTCTGTTATGGCTGTCCTTACTATTCACTGAAAAACACCTCATATCATCTTTCCCTCTTTTTTTTTTATACAATTGGCAATGTGCAGGGTGACGCAAACCACCACACAAACAGAAACAGTAGTGGCAACACACGTGGTAACAGTAACAAAATTGCAAAGTGGTAAAGTTTTGCTTGCCAGTTTTATGCATTACAGTGCCGCTATAGCAAGAATTTCGACATGTGCCTTTTTAAGACTGCAACTAAATCTGGCCAATTTTGACCTCTCAGCTAGCCCTCGTACCTCCTGCTATGAGGTAACTGACACTAACACCTGGAGTCTTGCTTGCTCCTCATGATTAGGAAATTTCCTGTATGTATCCTTATATATTTTTTTTATATTGCTCCCATTCTTCTCGCAGCCCTCCTTCGATGACAATGCCCCTGATAGAGTAAACAAAAAACTTGCAAAAAAGGTCCTCTAATGCCTCCCAACAGAAAACTGACCAAGGGCTCTTTAATAATATATTGGGCTTTGTAAGGCCCCTGCTCCCTGTTGCCAACACCATCCAATTGCCCTTGGGCCTTTTGTAGCCCTTCTCGATTTACCTCCCCTTCCCCTGGCAAAAACTTCCTGCACCGCCTTCGATGCGCAATGCTAAACCCAGTCAACAAAGGAGGTCTACCTAATATTGTCACTGCTTTCCCTCTTTTTGGGCCCCTTTGACTCTCTCCCACGATCTACTAATCCTGTGAAAAAACTGCCTAATCACACATTCCTAGTCATAGCTCCTCCCCGAGTGCTTTTTCCCCCAATAGTTGTTCCCTTTATATGAAACCTTTAGGCCATAACAAATGCCGTGAATTCCCGGTGCTCCACCACGTGGTCCATTGCTCTGCCATGCTCCCTCGCCGCATCTTTGTCCTGCGCTCACTTCGCCGCTTCCCCATTTTATTTATTTATTTTTTTTTTTTTTGAAGGCCCATTCTCCTCCACGCTGCCACTCGCTGGAATTCTCCATGTGGTCCTTTCCTCCCCAGGCTTGCTAAGCTGCCTCTTTGCCCTAAGGCCACGTTGGTAGCCTCCTGCCTGGTTAGGCCCACCCTGCTTTTTGGGGCCCTCCTGGCTCTTGGCCCCCGACTTCTGCTGACTCTTTGTCCATTTTGGCCCTAATCCATGCTACTGTCCACCCCCAACCCCCCAGCCTCCTCCCCCATTCACAGTTCCCTTTCCAAAATCGCACCGTGACGAAATCCCACGTGGCTCCCTGAGCTCGCCATGGTCCTCTTGTTTCTGATCTGCTCCACTAGCCCATCATGTGGCTCTCCCCTGGATGCCCCAGTCATGTCTCTCTTCCCCCTGGATTACCCCTTCTCAGCCTGAAGCCTGTACACTGCTCTTTTCACAGCTCGCTCCTTTTTCCGTCCCTTGCAACTGCCACCTAATGCTAATACCCCCATTTTGAGCACCAGATAGTGCTCTCAGCCCTCCGGTTGCCCTCGTTTCTCCGTGCAGCCCTTCTCTCCCTTCTCACCACCAATTTCCTTTTCCTTAGCATGACGCTAAAAAAAAAAAACTCCAACCCATACCAGGATAATTATCCCATTGGTGAGGGGAGAAGCCATTGGTTGTGGCATCATCTGGGGATTTTCGTTCTAGGAAAAGAGCCTGCGACGCCTTTTACGCAAATATCACTCTACCTTTTTTCCTAGCAAGCCTGCTACATCTTGCTACAGCCCTTCTAGGCATGAAAACCACACACTCTAATGCTAAACATTGACCAGCATTTTCTGCTCCATTCAGCTGACTCACCCCAGGTTCTTCTAGCAATTAGCTGGCTGTGGCATAACTTGAAACTGTGGTCTCCTGGCCTCAATCTAGTGTTCTGACCATACCCAAACTGCCTCTCCTTTTTTTTTTAAAACCACCTGCTACTTTCATTCAACCATTCTACTGCATCCCAAGCTTAGTGATCTCTGTCTGCACAAACTTCAAAGAATATCCCTTTTTTCTTACCGTTTCTTGAGGAACTCACCGACTGATGTGCTAGGTTCTTTTTCTTGAAATTACTTACCCAAAGAAACCTAGCAGAAAGTGGCAGAGCCCCTACGTATTGCCCTTATTAAACACCTATTGCTCCACCCCTACCTGCCTGCCTGCCTTTGTTTTCCATTGGTCCTTATCCCCTGATCCATCTGATGCTCTGGTGATGTTATGAGAGAAACCTCCACTTGTATGACCTCATTCTCCCTTCCCCTTCCCCCCTTCCTGCCCCTGTTGCTATCCCAGCCTCTTCCCAGGGTCAGCTGGCCTGGAACAATGGAGGCTGCCCTTAATGGCAACCCATTTTATCCAGAGTTAATAAAGCATGCTTCTTAAAACTTGAATTTAAATTAGAAAACCACAAGGGTACAAAAATATTATTTTGTTTATCATAAATAAATTCCTGCTAACAGGCATATAATAGCATATTTTGGGGATTGGTAATTACCTTATAACAATAGTTCATACTCCTATTAAGTACCTTAAGAACTATAGATTTTTGATCTGTCTCTTTTCTCAAGTGCTCACCAGAAACTATTTGTGGCAGACCCAATGATAATCTTAAAAATTTAGATTCTGTATTGGTTCCAAAGTAGTCTCATAAGGATCTGTACCCCAGACTTCAGCACTGCATAGTAAAACTGCACTAATCTTCACTTTATAAACATTTGTCACTGCTTTGAAAATTATCAGCAAAGATTTTTCCAAACCTATTTACTGACAAAACTATTTGCCTCTAAATCACCCAACCAAAGAAAATGACACCACACCATATCTTTTGGGTGCTCAGCCAGCTTCTTCTTTATTAAAAACAACAACGTGTTCTCATTTTACAACTGTTAATCTCATATTCATACAAACTTTATTATTGTACATATATGCTTTCCATAACCTTTTCCATTTCACAGTCATATTAAATTGTCTTGAATGCACACCCAAGTTACTACATGCTGCATTTTCTTAATACACTACCAGAACCGGATGCACACCTAAGTCCCTATTTTGACCTCTGAATGCACACCCAGAGGTACCTGACCCAGATGGATGCCTACCCAGATCGGGTTACTTATCCCCTCCCAGACCCTACCCCTGGTCCCTTTTCTATCCTTCAGTGCCCTCTTCCCCCTGCCCCCTTTCTATTCCTTTTCCTCTTCCTCCTTCTCCTTTTTTAATCCTGTCCTTAATGCCCTTTGCTCTTCCTCTACGCTTTTTGTTTCCTCCCTGCCATGTACTGCTGTCCACCTTAGAAACATAGAAACATAGACTTTGACGGCAGATAAGGACCACTTGGCCCACCCAGTCTGCCCATTTCCCTACCTATTGGATAAGCTGCAGATTCTAGTTAACCAACAGCCTACTTCCTGCAACCCCCCACAATAATTGTCGTATGTCTGTCCCATGCATGTTTGAATTCCCCCACTGTTTTAGACCCCACAACCTCTCCAGGAAGGCGGTTCCATGCCTCCACCACTCTATCCATGAAAAATAATTTCCTCACATTACCCATGAGCCATCCCCCCTCTATCTTCAAATTGTGCTCCCTTGTTCTTACACATCTCTTTTTCTGAAAGATGCTACCCTCCTGGACTTTGCTGATTCCCTTGATGTACTTAAAAGTTTCTATCATGTCCCCCCGTCCCTCCTTTCATCAAGGGTATACGTATTAAGCTCTCTCAGTCTCTCTTCATATGGCTTCAGGAGTCCCACTGTGGCATCTACACCACCCACCTTGTATCCCCCGTCTGATCTCCACATATTGCTGTGACACCCTCAACAGCCCCACTATGGCCTTTCCCTTATATATCCAATCCATCATTCTTATTCCCAGGAAGGGAAAGTGGGAACCCAAAATCTGGATAGCAAACATGGTGATCCCCTCTGCTCACCTCCTTTTATTGCCCTTGATGCCCTACCTGCTCTACTTCCTGCTAGCCAATCACCTATCCATTGCTCTCTGACCTCACCTTCCCTTGGCTTATAACACTCGTCCCTTCCCCCCAGCCAACCCCTTTCCCAGAATCACCCAACCTTGGCCCTCCCCTCTGCTTATGTCACTCCCTTGCTCCCCCCCTTACCAACCACCTTATCCATCCCCCCTTCCTTACCTGCCTTTGGTCACGTGATCAGTGACAAAAGAGTCTGCCTCTAAAACAGGAAAATCACTTTAACACTAAATCAACCACCCAAAGAAAACCACACCACACCATATCTTTTGGGTGCTCAGTTAGCTTCATCTTTATTTAAAACCACAAAGTGTTCTCATTTTACAATTGTTAATCTCATATTCTTGTTACATAAAGTAAACTTTATTATACATATACACTTTCCATAACCTTTTCCATTTTACAGTCGTCATATTACATAGCCTCAGATGCACACCTGAGCTACTCCTTGCTACATTTTCTTAATTCACCACCAGATCCAGGTGCACACCCGAATTCCCATTTTGCCCTCTGGATGCAGACTCAGAGGTACCCCACCCGGTGTGATGCCCACCCAGACCGGGTTACTTCTCCCCCCCACTACCCTCTACACCTGGTCCCTTTTCTATCCTTCCTTGCTCTCTTCCTCCACTACATTTCTATTCCTTTTCCTCCACTAGCCTGCCTCCAGTCTCTAGCATTGGAAGATTGGCTTTCCACTCTATAGCTCCTTTTCTCCAGTTCTCAACCTTTTCTCCCAGCTGCAAACTAAATATCTCCAACCCCACATGGGATAAATGTACCCAGTCTGACCAGTATAACCCAGTGCACTGGGGCTCAGTTTCCTTATATTTAATCCCCACACCCTTAGATCCTTAACTATAGTTGCTATCCTCCTTTTCAGGCTCTTCCTGGCCTTTTCTACTGCCTTCTAGTCATCTGCATGCCACCACACCCTTCTTGTCAGTATCTTGGACCACCCTATCACTACATGGGGCCACCACTCAGCAATCTTTTTGAAATCCTCCTCTATTTCCGGCATGATATCCAACCAAGGTCTACTCCCCAAATCTTCCCCCCAGGTGAATAACCAACAGGTGGCTCAGGCAGTTTCACTTTCATCTCTTCCAACAATGGTAGCAACTGCACCCATCTCATTCCCCACAAATCCTTCCAGTGTATCCTTGTCTCTCCCAAGTTTTGGTGTAGTTGTCTCTCCCTGGGATGCGTTGCCAGTCTCCTCTCTGCCCAATCAACAAATCAGTGTCTTACAATCCATACATCTCTCCTACCATCTGTTTCTGCAAATAAAACACAAAAACCATTAGTCTATCAGGTCCTTGGTGTACGTCCTATAGCACTCTGACCTCCATCTCCCCACTTTTTTCACATCCTTGCTAGCCTTCCCCTCTTTGTGGCCAGCTCAGATGCCACCCCTATCTGAAATGAAAGTGAGGTATACCCCTTGGCATCTTCCCCCGAAACTCCATCTCTTTTATCAAGAGTGCTACCAACTGAGAACTGGTCACCGGGGCTGAATTCCCTTGGATAAACAAAGGCCCCCTTTATCATGGCCTAACCTCTTTGAATTCCTGCATGGCTCAAATCTGGTAAATGATGTGGTCTTTGTGACCCCACAGGGTCACCATAAGCCCTTTTCCAGTCTGGGCTGCCTTGTACCTCCTTAGGCGCACCTCTATTCTATTCTCACACCATTGTACTTTGTCCTATAATAAACTTTTGTGCCCCTGTGACCCAGCCTGCCCCACTACCTCACTCACCCAGAATGCCCTATTGTACATCATTGTGAAAACTGATGCAAATGGGGGTCACATGATGCAGCTGAGCTAGAAGCAGCTTGGCTTCAGGAGCTGTGCTTGTTGGTGTTGAATCTACACTCATCCTCACTCTTAGTCCTGCTGCAAGTGTATCATGAGCTTCCAGCCTGGTATTCCTGAAGTAAGGAAACTAGATATGGAGTCCTTGCCCATTTCTAATATGCCAGAGGAGCCCAAAATAGAAGATTTGTCTGCTAGCTGTCCTCCTCCAGTACCTAAGATGGTGATTGCAGGTCACAGTTCGGACAATATAACTATCGGTCAGGATCTTGCAGATATTAAGAGTTTTATGGTCAACATTACAGAGCAGCTTTCCCGAATGGCCCTGGCTCTGGACAGTGTGAAGGGAGCTGTCAATAGTTTGGGGACCGGTAATGCGGAGGCTGAAGATCGAACGGGCAAGTTGGAGGATTTGGCTCACCTGATGGACAGGTGAGTTGTTTCCCTGAAATGGAAGATTCAGCAATTATGGGAGAAAACTGAAGATAAAGAGACCCGGAACCGGTGCAACAAATTGCAAATTTGGGGGTTGTCAGAATGAACTGAGGGCACCGGCATGATTGGATTTCTCCAGGACTTGTTTCCTTAGTTTCTTGATCTGCACTAGGACCAGCCTGTTGAAATTGATCATGCTCACCATCTACCCTCTGGTTTGCCACCTGCCACTTCAAACTCTATGCCCCACCCAATTGTTATCAAACTTCTGCAATTTCAGAACTGTGAGCTTATCTATTCTAAAGTTCAGCAGAGAAAGGAATTGTTCTGGCAGGGTGCTAAAATGGCTCTTTTGCAGGACTATCCCTGATGGGTGATTGAGAGGTGCAAGCCGTTTGATTGAGTATAGAACACAGTGAGGGATTGCAGGTTCAAGTGTGTCTTGGCTCCACCAGCAGTGCTCCAGGTGATTAGAGGCAATGTTATAGAATCATTCCATAACCCTGCTGATGCTCCAGAGTTTCTCTCATCATGTGGATCTTCTGCTTCTCCATCTGTGGCCAAACTGGATGACACTGGCATCCTCTCCTTGAGTTTGCCCTGCTAAGAAGAAGTCCGGGACCATGTCTACTACCACCACATTGCCAACTGCAAATGCAGCTGAGCCAATGGATTGTTCAGCTGTGCAATGGAGCGGTGATCCTTTAACACATTTGTGGTATTGTGTCTCATTTATCTCCTTATTACACTTTGGTATTTTTGGGACTGCTGCCAAGAGCTTAATATGGCTCTAGTTTTGGACCTGTTCTGCTGGGCGGCTACCTCGCTGCTAGAAGGACTTTTGCCCTTTGTCTTTTTGGGATACTGGTCCCCGCTTTATTACCCCGACTTGCGGTCCTTCCTGGGGGGATTCCTTTTCTGTGGACTTTTCTATGGAGTGTGTTGGATGAACAATTGTACCCCTGTTATTCAGTGGTTTTATGGTTACCTTTATATTACCATTGTGGAGGGTTGGACTGATTGAGATGGGTGGCCATTTATATTGCTAGACTTGTTAAATGATTATCAATGGAATGGGATCATGATTTGTAATTGTGTTGTCTCTCAAAGGGTTTTTGTTAAAGTTTGTGAGATGGGGCTGCTAGATGCAGTTCTTGTTTGCACTTGCTGGCAAGGGAAGGGGGGCTGTGTAGGTTTGGTTTGTTTCATTTGGTGTGGCCAGATTTGTTCAGATAGTAGTTTTGTTTATTTCTTATTGAGTTGTTCCTTTCATTGTCCCCTCCTCTATGTAGTGGCTTTCTCTTTTCTGCCTGTGTTTTGCTTTTATTTTGTTTCCTTTTGTTTCTTAGTTTGCTTCAGTTTTTTAAGCTTGACAATTTCCTTTGCAGGCTGTTTGTTATGTGGCTGAGGGGTTTTATTTTTTTTTTATTTTTGTGGGGACTTGCAGATGGCAACCCTAGCACCCAACATGTTTCCTTTTCTTGGGGGGGGGGTGTTTTTAAATGTTTTTCCCCTTATTATGCATGTGGTGGGTTTTGGGGGTGACTACTATAGGTGTTTCATGAGCAGTGGCTCTTTGGCCACCATGTGTTTCTGCCATTTGGGGAAGATGTTCTCTCATAGTAATTGTTTTGTATATTTTATGATATTCATGGGGTTTGTTTTGGGAGGTAATTTGGGTTTTCTTCATAGTATTTGTTTTGCTTGATTTATTGTACATACAAAGTGCTGATACTTTTGGCTCTTTCCTTTTTGCCTGGGAGGAGGGAAGCAATTATGGATTTTTACCTTTACCTATGGTAAACAAAACAATGTCTTGGAATGTCTGAGGACTGAATAACCTTGTGAAATGGAAGCGGGTCCTGACACATCTTAGCCATTTGGGAGGGCAAATTATTTTCCTGAAGGAAATCCATCTTTTTTTACATTCTATTTATCTCTGAAGGGCCAGGGCATCTCTCCGGTGTACCCTCTCGGACTCCGCCTCTATTCCCCGCCTGAAACCCTATCTCTCCACCGGGAGTACAAGGGCTGAGTATCCCCTTCCCAAGCCTATGGACTCAGCTGGCCCCCCAGATCTAAGCCCTCTTGGGTGAGACTGCCACTCCTGACCTTTCTGGAATTAAGATGGTTGGTCTGTGGCTGGGTTGAGGTGCTCAGGAGAGCCGGTGGTCCAGTGCTCCTGTGTTAGGGATGTGGGCTTCATCCACTGGGGTCACTGTCACCTTCCTGGACCTTTCTGTTTTTTTAAATCCTTGCTGTTTCCCTCAAGACATGGTGTGCAATGACCCTGCATGACTCCTCTTCTGCCCCCGGCGTCTGCCATCACCTCTCCCATGTACAACGTCCCTGGTCATGTGCTGCCCCAATCTTCATTGGAAGTTGGTACAGAGTGGGGAACCCCCTGTAACCCACCCTGGGAGAGGAGAGTAGTCCTTCAGATGCTCAGTCCTGTCCCTCCCCTGCTGACCCCCTGCATTCCAAGTCCGTTCCTGAACCTGGGTCACTGGCGTGGCACAAAGTGAGGAGTTCAGCACCTCAACCTTCTGCACCACTGGGCTGGCCCAGGAAACCCATCTTGTTAAAAAGAAGGTCGATAAACTGGCCAGATTATGGGGATGGCAGTTTTTGCTTCTTTGTATTCCTCTAAAAAGAGGGAAGTAGCTATTTTATGACCAGGATACTGAGGGAAAGATTTGAATGTTTCATTGGCAAAGATTTAAGCTAGCCAAGGGTGGAAATATGGAGGAAGAATTCAACTGCCCCCCCAATAGGTTAAGGTAGTCAGACAAGAGGATACCAAGGATGGGAAAACACAACAGACTGATACAGGCGGTAATTTCAGGAGAGGCAAAGGGAGGAGGGATAGGAGAAGAACAAACAAGAGAAAAGCCATCAAAACATGGAGGACCTTGTGTGCAAATGCCTGCAGCCTGGGTAACAAGATCCTTGACCTGGTGGCTTTGATGGCAGAGGGATACCTTGATATTGTGGCAGTCAGTGAAACATGGTATATGGAAAGCCATGACTGGGATGTTAGTAAACCTGGGTACACAGTATATAGGAAAGACAGGAATGGCAAAAAGGGAATAGGGGTAGCAATCTACATCAAAGAGGGGAACAAAGCAACTGAAATAAAGGGAAAGCAGGGAGGAGAGGAAGCACTGTGGGCTGACCTGGAGTCAGAAAATGGCAACACTATATGCACAGGGGTTATCTAGAGACTCCCAGTGCAAGGGAAGGAAACAGATAGGCAAATGGTAGATAACAGCCATAAAATGACAGAAAAGAGGGAAGTGTTGTTGTTAGGGGACCTAAATAGGCCTGATGTTAACTGGAACACCTATGCTGCAGCCACATCCAGGATCTGGGTCATCCTGAATGCCCTGCAGGGCACATGCCTCATGCAGCTAGTAGTGGAACCCACCTGGGAAAGGGCAATATTGGACCTGGCGATCACAAATGGAGGCAGAATAACATATGTATCAGTGGGCAGCCATCTGAGGTCCAGCAACCACCATACAGTATGGTTCAAGGAAAAGACAGTGGAAGAGTCAAGCCACACAAAACCAAGAGTCCTAGACTTCAAAAGGGACAACTTTGCTAAAATGTGAGAATGACTCAAGAAAACACCTGCAAAGGGTGAGGGAGGGGGAGTAGAGGTACAGTGGGAGAACCTCAAGAGGGCCATAACAGAGGCAACAAGCCTTTGTGTGATGCAAGTTACCAAAGCAAGAAGACAAAGAAAACCATTATGTTTTTCAAAAGAAGTGGCAGGGATGGTTAGAGAGAAAAAACTGGCATTCAGGAAATACAAGGAAACTCAGAAACAGGAAGACGGGGAACTGTATCAGACTAAGCAGAGGGAGGTTGGAAAAGCAGTCAGACGTACAAAGGCACAAACAGAGGAAAGGATAGCCCAGACAGTGAAGGAGGGAGACAAAACCTTCTTCAGGTACATAAGGGAAAAAAGAAAGGCCAAGGGAGGGATAGCGAGGCTTTGTAAAAGAGGGAGGAATTGGTGGAGGGGGACCTGGAAAAAACTGAGATACTGAACGAATACTTTTGCTCAGTATTCATGAAAGAAGGGGAGAGAGAGGGACTGGAATTATCCAGCAGACACACACAGGAAAGAGGGGTGGACACCAAACCGTTCACAGAAGAGAGAGTCCTAAAGGAACTCTTGAAACTGAAGGTGGACAAGGCTATGGGGCCCGACGGGATACATTCCAGAATACTGAAAGAACTCAGAGAGGTGCTACTGACACCACTGATAGCCCTAATCAACAAATCATTGGAGGTGGGAGTAGCACCAGAGGACTAGAGGAGGCTGAACATGATATCCCTTCACAGAACTGGAAGCAAGGTAGAAGCGGGAAACTATAGACAGGTCAGTTTGACCTCAGTGGTGGGAAAGATGATGAAATCACTGTTAACGGACAGGACTGTGGAATATCTAGAATCCAGCCAGGCACTGGTTCCAAGGCAACATGGATTTACAACAGAAAGGTCTTGTTAAGTGAATCTGATAGATCTTTTTGACTCGGTGACAAGGGTAGTAGATCAAAGAGGAGCAGTGGACATGGCGCATCTAGAATTTAGCAAGGCATTTGACAAGAGTACCACACAAGAGGTTAGTAAACAAGTTAGGCAGTCTGGGATTGGGTCACAAGGTGGTATGCTGGATCAGAAATTGGCTTAGCAACAGGACACAGAGGGTGGTGGTAAACAGAGTTCAATCTGAAGAAAGGGGAGTAACTAGCATAGTGCCACAGGGTTCAATAATGGGGAAAGTCCTCATTAATGTCTTTATTAATGACATTGCAGAGGGACTCGAAGGAAAGGTATGCCTCTTTACAGATGACACCAAGATCTCCAATAGGGTTGACACTCTGGGGGTGGAGAAGATGAGGAGAGACTTAGCTATGTTGGAGGAGTGGTCAAGAGTGTGGCAGCTCGAATTCAGTGCTAAGAAGTAAAAAATCATGCACTTGGGGAACAAAAACCCAAGGGAGTAATACATGATGGGTGTGTGTGGAAGGGGGTACTAACAATAACAAGACTGAAAAGGAACCTGTGGGTAGTCATAACAGATTATCTAAAATTAGCCAAACAATGTGAGAAGGCAGTGAGGAAAACCAGGAGGATGCTGGGGTGCATATGGAGATCACCAGTAGAAAATAGGAGGTGGTGATGCTGCTGTACAGGCAGTTGGTGAGGCCTGATCTGGAGTACTGCATTCAGTTCTGGAGACCTCATCTCCAAAAGGACATTGACAGGGTGGAGGCAGTCTAGAGAAGGGCAACAAAAATGGTGCATGAGCTACAGCAAAAACCCTACAAGGAGAGATTGAGGGAACTCAATATGTATTCACTGGAGGAAAGGAGGGAGAGGGGATATGATAGAGACATTCAAATACCTCAAGGGGATCAAAAGAGTTCAAGAGGGCAGCATCTTTGAGAAAAGAATATGTGCAAGAACAAGGAGGTCACAATTCGAAGCTGGAGGGCGGGAAGACTCAGAGGCAAAGTGAGGAAGTATTTTTTCACAGAAAGGGTGGGGGTACATAGAACAGCCTTCCTGAGGAGGTTGTGGGGGCAACAATGGTAGGTGAATTTAAGAATACATGGGACAGGCAGAAGGCATCACTAGGGGTGGGAAGGAGGAGATAGGCTGCATATCAAGTAGGATCTGGAGTTTATACAGAAGGTAGGAAAACAGGCAGACTATGTGGGCCAGGCGGTCCTTATCTGCCATAAAATTCTATGCTTCTATTATTCTCTGTTGCATGCGACATATAATCAGATTGATATGATTTGGGCATCTGGGTTAACTGTTCAACAAATGCTCCAGGTGACTATTGAGCCCATACTGACTTCTGATCACTCCCCAGTTACTTATATTTTTACCTTGGTACCCCTATGGCAGGTCATAAGCGGTGGCTGTTTAATGTCAGTCTTTGTAAGGATGAAAGCTTTCAAACCTGGCTATGTCAAGAAGTGAAAAGCTATTTAGATGCAATTTTAAAATGGGAAGGTTTGGAAGCCAATCTTAAGGGCTGTATTATTGCATATGCGACTGCTAGAAAGAAAAGTTGGGCTCAGGAGATGTGTTCCTTGGAGCACAAGTTAGCTGATCTGCAGAGGAAGCACAAGGCAGGGGATCATTCCCTACTTTGTTTCAGGAGATGCGAAAGGTTAGGCATCAGCATAATAGTTTGAATACTCAGTCTGCCAAATTTGCTGTTTATAAAATCAGGCATGCTGTCTGGGAGGATGGTGAGAAATCAGGTTGCATGTTAGCTTATCGTTTGAAGAAGCTCAGGGAGGAGGCGAAGATTCTGGGTATTAAAACTGATCAGGGCTTATTAACAGCTCCAAGACAGATTAGCAATGCCTTTCAAAAATATTATGAGGGTCTGTATGCTTCCTGATTGGCCCCGGGAGATCAGGGTGGTCTTTCTTTAGTGGATTTTCTTGATTTTCTTGACCTCCCTCACTGATCTGAGGAGCAGAGTCAGGCTTTGGATGGGCCAATTACGGTGCAAGAAATTCAATCTGCTATTAAAGTACTTCTCATTGGGAAGGCACCAGGTCCTAATGGTTTCCCCATTGAGATTTATAAACTTCTTTCAGAGTTGTTAAGCCAGGTCCTAGCCTTCATTTTTCAAGAGGCTTGGTCTACCGCTTCCCTCCCAGGATCCATGATGGAAGCCATCATCTCGGTTCTCCCTAAGAAGGGTAAGGATCCATATCAGTGTTCTAGTTACTGCCCCATCTCTCTCCTAAATGTGGATTGCAAAATCTTGATTAAGGTTTTAGCTTTATGGCTAAATAACGTGCTACCATTTTTGGTTCATCCAGATTAAGTTGGTTTTGTTGTGGGTAGACATGGGGTGGATCACCTTAAATGTCTGGTCAACCTGATATGGATTATTGAGTCTTCTGAACTCATGGCAGCCGTGGCATTGGATATGGAAAAGGTATTCGATTTAATTGAATTGCTTTATCTGTTTGCAGTTCTGTGTGCTTTCGGCTTTGGGGATATGTTTATCAGGTGAATTCACACTATTTACTCAAAGCCTTGTGCGTTGGTTCTTACTAATGGTTACCTCTCCCCTAGCTTTCTTTTGCATAGGGGCATGGGCAGAGGTGACCGCTGTCTCTGGCCTTATTTGTTCTTGCTATTGAGTTGCTTACGCAAAAGCTCTGAGTTACCCAGAGAATCCTGGGGATTGTTTTGGGTGCAACGGAGTACGAAACTATGCTCTTTGCAGATGATATTCTGCTTACCATTACTAACTCTCAGCAAGCTATTCCTGCCCATATTGAGCTTATAAACTGGTTTGGGGGTCTTACAGGATGTCACAATAACCGAGGCAAAATGGAGGTTTTGGCCTTAAATACAGTAAGCTCTCGATCCTCTTTACACGGTACAGGATTTTCTTGGGCTACCTGCCCAATTAAGTATCTTGGAATTTTTATTTCCCCCCAGTGGAAGAAGTGGGTCTCCTTAAATCTTTCTCCTTTGTTGGAGACTGCAGAAAGATCTCCAGTGGTGGAGACACCTCTGGCTCTCCCTGTGGGGAAAGTCTCAGTCACTACAAATTATTATTCTTTCCAAATTTCTTTGTGTTTTTGTACCTTCCCCTTGTCACACTGGAGAATTATTGTAAGAAATTGGATAAGTTTGTTAGAATTCTTTTCTGGGACGGTGGCAAACCTAGACTTTCCTTACAGATGGCATCTTATTCTAAAGAGAGTTTTCAACCCCCTGGTTTAAAGGATATTATCTGGCAGTTGGCCTGATGCACATTTGGGAAATTCTGAATGCTGGTCAATATTATCACATAGCTCAGTGGCTTGCCATTGAGGAGCATTTGATGCCAAGCACAGTGCCTGATATTATACTTTGTAACCCTTTTTGGATGATTAAAAGTCATCCTATGCCTGAACAGTGCTTGTGTGCAAAGGCAGCACCTACGGCCAGCAACTCGGCCGCTGCCCGACATTGAAGCCACTCCCTGCCCGCTCTCCTAGAACTCCAGCCCAGACACACTGCAAAGGATTCTGGCACCTGAATGGCACTTGTGTGCAAAGGTGGCACCTACTGACAGCAATTCAGCCACCGCCCGACATTGAAGCCACTCCCTGCCTGCCCTCCTGGAACTCCAGCCCGGACACACTGCAGAGGAATCCAGCACCCGAACAGTGCTTGTGTGCAAAGGCAGCACCTACGGCCAGCAACTCAGCCGCTGCCCGACATTGGAGCTACTCTCTGCCCGCCCTCCTGGAACTCCAGCCCGGACACACTACAGAGTAGGTACCATTAACAGAGCTTGTTGCTTCTGCCCTCTCCACCCCCTCCCAGGCCTCCTTTAAATACATCACTTGCCCCTCCCCTATCGCTCATCTCCTTTGCCATTGGCCAGTCTTCCAAAGTATTCATGACAGAGCTGTTGTGCACAGATTTCTGACTCAGTGACCAATTCCCCACTTGTCCTCAGGTAACAACACATACTGCTCCATCCTTCTATGTGCACTAGCCACTTATCCCTTATTTAATTTAATCCTACTAACAGGTTACTTCTTTCTCCCTCTTCTTCACTATCGACTCCCCACAGTTTCTCATTTGAAGTGGTTCATCTGGCAAGGTAAACATTACCTCTCCCCTCTAGACAGTTTTACCATACAATATCAGGTCCTTTGCTCACAATAAGAGTATTCATGCCCCTGCTGCTATTCTTGGTCCCTTTAGTGGGCATAAGCCCCACTGCTCTAGGTCCTGAAAAGGAACCTCCATCTGCGCTTGCAGTACTTGAGATGAAACCGTCACAAGTTCTAGGAATGACCCCAGGCTATGATACACACCTACATGATCCTCAAGTAATATCAACGTTGCTGGAGACTAAAAACTGCTCCTACCGGGTAGCAACCTTACTGTATGGCCACACAGGCCATATTAGCTCAATTGCGCTAGTACAACAAAGAACCAGGCACCCTGATGCCAGCAGCAAACCTTGGGTGCCTATAAGTCGCAAGCTCATACTGTTCCTTCTGATCCTATCTGGTGATGTTCACCCTAACCCGGGACCACCCACATGCAATCTATGGCATGGAAGGGTGCACTATAAGGTGGAAACTGCCCCCATGCAGCCCCCACCCAAAGAGGAGCTGAGAATACTATCACTTAATATAAACAGCCTCCTACTTAAGTTACCCCTGCTCCAAGCATGGGTTGAACTGCTAAAGCCAGACATCATTGCATTCACTGAGACATGGGTCTCACCCAAAATTGCTGATTCATCCCTAGACCTTGAAGGCTTCAACTCCTGCTGACAAGACAGGCTCATCAAACGGGGTGGTGGTTGCCTAGTCTATGTCAGAAATGACATAAAAGTGCAGATTATAAACAGCAATCTACACACTAGTGAGGTGCAAATCCTCAAACTCAAACTTACCATTGGGCAACAAAACAAAATACTGTTGCTAACAACTGTCTACATACCCCCTGGGATGCAGACTATAGGGCTTAAGCTCTTCGAGGAGAACATGCAGCTCCTGGTAAAAGAGTGGGAGCAGGTAATTGTGGGGGATTTCAACATTAACTGGCACTCAAACAAGGAAGATGAAGCCAGAGACCTAATAGCAGGCCTATATCTTATGCAGATGGTCACCTCTCCCACTAGGCACAACTACAAAACAGGCACCAGTACACTCATTGACTGGCTACTGTGCTCCAACCCAGATCACACATCCGATGTCAAGGTTCTGCCTGATAGCCTGAGCGACCACTCGCCAGTCATGTGCACCTAGGCAAACAAGTTCACAAAGTGCCCACCTAAGGTCACTACCAGTCGTGTGCTGAGACCTGGACTACTAAATGACTTTAAACTCCATTTATCACTGATTGACTGGTCGCCTCTAAATCGAGTAACTGACAGTAACATCGCTTTTCAGTTCTTCCAGAAGTCATTTATTTGAGTGTGCGACATCTTTGCCCCCCCAAAAAAAACAAAAAAGCCAAAGGAACCCGCACCACCTGGCTAAATACCACACTCCTTGATCACTTGCATAATAGAGGCAACCTGTGGCACAAAGCTAAGGACACCGGAAAGCCACAAGATGTATCAGCTTACAAAGCTGCAAGAAACTCCTGCACCTGGCTCATTCACTCGGCTAAAGCTAGCTATTTCAAGGACCTCCTACACAAGAACTGGGGTTCCCCCAAAGGGTTCTGGAACACACTAAAATCCCTTTCTGGTAGGACCACAAGAGCTCTACCTGACCTAATAACCATGAGGGAAGGGTCTCTCCAAGAACCACGACTGATTGCCAATGAGTTTAATACATCTTTCACTGATCTATCAGGGGTGCTTCCAAGTGAATTCCTAAACCCCGTAAATAATCAATCTCAAGGCAACACATCACCCCCCCGGAGAGGGAAGGGCTGCCATTATTCTACTTTAGACAAGTCACTATCTCCAAAAACATCAAACAAGTAAAGAGGGTATTCGGAAAGACCAGACTGGGGAGTGATCTGATAGATATGAAGCAAGTTGTCATTATGCTTGATGTTATAGCAGACCCTATCACCAAGATTTTCAATGCCTCACTAAGATCAGGTGTATTCCCAGATGCCTGGAAATCCGCCCTGGTTACTCCAGTCTTTAAATCAGGGGATAAAACACTCACTGCTAATTACAGGCCAATATCCATCCTCCCTCCCTCTCCAAAGCCCTTGAGAAAATAGCCTCAGAACAACTCACTGACTTCCTTGCCTGTCATCAAATAATCTGCAGCAATCAGCATGGCTTCCACAAAAGGTACTCGACCAAGACCGCACTGGTGAATTACACCACCCAGCTTTACAATGCCTTAGACCAAGGGATGGCAGTGGGGTCAGTATTCATTGACCTTACCAAAGCATTCGACTCAGTTAATCACCAGCTATTACTAAACACACTGCTCTCCATGGGACTGGCCCCTGATACAGTCTCCTGGTTTGGTAGCTACCTGATGCAAAGATCTCAACGAGTCAGAATAGGCGACACGCTCTCTGACCCTAAGGTAGTGGCCCTTGGGGTACCGCAAGGATCCATACTCGGTCCACTCCTTTTCAGCCTGTTCATAGACCACCTCCCCGAAGCCTGCCCTGCTAATATCGTTTTATATGCAGATGGTGCCGTCATATCGATCCCAGGAAGGAACCACTTGACCATTGAAGAAGGTCTGCGCGAGAGTTTCCTCAAACTTGAAACCTGGTTCTGTCAATGCAAACTGCTACTAAACCATAAAAAAACAAAAGCATGCTCTTCTCAATACTACAGAATAAAAATAATTTCGGCCCCCTTCAGATTCAGAACCATAAGGGCGATACTCTCGAACAAGTCTTCTCTTTTAAATATCTGGGTGTCTTCCTTGATGACACTCTCAATTTCTCCTACCACGTTGATCAAGTAATCAAAACCGCCAATATGAAACTGGGTATTCTCCACAGAAACAAGCATGCTATGACACCTGCGTCCCTCAAATTGACCATAGGCAGCACAGTATTACCACCTGTTGATTATGGCTTACCAATATATATTGCTGGATCAGACACTGCCCTAAACAGGGTACATAAACTCGTGAATAGGGCCTGTCGCCTGGCTCTTGGGGCAGATCGCTGGACCTACACTCGTGCACTCTACTCTGAGATGGGCTGGCTGCCACTGTACCAAAGAGCTCAATATCAAACATGCCTGATTGTAAAAAAAAGCACAACTAGGCCTCATCCATAAAGCAGTTTGTTCAAGAAGGCTGTGCACAATAAACAAACAAGAAATGCTACAAAAGGGGGGCTACAAGTCCCTTTCAAGTGCACATCACTGGCACAAAAATCCATTACTTTTAAGGGCCCAAAATGGTTTAATGAACTACCTGACACCCTGACAGTAAATACTAGGATGAGTCTGTTCAAAGGGGTCTACGATCCCACCTTGAGGACACCACCACCTGTAGCTGTGCAAGAAATTAATTTTGACTAAATCCCCCTGCCCTTTCTCCCACGCCTTTCACCCCCCCATCTCCCCACTCCCCACCTCTTTTGCTAATTACACTCTGAATACACTACCTTCCCCTCTACTCCTGCCCTCACTATCCCTATACACTTTGACAATGCCAGTCTGGCTGCTCACCTTTTTCCCTTTTCCCTTTCTTTTTTCCATTTTTTCTTCTTTTTTTCCTTTCCCCCTTTTTCCCTTCAATCCCTATAGTTAAACATGGCCCAACTTCTTGACATGTCACCCACTATCACTAATGTATCTATCCCTACACTGCAACAACATGATGTAGTGTTATATACTCCTACTGTGTAGTTGTACTTCAAACTAGCAAGACCTGTACCTCATGCACCATTTTAATGCTCTCCATGATGTATACCATGCTTTATTTGCCACTGTTTATTCATAATTGTTGTACTTATTGTATTCTTGTTCTTACTTTATTGTACTATTTGTATTTGTACTGTGCTTGTCTTTGCTGTTTGTCCCTGACTTGGAACCTTTGAAAATGAGTCTTTGACTCAAAGGTATTAATCCTAATCTAAATAAATAAAATAAATCAATGTTCTTCACATATGGAAGGAGGTTAGTAAAATTATGCTCTTCTCTTGGCAGATCTCTCTGTCTTTCTGGCCACTATGGGGCAATCCTAAATTGGAAATTGGTGGGAAGCCAGTCCACTGGCTGGAGTGGGGCAATGGTGGCTTGTCTTATGTGGTGGACCTGTTTCATGGTGATGGGGGTTTGTTTAGGATTTCTCCACTCCTAAAACTCGGGCTTCTCTTCCACAGTCTCATATGTGGAGATACTTGCAGGTTCATCACTTTATTTCCTACTTATACAGGTGCATGGTTACAACTCTCAGTCAGAGGACTGTGGGATGACAATTTGGGTTTAGCAGGTTGGGATGAGTCTCCTAGAAAATTACAGAAAATAAGCCATATTTATCAAGGTCCCCTGAAGGAAAGCACCCCTTCATTAGACTCTTTGAAAGGTAGGTGGGAAAGCAGCTTGGAGCCCAGATTGACAATATTGACTGGACCCGTTGTTGGTCTAAGGCATACGGTTTGTGTCGGACTGAAGGGTGATGCCTTGTATATCTTAAAACACTGCATCTATGGTACTGGACACCCTCCCAGCTACATAAGATGAATAGAAGTATTGCATCTGCTTGTTTGAGGTGCCACCAGTATGGGGGAACTCTTTTGCATACTGGTTGGTATTGTCCTAAGTTGTCAGTTTGATGGCACCAGTTGAGAGATCAAATCTCTGCTGTTATGCAGTGGCATGACTATGGACACTTCTCCTTTGGTTTTGGGTAAAACCAATAAGCTTCCAGTTCAAGACATTTCCCTTCACCTGTGGTTTATGGCAGCAATAACAAAGGTTAAGTGTTTGCTTTATTTACAATGGCAAATGCAAGAGGTTCCAACTATAGATGTCTGGAAGGATAGTATGTACCAGTCTGCGAGCTTGGAGCACCTACCTTTCAAAGCGGCAGACAAGTGGGCCTTCTACAAAAAGGTTTGCAGTTCCTATCTTTTTTGTTCCCTTTTTGATAATTCTGTTGGTTAGCTCTCTCCTCCCTTAGATCTTCCTTGGCTACCTTTATTGTATTTTGTCCTTGATGTGCGTTTTAATCATTTTCCGCACTTCACATCAAATAGATAAATGAAGTTTTGTGTTAGAGTGATTTTTCTTATCCTGTTGTCACTTAGATTTTGCATGTAATTAAACATGTTTTACATGTTATTATGGGTTTTCTTCAGTTATTGTGTTACTTACATTTGGTTATCTTTGTTAGTGTTATCTGTTTCTTGATAATTTGTTTCTTATGGTAGATATTTTGTCCTGCCATGGGGGTAAGAGTACAGAACAGGTAAAGCTAGTTTATTATGTTATTCTATTTTATTACTGTATTAGTGACTAGTTCTGTGGTCTTTTTTCTGCTGTCAATGTTATGGATCATTATGATAAAATATTTCAATAAAGTATCAATTTGAAAATGTTTTATACAAACAGGCACGCTTCGTAGTGCATGTAACAAACCTTCCCTAGCGCCACTACTAATCTGCCAAAAAGCTTTTCTGAGATGGGTCTCCTCTTGTCCATAGTCTTCTCCTTCAGTCAGTTCCACCCCTGCATCATCCTCCTTACTAGCTTCCCCTTTTTGGGGTCACCCCACCCTTTTAAACTGCAGACTAGACTCATCACTGTTAGATGTACCCCCATAGTAGCGTACGTTACCTCTTCCTCCTATTTCTGCACTATAAACTTTGCCACCTGATCTTGCATCATGTCCGACTTACCTCCAGGCCACGCAGCTCTCTGAAGGTCTGAAACACCATCCAGGAGCCCTCCTATGCACTCAAGGTTCTTGCTGACCAAGAACCCTGCAAAAGTAGCTTGGCTCTTTCCAGCCAGTCTCCAACATTTGTTGTGAAATTTCCATCCTTGTGCCCTCAACCCTTGGGGCAATAGCGTAAAACCCATCCAACTGAAGATGAGAAAGGCTGTCAGTTATGGTGCTTTGAACTCACTTGATATGTTTCTATCTAAAGGACATGTTCAGTCTAAGCCCTTGCAACACCAATTGCCTCAATACTGTCAATATGGTGTCTGACACAGCCATCTGTCTGTTCATCATGTCTAACCACCGCTTTGTTGTCACACCAAAAAATCACTTTTTGATTCCTTAACTGCTCACTCCATACCACTGTTGCCACCAATATAGAGAAAATCTCCAGGAGCGTGATGTCCTGAGCTAAGTCCCTGGTTACCCATTCCTCTGGCCATTTTTCTGACATCCATTTTCCTTCAAAATATGCCCCCATCCCATATGCCCCAGCTGCATTCATGTACAGCTCTAAATCGGTATTAAATATCCATTCATCTTGCTAGAAAGTAACTTTACTGTATTATCCCAGGAACTCCTCCCATGCCATCATATCCTCCTTCACTGCCCTGCTGATGTCCACCCAATGATACGGCAACCTGGCCCCCTCCATTGTCCTTAACAACCTCCGCATGATACCCGGCCTGGGGCTATTGTCCCACATGCAAAATTCAAATGCCCCAGCACCTGTTGAAACACTCTCAGGGGTACCCTGTGTTGTCCCCTTACCAATGCTAAGAACTCCTTTAACTTATTTACCTACTGTTCAGGCAAACAAAATACTCTCACCTCCACATCTACTTCTGTCCCTAAAAACTAAAACTTTTTACTGGGACCTTCTGTTTTTTTCTGCTGCCGATGGTATCCCCAATTGTCTGCATAAATCCTGAAAATCCCCAGCATTTTCCCAGGTCCACCTTTCCCTTGATCAGTCAGCAGAAAATCACCCAAATAATGCACTACTGATTTACGACCATACTGCTTCCCAAATGCCCGTTGAACTCAAGTACTAAATTGTTCAAATGTGGGGCGTGCCACTGAGCAACCCATTGGCATTGCTTTGTCAAAATGCCCCCCCCATTAAACTCAAATCCAAATAGATCCCAGTCCTCTGGCCTTAATGGCAGCAATTAGAAAGCCGACTCTATATCAGTCTTAGCCAGCCAAGTCCTTTTACTGCCCTGTGGCGTATGTCACAGTGCACTGCTCCTCACTGATAAAGTCATTAACAGATTCCCCCTCTAGGTAGGATAGGTCATGTATTACCCCAGATTCTAGTGGTTGCCTCTTAGGCACTGGTCCCAAAGGTGATACCCGGAAGTTGGGAAAAGGTGAAGTTTTGAATGGGCCTTCCACCCTCCCTGCCTTCTTTTCTTTCTCTATCTTTCTGGCCCGTATATCCTCTTTTCCCTTCACTGATCCCTAATTTTGTGCCATTATGGTCTTCATAGCACCAGTGTAATGTAATGGAAAATCCTTTATGAGTCCTTCCCTCTGATCTTTTGCTGCTACTTTATCAAAGTAACCCTCAAGCCACAGCCCCACCTGTTCAGCATTGATGAGCAATTTCCCCATCTGGAATTCCTTTCTTACCCCTTCTTTGTCTTCTTTCTTATCTCCTCCCATTCCTGTCCTGAAACCTCATCTGAATCCGATACCCCTCCCTCATGTCTCTTACCCCCAATGCCCCCCCTTTCACCCCATCCCATCCCAAAAGGGCTTCCCACTAGCTGAAGGACCTGCACTCCTGTCCCCTCCTCCCAGTCACCTCATCAGCATGTGTGGCCCCCCGCACCTCTGCAGGCATGCTTGAACCTGCAATTCGGCCACGTACAGTGTGCCCTATTGTATCCCCAACAATACTTCTGTAACCTTCCCTCCCACTTAGGCCCCTCCCGTAACCCTTCTGAAGGTAGTGTCATGGTCTCAAACCAGATGTCAGTGTGCCAAGAGTCCCATCGCATATCCCTGTGAGAAGCCATCCTTTGCCTAAACTTCTCATCGTATTGTAGCCAGCTCATCCCTCCCTTCTTTCTGTGTGCATCCCGTATTATTAGGGAGGATTCATCCGTGTTGGTGCAAAAAACATGTTTCCAACACTGATTGCAGTGCAGGCAACAAGCCACCTGACATTACAGCACTAGGCATTATCTCACCTGGGAGTTACAGCACCAACGCACCCTTCTGGGAAACAGCTTTTGTGGGTGGCTTCACACCCCACACCCCTACAACTAAATATAATATCCTCTGTGGAGGGCATGCCCTGGAGGGGGTAGTAATAATGTGGGTGCAAAGGGCGGCATGACTGAGGGAGATCTAAAATCAACATTGCCCTTGTCATCATCACCCTTGTTATGGCACCCTAATTACGGAGACAAAATTCAGTTGCTGTTCCAATGATACACCATTAGAGAGCACACCAGTAGCAGAGTGGCTAGCTCTGGTCATTTTTTTATAATGACTGATGAAAAATACATAAATCCTGTCTGCCAAGTATCCATGGAATGCCTCTTATAGCTCTTTCCCTCTTCTGACTTTACTAATAAAGCTACTTCAGCAGCCATGTCTGTCTTCCCTATCCTTTCTTTTTCTTCCTATTTCTTTGTGGTGTCTTTATCAAGTAGTGCAAAAATATCTATATATACACACACACACACCTTTCCATATTGTTTCTTTCAAGGAAAGGAGGATATGGTCCCCAATCTGCACCCCCATTTTCCCATGCCCCTAAATCTTGTGGCTTCTCTCTTAAGCTTTTTTTTCATCATCCTGCCCACCCTTTTTCTTTTTTTTTATCTCTCCTAACACCTTCTCTAATTCCCTCAAGTTGTTCTTTCCCATAGACCCAATGAATTGCTCTACATATTCTTTCAGGCGCCCCTCTACTGTCAAATCAACATGATCTGGCTTACTTGGTTGTGTCTCAGCAACTTTGCCTCTTCCTTTGCTGGGCTCCTTCTTTCCAGCTCCTTCCCGGGGCTCGGTGTTATTCTGCTTCTCCCCCTTCTTACTTGGTCCTGGCTCTTTCTCCCCATCTTCAATCAGCTTCTGGATCATTTCCATTATCTCAACCTGCATTTTCTCCATCATCTCCATGGTCTTCTTCATGGGTCACCTCCTTCATACCTGTCATTTTTCTCCTGGCTGCCATACTTCTTTTCCTGCTGACCCAAACAAAAGCACAAAGCAGAATTAGTACCTCTTTCTCTCTCTCTCCCCCTTGTGCCCCCTGGGGCAGTGTAGTCTGCTATTGTGGGATTTATCAGGGCCGTGTGCTTTTTTTTTTTTGCAAGCACTGTGCAGGCTTTCACAGTTCTTATAGGAAGTACAGGCACCAGCACAGAGGTTGCCCATTAAATTGTTCAAAATAAAGTGATGCTGTCTCATTACAGTACTTTTATGTTGTGCTAGCAAGTACAGTTCTGTGCCTGGATACAATATAATACAATCATACTTTCTGTTGCTGCCAGCACTTTTTGAAAAGAATGTTTATTTAAGAACATTTTTCATTGTAATAGCAACCATGCCACCATAATATTGAACAAATACATACTTTCTATCTTTTCCCATGGAAAGGACAACACGGGTTTGTTTTCTGATACACAAGTTTACTGTTCTGTTGTTTAGTACATTAAACAGACAGACATAGCAGACCAAAGTTGTTTGCTATTGATTTCTCTAATGACCCGTTAAAGCACCTGGGATGTATATAGAAACAAGCTGGGGAATTCTACTAGTTCCAGTTGTGGTGCTTGTTTTTTTTTTTTTTTTTTGCCCCTTCTTCTTTGAGGGTTCTCATGCCTAAAAGGAAGCTGTGCAGTTTCCCCAACCTCACTCCGTATTCCTGTCCCAATAATACTCCACAAAACAAAGCCCAACATAAAACTTAACCAAAAGTTAGGGACAGTTGCTTGTAGCACCACTCCTGAACTCCTGCATTGTAAATCTGTTGGAGGCTACCCCCCTCCCACCCACAGACAATGTCTTTTACCAGTTGCAAGGAGCAAACCCATTCAAAGCTATTGCTTCTGTATGTAGGAGGGAGATGCTCACTGTGGTTGTGTAGGCCCATAGTGTTAGCAACCTGGATTGCAATTCTTGGCTTATATATATATATTTTTTAATTAAATACACCTAATTTGGTGACGACCACAAACCCTTCAGCTAAATACACCTATGTCCTTATTCTGCGGCAAACTCCCTTCACCCCCCCATCCCACATAATGGCCGCGCCACGTGGCCGGGGGTCAGCTTGGTCACCTCTTCCCAATGCCTCCAATGAACTTAAAAAAAACAGGATCTTTCACCTGGCCAGCCACACAGCCCTCATACCCCCAAATACTGCATTAGCAAGTCTCATTTTATTTCTTTATCCAGTTGCAGCCTCCCGATGTTGTAATAAAAGCGTCTGCCATCCCCCCTACAAAAGTTGGCCATTCCACATGGCTGGGCCTGCTTGCCCAGCAGACCACATACCACATGATCCCTCTTGTATGCCAGAGTGTCCTTCACTGAAACTCCATTTTTGAAAGTCTTCCCCTGTTTCTTCTTTGTTTTTTGTTCTTTTGGCATTGCTACCCACTCCACAGTCTGCATTCCACTCCCAGTGCCTACAGTCTGATTTGCTCACATTCTGCTCTGCTGCTTTCTTGATTTGCTGCTCTGCTGTTTGTCTGCTTTTTGCTTCTACCACCCAAAATGCCTGCTTTTGCACTATTCTTCAGGACAGGCATACTGGTCATTGGATTGTTTGCCTCCCAACGTTTCCTGATGGAAAAAGGGGGGGATTGGGAGAAATCCACACATTCCAATAAATTAATTCATTTAACTTTTTTGCCCACCTTTGTTTTTGACTTACCAACATGAATCAACTTATTCCTTGCAACTAGAAGACATATCCTTGTTTTCTGCCCCCACATTCATACAAAACTTAATTTTAACTGACATGCCCTCTGCCCACTTGTGCAATCTTTTCCCTTATACCAGCTTTCTTAAAACTCCCCTTCTACAATACTTTACCTGTTCCTTCGTCCTGCCACTCACCAAAAAAACTATCCTTGAAGCTTCCGATTGGTGTGCTAAACCAAAAATTTGGATAGCAAAGAGGCAGATCCCCTCTGCTCACCTCTTTTTGTTGCCCTCGGTACCCTGCCCCCCTACTTCCTTCTAGCCAATCATCTATCCATTACTCTCTAACTTCACCTTCTCCTAACTTGTCAATCATCCCTTCCCCCTAGTCCACCCCTTTCTCAGAATCCCCCATCCTTGGGCATCCCCTCTGCTGATGTCACTCCCTTGCTTCCCTCCTCTCTTACCAGTGGCATGTATTTTCGGTGACTACATAAGTTGGTGAATGAATTACAGTGAGGATGAAATGGTGACCTAAGTTTTAACCCTTACCCAAAGTGCTATGACCCCAGCTTATGTTATTAAGTAAGGGGTGGGGGTGCAAAGGGCAAAGCCTCACAAATAAAAAAGAAAATTGCCATTTGTGTTCTAGATGAATTTCCTTTGCAATTCTGGACTCACCATTTCAGAGTCGCTATTATCACATAAAACCCTCTTACCAACCCCCTCACCCCTCACCCTACCCTTACTTGTCTTTGCTCATTTGATCAGTGACAAAAGGTCATGCCCCTAAAACAGGCAAACCACTTTGTGTTGCAGTTTGTTTTGTATAATTTATGTGTTAAATCCAACCATGAGATGTGGTTATAGTCACCCCCAGATATCTGATCTTGTCAACCTGTAAAATAAAGTTATTCTTAATTGAACATTTATATCTGTTGATCATTTGGAGGCAGTACCATGTAGTAGTTAGGGCGCTAAGTTGCAAACCTGGAGATCTGGGTTTGAATTCCATCAGCCCCCACTTGCATACTGTGTGACCTTGAGCAAGACACTTAACTTTCTTATGCTCCCAGGTCCCACCTGAAAACAAGTTCCAGCTTAGTGTGCCTTTCCTGGTTTAACAATTCCCCCCTCCCCCCATCTCATGGATGATGGTTTATTGAAAAGTATAATTTTTTTTTGTATATTAATTTCCAATGAAAGTTCTGTCAGGGAATCATAAACATTATCTAATGCCTTTTTTAGTCCAATAGTTGATCTCAAAATCAGTACAGCACAATCTGCATACGATAAAGCATTTACCAGAATATTCATGACTTGAGGCACATCTGTATGAATTTCAGACAGATTGAAACTATTATATCTATGTAAATATTAAATGGAGTAGGTGCTAAAATGCATCCCTGTTTGACTCCCCTGTTAACCTGGAACTTATTAGTTAATTTTCCATCTATAGTATAATGAACAAATGTATAAGTGTTGGTATGCAGACTTACTATTAGTTTAAGAAGTCCTAAGTTTATACCTAACTCTGCAAGTAGTTTTCAAAGAGTATTTCTTTTAGCATTATCAAAGGCATTTTTCAGATCCAGAAAACAATGATATAAACTACCCCTTTTTCTCTTAATGTATTTCTGTATCATATTGATTTATAAAAAAATATCAATGGTTCATTCATTAGTTCTAAATCTAAACTGTTTTTCTGAGAGTATATTATGATCATCAATCCAAGCTTCCAGTTTATTCAACAGGAAACAAGTGTATATCTTAGCTGGTACACATTTAAGAGAGACTGGTCTAAAATTTGTAGGATCATTCTTTGAGGTTCCATGACAGCTCAGCAAAACTAGATACAGTGTGGCAAAAACAACATGGTGAAAACCGCGCAAGTCAAAACAGTGCATGCAGAATACTGCCGAGAATTTGTTTTTTTTTATGATAAAATCTTTTTTGGTATTTTCACCATTTTACAACAACACAAAAACAGAAACACAATTACATATGTACAGATGACAGGATGTATATGGTAGCAAGTACTGAGTTGCGACTTATAAATGCATACAAACAGTATAAGGAGTATAAAATCAGTAAACTTCACCATCCAGGAGTTGCTGATAGGGCTAGTCATTGAGAAAGAGTGGGCACTGAAGGGACCACCAGGGAAAAGTAGCAAATCAGTTGGAAGAAAGTGTTGGGTGACATGGGTGCCCAGTAGACTTGCAAAAATATCAGCCATGGTCATCTTGTGTGCTCAAAATTTTTGATCATATTTTGTCATACTTGGGCAAAGATCCTAGAGCTATATGTGACATCCTTTCCAATCTAGTGGTCTGTCTCATCAAATGTAGCCATTCATTGAAAGATGGAATATTAGGTGTGCTCTAATTTCTGAGGAGCAATATCTTGGCCACTATTGTGGTGGCCATTCCCGATTGAACTAAGTGGGATGGAGTCGAAGGGATGGTTTGGGGTATCACCAGAAGGGCAAAAGGAGCATCCATGGGTATTGAAGGGGGAGTATTGATTTACAGAACTGAGTGACCTTTTCCCATAAGGTTCTTATCACAGGGAAATCCCACAGAATGTGAGATAAGGATCCAGCCCCTTTTTCACATCACCAGCATAAGGCGTTTGGTATAACTCCCAGTTTATAAAGATGCTCTGGCATCCTATACCATCTATGCAGAATCTTCAGCTGAAAAGCTGGGCCTTTGTGTCCCTGCAAGCTATATGGGCCTGAGCCCAGGAGGTTAGGTCTGGTATAGTGCTTGACATTGAGCCCAGGCCTTTTTAGAGTGGTTCGAGGGCATGGGGCCTTGTCTCTAAGCTGTTTGTAAATGACCCCTGCTCTGCCTTTGGTCTTATTGATCCAGGAATGGACTAGCATATGAGTTGGGTCCTTTACCTGTCCAGAGATACTTCTGGTTTGTGGTGTGATTGCAGCTCAGATCTGTAAGTATTTCCAGAAGTCTGCTTGGGGAAAATTGTATTTTCCTTTTAGGTCCTGGAAATTATTGATAGTGATGGTCAATTGTTTAGAGGTGCACAGGTCCTGTATTGTCTGAATCCCTGCCCTTCCCCAACCCTCCCACCTGATGGTCTTTTGGTCTATGGTTACAGAGGGGGGGGTATCCCACAGTGGGGTCCATCGAGGAGGCATGTCAGACAATTGGAGGAGTTTGGAGATTTTCTTCCAGTATTTAATGGACAATGCTATGGTTGGAGAGCTAAGGTCTGATGTTTTTGGGTTTGCAATATAGTAGGTGCCATGGGGTTCATGCCCCAGTCAGAGAGTCCTCCAACAGAGCCCAATGGGGGATTGGTAAGTCCCTGCATGGGCACCATCTTAGTGTCTGTGCCTGTACAAATGCCATATGGTAGGATGCAAAGTCTGGCAGTCCCCAGCCCCTCCTTCCAATGTTTCTTGAGTTTCGCTCGGCTCAGTCTGGGTGGATTCCCCTCCCATATGAAGTGGTCCATCATTTTGTTCAACTTGTGTAACCATTTGTCAGGGATATGCATCGGGATATGGACTAGTAGGTATAAAACCTTAGTGGCCAGCATCATTTTTATGGTTGATATTTTCCCTGTGAAGTGTAGCTGATTCCACCTTTGGATGTCAGCAGTGAGTGATGACTGTAGTGGGTCAAAACTGGCTTTGCAGAGATCCTGGTTTAGCCATGGGATGAGTAGCCCTAGGTACGTGAGCCCTGAGTCTGCCCATTTCCAGTTTGCATCTCGAAATAGCACAGGTGTGCTGTGAAGGCTAAGGGCTAGAATTTCAGACTTAGTATGGTTCACTTTCAAGCCAGACATGTCAGTAAACTGATTCAGGAGCTGGCATAGGGAGGATATGGCTATAGGGGCATCCCTAAGGAGGATAAGGAGGTCATCTGCATATGACAAAGATTTATATTCTTCCTTGCACACCATTATTCCCTGAATGCCCCCATTGGCTCTAATTGTACCTGTAAGAGGTTCTATAATTAGAACTAATAAAAGAGGGGACGGGGCAAGGGGAGGAAATGATACTATTCATGAACATTCTTGCTGTAGGGTGGGAAGAGAGTATTTTCACACAGTTAATAAATAAGGGCCTATCCCTCAGGACTTCAAAAAGATGCTCCCACTCCACTGCGTCGAAGGCCTTCTTGAAGTCTACTGTAAGGGCAGTGGCAGGGGTGGGGATCTGTTTGGTAAGGTGCCTAAGTTTGAGAAATGTCCAGAGATGGTCAGAGCAGTGTCACCCTATAAGGAAACCCACCTAAGAGGGGTGTATTAACTCAGGGAGTACCTTCTCAAGTCTTGTGGTTAGCAGCTTGGCCAAGATTTTGGCATCTGCATTTATTGGAGAAATGGGGCAATAACTGGCCGGGAGGAGGGGGTGCTTCCCCTTCTTTTGGAGAATGGTAATGATGGCCTCTTTCATAGTGGGTAGGAAGGAGCTGGTGACTAGTCTCTGAAGTATACCCTCTGCAAGATTGGGGAGACCGTGTCCTTAACTTGTTGGTGGAAATCAACCGGGAACCCATCTCCTCCTGGGGATTTGTTTTTTTTGAAGTTCAGGATAACGGTCTGTATTTCTCCCTGAGAGATAAGGTTGTCTAGGGTTTGGGCCAGGGCCTGCAGAACTTTGGGAAGGTCTAAAGAAGTAAGGAAAGCAGTGGTACCTTTAGTATTGGGTGGGTGTGAGGAGGATGAGGAGGAGTATAAATCAGAATAAAATCCAGACATGATGTTCGAGATTTCTTTCTGAGTAGTCTGAATTTGGCCCTTCCTGTTCCTCAACCCTGGGATATGTCACTCCACCCTTTGTTTGTGTAGTCTGTAGGCCAGAATTGTACTAGCCTTTTCCCCTCCTTCCCAGAAAGTATGTTTAAGTAACCATAAACCAAGCTCTGCCTTCCTAGAGTAGTGCACATTAAGCTTAAACTGAAGATCCAACATCCTCCATGGGTCCCTGTCAGCACACATCTTTAAAAGGCCTTCATCTTTTTTAAGTTGTACTTCAAGCTCTGCCACCTCGCACTCCCTCTGCCGTCTCGTATGTGTGGCATACCCCATGATTTAACCCCTTAGGTAGGCCTTTAGAGCTTCCCAAAGGATGCCATCCTGAGCTTCATTGTTGTCATTGAGTACCAAAAATTCAGTAATCTCCTTTAGAGCCCATGGAATAAAGTCAGAGTCTTTGAGGAATAAGGGATCAAGGTGCCAGTTCACCGATTGGGGGGAGGAGGGCACCAGGATATGTTAAACTCAAGCTGTGAATGGTCAGATATTACCCGAGGGTGGATGGTTGAATTTGTGCCATAGGGGTGACCCCTTGGGATGTTAATCACATATCAAGCCTAGCAAAGGTCATGTGGGAAGGGGAGTAAAAGGTAAAGTGCCTCACATTCATATTAAGGAGCCTCCATATGTCTACCACACTGTGTTCAGCCATCATTTGTAGCAAAGTTAATCTGGCTTTACTGTGGGGCTCTTCAGTATTGCCAGATCTGTTCATCCCTGGGTCTAATGTCAGGTTAAAGTCTCCTGATACCAGCAGGGGGACATTAGGGGAAGGCAATTGAGCTATGGTCTTGGATATTTGTGTTACGAAAATAGGGTCATCGCAGTTGGGGTCATAGAGATTTAACAGTCTCAATGGACCCTCGTGAGTGGAGACCTGTAGCAAAACCCACCTGCCTTCTTTGTATTTTTGGACAAAAGAGATCATCCATGGAAGGGACTTGTGAACTAAAATGGACAACCGATACTTCACAGATGAGTAGGAACTGTTCACCTTGAAATCCTCCCAATCCCTTTTCAGTTTGTAAGCCTCAGCTTGTGAAAGCTTTGTTTCCTGGAGGAATGCCACTTTGGCTGAGTTTTTTCAGATGGGACATTATCTATTTATGCTTAATAAGAGAGTTCACCCCTGTAACATTCTAAGTAATTACTTTAAGGTCATCCATTAGGTTTGTGACAAAACTTGAGTGTTGTGGTCTGATATGAAGAGTCACTGTGGGAGGGCTCCAGGAAACCTAGTTTACTGCACTGCTCCCTTTTTAGGGTCTTATACAATGGTTGTACATTGTACCTTATACACATTTGAGCCCAACTGAGGAAATTATATACACTCTTACATTTCAGCATTCTTATGTACCATGCTTTTTGTTTTTTAGGACCAGTTGTCCAGAACTCTGCATCTCGGCTGCATTGAAATAGCAGATGTGGCAATCCGGAGGGATTACCAAGCATAGATGCAGGTTCGAATGTAGTCTCCCCTCCCCTCTAGACAAGGTTTAAACATTTAGCTGAAGGACACTGAACTCGGTGTCAATTAAGTATAACATCAAAGGTAAATAAGCAACAGCTATGAACCAGCTTAAAGCCAGAACAGTACATTCAAAGTTTTTGTGCTCCTGTGTTTTCAGGTGGGGGTTAAAAGAAGAAGAAAACACTTTCCCCTGCAAGCCTGTCTTACTCAGATTAAATGACTACGAGCAGGCTTTAGGGAGGTACACCTGGAGGATAGACAAGAGAAAAGGAGTGACAAAAAGTAGATAGTGGAAGGAGGAAGACAGCAGCTGTAGGCAAAATAAAAAAGGCCCGCATGACCGTGCGATCTGTGCTATCTACCTGGTAGATCCAAGTGGGCAATAGATAAGAATGGGTGAGTAGGTCCCAGTATGGCTAGAAGATATGGGACAAAAAATTATCTAATGTATATCCCTATGACCGCACTGCCTGGGTCTGGTAGGGTGATAGGGAAGGCAACTAAAACACATGGATATGCTGTGTCACCTTAACCTCATCCAGCCCTTGGCTCCTCACCAGTATACTCTATTTATATCACATTGTTTGCAAAGGCCCATAGGAGTAAGAATAATAAAAATCCCGCAACCGGATATTATATCGTGGGTGAACACCCCATCAAACCTTTGGTAGCAGTTAATCAAGTTAGCATCTCGCCCTCATAATTCCCCTGCACCCAGAATTGCAAGGAAAAGAGTGCAAGGCACTTTAAAGCATGTCAAAGGGCAGGGCTGTCAGGCCTCTCAGAGTTCTGGTCTGTTGGAAAAAGCCACCCCATTGGTGGCAAAGATAAGGAGCTGGGTTCAGCAATTTCATTGCCAGGCTGAGCAGTGGGCCTGTATCAGTCCCTTTGACCTTCCTGTACACCTCAGCAGTCACTGCTATCATGAACCCTGCAATTCCCACTGCCTCTCCAGTAAGTAGGCCTGAGGTATGGGGATTTTCTCCAGCAGGTAGAGGGGTTTGGAGGCAATTAGTAGCATCTTGTTCCCTGTACCACTAGAGCTTGGGAGATAATTCCACCATTGGGTCTTGGAGGAGTTGCAGGGGAGAGTATCTGCTACCGAAAACCTCTTCTTCTGCATCGTCGATGTTGAGCCCTCCTTTGATGGACCACCTGTGGTCTCTCCGGGATGCTGCAGGTAGGGTAGGGCTTCTGTCTACCTTCCCCTGCTGCCAGGTCCTTGTCTGTGGTGCTTCTTTACTTATGAGTGCCATGCCTCGGGAGTGGCCTGAGATGGAGGCCCTTTTTTGTCACTCTGGGGAGAGTAGCAGGTGGACATAGTGCTTTTTTGGGAGTGGTGTCCATACCCGGAGGTCCCCCACACCTGGAATGGCCTGCTAGAGAGGACTCTTGCCACAACCAGAAGATGAACTATTCAGCAGCTTCGGGATCCGGGAAGGAATGAGGGACCCCGTTTCATTCAATGTACAGGTCTGCCAGGTAATGAAGGCTGTATGGCACCTTCAAGGCCATGAGAGTATGCCTGGCCTGGATAAATTCTCTATGATGGTCAGATAGTGCCTAGGAGAAGTCTGGAAACACTTGAATCAGGTGGCCTGCCATTGTAGTGGGCCTCACTGCTGGGCTAGCCATAGAATTTGCTCCTTAATTTGAAATTGAAGGAATTTGGTCAGAATCGGTTTAGGATGCTGCCCTGGCTTTGGCTGTGGTGCCAGGGAGCAGCGGGCCCTCTCCATTTCAGTCAGTTCTGGCCATTGCTTGTGCAAGATACAGTAATAGGCAACACTTGTTGCAGGAAAGCAATTGGGTCATGGCCCTCATCCCCTTCAGAGAAACCCATGAATAGCAAGTTGTTTCACCGACATCAATTTTCAAGGTCGTCCACTTTGTCAGTAAGATGTTGGATGAGTTTATCTTGCTCATCCAGCCTGCATTTGAGGTAGTCAGTAGCACTCTGTTGTTGGGCTATTTGTTTAGAACTGTTCTCCAAGCCCTGAGAGAGTTGAACAATATCTGCTTTATTTTCGGTGACTTGTGAGGTTAGCTCCCCACTTCTGGCTAGTAATGTGGTGAACATCTCCCATATTTCCTTTAGGTCTCCCACAGCCAAAGCTGCACCAGAGTCGGAGGCCATGGTGTGCTGCAGAATCCAAGTGGATGCTGATCACAGCTAGATGGGACGATCATCAATATCATTTGATGAGTGCCTTTTTTTAGTAATCTGTTACAAAAAAGGGTTTCACATTGTCCAAGAGGATTATGCAGTCTGGTGCTGTGCCAAAAGGTTGAATTTGTCACTGAGTGAGTCCAGGATGATGTCGGATATCCAGAGGGTGAAGGGTGCTGTAGATTTAGGCTGCCACCATGTTGGCTTCCAAACCATGCCCCCCCCGGAGGATTTGTTTTTAAGTGTGATTTATTACTACAACACCATGCTGCCATGGACCACCTCTCAAGTAAAAATTGTACTTTTTTTTTTGTTCTCCGGCTGTATTCTGCATGTGCGGTTTCAGCTTTTGCAGTTTTCACCATGCTGTTTCTGAACTTGCTGTATTTGTTTTCACTGAGTTGCTGTTATATGATTCTTAGGACCCTTCTTATGAATGGGTATGATTTTTGTAGTTAACCATACTTCTGGTACAGAGCATGCAGTATTAATATGATTAAAGAGTACAGCAAAAATGTGAGACCACCGTAAGACAATTACTTTAAAAATACCAGCAGGTGGGAGATCATGGGATGTCTCGCTGGGACTAGCAGCTCTAGGGACTAGCTCTTGCTTCAACTCTCAATATACAAACAAAATAAAGTAATCTACACTTGAATTCCAACCTACCTACGATGGATCAGGCTCTAAATAGATCTCCGGTGTGTTGACAACAAGTTGAGGGGCTGATAATTATGTGAAAGCCTCCTACTTTCCGACGTTCAGTTCGGAGGCTAAAATTGCTGTGGAGGTTGAAATGCGCCAGGCTCTACCACACCACACGCCCCCGCAGACCCCGAAGAAGGGGCAAAATGACCTAAAAAGCTAAACTAGGCACTACAAAACATGTGGTGCCTATTCTAACCAACAAGTCTTAACTCCATTATCGAGCAGAAATTATGGAAGAGCTTCAGCCATTTAAAACTGCATTGCAAGTTATCATGGCAGAAATTAAATCTCTCAGAGGGGAGCTCTTAGATACCAATAGGGCCATCTCAGATGTTACAGCTAGTACTACATCTCTGGAGAGCTGGAAGGGCAAAATAGAACCTGAAGTTGTGAGCCTTAGGCAACGAGTGCACAAAATGTAAGCCAAATTGGAAGACTTGGAAGGCCGAAGTCACAGAAATAATATTATAATCTTCAGCCTTCCAGAAGAGGAGGAGGGATACTCACCCATCATATTTCTACAAAAAATGCTAACGCAAATTGCTGGACCCTCTCCCAGTAATACCATTTACATAATAGAGAGGGCACACCACTCGCTACATCCAAAACCTGCAGTTGGAAAACCCCCAAGACCACTTATAATAAAATTCCTTAATTATCTTGATATATCCCATATCCTTGATCAGGTCAGAAAAGTGCAGCAAGTTTTATGGGAGGGTCAGCAGTTAAGGCTGACACAAGATTTACCAGTCTCGGTGAGGCAAAGAAGATTGGAGTGCCACCCCCTGGTATCTAAACTAATTTATTTATTTATTTATTAATGAGATTAACCAGATAGGCATACTGAGTGGGAAATAAACTGCTCGTTTCCAGATGCGACCTGGGTGCATATAACATAAAATACGTGGTAGTGCTTAGAGAAAACATTGGTACAGTAGTCACTTGTTACAATAGGATAGATAATTCACTACATTTAGCAGCAGGGATCAAGTACAGGGTACAGTATCCGTCTCATTTGGCTGTTCATCACACTGGCACCTGGCATTCCTTTGACAACACCCAACAAGCTACTCCCTCTCTACAGACTCTGTTTCCAGATCTATTCTCTGCTCACTGATACCTTATGAAGAGACTTGCCCGGGGTTTTCTTTTACTTCATTTTCTTTTACTTCCTTTCCAAGTTTTGTAATAGGAGAGTGTCTTGGATCGCTTTGAAGAAAAAAATCAACATATACCGCTGTTTGACTACAGGAGGGTGACAGAGACCGTACAATGAGTATGTGAGTAAAATTGGTATTCATTCTGCATTACAGTCAGTGTTTTCTTTTCTCTCTTTTGGTGAGAAGGTGATTTATAATTGATACATGGACGTCTACAGACTCAATCCAGGACAAGGCTTTTATACAGAAGGTCACCGACTGGTAAACTAGGCTATTTGCAGAGTTAGCTAATTTGATCTATGCTCTTTTCGAGTGCTACATAGCTTACTACTTTTAGCTTTCAGTAGTAAATTCCTACCGTATAGGTTAGGAGCGTTACCTGGTTTTCAGTAACAAATATGAGAGTCTGGAGTGCTTTTAAACTCCAATAGATGGGTTTATGTTTAAAATATGTAAACGAGAGCCACAATAAGCAAACAGTTGCTTTCAGAGTTGATGACTAGTAGTTTCTTTGTTAGTTTCTTTAATTATAAATTTCATTGTTTTACCTATTGCATTCATGGGCATTGGCTGTTATGTTTTGGTTACTATTAAGATGAATCTGTCTTTATAATATTTTAGGATGTTATAGGGGTGAGAGTGTGGTCGGGAAGCAATGCTTCTTGGTTTTCCTGCAGTTTTCTCAGGGCAACGCGTACTGGCATGGGGGGTACTTCTACAACTACATTATGCGTAACATTTTGGATGTTATTGTTTGCAATGTCTATGTTTCAGGGGCTGTTAAGGTCAATAGTCTCAGAAATAACTCAGCCTATTAAGGGTATAGACTATATTGTTGTAGAAGAAGGAATTGGGGTAAAATTGGGGGGTAGGATATGTTGGGGTTACTTTTTAATATCTATTGTTCTTTTTTTATATTCCAAATTTCATTATGTGCAACATGTTATTGGTTGGGATATGGGTTGTGGGAGGATACAGTTGATTGGGACCTGGAACTAGCTGTAAAGATGGGAGCAGGAAGGCAAATACACTGGTCGCCACTAGAATTATACAAAATAGTTGTTTTAGAAAATTTTATTTATCATTTGGAGATTATTTTATTCTTGCAGAGCAAAATTCAACATTTTGAGTGGTCATGGCAGTAATTTTTAAATGTTTTTCTTGGAATGTTAAAGGTGCCCAGTCCCCGATCAAAAGATCCAAGATACTATTACATCTCCATAAAGGCAATATTGATGTGGCCTTTCTTCAGGAGACCCATTTGCCTATTTCACAAATGCATTGTTTACAAATAACATGGGTAGGGGAAGTATTGAGGGTTGGCCTCGATACCCGGAAGTGTGGAGTTGCTGTGTTGGTAGCAAGCCGGGTACCTTTTAGGCTGCTACAATCGATCAGTGACCCCCAAGGCAGATATATCCTTTTAAGAGTCATTTGGGTCATACAGAATTCATATTAGGATCAGTTTATGGCCCTGTTAGGGAGGACCCACAATTTTTTATCACACTTATGACTAGCTTAGCTTCTTGGTCCTCTCTCCCTATACTAATTGGTGGAGACTGGAACTTAGTTCTGTGTAATACATTAGACAGGTCTAATCCCCGATGCTCTCCCCCTACTCCTGCACAAATGGCCCTGAAGGATTTTATGGACACCATGGGTCTTGTAGACCCCTAGAGGGCCCTTTTTTCCTCAGCAAGAGATTACTCATTTCATTCCCTACCACACAACACATTCTCATGAATTGATTACTTTTTGTTGGGGACTGAGCAACTAGCTAGAGTTCAAACTTGCACTTATTTAGCTAAAATGATCTCTGATCATCATCCAACTCTTTTACAGTGGTCCCTACCTGCTTCAATGGGCTATGATAAAATGTGGAGATTCAACCCTCAGTTATTGAAATCCCAACAATTGGTAGAAAACTTGCAAATCTTTATAAAGAAATTCTATGAGGAAAATGCTTTCTCCATGTCAAAACTTGATGTGTTATGGGGAGCCATAAAATGTTCACTAAGAGGAGAGATTATCCGCCTGGCCTCTATCAGGAAAAAGAAAATCTCTCAAGAAACCTCTGTATTGTTACTGTAAATCAGAACCTTAGAAAAATCCTTGTCCTCATATTCTAATATAACGGACTTTGAAAAATTAGAAAGTCTGCGCTTTCAATATAATATTTTTCTTAGTGACAAAACTGAACATCTCCTTCTTAGACCAAAAGTCACTCACTTTGATCAAGGGGACAAAGCTGGGACACTATTAGCGTTACGGCTAAGAGCACAAACAGTTGATAGAACTGTACCAACCATTCGAGATTCTCCTGGCATTATCCATACTTCCCCTAAAGACATTGTCTCTTGTTTTAAATGATATTATCAATCTCTTTATTCATACTCTCCTTTACCCTTTAATAGTTTTGATCGAGATCATTTTCTCCAAGAAATAGACATTCCATACCTGTCTCAACCTCAAATAGATATTCTTCAAGCCCCATTGATTTTAACAGAGGTTTATGAGGCCATTGATGCACTTCCACTAGTCAAAGCACCAGACCCTTATGGTTACACATCAAAGTTTTACACATTTTTCAAAATTCAACTAGGTACAATATTGCTTAACACTTACAATTACATTTATATGCAAGGCCTCTTGGATTACAGTCTCACTGCTGCTACTATTGTGGTGCTCCCTAAACCGGGTAAGGACCCAACAATGTTATCAAATTGCTGCCCCATATCACTAATAAATGTAGATCTGAAGATTTTAGCTAAAATACTTACTAACAGGATGTCTCAGGTCTGGCAGACCCTATTAAGTCCTGAACAGGTAGAATTTGTAGCTGGACGCTTATCAGCGGATCATCTGCGCAAACTTTCTCATCTTATTTCTGCATCCAGGGACTCCCATATTCCAACAGTTTTGGTGTCCTTGCATGCAGAAAAAACCTTCAATCGGGTGTCCTGGGACTCCCTGTTTAATTTACTTCCACAATATCATATTTCAGCAGAATTTATAAAGTGGATAAAATTCCTCTACTCACAACCATCAGCTTGTATATTATGTAATGGAGTCCTTTCCACATCTTTTTTACTGCAACATGGTACACGTCAGGGATGTCCCTTCTCTCCATATTTGTTTAATTTATATTTAGAACCTCTTATTAATAATTCTACACTAAGTTCTGGTATTCCAATCAATCATTCCCAATACAGATTATCGGTATATGCCGATGATATTATGCTTCATATTACCCACCTTTCTAAATCTATACCTGCTGCCCTAAGCATCATTCAGGATTTTGGCAGAATATCTAACTATAAATTGAATTTGACCAAAACAGAGGTAATGCCCTTAAATAATCAGATCCTAAAAATGAATATTCAACATCTTGGGCTTTCTTGGGTAAGAGATAGAATAAAATATCTGGGCATATATTTATCTCAATTTCATTCCAAAATGAAACAATATAATCTGGATCAGTTAATTATACAGATGAGGACAGATCTGAATTGCTGGGCTTTACTCCCCATTTCCTTTTGGGGATGTATTAATATAGTTAAAATGAATATCCTGCCCCGGTTGTTATACACCCTTCAAATGCTTAACCAATTTCTGCCTAAATCTTGGTTTAAACAGGTCCGTGGTATCATCTCCAAATTTATTTGGAAAAACAAACCCCACAGTAGGGCAATCTCTAAATTACAGAGATCCAAAGAATGAGGAGGGTTACAGGTTCCCAACATTTACCGTTATTATTTCTCGATTAACTGATTGGTTGTTTCACATTGGCTGTGGCCTATATCAGATCCTGGTTTTTACTCTTACTCCCCATTGTGGCTCCAAATAGAAAAGTCACTTTGCACATCAACAGGTGTAGACCTAAAGGGACTACTTTATCTTCCCCTTAACAAGGTCCCCAATCAGCTGAAATCCACACCTATCATGGCATCTCTCCGAACTCATATGCAGCTTAATAAGACCCTAGGCCATTCACTGGAGAAAGATTCCTCCCAACCCATTTTGGGTAATCCCAACTTTAGAATTAGAGGTAAAGTTATTAAGCAGTCCTTTTGGCTGGATGGTGTGGGTAAAAAAGTGATAGATCTAACAGAGAACTATAAATTGCTTTCCTTCTCAGATATAAGAGTAAAATACAATCTACCAATCTCTTTTTGTTTTAAATATATCCAAATTTCCCAAGCTTTAATACAGCATCTTGGTAATGGTCTTTGGGATCTATATATGATTGGACCAGTTCTAAGTACAATTTCGGCGAGGCCTACATCTCATTATATCGCTTTTTATTATAAGCAGCTTCATGCTCAGAATGGGGACTCTGATGATACTCCTCATTATGTATGGGATAAGATTATTCCCCCATCAATTACGGTCCCCCGTCACTCGACGCAAATCTGGAACAAATTGTATAAGGATGTCAGGTGGGACCATTACAGTTTACTTCAGTTTTATGTTTTAAAAGACCTATATTATACCCCTGTAAAACTTAAAAAATTGGGGAAACTCCAGTCAAATATGTGTACCAGATGTGGGTGTCAATGGGGTGCGTTGCTCCACATTATTTGGGAATGTAATAAAGTATCCCCCTTCTGGGAATGTATTCGTTCTAGACTTGATCCCCTTCTGGGAATCCAAAATGCTTTTCAACCAGAAATGTGCATTATTAGAGACTCAAGGGATGTTCTATTAGGGAACCAAAGGAAACATATGACTTTGATTTCCCTTTGTGCTAAAAAAATAATATTACGTCATTGGTTAGATCAACAAATTCCTACGTATATAGAATGGCTTCAAGAAATGCTTTCACTTTACAAGCAGAACACCTCCTGGTGAACATTTCCAAACATAATAAGAAATATCAGCAGATTTGGGCCCCCTTGCATACTCTATTGTCCATTTAATTTTTCCTCAAGACTACTGTACTGACTGTATTATTGTATTAATTTGAGCTCTGCAGAGGTTAAGATAAATACCTATACCATTATCATTGTTTAGTATAATATAAGAAATGGCTTTTTATGCTTTCCGTTTATTACTAACTCATAGTGGTGGAACGGGTGGGAAGGGATGGGTTGTGGGGGGGTTAATTTTTTTTTTCTATTTGGATGTTATAATTGATAATGTTTCAAATATCATCTGGTATTTATGATAACCTATAGGTATAATTATTGTTTAAGGAAAAACATATGTATCTTGTCTCACAATACTTCGTTTTTGATTTCTATAGAAGTATGAGAATATACAGGAGTTGTCATGTGTGTTACTGTTTCCTAATTTTTATACAAAATTGTTTCATGTACAAAATGTAAAAGTGAAAATGCAATAAAACTTATTAAATTTCAAAAAAAATACCAGCAGGTAAACCATCAATTCCTGGAGCCTTGTTATTTTTGGGGGCCATAATATAAGTTTCAATTTCTCAGGGAATAACAGGATCCCATCCCCTGGTAACATACTGCTACTTAAGAGGTCAATATCCAGGACCAAATGTTCATAAGCTCCATCAAGTTCCTGATTAGACAATGTATATACTGTAAGCACCATAGTTGTAGTCAGCCTCAGAGAAAAGCTGCCACTGATTAGGGCAGACAGACAGTGGACTGCACAAACTGAGGAGGTTTTGAACATTGTTTTCCAATGTTGTGTGAGGAAGAAGTATTAATTTGTGCTCTGGGGCTGAAATGGGAGCAGGGAGCAAGCTGCTAGAGGGAGGAACTCCAAAAAGACATCGGAGACCACATGGCACAAGCCAGCCTATAGGGATAGGGTGGCTATAGCCAGGATATTATAAGGGTGCCATAGTTGTAGTCCACTTCAGAGGAAAGCTGCAGCCAAGCAGGACAGACAGATAGCAGACTGCACAAAGGGAGGAGTTTCTGAATATTGTTTTCTGCTGTTGTGGGAAGGAGACATGTATTACTTTGTGTGTCCGTGGGCTGAAATGGTAGGAGGGAGGACGCCGCTAGAAAGAGGGTGAGGGAGGGACTCAGAACAGACACCAGAGACCTTGTGGCACAAGCCAGCCTATAGGGAGGCTGTAGCCCCTATAAATTACCCAGAAGGCCAAGCGACCCTGAAACATGAGTGCCATGAAGCAGGAGTCTGGAGTCTAACTAAGTGACATCTTCAGGACATCCACAGGACAGACCACAGGCAACAGGCCTCACTAAGTAGGGCATAAGTGGGTGAGTGGACAACACATGTTAGGTAGGTCTAGCTAGCATAGGTGTGTGAGCTAGCATAAAATAGGGGATGATGGCAAATCCCTATCTAGAGTTAGCCAGAATTGAGGAATTAATAACAGAAACCAAGGCAGTGTTACAGCAATGTGGGTCAAAAGCTAACCAGGGAGGATGTGGGATCCTAGGGTATACACACCCGACAGTGACTTTTTGACAGTGAGGTCCTCTACAGTGCCATGTCACTGTAGGGAACTTGCTGGAATCTGGCACTGTCTGTCGGGGGTCCTGCACACCCCCAAATCATCTCTGACTTGGAGTTGATAATCCTAAGTGGGGGGTGTAGCACAGCCCCCCATGTGGGGGGTTCGGTGGGTGAAGCCCCCTGAAGAAAACACTTAGTGGCATTGAAAACCAGCAGCTAACTGCAAAATGTGGTCGACCTGCTGGTTTCGCTGTGAGGGCATTTGACAAAAATTTTGTTGAACATCCATCATGGATCCATATCCTAGGTGCTGGTGCAGATTAGAGGACAGCATGGAAGCATGGAAATGGAGAGAGGAATGGAGGCTACAAGGCATGGGGGTAGGGATGGTGATCAAATGCAATGGGTGTAGGGCCACCATCTTTCTTGGAAAAATGTGGACAGCAGGGGGCTGTCCAGTGTGTATACATCTTGGAGTTCTGGAAAAATGGAACAGTGATTGGCTCTGCCTCATGGTCTGGTGCAGTAGCACAGGGACAGCCTGCCCCAGCCAAACCAACAAAAATTAAAAACTGCTGCTGCACTTGGACCAAAGTAAATGTAAGTGCAAACCAGAAATTTTTTAAATATGACAAATGTATTCCACAACCTGCTGTAGTTCACAGTGGCACACTACACAACTCCCCAGCACTTCAACTCCAAACAAGTCTTCCTCAGGGGGTGGAGCTTATGGTGAGGACATACCTTATATATCCTGGAAGATGCAATACTAAAGGGGTTGAGATGGGGTGGTAAGAAAGCAAGGTATAGCCACAGGTGGGTGGAGTATATGCCAGGCATGACATTGAGGAGAGTGGGGCCTTTTATACCTAAATGTGTAGGGCACAGGTGTGAGAATCCTCACATTATAGTACACCTGGGCACAAATGACCTTGCAGGGTGTGAAGTAGAGGTGGTGCAGGAGAGGTTTAGAGAGGTAGGAAAAATCTACAGCAAGGCAGGAATGTCAGTTTCATTCTCTGAAGTACTTTGTGTCCCTTGGCAAGTACTGTAAGGAAACAGAGAATTGAGGAATGTAACAGTTTGTTAAAGGAGTGATGCAAATCAGAGGGATACAGGCTAGTGGGGGATAAAACTTGGGAAAAATAAGGACCTATATGCACTTGATAGGTTGCATTTAAGTAGAAAGGTCACCAGGGTCTTGAAAGATAAGCTGGAGGAATACTTGTCTATGAATCTAAATTTCAACTGAAGGGGGGTGGTTGTTAGGAAGGGCAGCAACCATTGTCACCAGGTGTGGGAAACCTATGGGCCTCCACCTATTAAAACATCAGGTGGAGGGAAGGGTGAAGAGGAGGGGAGAGGGGAAAGTGGAAGAAAAGGGATGGGAAAAGGCAATTGGGTATAGGGGTGACGATGGAAGGTGGTGTCTTGCATGCAAGGAGTCTGGCAAACAAAATAGCAGATCTTTAGGCACCATTGGCTGAGGGAAAGGTGGACATAGTAGCAATCACGGAGACATGGGCCACCCAATACCATGACTGGGACCTCGTGATCCCTGGGTATAGAATTTACTGGAAGGCCAGAGAGAAGGGAAGAGGGAGGGGAAAGCTTTATTCATGAAGGAAGGGATCATCTGCACCAGGGAGGAGGAGGAGGAGAGTGAGACTGAAGCTTTATGAGTACAGTTTCAAAACAAGGGGAGAAAGGTTCAAATGGGGGTAGTTTATAGACCACATTCACAGGAAGAAGATTTGGACATAAAGCTAGGGGAGCAGATTAGAATGCTAAGCAGTAGGGAAAACACAGTCATTACAGGAGCTTTCAACCTGCCTGAAGTTGACTGGATGACCCCAGTTATCTCCTGCTTCAGGGAACAGGTCCTCCTGGAGACTTTCCAGGATTGTTTCCTGGTACAGGGAGTCACAAAGCCAACCTGGAATGGAGCTATTTTGGACCTAGTGCTTTCTGACAGGGAACATGTCTAGGAAATAGAGGTGGAGGACCTCCTTGCAGGCACTGATCACTGCACGGTGTGGTTTTACCTAAATATGGGCAGGAAAACAGCCAGGATTAAGAGGAGGGCAGACTTTGGTAGGATGGGGGAAATCTTGCAGGTGTACCTTGCCAACATCAGTCTGGAGATGAAGGTGGAGAAGAAATGGTCCATTATTAAGTTGGGTCTGACTGGGGCCACTAGCACATGTACAAAGTCTCAGAGTAAGAAATCCAGGTCCAAAAAACCAAGCTGGTTCAACAACAAGGTGGCAGTGAAGGTGAGGGAAAAGAGAGCAGCCTTTCATAAGTACAAATGTACTATGACAGAAGAAGACAGACAGGAGTTCTCAGGAAAGTCTAGAGAGGCAGGCAGAGTGGTCTGGGCAGCTAAGGCCACAAGAGAACTAAAGCTGGCACAAGGGATAAGGGAGTATATAGGGGATAGAAGAAGCTGCAGGGATAGGATGGTTAGGATTAAGATTGAGGGGGATAAGAGGTGGGATAAATGGGTGACCTCTATAGTTTAAGCAAAAGGGGTATTGGCAGAATGTGCTTCAACTACAGTCTGAAGGACGACTGTGAGATGTTATTCCTTGGGTGGAAAGGTGGATGTCCCTGCTGTTCAAGTTAATGTTTATAATGAGGTTATGGTTCTTGCTAATTATATTGTTTCTGTCCTGGTTAGGGTAACTGTTAATGTTAATTTGACAGTACAGTAATGTTTGTAATATTTTACTGGTTGATGGTGTTCAAGAATTATGATGTATGGTGCTCTTTCATCTAGTACTCAGCTGTTTTATTGACTTTCTGTTGATTGATGTTGGTGTTGTTAACAATGTACCTTCTAATAAAATGTTCATATACAAAAAAAGATTGAGGGGGATGGGTAGAAAGTAGTAAGGAACAGGCGGAGTCACTGAATGAGTACTTCAGCTTGGTCTTCACTAAGGAGAAGGATAGACCTATGATAGAGGGAAAAATAGGGGTTTGGGGGGGGGAAATGGATAGAACAATCCAGGAGGATATGGTTTTAAAGGGCCTTAGGGTCCTTAGATTGGACAAGGCTCCTGGACCAGATGGTGTACACCTGAGAATCCTGAGGAAATTGGAAGACGTCCTGGCTGGCCCCCTGACAGACTTGTTTAACACCTCACTAGAGATGGGGTGCATGCCTCAGGACTGGAGAATGGCACACGTGATGTCTCTCTACAAGAATCGACCCAGGGATGAACCTGATAAATGTAAACCAGTCTGCCTTACCTCCATTGTTGACAAGCTAATGTATACCATACTAAAGGACAGACTAGTTAACCTTCTGAAGGTAATGGTTTCCAGTATGAAAGGAAGCAAGGGTTTGTCTCAGTGAGATCCTGCCAGACCAACCTAATTGACTTCTTTGATTGGGTCACAGGGTTATTGGACAGGGCCCAGGTGGAATATGTCCTGTATCTAAACTTCATTAAGGCCTTCGACTCCCTTCCACATGGAAGGCTGATCATTAAACTGAGGAACCTGGGAGTTGGGGAAAGCTGGCGGGGTGGGTAAAGAGCTGGCTACAGGACAGAAACCAGAGGGTGATAGTAGGGGGGGAACTATTGAAGCCAAGGCCTGTGACCAGTAGGGTGCCACAGGGCTCAGTACTTGGACCAGTGTTGTCTAACATCTTTATTGGTGAAATAGCGGAAAGGGTCAAAAGTAAGAACTGCCTATTAGCAAATGACACTAAACTCTATAGGAGAGTAGATGTTGAAAAGGGGAGACAGGCACTCAGGGAGCACCTGGGTTGGGTGTCTTGCAGCATGGGTTCAATGCCAAGAAGTGCAAGGTCATGCATCTGGGAGCTAAGAAACCAGGGACCAGTAACTGGTTAGGAGGAGTACAGGTTACTAGATCTGAGGAGGAAAAATATCTAGGGGCAATCATCAAGAGGGACCTGAGACACCCCGCACAGTTCTGTAAAATGTCAGTTAAAGCAAACAAAATGCCTGGGTGCATTGCCAGCAGACTCACCTCCAGGAAAAAGTCATTTTGCCTTTAAATAGGTCATTGGTGAAACCACACTTGGAGTACTATGTGCAGTTCTGGCATCCTTATCTGAAAAAAAGACATCAGATTATTGGATGGGGTATAACATAGGGGGACAAAGATGATCCAGGGTCTGGAGGACAAACCCTATAAGGAAAGGCTGTGGGAACTCAATATGTATTCACTGGAGGACAGAAAGGAGAGTGGGAACATGACTGAAACCTTCAAGTACCTTAACTAGTATGAACAAGGTTAGAACAGATGGCATTTTCAATTTAAGGGGAAATGGGTCCACTAGAGGGTATAATCTGAAATTAGTTTGGGGGGGATTAAAAAAACAAAATGAAAAGGAACTTTTTCACAGAAAGAGTGGTGTCCCAGTGGAACGAGTTGCTGATGGAGGTGGTTTCATTGAAAACAGTGGACAGCTTTAAAAAGGGGTGAGATGGGGTGAGAGGGAGAGGGAGAGTCATAACTGGAGGGATGATGGGAAGGGGGGAGAGTGTGAGGAATGAAAACTCCATGGGGAACCGGGGGGTGGCAGCTCCAGTAAAATCTGCTGGGAACTGCACAATTGAGCAGACATGACAGGCCTACATGGTTTGTTTCTGCTGGCATTTTCGTATGTTCAGATGTTCATATAAGTTCATATAAAAAGATTCTCAGGTTTTTGCTGATATTGTGGTATCTACAGCACAGTAAATAGTATCTTCCCCATAAGCAGTTAAAGACCAACATCTTTTAATGTCTTTACCCTCCATAACCACTTGAACATTTTTTCTTTTTTTGCCTAGGTGGCAACTTATACTTTTTTTCAAACTTTGTTAAAGCATTATTGATTGACACATCTGGATACTTCAACATGAGCCTTCGTGCTCTATTGATAATTGATTTAAATCTTTTGCACTCATTGCCTAATCATGGAGAGCTTGCTTTTGTAAAATAGCTTTGTGGCAATCTATATTTACTTCCCAAACCATGCATTAATCCAATCTTTTAATAATACTATCATATCATCGGCCTGGAGATTTTCCATCCATGAGTGGAGGACAGGATTCCACTTGATCTTAGTCTTATTTTACAAAAACAATTGTGCAGTATCATCCACATAATTTACCTTGTTTGTATTCAAATTTCTTAATATATCAAGATATATAAAATAGAGAAGCGATCACTGCTGAAATTAGAAATCATGTCAACAGATATAATCATATGCCAGTCAAAAAGATCACAAATGGAATAATCCAAAACTGAGCCCCCCCAGATTTATCTGCCTTAATAAAAGTGAAAGTACCCTGAGGGTCCCCCATCACTCTACCATTAGCAATCTGTAAATGAGTTTCTGATGGACAATTCAATAATAATTTTCCTTTTACATTTACAGTATAGTGGTATCTGTGGATTTTCTTCCATTAATATTTAGTAACTTGGTATCTATTTGTTTTTGTACTAAGATGCCACAGATTTTAGAAAGTGTACCAGTTCTTGCATTAAAATCTTCCATCCAAACAACAAAGAGATTGAGATATCTTGACCTTAAGTCCATTAACTCCTTTATTAATTCCTCTAACCTAAAACGAAACGTACTGGATATAATATTGGGATCCATAAAAATGTTAGCTATGTATCAGTGTATATCATTAGATAAGGTAATGACAAATGATAAACAGAACCCCCTTTTCTATAATAATGTGATCTCCCTTCATAATCAAATTTGGATGAGACCAGAGTGAGTAGTCTTCCCTTATTATGGCCCATGGTAGTAGAGGCCTTTACTCCTTTAATTTCATATTCTTACTTATCCAATTATGTTAATATCATAATTCTCCCTTACTCAAGTTTCCTGTAGTAAAACTATTTCATATTTCCTCATTTCAGACATCCAGTCTTTATCTGATCATTTACTTTTGATACCTGATATATTCCAGTAAGCTATTTAGAGAAAATGATCAGACAGATTCCCACATATACAAAATCTAAGACATCCTTTCTGGTCTCATCCAATAAACTGGGCTGTAAATCTGAAACACTGTCTGAAAGGATAGAATATTTATTTTTTGTGACAATACCTGGTGTCTCTATCTCTTATTCTTGGCCATCACTATGCTCTGTATATGAAACCCAGACAAAATAATTATTTAATTCTTACCCCTTGCCCTTTTCTTCCCCTTATATACGTGTCTTGGTTTACTGATCCATTTAAAACAATGCTATTTTATCACCTCTTTGTCCAGATGTTCTGTAATATACTGTTTTGCTTGTTTTCTTTTTAGAACCTCCTTCTGTTACACTGTTTTCTGTTTATTGCATATAATTGTCGAGTTTTTATGTTCCTCAGATAATGTGTCATTCAAATATATACCATTGACACTGAGCAGTCGAATACATTTTTTTCTCCTGTGTGCACTGATCTAAGAACTAACCAGATTTTTCCCTTAGCTAGTTTGACCTTATACCTGTATACTGATGTAATGTCATCCCACTTGAAGCCATCCTTCAAAACAGATCTAAGTAGATTGTAAACAGTAATTTTGAGCAGAAAATGAGTTTCTCTTTTTTGTTGTTGAAGTCCTTTGATATAATCAGTGTTAAATTTACCAGACTCATTAATTTTGACATCCTTATTTCTAATTTCATGCTTTCCGATATTTACCACAACCCTCACATTTGGACTGTTAGACATAGAAACATAGACTTTGACGGCAGATAAGGACTGCTTGGCCCACCTAGTCTGCCCATTTCCCTACCTAGAGGATAAGCTGCAGATCCTATTTAACCAACAGCCTCTTTCTTCCTACCCCCTCACAAAAATTGCTTTATGTCTGTGCTATGCATTCTTGAATTCTCCCACAGTTTTAGACCTCACAACCTCCTCAGGAAGGCTTTTCCATGCGTCCACCACCCTCTCTGAGAAAAAATACTTCCTCACATTGCCCCTGAGCCATCCCCCCTTTATCTTCAAATTGTGTCCCCTTGTTCTTGCACATCTCTTTTTCTGAAAGATGCTACCCTCTTGGACTTTGTTGATTCCACTGAGGTACTTAAAAGTTTCTATCATGTCCCCCTCCCTTCTTTCCTCAAGGGTATACATATTAAGCTCCTTTAGTCTCTCTTCATATGGCTTCTCTTGCAGACCCTGCACCATTTTAGTTGCCCTCCTCTGAACTGCCTCCATTCTGCCTATGTCCTTGCGGAAATGGGGTCTCCAGAACTGGATGCAGTACTCCAGATGGGGTCTCACCAACTATCTGTACAGGGGGATAACAACTTCCTGTTTTCTGCTGGTGATACCTCTCCCTATACATCCCAGTATCACGCCAGCCCTCCCTACCGCCTTCTCACATTGCTTGCCAACCTTAAGGTCATCTGATATGATTACCCCCAGGTCCCTTTCCATTTTTGTTGTTGTTACTACCCCCCCATTGTGTAATCTTCCCCTGGGTTTTTGTTTACAATGTGCATTACTTTGCACTTCTTTGCATTGAATCCAAGCTGCCATACTTTTGACCATTCCTCCAACCTTGCCAAGTCCCTTCTCATCCTTTCCACTCCTCCTTGTGTATCAACCCTGTTGCAGATCTTTGTGTCATCTGCAAAGAGGCATACTTTTCCTTCCAGTCCTTCTGCAATGTCTCTTATAAAGACATTAAAAAGGACTGGACCCAGTACTGAACCCTGTGGTACCCCACTAGTAACCCCTCTTTCTTCAGAGTGGACTCCATTTACAATTACCTTCTGTATCCTGTTGTTCAGCCAATGTTTTACCCAGGCTACCACCCTGGGACCCACTCCCAGGCTGGTTAATTTGACTACTAATCTTTTGTGTGGGACTGTGTCAAATATGCCTTGCTTAAGTCTAGGTAGGCCATGTCCACAGCCCCTCCCTGGTCTACTACTTTGGTCACCCAGTCAAAGAAATCAAATAGATTCATCTGACATGACCTTCCCACTGTGAATCCATGCTGCCTTGGGTCCTGTGCCCCACTGGCCTCTAGGTACTCAACAGTTCTTTCCTTCAGAAGTGATTCCATCACTTTCCCTATCACATAGGTCAAACTGACAGGTCTGTAGTTTGCTGCCTCTGTCTTGCTCCCACTTTTGTGAAGGGGAATCACATGCACCTTCTTCCAGTCCTCAGGTACCACACCATCCTCCCATGATTTGTTAAAAAGGGTAGTCAGTGGTGTCACTAGCTCTCTGCTTAACTCTTTTAGAATTCTGGGGTGAAGTCCATCTGGCCCCATTGCTTTGTCCACCTTCAGTTTTAGGAGTTCTTTCAGAAACCTTTCTTCTGTGAAAGGACTGGGATCGACCCTCACTCTCCAGAGTGCTTCTGTTAATTGGGTTAGGCACCTTCCCCACTTCCTCTTTTGTGAATACTGAACAGAAGTATTCATTCAGTATCCCTGCTTTTTCACTGTCACTCTCTGCCCACCATCCATTCTATTCAGCCTCACTATCCCTCCCTTTGTCTTTCTATGCTCCCTGATATACCTATAAAAGGTTTTATCCCCCTTCTTAACCGAGTTAGCTATCTTTTCCTCAGTTTGTGCCTTTGCTATTCTGACTACCCTCCCTGCTTCCTTCTGCCTTAACTGGTACAATTCTCTGTCCTGCTCCTTCTGTGTTTCCTTATACTTCCTAAATGCTATCTTTTTCTCCCTAACCTTCTCCGCCACCTCTTTTGAGAACCATAGTGGCTTTTTCTTTTGTTTTGATTTGTTTATTTGCTTCACACAAAGGCTTTTTGTCTCTGTGATGGCAGTTTTTATATTTCCCCATTGTTGCTTCACCCCTCCTTCTAGCCTGTGCTTTTCTAAGGCACTCTCTCATCTTGCCAAAGTCAGCCCTCCTGAAGTCCAGGACCCTCACTTTTGTATGGCTTGACTCTGTAGCTGAGTTTATCGTGAACCACACTGTTTGGTGGTCACTTGTTCCCAAATGGCTATCCACTTCTAGATCTGAGATCCTCTCACTGTCCCCATTTGAGAGTTCAAGGTCTAAGATTGCTCCCTCATGAGTAGGTTCCAAAACTAGCTGTTTGAGGCATGCCACCTAAAGGGCATCAAGAATGGCCCTGCTTTTGGATGTGGCTGCAGCAAAAGTGCTCCAGTTAACATCTCACCTGTTAAGGTCCCCCATTAACAGTATCTCCCCTTTCTCTGCCATCCTAAATATGCCTTCTATCATATCCTTGTCCATTCCCTCCCCCTGACATGGGGGTCTATATACAACCCCTGTGAGGATTGTGGTGCCATTTCCAGTCTCTAAGGTGACCCACAGTGCCTCCTCTCCTCCCTGTTTACTCTTTTGTTCAGTTGCTTTTATCCCTTCCCTTACATAGAGAGCTACTCCCCCCCTTCTGCCCTCCCTGTCTCTCCTGTAGGTTGTGTACCCTGGTATGTTAACATCCCAGTCATGGTTCTCTGTGTACCATGTTTCTGTGACTGCTACAATATCCAGGCATCCCTCTTCCATCAAGGCCACCAGTTCAGGGAGCTATTTGCCTAGAGTATGGGTGTTGGTACTCATTACCCTCCATTTCTTGAGCCTACAGCCATATTAAATTCTTGTTTATTTATAGTCAATTGATACATTTTATCAATTTTTTCAGTGATAACCACAGCCCTAGTCTGAGTGCTAACAGTTTTTATTTACTTTTCATGATTTTGTTTTCAATATTTATTCTGATTGTTCACAGCTATTTTTCTGCTAACTCTGTTTCTAACTTTTCAGTTTCTCTTATTTCTTTTTCCTGTATCTTTCCTGTTGTTTGCTTTATTTGCTCTAATTTATTACTTTTTTCTCTCATTAGTGTTATCCTTATTAAGTCCACTTTCTACATTCATTGATTAAAGCTGTCTTGGATATTTTTCGAGGGCCAAATTGCACATATGTCTTATGTTCCTTATTAATTCTGATTATTCCTGATATTTGCTGATTAAAGGCTGTCAACATTTCCTTCAATAAAAATTATTTTGAAGGAAACTTAATTAATTTCCTTTAAATCTTGTATTATATTAGGCTCTAAATCCCAAGAACAATGACCACAGCACTGTTTCATTTGCAAGGATGCTTTGGGAACATTTTTTCCCTGATCAGACCAAATAAATGAAATGGCTGGACCATTAGAGGGAGGATCCCGTTTTGGCTTATTGAGGTATAGGGCACTATTTTCAAATGTGAAACTATGATGCAAGGTGCCTGCGCCAAATGGGTATGACACAAATGGCACCTTGCATCATGCTTTATGGTTATACTGATTTTCAAACACTGGCTGCAGTGGAATTTGGGATGCCATGCACCCAACCTGCCCTGCACCACTCTTGTGGCAAAAGTGCTCTTTTGCCAGGTTGCAAGGGGACTTATGCCATGGCAGGGCTGCACCATCCCCTTATTCAGGATTTTTCAAGCCCCACTATGGATACAGCAAGGGGCCCATGTTAGACCAGACAGGAGATGGTCTAAATGCCCTGTGTCACTGCTTGACAGGATGACCAGTGAGCTGTAGAAACAGTAAGGTGGGGAATGGAGGCTTTTTAAGTGTAAAAAGATCAGTACAATAGTTACACATAAATATCCCAATAAAAACACAATGCAGCAGGATAGACTGCTCATTGCATATTCCTAGAAAAGGTCCTACGCAGCACACATTTATGTGTAGAATATTGTAGGTCACTGTAGACATCTTCCCAATATGTAATAATGCAGCAATACTACAAAATTCTCCTTTAAAAGCAGCATGAAGACAAAATAGTACAGCAAGGCACTTGCAATAAGTGAATTTGTGCTGTGCAGGACCTTTTCTGAGAATGTGCAATGAATATTCCATTCTGCTGGTCTATGTGTTTTTATTGAGATGTTTGTATTTAAAAATTGCACTGATCTTTTTATGCTCAAACACCTCCCATTCCCCACCTTCCAACAGTGGTCCCCCCCTCTGTGGGTCATGTAGGTTTGCACGGGGGGGGGGTTGACAGATCCATCCATCAAACTCCGCAGGTGCAACCACAATTTGGCACAGCCCTACAGCTGCAGCAACTCCTGGGTGTTTGGCACAGGGAGCCCTGTTTTTGCAAAACTGGTTGCAGGGTCCCTGATGCACCCAGAGTTCACCATAGCTCTAGATCACTGCAAATTGAAAATTGAGTCCATGGTGTTAAGAACTTTTTATAATCATCAAAATACAGATGTTCACCAGAACTGTCTCTATAAGAAGCAAAGGGTGGAACGACTACTTGTTCCTTATGCTCACTTGGTAACAAATCAATTAGAGACTCTTTAGGGAAATGAACTCCTATCTGGGTAATGTCAGAGACCAGAAGTCTGGGTGGTGCAGTTTGATTATGAAATTGAGACTTGCAATCATTAGGGAATTCTTATGATCTGTTTTTCTTTTCCAGTAAATAATTAGCAATTACGTGGCCATGAGTACTTACAATTGGCTTCTCTGATGAAGATGTTATAGGGAAATTTTTACTTTTAATTTACAAAATTTAGAGGATCTGATAAAGTCAGTTATCTTTTTGCTGTTTGTATCAGTCTTTCCCTTGTCAGCTTTTATGCACCAAGGGCTCAATTCTCAAAGATTCTGGAGTGACACAAGGAGCTCACATAAAAAAAAATGACACAAGGTGCAGTTTGCATCAAAAATTGTGCAATGAGCATTTCACATATGTAGTCTGCATCAAAGGCAGCCTGCATGCATCAAAGATGTCTTGTGATGCACTTGTATCAAAAAATGGGATGCAGCTTGGTGCAAGGAGCCTTGTATGAAGAAAATGCTGCAACAACACCTTTTTGGGATTCACAAATGTGTAATGTGCTGACAAAACAAACACCTGTTAGACCATCTCCAGGTGCTCTAAGGACATTTAGAACATATATAAAGAGACACAGTAGGTAGGCAGAGTTGATTCATCATTGAGGTTATACTGCAGCAGCAGAAGCACCAAAGGAGAGACAAATATGTGAGGGGCAGTGACTCTACTCAGCATTCGGATGGCCATGTACTATGACAAAGACATGCCCATGAACAGGATGGCATGACACAAAGTTCTGCAAGCAACAGCACTCCAGAAACAAGAGACACACAAGATGGGTATATCCAAGGTCCCTAGAATTCTGTGGCCACAGAATTTTGTGCAGAACTTGCAACCTGCTGCAGAACTTCTGCAGTGCCGCAGAATTCACTGTTCTTGGTGATTCTTTATTAATATTTCTGTTTATTCATAGAACCTGGTTCCCTTCCCCTCTTTTTATATCCCAAACCCCTCTATGCTGAGAATGTGATGTTATCAGTGCTATAACATCATACATTAGCTAATGAAATGGTTGCATTCTGCCACAGACATGAATAGTCACTTATCTACCACAGATCCCACTGCCAGAGGCAGTGGCACAGCACATCAGGCATGGTGATATCTGCTCACCCTGCACTACAGCCTAATACAATTTTCAGTCTTGTGTTATTACACTAGGGCCAACTTAAACACAACCTTGACAATAACATAGACCTGTTCAGTCCATACCTTACTTTGGACAAACTTATTTTTGCCTTTCAGGTATTGAGATGCCATCTGAAATGAATAACTGGTAAAATAAATTAACCTGTCATTTTTAAGAAAAATAAAGTAATTATGCCAAGAAAAATTGAATATAATAGTGTATCGACCTGTTGAAAGAATAGACCTGTAAAATAAATAATTGTGCTGTACACATTTTTGCCAGCATTGTTGATTACATATTGTCATTAATTGATAGAATCACCTAAAAGTTATGGAGAAATGTTGTGTGCAGGGCCAGAAGGTAGCATGTTGTGTTCCAGTGCCAGCAACTCAGGTTCAGAGATCGGCTCTGGGAGCTGGCTGGGCAGCGCAAGGGCTGGGGGACCACATCACTGCTCTGAGCCTGGGAAGGTATGATGCAGTGTTTTGCCACACAGGGAACACATTGTGATGGGCTGGAGAGCTTTTTCTCACAATGGGTTCACATGCATGTCATGGCCTGATGGTGTCACGTAGTGTGTCAGGAGAAGCAGGTTGGCATGAAAAATGAGTTTTGCAATATGTCCTCTATTCTGTTTATTCAATTTCCAAAGGGACCTGTATGAATGAGGATACAATTTCATGGAAATTAAAAATATATATATATTTATATATATGTAATAGATAACCCACTCTTAGGTGTGCGGTCACGCTTTGGTATATACTGCCTTGGGTGGTTGATACACCAAGGCATGCTTATATCAGGCACATTTGCACACCTAAATCGATTACTATCAAATATCAAAATAGCCACAAATATTTGGGCAGGGGGAGGAGGTACAAAAAGTAGTCCCCATCTGACAGAGATAAATGTTTCATTTTGTAGGTTATTTGGCCGATCCTGCCATAATTGTGATGGGTTTGAAGTTAAAGGTGGTATTTATCTGGTTGATTCTGCTGTGTGCTACACTCTAATCTCTTTTAGTTTTATTTCTGTACTGTAGCGTGATCAAACAGTGTAAACTGTATGTAAAGTGCTAGTGGCGGAGGTTCAAAAACAAGGAATTTTATGTCCAGAAACTATGCCATCTCCATTTTTATGTTATTGTTATTCATTTTTTTTTTAAAGAAGCCTCCGACTGTAATGGGGGCTGAGCGAGCGAGTCATTCATCTCTGTATTGTAGCGTGACCGAGTGGCTTTATTGGCAGTTCAGGACATGCTGGCAGAGCATGAAAAGAAGGTATTTTACTTCCAGACACTGTGTAAACTCCTTTTTATTTTAAGGTTCCTCACATTTCTGCAGAAGGAAGCTGCCGACTATAGAAAGCAGAGAGTGAGTGAGTCAGCAACTTCAGAAGGGGTGACGGAAGCTTGAGCGAGAGTTGCTATAGCAACAACTCTTGCTCATGCTTCCGTCTATGCTTCTGAAGCCAGCGACTCGCTCGCTGTCTGCTCTCTACTGTCAGTGGCTTCATTTTGCAGAAATATGAGGAACCTTAAAATAAAATAGAGTTTACACAGTGTCTTGAAATAAAATGCCTTCTTTTCAAGCTCTGCCAGCATGTCCTGAACTGCCAATAAAACCACTCGGTCACGCTACAATACAGAGATGGATGACTCGCTTGTTTAGCTCCCATTACAGTCAGAGGCTTCTTTAAAAAAAAAAAAGAATAACAGTAACACAAAAACAGAGATTACATAGTTTTTTCGGAGACAACATGGTTTGTTTTAAATGTCTGCCTGCAATTTCTTTGCCATTTTTAGCTTTGCTCAGTCAGTGCATACTAGAGCTAGAAAAGTGAATGTGATTCCACCATGATACAGCGTGAAAATAGCAGGATCAACTAGATAAGTTTTGTTTTTTTAATGAGTTTTTGTTTAACAATTATGGCAGGATCAACCAGATAATTGTACATAGTGTGAGGCAGCTATACAGACTTTAGTTAGAGCTGTGTGGGGGCAGCTATATACAGCACATTTTAGTTACTGCTGTGGGAGCCAGCCTGTGTGTGTTTGTGTGACAGCCTGTGTGTGCCAGGTGTGGACAGATCTCACTGCTGGTGAGAAGGTTCTGTGGGTTGGAAAGTAGTTCAGGCATGCGGTCGTAATGGGAGATGTGCGGTTTTTGGGAAATAATGACGGTCATGCGATGCATTCTGTCCAGTCATGTTAGTGGCATTTCTATGATCTTACCATCCTATTTTATAAATATATATACATATATATATATATATATATATATATACACACACACACAGTATATCTCTCACTATATATATATATATATATATATATATATATATATATATATATATATAGCTAAAATGGGTAGGAAAATTGTTGCTCTTTTATTGGACCAGCTCACCACATGACCGTGCAAATATCAAGTACGACCACACACCTGCACTTTTACCCCCCTCCAAAACAATTTTGACATTTTATAAGATAGATAAACCACTCTGAGGTGTGCAGTCACACTTTGATATCATACGCCTTGGGCAGTTGATGCACACCAAGGCGTGCGTATATCAGAGTAGGTATATCTATTACATATATTTATATATATGTGTGTATATATATATATATATATATATATATATATATATACACACACATATTTGTATGCATGTTAAATATTGCACATAAATATATAAGTGATACACAGTGGGGACCTCATGAGAAACATAGACAGCATGAGTATTGAAATACCTTGTTTATCACACAAGGTCCCCTCTGCGTATTTCATTTATGCAATAGGCTAGGACCTTAATGGATTGATATATATTTTTTTTGCTTTTTTAGGCATCAAATTATTTCTATAAGTCTGTCATTTTTTGAACTAGTGTTAGTATGCTTTTCCCCATTCTGATTGCTATAACCATTGCCATGGAAGTGCAGTCAGGATGACAAGCTGACTCTTTGATGTGGTAGTTTGTTAGTGCCACAGAACTTCCACAGAAATTACAAACCACTGCCGCAGAAGTTCTGCGGCAAATGGTAATCTTGCTGCAGAACTTGGTCCCAATGTGCCGTAGAAAAGTAGGGACCTTGGGTATATCGCAGGCAGACATACTACCAGAACCTCACTGAGGGGAAATGCATTGCTTGATTATGGCTGAAGAAGACCACAATTGTGGACCTGTGCCAAGAACTCAGAGGTGATCTCCAGAGCATAACACAGAGAGGCAATGCAATACCTCTGGAGGTGAAGGTGAGCACAGTACTCTGTGTCCTAGCAAGTAATAGTTTCCAGACCCTGAGTGGTGATACTGTGGGTATTTCTTAGCCCTCAGTGTCAAGGTGCCTGAATCAGGTTCTGGAAGCACTGGTACACAGGGCACACAAGAGCATCAAGTTCCCCAATGATGCACAGCAGCAGCAGGTAGTGAAATGGGTCTTACAGCATTGCTGGCTTCCCATGTGTGCTGGATGCAATAGACTGCATCCATCTTACAATAAAGGCACCAGCAGCTGAACAGGAAGCCTGCATTAACAGGAAGGGGTACCACTCCATGAATATATAGGTGGTGTCTGACAGTCAGTGCTGCATCCTCGATGTAGTCACCCAGTATCAAGGATCATGCCATGATGCAGACATATACAGGCACAATGGATTGTGTCAGGCATTTGAAAGTGGAACCGTTCAGGATGGATGACTCCTAGGTAGGTGCAGGACATGGACACAAGGACAGTGGTAACCTACAGGGTCTGCCATGGTAGGTGCACATATAAGGCACAGCATGCGCACTGTCCATCCCTATGTATAGATTCACAGATGAGCCATGCAGTTGGGGGCATAGATCCACAGTGAAAATTGTACAGTGACACTGTCATGCAGCCCAGGAATAGTGCACTGTGGATGATGCAGGTGGCATGATAGCCAGTGACATGGTCTAGCATGTAATGTATGTGGTGTGCCATCATGCGTATATCAGGTGGCCCATGGGTGGCCATGCTGGGATCTGTGATGGCACAATTGAGAAACCCAGCTAAGTGTGTGACATTCCTGTGTCTGGAAGTTGGCAGGGTAGATTCACACTGACATGATTAGGATGTGCTGGCAGGAGTAATCATTGTTTTTACTCTTCACCGGTGACAGTGGATACCCTCAGCAACCATAGCTGATTACACCAGTCAGACACCCTGAAACTGGGGCACAGATGTGCTTCATCGAGGCACACACATCAACTTGGCCCATAACTGAGAGGTCAGTCAGGGTGCTGACGAAGTGGTTTAACTGCCTCGACAAGTCAGGCGACGCCCTGCAGTAAGCACCGGCCATGGAATGCAGGAAATTTATTGCTTGCTGTATTCTCCATAATATTGCATTAGCACACAGAATCACCATGCCTGTGATGGAACTGGCTTCAGGTGAGGATCTGGAGGTTGGAGAAAAGGAAAAGTGGTCTGACAGAAGGATGCAGGTGAACCCACAGACCCAAACGACAGTGGCAAGACATCGTATCAGAGCCCCCACGATCATCAGTCACATCAGCCGAATACACAGCAATACCAGTATGTAGCACACTCCAGGCAGTGTGTGGCACACACAGGGAACTGTGAAGCTCTGCACAGGACAGAGGGCAATAACCAGCTCACAGCAACCCTTATACCAATGCAATCATCATGTCGGCATGGGAATAGCAACACTGACAACACAGCAGTGGTGCTGTGACCACAGTGCCAGTGTGAGGATGTGGATGCCACAGTCAACCACAGCACAGTATGGACAGCATCACGGGACATGTCATTGATATGACCAAATGATATGGACCTGGTCCCAGCAGCAGTGATGCAGAGGTGTGGCTGCCAGGGCTACTCACAGGCAATGGTAGCACTGTAACATGGAAAGTTCCCATCGCCTGTGTGCAGTTCTAGGTGGCAGGGTCATGCCTGCAGGAGGACAGCAGTCAGCAGAGACTAGGGTGTGATGTAGTGCCATTGTTGTATGGCAGTCACCTGGTACTGCATGGGAAGGAGGCTGGCAGATGGGACCCACCACCTGCAATTAGTGAACTGATGGCCGGGGCAGGCACCTGTGCAACACAGTCCTGGATACCACATGCCACATGAAACACATGTCTGTGTGCCAGTTGGGATGCTGATAGAAGCAAGCAAGCATGAGGCCTACCACTGCCATGGTGGGTGTGTCAGATGGATGTGAGCTGTGGAGTGGTTAGGGGGATGCCATAGGCATGTACAAGCTGGGGCTGGCAACCCCATTGCCATTCAACATGACGGTAGCAAACATACAAACCACCCCTGACAGAGGTGCACAATGCCTAACACGTAACATGCCCCCCATCCCCATTCTGGGTAAACAGGGTAGTGGTGTAGGACATATGGAAACTGCCCCATGTGGATGGACATGAGAACTCCAGTGCATCAACAGGAGTGGGTGGGATGGAGCAGGGCCAGCGTTGGGTGATGTGTGAGGTAGGCTGTAGAGAAAGGGTGTGGTTGGCTGCAGGGGAGTGCTGTACAGACAGGCTATGCCAGCCTGAAAGCTGTATGGGGCCTTTATGTGCAGTTAATGAGCAATATATGTTATTATGTAGCATGACAGTGCAAGGGAATGACCGCCACCCACTGCATGAAAAAATTGTGTATTTTTCCCGCAGGCTGCATTGACCACTGAAAATTACACATGTTGCAACAATATTGTGTTGCCTGCATCTCCATGCATCTGACTTGATCTGGGTCCTTGCAGCATGGAAAACACAAGCCTGAGCAGTATACACATGGGCAGAACAGCACAGCACATGTGTACATCTGTGTGTAACAAGCCCATGGAGGATAACTATTCCACAGGCTGGAAATGACATCTTGGAGTAGAGCACCAAATACTGCAATTATGAGATGGTCCTGCTCATCAGTTTGGCAGAGCAGTGGTCCAGGATACTCATGCCACCTGAGATCATTAGGACCACACCCCGGGCATGGGGCAGGGTGTAGCTCATAATGTCACCAAACTCCAGTGACAGTCGGGCATTAAAAAGAACATATCTTAGCTCAAGCATATAATTTTTTTTTAGGTTGAATAGCCTGTCTTGGAGGGTGAATGACATGCATGAACATTTGCAGACCATGGCCAGGGATGCAGATGTAGAGATGCGTGGTGGCCGCCATCATCAGACAGGTATGTGCTGGCATAAACATCTGCTATAAAAACATGCAGAACCATATAGAGTGACAGTAGTGCACTCATTGTAATCTGTATATTCCCTATTCTGTCTCCATAAGAGCCCAGGCATCGGCACCCTCAGGGTGACAACCCCAAGCAGACAGCGAGGAGGGACAGGTGAGAGAAGGAGAAGACAGACCAGGACCCAGTCAGTCAGGTAGGTCATGTGACATGCACAGTACAGGCCACTGGGCCAGTTACCCAAGGTCATTGCATTTATGAACCACCTACAGAGGCATGGCCCAAAGCGTGCCAGGATATACCACCTGTGGTGTGAAACCAAAACAGCTGTCCCAGCAGGAGTCTTACAGCCCTGGACCTATGGTGGCTGCAACTACAGGTGTGTACCAACATGCCATGACAGAGGACATACATGATGCTTGGGGTCATCCCCTCCAGCAGATGCAGGAAGGGCAACGGGGAGAGAGAGGGTTGGCACCTCTCACAGCAGTGTGGGTTGCACACACATCCAGGCTAAGGTGGGGGATGTGGGCACACCAAAACCACTCCCAAAAGATATAATTCAGGCCACATACAAATGCCCAGACTGAGACGATGATGGGGGTGTCAGCTGGGTACATGAATGATGGTGATACACACACTATCAGGGAACATCTAGGGCACAGGGCAACAACACCCATATCAATATCATGTCTGGTGTATGAATGTGTAGGCCACATATATGTGGCCAGTGTGTTCAGGAAACCAGGTCATGTGGCCCCAGGACTTAGTAACTATGTACCAATGCAATGTGTGTACCCCATGGCAGTCTGAGGACACACTCACTAACAACAACCAATCATGGTGGCAGACATGAACAAAGTGAATTGAAAGCGGTTCCTAGGCATATCCATGCCACACATGTTCACTGGGCTGTTTGGGCCACACAATTTACATAGCACAATGGTATACACCTGCTGTGATGGTGGCCAGTGTGTATCACATTGTTGTTGCCTGAGAAGCCCAAATGTGGTATCCTGAAGATAGGCACTATGAGCCATATGGGTACACACATGACTGACACCATAGTGGCATGGACATAATTCCTGAGGGAGGGGGTGGATAACACACAGGGTAGGATGATGTGGTACATTGTCCCCATGCCTTTATGAAGCCCAGTGATAACCTCTGTGGTGCGCATATGTTCCACGGAACATGGTTAACACCACAACACAGACCTCTGCTGCATAACCTACAGCTGTGTGGTGCAACACAGGTACACATAGCTGCAGCGATGGTCCTGTGGCTGTAGTAGGTCAAGGCAAGACTTTCGGATGCAGCCGGGAGGCCCACTCCAAACACAGCCCATGGTGTGTTGGATGCTATCAGACACTGTGCCAGCATTCTGCATACCTTGACATGACATACTGCAGCCATGCCACAGTGTGTGTCATGTTAACACCTCTGCATAGGGGTGTATGGTGGCTGGGCAATAGTCACTTTCCTAAGCCACTGTGAATAGAGGTGAAATATGCATGGCTGACAATGACACATATCCAGTGCATGGTACATACAGTGGCCATTGGTGCCACAGTAACGGCATACCACAGCAGTACCAACACAGCTGCAACAGGCTTCTTAGCCATGTGTTACATGCTGGCCACCATCACAGCCAGTGTACTCCACTGTGCTATGTAAACTGTGTGGCCCAAACAGCCTAGAGTACATGTGCATGGATATGCCAAGGAATCATTTGCAATGCACTCCGTGCATGTCTATCACCATGATTGTCTGTTTTCAGAGGGTGTGTCCTCAGACAGCCATGGGAGTACACATTGCACTGGCACATGGTTACTCAGTCCTGGGGCCACATGCCCTGGTTCCCTGAACATTGGCCACACACATGTGGCCTACACGTTCATACTCTAGACATGATATGGGTGTTGTTGCCCTTTGTCCTAGGTGTTCCCACAGTGCACACACACTGACATGGTGCAGACATCTGCAATGCAATGTGTACATTGGACATGTGACTGTGTCAACCAACTGCCAATCCATTCAGGGGCCTTGTTCCAATGCAGGACCCATGGGACATGTAAATAGGGCACACACCTTGCCACCTGCAGGACCGTGTTCCCAGACGAGTCCCACACACTCGTCTAAGGACATAGCCCAAATGCCTCTAAACCACAGGATGCACATTGGCCAGTATCAGATGCCTTATCAGGCAGGTGGGTGTATGATGCCCCCACAGTGACATGCTGCCTGTGCCTCATGCCTGTTCACATGCTGTATGTCACCACAGCATACCCAGCACTGCACCCACCAAGTTAGTCACTGCGTGTTTTTCCACATATGTTGGCATTTGTTGTCAGAGCCAAAGGCTATAGCATTATGCCTGACATGGTCAAGGCAATTCTTTCTTTCTTTTTTTTTTCTCAATTCTTTTTCCCTCCGGTCATGGCCCTGAAATTCTCTATCAGGCAGCCCATCCACTGTCCTGCCCACCCGTGAGTCCCGAACTGTGCTTCCTCTCTCCCCTCCTCACCGATGCCAGTACCCCCGGCTAACCCTATCCGGGGGAGGGTCACCCTCCACCCACTTGGGGTGCTCTTACATGTCTGACTCTGGCATCGGATGAGGGGGCTGGGTAGGAAATCGAAGGCCAGTCAAGGAAACTCAGCATTGGGCATGGGGGAAAGGTGCTGTCGCCTGATCCTCCGCACCGGGTTTTTCCTGTGTTCTGTTCCACCCACTCCCTCCATGCGTGTGCACACCCTGATACTGTAAGGCACACGGCAACCCTGCCTTACATCGGGCATGCTATTACTTGCAGCCCACGCTACTGTGGCATCACTGTTCTCCACCAGGGGCCGCCGGAACACCAAGCTCCCCAATGCCCTCTGCCCGGTACTGGAGAGCAGCCCTATGGGCCCTCAATCCAGTTCCTGCCCTGCTGATCCCTGGCTCCCGAGCTTGCTCCCAAACTCGGGTCGCCAGCATGGCACGAGGTGTGGCATCCAGCACCTCAACCCTCAGTGCCACCAGGCCGGTGTAAAGGCAATTGTTGATGCCACTCATTGTGTCCCAGCCACTACCACATTTGCCCCACGATGCCCAATGTCCAGCACATCTAGTGTGCATGCCTTTCATATGGTAGGCCTCATGGCACAATGATTCGCATGGTAGCAGGTTGTGCCATGCTGTGGAACATTGTGCAGAGTGCTGCACACAAGCATCAGGCATCAATGGCAGTGGAAAGGGAACCATCCATCCCATGAACACCTTCCTAGGCTGTGAGCATAGCTCCTGTGTTTCTGCAGGGACACTGTGTGTGTGGGGCTGCATCTGCACACTGCACATCACAGGTGCTTGGTGGGGTTGTGGACGTAGCAGTTGCATGGCCATCCCGTGCCCCAGTGGCATGGCCATTTGGTGCACCAGATGTTTGGGGTTTTGAGTGGTGTTTGTCACAGGCTGACTAAGCAGTCAATTATGCCAGGTTATCCTGAGCATGCACATTGACACTGTGTTCTCTGATGTGTTGTAGGTGTCAGAGGGACTGCTGAAAGGGCACATGTGGCATGCACAGGACAGTGGGGTGCACTGAAATGGGCTATGAGATGCCTTAAGAGGACTGAGGCCTGGGCCTATGCTGTGAGGAGATGCACCCAAGTAGAGTGGACAGTGGCCCAGTCAAGAGATGTACCTGTTTAGCAGTGGGGGTCCCCAGAGGCCGGTGAGGGGCAACAACCAGTACCCAGTGGCCCCATCACACAGAATGGCAGTGACAGTGCTCCACATGTGCAGGTCATGGAAGCCTCGCATGATGTGGACATACTGGAGGTTGAGGAGATGGGTCTTTTGAGGCAGGACATGTGGATCCACCAACTGAGCCTGTACTGGATGAGGTGTTTTGTTGTTAATCTGCTTCTTCTGCTCCCCCCATTTTGTAGTTAATGTTTTAATGTTTTTTTCTTAAAGGAAACAATATGTGTTGTTATGCATCTGGTGTCCATGTGTCTTTCACCTATTTGTCCACCATGGATGGTGGTCCATGTCTCATCTGTGCAGTCCATGAGTGTCATGCGGGTTGTGAAATGATACAGTGTTTATACTGTGTACTTCTGCATTGTGTTGGACAACTCCCCCTCCCCCTGTGTTACCCACCTCCTGACCATAGGTTATTCACAGGTGAATTGTATGAATGAATTGTGGGTCAATAGCAGCTACACTCTGGTGACATAACAGCCCACCACTGTGTTATTGCAGATGTCCTTCACTCGAATTGTGTATGCTCATTGTATGGCTCTTGGTAATGTGGTCATAAAGGTGTCCATGGGCTCTGTGTGCATAACCCTCATATCCATGGTGTGCCCAACATGGTGTCCTCTATGTGGGATGTCCGTCCTTTGGGGTTCTCTTCCTCCACCTTGTGTGCACCTCCTGTCCCTCTGCACCACCTGTTCCTTGGTTGTCCACTTCTGAATGTCAGTTGTTGTTGTTCCCAGATGTTGTCCGTGAGCCTTGATCATGGACTTCTGGGAATGCCCAATAGCTGGCAGTGTTCTGGGGGTGGGTGTGTCAGCTGCTGTTCCTGCACATCCACTGTCCTTTGGCTTCCTTCCTCATTTCCTGAGTGGTGAAGCGGTTGGCACAATGGGTTCATTGGCGATGGTGTCTTGTGGTGCAGGATCCTCTGTGGCCATAGCTATGTCCATGGTGCTATTCCATTTACATCTGGTGCATCCAACATCTGTTGTGTCAACCTGTGTTGTTGTGGAATGCACAGCAACTGCTGAGTGACCTGAGGGGTCAGTACACCCCATGAACCCCTGTGTTTCCATGGCCTGGCCACTACTTTCAATGGCATGAAGGGCCTGTGATGTTGTTGGCCATCGTGTCTCACTAGTATCATGGTTTGGGTCAACTGCTCTGGTGGTGTTGGTACTGCTTTGAAGTTCTGATTTCAGTCCTGCAGCATGTAGCTTATGTGGGTTATGCACTCTCCGGTGTGATAGCTTACTTTCAGTGCACAGTGTTGACATTGGTGATTGGGGCTACCAGGTTGGTGTCCAGGGGTACAGAGAACCATGCTGTGCTACCTGAGTACCTGTGGCCTGTTTGCTCGGGTTTCATGCTGGTGGGGATGGCACCATTTTGTTGATGTGGGCTATACCCCTCAGCAGTGACTGTGGCAGGCAGGGCTAGGGTGGTTTGTGGTTGTTCTCCACTGCACCTGTTGCACTGGGCTGTGGTATGCTGTGTTGCTCTCTGTGCTTTGCAGATGTTCCTCTCACATGCTGTAATCATGGCCATTGTGTGTCATGTGTACCTGTCCTCCTGTTGTTGGTGGACTCCAGGTGGTCCCATTCCCCTGTTCCTAGTGGTACCCCATTCATACTGACCTATCGTGGCCATATGCGCATTGCCATGGAATGAGTGTTGCCACTGTTTACCATGCATTTGTGTTTTGGCCAGCTTCATGTTTTCCATGGTGCATGCTCCCCTCACCACCATACACCTGTGGGCCATACATGTGTGGACCAGTTGACATTTGCCGTTGTTGACCTACATGGCCTGGGTGATGGACTGCAGGGCACCTGCCATGGCAGTGATGACATTGGTCTGGGTGTTTGGTTGCACTACACTGTGATCCATCACTACCACCAGTAGATCCATTGCATCTGTCTACCTCTGAGCACACACCTGTATCCCATGCAGGATGGTGGTGAGACCTGCATGATGTAACATACTATCCTGTATATATGCCTGCACAGCATCGTGCAAGCCCATGATGATGCCCTCAACATGGCTGTGTTGTGCTACAGTAGTGATGTTTATTTCCCTGTAGGGTTGCATGTATACCTGCTACCTCACATTGTAGAGCCTCCTGTGATTCCATGACATCGTGGCAGTACCTGCTCAGGTTGTCTTTCAGTAAGTGTTGCAAGTCAGGGACTACTGGTTGTGGTTTTGGTGACTGCCTGCCTGGCTGATGGTTCTGCGCTTTCACCTTGTATGCTGTCCACATTGCCTATGTCCCCACCATCACTGGATTATACAGCATTGGTGACATGTGTTGGCCCTGTGGTGGCGTCACTTTTGGTGCTGTGCTGCACATTGTGTGTGGGGGTACTGTGGCCACTGGCATCCAGGCCCACTTTGGTTTCCTCCAGTGTCCCATCAGACCCCTCTGAGGACTTGGTGTTTGTGTCCCCCTTCTCCACGTGGTGGGGGCTGCTCCTGGGAGGCCATGATTCTGCTGGTTGATATGCTTCTGGTCTGCATACTGCTGATACCTGTGGGGAGATAAAACATGCAAGGCTGGTGTCTGTGCTACAGGTCCATATCAGTACATTTCTGTTCTAGGCATGCAGTGTATGATTCAGTGATGTTTGATGCCACCACTGTTGGAAGGTGGCCGGTTGCGACACATGCTGCCTGCTGTGCTATACCCACCAAGGCTGCGGTGTTGGGACACTGCGTGTCCTTTTGTCCCCTCTGCTCTATATTCTGGTCATCATGTGTGCATTCCTGACCCGACTGCCCAATTTTTGGGGCATTTTCCTGACTGGCCAGCTGACTGGACCCTCCAACAGTGTCCCTTATTTTGTGCAAGCAGCTGCTCATAGGACACAGTGGTGTGCAGATGGTTGTGGGCTGCCCATCGTACCTTTCAATGGCTGCTACCCGAATCTTGCTCTGGCATGTTGGTGGCCTGTGCTGCATGACCAGCACACGTTGACATTGTGGACATTGAAGCCATCTGTTGCCTTGCTGTGGGGCTCAGTGGTGGACAGACTGTGCCCCTTATAAGTGTTTAGTATGGTCCACTATGCTGCTGGCAGGCCACTTTGACAAACCGGATTGAGCACCTGCAGGCTGCTCTACCTGGCCTGCTCACTCCCCAACAACCACACATTGCACGTGCTGCAGTGCAACATCCTATGTTTGCACACCGTTTGTTTACTGTGAGCACAACACACAGCACCGTACACCTTCATGCACTATTCCCTATGTCTGTTACCAGTGGCACCCCCTTGACTCATGCATGCAATGTGTGTCATTTTCCCAACTGTTATAGAACATGGCTTGGGTGACACCCTTCAGAGTCTTCAGCCCTCTGCATCACACACATCTGCTGACACCACATCAGTCACAGGGTGTGGCATACACTGTGCTCTTGAGTGCAGTTTACACTCGATCCTGCCAACAGATGTGTGCACAGATGTCACTGGGCCATGTGACAGCTGTGGCCCAGGATCAGCGCTCAGTATAGCTCTTCTTCCTTAAGCTATGCTCTACCTTCTCTCTGGAACAGGATCCAAAAGTCTTTAAGACTCTCACAGTTTGTTAATCTGGCATCCTTCAAAACATTGATTCATCACCTATTGGTGGAAACATGTAATTGCTTCCACAGGGATTATCACCCTTTTCCTGGTTATCCTTCTCTGTGCCTATTAACTTGTAATGAGAATCAACTTAACCTCCTCCCCTTACAGACTTTATCTGTGTTTTTGTATCTACTCTAGACCATAACTGTTTTGTGTGTATTACTCTACCTTGCACTTCTTCTGCACCCTTCCCTTCATTTTACCCCTACCCAACCTAGTTCCCTCTTCACCCACACCTCCCCCTGCCTGTGTGCATACTTCCTTATCTCCCATCTCCTTGCCACTCCCCCTTTATCTCAACTATTCTGGATCTCCTACTTACTTTTATTCTGCATCTCTGACTACGTGGCTGTAAATATTACTATTTATGTATATATTGTATATAATTGTTTGTAATGCTGACTTGTTTGGTTCTATGCTTTATAGCATACTGCATATCATCACTGTATTATCACTACTATGCCCCTACCCATTCTTCCATGCTCCTATTGATTACTATTAATCCTGGTGCTATGTCCACCCAGGATCACCTTGTAAATGAGTTTTCCTCAATGGTGTTTCTCCTGGTAAAATAAAAATTAAATGATTGAATGATTGATTGATTGATTGTTTGATTGTGTAACATCACTCTGCATTCCCTCCCGCCCAGGTGATCTCACAATGCGATACCAGACTGTGCAGGATATGCCATGGGTTGTAGCTCACATACCTGTGCTGTGGCAAACCACATACTTCCATATCCACAACACTGCTGTGTGCATTGCACACATTTGTGTATGCCACCCTCATGTTTGTGCAGCTAAGCGTGCCCTGTCTGCTACACATATTCCATTTGTGGCACTGTGTTATCCCTGTGCTACATGGCAGTGTGGGTTCCTTTGCATGGTGCATGGATACATGGTTGTGCTGCCTCTATTGTAGAGCATTCCCATTTTAACATTGTATATTACATGCATCTCGTGCCTTCTCAGCTGTGCTGCCTCCACAGGCCCCCAGCTGTTTTGCCTACATCCCTATTTTAATGTGGGGTTAACCACATTTCTCTATTGCATACCTTTCAACCTTTTGCCTCATATATCAGGGAACAAGGCTTAGAAAAGTCAGGGACAAAGATTCAAAATCAGGGACACATCTTAGAAAATGATAATATTCACTCAGCTAACAGAATGTAATGTAAGATGCATTTTCTGAAGGAGAAGAAGAAGAAGCCTGTAACTGTAATGTTTGACATTATTTTTTGCTTACAATCCTCACTGTTCAGTCACAATAACACAAATTTTAATGGGGACAGAGGAACATTTTAGGCAAAATCAAGGATGTCCCTGAAAATCAGTGACAGTTGAGAAGTATGCTCTATTGCCCTGCATTGCCATCCTTTGTGTCCCCGACATGTACATACCTGCTGCACTTTGCAGCAGGAACAGGTCGAGCTTTCTGTTACCTCCTATGGTGCAGATGCTCAGGTGGGATGCCACATAATCTTCCTTGCTACTTAGTGGTCTCATCTGGCTTGGTTCCCCCCATGACAGTGGTGCAGCATCGATTGTGTGCCAGTTTATCCTTTGACATCCTTCTAATGTCATGATACTGTACCTCTTTTGGTGCCAGCCCTTTCAGACCCCTTTTACCAGTGAACAATTGCTGTCTCATTTTGGGGATTCCCTTAGTGGCCACTTTTTTGTCACTCTCTGGCATGGACCCGCTGTCCTCCTTAGTGAAAACTGAGCAAACGTAGTCATTCAGGATTGTGATATTTATCTGTCCTACTCTATCAACCTACCCCCCTCAACTAGTCTTACGATTCCCCCACCTTTTTTCCTTTATTCACTAATATATCTGAAAAACTGTTTTTCTCTGTGCCTGAGCCCCTCCATGATATGCAGCTTTGTGTCTGCTTTGGCCTCCCTAATGGCCCTCTTTGCCTCCCTATTTTTCTGTAGATATTTCTCCCATTTTACCTCCCCCCTGCTTTTCCTTGCATTTATAGAAGGCATTCTTTTTGTCCCTTACCACTTCCCTGATCTTTGTTGAGATCCATAGTGTCCTCTTAAACCTGTTTTTCTTTGTTACTGTTCTTATACATACTTTAGATGCCTCAAGGATGGCCCCTTAATTACCCCATCTCTCATCCACCCCACCTATGTCCTGCACCCATACTAATTTATTCCTGACCAGTTTTCTCATCCAATTGAAGTCAGACTTTCTAAATTCAAGGACTTTAGTTGTCGATTGTGGCTTGCTGGCCCTGAGGGCCAATTCAAACCAAACAGAGTTATAGTCGCTGTTCACCACCAACTCTCCTACTTCCACCACTCCAACCATCTCTGAGTTGATGAGCACCACATCAAAGACTACAGTCTGCCTGATGGATTCCTTAACTAGCTGCACCGGTAGACAGTCTTGGAAGGCATAAAGCAAGGCCTGACTGCTGGTGCACATGACCACCGGGACCTCCCAATCGATGTTTGGTAGGTTCAGGCCTCCTACCACCACTATATCCCCCTTTGCTAACCCCTCTTTCAAGTTCCTCTATAAGTTCTCTCTCCCTTTCCTCCCCTTGCCCTGGAGGCCTATATATCACACCCAAGCATACTTTCCTGCCTGAGGCTGCCATGAGTTGCATCCATACTGACTCAGCCTCACCGCTGCTACCCCTAATGCACCCATCTTCTACCACCTCGATGCCTTTCTTGACAAAAAGGGCAACCCCTCCCACTCTACCAGTTCCTCTATCCCTCCTGAACAGGGAATACCCAGGAACCATCATCTCCCCATCTCCCAGTCATTATTTGTGGCCCACATTTCCATGATGGCCACAAGGTCCTCCTCAGTGTATGCTATCATTGCCTTGAACTAGCTGAGTTTGTTACCTTGGCTTCTAGCATTAAGGCATACCCTTTCCATCTGACTCTTGTGCTTACTTTGCTACTGTGCTTCTGTGCTCCATGTTTTCTCCCACCCTTGTTGGGGCTTTTTTCTCTTTGTTTTATCCATTACTACTGCCCATTCCCTTGATTCTGTAAACACTACTGCTATCTTTGTACCGTCTTTGTTGCTAGAGTCCCCTGGATGTGGGGAAGTACTATCTAGGGTCCCCTTCTGCTCACCATGCACCACGGTTAAGCTAGACCCAGACTTCCTCGTAGTAAGTTTAAATGTCTGATATACTATAGCTGTCAAACTTCTGCCTCAATGCCCTGGCACTCTCTCTCTTTCTCTCTCTCTGTCTCTCATCAGGTGAAGACCTTCACCTTTGAAGAGTCTTCTGTTCCAAAAGTTCCCCCAGTTCTCTACAAAATGGAACCCCATGTCTCAACACCAACTCTAAAGTTAACTATTAAAATCCTCTATTTCAGCACTCCTTATCCTATCCTGCCTTCCTTCCTGCCCCACACAGGGAGGACTTTGGAAAAGGCCAGGTAGGCTGAGTGTACCACCAGTCTGTCCCCCAATCTACAGAAGTTTCACTTCACTGTCTCCACTGACTGGTTTGCTAGATCATTTGTAGCCAGGTGTACCAGCACCCCCCCGATCCCAACAATCCCTGTTCATCATCCTCCCTATTTTGTTTAAATTCTGGATGGCTGACACTCCAGGCAGGCATCAGTCCATCCCCTTCCCATCAGACCCCACCTCTATCATCCTTTCAACCAACCACCCTATTCATTGAGTCCCCGACCACTAGGACATTCCTGGCAGCCTTGCCCCCCCTTGGGTGCCATGAGGTTGTCCTGCCCTTTCCTCTCAACTGACCCAGAGTCCTCCCTGGCAATGTCAGGTGCCTGAACCTCATCCAGGGGAGTAAAGTGATTTGTGTCTGGAAGGCACTGACTAGATAACATCCTTATGGCTACCCCTCCTCCCATTCCTGTGCCTCACCACTCTCCATTCCTCTGGATCCTTGGGTCTCTGGAGGAGTGGAGGTGTGGATGGTGAGCTCCTGCTGAGCTGAGCACACAGCTGAGATATTTCTACCCTTGCTGCTACCAGCTGAGCTTGGAGCTCTGCTATAGTCCTACAGATGGTGCAGTGTCCCCTCCTCCAGAGCATATCCCAGGAGAAAAGTGCCCCACAGTCCCTACAACTGAGCACCTTCCCTTTGAACCCCATCCTAAAAAGATCTGTATTAGTGAGAGAGAAACTTAACTTAAAATAAACATAGTTTAAATTGTAATGCACACCCAGATGAAATACTCCCTTAACCTTGATTAATTTAAAGAAACAGTGCATCGAAAGGTTGTAATTTTGCAGTCACCTGTGATTTTAGTTTAGTCACATGCCACTTGATGTCTGTTTTAAGTTATTCTTAGGATTTCCTTCAGTTCTTTATTATTTTTATTACTTCAATAAAAATTGTAATTAGTTTGCACAAATTAATGTACTGCCAGAAAAGTCACATGAAGAAATCAAACATGTCACATGAGTTAATTACAAAATAATAAAGAACAGAAGGAAATCCTTAGAATATCTTAAAATGGACATCAATCAGCATGTTACTAAATTAAAATCACAGGTGCATAAATTATAACTTTTCATTGCACTGCTGCTTTAAATGTTAAAACAAATAAGAAACAGAATTTACAGAACACTTTGTTTTCTTGAATTTTATTCCTAGTATTCTAGAACTCAGTAGACTGACTGAAATCAAACAACTCAGCTTGCTGCTACTTCTGAATCAATTTCAGAACCAGAACACAATGACAGAACAGTTGCTCTTAGCAACAGTCAGCAGCTGACAAATAAGTGCACTTATGATACTTTCTCACAAAAAAACAAACCAAAGAAAACAATTAGAAAGTTAAAAAATATCACCAGTACAAATCAGCAGCCCAGAGAGCCCGGGAGTGCATATGTGCGTCAGAAGGTTCTATGTTTAACTTATCCAAAACAGCCACCATGAAACAAAATCACAGCAATACACCATTCACAAGCTGCCACAACAGATCAGCAAATCCAAAAGAAATGACATATAAAAAGTCAAAGAAAACTCAATAAAATCTGATGTACTAGTGTGTATTAGGCATACATCAAAATTTATGTTTAACAAAATAACAAAAAAAAAAAACAAACAATAAAAAAACAGCCACCAAAGCAGAAAAATGCCCAGAAAAGATATCTAGTCTTCAACACAATGTATTTTCTCCTGTATATATGCTGTTCAGCTATTGTCTATGTTCCCCTTCCCCCAGGATGCATCTGGAATTGAGCATTTAGCATGCTCAGTATGCTTTCCTGGTTAAACGCTGAATAAATAAATAAATAAATAAATAAATAAATAAATAAATAAATAAATAAGATCGGACCCCACAAAAGGCACTCACATAAACTTAAAAAATATAGTAATGAAATTAACATCAGGTTTAACCAATCAAAAGAAATGTGATGACTGTCCTGATTCCCAGGCAACATCTATCAAATAAATTTTACACCTACCTAAAGACAACAATGTCCTCATTCACAATTGCCACAATTGATTTGAAAGAAAAATAATTTTAAATGTAAAACATAACGTAAATATCACTTAGCTCAGGGAGCTCCTCACAAACACAGCCACTCTGCATCTACCAGAATTCTAGAATAGATAGATAGATAGATAGATAGATAAATAGATAGATAGATAGATAGATAGATAGATAATGTAAGCCTCCTCTCTTTTGAGAGGAGCTTATGCTTCCTTAAGGGACCCCCTTCCTTCTTAGTTGCCCCCAGAGTTTAGGGATTTTTAGTGCTCTGGGGACGCAATCTCCTCTTGCTGCTGTTTGGTGGCAGCAGAAAGCAGGATTCTTAGGGTATAAATAGACAGGTTTAGCGAGATTCTGGGAGGAGTGTAGTGCCGTGTAATAGAGGAACACTGGTGGGCACTGCAGGGCAGTGTGAGGTGGGGATCTCCCCCTCCATTTTAGGCAGGCTAGCTTTACTGCAGCAATGAGACAGGTCCCTTGGGTAGCATCCATGGGAGGGCACAAGGAGAGGCAGTTGCAACCACTGGATTTTGGGTTCTGGGCTCTGGGGGTTGGAGGGAGGATTTTCACCATCAAGAAGGAGGTGCAGGATAGGTAGGCCCCAGGGTTCTGGGTTTATGCCCTGGCATCAAGTACTTTGTGTTTCTGGGTTACTGGAACTGCAGCTGGTTGTGGCAGGGCCTCTGTAGCTCAATGTGGCAAAGTGTCCCAGTGACACTGGTGGGGGGATCAGGGGGAACCTCTACCCATGTAAGGGCTTGTCTGGAAGGACAGGCCTCAGGCTGCTGGACTTTTGCTGAGTGGGCTGCCGAGTGACTTAGAGGTATCCCCTTGTGCTGGTTGCTCAGCTCAGGCAGCAGATGGAGTTTGAATGTACAGTGCCATTTTAGCTGCTGATACTGGGACCTGCTCACAGAAAGTTTTGGATGTTGGTGGAAGCCAGTAACATTTTGGGGAGCCAGGCAGAATAGGAGAGTGGCCTGGGGTGAAAGAATAATGGGGTATGGTGTCAGCAGGTTATTGCTGGTGCTGCACCATCCATGTCCCATGGGGCTGGAAGTGGGAGCCGGGGAATGGGTTAAGGGCAAAGCTGTATGTTTTCTGTGGGAGAAATAGAGGAAAACATGTGAGGCTGCATTGTTTAAGTAGGAAGCTCAGCAGGTACTTGTCAATGAATATGCCAGATGTTAACTGGAGCACCTTTGCTGCAGCCACATCCAAGAGCAAGGCCATTCTCGATGCCCTACAGGGGGCATGCCTCAGACAGCTAGTTTTGAAACCACTCTGGAGGGAGCAATCATAGACCTCATACTCTCAAATGGGGATGGAAAGAGGATCTCCAGTCTTGAAGTGGGTAGCCATCTGGGAACAAGTGACCACCAAACAGTGTGGCTCATAATAAACTTGGCTGTGGAGTCAAGCCATACAAAAGTGATGGACTGGACTTCAGGAGAGCTGATTTAGTCAAAATGGGAGACTGCCTCAGAAAAGCACTAGCAAAAAGGCAAGAAGGTGGGGTAGAGCAACAATGGGGAAACATCAAAACCACCATCACAGAGACAACAAGCCTTTGTGTGAAGCAAATAAACAAATCAAAACAAAAGAAAAAAAACACTATGGTTCTCAAAAGAAGTGGCAGGGAAGATTAGGGAGAAAAAGATAGCATTCAGGAAGTATAAGGAAACACAGAAGGAGAAGGACAGAGAACTGTACCAGTTAAAGCAGAACAAAGCAGGGAGGCTGTCAGAATAGCAAAGACCCAAACTGAGGAAAAGATAGCCAACTCAGTTAAGAAGGGGGGTAAAACCTTTTATAGGCACATTAGGGAGCAAAGAAAGACTAAGGCAGGGATACTGAGGCTGAATAAAGAGGAAGGTGGTTGGACAGAGTGTGACAGTGAAAAAGCAGGGATACTGAACTAAATCTTCTACTCAGTATTCACAATGGAAAAGCCGGAGGAGATACCTAATCCAGTCAATAGAAGCACTCTGGATAGGGGGGTTGATATTAGTCCTTTCACAGAAGAAAAGGTTCTGAAAGAACTCTTAAAACTGAAGGTGGATAAAGCAATGGGGCCTGATGGAATTCACCCCAGAATTCTAAAAGAACTAAGGGAAGAACTAGTAACACCAATGACTACCTTTTTAGTAAATCATGGGAGGATGGTGTGGTACCTGACGACTGGAGGAGGGTGGATGTGATTCTCCTTCACAAAAGTGGGAGCAAGACAGAGGCATTAAACTACAGACCTGTCAGTTTGACCTCAGTGATAGGGAAAATAATGGAATCACTTCTGAAGGAAAGAATTGTTGAGTACCTAGAGGCCAGTGGGGCACAGGACCCAAGGCAGCATGGTTTCACAGCAGGAAGGTCATGTCAGACAAATCTAATTGATTTCTTTGACTGGGTGACCAAAGTGGTAGACTAGGGAGGGACTGTGGACATGGCCGACCTAGACTTTAGCAAGGCATTTGACACAGTCCCGCACAAAAGATTAATAAACAAATTAGCAAGCCTGGGAGTGGGTCCCAGGGTGGTAGCCTGGGTAAAACACTTGCTGAACAACAGAACACAGAGGGTAATAGTAAATACAGTCTACAGTGAAGAAAGGGGGGTTAATAGTGGGGTACTGCAAGGTTCAGTACTGGGGCCAGTCCTTTTTAATGTCTTTATAAGTGACATTGCAGAGGGACTGGAAGGAAAAGTATGTCTCTTTGCAGATGACACAAAGATCTGCCACAGGGTTGATATGCAAGGTGGGGTGGAAAGGATGAAAAGGGACTTGGCAAGGTTGGAGGAATGGTCAAATGTATGGCAGCTTAGATTCAATGCAAAGAAGTGCAAAGTAATGCACCTGGGAAACAAAATCCCAGGGGAAAAGTACACAATGGGGGGTGAGATACTGACAACAACAAAATGGAAAGAAACCTGGGGGTAGTCATATCAGTTGACCTAAAGGTGGACCAACAATGTGAGAAGGCAGTAAGGAGGGCTGGGGGGATACTTGGATGCATAGGGAGAGGCATCACCAGTAGAAAACAGGAAGTTGTTAGCCCTCTGTACAGACAGTTGCCAAGACTACATCTGGAGTACTGTGTAGATTTCTGGAGACCCCATCTCCACAAAGACAGACAGGGTGAAGGCTATCCAGAGGAGGGCAACCAAAATGGTGCAAGGTCTGCACCAGAAGACATTTGAAGAAAGACTAGAGGAGCTTAAGATGTATAGCCTCGAGGAAAGGAGGGAGAGGGGGGACATAATAGAAACTTTCAAACACCTCAAGGGAATGAACAAAGTCCAAGAGGGTAGCATCTTTCCAAAAAAGAGATGTGCAAGAACAAGGGGGCAGAATTTTAAGATGGGGGGCAGCTCAGAGGTAATGTAAAGAAGTATTTCTTCATAAAGAGGGTTGTAGATGCATGGAACAGCCTTCCTGAGGAGGTCGTAGAGTCAAAAACTGTGGGGGAATTCAAGAATGCATTGGACAGACATAAGGCAATTCTAGTGGGGGGGTAGGAGGAAGTAGGCTGTTGGTTAACTAGGCTCTGCAGCTTATCTGTTAGGTAGAGAAATGGGCAGACTAGGTGGGCCAGTCGGTCCTTATCTGCCATCAGTTTCTATGTTTCTATCAGTGCCAGTTGGTAATCATGTTTGGAGCTTCATGGTCCAGGTTAAAGGAAAGGCCATGGTTGATCCTGGGGAAAATCTGTGCTGCAGTTTTATAAGCTGTTTAAAGTCCTTGCTCTGCCTTTGACTACTGCCAATTTTATCAGTATGCAACCCCCCCCTGCTACTTTACACAGTTAACTATGCCAGTACCCTTGACTAGGCACAGACTACTTCAGAAATTGGTACCATCCCTAGCTTTGGGAATGTATACCACCAGGCTTTATTACTTCCAGAGGTGAGAAAAAGGGGTGTGGGTGCACAAAAACAATAACTTATGACCAAGACCCAGGTCCTGAGTAGAGAACATTTTGCTAGGGCTATGCTAGACCTATACTTCTGGAGGGGTACCCAGTAACTCCACAAACAGGAAGCAATAATGTAAATGTCCAAACCCAAGCTGGGGTTCTAGAGTGTGACTTTATTCCAAAAGATTTTCACTAAATCAAGGGTGGACCTTCAAGTTTTACACATCATGGCACAAAACATTTGCAAAACAACAAAAAGACTGTACGGTATCTGGCAGAAAGTCTACATATTCCCATTTGTCATAGGACATTGAATTCTCTTCAGTGGCACTGGCCACAACTGAGTACACATGTCCCACATGGCATAGGACTTCAGAACTTCTTCAAGTGGTAAATGGCCGCAACGGAGCACACAGGAATTCATTACTTGCACAACCCACTCCAGGGGGTAACTTTTCTTCAAACATTGGCCACCATGTCCAAAATAACCAGGTGCCTTACAGAACCTGTAGTGCTAAACTGGTTACTCCAAATGGGGGGCTGCCCACCCTTTGCTTCCAAATTCATACCCAGCCATTCTTTTAGAGTTACACCTTAAAACTTCTTGAACACACTTAGGTAAATGCATCTTTGAAAGAACTTTCGCATCCAGCATTTAAGAAAACACTACTCTGGGAGTGTAAGAAATGAAAGTCCCGAACAATGTGAACAGTCAGACTCTGGACCCCACAATTGTCAACCAACTTTACGCAGAGAAAAGTCTTAAATTCGAAACAAAAATGGTGTACTCATCCCTTTTAACCAGAGAAACACCAAGGCACAGGTACTTTTTTCAGGAAGCACAAAGTCGGATCAACTCATAGTTAGAACAGTACAGGCAGTTCAAATTGTCCTGGATCAAATAGGGGATTGCCCATAGGATCCATTCTCTAGCAGTCATTTTCATCCCTCTGGAGATGAAAATCAGGAGATCCTGCTGTAGACAATGGTTTCCACCACTGCTCTGGGCAGGCTGGTGACTCAGGACTAGGGTGAGAAAATAGGGTCTCCTCTCAGAGCCCACAGCAGCTCTCACTCCTCACACTTCAAATACTGCTGACCAACTGACAATCGACTCACTCAAGATTCTAAAACTCCCCACTCACAGTCAGCTGCTGTAGCTTATGCTGCTACTTATGCTGCTGCGAGATTTCTGAATGACCTCATCTCTGTCATCTCAGCTGAGACTAAGTAAACAAGAGAGTGAGTGGGTGAAAACCCCATTTACCTTATTCATCAGGTGCCTTCCCTACCTAGCACTGACACTGATGGGATTCTAGTAACCCCAGGGGACAGGGTGGTTACAAATACAAAGGTTGAGCTCCATGGAGCTGAAAGTTCACATTTCACATACTAATGGACCCCTGTAGTGCTTTTAATCATTTGGGCTCAGGAGAAATAAAAATGATTGCTTTTAGCAAAAGAAATCAGGAGGCCCGATTCAGTTTGTGCATAAGGATATTAATTATATAACTACATTTTAAACACTGAAGGACACTGCTCTAATTACTTGCTGGGCTCTTGTATACCTTTTTTAAAAACACTGTGTAGTTTATTTGTTTGATGTGATACCTTGCTGCACTCACTACTGTTTGCACCTGATTGGCGTGTCTGGAGCCCTGTGACCTGTTTCAGGAAGCAGGCAGAGTGAATCTGTAGTCCATTTTTGCATTTAGACTACAGTTCAGTGACATACTTTCTAAATCTTTATTTGGGCACATTGTCCACCAGGTGAGCAGCCAAAACCACGAATGAGTGGTTTTTGCTAGCAAATTGGACTTTTTAAACAAAGTCTTCATTTAGTTATCTGGGCATACATAGCCTGACCTCAGCTCAATACTTCCAGGTCAAACTATGCATTTAACTTGCACTGCAATGAGGGGGCAACAGAATTACATTTTAAATACTGAAGGACAGTGCTCTAATTACTTGCTGGGCACTTGTAAATCTTTTTTAAAAACACTGTGTAGTTTAATTGTTTGATGTGATACCTTGTTGCTTTCACTACTGTTTACACCCGACTGGAGTATCTGGAGCCCTGTGACCTGTTTCGGGAAGCAGGAAGAGTGAATCTGTAGCCTGTTTTTGGATTTGGACTACAGTTCAGTGACATACTTTCTAAATCATTATTTGGGCACATTTTTCACCAGGTGCACAGCCAAAACCACGGATGAGTGGTTTTCACTAGCAAATTGATGCTTTTTAAATGAAGTCTTAATTTAATTATCTGGACGTACATAGCCTGACCTATACTCAATACTTCCAGGTCAGACTACGCATTTAACTTCCACTGCTATGAGCAGGGTGAGGTTCACCATTCACTGTCTTCAAGAGTTAATATACTGAAGCTATGGCAAACTATAACATGACCTTAAGTGGGGAAATGGGTATTAAGTGTGTGTCTTGTCTCATGTATGAAATCTAGATTTAGTAGTTGCCATATTGGTCCTTGCAAGAATAGATCCAGAAGCAAATGATTTGATACCTTTTAATGGACCAACATAGATGTAACAACAAGAACAAAGTGCTCTAGCTTTCGGACCAACCAGTCCTTCTTCAGAAGCTCATGGCAGTTGTTTAGAAAATACAATACTTATAACAGCTAGATAATGCAGAGAAAAACAGAAAAAAATCCTCATTGGTTTAAAATACTCATTTAAAAAAAAAAACAGAAGATGATGTCAGAGAAGTTAAACAGTACAATACTGCCTTCAGTCTGAGAAAGAACCTTGGGTTCAGATGTGCTTAGTGCAACACACATACAAAGAATCCTACTGCATATAAATTTAATTGACATAAGATAACACTGCTGAAGCAGATAACTCCTAAATCAAGCTATGAGTGTCACATTTAGTATAAGGATGTGATTACTGAAAGGCAACCCCCACTCAGCTTAAAGACAAACTAAGATAGTTATAGGGCTCATGAAATTACAGTGTTAGCATTAAATACAAGAATTACCAGTAAAGTTGTCTAAAAAACATCAGTGCACACTGTGTGATGTGAAAAACCTAGCTGGACATGTCATCGAGCTGTATTCTCAAGCTAAATAAAAGGCCCAAGAAATTTCAAAAACCTCAGGACTATATACATGATAATTTAAATATAAATAGATAATATTAGTGTCAAACAAAAAACTCTAGTCGAGGAACCTCAAGAATTAAGACCATGTAGCCTGGTATGTACTGATGTCAATATATACTGAGAATGTAGCAACTTGATGTACTACAAGTGTCTAAGGAATCTGAAAAAGAGATAAAAATGTAATTTCTCTCCTCCTCTTCATACAAACAATACCACCTAACCCACCCCTCATCACAATAATGTGGGTGGGGGAGATACATAGCTTAAAGGAGATGTTGTCTCTCTCTCTCCCCCCTCCTTTACTCTCTCTCTCTCCCACAGACACACACACACACACACACACACTCACTCACTCTCTCTCCTAGTGAACCTATATTAACTTCAGTCACTGCAATTGTTCCCCAAAGGAATACAACTTGTCATGAAATCCTGAGTGAAAGGTCTTATGTCTCATAATATTTACAGAGTAAAAAAGTAACACTATTTAACCTTACTACTATCTGCAAAATAACATTTCCAAGGATACTAGATAGAGCTACCATGAAATAAACCTGCCACCCTCCCCAGGATAAGGTAACTAGAAGTAATTATAAGGTATATGTGTAAGACCAGAGGTCTAACATACCTACATATCCACAAATTACTACAATATTAGCCTAATGTAAAAAGATCTGTGCAGGACCCCCAAGCAAATGAGATCACACACCCCAATATGTACAGAATTACAAAAATTATATATAACAGTATAAGATAACACTCCTGTATGTACACTAGCATGCTGGGTAATCTGAATATTGTGCAATGGAATCAACCTCCCCCCCCAGGCAAAGATAAAAAGTAAGGAGAAATTAATATTCATTATGTGTGTGAAATAAAAATAGTAACACATTATAACTCCATATAGCTAAATATAGACTTACCTCAATGTGACAGCTTAGCACGTCTGTTATATCGCATACCTCTAACACATACCCACACACATACATACACACGCATCCACATCCCACATGCTGAAGTCCTATAATATGTCAGTTTGAAGAAGAAAAGGTCTGTGGATGTTAGTTTCTAGTAGTGTCCCATAAAGCCAAGATCCACGTTCATCCCATCTGCTACCATATTGAGATGTAAAATAAGTTTAATCTCAAAAGCTCATCTCTGTTGTGTGTTTTGAGATTTCCTTTTAAGACCATTACTGACATATCTGAGACTGAGTGGTCAGGCTGGGAGAAGTGATGCCCACTGGTTTTCAGTCTTCCTTGCTGTAATAGTATGTCTGTGTGAGTTCATCCTAGTGCGGAGCTGTTGGCGTGTCTCTCCTACATAACCTGTTTGTGGACATCTCTTGCACTGAATGAAATAAACAACATGTCGTGACATGCATGTATAACTCCCATGCACCTGGAATTGTCTGTTTTGTGATGTAACCACACAGTCTGAGGTAGAAATGAGCCCACAAGTCTTACAGGGGTGTTGATTGCAGGGTCGTATGCCATTGTGTGACATGGTATTCTGTTCTGGTGAAAGTTTGCTCCTAATAATTAGGCTGGATAAATTTGGTAGTTGTATAAAAGATAGTAGTGGGAGTTCCTTAAAAATACAATTAAGGGTGTCATCCTCACTAAATATTGGGTGGAGATCTTTAATAATCTTACGCAGACGTTCAAGGTCTGGATGATATGTGACTACCAAGGGTATTCTTTCTGTAGCTGTCTTTTCTTTATATTGTAGCAGTTGTTGTCTTGGTACTTGCGTTGCCCGTTCTGTTATCCTGTCAATTTCCCTGGAAGAGTGTCCCTGCTCCATAAAGGTGTTTTTCAACATAGCTAAATGTGTATCTCTGTCATCCTCAAATGAACAAATACGTTGACAATGAAGTGCTTGACTGTATATGACAGATTTTTTTGTATGGTTTGGGTGGTTACTTTTCCTGTGCAAGTATCTCTGTCTGTTGGCTTCCTATAAATACATGTATGTAAGGTTCCATCCTTAATGATGACTGTGGTGTCCAGAAAGTTAACCTTGGTGGTAGAGTACTCCAAGGTAAGCTTTATGGTAGGGTGGAGTTTATTAAGTTTGTGATGAAAATCTTTGAGTGCATCTGTGCCTTCCGTCCAGATGATAAACAAATCATCAATGTAACGGAAATAAGCTAGTGGTTTGTGGGGATACTGCCTTAAAAAATCCTCCTCCAAGTCAGTCATAAAGAGGTTAGCATAGGACAGGTTAGGAGGAGCCATTTTGGTGCCCATTGCTGTTCCCATAGTTTGAACATAATGTTTACCATTGAAGTTGAAGTTGTTATGTGTCAAAATGAATTCCATAAGTTCCCCCACCACTCCAGGGTTGATGTCTTGGTCCGGTCCTTTCTCATGTATGTATTTAAGGCATGCTGCAATGCCATCTGTGTGTGGAATATTAGTGTAGAGGGATGTTACATCCATTGTCACTAAAATGGTATCAGGTGGTAAATCCTTATAACCAAAAGTACTCGCAAAAGTGCGTAGTGTCCTGGATATAACTGTCTCTTTCCATAACCAGCGGTTTCAAAATGGTCTCTACAAACCCTGAGATCCCCTCAGTCAAGGTACCATTACCAGAGACTATCGGTCTCCCTGGATTGCCAGGTTTATGTATTTTAGGCAGCATGTAGAATGTCCCTGGCTTTGGTTCATCAGGGATGAGGTGAGTTAGTTTCTCACAGGCATGGTCAGGAAAAGTTTTAATTAAGTCACCTAGTTCATCTTTATATCTTATAGTGGGGTCACTCTCCAGTTCTCTGTAGTATGTAAGATCTGTTAGCTGTCTATTAGCTTCAGTAATATAATCCTCTCTGTTTAAAATCACCACTGCAGAACCTTTATCAGCTTTTTGATGACAATGTTGTGGTTTGATTTCAGTGTCCTATAGCTCTCCGTTCCAGTGGAGAGAGGTTATAATAGGTTTGTTTTTGCCTGGTAAGGATCTGACCACTGACTTGTTGGCGAAACAATTAATATAATTGTCTAGTTTTTTATTCGCCCACTTGAGGGGTAAAATCAAATTCTTTTTCTTATCCATTACATTATTGCTGTTTGCACTGTCTTCACTACCAGTGATTTCTTCCCTGCCATGAAAGAATTCTTTAAGTCTCAATCTACGGAAGTACTCCTCCAGTTCACCACAAAACAGTATGTTATCCAGTGGTTTTGTTGGGTAGAAAATGAGGCCCTTTGAAAGTACATTTAGTTCTCCAGTAGTCAGTGTGTGGTTGGACAAATTAACAACTGAAAGGTGTCCATCAGTATTGTGTTGTTGTTCAGTGACTCCATTATGTGCTTCATGGTTGTTAGGAAGTATGGTATGCTGAAGGGCATCTAATTTCCTATTTTTCACAAGCATGGCTTTTCTTAAGGTCCTTTGGTAGTTAATGTGTATCTCTCGCAAGATGTCCTGAATAGGTTCCCCAGACACCCTTTCCAGAGTGGTTACAATTTCAGCAAACTCTTTGTTAAGAACAACTTTTTGGGCATATGACATGCAAATCCTGTGATTTCTCAGCTTCTCAGAGGTCCTATGACAAAGTTGTTCTGCATAAGTAGAATTGTTTGTATTTCTTAATGGATTCCAAATAGTAAGACATTTAGGGATAATGTTTCTCCTCTTGCACTGGGTTAGAAAATAGATGTCGCTGTCTAGCCGTGCCAATTTCTTCTTGATGTTATGTAACTGCCATATTCTACAGCGAATTCCAGTATCATCCATGTTGAAATCTAGATTTAGTAGTTGCCGTATTGGTCCTTGCAAGAATAGATCCAGAAGCAAATGATTTGATACCTTTTAATGGACCAACATAGATGTAACAACAAGAACAAAGTGCTCTAGCTTTCGGACCAACCAGTCCTTCTTCAGAAGCTCATGGCAGTTGTTTAGAAAATACCATACTTATAACAGCTAGATAATGCAGAGAAAAACAGAAAAAAATCCCCATTGGTTTAAAATACTCATTTAAAAAAAAAAAACAGAAGATGATGTCAGAGAAGTTAAACAGTACACAATTTCAACAATTTCATGAGCCCTATAACTATCTTAGTTTGTCTTTAAGCTGAGTGGGGGTTGCCTTTCAGTAATCACATCCTTATACTAAATGTGACACTCATAGCTTGATTTAGGAGTTATCTGCTTCAGCAGTGTTATTTTATGTCAATTAAATTTATATGCAGTAGGATTCTTTGTATGTGTGTTGCACCAAGCACATCTGAACCCAAGGTTCTTTCAGACTGAAAGCAGTATTGTACTGTTTAACTTCTCTGACATCATCTTCTGTTTTTTTAATGAGTATTTTAAACCAATGAGGATTTTTTTCTGTTTTTCTCTGCATTATCTAGCTGTTATAAGTATTGTATTTTCTAAACAACTGCCATGAGCTTCTGAAGAAGGACTGGTTGGTCCAAAAGCTAGAGCACTTTGTTCTTGTTGTTACATCTATGTTGGTCCATTAAAAGGTATTAAATCATTTGCTTCTGGATCTTGTCTCATGTATGAAATTTTATTAAAAACAGTAGAAAATGAGAATGCCTTTAAATGTACCAAATGCCTGAGAAATGAGGAATTGTAGCTTGAAAGAGAATCCTTGTTTAGTAGATTGGACTCTTTGGAATCAAGCCAAAAAGATATGGCAGCTAGAATGCGTGTTGATATCAGTCCAGCTGTCCAACACATCCAGAAAAACCACAATATTGCCCATATTGATAATCAAACTAGGACAACAAATACTGAATCTGATATGTTCCCATCCAGTCAGAAAGCGGTTACTAATATATCTGAAACAAACAATCAGCATACAATAAAAGCAAATAAAAAAAGAGTTAAGGATCTAGACACTAGCAACAATACTGCCAAGGACTGGTTTTTAGTACAAAGTGCAAAAGCTCCTAAAAAAGGACAAAGGCTGGTACCTTTGAACTACCTTTAACAAACTGTTTTGGTATTTTCAATACCATTGACAGTCAGTCAAAACAGTAATGCCGAATCCAAAGAAGACTGTCCCTCACATTTACAACCTGAAATACTTCCCACTGCAAAAAATGTTGGACTAAATGTCCATGGTCATGTTTCTCCTCTACCCTTATGCCCTGAGTCATCCAACTCTAACCTAAGCAGAGACAAAAATATAAATAAGTACAGTATAAGTTTAAACAGGATTGAAACAAGGGGTAATATTAATAAAACTACATCAGTTTAAACAACTGTGAACTCCCGTGAATTACACCTTGGACCAGATATTCAAAAGGGTTGCACCATGCTCAACCCACTGTTGTGCCCCGGTGCGATATTCAAATGGGAAAAGTGCACAGCACAAATCCCGATGTGCCAGAGCGCATCAGTAATGTATACAGGCACAGGTGGGGGGGGCGTGCCCATGGCTACTCTGCACAGCCCGATATTCAGCCGGGGATGTGCGGAGCCATGCATGTGCAACCCCTACCTGCGCCAGCACAAAGTTGATCCAAAAAAAAAGGAACAACGGATGGCCACCCACAGGTGAACTGCCATATTGCAGGGTGCAACACGGCAGCTGCCACCTGTGGGTGGCCACCCGAGCTCCAGCTGCACCTCCGTGGTGGCGGCCCCCCATGCCCATTGTGGACATCAGTAGAAATGGAGAACCCCAATATCCCTGATGGTCCAGTGGACCTTCACACCCGGTCGTGGGTTTAAGTAGAATAAAATAAGATCCCTAATATCCCTGGTGGTCCAGTGGACCTGACTGCCCGATCATGGGCTGAAGTAGAATAAGAAGAATCCATCATCCCTGGTGGTCCAGTGGACCCCTCTTCCCACCCACCCACTGATCCCCATCACCCCGCTCCCCCCCGGTCAGCAGCGGGCAGCACCCACCACGCCCGCTGTCCACTGACTGACACCATTGGTAGGGCTGTACGCCCATTGGTACACATCGTGAGCCAATGGGCATGCAGCCCATACCGTACTACATATTCAGATATGTGAATGGGATCCAGCTATAAATGTAGTCTGCAAGCTGTGTAGCAACCCCTTTTTCAAGCAGTTTGTTAATAGCTGAAAGGATAGCAATAGGGCGGTAGTTATCAAGGTTTTTTCGACCACCTTGTTTGAGAACAGGGGCAACCCTAGACATTTTCCATATGTCAGGGATGATCCCAGTAATAAGAGATGTATTAAGGATGTAGGAGATGGGCAGGGCAAGCAAAGGGGTCCCAAGGCAAATATGTTTGGGCTCTGTACCATCATGGCCAGCACTGGTGTGGGAGGAGAGGCCAGCAAAGAGTCTCCGAGTTTTGCTGACAGAGAAGGCCTTGAAGTAGAAAGGAGGCCGGGGGGTAGCCGCTGCATGAGGACAGCAGGGCGGACTTGATTCACCAGTTCAGGGAATTGGGAGGTGTAGAAAGACATGTCAGAGAACTGGGAATTAAAGGCATTGGCTATAGTCATGGCATTGTTACAATTTACCCACTAATAAGCATATCAGAGATGGTTCTGGAGTAGCCACTAACAATATTCTTGATGTTACGCCAGAAACTCCTTGGATCTTTAGTTGAAGATAACAGGGTGCATTTACAAAATTCATTCTTGGCAGAGTGGATGGCTTTTTTGCAAGTGTTTCTGAGTTGCCTATATTCCTGGAATATAGACATATCATAGGAGGCCTTGAATTTTGCCAAGCATTTGTCTCTTAATTTCATAAGGGAAAGTAAGTCACCTTGTAGCCATTTGGCGATAGTGCCCCAAACAAATCTATTAGGTATGAATAATGATTCAATAGATTCACCTAGATATTTTCTCGGTTGATTATTGTACTATGGACAACGGAGTATGACATGCGTAAGGTCTTCTTCTTCATGCAAAATACAGTTACAGAGAGATGTTATAGATTTGTCTGTGCTGTACCTGGTCTCTCGGAGATTACATGGGAAGGCTTCAAACCTGTGCAGAGTCAAAATATCCGTTTGTTCTTTATCTTTTATTGCCTCCAAATAAAGCTTTAAGGAATGTTCCTTGGTGTTATTCACCAGCCACTTTGAGGTTCTCAATGATTTTATGGCATCTAGATCTTCTTGTCTGGATTTTTGTTGTACGTTATAACACATTTTATTTTGTATACATATAGATTAATGTTCATATCTGTCCCAGTTCTTAGATATATACAGTTGTATTCCCTCAGAAATGTATTTAGTTTTTATAGCCATCTATCTTTGTGAATCACATTATTCAGTTTTTTTTCTTCTAGTACTTTAGTAATAAGGTTATTTTTTTTTTTGAGAGTTTGAATTTGTTATCCAGAAATTAATTACTCTTGCCTTTATAAGATGGTTAAAGCTTGTTTGCCCCAGCTGTGATCTCACCAACATATTTGGGGTACCCTGTGGGAGTATGAGCATCTGTTTATACAGTTTGCTCAAAATGGTTTCAAATTTTATTTTGTTCTCATTTCCCCATATTTCAGCGGCATATAGGCCTTGATTGACTAATTTTGAAAGAATCACTTTAATCATTGGTTTGATAGTCATTCTTCCACATTTAAGGCTAAATCTTTTAAAGCCACAACTGTAGTTTGCATTTTACTTAAGGTCCAATCTATGTGTTTGTTCCATTTTAAGTTGTTAGAATAAAGTACTCCCAAATAGGGAAATTCATTAACAAAGTCCAATTTATTTCCTGCCAGGGTTGTTTTTCTATATTTCTTTTTGTTTCCCATCACCATTATTTTAATTTTATTTGTATGGGGAATTAGATTATGTTTTTTACATAACAAATCCAGTTTATCCATAGCTCTCTGCAGACCAAGCCTACTTGTTGATATTACTGCCAGGTCGTCTGCATAAGCCAACATTGATATTTGCTTGTTTTGAATCTTGGGGGGATGAAAAGAAGGGTTATTTAGTTCAAGTAAAATTTTGTTAGTATAGATATTAAAAAGAGCTGGTGAGAGGATGCATCCTTGTCTAACCCCATTCTTAGTAGCTATTTTTTCAGTAAGTGCACCTGTATTATTGTATTTAATTTTCAGCCATGTGTCCATTTATAATCGTTTTATTAGCATTATTAAAATTATATCTATTCCTAACTCTTTCATTTTTTTCTCATAATAAAGGCCTGTTAATAGAATCAAATGCTGCTGTAAAGTTGACAATGTGACAAAAAGGTTTTGTTCTTTCCTTTTGAAATATTTTTTTATTAAATGGTCCAGAAGAAAAATGTGTTTTACTGTTCCTGTATTTTTTTCTAAACCCTGCTTGGAGTTTTGATAAAATATCATTTTGCTCTAGCCAGGCTAATAGTCTATTTAATATCACCTTAGCATAAATTTTTGACATATTGTTGAGTAGGCTAATAGGTCTGTAATTGACTGGATTAGCACAATCAGCTTTTTTGTGAATAGCTGCTAGATGGCTACCATGCCATGATTGTGGGATAAAGTCATACACTGCCTTTTTTTTAAAAAGATCAGTAAGTAGTACAGACCACCAGTCTAGGTCTAGGTGACATAAATTGATAGGGATATTACCCAGACCGGGGGCTTTATTCTTTGTAAAACTTTTTATAGATTCATATATCTCCTGAACTATAAACCACTTGAATTATTCACTGAGTTCTGAGTCACCCTCATATTCTGTGATTTTTTTTTTTAAATATTGAGCTACATTAATCAGTCCAGACTTCAGGTGCTATATATGACTCATATTTTACTTTATACTGATTTGTGCCAGTCACTTCAAGTCTCCACATTTTTTGTCATCTTTACTATTTATTGCATCTAACATTATTTCCCATTATTCTTTCTGGTGTCTATGTCTCTGTGTTTTCACATGATTTCTATGATGTTTTCTTAACTTGTTCAATTCAGCCAAATTAGATTTATTGGGATTTTCTTTGTTTGTCTGATGATTTTCAATATTTTTTCCCTGTCTTCAAGTTTTATTAAACCAGGCAGTAATGAATAATAATAAACAGCAAGCTCCTGTAATAAATACCAAATAAAGACAGCTGAGGAAACTGCCTAGCAGCACTAATTTGTTAAATCTATAATAGGGAATCAGCTTTGACCTGCCTAAAAAGAGAAATGTTGGTTATGTCAGTTACAGGTGAAACCACAAGTCTGCAGCATGCAACAATAATCTATGCCTAAATTGTACATTCAGAATCAGTTTTCAATAGCTACAAAAATAATAAATATCTTCCTTTGGAACTCTTTCATCACAGTCTCTTTTTAAGGTGAATATCACCTTTTTATAAACAGTCTGTCATACTTCCTTCTTGAATCTTAGTCTTTAGGAAAGCCATATATGTTTTCAATTAAGAACCTTGAGATATTTCTTGAAGGTTCTGGACACTTTAGAAAAATAGTCAATGCAAAAAATGTTATATGGCTCCTAAAAACAGTTTATAATAAAAAGGTAAAAGGAAAAAAAATATTACTAAAAAATCTATACTCTGTGGGAAATCTATTTGCAAGATATAACTCTATTTGTAATATAATATCAAATATACCTATAAATGCTCTTGCTCTGCAGTTTATATAGATTTGCATTCAACTTTATCAAACTGTTAAACCTTCCTGAAATGTCTTACAAGACTAGTGTTGTAAACAATCTAGACACTTACTTCAACGACTCAGATCACTTTACAGGCCGCTGAACCTTTTGCAAGAATTGCATTTCTTCCTTAAGTGCAGTATCTAAAACAATCAAAGTAACAGGCAGTTTTTTAGGTAAACTTTAAGCACACTGTCATTTCTATCTCAAATCGTCAAGAAAAAAAATGGTTGCCCAATACTACCAGTATTACTTTGTAAAGGCAGGACAAAAAGTAAAAGAATACTTCCAGAAAAGCTGGCTTGGAGAAAAGGTTATTGACAAAATCTTAGTGCAAAGTTGCTCTTCTTGAATGAGCCAAATTCTGTGAGTGACAATAGTTGAATGGCTGCATACACAAAGAGAGGGCCATTTTAAGTCTCCATGACTGAGCAGGTGACTTAGATACCCGTGAAATTTGAAATCCACCAAGGAGGTTGGACAGATACCTTAATTACATCACAAATCAATCCTGGAAAAGCATTACAGAAAATGTAATTGAAATTATAACTAAAAAAAGTAAGTTCTTCTTTTACTTTTCCCCTTTCTTGAATAGTGCTCTGAGACATAGTGATCACGCCAAACAGACAGCCCAAAAAAGTCTCACTCTCTGCTGATATACTTCAGTAGGCAAAAAGTATGTGAAAGCACCACAAAATATAAAATAAATAAAACTACTTTAAAATAAGCTTCCAGCAAAGGTTCTGTACAGGTTTGAGGTTTGTCATTTGGGGTCAACAAAACACAAAATTACAAGGTAACCACTATGCACAAAGGAGTTTCTCTCAGGCCATTCCCTTGCTTCCTTACACCACATCAAATTCTTTTTTTGTCCATGTCACTTTCTTCTAAATTCACTGTCTTATCTCTAAGTTTCTTTTCTCTAAATTCCCTTTGTTTTGTTTTTTCCTCTAACACATGAATCTACCATGAATTGGGAAGCCGGTAAGTACTTCTACGGTGGCTTCAGCCACCAGCAGAAATCTTGGCTTCACTCAGCTTCACTTGACTCCTCAGTGGTCTCAACAGTCTCAAAACAAACACCAGAACAGATGCAGCTCACAGCCTCCACCCTACTCCTCACTCCTCACTTCTCATTGCTCACTCTCCACTCAGTTTGCTCCACCAACTCCTCTCCTCTCCTTTCCTCCTTCACATCCTTGGCTCCAGCTCTGGCTCCAGCTCCTCAGCCATTCTTGGCATGCTGCGAACATGCTATCCAGGTACAGACTGAAAGGATAGTTTCTGAAGAAAGATTGTTGTAAGACAAAAAAATAATAATAATATATTCATAACTGTTGCTAGGTAATAATAGCATACCAATTAAAATTACTGTCAAGCATAAAATCATGAAGTTCTACAGGCTACTCCTCAACATGCAGTCTCCTGGTCACCATCACCCATCATCCAAAAGCTCAATGAAAAACTCAGAGACCATGTACTGGTAGTTAAGTCTTGTCTCCCCTTGTCTGACTCCTCCCCAGTGTAACCCCCCTACAAATGGGGGTCACTGAAAAGCTCCTGTTGCTGTGCCTAAATGCCTTTGCCAGGCTGGTGTCCTGCATTTAGCATTTAAATGTTTTGCCAGTGAGTGCTGTTAAAGCCTCCATGTACTGTCTCTTTAAGGGCTGCCTGTTTGGAGTCATAATTAATTTGGGTGGAGGGTTTGTGTATTTCCCTGCTTGAGTCCGACTTGAGCTGCTGCCTAAGCACTCCATTTCTGTTGTTGCTAAATGCACAGAGGGAGCACTTTTAAAAGATGTAACTAATTGCTGGGAATTGTTTAGAGTGATAATAAAAATGCAGTTTGTTCTAACCTGCTTTCTTGCAACCTGGACTCTGTCTGTTTGCTTCACCATTTTGGTGCCGTACTGCTGAATTGGACCAATCAGTATGTGAGGACTCTAAAATGGAGCTTGCTTTGGGCCAATCAGGACTGGGACTCTTGTCTGGAGCCTGTTGAAAGGGGGCTGTATGGAAGGTGCCCCTGTGTAATGTAGTTTTGGATTCTTGGCACATTTTTGCACCTATAGAGGGAAACCTGCTGTGACTGACAGGAGAATCAGCCAACTGAATCTTTTGGATCAGAGAGAAACTCCCCAGCTGCCTGAGCACAAGGGTCAGAACAGAGATGGAGCTGGAAGAGTGAGCAGCTCATGGAGCTGCTGCCCCTCGGGGCAGCGTGGGGACTTGGCGGAAAGGCTGAGTCTGGCCTTCCTGCACTTGGCTTTCCTGCAGGGAGAGAAAAAGGACAGCTTCATATTAGACCATGTCTCCAAATTATGTTGTTGTGCCGGAAGTTATGGGCATGAAGAGCAGAGAGGAACAGAGGAAGGGAATTTTTATTTCGGACTGCACCTCCGAAACCGTTCTGAGTGTGTGAGTTGCCGAGTTGAGCCATAGTTCGTACGGGAGAGTCATGGATGTGTCCTGAAATGGAACTGAAACAGATTCAAGTTTGGAGTGAAGAGTGAAGGAGCTCTGCTCTGCTCGAGCGGCGTGGTAGTTCACGCGGAAGGCACGTGTGAGGCCTGAATTCCGGCCTCTTTGCCATTGTGGAGGAAGAGAGAGAGACAGAGTCAGAAAAAGGTGTTTTCGGACTGAATCCGAAGTTTGTGAGGAAAAAGCAAGCTGCTGCTGTTGGGACCAGGCTTACCCTGTAGAAGACCAAAGATTTTGTTGAAAGTGATCAGCCTGTCAGGACTTTAGCTACCGTAGTGTTCCCTGGTAATTGCAGTGATTTTTGCGATCAGGACAGAGGAGTCATCTGCCTGGTACAGTAAACTTTCTTTTACATATAAATGTGCAATGTGCTGGATGGGGATCATGATCTGGTTTCCCCATTTGCTGTAAACTGTATGCTAGTGCTGGAAGTAGTTTTCCCAGCAAGAATCTGACTGAATCCGTGCTGCCTGGTGCAGATAGGCCCTGCCACGAGGGTCTTGCCTCACTACCTTGCTGCACAGAAAGAGCCATCATCAAGGGGCCAAGCTTCTTCTGGCAAACCAGCAAGTCAGCCATCAGCCCTCCTGTGTTTAGCCTGGGTATTGTGAGTAATTATCAGGGTAGCTCCCTGCAACTTTTGTTTAATCAAAGTGTGTCATCTGATTGTCTTGTGCTTTTCTTTCCAAGAACTGAGCCATCTGATTCTGGATTACAAATTGTGTGTGCATGTACTTTGTTCCATCACAGGCCCTCAACCAGCTGCAAGGGACCTGGCTAGCCCCCTTTTTCCATCCTGGGTACCCAGAGAATGTGACTGAGTGGGACTCTAAGTGCATGCACAGTACTGTGATTATTAATGTGTTTAAGCTAATTAACCTGATTACCTTCCTTGTTACAGCCCCCTGAATAAATCAGATCTGTTTGTTTCTGCAATTTACATTGACTGTGGTGTCAGTTTATGCTGAAGGTATTGCATTGTGGTTATTGTACTGCATCACCTTGTTTTACACGGGGTCCCCAGAGTCAAGCTGAAGGAACCAGTCCTGGGGGTAAGTGCCAAGTACAAATGTATGTGGTATGCATATCTGAGGTATCAGGAAGGTTACTTCTGTGTACTGTGTGGGCCACTGTTGGGAGATAAGGGGTGGTCACAGTGTCCCAGAGGGCTGTGGCCTGGTTAGCGTAACCCAAACCAACCCTGACCTTTGGGTGGAGGCACCCGTTTTAGAACTCAGGCCCCTTAACCTGTTAGTAGCAAAGCAGGCATGGGGTAGTAGCTCAAGGGATAGCGCCATCTAGGGGTTACACCCGTTTTTTGCTTTTTCTTTTGTCACCTATTGCTTTGTTTATTGAATGGTGATTTTCTGTTTCAAAACATGATATTGTTAGTTTGCCTTCCAGAAGTAGCATACTAGTATTACGAACAAATTATTCCAACTTGCACATTTCCATTTGGAATTATTGTTGCTTCCTTAACTTGTTGTTTCCCTCTCTAGCTTTCTTATATATAAATACCATTTTTACAGAACAGTTCCTCAGCTGTGTCATTGTAAGCACACATTTCACACTCCCCACACTGTGTTATGTTATCCTCCATGTTTTACCTTAAGCACAATTGTAGGCTTGATGTTTAAAGATTTCTGGCCTGCTGTCCCATCTGTTATGGCTGACGCTGCAGAGATCTGCCTCTGTTATGTTCGCTGAGCTCACTCCCACTTGCTGGAGATCCCAATTTATGAATATGAAACCTGAATGTGTCTCACCTTAACATGGTCATGATAACTCTGATTTAGCTTCAAAAACCACTGTTTTAACTCCTATAAGGAGTATTATTCTTGTTCTCAGATAGCACACTGCTCAGATACTTCCAATTTACAAAGCAAGTGTTTCAGACTGCTCCATCTTTTTTTTTGTAGTCCTTCAGTCACCCTGACAATACTACTGACAGGACTACAATAACCACACTGCTTTGAACTGTCCTAGTAAATAGAATAGGGACATGGTACACAACAGATAATATGAAGTACCAGAACTGGTGATATGTTAAGGGTGGAAGGGCATATGTACCACACCGTGGCTAATGTGTAGGGACAATGCCAGTATTTGGGGGGGCAGTTGTTGGGGAGGGAATATAGAAAGCATGTGCCATAGAGGGGCTAATCTACAGGGAAAATGTTGGCATGTTGTGGGGGCAGAGATCAGGGAGGAGATGGATATAGAGCAGGTGGAATAGAGCAGATAATGTGAATTGTGGTGAACGGTGGCAGTTTGGGAGAGGCAGATATCAAGGGGGGGTAAAGAACAAGTGCTACAGATCAGGTACCATGAATGATGAGGAATTGGGGTACACTGAGGGCAGAGATGCATGAAAGGGAGAGATCACATGCCACAGAGTGGAAAATGTATTAAGAGAATGGTGACATGGGGAGTCAAAGATGTTCTAGAACAGGGATAGAGCAGGAGAGCATATCATGTATATAAAGATTGGTGGTATCTTCTGAGGAGAGATTGGAGAGCAAAAGAGAGCAAATGGAACAAAGTAGGTAATATTTAGCACTGGGAGTGGCAAAGTGTGAGGGTGAGAGGGATAGAGAGTAGAGTGAGTGCTGCAGAGTGGTTAATATGTAAGGATAATTCCATCACTTTTTTTGGGGGGGAAGGGATATTGGAGACGTGAGAAATAGACAGCAAGTGTTTGCAGAGTAGTTCATGTGAGAGACAGTGAATGGCAGCATTTTGAGTGAGCAAGTAATGCAGAACAGCTAATTATATGGAAAATGTTAGTATGTTATGGAGTGGCAGAGATCGGGAAAGGGATGGATATAGAGCAAGTGGTGCAGAGCAGCTAATGTGAGTTATAGTTAGTGATAGAATTTGAAGTGCCGAGATGGAGTGTCAGCTGGTGTTGGTGCTGAATTTGAATGGGAGCTGGCTGACTTTCGAGATGGTTTGCTCAAGGCGCTTTGTTTTGCTCTGCTCATTCATAATGTTGAAAAGTGTCTGCAAACAGTGATAGCACAACGTCTGCTGATGGGCTTATAAAGCCTTAAAAAAAGGTATGCTAGCATTGCCTGGGGGACACTGTAAATGTAATTCCTTGTTTGTGGTCTGTTTTATTGTGCTTATTGGACGCTTCTCTTTTATTTGTTTTACAGGCAGAACATACCGCTGGAACTGAAGGAGACCTCAAAGATGTGAGCCTGTGTGATGACAGGCATGCTTGGCCTTATGAAAGGGTGCCGTGACTGAGCTGGTGAAAAAAGATGCAGGGCTGCCGATGACAGCATTTTAATGAAATTGTTTGGAGCTAACAGGAACTGCTGGAAGAGTCTTGCTAGGGCAAGGGATTTCCTACTTGGAACATGAGAAAGATCTGGGTTGCCTATAATAGGAGATTTGGTGAGAAAGTAAGGGACTCCGCATTGTAGCTGCTAGAAGTTGGAGCTGGGAATTAAATTCAGTCTATCAGTAGTGCAGGATGCCTCTGGGGTGAGTACTGGAAATGTTAAATTTCTTGTCCCAGGAATGGCATTTGATAAAGGGCAAGAGGACTCCTGGACAAGGAGCATACTGAACGCTGGCATTGTGCAGAGTGAAACTTGAAATGCCCCATTCTGTATTCTGAATTAGTTTTCAAACTCCATACCTTGCCGAAGGTCTCAATGTTTATGAACCCATTTAATAAACAGGCCAAAATTCTACAAATTTCACGGTTAAGGCTTTATTGCGACAGTTTTTAATTTAAAAAATATAGTTCTTGGAGGGTTCGTATTAGAGTGTGCTTATAGCTGTATGTTCCTGCAACTTTATTTCAGCCTATATCATGATCTCAGTGGAAATGACACTGGAAAAATATTCAAATGTTTATTTTTTTAGTGAACTCCCTAAGAAATGTATGGTATTTTCAGGACTTTAGAAGGACTCCATGTGAATAGGAGCTAACAAATATGTATTAAAATTATTTTTATTTTTGATTTAAGTTAAATCAATGGTTTATTACTGGCTTAAATTGTATACTCGTGCTTTATAATATTGCCAATTTTACTATGTTCCTTTTATCCTATGAATGAGACAGAACTTAGGCCTGACACATAGATTTTCCTGGTCAGTAAGGAATTAGTAGATGGGATTCATGTGACTTATGTAAGCTGGATTTGGGGAAGCTACCTGGAATGCCCATGGAATCTTATACAGTGACATCTCCACCACTTGGTGCTTTTAAATCAAGTCTCTGCCTCTTTCTCATTGCCTCCAGCTCCTGTGACTGCCTTGACTAGCAGACCCCCTTGTATATTTGCCCTAGTTGCATTCATTTCACATTCCTATTTAGCACTTGGCCTCCCTACTTGCTCCCCTGATTGCACTTCCCCTGCCTGTCTTGACAAAGCCCTTGGCTGCTCTTACTTTCAGTTTGTTCCCCCCTCCCCCACTCTCTCTCCACCCTTACTTCTTATCCCTTCCTGCTCCAACCACCGTTTCCCTATGTGCTCCCTTACCTCCTCACACTTCTTTCACTATCCTCCTGTTTACTTCCCTCTAAATTCATTTATTTTATTTTTTTTTTGTTTTATATATTCCTTGTAACTGCATGTTTTAGATTATTGCCCCTGTTGTGCTTATACTGTTGTCATGCTGTCTTGCTGTATTCACTGATGTGGAACCTTTATAAAAGAGCCCCGGCTGAAAGGTATTTGTAATCCTAGACTTAAATAAATAAAAAAATAAATATACTGCTTCAGCTGTTTATTTCATTAGTAAGTAGCTATCATTAGCCAAATAGTGTAAATCCATAACTGAGTCAAGTTACAGTGCCTAGGATTGAATTCATAAATGGTGTGGGAAAGAGAAATGACCCAGTATTTGACTGTGGGTTAAGTCCTCCAACCTGATAGTTGTGTCACAGAGTACAGGCTGGTAGAAAGTGCCTGACCCAGGGACCCCATATAAGAGGAATACAGGAGCAGCATGTGCTGCATGGTATTTCCGCTGGGACCCAGGGATGGGGCTAACTAGTGGTACAAATTGGCTTGACCCAGAAAATGGGGCAATAACCTGATGATAGATATATGGGACAGAGTAGGTTCTGCTACAGTTAATGATATTTAATGTATGGCCAGATTTTCATGACTTGAATTTGTCCCTTGCTTGGCCTATTGTGGGCTTACTGAAAAAGATATCTCGGCTAGAGTGCAGGGTAGATCACTGGGAAAGCCAGATTAGATCCTAATATTTTTTTGTATTTTGCCAATTTGGGCCCTTCAGCAACTGATTTTTAATTTTTTGTATTTTAGTCTTTTGGTAACCAGGAAAGGCCCACTAGGCACAACTGCCTGTTTTCAGGGGTGATCTGGGAGCACTGGGGGTTAAGTGACTTGTACAGAGTCACACAGTATGCAAGTGGAGGTTGTGAGACTCAAACTCAGGTCTCGTCTGCTGGATGTATCAAGCGCATTCACACCTTGTTCCTCTAACCTCTAAGCTATAGAGGAAGGGGTTAAGAGGAGAAATAATTCATAGAAATTGAGACAAACATGCTTTTTTATGATTTTTACCTGGTTTGTCTATGTATTAATGCAGAATGAAAGACGCTCTCTGTTATGTTCTGTGTACTGAATATTGAACAATTGTGTGCACTCAGAGATTTTTAATGTATTTTAATGTGCTATGCTGTAATGTTTTTTTAACCTACCAACAATAAACCATACTCTTACTACTAGTGGTAGAATTCAGGCATTTGTCTCTGGTGCTTCTTGACTCAGGGAGGGAAGATACATTCTTCTGCTTCATGACTACTCCCTGGTGGCCTGGAGATTGGTGCATAATGCATCAAGAAGTATGTGGTCCCTCTCAAGTGGCCATACACTGGCATGCACATGATTGCCTGACAAGTGATGTGAAGATGTCACACCCTCAGAGAAGGTTCAGTAGTGGAATTTCCAATATTGGGTGAGGTTTACATACCCTTCTGATGGCTCTGATAGGTGCTTAGCTGGGTTGTACCTCTTGATTAAGTCCATGGAAGGATAAGGGAGTGATAAAGTTGGATACAATATCCCAGCAGCACCAGATAGAAAAAAACACCCACACCCCTCAACACAGTAGGGCCACAATGAATCCTCATGCACCTCACTAGCTACTACTCCCGGACCTCAACCATCAAATATAGTTTCTTCTCTAGGATAGGGGAACGGGGATGGGGTCCCCACCAACATGTGAGAAGCTGTAGATTATGGTCTGGAGTCTGAATAGGTTGTTGAGCAGGGGCTGGTGGTGAGATGAACTCTCTGGGGACTTCTGCAGCAGGCAGAATAGCTTGGGCAGGGAAAAGGAGTACCTGGAAGCTGGTGAGAAGCAACTGTGGTCTAAACAGAAAGTGTCAAAAATGGGTAAAGGAAGAACCCCACTGAAAATTATATGTTGTTTCTGACCTGGGCTGTCTTGGCTGAGTGCACTGAAAAGCTGGCAAACTCTAGATCCCACTAAAATCAATACTGTATGACTTCCTGCATCACAGCTGACCCAAACTATGTACTTACAATATCAAAATTGGTAATAGCATGACCTCACTGAAAATGAGTTCCTGTAGAGCATCTCAGCTGGACTGGGATATTCTTGGTAAAAAAGAACAAAATGTGGTAAAAGCATGACCTCTCTGGGGATGAGATATTGCATCCCATCTGGGTTATCCTGTGTAGTGACAATAAAAACAGGTAAAGGCAGGACCCAATAAAAATTAGAAATTACATCTCAGCTTAGTTACTCTAGGAAAATGCTGTGCAAAACAGTTAAAAGCAGGACCCCAGTGACAACAGGATGTAGCATATCAACTGTATTATCTTGGGTAAATACATTATAAAATATGCCAAAACAGGACCACACTTAAAATGAGACAGTGCACCTGCTATGGGCTGGGCTATTCTGAATGAATACAGAGACCCAGATATTCAAAAGGGTTGCGCATGACACAACAGTGTTGCACCATGCGCAACCCACTGATGTGCCCTGACGCGATATTCAAAAGGGAAAAGTGTGCTGCACAAATCCCGATGCTCCGGAGAGCATCAGAAATGTATGCAGGCACAGGTAGTGGGGGCGTGCCCATGCATAACCGGCACAGCCTGATATTCAGCCGGGATGTGCAGAGCCATGCATGCGCACACCACTCTGGCGCCTGCACAAAAGTTAAGCCAAAAAATAAAGAAAAATGATGGCCACCCACAGGTAGCTGCCACATTGCAGGGCTGCAACACGCAGCTGCCACCTGTGGGTGGCCACCTGAGTTCCCGCCGCACCTGAGGCGCCCCCATGCCCCATCATGGGCATCTGCTTAAATAAACCCCACCCTCCAATATCCCTGGTGGTCCAGTGGACCGAGTGCTGCCGATCCCGAGCAACTAGTTCATCAAAAAGCCCCCGTCTTATATCCTGGGTGGTCCAGTGGACCATGTTCTGTCAGCGTGCATTTGTCTAAAAAAATCCTCATCTAATATCCTGGTGGTCCAGTGGACGCTATGTGCAATCACAGGCATTGGTATAATAACCCCCGTCCAATATCCTGGTGGTCCAGTGGACAGCACTCTGCCCGATCGCGGCATCTGTAAAACATAAAAAGTCCTATTACCCTGGTGGTCTAGGGTGCCAACTAGCCCCACCACCCTTCCCCAGTCAGCCAGCAGGGCGGCACCCACCGCCTGCGCCCGCCACCCACCGACTGACAGCTTGGCAGGGCTGCACGCCCATTGGTTCACAGCATGAGCCAATGGGCTGCGCTCATCCTCCTACACTGATCCAGATATGTGAATCACATATCTGGAATGTCTCGTACAGTATCGACTCTGCGCCCATTGGCTCATGCTGGGCTCAACAGCGTGCAACTAACTAATCGTGCGGCAGGCTGTGGCGGGGCGGCAGGCTGGTGGGGGTGCTGCCACCACCCGGCTGTCCGGGGGTGGGGTGGTGGGGCTCAGTGGGCGGGTGGGGAGGGTACCTAGATCACCAGGGTAATAGGACGTTTTATGTTTTACAGATGCTCATGATCGAGGCAGTCTTGATCCACTGGGCCACCAGGGATGTGGCCGGGGGTGATTAAACAGATGCCCATGATTGGGCAGCGATCGTCCACTGGACTACCAGGGATATTGGATGGGGTTTATTATACCGATGCCCGCCATCAGGCACATAGCGGTCCACTGGACCACCAGGGATATTAGAAAGGATTTCTTTTTTTAGACAAATGCCCTTGATCGGGCTGCAGGGGGCGTCAGTCCCCAATGGCTGCTGCCTGGCAGGGTGCCAGGCACAAGTCGTCGGGGATCGGCACACCTGCATGCTAATGGGATGCAAATGGGGCCATAATGGCATGCAAATTGACCCATGGGCGCTTTGCATAAATTATGGCCCCATTTACATGTCCCCTTTTGAATATCGCAGGTGCTGTGAATGGCGCAATGGCACTTGCACTAGCTCATCTCCATGCTCCATCTGGCCACTTGTGCTGGGGCAGTGCCACTGCGCCATGCACAGTGGGGATGGCCAGTGTGCGATATTCAAAGCTGCTGAGCCATAGTGCAGCTCCGTTGAATATCGCCCAGGCCACATCCCTGCACAACCAAGTTGAGCTGCGCCCAGGCTTGCGCCACAGCCTGGTGCAGTTTGAATATCTGGGCCAGAATGTAAATGGGTGAAATAAGGACCACACTAAATTCAAGGTTTTACATCTCTGCTGGGCTACACACAGTATAAATGCATTATGCAAATAGGTGCAAAGAGGACTGCACTAAAAATCAGAAATTGCATCTTAGCTGGTACACTTTGAGTAAATACTGCTTAACAATGAGTAAAAACAGTATCCTCCTGAAAATGACATATTGCAGATCTACTGGCCCATGGCTAGGTGCTGTACATTGTAAAAATGTATAAATCCAAGACCTCACACTGAAAATGAAATAGTGCATCTGAACTTAACTATCATGCCAGAAGGCATTTTTAAAAATGGGCAAAAGCAGGGCCTCACTGAAAACATGATAATTCAAAAACAGCCACTGTTTGTTGTTGCCAACTTTTGTTTCAATGCGATATTAGTAACTATTGATTTGTTTTGTATATATAATAATTTCTGTGTTAATGCGTCTCTATTAGTCTCGGTATTGCTGTTCAACATGATGTACATATACTGAGAAGTAATGTTGCTGTGCATTTTTTGTTGTGCATGACTTGATGCAAGCCCTGCACTGTGCTTTGAAAATTTAGCCCTTTGACTCTTGTGATAGGGCCTCTATTGCTCTTTTTTCCCCATTCCCAAGCATCCCTGGCATCCAATGGCAACCCTTTCCACATACTGGCAGATTCAGGGCATTTTCATTCACAAGGTTGCGGTGTGCATATACTACAGTGGAGCTCATCATGATACAATGCTGAGTCACCGTTTTCTACCTAAGACAATTGACATTTAATTTGCAGTTTTCCTGCAGTAACTCTGCAGAATGCTGCAGTATGCTGTGTTGCATCCTGGGAGGCTCCATTGTATATTACCAGGGAGTCCCGAGTTTTAAGTTGCTTTGGTAGTGCAGCTGGCAGTGCAGTGGGATCATATTCCAAGCAACCTAGGCTCAAATCCCAGCAAATGTACTTTTTTTGTTTGCTCTTCAGTCTACCTATATTCCATATATAATGTATGCACACCATACCCATGACAATAAAAATGTATTAAATCTGTGCAGTACCAGACTGTATATTTGAGAAATAGAAGGTGTCTCTTGGAGTCCCAGGATTTCAGTTGTTTAGGCGGCGTAGCTTGTAGTGCAGCAGGAAAGTATGCTGAATGGCTTGTGTTCAAATCCCATCAAAACACATGTTTCTTTACCATATTCTCGGTAGCTTAAGCATCCAGTTGCTCCTCTCTCCTACACCCTGCCTCATGCCCAAGTATCCCTGTCATCTGGTGGCACACAAATCCCACACCCTGCCCCTTGGCTAAGTATCCCTGATGTCCAGTGGCACCCCATCCTCACCAATACTGCCCTGCAGATAGTGAATAGCATATACTCACCACTCATCTCCTTGGCTGGCCACCATCTGAATCAATTTCCACTGGTGTTCATAAACTCCTTGTAATGTGCATATGTTTCATCAATTGTGGCTGCAAGTGATGCAGATGGCAGGTCACTGAGTAGGTGAGTAGAGGGTTTGTGCCAGCCATCATCTGGGGGGCTTCAATGACACCAGGATTAAGCTCTCAGTGTCAGTCACATAGAAGAGATTTGAGCCACCATGGTGGCCACATCAGTTTGTTGTGTTTTGTTTTATGTTTTTATTTTATGTTATCTGGTACTAGGGTGAAACACCTGGTGTTAGAAGGGAAGCAAGTGTGCCCCTTGGGGTGGACTCCCAGTGGCTACATCTAGTGTCTGACACAGGGAATGTGAACCTGGTGTCAGAAAAGTTGGTCTAGCAAGACCAGGGTTGATCATTCAGTGGCCACTTTTTAAAAAAAAAAAAAATTAGTAATTTATATTTTATAACCTCTGACACTGAGTTTGGGATCCCAGTGCTGGAAATGGCAAAATGAGGTTAAGTAAAGGGCCACACCAAGATTGAATCCCTGTGTCTTTTTTATTTCCATAGGTTCAGGCAGCTGTTCCATCATGCCTATAGGAACAAAAAAAAAATTGTGATGTGTTTCTGTTGTGGCTACTGTTCAGTATCAAGAACAAAGTCAGTCATGAGTTGTTTTTTTTTTCCTTCCAGAAGTGCAATTTTGAAAAATTTTCCTTACACCTTCAATATAAGAAAATTTGTTGCCTCTTTGAAAGGCAACCTCTGCTGTCAGGGGTCGCCTGACTTGAAGGTTAGGCTAGACAGCAAGCAGGGGAAGGGGGCTAGGGGAAAAGAGAAGGAGGAATTGAGGGATACTAGGATGAATGCTGAGAAGAAGGTTGGCACAAAAAGGGGCAGGGGATGAGTAAATGCTGAGCATCGGACAAGGAAAAGCCTGCAGAAAAGGAGAGGATTTAAAAAGGGGAGCGAGAGTAGGCTCTCCCTTCTTATTTGCTAGTGGGGTTTGCGTAGAGTTTAAGATAGACGATCCATTAACATATTGGTCGGCATCAAAGAATTTTTGGTTGTACAATTAAGGTAAGCCACAGAGTGGTGGTAAAGGCAAACAGTTTACTTGCACAAGAAAGTGATTATTTTCTACTGCGTTTTGCTGTTTGTTTTTTTTTGTATATATTGGAACTGAGGAAGTACCGAGTTTTGTAGTGATTCACAGGAAGGAGTGATTTAGCAATTCATAGGATACAGGGGCCACCATGTAGTTAAGGGCATACGGAATTTAAGAAAAACCAAAAACAAGCAGGAGCAGCCAGCAGAGAGGGAAGTGGGCTAATGTGTGCTGTGGGAATAGCAGCAGAAGTGGGGCTGGTCAGCAGGAGGCTGCATTTTATTTGCATTGCAGTAGAGGAAAGAGCTAATTGGGAAAAGGAAGGGGCCAGCACACTCCCCATCAGCAGTAGAAAAGGCGAGAGAGGAAAGATTGCATCGGCAGGATGACCCGGGATTGGTGGAGAAGGGGGTCATGCTATGGGGAGAAATGAACTCTTGAGTTAAGATAAAAAGAGAGCACTTATGATACACCAGGATCACCTCAGCTGCAGAGTCAGCAGACACCACTCAATAAGGGAGTGTGGCGTAGTTACCTGGCATTAGATGTAGATCAAAGAAAAAGAGAGGGAGAATCAGGGGAAGGTAACAGAGGATGCTTCAAATATTTCTGAGTGCACTGGAGCTGGCGTCTATGGCATGTTCATGGGGCAGGCTTGTAGAACATGGATTGGAAGGGGTTAGTCAGCAATAAAGCCCCCATGGAATAAAAAAAAACAATCATCAGATGACATAACCACTGTCTTGGGGATCTCTATTGGTGAAGCAACTTAGGGGATCTGAAATGCAATGCGTTAAAATGGAGCAGGGGCAGAAAATGTCATACTCATCCACAATTTTGCACAGATGCCAGATATGGGTGGTTTGTTATTGGGACCATGTGACAGAAACCATCTTGGAGGGGGGCAGAGCCACATGGTGGATGCCATGTTAGGACTCCGTGGGGGACTGAGACATGTGGCAGATGCCATCTTAGGGTCATTTGGGAGCAGAGCCACATGGCTGATGCCATCTTAGGTGTTGTGGGGACTGATCCACATGGATGATGCCATCTTAGGTTAGCATGGAAGGCCTGAGCCACCATATTGGAAGTACATGGCATCTGGGAAAGGGCTCAGTCCAGAAGGGTTCACTAATTGTCTGGCCAGAAACTCCTCAAAAGAGCAAGAACAGCCACCTGCAGTTCCGTGGCATATGGAATGTGTGTTGCTTGGCAAGCAAAGGATCAGGGTTTCAAATCTGAAAGGGGACTTAAACATTTCTGGAATTGGAAACTCAAAAAAAAAATGAAAACAATTGGGTTGTCTAATGGTTATAAAGAAGCGGCAGGCATATCAGCAGGTTCTGCCAGAGGGGCAGGCATATTGGGCCTACTGGGTGGGGGAAACTTACACGAGGTGTATTTTAGCAGACTAAGGAAATAAGGTGCTGCAGACACAGGAGTTGCGCAACATTATGGTATACCAGGGTGTGTAAAATGCTGGGACTGGATAAGGCCAAAAGGTGAAGGAAGGGTTTTTCTACAAAAAAGAAAAAAGAAAGGAGGAGGGTGACTAATGGCTTCTCATGTTCTTTTGTTTTGAGTGGCAGTGATGGCTCCCAGGAAACAGAAAGCAAGTCCTTAGGAGGACACGGTTCAACATACGATGGCCATGATGAAGGAGGTGAAGGCAATGTTGGAAGTGGCCAAGGACAAGGAGGAACCAAAGCAGAGAGGAGGGAAGAGGAAGGCCACAGGAACAGGAGGACCACCCAAGAAGATGACACCCAGAAAAGGGGACAAGAGTAGAGAAGAGCCCAAGAGTAAGAAGGACATGGTTGAACTTATTCTACAACAGAGTTTGAGAGATAATGAGGAAGAGATAATTGGGGCAACAGGGTACTAGGGTTTAGGGGAGTTACAGAAGATGTTACAGGAATTCAAGGGAAGGAAGAACAAGGGACAGACAACGGGTAAAGGTAAGGGGAGGGAAGGAGAAGGAGGGAATACAAATGGTGAAGTAGGACCCCAGGGAGTTACGCTAGGTGATCATGTCCACCACTTACTGAAAGAAAAAATATGGAAATGGGAATATGTGGATAACTTTGCCTTAGTGGATAAGGAGGTGGCAAAGGAATATGAAAAGAAGGAAAGGGCAGGGAAGACAATGATGGCAGCAGCATTGGCCATATTGGTGAGGACGCAGGAGGAGAAGGGTTTTCAGAGAAAAACTATGGAGGTGTGGCTGATGGGGTTTACATATGTAACCCCCTTGTTACCCGGGGTTACTAGAATCCCAGTAAGACCTAGTGGTAGGCAGGGAAGGCAACTTGTGAAACTCCAGTTAAATGGATTTCACACTGTCTCACTCTGTTCTCAGTCTCAGCTGAGATTGAGGGATGACATCACCATAGAACTGTCGCAGCTGCATGAGCCACAATGGAATCTGCAGCCGGAAGTTGGAGTAGAATATTGGGATGTTTGAACAGTAGTCTGTAGTCAGTTGGAGTTTGGAGCTTGTTGTGAGAGGAGCACAGCAGCTCTGTGTTAGGCTCTTGGAGCCTCAGCCCTGACATAGGGCTACATTCAGGGAAAAGGTGTGTGTTTCCACCGAAAGAGAGACACAGTGAGCTATTTTAAAGTGGTGGAGACCACTGATTCGGGTCTCAGTGCCCCATCCCTGAGGGGATGGGGCAGGAAGGTTTACCTGCATTTCCAGGGGCAACCCCCTGGCTACTGCTAGTGGAGAAGCTGCCTTATTTTGTCTAAGAGTATGGGAAACAAGAAGATTTCGTGATTCGCCTGTGGGGCACCTGCAACCGGAGGGTGAGTTCTGCTCTTTCTAAAGGGCCCATGTTTCACCCTGGACTTGTGAGATAGTGGGGATTGGACTACTGAAGTAGTGGGAGGCCTAGAGTAATAGACTTAGCCAAAAGTAAAAGTATGTTCAAGTCCAGCACATAGGGGAAGTCAAGACATGTAGAGAAGATGTGACATACGTCTACCCAGTAATCTACATTGCCAAGCTTTCAGAAAAGAGTTGTTTAGTTTCCAGAGAAATGTCCGGGTATGGATTGTGGGAGCTGGAGGTGGGAGACCCCCCATCTTTAGTAACCAGGTCCACCTCTACGGATTTGCTCTGTGGATTTCTACTTTGCGTCATGCACTTGGCCAGTGATGAGGGAAGTACCCAGACGTGGGATTGGAAGGAAAATTCTCTCTAGGAGTCAAAGGCTCTAAGGTGGTTTGGGGAGCCACCAATTGGAAAACTGGTTCATTCCCATAATGGACCGTGGATCAAGTGGCCGGCGGGGGAGCAGGGCCAGTGGGGAAAACCCAAGTAGTGTACAAGTCGGGCTGTGTACCCAATGCTGCGTGCAAATCCGGGCTGTGTGCCTGGTGGGTTTAGAGCCATGTAAAGAAGTGTTCTGTTGTCTCTAATCTGCATTACCAGGAATGTAGCCCCATGTTCAGTTTGGATGTGAATAAAAGCCACACTGTAGAATCCGATTCCTAGTTTTGGACATTACAGTTATTGCTTCCTGTGTTTGGATTTACTTGGGTGCCCCTGTGCAGAGTAGCCAAACTTAGGCCCCCCGTGCCGAGTAACCTAGTCCTCCCTGAACCCAGTCCCCACCAGGTACTGCTGTCAGCTTCAACAGCATGCCACCTGTCGTTTTGCAAAAAGGCTGGGGTCCGGGGGTTACACATATTTTAGTGCTATCCTGCTGCAAAAGAAGCAGGTATCAGCCACCTCTTTGTTGGCATACTCATTGATAGTGTACAATACATTCAAGATGCTGAGCGGGTATGGTTGGCTGAGTTATTATGAAAAATTTTGTCACAGAATGGCATCACTTGGAGATGCCCAGAGGGACACCAGGCATCCAGACATATGGTTTGAGACTATGACGGTGCAGACAGCAGTGGTGGGGGAAGGGGGAACAAATGGAAAGTAAAAGCCAGCAGAAATTCTGTTGGAGTTACAACAAGGTGCAATGCACTTGGGTGAATTGTACATTTAAGCATACCTGTTCCAAATATGCAGGACCACACATGATGTCTCAGTGCAAGGGGTGGGGGTGACAGGTTTGGTGGGCAAACCATGGGTGAACAGCCCTTTCAGGGGGTTACAAAACTCCCAGGGCGGGCGTGTGGGGGCAGAGGGGTTGAGGCAGGGGAGTTGGCTTCAGGGTCGAGGAAGGGGAATGAACTGAAGGTAAATGTTGAGAGAAGAGGGGAATACAGGGAAGGTTTGAGATGGCCAGGACCCCAATTAAAGTAGAGGTGTTTGGGCTATGGTTGGATGGGTACTTGGAGGCAACGGCAGCCAGATTATTGAGAGAGGGATTCACAAAGAGGTTAAGTCTGCAGTATGAAGGGCAGAGGAAAGGAATGTGGGCAAAGAACATGGGCTTAGTAAAAAAAAAGGAGAAAATCTTGGAAAGGAAGATTAGGAAGGGGATAGAACTGGGAAGGGTGGTTTCTGATTCGACCTTTCCTGAACTTTAGGGTATCACCTTTGGGGTTAGTACCTAAGGAACATCTGGGGAAATATTCTATATGGTGATAGACCACCTGTCCTACCCGGAAGGGGAGTCAGTGAACGACTTTAACAGTGAGGATCAGCATGCAGTGTCATACGCGACAGTGGACCACACTGTGCAAGTAGTCATGAGAGTGGAGGGAACTTGCTTAGCCAAGACTGACATCGAGTTAGTGTTCAGGCTACTATCGGTCCCTTCAGAGGGTTGGGAGTTGTTGGGGTTTACATTCAGGGCAGTTTTTTTTTTTTATATGGCTATGCCGATGGGTTGTTCGGTGGCATGCACTGCCTTTAAGATGTTCAGTACATGGCTACAGTGGGCATTTGGGGAGCAATATGGCTACAGGGCAGTGGTACATTATTTAGAGGACTTCCTTTTCATAAGGCAAGGTAAGGAGGGCATGGTAGAAATCTTGGCTGCTTTCAAGAAATGTGTGTCAGATTAGGGGTCCCACTGGCTGAAGGGAAGACAGAAGGACTGAGCAACAGTTTAGAATTCTTAGGTATAGAGGTGGACATGGAAAAAGGTTCATTTAGGCTGCCAGAGGGGAAAGTACAAAGGTTGTGGGAGCTGCTAAGGGCAGTGAAAGGAAAACATAGGGTGTAGCTGTTGGTAATGCAACAGCTCTTGGGGCATTAGAATTTTATGTGCAGAGTGGTGGCACCAGGTAGAGCATTTACAGGCAGATTGATAAGAGCAATGAAAGGGGCCAGCAGGCCCCATCATTGGATAGGGGTCAGTGCATGAAATAGGGCTACCAAATTGTGACATTTGTGAAATTTTTTGAAATTCATAATTTATCAAAACAAATGTTGTTTTTGGGGAGCCATCACCCACCTAATGTAAATGTGATATGGTGCAGGATAACACCTTTGCTCTGTCACCAGTAAAACCAGTTCCAATGTCGCACATGAACGGGGGACATAAAACTGTGTATGCGCATGTAACGGGGGACATACAACTGTGTATGCGCATGTAACGGGGCACATAAGTGTATGTGCATAATGGGACATACTGATAATGTTATCATTTGGCAAGGGACCTTACATAACAGCACACGCAATAATAGATAGGAAACAGTTGTACAAGTTAACAAAATGTTTTATAGGTTGAAGTAAAACGGGTAATGAAATCAAAATTGACAGTAAAATGGTTTACTCTGAAAAAGTCTCAACAAGTATTAATTTTCACTCCTAAACTATAAATACATAAATAAATATATACAGTATATATGACTAAACTGTACAGGCTAAACGCTAACTACTGAACTATACCAGAGTCCATACTAAAATAAAAACAGCTGGAACAGTAACTACAGATCTACTGAACTATACCTAGAGACTAAACTATAAATACAGGCTAAACAGTAACTACAGAACTAACTGCCTCTAAACTACAATAGAATTGAATAGACTCTACAGAAGATAAGAAAATTATGTACAGAAATTACGGTTAGGCCAGTGCAATGATGCAGTTTCTGCAGTCCACCTTAATGCACAGTAAGAGCAGTGTTTCAATCCATCTCTGTTGCAGCTTGCTGAACTTTTCTGCAATGATCTTTAATTGTTCTGCTTGTAATCCATAGGGCCATCTCCTTCAGCTGTGAGGGCCATGAAAATTCGTATTTTCTTCACACTGTCAGTGTCCTGCCTTCTTGGCCAAGAAAAACACTCTGACGGTTCTGTAGGAAGTTCACTGCGAGCATCTGCTTTACGGTGTCTACTGCTGTAACTTGACCAATGTAGAATTCCTTAGAATAGTAGACAGCATAGAATTTATCGATCTCTGGTTCCAACGTTTTTTTCTTCCTCTAAACCTTTTGGTTGCTTGAAGCGGGCCTGTCCAATTGTGGAGCAGTGCAGTGATTTGACATGCTTGCATCAGTGTGCATGCCCCTGTCTTGCAAAGTGCTAAAAATGGCTGTGGTGGCTGCTGTTGCGCCAGGAACTGCAGGAGCACTGGAAGCAGTCATGTCACTGGCAGATGGGTGGGCATGAGTGTCAGGGGATTGTGCATGACCAGACACAATGACCACAGCTGTAGAGCAAGTAGGAGCAGTGTCACTTGTGTTTTTGTGAACATTAGCAGCGGGCACAAATGTAGCCGAACTAATTAGTTTCTTCAACTTCCACTCTTCCACCAGACTATGGTTCACACAGGGCCCAGCTTCATCAATGCAATGTGTACAGAAACATGTAAGGTTTCTTGTGGCCACCACATCATCCACTAGCGACTTGACACTTTGTATGAGTCGTGTTCCGGGTACAGCTTTTACATCACCTCTTGGCTCTCTTTTTATTTCATTTTCACCCACCCAGAAAAATGTTCTCCTGCGGTGAGTGCACCCTTCAGTGTCAGTGCCTTTGTTAGTTCACACTGCGCAGTATTTGAATAGTTCTTTGCATTCGAATTACTGCCCGCCGTGATTGCACTCCCATGCTTGCCTTAGACTTTACCACTGCGCTTTCCCCATCTGAGGGCCCCTTCCCATGTCTTGATCCAAAATAAACACGCTCAATTGGAAATCCATACTTGCTGTTGGAAAAGGAAATATCATAAAATGACCATTTATACTTGTACTGCGCACCACAGCCATCTGTGACGTGAACTTGCTTGACAATGTTCAGTGATCGAACGTTCATAAAGTGTGCATTTGCAATTTCAACAAAATGCCGTACAGCATAGTGATCATGCTTGAGATCACTTGATATGAAAATGAGAGAGTCTCTGACAATGGCTTCACAGAGATTACAGTTGTAATATGTAACCACAGGGTGAACTGTTGCTTGTTCATGGTGCCAGTGGGCTGACTGTACTTCATCCTGTAGTTTACAGGTGTAGTTCTCCGCGAAGTCTAGCACCATCACCACCCAGCCCCTGGGTACGAACTGCCTTATCTGGTTAAACTGATGCTGCTGCCATGCTGCAACATGCATATGATGACCCAGGAAGAAAAGGTCATCTTTTAGGACTTCTACCAGCATTTGGACAGTAGAGCGTTTATTTTTTTAAAACCTTCCTGGTCTGTTGCACTTGGAGGCCATCAGCCCTTCTCATGATTTTAATACTGTCCCACTGCTGCCATGTTGTCCATTCTTGTCCATGTTTCTGGACTAGGTCCTTCACCACATCAACAAAATTTTCAGTGCTGCACTTCTCACATGTTTTTTGCACGCAATCATATTTGAAGAACTTTTCCAAAGGTAGTCTGGGACACATAGTAATTTCAACTGCCTGATAAGGATCTGCAACTTTGCAGCATGGAAGTTTATATTTATTGCCAAGACAATTTATAGCCTTAAGCTTCAGTGACGCATTAGCACAGTATTCACAAAGACATTGTTCAAGTTTTTGCTGCCCTGCAAGTTTAATGTGCCTTGGTCGTAAAGTGCCAAATTTTCGTGCTCCAAGTGGTGTGTCTGTGTTCTGTTGCATGACTTCTTGGTGAAGACGGTCAATAGGTTTGTCAAGGTATGACCTTGTTTTGCCTGACCGTTTAGAAAGAGCTTTTGTGTGGCAGGGTGTGGCACTCTCTTCAAAGAATTTTCCACTCTACTCACCGTTCAGTGGCAGTGCAGAGCAGTGTTTTTTGGTTTCAGTCTCTGTAGAAGATATCTCATGAGCCTTTTCCAGCTCACCCCCAATGTTGAGCTTGCCGTTCTTAGCGGCTTGTATTTTTTTAAGACTACAATGGTTTTTAAAAATTCCTTGTTCCTCTGTCTGTCACTTTTCTTGCAATTGTTTTTTAGCTGGGACAACTTCTCAGATACAACTGACATAAGTTTATCTTCCAGTTGTGTTCTTGGAAGCACACCATACTTGGCCAGAGCCGCTTTCTTTGATGGTGAGCAAGATGCCAATATCCACTTCAATGTTATTGCAAATTTAGTAGGTGATTTTGGCAATGCCTTTCTTGCTCTTTGAACTGACTTTCTTAGAGCGGCATTATATGGTTCCATTGCTGTTGTGAATGGCTCTTTTCCTGGCAGGATTATCACCGAGGATGGTGTGGTGGTGGCGGCCACTGGTGAGTTGTTGGTGGCCACTGGCAGAGTGTCTGAGGTGGTGGCCATTGAAGAGGCGACAGTGGGCACTGGTGATGCAGCGGCAGGCACTGGTGATGCAGCGGCAGGCACTGGTGATGCAGCAGTGGCACATCTTTTTTCATGGTACTTTCTGCGTTGCTTCTCATTTCTTCTTCTTCTTTTCTGACTTGTCATGTTGGCTCGCTGAACTCTTTTTATCTCCTTCCAGTATTCTCTCTGTGGCAATGCATTCTGATCATTAGGACGTGTTCGTTTTGTTGGCCTACTATTTTTTTCTACAGTTGATTGGGTCTTTTGTTTCTGTGCTTTTCTGTACCTTCTCATTCTCTCCTTTGCCATGTCATTATAATGGCTAAGCTGATCCTCAGTCATATTGTCTCTGTTTTTCTTGGCACGTGTTGCATTTTTTTCCAAATATGCTTGGTAGCGGCCTTCGTCCTTCTTTATATTTGCTCTGTAAAGCTGGTTTCTTTCTTTGCTTGATTGAGCAGTAGCAGTATTATGCAATACTTCAGTGAGCACTGCTGCAGCAGATAAACATGGTCGTCTTCTGATTCCATCCTTAAGAGTTTTCAGAAAGTCTGTAGGAACAGAAGAAGAAGATTTAAAAAGAGTCTCTTCTGTTAATGGAATTGACATTTTGGAATAGAAATGCCATTCAAGATGTGGTTAATGCCACACTTGCAAAAATATACAAAGTGAGAAGCAGTAAATTCTGGAATAGACAAGGCAAGTCACGAGAACAGGTTAATGGAGCAGTGCCAAAGGCATGACCCTGAAGTGGTTTACAGCCAAAGGACAAGATGACACCACGGCGTGCTCGCGAGGACAAAGTCAAACAACGAAATGGAGGCAGTGCCAAAGGCATGACCCCTGAAGTGGTTTACATGCGCAAAAGGACAAGATAACACACGACGTGCTTCGCAGGACAAAAGTCAAACAACGAAATGGAGCCACCTGCCTGCAAACAAAATGGAGGCCCACCTGCCTGCAAACAAAATGGAGGTGCGTAGCCACCTGCCTGCAAACAAAATAGAGGCTCACCTGCCTGCAAACAAAATGGAGGCCCACCTGCCTGCAAACAAAATGGTGGCATGCAGCCACCTGCCTGCAAACAAAATGGAGGCCCACCTGCCTGCAAACAAAATGGAGGCCCACCTGCTTGCAAAGAACCACACTAAGACAACACTTGGTAAACAGGCCTTGTACAGTATAGGTATACAATACAAAAAATTTACAGATAATGATTAACCTGTTGATGTCACACTAACAAAATCCCCATTGAGGTGCCCCCACCCCTAACCAAACTTCAGAAAACAACAGACCGCATGGCATGAGCTTTTATCTGGAAGCCTGCTGTGGTATGTAGGCCTCGAGTGGATCATTTGGAGCCCAATAAGTGAAAACATTCACTTTTGGGTGCCAATTGATCCACTTGGGGCCTACCCGGCATCTCCCCCCCCAACAAACACCAAGCAGCATTTTTCTAAAAATCTGACATTCGACCGGTTCAAACACAGGGGCCTACACACCACAGCAGGCTTCCAGATAAACGCCCATACCATGCACCCCCAACAGTTTTAATTAAGCAGCAATGTCACTAAACAAAAACATACTGGTTCAAACACAGCAAGAGGGTGGATTTGGCAAACTCCTACCCACCCACCCAGGCAAACATTAGAGAAATCAGTTGACATTGTGGGCATTTATCTGGAAGCCTGCTGTGGTATGTAGGCCTCGAGTGGATCATTTGGAGCCCAATAAGTGAAAACATTCACTTTTGGGTGCCAATTGATCCACAGAACCCCACCACAAGCAGGCTTCAGATAAAAGCCCATACCTTGAGCATCCCCCAACAAACACTAAGCAGCATTTTCTAATAATCCCACATTCGACTGGTTCAAACACAGCGGCATCCCCCAACAAACACCAAGCAGCATTTTCTAATAATCATACATTCGACGGTTCAAACACAGTGGCATCCCCCAACAAACACCAAGCAGCATTTTTCTAATAATCCCACATTCGACCAGTTTAAACACAGCAAGAGCACTGGTGAATTTTGCTTGAAGCCTCTACCATCAGAAAACATCAGACCACATGGCATGAGCCTTTATCGGAAGCCTGCTGTGATATATGAGCCTCGAGTGGATCATTTGGAGCCAATAAGTAAAAACATTCACTTTTGGGTGCCAACTGATCCACTTAGACCTACATCACGACATCCCCCCAACAAACACCAAGCAGCATTTTTCTAAAATCCCACATTCGACCGGTTCAAACACAGGGCCTACACACCACAGCAGGCTTCCAGATAAACGCCATACCATGCACCCCACCCCCGCAACAGTTTTAATTAAGCAGCAATGTCACTAAACAAAACATACTGGTTCAAACACAGCAAGAGGGTGGATTTGGCAAACCCTACCCACCCACCCAGGCAAACATCAGAGAAATCAGTTGACAGTGGTGCGTGGACCTCAGCTGCACCATTTGAAACCCCAAATCTTATGCACATGTGGATGCAGCTTAACAAAATAATGCTGTGCCTACCAGTTATGTATTGGACTCACTGGGTGGACCAAGCAAATACAGCAAGACGGTGAACTGCCAACATGAGGCCTCCCCCAAACCCAGGCGCATGCTTCCAAAAAAATGCCCCACACCATGCACCCCCCCCAGCAAACAATTAAGACACAGCAACAGCATTTATGGCACACAGGTACTCCACCTGCAAGCATGTGGCCAGAATGAAAGAATGGACAGCACAAAAACAGCTAGCTCAGCACACCCACACCCATCCAAATGATGCCTTTTAAACTGATTCGGAGCAACATAAACACTTACTGGAGGCATGTGCAGTCTTTTTTTTAGCACTGCAGCTTTTGGGGCCTGCCATAATCATGAGTCAGAAAATTGTGTTCCCAGAGGTTTTTTGCTCCTCATCCCTATTAAAGTGCACCTGTTAGAAATTACCTTCATGTTGCAGGTTCCTTTCTTTTACTGCCCACCAGTTCAGAGTCAAGGAAGTGTCTAAACCCTGCTCAGTACCCACTTTAATTTTACTGAGGCTAAAAAATAATGCTAGGAAGCATACAAATGCCGAACTTAGATGCGCTGCTCTTACCTGGTGAAAAGGGATGGTAGTCGATGGAGTCTCGCCACGTAACGCTGGGGGACAAAAACAAGTTCGGTGCTGGATTGTGGCACGAAGAAGGGGATACTTTTGTCTGGGACTGCTTCTTTTATACCCCCTTGATGCCCGACGCACTATAAGGCCATGTCACTGCATGTCTCGTGCTCTCGTGTGGCTCCCCCACCCCGCGACCTCTCGGCATGAACATCCGGGCAAGTGGACATGAACCTGTTGCCAGGTGAATGAAAGAGATGCAGCTCAGGAGTATAAATGGGGAATTGAAAACAAGCCTGTCCATGGGCTAAAAGGGACAGCAATGGAGGGAACCATGTAAGAAAATTGTGGAAAATTTAATTATAAAAGGGCCCTTTGCTAAAATGTCCGGACGTAACTAAGGGGGACATATGAAGTTACATCCGAGACGGATTTTCTTAAGGCTGTTTTTGGGGGTGAGTGTAAGTTATACATGTAGCAAAAAAGTGCAGAGCAGACAATAAACAAGTACTATGCATGAAAAAATGTTATTCCACAACATACAAACTTTTACAACACAATTAATACACATAATGCTGGCATGGGAAAAAAATGTCACAGAGCTTGCACCAGTTCTTGTTGGAATTTGCACATAAAGATGTGGGAATTTACCATTAAGGAATGTGCCATGGCATTCTGGTTAAGTTTTTTATCTGCTTGCACTGTATTATTTCAAAAACCACTGCACTACATTTAATAATGGGTTTCACTGCATTTGTGTTTTGATAATGTCTTGGGGACATTAAAGGGAAACTATAGGTAACCCATTTTAATGCACTGACCCATAGGTATAACTAGGGGCTAGAGTGAGGTTTTGGCAGTATGGGAGGAGTTTTTGCAGCAATAAGATGGAGTCACATTTTGGCAAGAGGATTGGGAATACAATACTGATCTGAAACTGTATACAGATGTGGCAGAGGGCCATGATATAGGGGCATATTTCAGGGGAAAAATGGTTATCAGAGCAATGGCTAGGGGAATGCAGAAACTTGTGACTGATGTGGGATATTATGCTCCTGGAGATTTTCCCAATGTGGGTTGTGACAGTGGTATTGGGGGAGGAGCTGAGGAACCAGAAGGTGATATTCTGGTGTGACAATAAGGCAGTTGTGGAAGTTCTGAATAGGCAGTTGTCCTCCACAGAGATGGTGATGAGGGTAATAAGGCAACTAGTATTGCAAGGGCTGAGGCTGACTTTCTCATTTAAAGCAAGACACATAGAAGGAGTCAGTAATGTGGTAGCTGATAGCTTTTCCCGTCTTCGGTTAGACAAGTTCCAGGCCACTTCACCTGGGGCAGAGCCCAGGAGAATGGAATTTCTGCAACAACTGTGGGAAGTTGGTTGGATGGAGCCCCGCTGTTGTTTCAGAGCTCTTGGTTGGCCGGGACACTGAGGGCTCATGCGGGCTCTTGGCAGGCAATCCAGGCCTTCAGAGAGCAGATTGGAATGGAGATAAGTGGGCCAGTGTCAGAAGGGCAGGAGATGAGGTTTATAGTGCAGAAATGGGAAGAAGGGAAAGCCCATTCAACCATGGGATCCACCTGGCAGCAGTGGGGCTGGTTTGTACATGGAAGGGTTGGGGGGAACCATGTTCAACTCCGGTGGTCAGGTGGATGGCTCAAGGGTAGCAGACAATAAAAGGGAAGAGCTGTGATGATAGGCGCCCAATTTCAGAGCGCCTCCTGGGTAGGCTAGTGGGGGGTGTTGGACAATATCTGCCATTCCCACTATAAGCATGCCTATTTTAAGCTGTGTCCTTGGTGATGGTCCATGGGGTATTTAGGGTTAGCGAAGTGATAGCCAAAGAGGGGAAAGAAGATAAAAGAGGGTTGTTATGGGGGAGATGCAATGGTTTGAGGATAGGGTGGAACTATGGCTGCACAGGTTCAAGACAGATTAAGCAGAGCATGGGGCAATAGTGACAATAAGGAAGCAAACTAATAGGCATTTGCATCTGGTACAGGCCATGTAGGAGTTCAGGGAGGCCAGACTTTGTTTATTTGTTCATGGTAACATGGAACCGGCCACAAGTTACCAGCTGGTGTTGATTTTGAAGAAGGGGTTGGAATTTCTGTGGGAGGATACAGCAGGGTTTTCCTCCCACTTGTTTTGGATAGGGGCAACTTCCAAGACAGTGGCAAAAGGGGGGTCAACTGAGCTGGTAAAACAGGTAGAAAGAAATATAGAAACATAGACTTTGACAGCAGAAAAGGACTGCTTGGCCCACCCAGTCTGCCCATTTTCCTACCTATTGGATAAGCTGCAGATCCTATTTAACCAAGAGCCTACTTCTCTTCCTAAACCCCACCAGAACTGCCTTATGTCTGTCCCATGCATTCTTGAATTCCCTCACTGTTTTTGACCCCCCAATATCCTCCTCAGGACGGCTGTTCCATGCATACAGCACCCTTTCCATGAAAAAATACTTCCTCGTGTTGCACTTGAGCCATCCCCCCTCTATCTTTAAATTGTGCCCCCTTGTTCTTGCCCATCTCTTTTTCTGAAAGATGCTACCCTCTTGAACTTTGTTGATTTTCTTGAGGTACTTGAAAGTTTCTATCATGTCCCCCCTCTCACTCCTTTCTTCGAGGGTACACATATTAAGCTCCTTTAGTCTCTCTTCGTATGGCTTCTGGTGCAGACCCTGCACCATTTTTGTTGCCCTCCTCTGGACTGCCTCCATCCTGTCTATGTCACTGTGGAGCTGGGGTCTCCAGAACTGCACGCAGTACTCCAGATTGGGTCTCAACAACTGTTTGTACAGAGGGATAACAATGTCTTGTTTTCTACCGGTGATATCTCTCCCTGTGCATCCCAGTATCCACCCAGCCCTCCTTATTGCTTTCTCACATTGCTTGATTACCTTTAGGTCATCTGATATGACTACCCCCCCGGTCCCTTTCCATTTTTGTTGTTCTTAGTACCTCACCACCCCACCACTGTGAACACTTCCCCTGTGTTTTTGTTTCCCAGGTGCCTTACTTTGCATTGAATTTAAGCTGCCATACTTTTGACCATTCCTTCAACCTTTCCAAGTCCCTTCTCATCCCCACCTTTGTGTATCAACACCATTGCAGATCTTTGTGTCATCTGCAAAGAGACATGCTTTTCTTTCTAGTCCCTCTGCAATGTCACTTATAAAGACATTAAAAAGGACTGGACCCAGTACTGAACCATGCGGTGCTCTGCTAGTAACCCCCCTTTTCTTCGGAGTGGACTCTGTTTACTATTACCCTCTATGTCTTGTTGTCCAGCCAGGTTTTTTTTTTTACCCAGGCTGCCACCCTGGGACCCACTCCCAGGCTGGTTAACTTGTTTACTAATCTTTTGTGTGGGACTGTGTCAAATGCCTTGTTAAAGCCTAGGTAGGCCATGTCCACAGCCCCTCCCTGGTCTACTACTTTGGTCACCTAGTCAAAGAAATCTATTAGATTCATCTCAAATCAAATCAAATCAAAATTTATTTATAATGCACTTTTCTACATATCAAAATGCAATTACATATCAAAATAACATCAAACTTAATAAATAACAGCATAAAAACAATAAAAGTAGCAGTAAACTTATTAAAACACTAATTCAAACAGATAACTTTTCAGAGATGCCTTAAATGACTCTGTGGACAGACACTCTCTAATCTGATGAGGTAGAGAATTCTACAGGGCTGGGGCTGTAAAGGAAAAAGCTCTGGCCCCAGATGACTGAAGAAAAACCCTGGGAATCTCTAGCAATCCCTCATCAGCGGAGCGGCGTGGGCGAAGAGGGTGGTAAGGTCGAAGAAGATCTTGCAAGTAGCCCAGTTCCTGACCGTGTAGGGTCTTATAGGTCAGCAAAGCAACCTTGAAAGTGATTCTTCACCGCAATGGCAGCCAGTGCAGTTTGCGCAGCACAGGTGTGATGTGGCAATTTCTTGGTAACCCAGTCAACAACCTGGCTGCAGCATTCTGCACCAGCTGCAGGCGACAGAGAGCCACTCCCGGCAACCCTAGATATAGAGCATTACAGTAATCAAGATGCGAGGAAACAAAGGTGTGGACCAGCACAGGAAGGTCATCGTGTGGAACAAGGTGTTTTATCTAAGCAATATTCCTCAGATGGTAAAAGGAAGACTTGACAGCGGCCGACAACTGTGCCTTCAGTGTCAGCCCGCTGTCAAGAATTACGCCCAGATTCCACACCTGTTCAGAAGGTCTCAACTGGTTACCCTAGTACAAGACCAGAGGAGACCCAGGAGCAACTTCTCTGTGTAATGACCCGGGTCCACAACCAACACCTCAGTCTTATCCAGATTCAGTTTCAACCAGTTAGCACTCATCCAGTCCTGGATCTCAGCGAGGCAGTTGTTAAAGACTGATAATGCGTCATTCTGTTCGGGTACAAAGGACATATAGAGCTGAGTATCATCTGCATAGCAGTGAAAACTCAGCCCATAATGCCTTATAATGTCTCCCAATGGCAGCATATACATCGTGAACAACATGGGGGAAAGCACAGAGCCCTGCGGCACCCCACAGGACAGAGCAAAGGAAGCAGAGGAAAAAAAAAAATTCCTGAAACTACCCTCTGACTTCTGCATGTGAGGAAAGAGTGGAACCATTTGAGGACTGTCCCTGACAGTCCACAGAATGGCCACAGGTGATCTAGCAACATCCCATGGTCCACGGTATCAAAAGCTGCAGAGAGATCAAGGAGGACCAAGATCGAAAGGCTCTTCCTATCTCTCGCTATTAGGAGATCATTAAGTACCTGGAGCAACGCCATCTCTGTAATATGCCTCTTCCTGAAACTGGGCTGGAGAGGATCATAGACCTCATGGGTGGTAAGAAAGTCATTAAGTTGCAACGCAACTACTTTCTCAATAACCTTGCCAAAAAGGGCAGGTTAGAGATTGGTCTGTAGTTAGTGAGACAGTCCTGGTCAAGGGAAGATTTCTTCAAAAGGGGTATCACGACAGCCTCTTTTAAGGGCTCCGGAAACACCCCTTGGTCCAAAGAGCACCAGACTATCTCAGCAAGGACTGGTCCGATCACATCCATGCACCCCACAAGGAGGTGTATAGGACCAGGATCCAAACTACAGCAAGTCGGTCGCAAGCCCTGGACAATCTTCATGATATCCATGATCGCTGGCCGGTCAAAATCTGTCCAGGTAGACCGAGGGCCTGTAACCCCACATCAATCCCTGCAACGCTCATTAGAACATGTACTGCGGATCTCCGACCTGATTGTTGACACCTTATCCTCAAAAAATTGAGCAAACTCATAGCACAGTATTTGTGAAAAAGCTCTCCGAATCCGCAGACAGGCTGGATTGCACAGCCTGTCCACGGTCCGGAAGAGCTGAGCTGGTCAATTTCTTGATGCAGCTATCTCCCTGGACAGGAACTCTGCCTTCTTATGGGAGATTTCTGATTGATAGTCCTCATAATGGGCCATCAATCTAAGCCTGTCATCTTCCAGGCCGGATTTCCACCAACAGTGTTCCAATCTTTGCCCCACTCTTCTCAACTCCCTCAGTGTCTCATCAAACCAAGGGGACCCAGGGTGAAGGGAGAGGGGGCAAACACGGACAGGTGCTATGGAATCCAGTGCCCTCTGCACCATATTATTATAGTGCACTACTAAGGCATCTGGTTCCATGCACTTCACAGGCCAACTCAATAGGTCCAGTAGTACCATCAGACCCCCAGGGGTAACTCCCCTCAAAGGGCGGTATTGGACCATCTCCAAATGGGTTGGTCTCACAAGGGAGGTCATGAAACTGAACCTTATGGAGTGATGGTCAGACCACCCAACTGGTTCCACCATCAGTTCCGTGATCTCCATCCCCAGGGTAAACACCAGATCCAAAGAGTGACCCTGGATATGGGTGGCAACGGTAACAACCTTTGTGAAGCCCAACGAAATAATCAGTTGGAGGAAGTTTTGACCAAAGTGTGAGAGTTCATCGTTGACCTAGGCATTGAAGTTCATCAGGATCAACCAAGTGGAGGGCTCCAATACCAGGTCGACAATGATGTCTGCAACTTCCTGCAGAAAAAACGTTCTCGTCACTGGGTGGATGGTAGACGAGTAAGATTCTGCTACCCACACCTGCTCCCATGATACACTCAAAGGATCTAGGGGACACCACTGGAACCTTCACAAGGCCCAATTCCAATTTAAAACAAATAGCGACCCCCCCCACCCCTTCGATCCAACCTCGGGCGATGTATTACCGAGTACCCAGCTGGAACTGCTGACTCCAATATGGGACCAGCATTCTCATCCAGCCAGGTCTCAGTAATGAAAGCCAGATCAGATGACTCAACAAGATCATCAATAATTGCTGTCTTGTTTTTTATAGACCTGGCATTGCATAACACCACCCGGGTTGGATGAGAGGCCTTGGAGGAGCAGGCCACTTGCCCACTTTCAGTGGAACCCTTGAGTATGGGAACCAGGCATCGTACTCCCCTATCCTGGACCCATTTCACCCCAGGGCATCTCTCCGACCTCACCACCCTAATTCACCCACTCCACTCCACTCCCCCCCTCATAGCCAAGGAACCCCTTCCCCCTCCGCCTCCTCTGTGCAATCCCTAATGCACGACAATGCCTATATACCTCGGTAGCAACCGGGGGCTTTTGAAAGGGTGCAGGTCCCTTAGCCTAGCGGGGGAGTAGCGCCTGCCCACAGAAGCCTTGTCCCAACACATGCTATCAAATATTTAAAACAGCTATTAATCAACCAATTTGATTAATACTATCAAACCCACTAAAATGTCTTAAACAACAGCCCTACTCCCTATTTTTAACAAGAAAGGATCTTAAGTAGCCTAGGCAGATTTTAGCTCCTCCAAAGGAGTTTATAACAGTTTGGACACAGTCTCAGTTTCCTTCCACCTGTACACCACTAAAAACTGAAAGTAATGGAAGAAACCCTCATAGCTCTCACCCTGAGGTGTTAGTCTCAAGCCTATCTCTCACATAGGCAAAGTAAACAGTCTCACAGTTTGCTCTTGAATACAAAAAAATGAAGCACTCTCACTGCTTCACCGAAATATATAGGGAGAAAAGAAAAAAGAACAATCTGACCTGGGTAGTATTCAGACAAGGTCCGTAAGTTCCAAGTTAATAAAACAAACCTTTGTTGCAGCTAAAATCCTCAAAGATTAATCCCAGCCATTTAAAGGCGAGTTCAAGCCACCAGCCAAAAAGAGATTCTCCCCCCAGTCGTCCCACAAGATGCCACTGAGGAAGTCGACCAGAGACTGGATCCACATGAATAGGCTCTCCAGCCTGCCCTTTGTAAAGCCCAGAGACCACAGGCGCATTGGGCCCTGTCCTCGGACAGTACCACCCCAATCTCCTGTCGCAGTCAACTGCCCCAGTAAACCACCCTGGGTTCAGGCCAGGATTTAAAGAAACTCATCCCCCGGTCGTCCCCTGAGATGCACCACCCTGGGTTCAGACCAGAATTTTCACAGGCTCACTTGCTCCAGAAAACCAGCACCAACGATGCAGCAGTCCAAAAGCAAAAGCCGCCAAGTCCTCAAAAAAGAACCCAGCCTCAGGACCACCGTCTCCAGCTTTAGGCTCCGGACCAATCCACCAGACTGCAGCAGGGATCCCTCTTCGCCAAAAACTGCTCAGCTTCTACCCAGTCCATGAAAAGCAGCCCATATAATCCCATCAGACTCGCTGCTCCTTCCACTCCCAGTTGCTCCTTTGTCACACCAGGCACTCTTTGACTCCCATTGAGCAATTCCCCAGCTGTTCCAAAAACTATTGGGCAGCGTTTCCCAGTTAGCTACCTCCATAGTGGCCCAGCTCCAGCAGTTCTTCTGATAATCCACTCAAAAACTCCAACTGCTGGCAAATAATTGTGGCATTAAAAGCACCGGTATGATACACCCAGAACTACCGATACAAAAAATAACGACAGTGTCAAGTAAAACTTGCTGTCGATTTTAAAGCGAACAGTCAGCGGTCGAACAGCCGTTAGTCAAAATACACGACCGTGGCTTTCACTTACAGTTTACACTAATGTTGAATTTGGGATAAAAATTAAAAAATAAATCCCAACTTAAAATGACAAAATTAAATTAAAATACAAAGTGAAATAAGTAAATGCTGCGCTAGACTGACGGCTGGCCCAGCGTGGCCGCCATCTTGCTCGAGCTGCCCATCTGACATGACCTTCCTTCAGTGAATCCATGCTGCCTTGGTTCCTGTGCCCCGCTGGCCTCTAGGTACTCAACAATTCTTTCTTTCAGAAGTAATTCCATCATTTTATTTACCACTGAGGCCAAACTAACAGGTCTGTAGTTTCCTGCCTCTGCTTTTCTCCCACTTTTGTGAAGGGGAATCACTTCCACCCTCCTCCAGTCCTCGGGTACCACACCATCCTCTCATGATTTGTGAAAAAGGGTAGTCAGTGGTGTCACTAGTTCTCCCTTTAGTTCTTTTAGTATTCTTGGGTGAATCTCATCAGGTCCCATTGCTTTGTCCACCTTCAGTTACAGGAGTTATTTCGGAACCCTTTCTTCTGTGAATGGACTGGTATCAACCCCCCTATCCTGAATGCTTCTATTGATTGGATTAGGTACCTCCCACTCCTCTTCTTTGTGAATACTGAGCCTAAATATTCGTTCAGTACCCTGATTTTTTCAATATCACCTCTGCCCACCCACCCTCCACTTTATTAAACCTCACTATCCTGCCACTTGGTCTTTCTTCGCTCCCTGATGTACCTATAAATGGTTTTATCCCCCTTTTTAACCGAGCTGGCTATCTTTTCCTTGGTTTGGGCCGTTGCTTTTCTGACTGCCTTCCCCACTTCCTTCTGCTTTAACTGGTACAGTTCTCTGTCCTGCTCCTTCTGTGTTTCCTTATACTTCCTGGATGCTATCTTTTTCTCCCTAATCTTCCCCACCACCTCTTTTGAGAACCATAGTGGTTTTCTCCTTCATTTTGTTTTCTTTATTTTCTTCATACAAAGGCTTATTGCCTCTATGATGGCAGTTTTGATGTTTCCCTATTGTTCCTCCAGACCACCTTCTTGCCTGTTTGCTAGTGCTTTTCCAAGGAACTCTCCCATTTTGCCAAAGTGAGCGCTCTTAAAGTCCAGTACCTCACATTTGTATGGCTTGACTCTATGGCTGTGTTTATTGTTTTTTTTTGGTTTTTTTTTTCCATTCAAATTTTATTAAAGTTTTCCACTACAGAGAATAAATCCACCTTATGATATGCATGATAGACTTAAAATGAATACGTGAATACAGAAGTTGCATGGATTCATTCTCACCCTACCTTCCCTCCACCCATCCCCTACCCCCATAACCCCTTTATCCCTAATGGCTGTGTTTATTGTGAACCACACTGTTTGGTGGTCACTCATTCCCAGATGGCTACCCACTTCTAAATCTGAGATCCTCTCTTCATCCCCATTTGAGAGTACCAGGTCTAAGATTGCTCCCTCTTGAGTGGGTTCCAACACTACCTGTCTGAGGTATGACCCCTGTAGGGCATCAGGAATGACCCTGCTCTTTGATGTGATTGCAGCAAAGGTGCTCCATTTAACATCTGGCATATTCAGGTTCACCATCAACAATATCTCCCTTTTTCTGCCATCCTAAGGATACCTTCTATTATTTCCTTGTCCATTTCCTCCCCCTGAGATGGAGTCTGTATACGACCCCCTTGCAGACTGTGGTGCCATTTCCTGTCTCCAGGGTGACTCACAGTGCCTCCTCTCCTCCCTGTTTACCCTTTAGTTTGTTGCTTTGATCCTTCCCTTATGTAGAGAGCTACTCCTCCTCCTCTTCTACCCTCCCTGTCCCTCCTGTAGATTGTGGAGCACCCCTTCAGGATAACACCCTGACGGCAAAACACAAAAACAGACCATTACGGCGACAGTTGCTGTAATGGTCCTTTTTTGGTGCTTCACTTTCTGCCAGTGTTTCACCCCCCAGACCAACTCTGACCTGGAGTTGAGAATCCTAAAGTCTGGGGGGTGCAGGGGGTGCAGCCCCCCACAGAAAACACTCACTGCATGGGCGGCACAATACCGACTCCGGTATCATGCCATCGCCGTGGGGGAGGTCGGCAATTTCACTGTCGACCTGCCTTGGTACTTCTGTAGCTTGTGTACACTGAAATGTTGACATCCCAGTCATGGTTCTTGGTGTACCATGTTTCTGTGACTGTCACGATATCCAGGCATTCCCTCTTCCATCACAGCCACTAATTCAGTGAGCTTGTTACCTAGACAATGGGCATTGGTACTCATCACCCTTCATTTTTGATGGCCTTACCCCTTTTAGCCCTATCCCTGTCCTTACTGCCTTTGCCTTTATTTTTATTTTTATGTTATTCTTTTTTAACATTTACCCCTATCCTGCTCCCTATCAACTTCTCTACCTTGGTGTTTACCTAGCTAACTACCCTGTTTTACGGGGGGGGGCTGGGTTTTTCCTGCTCCTTTTCAGTTTTCTTCCCCTGTGGGGTCCTGTGTTGCCCTCCTGTGGGTCTCCTTTGTGGAGGTTCCCAGCATCTTCCTTGGTCTCCACTGTGGGTGCCTCCATAGAGGAACTATGCTCTGCCAGAACGGCATATGAATTGTGGAGAAGTACAACTGAAGGGATGTACCTCTATTCCACCACCCTCACCCTCCCTGAGCCCACCGTAGTCCAACCGCTCCTCTTTCTTTGCAACCTCTTAGGCATTGGCGATGACCCTTGTGGTCCCTGGATGAGAGAAGAGGTCCACCGAATCCTGGCCAACTCAGCCTGGAGACAAGCAACCTCCTCCCTCAGCCCAGAGAGGTGCCTGCAGATGGGACTACATTGCATCCTCTAGAATGTCTCCTGGAAGACTGCCACTCCACAGCCACTGCACATGCCTTTTGTGTGGCCCTTGACTGTTTTGTATGTGTACTCTTTCCTCTATTTGTTTTCTTTTTTTTTGTTAGTTTTTTCTCCATACTTTCCAACTGCCTCTGTGCCTTTACAGCTCCTGCTCTTCCTGTTCTGGGACAGGAAGTTCCTGTATTCTTCAGTAGTCTCCTTCTTACTTGTTCAGAGACAGACCTCCAGCAGCCAACCCTTTTTTTTTCCTTCCCCTTCTCTCCCTGTCTTTCTCTCCTGCTGTAGTGACTTACAGCTTCTCTCGCCTCCTCTTGCATGTGCCCTTGTGGATCTAGTTGCTAGCTACACCCTTTGTAATTCTGCTTAAATACCTGCTGCGCCATTGCTTGTGCTGTGCTGCCTAACTGTTCCTGTGTCTTTAAATAGGTGTGGCCTGGCCTTCCACTATGGGGAATGGGGGGGGGGTTGTTCCTTTAGTACTCAGTATCTATGAAAAACAATCAACAATCTGGTAAAAAAAAAAGACTTTCTTCTGTATCCTACAGAGCAAAACACAGCTCTAGTTTAAGGTAGCTGGTAGCTGCTCTCCCTCTCTCCGCTTCTGTAGCAAACAGAGTACATAGTCAACTCCTGTTTGTAATTCACAGTTCCTCAAGTCTTCTTCAACTCCTCCTCTTATCAGACACCTCTTTCACAGAGTTTCAGTAACAGTAGGAAGGTGGACATCAGAGAGTTATAAACCATACATTAGAGAGATATCAAATTAATATTGTCTGTGTTCTTTCAGAGTTGGATAAGGAGGATAAATATTTAGATTTGCAACCATTCATTCATTTACTGAGTGGAGAAACAAGCGACGGTGAGGCTTGAGAGGAGACAACTACAGTTGAGTTTGGGAGCAGCGATGGTGTACTGGAGGGGCACGCAGTAGGTCCAATTGTTACTGCTGCTAGAGGACTTGGGAGTGAAGCTTCCTAAGCCAGATGTTGTAATTATTCATTGGGGGGGGGCAGAGATCTGGGAGATAGACCATAGGTGGATGTGATATGGGAAATAAAAGGGGACCTGGAACAGATCAGGATGTGATAGCCAGATGTAGTAATTGTATTGTCTGAAATGGTACCAAGGAAGATTTGGAGGCAAATGTGCAATGTTAAGGGAATTGATGGAGCCACGAAGTAACTGAACAGAAAGGTGGAGGCCATGAATACAGAGTTAGGGGGTATGGTGATAACACATAGGGACATTTCACTGGAGTGGTCTGGGCTTTATCATCCACATAGGGTAAATCTGATAGATATAGGGCTTGATTTCTTCGCCTGCAGTTAGAGGGGACTGTGGAGAAATGGAATAGAGGCAGTACACAAGGGGGGGCGCCATCTTCCATCTCAATAGCTGGAGATGGGCTAGTGGAAAAAAGAAAAGATGGGGGGGGGAAGGAACAGAATAAAGATAAAAGGGGCCCAGGGGGTACTGAGACAGGATAAAAAGAAGGAACATGGACTGGTTGTGTACCTAGACGTGCTGGCACCTTGGGGGTTTGCAGGCAGAGGGCTGAGAGGCACATCGGGTGTGCATCCAACTGCAATAGATAATAAGTCATGTAATAAACTGAGGTATGTGATGTAAATGCAATGTACAGATGTGGTGAAAGAAATGAAATGTACAGAAGATGTAAATGTTAATAAAGATGCCGAATGAGCATATATTAAGAATGTTGTGAGTGTATTATTTCAAGAAAGAGGATCCAGTGACTGAATTAGATGCCTATTTGAAAAGCAACCTCTGTTGTCAGAGGCCACCTGAATTGAAGGTTGGGCCAGACAGGGAGTAAGGAGGGAAGAGAGGAAGGGGGCTGGGGGAAGAGAGAAGGAGGAATTGTGGGATACTATGCTGAATGCTTGAAAGAAGGTCAGCACAAAAAGGGATGGGGGATGAGTAAAGGGTGATGATTGGACATGCAAAGCCAGTGAAAAGGAGAGGGTTTATGGGGGGTGAGCATGCTCCTCCTTCTTATTTGATATTGGAGTTTACCCTCCCACCTGCCCAGTAGGTAGGCAGAGGTGGAAAGTGAAAAGGGGATTACGTGGCCATGTGGTGGGTGGGCTGCTAAAGGTGTACAGCAGTAAGTGGTTGGTTGGTTTGGATGTTTAAAGTAGAAGAAAGAAAAGAAGGGGAGTGGGAGGGGAATGGGAGAAAGGAACAGAATAAAGATAAAAGCCGCCCAGGGGGTACTAGGCCATGATTAAAAGAATGAACACTGATTGGGTGTACATGTAGATGTACTGGTGCCTTGTGTATTTGCACCCAGAGGGCTGAGAGGAAGATCAGGTGTGCATCCGACTACAGTGGATGATAAGTTATGTAATCAAATTAAGGTACTGTATGTGATGTAAATGCAATGTAGAGAAATGGGGAAAGAAATGAAATGTATAAAAGATATAAATTTTAATAAAGATGCCAAATGAGCACCCATTAAGAGTGTTGTGTGTGTATTTTTTCAAGGGAGGGGTCCTATGACAAAAAAATATTGTGATCTTTTTTTCATGATTACTAAATTACATTTCCGATAAGTAATTCAACCATGAGTTTTTTTCCATTTTCATGATGTGGCATGAATAGGATTTTTTGTTTGTTTGTTTGTTTGTTTGTTTTTGTCTATTGAGTGATTGGGCTTCTGCACATGCACCAGCAACTAAACGTAAAAGATTGTTTTTGTAAGAAAAAATATTTGATTCCCAAACCCACAGAAAGCCCTATTCAAGATTCATACTAAGGTGTAAGGAGCTAAAAAGACTGGAAGCCCATGACTGCTCCTGTCAGTTACCCAAAATAAGCCGTGGTATTTCCTCCCACTATATAGGAATCTAGTCTTTTTTTGAACTGTGCTTCATTTCTACTAGTGAAGACCTCTAATGGTAATCTTTTTCAGGGTGTCACCACAGTCTGTATAAAGAAAGCCTTTCCCCTATTGGTATTACATTTTATTGGCCTAAGTTGTAGCGGGTGCCCTCTGGTACATACTTTGTCAGTTTTGAACTCCAAGTTTAGCTCATTAAGTAGGTAGTCATCTTGCATTATATCATAGCAAAGTAATATGTCTCCCCGTATTCGTCTAGTTTCTAGGGACATCAGATCTCATTTTTGCATCCATACATTAAAAAATACTGGCTTTAGGCTATGAATAATTTTAGTTGCTTGTCTTTGTATTTTTTCCAGGCTGTTGATTCCTCCCTTAGAGGTGGGTCCCCACACTGGGTTCCCATAGTCCAGCAAGGGTCTCACTTATGATCTATACAAAGGCATCATCATCTCCTCATTCTTACTCCTGAAATTTATTCTTATGGACTATAGTACTTTTTTTGCTTTTGTGATTTGTTCTTTACGGTGACAGTCATATGTTAGGTTCTTATTTATGATGATGCCCAGATCTTTTTCCTTATCAGATTTTCTCAACTGGAGTTCATATAAGAAATAATCCCTTTTACTATTGTGTTTACCTAGATGTACTGTATAACACAGCACTTGTCTATATTGAAACTCATTCCCCTTAGAGTTGCCCATTTCTGAATATGATCCATGCCCATTTGTATGCTGCTAAAACTTTCATTTTCAGTTGTTATATCAGCCAGTTTGGTATTATCTGCATATTTACTCAGCCAATTTGTTGCTTCTTTTCCAATGCTAGACATAAATATACGGAACAGCACTGACTCCCAGGGCACCTCACTCATCACAGGTACTGAAGTAGATTTGAAACCATTTATACACTCTCTGCAATCTGTCTCCCAGCCAAGCGGCCCCCCAACCAACCACCCTGTCATCTATATTTTTATCTCTTAGGCTTTGGTTATCTCACAGTGTGGGACCTTATTAAATGCCTTTGCAAAGACAGGTCAAGCTCTAATGAATTTACAAGTTTCAGGTTTCAAATCAGAACTGTTTTTTCTTAATTATTCATGCACCAAAAAAAGGCTTTTAAAACACAAAGTGGTTTAAACACTTTGCACCTCTTCAGGAAGCCCATTGGCTAGTTGGTTAAAATGTCAGTTGTAATTTGCCATAGCCGACAGTTACCCCCGAGATGCTGGCTTTAAACAGTTAAATGGTGAAATTTGTTTGTCTTTTCATTGTTCCATGCCCTAAAGCTTTTGATTTTTATCTTCAGGTTATGAAATGCATACAATAGAAGCTATTGAACCATGAAAGTAAAGTACTGCATCCTGTTTATATCAAAGCACATGGCACCCAGAAGTTAGTGGGGTAGATGAGTGTGACTATATTGTTGTGTGTTTGTGATTGTAAGGTTGCACCACCATTAGGTGAGAGACTAGCTGCACAGTTGATAAAAGGATCTTTTTTTTCATATTTTGAGCACTCTTTCTCTCAAACTACCAAATCAATTTATTCAAATCTGGTAGGATGGAAATCCTGACATAAAGGACATGTACGTAAAACTGAGGGTCCCTAGGTCTCAGGATGGCCAAGTTATAAACAACTTGAAAAGAGCATTTAACATAGAAATTCCTAATAAACTCTAACTACAGTATAGTGTGCTACCCTGCCATACCACTCTAATATGTGACAGCCCATGTGGACACAACCAACAAGTATCAACATCTGGCTGGCTAGGTAGATTGATCCATCAGTTGATGAGGGCTGATGGGGGTAGTCCAGGGAGCAGGACACCTGACCTGTCAAGAAAGATGGAAGAAAAGGCTGGGTGGTGTGACAAGAAGATTTTCAATGGAGACTCGATAGTTACAGAAATACATAAATGAATTAGAAAAGATTGTGTTTATTCTGAGACAGAACAACCACTAGTATCATCCGATCATTTCCAAAAATAATCTCATATATTTTTAAAATGCGTGAAGCTACATTTTAAAAGCTGTAATATATGAACAGTTAATACAGTTCTCCTATGTTGCTACATTTCGATACATGTTGATATTTTTAAATTAACAGGAGTTTAAAAATGCTGTGAACCATTTTATTTTTTTTTATTGATATAAAACATTTTGTTTTTATATTGAGATATAGTCATGAAAAGTCCAGAGAACCATTTTAAGTTTTTCATATCGATATGAAACATTCTGTTTTTTATATAAATATATGGTCACTGGAGTGATATATTAACAATATATCTATTTAAATGACTCCAATCTTTCATTAAAGAAAAATAAGAATCTAGCCATCATGGTTCCAAAGTTATCACATTTTAAAGAAAATATATTTTGAAACGTCTGACTCTGGAACTGTATGTATATATTACACACACACACACACACACACACACACACACATACATTTTTTAATGAAAGCTTGGAGTCCAGGGATTAAGAACTGGCACAGCCAATCGGAACACGGGCACGTCCAGCAAACCCACTCTGATTGGCTAGGACTTTTACCCTGCTTCTGCCACCTGACACTTTTTACAAATAGATTTTAGATAGAACTCAGCACATTTCAAGTGTCTAATAGAAGTTTTTTTTTCCATTAGCAAGTTATACAGACCTGCCACTAGAGGGATTCTTGTTCTTTCATTTAAAAAAAAAAAAGTCTACCCTCTGAAAGACACAGTTGCTTTACTTGCTATATACCTTCTTTCCCACCCTCGTGATCCTCTCGAACCAGATAAGACTTCCCTGAACCATGGGACTGCTGACAGCCATGCCATTGGCCCCACGGTATCTGTACTGCACCCTGATTGGACGCTGTCTTGCCTCCTACTCGGGGATTGGCTCTTGAGCCAGCTAAAACTTTGCTTTGCTCGGGGCTGCTGTGCCCATTCATTTCTATGGAAAACGGCCAAAATTTTACTCCCTCCCGACCTTAACTTTATAGACCTTCCTCCATGCCCCTCACAGCTCCACCCCCACTTGTGCTCCATTGGTACCTATTTTGGGACTCCCCATCTTTTAGTCACCACCTCCCACTCCCTGGCTGCCTGGCCTTCCTGGCTGTATCCTCACTTCCTACTGATCCAGCTACTGCTCTTCTGCCCCTTCTCCAGCCTCTCCAGCCTGTCTTAACCCTCCCTCTGCCTACCATCTTAATCCTACCTAATCATGCGCCCACTGCCTTCACCCCCTATTCTATATCTTCTTGCCTGTCTTCTCCCCTACTGCATGCCCCAAAAGCCTGCTTTCTCCCTCCCTCCTCTGCTAGCTTCCACATTCCTACATCCTTCTCCATAGGCACGCTGCACACTGGTCACTGCCCCTGCCCAGGGTCCATCCTACCACCATGAAACTGTCCTACACCCACACTGGTCCTAGCCCTCCACTCTGGCCCCCCCGTCTATGCTTATCCTCACCCACTATCGTCGATGCTTGGCAATTTCCCGAGATGCTAACAGGCGAAAGCATTCCCTTAAAGAAATATGCCACAGCTCGTTGAGGCTAGTCCTCCTCCTCCTAATGCTGTCAGGCATCGTGCACCCAAACCCTGGCCCATTCTGCTCTAAAGTCACTAATCTGAGCAAGCCTTCGAGTGCCCTCTCATTCATATCAATCAACATCTGCAGCCTCCTTCCTAAAATGGATGCCTTACAGGCCTTCACTAGCCAACACTGCCCTGACATCCTGGCAGTTGTCGAAACCTGGCTCATGCCATCAGTACCAGACCATGCAATCAGCCTTCCTGGCTACAATGTCTTTAGGCTGGATCACCTCTCCAAAAGAGGTGGGGACTGCACTCTCTACCTAAAAGACTCCATACAGGGGCACCACATCATTACCTCACTCCAACCCACAACTGCTCAGATACTGCTAGTGAGAATCCTCCTCAGAGCCCAAAACAAAACCCTCACTGTTGCCACCATCTACATCTCTCCCAAAGAACAGAGAACTGGTCTAACAGCTGTTCTTGACTTTGTAAAGTCACCTCCACAAGACACTGAATCCATCCTCCTACACGATTTCAACATCAACTGGCCTGCGGCCGATGGTGGTGCACACAGGGATACTGTTGCTGCTTCGAACCTCACACAAATGGTTGACTCACCAACCAGGAAAAGTTACATGACTGGCACCAGCACACTCTTGGACTGGATCCTTACCAGTCACCCATCACGGATATCTAACACTAATGTTCTCCCTGACTCTCTCAAGGACCACTCCCCTGTTAGCTGCACCTGGTCAAATAAATTCATCAAACAACCACTAAAAACCATCTCCAGCAGGGTTCTACCCAGTGGTCACCTTCCTTGACTCAAATCCCACCTCCTCCATCAAGACTGGTCCCCTATCTTCAATGCAACCAATGTAAACACTGCCCTTGACCACTTCATAAACATCTTCACTGTGGCCTGTGACACGTATGCTCCTATTAAGAAATGCAAAGTCAAATCACTCAGTAACCCTTGGCTCACAGGTGACCTCCTCAGGATGCTAAAAACAAGAGACCACCTATGGGAGCTGGCCACAAACTCTGGAAGGCAAAACGACATCCAAAACTATAAATGTGCCCGCAATGACTGCACCAAAACCATCCAGCAAATGAAGTCAGCCTACTATAAGCATTCACTCACAAACTCCTGTGGCAATGGTCAGGAATTCTGGCAGAACGTAAAGGAACTCACCGGGAATCCACCCAACCCCCCCCCCATCAATACTCAACATCAACAGAACCACAATCCTCAACCCAAAAACCATTGCGGATACCTTTAACAAAGCCTTTACCGACCTTAGCGCTGTCCTACCCCAGGACTACTTCAAAGATGGTGAAGAACCTCTGTCCGCAATGAACACTATTCCCACCAGTTCCCCTCGCTTCTACTTCAAAGCAGTCAAGACTCACCAAGTACACAAATATGATACCAAAGCCCTTGTTAAATCAAGATTCAGTAATGACTCCCTTGATCTCAAAATCCTGTCTCTCACACTTGATGAAATGCTTAGTCCTCTGACTAGAATTTTCAACCTCTCCCTCAGCCTTAGCCAGTTCCCAGACAGATGGAAATCTGCCACTGTCACCCCAATGCATAAAAGTGGTGACAAAACTGTCCATGATAACTACAGACCTGTCTCCCTACTACACCCACTCTCCAAGGCACTAGAACGCATTGTCTCGGACCAGCTCACAGAATACCTGGAAACATACAACATCCTGTGCAAGCAACAACACAGGTTCCGCAAAGGTCACAGCACCTCCACAGCCCTACTTGAATTCACCAGCGCAATCCACAACACACTTGACTCCGGTGAACTACTAGGCTCAATCTACATTGACTTAACTAAAGCCTTCAACACCGTCAATCACCGCCTCTTGCTTGTCCAGCTTCAGAACAGTGGGCTGTCAACCGACTCCATTGGCTGGTTTAAGAGCTACCTTGAAGAAAGGTCCCAAACAGTAAGAATCACTGATACACTCTCGGACCCTAGACTAATCCACTTGGGAGTCCCCCAGGGCTCCATTCTGGGGCCCCTCCTCTTCAACTTATTTCTTAAACTCACTACCGGAGAGCTGCCTAGAACAAATAATTCTCTACGCCGACGATGCTGTGATCCTCACCTCAGACCCTGATCCAATCCAATTACAAAATAAACTTCAGTGGGCCTTCTCCTCCATCGGATCCTGGTTCCTAAATCATAAACTGCTTCTCAATCAGAAAAAAAACAAGTCTGTGGTCTTCTGCAGCCCCCACAACAAAAACAAACAACTCTACCTCTTCATTGCAACTGAACAAGGAGCTATCCTAGAGCAAACACAATCGTTCAAGTACCTCGGCATCACCCTTGTTCCACACCTCTCATATGCTGTCCATATCAGCAATGTTGCAAAGTCTGCCAATGCAAGGTTAGGCATATTATTCTGGCACAGGAAGCACCTAACCCCAGAAGCACTGTCAGTGGCCATCCAAAGCTCCATCATCAGCATCATAGACTATGGTCTTATCATATATGGGTCTGCAACTACCACTGCTTTCAAATGTATCACATCATCCCTGAATAAGGCCTGTCATCTCTTCACTGGCTCACATTGCCATACCGACACATGTGACCTTTATTCCCAATCTGGATGGCTTCAACTGGACAAACGCATAAAATACCAAACCTGCATCATGGCCAAGAAAATTATAATGGGGCTTGCCCCACCTGGTGTCTGTGCCCTCCTTAACCCTAGACATAGGAACATCATTACAAGGGGCTCCAATTCCCATCTACTACATATCCCATGATGTCGCACGACCCAAGGACAAAGATCATTCACCTATTGGGCATCCAACTGGCTCAACTCTCTTGGCAGCGACATAGCGACCGCTCCAGCACTCAGCCTCTTCAAGTCCAAGCTGCACCTCTCACTGCTTGTATCCTGCAATTGCCCATTTTAACATTTCCACCATTCCAGTTTTACATGCCCCAGCTCACAGCACTTACAATAAGTCTTTATACCCCAGCACCTTACCTGTCATATTCCCTCAACAAGGCCCCCTGGCTGCAGTCTCCCACCCTTGCCCACCTACCCCTCGTATCTCCACTCCTGCCCCTTCCCCAACCACCTCCCTGTACTCCCCTTACCCCTGCACCTCCCACCCTCAATCTCCTACCTTCACTTCCCCACCCATCCCCTCCTTCCCTTGTCCTGCTCATAGCTCATGTCTTTGTACTGGTTATTACATGTCTGTAAGTCAATGACCATATGTTTGTAACTAAAAATGATGACTGTTGCACATGCAGAAGTGGAACCTTTGTAAAAGAGCCTCGGCCCAAAGGTATTGTAATCCGAGATGAAATAAATAAATAAAAACAGTGGTAATAATGCTATCAATATATAAAAAAAACAAGCAGTTCTCTAGCAATATCGATACATATTTACATCTTGACAGAACTGTTTTTATTAAAATAAATGTTATTGATATACTGTTTTCCATAGCAATAAAGTATATCAATATACAGTACTTTAAGATTTACATGGAAAATGTCATGATGGTTTTAAAAATTAGTATTTAAAAATATATTTGTTTGCACTTTTTCTGAATTTTGGTATTAATCCTCATAATTTAATTGGTATCTATATCAGTGTAATACCTACAAAAATTAATCTTATACCTTACATCACGTGGCTAACATTTTACTCTCCTCCACATTAGTACCAGTTCTTCCTTGCTTCTGCAGAGGCTGCAAAAGCATCAGAAGATAATATGGACAGAATGACTATGAAATAATTGAGTTTGCTCTGATACCACTACTTAATTTGCTCTGCCTCCCAGAGTCGTTCTACTTTCCCTCTTTTTTCCCCAACAACCAATTTAAAACTGTCTCAAAGTGTTCTGAATACTGATATAGTCCCACCATTGATAACATTACTTGGTAGATGGCATCAGCTGTTCACCACCCTTTCTGTGAAAAATAATTCCAGATGTCATTTTTGAATTTTATTTCTTTCAAATTGAGCTTTTCCCCTCTGGTGGTTGTGTTTCTCCTTAGCTTAAACAGCATTTTGGAGTCCACTTTATTATATCCATGTGTGTGTTTGTATGTTTCTATAATGTCCCCATTTTCCCTCCTGTCCTTCAGAGCATCCATATTGAAGTTCTCAAGTCCCTCTACTTGTAGAACCTACTCTTCTTCCCTTGGATAATTTTTGTAGTACTCTGATAAATTTGCATGCAATACTCCTGGAGCAGTTGAATCAGTTTTCTGTACAGTACAGTATCACCTCCATCCTGTGACTCATAAAAATCAATCTTGATAACCCTAGCATCTGAATTGCCTTCCTGTATGCTGTCATGCATTGGGAAGAGGTATACAAACTATTGTTAATTATCACCACCATGTCCCTTTCTTCCCTCAAGTGCTCCACCTTGATCCCATTAATGCAATATCCTGTTTGCAGAGTTTTGTTACCAATGTGCATCAGTTTATATTACACCCTCTTAAGAGAGGTTGGGCTATGGTCAAGATGTGGTAATTAATGTTTAATGCCAAAAAATGTAAAGTGATACTCATTGATAGGAAAAATCTGCAGACTTAATCTATCTATATCCCTTTTCATGCTATGAATTCCCTACTGTCATTTTTCACTTCCACAGAGTTTTCTGTCCCTTGCAAACAGTCTCACATTCTCCTGTGACCCTTCCACAACATTGCAAACATCCAGTGGAGTCAGCCAGGATACTGTGCTGTATCTTGCAGTATTTCTACATAGTGCTGCAGTTAGCTGCAGAGAACAGTGTAATTCAATGGCAATTAAGCCCTTTTGTCATGCAGGAATTTGTGAAATGTCATTTACTGCACTGTATCCTGGCTGACTCGGCTGTGCATGTTAAAAAAGTACCGACCCCGGACTACTGTGGTACCCAACTAGAAATAAAAGAAAGTTGGCAAACTTTGCTCTATAAAATAATTTGTGATGTTTGCCACATTTGCAAAGAGTGAAGTGCCGACCTTCAATGTTTTTGGCAAGCAAATTGGTAATTTTTCGGCAGAAGTTATGCAAATTCACTGGTGAAGATGCAACTTTACCTTACCTTCACCTTACCTTTGCTTGACTTAATCTGAAAAAGTGACATTTGCCCAGGAAAATTCACTGTGAAGTAACAAAGTGGTGAAGTGGATGAGTGATGAAGTTATTCACGAAGGTGAATTTCTCAACTTTTTTGGAACTTCACCAGTGAAGTAAAACTTCACAACATCTCTACATGCAACTAGTGGCCCTCCTGACATCAGAGAACTTTCCAGTTCATGACTACCTTCTGCATCTTATCTGTCAATCAGTTCCCAATCTATGTAGGTAGCCCTTCCCCTAGACCTATGCATATTACATATTTTACTTCCCTCCTATGTGGCATCAAGTCAAAGGTCTTGCTGAAGTCCAGATACAAGATGTTGACTGGCTGGTTCCTATCTACCATTTGTGCCAATGAACTGAAAAAAAATCAGTCAAATTTGTTTGGTATAACCTGCCATTCATGAACCTGTGTTATTTTCTTGTAGTAAGCCTCTTTTCCTCTAGGAATTCAACCATCTGTTCTTTTATTATTGTCTTGCTTAGCATGCCCACTATTGACATAATGCTCACTGGTCTGCAATTTCTCAGGTTCTCTTTGTCCCCACTGTTGTGCAGTGGGACCACATTCATCATCCTCCAGTAGTCCTGTTCATCTCCTGTTGCTAGTTACTCATTAAGAAGGTCTGCTGAAGGTGCTGCCAGGGCCTGACTCTTCTGCTTTTGTCTCTTTGTAGGCAGTCCATCTGGCTATGGGGACTTGTTTATGTCCAGGTCCTGCAGATCCTTCAGAACCATTTCCTTAAATGCATATCCTATCTGTAATCTGTGGCTAACTCTTTACTTGAAAATCATCTTGCTGTTGTCCTGTAGTCTCCACAATGAACACAAAACTCTTTTCATATAGTAAAGCCTGCCATGATGAAACCTAATTCTTCAAAATCCTGCAGTAGAGTTTCTAAAGGAAGCAAGGTGTTTTAGATGTGAGTTAATCCCTGTGACACCATGTATCATCCTTGTGAGCTCTACTTTATGTTTGCCTTCTCTTCGTCTTTCTCCATGTTTGTCAATTTTCCTCATCTTTTTATGTTTGCTTACGTGCGCAGTGCACAAGAAACATAGCTGAAATAGTGGGTTTGGTACGTTTGCCCAACTCTTTTAATCCCGATTCTCATTACCCTGACTCCAAATTCCCGTCACTGTCAAATTACTGATGATTATGTTCCCAACTATCTAAATCCCATTTCTCAAATTACCAACTGTGTTGCTTTTAGGCTATTTGTCTCCCATGTTTGACTTGCTGTCTTTAACTTTCCCATGGCTCAATTGCCAACTGTACTATCCAGATCCCTCAGGACACCAATGACTTGTGCACAGCTACCAACCAGACCAGCCTTGCTGACTGTACTTAAGCTAAAAAATGTTTGACTCGCAGTCTTTTGCTTTTCCTTTCCAGCTAAAGTTTAACATTTAGGTACAGTAGTCTTTAGCTTTCCAGTGGCTCCAATTACCATCTGTACTATCATGCTAGAAAATGTACTAACTTCGAACTGCAAAATGCTAAACATTTTCTCTAATGAAAGTCAACAGACCTCAACTCCCTTTCCAGCTAAACTTTGAATCTACATCCTGTTTCTCACATTGCTGACTATTTTGCTGCTGTTTTTGACTCAACGTCTTTAGCTTTAGCTCCAGTTAGCTCCAATTACAGTCTGTACTGTCTGGCTAAAAAAATTACTACTGCAAACTGCAAATGCTAAACATTTTCTGTAATAAAGGTGCCATCTGTACTATGTGGCTAATAGATCATGACAGCTTGATACAGCAGCCTACATGTTTCCTTGCATGTTTCCTCTGTTTGCGGTCTGCTTATAACTAAATGTTAAACTTTAGCTGTTTACCTTCAAACTTTAACTCAAACTATAGCTGGAAAGGGAGTTGCAGTCTGTTTACTTTCATTACAGAAAATGTTTAGCATTTGCAGTTTGCAGTAGTATATTTTTTAGCCAGATAGTACAGATGGTAATTTTTAGCCAGGTAGCAGAGACGGTAATTGCAGTTAAAGCTAAAGACGTCAAGTCAAATACGGGAGCAAAATAGTCAGCAATGTAAGAAATGTGATTTAGACAGTCGGGAACATGACTGTAGGAATTTTGACAATGACGGGAATTCGGAGTTGGTCAAATGGGTGTCAGGATTTTAAGAGTCAGGCAAGCGTATGGATCCCAAAATAGTAGAGCATTGCAGAGGTGTGGCAGTGTTGTGACCAGTGCAGTAGATGATTTAATGGGTGCATCCCTCAGCCACCAATTAATGCTGAAGCTGCCAATGATGGCAGTTTCAGAGTGAGCACCACCCTTGAAAGAAATCTGCTACTGTAATCAGGAGTAGTTTCGTCTTTGCAGCAGCAGCCCCGCTTCCTCCCAACCAGGCACACAGCAGGACAACACTTTTAAATGTTAGCTCCTTCCCACTGCTGCTGCCCACTCTGCACCCTCCATTCTCCATCCCCTGCCAACATGGGGATGCTCAATCCCCATGTCAGCATGTATCCCACTCCCTTCATTAATGTGGCACACTGGGAGCCCACCCCAGTGTGCCAAAAAAGACTTATTTAATGTTTCCAACACTGGGATGCCCAATCCCAGTGTCGGATGCACCGCCTCCCCAATGCCTCAATGTTATCAGCTGACCTCGGGGTGCCAAATCCCCAGGTAGGCATTGATCCCCCCTCCAGTACTCTGGCACACTGGAAGCCCACCTCAGTGTGCAGAAATCCATTTTGTTAATATTTCACCTGTAAAAAAGAAAACAGTCCCACAATTTTTTAAACCTGAAAAAAAAGAAAATGGTCCCTCATCATTCCTGCAAGCCCCCCTCCCCCAACCTGCACCCTCCCTCTGTGCACCCTACATCCTTGTACCCCCCTCACCCATACTTACCTCCAGATGCTCCATTCTATATATTTCCCAGTATCTGTCATTTGTAGACAATATGACTCTACCCCAAGACAGATATTTCCTCGGAGACATGTATGGTCTACTAAACTTAGACTACCATGCCACCACCTTTGGCATTTTTCCTGTCTTTTCTAAAAAATATTATAGCCAGGGACATTTAGGTCCCAGGTACATTTCCAGTTATCTGATATTTCAGTTACTGCCATAATAGCTAAATGTTCTGTAGACTTTAATTTGTGCAGTTCATCTGTTTTATTCCCTAGGCTCCTTTCATTCAAATACATTACTTTCAGCTTGCACTTCCTCTTTCTTCTCTTCACTTCCCCATCCTTGCTGAAATTTAAAAGTCCACTATTCCTATATTTTCCCCCACTGGCTTACCCTTTTTATTTTGCCCAGTGTGTTCTGGCTCCTTTTCTGTGTCTGTACATGTTCTTTTAATAACTCAGTGCCCTGCCCCGCACCTAGTTTAAGAAATAGCCATTACAGTACATCTGGCCTCTGCTCTAATGTATAGATCCTGCCCCCACCAAATGCTCAAAGGCAGGCCATCATTTGCCATCATGTCAGAAGGATCCGCACTCCCCAGAAACTTATAGTAATGTTAATGATAATTTTAATGCGCTGGTATTAGAACTATAAAGACCACATTATAAACGGTACTAAAAAGAGTATAAATAAGGATTGAGAAGGGTTTTGTTAAGTAAACACTGCAGATTTTTTCCAACTGTTTTGCTAAAATAGATTTAAGTTAACTGCAGATATTTCAGTATTTCAAAATTGTTTATTTTCAACCCAGCCAAATAAGACATTTTATTTTCATGGCTGCATGGGCTGAGCTCCACAGCCATATTACTATCATTCTATCTCTTCTAGCACTGTGGAAGCACATGGCCAGACAGGGCTCCGGCATGCTTCCACAGTGCAGGGGCAGAGTTCCACTCCTATGTGTTTCTAAGGCCCTTCCCCTCTGCCAGCCATAGAAACATACCCCCTCCACAGATGCAGTACCTTTTGTCCTGCAACTGCAGGAACTGATAGCCACCATTCCCAAGATGGTGGCCAAAGCAAACTGTGAATGTGCAAGTACCGCACATGAGCAGTTCTGTTATGGTGGCCATCTTGAGCATGGAATTGAACTGCACATATGCACTTCTGCTCCCCTGGCAATCTTCCATATGGCTGACTCCAGTGCAGCAACAGCTCTGATTACTGTTTCACTAATCTTTCACCACTCAGAGCAGCTCTACTGACTCTGACCAGGGTTTGTCCAGGACAGGATATGCTGCTTCCCAGTTTAATAGCTAAGAGGAACTGAAGCACAGGGATGTTACATTAATTACTTTAAGTCAATCTTTGAGATACTGGGTAGGATTTTCAAAGGGTCATATGCAGGAACAAATACCTGTATTTATGTTTACTTCACTGCACCAAAACTCAGGATCCATATTTTCAAAGAACCCTGAGTTTGGTGACAGTTTCTATGATTTACAGCAGCTTGCACCACTTTTTACCATAAATGATATGTGAGGCTCAGTCACTGTTAAAATCAACTGTTAGGTAGTTCAAGCAACGTCTGAATCTTGGACACAGTTGTGGTTTGGATGTTGTCAGCTGGTTTGAAAATCATCCGGTATTTCAATGAAATTCAAATCTGGATCTGCTGGTTCAGTGCACTGAGGCCTAACCACTAGGCTGCACTGCTTCTATTACTGCTAGCAGTATTATCCTTGTACTGGAAACAAGCCTTTATACAATGCCAGTGGAGATAAAAATTAGAAGATAAATGATATGTTTCCATCTAACTATAAGATATCATATCTTCTTAGTGTTGTCAAAACTGAAATCTTGAACATCACATACATAACAATGCAATAATGAACCAATCAGAGATCAGATTTCCAAATCCTGATGACATCACCACTGGCTTGTAGAGATGGAGAAATTTGGATAAATTCACATTGTAAAGTACTCCACAATGTTTCTCTGACTTTCCTTTGCCCACTGCTGCTCTTCGTGGTGAAGTTCCCAACTCCACTAGGTGAAGACAGCATGTAGTGGCACCTCTCTGCCAATACAGTATGTGTATTTTTCACCAGCTGAAGTAGCACTTCACTGGCAAAATCTAGGCAAATTGTTTATAAAACATAAAAGAAAAGGTTTCAAAATGTTTAATCCATACAAACATAGACTTTGACAGCAGATAAGGAATGCTTGGCCCACCGAGTCTGCCTATTTCCCTACCTGCAGGATAAGCTGCAGATCCTAGTTAACCAGCAGCCTATTTCTTCCTACCCCCCACAAAAATTGCCTTACGTCTGTCTCATGCATTCTTGAATTCTTCCACAGTTTTAGATCATACAACCTCCTCAGGAAGGCTGTTCCATGCATCCACCACCCTCTCTATGAAAAAATAAGTTCTCACATTGCACCTGAACCACCCCCCATCTTCAAATTGTGTCCCCTTGTTCTTGCACATCTCTTTTTCTGATAGATGCTACCCTCTTGGACTTTGTTGATTCCACTGAGGTGCTTAAAAGTTTCTATCATTTCCCCCCTCTCCATCCTTTCCTCAAGGGTATACATATTAAGTTCCTTTAGCCTCTCCTCATATGGCTTCTCTTGTAGACCCTGCATCATTTTAGTTGCCCTCCTCTGGACTGCCTCTATCCTGTCTATGTCCTTGCAGAGATGGGGTCTCCAGAACTGGACGCAGTACTCCAGATGAGGTCTCACCAACTGCCTGTACAGAGGGATAACAACTTCCCGTTTTCTGCTGGTGATGCCTCTCCCTATACATCCCAGTATCCTCCAGTCCTCCCTACTGCCTTCTCACTTTGCTTGCCAAACTTAAGATCATCTAATATCATTACCCCTAGGTCCCTTTCCATTTTTGTTTTTGCTGCTACGCCCCTCAATTGTGTAATCTTCCCCTGGGCTTTTGTTTCCCAGGTGCATTATTTTGCACTTCTTTGCATTGAATCCAAGCTGCCATACTTCTGACCATTTCTCCAACCTTGCCAAGTCCCTTCTCATCCTTTCCACACATCCTTGTGTAGCAACCCTGTTTCAGATCTTTGTGTCATCTGCAAAGAGGCATACTTTTCCTTCCAGTCCCTCTGCAATGTCACTTATAAAAACATTAAAAAGGACTGAACCCAGTACTGAACCCTTTGGTACCCCACTAGTAACCCCTCTTTCTTCAGAGTGGACTCTGTTTACAATTACCTTCTGTGTCCTGTTGTTCAGCCGATGTTTTACCCGGACTACCACCCTGGGACCCACTCCCAGGCTGGTTAATTTGACTATTAATCTTTTGTGTGGCACTGTGTCAAAGGCCTTGCTAATGTCTAGGTAAGCCATGTCCACACCCTCTCCCTGTTCTACTACTTTGGCCACCCAATCAAAGAAATCTATTAGATTCGTCTGACATGACCTTCTCACTGTGAACGCAAGCTGCCCTGGGTCCTGTGACTCACCGGCCTCTAGGTACTCAACAATTCTTTCCTTCAGAAGTGATTCCATCACTTTCCCTACCATGGAGGTCAAACTGACAGGTCTGTAGTTTCCTGCCTCTGTCTTGGTCCCACTTTTGTGAAGGGGAATCACATCCACCTTCCTCCAGTCCTCAGATACCACACCATCCTCCATTGTTTTGTTAAAAAGGGTAGTCAGTGGTTTCACTAGTTCTCCCCTTAATTCTTTTAGAATTCTGGGGTGAATTCCATCAGGCCCCATTGCTTTGTCCACCTTCACTTTTAGGAGTTCTTTCAGAACCCTTTCTTTTGTGAAAGGACTGGGATCGACCCCCCTATCCAAAGTGCTTCTGTTGCTTGGATTAGGCACCTCCCCCTCCTCCTCTTTTGTGAATACTGAGCAGAAACATTCGTTCAGTATCCCTGCTTTTTCATTGTCCCTCTCTGCCCATCCACTGTCCATTTTATTCAGCCTCACTATCCTTCTCTTTGTCTTTCTATGCTCCCTGATGTACCTATAATAGGTTTTATCCCCCTTCTTAACCAAGTTGGCTATCTTTTCCACAGTTTGGACCTTTGCTATTCTGACTTCCCTCCCTGCTTCCTTCTGCTTTAACTGGTACAGCTCTCTGTGCTGCTCCTTCTGTGTTTCCTTATTCTTCCTGAATGCTATCTTTTTCTCCCTGACCTTCCATGCCACCTCTTTTGAGAACCATAGTGGCTTTTTCCTTTGTTTTGATTTATTTGCTTCACACAAAGGCTTGTTGCCTCTGTGATGGCAGATTTGATGTTTCCCCATTGTTGTTCCACTCCTCCTTCTAGCCTGATTGCTAGTGCTTTTCAAAGGCACTCTCCCATCTTGCCAGAGTCAGCCCTCCTGAAGTCCAGTACCCTCACTTTTGTATGGCTTGACTCTGTAGCTGAGTTTATCGTGAACCACACTGTTTGATGGTCACTTGTTCCAAGATGGCTACCCACTTCTAGATCTGAGATCTTCTCACTGTCCCCATTTGAGATAACGAGGTCTAAGATTGCTCCCTCACAAGTGGGTTCCAAAACTAGCTGTCAGGCATGCCACCTGTAGGGCATCAAGAATGGCCCTGCTCTCGGATGTGGCTGCAGCAAATGTGCTCCAGTTAACATCTGGCATATTCAGGTCTCACATCAACAGTATCTCCCCTTTCTCTGCCATCCTAAGAATGCCTTCTATCATGTCCTTGTCCATTCCTTCCCCCTTACATGGGGGTCTGTATACAACCCCTGAGCAGACTGTGGTGCCATTTCCAGTCTCTGAGGTGACCCACAGTGCCTCCTCTCCTCCCTGTTTACTCTTTTGTTCAGTTGCTTTTATCCCTTCCCTTACATAGAGAGCTACTCCTCCCCCTCTTCTCCCCTCCCTGTCTCTCCTGCAGGTTGTGTACCCTGGTATGTTAACATCCCAGTCATGGTTCCCTGTGTACCATGTTTCTGTGTCTGCTACGATATCCAGGCATCCCTCTTCCATCAAGGCCACCAGTTCAGGGAGCTTGTTGCCCAGACTATGAGCAATGGTACTCGTTACCCTCCATTTCCTGATGGCCTTACACCTTTTTGCCCCATCTCTGCCCTTATTGCCTTTGTCACTTTCTCCATTTACCCCTGCCCTTCTCCTTATCAACATATCTATCTTTGTGTTTACCTCACTTACTACCCTGACTTTTTTGGGGGGCTAGGATTTCCCTGCTCCATTCCAGTGTCTCCCTTCTTGGCTAGTTTAAATGTTTGCCAATGAAGCATTTAAGCCTATCACATAGGATCCTGGCTCCTCTCCTGGACAGATGCAGACCATCATGCCAGTATTGGCCTGCATCACTCCAGGTGTACCCCCAGTACCCAGTGAAGCCAAATCCCTGAGCTCTACACCAGTTTTTCAACCACTGATTGAATCCCATGGTGTGGAGCACCCTAGCCTCACCTACGCCATAGACAGGCAGCACCTCCAAGAAGGTTACTGTGTGTGCTACTTGTCTAAGGCCCCTGCCCAACTCTACAAATTCTTCATGCACTGCTCTGATCCCTTTCATAGTCAGGTCATTTGTCCCTACGTGTTCAATGATATCCAGTTCCCTCAACTGTGCAGCTGCTCTGGCGATACTGAGGATTCGCTCCCTGTCACTCTTGCACTCATCTACTGTGTCTCAGAGCTTGAACTAGAGATGTGGCAAAGTAAAACTTTGCCAGTGAAGTTCACATGAAGAGGCAAAATTTTCCACTTTGTGGAGCTTCATGAAGCTTTCCTAGGTCTGGGAAACTTAAACTTCTCTTGAATTGTGAATTTTTTGCACACAAAGTGCGGAATTTTGTGGGTGATATTTCACACTTCGTGGCAAAATTCCACACTTCGTGGTAAAAATTCACACTTTCCAATCCATGAATTGCACTAATTTTCTGAATTGTGCTTTGCAAATTGCACAAATTCACAAATTAATTCGTGGAGTAAAGTTTGCAGTTGCCACCAATCTCTTGTTTGGCTCTCTTCTCACAACTAAGACCCTTTAAAACACAGTACTCCCATATCCCCTTTTAAAATCCATCTCTGCCTACACAGTCCCAGTGCAGTTTTTAAGTAATAGTCTCTCTCTCACTCGTTAGACATTCACAAGTATCTAGATCCCGTCCCACCACCCACTTCTTATCAGAATCAGTTATACACACCCACCTCCCCACCTCATTCCTGAGTCACACGTGAACCCCCACCATAGCAGCCCTCTAGCATCCAACCTCCCTCTCTCCCCAGTCCCAAATTTTAGGATACAGTACATCCTGACACATAAAAAAGAAAACTCTTCCCCTCTTAGAGCAAGATGCTCTATTCTCTTAGTCTTTCAAGTGAATGAATGAATGATGACGTCCTCACCTATAGTTCAATGTAAAAATGTAGAACACATCCTCTTCACATCAAGCCTTTAGCAGCATATTGAATTCTATTATTTTATTTTTGCTACACTGTCCTGATCAATTAGGGCAGTTGTTGAGGTAAAAAGGTACTGCTGAACCAGGATGCCACCTTGGGAGAGGAGGTTTGCCTGTCTGGAGAGTAGGTCAAATGAGTGATATCCAGAGTCAAGTAATGCATCTGGAGGGATAAGCAAACCAGCGCTGCCCATGTCAGTATGAATGACATAGGGTACACAAGTGCAAGAACATGCAAACATCACTCATTGATTTTTTCATGTTCCTGAAGGGAATGGTATCAATGATAAACTTTTCTGAGATCTTCCCAGTCCTTGGAGCATATGAAGAGTGGCAATGGTTCATTAGGAATGCAGATGCTTTGCTAAGGATCCATTGCAATAGGGAAGATTTTTTCTTTTTTTAACTAATTGGAGGCTGCTGGGGCTAGGGGTGCCTACAGAACTGAAATAACTGGACCTGTGGTAGTGCTTCTGAGGATAAAGATGCCTATAAAACTGAAATAGACTGAACCTGTATCAGGAAGGAGTGAGGATACTGCCAAAGAGAATGGACAGGGCAGTTGAGGGATTTAATCTAGAATGCAAAGTACTGGTGCAAAGGTTCAGTAATGGCAGTAGGCAGACAAAGTGGAACACTGAGGGAAGGACACCATATCATTTGAGCAACAGAGAAGAGAGCCATAAGGGGACTAAAGATTGGTGAGCATATGAGGGTAAATAATTTCCCTTGCATGCAGGCAAATGTGAGAACAAATAGCAAAATATGAGAACTTTAGGGTCTGATGTGTTTGGAAGGCCATAACTGTGGCAGTCACAGAGAACTGTTGGGTGAAGATGTTGACTGGGACATCCAGATAGAGAGCTATAGACTATTTCAAAGTGATAAACCTGGGAGAAAATGGAGTGGATGGCCCCCTTCGTAATATAGGGAGTCACTATGGAGGACAAAGAAAACATCAACACAATGCCACACAGTCCATCTGGGTTGAGTTAGCAGGGAACAAACAGCAAAGGGGTCACCTTGGGGGAGTGCTACAGGTAGAAGTGTTGTGAATTTTAATTCAGTGTTGGCACTGAGGTGAAATCAGTAACTTTGCACTACATGTTGTGTGGAGAAGCTCCTTACTTTGGCACATCTACATGTGGAATCTTTTTTTATTTTTTGAAATGTACAAACAAGAAACTCCACTCTCATGCTGCATAAAACCACCCTCTCCCACACAAGTTCACAAACCTTGGCAAGTCAAAGCTTTTTCTTCTGGCTAAGACCGTTGGAGGAATATCTGGGTACATTTGTTGTCTCATACCCCTGTATAGATTCATAGAATTGTGATGGCAGAAAAGAACCAAATTAGGCCCACCAAGTCTGCCCATTTGCCCAACTATCTGATAGCCCTTTCTCGATTCAGGCTTTACTGTAGCCAATATCTTTTCCTTATCTTGATACTTAGTAGGTTTAATATACATAAATCTGGGTCTACCCAGGGTATCCTTCACACTGAAAGCTCAGTGTGCTCTGTCATGCTCAGTTTTCTGTTCTGGGTAGGTGAGCACCATAATATTTGTGAAGAGCTCCTCACAATATTTATTGGAATCTGAACCTTCTATTCCCTCGGGGAGATTAGCAATTTTCAGACTAACCCTTCTAGATCTTGATTCAAGATCCTCCACTTTCATCTTTACGAGCTCTAATTCCTTATTGCTAGATTCAACGTGTTTTGATAGGTTAGGAATCTTATCTTCCAAATTACTAATCCTCATTTCACACACCAATGTTCTTAATGAAAGTGACTCAAATTTCTCTATAGCTTCAGTAAACCTAAGGGTTAATGATGTAACTGCAGTGATTAAGGATTCAAATCACTGCTTCATCTCTTTCAAGATGTTTTGTTGGGAAGCTATTACACTCTCTTCATTTCCTGCACATCCTTGCTTTAATTCTCCCTCAATTGTCTCCTGTTTATCCATAGTTTCATTATCACTATTTTCTTTTATTTTTCTCTTGATTTTTGGTTTCTCTGGTTTTCCCAAAAGCAGCCATTTCTTTTTGGGGTAGGTGGGAGGTACCCTCTGAGCTTACTGAGGGGACAGACATACCTCTCAATTGTCCCTGATTTTGCCTCAACATTTTCCTCTGTCCCTCATAGCATTTGTGTTTTTGAGACAGAACAGTGGAGATTAAAATCACAAAATAATGTCAAACATTGAAGCTATAGACTTGATCTTCTTCAGAAAATGCATCTTAACACAAATCCCTTTATTCTATCAGCTTTCTGAGTGAATAGTACCAGTTTGTAAGATGTGTCCCTGATTTGGGGTCTTTGTCCCTGATTTTTTTAAGCCTTGTCCCTGATTCAAGAGGCAAGAGGTTGAAAGGTAGGGGGACAGGAACGTTGTTTATTTTGTTAAGCTTCTCTAGAAAAATGTTGTATACACAGGCTGGTGAGTCTAATTTAGGGGGAATGTGTTTAAAGCATTGATCCACAATGGGTAGTTCAAATGCATTGGAAGAGCTGATTTTTCTCTTGTTATATGGCCCCTTTTGAACAGTAGGACTATGAGAGGTAGTCTTGCTTCCTCTGAGACTTACAGTAACTCTGGTACAACCCTAGATGCTTGTAATCCATGTAAATTGCTTTCTTTAATGAACCAAGCTACAGGACTACAACCCTTTTTTGAAACTTTGTCTCCAAAAATAAATATTCCCTCCACCTGTCTCTCCCAGATAAACTTGTTACCTCCCTTTGGCTTAGGTGAAGAGTTCCAGTCTTCCGTGGATTTTTTTAAGCAGGTCCAGTTCCCTTTCCTCCAAAGGTGCTTTTCTCTGGGCCAGCTCTGTTTCCAGCTCTTTCACTGATTGAGCAATTTCACTGACCCATCAGTAAAAGTTTGACATGCCCTGGAATTGTTTTCAGAATCAATACAAGGGGGCCGAGAAATGCCGGAAATTCGAAAACTTAGCCCAAAATACCTCGCTAAGGAGCAAGCGCTGAGAGCGAGTGAGAAAATAGAGCAGGTTGGGGAGCATTATGGATTTTTAAGCTGCAGACAAATTTCAGTGGCACATTGCTTTCTTTCAACGTGGGATAAGGAGACCGGCATCCTCCTCTACACAACGCGAGCTAGAGTGAACGACCTGAGTCCTGCCATGTGCAGGAGCATTCTCCCATGAGTTCACAAACCAGTGTGACCCATGCCCCAACTCTTATAGCAAAAATTCCCTCCTCTCCCAGCTTCTCAGTGAAGTTCTATATTATAATATAGCTGGAACCCATAATAAAAAAAGCCTTTCCAATGCTGATTCATTCAGTGCCCCCCCCCTTTTAATTCAGTATACAAAATATACACCTCCATCCACCCACTGGCCCTCAGAACCCTTCTCCCTCCCTCCTTACAAGAACAAAGAAAATATCAGGCCAGGATTCAAGACCTGTAAAATAGAAAACCATCCCTAGCAGTAGTAACCACCAATCATCAATGAATGAATTAGTGATGACAAGTGAAGTCATAACAGAAGATTTGGCAGTGTGGTTAGTCAATCAGTTTTTACTACTGCAATGTAAGAAACAGAAGATTGGGATATCAGGTGTAAACAAGCAGCCACAGCAGGTGAAATCTAAGGGACAGTGATCCTGTTGTCATGGTATTGCATTTATTTATAATGAAAATGGAAGACAAATATATGATATACAAACTGGAATGGATCTCATTGTTATGGACTCAATTCACTCAGCTTTTTTTATGCTTATGTATGGCCTGTAGGCACTTTTATGACAGCTTACAAGTAACCAAGTTGCCAGGAATGCCACCTCAGCATTCATGTACTCTGTCCTGTGCATCCCCTTGAGATACTGGCTGTTCTACAGGATAACAAGGGTAATCAGAGTGGTGAGGAGTTCAGGGGGCATTTTGGAAGCTCACCCTTTGCCCACAACAGTCTAAACATCACTTCCATATGACTCTCAGTGATTAAGGGAAGGGCATCATTTGTACAAGGGAGCACCTGCTTTAAGCACTTATACATGACCCACAACATTATGCCCTGGTGTTTGGAATGCCCCAGATCACCCCTTTGCTATAGCGGGAAGGAGAAAGCAAATAATCTGCTGTTTCTTTTTAAAAATGTTTTTCATAAGGGGATACAGCAGTCCTCTCAGAAGACTGTCATGTCTCATAATGCCCTGCATTGGTTGGATGGGATCTAATTTTCATTTAAGCAAGGCTTACTAGTGGAAGCTCAAAGCCTGCCACTGTTCTGCCTCAATGGCCTTTGTCATTTTTGAGTAACTCTGCTGGACTGGCCTGAAACAGTTACTGCAGCCGGAATACTAGTCATGGTACAGTACATGGCACCACTGTGTAATGCTCTGTGGGCCAGCAAGGTACAATGCATGCATATGCAGGCCCAAATGGTGAATAATCTTCTAGTTGTTTTTTTTTTAATGTTTCTCTTGAACCAGTAGGAACTCTTTAAACAAATCAAGTAACCACAACAGCACAGACATTTTATGCATTTTTTCTTAAAGGGACACTGTCAACCCCCTTTGACCTCAAAGTGTCCCTAGTTTAAAAAAAAACAAAAAACATTTTATGATTGTTCTCATTCTTTAGATACTGTTGTTGTAGCTGGTTGTTTGAGTCATACCCATTTTTCCTTTCAAAAAGTAAGCAACTGAGAGTCAACCATACTGATGGTACCACACCAAAACTTGTTTGTTTACATTTCTTGACCAACTACAACTGCATCTTTCCTGGAGTCATGAACACCCCCAGCACTATCTAGCTACTCATTACACAGTGAGAGTGGATGAGACTATTGTATCATGAGTGGCTGCAGTGTTGAGGGTATTTCTAATGTTCAGAAATTATGCAATAAGCTTTGGTAAACAATTTGGAGCAAAACAAGTTTGTGTATAACTATACATTCCCATGCATTTCATTTCTAATAAGCAAGGAGGCAGATTAAACAACCAGCAACATCAATGAATTTTAGAGAAGGTAAGCAATCATAAGATGTGTTTTTTTACCTAGAAATAATATGATGCAAAAAAGGTTGACAGTGTCCCTTTAAATACAAAATAAAAATAACTGTAAGGTTGTTGTGTAATACAAAATTATATTTCTATTGCAGGGTACTGGTGATATCATATCAAATAGAAGCAAGTTTGACTTATTTAAAGGATGCAAAAATGTGTGTTAATTGGCAGCAGTTAGTACGTTTTTAGTTTACAAAAATTAGATTCATACTTTCAAATGGTCCATATTTAATTTCACCTCAGTAAGCACTGATGTGAATAACTGTGTTTTCATTTTTTTTTTCTTTATGGACAGTATTCTGTACAGTTCTGTTAATGGAACCAAGAATTTGTAATTTTTATTATGTCATGAATCATGAACAGAATACACAACTCCAGATCACTTGTTCCCTGAAGAGAATTGTAACAGAATGCTGCTCATTAAAACAAAATAATGAAAAATACAGTTTGAGAATTCTTTTGGTTTTTTTTCAGGTACAGTTACTGGGAATACTTATGGAATCCCAAAACTTGGAATCCCGACTCCCATGATCCCGAGCCCGACAGCCCAACATTTTGTTTGCTGGATGAATTGCCATCCAGATAGTGGAAAGCCCAACACCACAAATATAGCAGTTTCATAGGTAGGTAAGGGGCTATGCCCCTCACCCCCCCATTGTGGGGGCTTTGTACCCCACAACCCCCTAAAATACTATAATGAACTCCACGATCATTGCATATTCCGGTATCGGGCTTTCCACCGTCGGGATGGCAATTCCTCCGGCAACCTAAATGGGTTGTCGGGCAAGGGATCCTGGGTGTTGGGATTCTGAGTTTGGGGATTTCCCAATACTCCCCAGTTACTGGACATATGGATCAGTTAGGAGTATGAATATTATTTCTGAAAAGAGGAAGATTATAAACAGCTGCCAATTAGAAATACATTTATGCCTTCTTTAATGTGAGAAGTCATATACCAGTTTGAGAATATGTTTTTATTTTATAGTAACTAGAATTTTCAATTCTGCATTCCTTTTTAAACCATTTTACTCCTACTGTTATGTATAGAATGTAAGCATTATCAGATGTCTGATAATGGAGCAATTTAATTCAAATCAGATGAAAGCATATTGGAAAATGTTCAATTCTGTCATCAGAACTAAGAAAATCACATAATAAATGACACTAAATACTAGAAATGAGGATTGAAATGGGTTTTGTTCAATAAACATTATAGACTTTTTTCAGTGGTTTTGCTAAAATAGATTTAAATTTATGTCAGATATATTTAGTGATGCAAACTGTTTGTACTCAGCCCAGCTCAACTGCAGCAGATTTCATTTTCAGGAGTTGCTCTGCTTCTTCCCTGTTTAATAGCTAAGAGGGACTGAAGCACATGGAGGTTAAATGACTTGCTCGTTGTCACTCTGTGAAAGACCGGGCTGGATTGACAAAAGACCATATGCAGGTGCAAATGCCTGTGCTTGTGTTCACTCGTCTGTACCAAAACTCAAGGTCTATATTTTTAAAGAATACTGAGTTTTGGTGACATTTTTTTGTGATTTGTGGCAACCTGCACCACGTTTTATCAATAACATCAGTGTTCAGAGACTGTTAGATCAGCTACTAGGTGATCCAAGCAATGTTTGCATGTTGGATACAGTTGTGGGTTGGATGTTTTCAGCTGGTTTAAATATCCAGCCCAGTATTTCAGTGAAATTCAAACCTGGATCTACTGGTTCACTTCACTGAGCACTAAGCACTAGGCTGCACTGCTTCTATGTACTGCTGACAATATTATCCTTGCACTGGAGATAAATGACTTTAGAAAATGTCAGTGGAGATAAAAATGGGAAAGATAAGTGATATGTTTGCATTTAACCTTACGATATCATAATGTCTTGTTGTTAGTGTTGTCATAATTGATATCTTGAAGGTCAGGTACATAACAATGCAATAATGAACCTATCAGAGATCAGCTTCCCAAATGCTGCTGACATCACAACTGACTTGCAGAGATGGGGAAATTCACATTGTACAGTACTTCACAAAGTTTATCTGATTTCATTTTGCCAGCTACTGTAGTTTTCACCTTGTGACATTCCCACATTTACTTGTGGAAGACAACATGTACCTGTAGTGGGGCATATCCTGGGAAAGTGCTCATGAAGTGTTACTACTCTATATGCAGTTTTTACCAGGTGAAGTAGCACATCACCGGCAAAAGCTATGAAAAGTTTTCTTCAAAAAAAAAAAAAGCTATTTAAAAATGTTTAACCTATCATTCTTCCACTATGCCATAGAGTTTGGATTTTTCTCCCATAAAAAATATTCTTTAAAACACAGTACTCCCAACCCACACCCTCTAAACTCCCACCTCCCCCTACACAGTCAATGAGAAGTGTAAGTAATAGCCTTTCTTTTCTCTCTCACTAGACATTTACATGTAGATAGATCCCTTCACACCATCCAAGTCACATCAGTATCAGATATACACACCCACCTCCCCACCTTATTCTTGATTCACACGTGGACCCCCACCTTACCAATCTTCTAGCATCAAACCTCCCTGCCTCCCCCTTCCACGTAGTGTATGATACATAAAAAAATAGAAAACCTTCCCATGCTAGAGTTAGTTGCCCTCTTCACTTAGTCTTTCAGGTGAATAAATGAATGATGATGTCCTCACTCACAGTAGCAATTGATTGGCTGACATGCAGCCAATCAGGTGTTACTATAGGTGATGACATCATAATTTCTTCTTTTATTTTCCCCCAGCAGGACACTGAGTAAAGAGGGAGTATCTCTCCAGCGTAGGATGATTTTATAGGACAGGATGGACTATATCCTTAACTTGGGGTTGGGGAGAGGAGGGAGGAAGTTTAGTGCCAGAGAGTGGGTAGAGTGGGGGAGGGATTGCTTGTGACTCAAGGCATGGGGTAGGGGATTTGGATGTGTATAATTAATACTGACATGGTGTTGTTGGGATGGATGGGGTACTAAAGTGTCTTGATTGTGGAGGGGGGTTAGAACTTTATGACACAGTTGGTGGGAGATGGATTAATAATTTTAAAACCATTTTTTTAAAGTTTCTGGTTAAGTCAGGAAACTTTGCCCTGCTATGCATAGTACAGAGCTCTAAGCTTTTCACCAACAGCAGTGAAGTTAAAATGTTTTGCATCTCTGTTGACTTGCAACACTGAAGCCAACAGTTGAGATCAAAGATGAACAGTTACTCTTCAAACAAACACATTTAAAAAGTAGCACTAGTAAACTAATGATGTACAGTGTAAATGGAATATGCAATACTCTGACTCAAAATAAGATAGAAACATAGAATTCTTCAGCAGAAATTGACCACTTGGCCCCCCTAGTCTGCCCAGATGGTCCCTGCTTAGTCTGTTTCTGCAGACCATAAATGGTCTTCAGCAATCTTCCACCCTCCCTGCCTATTGACTAATATTCCCCTATGTCTATCCCACACATGCTTGAAGTCCCCTACCATCTTTTGCCTCCACCACTTCTGCTGGCAGTCTGTTCCAGTGTCTATAACTCTTTTAGTGAAGTAGTACTTCCTCACATCCCTCTTAAATATCACCCCTCTAGCTTCATCACATGCCTTCTGGTCCAGCTGCCCTTTCTTACTTGAAAAAGACTCTCCTTCTGAAACCTGTTTGCACTTGTGAGGTGGTAGGTCTCTATGATGTTTCCTCTTGCTCTCCTCTCTTCCAGGGTGCACATGTTGAAATACCTCAGTCTCTTCTCTTAGGACTTTGGGTGCAGCTCCTGCACAATTTCAGTTACCCTCTTCTGGACTGCCTTCACCCTGTCTATATTCTGCCTGAGGTGCAGCCTCCAGAACAGGACACAATACTTCAGGTGAGGTCATATCAGTAAGCAATATAGTGGCAACACCATCTCCCTCCTCCTGCTAGAGGTATTTCTCCCTATGTATCTCAGCATCACACTGGCCCTACGCACTGCTTTGTCACACTGCCCTGCCACATTGAGGTCATCAGATATAACCCCAAGGTCTCTATTCTGCTTGGTGACTGTCATTGCCTCCCCTCATCATATACTCAGCTCCCATGTTCCTATGCCCTAGGTGGATGATTTTGCTCTTTTTGACACTGAATCCCAACTGCCATGCTTTTGACCCCTCCTCAAATTTCCCAAAATCCCTTAACATTTTCTTCATAGTGTCCACCCTATTACAGATTTTGCTGTCATCTGCAAAAAGGCATACCATCCTTTCTAGTTCTGCTGCAATCTCGCTTTTGGAAAAATTGAAGAGGACCAATCCCAGTACTGAGCTCTGTGGCACCCTGCAGGTCACTCTCCCATCATTAGAGTGAGAATTGCTAACCACTCTGTTTCCTGTCAGTGAACCAGTTTATGAACCAGTTCACCATTTTGGATCCCACTCCTTAGCTCCTTAGTTTCTTTATCAGTCTGCTGTGTGGCAGAATGTCAAAGACATTGCTAAGGTTCAGATATGCCACATCCATAAATCTCCCCTGATCTATTTCCCTGGTTACCCAGTTAAATAAATCAATCTGATCCATTTGACATGACCTTTCCCAAGAATGAAGACATGCTGCCTGTGGTCATGCAGCTCATTGGATTCAAGATACTCTAGCAGCATTTCCTTTAACAGGATATACATTCATCCCCCCCCCACTTAGATGATGCTGACTGGCCTACAGTTGCTAGCCTCCTCCCTGCAGCCACTCTTATACAGACCATGTCTGCTCTCCCTCAGTCCTCCAGGACCATGCCTTTTTTCTGGAGAGCTGTTGAATAAAGCCATCAGAGGGTCAGCTAGCACCTTCCTGATTTCATTAAGTAACCTTGGGGTTATCCCATCTGGTTCCATAGCCTCTTTCAGAGCTGTAAGTCCCTTCAGGATTCTTTTCTCTAAAAATGGACATGTGTCCACCCCTCCCCCTATTCCTGCTGGTCCATCCTCCTTTCCCTCCACTGTGAAGAATGAGCAGAAGTATCTGTTCAGGATGTCTGCTTTTTCTTTGTCCTCTTCATCGCAGTACCCCTGCTGCCCTCCTTATCCTCACTATCCCTCCACTTACTTTGCCCTTCTCACTTATGTACTGAAGAAAGTCTTATACCCATTGGTGACCACCTTGACTATCCTTTCCTCTGTTTGCACCTTTGTTTCCCTCATTGCCATAACTGCTTTGCTTAGTGCACCTCACTGTCTTCCTCCTTCTGTGCCTTCTTATACCTCCTGGCAGCTAGGATTCAATGCAAAGAAGTGCAAAATAATGCACCTGGGAAACAAGAACCCAGGGGAAGAATACACAATGGGTGGGGAGGTAGTAACAACAACAAAAAAGGAAAGGGACCTGGGGGTAATCATATCAGATGACCTTAAGGTTAGCAAGCAATGTGAGAAGGCAGTAGGGAGGGCTGGGGTATACTGGGATGTATAGGAGAGGCATCAGCAGCAGAAAACAGGAAGTTGTTATCCTCTGTACAGACAGTTGGTGAGACCCCATCTGGAGTACTGTGTCCAGTTCTGGAGACCCCATCTCCGCAAGGACATAGACAGGATAGAGGTAGTCCAGAGGAGGGCAACTAAAATGGTGCAGGGTCTGCAAGAGAAGCCGTATGAGGAGAGACTAAAGGAGCTTAATATGTATACCCTTGAGGAAAGAAGGGAGAGGGGGGACATGATAGAAACTTTTAAGTACCTCAGTGGAATCAACAAAGTCCAAGAGGGTAGCATCTTTCAGAAAAAGAGACTTGCAAGAACAAGGGGACACAATTTAAAGATAGAAGGAGGGCAGTTCAGGAGCAATGTGAGGAAGTATTATTTCACAGAGAAGGTAGTGGATGCATGGAACAGCCTTCCTGAGGAGGTTGTGGGGTCTAAAACTGTGGGAGAATTCAAGAATGCATGGGACAGACATAAGGCAATTCTTGTGGGGGGTAGGAAGAAATAGGCTGTTGGTTAACTAGGATCTGCGGCCTATCCTGTAGGTAGGGAAATGGGCAGACTAGGTGGGCCAAGCGGTCCTTATCTGCCATCAAAGTCTATGTTTCTATGTTTCTATGTTTCTCCTCAATACCATCTTGTTTTCCTTCACCACCCTGGCCATTTCCCTAGAGAAACAGAACAATCTCTTTTTCTCTCTTCCTCAATGCAAAGGCTGGATGTCTTAATTGTGTCCTCACTTATTTTTCTCCACTTTATCTCTACCTCTCCCATGCAATCCTCCCATGAAGCAATTTCTGAGGCAGTCTTCCATTTCTTTAAAATCCACCCTCCTAAAGTCCAAGACCCTTGTCATGATCTGGTTTACCTCTGCTTCCATCTTAATGTTAAACCACACTGCACAGTGACCACTGGTACCTAGGGAACTGCCTGCTGTGATATCTGCAATGCAGTCACTGTTTGTAAGCACCAAGACCTGCATTGCCACATCACTAGTGAATTCATTGACTAGCTGCTTGAGAAAAACCTCTTGTAGGGAATCAAGGCTGGCCCTGCTACTTGCCATAGCTATAGCTGGATGGCTCCAAACCACATCTGGCAGACTGAAGGCATTACATTGCAACACTCTCCACCTTACTTGCCATCCTAATGGTGGCATCCCTGAGTGCCTTCTCCAACTTGAATATGTAGTTTATCATTACTTGTAAGGGGTCAGGACTTTCTCAGCTCACTCATAGCTCTGCTGCTTGTGAGGTATGTTCCTTCCCCCCACCCTTAAAGATAACTTGCACATCTGGATTTTTGCCATTGCATATGCCTTATTTTATATAGTTTATCCTTTAGTAAATATTAACATAATAAAAATCAATAATATAGTTAAATATCTTGACTATGGAAGGAGTTAGTAACAATTTAATATCTGCTATTGTAACGTTTCTGGTACGATTTCCAAATGTCTTTGAGAACACATTCTTTTGCACATTAGCAGAAGCAACTAATGTAGCTTGGAAAATGTTTCTATGATTAATTTTACTTTTCCTGAAGATCTCATTATTGCATAATGAGCTTTTGTAGAACCATTGTTTCTGAAACATGTATTATTTCTTTATAAGAGTGATGTGTTTGTATGTATATTTTGAACTACAGAAGAAAACTGTAATAGTCATAGGTGAAGCCTTACCCATAACAGTAAAAGTTATAGCTTTTTAAGTACAATGGTATAACCAGAGGGAGACATGGATTTAGTCCCCAATAAATTATTGCAATATGCGATTGCTACTAACACATTACCATAAATTAGATATTCTGTTAGAAGCATACATGTGCATAGTGATTAAATGTATACACACTATAAACAGCAGTATTTGTTACCAGGAAAAGAACTATTACTGAGAGTTTTTTTTTGTATTACTGTATTTCTTGCAAAAGCATCAATATATTAATTGTTCTTGTCATTGTATTTCATTTCTGAACTGTGATATGTGGTTTTGACATTTTTAAATGTAATTGCTCTCTGGCCATGCCCACTATGGATAAATGAATTATCTTGGTGTGATGTTGTGCTATTTACCATCACAAATGTGTACTAGTACCCTTCTAATACATACAAAGAATGAATCCAGCATGTAAAGTCAAAAAGTAACCTCTAGTGAAGGGTTTTCTTAAAAATTGCATGTGGCAGCCATCTTTAATGGCTTGAGTCATTAATTATTAAATTAGTAAGAAAAGCTATTTAAAAACAGCAGGAAGAAATTGAAATGTACTGTTGATTAATCCATGTATGTGAGAAATATATAATTGTAAAAGAAAACTATATGATTGTTTGTTAACTAATAAATACTGCTGCTTTAAGACATTTCTCGATTTACCCAAGGAATGTCAGCAAACACTGATAAAACAGTTGATGGGTCCACAGAAAATATGTTCCAGATAGACTTGGCCCTCAAGTGCAGTTCTAAAATCAGCTTATTTCTTACACTTACATTCTTGCTCACATATGATACATCTATTATTTTAAACCTGGATCACCACCAGTTGAATTCTATGTTAAAGGAATTTTAATGGATTTAGGATTCAGGGTCAGATCTCCTGCTTCACAGTCCTGTGCCATAACCACTAGGGACTGCTGGCTGCTTGTTTGAAACATTGCAGTTTGACATATCACTTACAAAAACTGATCTCAGATCAGCTTGGTTGGGAAAGAAAAAAGGAAAGAGAAACGTAGCTAAGAGTAGGTCTTGTAAGCCAAATCTATCTAGTACAAAAGAATACCATCACTTTAATTCCATATGTTTCTCATGAAGCCTCCATTTTTTTTTGTTTTGTTTTGTTTTGTTTTTTGCAGGCATTCTTCTTAGAGTATCTTCCCACAACTATGGACAGTAAATAGCAGTGTCTTGCCTGCAAATGAACAATATGTTTTGTCCTCATAACAGGGAGACTGCAAAGCCATTTTGTCTGGTTACAGGCCTCCTTTCTTATTATCAATCAAGGGTCTAGTCATTATATCAAAGGCAATCCTGATGTTTGTAACTCAGTATTGTACTTATTGATGAAATGCTGTAATTGCTTATATTATGTTTGCCAAGAAGGGAAGTCCATGAAGCCACCACAATCCAAGAACTCATTGTATGTGCAGGGGAAGAAAAGTTCAGTATAAGGTTACCATCACCTCTGTATACAACAGGAATAGTAGAAGCCTCATCTGTCTTTTTTGGTCCATTGAACACTATCAAACTTCATCAAGCTATGAATGCACTATATTTTCATCTTGGTATTCTTCCAGCAGAACAAAGTCTCTGCTTTGATTTTAACAGCTGGCATTGTATTTCAGTAGAAAATATTCTGTATCTAAAACACTTTAGTATGCAGCACTAGCTACTCATATGAAATGCCAGAGAGAGAAATGGACAAAGAAAAGGTTTTTCTAACCAGTTCACTGCTAAGACCATATGGTAGGAGTAAATTAAAGATGTTCCCTGGTGCTTCAAATTCCCATTTTTATGATGCACCGAAAAAGTTTTCAAGGTTGTTTACTGGTACAAGTATATTCTTAAATATATGGAAGCAGTATTAGAAGAACATTTTTTTCCTATTATGCCATGTCCAGCTAAGCATATATACAGGATGTCAACAAGGAAATTTACTCCCACAATGGCAGCTGTTTGTATCATACAAGGTGCTTTACTTACAGGCTTTCCTTCTTTGGTTACTTTTCCTTTATATTAACACCCTTGTCAGTCAGCAGGTACTTTTGAATGTTTCAAATAGCTTTCTTTCAAATTTTATGTTTTGTTCTGATTTTTCTACTATTTTTGTCCTGAGCTGACCACCTCTGAAGTTGCAACTCTGAAAGCAGGTATAGCCAAAATACACACGACAATCCCTGTATGTCTTTCTTTTTTTATATTCACAACCATATTCTACATCTATCAAAAACATTTTTTGAAGATGACATGGGATTGTAATAATTTATGCATAAAAGCATGTAAATGTGTCATCCAGTTTTGAGGATGTTAGTTCAAAAGGTTGTCATAGTATTGGTAATTTACTCTTTATTTTTAAATTTATGGAAAAATAAAGCAAACAACATGAAAAATTATGTCCTTGCTTTACTTTTTCTTTCACATTCATGTTGACACTTAAAATATTGATAGCTACATAAAACAACTGGACCCCTTATGGCTATTTTTCCCTAAAGAGGGATTAAGTTCTACCATGTAACTTAAAAACAAGCATGGCAAACCATATTTTTTGTTGTGGTTTCAAATGTTTAGATGGCCGTCATGTACAAGATAAATAAATATGAATTTGACATGGAGTTGCTGAAACACCAGGGAACATCCTTAAATCTACTTGGTGGCAGTAGCTAGATTGCATTGGCAACATGGAATGCTGATATGATGTATAAATGGGTATTCACTAACACCGTGCTTGCTGTATTAGTTGATTACAACTTCAGTAGTTATTTGCAAGCCAAAACTACTCATTTATGATGATATAAAAATTGATTTGTGTATTTGTTAATGTTGACATTCAAACACCAAATTTGTGAACTAAATAGCGAAAAACATTATTTAAACCAGTTTGCCAATGATTCTGCAGATTGAGCTGCTATAAAACATTCTTGCTTGCTGTGTTTTCTGCTTCCACTGTCTAGAAGGCATTTGTGAAAGGACATTGCTTGACTTCTTTTTGTAACAAAGATCATTACCAATAGAAAATGCGTGCAGTATCAATATTTTTTACCAAATTTACATGCTGCACTTTTCCACATCAATGCTTTTTTCTTTAAACTGGCACATTTTAGTTTTAAGGTTCACAAGGAATGTGCAACCCATAATTCAACAAGCATTTGAAAATGTTTTTGAAATGCTCCTCAAAATGTGATGGTTCTACTAGAGGCAGTATTCAGGGCAGCAATATTGTAATTGTAAATATAGAATAAATGACAGCCAACTATGAGTTATAAGGGGATAACTCAATTGTGAGATTTATCTTATTCAACAAACACCATGAATGCAGTACTCCCTTGAAACTCAGTTAGTAGGCTTTTATTTTGAAATTCCACAACATTGCTTAAAAGTCTGCCACAGCTCTCATACTGCACTGTCCTAACTGACTCTTTGACTGGATAAAACAATGCCCCCATCAATGCTCACACTCATAAGTGCAAACCTAGCCAGCCCATTGCAAGTAATGCTTTTTGAAAATCTGATTTGTGTTGTCTTTAGAAACAGATTTCCAGATTTATTTTTATTTGGTATGATTTGATTTGCAAAAGTGGTGCCACACTGCAAGTCACATGTTCAACAGTGACTGATATAGCACAGTGACACATTACAAATGAAACTGCTTTGGAGAGACAGAAAACAACATGTCTTTATTTAGAGAAAGAAAAAGAGAGACTTTTTTGTTACAGAAGCTTCAGTATTTGATGTTGATCAGGCTAGGTTTGCACAAATGGGTTGGAGCATTGGGGTGAGGATATAGTAGTACTAGCGGAAGTCAGTCAGAGTGGGGCAGGATGTATAGCTGTGGATTTAAAGCACACAAGGATAATATTGTATGGCTGGCATGTAAATGTCACAATTCACAGTTCACTGTGAAATATGATATTTACTGTGAATTATTATATTAAGAAGGTGTTCCTTAGTTGTGAATTATTATCTTTAACATACCTGCATAATTTTCTGTGGTTTCAAACACAGTAATGTTTCTCAAACCAACCCCTCACCCAATTCTGAATGCTGAAGGGACAGCTATTTTGTTAATGTCTGCTGCCCTATTCCTCAGGCTGTTTATATTAGGGTACATGGTTAGTAATGTAGACTTAAAATACAAACCAACTAAAATATTTTAAAAGGTTAAACTTTAATGGAATTCAAAACTGAAACCTCTCTTTGAGGGAGTGAATTCAAATGTGTTTTTATTATTTTTCAAGTGCAAATTTGCAAGAGGAGTCTGTCTTTATTAAATCTGGATGTCATGCCCAAGTGGTCGAAGTGATAATTTAGTAGTGCCAGTGCTATCCTGCTATTAAGATTTTGTTACTGGATTCCAATTTGGGTCTTCCTTCATTGCAGTTTATAGAAAAGTACAATATCCTTTTGTTTCATTACTCTGGTGCTTTTTACCCTGATTGTACTGCAAAGATGTTCTATTGGCACATTTGGCACTACAAATTAACAGTTTGGTCTAGTTTACCACCTGCGTTTGTTAACTTTTACACAGTTAAACTAAGTAAGAAAACAAACATATAGTACTAGCCATATTGAAATTGGTATAACAACTCCCAGACTAATGCACAGTAAAGTGTATGTATAGTGTATGTTTACTGTATATGAATTTCAGTGTCAGTGGCTCAGTAGGTAGCACACTCACCTCTGAGGCCAAGAGATCAGAGTGCTCTGGGTTCAGTTCCCACATCTGGCACTTAGGTTAATATCCCAATACTGACACTGTAGTGCAGCATGAGAGGGGTACTGCATTTCTGAGGTGCCATCTTTCAGATGAGACATTAAACAGAGGTCCCATCTGCCTGGATTGGTGGTAGTTTAGGTGGATGTTAAAGATCCCATGGCACTTATCGAAAAGAGTAGGGGAAATTCCCAGGTGTCCTGGCCAAATTTTCCTCATTCACTAAAAATACCACCAACAGCTTAATCTGGTTCAATTTCAGTTGCTTGCCAACAGTATCCCCCCTTCCCACCGGTCGCCCCTGAAAAAGGGACTTCTAGGCCCAGTGGGCTTACCGGGTCAACAAACGTGCGAAATGTGAACCAGCCTTACTGTGTGTCTCAGAGGCTTACATTATTAAATGCAAAAAGTTAAAGCTGTACATGTTTTTACAAAGAAAATACACTCTCTTAACAGCTTAATGCATTTAGGGCCCGATCCACAAAAGCTGCATGAGGCCTATACAGCTAAGCTGCAAAACAGCATAGGCACTAACAGTATGTGACAAAGTGTGGATGTTGGGCGGATGCTTACCTGCATAATTTTGAACTTACTGTGAAGAAAGAATGTGCAGTTAGGTCACAGCTCCCACTCGTGCACCAGTTGCCATAGCAATCCAGGCATGTGCACATTTCACTCATATAACTGCTTATGCATAGCATGAGACAGATATTTTCACTTGTGGAAAACAAGATTTTGCATTGCACAAGCAGAGGGATTACAATAATGTTGAGAAGGCCCAGACAAAAATATGCAAAACAAATGCTGAACTATACAGTTATACTCTTCCTAAGTAAAATCACTACATCCCATTACCACTACAAATGCCACATCCCACATTTGTGTGTGTTTAGTCAGTCAAACAGATTACCAACCAGCCCAAACCGTATAACACATTTAGACAATGCACATGCCTTGCACACCAAGAAATACACAAATCCAGTGAAGTATGTAGAAATATATAAATTTATTCTACTCTGAAATACTAGGCAGTAATTGGACCCATGGATATTTGCCACAGTCTCTGGGACACATCACACCAGGGCACTGCCTGCCCAGCATCTTGGCATAGCTATGCTACCCATAGTGTTAGCGCCGGAGACTGGAAGGATGTGTAATATGAGCCTGACCCATGGAACACAAAGAAATAGCAGCTTTTCATACAGCAGTGATGGCTGCGCCCCCACTTGGTAGTCCTTTTGGTTGTTGGAGCTGTGGTCCTGTCCACACCTCACAGTGTTCATCATGTCCTGACCAGTCTTCTGCATCCCTGTACTGGGCGGGGTTGTAGTCATCCTGCTTTGCTGTGGGTGCTTTCTCCATGGCATGCCATGCCCGCCCTCTCCAAAGCCCCATGGTGTCAGCCACTCCCGTGTCATCCTGCAACAACAGGTGAAGGTGGCCGTCACTACACAGGCTGCACACACATGTGACTGCACAGAAACCATGGCATGACAGCAACTTGTATTCAGACAGGGGGATCTATGACCCCCAATATATCCCACACTGGCCCTGGTACCCATGCCCATCACTGTAGAGTGTGATCAGCAGATAGAAGCACAAGCATCAACTTTGTTGCCTTTCTCTTCCATACCACTCTGCTAAATAAATTTTCCAGCAGGCATACACTGATACCCCTGCAGGACACAACCATGCACCCTCATTGGACAGATGCATGTCCAGTTTATCCTGCACTTATGAAAAAAACAGTTTTTGGGTATAGTGGTCTGGTAGGCTGACACATGTATAGTGTACTGACCTGACTTGTGCAGGTGTGCACACCAACCACTGTCCTGTGGCTCCAGTGAAAAGAATGGCTACCACTGGGGAACCATCATGTCACATGTACACAACTGTGGTACGTGCAGTAATAATACAGCAACATGTCTATGTGATACAGACTGTTCAGTGACATTTCACACCAAGAGAATAGGACACAGTATGTGTGTAATGACCCCATTCCTTGTAGACAGCTATAGTGGAAGATGCTGGACCAGTGCTCCTATGGATTTTGACCTTGATGGAGGGTTTTGGAGTTTATTCTTCACATTGACCCACTGATCGAAGGGCAGTATTCATCCTTATGACTAAAAAATAATAACCCTACGCTTTCATCACATGCAGTTTATTAGATGGGCCCTGAAATCATGTATGATCCTGTTTTGCAGGCCATAGACAGGATTATAGTGAGGCTCACAAAGGTGGCAAGGGGTGGCCAATGGGCACAGAGACAATATATACATGAGGTCCACAATGGTATCCAACTTCCCCATGCATATTTCACTGGCTGACAGCTATGCTGTGTGCAAGGACATCCTTATCTGGATGTGTCAGCTGTATGAATGCAATGCCACCCACCAGGATAAAGTGCAGTATCACAGTTTCAGCCAGTGCAATCTTGCATTGTACTCAAGGGGCCAGATTTTCAGTGGGGTGAAATTGCTGCAATCCCTGGGTGTGCCAAAAATAGTGTGCACTATGCTCGCAGCAATCTAACAGGATTTTCTAACCTGTGTAGCAATTTTCACAAGTTAGACCATCTTTTTATGGTCAGGATGCATCAATCCTAGGGACAGTTTTTACTGAGCATGCAACCAAGATTTGGTGCAAATTGCCAAAATGGGGGAAAACTGTTGCAATTGTGTTTGACCTTTCAAAATTGGGCACAGTTGTGGCAAACAACATTGGCATAGTGGTAATTTCAAAGTGTTGTGGCGTAGGGCTTCACACAAGCCCAGCGACATCCTTTGTAAATCCAGCCCAAGGAACCAATGTAACCCAATGGTAATTAACTCTTAATATATCACACAGGAAACTGTGGCATCTAAATAAAGAACACTTTACAAAACACTTCATCCTGGTGTGTGGCACAATACATGGTGTGTATAGTTGAAGCCACATAAATAGATATTCCCAGATATTTCACAATCTTTCTAAAGAGATTCTCTCTGGTCACCCTACTGTAGAACTGCAGGCAGGCAAATAATTTCTCTGGAGATATCAAAGAAATTTCAGGAAATACCTAACCATGTCTTTCGCTGCATCTCTATGCTTTTTTTGTAATGACTCAGGGCTACAATGTGTCTGCATCATTGTACTGTATGTGCATCTGTGTACAGCTATCACATGTACACCACCATTTCTGTTTTTCAGATTGACAATAGAAAGCCACACTGGACCCTCTCCCATCAACATCTTCCCCATGCCCTTGATGTCCTCCTCATCTATGTCCCATGTACTGTCCAGTGTGTCCCCCATACCTTATGTCACTATCGTGTGACAATTCTTCAATAAATATATTTTGTACTATAGCAGTAGACTCATCAACTAAATATTGTGTCTTTGTGTTGTTCTTTGTTAACTGGTACATAGTTTGCAGCTGCCAGTGTGGTTAGCTGCTATGTGTTCTGTGTGCAGAAGGTCATGGGGTCAAGGATATGCCTGGTGCAACCATATTGTTTACTACTGTATGCTGTGTACCACATGCTCCTTCATGTCATGTTCCTAGGTGTTATGCACACATGCACTGGTATCTGCATGTGCTGGTATATGACTGCTACTATTGTGCATAGAACTGCCATCATTGACCACAGGATGCCTGTTGCCAGGTGTACATGCTCAATTGTGTCCACAGTGTGTACAGCACCAGCATGTTACTTGCAGGTGGGCACACATATGTCTGATTCAGAGTCATTTTATACACACATCCTTGCCCTCGTCATGTCCACAGCCACAACAACTGCTATGCTTGTGGCACATTCATTGTTGCCCAGATGTATTGTAGCTCTACACTGCTGCAACACTGTAAAATTGTCCACAGTTGACATGTCTGAGTAGTGAGGTGTGTACATAAGCATCCTGTTGCATGGTGCTGTTGGGAGTTGTTCTGTGGGCATGTTTATATTTTTGGGGACCCTGCCAATGCTTACTCTGTGTCTCTCAACACCTGTCTCTGCATCTATAGTTACTGCCTACCAGCACTGTGGATCCCACATTAGATTTAAACATCTTTTTACGTAACTCCAGACCTTTGTGGATCAGGCCCTACAGTAAGAATGCTTTGAAATACATATTTATATCTGACATTGAGTACTGTATGCATTTAGCATCCTTTTAAATGAGTTATGTTGACTCATGTGATCATTATATTATGGGGACTGTAAGAGCACTGGCAAATACTGGCTCATTTCAACCACAGTCATGCTCTAAAATGTTTCAGAGTATCCTAATTAAAACCAGGTTAGAAGGAGGTGTTAAGTGCTGCTTCAAATTAACATGACGACTAATACTTGTTTCCAATAGGAAGAAAGGTATTAAAAGAGGAATGAAGAATTCATGTAAAAATTGTTACTACTATCATTTCCAGTAACAGCTCCTCTTTGGCACTTTAGAACAATCACAAGTAATTTGCGTTTTTATTTATATAGAACAAAATTTACAAAGCCATTCATACATGATTTTTTTGTGTGTTTTTTTTTACTGACTTCAAAAATTGAGAATATTCAAAATACACTTTTACCCCACTTCATTCTTTCAGTATTTACAAATATGTACATGAAAAATGTAAGAGTTCGTTTTAATTGTATTAAAAATTGCTGCTGTTTTTTTCACTTTTTTTTAATCATATGGATGTTCCATGGGTGGGCTCGATGGCTTCTTGAATGGGTCCCCCAGAAACTGACTGGAATGACATAGGGATTGGTGTCTTGATGGGGCTTTGACGAAATAGTCCTCCATTTGGTGATCTGTGTTTACACTGAATGGAGGGCATGGTTGCAGAGCTGCTGAGGGGCAGTGGGAGGTTGCTGCCAGATGATGTTGCAAGCGTCCTGCTGGCACCATGTGTTACCTGTTCTTGCAAAAAGGTGCTGACAGATAGCTGAGTGTTCTGGTATTCACGAATGGGCTCCAGGGTTTGGCTTGGTTGCATCCCACCAATCTCCAGTGCAGAAATTTCAATGGATGCTGGAGAGATCTGCTTGTGGGCCATGTCCTCATCAATCAGACTGTTCATACGTCTGTGAACCTGCTCGAGATTCACTTCTTTATCCTAGTAAAAATAGGATGAAAACATTCAGTTACTATAGAGAACATGCTAACTGCCTGAAATGTTACTGTTAAATTATTTCAAAAGTTTATTAAAAACACAGGTTTCACTGTGTGCTCTGGAAACTATATCTCAAAAATAAAGAAAAATAACTTATTTTATGTATGTTCTCTATTTATCAAAATCACAGTGATATCTGAGGCCTGTGCACATATCTTCCTGCTTATGGAATCATTTATCTGCCAAACACTGCATGTATATTTATTTATTTATTTATTGGAATAATCAGAATTACAGCAATTTAATTGACCAGAGACTATACCTTGAACATAAGCATCATATATGAAATATCACATTTACACTCATTTGGGTAGAAGTAATTGAAGGGAACAAGGCTATAATATTGCTGGGAGTATGCTACAGTTCACCAAATGAAGTAGAGATGCTCAAAAAGGTGTTGGGAAATGAGGTCAGAAAACTGGCAGCAAGAGACAAAACAGTGAAAATGAGTGATGTTAACCATCCTGACATACACAGCAACAGAAAAAATAACATGAAGCAAGAGATCAGAGTTCTTAGAATCATCATAAAAATGCAGTTTTTATATAGCATATCATGGAGGATAAAACAGAGGGTATATATTGGATCTAATGCTAAGTAATAAGATGACAAGGTAACAAGCATGGTGATTAAAGAGCAGCTTGAAAACAGTAATAACATAGAGGATAATGTATATTTCTCTATCTGTAACAAGTTTGTAAACTCTTTGAGAGGTCATCATGGCGATGTTTGGAACCTTGAGAGCGAAGCTCGAGAGGTTCAGTCACCATGACGACCTCGAGAAGAGGTTTTCAGACTTGTCACAGATAGAGGAATATACATTATCTTTCATAGTGCATGGTCACCTATCTGTGTTGACAAATTAGGAAATTGTTACTCCATCCCCCAGAATGAGACAGAAACATGATGACGGCAACATTTCTATTGATTTTTACTTACATTTTATATGGCTTACATTGGATAGCAAGAGCGATTGTAGTAGATTTAAAAAAAAACGACCGGAAAGCCCCCGGGATAAAATAGCATCCGACATACTTTGATCTGGTGCCTGCATTTTTAAAATCGCCATTCACAACTGTGTACAGTTATGACAACTGTTTAAAAGGGTATGCAACTCGCGCCTTCAGCATTTCGTGAAAAGGTTCCAAGTTGTTATCCTGCAGTAGCTATGTACCTGGTGCAGCATAACAACAAGCTACTGCAGCATAACAACTTTTTAGCTGGTGTGGATTTTTATGAGTAAAAGCATTCTTCCATATATTATAGCACAGTTAAGCTTGAGTTAAGTAGAGGAAGGGATGACAATAAAACCACAGCAACAATTTTGACATTTAGAAGGGGTAACTTTGAGAATATGAGAGTTATGGTTGAAAGAGATTATAATGAGGCAGATAATACAGATAAATACATGAGGAAACACATGTTTCAAATTCTTAGCAGGGACTAATAGTGCCCCAGTAACTTATTTCCATCTCAGTTATTCCAAGGTGCAGGATTTATCGTCTCACAAAGGAAGTGGAGAAAACAATGAAAAAAGGAATGAGAATACACCACACTCCCAAAGGTACTACTGTTCAGTAGAACAAAAGAAACCATGAACTAACAGTGCTCACAGCAGATACACTGGAATAATCTTTTTTAACTGGTACATAGGTTCAGCAGTCACTGGTTGGCTATACCTGAATCGATGCACCAATAAAAAAGATTAGTCCAAAGTATCTGGTACTGTATGTGCACTGTTATATGACTTCTCTGTTTTTTTCTCACAATAAAAGTGGCTGTAGGAAGCTTATGCTATCCAAGTTGGTCTGATAGTTTAAGGCCTGATCCACAGAAATCCTTGGAGGACATTTGCATCCAAGTAAGGTTGTGAAGGGATGGTCTAGCTGTGCAGTGGTCCCATTATTTACCTGCAGAGAGCTCAGCACATTTGCATGCATCCACCACAGAGTACTGCCTTGACCCAATCAGCATCAAGGCTAAATTGTTTCAACAGACATAAATGGGGATAAACTATCAATTAATCTATATTTTTTTATGAAAATGGAATAGCATGGAATATTTCTTGATAATAATACACATGTCCTTTGTTGGAAATATTGACTCTTCTTCCAGTCTTATTGTTACTGTTGATGTGTTTTGTAGAAGATAAATGTGGAAACCACATCCCCAATTTTTGTAGCTTTCTTTTCTTTTACTTTCTATTTTGTTGTTTGTTTTATGTTATACTCATTATGAGAGAGCTTACTTGAATAAGATAATAAATAATGTCAGAAGCATATATCATGTTTTGGATTGTATTTTAAAGTCATAGATATCAATAAAATTAGATTGAAAATACTGTGACATGTCACTGCATGACAGCTACCCTGTGAGCTGGCATGGATGGTTCATTGTCACCAAAAAGTTAAAAATAACTAAATGGTGCACCTGCTCAGTGGTGTAGAGGGCTGCGGTGCTGGGCACCTCTCCTCCTGCCTCACTGGCGACTAAGGTCTGGGAACTGGTATTGGTTGCTTGGGGTGCTCAGGGGTTGGGTGGGGAAAGAGGATTGAGCATCCCAAGGATAGCTCTCCTCCCTCAGGGAGAGAGTTACATGAGTCCTGATAGGCAGCAGCCACCTGGAGGATCTAGGTGGTAATGCAGCGGAATTCAAGGGGAGGAGCCCACCCACTTGATGATGGGAGACATCTCTTCAGTGGTGGAGCTTGCACAATGCATAATTGCCTGTGCCATGGCCTCAGGAAAAAGCAGAGGAAAACTCCTGACCATGGCTAGATGAAGACCTGGTCACCAGCAGGCCTCACATAGGCAACTGGGCATATTCAGGTCCTGTTGAAGAGTGTGAATGGAGCATATGGTATGTCTCAGGGAAGCTAGGTGATGGGGCTGGGGGAGTGGTGCGGATGGGGGCAGGTTGGCAGATAAGGTGACAAGGTACTAATTAAATAAAATGCAAAATGGTTCCTTTAAGGATGGGATATATGGCAGTTACAGAATGACTGCCTTATCCAATAATCTCTTGCTCAACCTGCAGTAGGATTTCCACTTAACCAGCAGACTGGGCATATGATTGGAAGCTAACTGTTTGGGTTCATTGTACCCCCAAACATGCCGCTGGCACATCTACACTCCAGTCTGCATATGTATTTAGGAGACCGTGGACAGTGGATTACACCTCCAGTGCACAAACCCATGGGTGGGAGCTAAGCATTCTAGAAATGCAGTTGTGATGCATATTTGTGCATTTTTGTGAATCAGGAATTTAACTGGTAGAGCCCCAGAATAGTGGCAACACAGATGCTAGATGTGGTTTTGTTCAATAAAGCTCCCACTTGGGCTTTAATGGTTAGTGTTGAAGGTATTCAATGTCAGGGCTATAATACAACTGGCTTTCACACTTCCACACTTAATGTATGGAGAGATATGACAGTCTATTTCACTCTTACAATATACAGTCAGGAGACATAACTCTTCTTACCCTGCTGTTTGACTTAGAACATGCATGTTTAATCCAGTTACAATGTAGACAATAAATACAGATACAAGTTCCCAATCCACAAACAGCAGCAAGCTATTATTCTTCTGTCTCAACTGCCTACATTATAAATGCTTGCTAAATTATACTTCCATGGCTTAATTATTTTTAAAGTTACTTTGCCACATTTCAAGGACCATCCCATATTCACAGGTGCTTAGCAACAAGGACTGAGGCATGTGCATGCAGGCATGCGCACATGTGAACGCTGATTTTTCAATGTAACTCTGCCTTACTCCAAGAATGGTGCCATGGGTCTGGGTAGTACAAATAGCATAGTTAGTTTCCATTAATACAGTAGTTTTGCATTACCTAGATGCATTAATGCAGTATTATCCCCACAGGGATTTCATATTTATGTGTAAAATATTATTGAGCCCAAATCATGAATGCATTTCATTTACTGCTGACTTTCATGCAAATCAAGGCAATATCTTGTGCAAAGAATACTGCTCTTCTAACGCTCTATGCCAGTATGTACTTTATGTACATTTTTAAAGTCTCTGTCATACTTGTAAACTTCCAATTGTCTTATCCATACATAATAAATTTTGATGATTTTGAAGAACTGACACGCACACACTTTGTTCTCCTCAATCTCAATAACTCCATACTCTAATCAACTCAACAGGCAGTCTATTCTATAGAAAAACTTCAGTATCTCCTTGGCTCCAGTTGTCTAAACAAACAAAGTCTGACCAGAGCAGATAGGGCTGCAGATGATGAATTTGGTGTAAAAAGGTTGAAAATTAGCAAAAGTATAACCCTGTGTTTGCAAAATGTAATGTTGCCTCATAAAGTTGTTGCGTTTTAATATTTTTATGCTAAATGTTCAGCATAGCCTTGTTATGGCCCTACATCATGAAGAAGGGCAGAGAAAAAATTCATCTTTTGGCCTAAAGGTGATTTCATGCAGGGATAGTGAAATCATCTTTCGGGACACAAAAACACTTTGTGGGCAGAAGTTGAAAAATTGCAGCTATCACATTCATAAGGTGCTGTACAGAAAAGGCTACATTGAAAATTTGGTGTAAAAAAATTCAGTATTACCTAAGTTACAAGACTGCATTTGCAAAAGTCAACATGGCCCCTTTTTGTTATATCTTTACACCAAATTTATAACATAGCCTTTTTATGAGTCCACCTGGTGAATAAGTTCAGAGAAACTTTTCAACTCCTGCTTGAAAGGTGATTTTGTGCAAGGATCATGAAATCACTTTTCAGGATGTAATAAACATTTTTAGCCAGGATTTGAAAAATGACAGTTTTCAAACTCATGAGGTGCTGTAAATGTATGGCTATGTTGTGAATTTGGGGGAAAAATATTGAAAATTACCAAAGTTATGAGCCTGCATTTGCAAAATTCAATATAGGCTCATAACTTTATTTTATTTTATATTTTTTACACCAAATGTTCAACATAACCTTCTTATTACCCCACCTCATGAACAAGTGCTGAGAAAATGGGAGGTAGTATAGCACAGTGGTTTAAGGCTCTGAGCTGCAATTCTGGTGACATCCAGCAGACAAGACCTGGGTTTGAATCCCACAGCTTCCACTTGTATACTGTGTGACCCTGAGCAAGTTACTTAACTTCCCTGTGCTCCCAGGTCACACCTGTAGAAAAGCTTTCAGCTTAGTGTGTCTCTCCCAGTTAAACAACTAAATAAAAAAAAAAAATGTTCAAGTCATTTGCGAAAGGTGATTTCACACAGGGATTGTGAAATCACCTTTCAGGATGTAAAAAAAAAATTTGGCAACGATTTGAAAAATGACAGCTGTCACAATCATGAAGTGCCATAAAGATATGGCTATGTTGCAAATTTAGGTTTAAAATGTTGAAAATTACCAAAGTTATGAGCTTACTTTCACAAAATTTAACTTCGGTGCGTAACTTTGTTTTTTAATAATTTTTCACCAAATTTTCAACATAGCCTATTTATGAGCTCACCTTATGAACAAGGGCAGAGAAAATTTACAACTCCTGCCCAAAAGCTGATTATGAACAGGGACTGCAAAATCACCCTTTGGGGTATAAAACAACATTTTGGCCAGGATTTGAAAATTGACAGCTGTCACACTCATGAGGTGCTACAAAGATATGGATATGTTGTGAATTTAGGGGAAAAATATTGAAAATTACCAAAGTTACTAACCCGTGTTCGCAAAATTAAATGAAGGCTCATAACTTTGTTGTTTTTTAATATTTTTACACCAAATATTCAACATAGGCTTCTTATGACCCCATCTTATGAACAAGAGAAGAGAATATTTTCAGCTCCTGCCCAGAAAGTGATTTTGCGCAGGGATCACAAAATCACGTTTTGGGGCAGATCTGCCTAATCACAGATCAATTGTTCATGAAGTGGAGTCCCATAGAAGGGATGTTGAACATTTGGGGTAAAAATATGCAAAAATGGCAAAGTTATGGCTCTTAGTTCAAAATCCCATTGAAATACATTTAACTGCTTATCTGTTTCCTCAGTTCATGGTCCAGCTTTGAAGAGTGAAGATGTGTCTGTGGTCCGGAGAAGATGACGGCACCGGACACCCCCCCTCGTGAGTAAGTAAAGGCTTAGGGGGTGGACAAGAACAGTGCGAAAGACATCGATGAGCAGTTTTCTTTTTACAGGTAACAAAAAAAAAAACACTTAAAAGACATTTTTTTCAGGGAAAAGCATTTAAAAAAAATTGAATGAGGATTTGTTTGCAATACTGGGGGATTGGGCACCCCCAGTGTCACTGTTATTTTTTGGGGGTACTGAGAGGGATGGTCATGGAGAGGCTGAAGAAAAATTCAGGCTGCAGGGGAATGATGGGGAGATTCAGAATTATGAAAATGGGGGATTAGGCACCCCCAGTGTCACTCTTTTTGTTTTTTTGGGTTGGGGTAGAGTAGTGGGTGCTGAGAGGGAGGAGAGGGTGGGGGAATACATACATTTTTATTATATATCGACAGTAACAGGAAAAAAAGTCTGGTCTTGTAGTTTGAGGTCAGGGAGGAACAGGGCACAGTCTGCCATGACCAAGATGGATGACAAGTGCTGCTGCGCATGCACAAGTAGTTGTGCATGCACAACAGGTCTTGTCAGCCATGTTGGATATGGTAGACTGTGCCCTTTTCTGCTGTGACCTCTGCAGTGAAAAATAGTGCTGTGCGAGGGGATTCTATGGAGAGAGTGGACTGGTTCTACTGATGATGGAGAGGCAGATCTGCAAGTCTACATCCTGTGCTGTTTGTTTGGAATCTAGACAGGGCTCATTTTTTCCCTCACAAGAGGTCTGCAGGGCTCCACCCACTGCAGCCCTAGAAAAGACAGGCAATACTGGAGGAAATAAGTAGTGTGTGTGACATGCGCTAACTAGCATGCTGCTTCACTAACTTCTATTGTATCTCATGCTGGTTATAAAACATGCAATAAACTCAGTATGTTTTTTTATTTATTTATAATGCAATCAGTTTACAACCTTTGAGGCAGGGGCTCATTTCCAAAGGTACCTCGTCAACAATGGTAGATAATACAGATAATACAGAAAGCAGGGTACATACAAAAGAAGAGCATGAGTATAAACAGACATGGATAAATGGCACATGGTTACAGCAAACATTGGTAGTGTAATACAGAGCAAAATATGGTATTATTGACAACAGGGTCACTTGCCTTAGTTTCAACCATACATACCTTAAGCAGAATTTGCCTGCATTTGCAACAGAAGGGACAAAAAAGGCTTGTTTTTTTTGGCAATCACATAGGTGGGGTAAGTTGTAGTGAAATCTGCTGAACTAGTGTATTTCTTATTGAGTGTAGGGTAAATTTAAGAGCAGCCAGAGTAGCCCACATTTAGGGTAACTATTGTAAGACCTGTGTCTAGCCCAGTAGTTTGGGGGAGGGGTGCTATTTGTCTGGCCTGGGGCCTCAGCTACTTGATAACTGTCCTCCCACAGCCAATTGCTCACCACCAGGAAGGGAGCAGGTTCTGTATAAAAGCAGCCACAGCCAATGTGTCCCACATGTTCGTGTCCAGTGAGTGAGTGGAACAATGAAGGAGTGGAACAGATGACTGGTATCATAGGTGTTGTCAGGCATCAGCAAAGGAAGTGGAGAGGCAGGGGACTTTGCTAGTTGGCTATGGCAAGGTCCGTCTTCACTTTTGTGTAACTAACACTACTGGGAAGGGTGGAAGGTCAAAGGCTGGCCAAAACTGGCAATAGAAGCAACACCCTATCTATGGTAGGAGTATATAAAGACTTAAACAAGCCACGGGGGAGCACAAATAGAAATAAACAAAAATGAGGAAACTAGAAACACCCTATCAGAGGTAAGGGCACAAAGGTATTTCCAGGTAACACAGGGAGCATAGAGGTCAAGAATGCTGGGGGTGGTACAGTGCAGTGGCTGTGGGGCAGCAGTTTTCAGAGATACCTTCTGGAGACTGTGGTGCTGTCCCATTTGCACACACCTCTCTGGGTTGAGGGAGGTTGCTAATCTCCAGGTTGAGTTGGCTAGATTCAGGGGCCTCTCACCCCACCAAGAGGCCACCAAGTTTGCCACTGTTACCTCAGAGGATGCCAGTGAGGAGGAATGGCAGGACTATGGTGGGCTCTGGAATGGTATGGGTGGGGGGACAGAAGCACATTCCTTAATCGGTCCCGCTGCAGAATTCCTACACCACTATGATGGGCGGGACTGCCAGAAGGAAGCACCCACAGTAGTGACCAATGGGAATGTGGGTGCCCTCCATAGTGGAGACCCCAAGCAGGGTTGTAGAGGATCTCAGAGAAGAAGGAAGCAACTTCTGGTAGGGGACTCAGTTCTGAGGGGGAAAGATTTTGGAACAGGAAATGGGTGGGGGGAGGCAGGTTAGCTGCCTAGCTGGCGTCAAAGCCAGGGGGGATGGAAAGTGAATCCTGAGGATCACTAGGGCAGCAGAATGGGAAGGAGAGCTGGATATCATTGTCCACCTAGGGACTAATACCCTGACTAGGGACAGAGCTTTGATAGTGCAGGGGAAGTTTAGGGAGCTGGGAAGGTGTCTTAAACAGGTAGCTCACTCAGTGGCTTTTGCTGAGGTGCTGCCTGTCTATGACAGGAGATGGAAGAGGGAATTCTACACCAGGAGCTTCAACTCATAGCTGAAGGAATGGGGCAGAGAGGAAGGGTTTGGCTACACTGGGGACTGAGGACCCACTTGGAAGGATAAGGGCCTATACAGAAGTGATGGCCTGTATCCATCAGGGAGGAGAAAAATAGTCCTCAGTGGGTGGTTTAAATGTTACTTTGATGAACATTTAAACTAGCCAAGGGGGTGACAGAAGGAATCAGGGAGTCAGAAACTGCCTTCCTTCACAGGCTGATGTAGAGACTAAGAAGAAACCAAGGGGAGAGGAATCCCTCGGGGTGCAAACTAATAAAGAGAGAAGGTGGTAGAGATAAAGTGAGAAAGGAACAGGTGCATTTAAAAGAAACATGGGAAGGAGGGAGAACAAAAAGGAAAAAAATTGGGCGATAAGCAGACTGGAAAACAAAATCTGGAAGGCAATTTGTGTGAATACAAGAAGTCTAGGAAATAAGATTCCAGATCTAGATGCCATCATGGCAGAGTCCAGCCTGGATTTTGTGGCCATTACTGAGTCATGCTGCACTGAAAACCATGTCTGGGCTATAATCTGTTCAGGAAGGATCAGGTAGGAAGGAAAGGAGGAGGTTGTGGTGCTTTATGTGAGGGACAGCACAAAAGCCACTGAGATACAGTGAATACAGGGGGAGGCAGAGGTACTGTGGGTCACCCGGGAGATGGGGAATGAAGTTACTATTTGCACTGGAGTCATCTAAAGACCTCCAGTACAGAAGGAAGAATTAGATAAGGTACTGGTGGAAGCCACTGGCAAGATGGAAGAAAAGGGGGAGGTGCTGCTGGCAGGGGAATTCAACCTGCCAGATGGAGACTGAAGCCTCACAGCACCAGCTTCAGCTTGAAACAGTAACATCCTGAACTCTATGCAGGGGGGGATTCCTCAGGCAACTAGTCACTGAACCCACACATGATGGGGCAATACTGGATATGGTACTCAATAACAGGGACAGTGTTGCAGATGTCAAGGTGGGAGGCCTCTTGGGGACCAGTGATCATTGTATGATGTGGTTCAGTATAAGGACAGCTGCAGAATCAAACCATACAAGGGTGAGGGTCCTAGACTTCAGGACAGCAGATTTTTTTTTTTTTTTGCAAATAACTATTTTATTAAAATGAGCACATACAACATAGACAAAAACATAACAGTAGAATAAATCCAAAATAAATACTCCCAAAAATCCTTACCCACAACCCCCCCGGCAGCTATCTAAGGTATTTAATACAGCGAAACTAAAAGTACAAGGTCTCAAATAGGATTAAAACATTAGCTAGCAACTTGGGATATATGGGAGAAGAGAAATTCAATAATCTACCTGTCTCTGAGTAAAATTGAAAGAGAAGGGGGACACAAGTATAATACTCAAGGTTTACAGATGAGAAGGTAAAAGACAAGAAAGATAAAGGGGTGAAAAAGATGTATAAAAGATATGGGTAATAATACTGAAATTAAGAGGGAAAAAGGCAGAAATTAAGAGGGAAAAAGGCAGATTATAGCCCAGACATGGTTTTCAGTGCAGCATGACTCAGTAAGAATCTCCCTGTCTAATAACCATATCTGTCTTTCAGAGATTGGAAAAAACTACCCCAGCACTTTTGAAATTTACCCGGAGCCTTAAGAAAATTTAACACTGACCTCTCTGCATTTAATGCATTCAAAAATTCATCCCACCATTCTTTAAAAGATGGGATCCAAATATCTCGCCAATGACGAAGAATCAATAGTTTAGTAACGAGCTAGCAGAGATTTGGCATTTTGAATTCTCGATGTGATTTGGTCGTACATCCCAAAAACACAAACATCCGCATTAAAAAAGCTGATAAATCACAGTCACGGGTCCAACCAACCTTAACTGATTGCCAAAACTTTGCAATTTTAGGGCAGGACCAAATTTTATGGAAAGTGGTAGCTATAGGGTCTCCACATTCACTACAGGCCGGAGAAGACAATTTATTCAGCCGGGACAGTTTGGCAGGTGAGAAATACAGATTGTGCAATAGGTTAAACTGAATATCTCTCAATCTGTCCTGCTTAATACATGAATAAATGTTTACCCAGACCCTCTCCCAAATCTCTTCTGACCACCCCATAGACAGGTTAGTCTCCCAGTAGGGGGGAACAGGAGATTTCTTAAGTTCTAATCTTGATAAAATATACATGTATATTTTAGAAACTGATTTTCCAGATAATGCAATCTCACACAGTTTCCTCAATAGTTTTCCGGCTTCTTCAGAGACTTTACCTTTTTGTAAAAAAGAGAGAATGCTTCTTCGTATCTGAAAAAGTCGTAAAAAGTCCTGAGGTTCCACCCCAAACGTTTCAATCAAAGCAGGGAAAGAAGAGATTGTGTTATCCGAAAGAAAGTCTGAAATACGAAGTTTAAGGGGGGAGTCAAACACAAACCTTTTGATAGGCTTGTTACCCACTAAGAGATTGGGATTTCTCAAAAGGGGTTGAGATAAGTCATTTAAATAAGGAATGTGCAATCTTAAATATAGTTGGTGTAATGCCCTTATATCCCAATCCAGAGGGGTATTTCTAATTTGAGTAGGGACCTTAGACCATGGTATGTATAAGAGGGATTCCAAATCAAGATTAGCTCTTTGGGAAATCACATGATCGATGGCAAGTCCACAAGAGAAGGCATCTACTTTTCGGAGCAATAGAACTGATCTGGCTGCATGAATGGCTAGATAGTAAGTGTAGAAGTCTAGGATCTGGAGGCCCCCTATTTTCGGTGGAAGATTAATTTAGCATAAGCCCTATGGGGGGTTTGCCTTCCACAAAAAATCTGAGCAATATTTATAAAGCTGGCTAAAGAAAGACCTGGGGAGGTAGACGCTTAAATTGAAGAGAGGATAGAAAATCTTGGGTAAAACCATCATTTTGATTGTATTAACTCCTACCTGAAAAGGTCAAAGGAAGCTTCGACCACCTCTCCAAGTCTTCCTGATAGACTTAAATAAAGGCTTTAGGTTTAGGTTAGCCATTCTCTCAAGATCTCTCGAGACCTGAATACCTAGATAAGTTAAGATTTTGTCTGCCATTGCAAACCTAAAGAAAACACCAACTTTTCTGAAGGTAAGGATAGTGAATAGACCATTGTTTTGTTCCTATTTAGTTTGTATCCGGAGAATTCACTAAAACATGAGATTAAATTAAGTAAGTGGGGAAGCGAAGTAGTGGTATTCTTAACAAGCAGCAACAGGTCGTCAGCAAATGCTGATACCTTGAACTCCATGTCACCTATATGGATCCCTTGTATTAAGTGATTCATTTTGATAGCTCTTATCAAGGGTTCTAAGTACAAATTGAATAAATATGGTGACAGGGGGCAACCCTGGCGTGTGCCTCGTAGAAGGGGAAAGGCCGTTGAAATTAAGTTGTTGCATTGGACTCTTGTGGATGGGCACATATACAAAATCCGAATATAATGAATAAATTCTTCCGGAATACCAAATTTAGCCAGTGTTGCAAACATAAAACCCCATTCTACCCTATCAAATGCCTTTTCGTCTAACGATACTAAGGAAGCCTCCATATCTGGGTTCATGACGAGAAATTAAATAAAACAATTTCCTGAAGTGGTCTGCGAAGAACGGCCTGCCACAAAACCAGCCTGTTCAGGACTCAGCAACCTGATCCACGATGATTTTAGCCTATTAGCTAGGATTTTAGCATAAATCTTTACATCTATATTTAATAAGGAAATTGGTCTGCAGTTGCCACCAAATCTGAGGTTTATCAGGTTTAGGTAGCAAAATTATCCTAGCTTCAAAAGGATTTATCACTTACCCATGGTTATGCCAGAAGGCATAAAGTTGATACAAAGTGGTATCAACTTCTCCTTAAATGTCTTAAAGAAAAGGGGTGTGAATCCATCTGGGCGGTGCTTTATCCACTTTTAATGAGTCAATAGCATTTGCTATTTCCTCATTCGAGATAGGGCTCTCAACAACTGCTTAAATTCCTCGGCATCTGAGGGAAGGGATTTTAGTTAAGAATTCTGATTTTAGGTTCACTCTGTAAAGAAAGCGTTGACTATATAAAGTTTTGTAATAGTTGAAAAAAATATCCAAAATACCCTCAGAATCAGTAATCAATTTGTCTGTGTCCAGGTGTTTCAGGGCCGCCACCCATTTGGCCGCCGCTCTTGCTTTAACTGCCATGCCAAAGGTTTCCAGCTTTTGCTATCCTGTCCTATATATGCTGCTTTTAATTTAGAAGCTGAATTTTCCACCCTTTCATTTAGAGTATTCACATACCATACCCTTAAACTAGTCAGTTCTTGTTCCTGTTCCTTCGACCTAGAAGTCTCTTTAATCGCTTCTAGGTAGAGATTTTCTTAAGCAGTTAGTTAATAGCTGTTTATTTTTCACTTTGCGCACTGTTGCAATTCTAAGCAGTTCTCCCCTCCAGGTGACTTTTAAGGCAGCCCAAACTTGGTCTACTGCATTCAGGGACCCCCAGTTGTCCATAATTGAATTAGTCATAAACTCTTGAAATCGAACTAGTATCTGGGAGTCCTTTAATAAGCTATTATTTAAAGACCATGAATAAGATCTGGGTGGGGTGGACAAGGAGGAGCATCAAAGTTTAATAGGGGAATGGTCTGAGAGTATTCTGAGTTAAATTGAAACCTCCTCAACTAAAGACAGGCAATGCTGGCTAACCAAAAAATAATCGATTCTAGAGTAAGACTTATGGACAGGGGAAAAAAATGTAAAATCTCTAGTGGTAGGGTTATACAACCTCCAAGGATCTATTAAGCCGGATGATGATATAAACTCTGACAAGGCTCGCTGAACCGGGGAGGGGTATAACACTCTATGCCAAGAGCGATCCAAGCTATTTGACTGGACTAAATTCCAATCTCCCCCTAGAATGACGGGAACATCTTTAAAGGGGGCTAAAGTTATAGCCAATTGCATAAAAAATGAGGGAGAATCTAAGTTAGGGCCATATATTGATCCCAAAACTAAACTAGCCCCTCCTAATTTACCCAAAACTATAATGTATCTACCTTTCAGGTTGGAGATTATCTCAGATGAAGTAAAGGAACCCCTCGCTACCAAGATGGCTACCCTCGACTACTTGAGGAAAACCCGCAAAAACCTGGCTCACCCATTTTTCCTGAAGCAGTGAAGTCGGTCAGGAGTACATGGGTTTCTTGGAGAAATACTATGGATGGGTGAATTGAGCCAAATGGTGTAATATAATATGTTTTTCCCGATTATCTCTTCCCTTTGATGTTCCAAGAAATAATATTCAATTTACTAGCCAGACAGAAACCTCAACTCGTTCATCAGAAAGGTATGGATAGCTGCCTCCCTCCCAACATTAGACAACAAAATTAATAACCCAGCATCCTAATCCTCTCCCAACCCCCCTCTAGGACCGCTTTAAAAGGCAGCCCCCCTGGCCCGAAGCCAACTCCTAGTGCTATGGTCCATGGTACGCCATAGAGGTGGGGCACCCCCAAAGCAATATGCCACTAAACCGTAGATATTAACCTGCAAACCTTTTCATCCCCCACTAGGGGGAAACCCCTAAACATATTTGAAACTAAGACCATAACTAACAATCTTTAGCTAGAAGGAAAGAACTCTAACTGTTAATGTAGTGCTTGAATATCAGATAACGAATGTAGAACTAACTCCGTAGTTATACATTGCCCCACAAGGTGCCAAAAACCACTAAGTAAAGGGAACTGGAAAGCAAAATCGTGGGCCAACTTTAGAGTATAATCATACATAAATACAACCTCTATATCCCTAATAACATCGAGGGCCAAACCATGTGGAAAGTAACATCAACTACGGTTAGTCCCCAAATGCAATTCCTTGTTAGCACTCCCGAGTTATCAAACAGAGGCTAACTAAGAGGGCAACTATACCTTGTAACTACCACATGGTTCTCATAGCCCATTAAGTCTCTACAGACTAATTGTCTTCCTGCACCTAACCTAAAACATACACTAAACCATAAATGCCATGAAGGCGTATTATCCTAGTATCCTTCACTATGGAACCTTTGCCTGTCTAAGAGCGCTTAGCTCATAAAATTAAACACAGTTAAAGGCTTTGGGAGCAGCAAACAAAGGAGATAATGAAATTAAGCAGACTAAGAGCTCCCTCTTGTGGCTCTTTTAGCTCATAACATAGCTAAGAACTTTAAAGACTGTGGAAAAGATGTAATAAATTGAAAATCATTTCCTGCATCCCCAAGCTGCTAATTATTAATTCAAAAGGTCCAAACAAGAAGAAAAAGACCAGTTCCTGGGGGAGAATGCACATTCTGAACCCCAAACACTGAAACAGTGGCACTCTAGCATAATTGACTACACAAGTATGTCTATTGAAATTCCCAAATCTCGAGTAGACAATGAAATCATGAGTCCTCATCCTTTCTTGAACAGATCTGGCAGAGAAATCGAAAGAACTTGTAGTGTCTCTTCCGCAGAATCAAAACGCTTAGTCCCTTCTTTCAGGGAGATCTCTAATTTTGCTGGGTAAAGCATACGATGGCGAATGCCTGCGGCCCACAGTTTGAAGTAATGGTCGAAACTTGCTCGGCCTGTCAGACCTTCATGTCAAATCAGGGACAAGCCAGAGCCTCTTGCCTTCTCACTGAATGACAGAAAGCTTCCATGCCTCTTTCAAAATGAACTCCCGGTCAAGATAATTTAGCAATTTGAAGATCACGGGCCTAGGAGGTTGCGATAGAGGAGGTTTAGCTCTGAGGGCTCGATGGCCCCTCTCATCACATATTCAGGCCCGTGGCGAGGGACCCACTGATTTCTTTAAGAACTCTTGAAAAGAGGACAGTATTGGGGCCTTCTTCAGGGAGCCCTAGTAAAACTAAATTGTTGCGCCTGCTTCTCCCCGAGATCATCCAGGCGGTCTTCAAATTTGCTATAGCCCTTTATATCGACCATGGCAAGGCCTGTTTTCTCCGTTTTCTTTCCAGAGAAGAAATCCTGGCTTCGCATCCGTTACCTTCAGCGAATTGTGTCAGCTCGGTTTGAATTCTGCCACCTCATCTACCAATTTAAACAACTCCTCTTTGATGGTTGAGAGATCGCTATAGATTTTAGCCGCATGCATAAGTCTTCCTGAGTCGCTGTAGGTAGATGAGCTCCGCCAGGCCGCTTAGCTTCCAATTCTTGATCCGAGCCCTCCATCGTTCGTCGGGAGCTAAGAACCGAAATAAACTGGTGGTTGCAGTCTCGGTCCTTTCGGCAAGGGCGCTGGATGGTTAAAACTTAAAGATTTTTGTTCAATTGCAGGTTTACGTGCGGAGAGGGATGACCCGAAAATCAGCGACTACTCCTCTTGGCGCATCACGTGACTCCTCCAGGACAGCAGATTTTAAAAAGATGCATGTGAATGCCTCAGGGATGATCTAGCAGGGGTGGGTGACCTGGATGGGGTGGAAGAACAGTGGGTGAAGTTAAAAGGGAGTATACTAAAGGTAAAACAACTTCTGCATCAAACAAGTGAGCAAAAGCAAGAAGAAAAAGAGGCCACTATGGTTCTCGAACAAGGTGGCTGAAAAGTTAAAAGGGTAGCATTCGAAAGGTATAAGGAGACACAGAGGGAGGAGGATAGGGAGGTGTATCAAGAGAAACAGGGAAAATAGTAAGGAGGGCAAAGGGACAAACTGAGGAGAGAATAGCCCAGGAGGTAACGAAAGGGGACAAGACATTTTTTTGATATGTAAGTGAAAAGAGGAAGATCAGGGGTCAGATTGTAAGGTTAAAAAGAGAAGGGGGAACTGTGCAGAGGGGGACCAGGAAAATGCAGACATCCTGAACAAATGCACTTTTGTTCAGTGTTCACAGAGGAAGGAAAAGGGGACAGACCACAAAAATTTAACAAAAGCTTTGGAGGGAGGGAGGAAGACACTAGTCCTCTTTTGGAGGTGAGAGTCCTGAAGGGATTTGCTAATCTGAAGGTGGACAAAGCAATGGGACCAGATGGGGTCTATCCAAGGGTACTGAGTGACCTCAGGGAAATATTGACTGCACATCTGACAGTTTTATTTAATGGTTCACTGGAAAGAAGAGTGGTTTCAGAGGACTGGAGGAGGGCGGATGTAGTCCCACTACACAAAAGTGGTAGCAGGGAGGAGGCTGGCAATTATAGGCCAGTCAGCCTGATATCGGAGGTGGGAAAGTTAATAGAATCACGCTGAAGGAAAGGACTGTGGAATATCTTGAATCCAGTGGTTTACAATCCCCAAGGCAGCATGGGGGATAGGTCATCTCAAACGAATCTAATAGATTTCTTTGACTTGGTGACCAAGGTACTAGATCAGGGTGGTGTGGTGGATGTGGCCAACTGAGATTTCACTAAGGCATTGAACACCATTCCACATAAGAGGCTAGTAAGCAAGCTGGGTAGCTTAAGAGTGGGTCCAAAGGTGGTACACTGGATAAGAAAATTGGTTACTGGATAGGTGTCAGAGGGTGGTGGTAAACGGAGTTCACTCCAAGGAAAGAAGATTGACCAGTGGGGTGCCTCAGGAATCAGTGCTGGTTCTGATCCTCTTTAATGTCTTTATAAGTGACATTGCAGAGGAGCTGGAAGGGAAGGTCTGCTTCTTTGCGAATGATACCAAAATCTGCAATAGGTTGGATACTCTTGTGGGGGATGAGCAGAGACCTGAGAAAACTAGAGGAGTGATCAACGGTATGGCAGCAGGGTTTCAATGTGAAAAAGTGAAAAATAATGTACTTAGGGCACATAAACCCTGAGGTGGAGTACAAAATTGGTAGAGTGGCATTGACAACCAACAAGCAAGAAAAAGACCTGTGAGTAATCATATCGGTTGATCTAAAGGTGGCCAGGCAGTGCAACAAGGCAGTAGGGAAGGCAGGTGGGATACTGGGATACATAGGGAGGGGTATCACCAGAAGAAAGCGGGAGGTGATGCTGCCTCTATATGGATCGCTGATAAGACCACACCTAGAATAGTGTGTCTCGTTCTGGAGATCAGATCTCCCAAAGAACATAGAGTGGAGGCTGTCCAGAGGAGGGCAACTAAAATGGTCTAGTGTCTGCATCAAAAGCCCTATGAGGAGAGATTAAAGGACCCTGGAACAGAAGTGGGAGGAGGAGATATTATTGAGACCTTTAAAATTCCTCATGGGGGTAAATAATGTACAGGAGTGGAGTATTTTTCAGAAGAAAAGTTGCTCAAGAACAATGATACAGGCTATGAAGCTGAAGGGGTAGATTCAGGAGAGATGTGAGGAAGTACTTCTTCACAGAAAGAGTGGTGGATTCCTGGAACAGCCTTCCAGTGAAGGTGGTGGGGTCAAAAACCATGGTGGGGTTCATGAATGCATGGGATAAGCACAAAGGAATCATAGTGGAAAGGAAGGGGGGAGGGAGAAAAAGTTATAGGTCAGGCACTGTCTGATGTTATAGTGTAGGCAGGAAGAAATGGGCAGACTGGATGGGCAAAGCGGTCCTTATCTGCCATCAAATTCTATGTTTCCATACCAGCAGTAGTGTGGTACTCTCCAGACCACCTCTACTTGAAAATTTTAAAACCAAAGATGAGAGTGAAAGTGACAATAATGATAACAAATCTAGACAGGAGACCTGTTTTTTTCAGGAGGACCACCTAAAATGTCCCAGTGCAAACAGAGTAAGAGGAGTGGGAAAGAGGAGGAGGAAAAAGGAGAGGAAGCGGCAAAAGGGAATCTAAGGGGGTTACAAGGAGAGTAACCAGGACTTAAGTTGATCCACCAGGAGAATGAAGTGGAGGTCACAAACCTCTCAAAAGAAGTAATAAGTGAACAGCAAAAAATCAGTTTTACAGAAAGGCCTTACATTTGTTCCAGCTAATAAACTGAATGTCTTTAAACCTAAAGTTGATTCTTTCATAATGTCCATGCAGTTGCATTTAAAGGTTAATTTTTCTAAACAAATGCAGATACCTTCAGTAGTACCAAGATATGTTAACACCCAAAAAGAGAATCCAGCTGGCACTATTGAGAATGAAAATACATACACAAGAGAGAACTGTACCATCAAAAGAAAATCAAGCATTAAACCTAAATGTCCATGCCCAGTAGTTACAACATTTAGCAAAATAGTTTTAATTTTTTTTTTATTTTATTCTTTGGTAACCTGGTAAGGCCCATTAGGCACAGGTGCCTGTTTTCAGGGGTGACCTTGGAGCCCTGGCAAAGTTAAGTGACTTGTTTAGAGTCACATAGTATGCAAGTGGAAGTTGTGGAAATCAAACCCAGGTCTGTCTGCTGGATGTACTATCTCATTAACAGCTCATTACTATAACCTCTAGGCTATACTGCTAGCTCCAACAGTTAAACAAGAACTGGATGACATCTACGAACAGCAACATCATAACACACCACAGCACATGACAAAAAAGGAAGGGAAGAATTGAATGAACTCAGACAGTGTGTTACATAAGAATATTTGAATTTGCCAGCAGAAGGAGACCATGCGGTCCATCTAGTCTGCCCGATATGTCTACCCCCCCATCTACTGCTCTTGTTGAGGTGACTACATTAATTGTCCCATGCCCATTTGAATTCTCTGACAGTCTTAGCCATCACCACCTCAGGTGGCAGGCTGTTCCAAGGGTTCATGACCCCCTCTGTGAAAAAGTACTTCCTAACATTGGTTCTGGATTTACTGCCAACCAGGCATAAGTTTTGCCCTCTTGTAAGTGCAGTACTATTTTCCTGAAAGAGGTTACCGGTATGTACTGCATTTATCCTTTTAACAAATTTAAAAGTTTCTATGATGTCTCTTCTGTTCCTGCTCTGCTCTAGGGAGATTAGATTTAACTGGCTGAGCCTATTTTTGTAAGGTTCGTGGTGTAGGTGTGTGGGGGTGTACTGGCATACCATATCAGGGATGGAACTATGCTGTATGGGGGGTTGTACTGGCATACCATACCAGGAAGGGGGCTATGCTCTGTGTGTGTGTGTGTGTGTGTGTGTGTGTGTGTGGGGGGTGTACTGGCATACCGTACTGGGCAGGGGCTGTGATGTGAGGGGAGGTGTCAACCATCTTAGGGGACCGGGAACAGGTCTAAGACAGGGGGCAGGACCACTAGTCAACGTGAAGCAGTGCATTCCCTGGGTGCCTATGAGTGCCATGCATGCACTTGGACCTACCCCTTCCCACACTACCCTGCTCCACGGAACAGGAGATCCACTCTGGGACCCAGGACAGGTGTCTGATTGGCTTCCTGCCTGGGACTACCACTCCGCCCCATTCTGCCATATGCAATCCTGCATGCTAGGGGGTGAGGCCATGGACAGGTGGCCAGTGACGGTACATACTGGCCTGTGTGCAACTGTCCACAGGTGTGGAGCTATGTGGGCAGGGTACATGCATTTGGCACATAACTTATACTCCATTAGTTCATAGACACCATTGTTTGCACAAGATACTGCCTTGATTTGTATGAAAGCCAAAAGTAAATGAGATGCATTCATGTTTTTGTCTCAAGAATGTTTTATGCATTCATATGAAATCACTGAGGGTATAATACTGTGTTAATGAAGTACATGTGTCCTGCTCTTTTAAACAGCACAGATTTTAATGCTACTGGTATTATTTTAAATGCACAATTCACTATGTGTGCACTATGATTAATTTGGGACAATAATTGTATTAAGTGGATGGAAAGTACTAATTAACCAGTAGCACTGCTGTTTGAAGTTGCTTAGCTGAGAACGCAGTAGCTATGGCAACTAACTACAGTATTCCAAAAACTCAGACAGATGGCACTGTGCTATGAAGAAGGCGAAGCTATGTTGAAACATCAGCATTCATGTGTGTGCATGCACACGTATGCATGTCTTTTGTTCCTTGCTGCTAAGCACCTGTGAATATGGGGCGGTCATTCAAATGTAGCAAAGCAACTTTAGAAATAACTAAGCCATGGAAGTATAATTTAGTGAGCATTTGAAATGTAGGCAACTGAATCAAATGAAAAGTAGTTTGCTGCTGTTTGTGAATCAGGAACATGCATCTGTATTGACAGGCTGCACTGTAAATGGATTAAATCTGCACAAGTTAAGTAAAATGGTTGGATAAGAAAAATTATGTCTACTTATTGTTTATGGCAAGAATTCAACTAGAATGCCACATCTCTACACATTATAAGTGTGGAAGTGTGAAAGCAAGTTGCCCCATAACAGTATTCTGGTGGCCTGGGTTGAATTCCAAGTTACTTAATTTTGTGGGCCCGATTTTCAAAGCACTTAGAATGACACAAGGGACTTGTGCCGAAAGACTTTGATGCAAGTGGTGACATGTGTCACCACTTGCATCATTCACAATTTTCTGTCACAGCCTGTGTCAAAGATTGATGCAGCTGTGCCAAAGACCCCTTGCACCAGGGTTGCACCAAACAAGTCTATGCACCAGGTCACAAAAAAGCTTGCACCATGGTGGGGCTGCAACATTCCCTTTTTTTAGATTTTGCAAGCCCCGCCATGGACGCAGAAAGAGGCACCACTTAGACCAGTCAGGAGGTGTTCTAACTGGCTTGTGTCTGTGCAAAGGGATCAGATAATGGGCTGCCAGGGGCATAAGGGGCACAGGAAATGGCATAGGGAGAGTTGTGGAAACAGCTGCTATGCAAAGGTAGTGATGTGGCACTCAGCGGGGTGCATTTACATTTATATTATTGTTGCACATGTCCATCAATTTATATAGTAGTGTAGTACCATGTACAGTAACTATTAATCATACTGTACATGCAGACACAGCTGTAATACAACACATCAGAGGAGGGAGAACTGATAATTCTGAGTAAAATGGATTCGTATCGAATGTTAACACAGCAGACATTACGGTCTGTATAACTATACAGTTGTGCGGTCTGCTGTGTTAAAATTCATTCAATGTTTTGGTGAATAGAGTATGGGGTTAGTAGTGCTTATGTAACTGTAAATTACTTTTTGGCTGTTCTCTGTCCCCACCCTTGGTAGGTAAGCTGGGTAGTGAGTAGGGAGTAGAAAGCCCAGCACCATGGGTGAGTAGTGCTGGAGAAGGAGGAGGCAGGGGTGAATGGTGGGTGTTTCACAATGCTCTAAGTGGGGAACTGTCATGGGAGGCTGGCCTTTGTAGGGGATGTGGGAGGAGCTATTCCCCCACATTGAACCTCAGGCTTTAGCACTCCCATTCAAAGTTTTAATGAATAGAGTATGGGGTTAGTAGTGTTTATATAACTGTAGTTTACTTTTTGGCTTTTCTCTATTCTAGGGTTGCCACCTTTGGATCAGATGAAAACCGAATACTACACCACACCTTCAAACTCTACCCCTAACCCCGCCCCTTTTATAACTAATGAGGGCATCACTTGGACTCTGATTCACTTGATTTATTCAGAATTGCTGCTGATACAACATTGTGTACAACTTCTTTAAATTACATCATGATTATTATTTTTGGTTTATTTGATTTAGATTTAAATATTTTAAATTTCAGTGTGTGTTAACATTTGGTGGGGTTAGAGAGGGGGGTTCAGGGGACTTTCCATCCTGTGTACACAGCTTAGCTGACAAATCAAGTGACTACAAGGACACCTCTGACAATTGGCTAGTTTGGATCAGGTGGCCTTTTCTGGTAAAACTCTTTCAATAAATAAATAAACTACACCAGTGATGGTGGACCAGATGTAATTACAAATATCATCTGCCATTTTAAGATGTGCTACTGTCCCTCCCATTACGCCTACTCTAAAGTTATTTGTAATGTCAGAGAAGTTTTTAAAAGTGGTAGGAACTATTCTATGCTGTTAAATACCCTATTTTGTTTTCCATATCAGTCATACATAGCAGATAGCATGATATGTGATATGTAGCATGGAGGCAGTATAGCGCAGTGGTTTAAAGCTCTGAGTTGCAATTCTGGAGACCAGGGTTTGAATCCTACAGCCCAAATTTGCATACTTTGTGACCCTACACAAATCACTTAATTCCCTTGTGCTCTCAGATTGCACCTGTAAACAAGCTTTAGCTTAGTGTCTGTCTTCTGGTAAAAAAAAATAATAATGTTTTGAAAATTTTTTGATAAATTGCCTAAATTTGCAGTGCCATCAAATCTAGACCGTGTTCCTGTCATCTCATCAGCTACTGCTCTCTCTCTTCCTTTTCTCATTTCTGTAGCTTAGCATGACATTAGCCACATTATTCTGTGCTGTTCATCTGAAAGGCCTGGATTGGTCTTCCTGGAATATCCAAGTAGTATGAAAATTGACAACAATAACTACTGAGGAGAGAGAGAGAGGCATAGTATTGCTAGAAATGAAATAAAATATTAGATTATTAATTTAACAACAAAAGGGTTAACAGATATTAAACTATAGAACAGACCCTAAAAGAAAAAATGGTGAACATTTAAAGGTATAAAAGTATTCCTTATCACAACAGTCAAAGACCATACTCACAATGCAGCCTGGAAAGGATTAGTTTGATTTGCTGCTAATTGTCTTAATAGCCCTACTTTACACCTCTCAGACTGACTGGTATACAAACAAAGGCCTGCATGACATCAGAATTTGTTTGTAATCTGACCATGCAAGTAAAATGGCGAAGGATTTAACAGAATCTGTTTTACAAGCATGTGAGCATTCAAAATGACTGAAAAAGTACTACCTCTGAATAAAACTGGATTAGCAGGTAAAGTCTCTGAAACACATTGTACAATCTATACTGGGACAGGAAGCTACCCTAATGTGGTGCCTCTCTGGTTTCAGAAAAATGAAGGTGTTAATTAAGGTGGTATTGTTTACCCTTCCCATAAATAATCTTCCAATTTGCTGGTGTGAAATTAGAGGTGACAGCTGAGCAGACAGGGACACATTTGGCTCTTTAAGTGCCCTGCTCTTGAATGCACTTCCTGATTAGCATTCACTGCAAGCAAGCAACCACACTAAAATGTCAGACTCTTGCTTACAATCAGATGAGAAGAAAATGAAACAGTTAGTGGGGAATCTAACATGTGCTGCTTGACCCACCATAAAAACCGAATTTGCAATGGTGAAAACAGGAGGACCGAATCTGGATGTAGAAAACCGAATCATTCGGTCAAAAACCGAGTAGGTGGTAACCTTACTCTATTCCCACACTTGGTAGGTAAACTGGGTAGTAAGTAGGGAATAGAAGCCCAAAAGATTACCTCCTCCAACTCAAGGAGAGTATGACCACTAGCACGCAGGAGAGGAAAAACCACCAGGTGGAAGAAACCTCTGAGGACTCATGGCTACTGACCTGCCCATTCTCCAGACAAACTAAGAGGAGGTGAACCTAGGTTCTAGCAACCATGTTCTAATTTCTAAGTAAGGTGAATGGCTTGGAGAAATGATGTTCCATTTTCAGAGTCCATTGGATGATGCATTCTGGAAGGACGATATTGAGACTGAAGTGGCAGGTCTATTTGAAGAAGCATCCAGATCCCGAATATGGATTAGGTCAAGCTGGAAAAGGAGTGAACATGGTCCAGAATTCTGATGTGATAGTGGCTGATAGTCAATGGGTTTACAGAGTCAATATGAGCATGAAGAGCATGAGTTGAGGATTGGGCTACCAGACTATGAACTGTGGGAAGTATGGTGGGTTAGGAAATTCACAGACTAATCTATCAGACTTTGTAGAGGGCTTGACATTCAGATATTAGAGTCTGAAGGCTTGAAGTTCAGCAGTGCATGATGTGTTGCTATGTAGGCATCTGTGGAGATGATCGAATATTCGGACAGAAGCTTTAGGTACCTGGTGGGAGTGGTTACCATGGAAGATTGTAGACTGATGAAGGATGGGAGGTATAGGCTTTAGTGATGGTAACTGGATATTGATGGCACTAATTGGAAAGTTCAGCACAATGAGTTTGAAGGTTGAATAGAGTTATTTTAGCTATAATGAGTTTTGCATAGGCTCATATTCAGGAAGCACTGCTAATGAGAAATGGCAGATGCAGGTATTTCTGTGGCTTCATTGCCCTTAGCAGGAGCTTGAGTGACCATGGCAGCTTTGCAGTGTTGGAGCATCCAATGTCTGAATGATGAGGGGAGCCTGAGATTGGGTCATTGAATAAGTGTATGGACTAAAGTGGCAAAAGGGAAGTTGAGAGCAGCGTAGAATGCAATGGGTACAGAGCCTGCTTAGTCAGATATAGGACTGTTGTGGGGTATGACTGGGATAGTGAGAAGGCCAGATCAATTGCGGATGTGCCGAATGAGGAATCAATGGAAGCCTGCTCTCAGTGCTGGTATTTGCTGGAAGGAGTATGGCAGCTAAATCCCAATGGATGAGTTAGAAGGACAGTTGGAAGGTAACTGGCATGATTTACGATAACCTGATGAAGAGATGTAGATAACTGTATGAATTATGGTGATGTCCAAGGGTCAGGAACAGTGGTCTGGATAGAGTAACTACTGCAAGGCAGCTAGGCACCAAATATTCAACAATACGTGTTCTGGGATAGTAGCTGAAGAAGGTTTTAGGAACATCCAATGGCTATTAAGGGAGTGCAAGTTGAATAACATAATCAAACTGAGGCAGCACTTTTAGGAGGAGAATATGAGGAGAAGATATAATGAATGATGTCAGTACTATATGAGGTACTCTGCGGATCCCGTTATCCTTAACAATGGTGGTTATTATGGAGTTGTAACAACTCAAAAGGAATTAAAGTCAAGTTTCCAGGGAAGAAGATAGGAGTAAAGCAGACTTCCCCTAAATCTTGGATCCTATGGAGACATGGGAGATAGTGATGCCCATACTGCTTGAAACAGTAGAATAGATGAGGAAGCATCCTGCAGAGATGGTTGAGAGATGGAATCTTCTATGGTCCAGTAAAATAAGATGCCAGAAATGTATCCTGGGGAGGTTATTGGGAGGTACTGATGATTTTATGATTACATAACAACCTATAGGGCAAGTTATTCAAGGGATGTTGCTGGAGTAAGGTATACTCAGGTGGGAATGAGTACTCACCTAGCGCATTGGAAAGGAGCTGTTATGATGCCTAAGGTAGGAGTATGAGATGGATGAATGGTCAGGACTAGTTGATCAGGCAGGGATGCTGAAGTCAATAATTGTAGGAATGCCCAAAAAAGGGTCACGGCAAATGAGCAGGAGCCCCGAGATGCCAAGGTGGTGAGGAGGAAAACAGCAGTCCAAGGATCAAGGGAATAGTCAAAGCAGAAATCCACTCATCAAGGAGTGGAGCAGGATAAGAAGATGGCTGAGGCCAAGCAGCACAGACATCGGCAGGTGCGGGGAAGACATGGCAGAGGTGTAGGTGCCACAGCATATGGGACTAGAATGCAGAAAAGCTGAGTCAGGCCTCAGTGGGAGAACCATGCCAAACCAAGAGGCGAATCCAGGTATGAGATGCTGCAAAGTTGAAGAGTGAGGGTCCCACTTCTGAAGGAGATGGCAAACTGGAACATCCGGTAGCAAGGTCCTGCAGTAATGGGGAATGGGTTCCCACCTCCGAAGGAGATGGCAAACTGGAATTGCTGACAGGAAAAGTGCTGCAGATAAGGAAAGCACTGGAACTGTAGCTGGAAGACCACTGACTGGGATAAGGGGATCAGCAGGGTAAAACTTGAAGAAGGCTTCAGGCACACATCCTTGAAGAGGAGCAAATGGCACGGATCCAACAAGAAGTGAGGGGAATGCAGCAGACATGTCCAAGAGGAAGGCAATAAGGTAACAGAGACATTTGGCATAGCAAAGAGGGAGGAGATGGCAGCATAGAGCTGAAGGACTGAAGACTGGATGAGGTTAAGCCAGAAGGTAAGCCACAACAATGATGCCCAGGAGCACAGGAAGAGGTGGAAGACAAGCAGCAAGAAAGTCCAGGAGTCTGTTGAACCGAGTGGGAGTGGAGACCGAACAAGCTGGCGGGGTCCAAATCCAGAATGGGAGGAGGCCAAGGCAGGGACGAGTACATTGAGTCCATGAAAGTGTAGGATGCAGTCGGGCGAGGAAGGATATTGAAGGCAAATGGGGTATAATGATCCCATTCCCAAAGGGAATGCGGCAACAAGGTATCAGGTATAGAATGCAGTTGGGTGAAGCAGTAGATTGAAAGCAAATGGGGTATGGTGGCCCTGTTCCCGAAGGGAATGCATCAACTGGTTATCAGGAAAAGAATGCAGTCAGTTGAACAGTAGAATGATGACATAAGCTTCCATCCCTGGTAGTCGGGGTGAGCTAGCCTTCACTCTGTGCCACACCAATAGAGTTAGGGACGGAGGATGTCAGGGTGCTGGTATGACTGGTAATTGTTGTTGAAGACACCAGTGGGGTATGATGGCACGTAGACTGAAATGGACTCCTGTCCCTGGCAGACAGGGCAAGTCTACTTACGCTCGATGCTTCAGAAGGCAGAGTTAGGGATGGAGACAAGAAAACTGCTGGTATTGGCTGAGCAAGGAAAGGGCAGTTAAGCTGCATAGCCATAGGTAGGTAAACAGAATAGGCAGGAAGAAGGGGAAGGCAGACAGTCAGAGTTGGAGAATGGGAGGAGGAAGTTACCAGAAATGCCATTAAGGTGTTGATAGAGTAATCCAGGGAGAAGCAATCTGGGTTGAAATGGAATGCAATGAATAACTGAAGGCTGAGTACGCTGCAAGGGTAATAATTTATGCAAGGGTAGCAGAAGCCATGTAGGCAGGATGGCAGGCTAGAGATGTAGCTGACATAAAGTAGGCTCCTGCTAATCAGAGCTAGGATGCCCCACTGTGACATCCCAGTCCCCCGCTCTGGGAAAAACAAAGGGATCCACAAGCTGAGCATCACAGACCAAACAGCAACTGGAAGGGCGGGAGGAGCAGGAACCCCCCCAAAAGAGGCTCCATTACCGGTAAGGTACTATTAAAGGATGGTTAGATAACAGTATATGGTGGGGAACAAGCTGACAAAACACAGAGGAACTTGGAACGGAGAATGCCACATGAAAGAAAAACATAGGAGAAAGTGTACCAAATTGAAACAGGGCCGAGGGAACCACAATGAGGGACCTGGAAGAGGGTATGCAGCAGCATTGCAGGTGATTGGGTGTGTAGGAAGGGTGCAAAGGACCAAGGAGAAGACAAGGTAACTGGGAAATGACAGGCTGGACAGAGCAAGTGAATGCCGGGACTAATGAGTGGTGCAGTAAGGTAGCATTGGAGATGGACCTAACTGATAGAGAAGGTTGGTGCAATGGAGGAAGAGTGGGGTAAATATGGAGGAATGGCAGGCTCCAAGACAGAGTTAGAAGTGGAGCAGGACTAAGAGGGGAGAAGGAACATGGAGATGAAGTGCTGGCTGAGACGCCCAAAAGAAAACACAGGGAGCATGGGAGAAGGGCAAAAACATGGGACGGGAAGGGGAAAAAGCAATGAGGAAAGGAGAAGCAGCCCAGAAAAGAGGGAGATGGGGCAGATTTTTTTTATATTTAGAAATGGCTCTGTGCTTTGTGAGTTGAGGTATAGGAAATGACTGAGGGGGACAATTCAAAGGGGGAAGCTGAGGAGCAAGGGCTACAGCAAATTCGAAGGCATGAGGAGGCAGGCAAAGGAAAATGAAAACCTGGAAAACAGGATCGGAGTCAGGAGCCCCAGATTCATGGGGCCGTAGAGTACACAGGATGCATGCCGTGAGCCAGTGAGGGAGACGGGGGGAACACTGCAGGAGAATGCTTTAGCTGTAATGCGGAGCACTAACCTACTGGAATGAATACAATGGCAACAACAGTTGGCTCCATAAGGAAGTGATGAGGAAGGGTTCCAAAATGGAGGTGAAAGAAATGAGGGTCAGTGGGTCCAGAAAGAGCTCCAATTGAAGGGAGCGTGGCATGAATCCAGGCAGAGCAAGGGGACATGGAGCATGACTAGCACGCGGTAAAGCAACAAGCATGGCAGGGAAGGGGAAGGGAAGCTGACAGCCAGAGCTGTGAAAGGGGAGGCTGAGAACATGGACAACCCCCTCCAGACACAAGCAGATGAGTGGCATAATGGAAGTTAAGCCAACTGGGCATGACCGGGAAACAGACTCAAGAGCTGGGTGAAGAGGCAGAAAAACCTGCAAGCACATGCAGAATGAGGGGAGATGCACTGCAATGGCAGGCAAATTGGGGGGGCGAACGCGGCCCTCAACAACCACCAGAGCCAGCACAAACGCAGCAAGAGGATTCCATACAATGGAGGACCAAGGCGTAGAGCAGTATCGGAGTTCCGGTGAGTTGCAACAGAATCTGCACAGGTGGGGGACAAAGCAGGACAGCACCAACAAGAAGAGGGACATGGAAATGAGGAGAACAGGGCAGAAGGAAGGAATGAGACAGGGAACAAGTGGGGCTAGGGAAAATGGAGCAGGATGGGAAGGGAGCAGCAGCATGCACTATGGGGTCAAAGACAAAATGGGAGCAAAGAGCATGGAAAGGGTGTCCAAAATGGGAGAAGAAAAGAAAAAAGGAGGGGCAAAGGGAGAGAGAGAAAGGCAGCACTGGAGGCAGATGGAAGGGGAAGAAGGCGCAGCCCACGAGCTGTGCAGGAGCCCAGCGTGCACAAACGGTGAGTGTTCCACAATGCACTAAGTGGGGAACTGCCGTGGGAGGCTGGCCATTGTAAAGGATGTGGGAGGAGGTACTCCCCCACATTGAAAGTAAGGATTTAACCCTCCCAATATGATTCCATGTTATGCAGAATTATCAGTTGTCCATCCTCCTATGTGTTGTATCACAGCTGTGTCTGTATGTACAGTATGACTAATAGTTACTGTACACGGTACTACACTACTATATGAATTGCTGGACATATGCAACATTAATAAAAATGTAAATGCACCCTGCTGAGTGCCACGTCACTACCTTTACATCCCAGCTGTTTCCCTGACTCACTCTATGCCATTTTCTATGCCCTTTATACACCCTGCCTCCCTCCTAACAAGCGGTTTCCCCCAACCATCCTGGCCGCTCTAGTATTGCACTTGGCGGAAGGGTGGCGGATCCCTGTGGCAATTCCTGCAGGCATGCCAAATGCTTGGCACAGCTGATGGCTTGCAGCAAACTAAGGGAGTTTGGGGCAGGGACCCTGATTTATATAAAATCGGGTTCAGGGTATCTGGTGCACCCAGAGTTTGATGCAACCCTTAGAGTGACGCTATTTGCATTGCTCTAAGGGCTCTTGTAAAATCAGGCCCTATGTCTAACTTATCACAATTTGTGTTTTAGATGTTTAGCAGTGGATAATACCAAAGCAATAAATTATCATCTTGAAACAAATATGCGACAGCCTGAATATAATATTGGATTGCACAGAAACCTTAATCCTGATGTGTTTGCTTATTTTTGTGCATGAAATAATTAAAATCTCCCATTTTGGATGGCAAAAGGTTATAATATTAAACATACATTGCAATTTTTTTTATAAATGATTTGCATATATGCTGTTCACACATACATTCAAATATGTATGTAGTGCTGAGCCAGATTTTAATTACTGGTACCACACCATCATAGGCTCTAAATAGAATGGAAGCCAGGCCGACCAACAGCTGCAGAAGGCTGAACAGACCCTCCACCCCCCCCCCCACTACACACCACCATAGGCTCCAGACAGAATGGGAGCCAGGCCAACCGGCAGCTGCAGAAGGCTGAATGGACCCACACACACACCACCATAAGCTCCAAACAGAATGGGAGCCAGGTCAAACAGCAGCCACAGAAGGCTGAACAGACACTCCCCCCCCTCAACACAGACCACCATAGGCTCCAAACAGAATGGGAGCCAGGCCGAATGGCAGCCACAGAAGGCTGAATGGACACACCCCCCCCCCCACCACACCACCATAGGCCCCAAACAGAAAAAGGAGCCAGGCCAACCGGCAGCCGCAGAAGGTAGTGGATTTCAGAATGCTTCATGGACTGGGAGTTCTGTGAGGGGGGGTTGATTGTAAAACAAATGTTTTTGGGATTGTATTGCTAGCCTTAGCTGATTAATTACTTTTCATGTTGTGGTAACATATTTCAGTCAGCACAGTGAAGAGATAGGCAGGACTGGGGTCAGGCCGGGGTCCAGACTGGGGAAGCCAATCAAGGAGGGGGGGTGGTAGAGAGTTCTCTAGATAGGACAGCTTTGAGACAGGAATCACCGGAAGAGGTGGAGAGTAGGGGAGAGGAGGAGGAGGGTAGGGTATGGAGAAATACAGCATTTGGGGTGGGAAGTGCAGGTCCAGACCGGAGAAGGAAGCAGTGGGAGCATGCTCGGGTGGGGGATTGGAGGATTATAGCTCAAGAAGGGAGACGGGGGTATATATGGGGGGGAACTCAGGCCACCAGGGAGATTGGGGGGGTGAGGAGCAAACTGGCAGTCGCAGGTGGAAGAATGAGTACGGTAGGGCATGCACATGAGGGTGAGCCCCAGGCTGTCAGGGGTGGGAGGAGCAAGCAGGGGGTGGATGACAGAAGGAGGAGCCTGGAAGGAACAAAACAGGCTAACAAAGTGGAGGGCAGGGCAAAGGTGATACTATTGGGGGACTCCATGACCAGGGGTATCCAGTGGGAGGGGAGGGGGAAGAGTAAAAGCAGCTCAGACAAGGCTAAATATATATCAGGACTATCTGTACACAAGGCCAAATTCCAGCTATACTCGATAGCACTGGAATGCGGTGGATCCCTGGACCTCCTTGTACATCTGGGGACAAACGACTTGGAAGGGAACCGTGAACTAGAAATACAGGCTAGATTCCGGGAACTGGTTGGTGTTTGTCACTCTATAGGAAGCAAAATTTCCTTCTCTGGGATTCTACCGGTACCAAGGGCAACCAGGGAGAAAAAGCAAAAAATTAGAGGGGTGAACCAGAGGCTCAGGGACTGTTGCAAGGCAGAGGGATATGGGCTGGTGGGGGACTGGGGGGATACTTGGGAGGATAAGAGGCTATATGCCTGCGATAGGTCAAACCTCAATCTGAAGGGGAGGGAGATCTTGAAATTAAAAGTTGCTGGATTTATAGTGAGAGGTGGGGTTTAAACTTGTAAAGGGGGAGGGTAAAATAAAAGAAAGGCCCCAGGGGGACTGCTTGAGAGTCCAGGTCTAGGGCAAGAGAAGAGTGCGGGGGACTGCATTGCAAATCCAAGGAAAAATGGGCAGAAAAGGGACTACGCAGGGCTGGGGGGAATGGAGAGAGGGGAGAGGTAGGGGTGGAGGACAGTCCTGATCAATGCCAGGAGCATGAGCAATAAAATGCCCTAGCTCCAGGCTATGTTGGCTGAGGGAACAGCTGATGTGGCAGCAATTACGGAGACATGGGCCACCCAGAGAAATGATTAGAACCTAAACTTGGAGGGCTACAAGATATTCAGGAAAGATAGAGGAGTGGGAGGTGTTGTGCTGATAGTCAGGAATGACAAAGTGGTTAGTGGAGTGGAGGAGGCTGGAGGGGGTGTGGAGGCGATTTGCGTAACCCTGCAAATGAGGGGAGGGAAAAAAATTGAAAATAGGGGTGGTGTACAGGCCCCCCGCAATAGAGGAGGCTCTGGAGGAAAAACTGGTTGAGAACATCAAGGGTCACTGTGACCTTAGAAAGGGTAGGGTGGTGGTCATGGGTGACCTTAATAAGCTGGGGGCTGACTGGGACACCATGACATCTTCTGTAACCAGGGAACAGAGGCTGATGTATGTCTTTCTGGATGCTTTCCTGGTCCAACAGGTGGGGGAACCTACTAGAGAGGGGGGAGGATATTGGATGTTGTCCTAGTGGACAGTGACCAGATAAGAGACCTGGAGGTGTGCAGTCCACTGGCGGGTGGTGACCACACCACGGTCTGGTTTCTGCTGTACCTAGGGGGGAGGAAAACAGCACTAATACAGCAGTGGTAGACTTCAGGTGAGCGGACTTCGTGTGCATGGGTAGGATTCTTCAGGAGAGGTTGGACAAGATTAGGCCGGACATGGGTGCTGGAAGCTTGTGGGAGACCACTAAAAAAGGGGTGCAAGAGGCTAATAGGTCCTGTACAAAAGTAAGGTGCAAGCATGGTAGAACCAGCAAGCCATGTTGGTGGACCAGGGAGATGCAGGTGGTGAGGGGAAAAAAAGGCTGCCTATACATGTTTTAAATGCTCAAGGGGGGACAAGGAGCGAGGAGAGTATGAACTGATAGCTAGGAGGGTCACCAGAGTGGTGAGGGAAACAAAGGCAGGGATGGAGCAAAACCTGGATAAGGATATCCGGAAGGCAGGGGAAGGGATTCTATAGATACATAAAGAGAGAAGAGAAAAGCGAGGACACAGATCAGCAAGATTAAGACTGGGGGGGATGAGCTCAGGAAGCAGGGGAACAGGCAGAGATGCTAAACAAGTACTTTGCCTCAATCTTTGCAGAGGGAGGCATGGGATCCCTACAGCCTGATGGGAGGAAAGAGGAGACAAAAAGTGCAAGAGGTAGTCTGAGACCAGAGGACAGAAAGAGGCTAGGGTACAGGTTGGGTCAGACCCAGAAGGGGTTGGGAGGTCGCATGACAGGGAGAACTGGGCGGGGAGGGGGATAAATCACAGTGGATAGGGTGAGGAAGGCCCTTTGGAAGCCAAAAACTAATGAGGCACTGGGGCCGGATGGGCTACATCCAAGGGTTATGAAGGAACTGGCAGAGGAGCTGGCAGCTCCACTGGTTGCACTCTTTAACACCTTTCTGCAGACAGGATCGGTGCCCCAAGACTGGAGGGTGGCTCATGTAGTGCCTATCCACAAAGGGGAGTCGAGAGAGGAAATGGGGAATTATAGGCCTGTTAACCTAACGTCTGTGGTAGGCAAAGTAATGGAGGGTTTTATCAAGGAGAGGCTGGGGAGGCAGCTGGAAAGGTTAGGGCACCAGGATGATAAATAGTATCGCTTCATCCCGAGGGGACTGTGTCAGTCCAACCTCGTAGAGTTTTATGACTGGGTGATGAGGGCCCTAGACAGACATAGGCTGCTGGACATCCTATACTTGGATTTCAGCAAGGCATTTGATTCGGTACCCCATAATGGGCTGCTATTTATTTATTTATTTGCTTTTGTTTACTGGGTAAGTCACACTAAACATCCAAGTGCCTATTTTCAGGTGCGACCCGGCAACTATCAGAACTATCTGTACACAAGGCCAAATTCCAGCTATACTCGATAGCACTGGAATGTGGTGGATCTGCATGGCCGGATCCATGTGCTAGCAAAGCTGGGAGAGATGGGGGTGGGAGGACAGGTGCTCAAGTGGGTGGAAAATTGGCTTTCGGGGCAAATACAGAGGGTAATGGTTGGTGGGATAGTCTCCTCCCCAAGGAAGGTAATCAGTGGGGTCCCCAAGGTTCAGTACTGGGGCCTCTCCTGTTCAATGCCTATGTCTCGGGTATAGGAAGGGGGGTTAGGAGTAGGCTGAGTCTCTTTGCGGACAACTGGGAGCACTGGTGGATAGAGAAGAAGCAAGAGAGACTGTCCAGGGGGACCTGGATACCCTGGAGGTGTGGTCAAGGAGGTGGGGATTGAAATGTAATGCTGGGAAATGTAAGGTACTTCATTTGGGGTTCAGAAACCCGGGCCATGTACACACCCTGGGGGGTTCACACTGCAAGCCACATTGGGTGAGCGGGATCTATGGGTGGTGGTAGACATCAAAATGAATAACGTCGAAAATTGTAGAAGAACCGCAGACAAAGCAAACTGGATACTGGGCTGCATAGCCAGGGTAATTATGTCCAGGAGGAGGGAGGTGATCCTCCCTCTATATAATGCCTTAGTCAGGCCACAACTCAAGTACCGTGTACAGTTCTGGAGACCTCATCTGAAGAAGAACATAGCACTGCTGGAGAGGGTCCAGAGGAGAATGACCAGGATGATTCAGGGCATGGAGGCGACGTCCTATGAGGAGAGACTGGAAGAGCTTGGGCTGTACAGACTGGAGGAAAGGATGGACGGGGAGACATGATAGGGGTCTTCAAGTACATAAAAGGAATAACTGAGTGCAGAACCAAGGAGCTGTTCAGCCTAAAGAAGGGGGAACAACCAGGGGCATGAGTGGAAGCTGGAGGGGAAATTACAGGGGGGATCAGAGGAAACATTATTTCACTGAGAGGTGGTGGAGCCGCATGCGCTGCCCAGGAGGCTGGTGGAGGAGGGCACAGTGGTAGACTTCAAGAAGGGGTGGGACAGGTACAAGGGGAAACTGACGCCAAAAAAGACCCTCTTGGGGGCTGGGGGGATGGGAAGGCAATAGGTGGCTGGCTACCAAGCAGATACGACAGACCATTAGGCCTGTTCTGCTGGCTCTTTGTATGTTAGTATGTTGCATAGATTCTGGGTGGGGAGTTGATGCTGAAAACAGTGGTTTTGGAACTAGCTGAAAGGGTACCTTAATGGCTCAGGAGTGTTGTGTAACATTCAACTACAACACGGACTGAGTTCTGAGGGTTTCTATGTGGTGAACTGCAGGGAGTCATTACATACTAACATACTAACCTACTAAAATGCCAGCAGAATAGGCCTAATGGTCTTTCGTGTCTGCTCGTTTGGTCAGCCCCCACCCTGGGTGCTGACCTGCTGTCCCCCTCACCTTCCTCTGGCTTCTCCTTCCCAGTTCCGGATATTCTTGCTGCATTGGATTTTGCTTCCTGAACCCTTCCCCTGTACCTGTCCCACCCCCTCTTGAACCCCTCCACTGTCTCTGCCTCCACCAGCCCCCTAGGTAGTGCATTCCATGGCTCTACCACCCTCTCAGTGAAGTAGCACCTCCTCCTTTCTCCCCTGAATCCTCCCCCCTCCAGCTTCCACCCATGCCCTCTAGTGGCCCCCTACTCCTTCCTTCGAAGCACCCTCACTGTTCCTCCCCTATTTACCCTCTTCATGTACCTGAAGACCTCTATCATGTCCCCCCGGTCCCTTCTCTCCTCCAAAGTGTACATATTTAGCTCTTCGAGCCTCTCCTCAAGGTCCTGTCCCTCAAGCCCCAAATCATTTTGGTTGCCCTCCTCTGGACCCTCTCCAGGAGGTTAATGTCCTCATTAAGTGTGGCCTCAAACTGCATGCAGTACTCCAGGTGCGGCCTCACCAAGCAGTTATACAGAGGAGTATCACTTCCCTCCTTCTGGAGGTGATCCCCTAGTGATGCATCCCAGCATCCTGTTGGCCTTGGCTGCTGCCCTCCTACAAGTCTCAGAGTTGTTCATCTTGACATCCACCACCACCCCCAGGTCCTTCTCAGCCATTGAGACTTGTAGTATTTCCCCCCCCAGGGTGTACACTTGGCCTGGGTTTCTGGCCCCCAGGTGGAGTACCTTGCATTTCCCTGCATTAAACCTCAGCTTCCACTTTCTGAAATCCAACACCTTCAGAGGCTGCTTATCAGCCTGGCTCCCATTCTGTTTGTAGCCTATGGTGGTGTGCCCTCCTACAAGTCTCAGAGTTGTTCATCTTGACATCCACCACCACCCCCAGGTCCCTCTCAGCCATTGCTGCGTAGTCCATTTCTCTTACCTTGCTATGTTAGCTGGCATACGCAGCTAGGCTCGCTCTAAATCCTGTGTCCTGTGTTTTCCACCGCTGAGCCTCTCTTTTGTTCTCTGCCCCATTTACAGGCCAAACGGACACCACCACACCCACACCACCATAGGCTACAAACAGAATGGGAGCCAGGCTGATGAGCAGCCTCTGAAGGTATTGGATTTCAGAATGCTTCATGGACTGGGAGTTCTGTGAGGGGGGGTTGATTGTAAAACAAATGTTTTTGGGATTGCATTGCTTGCCTCAGCTGATCAATTACCTTTCATGTAACGATAACATATTTTAGTTGGCAGAGTGATGAGATAGATTCTGGGTGGGGAGTCGATGCTGGAAACTGTGGTTTTGGAGCTAGCTGGAAGGATACCTTAAGGGCTCAGGAGTGTTGTGTAAAACATTCAACTACAACACGGACTGAATTCTGAGGATTTCTACATGGTGAACTGCAGGGAGCCATTGCTGTGTAATCCATTTCTCTTACCTTGCTATGTTAGCTTGCATGCACAGCTAGGGTAGCTCTAAATCCTGTGTCCTGTGTTTCCCTCCGCTGAGCTTCTCTTTTGTACTCTGCCCCATTTAAAGGCTGAATGGACCCTCCCCCCAACACACACTATAGGCTCAAAACAGAATGAGAGCCAGGCTGACCGGCAGCCGCAAAAGGAATTGGATATCAGAACGCTTTATGGACTGGGAGTTCTGCAAGGGGGTTACCCCATTGATGCTGCACATTGACCCCAGCCACTCTGCCAGCCACCCAAGGCTGACCCTTTCTTTATTTACTGTCATTGGTCACGTGAAATGATCATTATTTTATTAAGTCCTCTCTTTCCCATTTGCTCCTTATACTGCATGACCAGTAGTGGTCAGTACTGAATCTAAAGTTTTTAACCCTTCCACCATCATATTTTGCTCTGCACCCTCTCATTCCTGTACTCTCACTATGTTTTCTCTAGCCTTCCCTCCCATAGTTGTGACCCTTCTGCCCCTGGTTTCGAATTTTTACCTCTTACATCAAAGGCCGTAACCCTACCACTGGACTGTTCTATTCCATTAGTTTCCTTCTGTCCTTATGCCTACTTATTCCTTTATACTGCTTGTCACACATAACTTTCTTGGACAGCTCAACTCTTCTATTACTCAATCCAACTAGTGGAGCTCAGTCTTTCCATGGTTTGTCAGCACCGCCATTATGACAAGCATCAATGATGATGCTATTTTTCCCTTGCTAGGATGCCTGTTTGGCCTGCTCATCCATGCCCTGGAGCTGTGCGAAGGGCCTACTGCTGTTTCTATGAGCTGCAATATATGTCCCCCACCCTATCCTGAAGATGGATGTATGTACTACGTTAATTGCACCCCCCCCATCCGGAGTACCAGCTACCTATACCATCAAACTACTCCCTACTCTGTGCCTCTACTGGCCCTTCTGCTGCTTACTGCACATGCATTTAAGGATATCAAAGTCCTACTCACCCCCCAACTATATCTTTTACCCTCTCCACTAAGTTACTATTGTATGTTATGCACTAGGCAACTGGACTGGGGCCATGCAGTGAATGTCCTGTATCTGCACTTCAGTAAGGCATTCAACTCAGTGCCACATGGAAGACTGGGAAGTAAGTTAGAAGGCACAGGGACAGGTGCAAAGCTAATGAGATGGGTAGGGAACGGCTTCAGGAAGGTAACAGAGGGTGTGGTGGGGAGCGCTCACAACTAAGGGTAGTGATGAGCGGTGTTCCACAGAGCTCGTGTTGGGACCAGCGTTGTTTGGGATATTCATTGCAGACATATCATTGGACATCAAGAGCAAGATCAGTCTGTTTGCTGATGATACCAAGGTAGGAGCGGTGGTGGATGACCTAGGGGGATGGCAGGGGTTGCAGGATGATCTGGCAAAGCTTGAAACCTGGTCAGACACCTGGCAACTGGGGTCTAATGCCAAAAAGTGCAAGGTGCTGCATTTTGGGATGAAGAACCCAAGGAGGAATTACAAGCTGGGGGTGGGGGGATGCAGCTAGCCCAGACAGAGGAGGAGAAGGATCTGGGGGGAGGGGGGGGTTCTCATTACAGGGTCAATGAACAACTCGGCACAATGTAGGAAGGCAGCAGCAAAGGCCAACAAAATGCTGGGTTGCATTGCAAGGGGTATTTCCTTGAGGAGGAAGGAGGTGATTCTGCCACTGTATAGGTCATTGTTTAGACCACACCTGGAGTACTGCATGCAGTGCTGGCACCCGTATCTGAAGAGGGACCTTAAGTTACTGGAGGGGGTGCAACGCAGGGTGACAAAGATGATCAAGGGGCTGGGGGACTTATTATATGAGAGGAGGCTGAGGGAATTGAGCATGTACTCGCTGGAGGAGAGAAGGGATGGGGGGACATGATTGAAACCTTTAAGTACATGAAAAGAATAAACAAGACATGTACAGAGGGGCTGTCCAAAGTAAGGGAGGGAAGGGACACCAGGGGCCATGATATGAGACTGGAGAGAGGAAGGTTCAGGAGGGAGTCGAGGAGACACTTTTTTACAGAGACAGTAGTTGCTAGGTGGAATGCATTACCTGCAGAAGTGGTACCCAATAGAACAGTGGACTGCTTCAAAAGGGGATGGGACAGGACAAATGGGAGGGTCAATGTAGGGGAAGGGTGGAAGGGAGGGGCAGTTGCAGAATAAGGGGTGCTAGCTGCACATTCGAGCAGACTTGATAGACCTCTAGGCCTTTATCTGCTGGCAAATTTTGTATGTTTGTACGTTCACATGCTGGGTCCGTTAAAAGTGCAAATATCCCATCCTGTAGCCTTGGACTACAGAATACTTAAAAATAGGAGAATGCATTTGTTGAGGTTATTATTGAATGCACTAAAAAAAACTACTTCTGCTGCTGCTCACTTGTGCAGGTAACCTTGAACTCAACCCTTGTCCCCCACTTCCCATTCCATCCCCTTCCGATCTTCCCAAGCTAAAGGGCTTAGGTCTAATGTACATAAATGCCTGTAGCTTGTTAAAAAAATTTGATGACATACAGATCTAGACTAAACATACTTTGCCTGGCCTTCTTGTTGTAACTGAATCATGGTTAAAACCAGCCACCCAAGATTCTGAAGTCAATATCCCCTCTTATAACATTTATAGAGCAGACAGAATCACTAGGGAAGGGGGAGTAGCTGTCTTCATGCGTGGCAAGTTTGCTGTGTCAGTAGTGGACTCAACTTCACTAACCAAGGAATTTGAGTGCATTATCCTAAAGCTGCAACTGGCACAGGCTCCAATATATATTATTGGTTGTTATAGACCTCCCTCTGCAGGACACGCGGTACTGACCCATGTAGGTGATGCACTAGCTAAGTTATCTTCAGAGGCCATCATCTTAGGAGACCTCAATATGCACTGGCACTCTGCAGCCACTAAGCCCCTAAAAGCCCTTTGTGACAACTTTGAACTAACTCAGTTGATATCGAAAACAACACGCCCTAATAGCAAAAACCCAGGCCACAGCACGCGCATTGACCCAATACTTGTGAATAAGTCTCATCTCTTTATGCATGCAGGTGTGTTTTTCAATGACCTTAGTGACCACAGCACTATAGCTTGCATCAGATCTATCCCTAAGGCAGTCTCTTCCTCCAGGTAAATATATAAGAGAAACCAGAGAAACCTAGACCACTACACTTCCTTGATAACCTACAGCATGCAAACTGGCAAGCTTTCTACCTGGCACCTATGGTTGCCGAGGCCTATGAGTCATTTTACAATATTGTCATGGGGACCATCAAGAAACATGCACCCCTAGTTAAATTACTAACAAAGAAAAAGTCTTGTCCATGGTTTACAGCAAGCCTGAAATCTGCAGTGTTGCATAGAGACACTCTTTGGAAAAAAACCAGGAAAAGTAAGCAGCAAACTGACTGGGTGGCCTTTAGTGCTGCCAGGAACCAGTGTACCAAATTAACCAGATCTGAAAAAGCTCAAATCTTCTGCTCTGAACTAGATTCCTCCTCTAATAGTGCAAAAAAATTCTGGAAAACCCTTAGGGATAGAGAGGGCTGCCGCTCAACCACACAAATCAGAGCAAAACTCAAGTCGGGTGGCATGGTCACCTCTGACAAAAGGGAAATCCTGGACATATTTAATAATCACTTCATCATTGCTGGGCTGGCTTTTGATGCCTCCCCTTCTAATACTCTCTGGTCACAGATTCATGGGCAGCTCTCTAATCAGATATATTCAACCGCACCTGCGGTTAATAATCATTTCTCTTTTGGCCCTGTTACTGTAAAGCAAATTGAGGACCTTCTACTTAACCTTGACATAAAGAAAAGTGCAGGTGCTTATCTCATCAAACCTTACTTTCTAATGATCAGTTTCTTTATCCTGGCCCCTCCAATTAGCCACCTCTTCAATCTGCCCCTTTCTCAGGGTACACTTCCCTATGCATGGAAAGTCACACACATTGTCCCTCTGCTTAAATCTGGGGATACAAGTGACCCTAACAATTACCGCCCAATTTCCCTACTACATATTTTGTCTAAGATGCTTGAAAAGGTAGTGAATACCCAGCTCAGACAACATCTGGAGTAGCACAACCTACTCAACTCAGCCCAATCTGTTTTTTGTCCATGGCACAGCATGGTCTCTGCACTTGCCAAAGTCACAAATGACTGGCAGAAAGCTCTAGATGACAAAAAATATGTTTGTGCTTTGTTCCTTGATCTAAGTAAAGCTTTTGATACAGTGGATCATAAGTTACTCCTGATAGCACTGAAGAATGTCGGCATGAATGACTTGCCTCTGCAGTGGTTCACCGAGTGCCTCACTGAATGTAAACAGCTAATTAAGGCAGATGGTGAACTACCCCTATGAAAACCATCCAAAAAGGTGTTCCCCAAGGCTCTATCCTGGGCCCTCTCTTATTTGCAATCTATATTAATAACCCACATAAGGATATACATTTATTCGCTGATGACTCAGTGTTGTATGTCAGTAGTCCCTCCCCAGAGATTGCTTGCAGAGATCTTCAACTTGATTTCAACCTTTTGCCGGAAAATCTATTGTACTTGAAGCTACTCCTTAATGCCCAAAAAATGAAGGCCATGCTTATTGTCCCCTCTTCAGCTAACGCAAAACTCTATTCCCAGGTGGCAGCTCCAAAAGTGCTCAGTCTCTTGGGGGAGCCTTTGGAGTTTGTGGAGAAATTCAAGTATCTAGGTGTATGGGTAGACTCTAATCTGGCATTCTCAGATCACATAGAGGAGCTTTCCAAGAAATTAAAATAGAGGTTTGCGGTCTTCTTTCATATTAGACACATACTTACCCAGGACACTAAGAAAAGACTTGAACAAACTACTTTTTTGCAGTTGCAAGATTATGCCGACTTCTTATATGGGCATGCTTCAAGCACAGCCCTTGCCAAATTAGATTCCCTGTATCATTGTGTGCTTAGGTTTATATCTGGTGCCCATTTTTCAATCCACGACTGTGTACTTTATGCTTCCATCGGTTGGAGTTCCCTGGGTTTCAGAAGACACAAAAATGCTGTCCTTTGGACATATAAAGACATTATCAAAAAGCTACCTCAATATACCATTGATTGCTTACCCTTAAGCACTGATTGTGGTTATACTTTAAGAAATCACTCTTATGTTACCCTTTCAGTCCCTGAGGTCTGAACACGTTATGGTCTGGTGGCAGTGAGCCATGCAGGCCCAAAAATCTGAAGCATATTCCAAAAAACGCTATGCCTCGTTACTCTGGTGACCTTGTCCTGCTTCAAATATTTGTTCCTTCAGTTTTTCAAGGAAACTTGCATCTGTTTCTACCATTGACCCAATCACACTATAAACTGCTTCCTTAATTCACCTTCCTACCTTTGCCTAGCCCTCTCTCTTTTGACCAACCCTATCTTGTGCTTCTCTCCTCTCTCGTATTCTATCTCCACTACTATTCCCTGCCATTCCTTTCATATGACCTCCTCTTCCCCCATTAACCTAGCTGTGCTTGCTGGCATCCAGTGTCCCTGGGGCAAGTTGTTAAACTACTGTGTATAGTCGTTATATCTCACTGCATATATTGGGCAAAGAAACTACTGTGCCTCTTCTGTGTTAATCATATCTTTCAACAACATATCTACACTGTTTTCTGACCAATGTATGTTTCTTTTGCTACTGCATTTGCAAGGGGTGCTTGCCCTATTGTTATATGGACAACGTTGTACATAACTCTGTATTCCTTGTATTATATTACTTGTCTTAGTATCCTTTTGGTGTAGTCTCCTGCCATAACTTTGTATTCCTTGTATTATATTACTTGTCTTAATCTTCTAGTGTAATTTCCAGCCACTCTGTATAGTTTCTTAACTAATTGTTAACTGTAACAGGTCCACCTTGAAAATGATTTCATCTCAATGGTGTTTCCCCTGGTTAAATAAAGAATTGAATTGAATTGAATTGAATGGAAAAATGGAATTGAATGGTATGCTGACAACAGTACTTGGAATTTTTAATTTTACTGTCATGCAATTTTTGTGAAATTATACCAAAATTACACAAGTTTCTCAGTCTCACATTTTTTTAAACAGTGCATTAAAAAGGCAGGAAAATGAAAAATGCACACTTTGAAATTTGGTCAGTTTTCCTTGGCAAAATAAGGCATTTTGAACAGATAGTCATTTTTGGTGGGGTGCCTGTGATTGTTTTAACTATGACTTCAGGTTGTTTCTCACTGAGCCTATGTCCTGTTTGATCACAGATGATCTATGCCATCATGAGAAAGGAAATGCTCTCAGAAGAGTTACACCTACAGTATTTCTGGATAGCTAAGTGCAGATTCCAGATTTTGTTGAACAACAAGAAAGTCAGAACTTGTTTTTCTGACACTAGTTTAGAAAGCCAAAACTTTCAAAGTTGCAAATAAAATTGTAGAGACTGTGCTATTTTCCAGGCATTTTAGAAGTTTTATTTCTGTGAATGTACTGATGCAAGGTTAGACAGTGGCTGGATAATATCTCAGTCAGGAGTCTCAGTAGCAGCAGTGACATCTCCACTTGACTGTGCACGTTAAACCTCAGATTTGAGCATTAACATAGCAAGTGGCATGCAGTATTTTCAGGCTCCAGAAGAATGGAATTTCATGGAATTTTCAAAATTCTGCTGAATTTTCATGGAAGCAGAGTAGCATAATTTCATGGCAGAAAAATGCAGATGAGTTTTCTGCTACATTTCCATGGCATTCTATTCTGCAGATCTCAATATTTTCCATGGAAAAATGATGTTCTACAGAATGTAATTCCATGGATTACAGTAGGTGGAATTCTGCAGAAGGACCAGTGAAAACCCAATGGAAATTCCACTGGTGGAATGGTCATTCCATGCTAATTCCACCAGTGGAATTCAGCATTCTGCACAGTACTAATTATAGCCTAAGCAAGCTCAGTAGCAAGGCCAGCAGCATCCTAAGAACACACTGTTATGATGTGTCGCATATGCTTAAACTGAAGGTTTAGACACCAGTACTATCATTTGAGCATTCACAGCAGCATGCTTATCAACAGCCCTCAATAGCAAAAGCAGTGGCAGCCTAAAAGAGCTAGGTTCCACGTCAAGTCCACACTGTCTGCAACAGCTAAAATGGAACTTTGGATGGCGATTCTATCTGGATTTCTCTAAAAAGTTATAAAGCTCAATGCAGAATTCATTTAAGGAGGATTTTCCCCTAACAAATTCTGATAAAAATATTAGAAAATGTGTTCCCATGGAATTTTATTCATCAGTTTATGTGCAGTTCTTCAGAGGACTCAAAATACACTTTCTGAGCATAACCTCAGACTCCACATAAATTAACGATTACAACTCAACAGGAATGGATTTTTGAATGCTTTCAACAGATTTTGTTATGTAAAATCCTCCAGAATGGAATTCTGCATTGAACTCTATAACTTTTTTGAGAAATGCAGGTAGAATCACTGACCAAAGTTCCATTTTAGCTGTTGCCAACTGTGCAGACTTGACATGATGTGAAAAAGCTATCTGTTCAAGCTGTGCAATTTGGAAAGAGAAAAGATGCAGTTATGAAATTGCGCTTAATTACAAAATAACTTGAATAAAAATGTGTAGTTCTTTTAATTTATGCGTAAACCCACACTGCATGGGAAAAGAGAAGCTGCCTTGGCAGTGCAAGAAATAAGGTTCACCTAATCTCTTTGTTGCAAATGCAATGAAGTCACAAAACATGAAACCGTGCATTTTTCACCATTTAACAGTGATTAAAAAATTCATATTTAGATCTTTAAAAAGACACTGTTTGTCTAATTGCACATTACTTTTTCAAAATAAAAGCGCTATTTACAAAATAGCATATTCTATAGCAAAATGATACATTTTAGAAACTCAACAACAGTTCATGGATTGACAAAAATCTAACAACAACATTTCAATTCATGAAATATGCATGAAATGGAATTTTCTAATTCCACCCAGCAACACACATGCATGCACAGACGCACACACACAGACACACACACACACATTTTTTGCAAAAGAATGCACTAATGCACAATTTAGGATTCAGGTTAAACTGACAAAAGTAGGGAAACGTGGTGTTAGGGGTTCCATCCCTAACTCCCCACCCCCAACCCCAAGCAGAAAAAGAAAACAAAATACAGTTTTTAATGTCCTGACTCTTAGCATATCAGTGGTGGGAACTTCTGTAGGGTTCTCCACCCAAACACTCACCCCATCGTCTTATAGCTTTCAAACATACAGAACTATGTCTCCCCATATATTGCCAACAACCTATAGGGCCTGCCTGAAGAAAACATATCACATCTCACCTCATGTGATCATGGAGCATTCATTAGGACTGAGAATGCCAATGAGGACACCACCCCTGATTTGCCATGAGTCAGGACAGCAAAACCTGCAATTGTTTTCCTTTTCCTGCTTGGAGGTGGGGGTGTGGAGTTAAAGTTGGAAACCCTAATGCCATATTTCTCAACTTTTGTCAGTTTAATTTGAACCCTAACTGATGCACTAATACAGTCTTTTTTTGCAAATAATTTCCTTACTTTTTGAGATAGTAGAATCATATCCTCACTCACACAGGTCACACAGGGACCTGCATGAACACATCCATTAGGCTAGGGAAGCACAGGGCCCTGTGGGCCCTCCCCTTCCATCTCTCCATAGATGCACATGTTCATCTGGCTGTGGAAGTACAGGGCCTTCTGAGCCCTGCACTTCCAAGCTCCCAGAAAAGCAAAGTATGTGTGTGTCTGTAATTGTTTTTTTTTTTTTTTTTTGTGGGGTTCACTTTAAAGGAAATAATATATTAAGTTTTCCTCTTAATTGCCAGTGGTTTATTGTATATGGGCAAAAATGCTGTTTTCACTTTATCCATAAGTCAGTAACTTTTTCTCAGTTTACGGTGAAATTTGCCATATTTGTAGTGAAAGATGAGATACATCTTTGGTGCATTTCTTTATGGTGATCACACTCTAATTGTGGATTTGGCACCATGGAGAAGATTGGGTTCCACATCAAGTGAGCTAAATATGAGACAGTGCAGCAACAGACAGAGCAGTAAAAATGCTGCAAAACAATACTGTGCCTGTAAAACACAAGGAAAAGAAAAAACATGCAAAGCACAACATCTCGCACATTACCCACTGACAGTCATACACATTTACTATTCTAACACCATGCCACCATGGACTCCCTTCAGAAAAGTAATTCCCTCTTGAACAGATTTACTATTCTAACAACATGCCGCCATGGACTTCGTTTACAAAAGTAACCCACCTCCGAACAGATTTACTATTCTAACACTACGCCTCCATGGGCAGTGACACCATGTGGTTCCAGCACATCAGCACTATGTGGTTTCAGACAAACGCCATCTTCCACACATTGCTCTTTCTGTTTTTCAACATTAAATGCCTCGTGCTTCTGACCACGCTCCATTGTTCCTCACAGACTTGACATGATACCAAAGATTGGAGGTAATTTTGGGGGGGTAGTGCATACTTCATGAATGTTTGGGGTGATTAGGTGTGAGTATCATAGTAATCATTGACACATTTTCTTATATACTGTATACATTGCCCATTAATCCAATTATTAATGGATTTATGGCTTGTTAAAGTTGCAATATTATCATATGGGAATTTTCATTACTTAATTTTTATGGAGTTTTATATGGCCCCTAACTTTTTTGTGGGAGGGGTATTATGTATTAATGCTGTAGTACTCATTGAGACTTTTTTTTTAATATATGGATTCTTCCTTAACTCCACAGAGTGATTGAATTATGGCTTGTTAAAGTTACAATGCTATCTTATGGAAATTTTCATTTTTTAATCTTCATAGTTTTGTATATGGACCCTGCATTTCTTGAGGGTATTATGTGTTAGTGTTGTAGTACTCATTGAGGCCATTTTATATATATATATGTAAATATATATATATATATATATATATATATATATATATATATATATATATATATATATATATAATATATATATAGATTGCCTGATAACTCAAAGACTGACAGAGTAACAGCTTTTCAAAGTTGCAATGTTATCCTATGGGAATTGTAATTTTTTAATTATGTATTTTATAGGACCCCTGAATTCTTTTGTAAGATATTATGTATTAGTGTTGTAGTACACCTTAAGCCCTTTCTTCTGATACATAGATTGCCCCTAAACTGCAAATATTAATGGAGTTATCGCTTGTTAAAGTTGAAACATGAAAAAAAAACTAAGTCCAAATTATTTTTTCATATGAAGGAATCCTTTTCTGTGAGACTGTGTCATTCTCATGAAAAACAATTCCTTCATACAAAAGAGTCTGGAAAGCTCAGTTGGTAGAGCATCAGACTTTTAATCTGAGTCCAAGGTTTGAGTCCCTGTGTGGGTGAAGATTATCTTTGAAACTGGTTAAAAGTAGTCCCTCAACAGATTGTGCACAGATTGCCACTGGGCACCGCATATTCAGTGACAGGAGGTTCCCTAAATTAGACAGAAAACACTCCCCCTGCACTGAAGCAAGCTCTGTAAAAACAGACTTTTGATTTCTTGAAGGATCCTATGGGAATCCAATAAGAGTGGAAACCACACCTCCCAGTGCCCAGCAGACTATACCAGGGCTCTGCCTCTGGAAGCTTTTTGTTCAGCAAGGGGTTTTTAAATCCCACTGGAGCTGCTTTTCCCCCAAACAGATTGCTGCCGCTGGACACTGCAGACTCAGGGTCAGGGGGTTCCATAAATTAGGCAGGAAACCCTCTCCTTGCACTGAAGCAAGCTCTGTAGAAGTGGAGCTTTGACTTCTTAAAGCCTCCTACTGGCAGCCAATTGGAGCAGAGACCGTGCCTCCCAGCCCCCAGGGGACCAGTTCAGGGCTCTGACCTACATGTCAGCCAGTTTCCTGTTGCTTCCTAGGGAGCATACCACCAAGTGGCCCCCTGCATGAAGGACCCACATAAAAAGGATGGATCTGCCCACCATAGTCAGTGAAATGAGGCAGCTGGTGCTGACCAATCTGCTCCCTGCTCACCCAAGAGGACTAAGTGGACCCCTGCTCCTCAGATTCTTGGTACGTTTGCATTGTTTGGGGGTTACATGGTGATGTGGAGCAAATTTTAACTGTAGATTGAGAGTTGTATTGCAGAAGTCAGTTAATCACTCCAGTCACTGGAAGGTCACATTGTGATGAGAAGTGACCAGTTATTATAGTTGTTGTTCAGTGGTTATTACAGTTGTTCTGTGGTTTGAATGGTTGCACTGTGGTGGGGGGTCAAATCTTAGAGTTGTTCATTGAGTTGAATTGTGGTTTAGAATTATTTTCTTCAGCTGTTTTGGAGGTTGCTTCATGGGAGGAGAGATTCTTGTAGTAGTTTGGGGGTTTGCATTGAGGAAAATTGTTAATTCCACCGGTTGTTATTCTCACAGTTCTCAAAGTTGGTTTATCTCATATCTGTAGTTGTGGTATTGCATGAGTACCTGATAATCCCTTGATTTATTTGGATACTTCACTAATTCATTGTCACCACAGCTTACATGGTAACTCACATGCCTATAATGGCCAGTTGGTATTAGATTCACCCCATCTGGGAGTGGAATACGTTATAAACTAAGTTGGTACTACTTAAATTTCTCTCTTGATAAAACAGTTCCTTTTAGGATGTGGTTCAGGGGTGAGGCACTCAGTTGCAGGGACTGTGGGGCACTCTTCTCCAGGGATGTGTTCTGGAGGAGAGGGCACTGCTTCTTCAGTAGGAACATAGCAGAGCTCCATGTTTGGATGGTAGCAGCAAGGATAGAGATATCCCAGCTGCACACACAGCTCAGCAGGAGTTCATCTCCCCACACCCACTCCTCCATAGACCCATTGGTCCAGAAGGGAGGTGGGGCATGGGTAGGAGAGGAAGGGCAGCCATAAGCAGGTGTACAGCCCAGTTATATATGTAAATACATGCACCTGAAATTCAAGGGCATAAATGGTCTAGAAATGAAATGAAGTAATCCTTTTTCATTCCTGCTGTTCTTCCTAAAGTGTAACCTCTCCACCTAACACCATGTAAATGTACCAAAAATGTATTTCTCGCCTGTTACTTGAAAATTGCTGTATTTGTATTTCCCTGTCTACCACATTGTACTACATGAACCCGGGTCGCACCTGGAAACGAGCCTCGGCTCAGCGTGCCTTTCCCGGTCACCAATTGTAAATAAATAAATAAATAAATATCAAGACATCAAATCGCTTTGCACACTTGGAGGAGGGTCAGGGTCCTGGCTCCACAAAGGGGGAATTGGGCTCTGTCAAAGATAATGAGAAGGACAGCACATTGGCACCCAAGGGGCGAAAAGCTGACAGGAAGTTCCTAGTGGTTTGGGACTCAATGATAGGATGAGAGGGGAGGGGTCTGATGGGAAGAGGTTGGTTCAATGCCTGCCTGGAGTATCAGCCAACTGGGTTTTAGATAGAATGGGGAGGATGGTGGGGAGGGGGGACAGGAGGTGCTGATACAGCTAGGTACCAATGATCTGGCTAACCAGTGGGTGGAAAACAGTGAAGCCAAACTTCTATAGACTGGGACGCAGGTTGTCAACACGCTTGTCCTCCCTGGCCTTTTCTGAAGTCCTCCGTAATTGGGCAGGGAGGTGAGGCAGGAAAGGATAACTTAAGGAGTGCTGAAATAGAGAAGTTCAACACATGGCTTAATGGGTGGTGTCAGGACATGGGATAGCACTTTGTAGGGGATTGGAGGATTTCTGGGAAAGGTGACTGTCCAAGGGTGATGGACTTCACCTGATGAGTGAGTGGGCCGCACACTGGGGCAGAAGTTTGATGTCTATATCAGATGTTTAAATTGACTGTGAGGGAGTCTAGGTCTAGGGAATCCATGGTGGATGATGAGCAGAAGGGGATTCAATGTAATAGTCCCTCACATCCAGGGGACAGTAGGAGAGAAAAGGTTACAGGGAACACTGTTGGGTTTATAGGACCAAAGTGAGGCACAGTTGTAAGAGGAAAAACTAAAGGCAAAAGCACAAATGGGGGGGATATTGCAAAGCATATGGATGGTAGCAGAGTTAGAGTAGAGCTCAAGTGGAAGGGGGTATGTCTTAACACCAGCAACCTAGGTAGCAAATTCAGTGAGCTCCAGGAGCTGATAGCACACACTGAGGTGGACCTTGTGGCCATCATGAAAATGTCAGAGTGCCAGAGAAAATAACAACTGGGCGATAACGGTCCCTGGATATACATTGTTCAGGGGGGAATCAAAGAATGGGTACAGAGGATGAGTCACCCTCCTTAGCAAGGAGAGCATTGAATTGACTGAAGATGGAGGCATTAGGGGTAGTGATGAGGAATCTGAGTCTATATAGATGCAACTCACAGCAGCCTCAGGCAGGAAAATACACTTAGGGGTAATTTATATGCCTCCAGGTCAAGGGATGGAATGGGGCAGAGAACTCAGGGAGGAACTTTTAAGAGGGATAGCAAAGGGGGAAGAAGTGGTGGTGGGAGACTGGAACCTACCATACATCAGTAGGGAGGTCCCAGTGGTCAAGAGTGTCAGGAGTTAGACATTGTTGGATGCCTTCCAACACTGTCTGCTGGTGCAGCTAGGTTATGAACCCCCCCCAGTAGTCTGCATTCCTTGATGTGGGGCTCTCTACCTTAGAGATGGGTGGGTGCTGTGGTAGTGGGGGAACCGCTAGGGAATAGCGGCCACAGCTCCATGTGGTTTGAATTGGCCCTTGGGGCTGGTAAGCTACAACTGAGAACCGAAGTTCTTGACTTTGGAAGGGCAGACTTCAATAGGCTGAGGGAACTGGCTAGAGAAAAGTTAGCAGCGGTGGAGGAGAGATGGGAGGCAATTAAGGGAGCTGTCCTTGAGGCATTTAAAGCATGCATAAGAACAGTAACAAAAAGAAATAGGTTTAAGATACCATTATGATTCTTAGCTAGGGTGAGGGCCAAAAAGAAGGCCTTCTATAAATGTAAGAAAAAGCAGGGAGAAGCAAAATGGGAAGAATATCTACAGAAAAATAAGGAGGCAAAGAGGGCCATCAGGGAGACGAAAGCAGACACAGAGCTGTGTATCAATAAGGGGGTCAAGAATGGAAAAAACAGTTTTCTAGATATATTAGTGAAAAAAGGAAAAGAGGGGGAATTGCACGGCTAATTGAGGGGTGTAGGTTGATAGAGGAGGATGGGCTAAAGGCCGCCATCCTGAATGACTACTTTTTTCAGTATTCACTAAGGAGAACTGCAGGCCCTTGCCAGAGGGTGGCATCAAAGCAGCCACAAAGGGAGTCCCAGAAATGAGTCAGTCATTGTTTACTAGTGGCAGGGTCCAGAAACTTCTGGCAGCCCTTAAGATAGATAAGGCCTTGGGACCAGATGGGTTACATCCAAGGATACTTAGGGAATTAACAGTGGAGCTGGCTGAGCCACTGACTTGCTGTTCAACAGCTCACTCAGGTCTGGGGAAGTTCCAGGGGAATGGAAGATGGTAGATATTGTACTGCTACATAAGGGGGGGGAAATAAGGAGCAAACAGGGAAATACAAGCCTGTCAGTCTGATCATTATTGTGGGGAAGCTGATGGAATCTCTGAACAAAGATGACCTCGTAGATTACCTGGAGAGCAATGGACTCTAGGATAGTAAACAACATTGTTTTGTGGCAGGAAGGTCTTGTCAGACTAATCTGAGAGTTTTCTTTGACTGGGTTAGAAAGGAAATAGTAAAGGGCCATGCAATGGATCTACTGTACTTTGGCTTCAGCAAGGCTGTTGATTTGGTACTGCACAAGAGATCACTAATGAAGATTGAAGACCTAGGAGATGCTGACGTTTTAGTGAACTGGGTGGGTAATTAACTAGCAGGGAGGCAACAGAGGGTGGTGGTCAATGGGGTTAAGTCAGAGGAGAAGGATGTAATGAGCAGGGTTCCACAAGGATCTGTCCTGCATCCAGTACTCTTCAATACGTTCATCAGTGACATTGGTGAAGGAATCTGGGGCAGGTTGTATCTCTTTGCAGATGACACTTGAGGGGGTATTAATAGCAGAAGAAAAGAATATAATACTTGCCCTCTACAAATCCCAGGAGAGACCTCAACTGGAGTACTGCTCCCAGTTCTGGAGTCCCCACTTTAGAAAAGACAAGGATAGGTTGTAGACAGTGCAGTGCAGAGTGACAAAATGACTCAGGGACAGCAGGGTAGATTCAGTGAAGAGCACCTCAAGGCACTAAGTGTGTACTCATTGGAAGCCAGAAGGGAGATGGGAGATATGATTGAGACCTTCAGTTCCTGAAAGGAATGAATTAAGTGAACTGCAGGGAATTATTTAGCCTGAATACCAACTCATGCTCACTTGGACACAAATGGAGAAAAGCAGGGTGGAAGGTTCAGGAGAGATGTGAGGAAGTACTTCTTTACCGAAAGAGTGGTGGAACATTGGACCAGTCTGTCAGCCAATGTAGTGGGTGTGAACACAGTCAGGGAATTCAGGAAGGCCTGATACAGAATGAAGGGAATATTGGTTACACGAGATGACAGGTCCAGGGAAGAGTATGGGGAGAGGACCAGGAGGGTTAATACCTGGCCTAGAGGAATAATAGGTTTCAAAGAAGGTTCCAGGGATTTAGGGAACTTGATCAGACTGAATGGACCTTTGATCTTTTTCTGCCATCACTGTCTATGTTTCTATGAAAAAAGAATGTGAAAAAAAAGTGCAAATTCTGTTTTCATATGTAGGCAATCTTGTGTCATATGGCCCTATTCCTGTTTTGTATGGCCCTAAAAAAAAAATTGCCTCATGGAAAAAGATTTTAAAATGTGCTAAAGACAGATATCTGGGTAAGTGTTCCAAAACCTAACTGCAAAATCTAGCTAATGGAGTCCTGATTAGCAAGATACATGTGTTGGTGTGTTTCCATGGTAACATTTTTAAGGGTTTTCCCCCCAAAACAAATTTTGAAAAAAAAAAAAAAACAGAAACAAGATTGCAGTCAAATGAAAAAAAAGAATTTTTTTCTCATGAAACAAGATCAGCCCAACCCCCTCCCCATATGAAACAGAATATTTTATTGTATGGCCAAATTCTTTTTTCATATGAAACAGCTATCCAAAAGAATGTATTGAGCATGATCAGAACCAAAATTTAAAATCCTTATAACTCTGGACTGGATTAATATTTTTTCACCTAACCAATAAAAGGCACCATTCTTGGCGAAGCCCTTTCTACTCAACATTTCAGACCAAAATTCCAAACTGAACTGGTGTTAGGTGATGACAAACAACAACCCGATTTTTTCCTTTTTTTGGCTATCTGGATCTCAGAATCCACACATGTGACTGGAACAAAACATGGCATGTCAAGAGACCATGCCCCCGAGATCAGGCATGCAAATGTTCATGCAAATCTGTTGAAAAGGGGTGAAGCTATTAAAGTGCACAGTTAGGCATTTAACATCAAACAGCAAACTGAACCCCAACAATAGTGGCACTGTCCCATCACTGTACTACTACATGCAGTGCTCCCTCACTATAATGAATGAAATGGGATTCATAACATGGGTAGATTATAGCTCCCAGTTCGTTACATTGAGGGACGCTGTTTGGAGCCATGACCACGGTCAACTTGTTTGCAGATGCTATTCTGTGCTACCTATTGTAAATGTAACCCCTAGGCAGCACTATTCCTAGAGTTACTACCCCTGTCTTGGTGGCCACTAACAAGGTTGAGGGGCCTGGGTTCCCAAGATTACTTTAAATCAGATTATTTCCATGATATTACATTTAGTAGTTCCTCCACCCAGAGTTTAGCTTTTAAGTGGGCTAGCTCTTATATAGTAAACCCCCCTGGGATGTCATACCACCCACTACGGCCATTTACTACCCCAACACAGGACCCAATAGACATTTCCCCACAATTTAGACATTTTACCATTTAATGACTCTCTCTAATAATATTCCCATGACACCATTATTTGCAAACAACAATAACAACAGTTTATTTACATGGGGATTAGGTCTTAGGAATGGGGAAACAAAGGAGTAGAGGTTATGTACTCAGTATCATTATTATTTACAGTATTTACAGTCTAAATGGGTTTGTTTGGATTGTGCTTGTGAAAACCCTCCAGCTGGATGGATTCCTGTTAAGCAGATTAAAATGTAATCACAGATTTAGCCAACACAAGATGACCAGAGCCCTGCCTATCTACACTAAACTGCATTAAATCAGATGGAACACAGTATTACTCTTTTGCCCACACTAGTATCAGTTCCCAAAAAGTTAATATGAGACCCCGCAATCACACACATTTAAACCTGGGAATCCAGTTACCAAGGCAGTTCCTTGATGGTTACAGGCCTGGTGGACGGTACAGCTGTTCATTGGCTGGCTTGATTAGCAGAAATTGTAATTAGATTTCCCAACAATAGATGCTTTAACTATTTACAGTCCTTCCGAGATTGTGCAGGGATTGCTCTACATGTTGCAGTTGGATACACAGGTAGGTGTAAGCCGCTGGTTATACTGAATTGAGCCCAATTGAAATGTTGAACATTCACCACATTTATAGAAGGGATAGCTACTTCCACCAGGGGCCAGGGTGGCTGTCCTGGTCAGTTTACTTCAGAACACAGTCATTTCCAGGTAAAAAAGTCAAATCCAAAAGACTTGGAGTCTCATTCCTATTTGTGGTACATGACTGTAGACTGCAGCTCCACTGGACATCTTGACCGGGCAATTCAGAAAACACTGGACCTCCCAGGCAAAGTCAGGTTGAGCCCCCCTTCCTGTTCTGTAGGCTCCCTGGCAGATAACACATATCAGCACATTTATAGGATCAGCTGGGCTCACTTGGGTCCACCAGAACAGTCAGGTCCACATGCGCAAGGCAAGCTGGTGCAGCAGATGCACAGTGCAGACCAGTTGGATAAGATAAATCACAGTCTATGATGGGTCCACCTGCAGTGGGCTAAGGTTAGACACAGCAGGATGCAGGATGCAGACCAGATGAACAATACAGATCAGGCAGTCTCTGGGCATTGGCAGCCACAATTAAGCATTTCTCTTTCATTCTTGTACCGAGGGGGTACAAGTGTACTCACTAAGGCTCCTCATGGTAGAATCTCCGCAATGAAGGCTCCTGATATCTTCAGTTCTCTCACAACTGAGGTGGAATCAGGTCACTCACAGCTGGCTTGATGTCATCAAGTTGCAGGTCCATGTCTTTCCCCAACATGGAAGGGAGGGCTAGCACCTGGAGGATATTCTGGCAACACCCAGGCTAGCAGGTTTTGCATTGACTACGTTACTTTAAATTTTTACTGCAAAGGAATGCGAAAACCCCTCTTGGATGGAGAGGATTAACTGGATCACCAGACCTAGTTGCCTGGCTGGGGGCCTGAGCCCCCACCCCTTTGGGGGTCTCCCACTCAGATTTGGAAAAATGCTGAAAACACAGTCTTTTATGGGGCTCTCCTGAGGCTCCTGATTGGCTGAAGCTATTGGATGCTTGGACTCCAATTGGCTGGAGGGCTTGTCAATCAAGAAAATGACTTATGCATGAACCTCACTCGATGCACAGTTGGTTTACTGTTTTGGCACCTGAAATTAGGTCTCTGCAGTTCCCCATGTGCACTGGAAGTTTCCAGTGAACTTTTGGCTAATGCCCCACAAGTTCTGTCTTTAAAATCCTAGCTTTCTGGTTTGTGTGGCTGCTTGGAAATGGCTGCTGAACACACTGTCCCTTAAGCAGATTAGATACAGTCCCAAATTAAGTCCTGGTGCAGCCAAAATAAATTGAATATTTGTCCAAATGCCCCACGGTTCAATAGCTACTGCTGTGTCTTTGCTGTTGCTGCCCAAATTAATTATTTTCTCAGTCTGTTTGCCTGTAGCTGCTGCCAATATTTAAGGACGCCTTGCAGCAGGCAGGCTATCTCTTTCTGAGTCCCAAATATTTACTGCTGCATCCAGGAGTAAAGTTACTTATTTACTTGAACACTCTCTCCCTGTAGACACTTCCCCCAAACATACAGACAGCAGATACATGTTTTTGTTCAAATATTTATTTTCCTTTTAGGCAGTTGCCGAAATACAGGGAATATTCATAGATCAGGGCTCTGGGCTTATTAATATTCATGAGACTTGATCTAAATGCTCCGTGAATCTTTTTAAATAAATTGAAAACTGAGCTCTCAGGGCCCTGTCCATGGTCAACATATCCCCCTTAGATGGTGGGGATACCAAGACTGCTGAAACACTCTCCTGATCAACCGCAAGTTGAACGGTCGGGAGATCAAAGGTGCCACTGGTGCCTGTGCGATCCCTGCTGCACTGGACTGCTTGGATTTGAGCAGGTGATCACAGTTTAACTTTGTGAGCCCCTCACGGGTGGAATCACTTTGTGGCTGTATCCTCAGGGCACCAGGGGCACAGAAAGGACTCGGGCAAGGACCGGGGGAAACAAAGTAGTAGGAATTTCCGGGAGGTGCCTCGCAGGAGAGCAGAATGGGAGCTATGGGCTACAGGTAAGCCCCTAAATTGGTAGGAGGGTTACATAAATACATAGTCTGACTCTGAAAGGGCACAGTACAGTTATTTTTTTTATGTATTTGTTACTTTTTCTTTACATTCTTTTAGCTTTATCAGTTTAGGTACAGTACATACATAGTTTATATAAAGACAAAACTGATTGCAACTGCTGATTGTAACTGAACCTCCTCCTGCCCCCTCTACTGACTGTTAGTTTTCCCCACCCTTCTACACCCGAGTCCTTTCTGTGCCCCTGGTGCCCCCAGGGGAGGGAGTGATCTCCAGGGCAGAGTAGGAGAGGGAGGAAGAGGGAAACCCACAAGGGGCAGGAGTCAGTCAGAGGAGGATGACAGGGGTGAAGGGGAGAGAAACACTGTTTGTGGGGTGGACAACAGGGGCAGAGTAGAGGAGGGGGCTAGGCAGGGGCAGGGATGTGGGGGATAGGGAGTGAGCAGTGAAGGGAGCAGGGGACAGGATGGGGGAGAAGGGGGAGAGAGCAGCGGGGAGGAAAGGTGGAGTTGGTGAGCTGGCATGCTATAAGATTGGATACCCTGGGAAAGGGGTGGTGCAGGGATAAGAAATGAGGAAGGGGGGTGTACTAGTACTGGGTTGCTGGGTGATTCCATACTTAAAGGGATCAGATGGGGTGGCAGAGGGGAGAAGCATAGTAGAATATGGGTGCAGGCTATACACGGGCTAACCGTGGACAGAGCGGAGTAGGTAGTTCTTAAGTGCACAAGGAGGGGCAGGAAGAAACAGCATGTAGTGGTGCATGTGGGCACTAATGACCTGGAGGGGGAGACAGTGGAAGAAGTGAGGAAGAGGATTGAGGAATTAGGAGGGCTATGTGAGGAAGTGGAGGAATCAGTGGTCTTTTTAGAGTTACTCCTGGTACCCTACGAGAGTACAGGAAGGAAAGGGAGGATTGGGAAGTTCAACAAATGGCTGGGGGAATGGTGTCAGTCTAAAGGGTATGGGGTAGTGGGGGACTGGGGCAGTACCTGGGAAAATAAGGTTCTATATGCAGGGGATAGGCTACACCTGAGCTGGGAAGGGAGTGGAGATGGTGTATTAAAGCAGAGGTTTGAGGGGTACATAGCATCAAGGATAGATTTAAACTAGGTGGGGGGTGGCAGGAGGACAGCTAGTAGGTAGGGATCCCAGACGGGGAACCAAGCATGCCTACCCCCCAAGCTATCAAAGAGGTATTTGAAATGGGGACATAAGGAGGAATTAAAAGGGGGGAGACCAGGGTGGTGGGGACAAAGACACAGGTAGGAGGGTGATCTCGCTGAATGCAAGAAGCTTAGATAACAAATCAGCTGAACTACAGGTTCTCTTGGCTGTGGGAAGGGTGGACATTGCAGCCATTATGGAGACATGAGCCACCCAGAACCAGGACTGGGATATGATGATCCCAGGGTGCAGGATATTTAGGAAGGACAGGACTAGGGGGAAAGGGGGGGCTTGCCAATCTACATGAGGGAGGGAATAAGGTGTATGAGAGAGGAGGGGGTGGAGGGCAGGACATAGGCCCTATGGATGCAGTTTCAAGACTCTAAAAGAAAGACATTGAAGGTGGGGGTAATGTACAGGCCACCAGCTCAGGGGGATGACCTGGATAGGGAGTTGGCTGAGCAGATTAGAAGAGTCTGTAGGAAGGGGGACAACATAGTGGTGGGAGACTTCAACCTCCCTGGAGTGGACTTGAACACCCCAACCACCTTGTGTGCAAAGGAGGACTGCTTCCAGGTGCAATTGGTCTGTGAGCCAACTAGGGAGGGTAGGACTCTGGACCTGGTATTAACAAACGGGGATGCTGTAAGGGATCTGGGAGTGAAGGACCCCTTGGCTGGGAGGGACCATCTTACATTGTGATTCACACTCAATATGGGAAGGGTAACAGGAGGAACAGGTACCAGGGTGATCGATTTTAAGGGCTCAGACTTTAAAAGGATGGGGGAAATTATGGTTGAGCATCTGGTGGAAATTCAGACATGCATGAGTGCCAGTAAAAAATGGAATATCATTAAAAAAGGGCTGGCAGAGACTACTGAGACCTGCACTAGGACACGGAGCAAGAAGGGGAGAGCAAAGAAGCTTAGCTGGCTGACTTGAGAGGTATTGGAAAGGATGTGGGCCAACAGAAAAGCATTCTGGAGGCTTATGAAATTGGGAGGGAAGGGGACAAAGATGAGTACATGGAGAAGTCCAGAGAGGTTACCAGGCTAGTCAAAGTGGCCAAGGCTTGCAGGGAGCAGTGACTGGCACATGTAATCAAAGACGGGGAAAGGACTTCTTCAGATACATTCATGAGAGAAGAAGAAACAAAGACCAGAGTGTGAGGATTAAGAAAGATGGGGAGTGGGTGGAGAAGGGGGAGGACCAGGCAGAGGCACTGAATGAGTACTTCTGCTCTGTGTTCAAAAAGGAAAGAGGGGGGCACATACCCCATGGGAAGGGTGGAGTGGGCAGGGGGTGGCGAAGGTGACTGATATCAGAATTACAGAGAACAGAGTGCTGGAGGGACTAAGGGCACTGGGGGTGGACAAGGCCCCGGAGCCAGATAGCATTCACCCTAGGGTACTTAGGGAGCTAGCGGAAATCCTGGTGGGACTATTGGCAGACCTGTTCAGCACATCACTGGACACAGAATGCGTGCCACAGAACTGGAGGATGGCCCATGTGGTGCCCATTCATAAAAGTGGTCCGAAGGATGATCCATGCAACTACAGACTGGTGAGTCTAACTTCAATCATAGGGAAACTCATGGAGTCAATCCTAAAAGAGAGGCTGGTGACCTTTCTGGAAGACAATGGGCTCCAAGATGACAACCAGTATGGTTTTGTATCGGACAGATCCTGCCAGACGAACCTAGTCAAGTACTATGACTGGGTTACCAGGGAACTGGATAGGGGCCATGCAGTGGGCATCCTATATTTGGACTTCAGCAAAGCCTTTGACCCGGTGCTGCATGGGATGCTGGGGCGAAAACTGAATACACTGGAGTGGGGACAAAAAATGGTCAACTGGATCACCAACCGGCTGAGGGGTAGGTAGCAAAGGGTGGTAGTGGGGGGGGGACTCTCACCAAGGGACGTTATGAGTGGGGTGCCCCAGGGCTCAGTACTGGGATTGGTGCTGTTCAGGATATTCATAGCCAATATCTCAAATGGGATCCGGAGTAAGATCAGTTTGTTAGCAATGATACTAAGATCAGTGCAGTGGTATATGACATAGAGGGGTGGGGGGGCTGCAGGAAGACCTGACCAAACTACAGGAATGGTTGAAGACATGGCAGTTGGGGTTCAATGCCAAGAAGTGCAAGGCACTACACTTCGGAGCAGGGAAGCAGGGGAGGAAATATCAGTTGGATGGGGTACAGTTGGAAAGCACAGTGGAAGAAAAGGGTCTTAGGGTACTAATAATGGGGAGTATGAACCACACAGCTTAGTGCAGGAAGGTGGCTGGAAAAGGAAAACAAGACACTGGGATGCATAGAGAGGGGAATCTCCACCAAGTACAGAGAAGTGATCCTACCCTTGTACAGGTCACTGGTCAGGCCACACCTGGAATACTGCGTGCAGTACTGGCAGCCATTCCTGAAGTGGGACATCAGATTGCTTGAGGGAGTGCAGTGTAGGGCAACAAAGATGATACAGGGACTTGAGGGAAAATCCTACGAGGAGAGGCTGGGAGAGCTGCAAATGTATTCCCTGGAAGAGAGGAGAGATAAGGGGGTATGATCAAAACCTTTAAGTACCTAAAGGGTATTAACAGGATTAATACAGAAGGGATTCTTCAGATCAGAAGGGGGAGGGACACAAAAGGGCATCGGCTGAGATTTGAGGGGTCGGGGGGAATCAGGAGACACTTTTTCACAGAAAGGTGGTCGATAGTGGAACACTCTGCCTGAGGAGGTGGAATCGTGCCAGAACGGTGGGAGGATTTAAGAGAGGTTGGAACAGAATAGGGGGTGGTTATGAGGAGGGAGGGGAGGGTGGGGCAGCTGCAAGTTGAGGGCTAGTTGCACAATCGAGCAGACCATGAGGCCTGTTTCTACTGGCATTTCATATATTCATATGTACCCTACAATGTACTACATTATACATACACAATTACAGAAGTTAGTTTAGTTTACACAGACCTTAGCTGAAATGTGGAGCATGTCCGTTCTATGTCTGTGCTTAAGTTTCTCACACCGACTGCCCGCCTGCTCACACTCATACTCCTCCGAGTGCCTCCCATGCAACCCTACTACATCACAGCTCAGCTGTTTTTAAAATTTAGTTTTAATTCTCAGCATTTGTATACCTTTTACAACATGTAATAGATTCTAGAAGAGTGAGCAGAGGACAGTGAGAGCAAGGAGACAGAGAGAGGAGTTTGCAGTGATGTGAGCTGCAGATTGGGGTCGAAAGGAATTACAGTGTAGTGGCTGCAGCAACAACAATCAGCAGGCTATACTGAATTGTGTAGGGGGAAGGTGAGACTGAAAACTGTTGCAACTGCTGAAAGTAGCAGAAATGGGGAGATAAGGAGACCCTGTAGCTGTCACTGCAAACTGAAACTAACAGACACAGTCAGAAGCCATATAAACCATTTGTTATAACTAGGAGTTTGCTATAATGAGGCTCGTTATAGTGAGGGAGCACTCTATGTGTGTAATATATATGTAGCAATTTACTTTCCTGGTCCTTTGACCATAACAATGGAAGGCTTGCTCCAGCAAGATTTCCACAATGCCCAGCATTAGTTCCATTCCAGCCAACTTCTGGTTAACACTAAGAAAACAGTGTCCATGACCTTTGGCACTAGCCATAAATTGGTCAGTCTCTCACCCTCCTATGTTTTCTCCACCTTGGATGGCTCTACCTTCGATGTGATTTCCTCCTACAAGTATCTCACTGTGTGGTTAGATGGTTAAGTTTGATTTCTCTGTCCACATTGATGCCATCAACTCCAAGCTGCACTACAAGCTTGGTGCCTTGTCTCACAGTAAAGACTGCTTGTCTCCTATGGTCTGCTGGGAGCTTGTTTCCAAAATGATGCCTCAGGTTTTTGACTATGGGGATATATTTTACAGTTCCCTCTCCTCTTCCCTGGCCAGACTGGACACCCTCTGTAATGCTGTGCATTGCTTTGTTACTAACTCTCCCTTTTGTACTCACCACTGCTCCCTATACTGCCCACTGCCCATCCTCCTATTACCATCACATTGCAAGTCCCACTGCACCTTTTTTGTCTCTAAACTCTTGTTTGGGTCCCTTCCCTCTTACATGCTTTCACTCCTTTACACTATTCCCTATGCCACATACTCCCTCCATTCCAGAGATCCTCACACTTTCTCTCTCCCCCACATGTATGCCTCAACTAGGCAGTCAGTCTTTTGCTACCACCATGTCTCATTCTGGTACCTGCTCTCCTCCTCTCTACATCTCTCTTCCTCCACCGGCTACATTAGGCACCAGCTAAAACTCCTTCTCACCACCAAATGCTCCTGTCATTCCCCTCTTATTCCTCCTCTGTTGAAGTCACTACCATAATTTTGCTGTTCCTCCTCCTGGGTTCTACTTCAGCCCGTATCTGGCTCCTTCATATTATACATCTACACTGCCATTTATTTCATCAGCTTTTGTCTATTTATTTGCACTTCAAAGTCATACATGGTATCTTTGTTTAGCTCCATTTTGCCTAAAATACATAAACTGGGCAATTCAGGTAGACCCATAGTCTTTGGCAGTGGTACCCTGACTGAGGAGATCTCAGGATTTGTAGAAACCATTTTAAAACACCTGGTTATAGAAAGGGATAGTTACATTCAGGACACCACACACTTGCTGCGTGAACTTTCTGGTTATAAGGACTTATCGCCTAACACCATTTTAGCAACGATGAATGTAACATCCCTCTACACTAATATTACACACAAGGATAGCATTTCAGCCTGCCTTAAGTACCTACGTGAGAAAGGATTAGACCAAAACATCAACCCTGAAGAGGTGGGGAAACTTACTGAATTCATTCTGACACATAACAACTTCAGCTTCAATGGTAAACATTATGTTCAAACTATGGGAACAGCAATGGGCACCAGGATGGCTCCACAGTATGCCAATCTCGTTAGGGGGAATTTGGAGGAGGGCATTTTGAGGCACTGTCCCCATGAACCACTTGCTTATTTCCATTACATTGATGATTTGTTTATAATTTCGACAGAGGGCACTGACACACTTAAGGATTTTCATCAGGAACTTAATAACCTCCACCCTTCCACAAAGCTTACCTTGGAATATTCTGCCACCAGTGTTAATTTTCTGGACACAACTGTCACCATCAAAGATGGAATCTTACATACATAGATACATAGATACATAGACAGTGTCAGCAGATAAGGGCCTATGGCCCACCCAGTCTGCCCATTTGAGCTTGTAAGTTCAGTTTCTGTTTTCTTAGAAGTCTGTTGCCCCTTACCCCTGACCTCCAGAATTCCTTTATGTTTATCCCATGCATTCTTAAATCCTGTGATTGTTTCAGCCCCCCCACTTCCTCTGGCAGGGTGTTCCACTTGTCCACCACCCGTTCTGTGAAGAAATTCTTCCTCACGTTTCCTCTGAATCGTCCTCCCACCAACTTCATCCCATGCTCTCTAGTCCTGGAACATCTTTTTCACTTAAAAATAGTGTATTCCTGGACCCTGTTCCTCCCTTTAAGATACTTGTATGTCTCTATCATATCCCCTCTCTCCCTCCTCTCCTCCAGGGAGTACATGTTCAGTTCCTTCAACCTGTCCTCTTAGGACTTGTGATGCAATCCATGTACCATCTTTGTTGCCCTCCTCTGAACCTTCTCTATCCAGTCTATGTCCTTACGTAGGTAAGGTCTCCAGAACTGTACACTGTACTCCAGGTGGGGCCTCACTAGCATCTTGTATAGTGGAATTATGACCTCCCTTTTCCTGCTGGTGATGCCCCCTGCCTATGCATCCCAGCATCCTATTTGCTTTACCTGCTGCCTTGTCACACTGTTTCCCTACCTTGAGGTCATCAGAGATGATAACCCCAAGATCCCTTTCCTGCTTGGTGCAAGCTATAGCCTCACCCCCCAACTGATATATTGTGCCAAGGTTTTTGTGCCCCATATGCATTACCTTGAACTTCTTTGCATTGAATTTCAACTGCCAAACCCCTGACCATTCTTAAAGTTTCTGAAGGTCCCTTCTCATTCTGTCTACACCCTCTGGTGTGTCTACTCTGTTACAGAGCTTTGTGTCATCAGAGAACAGTGAAATTCTGCCTTCTAGGTCCTGTGCAATGTCACTGATGAAGATGTTGAATAGGACCAGTCCAGCACTGATCCCTGTGGTACCCCATTGGTCCTCTTCCCTCTGTGGGTGACAGCCATTTACCACCACCATCTGTGTCCTGCGCCCAGCCAGTTACCTACCCACCACACTACTGTCCTGCCCACACCCATATTCCCCAGTTTGTGTAATAGTCTTCTATGTGGTACAGTGTCAAGGCCTTGCTGAAGTCCAGATAGGCCATGTCCACTGCCCTCCTGATCCACCTCCTAGTCACCCAGTCAAAAATTCAATCAGGTTGGTCTGACATGACCTCCCCTGGTGAAACCATGCTGCCTTGGGTCCTGTAGTCCATTGACAACCAGATATTCCACCAATCTCTCCTTCAGTAGTGCTTCCATGATCTTCCCAACTACTGAGGTGAGGCTGACTGGTCTGTAGTTCTCGCTTCCTCTTTGTTCCCACTTTTGTATAAGGAACTACATCTCCTGTCCTCCAGTCTTTGGACCTCCCTGTTTCCACTGATCAGCTAAACAGGATAGCAGAGGTTCAGCCACCACCTCTCTAGTTCTTTAAGGACCTGGGGTGCACCCCATCTGGCCCCATTGTTTTATCAACTCTTATTACTTCCAGTTCCTTCAGGACCCTTTCGTGTAAAGGGACTTGTGTCCATTCTGCACCATTCTCACCCCTTGTACCCTTTCAGACCCATTACCCTCCACTTCCTCAGTAAAGACTGAGCAGAAATACCTGTTCAATATGTCAGCTTTACTGTTGTCATCCTCCATGCGGCCCCCATCCTCCCCCTTCAGTCTCACTATCTCTCCCTTCGCCTTTCTTTTTTCACGTATGTACTTGTAAAAGGTTTTGTCCCCTTTACCCACTGATTTTGCAATGTGTTCTTCTGTCTGAGCTTTGACTTCCCTTACTGACCTCCCTGCCTCCCTTTGCTTCTCCTTGTACTTCTCCCTATCCCCTTCTGCCTGTGTCTTTTTGTATTGCCTGAATGCAATCTTTTTGGCTTTCACTTTCTTTGCTACCTCTTTGGAAAACCATAATGGTCTCCTCTTCCTTTTCCTCTTGCTAACCTGCTTAATGCATAATTCTGTTGCTCTTGTAATCCCCATTTTAAATACTGCCCACTGTTCCTTAATACCTGATTCCTGCCCCATTCCCCTTAATGCCTCTTTCTGGTATCTCCCCATTTTCCCCAAAGTCTGCCCCCCTAAAATCCAGGATACGTGTTTTTGTGTGGTTTGGTTCTGCTCTTTCAGTGATTTCAAACCACAATGACTGGTGGTCACTGTTCCCCATGTATTTACATGAAGCCAACAGACAGACAGAGATATTTACACAGGAAGAGTAATCACCCAAGCCACACACAAAAAAATCTGTCATGTACAGTCAAGCACTTCGATATCACTGTGTCTGTTCAAATGAGGAAGACAGAGATGCACATTTGGCAATGTTGAAAAACACCTTTATGGAGCAGGGATACTTTTACAGAGAAATAGATAGAGCAGTAGAACGTGCAACACAGGTGACTAGAGAACAACTACTTCAGTTTAAGGAAAGGATCACTACCAACATGATACCCTTAGTAGTCACTTATCATCTTGTCCTTGAACTTCTATGTAAAATGACTAAGAACCTCCACCCTATATTTTGTGAGGATGATACCCTAAATTGTATTTTTCAAGAACTACCAATACTGTTTTTTAAACAGCCACCTAATTTACCCAACCTGATTATTAGGAGTAAACTTGCACCAGGACAGGGTACCATGACATTAAATGTCACACAACCCTGTAATCACCCCGGATGTAGGACTTGTGAGCTCATTTCCACTTCAGATTGTGTGGTTACATCACAAAACAGACTATTTAGGATACAGGGGAATTATACCTGTACATCATGTAATGTTGTTTATTTTATTCAATGCCAGAGATGTCCACAAACAGGGTATGTTGGAGAGACAAGCCAAGCTCTCTGCACTAGAATGAACACACACAGACATACCATTAATATGAAGATGACTGACAAACCAGTGGGGTGACAGTTCTCTCAGGATGACCACTCAATCTCAAATATGTCAGTAATGGTCTTAAAAGGTTTAAAAAAAATATGCAACAAAGATGGACTTTTGAGATTAAGCTTATTTTACTTCTCAATATGGTAGCAAATGGCATGAATATTGATTTGGGTTTCATGACACATTACCCTACTTAAACTTACACAGACTTTTATTTCATAGGATGGACATTTAACAGGACTTCTGTGTGTTGCTGTTTTGTTTTTATTTTCATGGAGCCATTTTTAACTAGTTATCGATAAGTTGGTTTCTCACCAAATATACATGTGTGTGTATGGGGGGAGTTGGAGGAGGTTGGATGGTCTTGGGTGAGTGTGTAGGGGGGAGTTTAGTGTGTCTGGTGGGGTACTTTTGTGTGGGTTTTTTGGGGTGTTGGAGGATGGTATTTTTTTTTTGTGGAGTAGGGGCTGTATGTGGAGGGAGGTGTTGGGGTTGTGCTTACATATTTAAGTAGGCTTATATTCAGGTACATGTCATGATTATGCTACAAGGTGTTAGGAATCTTGACTCACTTAGTGAATATATACTTCTTTTCTAGTTATCTTTTCCAAGGGCGGGGGAAGAGTTTAATTCCACTGGGATTTTATACAGATTTCTAAGGCTGTTTCTGTTCATATAGTTAATTGATTTTATACTGACTCATTATTGAACTTTGAACATTTTAAGATACATGAACTCATTTTCTAGGTATTCCTTGAGAAAATTATGTATTTCTTTATTTATTTTAATTTGGCAATAATACTGACAATTTATATGATCTTGCAGAAAATATTGTTACAGCACCATAGGTTGTAATGTTCATGGAGTGTGTTAACTGGTTGAGTGTATAGTTTAGAAAACATCTCCAGATAAGTTTAGTTCTGTATGAATGTTTTAAACAGTTAATCATACTAGGTACATTTTTTATTCTCCCTCTTATTTCCATGCATATATTTCTATTGTACCATTTTTTATCATACAATACTATTAAGTTTTAACTTGGATATTTGTGGTATTAAATCTAAGGGTCTTGCTTTTAATTTTGAATGTATTCTCCTAATACACACACATTCATTAATAATTTCAGTTAGAGGCCCTGCCTGCCTGAGTGTTCAGCTTATCTAATGGATGTCCTTGAAAGAATTTCTCAGTAGTAGCAAGCTGATGGAATGCTATTCATTCCATTTAAAAATGTGATTTTTGGAAGTTGGTACTTTTAGCCAATGAGAATTTTTCCTTATTTGTTTATGTATGATCTGGGTGTTAATAGAATGCAACTCTCTGAACAATTGTCATAAGTCTTCGAGGAAGGACTAGGTTGGTCCAAAAGCTTAGACATTGTTTACTTTTTGAAACATCTATGTTGGTCCAATAAAAGGAATCAAACCATTTGCTTCTGGATCTGCTCTTACAAGGACCAGTAAGGCAACTAATCTATTTCTGTGCATTTACTTTTTATGTGCATTTATAATTTGTTTAATCTGCTCTTTGCATTTTACTTTGTACTAATCATTATTTATTTATTTAGTTTTTGTTGACCGGGTAAGTGTGCTAGACAAATTCTGCCTATTTTCAGGCACCACCCGGGGGAGGGGGAATACAGACAAATGCCAACTGACTTGGAACCAGATTAAGCTGTTGGTGGTATTTTAGTGAATGGGGGGAAATTTGGACAGGGCACTGGGGAAATTCCCCTACTCATCAGTAGGGGACCCTTTGGCTGTCGGAGGATGGCCGAGTCAGTTGCTGTGTGGACGAGCGAGGTGCAGGAGGGACGGCAGGTTGTGGAGCCTTTCTCCTCCTAGGCGCCTGAATTGCTTGAACCTGAAATCTTTTTTGATGCTGCTGCAAGTTCTCCCATGGACGGTAACATGAATGTGCAATTACCTGCTTCTGATTTGAATCCTATGCACTCACATGATTCTTTTGACCTGTTTGTAGTGGTCTCCTGTGAATGGGAAGAGGCGCAGCTCACTCTTGATCAACTTCTCCTTCTTGAAGAAGCCAAACATTTTAAGAAGAAACAAGTTTTTTTAGACCATTTTCATTCTCTGGGTCTGAAGCCTGTGAGTCGGCCTTGGCTCTCCCGCTGACCCTGCCATGACAGTCATTGCTATGGACACTGGCACTGACACTGTGCATGTCGCTCCACCTATGGTTTTATCCACAGGTCCGGATCAGAGCTCTGCTACGGTGCTTGCTTTCTCTGCTTCTTCTGATTCTCAGCTACTAGATCAGGTTACTAAGTAGGGTGCTCCTAGCAAGTTTCATTGGGCTGATTCGCCTTTACCAGAAGGAGAACTGTGGATGGTGGAGAAATCCCTTGCGCCGGCAGGCTGGGTCCATTTTCCTGACTCCCCTCATTGGATTTCTGGTTTTGCTCCAATTTGAATCCCTGGGGTGTCTCTGGCCCCGACTGCTATACCACCAACAGTAAGTACAGCCATTGTTTCTGCTCCTGATGGACCGAGTTCTCCTGTGCTGTTGGCTCCTGCTGGTTCTACTTTAGCCCAGCCTTCGGCCCCTGTCTCTTCTCCCTTGCATTTGACCCCAGATTTGGAATTGACTCAACACCCTGTCCTTCCTAAGGCTTCTGCTATTGACCGTCTGGACTTGCCACAAGATGTTTCTGAAGACCGGCTGAGTGACATTTCTGATTTTTTGGACATTCCTAGGAATATTCCTGCAGCGGTTCAGAACAGGCCTGTGGCACCTGCTTTACCTTTACGCCCCCCAGCACTGTCTCATAGCCAAAAAACCTATGCCTATTTCTTTCAGCAAACTATTTTATCCTGCTAAGTGCCATAACGCAGTTAGACTTATTTATAAGGTGGGTCTGGACACCTTTCCTGATCATGTGTATGTTGGTAAAACTCTTTTGAAGGATAGTTTGCAATTTACTGTATCTGAACTTTATGCCTTGATTCATGTGTTGGGGGAAAATATTTTGGGCAGTGGGAAGGAGAAATTTTGGGCCATCTATCATCATCAGAAGAATACTCCTCTGTGGTCCCCTTTAGAGGTTGTTCCTTTAACCAAGCCAGCCCATAAAACTATCACTGTTCTGTTTCGCAATGAGTGGGTTAGCATGACTGAACTCTTATTTTGGTTAAAGCATTGCTGTATAGTTACTGGCCATCCAGAGGCCATTTTTGATTCTGCAGGGATGTGGACGGGGGGTTGGTGTATTAAGGTTATCCTGCATTTGGATGAGGCTGGCTTTCAGCATTTGCCTAATAGCTTTTTTTTGGGTAGGGATAGAGGTGTTCTCTTCTATCCTGGACAGCCTAAGACCTGTTATAAGTGTGGTCAGGTGGGTCACATTAGTAGTGTTTGTGATCATCAAAAATGCTCTTTCTGTCATGAAACAGGTCACACCAGTTCCATTGCGGTAATTTGGTATGTTGTAATTTATGTGGTGCCACTGGACATGCCTATGCTTCGTGCCCTGAAGCAGCCCACAGAAAACCAGCTTCAGCTGATCTGAAGGAAAAGCAGCTATTAATTGCTAGTGCACAGAGGGAGTTTAACAAATGGCATGTCCCGGAGACAGCTCTTGTCCCTCAGCCTCAGTGTCCCCGACCTCTCGGTCTGGTACCAAGGGTCTCCCGGTATCGGAGGGTGATCCTTCTACTTCCAGTTCTGTACAAGACTCTGTTATTCCTCCCTCCCTCCCTCCCCCTCCACCACCTGTCCCTCCTTCCCCTCCACCTCCCTTTCAAGCTGAATCTGCTATTCATCCACCCTTGGTGAAGCCTATCCCTTCAGGGCTGTTGCTTGACCCTTCCTTGAACATTATGCCCCACCTCCACCTGTCTCAGACCCTCTGGGAGGGAAGATGACCACTAGAAAGCACCAGTCTGGATCCCTGCCTCTGCCTAAGGTTTCCAAGGCTGTACTTGTTTCTCCTTCTAATAGGTACCAAGTGTTAGACAATGAAATGGTCTCTGAGGCTGAATCTGCTACTTCATCCACAGATTCCCATTCATAAGATCTGGTGGATGAAGTGGTGCCTATGAATTCTCAAACCTCTGGTTCTAAACCTCCACCTAAGAGGGGCAGAGTTAAGAAGAAAAAAAAAAGTTGAACTTTCTTATGACCTTTTATATGTCTTTACTCTCTTCTCTGCTTTTTCTCACCTCTAATGTTAATAACATTCAGCAGGTCAGAAAAAGGGGGGCTGTTTTTCCATCTCCTAGGTTCTCACCACCCAGGTATTTTTTTTTTTTTACAGGACACGAGACTCCATCCCCTTCCCGAAGTAGCCAGGGCTACTAGGGAATGGACCTCCGGTGTCTTCTATTGGTCTCTTGGTTCAGAGAGTTGCTCTGGTGTGGGTATTTTTTTTTATTTTTTATTTCATTTTATTTAAACAGCAGTTTGGAAAACCTTTGAGCCATAGGCTCATTTACAAAGGTACCTTGTCACAGTAAGACAAACGAAAATACACAGTATAACAGCACAACACATAAGTATAACAGTAACTTAAGACATAGATACAAACAAGCTGGTACAGGTAGGATTGATGCAAACAATACCAGAGTTATGTTGTCCTTAGCAGCTTAGTAATAAGCTTTGTCATAAGTATTGAGTACGGCTTTGACTAGTGGCAATTACAGCATCGGGTGTTATTCAGCCAACAGTCCTGAAACTCTTAGACCTGATTCCTGGCTGCGCACTTTTATTGGATTTTCATATCCAAAATGTTTCATTTCATATTATTTCTGTTTACGCCCCACAGTCTAAAGCTGAGTGTACTGCTATGTTTCACTTCATTAGTCCATATCTCCATGTGGCCCATAATGTAATTTGAGGGGGTGATTTTAATTGTGGGACCAGTAAGCTCGACAGGGGTTCCTTCACAACCACTGACAAGATTTTTGGAGATACGTCTGCTTTGTGCTCTATTACGTGTTTGGCTGGGTTGAAAGATGCTTTTCTGACACACTTTGGAAAATGTGAATGCACTTTTTCAAAAAGGGATTCTGTCGACCCACATTGATGTTATTTTTATTTCTAGATCATTACATGTTGTTAGTACTGCTGTTCGGCCAATGGAATATTCTGACCATTGTTCTTTATCCATACTCTTAGGTAGTCCAGTGGCCCCCTCTGGCCCTGGTTATTGGAAGTTTAATTCTTTTCTGCTGACACAAACCACTTTTCTCCAACATATTATTTATTTTTTGCGATGCAGAAAGGCAAACTTTGACCTCTACTGGTGGGTGGAGACCAAATTAGAGCTCAGGACTTTACTTATCAGGCATAGTAAAAGTGTTCGATCTTCTGCTTATGTGGATTATTTGGATGATTGTAAACATTTGCAACATCTCCTTTCCCTTTCTTATTCCACTAAACATGTCTTTTCAGACCAAATGTCCCATATCAAATCTAAGATGTTATCCTATCATTCCACTCAATGTCAAGGATTATGCCTCAAGCAGCACTTTTGTATGACTGGTACTCTTCCCGAGGTTTGCCCTTTACTTCATAATCAGAAGCATCTTGGCCACCGGTTGGTGTCGGCACTACGGAACCCTGCTGGAGTCCTCCAAACCTCTCATTCTGGTCTTTTATGCATAGTCACTGACTATGCTGTTTCCTTATTTGGTTGCCCTGCCACACTAACCCTGACTTTGCTTCTTTTTTCAGGATCTTCCTCTTCCTATGGCCCCACCTGGCCTGCTTCGGACACTGTCTGAACCTTTAACTATTTCCGAGCTTTCAGACACTAATAAGTCTTTAGCCTAAAAAAAAATCACCAGGTCCGGATGGTCTCCCTTCTGAATTATTTGCACTATTGGGTCAGGAAATTTCTGAGGAACTTACCATGGTTTTTAATTTTCTCTTGCAGCACCATGAGGTTCCTTTGGACATGGCTACTGGTGTGCTGATATTTTTATTTAAGAAAGGGCAGAAGTCTGAAATCTTCAGTTGGAGACCTGTCAGTCTCCTAAATACTGACTTTAAATTATTAACAAATATTTTGAATAATAGACTTTTAACTGTGGCTCCATATCTTATTTCCCCTGCTCAGTCTTGTACTGTCCACAGGAGGTCCATCACTGACCCGCTGATTTTCTTGTGTGAGATATTTACCTGTAATGCTATCTCACCACTAGAGGGGGGCTGCTTTTCTTGGACCAGAAACAAGCTTTTGACAATGTCAGTCACTTCTTTTTGTGGTATACTTTGGCCCAATATAGTACCCCCATTCCTTTATTGTTTGGTTACACTTATTGTATTAAACTGCTATGGTCAAACCTTGTGTTAATGGTTATCTAGGACCTTATGTCCCCATTCAGAAGGGTGCTCAACAGGGCTGTCCTCTCAGCCCGTTGTTATATGTTTTCTCCATTGACCCACTTTTGCATCTTCTTCACTCGGCCCCGGAAATTCTTCCGCTCCGCTTACCTGGTCAACTGGTCCCATTTTCTGCTCTTGCTTATGCTGATGATCTTATCATTTTGACGAAGGATGTTGTTTTGATGGAAGCAGCCATCCTTCGCTATCATGATTTTGGCACTTTTTCAGGGATGCAACTTGATGTACTTAAAAGTAAGGGATGACTTTTAGGGGTCTCTGGCCCCTCTCTGTTTACTGTGGCCAGTGTCCCAATTACTGTTGAAGATTTGTGAATCTTGGGGATCACTTTTGGCAGTCCACAGATGGATATTGTCAACTTGGATGCAAAGCTTCAGCTGGGGAAGGCTGTGTTGCATTCCTGGTCCAAACAGAAAATGTCCTTCCAGAAGAAGATTTATCTTATTAGGACTTTTCTCTTACCAATTTTTACATAGATACATAGACAGTGTCAGCAGATAAGAGCCTATGATCCACCTAGTCTGCCCATTTGAGTTTGTAACTTCAGTTTATGTTTTCCTAGAACTCTATTGCCCCTTACCCCTGACCTCCAGAATTCCTTTATGTCTATCCCATGCATTCTTAAATATTGTGATTGTTTCAGCCCCCACCACTTCATCTGGCAGGGCATTCCACTTGTCCACCACCCATTCTGTGAAGAAATTCTTCCTCACAATTCCTCTGAATCATTCTCCCTCCAACTTCATCCCATGCCCTCTAGTCCTGGAACATCTTTTTCGCTTAAAAATAGTGTATTCTTGCACCCTGTTCCTCCCTGTAAGATACTTGTATGTCTCTATCTTGTCCCCTCTCTCCCTCCTCTCTTCTAGGGAGTACATATTCAATTCCTTCAACCTGTCCTCATAGGACTTGTGATGCAATCCATGTACCATCTTTGTTTGCCCTCCTCTGAACCTTCTCTACCCTGGCTATGTCCTTACTTAGGTAAGGTCTCCAGAACTTATTATTCTTAGTGCTCTTTTTCCTAATCCCAAATCTAGGGAAACCACTGTCTATAGCCTTTTTTTCAGACTTTTTGGGACAGCAGGCTCAAGCCTATCCATCGTAATGTCCTTTATTTGCCCTTGTCCAAAGGCGGTCAAAATATGATAAACCCCATTCTTTTCCTTTTTTGTCAATTTCTTTATGCAAATTTTCAGTCCCTGCTTCAGGCCTCTGCTGGATTTTGGTGTGCAAGTTTTTTGCATTCCATATCCCAGTGGTATGAGGCATGGGTGAGTGGTCAGCTCTGGCAACTCTGGCAGTTAGACCCCCCTCTGACTTATCTTTGGGATGTTTTGTAAAACTCCAGCAGTGGGGAGTGACCCACGCTTCTGTACAGCTTAACTCTAAAAAACAACTTTATTCCCTAATTCTTATGACACATTTTCAGGATGTTGATCCTTTTCCCAAATGTCCACATCACTTCCATGTGGCCTTACTCCATTTTCTTTTGGATAAGAGACTACCAGACAAAATGAAGGATTTCCACTGGCTGACATGTCATGAACGTTTGAACGTTAAGGCCAACCAGAAACATAAGCAGGTCTTGAAGCGGAAATGTTCCAGGCCTTTATGCATCCTTCAATCTGAGACCATAGATCACTTGTATTTTTTTTGTTCTTATATTTTAGCTTTTTGGAATTTTTATATACCATGACTGATATGCCCATTTTCCATCATGTTACTTATTCCAGGCTTCTGTATGGAGACCACCCTCTTTCCTGGTTGAAATGGGACAGTAGTACTTTGAATATTATTTTTGTTATCATAAAGTGGTATGTTTGGAATTCAAGGTGTCTTTTTACTTTGCAACAGCTCCAGATCTCTCATACCAAACTGTATGGCAAGATTTTGTTTAACTTTCGAAGCTTTATTATTCTGAAATGAAAGTTTTCGACCGATCTTGTTTACTGCAACTTTGGAGGAATTTACCTTGGATAACGGAAACGGACATCCCTATTACTTGAATATTGCTGTTGGACATTATTGTTTTTTTTGTTTTTTGTTTCCTTTTCTTTTTGGTACTTTTCAGGTGTATGCTTATTGTTTGGTTTGTACGATTGCTTAATTAAAACTTCCCCTACTCTTTTCAAGAAGTGCCATGGGATCTTTAACATCCACCTGAACTATCACCAGAACAGGCAGATGGGACCTCAGTTTAACTTCTCATCCAAAAGACAGCACTTCAGGCGTGAAGCACCCCACCCTCATGCTGCACTGCAGTGTCAGTGTTGGGATGTTAACCCAAGTGTCTGGTGTGGGGATAGAACCTACAGCCTTCTGATCTCCCGGCCTCAGAGGCAAGTGTGCTACCTGCTGAGCCACTGACACTGACATTAATTACTATATATGCATTTATTATTGTATTTACTGTTCCCTCTCCCTGGGGTGCACCTGGAAGCGAGCCTGGCTCAGTGTGATGTTCCCTGTTACTAATATTCAAGTGAAGTGACTGAGTGTGTGTTTGAGTGTAGATAAATATCTAGCTAGATAGATAGACAAATTAACAGATATAAATACATACATGCAATGTATACATTATCATGCTGTCATATATCTGAAATTGTACTGATTCAAAAAGGCCCTAAACTACTATTAAATAATAGCTTTTTTAAGTGATAATGTTCTGGTTGGGTAACTGCACAGGACAGTAATGTGACTTGACTGAATAAAGTACAAAGCCATAGGCATACTTTATTTTCAGAAGAAATATCACAGTATTGCTGAGGACTGTGACCAAACTAGCACATTATAACTAGTGTGCTTCATGTGGTTGCTGTTGTGAGTATAAACCAGTCAGAATACAAGAAAGAAAATTATGCTACTATTGACATTTTATTGACAACAAAACTACCATTCTGAGTAATGAGCAGTTAATTTAGTGGGAGCAAAATGACGGGTGTGAGTTTGCTAAGGAATAAAATGTGGGTAACCTTAGCTTGTGATTGGAGGACAGGGTACACATGTAGCATAACTGAAAAAGCAAAGGGATCCATCTGAACAGCAATTTGTCTAGCAAACTTAAAATGCCTTAAAGAGCATTTATATTCACCCAGAAAGCATATGTATTCTCTGGAAGCAATGTTTCAAATACTGGTTTGTATTCTGTTTGTGTTCTGTCTTACTAGTCTTATAATATATTCAATATGTGTTGCTGATATACACCCTGCTGGTAAGGATTATTTTAGAATGATGGTAATGTAGTTTATGCCCAGGATATTAAGCAGCTGATAAGATTATGCTGGGCAAATCACACTAGGGGGGCTACCTGCTCCAGTGTCTAATTAGCAGTTTTTATGTTTGTTATAGAAATTAATAAGATTAAATACTTTTCAGGGTACGCTTGTGTAATCTACATCCTGAACCACTACAGAGTCTCAAACTGTGTCCCATCCTCAGAACAGCATATTGATGATGCTAAGTAAGGAACATGACTACAGCATGTGCAATGTAAAGTATAGTAGTAGAAAAAGGAGGGGGAGATTTTTAATACTGTAACTTTTACCAACTTAGAAAACCACCTTTTATTTTGGAAATGCTATAGTAAATATGATACTAACCCAGAACTGAAAAGTGGTCTGTTAATTTGTGTACAGTTACATAACAGACCCCCAGACTGAAGAGAATAACTGTGGTGATGGAGGCTTTCATCACCAGCTCCTCTGCTGACCTTGTATGGATCACTGACACCTGGGTGTGTGAAGACTCCAGCCAAATGCTAAAAGTGTCGATCCCAGCAAGGTATTTAGTGGTTTACTTTCTGAGGTTGGAGTGCAGGGCCTGCGTTAGGTCTCATGGCATACCCAACAGGAGTGAAAGGATGTCGCAGGATAATTCCAGTGTGCCATTTTCAAAAGCATTGGAATGTATTCCTGTGGGAAAATGCAGACTTCATGGCTGACCTTGTCTACAATGCCCCTGAATGTCTTGTGCTATGGTGTTTCATGAGCCACATTTGAGAAAAGAGCCCGAAATTAAACATTGATTTCACTGATATATATTTTTCATGTGTCACTTGATCCCCAGAAACAATGGTCCTCAATATTCAAAAAGGAGTTCAAGCGCCTGACCCAGCAGCTGCTATATTCACTCAGATAGTGAACTGGTGCTATCTGACTGAATATCCGCCAGTATCCTTGCAGCACTAAGTAAAACCATATTGTCTTGACATGGACCTAGGCTGTATCCAGCCCACAGGAAATAATAATCCTGAAGCAGATAGTCCTGGGACCCATGTGGACTACGTTCAGCCATACTATGCAAATGAGCCCATGGCACATGCCAGGCATGAAGGGGACATTTGTATGCCCATTATAGGCTCATTTGTATGGTGAGCAGTGACCCTTTTGTGCCAATAATGTGTGTATCTGACATCATTCTTGGTGTCTAGTAGCACCCCCAACAACCCATCCCCTGTTCCTTAGACATCTCCCTGGTGTCTTGTGGCACCCCAACCCCCTGAACACCCATCCCATGATCAGTAGACATTTCTCTTGTGCCTAGTGGCACCCTACACCACTTGAACACCCATCAAGTGATTGTCAGACATCTCCCTGGTATCAATTGGCTTGCCCAACACCTGAGCACTTGTGCTGTGATCAGTACACATCTTCCTGATATTTAGTTTCACACCCACCCTCTGATCACTCTGTCCATGTTCCTTAGATATCTTCCTGGTGTCTTGTGGCACCTCCCCCATCTCCTAAGCACCTGTGAACAATAATAATGCATGCACTGGGGATCAGTGGTATCCCATCACCACCCTCTGAACACTCGTCACCATTGGTAGGTAGGTAGGCAGTGGCGGGCCAGTAACCAGGCAATCATCCAACCCACTCCCAGAAAACCACCCATCCAATACCCCCCTTACAAAAGTGTCAATGAATGTGAGTGAAAATGGAATTCTGATACAGTGAACGGCACGGCCTTCCTCTCAGCTCCTCAGCCAGGTGCCATATGACCTGATAGTGAACACACTTACAGTATGCTGTATGCTCTCACTGTCAGCTCATATTGCAGTTGGCCAAGAAGGTGAGAGGATGGCTCTGTCAGTTGCCATATTGGGATTCCACATTACCACTCACATCTCTGGACACCTTAGTAAGGGGGGGTGTTGGATGACTTGTGTTCTGGGAACAGGAAGGGTGGGGGGGCTACTGACCAGCCACTGTCTACCAGTACCTATGGCAAGGAGCATTCAGCAGGTGGGGGGGCACCACTGGACACCAGGGCATGCTGTATCTTTGTTCACTGGAACCCTGGGGGTTGGAGTGCCATTAGACACCAGAGAGATGTCTAAGGAACATAGGATGGGTGATTGGGGATGGGGGATACTACTAGACACCAGGGAGATGTCTAATGATCACAGAATGGGTATTTGGGGGTGGGGAAACCATTAGACACCAAAGAGACATCTAATGATCACTGGTCAAGTGACAGGGGGTGGGCATGCCACTAGACACCAGGGAGATGTCTAAGGAACACAGGGCAGGTGACCATGGGTGGGGGTGCTACTAGACACCAGGGAGATGTCTATGGACCATTGGATGGGTGCTCAGTGCATGGGAAGTGCCACTAGATACCAGGATGATTTTTATTTATTTGAATCTAGGATTACAATTATCATTGAGCCAAGGCTCTTTTACAAAGGTTCCACGTCAGTTGCAGTACAATAACAAAAACAAAAACAAAAAAAAAACAAGACAATTAAGTAACAAAGGCAGGATAACAGGTTAACAATCAGTTACATGAATATGAATGCATACATTTGGGTTAAACTAAAGCCAGAGGCATTGATGGGGTAAACAGTGTTATAAGACATGGCAAGGACACAAAAGGTAAGAGCAGCCAGAGGCATTGTCAGATCACAGAGAGAACAACAGGTGGTGGAGGGAGTGCAGGGGGAGTAGGGAGAGAGGGTGGGGGAGGAGGTTGTAAGAGATTGGGGTAGATAATAGAAGTGCTATGTAGAAAGAGCTGAGACAAGGACTGGGTAATGGTAAGGAGGGCTGATTAAAGGAGACAGTCGCAGGTGCTAGAGGCAGAAAGGAGTAGGCGGAGCCTGGATAGGAATGGGTCAAGCTTAGCTATGTAGGAGATGTCACTTCTGAGACCATTCAACCAGGTAGGGGCCCTATGAACAAAGTATCTTTGTCCCTGGGTGGTACAGCAGCGAGGGACCTGCAGGAGTTGAGATTCTGATCCCCTAGTGTGGCGAGGGTTATTACTGGGGCAAAGGAGAGCTTGGACGCTGGAGGGGTGCTTGGCCCAAGGTTATTTTCTTTACCATAGTGCAGATTTGGTACTTTATGCAGTTTGAGAGTTGCAGCCAGCCAGTTTGCGCATAGAGGTCATGCGTATGAGTGAGACAGTGAGGTCCAGTGATGAACCGACATGTTTTGTTGAGGGACGTGGATATGCGTCTGAAGGCAGTTACAGTAGCAGAGCTGTATATGATCAGGTCATAGTCAATTATGGAGACAACAGAGCTCAGAACAGCAGTGACCCTTAAGGCGTCCAGAGTAAGGTGTTGCCCGCGCCTGTAGAGTAGTCCAGTGCGAGTATTTGCAGCTTTGGCTACACTATCGATGTGGGCAACATAGGATAGGTTACAGTCAAGACAGATCCCAAGATATTTAAAAGATTGCACCTGTTCGAGGGCAGCTACAAGGCAGTTTGTGATGGTCAGGGGGTGTAGCCTGTACTTGTTGTGGGTGCTGCTGAAAAGCATTCACTTGGATGTCCTATAGTTTAGGACCAATTTGTGCTTACTAAACAAGTTCTCAACTGAGGCAAAGCCTAGCTGTAGATTATTTTGTAGGGGATGGGGATCCTTATGGGTGGTGTGAATTATGGTGTCATCAGCATAGAGGACGATTTGTTCTGGGCAAGATTGTGAAAGGCTGTTAAGGAAGAAACTGAATAGAAGGGGAACCAGTATGGATCCCTGGGGGACTCCTGAGTGGACAGGTCTAGCATCAGAGAGGACATCTGCAACTTTAACTCTTTGGGATCGGTTATTCAGATAGCTTTTAAACCAGGCTGTGGAGTCAGAAGAGAGCTCCACATTCAGAAGCTGCTCAAGTAGCAGATGATGGTGGACAGTGTCAAAAGCCTTAGTTAAATCGATAAAGACTGACCCAGCTAGGTGACCATCATCCAGAGAACTGTGGATGGCTCCAGTTAATTCCAGAAGGGCAGAAGTGGTGCTGTGCCCTTGTCTGAACCCATGTTGTTGAGAGCACAAGATATTGTGTTTGTCCAGGTAATCAGTGAGTTGGTCTGCTATGATGCATTCGATGACCTTGGAGAGGTGAGGTAATATGGAGCTCGGTCAATAGTTCCCATGGAGGGCCATGTTTCCACTTTTCTGGACCGGAGTAACAATATTGGATTTCCATCTGTCAGGGAACTGGTCAAGGCTGAGGGAGAGTTGAAGATCTTTGTTAATGGTCCTAGTACTTCGTCGAGGGTGAGGGACAGCAGTTTGAGGTCAAATGTGTCCCCACTATTGCTGGACTTGGCAATTGCTTTACTAACGTATCTGTGGGCTTTGTGCATCTTGACTGCTTTAAAGTAGAACGGTGGGTATTTGGAAGAGGGGGGAAGCTAGAAGTTTAAGTTGGAGAGTCATCTAGGTTGAAAAAATCAGGGGAGAGAAGACTACTGAGGTCTGTGAAAGCAGCATTGAACATATTAGCAATAATCGTAGGGTCCAGTGTTGCAGTCCCATCAATATCCAGCATAGTAGGGGAAGTTTTAGGCTGCTTCCCAGTAACTTCTTTGATATTGCTCCAGAAGGCTCTCCCATTTCCCCAAGTAATAGTGAGAGGTTCCCTTTAGTAGGTACTTTTCTTTAGGAGATTGATTTTGTGCAATCATTTCGAGCATGTTTATAGTTCTGTAAGTCAGTTTGTGTACCGGTGGCCCATTCCCGCAGCCAGAGGCAGTCCATTGTTTTTAACTGTGCTATAAGCTCCTCGGAGAGCCATGGGTTGCAAAGGCCTTTGACGTTGCACTTTTTGAAGGGGGCATAGGAGTCACAAGCCGCATTAAAGGTATAGATGAAATAGTCCAGGGCCAAGTTGACATCCGACGCTTCATAAATAGGAGTCCAATCATGCTGACTGAGGCTGGATTTGCGGTGATTCAACTGCCCACAAGGAAGGACTCTACTAGAGATGACTGTTGGAGGGGCCTTCAGAATTTGTTTGACCATTCACAGATGGCAGGGGAATGATCACTGAGTGAATCCGGGAGGACGGAGATGTTAGAGATATGAGTTGTCTGGCTGGCCACAACCCAATCCAGCATGATAACTAAGGAACATGAGATGGGTGATCAGTGCATGGGGTGCTGCTAGCCACCAGGGATATTTTACACTTCATAGAATTGGTGTTCTAAGGTGGGTGGTGCCACTGGACATGAAGGCCTGTGACCTTACTGGCATGATGGCTGATTGGGGGTGGGTGGCTGCAATTCAACCATCCCACTATTGTCGGTATTGGGGTGGGGGCTTAATGCCCGGTTAAGCGGTGGATTTTGGTGTTGGTAAGTAATGCCACTTTGGGTGCCACTTAATGCCATCCCATATCCTGCTTAGCTTTTATGCAGGCGAAGACCCCCTCATTTGCATGGGAACAGTGTTATGTTAATGTCTGGATGCTAAAGGGTTTAATGTGTGCTGCAGGAGTCTTGGAATATGGCCACCCCAGTACAAGCCACAAACCTGAATAGCACTGCTGCAAATCCCATTAGCACCAATGCTAACCTTTGAATATCTGACCCCCGGTGCTTTAGAAGTTGTCTGGTGCACTTTGCGGCAAAAAAACATTTTGTAGGCCTCTCACCATATGTAATTCCATGAGGAAAACCCCTTTATGTCTTGTTTCATGCATCAGTCAATAATAACAATCGCTAATAATCTGTCAATGCCACCACATCATGAGCCTCCCCATCTAGAACAACCGAATCACTCAGCAGCCGCTGAGGTGGCTTGCCTCAGAGCTGGCTTCTCTCTTGGCCCGAAAGGTCACAGCACAGCACTTCTGTATTTAATTTTAATTTATGTTTTACACTGTCACTCTGGCCCTGCCCAGGAAAATAAATAAGCTAAAGAGAGAGGAGATAAATTAAATGTAAAATAGGCCTAATCTCTTCACCTCTTAATATTTGCTTCTTTTCCAGGCTCAGAACCCATAACCCAACCACTGGACCTAGACGCCACCACAAAACACAGTCCCTGCCTCCACCTGCCGGCTCTTCAATAAATATATGACCTATTCGATTTAGTGCATCACCTCATTTTATTCCTCTGCTCTGATGCTGGTCCTACTGAATACTGTAGTGCAAAATGTATTATTTTTTGAAAGTGAAAGGATTCAATGTTTGTTTTAAAAAACAGTGCCTTTAGTAAGTGCCTGTACTCTCACAGACACCCACGTCCTGCACTTGGCCTCCCTGACCCTAGGCTGTGCGGTTTCCCTCTCAGACACTGACCTCAAACCTCCAACTTAGAGTGGATCAGACTCTGTCTGTCCTCTGTATCACCAGTCCCGATGGGGTCAGATTGATACATCCGTCCAGACTCCTGACCACAAAAGAAGAACAGAGCAGCAGCAATGTGCATCACACACAGCACACACTGGCTGACTGCTACATCAGCCACATCTGACTTAGAGATAAGTGTGATTGCCTTGGTCAGGTGGTGTGTATGCATGCCATGTGAGGCAGCAGCAGCTCCATCAATTATGTGGCTGGGCTGGTGACCAGCTCTTTACTTTTTTAAAGGTCCAGGAGGCCTTGGCAATATTGTTGAAATAAGTGTTGCTTTCAGCCAGGATGGAAAACTCGATAAGGTTGTAAAACTAGGAGGGACAAACCAGGACACCTGAGGAGTCTGTACAGAAAGAGGGTACAGAAAGTATGCCTAGTTATGCCATTGGCTCTTCCATATGCCTTGAACTCACTGGCATCTTTCTTTGTTTGCCCCCTCATCGCTTGCCACAGCTCACCGTAGTATTGTGATGAGAAGAGGTCTTTGAAGACAAATGGATGGAAGTTAGAGTATTCTTGGTGGACATCTCAGCGATTGGAAAATAGTTTGGTACTGAGGACTCATTACCCTGAAAAAGACAGAGGTTCTTTCAAGGGTGATTACTGAAAGGAAGAACTGACCTGCTCAATACTTTCACACAGTGGACAGGTTGCTTAATCTACCATCTTTAGTCTGAAATAATATTTTCTATAGAAAGATGAAAACAGTTCATTTGGTTTGTCCTTGACAAGGTATCTTTTGTTCTGGCTGGGATTTCCACAAGTTGCCTGTCACAGAACAGCAGTGTCCAGTTGAGGATTGGGTTGGGTGATCTGCCAACTTGAGGGTAGTTTTGGACTGTTTTAGTTGATGAGGTGTTTTAGGTGATCTCAAGGCTGCGACCAACTTTCTGTATACTGGACCCAGGTTTTACTTGGCTGCTTGTAAGCTGCTGATAGACCCCTGATAAGTTTATTGCTGAGATTGCTAGGTGCTCCTTGAATGAAGAAGTATTCCCAACTGCACTGAAGAAGACAGTGGTGAGACAGCTCCTAAACAAGTCATATTTGAACCCTGATGTTCTTATGAAATGCAGACCTGAATTTAACATTCCCTTTATGGGTGACATTCAAGAAGGTGGTGGCAGTGCAGCTGGATGATCACCTGGCAAAATATGACATCTATGAGTCTCTACAGGCAGGGTTCAGATATTGTCACATCACTGAGACTGCCCTCATTAAGGCATTCAGTGAGCTCTTTATTGTGAGGGACTGGTCCATCTTGGTCCTTCTTGATATTTCACTGGCATTTAACATGTTGGACTATTGGGTATTGTTGGACTGCCTATATCACCATGTATGACTCTCTGGTATGATATTGTGGTAACTCACTGGTACAGTGTTGTGGTGGTTTGAGTCCTACTCCACAAGCAGGGCAAAGCACTGCTGGTTGTTATGGGTAATTCCATCTTTGAAACAGCTGTGCTCAAGTGTGAAGTGCTGCAGAGTTCAGTCCTTGCCCCCCATTTTGTTTGCTGTGTACATGCTGGTGCTGCATGAGATCATAAGACAGTATGATCTGGAGTTTCATTGCTATTCCAATGATACCCAGCTATACTTGTCTTGTGCACTTAATGGAGATGATGTGGTTTTGGTGTTGACTCACTGTCTTCATGAACTCAATAACCAAACGGACTCCAACTGGCTGAATCTAACCCAGGGAAGACAGAGATGTTGCTTGTCAGACCAGGTTTTTTTGGGTCAGCACTCAGCAATGATGGGTAAAGATAACATATTACCATCCCTAAATGGTACCACACTCAGAGCTATGGATAACATTAGAAATGTGGTGGTCATTGTGGAATACAAGCTGACAGTAGAACATCAGTTGTTGTTCATAGTGGCTTTTTTCACTTACATAACATCACCCTGATTAAACCATATCCTTTTCAAGGGGACTTGGTTATAATTATACATGTCACTGTGACATCTAGAATAGACTACTGTAATGCTCTTTACCAAGGTTCTCTTGTAACTTGTTGTGCCTCCTGCAGCTGATACAGAATGCAGCAGCGCGGCTGATTGCTGGTACTTTTCAGGATGAGTATATCACAGTGGTGCTGTGAAACCTGAACTGGCTACACATTTTGTATTGCTTTACTTTCAAGAATGGCCTGAAGACTTACAAGGCCCTATAGAGTTGGGCCCTGGTTATCTGAAAGTGCATCCATCCCTTATGCTCCTATCTGCCATCTGCACTCCACTGAAGCAGATTCCCTGGCTTTTTCACAATCATGGCTAAACTTATATGGGAACAGAGTCTGGAGTGGCTGCTCCTTTGATTTGGGACTGTTTTCTACCCTGTGTTCATGCTGCCCCATCTGTGGAGGCCTTTAAAAAGTGTTTAAATATCACTTTTTTTAGCTGGCTTACAGTACTTTTTTGTGAATACTTGTCTTTTTTTTGGTAATATTATTCACTATTTGTTACTCTGGTTGTATATTTAACTAGTTTGTCTAAAAGGTGTCCTGAGCTTCTGGGAGAGGGCATCGTAAAAATAAAACTGCGTTGCTGTCCAATACCCCATGTTAGCGTCAAAATGTGTTACATTGAATTGCTGTAGCCATTTTGCTTACCTAGTATCAATAAAATGTACAGAACCTACTGAATACAAGTGGGTGCTCAGAAGGTCTTCTCTATTTAAATCCTCCATGGATTTGAATGTCCATCATACAGTTCTAATGTGTTACTTATTCTAGTGTGTAAAGTAGACACATCAACTGAGATAACTAAAATGCCAATAAAGATGGAACAATATAAGTATCAGAACAAGTACGACTTATAGGCTCAATTCAGTTCTCCTTTAAAAAGCTATTTTGGTGCAATCTAATATTAGACTGAAAGTTACTGCTTTGGGGACAACAATCCCACTAATTCCTATTGTACGTATATAATTTTCTCAACCCTACTGTACATCTGGTGCCAATGGAAAATACTGAGATGTAGGAATTATTAAACTGAATGTTTCCCCACTCACTCAAAATTTAACAAAGAGTCAGCAGCTTAGGACATGGGCCCATGAATATAATACTTATATCCCAAACTGCAAGTGGTGCTGTATACTATATGAGACTATGCAGACTATATTAAACAGCATCATCTAGTAGTGTCAGCTGTAAAGAGCAATAATTGTCAGTTTATGTAACTTCACACAACTTGGGCGTGTATTACATATTTGTATTGGTCACCATCCCATATACTATTCTCTATATAATAAATGGCACCAGCAACAAGCTGTAGACTGCAATTATTTTTTCCCAGACATGTAAGTAAAGTACTGGCACTCTATTGTCATATTTTGATCACCATAACCTAATGTTCCCCATTGTGGAAAAGTGTAGGATCACCTAATGTGTTTAGAACGTTAGTGTTTCTAAATAGTCTATCAGCATAAATTAATTTGATGGTTACTCTAAAATGTTAATTATCAGTCCAATTGCAGATTGAGCTGTGCTCACTTTTGAAACTGAAAATTGTACCAATTTAAAAAAAAAGCAAGTCTGTTCAAATTTTCTGTGGCACTGGCTATGATAACGAGGTGGATTATTCAAAATAATTGCAATTATTCAGTAAGTAATCAGTCCTGTTTTGAAATTATTGTGTACAGTAAAACATTTTCAACTGAAAGGAGACCAATGTCAAACTTCCTCCCCAATATCAAGTTTTCAGTTACACTAGGCTGCAATTCTGAATATTCTTTGTGCTATTTAAAAGTAAGAAACCTCTTTTGGTGCTTCTTGACGACATCGATTGCTGTTCCACCAGATTTCCATGGCTGCCACCAGACATGCAAGAAGAAGGCCAGCTGCTAGAATACAGAAAACGCCAGTGAAGCTGTGGAGCTTTAAGGCCCTTCCATCTGGCTGAGCATTTGCATGACTGTCCAGGTCGCAGCGACCCATCCTTGGCCACCATTTTTGCTTGAGAACATCTAGGTCTCCACTGTCTTGCAGCTCCAGGATCCTAGGGAGATGACAAGTATAAAAAGATATCTGATCAAACAGCAATGATTATACACATGCCCTGCTGACACAATGGAAGAAACATCATGTACTACAGTGTCTTAAGTCGGTATAAGCAACACAGAAATTAAAGTTGAAGAAGTAAATCCTACAAAAAAATTCTTAAGCAAGACAGCCTTATGGCTTTATCTAGTGTTACTACCAATGCACAAATAATGATGAAAAAGAAACTTAGAAGAAGTGGAGAGTAGGACAGTATGTGTTGCTTACAGATGGCCTAACCTACAGAACCACAGTCTATGATTTGGAGGGGGGCACTTTGTAGAAAAATACCCAGCTGGATCCAGACTGATGAATCAATCTGTGTAGCATCATCAATGAGGCTGCTGCTCCATCTGATTCTTCCCTCCTGGTCAAATGCCAGCTTACTCCAGTCACTGCTAAACTCGAGTGGGTACACTGTGGGAGACCGGTCAATAACCTAGCTGTGAATGTTACTACTAAGTTGCATCCACCTCCAAATCATAGATAAATAATCAAGATAGAGTCATGTTTAACATACAGCATTTGGGGGATATGAGGATTAAGGAAGGGAGATAAGTAAAACAATGCAACTTACTTCTGGCACAGTGACAAGAATGGGCATATTTTTTTAAAGAAAAAAATGGTATGGGAGACCTGGGAAGGGGTATTGGTAAGAATGAAGTATGGTGGGGAGGGGATATCACATACCCATACACGCCACTGTTGTTCTATAATACAGTATGTTTATCAGTAGGAAAAGGCCAATTAAAATAGGCTATCTTTCAATGGCTTCATAAGACATAAGTTAAAGTATCATAGCTAAGATAACATACTGCATATACAAATTATGACTAGACTATATATAGCTATTCATAAATACAATACAGATCTATTGTACAATCACTTCATTAGACATCAGTCAGTCAATTATAGTTTGGATAGTTGAACACACTACATTAGTTTTACTCAGAAACCATAGAGTTCAGCAGGGAAGAGAGGCGGTTTGCCACCAGGGAGTTTGGCTTGTTCCATGATGAAGACCCAGCCAGAGAGTAGCCTATTTCACTTCTATATCAAATGCTTCACTGTGAGCTGAACTTTCTCAAACTGAAGAAATAGGGCCAAAAGCAAAGCAAAATTAAAGTTCCCTTTGGCCACTTTCTATCACCTTTAGTCAACATCGGGGCCCTTTTTAAAGCTCTTTGTAATTTTGCCCTGAACTGCGTACCCTTCCCCCTCCCACCCACCACTGTACAGTCTATAGCAGCCTGGCCTGTAGAGGAGAATGCTCATTCATGTTAACAAGATTAGTACCATAACCCAAGCAGCCTCACTACATGAGTCATTTGTTTCAAAGAACATAGCTTTTAATTTCAATAACTAACAGTATCATTTATGATGGCAGATGACAAATAGAATAATAGATAGGGGATTGTTTATTACGAGGCTATAACACCATTGAGAGGTTCTGGTGGCATGTGAACTTCAAGAGTGAAGCTCGAGAAGTTCCAACACGTGACCAGAACCATAAGGTGGTATTATAGCTAAGTGATACACAGTCCCACATTTTTTTTTTCATAATATATGGATCCAGGAATGTCCCCTCCTCCCCTCAAAGCTGCAGTAGATTCTCTCTCTTCCTCTCTCTCTCTCTATGGTAGCTGTACACTTGACCAGGCTTCAGGGCCATAGCACACAATCAGTGTGATTTTGTAATAAAAAAATCTCTTTTCTTAAAGTGAGTAATCCTCTATTTAATGTCCCCCCTCAAGGCTGCTGCAAAGTCTCACTCTCTCTCTCTCTCTCTCTCTCTCTCTCTCTCTCCATCTCTGTTACAATCTCTCTCTGCATCCACTTTGTTGGGAAATGGGAGCAGAGAATGAAAGCAGCTTGTGACAAAAATCCAGCTTTTCTCCCAGTTCAAGGGCAGTGTTAGAGGCAGAGATTGGAGACAGCCAAGAACAGAGAAGAAACCCACAGTGGGATTTAAATTACAGACTTACCACCCATTTGCATGCTTGACAGCCATTCCATGTTGATGGGGATTCAGAGATACAGCACACAAGCAGTGTGATTTCTTAATAAAACAAACAAAAAGAGGCAGCATTGATGCAACAAAGCCGAAACTGACCATGCCATGGCCTGTTCTGAAGTCTTGGACTTTATTTCACCCAATCTTACACTGCAGCCTCCATTTTTGTCATAATCTATTCAGCAAGGAGTCAACCTTTGTTGTACATGGAAGCTACAGTAAAAGTGGGCTTGCGCAGAGCTCAAGGATTTGAGCAGTGAGTGTGGAGATGGATCCCTCATAATACTATTGTTAAGAGCTCAGAACAATAGAAATACTAGTTCTGAATGTCAATATTACAGGAATCGAACTGTAATATTATGGGATTTTAAGTAATAGTATTAAAGGGAATTTCTTATATGAATTTCAATTGTATCATATGGCTTATTCATAAATTACATTGTGACAAACAATGTACAGTAGATATATTCATTTACATTCTTAAATTAGTCAATGCTGACATTGGTACTTCAATTTAAGTGGACTAATTGTAATTGTTTATTGATAAAATAATATTAAAACAAAAACAATTCAGAGATCTTATTAAATATATTCAATTATATCAGTTATGATAGAACGACCAAATTATGTATTGAAAAAATATTGATGGAATAAGCATGTAACTAACTAATCTGATATATGAAGGAAGTACCGTATGTCTGTTTATACTTTGCTTTTAAACAGCAGTGGTATTAAAGAGCTAGTGTACTGCCTGGAATAGTAATTTTCAGATGCAGTCAGCTATTGCTTCTTATATCGGACATATTTTTTTCTTTTCTGTTACTTTTCTGTTTGCTAATTGGAAGATTTTTCAGCTGGCAGTACTGGGTTGCTGTGTGGAGCAGCACTCTGTTTGGAGGCTAAAAAAGTCAATTCTATTCCTTCCATTCCATCATTAGAAATGTGACCAAACACTTTGAGGCACCATAACCCTTGTAGCCTGAAGTTACCAATCAAAATGCAGGAAATTGTGACATCACTATTAACCAAGAAGAACGAATCACTACTACTTCATGTGAAAGAGAAGAATCTGGCAGTGAGAAATGGTTCTCCTTGGTTACTAGTTACTTCAGAGCCAGTGTGGTATCACTGATGATGATGTGGTAGGAGCAAGGGAGTGTGACTTTTTTTAGCCTCTAGACAGAGTGCTGCTCCACATATCACCCCAGTACTGCCAGGTGAAAGATCTTCTAACTAGCAAACAGAAAAGAAAAAATACCTCCGATATAGGAAGTGGTAGCTGACTACATCTGAAAGTTACTATTAATTCCAGGCAGTACACTAGCTCTTTAAAGCAGCAGTACTAGTTAACCAGGAAGTGTTCATCACTTTCCAGATTGTTGTATTCTCTGGTAGTTTAAAATTTCAATTTTTGCTTATGCTGTTTACTACTGTTTTTTTTTTTGAATAATTGGTTCCTTTGATTTTCAAAACAATTATAATTTTGTGTGGCTCCACAGGAAATATGGCAGTTTCCATACCATTTCTTGTCTCTCATCCTTTGTTTACAAGCAAAGGAATGAGTGGTGCATTCCAGTTACATCAGACAAAATAACTAATGAAAGAATGATAGCACCCCATTTCCCTCAGAATCCAATATGGTGCTCCGGGCAAGGGTCTGCTCTAAAGGGTCAGAAAAAAAATAAAGAATATAAAGAAAACAAAACAAAATTTAAAGCAAAGGATTCAAGTTTTGTCAGTTGTGGGGCTTGTTTGACATAACTATTGTAAAAACTACATTTTTATCATCTAGTACTGCTGCTTTAAAATCTTGTGATCACAATATTTTGCACACATATTAGGAAGGCCATCAGGACTGGAATTGGTTGTTGTCATTGTTGAGTGGTCAGACTCTGGCTTTTTGCTGTTATGGCATCCACAATAAAGGACTGTCCAACATGTACTGCATTCACCGATTTGCAAATTATGTAAGTGCAATTAGCAAAATGAAAAATTAAAAAACTGTGCTCATAGAATCAAATCATTGCTGAAAATGTAATGCTCATACCCACATTATCACCTGGATTACTTTAACTGAGCCCTTTGTTTGCCTCCACCAATTCTCAGATAAACTGAGTGAAAACATCTTTAACAGTGACTAAAAATAACAATTAGATCCACTGTACAGAACAGTATTTTTGCTGATGGGTGCCTAATTGTGAAATACTGTACCATTCCAAACACTTTCCAGTTTACATATTCACTTTCCTTAGCCCGTCTTCCTCTTGATGCACCTACTCAAGGAATAACATAATTTATATTTCTTAGCACCAGGTGCAAAAGAGCTGTGGGGCAGGGAACATTTTCTCATATGATCCCTAAACTCTCCACCACTGTCCATAATATTCCTCTGATTCTGGCCTAAAACAGATAATCAATGATTGTGTACATTTACAGTATGTGCTCAGTGAAAGATTAGTCAGGGACTGGCTGTGGAGGTGTGAGGAGGGCTGTGCCAGTTCCCAGCAATATCGCGGATTGGGTGGGGGAGCAGCAGGGTGGTGGGCACTATCTGCTGGGTTGTGGGGTTGTTAGCACTACCTGCTGGGGTGGGGGGTTGGGGGACCACTGGACCACCAATGTGTGGGGCTGTTTCGTATGTTACAATAACGAGGACATCAGGGATCAGGGAAGGTGGCCACTATACCACCACAGAAGGGAAATTATTGTATTTTATTTATTTTTTGTTTATTTTATTTCACCAGGAATGACTCTGTTTTCAGGCTTATTTACAAGGAGGTCCTGGAATTGTACTTATATGTTAATCACAGGGGATACTGTGGATTGGGTGGGGGCACTATACTACCAACAAGGGGTTCTTACATTTAATAATATTGGAGCACATTGGTGACTGGGGTGGGGGGCCACTATACTACCAAGGAGGGGTCTTTCATTTATTCAATATAGAGGCACATCGAGGTTCAGGGAGGGGGGCTGCTATAATACCAATGAGGGGTCTTTCATTTATTACATATCGGGGCACATTGGGGATCAGGGAGGGGGTACCAGGCAAATTGCCGCAATGTGCATATCTCATATGGAGGGTGCTTTCTAAGTACTTTTGGATCAACTCTGGCTTGTCTAGAGGTACTTAGAAATTTGACTTCTGAGTGGGCTTTGTGAGTGCCATTTCGGGGGCTTTGGCAGCCTGTGTCTGCCGCAAGCCCCTTGCTCCTTGCCACAGCATATTTGGTGGTGCAAGCCCTGTTTGGTGCAGGCAGCCTGTAGTGGATGCAGGCTGCCTTTGAGAATCACTCCCAGTACATCGTTTGGTGCAAGGGACGCCTTGCACCAGTCATTTGGACACAAGCCCTTTGCACCGACCAGGGAGCTTTGAGAATTGGGCCTCATGTCTTTGACTCAGATTACTGCTCTTACCTAATAAGGTATGAACCACCCCAAGTTCCATTGCAATATTTGGTATGGAGTAATGCAAAGCAAGGCAATTTTACTTATGCAGCACCCAGTCCCAGTGGCTCTGTTTGCTTTACAGTACAAACAACAAAAACATTTCATATACAAAGTCAACTTGTACATGAGGAATACTAGAAGCATTTAAATGCAGATTTAAAAAAGCAACAGTGACAGACCAAAAACTCAAAATAAACAAATTAGTTTTAAAATTGGACTTAAAAAGGTCAAGCCAGTGGGCATTTCTATCCTCAGGAGGAATGGCATTCCACAAAATTGAGGCTTCCATACCAAATGCCTGATTCCCCAATGACTTAATCCTGAATTGGGGTACCAGGGGAAGGCTTGTTTCAACTGACCAAAGAGGGCAACCAGGGCCATAAAGAATCAGGAGGTCTTTCAGGTAGCCTGAACCTAGACCATGCAGGGCATTGTAAGTTGACAAGCACACTCTGAAGTGGATGTGCCACCACATAGGCAACCTGTGCTGAGTATGGAGAACAAGCATGATATGCTCGAACCAAGAGACTCCAGCAATCAGCCAGGCTGCCACATTCTGTGCCAACTGCAAGCAGTGTAGCAACCTCATGGATAACTCAATATACAGAGCATTACAGTAGTCCAGTCTAGGTATAAAAAGGGCATGCACCAGAGTCACCAGATCTGCTGATGCAACAAAAGGGCTTGATCTGAGAGATGTTCCAGAAATGATAAAAGTCTCTACAGACAAGAGAAGAGACCTGGGGCTTGATTCTCAAAGGGCCCTTAGAGTGACGCAAGCTGTGACAAAAGACAGCTTGCATCAAAGCCCAGTGCACCTGTGCCCACTTCTCTATCAGGCAGGGTCCCAGCTGCAAGGTCCCATGTGTTGCGGCAACCCAGAATGTGCACCAAACAGATGGCACATCCAGAGAGTATGTCATAAGCTGCAGGGCTACCATGCACCAGTTTATGACTTCCCTGGTAGTCTAGCAGACCCCCACAGCCCTGATCCCCTTATTAACACAGTAATGTGTCCCTGGTGACTTTGTGGCTCTCCCCAGCTTCAATATGCCAGTAAATAAAAGTATACATGTAGTAAGTCTCTGGTGGTCTAGTGGTCCCTTCCCCATGCCCAGTTATGCTCGTAATTATTATTGTATGTGACATTATCCCTTGGTGGGCTAGTGGCCTCCTCACACTCTGATATGCCCATAAATAACAGTGCTCATGCATTAATTCCCTGGTGTTCTAGTGGATCCCCACCCAACCCCCCACCCTGGCAGGTTGTGCTCACAACCCTGCTCCCCCCATCCCAAACCCTGAGCTGGGGACTGGCACAGTCCTCTTACCACCACGGCTGGCCACCGACTGAACCGTCACAGAGTGTATACTGTATAATACAGTATGCGCTCATTGACTGGCAGAGCTGTCAGTCAATGAGTGCATACTATATTATTAAGCACTCAGTGACAGTTCAGTCACCGACCAGTCATGGTGGTGAGAGGAGGGCTGTGGTGGCCGCCAGATCGAGGTTCGGGATGGGGGAGCAGGATGGTGACACTACCGAGGGGGGTAAGTCCATTAGACCATCAGAGAAAATATTAATAACCTTTATATAACATTCATATCATGGTGGGCGGACAGACAGCTGGACCACCAGGAAACTAATGCACGAGCACTTCTATTTACGGGCATATGGGGGAGGGGGGCCCATAGCCCACTAGGGAATTATGTCATGTACAATATAATTAGGGGCATATCGGGTGGGGGAAGGGACTGCTAGACCACCAGGGAATTGCTACATGTACATGTTTATTTACGAGCAATTCATGGCATGGGGAGGTGGACCACGGCACATTGCTGCACATCACTAAACTCTTCCAGAAGGCATATTCCTAACTACCCTTAGACCAACCCTGTCTGGTCTAAGGATACTTAGAATTGTTTCCCTCTGGGAGAGTTCTGTGAATCCCAATATTGCAGATGTGGCAGCTTGCATCTGCCACATGCCCCTAGTGCCATGCCACAGCCCATATTATGATGCATGGGCAGTGAATGCAGCTTGCGCATGCTGCAGACTGTCTATGTAATCGCTGCTGGTGGGCACCAGTCTTTTTGGTGCAAGCCCCCTGTGCTATGCCAGGAGCTTTGAGAATTGAGCCCCAGATGTTCTAAGGTCAGCTTGGAATCCACAGTGACCTCCAGATTCCTCAACCTATCCACAGCTCTAAGCACGATTAAATACAAAGATGGAATGACAGCATTACTGCTCATCATTGCTGAGTCATATTAACCTGGTTCCACCAGTAACACCTCCATCATCAAGGGATTAAGGCTAAGCTGGCTGGCCAGTATCCAGGCTTTAATTTCCCCAGTGTCATTCAGCCCTGAATCTGCAACTACCCTGTCAGGTACACAAGACACATACAGCTCTGTATCATCAGCATAGCAATAAAACCCCAAGCCATAGAGTCTAATGATCTCCCCCAATTGCATCATATACATGGCAAACAGCATGGGGGCTAGAATCGAGCCCTGAGGCACACCACAGCAGAGTGCAGCACTGCCTAAGATAAAAGAGCCCAGTGCCACCTGCTGCACCCTGCAGGATAAGTATGACTCAAACCATCATAACACCATACCTGCAAGTCCTACATAGTGTACCAGATGAGCCAGCAGCACCCCATGGTCCCCCCATATCAAATGCCGAGGAAAGGTCAGGTAGAACAAGAATGGAATGATGCCAGATATTCCTTACCAGGATGAGGCCATGGTACATCTTGACTAGAGTGATCTCTGTACTATGACACAGCCAGAAACTGGACTGGAAAGGCTTATAGATGTCATATATCTCCAGGTGTTCCTCTAACTGTACCACTACCACCTTCTCAATTAACTCCCCCAGAAATGGAAGGTTTGAAACAAGCTTGTAATCTGGGGGAACATTGTGGTTCAACAATGTTTTTTTTTTAAGAAGAGACTAAATCACCTCCCTCTTCAGTGTGGAAAAAAAAAACCCTCCTCCCTAAGTGAACATTTACCAATCTCCACTAAAATTGGACTCAGGGTCCCCCAGCGCTCAAGAAAAAGCCTTGTTGCACCAGGATCCAATGTACAGTAGGCAGGATGTAGTTCTGCAGCCAGCCGGAAGACATTCTCTACCTGAACCAGCTGAAACTCCTCTCACACAAGTGGAGTGCCTCTGCCCAGCACTGACTGTACACTGCCAGCCAATGACAGAACACTTGAGGATGTATTGACATGAAGAGGGGATACCTTGCCCAGGAAGAGATGATTAAATTCATCACACTTTTCTGTGGGGAAAAAAACTAAAGGCTGCAAACAGATTGGATTTAATAATATGTCCACAGTGTTGAAGTACTGAGCTGGTTGGGTCTTTCCAGTAGTAATCTCCCATAACATTTTCAGAGTTATTGCCCACTGATACTCATAATGAGCCCTTAGTGCCAATTATTCCTCCTCTTAGCAGGACCTCCACCAACAGCACTCCAACCTCCACCCCCTTGTCTTCAGCCTCCTCAGACTGGCATCAAACTATGGAAACCTGTTGTGGAAAATCAAGGGTGTACACAGAGAGGTGCTGGGGAGTCAATAGCTGTAGTAACAGCCATGTTGTAGCACTCAACCGCAGACTCAAATCCCATCACACTAGCCATCTCCAAGCCTAAAACATACAGTGCTGCCAGGAGACCCTGAGCCTTCAGACTTCTAAAAGAGCAGTAACTGACCATCTCTACAGGGGAGGTTAAATAAGGAACCCCACAAAGAAATTGCTCAGTATGATGGACTGACCAACTGACCTCATCAACCTTAACAATATTAATGTCAAGACTCAATAAGAGCCAATTGATCCCCTTCCTAACTAGACCTCTACCAAAAATGCTACAACCTCCACCTCTTTGTCTTCAGTCTCCTCAGGTCACCATCAAACAATGGTGACTTGCAATGGGAACTCAAAGGGAGAACATGGAGAGGTGCTTCGGTGTCATATGCAGCCACCATGCTAGATTATAGCTCTCCATAGCCCCCTCAGCTCCTATAGCACAAGCCATCCCCATGTCTGAGATGTCCAGTATTTCTAGCAGACATTGAGGCTCCAAATTTTGAACAGGGCTGTAGCTGACCATCTACATTGGGACGGCTATACAGGGAGCCCCGCAAAGAACTGCAAGGCATGATGATCAGACCAAATGACCAGATCAACTCTGATATTGCTAATGTCAAGATCCAATTAGAAAACCAGATCCAAGTCATGGCCATGCAGGTGAGTACTAGTAGCAAATGCCTGTATGAGGCCCAGTGAAGACATCATCAAGAGGGACTGCATTCCAAAAAGAGACACTTCATCACTGCCCAGGCAATGACGTCACTCAAAACAAGGAGTTTAGACAAGCCCACAACCTGGTCACACATGAAGCTCTCTAGTTTCCCTAAGAATTTGTTTCTAATATGTCAATTCTATATATGAGAATGATGAGAGCAGAAAGAAAAAATTGCGACATTCACCCACGTTATTAAGTACAGTAAACCACTGGATTTTAAGCTGCTAGTGCAAATTTATTCAAGCAAGTTACTTCCACAGCACAAGACAGAAGGAGAGGCATACAAAAGGATTGCCTCAATGCTTCATGCTTAGCCGATCACTGGAAACAGGGGAGGTACCCAAAGAGTGGAGGATAGCAGTTGTAGTCCCCTTATACAAAAGTGGGAACAAAGAGGAAGCAGGGAACTACAGACCAGTCAGCCTCACCTCAGTAGTGGGGAAGATCATGGAAGCACTACTGAAGGAGAGATTGGTGAAACATCTGGTTGTCAATGGACTACAGGACCCAAGGCAGCATGGTTTCACCAGGGGGAGGTCATGTCAGACCAACCTCATTGAATTTTTTGACTGGGTGACTAGGGAGGTGGATCAGGGGAGGGCAGTGGACATGGCCTATCTGGACTTCAGCAAGGCCTTTGACACTGTGCCACATAGAAGACTATTGCACAAACTGCAGAATATGGGTGTGGGCAGGACAGTAGTGTGGTGGGTAGGTAACTGGCTGGGTGGCAGGACACAGAGGGTGGTGGTAAATGGCTGTCACTCAACAGAGGGAAGAGTGACCAATGGGGTACCACAGGGATCAGTGCTGGGACTGGTCCTCTTCAATATCTTCATCAGTGACATTGTGCAGGACCTAGAAGGCAGTATTTCACTGTTCGCTGATGACACAAAGCTCTGTAACAGAGTAGACACACCAGAGGGTGTAGACAGAATGAGAAGGGACCTGCAGAAACTTGAAGAATAGTCAGGGGTTTGGCAGTTGAAATTCAATGCAAGGAAGTGCAAGATAATGCATATGGGGCATAAAAACCCTGGCACAATATATATCAGTTGGGGGATGAGGATATAGCATGCACCAAGCAGGAAAGGGATCTTGGGGTTATCATCTCTGATGACCTCAAGGCAGGGAAACAGTGTGACGAGGCAGCAAGTAAAGCAAATAGGATGCTGGGATGCATTGGCAGGGGCATCACCAGCAGGAAAAGGGAGGTCATAATTCCACTATACAAGATACTAATGAGAACCCACCTGGAGTACACTGTACAGTTCTGGAGACCTTACCTACGTAAGGACATAGACAGGGTAGAGAAGGTTCAGAGGAGGGCAACAAAGATGGTGCATGGATTGCATCACAAGTCCTATGAGGACAGGTTGAAGGAACTGAACATGTACTCCCCGGAGGAGAGGAGGGAGAGAGGGGATATGATAGAGACATGCAAGTATCTTACAGGGAGGAACAGGGTGCAGGAATACACTATTTTTAAGCAAAAAAGATGTTCCAGGACTAGAGGGCATGGGATGAAGTTGGTGGGAGGACGATTTAGAGGAAATGTGAGGAAGAATTTCTTCACAGAACGGGTGGTGGACAAGTGGAACACCCAGCCAGAGGAAGTGGTGGGGGCTGAAACAATCATGGGATTTAAGAATGCATGGGATAGACATAAAGCAATTCTGGAGGTCAGGGGTAAGGGGCAACAGACTTCTTGGAAAACATAAACTGAACTTACAAGCTCAAATGGGCAGACTGGGTGGGCCATAGGCCCTTATCTGCTGACACTGTCTATGTATCTATGTATCTATGTGCCTCTTTCAAGGGACTCCATACACTGAATATGAAAATGTTCTTGGAACCTGCACCCAGACAACCTTTAACTGCCACACATTCAAACAACCTGGTCACTCCCATGGGGTATGTCTTTAGTTCCAGTGTGGATCTAAAACAGATGGCTACCCAACCACCCCTGTGTGCCTGATTAGAACAAGGTACCACAGAGTAACCATGTAGAATGGATGCCTCTATCATAGATACAGATGTTGAATCACCCCCAACAACAAGATCTCTGTGATACATACCAGGTCTGCTAAAGCATCTGCAATGACAGCTCCATCATGACTGCTTTATTCTTTTGGGATCTGGTAATACAAAAAAGTGTCCTAAGGGGAGAAGCCAAGTTAGCTGGTCCATTAGCTATGTGCTGATCATAAATTACAGCAGCCTGGGGAATTGGAACTGGGCAAGGGGAGACCCTCACCTGCCAAAGCCTACTCTGGTAGCGACTCCTTGATTCCACACTTCGGATCCTGCTTACTAAGTCCATCTTTTGAGTTGGGCTACATTGTGAGCAATGCCCCCCAAGGACCCCCTGCAGCAATTTATTGCCACCACAGGTAGAGTACAAGGGAGCCGACCAAAGGGACACAGCTGCCAGAGTTACTCTGAGAAGCAGACAAAACAAGGTTGGGTAAATGCATGATGCATGCTAAGACAACATAAACAGTAAATTAAAATTCCATCTCACAAGACACATATCCTCCCCACCACAATTTCCCAATACATCAGTGAAGCACATTCACACCATTCAAACCCTATTAAACTATACAAACAGATAACTAAATTAAATAGTAACATGACTCAGTCACTCCAGTTTGTCAGAATTTAACAGATTATGGTGCCAAAAGAAATTGCAGACACAACTCAATAAATATAATATTGGTCCTTAGAGACAAGAAGATTGAAAATCAGGAAAAGGCTTTGCATCTGCTGCCACCAGATGAGACAGGAAAACTACCAAAGCCAGCAGAGTCCACCAACACTGCAAAAAAGAGAGACCACTCTCTCACAGAGGCCCACACCTCCAGTTATAGATTCAAAATTCCAAATGGCAAGGACCATCCAGAAAGACAAGCGATACCCAGAGCAGTCAATAACAGTCTGTAATATAAAGTGAAATATAGGAATTAAGGAGAAAATTAACTGCCCAGTACCAGCTCAGCCGGACTCTTACTCATCAGCTTACAAACTCCCATGATGGAGAAAGGTGAAAGGGCCTATATCTAACCGAGGCCAAAAACACACTGCCTTTTCACAGCAGCCTCCCAAAATAAGGGGAGTTCAAGGATGCTCTTTCACAATGTACTTCACTTATCCACAATACCACCAGCCTGGAGCCAGGTCTGCTTTACAGCCGTGACTAGATCAAACATTGTCTACATTGAATAATCCCTCCACACATTCTGTGTTGATACCTTTGCTGCAAAAAGTGACCAAACACCATCGGTTGCCACCAGTTGAAACAAACTCAGACACGGAAACAGTTCACCAGTTCACCTCCACACTAAGACAACTCAGGAAAAATATTTAACAAGCCCAGTTTAGGGCAATAAGCAAAATACCATGCACTGAAGTAAAACAGACTTCAAGGCAGTTTGTCAAGTCTGATTACCACTGATGCGGTCCAATTAAAAAAAATGGCTTCACCACTGAAATGAAAGCCACTACTGCTGGTGCAGCCCAATAATGCAGTTAGATTAAGATTAGGAGCTTTGTCACAATAGGAGCAAAGACAATTAGCAATCAAAAAGTAACTGTTAACTTAAATTTAGCCCCATGCACTACAGGGTCGTGGTGAACTTAAAACTATCTAAAAAATAAAAAAAACACTAAACTGCTCTGACTTGCACACTATAAAGCCCTAACTATACTAAAATACCTAACTAATTAAGGCTAACTGACAATGCTAAAACAACAATAGACTAAATGAAGGCTCCTAGAGCAAGTGCTGACACACTGGACCTCAAACTTCTGTCCCTCACTCTAGACGAGGTTCTGGGGCCTCTCACCAGGATCTTTAATCTCTCTCTCTCTCTCTCAGCCAATTTCCTGACAAATGGAAGGCAGCGACTGTCACACCTATCCGTAAAGGTGGTGACCGGACCTCCCATGTGAACTACCGACCTATCTCTATCCTGCCACCACTCTCTAAGACCCTGGAATGGATAGTAGCAGACCAGCTCACTGATCATCTGGACAAGTACAACATCCTTTGCCGGCAGCAACACAGATTTAGAAAAGGACACAGCACTGCCACGGCACTTCTTGAGTTTACGGGAGCCATGCACAACTCCCTTGATCAGGGTCGCCTAACTAGAGCTACATTCATCGACCTGTCAAAGGCTTTTGATACTGTCCACTGCCGCCTCCTGCTTCATCAGCTACTGATCATTGGCCTCTCAGTGGAATCAGTAAAATGGTTTAATAGCTATCTTGACAACAGGTCCCAATGTGTAAAAATATCAGGCGTGGTCTCCGACACTAAACAGGTTCACTCCGGTGTCCCCCAAGGCTCCATCCTGGGCCCATTGCTGTTCAGCCTGTTCCTCAACTCCCTCCCCGACTCCACCTCTCAGCAAGTCATACTCTATGTAGATGACGCGGTGATTCTTGCCTCTCATCATGACCCAAGCAACCTGCAACAAACCCTTCAACACGGCTTCACCTCTGTTGAAAGCTGGTTCAAAGAACATAAGTTAATCCTTAATAAAAAAAAAAAACGAAGACCATGATTTTCACCAGCCACCAAAACAAGCACAAACACCACCAACTCTCCTTAAACACTTGCCTCGGGGACTCCCTGGAGCAGGTTGATTCCTTCAGATACCTAGGAATCACCTTAGACCCACACCTGTCCTTTGGAACCCATAAAACCAATGTCGCTAAAACTGTGAATACTAGACTGGGCTTACTCTACCAGCTTAGTCGACACCTGACTAAAGAGGCCCTCTTTGCCGCAGTTCAAAGCTCCATCGTCTCCCAGATTGACTATGGTCTTGTCATCTATGGCACTGCCACTACCACTGCATTTAGAAGGATTACTACCACCTAAACAAGGCGCTGTCGACTCATCATCAGCCGAATGGCTCATACACACCTGTGACCTCTACTCACAAGCTAACTGGCTTCAACTTGATAATAGAATTCTGTACCAAACCTGCATGGTTGCTAAGAAAATACAGTTGGGAACTGCCCTCCGGGGTCTGTTCCTCCTTCAAATGAAAACCAGCTCCAGAATTACTAGGAATCAAAGCCACAACTTTTCCCTGCATCGCTGCCGCGACAGCCATTGGCCAGCGTTCATTCGCCTACAGGGCACCCACTTGGTTTAACGGTCTTGCCAATGATACTATCAATACCACTGGGCTAGGGGCCTTCAAATCCAGGCTCCGAAACACCCTGGTCAGCTTCTAGCATCTGCGACTGTCATGGATAATGTCTATGCAACTCTGTTCCGCTACCGCTCTTCCTATATCTAGCTCCCTACATAACACACTTGCCCTAGTTTGGCCTCTGCCCCATCCACTCTACAGCACCTGACAATGCCACCTTCCTGGCTGCTTCACCCCACCCCCCCTCCTTATCCTTACTTACCCCCCACCTCTCCTCTCTTCTCATTTTCTTACCTCCCGCCTTTGCCCCTCCCATTTCTTTCTATAAACCCCTTCCCCCTATTGTCCTCTTCCTTTCCACTTTACCCTCTCCCTGTCTGTTAGAAATTAATTTGATATCCTTTATCCTTATTTGTGTAACAATTTTGTCTATTGTCATGTGATACCTATGTCTTGACGTGGAACCTTTCTAAAAGAGCCCTGGGCTCAAAGGTAATTGTAATCCTAGAATTGAAATAAAATAAAAATAAAAAAATAAAAGAAAGATAGCCTGCACCAGAGTGGTGGCCATCTTCTTTAGCATTAAGCCATCTTCTGTAGCATCAATACAGACTACAGCTAGGGGATAATAAATGCCTTGAGGTCAGCACTAATTATTTATTACTCTAGATAGATTCCTTGTGTTAAGGTGCATTGGCATGCCGCTGCTGTGGATTGCTGTGGTTGCAGTGGTGTCATGGAGTCTGCAACTACTAAAGCCACAGTGGCCCAGCCAGATGACCTAGAGTAATAAATATTAATTGCTGACCTCAAAGCATATAACTCCTGTAGTCTCTGCTTTATAGTAATATATTTTTCTTGGTCTCATAGATTTTCAAATTATATAATAATAGATAGCCTCTAAAGGATTGCTGCAGATGGGAATTTGTCTGTGGCCATTGCCCCCCTGACACTTGAGCTGGCAAGTTAGGGAGGTAGGCAGGTTGACTCCCACTAGGGGAGGGCTTAGGCAGACAGGTAGGAGGCACCCAGGGTGGAGGACTTGTGGTCAGAGGGGAGGAGCAAAAGCGTAAGCAACTGGGAGTACAGCTTTTCGGAGCTCTCTTGCTCCTTCACTGTGGATGGAATTCCCACTGTTGTAAAAGCAGGACATGGGAATGGCAGGTAATAGAGATTCATGGTTCCACTATGGGGGGCTGCCTTAAGGGTTGAAAAGGCATTTAACTAGTTTGTGCCTCAGTTTCCCCTGATTTTCTGGGTTTTACACTTTCTTTGGTAAAGTAAAAGAGTTTATTAGAGGAGGTCCAGTGATAGGATGTCACATTTGTGCATGCACGAGGGCAAGGAAGTGTCACAAGGAGTGTACAAAAGGGGATCAGAAAACTTGTGTCTCTTGCAGATGGTTCTCTCTGAGGCTGGCAAGAGGTGAGGGCCTGGATGGCTGGAGTACCCCCTGCAGTAGGCAGTCAAGTGATAGCTTCTTCAGGTGTGGCCTGCATGTGTAGGCCTTCAAAACAGGAGGGGCACATGTCACTTGGCTCGGGTGCCACCACTCAAGTCTGGGAGACTGAAGTTCCTCCAGAAACCATACATACTGATAGATCTCCTTTGGGGTAAGGGGATGGCTGAGGTCAAGTTTGGAATTTATGAAACTATGTGGGACAATCTCGATCAAAAAAGGCCACTATACAATTGCGCTCCTTTAAATTCAGTTTATTTAATCATGCCAATGTTTCACCTTAATAGGCTTCTTCCAGGGGACAGTAACTATTAAGATTTTTATGCTTTATGACTTCTTTCATACTTTTAGAAAATATCTTGCTGCTGTCCTGCTGCACTTAGGCCTGTCAGTAGTTGTTCATGTATTTCTAAAAAAAGTTTAAACTCTTAATATGGATGTTTATCTTTCTGGCTTGTTTGCTGAGTTCTTTAGTGTATCCTGGCCAAAATGTTGGGGTGGTTGAAAAATAAACTGAATTTAAAGGAGAACAGTTGTGTGGTGGTCTTTTTTTTGGCCTAGAGCAACCCTCATAGTTCCATAAATCCTGATTTCTGCTTATGGGGCAGCTCCACCGAATATGTTGTAGGGACATTAAGGGTGATTGCCTTCAGGAACAAACCCACTTGTTTTGAGGTCAAGTTTGATCATCCAAAGCCTTGCTGTGACTTCCTTGCTGTACACATCATGCTATCGATGTAACTTCGGTTACAATTATGTTTCCATAAACACATGGCTGTGGCCACATTCTCCAAAGAACTGCATATGTCTCAGTCTGTTTGGGTGAAATGAAGAAAAATGTGAACTGCTAAGACAATAGCCAAAGCAATAAAATATATGCACCTCAGAAACATAAAAGGGAAATTAAAACAAATTAAATTTAAGGCATTATATTGCCTTCCACAGTATTTTTCTATCCATCAATGACAATTAAATTTCTTTTCTATTGTTTTTCTTGTTTATGTGTATATTCCATTTCTTATTTTCTATATTGAACAAAACAGAAAAGAGATGACAGGGAGGATGAGGAGGAGGAACACAGACAAGTAGAGTACTAAACTGACTAGATGATGAGGAGTTATAAGGTGTGTGGTCACTTGTAGGATTGAGGGTGGAAACCAACTAATGACTAATCTGTATGACAAAAGTAATCTATGTGATAAACATGATGAGCTGGTAGGAGATGACAATATAGCATCACCATGAAGACATGTTGGCAGTGTATGCCAGAGGAGTTCTTGTGCTACTTCTTTAAGTGGTGAGCCTGACTGTGTCAGTGGTGTCAGTGCTAGTGAGAGTCTGGAAAGACTTGCCACCAGGAGGTATGGAAGATGGTACAGTAGATACTACTTTTTTAGCATGTGAGTATTTTCATGCATACAGTTCAATTTGAGGCATGGCATACTAAGTTTGAGAAATCTAAGCATGCAAGATACTCTGGATATAGCCTTGAGTGATGTGTTCAGTCAATATCTTCAGTTGTACTAAAACTCCTTCTAGGGCAACAAATGTTAGAGGCATCCCTACTAGTGAAGGTCAGTTGTTACACAGATATATGTTGCTGATTTTCTTTTGTTTTGGATTTGCACACTACAGGGATAGCCTTGTTTTGGCGATGTATCTAGTTACCAAGAGTGACCTGGTGAACACTACAGCAGCAGGGTAGAATAGTTACATGATGCACAAATGTAAGACGCTATGTACTAAATATGGGAAAAGACATTTCTTCCTTACTTTTTTTTCCTCAGCTGGCAGGTTTACAGTAGCATCTGTTCCACAGCCTGACTCTGTGTCACTTTCCTTAGGTATAATAGATGAGATAGCAGCACTGGTCTGTGTCATGCTGCAGCATGATATGGAGATGTTTCACATATTAATGAAAGACAGTCTAACAAATGTCACTGCCCCTACACATGAAACTATGGCATGGCAGCTTTTGTCATGCTGTCTGTATGAGGCAGACAGGGTTGTCTGTCTTTACATTTTATGGTTGGATCATTTCTACACTGTTCTTTTGTAAGGGAAGTGGAACAACTGTTATTACTTGAAGCAGGGGGAATAAGTCAGTGTGCTTATAGATTGCTCAGGGTGGTGTTGTCCAATGTATTAGAACACCTGGGAAGGCTGCTAGGAGTAGGAGTGAAACCAGTTGACTTCTGTAGACTATTGAACCAGGGTTTCTTTGAGTGTACTTCATGCAACCAGCCCTAGTCATCACAGCCCCATGACTACAATTCCTACTAGCATGTCCACTTCAACACCCACCACCAGTGTAGAACTTGTACTAGTTACAAAGAATTGGCAATATGATACCTTTCTCTACATCTTTTCTCTCCATTGTATCTCTTTTTCCCCATTTCTTTCATGTTTTCTATATAACAAATGGCAATATAACACAGCAGGACACAGCACAAACTATGAAGACTCACTACAATAATTTATATGGTGAAGACTGGTTTTATGCAAACTTGGTAATGCACACAGTTTTTTTTCTATGTTCTAATTAGATGATTTTCTACCTAATAGTATTGAGTATGATGTGAAAAGCAGTGCTTTAGGAAGCAGAAATGCCTAGTTCTACTCCTTCCATTAAATCATCAGCATGTGACCTCACTCATACTTTCATCACAAGACCTACTGGCTGATTGTTAACATATGTCACAAGCTACGAATCAAGCAGCAGGAGATTGACTCTTCTTGGTTAATGGTGATGTGACAGTCACTGAGGTCACAATGCTGATGATGTATAGGGAGGAATAGAACTGACTATGTTAGCCTCCTGGCTGACTGATGTTCCACACTTCACACCTCATTCTGTCAGGTAGAAAATATTTTAATTAGCAAATAGAAAAAAAAGACCTTCAGATATATGAAATGATTGCTAACTACTTCTGAATATCACTATTAATTCCATGCAGCAGACTATCTCTTCCTAACTACTAAATAAAAATAATTATAATAATACAGAATAATAACAATAATAGCAAATGATTCTCTGGGAATTCAGCCTTTCCCTGAATAACTGAACAGCTTTCAGTGACCACATACTTCTGTATCAAAAGGGAACTAAAAATGGCAGTGAGACATATTCAGAAGGAGAATATCATGATCTTCAACATTGTTGATTGGCTGCTGAAGGGCTATGTGTGATGCCTGTAAAGAAAATGCTATGTCATGCTGTCAGTGAGCAGAAGTGCTGAAGGGAAGGCAGGAAACTATAGACCTGCCTTTATGGAGTCAAAACTTTCAGTTTTTAGTGGTTCACCAAACTCAGCTCTCCCTTAGATAGGTGGTCATGACAATCACTTATTACTACCCCATGGGACTGCGCAAGGGGCTGCAGATCTTTGATTGAGTAAGTTTCCATATGAACATGCATACAGACATACAGCTTCGCCAGGAGAAGAAGGTTGTTTGGTCTGTCTAGTCTGCTTGTTTGTGACTCCCGTACTCCACAGATTACAGTTTGCCCCACCGCACTTCATGCCAATCCTGACCCTCCCCATCACCCTGTCCCACCCTTTCTTGAACCCCCCCACCACTGACCTTATAATTAATTACCTCAGATGGTTGCTCATTACTCTCTGACACCCCCACTCTGTAAAGAAGTGTCCTCTGACCTCCTTTTTGCCCCTTCCCCTGCCAGTTTGTAACAGTGTCCCCTTTTGGTCTTATTTTCGCTAAGATGGAAAAGTTCCCTACTATCTACCTTGTTATGACTTTCAGGTACTTGAAGGTATCAGTCATGTACACTCGCTTCCTCCTCTCCTTGAATAAATATATTCTGAGTTATCTCACTCTATCCTCATATGCCTTGTGCTACTGTCCCTGAATCACCTGTGACATCCTCCTCTGAACTGCCTCTAACTGGTTGATATCCTTCCTCGGGTAGGGACTACAGTACTACATGCAATACTCCAGGTGTGGCCATGCCAAGGATCTGTATAGCAGTAGGATAACCTCCTCTGTTTTGCGCTTGAACTGTCTAGCAATACAGACCAGAAACCAATATAGACCAGTTGTGTTATTCTTGGATGCTGCCTTTTTCACTGTGTAGTCTGCTTTAGGTCATTAGTAATGGCTATCACCAAATCCTTTTCTTCCTCTGATACAGTGACCTTAAACCACACTGGCTGTACTTGTTCCACAGGTTCTTTCTCCCTATGTGCATGGCCTTCCACTTCTTAGCATTGAACCCCATCTGCCATAAACCAGACCACCTCTCAAGTTTCACTATCTTTTCTTTTAGGTCTTGTGCCCCTTCATCTGTATCCACCTTCTCACAGAGCTTGGTGTCATCAATAAAGAAGCCGATTTTACCATCAATGCCATCTCAATGTCACAAATGAACACACTAAAGAACACCAAGCCAATCACTGACCCCTGTGGTACCCCAATGGTAACTTTCCTCATACTTGTGAGCTCCCCTTCATCACAACATGTTGGGTCCTACCACTGAGCCAATTCATCACTCACTTTGTTAGTTTGCTTCCCACCCTTAGATCCTTCAACTTCCTTATCAACCCCTATGGGGCACTAAGAAAAGGGCCTTCCCAAAACCCAAGTATAGAATGCAAACTGCTCGGCCCATATCTCCCACCTTTGTGACCCTGTCAAAGAAGCTGTTCATTCCATTGTGCTGAATGATATCCTGCAATGATAATTCAGTGACCCTTGAGCCCTCACATTTTTACATGCTCTAACTGGAAAGGTCAACCATTTACAATATGCATTCATTTCACAGACAGAAAGTTTAAAGTATTTTTTAAATACTGTGTTATTAAAGTAAACAGATTTAATTAGGGCTAGAAATAATATGATCTCAGGAAAATATAAGGACTTTGATTTGCTTATCCATGCCCCGTCATTTGTTTTATCCTCACCCTCAAAGCCTTCCCCATGTCATCCATCCCTCCATTCCTTATGACTGTTCCTGCTGACCCCTACACTGGTACCCTTGTCACCAAAGAAAGAAGCTTGTTCCAACATCTGGAGAGATTGGCAAGGGTGCTGGGCCAGAGCACCGTGGTTTGGGTAGCACTAGAGGTGAACAGGTCATTATCATCAGCTCACAGACATTTCCCCTTTTCTCCATGCCCTCCCTCTACCCACCACCCCCACAGGGATGCACATGTAATTTTCTTAAGAAGGGTGTCAGCATGTGATCACTACACCATCACATGTACCTCTACTAGGCCACTGCCTGGAGTCACTATAGGAGTGGTGGGCTAAAACTCATCCCTCTGGGAAGTAAACACCCATAAGGGTATGCCTTCACCCTCCCTGATGGCAATCACAAATTATCCCAAGTCCAGGACAGGAACCCATATCACCAATGTGCCAGGCAGACACTTCACCACTATGTAACACACAGCCAGACAATATATGTAAGAACTTTACTGAGCATTCACAAAAATTTCAGCTTCATTGAAGTACCCTAAAGTATCAGAATCTCATTATGAAACATAAGTTTACATTTCAATTTTAGTTATATATTCTGCCATCTGGTACATGTACAAGCACCAGGCCTAGGATTTAGACAGAAACAGTTGTTAAACTACAAATGCACCCAAGGTTTCTGGTTACATTTGACACAGTTTGTTCATATACCAATGCAACAATAGTAATTGCTCATTTCAGTTTAAAGTAAACCAAAATTAAGTACTTTGAACATTTTATGTTTAATTAACAGCCTTTCCATACCTTTACTACTCCACCGAGCTGTCTTTCATTTTTAGTTGTTTTTAAAAAGTAGAAGACAAATAGATGCAAAGTAAAACAGACATAAGGATAAAAGGTAACAGGGCTATTTGTAACCAGGGATACAGTCAGGGATTTTAATTTTATGCACTACCTATTCAGAATCTGCCTGTGGTCATGCATTACCATGTACTTTGAAGACTCATAGGAAAACAGCTTAAGGTTTAAAAAAAATCAGATTATTAAAGACAGACTATTTGGCATTTTTTAAAATGAATACAAAATGCAGCAAAAAATGTTTATCTTTAAAACTTTATAATTTTATGTTCTGTATTCCTTATACAATGTGGCATCTCAGATTCATTGAGGACCCAGGGTAACAGAAGAGGAATGGCTAATTTTCATTTATTTGTTAAATTATTTTTAATAGCAAATTTCCATAGTCCCTAACCAGTAATCACATTTAAGTATAGCTTTAACATGGTGTCCTTCACAAAAAACCTTTTTCACAATCAGGACAGTGTAGATTAAAAAGACATATGGCTTATGGCAGGTACTTACTGTATAAAAACTATGCAAATGAATGCCTTCAGTTTGCCTGCCTGCACCCTTGTTTGTGAAGGGAATAAATAACTGTTTTTTTCAATTACTCACCTTGGCTAAATCCATCTTTTCTTACATTATACTGGAAGGATCAGTCCATTTGAATAAGTGAATCCAGATATTAATAATTAACAGGGGATGGAAGCTGGGTTATTACCATCAAGAAAAGCCATTGTTGAAAAATGTCTGCCATAGGCACCTCTTATGAGATTGATTAGCACCATAAGCAATTTGCAGCAAGGTAGGTCACCAGAAGGGGAATGATTAACAATAATCTTTTACAGTGAAAATGTGCTACAGGCTCAGCAATGGATGGATAGTCAGTTTATTCTACAACAAACTGAAAAAGAATCCCACTGCACTCTGCAGAGGTCTGCATAACTTTGCCTGTGAGGACATTACAGTGCAGCATGCTCACAATACATTACTTTCTTACATGTAAAAACATAATTCTTGAATGAACTAACCTTTTATCCTCATTTATTGCCCACTCTCACATCCATATGTGCTATTAGTTCCCATTAGTATTCATGGCCGATACCAGAATTGGCTACAATGGGGCAAGTATAACGAAGTATAATACACACACACACACACACTCACACACTGTCACACACTCTCTCATGCACACATTCTTTTTCTATCAAAGAGATTAATTTGCTACCACTGCAGTTATAATTCTGAAGCCAATCAGTGATTCCATGAATCAAACTGCAGTCATTCACTGCAGTAGACTCTGAAGATACAGTTCTGTAGCTGACTTGCTCATTGAGCTATGATAACAGCGACAAAACTGCTTTCTGCATTGTGAATTTTTCCTTTAGGTCCTGTGAGTGGTGAGATTCTTTAAATTGCACATTTGTGCATATTTTATGTCAAGATTACATTGGGTTCTGTATGTACAGTAAGTGCTTTTCCTCAGCGTTCATAAATGTTTATAGTATGTACATCTGGAACAGCACCACTACATACAAAAAAATCCCTCAACCTTAAAATACAGTAGTTATTCTAGTTGAAAGTTGAAGAATCTTAACAATAGGCTACGCATATTATTTTATGCATTTTTTTAAAGTCCATTTTTGCCTAGGGTGTCCAGATCATCGTTCAGTCAGCATTAGGTGCCCAGAGCTTCCGGGAATGTACACTATACAAATAAAATTTACCTTGCCTTGCCTTAACAAAATAGCAGCACCATTTGTGTCTTACTTTAAGGCAGATCAGGGGACTTTTTAGAGCTGGTGAAGAAGGTTTTTGCTCCCCTACCCCAAGAAACAGTTAGCCCCTTAGGCTCTGCTGAAGGGGAGATATTTGTTCAATTCTTCTATTTAAACTCCATAGGTTTGCAACCCCAGAAGTGTGTGACCCCCCAGGAGCATATGGACCATAGGTGCAGGAGGATGGCATATGTTCTTGGGCATATGTAGACTATCTGCAGGTAAGTCCACAGTTCTATAGGAGATTCTGAAGCAACAAAGACTGTATAACTGCAGCTGATAAGCTTGCTAGTGCTTGAAGGCCTTGCTTAAGTCCCATGCTAAGGTGCAGCAGACTGTATCTAACATGTAGTGTTATTGACTATTGCTAAAACTGTGAAATCCTAGCTTCAACCTATATTGGGTAAAGCTGTAAAACAAGTACATAGACAGTTAGGCTATGCTTCTGGTGGGGTATTATTCATTACTGCTAATACCGTTAATATTAGCTTCTACTGCATCTTTATAGTGTAAGCTAATAAGACAGACAGCCAGATGTTCACAAATTAACTCAGGCAGTTTATAAGCACTTAGCAGGCTAGAATGGAGTGTAAGGGGAGAGGGGAGATTATCAGGTATGGGGACTGAGGGGCACTCATCTCCATGGAAACACTCTGGAGGAGGAGACATTGCCCAATATGTAGGACCTTGTGAGAGCTCCATGCTCAGTTGGCAGCAGCAAGGGAAGAAATATCCCAGCAACAACTCCAACAAAGCTGGTACCCCCACACACCTCCACTACTCCATAGGCCCACTGGCTTGGTAGGATGGAGATTGGTAGGGAAGGAGGAAGATACTGGGTGGCAGAGGCAGCCACACACCACTCAGCCATACCTAAGAGATACAGATGGCAAATTACTTTCACATCTGGAAGAGGCACAGCTGTCTGACTCTAATGAGAGTGACATTGGGTCAGCTGAGGAGAAAGACATGGTGACACCCGGGGGCCAGAGCGGATGGAAGTTAGTAAGGAGTATTCTAGCAATAAGAGCACTTTATGGTTAGAGGTGTAGAGAGGGAGGTAGGCAGCGTGGTATAGAGGATGGGGTGGTCAGATGCCTACCTGGAACATCAGCCATCTAAGATTGGAGGAGGATAGGGAGGATAGCTGAGGAGGAGAAGGAGTAGGGACTGCTGGTACACCTTGGTAAAAGTGAGCTGGTGAACCAGCCTGTGAGACACTGAAGTGGGACTTTCAGAGGCTGGCGATCAGAATGAAGAATCCCTCAGCTTCATTGTTCTTTTTGGAGGGTCTCCCTATCTGGGGAAGGGAGAAGGGGAGGAGAGAATGAGGAAGGAGAAGTTCAAAGAGTTCAATGGCTGATTAACAGGTTGGTGTCAGAAACAGGGGTACCACTTTATAAGGTACTGGGGTGGCTTCTGGGACATTAGGCTCTTCAGAGATGATGACTCACTTGAGAAGAGAGGTGATTAGTGCATTAGGACAGAAGTTTGATATGTAGTAGTAGTAGCTTTTGTTTATGTTTGGCACCCTTCTGTGGTGGCATAGGGCACCATTACAATAGAGTGCAGAGTAGAAAACATAAATATCATAAATAACAAGAATAATCAAAAACAGAAACCAGCATTAAATACATAAGTATGTAAATAAATTCCCTCATTGACTTTAGCAGCATAAAAAGCAGACTAGACGATAACTAACTAACTAACTGGGATGTCTAGTCAGCAGAAAAGGACGATTTTTCCTCAGTCACCTACATAAACAGGAAGGTCAGATGGTCTCTCTTAAAGGCGTCCACTGAGGGTGCCTTCCTTAGTGCCCCGGGAAATGAGTTCTATGAAGACTTGGCTGGCTAACTCAAAGGCCTGGTCTCCCAAGGTTTTAAACCTAGCCCTGAGTACCACAAGAAGGCCATTATTAGTGGAGCAGAGAGGGCACGAGGACATATAAGGGTTCAGAGTGTCAACCAGACTGTCTGAGCCCAAAATGGGTAGGGACTTTGTAAATTAGCAATTCAACTTTAAAGGAGATACACCACTTTACTGGCAGCCAGTGCAGCTCACTCAGCTCTAGGGAGATATGACATGACCTTGAAAGGCCGCTCATTAGCCTTGCAGCTGTGTTCTGCACCACATGTAGGTGCTACAGCATATCTCCACTGACCTCAAGGTACTAAGCATTGCAGCAGTGAAAACCTCAAAGTCACAAATGCATGTCCTAGCATGGCTAGGTTTCCAGGGGTGGATAAGCGATTTAATCTGGCTGATGTTCCTTAGATGATAATAATCATTTGGGACTAATGCGAATAGCTGAGCCTCAAATGTCAGCCCCTCATCCAGAATAACCACCAGATTTTTTACCCTCGTGGCAGCCAAAAACCCAGAGGAACCAAGCCAATGCTCCATCTTCCTCTCTGCAGCCACCATTTCCCCCCCTTCAATGATGCTCGATCACCAGTATTTCAGTCTCATCCAGACTGAGTATCAACCAGCTTGACGACATCCATTTCTGGACCTGGGCGAGGTGTCAATTCAGCATATCAACCACATCTGGCATCCTTGGTACAAATGACAGGCAGAGCTGGGTGTTATCTGCCTAATAGTAAAACCCACATTCATGCTGTCTAATTATCCTCCTCCAGGGCAGCATGTACACCGTGAACAACATGGGTGAAAGGACTGAACCCTGGGGTATGCCACAGTGCAGTGCCACTGGGGGTGAAGAGAAACTTCCCAATGCAATGCTTTGTGTCCTGCCACTGTGATAGCACTCAGACCAGCAGATGACTTTTCTGGTGAGTCCCACATACTCCCAGATCCAGTCCAGTAACTACCTATGGTCCACAGTGTCAGAAGCTGAGGAGAGATAGAAGAGATTGAGAATTGGTTGATCTCCTCTATCTCTCACCCTTAACATGTCATTATGTACCCTGATCAGTACAGTCTCTATGCTATAACTGGACCTAAAACCTGCCTTGATAGGATCATTGATGTCAAATGTAGTAAAGCGTGCCTCAAGCTGCAAAACATCTACCTTCTTCATAACCTTACCCAAAGAAGGCAGGTTAGAGAGTGGTCAGTAATTCATCAGGACGTTCAGGTCCAAATGTTTTTTTTTCAGATGGGGCTTCACCAGTGCATCTTTCAATGTGGCTGGGAAGATCCTTTTGATAAGGAGCACTGGACAATCTCAGTGAACCAGCTACCTGACACAACTCACTAGTAGTCGAGTCATACCTGGAGACAGTTCACAAAATGCTGGCCTCATCTTAGGGAGTACCCCACTAACCTCTTCTACTGTCACTGGTTTAAACTCTCTCTATGACCACTGAATGCATCTGAGACATGCCTGTGTGATTCTGCTGGGCTGCGATGGCCCACTTGGTGAGATTCCAGCTTTAATAAAGGATACCCTGTCTGAAAAGAATCTAGCAAAGACCATGTATTTAAAGGGTTGAAAAAGCTCTCATGAGCTGCAGACAGGCTAAATGGAGAAGCAAGTCCATAGTCTGAAAGAGCTGAGTTGATCAATTCCTCCCAGCAGCAATCTCCTTATACAGAAACTCATCCTTCTTTTGGGTGAAAGCATTTTGATTATCACCATAGTGAATAATCAAAGCCAGTCTGTCCTCCAGGTCCCTGGATATCCTCCAACAATGCCCCAGCCTCTATTACTTTGATTCCAACTCTCTTAGCTCGTCATCATACCACAACGAACCAAAGCATGAAACCATCAGGTGTGTGCAACTTCCATGATTCCAGAAAAAGGAAAAACCTGTGCTCTGTATATAAAGCAGTGCTTCATCTACGTGAGTCAAGGTCAGGACTTCACACAATAAATAATGAGCTACCTTTGTGTTTAACACAAAAGGAAAAGAAGAGCATCAGGTATAGGTCTAGGTACCAAACAATAATAACAGCACTCTAGATTTCAAAATCAACAAATGGATTTATTATGCAAGCAAACAGTGCAAACACACAGTGCAAATACCAACATATTTTACAGGTCTACCCTATTCCAACTGCCAGCCACCATTAATCCCAATGCTTTGCCATAAGGCTTCCTCAGGGAGCTTGGTTACAATACGCCAACGCTATATTTATATCATAGAAAGTGCATGTGCAAACCATAAAATCAATCACTAAAATGCTTAAAATCTCCACATTATAAAAAGGTTATCAGAAATGCTGCAATCTGATTGGCTGTTAGGATTCCAACAGCCTTACATTAACCCATGTTACACTGTCATGTACAGCCTGATCACAATGGCAAATGGATTCTTTCAGTCAGCATTCCATCCTCTAGCACTGCTGAATGACTGGAATAATGTATTCTGATTTTGAACCACCATTCTTCTTCTAATGTAACAGAATGTCACTCAATTCACATCCCTCTCATAGGAAACCCAGCACTTACTAGCTTTTCTCCTCCATTCTTGTTATTCTCCATCCTTTCCCATCCTTCCTAGCACACTAATGATGTTTCTTCCCCTCCTTGTTATTTTCTTGAAGGTACTAGCCTCCATTTAGTAGAGCTAGCCTTGAATTATCATCTCTTCTCTCCTATGAGACCTCATTACGAACTGTAACTGTGTGACCCTATGTTAAACTTATGTTGATCTATATCAACCTGTAGCTGTATTATGCTGTTGCTTCTGAGCTTCTGCAACTGAGACTATGTATTGTATTGCTTTTTGTTCAGGACCACTTTGAAAATGAGCTTGCTCAATGTTGTTGTTGCCTGGTTAAATAAAGTTTGATTGATTGATTCTTAAACTGTTGGTGGAAGAATTATTTTATTAAAAATCTCCATCTAAATGAAGAAAACATTCAAAAAGTATTGTTTTAACACCATTTTTTTGAAATAATTTTTATAAGAGCAATAAGGCATCCTCAGGAGTTAGGTTAGCAGTCAGTCAATCACATCCTGGGGGCAATATGGCACTTCGGCTGCACCTTGCATTTACACTAAATTGGTGATTAATAGACTGTTAATCTAACTCCGGTCATGCCTTATTGCTTAATTAAATTTCACTCAATGGCAATTAAATAAATAACAGTCAATGTATCTAACTACACAATTTGATAAAACCTAATTCTACCTTCAATTAGCCCTTTAAACCATACATTTGGTTCATTTAACTCTTACACACAAACTTGTGCTGTATAATTTTTTTTTTACTTTTTTGGCATTTATAATGTACTTCTTACATGTTACTAAATTGGAATACATTCTTTGAACATCAAACACTTAAATACATTCATTGAATGTTATTTATTTAATTACCATTGAGTGGGATTTAATGTGAAGACTTTAATAATTTTGGTGATTGATTTTATGGTTTGCACGTGCACTTTCTATGATATAAATATAGCTTTGGGGTTATTATAACCTTGCCCTCTGAGGAAGCCTTATGGTGAAGCGCAAGGGTTAATGGTGGCTGGCAGTTGGACCATAGGTAGGTCTGTAAAATATGTTGGTATTTGCACTGTATATTTGCACTGTTTGCTTGCATAATAAACCCATTTGTTCGGTTTTGAAATCTAGAGTGCTGTTATTAAATTTTTGGTACCCATACCTACACATGATGCTCACCTTTTCATTTTGTGTTCGACACAAAGGTAGCCAAAGGTGTATGCAACTTGGCACCATGAGATTGAAAGTCACCCCAATTGCCCTGTTATAGGTCACCACAGCTTCCTCCTGTCTCATAGCACACACTGTCATCGTATTTGAAGTGTCCAGCACTACCAAGAGTCCCACTGGTTGTAGTCCATGGAAACAGTGGTACTGGGCCATCTCCACAAAGGGTGTACAACAAGAGGGGGCCCTGAAAGAGAACCTGATAATGCAGTAAGCCCCAGAGAGAATAAAAAGTCCAAGGCATGGTCATGTTGGTGGGTCACAGAAGTAACAACTTGTGCAAGGCCAGGGACTCCATACCCCAAAAGAAATCTTAACAAAAATGCAAGAGATTGTAATCAATTCAAGCATTAAAATAACCCAGAATAAGCCACCACTGTGGCTCTAACACTCTGTTGGTGATGAAGTCCATGATTTCTTTCAGAAAATCTCCTTCTCACCCCCAGAAGCTTGAACATGTGTAGGATTCTGCAACCTGCACCTTGATCTCCACACATAGCCACACATTCAAATAATGAGGTATTCCCTACTGGTTGCTCCACCAGTTTCAACTCACATCAAAAAACACATGGCCACACCCCCTGGGATCATTTCTCCAGAAGTGCATCACAGAGAACCCAGCTGGAGTGCCTGATTCCAATACCTCACCAGTGTCATCACTAAGCCAGGTCTCCGTTATGCAAGCCAAATAAACAGAGGAATCAAAAATAAAATCTTCTTTTATAAGTGGTCTTATTCCTCATTGATCCAGCACTGCCGAGCACTGCCCAAAGAGGATGAGAAGAGGTGGCAGGCCCCTCAGCTATCTGCCTGCTCAGTCTGGTGAGATCCCTGGGTATGGGAACTAAACTTGACTGGCCTCTCTCAAGTTCCCATTTCACTCCAAGGTGCCTCGTAATCCTCCCGGTCTTAATGGCACCCTCCTCATCAGCTCTCTCCATGTCACTCCCTACACCTGCATACCTCCTCCAGATCCCCACCTCACTGCACCAACAAAATGCTGCATGAGGGGCATGGAAGGGGAGCAGATCACAGAGATGAGATGGGGAGTAGCTGATCCTAGAGGCCTGCTGCTGCATACATATCCACTGAAATTACTACCAAAAATAGCTACTAACTCAGCATAAAACCACCCAACCCCCCAAATACACACACACACACACCACTTATCCTACAACAGACTCCTACCATCCATGTATCTGCATAAACTAACATAAACAAATATAATTTCAATCACCCACTACACACAACACACCATAACTACACACACCACTCCCCAGTCACTCCAACAAAAGTATTACACACAGCAATGAAAATAAGCAGATATAAATGTGGTGTATAGAACACTGTTATGAGAAATTCAAATCCAGATAGCAAAGTCTAGCACTTAACAATAAGGTCCTACATAGCACTTGGTAGTACAATCAGTTCCTAGAGCTACAGTATAAAGCTTCTGAATAGTCTCTGAAATACAGCTACAATGTCTGAACACAAACAGTCTTTGGTACACAGATGAAACAGCTATAGCACCCAAGAAACAGTTTCTGATATGCAGATGCAACCAGATTACTGTGATGCTGTCCCTTCAGCTCTCACTCAAAGAGCTCTATAGAACCAAGTAGTAAACTCCAAAATCATACTCCCTGCCACAGACAGGATCCCAGATCTCCCTGTAAAGCTCTGCAACTCAAGTAGAAAAGGGAGCAGGTACAGTATAGACAACTTCACTGTAAGAGTATATAGAAGAGTTACAGCTTACAGACTTGATAGTGTGATTCTCACAGCCCAGAGAGACAAACTGCCAGCCTCCCTGCAACTCTACAGTTGACTCCTCTGCTTCAGGAACCACAGAGTGACCTCTTCCTTGGCAGCTTTAAGCCTCCTCACTCCAGTCAGAACTCCCACAGCCAAAGCTTCCCAGTTTATAGACCCCACTCCACAATTCACTAGATAAATTCTGGACAGCTGGACTGTTCTCACTGACCACACAGACTAGATTCTGTTTCTGTCACTGCATTATCATAGTGTGATATCCCCATACTCAGCTTCTCCCACAGAGTGGGAACACAGACTGGCCACACACTCTGGAAGGCATTGGTTATCAGACACTGGCAAAATCTTTGGGTTCAAGAGAGATTGCAAATGTCAAAGCAGGATGACCTGCCCAGTCCAACAAACAAAAAACTGGAACACTTTAAAACTGTAACAGGCACCACTAATGCAAATATGGACAACAGTCTTCATGGGACACCACAATCCTAACTATAAACAAAAAAAAAAGTCTATCTTCTATTTCTACATTTTAAAACATTAACTAAGTCAAAAGAGTTGCCCTACTACTAACACTAACTAAAGAAGGTGATTACAGTGTTTAATCCTTTTTCAAACCCTCAGAACAGGATATTTTATCTAAACTATTGAGCTCAACTACTGGAGCTCAAGATGACCTCTGCAATGACAGACAGTTAAGCTAACTGTAAAGGTGGTCAGAGTTGGGAATTTCACAGGTGAGATAGGTAAAGTGCTAGGACTTCCCAAGGGAGGGGCCAAAGAGTACAAGAAGTAGTAGCAGAGGGGAATGAGTTCAGGGAACCAGGGAGTGTAGGCCAAATAGTCCAGCATACAAAGGAAAAACATAAGACACTTAGGATATCAGGGAATTGTGTTGGGGGAAGTAATTCAAGAACTAAGAGGTATGAGAGGGTAAGTTGGAGGGTGGTGTTCCTCAATGCCAGGAGTCTAGGTAATAAAGTTAGCAAACTCTAGGCACTTGTGGCAGACTCTAAGATGGATCTAGTAGTCATTTCAGAAACTTGGGCTAGCGAGAACAACAACTTGGACCTGGAAATCCATGGATACACCTTATATAGGTGTGATAGAGGCATAGGGAGAGGAATAGAGTATGCATCCACTAGAGGAAAAGAGGAGGTAGAATCACTGTGGGTAATTTTCACAGAGCCATCAGGAAGGAAACTTTGCTTGTGAGTGGTTTACAGGCCACCAGGGGAGGGAAAGGAAAGAGATATGGAAATATGAACAGAAGTAGAAAAGGGGCAGCAAAAGGGGAGGTTGTAGTAGTAGGGACTCTCCATCTGCAAGACATCAATTGGACCATTTCAGTAGCCAAGAGCACCAGAAGCCAGGTCCTACTGAATACTTTGCAAGACAGCATGCTGGTGCAGCAGGTCAGGGAACCCATCAGACAATCAACCATTCTTGACATGGTACTCACCAACTTGGAACGAGTAGATGGAGTGTTGGTTCACTGGGGTCCAGTGACCACAATACTAAATGGTTTGAGTTGGTCCTGGGCACTGGTAGGCTTTTATCTAAGGCTGAGATGCTAGACTCCAGAAGGCTAGATTTCAACCAAATGAGGGAACTAGTCTTGAGCAGGTTAGCTGGGGTAGACAGCATCGGGAGAGTAGAAGAAAGATGGGGGTGGGCCATCATAGAAGGACCTTTGTCAAGGTAACAAAAGCATGGATGACAACCGGTAAGTATAGAAGACCAATGTGGTTCTCTGAAAAGATCATGGTGGCAGTGAGTGCCAAAAAGAAAGTTTTTATAAGGTACACAGAAAAACCGGGGGAGTAGGTATGGGATGAGCATCAGGAAAAAGTTGGCAGCCCAAGCAAGCAGTCAAGATCACAAAGGTAGACACAGAACTGCATATTGCAGAGGGGGTCTTGGGGGAGGAAAAACTGTTTTTTAGATTTACTGTATAAGGAAAAAAATAAAGACGAGAGGGGGGATTATCAGGCTAAGGGGGAGGGTAATAGAGGAAGATGGGCACAAAGCAGCCATGCTGAAGGATTACTTCTGCTCACTATTCACTGAGGAGAATAGTGGACCCTTGCCAGAGAGTGGCACACATGTAGCTGACAGAGGGATCCTGGAAATGAGGCTGCCGAGGTACACCAGCAAAGGAGTCAGAAAAGGGTTTGCTGCCTTGAATGTAAACAAGGCCTCCAAGTGTACACGGGAAATTGCATTGGTGTTAGCCTAACACCTAGTGGGATTATTGAATAGTTTTTTGCAGCAACTGGTTGTTTCCCAAGAACTGGAGGATGGTGGATGTACTTCTACTATATGAGGAATGGGACAACAAGCAGCCGGGAAACTATAGGCCCATCTGCCTTACCTCTGTGGTAGGGAAACTGATGGAGATACTAGTCAAAGAGAATCTAGTGGAATACCCGGAGAACAATGGGCGTCAGGATGGTAAGCTGAATTGGTTCATGACAGAAAGTTCTTGTTAGATGAAAATGATAGTATTCTTTGACTGGGTAACCAGGGTAGTTAACAAGCGGCATGCTGTGGATTTACTATACTTCAAATTCAACAAGGCATCTGACTTGGTGCCACACTGAAGGCTATGGAACAATATGGGGGATCTGGGGTACAGATACAGAAATAATAATGTGGGTATAGAGTTTGTTGGAGGGGAAGCAGTGGAAAATTGTGATGAAAGGGGTCAGACTAGTGGAATGTCACCAGCAGAGTACCACAAGGATCTATCCTGGTCCCAGTCCCCTTCAATATGTTCATCTGCGACATAGGACAGGGATTCCAAGGCTGGTTGAGTTTATTTGTAGATGACTCTAAACTCTGTGGGGGAGTTGACAACATGGAGGGGATAAGGGAATTTGCAGACAGCCCTGCAAAGTCTGGAAATTGGCCCAAAGTCTAGCAACTGCCAAGAATTATGAAGTGATGCACTTACAGAACAAAAACCCCAGAACATACTGTAGTATTAGATAAGAAGGGTTCAGCTGGACACAGTACCAGAAGAAAAGGACTTAGGAGTCATTATCATTAACTCCCTTAACTCATTCAGGCCTAGAGACGTTTGTAGGTGGCGTCTGAAAGCATAGCCACTCAGGACAATAACGCCTGTAGACGTACTCAACTGACTTTCACTCAGGCCTAGAAACGTCTGAGGAAGTCAACAGTTTTTACCTATTAATCAAACCGAATTGCTTAGAATTGAATGCATAGCACCATTAGAAAGGTAATTTTGCTCTGAACAATTTTGCTGCAGATACTTTGTGTCTATCATGTATACTTTAGGAGTTATTCATATTTGTTTAAGGTATGGTGTACATGGCTAACATTTGTCTCTCAAGCCTCACCTAAGCACCTTGAATAAATCTGAAAAAAAAACCAGTTGTTTGGTATTTCAGCTACTATAAAATAAAAACTACATTGATTACAATTAATTGCATAGCACCATTAGAAAGGTTATTTTGTGCTGAACAATTTTGCCACTGATACTTTGTGTCTACCACATATACTTTAGGAGTTATTTGCATTTGTTTAAGGTATGGTGTGCATGGCTGACATTTGTCTCTCATGCGCCACCTAAGCACCTTGAAAAATTCAGAAAAAAATCAGTTGTTTGGTATTTCAGCTAGTATAAAATAAAAACTAAATTGATTACAGCTGATTGCATAGCACTACTGGAAATGTAACGTTGTGCTGAACAACTTTGCCACTCATACTTTGTGTGTGCCACTTATGGTTCAACAGGTAGTCACATTTGTTTGTGGCATGCTGATTATGGCTTGATTTTGCTTAGAAAGGCCCAGGATGCAGTGCTAAGAGTATACAGGGCACAAGTGGTGGAAGTCTCAAAGAGCTCTTGTGGTGTGAATGAGTTAAAAAAAACAGCCAGTACAACAAGGCTTAAGCAAAGACTAACAGCATGCTAGGGTGCATTGAGAGGGTATTCAACAGTAGGATGTAGGATGTGCTGTTACCTCTGTATAAGCCACTGGTAAGGCCACACCTGGAGTACTGTGTCCTGTTCTGGAGTTCACACCTAAAAAAACACAGGGGGAGGCTAGCAACAGTACAATACAGGGTGAATAAAATTATTCAGGGCCAGGAAGCCAGATCGAATAAGGATCAGCTAAAGGTGCTGAACATGTATTCACATGAAAACGGACAAGGGATGGGGGATATGATTGAGACCTTCCAGTTCCTAAAAGGAATAAACAAGGTGAACTGTGAAGAGCTGTTTATCATGACAGAGAAGCTAGAACATGGCGTCACAAGTGGAAGTTAGTGGAAGGAGGTTTAAGAAGGATGTGAGGAACAATGTTTTTACATTAAGAGTAGTTAAGCCTGGGAATGGTCTGCAGGCAGAGGTAATTGGTGCCAGAACCACAAATGGCTTAAAACACATCTAGAACAGAGTTACGGGTATAGTAGTTACTCAGCAGGATGAAGGAAGTGGAAACAGAGAACAAAAGGGGGATAGGGTAAGTGTAGACCAGCAGAGACAAAGGGCCCTGGATTTGATAGGATAATATGGGCAGACTAGACGGACCATCAGTGTTTTTTTGCCATCATTGTATACATTTCTATGTTTCTATACATCTTCTTATAATCAGCTGAATGGCAGTATCACTTTTGGCTCTCATAATGTTTCTGTAAACCTCCACAGGCTTTCCTTCCCTGTAGTGGGGCACAGGTAGTCTCTAGCTCAGTGAATATGAAACATATCTGGTGAGTAAAGGGTGGCACACCCCTGACACAGAGCTTGATGTCACCCTGGCAAACATTTGCAATACCCTAAACAGTTCTCTTTTTCCATTTTGACTCTTTTCCTCCCCACCCCTTACCTGATGGAGCCCACACCATTGCCAGCCATCCAACTCTGAATATATCAATGACAAAAAAAATGTCTTTAGGCATCAGTTAGGGCTGAAGCACAAAGTCAGAAATGGTGGGAAACATGGCATTATAGTAAAATGTTCCTTGGATCTTGTTGATTGTGTGGTGTGATATTTCTCATGGTTTGAGCGATAAATTCCTTGAAGCAGCATTGAGTTACACTAACATTGACACTGCTCTTCAAGGAAAAGAAATGAACTCACATGCCAGTGTTTTGAGAGAGGGTGCCAAAGTTAAGATAACACCAATGCTGATTCAAATAATATTTTAAATCCTGAGGAACACCACATCACACAATGAAGAAGATTCAAAGGACTTTTTACCCTAATCTCAAATTTTCCTTTTGTGGCATTCTGTTTCAATCCTAACTGATGCCCAAATGTAGTTTTTCCAATTAATTTCTATCCATTTTAAAATGATTTCATAATACAAATACTGTACAGAATAATTTGTACTGACAATGCTGACCTTTGGCTAACATAATAATTTCTTTGCAGTGTTAAACAGTCCCTGGAGTCGAATACCATTCTCTGCCTTCATCCCATTCCATGCCAAGCATCCCATGGTATCCAGTGCCACCCCCTCTCTTGTCCCATTCCTATATCATGAAATTCATGGCATCCAGCAACTTCCCCATCCCACACCATGCCAAGCAGCTTCTGGCATCCAATGGCACCATTTTCTAACCACCTGACTAATTCCAAACAGGTTTGTCACTGCATGGTATTGCCCATCCCTACCCAACCCCAACCCAAGAGTCACTATCATTGAGTGGCATCCTTCTCCCTCACCTTTATGTTAACCAATATGTTCCTGGCATTCAATGGTAGACCCCTCTCTCTACCACAAGCCAAGCAGTCCATGGCATCCAGTGGCACCATCTCTCTCTCCTTTTCTCATTACAGGTTGTATTTGGTATCCAGAACCACCCTTCTTCCTCACTCTTCCCCAAGCCAATCCATCCCTGGCATCTGGTAGTACCACATCTCTCACCCTTTCTCTGGAATGGTTAGTCCCTAGTGTTGAGAGATGCCCACTCACACACCTACCCCACCCAAAATTATTCGCTCTCAGATGGCAGCCAACACAATCACTCAGCTTACCTCTGTGGCAGGCCACAATCTGGACTGCTACTACGATTTAGTAAATACATGCTTACTGTATTTAAAAAATTATATAGTATATGGGTACAGACTATTGTGAATCTAATTAAGTGAATTCCCAGATTTGTTGTACCCAGGTAGTAATGTCATACTGTTGTTGTACCATCTTGAGTACATCACTACTAGGGTAACACAATGAAGAACAACCACACACTCCACATTCCCTTTCAGCATCACCAATCACTCATTGTTTTTTCTCTTGCAAGTTTCAGCTGTCAGTGGTAATGAGAACAAACTCTGGTTAGAGCCAATAAGGCTTCGCAGATCAGCAAGAGGGATTACAGGAATACTCAGTGCTCTAGCTGCACTGGAGGCTGCTGTACCCAAGATGACAGTAGTATTAGAACTGCACATGCGTGATACGCATGCACGTGCAGTTTGAATCAGTGGCCATCTTAGGCACAACAGTCATCACCTCCGCAGTTACGGAAGAAAATGTTGTGCCCCATGAAGTGGGTGTGTTTATGCAGCCAGTGGAGGGAAAGGACCAAATAATAACAACCAGTGGAATTGTGCCAGAGCACTGTGGAAGCATGCCAGACAGCGGTCCGTTCACGTGCTTCCATAGTGCTACTCTACAAAATTGTAATAATACATCTGTGGAGCTCCACCCATGCAGCCATAAAAATGAACTATCAGTGATGGCTTCAGCAGTGTTTTCAAAACCTGAAACTTCAGTATTTTCACCATTTAATGACTGCTCCAGTTTTAAAAATGATATTTCTGGTGGTCATTTGAAACCACCCATCTTCACATCACTTGACATAATCGTCTCTTTAATTTAACAGTTGGGACTTTTCATTTAAATTAATTTCTTTTTAGCATATTGTTAATGTTTGTATCAAATATTGTTGCTGTAAGTATTAAAAATAACTTTGTCAGAACAGCGAGTGCTGCAGTCCATGCTGTGCGCTCTGCATTTTTGATTCAGATTGGCTAGCATGGGTGAGGGATCAAGGACATGGCATGTGTATGGGGCACAATTTCAGCAACCTAGTAAGTTAAAATAACAAAATACAACAATTTGTTAAACATTCATTGTTGTACAAAGGTGCCCATGTACTATATGACATTATAGATCAAGAGAGCACTCCTGACCAATCATAGCATTCCTTTTCCCTGTACGTGAGACCATCTTTTTCTGTCAAGAGCATCTCACGAGCATATGCCCTGGAAACAGGCACATTCTGGAAGAAATTTAAAAAAAAAATTACATGGATGGCTCGATCTACAGTATATCAATATATCCCCTGTCATGTGTAAGAGTGGTTTCACTTGTGTTCTGCTTGAGTCAGAACAGCTCAGCTTCGCTTGCTGTTCTCTCTTGGGCAGAACATGCATGAAATCACTTTTACACTGCAACAAGTGGCTCCATTGGACAAATTAATAGATAATGGATTGGCAGCAGTGAACAATGCTGAGTTTGCTTCTCCAGGTTGTCATGACAACCAGAGGCCTCTTGAGCTTCACTCTCAAAGTCTAATGGTTGTCATGACAACCTCTCGAAGCTAACACTGCATAGTAACTCACTGTTGCCCATTATCCTCTATATTGTTTTTGATAATGTCATTGAATTACAGTATTGCAAAACTTAATTTATAAAATACATACAGTGTAAGACTATTTAGCAAATTGCAGTTGCAATTTAAATGGAGACAGGCAGCCATGATGAGTGTAAGGGTTGTGCCAGCTGTCATCTGGGTGTGGGGAGCATTCATGCTCTGGTATTATTAATATACAGAACCACAGAAGATGAACTGCTGGTAGCCATCTTTTTTTGTTTGGTGGGTTTGGTGCACTAGAAAGCCACTGGCAACAGACTCATGGTGGCCACCATTTTATGAGAGAGATGGGCATTTAGGACACAGAATGGACTCTTAGTTGTCAAATTTCTTATGGGGGTATCAGGACACTACCACACCACAAGGAATGGGATATTGGTGGCTGCACATGATTTGTTGGGGGCACTGATAGAACCGATACCAGGCCTGGGCTTCTGGTGTCACCACCACATAGAGACTGAGGATATAGGGTGCTATGCATGATGCCAACACACCACGGAAAACTGGTACATTGACAACATTACTCATGAATGCCACATAGCATTGTCCACACAGCATTTATTAATGGGGTGCACAACAGTTAAGTGCCCTATCCCCCATCTGCACAGACAGCAATGGGTGGGTGGGGGGCATTCCAGGGTGTGCCAGCGCTAAGCAGCATTCACTACTGCTGGAAGTGCTGTCCACTGTGGTGCAGAGGAGGGTGCCTGTTATGCCAGGGGAGACCCTGTCATAATGGCACTATACACACAGCCTGTGGTACACATGACACTGCCCATGTCCAGCAGCAGCATGGACATCCCCACACACACCACAGGACACCTATCCCAGTCCCAGCCATATGGGACAGGCCCCCACAGGACAGTCACCCCACCCCAATCCCAAGTGGCAGGCAACCCTCCAATCACATCATTGCCCCAGCTCCTGCCTTCTGTAGGCACCTACTCAGCACACAGCCCTGCCCCTGACCCCAGCACTGCACAGAACCCCCCTTCCACACATTCATGCCTGACCCCCTGGGACATCTGTGTCCCCATCCCCAAGGTACACAACCCCCCCAATCTGGTGCCAAATGGGGAATGGCCAGGCACAGCACCCATCATCCAAGACCCTCATGCCAGGCACCCCTGCCCCACATTGGTGTACAGTGGTTCCTCCCACCCCACTGTGGCACTCACAACATACAAGACACCACCCTGATCCCCATAGCAGCCTACTGGTGCCATGACACAGGATGGCAGGTGGCACAGCTCACCTCACACCTCCATGGCCACTGGCCATCCAAGTGATGCTGGGAGCACAATCTGATCAGGTCACACTCCCAACATCACTTGGGTGGTCAGCAGCCATGGAGGTGTGAGGTGGGCTGTGCCACTGGCTGTCCTGTGTCATGGCACCAGTGGTCTGCTATGGGGTTGGGGGTGTTGTATGTTGTCAGTGCCACGGAGAAGGGGGGACCACTGTACACCAATGTGGGGTGGTGGTACCATGTATGGTGTGGACCATATGCATGTGGCTAGGGAAGAGGTGGAGCTGTGCAGGGGGAGGCATCACCACCATGCCTACCATGGCTGGTCCATTGGTGGGGGGATAAATGCATGTGGGCACAGGGGCTGCTGAGTGGTGGGGCAGAGGCTTGCAGCTGTCACCAGATGTGAATGGGGCACAGCTGCCTGTGTCTGTGTGTGGGGGAGGTCCCTGGCATCCAGGAGGGGGCTGTGTTGCTGCAGGTAGGGTTCTTCTTGCCAAGGGGCCAGTATCATGCTGCAGAGGCCACCAGACTATGGGGCATAACCATGCAGGTCCGAGTGCCTGTGGGAGTCAATCATGCACTTGGACCCACACCTCACTGCGTGAGTGATCTACTCCTGGTTCCAAGATGGGCATCCCATTGGATGCCTGTCTGGGACTGCAGTTCCACTCCAGCCACCCTGCAGAGTCCTGTATGCCATGGGGTGGAGCCATGGACAGATGGCCTCCGGTTGTGAATGCTGGCATGTGTGTACCTGTCCAAAGGTGTGGAGCTACGCAGACAGGTTACATGCCTCTGGTGTGTACTTTCTGCCCAATCATGTATAGCGCCCATTGATAGTAGATTGGAAGGATTCCCAGTGCCATTTTTATTTTCTATTATGAGAGGCATTTATGACTATGGGAATGGGCTTCTGCTGCTAATTTGTGGTTTCTTTTTTAGTTTTATTTTGTAAATGTATAGCTGTGGCAGTGGAGATTTCATGTACCTGTCATTGATAAGTGGGATTCTAGGTGTGCAATTATATATAATTAAAAACAATAGATTAACATGTATTGTGCATATGTGGCCAGAGGCACAGTATTCTATTTATAATTTTGTTACATGTTTTTGTTTCCCTATCTTCAAGCATGCCACCTTTGAGAAAGGAACTAAGAAATCTGAAAGTTTCAGGTTTTCAGATCCTTGCAATTGTTCTGTTATTGAAAAAAAAAACTGAAAATTGGTACATTTTACTACTTTGACTACCTAGCAACATTAACACTACTTACAAAATGTTTATAAAATGTGGTTGGTTTTAAGAATCTATCACATAGGGTGTTTATACCAGTTACTACGCCTCTAGGTAAAAGGTGGCTTGCAAATTTTCAGAGGCAAGTTCTTTTGTCACTGATCAACTGACCAAAGGCAAGTAAGGAGAGAGGGGGAAGAGGGAGAGGTGGGGTGTTGGAGAGGAGAGGGAGGGGAAAGCAAGGTAGTGACATCAGCAGAAGTGTTGTAAGGAGGGGAAATTGTGGGAAGGGTTGGGCTGGGAAGAGATGATTGACAAGGTGGGGGAAGTGAGGTAAGAGATTAAGGGAGATGGGACTGTCTAGCAGAATGAGGGAGAGCAGGGCATTGGGGCAATAATAGGAGGTGAGCAGAGGTTATCTTCCTCTTTGCTATCCAACATTTTGGTTCACACATCAGTCATGAGGCTTCATTTGGTGGCATTTGGTGAGGTGCAGGACAGAAATACAGGTAAGGTATTGGGGAGGTGGGCGTTTGTGGAGGAGAGCTAAAAGTTTATGTGGACCAGAGGTATCACCAAGTGGGAAAGAATTGAATGTAATGTATGTTAAGATTTTTGGTTAAGTGAATTATGGTGGGGCAGTCCTCATAGCAGGGAATGGGCACTGCCAGCAAGTGTCTAATTCCTTTCTTGAAGACTGCTAAGTAAAAATATATTATATATATATATATATATATATATATATATATATATATATATTATAGCAATAAAACTACATTTAATGCATCAGTCAGTTGTTGTTACACAGTGACAAAAGTGAGGAAATTTGTTGTTAGGGTAACTACCCCTTGCACCCCATGCCCTCTCTGCCCCACCAACAGGCATTAGAGTGTGCGTTGGGATCATCAGCCCTAGCTCTCACCCCATTCCATGTGTAAGGAAGATAAAGTGTTGCAATATAGGAGAATGGGGTGAGAGTTAGGCCCAGCAACCCCAATGCACACCTTGGTGTCTGTTGGTGGGGGCAGGGTGGGTGTGGGGGCAAGGGGTGGTAACCCTAACACCAAATTTCCTCATTTTTGTCACTGTGGAACAACCCTAACTGATGCATTAAATGGAATTTTTTGCCATGAATTTCCCTTCTTTTTGAACATGTGCAATATAGTGAATGGAATGTGGTGGTGGGAGTGCTCCCACCATCCTGCCCATGTCTGCATTACAGCCATGACAGTAACAGTAATGCTAACAGTAACAGTAACAGTGAGAGAAATACAAACACTAATGGTAAATGTTACAGCAACATAAATGTTAATGCAAATGCAAGTGGCAACTGTTATGGTAACACAAATGGAAATGCAAACACAAGTGGTAATGCAACTGTTATCGCAAACCCAAATGGTAATGGTAACAGTGACACAAATGAAAATGCACAACTCAACGGTTAATAGTAACGGTAATGTAATCGCAAATGCTAACAGTTATAGTAACAGTGACACAAATGTAAATAGAAACACAAATGGTAACAGAAATGCAAGTGCAAACTGTAACACAAACAGTGAGGGAAATGCAAACGTAAACACAAACAGAAATGGTAACAGCAAGCTGATGTGAGGCAAGAGTAGTGAAAAGTCTGTATCTTGCATCGTTTCTGAGATAATTGTAGAAAGGTGATGTGATCCAACAGTAGCGAGAACTCTATCTTGCTTTGTTTATGAGATAACGGCACAAAGGTAATGTGATCCAACAGTAGCGAAAAGTCAGTATCTCACTCCATTTCTGAGATAACAGCAAAAGTGATCTGAGCCAACAGTAGTGAAAAGTCTGTATCTCTTTCTTCACTTCCAAGATAACAGCACAAAGGTGATGTGAGTCAGCAGTAGCAAAAAGTCTGTATCTTGCTTTGTTTTTGAGATAATGACACAAAGGTGATCTGAGCCAACAGTAGTGGAAAGTCTGTATCTCGCTTTGTTTCCAAGATAACGGCATAAAGGCTGATGTGAACCAACAGTAGCAAAAAGTCTGTATCTTGCTTTGTTTCCAAGATAACGGCATAAAGGCTGCTGTGTACCACTAGGGCTACCAACGCAATAAATTTCAAGCCACTAGCACCATGCATAATGCTATGCACAAAACGTTACCTGAGCCACGCAGTATCTCCGCAGCTAATTATTTTCCCATGTAAACTGCATAATTCACATCTCCAGGACAGCCACTCAATACCCTCCAAATTTCATGTTAAAAGACCAAACCATTCAAGAGATATTCAATTTTAAAGTGCATGCACCTTTAAGAAGTCTTCCACCATAAAATGGCAGAACTCACAGCCGAAAATGTGCTAAAATGGCCAACCTGGGTATGAGGGGGTGCCAACTTCAAATGGCAATAACTCTGGAATGGAACAGCATTTGTTCACCAAACAAAAATTGGCATGTTCCTAGAACAAAGGACTTTCACCGTGCCATGTTTCAGACCAATAAACCACAGAGTGACTGTGCTATGCATCATGCAAACTAGTGCAAAAAAATTCAAACACTGTATTTTTTGCACTTCACTGTGCAAAAACTGTATGTACCAGTGAAATAGAAATTGGTAAATAAATAGATGTACCACTCCACTCCATGTATACCTAATCTTATCCAAATCTCTTCAACAGTTGCAGAGCATCACGAGTGTAAAACTGCGTATGAGTGCCTAAAAATACATTTTTGGCACTTTATTGTGCAAAAAACTTATGCAGATATCAAATGGAAATAAGTAAATCCACTGAAGTACCATAGTAGACCAAGTATTGCAAATGTCACACATATCCGTACAACAGTTGTAAAGTTATAATCACTCAAAGAATGTGACGTTAAAATGAAAACACAAACAGTAATGCCACTGGTGAAGCAAATGGAAATAATAATGAAAACGATAACAGAAACGGAAGCAGAAATGTAAATGCAAATGTTAATGAAAAAGCAAATGTTAATGATAACGGAAGCACAAATGCAAATGGTAATGCAAGCGGAAACTCAAACGCTAACAGTAATGGCGACATAAGCATAAACAGTAAGACAAACATTAACGGTGATGTACGTAAGTGCAAAAGGAAACGCAAACGGTAACAGTACCATAAATGCAAACGCTAATGGTAACACTAACAGTGATGCAAACGAAAACGCAAACACAAATGGTTATGTAAACGCAAGCACAAATGCAAATGTAAATGGTAAAGGTAACGTAAACAGAAACGATAAGGATTACAGTAACGGTGATGCAAACATTACTACAAATGGAAACAGCAATGGAAACCAAGTACAAATGCAAACAATAACAGTAATGCTAACAGTAACCATGATGTAAAAAGGAAATGGTAATACAAATGGAAATGGAAATGCAAGTGAAAACACAAACGCTAATGGTAACAGTGACGGAAACACAAATGCAAATGGTAATGTTAACGTAAACACAAACGCTAATGGTAATGCTAACAATGAAGCAAACGGTAATGCAAACCCAAATGGTGATGTAAAAGCAAGCGCAAACAGAAATGGTAACGGTAACGTAAACAAAAATACTAACGATAACAGTGACACAAATGGAAACGCAAACGGCAATGGAAACACAAGTACAAACACAAATGGTAATGGTAACGCTAACGGTGTACAAAGGAAAACAGTAACGCAAACAATAACATAAATGCAAGTGCAAATACAAATGCTAACTATAACAGTAATGGAAACAGAAATGCAAATGGTAATGCAAATGCAAACGGTTACAGTTACGCAAACGCCAACAGTAACAGTAACGCAAACGCAAATGATAAATAACAGGGTGATGCAAAAGGAAAGAGTAATGCAAACAGTAACGCAAATGCAAGCGCAAACGGTAACACACACACGTGATGCAAACGTTAATGGTAACACAAATGGTAATGGAAGCGCAAGCGGAAACATAAGCACTAACAATAGCAGTAACGCAAATGCACATGCTTTTTGTCCCAAAGAGGTGCACTCAGAAGAACAGTGAATAGAAATAATGTGGCCATAATAATGGCCCTCGTACCAGAAAATGATCACTTGGAATACTAAATTGCTTATATCTCAGGAACCGTATGACGTAGAAAAAAAATTTAAATCCCATATTCTTTATGACTTTCCAGGCTAGTTTTACATTTAGTCTACTAACAGAGGACTAAACAATTTTCCGATGAAAAGTCCATATCTTGGACCCTTTTCGAGATACAGGGCCCGAAGGGACGGCAGACACCGTAATATTATCCTATGGGAAAAATGTTCAACTTTGAAGTGCTGTAACTTTGCAGCACTCTAATATTTTGTCACCAAACCACCAAAAGGCACATCTGTGGGATCTTGGCTATCTTCCCTCCAAATTTCATCCCAAAAGACCAAACCGTTCTTTTGCATCAGGGTGACCAAAATTCCCTATTGTTTTGGGCATAGTGTCACAAATAAAATCACAAAAGTGTCACATATTCGAAAGTACTTTGTGATACTACTTTTTACAAAAATTTAAAAATCATATTTCTGGGGTGTTTTACCCCCCAAAAAAGACATGGCTAGCATCCACAGGTCTTGACTAGGTGAACACAAGAATTGTGTTCCTAGAGGGTCCCAAATTTAAATGCCAATCATTTCTCTGACCACCCACTGAAAAAAAATGCCTGAATCATGAAAGTAAAAGGGTAATTTGGGACAGTAAAAATGCATTTGTGACACTTTTAAATATTTTATTAACTTTTCCCATAGATTATAATGGGGAACAGTTTTTTTGTAATACCTTTTGAACCGTTTAATAATTTTTCACAAAATCTTTGAAGGGCACATCGGGGACCTGGGCTGCATGTTCCCTGAAGGTTTTGGACCAGTCGCGCAAACCATGTGACCTGTAGGTGCGAGCAAAGAAATGTACAAAAACCCATAATTTATGCATTTTTTAGTGCTCTATAGCTCCGCAACCGTAGATCTGACCATAACAAACCTTGGCAAATCCAGAGAGATATATGGTACCAGACCATGCATTCCAAATTTCAGGCTAATTCGTTACATGGTTGCAAAGTTATTACGCTGCCAAATTTCAGATTTAACCTTTAATGGGGTACTCAGCCCTAACTATAGGGCACTACCGTGCCACTATAATATATATATATATATATATATATATATATAGATATATAGATATATAGATATACATCTGTATATAATAGATATAGATATGTGTTTATATATATATGTGTGGAACAGGAGCAAGTGAGCAAGGAAGGGAGTTTGGGGATTGCAGGCAAGCAAAAAATCAGAAAGGGCAGTGGGATGAACGCTGGCAGACATGTGGCTCAGCAGAAGATTTAGTGGGGTCTGTGCTGGATCGTCTAAAAAAACAAAGGAAAGCTGATCAGAGACAAAGGGTTTGTGGCACAGGTAAGGGTTCTGGAGTGGAGGTGCAGTTACAGAATGGATGACTGGTTGCATTGGCCAGACTGACAAAAAACATACAAAAAAAAAACAAGCAAGGAAATAGAAGTATAGAGGTTTTGCTAGGCTGGAAGTGGGAATGCAGGGATGTTGGTGTGCTGGGCAAGCAAGCCCAGGCCATGTGAAGCAGTCATACTGGGCGGTGCCGTGGCGGGGGGGCGCTTTAAGGCGCAGGGTTTGTGCTACTGAGCGAATGGCTCAGAAAGAAAAAATGAAAGAAAAAGGTGAATTTGGGTTTTTGTTTGCTCTGGGGCACAGTGATGGCAATTCGGGGAACAGGACCCAGGAATAATTAAAATGTCTGGGACAAATGGACCCATACCACGTGGCATGGCCATTTTTGATTGGAGGGGGTGTTGAGCTATGATCCGGAGAAGCAGATAAGCCAGGGGACACACTAAGGTTGTACAGATGCTCATTTCATCCACCACTGCCTTAAGCAAACAGGGAACATGGTCTCAAGAGAAAAGCAATGATTTGATCAAGGGGTTTAAATTTTGGGGAATGCACTGATCATTTGTTCAATGAACAGAAGCCAGAGTTGGTGAGATACTTATTGGGAATGGGTAAGGCCAATAGAGAAGGATTGCTCCAACACAGATTGCCATACAAGTGTGCAAGGAAAACCTTTGGCAAACGCAGAAGGATTCGGTATATAGCGTGGCAACTATTATGAAGAGATATTCCTCCACAAAAAAATAAAATAAAATAAAAAATAAATGGTGGTAAGGTGTTTAAATTATTAGATCTGTTTTTGTGTGCTAACAGAACATGCTGGCCTGGCTGTATTCATTTTGGGAACAAGTTCAGTTTCATAAAGGAAGTGTTAAAATGCTATGCCTGCAGGGAGGTTTAAAGGGAACGATTGGTGCAGGGCTGGTGGGTCATAACACACACACACAAAAAAAATGGGTGAGCACAAGAAGGAAAGAAAAGCCACCCCAAATTGCAAGGTAGCTAAAGAAAACCAGGGTTTCACATCCTTTATTTTGGGGGATATAGGCAGGGAAGCTATGAGGGAAGGTTTTGTGTATGTTAAAATTGCAAGATCATGAAATGGAGAATGGGGGGACTACTGGCAGCAAAGCTTACCATGTGTACACATTAGTGCAGCTTGTATCAGGAGCTGATAGTAGCAAAAATTCAAACGAATATGGTTACTGGGGTGGGGGGGTCCTCGCCTTTTACTCCCAGCAATTCAAATTGGGCTTAACAAGGATGATGCAAAATTAAAAAAGATAATAATAAACACTAAAAGAATGCAGGAACAGGGGATAGGCAGGCAGGCCACACTGCCTTAGAGGGAGCAAGGGGGGAAGAGAGATGGTGCTTATTCTGTTTGTGTTTCTTTGGAGGCAGCAGGAAAAGAAGTATGGTAGCCAGGAGACAAAAGACAGGTGCAAAGGAGGAGACCATGAAGAAGGCCATGGAGATGATGGAGAAAATGCAGGTGGAGATGATGGTAAAGGTTCAGAAGATGTTTGAAGAGGGGGAGAAAGAGCCATGACCAAGTAAAAGGGGGGAGAAGTGGAGAACATCAAAGTCCAGAGAGGAGATGAATAGAGGAAGCCTAATGGAGGAGGAGGCAAGGGTGATGATACATGCCCAAGTAAGCTGAATAATGTGGATTTGACAGTAAAGGGGAGCCTGAAGGAATATGTAGAGCAATTAATCGGGTCTATGGGAGAGAATGGCTTGGAGGAATTAGAATAGGTGTTTGGGGAGATAAGAAAGGAAAAGGGGGGTCTGGATGAAGAAAAATGAGATGATGAGTAGAAGCCACAGGAGTTTGGGGAAGGGGCAGGTGTAGAGGGTGATAACCCGGGGGTAAGGATCAGAGTCCATATTCCCCTCTCCTTAAAAGAAAAGATCTGAAAAAGGTGAATATATAGATATATTTCCGCTGCTTAATAAAGACACCCTCAAAGAAATATGAAGAAGAAGAGAGTATAGTGAAAACAGAAATGGCTACTGCGCTGACTTTATTAGGAAAGTCAGATGACAGGAAGAGCTATGAGGCATTTGATAGATGCTTGGCAGACAGGATTCACATACAGTGGAATCCTCTTATAATGGACATGTTTGTGCAAGCAGGTTTTGTCTGTTATAAGGGGTGTTCACTATATCATAAAGTCTAAAAATGTAACTCTCTTCTACCACAGCTCACACACAAGAGTTAAAATCAGAACATGCCCCCTCCTCTGCCAACTAAGGGTATGGGGAACAACTATTTGCAGCTGATTGGGAACTAAGCCGTAAACAACACTAGAAGGATTTTGCTGTACAGTACCTGTGCTGATTGGGGAATCATGGGGCTGAGCAGTAATTGTGATCAGATGACAGTTTGCAGGTAGTATGTAGCATGTAACAGGGGCACAGAGGAGCTCACAGTGTCTGCTATACAAGGGCTGCAGAGTATGGTATAAATGTGATTTTTAATATTACAGACATAGCTTTTGGCTTTTGGCAAGGCAGATCTGTCTGTTATATGTGTGTGTCCATTATAAGGGTGTTCATTATAAGTGGGTTCCTCTGCATTGTACTGCAATTATGATAAAAAAAATGACCGGAGCTAATCACTCCACTGCTGGCATACTTAGAGATTATAACAGTAGTATCACAGGAAAGCCTGCATTAATGCCACCCTGGGTGGGTCAAGCACGCAGGCAAAGCTAAGTAAGCCCACCACCCCAGCAGGAGTGACGCGCAACTGACAACACACACCCTGAGTGCCTTATTGCTATTATACAATGGCTCATTTGTTTAAAAAGAAAGAGAAAATTTGTTTGAAGTATTTTTATTATTATTTTTATATTTTTGAGTTAGGCAAGTATATACTAGTTTTGAAAAAAAAGAGTCCCTGGCTACTTTTATGTTGTCCAGCAGATAGGCTGCTGCTTTTACAGTTTGCATGTGTCAGTGTTCTTGTCCGTATTTTTGTGTCTGTGACCCCCCACACACACACACACACGCTTTCTTTTGTGCGTTCCTTCTCCCACACACTTTTGTATTTCAGTTTGTTTTTCTCTTAGAAGCTGGTAATGCTTGCAATCCAGAGTCTTACTACAGGAGTTGGAGGAGGAAAGTACAGTCGGAAGCTCGAGTGGATCAGGGAGAAAAGCTCTTATCTGCTAAGTTACATGTTGTAAATCTCGGCAGCCTGCAAGACTTAAATAATTATATTACAAAATTAATGGGCTGCATTTTAGTCAGCAAGTGTACGGCGTGGCGGTAAGCTGTGCATGCGCTGTCAGTTGCGATGTTGACCGGCAAAAGAAAAAGATGTGAGACGTTACAAAACTGCATTTTTTTTTCTTTTTCAAGGGGACAGAGGGTCACAATTAAATTTTTTATTACTCCTGAGTGGCGAGAGTTGAAATTGATGTGTGGTGGTGGGGGCTGCAGTGATGAATTCAGTGTTCACTCTGTTTTTTGGTTTCTACATGGCACAGCAGTGAGAGCTGTGTGGTGGCTTTGGTGGCAGGGAGGATTTCTTGTAGTGTTCTTAGGTCACCTGTGTGCCTGATTTCATACAGTGATGTTATTGTTCAATAACATCACTGTCCCAGGCACACACTGACCAATCAAAGAAGAGGAATTTTCCTTGCCATTGTATAATCCCTGATAATATGGGATGCACAGCAAAAGAAGGGGGATATTTGTTGGTTTCAATATGATGAGAAGTTTAGGCAAAGGATGGCATCTCACAGGGATGTGTGGTGGGACTCTAGGAACACCGACAACTGATTTGAGACAATGACCCTACCTTCAGGAGGGATAAGAAAGGGAACAACATGGGGGGCCCAGAAGTATTGCTGGAGATACAATAAGGCACACTGTACGTGGCTGAATTGCAAGTTTAAGCAAGCAATGTCTGGGGAGCCACATCTGCTGATGAGGTGCTGGGGTGGAGGGGACAGGAGTGCGGGTCAGGTAGCTAGTGGGCAGCCCTTTCAGGAGGGCGGGGAGTCAGAGAGGGGGACATTGGGGCAAGGGATATGGGGGAGGGGTATTGGTTTTGGACAAAGATTTGGAGCAGGAATAGGGGAGATGAAAACAAAGACAATGAAGGGGTGGGGGATTTCGTATGGCACAATCACTCATCAACACAAAAAGGCTGTGGCTGTGGCTTGAGGGTTATTCGGATAAAGTAGTGGCAAAACTGCCTAGGGAAGGGTTCATGAGGGATTTTCCTTTACACTACCAAGGTGCTAGGAAGGCCACGAGGGCACGAAATTTGGGATCGTTAAAGGGTAAAGAGGACATACAGATCTGGACAAAAATATATAGAAAGAAAAACAAGCAGTGAGGGTGGAAGGCCCATTCAAAACCCTGCCTTTCCCCAACTTTCAGATATTTTATTTATTTATTTAAACTTTGGTATTCGGGAAAGGCACACTGAGCCAGGGCTCATTTCCAGGTGCAACTTGGGGAAATTTGGGTAAAATAGGAGCATACAGAAAAGACAACTTGACATGAAAATAGGTAAAACAAAATACAGACAGTTTCAGAGCTCACAATGCAGTTATATAAACACACTACAATATTAACATTTGCACTGGAATAAAAATAACAAGCCTGAGTGCAACTGTGACAAAACTAAGTTTAGAGAGTAGTTAGGGGCAGTGGAAAGCACATCTGAGCAAGCATTTGAATGCTGGGAGCGAGGTGGCTTGCTGGTAGGTAGATGAAAGTTGGCTCCAGAGGGAAGGTAGATGGAAGGAGAAGGCAGATTGACCAGATGAAGAGTGAGGGTGGGGAAGGGGAAATATTTGGACACCCTGGAGTGGAGTGGGTAGTTGGAGAGATTGACTGGGGATACGAGGGAGAAGAGATAGTAGGAAGAAGTCCAAATCAGAATTTTGCAATAAAGGCTAGGGAGTGAGCCAGATGAAGGTGGGAGAGGTTAGAGATATATATAGAAATGAGTAGAGGCAGCAGTGGTGAGTGCAGAATGGGGAGTTTGTGGTGATGCAGCAGAAGGTGTAAAGGAGGGTGTCTAGTTTGGCAAGGGAAGAGGAGGAAGCAATGCTGTAGATGATGTCCCCATAATCAAGCACAGGGAGGACTGTTTTGGTAACCAGCTCAAGATGTACAGAAGGAGAGAGGCATTCTTTGTTATGGTACATTACTGGGTGGAATTTGGAGTGCAAGGTGTCTATGGGTATCACCTTTGGTTTTGGTACCTAAGAAACAGCTGGGCGAATTCAAGCTAATACACCACCTATCCTACCTATAAGGGGATTCATGAATGGTTTTATCAGAGAGAAGCAGAGTAAAGTGACATACACCACACTGGATGAGGCAGTCCAAATAACTAGGGTGGTAAAAGGGATCTGGCTAGCTAAGACTGACAGAGTCAGCTTTCCGGTTGCTGCCAGTAAGGCTGAGGGATTGGGATCTGTTAGGATTTGAGTTTAATGGGGGGGGGGGTTTTCTACAAAGCAATGTCCATTGGATGCTTATTGGCATGTGTTACTTTCAAACAATTTAGTACTGTACTTGGATTCAATGGGTATTTAGGAAACAGCACAGGCACAGCTCAGTAGAACATTATTTGGACAATTTTCTTCTGGTAGGTCAAGGGAGTGAGGGACTGGAGAAAATGCTTGGGGATGTTCAGGATTTATGTAGACAAATGGGGATACCACTGGCAGCAGACAAGACAGAACGTGCCAGTAGAAAATTGGAGTATTTGGGGATAGAGGTGGATGTGGAGGTGAGAGTGTTTAATTTGCCAGAACAATAGGTAAATAGGTTAAAGGAGCTCTTAGCATTAGTTAGGAGGCAGCACAGATACCCCTGAAGGTGGTGCAACAGCTGCTGGATTGACGATGAACTCTCACATTTTGGTCAAAACTTCCTCCAACTTATGAATTAGATGGGCTTCACACAGGTTGTTACTGCTGCTACCCATATTCAGGGTCACTCATTGGATCTAGTGTTTACCTTGGGGATGGAGATCACCAAACTGGTGGTGGAACCAGTTGGGTGGTCTTACCATCACTCCATAAGGTTCAATTTTTATGGCCCCCCCATGAGACCAACCCCTGTGGAGATGATCCAGTACTGCCCTTTAAGGGGTGTTACCTCCGAAGGTCTGATGGCGGTGCTGGATCTATCAAGTTGACCTGTGGAGTGCTTGGAACCAGATGCCTTAGTAGTGTACTACAATAATATGGTGCTGAAGGCTCTGGATTCCATAGCTCCTGTCCGGGTTCACCCCCTCTCCCTCCGCCCTCGGTCCCTTTGGTTTCAAGGGACATTGAGGGAGCTGAGGAGAATGGGGAGAAGATTGGAACGTTGTTGGTGGAAGTCCGGGCCTTGAAAGTGACAGGCTTAGATTGATCGGCCATTATTTGGACTATCAATCAGAAATCTCCTGTAAGAAGGCAGAGCTCCTGTCCAGTGATATTACTGCATCAAGGAATCGACCAGCTCTGCTCTTTCAGACTGTAGATAGACTGTGCAGTCCAGCCTACCTGCAGGACCATAGAGCCTTTTCACAATTAAAGTGTGATGTGTTTGCTCTGTTCTTTGATGATAAGGTGTCAACGAACAGGTCGGACATCCACGCAACAAGGTCAAATGAGCATGGTGGAGATTGATGTGTAGTTACAGGCCCTCAGTCTGTCTGGACAGACTTCTACCAGCCGGCGATCATGGATATCATGAAAATCATCCAGAGCTTGCGGCCGACTTGCTGTAGTTTGGATCTTGGCCCCACACACCTCCTTATGGGTTGTGTGGATGTGATCAAGCCAGTCCTTGCTGAGATAGTCTGGTGCTTATTTTATCAAGGGGTGTTCCCAGAGTCCTTGAAAGAGGCTGTTGTGACACCCCCTTGAAGAAATCTTCCCTTGACCCAGACTGTCTCACAAACTACTGACTGATCTCTAACCTGACCTTTTTGGGTAAGGTTATTGAGAAAGTAGTCGCGCTACAGCTTGATGACTTTCTTATCACCCATGGAATCTATGATCTTCTCCAGTCTAGTTTCAGGAAGAGGCATAGTACCGAGACGGAGTTGGTTTGGGTACTTAATGACCTCCTAATTGTGAGAGATCAGAGGTGCCATTCGATCTTGGTTCTCCTTGATCTCTCTGCTGTGTTTGACACCGTCGACCATGGGATATTGTTGGAACATCTGCGGCTTATCTGCGGACTGTCTGGGACAGTCTTCAGATGGTTTCACTCTTTCCTAATGGGCAGATCTCAGAGGGTAGTGTCAGGAATTATTTACTCTGCTCCCTTTGTGCTGCCCTGTGGGGTGCCACAGGGTTCTGTGCTTTCTTCCATGTTGTTCATGGTGTATATGCTACTGTTGGGAGACATTATTAGGCATTATGAGCTGAGTTTTCACTGCCACGCAGATGATACTCATCTCTATATGTCCTTTGTACCTGGAAAGAATGACTCATTTATGGTCTTTAACAACTGCCTCACTGAGATTCAGGACTGGATGAGTGCCAACTGGTTGAGGCTGAATCCGGATAAGACTGAGGCACTGGTGGTGGACCCCGGTCACCGCGTAGAGAAGTTGACTCCTCGATTCCCCTCTGGCCTTGTGCTACAGGGGAACCAGCTGAGACCTTCTGAATAGGTGCAGAATCTGGGTGTAATACTTGACTGTGAGCTGACACTTAGGTCCCAGGTGTCGGCCCTTGTCAAGTCCTCATTTTACCATCTGAGGAATATAGCCTGGATAAAGCACCTTTTTCCACGCGATGACCTCCCTGTATTGGTTCACGCCTTTGTTTCCTCATTTCTAGATTACTGTAATGCTCTATATCTAGGATTACCGGGGGTAGACCTCCACCACTTGCAGCTGGTGCAGAGCGCTGGAGCCAGGTTGTTGACTGGGCTACCAAGAACTTGTCATATCACGCCTGTTCTGCGTGAACTGCACTGGCTGCCAGTGCATTGGAGGATTACCTTCAAGGTCGCATTGCTGACCTATAAGACCCTACACAGATAGGGACCAGGCTACTTGTAAGATCTCCTTCAGCCCTACTGCCATCTCCGCTCACTGTGTTCCATCGTCGAGGGATTACTAGAGATTCCCAGGGTTCGTCTTCAATCTTCTGGGGCCAGAGCCTTTTCTTTTTCGGCTCCAACTCTGTGGAATTTTCTACCTCGTCAGATTAGGGAGTGCCCATCCACAGAATCTTTTAAGGCTTCTTTGAAGAGCTTCTTGTTTACATCGGCCTTTGATTAGTTTATATTTCACTGTCTTTTTAATTGTGCCTAATTTTAACTCTTATTTATTACTGATGCTGTGTTTTATGTACTCGCGCTTTGGTATTTGAAAAGCACAATACAAATAAATTATGATTTGATTTGATTTAAATTTCATGTGTAGAGCAGTGGCCCTGTGCCAGGCTTTTACACTGAGATTGGCAAGAGCAACAAATAGGATGAGGATGCCACATCATTGGGTGGACATCAACAAGGTGGTAAAAGAGGATATGATGGTATGGGAAGAGTTCCTCAGTGAATACAATAGAGTGACATTCTGGCAAGATGAATGGATTCAACATGGATTTGGAGCCATACACAGATGTAGCTGGGGCATATGGGATGGGGGCATACTTCCAAGAAAAATGGATGTCAGAAAAATGGCTGGAGCAATGGGTAACCAGGGAACTGACTAGGGACATCAGACTTCTGGAGATTTTCCCTATATGGGTGCCAACAGTAGTATGGGTGAGCAGTAAAGGAATCAAAAGGTGACTTTTTGTCATGACAACAAAGTTGTGGTAGAGGTCCTGAACAGGCAGACAGTGGTGTTGGACACTGTAATGAGTGTATTGAGGTAACTGGTGCTGCCAGGGCTTAGACTGAACAAGTCCTTTGGAGCAAAACATATTGAGGGGTTAAAAAACACCATAGCTGACTACTTTTCCCATCTTCAGTTGGACAGATTTCATGCCATCACCCCAAGGGCAGAGGGCACAAGAACGAAAGTACACAAGAAATGTGAGAAATTGGCTGCAAGGAGTGGAGCTGCTTTTCCAAAGCTCTTGGTCAATGAGGACCTTGAGAGCATACGAGGGCTCCTGTAAGGTGTTTCAGACCTTCAGAGAACAGTGTGGCATGGAGGTAAGTGGGGCTGTGATGCAGGATCAGGTAGCAAAGCTTATAGTGCAGAAATGGGAGGAAGGGCTACCACATGCTACCATGGGGTATATTTAACAGCACTAAGTCTAGTCTACAGCTTGAAAGGGTGGAGTGACCCAGGAAAAAGGTCAGCTGGTAAGGAGGATGATGCAGGCATGGAACAGAATGAAGGAGAAGAGTAAGGACAAGAGGAGACCCATTTCAGAAAGGCTTTTGGGAAGACTGGTTGGGGTAATGGGAATGGTTTGCTACATGCACTATGAAGTGTGTTTGTAGCAGTTTTTATGGTAATGTACCATGGATCATTGCAGGTGAGTGAGGTAGTGGAATAAGCCGGGTCACTTGAGCATGAGGGTTTATTGTGAGAAGATGTACACTGGTTTGATGATAGAATAGAGGTATGGCTGAGGAGGTTCAAGATGGACCAGGCTAGGAAAGGGGTTATGGTGACTCTGCAGAGCCAGACAGCTCACGTGGTTTGCCCAGTCCAAGCCATGCAGGAATTCAAAGAAGTTAGGCGTGGTGTCCGCTTCCCAGTCAGTGGCAGTGTTGAAAAAAAGTATGGAGTTTCTGGGGGAAGATGTTACAGGGTATTCTTCAAATTCATTTCAGATTGAAGTGACATCTGAACTGGCTGCAAAAGGTGTGTGGGGGGGGGCTAGTCAGGAAGTGAAAAAAGTAGGGAGATGGAAATTGGAGTGCTATAGGATGTATATCAGGGGGCTGAGGCACTAACATCATTTGTGTTTTATTTTCAGAAGTATGTGGTAGGAGAGATGCATGGATCATGGGACACTCATTTGTTTATTGGGCAGAGTGGAGAGCTGCAATAAGACCTGGGGGACACAGCTAATCCAGAACTTAGGAACTACAAGGATGCACTGGAAGGGTTTGCAGGGTATGAGATGGGTGCAGTTGCTGCCATTGTTAGATGAGATAAAGGTGAAGCTGCTGGAACCAGACTTGTTGGTTATTCATTTGGGGGGTAACAATCTGGGGGGTAGGCCATGGTTGGACATTATGTGGGAAGAAAAAGGGGATTTTGAAAAGATTGCTGAGTGATGTCCCCATGTGGTGATAGGGTGGTCTGAGATGCTACCAAGAAGGATGTGGCAGCATTTTGAAGACTGGAGGGCAGTGGAAAAGTCCAGGAAGAGGCCGAACAGGAGGATAGCAGCTATAGTTAGAGCTCTCAGGGAGATTGTGATTAAACTTGAGGTGATTGGGTATCAGTGTGGGGGTTATACCGGGCAGACAGGATACATTTATCAGATGTGGGAGTGGATCTATTCAACTTGCAGCTGGAAGGAAAGATAGAGGAATGGAGAAAATGAGCTATGGAGGGGGAAGCCCATCTTTCAACGTGGGAAGCTGGAGATGGGCTAGTGGAGGAAAAGCAATAGAAGTGGAGGGGGGGAAAGGACAGAAAAAGTACCAGGGGTAGGAGAAGAGGGGGAAGAAGTAACCCGGTCTGGGTGAGCAGCCATCTGGAAGGTATGCCTCTGGTTGTGCATCCACGGGGCAAAATCAGGCTCGGGTGTGCATCTGGGCCTGGTGGGATTTTAAAGGAAGGTTAATTAAGGAGGTACATCAAGGAGAAGCTTGGGTGTGGATTTGAGACAGTGTACTATGAATGGAGAATGGAAATGTTATTTAATGCCTTGATGTATCTCGACAGCCTTAGCACTGTTTTAATGTCTATTTCCCTGCCTGTTCTCTTACTGTACTTACTCTATGGTGGTGGTCCACCCTTGTAGTAACAATTGTGCAACAAATTTTTGCCGGCTCTGGCAGTATTGCTGGACATGTTGTATTAATCTGTTCTGTACATTTCCTGCTGTATTTCTGTATTTCTATGCAACCCCCAGGCCGCATCTGGAAATGAGCAGCCCCAGCTCAGCATGCCTGCCTGGTAAATCTCTTAAATAAATAAATAAATAAAGTATATATCTGCAATAATAAAGTTTCACTTTTATAATATGAGTATGAGATTAATAAATTGTAAAATGATAACACATGGTTGTGCAGTAAATAAAGATGAAGCAGACTGAGCACCCAAAGTATATGGTGTGGTGTGGTTTAATTTGGGTGGGTGATATAGTGACAGGATGGTTTGCCTGTTTTCAGAAGCAAGCTTTTTTGTTACTGATGGCATGACCAAAGGCAGGTAAGGAGAGAGGGGGAAGGGGGAGGGGTGTGGTATTGGACATGAGAGGGAGGGGAAAGCAGGGAAGTAACATCAGCAGAAGGAGGGGTAAGGAGGGGGAATTGTGGGGAAGGGGTGGGCTGGAACAGATGATTGACAAGGTGAGGGAAATGAGGTAAAAGATTAAGAAAGAGGGGAATGGCTAGCAGAAGGAGATAGTGCAGGATATCAGGGGCAATAAAAGGGGGTGAGCAGAGGGGATCTTCCTTGCTATCCAAAATTTTGTTCCCACCCTCCCTCCCTGAAAATAAGAACAGGGGAAGGTATAATATGTGGAAAGTTCACAGGTGGCTGCTAAATATGAACAGCAGAATGTGGCAGTCAGAGGTGGGTATAAAGTAAGAGAAAAAGATGCACAGTGGGGCTGCTGAAGGTCGACAGCAGTACGTGGCATGGAAGAAAATGTATATGGTTAGAGTGAAGGGGATTAATGCAAGGATAAGGAGGAAAAGGAATACAAGGGAGATGGGGGAAAATTGGCAGAGAAGGATAGAAAAGGGACCAGGGGTAGGGGGCAGGGAGGAGAAGAAGTAGTAACCTGGTGTGGGTGTGCATCCAGTTAGGTGCAATACCTCTAGGTGTGCATCCAGAGGGCAAAACTGGCTCTCGGGTGTGCATCCAGGCCTGGTGGGATTTCAAAGGAAGGTGAATTAAGGAGCTGCATCAAGGAGTAGCTAGGGTGTGCATCCAAGACAGTATAATATGAATGGAAACTGGAAAAGGTATTGAACAAAGTGTATATGTGTAATAATAAAGTTTGACTTATGTAATATTAGTATGAGATTAACAAATTGTAAAATGATAGCATGTTGTGGTTGTAAATAAAGATGAAGCCGACTGAGTACCCAATGTATATGGTGTGCTGTTTTCTTTGGACAGGTGATTTAGTGACAAAGATGGATGAGCTCCAGTATCTAACCTAATGTGTAAGGTTAACATACAGTAGATATGCCTACTAAACCCTAACCAAAAAGTCACTAACACTACTATAATGGCTTACCGATCCACCAGTATCACTCCTCCTAGCTCCTAGACTATCTGCCTCAAAGAACATCTAGCTCATTTTCTCTGGCTCAGTTTCAAGATGCAACCTAGTCACTGTACTGGTATGTATTTGTTTTATTTTATTTTGTTTTGTTTACTAAGTCAGCACACTGGGGATACACCTCATTTATAGGAGCAATCTAGGCAAGCATCAGAGAAAATATGTTTAAAAGTTGATGAGACAAAAATATAAATAGCCTAATTATTTACCATTAGTTTTATGTGTTAAATTACTAAGAGTGTTTAGTGGCCAGATAGCTATACATTGCAAATTGAGTTTTTTTTATTCTGAAAATACAGTATGTGTGTCCGTTTATTAAGTTGATTTACCATCTGATTAAAAATATGTGCATGTGGTCCCATATTTGGTTTCATTTCAGCATTTGTATTTGGAGCCTCAAGATTTAACAAATTAATTTTCATGTTCATTTTCATTTCAGCAATGTCTGGATAGTCCCACAAATAAGATTAGCATACTCTCCCACATCCCCCTGCTGTCCTATTCACCCCACTCCTTTGCTATAATGATTATCATTTCGCTGCCAAAGCCAAATCCAGTGACCAACACTGTTGTCATCTCTGATCCCATTTGGTCAAGTGCAGTATTCTTTCTCTTCCTCATCGTTGCACTAATACAGTGCAAGTCACTCCCTAGCTCCTTCCTAACCACAGCCACATGGAAAGAGAACAATAGGTCCAGTTGCAGCTAGGAAGTTCACAGGAAGTGAAGTGTGCTGAATCAGTGTAAAATTTAGGAAGATATGACACTTATCATTGTACAGGACAAAGAGTTAGGACTGATATTGGGTTTTAGCACTGGGATGATCATTGATGGCCCAGTCAGTGTTTGATGGGGTAGAAGAGGTGTAGCTGCAGGGATGCAGGAAGGTGACTTTAATATAGTGTCTGTATATCAGAGCAGCAGGGGATAGCAATGTTGAATGGTCGAGGGTGATTTTGTTGCTATATACTGGCTGTGGAGTACTCCCTCTCACAAAAAAAAAACATGATTCTCAGTATACAAAGATGCCAATCTCTGAGGTTAGCAACAATCAGGTAGCAAAATAATGCACTGAGTACCATACAAATTTTGAATTTTCCGCACTCAGTCTGTTTTCATCTCTAATGATTTGCGGTTGCTGAATTAACTGTGCTTTAAGTTATCTTGCAGTAGGAAGAAAGTGATAATTTTTCTTTGTGCTCTATACAGTATATTAAATTAAAAACATTCCTCTGTCTTACCTTTGGGAGAAGAGATCCCTGTAGGGGCTGCCATGCTGTAAAGCTATTCCATATCCTTTGCTGCTGATGCTGTTCCCAGTAACAGTCACTGAGCACTCATCATCTGTTAGAGCTGTGTATTCCACTACTGCCAGGTCCCACAAGAAAGCATAATTCCCATTCTTTGCCTATGGAAAATAAGTTTTTTTATTATGAATTTTTATGTTTTTAAAGTATGTTGTTTTATGGCTTTCATAATGTACATAGGTTAAGAACACATTATGCTTTGTAACGTCATATAATGATGGGTTAAAATGACAGTAGTCTCACACCTACTGTAGCCCAGTAAGAAGCTAAAATTAAGAGTATACACTTATAGATGATAGTCCATGCTCATCACATTCCAATTTTCAGAGAATAAAACTATGTTAGATTACCTTGACTGACAGACTCTGATATTCCTAAGCAGTTATTCCCTGGCATGCCAAATTAGTAATTACTGTAATAAATGTCAGAAGTTTTCCTGAGTCATTACTCCTTCCAAAGAGGATATATCACAAAAGCTAACTAATTATATTATTGTGATATACCAGAGTTGCTCACCTAATCCATCATTATTGCAAGATTTGCTATGAAATGTCCAAACTATAATATTGGTTAAACACTGTGGCCTGCATATTCAAAGGGTGCAACAGAGTTGTGCCGGTGCAACCCCGCATTGTGTCCAGGTGGGATATTGAAAAGGCTGCCTGGTGCAGCGCAAATCCTGATGCGATGGTGCACAATGTAAGCGTATGCGGTGCAGATGCAGGGGGCATGCCCATGCATATGCGGCACATCCCAATATTCAGCCCGGGATGTGTGGCACATACGCTGGCACAACCCAGCATTGCACTGTATGGGGGGCTCAGAGTTGAGCCTGTGAATCAGTGGAACAACTCCTGGCCACCCACAGGTGGGCTGCTGTATTGCAGGGTTCAACACAGCAGCCACCAACCATGGGTGGGCACCCTCCTCAAGTACCCACATATCCCTGGTAGTCCAGTGATACCACCCTCCCTCCCGTTACCACGATCGCTGTGTAAGTACATGACATCATTCCCTGGTAGTCTAATGGTACCCCCATTCCTCCCGTTGTTGTGCTAGAAACATAGAAACAGAAACATAGAAGCTGACGGCAGATAAGGACCGTAAGCCCATCCAGTCTGCCCATTTCTTTTCTACCTTATAAATGTGCCATCGGTCTTTGCTCTGTCAGTGGCCTATCTATTCATAGTCATTTGTATTGCTCCTTATTCCTATCCTATGCCTGTTTGAAGCCCTGCACTGTATTCATAGCCACCACTTCTTGTGGTAAGCCATTCCATGCATTCACCATTTCTGTGAAAAGAATTTCCCACATTCCCCTTAATTGGCCCCCTCTAATCTCATGCTGTGTCCTCTTGTCCTGCTATTTTTCTTATATTTAAACATGTTAGACTCTTTCACCTTGTTAATGCCCTTAAGGTGTTTGAATGCCTCGATCATATCACCTCTCTCCTCCTTTGCTCAAGGGTATACATATTGAGCTCCTGCTAATCTGTCCTCATATGTCTTCTGATGCAGTCCCTGCACCATTGTCGTTGCCCTTCTCTGGACTGCCTCAATCTGGTTAATGTCCTTGTGAAGGTGTGGCCTTCAATACTGCATGCAGTACTCCAGATGGGGCCTAACCAGTGTCTTGTAAAGAAGGATTATTACCTCCCTCTTACAACTTGTGATACCCCTACTAATACACCCTAACACCCCTAGCCTTACCTACTGCTTTAGAGGTCTGCTTGGATGATTTCAGGTCATCAGAGATGATGATGCCCAAGTCTCTTTCTTCCTTGTGACTGCTAGCACACCCCTCCCAGCCTACAGGTGGCTTCAGGGTTTCTCTTCCCTATGTGCATGATTTGCACTTCTTGCATTAAATCCCAGTTGCCACTCTTCTGACCATTTTGCTAGTTTATCCAGATCTCTTCTCATTCTGCCCACCCATCTGGATCATCTACTCTGTTGCAGATCTTGGTGTCATCTGCAAACAGACAAGTCTTACCCTCTAGTCCATCTGCAAGGTCACTAATGAAGATGTTGAAGAGGACTGGCCCCAGGACTGATCCCTCGAGGTACCCCACTTGTGACTTGCATCTCTTCTGACTGTATACCATTTACCACCACTCTTTGTTTTCTGTCTGTCAACCAGTTTGCCACCCAGTTGACCAACTTCTGACCCACCCCAAGCCTACCCAGCTTATTTATCAATCTTCTATGTGGAACAGTGTCAAAAGCTTTGCTGAAGTCAAGGTAGGCGACATTAACTGCTCCCCCTTGGTCCACCACTCTGGTTACCCAGTCAAAGAAATCTATGAGATTAGTTTGACAGGACCTTTCTTTTGTAAACCCATTCTGTCTTGGATCCTGCGCCCCTATGGATTCAGGTGTTGCACTATCCTTTCCTTAAGGAATGCCTCCATAATCTTGCCCACTACTGAGGTAAGACTGACTGGTCTGTAGTTCCCCACCTCCTCCCTGCTACCACTCTTGTGAAGCGGGATCACATGAGCCCTTCTCCAGTCTTCTGGGACCTCTCGTGTGCTCAGAGACTCACTAAACAGTTCTGCTAATGGCTCTGCTAGTTCCACCTTTAGCTCCTTAATTTCCCTGGGATGTATGCCATCAGGTCCCATTGTATTATCCACAATGAGCTTAGCAAGCTCTTGTAGGACCCTTTCTTTTGTGAAGGGAGTAGTGCTCACCTCCCTCCCCCCCGTGTCCATGATGCTGAGCTGTGGGCCCTGCCCTACCTTCTCTTCAGTAAATACAGAGCAAAAGTATCTATTTAGGATAGATGCCTTTACAGGGTCCTCCTCCTCACACGCTCCCTTTTCTCCATTAAGCTTAGCAATACCCCCTCTGGACTTTCTCCTTTCACTAATGTATCTATAGAAAGTCTTGTCACCTTCTTTTACTGTTCATGCTAGTGTTTCCTCAGTCTGGGACTTTGCCTGCCTTACTGCCTTCCCTGCTTCCCTTAGGGCAGTTTGGTATGCCTCCCTATCTTCATCGCGCTGTGTTCCCTTATATTTCCTGAAGGCCAGTCTTTTGGCTCTGACCTTTTCTGCTACTGTGTTTGAGAACCAAAGTGGTTTCCTTCTTCTTTTGCATGTCCGGTGATCACCGGTGAATATCCCTACAAACTCCCTGGTAGTCTAGTGGTACCCCCCTCCCTCCCAATTCCCTGATAGATGTCAATGAAATCTTTCCCTGGTAGTCTAGTGGACCCTTCTCCCTCCCTCCCATTTCCCCAATCATAGTAAACTGCCATAATATAATTCCCTGGTGATCCAGTGGCACCCCCCACTCCTCCCAACCACACAGAACCCCTTACCCACCCCGCTCCCTCTCAGTCATTGGTGGGTGGCTGCAACCAGCCTGCATACCGCCTGGCTGCCCGCCAAATGACAGGTATAGTATGGGCTTGCAGGACATACTGTACTAGACAGTACCAAATATGTGAATTACTTCATTCACATATTTGGGACTGTCTAATCACAATATGCCCTGCAAGCCCATATTATATTCTGCCAATATTTGGCAGTTGGCTGGGCGGTATAAAGTGTTGCAGCTGCCTGCCAATGACGGGTGGGGCGGTGGGCAAGGGGTCGATGGGTGGGAGGATGGAGGGTGTCACTGGATCACCAGGGAATTATATTATGGTGATTTACCATGATTGGGGAAATGGGAGGGAGGGAGGTCCACTAGACTACCAGGGAATGATTTAATAGACATCTATCAGGGAATCAGGAGGGAGGGGGGTCCACTAGACTACCAGGGAAAGATTTAATAGACATCTATCAGGGAATCGGGATGGAGGGAAGGTCCACTGCACTACCAGGGAATGATTTAATAGACATCTATTGGGGAAACAGGAAGGTGGGGGGTACAACTAGACTACCAGGGAATGATTCAACATACTTACACAGTGATTGGGGTAACAAGAGAGAGGGGGTACCACTAGACTGCCAAGGTTTGGTCTATGGCACTTTACCGCAATCATGGCTATGGGGAAGCAGATGCCCCAGGACCCCCACTGTGAAAACGTCAATCTGTGCAGGGTGCCAGGCACAAGTCACCAGGCTGCCCTATGCAAGACGTGCAAATGGGGCCATAATGACATGCAAATGGCCAAATTTGCACCTTGCATATATTATGGCCTCATTTGCATGCCCTTTGCTGAATAACATGGGCAATGCACCCAGTGCAACTGTGTTTGCACTGGCGCAACCCTGTGCTCCCTATCTGTGGCTTGTGCCAGCACAGTGCCACTTCGCCATGTGCAGTGCCACTGCGCTGTGTGCTTTCCATGCCATATTCAATGGTGCTGTGCCATGGCACATCACCGTTGAATATCACCTAGTCCTAGCCCCAGCGCATCCCAGTTGCACTGCACCCAGGCTTGAGTTCCTGAAGAGCAGTCTGAATAACCGGTTCTTGAGTACAAAGTCATATAGTCTAACTGGACTGATCTTTTCAGATGAATGCACATTGTTTATCAGTGGCTTGGCTGCTGCCTCATAACATTTTGTTTAAACATGTTTACAAAGTGAAGGAATTGGGACTATCAACTAGATTTTTAAGGAGATACTATTGTGTTTTACACAGTTAGGCTGACACGATGCCATTATAGCATATAATTAGGGCTTATTGTGGATGGAAATTAGTGGCTTTCTAAATCTTTTTGTAGGACAGTTCAAAGGTCAAAAAAGTTGTTCTACTTTTGTTCTGAAGTCACATTGATAGTGCAACAACTTTTCAGCCTTGTCCCACCACCTGATTGGCTCACTGACGGTGGTTGCAATGGGGAAACACAAGAAACATGGTGCCATGATTTAGCAAGACCGAGCAATTGACCTACCCAGTGCTGGCGCCAAGAGTGGCACACAGCTCTGTGTTTGTTTCACACAAGTAAATTACTTTGTTTTTTGCATAAAAAAAAAACCAGTGTGGCCACAGACAGGCGAAACTTCCACACATAATACTCTTTAGACTGACATGGCCCAAATGTGAAGCCACAGTGATTGGGTGTGGGAGATACCTTAATGAGTGAGAGTGGCTTCAGACATCACACAAGCTAAGTATAAGCTAAATTATAAAAAAAAAGCAATAAAAAAAATGAAAGCAACCATATACTATATAAAATAGTGGATTGGTGACTATCCACAACTAAAGGCGGTATTTCCTTCTCAGGAGCCGATGACATCATAGAGACCTCTCGAGCTTCGCTCTTGAGGTCTTTATGATGTCATCAACTCCAGAGATGGAAACACAGCCTTGTTGTAGATGGTAACCCATCCACTATTCTATATGTGTACCTCTCCATCTAATTAAAGGAATCAGTACAACACCACTGCAAAACTATGGTTTGAAACATGTTATAACTGTGTTTCTAAAAGCCTACCCTCCCACTGGCTTCCCTTCAATTTAGCTAGCATGCTTGAAAAATGGAGAGAGATGCAAGGTGTGCCACCTTTTCGTGGTGTGCTGGGAAACAAGTGAGTGAAGTGTGCATTGTGAAGGCTTAAAGTCTCATCACAATGGGGCCTGTAGGCTCAGTTTTAGTATATAATGAGGATATAAAACACATGTACTCTGAAAGGGAGACTCTTAATTTATAGTATCCATCTTGTTAGTTCAGAGAAAGGTTTAAAGTCTAAACTAAAGAACTGGTTATTTAGACAGGCGTTTCCAGGGGACTGATTGACTGCATGATAATTCAGACTGATTATAACTTTAATTATCTTAGCTTGGGAAATCTGTAATTATAATTTAAGTTTATGGTAGAACGTGATTATGAAATTCAGATACTGGAATCAGCTTGTGCTGCAGTAGTGATGTCAAACTGTTGTTGTGCTGCACTAGCTATGTCACTACTGCAGCACAACAACTTAGAATATCTTTATGCATGCATGATGAAGCAGCTGTGGCAGTGAGAGCTGGCCAGGAAATGAGTGGCTCTGGAAAGAACTGCACCACCATATGGCACTTTAAAGTACTGGGGGGGGGTGGACACTGGATTGGAAAAATGGCTGCCCATACACTATAAAAGATTGTGTATGAGCAACCATACACATACAAGGCTGTTTTTCGATCTCGAGGTTTTCGTGATTAAGAGACGTCACAAGCTACACTCTCAAGGTCTGTTTTTACCATGGAAACCTCTCAATCGAAAAATAGCCTTGTATGTGATTGCTTATACTTAATCCTTTATGTTGTGTTAGACATGGTGACTGTTCATTGTTGTAAAACTGTAAAGTGGTTTGAGCTCTGTAAAGGCTCTATATTAATAAAACAATCTATCAGTTTCTCTATCTATCTATCTATCTATCTATCTATCTATCTATCTATCTATCTATCTTTATGTTGTATATTGGCTGCTGCTGTTTGTTTATCTATTTCCTGACTTGTATCATGTAGAAGGAAAAAAAAATATGTTGCAAGTAATAACCTTTTACTGGACTAAAATATGTTTTTGAGAGTAGCTTTTGAGAGATATACTATCTTTTTCAGGTCAGTGACTGACCTGAAGAAGAGGGTATAGCTCTCAAAAGCTAGTCTAAAAAATCATTTTTTTTGACGCCAATAAAAGATATCACCTGCAACTTTATTGTTGTTGTTTTTTTCTTCATCATCAAATGGACTAAAACAGGTGTCACATTTCTTTGCCTGACTTGTATCTTAATGAGAATTATACCAATGTTTACTACAATGTTTAATGTACCCTGCCTTGCTTTGGAATGCCAACTGTAATCATGTGGCTTGCTCCCCTGCTTTGTGTTTTCCTGTTTTGTTACGGTATGCAATTATCCTGTATGTGTTGTAGTCATGAACTGTAATGTGCACTGAAAGTCTACTGGGTTATGTCTGAAAACAGTCATCTATAAGCGTAGTTTGCTTACCTGATCAACAAAAACAATTAAATAAATAATTATGAAAAAGCCTGTTTAGAAATTAAAGGTCTTTATGTTGTCTTATATCAGGCAAAATTTAAATTAGTTGTGAAATTCCTTTGGAATAAGGATGTTAGAAGCAGGAAATAAAATTTATTACAAAAGGAAACAACTATCTATCACTTAAAGAAATGATCAAGAAAGTTAAAAAGAAAAAGAAAATCAGATAAGGCAGAAGAAATCCATAATTAATAACCAAACTGAAGGAAGAGGGGAAGGGTAGAACATGCTCTTATTTTTCAATGGGACAGATCTAGCCATAAGAGTAAGAGGATATAATAAATAGAATAATAGATAGATAAGTGTGTATTACAAGGCAGTAACACAATCGACAGGTTTTGGGGACATGGAACCTCGAGAGCAAAGCTCGAGAGGTCCTAAAGTCCCCAAAACCTCAAGATGCTATTATTGCCTTGTAAAACACTTATCTTTCTGTTATTTTTTGTAATATATGGATCCATTGATAATACTACAGTTGGAGATGACCTTTGAACTGTAGCATTATCAGCAAAAACGATAGTATTAGCATTTTTCAGGATAGTATTATTGAAAGTAGTGATATATTACTGGGAAATTTTTGTATAACTTAGTATAATATTATTGAGGCTTATCCATATATTGCAAAAGTCTTCATAGGTTACAGAAGTTGAATTGAGTTTATTTCTTAAAAACTGGAAGCTTAAATCCTTTATCCTTGGGAAAATTCTATAACTGTGTATTGCAAATAGCTTGGTAATAATAAAGAGGTAGTATTCCTCTACAGCAGCCTCAAAACACTTGTTTATTGGTCCTGAACCTAAAAGCGCAGAGTGTCTTCCAGGAGCAGTGCCTGAACTCGAAGTGTAATCTAGGTCTGAAATATAAAGAAAACCCTGCATGCCAGGGAAATTAAAATATCACAAGATGGCTGCAGCAGGTGAAAGTTAACTTAATGAGTGCCTGCTGAGATGTAAAATGTTTTATTAACTAATGAAATTATCTTGCTATGCAGAGTTGCAGGCTGACGTCAGCACTACCAGTCATAGCTTGAAGAAGTATTTTGACTACTGAATGGCTGCTTAAATATTGTTAATGTTTATGTCTACTGGATATCATTTTGAAGCTACTGTACTAGTAGCCTGTCATGCAGAGTGTACAGTAATGTATTTTAGGTGAACACTGAAAAGTAACTCATAATATTCCTGGTTACCTGCAGTGTTACAGTTTTGAACATTCAGAGATTTACAGAATTTCAAAAGGCACTTCTAAATTGTCCACCTAGGACTAAACCAAATGTGAAGCTGAATCAGCATTAAACACTGAAACTTGAACATTTGATCCCATAATGCTGAGTTAAAATGCACAAGGACATGTGAAATGTTTATACTGATTTTTTAGAGTTATGCATCTGTTATATGTTTAGTTTCAAATAGTTGGGAGAGTATACACAAGTGGTGTGTGTTACTGCAAAATACTTCCTCATCTAGTACGGTAAATGATCATTTCCTTTGTGAAAGACCTCAGAAAATGCAGAATTTTGCAAATGTTACAAAATTCCACAGTTATCATAATTTTTCCAGCAGAATGATTCTGAAATTTAAAAAATGAAAATGTGGTTCAAATTAAAATCTTGTGGTTCTCTAAAATCTGCAGAATACACCACAAGATTATGCCAAGCTGTTTAGAAGAGGAATTGCAGTTCCTCTTGAATTCCACCAGCAAACTTCATATTTAGCAGTGCACTAGTGTGAGCTAATTTTTTAATAGTAAAGGCACACTGAGCCATGACAGCTCATTTCCAGAACCTGAATGTCTTGGACAGTGGGTAACAGGAGCCTGTTTTATTGACAGGAGGAATTCTAACCAACACACTGGGAAAAATACTGCAGTAGCTATTGTAATAATTCCCATGGGATCTTTAAATTTCACCCAACTTGCCAGCCCGTTGGTGCAGCACTAGTGCTACCACTCATAACCCTGGTGACCCAAGTTCAGGAGTGAGCTCAGATTGTCAGGGGCAGGAAGATCAAATGTCTCAGAGGACCATCTCCTCCTCCTCTTCCTCTGGGAAGGGAGGGTGGTAACTGCTGCCTCACGACTGTCACCTGAGTAACCACAGGTGGTTTTGCAAGCAGGAAGCTCAAGTTAGGGAGAGGAGACACCAACGGAGCTGGACACATGATGCATTTCCAGTGCCTGTGTCACACAGCTAAGGGCCAGTTGGCATCTAGAGGATAGGGAGCAAAAAAGGAAAGACCTGACAGCTAGCAGAATGATGCCTCCCCGACTCTGCAGGCTCCCCACCTCCGACCTCAGCACCTTGACTGTGGACTGAGCATGGCCTCCGGGAAGGGGGTTAAGATCCATAGTGTTGACTCTGCTTTTAAGGGTAAGCCAGGGAGGAACAAGGAGTCAAGAGGTAATTCCAGGAGAAGGAGAAGGAGGGTGATGGGGCTGGGAGTGGGGATGGCCAAAGTGGACAGGCCGGGGAGCGGGGAGCAAAATAAAAATCACCTAAATAGCCACCAGAGAAGGCCAATTGGGTCTCAGTTTAAGTATCACATGCAGAATGACACCTCAGCAGAGAAATACCCCATAGTGTGACACAATTCTATAAGTGCTGGGTATTAACTCAAGTTTCTGGTGTGGAACTAACCCACAACCTTCAGATCAATCTGCCCCAGAGGCGAGCATTCAGACTACTCAGACACTGACTCTGTTTCTATGATTCCAGACTGGATATGCTTTAAAAATCCATTATCCCTAATAAACAGAACAGATATATTCGGATAGTGCACTATTCAAGCCTTCTGATTTCCTGAAAGATCAGTGCAATATTTACACAACATTATTTTTACTGTTATAGCAGTCTATGCAAAATAACTTTCAAAACAAAACAAGATATCTATATTACCTAATGGAGTTTGATTTTAGAAAAAAGCACCTTTTGGCTTCAAAACAGTTAGAAATCCATTGAAAGGGGACAGCCCATCTCAACACCTTAGAATGAGGTTGCCCATTATTAACATTTTGAGTGCAAAGCAAGTATTTAAGCTTAAAGTACCTGTTGTTTTTTTTTTTTTTTGCAGATCTTTGTATTGTCTAGCAATGGTCACTACATTCTTCAAAATACATTACAACAAATATATTTGGGCATTCAGACATAACAGGATATTTGTTGTAGCCCCCCTCTATGAGACACTTAAGGCATAATCTATATACAATCATAGTTGAGTATACAATATAAAATATGGATATTTGATGTCCCTCAACCCAGTTCAAAAGTATCCCTCACCATGCTTCTTTACCTGCAGTGAGGAAAAAATATGGGGGAAAAAGCAAAGTTCAAAAATACTCATATGGCATATGCACTATTTTTTTTCTTGTGGCTGTCACTTGGCCATTTTTAACCATTTTGATCCCAAATTTTAGTTCATCTAAGTCATGTCTGAAGTCGCAATACAGAATGCAATACTCATTACTAACTACAAAGTCACACATACCCCCAGAATGCAAAGCACCACAAAGTCACACATACCCCCATGTGTGATTTTGTATTTGTTTGAAACTTGGCTTTACTGCCAAAGCCCTTTGGGGTAACCCTTGCCTCAATGCTTCTGTACTAAGGTTCTTTGTCCTTTAACTCATTACAGATGTTGCAAAGATGTTTCTGATAGAAAATGCAGTTAGATTTGAAAGCATTACATCTGGGCCACAGTTTGGAATGGAAACACTACTAGATCTTAGATAAAAAGATGTGTGCGTTATCCTTGGATGCATCAACTAATCAAGAAGAAACTGTTGCATACACTTAAAATAGAGAAGCACAGACATGAAGAAACAACCAAAAATCAACCTTGTCCTGCTCATACTCCCTCTCCTCCATGGTTAACTTTGCATGCTTCAAATGTTACCAATCATCATGACGACGTGGAAAATAACATGGAGATATATACAGTATATATATATATATATATATATATATATATATATATATATACTCATTGCAATAAAACTTCATTAATGCACTAGTTAGGGATAAAGCAACAAAAGTAGGGAAATGTGGCATTAGGGTTTTCAACCCTAACACCCAACCCCCACTCTTCAGGCAGCAACAGGTGAGGGGTGTGTCTTGGGGTTGTCAGCTGCAATGCTCACCCCAATCCCTGAGTAAATAAGCTGAGATGTGTACAGTATAGGAGAACTGGGTGAGCATTAGTGTTGACAACCCCTAGGCTCAGCCCACACCTGATGTTGCCTGCAGGGTGGGGGTGGGGTGTTAGGGTTGGAAACCCTAATGCCACATTTCCCTACTTTTGTCACTTTAACCCTAAGTATTGCATTAATGAAGTTTTTTGCAATGTATTTCCTTACCTTTTTGAGATAGTATAATCTCATCCTTATTTGCTTGTGGGAGGGCTGAGCCCTCCGTGCTCTGCATTCCCATCAATCAATACTTTTTGGGATAGTGTGATTGAATCCTTATTTGCCTGTAGGGTCCTGTGCTCCCATCCCTCTGTAGATGTGTATATGTATATTGCTGTAAAATCACAGGGTTCCTCAAGCCCTGGGCTTCCAATTTTAGCAAAACCACAACCATAATGTCTTCATAGACTTCTTATTACCCCACCACATGAGATCGGTACTTAAAATTTCCAGGTCCCTACCAAAATCTAATTCCGTGCCACCACAATGTCATTCTATACCATAGGTGTTAAGACAGAGGCTTGGCCTCTTCTTAAGGATAAATAACTACCTTACCTGTAATGCCAAGAGGAGGCTGGTACAAACCACATTTCTCTCCTTGATCAATTATGCTGACTTTCTCTATAGTCACTACCCTGCCTCTCATCTTGCCAAACTTGATACTTTGTATCACAGGGCCCTGAGATTCATCACTGGACTACCTCTCTCCACTCACCACTGTGCCCTATACACAGCCATGGGGTGGTCCTCCCTTCACTTCAGGAGACACAGAAATGCTATATTCTGGACCTTCAAAGCTATTATTAAAAACTTCTCCACGTATATCTCCGCTTGTTTACTGCTATGCGAACCTGGTACCTTTGCCCTGAGAAGCTACTCCCTCATTTACCTGAAGGTACCTAATTTAAAAACTTTTTTTGGGAGATCGGCCATAAGTTTTGTGCTTCCCTCTTTGTGGAATACTGTACAAAAACCTTTGAAGCTCAGCTCCCCGATCAGCCTATTCTCCCTTAAGACCCTATACGACCGCTCAGTGAAAGAATTCTGCAACTGTTTCCCCCGTCATTAAAAAACAAAACAGAAACAAAAAATAAACCCTGCACCATGGCTGCCTATGCCCACTTGGGCCCCACAGTTCAGCCTAGCTCATGCGGCCATCCATGTTCCTTCCCTAGCTCACCTTTGTGCTACATCCTCATTGCCATGGTCTTTGTCAGTGGCTCTCTGTCCTGGTATATCCCCCTTCCCCGTGTTAGTGCTGTCCCGGCCACATTCTTGATCCTCCCCTCTGCCATCCTGCCCCTATTTTTTTCTTATCCCCCACCATCTCCTGCCTTCCTGGGCCCACAAGAACAAGTAGGTCTCCTATATATCTTCTGATCGTGTATGTGTCACCAGTTTGTCTATGTTATGCCTGTATTGACCATCTCCAAACAGAACCATGTCCATGTTGACTTACACCCGAGCACTTTTTATTATCAAAGTTGTATTGAACTTTCGTTCCTTCTATGTTCATAATTGTGCATTATTACATTGTTTGGATTGTATCTGCTTTTTTGTCACCTTGTGTAACAGGTCCATCTTTTAAATGCTCAGCGATGATCACCTGTATAAATAAAAACTTTGATTGATTGATTGAGGCGGGAAAAGACAATTTGGCCAGGATTTGAAAAATGACAACTTTTCTGTTCATGAGGTGGTGTAATAATATGTCTATGATGAAAATTTGGTGCCAAAATATTTAACATTACCAGAGTTATGCACAGGCTTAGCAAAATTCCAAAATATGGGCATTAACTTTCCTTTTTTGCATATTTTGACCCCAAATTTATAACATAGTCTTCTTATGACCCTATGTTCAAATCAAGTGCAGTGAAATTTTTCAAATCCCACTTGAAAGGTGATTTCATCACACAACCATGAAATCATCTTTTGGGCCAGATTTCCAGAATTTCAGTGACATTGTTCCTTAAGTGAGGTCCCAAAAAGGCCATGTTGAACATTTGGTGTCATTGAAATACACTGAACCACATTTATCTTAGTTTGTCATGTTTCAGTTGGCTATTCCAGCAGCAAGATGTGTCTTTGATCAGAGACTGGATCTTCACCATGGGACCTGTTCAGGTAAGTGAGGGTGTGTAAGGGTGTGGGGTGTGGGGTGGTGGGTGCTCAGTTGGAGGTCACTGTGGAGGGTGGGGCATATCATCAAGGGACTTTTTTTTTTACAGGATAATCAAAATAAAGACATAGATGGACCATTTTCTTTATTACAGCTACAACAGGAGAGGGGATTGGAGGGTAAGGGGTGCCACTGGACTCTATGGACCAAACATAAAATATTATGGGGACAGCAATAGCAGGGTGGGGGGTGTCACTAGACAAAAGGGAACTAGTACATAATTATGGTGACAGTGATCAAAGGTGAAAGGAACCACTAGACACCAAGGAGAAATATATATTACTTAGGTTTAGCATAGCAGTACAGTTGACTTAGTGATTGACTCCATTCAATCAGTGATTTTACAAGAAACACAACTTTTTTATTTCTAATACAGAGTAACAGTTTTAGAACACTCTGTCAAGTGCTGGCATTTTTTAAAAGCCTTTAAACAGATCAGATGCTATCAGCTGATTGTCACCCTCAGTTTAAATAGAGTTCCTTTTTGTTTTGGTTTTCTGCCTTTTACACTTTCAGACAGACACACACACGTGGGCTTTCTACAAATATAGGCAAGTTGCAAGCATGTTCAGCTGTGCAGCATATAGCTTTTAACAAATAGTCAGTATGTACTGGTTCTCTTTTCTTTCTTGAGAAGCTAAACAGTTAGTCAAGTTCAGTGCATACTAAGTGATTTAGCTATAAGAAAGTTTCACTGGGTGTCCCGGTTCACAAATTCGGCTTCATTGCTAAATTAATGGCTGCAGTGGCAGCTGAATTAAGGGAGTAAATGAAATGCACACAGCAGTGGTAGGCTGATTAGTTTAGATAAAATATAAAAAGCAACTTTTTTCCATTCTTTCTCTACAGTGAGTCAATCGCTGTACAGTAAATACATATCCAAACATCAATTACATTATTCCCTTAAAGAAATATTCAGAAACTGTTGCTACAAAGTTCAATGCTCTCACTTTCCATACATCCATCCCCACTTCATCCAAGTACTGCCTGGTACAGAACCACATGTACAGGAAGGTACCACCAGCCAAAGACAGTTATGTGAAACTGGACATGTATTTACCAGCAATTAGGGAAACTCCACAGACTCATGGACCAGAATGTTTAAATAAGATTAAAATTAGCAGTGAGGCTGTCTGTAGATAGCCATAGATACTTCGGATGTATGTCAAAAAAACAGAGGAGGAACTGTTACAACAACAACACAAGAAATAGAGTTTTTATTCCTTCCCAAACCGATCCCCAGCTAGTGGCAGGCACATAGAAATACTCACACCACCATGGCTAGCCACCAACTGAGCTGTGAATTAATGCATACTTTATACAGTACACACTCATTCACAGCTCAGTTGGTGGTCAGTGGTGGAGGTGAGAGGAGGGCTGTGCTGGTCACCAGTTGGGGATCATGTTGGGGGGGTAGTGGGGTGGTGGATCAATACCTGAGATGGTGGGAGATCCACTAGACCATCAGGGTTATGTTTTTTTCTTGTTTCATGGGACAGGGATTGGGGACAAGGAGGGACCACTGGACTACTAAGGAACTTTAGAATAAAAAACAATACCAGGAGGCAATTGGGAACAGGGTGGGACCACTAGGTTTACAGGGAATATTCTGGGGAATAAAGGGACAGTGATTGTACATTGGGGAAGGGGGAGGGACTACTAGACTACCAGGGAATATTTTTTGAAATAAAGGGAGGGTGATCAGGAAGGGGGGTAAGACCATTAGACTACCAGGGAATATTTTGGGGAATAAGGAGAGGTTGATTGGATATCAGAGAAGGGATGATGTACCACTAGACTACCAGGGAATATTTTTTGAAATACCAGATGGGCAATTGGTATTGGGGAGGGGGGCTGGGAGCACTAGACTACCAAGGAATATTTTTAGCAAGAGGGGATAGCAATCAGACAATGGGGAAGGGAGGGACCACTAGACTACCAAGGAATATTTTTGAAATACAAGGAGTGTGATTGGCAGTCAGGAGGGTGGGACCACTAGACTACCACAACATATTTTTGTGTCATAAGGCAATGGCGATCGGACATTGGGGAAGGGGGGCGGGAACACTAGACTACCAGGGAAATATTATCTATTTTTATACAGAGATGGCAACTGGTGAACAGAGAAGGGGGGTGGGACCACTAGAATACCAGGGAAATATTAAAATCTAGATTTAGTAGTTGCCACATTGGTACTTGCAAGAATATATCTAGAAGCAAATGATTTGATACCTTTTTATGGACTAACATAGATGTGAATAATTAGAATAAAGTGCTCTGTTTTCGATTAATAACCTTCTTCGTAGCTTAGGCTTCTGAAGAAGGGACTGGCTGGTTCAAAAGCTAGAGCACTTTGTTCTTGTTGTTGCATCTATGTTAGCCCAGGGCAATATTATATATTTTTATATGAGGATAGCAATTGGTAAAAGTGGGAGGGGGAGAGACCACTACACTACCAGGGAAATGTATATTTGTATAAAAGGATTGGCATGGAGGTGGGGGAAGGGAGAATGACCACTAGACTACATTGGAATTCAGAAACTAAGGTAAACTTGGTTCAATATATTTCAAATGGGGTTTTCAACTTTGGTGCAAAACGTTGTCATTTTTAAAGATTTTGACATTACATTTTCAATAATACCCTTTCTGAGACTCCTCCTCATGAACAATGTTGGTGTCATTTCCCAAATCCTGCTTGAAAGGTGCTTTTGTGGTTGGTTAGCAAAATCACCTTTTGGGCTGGATTTCAGCATTTTCAACATATGTGTTCATGACGTGGCATCATAAGATGGGTATGTTGAAAATCTGGGGTTCAGAATGTGTTAAAATGGCACAATTCTGCATATCTGGTAACATTTCACTATGCTTGCTCCTAACATTCATAATTTTCAATATATTCACTCCAAATTTTCAACATAGCCATTTCTTTACATAGCCTCATGAACATGACAGCTGTCAGTTTTTAATTCCTGGTCAAAACGTGTTTTGTCACTTGTGGCATCAATGAAGTTGCAGTGGTGCAGAATGACGTTTCAGCAGACATTTTAAAATTCTCAGCCTAGCGTTCATGAGGTGGGGTGATAACAAGGCTATTGTGAAAGTTTAGTTGCTGTTTTGGCTGAAATGCTTGCACAGCCACACACATGTATGGATCTATGGAGGGATGGATGCGCATGGCCCAGAGGACCCTACTCTCTCACAAGCAAAGAAAGTAATGATTATACTTTTTCAAAAAGTAAGTAAATTATTTGCAAAACAACATAGTTAATGCATCAATTAGTGTTCCAGTGACAAAACATTTAGAAATGTGATGTTAGAGTTTCGAACCCTAACACCCCACCCCCTACCCTGCAGGCAGCAACAGGCGTGAGGGATCTGCCTTGTTGTTGTCAACCCTAATGCTCACTCCATTCTCATATACTGTACCCATCTCAGCTTACTTACACATGGAATGGGGTGAGCATTAAGGCTGACTACCCAGAGGCAAACTCCCCATGCCTGTTGCTGCTTGCAGGGTGGGGGGTGGGTTGTTGGAATTCAAAACCTTAACTTTACATTTCCAAACTTTTGTCACTGGAGCCCTAACTGATGCATTAACACAGTTTTTTGCCATGAATATTTACCATACATAATATGAAATAATCATAAACCTAGCCCTAACAGTGCCAAAAGTATGGGGTGAGGGGGGACAGAAAGTTTGGTATTGCCAGAAGGTGGTATAGTGGGGTTGATATGCTTATAACAGTTAGCGAACGGGACAGAGTGGGGGTGGTGACACAAAGAAAATATAGGCATCTTCTCATAATTCATTTTAACTTTTGCGAGACCTAAAAAGTCAACTTGGCACCATTCTTCAATACACCCTGTTCCGATACAAGAAAACACTTTTTGCATTGTTGTTTTTGGAAGCTATAATCGGCATGCATAAAAATGTATCAGTTCTGGTAAACAAGAATCAATCTTCTTGATGCAAAAAGTTCCCAGTATGAATTAAAGGCTAATAATGCCAGGGTTGTTGTTTCATTTGAAGATTTTGGTCACCTGGCTCACCAGAGAATGTTTGATTACATTTTTTTAAACATATAAGAAAAGTTTCCATGATCAAAAGAGGGTTATTAATGGGCAGATCAAATGCTATGAGAAATATATCCTCAATCAGTTCATTAATGGCAGGAAAGTTTCAATTGAATGATTCTAAAAGTCCAACAATCAAGATGCTTTTATATTATATTTGGTTTCCATTGATTTGATCTGTCTGATCAGATTGTAATTCTTCTTCTCCTATGAAGCTTCTGTAGTTTCCATTGCCTGCACTCTTTCCATCAAGTCTCTTGCACTGCTCCCCAGACCTAAAAATATTTTCACCCATTATTTGCTATATTAGACTTCATTGTTTTAAATTTGTTTTTAGAAGATCTGTCTTGACTACCAATGCACCAAAATGCAAATTGCTTTTCATGGTCCAAGCCAACATTTATAAATGGAGCATTAAAGTATTTTGATACTGCATTTAGACCATAAAGGATCTGTTGCGTTATCAAAATTATTTTTAATTTAACTGAAGAAATGCCAACTCCTGTGAGTTCAATATCTCAGGATCTGTTTGAAAAGCTATAGCCTTAACTTCAGTAGTATAAAAAAAACAGAGTTGCTGCTCTTGATTGGACTGCTTCAAGAGGGTCAAAAATAATGGCCTGTGGGTTGAATACTACAGGGGGCATTTTAACCTCACCATAGTCATGTTGTGGTCTCAGAACAGCAGAGTAAAAAGTCCTGTAAATCAAGCCACATGTTAACAAAGCAAAATCTCCTGGTGGAGCAGATGCTCTTTCTTGTCATTTTTCATCCATATCAGATAAAATAAACATGGATTAAACAACAACAACAGCAACAACACACACACACACACACACACACACACACACACACACACACACACACACACACTTTCCAATACGATCAGTATGGTCCAGTATTGACATGACAGGGCTACACTCATAGTGGCCATTTTGCTCCTTCACATATCAGCTGTGTTTTTAAATAAATTCAGACATTTACTCTCTCATATTTTGCCTATATATACTACCACTTCTCAACTGTAATGTGTTTTGATATCTGTGTGAAAGTCAGTAAATAGGGCTGAGTGAACTTTGTCTTCTGCAATGAAATTCTATAAAATTCTAAATCTGCTTCCAGAAATGTTGCAAAATTTCTGCAAAAATTCATAAAATTTTGCCAAAATTGTTATTGCAGTTATTTCCATCTAATTTTATAAGTATTTGCCTAAATTGCACTGGATATGGAATGGTGACTTTAGCAAGGTCCATTCAGTAGTGTACTAAGATGCACAGTTCTGTCTTTAAAGGTGGCTGAGTTATAAGCCTCCAAACTTACAGAAATGTTAAAATTCCATTTTAGAATGATGTAAACTGCAGAATTTTAAGTCCATACAACTTTAAAACTAGAGAACTGAATATCGCCAATTGTGTTAGGTTCTCTGACAATAAATGTTAGGCTTTGGGGCCACCCCATGGCCCCGCAGCAGAGCATCGGGCTGCCATGCTGATGACCCAGGATTGGAAGTAAGCCTGGTTAGTCATATCAAGAAGCAGGCCATGGCCTAGACACCTGCCATTCAGCAGTGCACCTTGGTTGGGAATGGCTAACCGTTGGTTCTACCAGCACAGCGACCTCTGTGGCTGGGTCAGGAAGCTTTCTATTGCTATAGGGGAATCTGTGGCTGTTTGAGGCTAACAGAGGCACTGCTCCCCCTCAGGGGAGGTAGGAGGGAAAAAATATCAGAGCAAAACCTGGTAGTCAACTGAATGATAGCTAGATTCAATGTGAACAGAGTATGTCTCTGAGAGGTGAGCTGTTAGCTGGGAGAAAAAACAATATGGGAAAAAAGAGTATGTGTGTGTCAGTCCTCTAATCTCTTGCCTAAAGGCTGGCTAAGTCATTATCAGACAAAGTTTCCAAAATAACATCAGTAATTAAAGCTGAATTTCATGAACCTTTGTAAAACTGGGGAATACTGTGATGCTTCTGTCAAAGTCATGTCCATATATTTTCTAAAGTCATACACTGGAGTTGTCATTGCAGAGGAAGGCAAAAGTTGAGTAAAGCGGCAATAAGGTAATATACATAGTAGGCCGCATAGTAAAAGTAGAGTAGTGCCAAGTGTCAGGTCACTTTCTTAAGTGATGAATCATTAAGAAAAGTCGTGAACATCACTGGGCACTAGCCTGTCTTACGAACATACAAACATATGAAAGAGTCATCAGAAGATGGTCAAACTGGTCTATTGTGTCTGCTCTTAGTAAGGCAGTGTCTCAGGTTTACATCATTCGCCCTTCCCCCGTCAATCTTTTCTTCATAACTCCCCCCACCATGATTCTGTGGGTTCCCTTTATGCCTATCCCAGGCCCTCTTAAAGCTGCCAACAATTTTTAATGAGATCACCTCTTCTGATGGCACATTCCATTTGTCCACCACCCTCTCTGTGAATAAATGTTTCCTAACATTCCTACTAAACCTCCCCCCACCAACTTCAAACTCTGCCTCCTTGTGTTTCTGTTGTCAAGTAGCTTCAAGAGATCTTCCCTTTCTACTCAATTTATTCCCTTCAGGTACTTAAAGGTCCCTATCATATCCCGCTCTCCCCCCTCTCTTTCAGGGAGTACATTCCCAAGGCTCCCAGAATATCTTTGTAAGTCTTCCCCTGTAGTCCCCTGATCATCTTGGTTGCCCTCCTTTGGACCCTTTCCACCAAGCTGATGCCCTTCTTATGATATGGATTCCAGTACCGTACTCTATATTCTAAATGTGGTCTCACCAGTGACCTGTACAAGGGCTGTATGACCTCACTCTGCCTACTGCTGAATCCCCTGTATATACACCCCAGCATCCTGTTCACCATCACTGTTGCCTTTTTTGCATTGTTAGGAGTATTTCAGGTCAATGCTGATTACCACCCCCAGATCCTTTTCTTTCTCTGATGCTGCTACCTGGTCCCAGATCCCCCATATAATGATTGGTACTAGGATTTCCGGACCCAAAGTGCATCACTTTGCACTTCTTGGCATTGAAGCCAAGTTGCCAGATCTCGAACCATCCCTCAAGATTCCTGAGGTCTTCCCATAGGTCCTGCATGCCTCCAACTGTATCCACCCCCTCAGAGGTTTGTGTCATCCGCAAACAGGCACATCCTACCCTTCATGTCATCCCCAAAGTCATTTATGAAGACTTTGAATAACACCAGCCCCAGCACTGATCCCTGTAGGACCCTGCTGGTTAATTCCTTAGTACTGGATAACTCTCCCCCCACCCTACCCTCTGGGTTCTATCACTTAGCCATCTTTCCACCCACCTTGTAGTAGTAGTAGTAGTAGTAATAAACATGTTCATTTTTATACAGGATTTACAAAACTTTAGGTAGAAGGACCTATTTTCGAAGTTGTCCTGTTTGATTTTCTCCGTGACCCAAATATCCTCCATTTGCTGATTAGCATTTTATGTAGCAAAGAATTGAAGGCTTTGCTAAAATCAAGGTAAGTGACATCTACCGCTTTGACCCTTCCACTGCCCTGGTGACCCAGTTTAAAAAGTCAGTCAGGTTTGTCTGACAGGATATTCCTCCCACAAACCTGTGTTGCCTCTTGTTCTACAGACCATTCTCCTCTATGTACCTAACCAACCTGTACTTGAGTATGGTCTCCATGAGTTTTCACATGATCAATGTCAGACTGACTGGCCTGTAGTTCCCTGGATCATCCCTGGGTTTGTTCTTGTGGAGAGACACCACATGTGCCATTTTCCAGTCCTGTGGCACAACTCCTGACTCCAGGGATCCATTGAAGAGGTCTGCCAGCAGCTCACAAGCTCCTCTGCTAGCCTTTTCAGTACCTTGAGTGTATGTCATCAGGTCCTGGGGACTTGTCTGCCTTCATTGATAGTAGCCCCTCCCTCACACTATCACCTCTATTACCATGTTTGTGGACCCTCCTCTTCTCTTTCTTTCCCCAGGTGGTATTGGCCCATCTTTTTCCCTTGTTCAGTACTTCTACTTTGCATGTGCTTCCACCACCTAGCCATCCCCCTTCCTCAGATTAACTATCCTGTCCTTCCTGTCCCACTTCTCACTTATGTAGAGAAAGAAGGCTATCTCCCTGTTCATAATCCCTTCTGTTATTTGCAGTTCTTTCTGTGCTTTTGCTTGCTGTACCACCTTGCCTGCCATGTCTTGTAATATACTAGTTAACTATTAGAGCTCCTGAAGTACTGACTTGTAGAAGCACATACATGTGCAGCATTGTTTCTATACAATGCCACTTGTGGACTCTTTAAAAACCCTGTAGATAACAACATATATTTTTACTCTTTGGAAACAGTTGTACCAAGTGACACCAAGCCATGCAACTACTTACAGCTTGGGCCATTTAAACAGAAGTATCTGTGTGTCCTTATCCATAATAGAGCACAATGTTGGGCATCACTATCACAGCAGTGTTGGGAGGAATTGCAGGATCATGATGTTAGTGCAGGTAAGGTGACTCAGTGATGTTAAGTGCTTGGGGCACGTTAAAGTCCTCAGTTTCACCAACTGATGAAACCCAGCTATTAACATACTTACCACAATTGAATCCAGCAGAAAAAATCATCATAGGAGATTTCAACCTGCCTGGGATCAATTGGCAGGAATCAAAAGAAACACAAATAATGATAAATGTTATCTAGAAATACTAGATCAAATAGGGGTGGAACAAAAAGTGGATCAGCTGACTTGAGGAGAAAACATTCTGGACCTCATACTGACAAATATGGGAGATAAAATAAATAACATTTTAGTGGATAGTCCACTGAGGAATAGGGATCACTGCAAGATATTCTTCAAAATAAATGAGGAACATAGTACAGATATTAGGAGAGGTACAACATTCAAACTAAATCTTGGTAAAGCAGACTTTTTGTCACTTAAAAAAATATATGAATGACTGGAACTGGAGAACGGAATTTACAAATAATACACCAGAAGAGATGTGGGAAACACTAATTAAACAAATTGATAAGGCTGTTAAAACTAACATACCCCCAAAAACCCAAATATGGACAAAAAGCACATACTCCAATATGGTTTAACTCCAAAATAAAAAAAAATGATTAAACAAAAGAACCAAATATTTAAAATATTACATAAAAGGGATGATCCACTCAGGAAATTACAATATAGAGAGACAGTCAGAAAACTAAAAAAAAGCAATAAAATCAGTCAGAGCTGATTATGAGCTACAACTAGTCAGTAGGACAAAAGACAACTACAAGGTCTTCTATACATATATCCATAAAACTAAAAAAGTGCAGAGCAATATAGGACCATACCTAAACAACCAAAGGAAAACAGCCAATGCCAAGGAAATGGCAGAAATAGAGAGCAATTACTTTTGCTCTGAATTTAATAAAAAAGCAGGTGCCAGAGAGAATAAAATAAATTATAATCCCATGGAAATAATAATTTTTATTTTATTTGTTTTTTTATTTTATTTTAGTCTTTGGTAACCAGGTAAGGCCCACTAGGCACAAGTGCCTGTTTTCAGGGGTGACCTGTGAGCACTGGGCAGTTAATTGACTTGCTCAGAGTCACCACTGAGTATGCAAGTGGAGGTTGTGAGAATCAAACTCAGGTCTGGTCTACTGGATGTATCAAGCTCATTCACACCTCATTCCTCTAACCTCTAGGCTATCCTGCCACCCTCATTGACCCTGGGGATATAAAAACCAGACTTCAGAATATAAATATAAATAAGTCACCTGTGCCAGATGATATACATCCCAGAGTACTTAGGGAAATCACAGATGTTTTGGCTCTGCCACTAACCCACAGATTTCAAATATCACTAGATCTCAGGATAGTAGTTCATTGCTGGAGGGAGGCCACAGTGGTTCCCATCCTAAAAAGTGCCCCCCAAAAAACCCAGAAAATTTTAGGCCTGTCAGCCTGACATTAATCATGGGCAAAACTGTGTAAGGAATTTTGAAGGAACACATTCTAGCCCACTTAAAGAAGAATAATCTTATAGACAAAACTCAACATGGGTTTACCAAATCCAAATCAAGCCAAACTAACATACTATCATTTTATGAAAAAGTCAGTAAAGCCTTGGATGAAGGAAATACAGTGGATGTGGCATTTTTAGACTTCACCAAAGCCTTCAACAAACTCCCCCATAAGTAATTAGTAGAAACACTAAATAATATTCAAGTTGATGTCAACATAACTAATTGGCTGGAGGCTTGGTTGGCAGGGATGAAGACAGAGAGTAGTGATAAATGGAATACTGTCTGATTGGATGGAAGTGGCAAGTGGAGTCTCCAGGGCTCTGTTCTGGGTCCCTGTCTGTTCAGTATCTATGAATTCTCACTAAAAAGTAACCATCAAAATGTCTGGATAATGAAATTAGCGGACGACTGCCACATTGGTGCAATAGTAAATAAAAAAGAAGATTTTGTAGGACGCCCTAAATAGCATACATTTGTGGAAAGACAAATACAAACTAGGCCTAAATGTAGGAAACTGTATAGTTATACACATGGGGAAAAAAATCTAAGCCATACATATAAAATTGGGAATAACAATTTAACACAATTAAAAGAAGAAAGATATCTGGGTGTCAGGATTACAAATGATCTACAATTCAGTCAACACTGCAATTTCATCACCAAAAAGGCTAATCAATCTTTAAATTGTATATTATGACAAATAAAAAGTAAGGACAGCAAAGTATTATTACCTTTATACCAAGCTTTGGTGCCCCCTCATCTGGAATATTGTTTGCAAGTTTGGTCTCCTTATAGGAAGGGGGACATAAGGAAACTGGAGGGTATCCAGAGAAGGTCAACAAGAGTAATGACAGGTTACAATGACAAAACTAACTCAGAAAGGCTGGAAAGCCTAAAGCTATTTACACTACACTACAGTACAGGTGAATCCGAGGGGACATGTGCATGGAATACAGAGCACTCCAAGATCAGGAATTATATGAGGAATTATGGCTAAAGCACAAGAAAACTATCTACAAACCTAGTGTTCATCTATCTCAATTAACTATGGACAAATGGAATCTTCAAAAAAAAAAAGATTCTGGCTCAGCCAATGAGTAGTACCACTGTGGAATAGTCTCCCAGCAGAGACAGTCACTAGCAAAACAATGAATCAATTTAAACATGGACTGGACAAATACTATCAAAATAAACACAAACTAGATTAGAAATACTTGATAAGCAATAATGGAAGCAAGTCTACAATGCTTGAAACACGTATGATACCTATAAAGTAGAATTCTACTGACCTTACCTATTATGTATCCATGCATTTTTGAGAACATTTTGCCTATTAGTAATTTCCAAAGTATCTAGAATAAATTTTAACATTTTAAATCACATTTATCTATCTTAGGTAGATTCCAAGAAATATTTAATTTAGTATGTTTGCCAAATCTTGAGTGTATATCTGGAATAGCAGTGGAGCTATAAATAGCCAAATATTTTGAAAAAGTTCACACAATTAGACAAATAATTTATTGTGAAATTTTGAACTCCTGTTATTTACAAGTTACATAACCAACTACCCCTCTATTTATCAGTTTCTAAGATTCTTCAAAGAAGTATGCATATGCATTTTCAATTATCTAGCGTCAAAGATGATTGTGTTGTAAGCATATAAATGTTTTCATAAATTTTCACATGAATCATAAATTGCCAAATTTTGAGACCATATAACTTCCCACCCTTCCTCCAAACATCATGGAACTTGACATCCTTTAATGGCCCTTCAAAACAGTGTGCATGCCAAATTGCACATCTCTAGCTTTAAGACTAGAGATGTGCAAGTTTAGGAAACTCCACTCAGCAGATTAATTAACAAATTTCCCTCATTTCGTGAAGATGATCCACAGTGTGAAGTTCCAACTTTGCCCCCCCCAAAAAAAAACACTACACAATATTCAGAGTTTGAACTCTGTCAGTGGAGTTTGGCAACTCTGCTGGTGGATTTAAAACTCTGCATTTTGCGGATTTGTTTTTTCTTGTGACAGTGGTTCTCTCACAGATTACTGCCCCAGACTGTTTAAAATTCCCTGGTGTCTAGTGGTCCCGCCACTGATTTCTGGCTCAATGTAAAATTAAATTCCCTGGTGTCTAGTGGTTCCCCCACCAATTGCTGATTGCTGACTTGATGTAAAAGTATATTCCCAGGTGTCTAGTTGTCTCCCCATCAATAGCCAGCCCAGTGTAAAACTTTCCTGCACCAACTGCTGAGAGTGAGCCTGATGTAAAATTAATTCCCTTGGTGTCTAGTTGTCCCCCCCTGCCTATCACTGGTGTGATATAAATCATAAAGTTTCTCTGGTGTCCAGTGGTCCTTCCCCCTACTCACACCTATGCCAGATCAAAACCTATTCCCTGATGTCTAGCAGTCCCTTCCCCTACCTGCACCCATGCCTGATGTTTCTAAACTTATTCCTATGTGTCTAGTAGACCCTCCTCCCTCCTGCCCTGGCAGGTAGTGCCTCACCACACTGCTCCCCCCAACCCTGACCATGAGCAGGTGACCTGCACAGTCCTCTGCTTTCTACCATGCTGGTCACCTGACTGAGATGTCAATGAATGAGTGTGTACTTGTACAAGCACATGTTCATTCATTGCCAGCTTGTGTTTATTCAGTGAGCACATTCATTTTGTTGGCAGCTCAGAAAAGAGCAGAGGGTAGTTCCAGTTGCCAGTGGTAGGGGGGTTGTCGGGATGTAGGGATGACATTATGGACCACAGGGGTCTACAATGCTGTTCTTCCCATCCTGACCCCCACACCATTGGCCAGAACAGCCCTCCACTCTTGTCTGAGCCACCAACAGAATGCGGGGGTCCATAGCACAAGCTGGCCTGTCAATGAATAAGAGCATGCTTGTACAAGTACACACTTATTCACTGCCTGCTCAGTCAAGCAGCCGACATGGTGGAAAGAAAAAGGGCTATGCTGGTTACCCATTAGGAGTTGAGGTGGGGGTGGGGGTAATTTGCACTTAAAACAAACACCAAAGCATGGCAAACTTACAAGTGGCAAATTTCCTATCAAACAGGGAAACTTCACAAAATGATCTGAGGAGGTGAATTTTATGACTTTGCCTGAAATTCACTGGCAAATTAAAACTTTGTTGCATCTCCTCCATGTTGAAAATGGCCTCTGCCACCCTCTGTTGATACTCCTGCTTTAGCACTTCCCGCCCGTGCTCTGGAGAGGTGCCCCCTTACATATTAGCTCACTGTCCTCAGGGCATGCAACTGTAGGTCAGTACTTTTCCTTCAATGGAAGTTGACTCTGCCATGGTTATCCTCCTGATGTTCTCTTCCTCTCAATACTAGTTATGTACCTTGCTGACGTACTGCCTACACTCCGCCTTGTTGTTACCTGTTGATTTTCTACCTCCCCATGCTGCTAATGTACCCTGTGGATGTACTGCCTTCTTTACCGTAGAATGCAATGTGAACTGTGTGCTGTCCCACCCACTTGTAAGTGGGCCAGTATGGTTACCCTGACTCTGTATCATGTTTCTATTTTGACTCTGTATCATTGTTTCTATTGTACTCTGGTTCCACTTGTATGTGGGCTTGTATGTTACCATGACAATTGTACTACAGTATGTTTCTGTATTGTAATCTCCTGGGTCACACCTGAAAATAGACACTTGTTGTCTAGTGTGCTTACCTGGTTAACAAAAACAAATAAATAAATTAAATAAGACTCTCTGAGTTGTGACCAATTAAGCAATTTCAGAACATTCCACAGCATTTCATAAACTTTTGTGGAATTTTGTGAAAAAAACATTAAATCAGAATTAGCTTATTTCCCTAAACAACTGTACACTAATTTCAGAGTTCACAGATCTTGAAATAGGCTGTCTTATTTCCTGAGTCATGAACTGCAGTTTAGCTGCCATCTCTTTTAAGGTGATAGAAAGCATTTGTTACACTTCTACAGGACCTCCTATTTTCAATTTAGTTTCTATTCAATAATCTGATATTTTTGGCCTTTTCTGTTAAATTAGCAATGTATTTATTATGTCTTTGTAACTACCCTGACTATATTTCTTCTCTGCAGTTGTTGCTCTCTCTTTCCTTACTGCCTGAATCTTCTATGATATCAGTAATGCCACCACCACAGGCTGTTCAGAACAATAGTACGTAATGCAGTAACTGAGGTCATGGAAGCTCGTATAAATATGAAAAAGAGCAGTAGCTGGTGAGGAGAATGGTTATCTCTATGTAGAAGTGAAGGCACCCCTAAAACTAGATAATTTATCAAAAAATGGTCAGTGCATATCAGAATACATAACAGGAATGTAAAGAAATCTCAGAGTGCAGTTAATCATGTAAAAAATCATTTCCTTATTACCTTTAAGGCAGCAGTGCAGCAAGTGAGTTTTGATCAAGACCTATTGGGATCACAGTACCTTGCACTCTCCTAGTAGGAAGCTATTAAGGCCAAGCATTGAGAAAACTTGATATTTCAGGGTCAAGGGTTGGTGCCATAATGCATAATGAAGGGAAAGTTCTGCAATGCAGGTACTTTTATTATATATATATATATATATATATATATATATATATATATATATATACTGTATATATATATATATATATATATATATGCATGGAAAATGAATGAGGCAAAACTTCAAATTTACACCAATAAAATTCCATTGAGTGCTATTTGCTACATTGCAGTTTGATTCTTTAAATCAAAACAGAAGTCGTAGATCTAGCTGTTTAAATAACTGTCATGAGCATATTGTCAAGATGTCCACTTGGTTATTGTTTACTGTTGTTAAACACCCATTTGCTTTTTCTAATGGAAGGCGGCTCCCATCCTGTGTTTTTTTTTTGTTCTCTAAATTAAAACATCTAACATAAAAAGAAAACACTATGTCATGTTGTTTCTCACTGGGAAACCCTTGTAAATAAGTGTTTGAAGCTCTGTGTGCTTATGTAACCAAAAAGCACAAAGAATGAATATTATCAAGGTACAATTCTTCATAATATGGTTTTCTTAAGATTTGATCTGACACTGTAGTTTGGTAGACTCTTGACTAGTTCAGGAGCAAACCAAGACCAGCAACTGCTATTTGGGTTATGTGATAGACAGTGTAGCCTACTGGTTGGAGAGCACAGCAGCAAACCTAGAGACCCAGATTTAAATCATGCCACCACCACTTAATTACAATGTGGCTATTCAATTAAATCCCTGTTACTCACATTAAACTTTCTTAGCTTTTTTGACTTTTCTCAGTTTTAAATATCTCAGTATGTACTGAATACTGAAGTTTTTCATTGCTTGGAAAGCACTATGGAATGACACATTATTTAAAACCAAAAGGCTTGCCTGCCTCATCAAAATCTTATTAAAACATACCTTGGACAACAACAATGGGATTGTCACCTCTGGTCTCCAGACTTTTTCAAGTTTTTATTTAAGTTTTACTTTTTATTTTTATTTTATTTTTTTATAAAAAAAAAATTATCTAAATTTTGTAGTGGGTATGTAGCCCGGCATTTATCCAGCAGCTTTGCAATGATTGCCAGTTCTACAGATTTTAGTCCCTGATGAATTTCTATTTCATTTCAGATTTGTATGTCCTTGCATGTTAATGAGAGGAATGCTCCTGTCTGCAGCCTTTCCTGGTTTCAATGCACAAAAGAGAAAGCATGTGTGCCAAGAAAACTCAATGGACTCTTGACAGCATGTTTGAAGACCCTGGGAATTGTCAAATGCATACCTACAGCTTTTCAATTGCTAGGGTAAACGGCCTGATGACTGTTTAAATATCTGCCTTGAATAGTATAAAAACTTTGAATGCCTATATGGATTTTAAATATTAAATACTATGAAGTTAACAAGTCTTTTATTGTTACATATCATTTCATTTCTATTTATTGTACTGGAGAGCAAGGTGAACCAGTTAGTCCATTTTTACAAGTGACCAGTGAAATTCATGAAACAGAAAACACAGATTAGCCAAGTGAAAGGCACCGGCTAGTTACAATAATTCAAACAGGTATAACATTTTACAATATTACAATAGTAACAAATTGTACAGGTAGAAGTTAAGTTAAGCAGAAGATATGCAGGTAAATCACATGTAGCACAGGTAATAGAGAAAAGTTGTCAAAAAAGTTACATTGCATTTTGTCTAACAGGAACTAGCTGGGATTGGTGTTGAAGGTTGTGGGGCTGATTCCTAGGGGGAGGGGGCAGATAGGAGATTGTAGGGTCCAGTTGCCCTCTTAGAACTCTTAGCCCTGCAGTACTGCACCTGAAGGGGAGTGAGAAAGGGAATCTGACCTGGGAATGTGTCTCCAGCTTGTTGTTGGAATGAGGGATGGAGGAAATACAAAGGAGCTGTCAGTCAGTTGCCATCTTATGCAGGAACACTGCCAAACATGGGCAAGGTGATGATCCAGAGAAAGGCAGTCAGCAGATTTATAGAGAAGGTAGTGAATGAGGTATGGGAGGTCAGACAAGACATGATAGATGCTGTTGTATGCTGTGCACATTTTAGTAAGGGCCCCAGAAGGAGTGGTAGTGTATACAAGAACACTATAGTCAGTTATTGGCAACAGCAGGCTGTGGGTGAATAGCCCTTTGGTTTCAGTGGTGAAGAACCTTTTGGTCCTGTGGAGGGCGTCCAGTCTCTGGTGGACTGTCATTACTAGTCTCATGATGTGGTTGTCAAAAGATAGTGTGCTGTCTAGTAAGATGACCCAATGTCTTACTGAGAGACTAATTCCAGCATAATGCCATCTGAATCATGGATGAAGAATGGAGAGTTAGCCCCTTTCCAGTGTGTTCACAAGAAGACCATGGCTTTGTTTTTTTTTGTTTTTTTATTGTTTTGGAATCAAGTTTGGATGAGGTGGAAGTTTTGCTGAATGATTCTACTTACAGTTGCCAGGTGTCTACCCAATCTGAAGACGACTGCATAATCATCATACACAAGTGTATTGGTGGAGGGACAGGTGCTGGGGTGGAGTTTAGGAACAGGGAAAAGAGATGAGGGCTAAGGATGGAACCTTGGGGAACCCTGCAGTGAATGGGGCAAAAGTCTGAGAAGATGCTGTCTATTGCTGTTCTGTGCATTCTGCTGGACAGGTAGTTTTTGAACCAGTGGATCATCTCAAGAGAGAACATGAGGGAGGAGAGGGCATGGGTCAGCAGATCATGATCTACAAGATCAAAAGCCTTGGTGAGGTCAACAAATATACCAGCCACAAAGTTCCCTGTGTCTAAGGCCTGAAGCACATAGTCAGTGAGGCTTACCAGGACTGTCTCAGTATTGTATTTGAGATGGAACCCATGTTGGGGAATGGCCAACAAGTCATACTGCTGTATGTAGGAAGATGTCTGATCAAATACAGTACAAGACATATCAAACTGCTCCACCAGTGAGTTGGTTTAGCATTGTTGTTTATAGTTGGCAATGCACTGGCAACTCATACTGCATTGCTTTTCAATGTTTAATCAGCTCAAAAGCACTGTTTGTAAAATGTTTTTGCAACTCAATTGAAATGCATCAGCAGTCCAGTCACAGTGCAATGCAAAACTGAGATTTAAATCTAAAGAAACAGTTTGTGCAGAGCATTGTACTGGATCCAGCAACACTTATGCAACTCAGTCGGAAATGCTAAAACAACTCATTGGAGGAACAGTTTAATGTGACTTGTACTGTACAGTCCTTTGGATGACCTTTGAAGAGGGCAAGTAGCAAGATGGGGCAGTAATTGGATGTGTGGTGCATTGTCCCAGATTTGCTGATAGGGATAATAGTGGCCATTTCCCAGAGCATGGGGTAGTCATTCATGCAGAGGGAGTGATTAAAATATGAGAAATTCGGTAGACCAGTGCCTGGCTGACAAGTTTAATTAGGTGGTAGTCTAAGCCATCAGGACCAGAGATGGGTTTAGGATTGGTGCATCTCAGGTATTTGGCTACTTGCCCTACCGTCAGGTGTCTGAAGTAAAATTTAGAAAGGAGGGATCTGCAAGATGAGGTGGGAGGCACTTGAGGGGGTGGACTATAGGAAGGATTTAATGATTTATCCAGAGCCCCAACAGGGAGGCAATAGTTTTTTTGGGTCATAGGTGAAACTTTTCTTGCACTCAATGGCACAGGACTGGGAGCCTTTCGATCTAACCAAGATATTGTTAAGGTTCTGCCACATTTTCTTATGGTTCCCAGTGTTGGAAGTCAGGATGGACTTCACGTGGCTGATTTTGGCTTTATGAACTGTGGCTTTACATTTATTTCATAACATTTTGTAGTCTTGAAGGGGCAGGGTCTTTTGCTTTCTTATGTTTGGCCCATAGTTTGTCCTTAGCGTTAAAGACCCTGAGGAGGTCTCCTGAGAATAACTCCTGCTTGTTGCCTTGAATTCTGAGACATTTCATGGGACACAGTCTATCACTTGCTTTTGGGCAAGAAGTGTCCATAGTCTGAGATGGTGGTTAGGCCCTCCTCTGCAGGGGGTATATATGGTGCTGGCTGTGATGGTCTAGTTCTGACCAAACATAATGTCAAGAGAGAGGAGGTCACAAGAGCCAGGGTGGTTGATTGGGGGACTCTGATGCTTTGAGGTGCTTGGAGATGTAGAAAAGATATCCACCTCCTCTTTTATTTACCCTATCCCTTCTAAAGAAAGAACAGGTTGGTAGAATAATTTCACTATTACTTTGTTGGAGAGCCAAGTCTTGGAAAGGCTAACTATGTCAAAAGTTGAAGTCAAAACCCTCATGTCGAATTGATTAAATCTGGCTGGTAGGCTCTGCATGTTCTAGTGCACCAGATTTAAGGCAGATTTAGGACAGTGGTTGCTGTTAGAATGCAGGGGTATAGGGTGGGGGTCGACTGTGCCAGACATTAGCAACAGAAGTACCAGACATCTTTGTCTGGGTAGATAACAGGGTCTCAAACTGCAGTGTTTCAATAGGAAAATGGCCCAAACATACATAGTTTTGGTATTAACTCAGTTGAAGCAGGCATCCCAGGGCACTATGAGGTTTAGGAAAATTGCCTGGTGGTGAGTGTCAGGGGTGAGAGACTTGGAGTCAACCCTCACCGAGGTCAAGAGGTAAGGGAATGTGTGATCAGTTCCTCCTCTCCAGGAAGTAAGTGTGTGAGTAAGGGTGTTGTCTCTGGATGAACCTGTAGTACGGAGAAGGAGTAATCACCAGCCAGGGCCCAACTGTGGCAGAGTAGCAGAAGCAGGTGGGCAACCATAATGCTGTCTTGGCAAGTAGCACAACACTGTTGAGTGTCACAGGCATGGATGGGTATCTCAGGCAAGATCAAATGGGGGGAGGTGGTTAGCAAATTGTAACAGTGCAGCAGGTAGTAGAAACATGAAGGAAAAAATAACATGTAGTCTATCAACTAAGCATACAGGCAGTAGCGGCAGCTAAGCTGACTGAAAGCTGTGTATACAGTAGTGTCAGTTAGACAGATCACAGAGGCAACAAAGACAGCTAAAATAAGACGTGTGGAACTTTCCACTAAGCAGGAAAGGTCAGCAGTGGTGTCTGCAAATCATTGAGGCATGACACTTAAAGCAGTAGAGACAGCTAAGTTTAGGGTCAGAACTAACAATTCAAAAACTAAAGCACAGGCAGTAGTTACACTGAGGAGCAAATTAAAGGTAAAGAAAAAATAACCTGTTGTAAGACCCAGTGCAGCAGTGGCAGCAAATTGATTATTAGAGCATGTGGTATAGGCTGGTAAAGTGATACCAGAGTTCATTAGATGCAACAGTCCCAGCAGCAGGTTAAGGCAAAGACCACACCTAAACAACTATATACAGTCAGAATAGGCAGCTATGATTAGGAATACAAACAAAAAGCCTAGCATCTAAAGCTCAGGTAGTAGTTACACAGAAGCGGCTGATGAAAAACCTATATGAGTCTCAGTGTAGCAGTAGCAGCTGAATATAACATTGGGACAATCAGACATATGCTAATGAGTAGGTACCGACATCACTATATGTAGCAGTCCCAGGGTCAAGTTGAAGGCAGAGGCCTGTACAGGTTGACTCCCACTGGCAGACTCACAATGTCATCTGCACTGTGGTTCGTAGCGCTCTGGACTGCAAGCATTCGGGACCGCTAGATCAGGGCAGTGTCTGAATGCAGCAAGAGTCCCAAGGAGGCATTCTGAGTGGTCAGGAGGGTAGGCAGGAGGCACAGCAACTGGGACCCTGAGTCCCAGTGGGAGTGGGTGTGGCAGAGGCAGTTGGTGGTAGGAAGGGTGGGATGGTGGTCTTAGGATACCTCAAGTGCAAAGCTTGAAAGGTCTACAGTTGTCATGACAACCTCGAGAAGTGAACTCAGTGTTGTTGTTTACTGTTGCCCATCTATTGTCTTTTATAGTATATTGGCAACAGTGCAACAACAGAGCATTTCTTGAGAAGTTTGTACAAAACAGCATTTATTCTTGCTTCTTGAGAGTGAGCTTAGTGATCAGGTTACACACTGTCATACTCTTACCTGACACTGAGTGATTCAGATGATCTTTACATCTGATTATGTTTTTTTAACTGTCTGGTGGTTTAGCTGCTCATTTATAAACTGGTGCTGATTTGAATGAGCAGGTTTTGAGAATACAACAGATGCCATCACCAGTTGTTCATTTTTCTCCTTAAAACTGTCAGAAGAAACTGAAAAAAAACCTGAGCAATTGGCATGGCTGTCAGGGTTACAGGGGTATGAGGACATTCTATGTTCTTGTACCATCATAGTGACGTACTGTACTTAAGATGGTACAACAGCAGTCTGACATCCTTGTGATGGTACAACAAGTCTAGGATTTCATTGAATTCCATTAAGAATCATGCTGTCCCATACAATACAGCAGTGTTTAATGTGACAGAAGTGATGTTATCTTCTGTAAGTTAAATCAATTTGTAATATACTTTCATTGTATTTAAGGTATTGGAGTCAGAAAATGTATAGTTTATTTGTTGTGATAATGTTTACTTCACCTAAGGGCAGACTGTTTTGTTCTTCTAATAACCATATGATAATGACTGAGAGAAAACCATACTTAAAACAACATAAACAAGCATTTGTCAATGCCAAATGTTGTCTTGCTGGCATTGGCATTGGTAGTGCAGGAGTTAAGAGAGATGCATAATAAGAATAGCAGTGAACTACAGAACTGACGCCAACCCCATCCCACCCTGAAGAGAGTGACAGGCATTGGGGTGTGCATTTGGGTCGCTGGCCATAATGCTCGTGCTATGTCACCTCACCCTACCATGCAGAGTCTGACAAGTGTTGCGTTGTGCCTTGGGGTCGTCTGGCCTTATGCTCACCCCATTTCGTAAGTATGTATGTTGAGATGGGTACAGCATAGGAGAATGGGTTGAACTTTGGGGCTGAAGAGTCCAAGGCACACCTTGATGCCTGTCAGTGGCTGCAGGGTGGGGGTGGAGGACCAATGGCATGAGCAGTACAGCAGACAATCCAGAGATACACCCCTGATGCCTCTTAGTCTGTACAGGGTGGGATGTAATGGTTAGAAACCAGAACGCTCTGGGCGTGTGTTGGTATTTGCACTCCAAAGTTTAAAACATGGCCTTTTTGAGACCCCACCTCATGAAAGCATTTGGGACCTCTGCCCATGAACAGTGTCCCTGTGAGTTTATTAATCTGTCTCGAACATTGATTTCCCACATTGACAGTGCCATTCTGCACCACATTAAAATGCCAGCTGCACTATTGATAAAGAGGTGTGAAGAGATGGCAATGTTGAAAATCTGGAGTGAAAATATTAAACATTCTCGAAGTTACGAGCATGTATGAAAACTGCACATTGCACACTTGTAACATTATCATTTAGTGGAATTATTTCACCAAATTTTTAACATAGCCATTTTGGGACCTCTGCTCATGAACAGTGGCACTATGATTATCTTAATCTGCCCCAAACGTCAATTTCCAACCGCGACCGTGTGATTGTACGCCACATGCGGGAACCTACATTTCTTGCAGGATGTGACAAATGACAACTGTACTGTTCATAAGAAGATGTGCAAAAATGACAATGTTGAAAATCTGGAGTGAAAATATTACAAATTCTTGAAGTTACGACTGTGCATGGACAGTGTGCAATGCATGCTAGTAACATAGTCATTTTATGGAATATTTTCACCAAATTTTCAACATAGGCATTTTGGGACCTCTGCTCATGAACAGTGTTACTGTGATTTTCTTACTCTGTTCTGTTCTGAACATTGTTTTCCTAAAGTGACTGCGCCACTGTGTGCAGGATGTGTGAAAACAGAGTTTGGGTAGGATGTGGAAAATGAAAGCTGTACTGTTCATAAAGAGGAGTGAAAAATTGGCAGTGGTGAAAATCTGGAGTACAATATTAAAAATTATTGAAGTTATGAGTGTACTTGAAAACTGCACAACACATGCCTGTTACACAGTCATTTTATGGACGTTTGTCACCTAATTTTCAAAACAGGCATTTTAGGACCTCTGCTCATGAACAGAGTCTCTGTGATTATCTTAATCTGCCCCAAATGTCAATTTCCAACCGTGACCATGCAATTGTACGTCACATGTGGGAACCTACATTTCTTGCAGGATGTGACAAATGACAACTGTACTGTTCATAAGAAGGTGTGCAAAAATGACAATGTTGAAAATCTGGAGTGAAAATATTACAAATTCTTGAAGTTACGACTGTGCATGGACAGTGCACAATGCATGCTAGTAACATAGTCATTTTATGGAATATTTTCACCAAATTTTCAACATAGGCATTTTGGGACCTCTGCTCATGAACAGAATTACTGTGATTTTCTTACTCTGTTCTGAACATTGTTTTCCTATAGTGACTGTGCCACTGTGTGCAGGATGTGTGAAAACACAGTTTGGGTAGGATGTGGAAAATGAAAGCTGTACTGTTCATAAGGAGGAGTGAAAAATTGGCAGTGGTGAAAATCTGGAGTAAAATATTAAAAATTATTGAAGTTATGAGTGTACTTGAAAACTGCACAACACATGCCTATTACACAGTCATTTTATGGACGTTTGTCACCTAATTTTCAAAATAGGCATTTTAGGACCTCTGCTCATGAACAGAGTCACTGTGATTTTCTTAATCTGTCCCAAACACTGATTTCCCCACAGCGACCATGCTATTCTGCATAGGAAGTGTGAAAACACGTTCAACCAGAATGTGAGAAATGACAGCTGTACTGTTTATAAGGATGTGTGAAAAAATGCGAATGTTGAAAATCTGGAGTGAAAGTATTACACATTTGCAAAGTTACGTGGGTGTGTAAAAAACTGTACAATGCACAGTTATAGCACAGTCATTTAATGGACTTTAGTCACCAAATTTTCAACATAGGCATTTTAGAACTTCTGCTCATGAACAGTGTCACTGTTATTTTCTTAATCTGTCCCAAACACTGATTTCTCACAGCAACCGTGCTATTCTGCGCCGGAAGTGCAAACAAACATTTTGTACAAGATGTGAAAAATGACAGATGTACTGTTCATAAGGAGGTGTGGAAAAATGCCAATGTTGAAAATCTTGAATGAAAATATTACAGATTTGCAAAGTGACGAGCGTGCTTGGAAACAGCGTAATGCACGCTTGTAAAACAGTATTTTTTTTATTTTTTCACCATATTTGCAACATAGACTTTTTGAGAGCCCACCTCATGAACAGTGGCACTGTCGTTTCATTAATCAGTACTGAAAGGAGATTTCGCACAGTGACCATGTAATCACCTTTCGGGACCGAATAATGCCATGACAGTGACTGAATTCATGAGGAGGGGTCCCAATAAACCCATGTTGAAACTTTGGTGCCAAAATTCCCTAAAATGCCAGAAATATGCAACAAAGTTGAAAAAGCCCTATTTATGCCATTATGCAGCTTACTGACATTTCTTCAGTCCGAGGTCAGCTTTGAAGAGTGCAGACGTGTTCCTGGTCCACCGAAGGTTGCTGTGCTGGGCTCTGGAGGTAAGTAAGGGCTGAGGGGGATGTGGGGAGGTGGGGTACACAGTGAGTGGGTGCGGGTTGGGGAAGGGGGCCGCAGACAGTGAGGGACCATTTTCTACTTTACAGGGTTAAAAAAAAATAAACATCGAGGGAAGGTTTTTCCTTTTAACCAGTACTTTTGGCATGCTGGGGTGGGCTCCCTGCATGCCACCTACTTGTTTTGGGGTTGGAGAACTGGAGCCAATGGGGATTGGGTACCCTGTCGGCAACTAAAAGGTGTTGGGGGGGATGATGCAGAGATGGATTGGGCACTCACATTCAGCAAACAAATGTCATGGGAAATGATGATGATGGGGATTGGGCTCCCCGTCAGCAAATGAACTCAGGAAGAGGGCATGATGATGCTGACAGGGGGATTGGGCACCCCCGATGTCAGCTTTTCCTGGGACAATGCGAGGCAGATGGCACAGCTGCCATGTCTAATTGAAATGTTACACCAGGAAAGGCACACCCTGCAATGAGGTGGAGCTCCCTCATTGCAATGGCTAAACATTTTAAGTTGATGGCATGCTTTTGAACTGCTGTCACAGACATTGTGAAATCTAATTTGTGCCATGAAGCCCAGCCCCAACAAGCAGTGGCACCACTTGTCACAACGTGACTGCACCTCCAAAACCTGTTATTCTAAAGTTACTGCAACATGTTTCTTGCGCACACGCAAGACAACATAAAAATGTAGTTTTGCTACTTTTCCTTGACTTTTCTATCTTCCTTTAAAGGGGAATATCCATCAGAAATGCCAAACACCTTAATGCCTTGCTGCTCCTGGTTAACACGCTGAGTACAAACCCAAAATATTGGCTTATGTTGCAGTTTAGGTTCTGGCTGATTCTGCTGTACCCTTGGATAAGCATTATGTGCAGCCACCAGTCTGTGATGCACAATCTCATCAGTGCATCACTTAAGGTCTTCCTTGAAACCTTATTCTCTTAGTCAAATTAGCATGCGCTTTTCTCAAAAAGATATTCATCGTGATTAAGTCAAAGACATTTTCTATCTACACTAAGTTATGCTTCATCATGTATAGACACAGTGTGACACACTGAATTTAAAGGAGAACAGTCACCACCAAGTGTCCCAACACTCAAATGTGGGGCTAGTCCAAGTGTGCACTTTATGTGGAGAAATATTTTGGTTTACTTACTGTTTACTGTGGCATAGTACATTATATCAGATTAATTTTGCTTAATTGTAAGCTGACACCTTCTGTTACTACAAATCCCAGAATCCCCTGCAGATGACATCAGAGCACTAGGCAACAGTGTGAAGAACTCGCAGTGGGCACACACTCTTTATTGCCACTATCAAAGGGACTGCAGGATCATTCTAATTCACTCAGACCTGATGTTTGTCTGACATGCAAGGAGAGTCAAGCACAACTTCAGATGTAATCAATATTTTTTTTTTTTTTATTAAAAGGAGAAGTGTAAATGTCATGATAGAATACACATACACTGAAACATGGGAACTACTGTAATAGGTAACTTATCTTGTGAGCAATAACAAGAATTTAGAAATCTCCAAGGTTACTATACTTGAACAAGTTTCAAAAATATCAAACTCTATGACTTTTGTGGAACTTCAGATTGTTAAAATTCTAAGGCTCTAAGGCAATGGCAACCAATTCACTCTATGGCATTGACAAAGAATGCTAAATTCTATAATCCTGGTTGTGGGTGACCAAAATAACAGCCTGGTTAATCTTTGTTGCAGCTGCGAAGGGTAACATGCAGATAGACTCTACAAGCAGGTCAGTCAAAGCACATCAACAACTATGTCAGTTATTACAACTAAATTCCAGACAGGATTTAGGACAGTCACTCCTGGAAAACCCTAATATTCAGATAGGGAGTAAAGTCCTATTTCCCTCAAATTGGCAGGATCTGACAGCCTCCTCTCTCTATCAGACTTTGTTAAAGAAGACAAGTTCCCAACCTTGTCAGAATTTAGAGACATTTTGCACCTCCCAGTTTACTCTATGTTCAAGTATCTACAGCTTAAACACTGTACACAGTCTGTGATGGGGAAACCCCCCCTAGTCTTCTACTGCCACTGCACTCTTTGTAGGTTTGGCTACTGCACTTTCACAGGATAAACAGATTTCTAAATTGTACAAAGAATTGGGATCTTTAGTTTGGAAGCCTATCCAGCCAACAGCTTATTATTGGGTCTCAGCTGCAAATTTGGCTTATGATTCGGCCGAGTGGAAAAAATTTGGAAAGATATATATAAAACTGGCAAACAAGATAGATTATGATTACTACAATTTAATATTCTTCATAATTTATACTACTGTCCTCTTTGGCTTCATCGAGTTGACAATAGGGCATATGCTACATGTCCAATATGTAAGCAAGAAATAGGCTCATTAGTCCATATGATACGGGCATGTACAAAAGTGTCTGCCTTTTGGCAATATATGGAAAAACACCTCACTCCCTTTTTTGGGAGGGTAGGATACTTCACACTGGACATTTGTATAGTTGGAAACTACTCTGCTATTGGCTTTTTCAAACATAAATTCTATATGGCCCTATCTTCTGCAGTGGCTAAACTTCTTATATTAAGACACTGGATCAGAAACTCCCTTCCAACATTCTGTGAATGGACACAGGAAATATTCTTAGCTCTGAATGTGGAATGGTCCATTGCAGTGCAATACAACAGGCTGCCACAGTTCTGTGATCTTTGGGATCCATTCATGCAATTTTTAGCCGGGAGGTCAGTGAAGGCCTGAGTAATGTAATCATGTTTGCCCTCTCTCTCCATCTATATAATTATTCTTCTCATTTTATCTTAATTTGCAAGTTTGTTTGCTATTAGATTTCATGTTATGAAAGATCCCCTGTGTACATATAGAGATAAGATATTTATTTGTTTTTGGGGGTGAAGGCAGAGAGGGATGGAAAGGTGGTGGGATCTCATGGGGGTTGGAGGGAGAGTCAAGGTTGGGGTAATTTCTCACAAATGACCTAAAATGATACCTGTATTGTTCAAAAAGTCTGGGGGAGGGGGAAGGGAGGGGAGGAGAGGTGGGGACTGACAGTGTTGTAACTGGATTGTATTTTTTGATGTGATTGTCATCATTGTGTATAATGTTTAAATTTCAATAAAGTTTATTAAATTGCAAAAAAAAAGACTCTACAAGCAACAGGGTGTGCACAAGAAGGGATTTTAATGGAGGAGTTCTGCAGGATGGATTGAAGAAATATGGCTCCAGATAGAACAAGACAATTTTGCTTTCAAGAGAGGGGACCACCACAAGATGATCCTCATCCCCTTAGTTTGAAGAATTTCAATTCCTGGAAAAGGTTGTGACAGCCAGCCAGGCCGAATGCACTTCAAGGCTTCTGTATCAGTAGATAGGTTGTGGCAGATGGCTGATCAATGAAATAAATTGATTCTTTTCACTGGACCCTCTAGGCATTGGTACAGATGTCATGGCAGACCACTGACCAGGGTTGCTTTGCACACACAAGGATTTGTAATCTGGTGTTTCTTGAGTTTTCACTGCTCCTAGTCTTGCAGATTTCATTGCTCATAGTCTTGCAGCTTTTGTCGCTCCTGCAACAAGAGAAATCCCATTCTATTGCATGTCAAAGTCCATAACTACTGAGCCAGGGCAGCTCCTTGACTTTCTTCACTTCCCTAAAGAGGTAGGGGCATAGCTGGATGAACAGCTGAAGAGGCCTGACGTGATAAACCCTTCACTCTAACAGGGTTGACTGCCCCACTTGTAATCCACAAAGATGTAGGCTTAATAGTTGCAGTTGGCACAACACAAGCTTAACAGTTCATTTTTCCGTTCAGGGTATTACACAGATTTGGCAGTTTAAATGGCAATAGGGCACTGCACAGGTTTGGCAGTTTACTTTGCAATCAGTGCACCACACAGGTTTGGCAGTTCACCTGACAATAGGGCATAGCACAAGACTGACAGTTCAGCTGCAATAAGGCAGAACACAGACTTGCATTTTAGTCACAAATAAAGTACAACACAGGATTTGGCAGTTCATTTGCAAATAGGACCCCAACACATGATCTGGCAGTTTGGTTGCACATAAGGCACAGCAAAGGATTTGGCAATTCGATTTTAATATTGTATATGATGCCCAACCACACAGGACTGTCTGTTAGAGGTTTTATTCTTCACACCCTATGGGCAGTGTCTTCTTAGGGCTCTGCCCCTGCTGGGTTCAATACCATGGCTGTGGAACACATTGTCCACCACCTCTGTAGGTAGTACTCAGGTGGGGAGGATCTACCCACCTGAGTGATCTTGACCACTTGACTTAGTGCCACGTAATGCACTTTACTGAAGCAAGAAAGAAAAAAAAATATTTAGCTATTTTCATGGTACTGGACTGCCCTGCCCACTCCTTAATTGTTTAATTAGTATTTCGGAAAGACCTTTGAGCGTGAGCTCTTTTAACAAAGGTTCCACGTCAATCCTCCACCCTTGTTCTCACCCCTTGGGCATTCCCTTTGTTAAGGGCTGAGGCTTCTGCTCTGTTCCTCCACCCTATGGGAGATTTTTCTTGCCAGGGTTCCTCCCCACCACTCCTGCACTGACTGACACTTTAATTAATAAAATTAAAGTTCCAACAGTCAATAACAGCCCTTTGGTGCTGCCACTGACTTACCACCCTGAACGGGGTTAAAGATGCTGCGGGGGGGGGCGTGGTCTGGCCACTGAAGAAATGGCTGCATAAGTCTGAGCTCCTCTTTGTCTGGTCTCAACTTGGCCAGCTGGCCTAACCGGAGCACTGTGCTCATTAAAGTATGTTTTACTGTTGGTAATAAAGAATAATGCCCTCCAGGGTGGTGTTGTAGTATAACATCCCACCTCAGGTGGTTGACTGGCAGAGCCAACGGCCGAGGGCGTCCAACACCTGAGGCGGATGTTATCCCAGCACAACACCCACCCTGGAGGGCATTATTCCTATTATACAATGGCTTATTGTTTCATAGTTAAAAAAATAATTTTAAAGAATGTTTTTGTTAGTGTGTAAAAATATTTTTGTTTCTCAAGAGAAAAAAAAAAAGCACATCAGCATGCTCCATATCCTACAAACAATCAGCAGTGATGTTATGCCACGATAACATCCCTGCTGTGACAGCCAACTGACCAATCAGAAGCCAGGATTCTTTCTTGCCATTGTATAATGACCCCTATCATCCGGTGCGATCATTTTGAGTAGTATGGTGGATTCTGTGTTATATTGACGCTGCCGCTATCAAGTCATCCACTTAACTAGGCTACAAGGGATACGGCCTTGACTCCATACTAGCACACCCAGCCTGAACTTTGTGCCACCAGCTCTGAGACTGTCTATGGGGTATTGCCCTACCTGCCTTCTTCTAAGTTATAATGGCGAACAGCGCCACATCTTCAGTTACACCACCACCGATGACACTAAACCCGCATGCTGGATCAGTAGGGGACTCTCTTAACTATATTACCTGCATGCTGGAGATGGTGCTTTCCAGGGTGGATGACATAAATCCCACACTGACAGGCACCACAGCTGATGTGCGTATGCTCCAAGACCACCTGAATGTGGCTGAACAGCGAGCAGAGTCCCTAGAAATACAGCAAGCCAAACTCCAGCAAAAAGTCCTATTAGAAGTGGAGAAACTAGAGATTCTGACTGCGAGGGTAGAGGACAAAGAAAACTGAGGGCAATGCAATAATTTACGTATAATTGGCATCCTAGAAGGTGCAGATGGGACCTCAATGGAGACATTTTTTTAAATTATGCGATACCTGCGATGCTAGGGGAACACTAGAGTGGGCCAGTGGAGGTGGAAAGGGCTCACCGCATTACTGGGAGAAAAGATAGATCAAATACATTCCCCAGGCCAATAGTGGCTTATTTGTTGAGATACTCCACCAAGGAATGCATACTTCAGGCAGCTCGAGACTTAGAAAAAGTTCAATGGCAGGGGGCAACAGTATTCATTTACAGGGATTTCGTGCAGGAGACTGCCAGCAAACACCGAGCTTACGGGCCTCTGAAAAAATTTCTAACTGTACATAATTTCCAGTACCGATGCAAGGGACTTACCAAACTTCTGGTGTTTAAGGAGGAAAGGGAAATCTTGGCAGATGGCCTGGAAGAAGTGGAGCGATGGATAGCTAAACTCTGATCTAATCTGCCCTTGCAGACTACATCTCCCAGAAGGCTCTGGGCTCCTGGTGATTCTGCAGCTCCTAGGAACTCTTCTCCGGTCAAACACCCTCACAGAGACTGCAATGCAAATGGACCAGTGTCCTCCTCTAAAGATTCCCCCAGGGCTAAGGGCTCATTTTGTGTAACTCCGTTGGCTAGTTCAAGCCCCCTCTCCACCATCAATCAGTGCTTCCCCCCAGACCTGTGGGAGTGCACGTTCATTCCCGACAACGAGCGAGAAGTGGTCAGTCACCTTCAGCTGAGCAAATGGGACTCATTCCTCCTGCTAAGATTCCTCGAAATGACCCCTCCAAGATTTCTGTAGAGGACTACTCTTCTGGCCCTGAACTGCATAAGGAACCTCCAATGGACTGGGTTGACATTCCAGACTCCTCTCTAGTGGAAGCGGTGGATTTCTCCGGGAAGCTCAAACCAGGCAAAAATGCATATGCTGCTGCCATTATAGCATCTCCGGTTCTTACAGTGGGTCCCCCAAACTCCCAGCGAACTGCCGAAGCATTCTCAGTGTGCAACAAAGGACCTAATGGGTGAACTTAATAACTTGCAATTTTACAATTACTGCACATTTAACATAATTATGCTATGCATTTGTCTATGTTGAATGAGATAGGTCCTTTGTTATTGGCTAAGTAGCATTGCCCTTGGGAAGACTGAGGTTGCTGCATCTTTTGTGCATCAGATTAATGCTGTTCGGCTGGCTCAACTTGGGCTGGATCCAATTGGTACGCCCCAGTAAGTTCAGATCCTGAACTAACCACAGCTAAACGGCCCTTATGGTGAATGATAGGGGTGAGTTACCCAACTCTCCCTATTTTGTTTACTTTTCTCTTTTTTCCTTACCTCCATCACCCCCTTCCCTCCCCTCCTTGTTTTTTCCCCCTCCCCTCGGGGTTATTCTAGCACTCCAGGATTGGTTACCAGACAAGAAGAGGCACATTTCTGTTGGTTGCCTATCTCCTTTTCTGCCCTTGAGCATAGAAGGTTGCGTAGCTGAGGGTACCCTCCTTTTTAGGTACCTTCATTCGCTGAAACCTCCACTGCTCTTAGCGTATTAAAGCTTGTTGTTGTTGTTAATTATCATTACTTGGATAAGTATTCCTATCCTGGTTGATTCATAAAGCTACACAGGTGCCAGATATGGCCAACTGTCATTTAAATACATTTAGTACCTCTAGGACTCCTGCTGACTGCCTCTTCCCTTTAGAACTACAATACTGAGCTCAAGGGTAACATAGGAATATTTATTGTACTCTCTATATTATTCTGTGGAATCTATAGGATCTAGTATTTTATTTGTATTATCCTGAATGCTTTTCATTGCTCCGTGGGTACTATCCCCTTTAACACCCTCCTGGGATGGTCACTATGGATGATAAAATCCCCAGCCTGCGATTAGTGTCCTGGAATGTGAAAGACTTAAACCACCCAATAAAATGCACCAAAGTAATATAACATCTACACTCTCTGCTTATGGATGTGGCCTTGCTACAAGATACTCATCTCCTTAGCAGATCCACCTCCTGCCTTAAAAAATCCTGGGTTGGGGCGGTACATGCCAGTTCATTCACCTCCAAGACAAAGGGAGTAGCTATTCTCTTCAGGTGCTCCAGTACCTGGGCTGTAGAAGTTTCCAAATCTGAAAACTAGGGGCATTGGATATTGATCAGACTAACCTCCCTTGCTGGGAAGCTGATTTTGGGGAATGTGTATGCCCCCAATACTGATCAGGCCACATTTTTTCCTAGCTTGAGCCAAGCCATTTCTTCTCTGGATCAACCTGTTGCCTCTATCCCCCTGTTACTGGGAGGTGATTTCAATCTGGTGTCTGACATCTTTCTCAATAAGTACAAGCCCACCCCTCAGACACACCCTAGGTCCCACGCCACCCTTCAGGAACTACAGACCGAATGGGGCTGGTGGATCTTTGGAGGTGTGATAATCCCTCAGGTCAAGATTATTCATACTTCTCGGCCTCCCATGGGGTTTGCAGTCAGATCAATTATTGTCTTGCCAATAAGGCAGCATCTAGTGCCCTAACTAATAATACTATAGGTAATATTATCATATCTGGCCATGCACCTGTGGCCACCACTTACATCCCCCAGGCACTCGCCCCACAGGCACGAGATGGAGATGTTGCCCACTCCTGGCTAAAGATCCAGAATTTCAACGAACCATGTGGAAGGCAGCTCAGGACTATTTTGCACTTAACATGGATTGCGTGGTCTCAGTAGGTAGAATCTGGGAGGCCTTTAAGGCCACTCTTAGGGGTCACATTATTTCCTTTGCGGCCCACAGAAACAAGTCCAGGAAAAAAGAGTTAGATAAGCTACAAAGTTAACTTGCAGCCCTGGAGACACGATTTAAGGCCTTCTCTACCATCTTTAGGGATGCATCCCTGGTTTGCAGTATTGCAGGCTTTAGGTATCAGATTAAGGCTCGCCCCACAAGCATGAGATGGAGATGTTGCCCACTCCTGGTTCAAGATCCAGAATTTCAATGAACTGTGCGGAAGGCAGCTCAGGACTATTTTGCTCTTAACATGGATTGCATGGTCTCAGTGGGTGCAATCTGGGAGGCCTTTAAGGCCACTCTTAAGGGTCACATTATTTCCTTTGCGGCCCACAGAAACAAGTCCAGGAAAAAAGAGTTAGATAAGCTACAAAGTTAACTTGCAGCCCTGGAGACGCGTTTTAAGGCCTTCTCTACTGCCATTAGGGATGCATCCGTGGTTTGCAGTATTGCAGGGCTTAAGTATCAGATTAATGCATTACTTCATAAAAATGCAGAGTCGCTCCTCACACGCTCAAAGAATTCTTACTGGGAAGGGGGAGATAAGGGAGGGAAGCTCCTGGTCTACCATCTGGGTAAGCAGCAGGCCTCGACTAAAATTCATGCCCATCGATCGACTTCTGGCTTGGTAATCACCGACCCTGTAGGTGTCAATAGAGCCATGATGGCTTTCTATGAATCCCTATATGAATCCCAGTCCCCTATGATACCCTCCCAGATATCTGCAGGTCTCTCACAGTTTTGCCAGAGATTCAACATCCCTACTCAATCCCCAGAACAAGCAGGCTTACTGGAGGCTCCGGTTACGGCCCTTGAACTTCATCAAGCACTGACTCACATGGCTAAAGGTAAAGCTCCGGGCCCAGACGGGATGACTGTTGAACTTTACCAAGCCCTGGAACAGGAAATTATCCATCCATTGCTGCAAGTTTTACAGGCTGCCTGATCATTGGGCATCCTTCCACCCTAGATGATGAATGAAGCCCTGATTACCCTCCTGCCCAAAAAATGTAATGACCCTCTTAAATGTGCCAACTTTCACCCCATTTCATTAATTCCCATGGACACAAAAATGTTGGCCAAAATACTTGCTACCAGGTTGCATAATACTCTAGCAGCCTTGATACATCCCTCACAGGTGGGCTTCCTACCTGAGAAAGTGGGCTCTGACAATACTAGGCTGCTACTGAATCAAAAGTGGCTCGCAGCTAAATCTAAGATCCCCATGGCTGCCTTGGCTGTTGACTTCACTAAAGCATTTGATTCTATTGAATGGAACTATTTACATGAAGTCCTGCTGCAATATGGTTTTGGCCCCCAATTTTGCCACTGGGTGGTGACTCTCTATAACTCTCCCAGGGCCCGAATGCTAACAAACTCAGAAATGTCCCCCTCTTTTCAACTCCACAGGGGCACCCAACAAGGCTGCCCCCTGTCCCCACTTCTTTTCCTGATTGCCTTAGACCCCCTAATTAGAGCTCTATACAGCACTGAGGGTGTTAAGGGCATTACAGTACATGGTACCCCATGTGATGGCTGCCTATGCCAACAATTTATTGCTCACCTTATCCCACCCTCACCAATCACTTCCGATAGCGCTTACAGTTCTGCAAGAGTTCTCTTTACTTTCTGGACTATGAATAAACCAGAAGAAAACCACTCTAGCTCTCCTTAACCCACTATGCATTCAGGACTGTCTTTCCAGCACCAAACTAAGTTGGGCTGCCCAGGGGTTTGCCTACTTGGGGGTGTTTATTCCCACTAAATGGCTGGATATTGAATCCTCTAACTTTGCCCCTCTCCTAAAACAGCTAACTACAGAAGTAGACCATTAGCACAAGCTAGCACTAGGCAGCTGTACGCATGCTTTTCCTTCCCAGAGTGACCTATTTGCATAATAATCTTCCAATACATCTCTCACAAAAACTTTTTTCTTCACTTGAAAAGTTAGTAGCCTCTTTGTTATGGGAAGGTAAGCCACATAGGTGGGGGTAACACAAGCTAAGGGCACACTGGGCCAGGGGAGGTCTTGGGATCCCTTAGTTTCAAGGTTACCAGCTGGCCAGTGTAGCGGTGCAGACCACAAAATTGTTCACTCCTATGGAATCACCTGTTTCCTTATGGGTCACACTGGAATCCAGTATAATATCACCCACTCCACTCAGGTCCCTGCTGGCCCCGGGCACACCATTTGAATCTTGGCTTTCTCCTATCATTGGTGAATCCAGATTTGCCTGGTGCTGATGCATGACTATTTCACACACCCCCAAAGTAGCCTGGAGTCCCCCCATAGAATATACACCACTGTGGCACAATAACTTTATCACTATAGGTGGGGAACCCATCCAGTGGCTGTCGATGGGAGGCCAAGGGAATTCGATTTTTTGCAGGATCTCTTGCTTTCCGACTCAGACATCATGTTATCCTTTAACCAGCTTCAACAGAGATTTCATCTCCCTACTATTGACTTCTGGAAATATCTCCAAATCCGTAGTACTATTACTTCTCTCTTCTCTCTCTCAGACCAAGTCCAAGAAGAAATGACATTGGTTGGCCTCTCTACATACCTTCACTTCCTCCAAAGGCCGTATAAGTACTTTCTATGCTATTCTTTGAGATTCCCAAAATGACCCCACTGAATTATGTGGAGTCTGACCTGGGCGTGACTATTTCACCAGCAGTACGGTCCCAACATCTTAGAGACACTCATAAGCTATACAAGGACACCAAAAGTAGTTTCTTGCAGCTTAAAATACTCCTACGCCGGTAGAGAACCCCAGCCCTTTTCTAAGCAGGGGGAGTTCTCCCCCACTCTAAATGTTGGAGATGTCAACAGCCTGTAACACACTTGTTCCACATTTTGTGGACCTGTCCTTGAATAACAACTTATTGGATGACTATTTCTCATGAATGTTTTTATTTATTTATCAATTTATTGAATTTTTTTGACCCGGTAAGCCCACTGGTCTGAAGTCCTTTTTCAGGGGTGACCGGGAGGAGGGGGATACTGATGGTAAGCAAATGAAATTGAACCAGGTTACTGTTGGTGGTATTTTTACTGAATCTGAGAAATTTGGCCAGGACACTGGGGAAATTCCACTACTCTGCCAGTAGGGGGACCAGCTGCTGTGTGAACATGGCAGATGGCTCTGGACCTTTGCAGGAGCAACATGTCTCTGATGCTGCTTGTCTTGTGCAGCCTACACAGATGGAGAATCACACATTACACAGAGCGAACTCATCAGGTTTCCCTATGGAGGTCGCTGCAGTGGGGCATGGTGAGAACCATGCATCAGGAGACTTTATTTCAGTTACTGAGTCTCATGTATTTATTCCTGCAAAATTAGTGACCTCTGCGTTACCTACATTACTGACTGAAGAGTGTGCAGATCCTGTTTTGATTGAAAATAGCGCTACCCCTGAAGTTGCGCCTGCACTCGTATTTCCTGCAGAGGACTGTACTATTCGGCCGACTTTGACAGATTCTGTCGGCATGACTCACCCGGATGACACTTCTGACATGGGAATGTGGAAGCAGACTACGAGGAAGGTGTCTTTTCCAAATGGAGACTGGTCGGACATTAGAGAATGGCAAGTGGATACCTGATTCACAATGGGAAATGTTCACTCAGGAGCCCGTACAATGCACTTCAGAAGTCCTGAGGTTTCATCACCAGGTCAGCCTTTTGTTTTACCTGAGGTTCCAGTTTTGAGCGTGAATGGGCATCTAATACTTTTGACATTCCTGAGGGTACTGCACAACGTTCTCCTCCTGTTCCCCTTCCCCGTGCTCAACGCCACCCGGGGCCCATTTTTCTGACCTTTTTAAAAACAATAGATTGGAACAGGCACCCAGATGAAATTCTGTTCACCTCCGTTATCGTGGAGGTTTAGAAGAACATCCTGACAGGCTCTATGTGGCCAGAACATTGTTAAATGACTCCATGAATTTTCAAACTACTGAAATTTTTTTCTAATTAATGTTTGAGGGGAAGATACCTTCGATGTTAGTTTCAGGACATTTTCAGGCCTTGGTAAATTTTGGTCTCGCTATGAGAATTATAAAATCCAACCTTTATGGTTGCCCTTTTGGACTATCCCTATTACTAAACCCCTCTATAAGGTGGTGCATGTTATGTTCAGAAATGAAGGAATTAATGTGGGTGATATCCTGTTTGGACGGAACATAAATGTACTGTTTTAGGGCCACCAGAAGCAGTGATTGATGGGGAAGGAATTTGGACTGGCGGTTGGAAATTCAGAGTAAAACTGCATATTATAGGAAATGAGGTGGCACATATCCCCAATGGTTTCTTTAAGCAATAAACCAAGATAGGGTGTTGGTGATGCTGGTTTTACCCACGCCTGGCGTGGTTCGGTCATGAGGCTACAGGCCAAGTGAGTAAACCTCGCCAGGCGTGGTAAACCAGTATCACCAACACCTGGAGTGGTTTATTGCTATTATACAATGTGTCACTTAATTTTTGTTCAAAAAAAAAATAGAAAAAATAATTATTTTTGTATTTTTTATAGCTTTGTAATGAATTTGTTCTTACACTAAAAAAAATAGTGCAGTGTAAAAAAGTGTAGGTTGGTGGAGGCATGGTCCTATTACAAAGGCTGTATTATTAAAACATCTTAGTAGTAAAAGAGATTTGTAGTAAAAAAGAGTGCATAACAAAGACCCTCTGAGAGGATACGTTAGTTTTCCTTCTCTGTCTGTCTCTCTCCCGGAGAAAGAGAGCCCATGACCCCTGTCTCCAAAGACTACATATCCCAGGATGCCCAGCTGCACTGACCCTAGGAACAGCTGAGAAGAAAAGGGAAGCTCTAATGTAAGTATCGAACGGCGCTGCATTGAAAGTCAGAGTTCGAGTTTTTGTAAGCCGTGGAGTGTTTAACTTCATTTGAAGCAGCTTGTTTTCATTATTGTCTGCAGGTGCCTTTCGGCTTTTGCCGTTGCTTCACATCGTAAGTGCCGGTCGAGCCAAGAACATGCTCGAGTGAAGAGGTTGTGGCTGAATTCACTCTCTTCATGTCGCCTCTTTCCGTGGCCAGTCAGGATCCCTGGTCTGTACTTTTATCTTTATTATTGTGGTGGGACAAGTAGAGGCGAATTGTTGTAAGAATGGTGCAGTGCCACAGTAATGTTTAGCAGAAAAGAACATGGCGGCTCGGATTGATTTTTACTTTTTTTTTTTGCAGTTACTGAGATGCGGCTGGCTGGCACCTTTTTGCGTTGGTAATGCTAGATTTTACAATGCTTGAAAGGTGCCAGTTAGCCAATCAGAGTGGTGGACTATAAGACCTCATTGTATAATTTTAGATAATGACAGGGGGTATGTTTCTATCCCAGACAGCTCAAAGCTTGTTCTAAATGCAGTAGCAGGTGGCACTTTAGTAGTGCACGTGATAAAATTAAGTGTGCTTTATGTGGAGATTTTGACCACGATAGTGGTACTTGTAGGAATGTCTTTCATTGCAATCTCTGTGATGAACAAGGACATGCTTATCACCAGTGTCCTTGGGCTGGTCAAAATAAGCAAGGAGGGGTGAATAAGGAAGATTTGATAGACAATGCACAAGACAGGATTAGATTTAGAGAGAGGCCAGATCCAAATCCTGGTACAACTTCAGCTTCTGATCCAGGCCCTGCCTTTGCTCCTGAAGGCACTGCCTCTACCCCTTCTGCTACCCCTTCTGATACTGGGACTTCTGTCTCAAGACCCCCTCCCCCCAGATTTCTCAACCCTGTACTGCTGTTCCCTCTATGGATTCTAACCCTATAAGCCATGAGAACCAACCCCAGGCTGAGGTACTCGAGGCCTCCCTTTCTGATGACCTACCTCATATACAAGGTGAGCAGCCTATACCTCCCTCCACTTCTGAGTTTCAAATTCCCCCTCCTAAATGAGTGACCAGAGCTTCTAGTCAGATTTTGATTTCACCCTCTATAATTTCTACTGATAACCCTTTTCAGCCCCTTCAGGCCCATGAAGGAGGGTCGGAGGCAGATGTTTCCATCCAATCTGGCATTGTTTCTGTTATGGATTGTGAGGGAGATGGGGGTTGGGGGACTGTTGGAGGGAACTAAAAAGAAAGGGAAGAAAAGAAAGAAGAAAGATGCTCCCAGTCCCTAACTGCCTAACTGTTTTGTTGTACGTTGCTTTTCCTTGATTTATGGCAAGCGTTAAACTTATTTCTTTAAATACTTGCAATATTAAGAATTTGAAAAAAAGAATGGTCTGTCTCCATTTTTGTCTTTTACTACAGGCTGACATTATTTTTTTGCAAGAAACTAGGTTTAACTGTCTTGCTGATATTAGGCAGGCATCTAAACTCTGGACTACAGGGCCTACTTTTTGGTGATACAGAGAAGATGCTGCTGATAGCCTTGGTATTCTGTTCAATCATAACTCTGTCCATGTCTCTACTCTTGTGGATATACGTCCTGGGAGGGCTTTGCTTTTAGATTGTGTTTGTAAGGGTTTTTCTTTGCGTCTAATTAATACTTATGCGCCCCAAGTTAAGACTTTACAGATATCTTTATTTAACACTATTTTGCCCTACCTGTTTACGAGGAAGTAAATAATTTGGGGTGGAGACATGAATTGTCGTCTAGATGTTAAAATTAAAGATTCAATTCAGATGAAAGTTTATTGTGATTCACATGCTCTTCTGAAAATTTTGCAGACTGCTTCTCCAAAAGATGCATACTGTCTGCTCCATACTGATGACGGAGCTACCTATAGATGCAGTGCATTTCGCATTAGAATTGATTTTTTCTTTTTATCTAAGTTTTTATTCCCCATTTCTTTTTTTCTTCGTTTATGTGAATTTTCAGATCATTTAGTTTTATGCTGTACATTAAGTATGTCTCAATTCCCTCCAAGATTTCTGGGGGTACCAAATAGATGTAAGCTGAATTCTTCAGTATTGCAAGATCGAGGTTCACAGGTTAAATTAAGATCCCTTCTAGCAGCTAGAAATTCAGTTAGTTTTTTATGACTCTATGGCACTTGGTGGGCAGATAATAAATGGGATTTTAAAAATTTCTTTTTATCTCAGGGACAATATGCACAAAACAAAAAATATTTACAGTATCTAACTTTTCGACAGCAGTTTTATCACTTAACCTCTTTGCCTAATGTTGCTGATGTTAGAATTAAATCACAAATAGATGTTATTAAACAGCATATGATGACCTATCAATATGACAGTGCGGTTTCTTTACAAGCAGAGATGCAATATGGTACTGTGAAGTTGCCTTCTTCCGACCCTTTTGCAGCCTGCAAAACCCATTTAGATAACACTTTGATGGAAGGGCTTAGGAATACTGAAGGAGTGGTGTTACATTCTACGATTGGAATGTTTCAAGTAATTAGAAATTCTATCTGTGCACTTCAGGGAACTAATTATGTTACTGGGGTCTGATGGGAGGATGTTTTTTCTTGCATAGCACCTAGCCCCTCAAAACTCAATATTGAGGCTTTTGAAAAATCTATTACAATAGAAGAAGTTTGACAGGAGATTTCAAGGTTAGCATTAGGAATTTCCCCAGTGGTAGATGGCCTGAGAAATGAATTTTATAAGTTTTTCTTAGAAGATTTTTTGAGGTATTACAGGTCTTATATAACGAAATTCTGAACACAGGGATACTGCCTCAAGGTTTTTCAGATGCAATACTTTTATATTTATTTAAAAAGGGTGACAAGACGGACATTGGAAATGGGAGATCTATTAGTATACTTAATACTGACTATAACATTTTTTCAGCAATTCTTTGTCATAGATTACAAACGGTAGCATCCCATTTAATACATCCAGTACAAACTTGCTCCATTCCAGGGTGGAATATACAACATAATTTGATGTTCTTATGAAACATTTGTGAGTCTGTGAAGCAACAACGCGTTTCAGGTTTTCTGTTGGCCCTGGATCAAACCAAAGCATTTGATAGGGTGTCTCATAACTTTCTCTGGGAGGTTCTGGAACGCTATGGGCTCCCAAGTCACTTTTGGGCTTGGATTAGTCTCTGTTATGTGGTGGCTAAAATTTTTCCTACACTTAATGGGGAATTGGGAGAACCTATATCTCTACATAGATGAGTCAGACAGGGATGCCCCCTTAGTCTCCTGTTATACACATTTGTTTTGGATCTAGTAATTTGGGAAATTTTTCATGACACTACTATTCAGGGTTTAATACCCTCCCCTGTTCTGGAACCTCAAAAATTGGCCGTTTATGCTGATGATATAGTTACAATTGTTCCTGACATTACATCAGGGGAGGCAGCTATATGGGTTTTAGATAAAGATGCTTCTATTTCAGGAGAAATGATTAATTACTCTAAGAGTAAGGGGGTATATGTGGGTGATGGGGTTCCCATATCAAACATTAGGCAAATCTTGATTTTCCAGGAGCCGATTAAAATTATTGGGTGTTTTTTTGGCCCAGGGGATGTTGCCTTTCTGAATTGGGTGGATCGAATTAAAATTGGGGAATATAAGGTGCAACTCTGGAAATCTTGGTCTCTGTCAAAGCTAAAAAAGAGTCTTGATTGTTAAAAAAATTCTTCTTCTTTTATTTTTATATATATGAGATTCTTTTTCACTTCCTAGTTCCCTAGAAACAAGATTGTATAGTATATTTTTTCAGATGGTTTGGGGACGCCATCTTAATTCAGTGAGAAGAAAATTTACCTATTTGCCCATCAATAAAGGGGTTCTCGGAATAATACACCCCGTGGCATTTTTTTTCCTCTTTTTTTCCCCACCATGCTTCCTAAAACTGAGGTCAATAGGCACCAGTGGGATGGCTGGACAGACTTACTCCTTGAACAGTTTGTATTGAAATGGGGGGATGCAGTACCTAGGCTGTGTGCCACTTTAGAAGTGCCAGATTTTGTGGTTCCTGCTGTTCGAAAACTTAATCAATGGGGAATTAAGAAGGAAAATGTTCTGACTCTCTCTCGTAAATGTTTATATAGAGATATAATGGGGAGAAACTCAGCAGGTCAGGTAGATTTCCCTAGATGTGTTCCTATGAAAGTAACTTATGCTTTACATCCCTTAACAGATAAACGGGTTCCAGTAAATATGTGGGATATACTATGGCTTTGCTGTCATGGTAGACTAGGGGTTAGGGGTAATTTAAAACATAAGCCATTATTGGAAAGACAATGTATCCGGTTGGAATGTGCAGGTCTTGAGGAAACTATAGAACATTTTTTCTCTTTACATGTTCATATGCTCAACTGTTTTAGAAAGATTTAGCTTCTAAATGGCATTGGGGCTTGGCATCAATGGTTAATTATGAAACTTTGATTTTGGGGGATTACGCTGGGGCTTTTTCTCGCTACCATCCCAGTACTCTGAATTTACTTTTTGCTTGTGTTAAATATTTTCTTTGGCAGGCTCAATGTCAGTTTTCTTTGCAACATTTAAATGTACCGAGTCTGACATTTATTTCACAGATTGAGAACACAGTCCGGATACAAAAGGACTCTGAATGAACATTACTTGCTTTACCTAAGTTTCGACTTTTTTGGAAACATATTTTCTGGCTCTAAAACTGTTATTTTCTTTTTTCTACCGTGATTGCACAGTTTTTCTTTCTGTTTAGTATGGTGATGTTTCCAATATTAATTTTGTGACAGTTTATGTTTCTTATTTTCAAAAAAAAGGGGGGTTTCTACGTTTTGTTGTGTTGTATCTCTCATGCGATATTCTGATGGTTTTGGTAAATTTTCTTTTTTTTTTCCTGTGATGTATTTTTTTTCAATAAAAAGTTACTCTACTCTTTTTCGATAAGTGCCATGGGATCTTTTTGCAGCCACCTAAACTACCATCAATCCAGGCAGACGGGACCTCAGTTTAACGTCTCATCTGAAAGACGGCACCACAGAAGTGCAGTACCTCCCTCATGCTGCACTACAGTGTCAGTATTGGGTTATTAACCCAAGTACCAGATGTAGGAACTGAACCCACAGCCCTCTGATCTCCTGGCCTCAGAGATGAGTGTGCTACCTACTGAGCCACTGTTCACAGGTCCTGGGCATTATTCCCCCTCATCCTAAACTGCTTTTGGGTGATCTAACTAGCTTAGCCCCTCTACCCCGGGTGCATAGAGAATGGCTCATGTTAGCGATTCTGGAAGCCAAAAGGCTACTGCTAATGCATTGGCAGCAGAGTAGCATTCCAGGTATGAGTCACTGGCATGCTGCTTTGGCTCGCCTAGCCCTGATGGAAAGGTTGACTTACTCGCATCGGGGTCAAAATTACTATTTTCATAAGAAATGGGGAGCTTACTTGCATTCTCCACTCCGTAAAATCCCCCCATCCAGGAACCCTCCCAGTTAAGGGGCCTAGAGGATGAGACTTGACCTAATTGTTACATGTTTATTTAAGTGTCAGTGGTTGATGTGAATACTGATATGTTATTCTAGAGGTATATGTTTGTACCCTTTTATGAGTGGAAACCTGTGTACTATTTGGTATATGACCTTCATGTACATTGCAATGTATTATGTAACCACTGCATCGTACGTACTTCCTTTGTGCTATAAAACAAAATATGAAGCATCATAATAAAATCTCACATGATAAAAAAAGGATGCTGAAGGGAAAGGGTCTGATGGCTGCTGGAATGATCACAGACTGCAGGGAGGTGTGGCGGGTGGTCTCAGTGGTGGGACTTGACTGCTCTATCTGATGCTAATGACTTCACTGCCATGGCTATTTTCTGGCACTGCTCTCTCTCTCTCTCTCTTCTCACTGACACAACCCAATTTTGCCACCAACAAAGGACCAGAGATACTTTTAACTTTAAAAAAATGAATGGAGCCAAACAGAGCCCTCACTGCAGCTGACTTACTGTGACCTCTGCACTCACCAGACTATTGTCACTTCTGAAACTCTGGGGGGGGGGCCTTTGACCTGGACCACAATCATGTCTTGAGGACCAAGTGGAGAAGCCACACCAGCAGAGCCAACAGTCCCAGTTTCCACCAATCAGCTAAGCCAACCTTGGTTCACTGTCATACTCCATGTGCTACTCTGTCCCTGGCTCATCCAGAATTCCCAATGGTTCACTCTTCTCTCTTCTTGGCAGTTTGGGGTTCCAATGCTCAAACCCCATCCTCGAGCCACAATGGATTACAACTTTTTGAAAACATGCCCATGCACCGAACACAAGCAACTGTCCCAGAGCATAGTGGCCATACCCTTGCACTGTCTGCAGGAGTGGTCTGAAGAGCATGCAGTGAGGGAAAATAATAAATAAAATGTTTAAACTCCTTTGACTAGGGCTCACAGAAGGGGCTGAGGATTGTACTTAGCCCTGGAGAAAAGCAGTCTCAGGAAACATCTGGTCAGAGATTATAAAAGCTCTAACATGCCCTTCAGGCTATTGAATCTCCCACTGCTGCCTACTGCTGTGATAGGAGCTATAGGGGATTGTGGGATTTCTAGTAAAAGAAGATGTCAGCCTACAACTAAATAAAATGAGTCTGATATAATCTACCATACTACAGTAAATAGTAAACCAATTTTTTTTTTAAATAAAGGTTTTTATTCTTCTTTTGTGACCAGGACAGGCTGGAGCTCACTTCAGCACTGCCTTTCAGACCACTCACTGGCCTAAATCTCCCTGGGACTTACCTGGGGACTGAAACAACACTAAGGATTCCCCCACTCCCACTGTGCTGTGGTCAGGAGATGGAGGTCACCCCCCCACCCTGAAGCACAAATCCAGTTTCTGAGATGTGGTGGATGACGGATCTGCTGGCAGGCTTCATATGTGCCTATCCTGTCACACATTTTCTTCTGTTTTCTCCCTTCTCCATGCTGTGGTGTGCCCATCAACATGCATGTGTGGAGGCATGCACGATCTGGGAAATCCCACAGCACCTCCCTACTTCAGCAGATCCCTTCCAGCACTATCATTAGGCCTTCAGCTGATGGCAGTTATTTGTTGGATCATGCAGAACTCCCCCCAGGAAAGGGGAGCAGTTCTTCACTAACTCAATCCACTCCCCCCCCAAACCAACCCCCAGCAACCCATGCTCATTTTCGAATATGGGTTGCAGGCATGGAGTGAGTGTGGTGTCCAGTGCCTCAATCCTCAGTGCCACCAGGCCAGCTTTAAACCAAAATATTTTTGTCTCCAAAGTGCATATTAAAACCAGCCCCACACTTGAGTGTGGGGTTCTTTGTGCTGACAGTTCCTTTTTAAAGTACAGTCCAGCGGATCATTCTGCAGCTACTAATTGCTTCCTATAGTCAAATACTGAACCACTACTTCTAGTACTGCCAGTTAACATGTTATATTGATTGGGTCTGGATTTAGATCTCTAAGCTGTGAAAAGGACAGTATTATAAAGAGGGGGCAAGATGGCTGACAACAGCAGTGTTTCAGTTCAGTTATGCGAAGCTCTTGCTGAATTTATGTTACAGTGTGCAGTTTTACAGCTTTCTGCATCTTCAGCTTGTCAGATGGAGCTTTTAACTCCTCCTGAACTTGAGAAGCTATCAAAAAAAGAATACAAGAAAGTTTTTGAGAGGGAGAGAAAGGAAAAAGGAAAACAGCTGCTTCACACCTACCTCACCACTGATACAGATACCATTAACCTGGGCAAACATAAGAGAGTCGGACCCATGAATCAGTTCCTATCAACTGCAATCTGGGAAGCCCTGGATAAATCTGACCGATCAGTTGAGGATGAGGTCAGGAGCCCCCACCCCAAAAATCTGTCCACCACCCTATAGTCTGCTACAGAGCTAAAAATTACTGAACTTTCACTGCCCCCTGAGCAGAATTCCTTTGCTGAGGTTAACAAGACTTAACAATCTGCCATGCAGATGATTAAAAAACTTGGTGAGAAACTTGATTCACTAATGAGGTGTGAGAGTGTGGAATGCCAAACTGCTGTAAATGAAAAAATCTAGAAAGTTATCAGAAGGGGAATGTGGCAATGGCCATTAAACATGACTCTACAACCTCATTAGTTAATGCCATGTTCCGTGATAACATAGCACAAGCAAAGAAAATTGAGAATCTGGAAAACTGTCAGAAAAAAAATAACTTAAGATTTGTTGGTTTATCTGTTTTGGAAAATGAAGAGCCTGTGACTTGGGACATTGTAAAATGTTTCCTCCATACCTGCTTGAGTTACACAAGTGAAACAATGTCTCCCCTAATCAAAGCCTTTTGACTCCCAAGCTGTTACAAAGCACAGTCTATAGCAGCTAATATTCCCACTAAAGCCACTTAAGTTCTTGTATAGTCTGCCCTTGAGAGTGATCGGAAATGTGTGATTAAACAGGGTAGATTGAGAGGGGACAATGATGTTTAAAGGGGTCGTGGTCTACATATGGCTATATCCTTATGTTAACCCTTAAACGTAAGCAAAAAGACGCAGATTTATACAATATCATTCTGAAATACAATGGACTTAGGGGAATTTTCTTAGCTTAGTCCTTGTAAAGCTTGGTTTATCCTGGAGTCAACAAAATATTTTTTTCCTCTTCCTCCATTCACTTCATCCCTCTCATCCTTCTTCTGCTCCACCGAGTGGATTCAAATTTAACAGCAAAATAGTTACAAACAGTTGTTTCTGCTACTCATCCCATTGTTTTTGAGGATGGCTGTAATATTTATCCAGTTCGAAATTTTTTTTAAATAACTGTTCTGTCAACAGACTAAAAATCTCCTTGCTATGAAGTGTGGATTGTATAGATAAACCATCTATCTTGGCAGGCTGTCTCATTGTCCAAACTTGTGCATGGACAGTAAGAGGAAACCACAATCTTGAAGGGTATGCAGGCACCTGTCATAGTCTTGGCAGATGCACATGCTCTTCCTGTTGAAGCAGAGAAAGGAATCAACATCTAAGCAGTTGGGTGTGCTTTGTATGCTACTGTGGAAAGTACAAAGGGTCTTTCAGGGAAATAAAAAAAAATGAATGACTACATAATAGCTGTTAACTAGGCAAACTTTTATGCAATCGTCACTGGAACAGTCTTCCTCTTATATAGACAAAACATTTGCTGGATTGCGGGATAGCTTTTTCTAGACCAATACAAGGGGAGACTGTGATTTGTGTGTTTGGGGAAGGGGAGAATGTGATTAGTACATTGCAGGGAGGGGGGCAAAGTCTCACTAGTAGAAGAAAATGGAACACAGTCACCTCCAGAGTTTTCCAAACTTTGTAACGGAGATAGGAAAAAAGAGTAAGGAAAGGTGTGATGAGGAATGTAAATGTTTTAGCGTGCGTGTGTGGGTACAGGTTGGGGGTAGGTGGTTAAAAAATGCCAACATTTTTTATTTTTAGAGAGGATAGGAAATAATTTCTATTTGGTGTCTATAATCTATCCTTTTCAGAAATTACATTCATTGCCCTAAATGATCCATATGTAACGGTACCTGAATAAAAAAATCATGTTAAAAACTATGCTGCACTGTTTTGATTTTATAGGCAGCATTCTGTTACAGTTCTCTTCCTGGAACCTGTGATCTGGAGATTTAACTATGTCACGGCTTGAGCACAGAACTCTGAGCAAGGTTCTGATAGGACAATAGCTCATGCTTAGCATTCTGTACACAAACTGTGACATACTGTAGTAAGAATTCCACATTACTGACTCTGTGAAGAGAACTGTCCAGAATGTTGTCCATGAGAAGAAAACAATTGAAACACTGTAAATATGACTCATTTGGAGAAATATGTATGTCATTGCTGTATACAGGACCATTACTGCTGTTGACAATTAGCACGCATTTCCTGTTCCCTTTAAAGAGGGACATTAGACAGGGTGAGTTTTTTTTTCCTATTTCAAGATAGCTGCCAGAATTTCTTTTGAACTTTTGGGAAGGACTGATATCTGAATGTGATTTGTCCAGGTTGCTAGAAAACATATGAAGCCATTTGTTATCATTCCTAAAGCATATGGCTTTGTAATCTTTTCAGCCAAGCAGGATGTATGGGATTGTCTACCAGCTTCTCAATACTGTGCATCATACCTTTATATATGATACCTTAAAAGTATTATTTTAAAACAATTGCCTAATCCTAATTAAACACATGGAGCTGGTGTTATAAATAGTGGTGTAAAAAGGGGTTGTATTACTTTATATTCTAAATTTGTATTTCTTTTAGATTTTTTGGACTTTGTGCCCAAACTCTGCTATTACATTTTGTAGCTTTTTTTAATATAATGAGTAGGATTTTCAAAAGGATCCACACAAGATGTGTCTGCTGCTGTTCTGAAAGCAGAAATGCATGAAAACCTATTAGACCATCAATTGAGTGGTCTAACAGCATCCGAAGTCTGCATCCAATAACAGACAAACTCGCATCCAAACTGGATGCAGTTATATCTAAACTGGACACAACTCACAACTGCATCCATTTTCTGCTGCTAATTATGACTTTGTGTCATAAATAGGTGTAACTTCTGAAAATAGCAACAGGGATGCCTGGACACAAGTTGGCAGATGCAGCCGTAGTGTGCATCTGCATCTATATCCAACCCTGTTGAAAATATCTTCCCAGGTTTATTTATTGCTTGATACTCATACATAATACATTTTCTCATTTTTACCCTGTTTCTCCTGATTCCCACTGGGATTAATAGTGTTAACATGGCTACACTCTTCCTAAGAACAAGAGAACTAAGAAAATGTAGTAGGTATTGGTAATTTAAAAATGTAACTGTTTATCTTTCTTCTCTGGTGACAATTATGCAACTCCTACATTGCTCTGAAGGGGTTGCATAAATCACCCTCCTTCCCTTAGAACCAAGCATTTTGCATGCACAATGTGCTCATTCCTTGGCATGTTTCAATATGGGATTCTCTGACTGGAACACAACCTGTGGTAGCCTGTGACATGGGCATCAGCAATTCAGCACTTGCAATAATGGTGACTCAATCCCGGCGCATATCGATGGGGCTACAGCTGAGGAAGGGTGACTGGATGGAGGAGGTGAGTGCATACAGTGATAGGACTTCACTATATGTATATGCATGCAGGTGGGAAGCGAATGTGAAGGAAGGGAGGGTTGGCCTGGTGTGGTTGGCGTGGGGCTGCCGAGCTGGCCCCATAGCATGGTGGTTGGGTGGCAGCCTAATGCTGCAAGGGTTCCAGGTTTTGCCTATATTTTTATGAGCCTGGCCTGAAATTTTTACTTCTCAAGATTTTGCATCTGCCCTGACATGCACCCCCCCGGAGTTAAGAATCCTTTAGTTGGGGTGTGCGGGGGGCAAAACCCCCCATGGGGGTGTGCGGGGGTGCAGCCCCCCAACATGAACAATTAAAATCTAAGTCCCTGACACCATTTTCTTATGCACTGGGGATGTACATCACTGAAATTGATTTTCAACAATGTACGCTTGCCCTGCCGCCTATTGCAATTGGGCTTTCGCCCTTATCACAAAGATCCCAACCTGCATGCTAGAAGTACTGCATAATATGCTACCACCTCACCCCTCAACAAGTCAAAGCTCATACTTGGAAACAGGACCAGATTAACCTTTTGTGGGACTGGAACCAAAAAGTTTTGTGGCCCCCATTTTCATGGGGGGAGGGGGGGTGCTGTTCAGAGGACCTACCTAACTAGTATCAGCATTACATGGGTGAAACCAAAGTGCTCAGAGCGGTGATAACCTGGGGTAGGCACCATTTTAGATTTCAACAGGGTGGAGGGGGAGCAGGGAACAACAACCTGTGAGGGTCAGGTACCAGTTAGACCTCTCGTACATTTGAACACAGGCATTGTGCACTGACTGCTGTGCACACATTTAAGCAGCTGCCTGCCTACTCGAATGTGTGAGTGGATTCAGTACAACAGAATGTCTACTGCAGTGAATCAGCTCACACATTCGAGGTGGCAGACAGCTGCTTGAATATGTGCACAGTGCAGAATAGCATGTAAAGATTCAAGTAAATAAACACAACCTATGAGTTTGGATGGGGAACTATTGTGATAATTTTACTTACCCAGCAATCTGTCCTGAACCTGCAGCCTGTCACTTGACACCAGCCCGGTGAGCACACCAGTTAAGATATCCTCCTGAATTCTTTCCCCCTCCTGGAACCAATTCATCCTGAATCTCAACCATGACACAAACAGTCCTGTGTTTGCTTGCAGCCAGAATTACCAGACATCCGAGCGAGACAGAGGAAGTAGAAATTCTTTTGATGCCACCAAGCAAGTGCTCAACTCATCACTGACCAAGCTGCAGCCTGTCTGTGGTGGCAGGAAAGTGTGTGGCATGCATCTTGTGCGCTTTGTTCCTTCATGTCACGTGATATCACTGATGACTCATTCACAGTGTAAGTGCACACAAGGGCAGGCAGGGCACTTACTGTGCAAAAAACAATAATACCACACCAAAGAACAATCCACATTTTCCACAAGGCATGAGGGTGGTAGCTGCCCCTGGACCAGTGGGCCCCCTTCTAAGTGTCGGCCTGTGTCCATGGAGCCATAGTTAATCTGGTGCTGTTTGGAAAGACCAAAATCACCTTATCTTATACGCAGGTATGATTTCATAACACAACTGTAGAAAAGAAAGATCAAGTACCTAGAACTAACAATTGATTATGTACTATTGTATGAAGCACCAGCAACTGATTATAAGCAATTGTTGGGTCCTCAGACAACTGTATTTGGGCAACTGTCACTAGGGACAGAAGTTGCTAACATGAAGTTGTTCTCTTTCCTATAAAACTAGTTCATGAAATTGTTCAAGGCTGTGTGTGGGTATCGATGTGCAAAATGGTTACCACCACATATTTACAGTCATTTCACTACCAGGCTGTCAGTGCTTGTAAAGCACATTGGGATGTAATATGTGTGAAAAGTGCTGTATAAACGCTAATTCTTCTTACATGAAGTTGCCTGAAGGACCAAATGCTAATAAATAAATATGGTATTTCATATTTTTGGTACTGCCAGTATGCCTGACTAATCAGCAGAATTCCTGCAAGCCCTCCTCCCCAAAGCAAACAACTCCCATTGCTAACCCATGTTATCCACTATCACAGTCTTCTTCCTTCCATCCAATATTTATTTATACTATATATCCAGATAAACCTGACCCCATCACCATATCTGGTTGCTCTTACCATTCCACCTCAAAAATTACAATATCTAAGTTGCTCTAGCCTGCTTAATTATACACCCTTCTTCACCAACCCCTGCTCATCTTACTCCAACTGCTGTGCCAGTCTTTCAACAAATTACTATATCCATTAATCAGCATATGATTAAGGGATTCTGGTATGCCTCATGGATCATTCTAAAATGTGTTTTACACTGAATTAGCTCCCAGGTACCCTAACAGTACTTACTCTGAGATGCATGAGCTGCAATGCTTTGCTAATGGCTCTATGTTTTTTTTAGAATTGTGGCCCCCTCCTTCATATCCAGATTCTTGTGTATCATTTTGCAGACATCTGGAAAGTGTTTGTGATCTGACTGAGCATTGGTCAGTGGCTTACCAGACATACAGTAAGCAAATAGTTGAATTTGGAAAACAAATTTACAACATTGAAAATGAAATATGGAAGACTTCCCAGAAGTGCATTAGGTAAATTAGAAAGGCAAAACAAACTAGAAATCCAGTTTGGTTTGATGGCAAGGATGCAATTAGAGAAAAAATATTGTTTTTAGCAACTAGAAAGGAGAACACAGAGAATCCAGAAGGGAGATCTAGAAGGAGAAAATAGAAAATGTAAACAAAACCATTAAGTGGGCAAAAGCAAACAATTATTTAAAGATAGCAGAGGATGTTAGAGAAAAGGATAAGAGATTTTACATGTATGTTAGAGAAAAAGACTGATTAAAGATGGCATTCTATAGGTAATGAAGAATGGTGAGAAGCTGGATGATGATGTGGGAAAAACAAATTTACAAATGTGTGCTTTAGTTCAATTTCTACAGTAGAGGCTTCAAGTCCAATACCTGACAGAAATATAAAGTTTGAAAGAAACGATGAGCAAAAACAGGAAACAGGTGAATTATCAATGAACTGAATGCTTTTTAGGATTACAGAATCTGAAAACTGATGAATCTCTGGGGTAAGAGAAAATTCATCCCAGAGCACTTAGGCAGACAGGACACAGTCTGGCAATGCTATCGACAAACCTATTTAGTGAGACTGTTGCTACAGGTGTGGTGCCACTAGGTTGAAGGATGGTAAATGTGGTCCCCTACACAAAAGTGGAGACAGGAAGGATATGGACAATTACAGGCCAGTGAGTCTGATCTCCATTGTGAGGAATTTGCTGGAAACAATAACCAGCAACAGATTATTGTATTCTCATAAGAAAAAGGGTGAGGAATAATAATCTGTATGTGTTCACCAGGGGACGCTCATGTCATACTAAGTCTGTTTGTTGTAATACACAGTTTTTTCATTATGCTGTTGACGTTGTGATCCTTAAAAGTGACCCAAATCTTTTGGATAGTAGTAATAATTTGACTTGTGATTTTATTGCAATTCAAAAATGTTTTTGCCTCAGCAAACTAGTACTAAATGAAAAAAAAATCTGTGATTTTTTTTATTTTATTTTATTTTTTTTTGTTACGGATGCCCCCACTTGTTCTCGGAACCTCCCCACCTGTGGCCCTCATACCCAGGCTTGGCCCCCCTGGGTGGGGCCAAAGGGGGGCTTCCCCCCATGGACTCTATGGGAAAATCCCTGGCTTACCTCCCAAGTCAGAGCCATGGGAGCGGGACCCCCTGCAGACATGAGAGACAGTGGACAGCAGGATGAAGCATGTCAACATGCCGGAGGGGTGGCTTTTTCCATCAGTGCTTGATCCCTGGGGATGGGGAAATACAATTATATCCAGAGTCTGCCCTGCCCCATAATGCAATGGCAACAGTCACAGTGGTACCCCCTGCAACTGCCAGGGGTCCATGAAGTGCCAGCCACTCTTCCTCTCCCTTCCCCTCCCTCCCCCAGAGAAGGAGAGCAGTCCCTAGGATGCTTGATCCTTCTCTCCCAGCTAGCCCTCTGACTCCCAGGTCTGTTCCTGAACCCGGGTCATCAGTGTTGCAAGTGAAAATCCAACCACTGTGCCAATGGGCCAGAATGTGATTTTTTTATAATGAATGAAAATAGTTGGTCGATGATCCTTTTCTTTTGCTGCATACAGTACACTAAAGTCAGATGACATAGAATGAGTCAGGGCCTTTAAATATTTAGGACTTCTATTGGACAAATCTTTAACATACGAACAGCACATTAATACCATGATTAAACTAACACATCAAAGACTAGGTTCTCTCTATAGACTTAACTCATTACTTCTCCCTTCCACCAGGCTGTTGCTGTCTCAGAGTTTCTTATTGCCTCTGCTAGACTATGTACTGTTGTTCTATCATTCTGTGGACATGGGGTTACTATATAAGGTTAAGACCTGACTGAATCAAATTGCTAGATTTGTCTCTCAGTACTCACCATTGTAATTTGTATGATTAACTGGGTTGGCTGCAGTTTGATCAGAGGTACCAGTTCCAACTTGGCACCTTGGCCAGAAAATAAATTCTGGACAATGTTCCAAGCTCTTTTTATGTAATTTTCAAAACGCATTGTTACTATTTCTCTAGTCAGAACTTCCCAATGTACTTGGTTTACTGCTCCTATGACAAAAACTTATATTGGTCAAGGACCATCATTATATACTCTGCCTATAGCTTTTAATGCCTTACCATCAATGATAACTTGTGTCAGCAACTCTTTATACAGTATACAAAAATGTTTCTCTGACTAGTCTTTTAGCATTGTTGTTGTATATCTCTGTTTGATTGACTACTACATTTTATGTAATCTTGTTATTGTATATTTTTATTTGTTCTGGTTGCCCATGTAAACTGGTCTTTGGCCCATGTACCTTTACAGATTTTAAATGAACAAAAAACAAACAACTTGATAGACTTTTTCAACTCACTGACACAAATGGTTGATAAGGTCAGGCAAGGATATTCTTTATTTTGATTGTAGTACAGCATTTTACCTAATACCGCATGAGTGACTGGTAAAGAAACCGGGTTACAGAAGGAACTTACTAAATAGATTGAAAATGCATAGTTGGAAAGGACACAAAGGGTTGTAATCAATGGCAACATATCCAAGTTTAAGGATGTCATAACTGGAGTACCCAGATGTGTGTCTTGAGGTCAGTTCTTTGTACAGTATTATGTACATTAGTGACAGTGAGGTTGGATTCAGGGGCAGGTTTGTTGATTTGCAGATGATACTGTACCAGACTCTGTTTCATACTAGACATACTATAGATGAAGGGATTAACACTATGACAAAAGATTTAGAAATACAGGAAAAGTGGTTAGGTATTTGGCAAATAAAGTTCAATGTCAAAAAGCGCAAAGTGATGCACATGGGGTGCCAATATTCAAAGCTAGAGTACAGGATAAATGTAATAATCCATACAGGGGACTAAGGGGATGCTAGGTTTTATCCCTAGTGGATTTAGCGATTAGAACATTGAGTTAATTATTTGACTGTACTGATCATTGTTCAGACATCACATTAAGAACTGTGGGCAGTTTTGTAGCTCTCATTTAAAGAAAGACCAGAATAGATTACAGGCCCTAAAAAAGAGAGTAACAAAACTGATTCAGGGCTTGCAGGGTAAAACTGATGAAGTAAGATTAGAAGACCTAAATATGCACACTGCAAAGCATAGCAGGGAGAGTTAGCTATTGCACAGATTCAGAATGTAAATGCATTCTGGGATATCATTGGGTGAATTACAACAGAAGAACCAGGGTAATATTAATCAGTCTGCATCATAACTAGGAGAGTAGAAGAGATGCTGTTTAGTGGGCTTGCACAGAATGGATACCATGTTCTACACAGAAGGTGGCTATACTTTCCCAACTGTTTAGTGTGGAGCTGAGTGATTGTAACCTGCCTTGAGATGCTTACTGTGTTATACACAGTAAAGTGTTATACAAATTAAATGCAAATTGTATGGTATGGTATGGTATGACATGGCATGGCATGGTATGGTATGGTATGGAATGGAATGGTATGTTACAGATCATTCAAGAAAAGCTCAGTACAATATAATTAAACTTTCAGGATGGTTATTACGATGGTTTCCTGACTTCATCTAATGGCAGTGAGGAAGGTGGAGGCACACAGCCCTCAAAGTCTTTTTCCCATTATTCTTGCATCATAGTTTCATCAAAAAGCAGCAAAGAAACTGATGGCATGCAACTCCTGATAAATACAGTCCTAACATCCTTAGAATCATCAAGCTCACCCAGGGCACAGTTCACAGTTTAAACAATTGAGTGAGTGTGTGTGTGTGTAAGCTTTTATATACGTGTTTTTTTCTTCTAATGCATTCACGTCTGTCTGACTGTGTTTGTATCTATATGTGTGTGTGTGTGTTTACTAGTGTGCATGTTTGTGTATGGCACATACAGAGTAGAGATGCAGTGAAGTTAAACTTTGTCTGTGACATTGCCATGAAGTTGCAAAACTTTTACTTTGTGAATCTTCAACTTTGCCAACACTGCAATGTTTTTTCTGGGGGAAGTGGCATTTTTTTCCATGATGTTGCAACTTCACCAGTGAAATCTGGTCCCTATGTGGAAAAAAATGCCTCTTTTACTAGCAAATTACTGGAAAGTTGGTGCTTTGAACTTTGCAAAGTTGGATAACTTTGCAAAGTTCTCTCGATGGAATGTTTTCTCAGCTTTGCACATCTCTAATATAGAATATGAAATCATGATAACTCTAGTAAACCCTTATGCAGTGCTGTCCACCAACATCAAGTACACAATCATAATATGTCTGACACCATATCTTGCAGGATACTGCAGAAACTCAATGTAATCCAATGATAATTAGTCCAATTTGTCATGCAGTCAACTGTGAAGTCTCACACAGAGCACTAGATACCGTTGGATGGCACTGTATAACATACTCACAGGGTAAAAACACAGTCACTCACTGCTAATAAAAACTACCCTTCCACCTCTGTTGAATCTAAGATCTAGACCCTCATAAAACCTAAACAATAAAAATATTTTTAAGTACTGGGAGTAAAATCCCTTGATGTAATGAAAAGTGTCACACACTAGCACTGAAATAACTGGATAAAGTCACAATTTCATTACAGCATTATTCAGAACTTTGTTTTTCAAACATTGCTTATTATTCATTTATAAACATTATAATAACAGAAACGGCCATCATAAAATTTCTTTAATCCAGTTACACACATATTCATCATAACTTACAAAATGCAGCTTATTTTTCTACATTGCTTTAATGTTAGGCCATCAGAGAAAGCATGAGTATAGTAAAGTCAGACAAAAAAATGACATAATTCTAAGCCGCTGAAAGCTTATTGGATGATTCTTTTTGCACGTTGTTTTGTGGTCCTTTTTTGACAACATTACCCCATCCCTGTTCTTATGACTTGCAGTATAATTCAGAAATGGCTTCCTGCTGGTGTTAATGATATGTTTGAAGCTAGGAGTTTATCTTGGCTTTGATCTACATAGGAAATACTACTGGGTTTTATAGTAATTAGGAAATGCAACACAATTGCTATCCCATGCTCCCTAAGAAAGCTTATCAATATTACATTGAGCTGTAATGACTAGTGTTTGCTCCCATTCAGCCTATAAAAGATCCATGTGCAAATCTATTTTAATAAGGTATGGAAAAGCTTGCTTAAAAATCCATAACTACTCAAACTTAGTATTCTTGGATTATCTAGCTAGAGCTTGCAAGCTGACCCTAAAGACTGGATTCTGCTTGAACTATACCCACAGGTTTTGCATAATATTTGGATGTTGTTGATATATTAAAAAAAGCTTTGGACTTGCCTCAGTGACACTAAATGTTTTTTATATTACATAAACAGTATATAGAGGCACAGTGGTAGTACCAAAAAGCTGCAGCAAAAGTGGCAAGTCATGTAAAATGATTGTGTAGTAAGAAAAGAGGAATGGGGACAAGATAATAACAAAAAGCAGAAAGGAAACAAGGAGGAGGGAGACTGAACACATACAGGGAGATTAGATAGGATTAAAACAAATAATAGGGCATCACTTTTAATTAAGTGACCTAAAATGTAGTCATTGAACAATCAATTAATGTTAAATAGGCATCCAGAAATATGTTGTTAGATATGCATTTTCCATTTAAAATGTTGTAATTTCCTGCTGGTGTACATTTGCTACACTTTGCTAATCTATGGGAGACCTACTGTAGGTCTGTACCCAATGTTTTGGAAATTTGCCACTGTTATATGCAATTCATTAACTAGGTTGCCAACAACTACTGAACATATGCTTGTGACAACTAATATACATGCTTTCTTCTCTTTATTTAACCATCTATTAATCTTTAATAAGCATCAATAGATAGTTTGATAGATGCATATTTGCTATTTTAAGAGGCGGGATATACTGAAGGCATTCCTTTGCTATTCTTTGCAGCTATGTGGGAGACCAGAGTTTTCATCCAATACTTTGAACTACTCAGGTTATATGAAACTCAGCAACCAGGTGGCAAATAACTACTGCAAAATTACTAGTGGCAACTAGCACAAATGTTTGTTTCTTTTTAATGAAGCATGCACTAGGTGGCCAAGTAAGGTAAAATAAACATTAGTATTAGTTGCCTCTAGACATTTTCCATTAGTCACTTGACACCTAGTAAGTGGACTTCTTATAACATGGGTAAAGTCTCAAAGGGCTCGGTGAAAGCTTGTAGTCTTCCACTTAACAGCCATTGGTAAGAAAGGTACATAGTTAGGACATCACTGCATTTTAAATGGAAGTTTAACATCCATTATTATATTTCCGAATGCTTATATTCATTGATTCATAAATAAGTTACAGTCAGAATTGACAAGACAAGAGCATTTTGCTGAGGAGCATAAGTTGGTATTCAATTTGGAAAAATGTGCTAATATGCACCGGGGTAGATCTAATGCACTGGTACAGTACTCTATCAGGGAGAGAATGTTATGGGAAACTACTGAGGAAAAAGACTTGGGGCGGTAAAAATCACCCAGGTCTTTAAGCTGAATAAAAATTGCCTAGTAATGGTTAAAAGGGCTAGGGGTAAACTGGTTTGCATATCAAGACACATAGCTAGCAGGGATAGGAGGGTCCTGATGCCCTTGTATGCCTCTCTAATGAGGCCCCACTTGTAGTACAGTGCACAGTTCACATCTTCTTCAGCCAAAACTGACACTCAGTTGCTTAAGGGAGTGCAAAGAAGGGTTACAAGAATGATCAAGTCAGTTAAACATCTGAGATACGGAGACAGACTGCCGGTTCTGGGATATACATGTTGGTGTGTAGGCATTTGAGGGGAGACATGTGTCTAGTCTATAGGGCCTTCACAAACAATAACCTGTGGCAGTGCCTAGGACTGGAACATAAGTCCAGTAGTCATAATATGAGATTGCATGAGCTCCAGGTAAAAGGTATATTTTATAGAACTTAAAAAAGAACAGGATGTTTCACCCAGAGGGCAGTGGATATATGGAACAGGCTGCCTTCGGGGGGGGGGTGGGCAGTGCTAATAAAATAGAATTTAAAAAGGGTCTTGACACTTTCTGTGCTTCACAGGTTATAGGCAGCTATTCCCTTTGAGTTAAAGGTGGGCTGTATATGGGCTACTGCCTGCTTTGGCTAATATACTAATATAATGTTCAATAAAGCAACTGCCTTAATATAAGATTCTTAAATTCATAATTAACTATTGGTTACATACATATTAAAAGCATATCACTGCTTATTAAGCCCTATGACTTCTTATTAAGTGGAACTGCTTCTTTACAATGGTGCCTATGCACTAATGGGGCATAAGGTACATGCTGAAGGCCTGGAAAGGCATAGGGTGTGCAGTACGCATAGCTGCAAGCACCCACAGGGCACCTGTAGATAGCCTGACCCCTCCATGTGCAGGTAAACAGGGACAGATGGATGTGGAGCTTTGGATCTGAGCATTCAATGGGATGCCCATCCTGGGTCACAGAGTGGATCCCCTGTGCCATTGGAGCAGGGGATTGTGGGAAGGTGCAGGTCCCGGGTTTCCAAATGTACAGGCACTTGCCCAAAGGGCTGTCCGCAGCCCTCCACATGTGCCCATTGGGCCTGAGCAACTTGGGAGGTCAACTCCTGATCCCACCATGGCTGGCATGTGTCATCCGGGGGCACATAATGGGTTATGGCAGGGTCCCCACAGCCGTAACCTGCATTTCCCTGTGCCTGGCACTACATGCAACTGTGATTGGTGCATAGAGCGGGCAAGCCCCAACAGTCCACCTGACTGCCCTCAGCATGTAGCTGCCAGCACAGCTGCAGGATCCATTGTGCAACTGGCTGGTACAATGTCTGTGAATGCTGCCAGGGGTCTGAAGGACCCCCGCTATGTGGCACTCACACTTAGGGTTGCTGATGTGCCTCAGATACGCTGCCCATAGGCAATCCTTTTTTTGTGTGCATATGACCTAATATGTTTATTAACTTCTGTTTAGATCATTTTAAGGTTATACCAATAATAGTTTGGAGATAAATCAGCAGCATTCATTAGTTAACAAAACAATTTCTACATATACTTTTTTTCTTTTCTAAAATACAGTAATGTGTTTCTGGTAATTCATCAAAATGCTCAGTTTCTTTCAATTTTCTTTGTATCCAGAATTGTGGTACTGTATGTGGATCTGAAATTTGTAAAGCACTTTATACTGTCTAGTTAGGACCACCATTAAAAAACGTTACACATTTTGGTGTGGGGTTGTGCTGTTTACCATCATAATAATGTGGTAGCATGATCCTAGTACATCCATAGTATGAGTATGCACTGTCCAAAAGCAGCCTGGTTGTTACAGACTTAAAAAAGATCCTAGTGCAGCTATATTAACTGACTTGTGGTACTAATTACAAACCTAGTAATGGAAAGGGTTTTAAAAATATCAGGGACAATTAAAAGTGCACTCATGATGACTCTAAGGATGCCAGGCATATGGTATGTCATTGAAAAAACTATATAATAAACATTTTTTGCAGACTGGCACATCTGCTCTAAAAATAAAAAATACTTTTTTTATCTGTCATTCGGATGAGACATTAAACCGAGGTTCCATCTGCCTGGATTGGTGGTAGTTCAGGTGGATGTTGAAGATTCCATGGCACTTATCGAAAACAGTAGGGGAATTTACCTGGTGTCCTGGCCAAATTTCCCTCATTCACTAAAAATACTACCAACAGCTTAATCTGGTTCAAGGTCAGTTGGCATTCATCTGTATCCCCCTAGCCCGGGTCGTGCCTGCAAATAGGCAGGATTTGTCTAGTGCACTTACCCGGTCAACAAAAACGAAATAAATAAAAATAAATAAATATGTGTGCAGGCAGAACACAAAGAGAGGAGGACTGGACACCAGAAAAGGAGAAACTAAAACAAAGAAAGGAGATTGATCTAAAAATGAAACTGAAAGAGACAATACATAATTGGGGAGAGAACAAACAAGAAGAAAGAATGGAAACAAAAGGAAAAAGAATGGGCAAAAGTAAGAAAAAAAATCTGGATTAATTGTGGCTGATACCTGGTACAATTGTGTAAGAAATTTATATAAGAAGACTGAAATAGGGCTCAAAGTGCAAGAGCAAGATTATGTGAAGTGTGATGTAATGTAGGGAACTACTTTAGGCAGTAGCCTTAGAGTGTGACCTTAAAGAATACTACGAGTGCCATGCATGGTTCTACATCAACTCTGCTAAAAATAATGCAGTGTAGTAAAAAACAGGGTAGACAAACCACCGCAAGGCAAAACCGCACCTGTCGATAACAGCTAATGAAAAAACAGTATAAAGGGAAAAACAGCTCACATGCCATGCATATAACAACACATACTACTCCATGAAGAGAACAAATAACTTTTCACTTAAGAGTAGATTTACTATTACCATACCAAACTGCCATGGATCACCACTCCAGTGAAATCTGAGGTAAAAGGCATATCAGTGGACTTGGGATTGACAGCGCTCAGGTAAGGCACCTCCTCACTACATGGTGTCAGACAAGCGCTATTTTGTATACTGTGCTCCTCCGTATTTCAACATTTTGTCCACATGCTATTGATCATGCTCTTTTGGTTCACCCGGACTTGACATGATACCATCATGCACAGCATCAGCAATGCAGCAGATTTAACAATTGAATGCATGGCTGATGGTTTGGTGCACGGAGTATGGTTTCTGTTTTTTCTCACAAAGAAAAGCATTACGGGTCCAGTTAAGCCACTCAGTATGCACACTTCACCTGAGCCTAGATGTGGTGTGGTTGTTGGCACACAGGATAGATAGATAGATTGAGAGGCTTTAAAAGAGATCAGGGTGGGTACTGGTGAGATTATGAGCAAATTAATGCCATATCAAGCAGGATACAGTCAGATAAAAGAGGTCTAAGCAATTGAGGGAATGAAACAAAGACCTTTTCTGCATGACAGCAAGTGTTATTTATGCTAATATAAATTAAATGTGCAAAAAGGAAAGTGGCTGAGCTGAAGATTGAACTTCTTGGTGCAAGCTACAATGTAGTGGGACTCAGAGATGTCTAGGGGAATAAGCTAGGATGTGAGGGTAGAAAGGAACAGTCTCTCCAAGAAGGGCAGAAATGGTCAAAGGGGTGGAGGGGTTTTGTGCTATGTGAAGTATGGGTGTGAAGCAAGCAAGAACAAGGGAGAGGGAAGGAATGGAAGCCCTACAGAAAGTCTTTGTCTGGAATTAGGATCCACAGGAGGCAAAAATACAGTTCAGCTCTTAGATCATGTTACAAATCATAAAGTAGTAATGCAGAGCAGGACTTCGAGTTAGGAAATTAAATTAAACGGGCAATAACACTGCAGTTAATTATTCTAATGAGGGATTACAACCTACCTGAAATTGATTGGGAAGATGGAAATTGCCAGAAGGAAACCAGGAAGAAATTAATCATCAGTTGTGAAGGACTGTGTTTTAATTCAGCATGTCAGGCATGGGAGAGAAGAGAATGTGGTTTTTGATCTGCTACTGAGTTAGGGAATGACATACATGGTCAGTGTACTAAAGGTTGGACATAGGTGGGAAACAGTGATTATAACTGGATTGAATTCAAGGTGACTGGGCAAAGCTACTTTATCAAGAATAAGATCATGGAACCAATTTTAAAAAGGAAAACTTTAGCGCAAGGTGCCTGCACCAAATGGCTATAATGCAAGTGGCATCTTGCGTCAACATTTTTGGCAAACCTGATTTTTGAACCCAGGCTGCATTGAAATCAGGATGCCATTCACCAAAGCCACCCTGCACCAGAGCTTCCCTCTGCCAGCCTTGCAGCAGAAGGACCCATGTGCCAGGTCACAACAGGGCTTCTGCTATGGGGGGGCTACACCATTCCCACTTTTGGAATTTTAGAAGGGCCACCATGGTTGCAACATGGGGTTCAGTCTAGACCAGCCAGGAAGTGGTCTAAGGGCCATCTGCCACTGCCAGGCAGGGAGGCAATTGAGGCAGCTGCAAGGAGGGGACCTGGGCAGAAGGAGCAAGGGGGAGGTGTCCTCCCTAGGAGTGACAGGGCATGGTGGCAATGTCAGTGTGCTGAGGTGGCATCCAGCAGGGGTGCCATGCACAATTGCAGAGAGATGATAAGCCTGGATACAGGGCAGTTGGTGGGGATGGACCTTGATTTGGCCCAAGGTGGACACAGTCCTGGCACCTACTATATAGGTGCCAAAGTCCCAACACAGTAGGTGGGCAGCAGCCTGCCTCCATGTTGGGAGATGAGCACCAGGGGACTATCACAGTGCCTGGAAAAGTTCAACACTAATTGCGTTGTTCTAAGGGTTAACTGAAAATAAAGCCCCAGGTCACTAAATTTCAGGGCAATGGAGGAGGATATGCTGTGTGAGGTTGCCAAAGAACCAACCAGCCATGGTTACAGCCATCAGCAAGTGGTTAGTGTCTTTATTGTGAGATCCCCTCCACTAAGCAACCAGGTCAGGAGCTCAGTGACTCAGGAGGATCAAATGACAGTCCCTTCATCAATTGGGCTGATAGCAACACTGTGAACTGAGGTTTTGTTGATTTTCCATTGTAGAAAACTTAAAGTTCAGATTCAACTGCACACTTAATTATTGCCACTCCCAGAGCACCAGCTTGCCATGGTCTGGGACACTAGCAAGGATCAGGGGTCATACACAGAATGCATGGGACACCCCGCCACCATGGCACATGGATTGAGATATCAAAGATCAAGGAGGGTAAAGTGACATACTCTCAACCAGTTAGGCTGAAAACGACATTGGGGACCTTCATTTTCATTCATTTCCTAGTGTGATAAATTCAGTGCTTTAATTCGGCTGCCTCCTCACGTGCTGCCAGCATGCCATTCTGCCATGGTCAGAGCAACCAGCAAGGGGTCACAGCCTTTGTCCTGAGAACACCATCTACCACATCACTGGGATCAGAATCCCAGAGACCAGGGAAAGTCAAAAGACTGGCACGTTTATATGTGATATTAGTGAAAATAAAAGAGCGAAGAGCATATTAGCGAAAGCAAAACACCGAAACCCAAAACACCCCATAACAAGAATAGCGACCATAAAAATAGAGACTTTTGGACAAAACAGCAGCACCACACTGCACACACTCCTGACTGTGACCCCTGCCATCCAGCAAGTAGCCCAATTTACCCTGGAAGCCAAGTGTCTACCCCTGTGCACCTCAGGAAACATGCCAAACAGAGACCTTTAAAACAATGGAACAAAGACAACTGCACGCTTGTGGAAGGCTTCACCCCCCTGCAACTCCCTACATTATTTTAACAGACTCCAAGGGTGTACAATGATCCCAATGGATGCAGCTATTCTGTCATGCACTATTGTGTAACACTTGCTATTTACTGACACTGTTTCTTATGTTACAGTCACTGTTCTTTCGGGTGCTCAAAGTGAGTCGCTCAATTTGAGTCGCTCAATTTCAGTTACCCATATTACTGGATACCGACTGGCACTATTTAAATCTACCTGTGAGCAACATTAAGGGCTGGTGATTATGTTGATCTGACACTGTGGGAAATTTTACATTTTAATTGAACTGCATCCTCGCTTGGCACCAGATCACGAGCCAGCCATGGTCAGAACAAAAGGCAAGAGTTCAGAGCCTTTGTGCTGAGACCATCTCCATACTAGGATTGGGATCCCAGAGTCCCTGGGAGGTCAACTGGCTGGTCCTCAGTCAGTTGACTTAGAGGTTCAGTATGAGAGAGATCTATGAAAGGATCCCAGTGTTTGAGCAGGCCTCAGTAAAGCAGCTCTTAATATAAACAGCCATCAGTACGAAATACTGCCCCCACAGTTATACCCACTGTGGCTTCCCTGAACTGATGAGTACACTGACCAGTGCACAAACAAGCCTGTGATACTGCTCTGTAAGAAATTTAAACTTAATGGGCCTGATTCTCAAAGATCCCTGAATGGTGCAAGGTGATTGCACCAAAAGGAATGGTGCAAGGTGCAGCTTGCCCCAAAAGATGTACTGGGAAGAATTCTCAAAATCAGCCTGATTCAAACGTGGGCTGCGTGCACAAAAAAGGGCTTGCACCACCCTTTTTTTTCCCAAGTTTTTTTTCCCTCCTGTTCACGATCCTGGGAGCCTTTCTCAGGCATCCAGCTGGACACTGCCCTGCCTGCCTGAAGTCCACCCAAACTAACCTTTCTCTCTCCTCCACCCCACCACACAGCTGGCACCCCCAGCTTGACCCCTCCAGGGTGGAGTGACCCCTCCTATGTTGAGTGCTCTTACATACATAGCCTCCAATTGTGAGCGTGGACCCCTGGTGGAGGAACCCTGAGGTTTGGCCAGGTCGGACATGGCAGTGAGCATGCAGGCTGGTGCCATCGCCTACACCCAGGACCAGGTTTTTACGTGTTCTGTGGTTAACCCTCCCATGTGTGGGCATGTCCTGATGCTCTGGTGCATGGCATCCCTGCCAGCATTGGCCACACTGTTATGTGCTTGCTTGGCTTGCTGCAGTACCCCCGGTCTCCACCGTGGGCCACTGGCTCACTGGGCTACCCCATGCCCTGTAGTCCGGGTAGGAGAGCTCCATGTGGGGGCTCAGTCCTTAACCCCTCGCCTGCCAACCCCCGGTGCCCAAGTCCATTCCCAAACCCGGATCAATGGCACAGTGCGAGGTGTGGCATCCAGCACCTCAATCCTCAGCAACTCCAGGCTGGCACTTGCACCATTCTTGTGGCACAAAATGGTCTGCAGCATGGCACTAGGGGGCTTGCGGCAGATGCAGGCTGCCATGTCCACTAAATCGAGATTCTCTAAACCCTCCCAGTGCAAATTTCTAAGTACCCTTAGACCAATCAGGGATGCTGTAAGGGTACTTAAAAGTTTATCCTCTGAGAAATTGTGACATCCCCTTCTCATGTGTGTTGAGACTCCACTTGATAGACACATGTATCATTCCCTAATGATCTAGTGGATCCACCTCCCTATCTCCGATCTCCTCTTAACCAAAACATATGTCATTTCTTGTGGTCTAGCAGACCCTCCTTCACATCCCTGATCTGCCAGTATATTATTATTTAACATATAGCTTTCCCTGGTGGTCTAGTGGACACCTCCCACCCTGGCAGGCAGTGCCCCATCACCCCACTCCCCCCATCCCCGAGTCAGTGACCAACACAACCCATGGCTCTCCACCATGGCTGGCCACTGATTGAGCTGTCAAGGAATGCATACTGTACAATCAGATGTTACAGTATGCACTCCTTGTTAGTTACAGGATGCATTGCTTGACAGCTCAGTTGACGGCCAACTGTGGTGTAAAGCAGAGGACTGTGCTGGTCACTGGCTTGGGGATGGGGGAGCAGGGTGGTGGGTCAGTGCCTGCCTGGGTGGGGGAGGTCCACTAGACCACCTGGGAAAGCTATATGTGAAATAATAACATACGGCAGATTGCAGTTGTGGAGGGTGTCCGCTAGACCACTACGAAAAGCTATATGTTAAATTATAATATACAGGTAGATTGGGAAGGGGGTCTGCTAGACCACCAGGGAAAGCTATGTGTTAAATAATAACATACAGGTAGATTGGGGATGGGGAGGAGAGTCTGCTAGACCACCAGGGAAAGCTATATGTTAAAAAATAATATACAGACGGATCAGGAATGGGGAGGGGGGACCACTGGATGCTGGGGCAGTATTGTACTTACGGGATTGGGGATGGGGGGGAACAATGGACACCAGGGCAGCATTGACAGTCAAAAAGATTTCTGCCCAACTGCACCTGCAACTTGTGGCAAATCACCCAGATGCACTGTCTGTTTGGGCACACGGCCACAGTTGCCACAAGCTGTGGAACTTTGATGCCGGGACCCTAGTCGATAGAGAATCGGGCGTAGGGTCCCTGGCTCACCAGCAATTGGCACAAGCAGCCATTGGTGCAGCTTGCAATGCCTTTTGAGAATCAAGCCCAATACGCTTAAATGCATCATAAAAATACAGCTTCAGCCACAGACATGCCTGGATATATCCTGAAATTTCTGCATTACCTCTAGAGGAATTTCCTACCTGCCAAAATTAGCTTCAGTACTGCTGTAGAGCTAGAAGAGAGATTGCTAGAGAGCTTTTTAAATAAATATCAGAAAATATCTGGAAATATATCTGAACAACTTGATAACTACAACAATAGTAACAGTCCCTGCCTAACAATGTGGGAACAAATAAGAATCCAGTGTTGCCTTCTCCTGTCATTTTGCTGGGCAGGCTTAGACAGCTCTTTTGGAAGTTGTCATGATTAATTTAGCATACCACTGCAGCATTATAAAATTACAGCAGAATCATGTCACATGCAATCTATGCAGACAAATGAATCATTTGACAAACTTTACATTTTTACATTTTATATGAGAAAATTCAAGCCTGTTCTTATAAGCTTTCATTGGAAGAACATTTAGTGCTTTCTATCACCTCACCAGAGGGAAGCATTCGTATACCTGCCTCCTGTTTAATCTATTGCTGCACTTAGCAGGTGACATAGAATGAAATCCAAGGCCCAAAGAGTGTATTGTTAATGCTCCATTACATAAAACATCAGGGCCAAGCTTCACAAAGTTTGACTAAGAGTTTATGCCAAGCCTTGTGACAAACCCAGTGGCCGGCCCTGCTGTGCTGACAAGTTCATTACAGAATGCACTCAATTCAAGAAGATCAGGGGCATTTCTGACACTTTACCCAATTTATGGCAGTTTGCTCCAAATATTTGGAAAAGGCCCATAAAAGCAAAGATTACTGCAAGCTAGACCAGAAAAAGCTGGTCTAACATACAGCAGTAGGCCCACACACTCGAGAATCTTGATTGCCAGTTGAGGAATGCCGCAAGCCCTGTGTACCCTATGTTTGGTGCACCTGGGGCTTGCGGCATTCACGGCATGTTAGACAATCAGGGCCCAGGCCTTACATTTATCCACCTGAATATACACATTTTTCAGGCCGATCTCCTAGAATTAAAAACACAGCTTTATATGGAACACTAGGATGTGGTTGCACTGAGTGAACTTTCATTAAAGCTACTGTCATTTATGGTATGGTTTCATTTTTAAAGATATGATATCTTCAGATAAGCTCACTTAGTGATTGAAAAGGGTGGGGTGTCATTGACTACACTAAACAATCATTGAATGCTGCAGTGGTGAGTCTGACTACCTTAATTATTACATTGATTTTGCTGTCTTAAAAATATCACTAGCAAAAACCTTACAATGAAAATATACATGTTTGTATCCATATTCCTCCATTGTATGCTTCCATAGAACTAATAATATTGGATGCATTACTAAGTACCATGAATAAGGAGCATGTTGTTATGAGGGACTTTAACCTGGGATGGGCTGGTGACAAGTTTAAGGAAAACATAAAAATGGGCATTCTAAATATAATTTACTTCAAGTAGTAGAGCGAGCACCCAATAGGGGCTGGCGAGCAGACACGAAAGACCGTCAGGCCTATTCTGCTGACTTTTAGTATGTTAGTTCAAGCCACAATGAGAACATGCCTCAGAAATAATACAGGGTCTGTATTAGTCTGGATCCTTACTAAAAGATTTAAACTAATAATAGATGTCAGCATGTTACCTAATAACATGTCTGTTCATTATCCAATGCCCTGCAGTGTTACTTACAAAAAGAAAATCTACCTCATCTCATAACAGAATTGCAGAACTTCTCAGAACTTAATAAACAATGATTTCTTGGTGGTTTGGAGTTTGTTGACTGATCCTAACTCTGTAACACAAATAATGCTCAGGGGGTGATACAGTTGTTCAGTTAAGACACCACCTTACGTGATTAGCATATTCTCATAAAAAAGAAAAATCAGAAGTAACAATATGCCATGGATAAATTCAAAATTATTTAGAGCTATAACACTCAGGTATAGCCAATGGAAAAACATTCATAGGTTTCATAGATTTAAATGAGCGCTATAAAGACCAAGGTCCATTACAGCTCGTCATCGATGTCTACTAATACCCTGTGATGTTTTTGCAATTCATGTAATGGTCCAGGGAACTCTTGACTACCTCCATTGTTCCACTTCCTACCTCTTCATCTGGCAGATCATTCCAAATTTTAACCACTCTTACAGAAAATCAGTGTTTACGTACCAGTGTATTATATCTATCACCTTTTAGCTGTAGAGGGTGGGCTACTGTTTTGTAAATCTGGTCTCTAAAGTTGAGGCCCAGCTGTTCCCACTGTAGTTGGTCTGACAAGATCCTATAAATCAGGCACATATCCCCCCCCCCTTAATTTGCGTTACTCTAAGGTATACTGGTCATGTTTTTTTAGTCTTTCTTCATAGTCCAACCCCTGCACTTCTTTAATTCTTCTTATAGCCCTTCTCTGTACTCTCCCCAGGGCTATAATATCGCCATAATGCCAAGAGGACCAAAACTGCGCACAGTACTTGGTGTGCGGCAGCACCAACGAGGTATAAAGAGGGAGCAAAACCTCTCTACTCCTGCTCTTTATGTGTCTGTGTATACAGCTCTGAATACCACTAGTCCTTTTAACCACCTGGTTACAATGCAGCTGGAACTTGAGGTTATTGCTAACTCTGATCCCCAGATCCCGTTCATCATATACCATTCTGAGCACCCGCCCCCAGCCAGTGTATAATCTACTTAAGGTTTTTTTTTCCCCAGGTGCATCACTGTGCACTTGTCGATGTTAAATGAAGCCTTATTTTTCTGTGCCCAAGTCTCCAATTCTCCCAATGCTTCCTGTAGTATTGCTGCATCAGATTGGCTGTTTACCGGGAAACCCAGACACATATCTTCTGCAAATATGGAAAGCCAGATGTCAGCTTTTGTCCTCTTTGTTGAAATATATAGATTAAAAAGGCAGAGTCCCAGTACTGATCCCTGGGGACCCCGCTGGTTACATCTGCCTTGTTTGACAAGTCACCCAGTACACATACCATTTGCTTCCTCCCCAACAGCCAATCCCTAATCCAATCGACTATTATTGGCTGTACACCTAATTTAATGAGGGTTTCAATCAGCTGCTCATGAGGGACTTTATTGAAGGCCTAGGCGAAGTCCCAAAAATATGACATCCACCGAGCTGCCTTCATCTAGTACTTTACTAACCTTATTATTGAATTCAAGTAGGTTAGTTTGGCATCATTTACCCTTTTTAAGTCCATGCTATGTCTCATCCATGGCACCAGCTATCTCGATGCCTCCCATAATCATGTCTTTGATTATGCCCTCAAATATTTTCCCGAGGACAGAGGTCAGGCTAATTGACCTGTAATTGCCAACCTCCTGTCTTAAACCCTTTTTATGTATTGGTATTACTACTGCCTGTTTCCAACCCTCGATAACCTGGCCTGTCTCCAAGGACAAAGGAGGAAAGAGTCTCATGAACTTCGAAATATATGCAAAAATAACAATTTGCTCTGTGTAAGTACTATCAGTATCAGTGACTGAAATAAAATTAATGGAGAACTTCTGGTACACATAAAGCAGCCACAGCTGCACAGATCGGGGCATGAGTAGCCCAATCCTCATTACAGGTACAGTCTTCATTTCAATGTGTCCATACCTGATTCCCGCTAAAATCTGCAAATTCTCTTTTTGCTGACAGGCATTTACTACTATGCCAGTGCTCACCCCTGAGATTATTCTGCTAAAAATGTGATACCATGACATGCGTTTTCCCCTTCGTTTATTGTGCCCTACACTATATCATGAGCCACGGTCCCTTCCTGTATTGTGCCCTACGTATGGAGATTTAATAACCTTTGTATCTCCTATGCCTAGAAAAAGTTGTTGAAAATAGAGCAGGGCATAGGAGATGAGGAGATTATCAGATTTCTGTTCATAGGGCACAATACTGGAAGGGGCAGTGGCATTCCACAATATCATATTGTTAGCAGACATAGCAGTAAACGCCTGCCTGCTAAGATAGGATTTGCAGATTTTATGAGGGATCAGGAATGGACACACTTAAGTAAAGGCTGCCTGCAGGGGAGATCGGGGTACTGAAACACTGATCTCTGCAGTGGTGGCTGCTTTACGTGTACCAGAAGTTCTCCTTTAAAGAGTCAATGTGGTTTGGGGAGACATCAAAGCTCTAATTCGCTCAAACTCCAGGAATCACATTGAGATTTAGTATCAGCTAATGGCACCTTGCTTTATATAGACACTGACATACTGTAGCAAACAACTTTACCAATCATTATTTTCTGCTAGAGTATGTCCAGTTAGACTGTTGACTTGCAGAAACTATTAACTAAAGTAAGTCACGTGGACATGGAAAAAACACAGATGATTCAATCTCAAACACAGGTTCCCTCATTTAGTTTCTTTTCAATGTCAGAACAAGAAGTTTATAAAATCAGTTGATCTCACTGAATGTGAAAAAAGGACCTACTGTAGTCCTGTTGGAGAATCACTTTGATTACTGAGACTTGCTACTCCCATAATATCAACACCCATTTCATATAGCACTTGCTCCATCTTTGTATATGAGGAATGTGTCTTCTCACAGTCATCCACCTGCTTAAGTAAATGCAGTCTACAGTGCTACCCTGCGTAAAGTGTGTTGTAAGGTACTTTTGCAGAATAATGCAAAAATGCTGCTGCCAAGTTGCAGTGTTTCCAAATATCCACCAGATGGTATTTACATACCTTACCAGTGTAGGGTAAACCAGCAGGTGACACTGGGCAGAGTAGAAGTACATCAGTCAGTTATGTCTAAGCCATACCTTTGCTAGTACAATAATGTCCAAGATGAGGATATTACCATTTTATCATTGTCATATTTATGCTCATGTGTTATTAGTTTTGGTTTTTACAAGTTGTGCACTCATGTTTGCAATGCAGGAGTTAATTGATCATTGGTACCGGAACAGCATAAAATTGCCAAAACGAAAGTTCAGGCTGCTCAGAAGTACATGAGCACACCCACAGCCCCTGAACAGTTGACTGCTGTTCTTAAAAAAAAACAGGCTGCTGAGTGGTACCACTACTCCCCAGCCCTAAGAACAGCTGTTTGCTGTTCTTAAAAAAAAAAAAGAGAAGCTGCTAGGCATTGCAGCAGCTGGCCATTTGTCTGGGACCCTCCCTCTCTGGGCCTGGAAGAAATGTAGAGGATCTCTCCCTCTGGAGTGAACAGTTGCCATGGCAACACCATGGGGGGAAGGCCCACAAGGCTGCCTGGAGGCAGAGGCATTCGGAGGAGGGCAGAGAAAGAAGGGTTTTCTGAGCTGAGGACCAGCAGCTTTCCCTTCTTTCCCCTCCATTCATTGAACTCCTACCCACCCACCCTCATAAAAGCAGGGTAAAGGGCCAGGGAGGCAGGGCCCCCTTTTACCCATTATGGGTGACCACCTTAGGGGTCAGGGAGTGAGTTTTCCCAGTTGTTACAATAAGCAGGGTTTTTATGGGTGTTTTTTTGCCTCCTTCAAAGGGTTATAAAATTTAGTGAGCAAAGTGAATTGATAATTAAAGAGACAGTTAATTAAAAAGGAAGATAGATGTCAAGGTAAAGAATCTGTTCAGGTGATGTTGAAACATGTTACAACTGTCGCAGCCAAGTATGGTGGCTCAGGAGGAAGGCAGACCGAGGGTACAAGGGGAAGAAGGTGGAGAAGAGTCAAATTCTTCTGAAGGGCTTGTCACTTCCAGTTGGCATAAGGCTGGGGACCGCAAGACCTGAACCTGGATTGGCAGGGACATAGTCCAACCTCATTATGATTATTCCTCAGGCACAGCAGTGCCAGATGTGGGTGGCAGCAAGAGTGCTGAGCCCTATGACCTCACCCACTCCAGTTGGAGGGGATTTAACTCAGGAGGTACATCAGTCATCAGGCCTACACCAGGGTAGCCCAACAGTTGGGGGCAAGCTTGTGGGAGGCCTGCATGTAGGCTATGTATCCTCCTGGCAGCGCACGCTGCTCCTGAAAATAGGTGGTGACTTATTCCAATAAATACATGGCTATGGCCATTTTCTCCAAGACATGTGTTGTGTGGTTATTTCGGGGAAAGGGAAAATGGTGGGCTCCCAGACAATACAGGTTGTTCAGCAGTACCCTAGCTCCTCAAAGTCCTTAAATAAACTCCTGAGTGCTCAATGATGCCCTGACTACCTGATAATATCCCTCCCTGTCTCTGTGGCAGACCCCCCCCCACCCCATCCAATGAACTGACTCTCATCAAAATGACAGACCCTCCTACTGTGGCAAATAACTGACCGCATTCTGACTCATAGCTCCAGCCCGAACAGTCAAAGTGACTCTCCCTGTTTGTCATACACAGGTACACTACCTGATTCAGTGCCCCTGCCCATAGCCAATCAAACAGCCCTTCCCTTTTGATGGAAACACTTGCACATCACCCAGCTCATTACTTCAACCCCTGCAAGTCCAACAAACCCTTCTCTGTATCACCATCCACTACTCAATCCAATGGCAATGCCCCCCATTCTTCCTCTGTAGCAAACACACACCCTCTACTCCATCCAGTGACACTGCCCCCCTTATCTCAATAAAAGAACTTTGTTTTGTTTTTGTTTTTTTTCTCAATTAGGCTTCCCACTCCATCTCTCAGATTGGTGAAGCCTTTGTTAAAAACTAAATATTGACTAGCTAATTTTTTGTTAAGTTCATTTAACTAGTTAATAGTCATTTTTTATGTTGATTGCACGCATGAGGAAGAAACATATTCTGGCAGCTTTCCAGGAGCAGATTGTGGAGGCATGGCACTGTTGTGGCCAATGCCCCTACAGCCCTTAAAGGCTTGGCCTGCTTTATCTAATGCCGTGGCATGCTGCTGCTGACACTAGTTCAGCCAGAGTTGCACCACCTTGAAACATTTCAGCTGCTACAATCAGGGGCCGCCTCGTCATTGCAGCATCAGCCATTCACTGCAATGAGGAAGAAACCCGTCATTGCTGTGTGGAATGTTGCCAAGTGTAATATGGTTTGTGAACACGGCAGCGGCTGGCCACCGTGTTCACAATCAATATTAAGTAACCCCCAGTGCTGAGGGGGTGCCCAATCCCCCTCGGCAGTATGTGCCCCCCAGAACAGTTTTTGTTTGCCGGTAGGGGCCCCAATCCCCATCGGCTTCAGTACCCCCCTGCCCTTTACTTTGATGTTGCTGATGGGGAGCCCACTCCCCAAGGCATTATGTCCTGCACTCCCAGTTTCATGTGCCGATGGGAGAGTCCACTCCCCATCGGAATAATGCCCCACAAACACCCAGTAGATTTGTGCTGAGGTGCCCAATCCCCCTCAGCTCCTGCAACCCCCTTTAGCCGATGGGGGTGCCCAATCCTGCTGACACTGCAGCTGGCCTCCAAAAACACACCTGCTGGCATGCCTGGAGCCCACCCCAGCGTGTCACATGCCCCTGTAAAAATAAACGTCCTGCAATTTTTTTTTGTTTGTTTTAACATGTGGAAAGAAAATGTCCTCGGCAGTCTCCTGCCCCCATCCCACAACCCGCACCCACCACTGTGCACCCTGCCTCACCACACCCCTCTCACCCCATACTTACCTGCGGAGTCTGGCATGATGATCTTCGGTGGACTGGGAACACGTCTGCACTCTTCAAAGCTGACTGTGAACTGAGGAAATGCCAGTAAGCTTTATAATGGAATAAATAGGGTTTTTCCAACTTTGATGCATATCTCAGGCATTTTTGGGAATTTTGACGCCACATTTTCAATATGGGATTTTTGGGACCAGGGCTAAGTACAGTCCTCAGCCCCTTCTGTGAGCCCTAGTCAAGAAAATTTGGTGATGATGCTCAATAAAATGACTGTGTCACAAGCATGCATTGCATAGTTTGCACGCACGCTCATAACTTCGCGAATGTATAATATTTTCACTCCAGATTTTCAACATTGCCATTTTCCCACACCTACTTATGAAAAGTACAGCTGTCATTTTTCCCATCCTGGCCAAAATGTGTTTTCACACTTCCAGTGCAGAATAGCGTGCTCCTTGTGGGAAGTCACTGTTTGGGACAGATTAAGAAAATGACAGTGACACTGTCCATGAGCAGAGGTCCTAAAATGCCTACGTTGAAAATTTGGTGACAATACTCTATAAAATGACTGTGTTACGAGCATGTGTTGTGCAGTTTGCATGCATGCACGCTTGTAAGTTTTCAAATTTATAATATTTTCCCTCCAGATTTTCAACACTAGTATTGTTGTGCACCGCCTTATGAACAGTACAGCTGTCACTTTTCATATGCTGACCAAAATTGTTTTCGCAGTTCCGGCACAGAATAGTGTGGTTGCTGTGCGAAATCCATGTTCAGAACACATTATGAAAATGACAGTGACACTGTTAATTAGCAGAGGTCCTAAAATGCCCAGGGCTTGCATTAGCGTGCTACTGACGTCCCCCTCAGGCAAAAATCCAATTTTTGATGCACTATTTTGAAAGCACTGCATCTACTTTGATGCAGCCCTTCTTGACTTAATTGGTGCTGCTGTCACTTTAAATGCACTGTCCTAAGCTTCTCTGTGGGACACAGTGAGAGGGGCGGTGATGAGCGGTCCCTTTTTTTTTTTTAAACATATATCAGAGGTGAGCTGTGATTGGTGAGGCGTCAGTAAGGGGTTGGGGGACCCAGCTGATTAGGAGTGGCCAAGTAATCAGCATGGGTAGGGATTTGTTAAGTCTGGGGGATGAGTATGTGGGCTGGCATTACTTTGCTTGTTGACATGATCTGTGGTGGCTGAACCAGCAAGGAAAAGTCTGTAGCCCTTGTCTGTGTGGGTCAGGGAGAAGAGCAGGCGAATCGGGTGAACCAAGTACGGAGGAGCCAGGGGTGATTGGCGTGACAGTGGCTTCGAGGAGCAGCAGCCAAAGACGGTGCCCAGTTCGGCAGATCCCACCTAAGAGGTAATGGGGTCAGACAAAGAAAAGGAACCTGTGTTCCTTCTGTGTGTGGGTCTGCTGGTCTGGGGAGTGTGTCAGAATAGTGCCGTATTGGAGACTGGGTGATGGTCATAGATTGTCGACATTAATTCAGAGGGAGACAGACTGTAGCCATTACTGCAGCGAGGGGGGGTTAAAGTCAAGGATTCTGTCACTCTACTCAGTGCCTACAGTAGTACAACCCTCCTGCTGCATGACGGAAAAGTGGTGATTGAGAGACTAACTTCCTGCATTTGTTATGGCTGAAGTTTATGGCTGCCAGATGAATGCCTATGGCTGCCCCATCATCATTAGGAAAAGTAGGGTACTTTCTCGGTTTGACCTGGTAACCAAAAACAGCGTTTGATTTTGGTAGACTGCTCCACAGACTGCCTCGCACTGAATCCGATTCAGTCTGTGGACCAGTCGAGTAGCCAAGGTAAACAGAGATTGTACCTCACTTATTTACTAATATGATGTGGCAGCCACTGCATTTACATCTAACAGCCGGTACTTTATTTTTTTTTATTCTCGACAGCCTGACACACAACTGAAAATGCATGGGGATCTCTCGCATCACTTTTCCATGTCATGCAGGGCAGAGTACTACTGTACTGATGAGGCATGGCAGTAACTTGGGTTTTGTTACTATAAAGGCAGTTTAGTGGTGGGGAAGGCTTCCTAACAGTATTGGGAGTACAAATGAGGCATCTAAGCATCCGCCTCAATCTCCCATCATTCAGCCTGCCTATAACTTGGATCAGTGTACCACATAGTGTGTTTTTATCTTGCACATGTGGTACACTGATCTGGAACTTAATACAGCCATTCAGAGCACGAGATATCAATCAGTTACTGGCAGTCAGACAGTTCGGATGGTCGAGCGGCTTTGATCTACTTTGTGTTGTACTTGTTCATGACTTATAGACCATTTAAAAAAACCTTTGTTTTGATGAAACATTCTCCAGTTGTGGAGAACTATGTTGTACCTTCATTATTACTAATTTCTGGTGCGGCAGAGTGATCTTTTGAAGGAGAAAGGAGCAGTTAGTTTGTCCAGCTACATAGCCTGAAAGGGCCACGTGGTCTGTGGGGCTAGAGGGCTGTATTTCTCTCAGGGACCATCTTGCGTTCAATTAATCTGCAATTTAAAAAAATACAAACTAGAAAAAACACTTGTGGCTACAGATTTCAGCCCTGAATATCATTACTGCAGAGTGGAAGCAGCAGATAGTACCCAACAAAACCTATCTCAGGCCATTTTTTGGTAGGCGGAGGGGAATACAAGAAATCTTGAATATCTGAGAAAGCGCTCAGCTTCAGCCTGCCTTGAAATTTGGTTTCAGCTCAGCAACCCAGTACTACTGTGGGCCAGTTGCGAAATAGGACACTGCTTTCAATTTTTCTTCTGAATTTGAATTAAATAGCATTGCTTGCCTTTGCAGCTGTAGCAGGGCAGTGACTAACCAGATATAACTGCTGCAATCTTGGGGAGACATGGTGGAAGGGTTCTAAGGCCCCGTTCACACTACACCTCTGAGGCCTGGTAATGGATGCAAACCGTTACAGCTGGGGAGCGGTGCAGTGTGACCACACTGCGGGGGTATCCGTTACGGAACCGGTACCACCGGTCCACACTGCGGGAGCCATGTGACCATTATGGCAGCACCCAATCCCACAATGCAGCTCGCGCTGCACTAGGGGACCATTGCCGCTCGTACACACTATGGCCGGTAATGTTACCAAGGCGTAACCGGTTTCATAACCGTTGTTGAAACCACCTTCTGATGTGGTTTCAACAAGTGTTATGAAAATGCCTTCTGTAACGTTACAGTTGTAAATGCAAACCATTGCGGTAACGGTTTGGGCCTTCTGTAACGTTACAGAGTTAGTGTGGACAGGGCCTAAGTGAGTGTGCGCTTAGTATGTGAAACTTGATAAACAAATCTACCTACTCTTGCTCAGATAAATAAATAGTTTATTTCTTAACTTCAGCTTGGTAGCACTAGTTGTACTAGCTTGCTCAGTCTTATAAATAATTCTCATTAAGAGCTCAGCTTGCTGTTGGGGGCTCAGGTCTAACAGTCTATCTTTCTACTATTACTACTGCATTTTGAATTACAAAATGATATAGTCTCTGCTCACTAAGAGCTCAGCTTGCTGTTTTGGGAGGCTCAGGTGGTCTAAAAATTATTCCTAGTGTACTGCTTCTACATTTTGACTTTAAAACATAATTATCTACTTCAGCTGTTATTGGGGGGCTCAGAGTTCTTAAAAATAAAGAATACATACTGCTGACAGTACAGGTTAAATTATCAGTAAAAAAAACAGTATATTTATACCCTCTGGCAAGCTGCTATATAAGCCTTTTAAATAAAAGTTATTTTGGTTTTTCATGGACATTCATCATTTTGGTGCAGTGACCCCCAACGTTTGGCTTCTGACCCCTTACTTTGGAAGCAGGGAGTCAGACTGACCCCCTGATTTCTGACCCTAACGCAAGGCCTGAATGCCTATGTTGAAATTTGGTGATGAAAGTCCATAAAATGAGTGTGTTACGAGCGTGCATTGCCCAGTTTCTATGCACGCTCGTACCTTCGCAACTATGTAATATTTTCACTCCAGATTTTCAACATTACCATTTTTCCACACCTCCTTATGAACAGTGCAGCTGTCATTTTTCATATCCTGGCCGTAATGTGTGTTCGTTCTTCTGGAGCACAATAGCGTGGTCACTGTGGGAAATCAGTATTCGGGACACATTAAGAAAATCACAGTGAGCAGAGGTCCTAAAATGCCTATGTTGAAAATTTTATGAAGAAACTCCATAAAATTACTGTGTTAAAGCATGTGTTGTGCAGTTTCCATGGACCCTTGTAACTTCGCAAAATAGTAATATTTTCACACCACATTTTCAACACTAGCATTTTTCCACACCTCCTTATGAACAGTACAGCTGTCATTTTTCACGTCCTGGCCAAAATGTATTTTCACGCTTCTGGAGCAGAATACTGCAGTCGCTGTCGGAAATCATTGTTTGGGACAGATTAGGATCGAGCGAGTAAGGGAGGGAGTGACTGAGCTCAGCTGAGCTCTGTCGTGACTGCTGTGGATTTCTTTGTGGGCAGGTGCCAACGCAAGCAGGAGCACAGTTCAAAAGGGCAGCCTGCAGCGCCGGGAGAAACAGAACGAGCAAGTGAGAGAGGGGGAGTGAGCGAGCTCAACGGAGATCTATCGTGACTCCTGCAGGTTTCTTTGTGGGCAGAAGAAGGTGGCAGCGCAGGCAGGAGCCCAGTACAAAAGGGCAGCCTGCAGCGCTGGCAGAAATGGAACGAGTGAGTGAGAGAAGGGAGGTGGGCGACTTCAACGGAGCTCTGTTGGAATGGCTGCAGATTTCTATGTTGGCAGAAAAAGGCTGCAGCAGAGGCAGGAGCCCAGTACAAAAGAGCAGCCTGCAGCGCCAAGAGAAGCAGAATGAGCGAGTGAGACAGGGGGAGTGAGCAACCTCAATGGAGCTCTGTCAGGACAGCTGCGGATTTCTTTGTGGGCAGAAAAAGATGCAAACGCAGGCAGGAGCCCAGTACAGAAGGGCAGCTTGCAGCTCTGGGAGAAACACAATGAGCGAGTGAGAGAGGGGGAGTGAGCAAGCTCAATGAACCTCTATCTTGGCTGCTGCAGATTTCTTTGTGGGCAGAAAAAGGCAGCAACACAGGCAGGAGCCCAGTATAAATGGCCAGTCTGCAGCACCGACAGAAACGGAATGAGCGAGTGAGAGAGGGGGAGTGAGCAACCTCAAGGGACCTGTGTCAGGACTGCTGCAGATTTCTTTGTAGGCAGAAAAAAGTCAGCAATGCAGGCAGGAGCCCAGTACAAAAGGGAAGCCTGCAGCAGCGGGAGACACAGATTGAGTGAACGAGTGAGGGAGAGGGACTAAGTGAGCTCAACGGATCTCTGTCAGGTTTGCTGCAGATTTCTTTAATGGCAGAAAAAGGCACCAATGCACGCAGAGGCCCAGTACAAAAGGGCAGCCTGCAGCACTGGCAGAAACAGAACAAGTGAGTGAGAGAGGGGTGCCAATGCAGGCAGGAACCCAGTACAAAATAGCAGCCCATAGCACCAGGAGAAACAGAATGAGCGAGTGACAGAGGGGCAGTGACCAAGCTCAACGGACCAAAGCAATCAACATTCGGTATTGACAAATGCTTGTTTAACTATGCAATTGTTTAAGGGATAGTTCATTTCTTATTGCAGCCTGATGTTATGTGAAAATGCTGTTTTTCAGTTTTGAAGTGATAGACTACTTAAAATACAAAAATTATAGTTGGCCCTCAATTGTTGGAAATCTCATTTCATGAATGTTATAGCCACTCTGAACTGGATTATGAAACATTATTTGATAAACGTTACATAGTCTAAAGGGAATGTATTTCACAACCATTAAGTTACATAGAAACACAGATAAAGATGACAGAAAAAGACCAATAGTCCATCCAGTCTACCCACTGTTCAATACCCAAACCCAGGACCTATTGTCCATAGAGGGTACTAGCCCTCACTATCCACCCCCCTGTTTCCCTCGCTACTACTATGGCTCTGAGTAATCCCTATACCCTTTACTCCACCCAGCTATTTTGGTTCCCACCACTTCAGCTGGCAGACTGTTCCATGGTTCCACCACCCTTTCTGTAAAATGAAACTTTCTCATGCCCCTTTTATCTCCTTCCCATTAGTTTCCACTTCTTCCCCCTGCCCTTGAACTGTTACTCATGCTAAATGGTTTCTCACAGCTCACCTTGTTTATTCCTGGAACCTGAAGTCTCCATATTATCATCACTCTTTCATCTGGTCTTCAGCAAGTACATGTTCAGTGCCTTGAGAGATCCTTGACAGGTCAATCCTACTGTCAATACCCCTTCCAATACAGTTCAGCATCCTATTTGCCTTAATATAGTCATTCTTGCATTGGCTTAATTGTTCAAGGGAGTCACCAATGATGACCCCAGATCCCTTTTATTAGTTGTAGTGCTCAGCTTTACCCCTTCCATCTATTCTTCTTTCCTGGGGTTCTTGTTCCCTAGGTGTATCTCCTTGCACTTTTTTTTGTTTTAAATTTCAACCTCCAAATCTTAGACCACCACTCTAGTCTCTGAGGGTCCTTCTGCATCTCCAAATTTTCTTTTTTACTACCCTCCCACCGAGGTTAGTGTCATATTCTAAGAGACACAACTTGCCCTGGATTCATTGTTTAATGTTGTTGACTAACATATCAAAGAGGATAGAACCCAGGATTGATCCTTGTGCCACCCCACTCTTGACCTCTTTCTTTTCTGATTTGACACGATTAATCACAACCCTCTGCTGCCTTCCCTTTAATCAATTTCCTTCCCACTTTTTTTATGTCCCTTGCCACACCCAGATCCTTCATCTTTTTCAGCAATCTTCTGTGAAGCAGTGAGTCAAAAGCCTTGTTGAAGTTACTATTAATACAGTATTTACTGTAATGAGATGTCAATGGCATTTGAAACTGGATAAGTAAAAATACCATAAAAATAATCACTCTGCCAATTTTTTTCCTCTCGGATCATATTCTAGCAGTTAGTTCCTCATTTTGTGGGCAACCAAAAGCATTATACCATATTATCCATCAGTATTAATATACTGGTTGATACTGTATTTACAAATAAAAAGCATATTAAAGCAGCAGTACTTAGAAAATAACATGATGTACTTTTTTTTAGCAATAATATATATTTGGCATTATTAGATTCATCATCAATAAGAAATATTTCTCTGACATAGTTTTAGAGCATCATTTATTGCCAGTTTTAAAATTAATGACATAAGACATTAAAAATGACTACCACTAGCGATTTTTTTAAATTCCTTCCCTTGAGATTACTCTTTGGCATAACATACTGGATTCATCCTGTGGCTGGATTATGAGGGTACTAGAATACAATTCTGAAGGTAAACAGAACAGAATCATAGCAAAATATTTAAGTTATTCATAGTGGGTGTGGCCAGACAGAAGGGTGTCTCAAAACTGTAAAAAGCCATAGTTCAGGAGTGAAGTACAATAAAAGAAAAAGGATATATTGATATTTGCCAGACATACATTAGTACTTCAAAATGGTATGGCTATTTTTCCCAACTAACAAATACTGCTGCTTTAAGATTTAAACAATGCAACTACTATATTAAAAAAACATACCCTACAGTGCCTTAGACCTGTAATAGGCAATCCATATTTCCATTTAACACATTTCTCTATTCTAGCTATGGACGTCGGAAGCCACATGAGCTGCAGTCTATTTAAAACTAATTCCCTACTCCAAATGGGGGAGGGAGGAATCAGATGCCTGTCAACTCATCATTTTCATTCATTAATACCCTGACTCTGAGTAGTATCATAAGTTCTATAGGTTGCTGGATACCTTAAAAATGACCCTATATGTTGGGAAGGGGTACCAGATTCCATAATCTGATCTTTTATAGATCACTTCACAGTTGTTCAAGATATACTGTGAGACACAGGTTGCTTTTGTTCAAATTCTCCACCACAGTGGTATCAGATGACCCTTTACCCACTGGTTCAGTTTAATGAATTACCCTCCTCTTTGTTGTATGTGATACCTTTGAGCCAGCAACTCAATTTATAATCAGAGATTCTGAATCACTGAGCAGCTGGGAATAGAGATTTTGTAGGTTCAGCAACAGGTAAGTCAAAAAGACACACTCTACTGGCCCCACTAGTCATTATGGGTGCTCTTTCCACAGTGGCTAGAAGCAATCAAAAGCAATGGATCACAGAACCAAGTAGGATCTTTGAAGAACTGTACTTTTCAGGATAGGAAACAATACACACAAATGTAAATGCAAATTATTTGGCTGTGAAAACATTGTGACCCACATTTATGTACAGGTGTGTATTCACAGCATAGCACAACTTCATAATTCCCAAATAGTTATTATCATTGGCTAAACATCACCCATTTAATAACATCCATTTATAAGAATCATCTCTCTGGTTATTATGTAATCAATAAGAAGTCAGAGAGTTTAGTGTGTTGGGGGATGCCTATATACAAAGGAGTGTAGTAAGGTGTGACACTGCAAGTGGAGGGCCCTACAGACCCTTGAAATTCAGGTATCCCTCAATACCCCAAACCATGGCTTGACTTGTTAAGAGTTATTTAATATAATAATAATAATAATAGTACAGTATTAATCATGTGTTAAACCACTGAAAGAAAAGGTTTGGGGGAAAATAGTCCTTTGCCTGGTAGGTTAGCAAGGTTAACAAAATCATTGTGGTCCAATCAATACTTCAAATTTTGGTTTATGGCAATTCTATTTATCATAATTCTAACCATCATGGACCTCTTCATAGCTGATACAGTATATTTTTAGTTATTATGGTTTATTCTAACTAGTCCAAGAAACACACATTACTGTAGTCTTCTAAGTCAATTATACTGGCTATTTCCCTTATCAAGATGTTCACATTGTTGGTTTACTTTGATCTACAAAACAGTAAATCACTTAACGCCAGCTTATCTTTCGAATAAACTGTTAGCCTTCACTCATAGTCATAATTTAAGAGAAGTTCCCAATCAGGGTTTACTGTTACCTAGATACCATCCTCATTATGGTAGACATGTTTTTTCTTTCAATGCCCCTCTTTGCTGGAATAAACTTTCACCTGAGTTATGAGATTCCTGGATATTACATACTTTCAAATACAATCTCAAGAAAAATCTTTTGCAGGCACAATCTATCTGTAACTGTTTTTCATGAGCAACAAGTTACCTGTTGCATTACCCATTGACAGTATTTAAGTGTTTATGTGTAATTATGTATGATAGCTTTTATGAGCAACAAGTTGCCTGTTGTGTTAACCAGTAGTTAGTATCTAAGTGTTCATCTGCTATTATGTATGCCTTGTATTATCATTTATGTTTTTCAACTTTGTCATGTTTGTATTTAATGACTTGGGGCATTCTGTAAACAAGACTTGCTCTCATTGAAATCATTCTGCATATTCAAAACTTTAAGAAAAAGTTCTCATCAGAGTGCCATAGCCTAAGTGCATGTGTTGTGAATTACTACTACATCTAACTTCCTCTGTGACAGTTATAAAATCCCCCCAGTTTACCAATGCAGGCACAGTATTGGGGAGCAGGAATAGGTATTCAGTTATTTCTGTTAAATTAGACTGAATACTTGTTATAGTCCATTGATACTGATTTGCTGTTGCATGACACAATGTTAAGAAAATCAGCGTTTCTACTGTATGTGAGCTTCTATTCTGCCTACTTTAATATTTGAGTAGTTTCTCTAGCCTGTGCCTATTTGGGATATACAGTAAAACTGGGTGTGGCTTTACATGCTTAAGAAATGTTTGCGCTACTGTTGATTACCCCCTTCATTCCACAACCTCAACATTCACCTTTTAAATCTATAAGCTTTGTTTGGTGTTCAGAGGATTGGTCACCCACTTGGGTCTGTGACCGAATACCTCAGTTCAGAAAGGGGATATTTGTCTGGAAAAGTTTAGGTGGGCTACCCACATCAGAATTAGTGAGATTATGAAATAACTTATGTAACTGTTTGCAAAGAAGACATGCTGGTGGACTCTACAATGTAGGATTGGGGCTTACAATGGGTGTTTTCCTTTGGGACATGAACCTCTGTCTGGGTCAGTTTGGATGATGTTGGTTTAGAGGCATTCTGTATTGTGCTATTTTTGGATGGCAACTCACACCTTGTTGGCACAGAGACATGGAAGCCTACAACACTGCATTCCTACCTTCTAGCAGTAAGCATCAAATACAGAGCTTAATGAAGGGGCCAAGGAGCAAGAAGGATGGTACACGATTGTAAGGCTCACACAAGCTTTGCCAAATTAAATAACAGGGAAAATGTTTGCATATAAAAAGGAAATTGGTGGTTTGCTACCCTTCCCACTTCTCTCCACCCCTCCATCCCCTGCTACTCCCCATCTCTCTCCTACCCCCACCTACCATTCCACCCCTCTCCTGCTCCTCTCCTCCTGTCTCCCGCTCCCTATCACCCTATCTCCTGTTGCTCCACCCCAGACTACCTAGCAATTATCTTTCTGTTCTTGCACTTACGACAAAGTCAAATCCTTGACTGTCTACCCCCCTTTTCCCCATCAATCCCCCTCTTATCCCCCACACCTTGTTTCACTTATGTCACACCTAGGATGGTTTTTATTTGTATTTGTGTCTTGCTGTATATACACACCAGTATTGTTAATTGTGCATTGATATTTGCCACTGACTGTTTGCTACTGTGCTAGTCTATACACAGTTACTGTCTTTTGCTACTAAGTTAACCTCCTGACCTGTATTGTATCTTACCTCTGCTTACTTCTATGTTACCCTCCTGACCCTGTATTGTATCTTACCACTGTTTTGCTTGCACTCATATTTGACGTGGAACCTTTGTAAAAGAACCCTTGGTTCAAAGGTATTAGTAATCCTAGTAATAAATAAATAAATAAATAAACAAATAAAATAAAATAAATTTCCCTGGTGTCTCGTGGTGCCCCCCCACCCTTTGGTTGCTGTCCCCATAAATATAATATGTATCCCTGGTGTCTAGTGGTGCCCACCTCTGTTCCTCCTGATGTGATTATTCTCTGGTGTCTAGTGGCAGCCCCCACCCTCCAATGGCAATCCCAGTAACTGCATCATGTATCCCTGATGTCTAGTGGCTTCCCCCCTTCTGATGCGATTCTGTGCCTGTATTTTTGTTAACTCTGCAAAAAAAAGTCCATTGCCAATCACACACCCCCACCCCTACCTCCCACTCACCACCCACCACCCCATACCCCCCCAAGAGGTCCCCACATGCCCTCACTTACCTGAACATGTCCCATGGAGAAGATTCACTCTACTACAGATGAGATGTCTTGCTGCTGAACCAATAACTGCAACATGAGAAACTAATAAAGGTGCAGTTCAATGTATTTCAATGTGGTTTTCAACTTTGATGCATAACTTTGTCATTTTTTGTATATTTTCAAACCAAATTTTCAACATATCATTTTTGATGCATCACCTCATGAACAATATTGGTGAAATTTTGCAAATCCTGCCTGAAAGGCAATTTCGTGGTAGCTTGGCAAAATCACCTTTTGGTCAGGATTTGAATATTTTTACTGCCCTTGTTCATGAGGTGAGGTCAGAAGAAGGGTATGTTGAAAACTTATGGTTAAAATGTCTTAGAATGACAAAGTTAATTGTCTCTTTTGACATTTTGCTAAAGTAGCATGCAACTTTCCTAATTTTAATACTTTCACCCCAAAATTTCAACATAGCCATTTCTTTACACCACCTGATGAATGTGCCAGCTGTCATTTTTTAAATCTTCACCAAAATCTTTTTTTCACACCTCTGGCATGGAATGATGTTGTGCTGTCATGGAATGACATTTTGGCATGAATTTGAAAATGTTCAATACTGGGTTTATGAGGTGAGGAAAGAAGAAGACTAGGCTGACAATTTAAATGCTGTTGTACACATGGAAGTACAGGGCCTGGAGGGCCCTGTGCATCCACAGCAACATATATATATGCATCTATGGAGGGATGGGAGGCAAATAAGGATACGATTACACTATCTGGGAAACTATGGCCGGATGGGAGCATAGGGGCCCAGAGAGTCCTGCGCCCCTACAGTCAAATAAGGATATGATTATGCTATCTCAAAAAGTAAAGAAATTATTTGCAAAAAAAACATGTTAATTCAACATTTAGGGTTCAGGCTAAAGCAACAAAAGTAGGGAAATGTGCTATAGGGTTTCCAAAACTAAAACCCCACCCCTACTCCTGAAGCAACTCAGGGGTGCAGTCTAACTTGGGATTGTCAACCCTAAAGCTCACTGCATTCTATGCACTCTTTGAAAACATACACACCTGATAATAATGAAGACTGCACCCCTGAGTTGCTTTATGGGTGAGGGGTGTTAGGGTTGGAAACTTTTGTCACTTTAGGTTATGCCACTGTATTTAGGGTTGAACAGGGGTTTCTATGTTAAACCTCAAATTTTGCACTTTAATATCTTCCCAACTGTTAAATGGATTTGCACAAAATTTTGCATGCACAGTCTTGTGTGGTAACTCTCTTGAAGTGCCAAGTTTCATTCCAGTTGGATATGCAGATTCCCAGACGTGGATAGTGACAAAATGCAAACAAAATCACTGTTTTTTGCTGTTTTTTTTTTTGTCATCGCCTTGTGCCCAGACAGTTTGGTATTTTGTTCTGAAATTTTCAAAGTAAAAAGAGCTTGAACCTTTCATTCGTTTGGTGAACAAATATGAATCCATTCTAAAGTTATAAAATTTTAAAATTTCAGTTCTAAGCACGCACAGTAAGCACTTTGGGATAGCTTCTTGGAATGAGAAAAGAATTTGGTCCATACAAAAAAGGATTTTATTTCATATGGGGCCCAACCTTTTTTGAGAGGGAAAAATCATTTTTGTCTGCCACGATGTTGTTTCTGTTAAAAAAAAGAATTTAAAACCCACAAAAATGACATGCTGCAGACAGATCAATACATGTATCTTGCTCATCTGGACCCCGTTAGGTGGATTCTGCATTTAATTTATGTAAAAATGATGCCCAGATGTGTTTTATTTTTATTCTCACATCCTTTTTCATAACTCGCTTCCACTTGTTTCGTATGGCTTTTTTTGTTCATACGAAAAAGGATCCCATCATACGGAAAATTATTTTGAACTTTTTTACACATTTTGTTTTACACATTTACACTTCAACAAGCCAAAAATCACTTAATATTTACACTTAAGGGACAATCTATATGCTTAACTAAAGATCTTAATGAGTACTGCTAAAATAATACATAATCCCCCCAAAATATGATTGAGCTATATAAACCTGCACAAACATTAACTATAGCAAAGTCCTATAGGATAACATAGGATGTTTAGCATACCATAAATTCCCTCTTTTTCACTGGTGTATAGTGGCACCCCCACCCTCCTATCACCATCATCAGTACAGCTGCTGGGGGGGGTGAATGCAAGCCAGGGACATCATCATTATATGTTTTCCTTTGCCAGGTGTTTAGTTGCACCCCCCCTACCTTGTGATCACCATCCCCATAATGTTTTCCTTATTCCCTGGTGTTTAGTTGCACACTGCAATCTATGATTGCCATCCCCATATTTTTTAAGCCTTTCTCTCATGTAAAGTGGCACCCCACAATTACCATCCCTGTATTTTAAAATTTTCCCCAGGTGTCTAGTGGCACCCACACACACATCGATCACCATTCTCTATTGTATACCTGTTGTTGCATGACACCCAGCACCCTCTGATTGTCTTTCCCATATTGTTTGAATGCTTCTCTTTTGTCTATTGGCACCACCAGCCCTCTGATCACCATATCTATATTTTTTCATGTTTCCTTGGTGTCTAATGACACCCACAACCTCCAATCACTGTCCCCATATTCTTTAATGTTTCTCTGGTGTCTAGTGGTACTCTCTACCCTCTGATTGCTGTCCCTATATTCTTTAATGTTTCCCTGGTGTCTAGTGGCACTCTCCACCCTCTGATTGCTGTCCCTATATTTTTTAATTTTCTCTGGTGTCTAGTGGCCCCATCAGATCACCATGCTCATATTGTACTAGCCTGTAATAAGGAAAACTGACCCTTGATGTGTTCTTTTTCATTTTACACCAGTAAAAGAGAAAACAGTCCCTTTCTTATCCAACACCCCCACCCTGACCTCCCACTCAGCACCCACTACCTCAACCCCCACCCCCCCCACACACACCCTCACCCACCTGAATAGGCTCCAAGGCAAAGATCTACTCTCTGACAGAAGACACATCTTGCTGCTGGAACTGCTGACTGCAATATGAGAAATTAAGGTAAGTGTGGTTCAATGTATTTAAGTTGGGTTTTCAAATCTGATGCATAACTTTGCCAGTTTTTTCATATTTTGAACCCAAATTATCAACATGTCCGTTTTGGGAACCCACTTTATGAACAATGGCAATTTAATTACACAAATCCAGCCTGAAAGACAATATTGTGGTTTCTTGGTGAAATTACCTTTCAGGTAGGATTTGAAATGTTTCACAACTCTTGTTCATAAGGTGGGGTCATAAGAAGGCTATGCTGAAAATTTGGGGTCAAAACAAATATGGCAAAGTTATGCGCATATGTTGAAAGTTTACTACGCTCACTAATAACTTTAACAATTTAAAATATTTGACCCTAAAATCTTCAGCATAGCCATTTATTTACACCACCTCATGAATGTGATAGCTGTTATTTTTCAAATCCTGGCCACACTTTGTTTTTTCACCTGTGGCACAGAATGATATTTCGGGTCCATGGAATAAAGTTTCACTGGGGATTTGAACATTTTTAAGTAGGGAAATGTGGTTTTAGAGTTTGCAACCCTAAAACCCCCACCAATAAAACAAGTAAAGTGTGCAGTCTTCATTGGCATTGTCAACCCTAAAGCACATGCCATTGCAGTAGTGCAAAAGCTCAGATGTGATGGACACAAGTGTGTATGTTTCAGGAGTGTATAGAATGGGATGAGCTTTAGGGTTGACAACTCAAAGGAATACTGCTTCCCTGATTTGCTTCAGTGGTGTGGGTGCTGTGTTAGGGTTGGAAACCCTAAAACCACATTGCCCTACTTTTGTTGCTTTGGGCTGAACCCTAAGTGTTGCATTGGCACAGTTTTTTGCAAATAAATATATATATATATATATATATATACTGTATATTATATATTTAGGGTTTAGTATGCAGTTTAATGTTAAACAACAATTTTTGCACTTTAATAGCATCACAACCATTCAACAGATTTGCATGGAATTTTTGCATGCTCAGTCCCATGTGATAGATCTGTGGATGTGCAAAGTTCTGTTCTGGTTGGATGTGCAGATTCCAAGTGCTAGAAAGTGCAAAAAAGGAATTTTTTGGTCATTGATTTTGCTTTTTTTTTTCTTTGAACTTGTCTACAGCCCTGATGGTTTGGAATTTTTGTCTGAAATTTTCAGGGTAGAAAGAGTCTAAAGCACAGATGTGCCTTTTGCTTGTTTAGTGAAAAATTATTATTACATTTCAAAGTTATTTAATTTTTAAATTTTGAAAAATGTGTTTCTGAGTATGCTCAGTAAGTACTTTAAGATAGCTGTATGAATGACATCATCTTTTTTCATGGGGGAAAAAAATCCTTTTTCATTTGCCGCCATCTTGTTTCCTTTTTTTTCTAAAAAAAATATATATTTCAAAAACCACAAAAATGACATTCTGGAGAGAGACCAACACATCTATCCAGCTCACCAGGACCTGTTAGGTGGATTCTGCACTTAACTATTGGAAAATACCCCTAAATGTCCTTTTGGTTACATTTCAAATCCATTTTCACGCCTCCTTTTCTCAGCCTTTTTCATGGCTAACTTTCTCAGTAACCAGTTTGAAACAAAAAAGGAATCATTTTCTAGTTTGTGGTCAATCCTTTTTCGTGAGGGGAAAAATCCTATTTCTCTGCTGTCTAGTGGTGACCCCTACCCCTCTGTTCTCTGCTCCTACATTGTTCATTACAATATTTCCCTGCTGTCTAGTGGTACCCCCCACCCTTCTGATGGCCATCCCCATGATTATTCATTTTCTCCCGTGTGTCTAGTGGTGTTCCCCACCCACCAATCACCATCCCCATATTGATTATTATTTCCCTGGTGTCTAGTGGCACCTCCCACCATCTGGTCACTGTTCCCATATTGTTTTTCTTTCCCAGGTGTCTAGTGGTACCCCCCCAACTTCTAATCACTGTCCTGCCTGTAATAAAGAAAATGGGCAATCAATGTATTTTTATTTAAACACCGTTAAAAAAGAAAATGGTCCTTTGTCTATCAGACCCTTACCCCAATCTGCCACTCAGCACCCATAGCCCCACAGTCCTGCCAACCCCCCACATACCCTCACTCACCTGAACAGGTCCAGGTTTAAAATCCACTCTCTGATCAATGACATGTCTTGCTGCTGGAAAAATTAATTGCTACATGAGAAAGTGAGGTACAGTAAGTGCTGTTCAATGTATTCCAATATGGGGTTCAACCTTGTGGCATAACTTTGTCATGTTTGCATATTTCAACATCACATTTTCAACAAGGACATTTTGACACCCTGCCTCATGAACTTTGCCAGTGGAATTATGCAATCTGCCTGGAAAGATGATTTTGTGGTTGCTTGGTGAAATCACTTCTTGGACAGGATTTAAAAATGTGCACTGCCCTTTTTCATGAGGTAGGGTCATAAGAAGTCTATGTTGAAAAGCTGGGGTAAAAATATTTAAAAACTACAAATGTGCACATACATTATGATTAAATTTTACTATGCTTTTCATAACTCTGCAAATTTTCAATATTTTGACCCCAGATTTTCAACATTGCCTCATGAATGTGACATCTGTCATTTTTTTAAATCCTGGCAAAAATGTGTCTTTGCACCTATGGAATGACATTTTCCATTCTGCAGAATGACTTTTCAGTCGGGATTTTAAAATTCTCAGTACGAGTGTCTTAAGGCAGGGTAACAAGAAGGTTAGGCTGTCAATTTGGTGGCTGTTACACTACAAATACAATATACTGTACATGCCCACATCCATGGAGGGATGAGAGCACAGGGCCCAGAGGGCTCTGTGTTCCAAACAGCAAATGAGGATACAATTATGCTATCTCAAAAAGTAAGGAAATTCTCTGAAAAAAAAAACTCCATTAATGCTCCATTTATGGTTAAGACTACAGCCACAAAAGAAGGGTGCAGTCTTCTTTGGGGTTGTCAACCCTAAACTCACCCCATTCTATACACTCCAGAAACATCCACACCTAATGTGTTGAGCTTTAGGGTTAACAACCGCAAGGAAGACTGCACCCCTAAAGCCACATTCCCCTACTTTTGAAGCTATAGTCTTAACCCTAAATGGTGCATTAACTAAAGTTTTTTGCAAAGAGTATACATATTTATGCCATACCTGTGAGAATGCAAAGTGGCAAATATCAGTGCTATTTTTGCTATGCATGGACCTACAGTGAGAACATCAGTGATATTTTCACTGTAGATTCATGCATGGCAAAATATATCAGTGATATTCTGATTTAAAATGTGTGACCTCAGTAGCAGTACTAACTACATTGAAATGAAAATAACCTTAAAGTGAAAACCGATAGCATGGTACTGTGAGCATGAAATTTGTTCAGCACAAAAAAATATCTACAAAATGAGTGGTGTTTCATTTATAGCTCCCTTTTATATATTTTTATAATTAGCAAAAAAACAGCAGAAAATTTTTTTTCACTTTTTCAACAAACAAATACAAATAAATTTAAAACAAAAAATGATAGCATGGCACTGTTAGCTTGGAATTTGTTGAGCACAAAAATATCTACAAACATGGGTGCTGTTTCATTTATAGATACCTTCTATTTTTTTTTTTTATAATTAGCCAAAAACCGAAGAAACTTCATTTTTTCAACAAACAAATGCAAATAACTTTAAAACAAAAATGACATCATGGTACTGTGAGCACAGAATTTGTTCAGCACAAACATATGTACAAACTGAGTGTTGTTTCACTTATAGATGTTTTATAATTAGCAAAAACTGGCTTTTTTTTTCATTTTTTGGAGGTATGGAATAAACAGGATATGCTACCCCCTACTGAAAATATTGTACATATTTTTTGTTCTGGTGCCGAATGACCTGATGACATCACTAGTTGCTTCATCACTCATAATGTAATTGGGTCAGTTGGTACTTGAACTAATAATTGTAACAATTCTCCCAGTGGGGGGCTAGCATATCCCACATATACTGTACATATGTATTTTACATGGATGGGAGATTTTTCACATAGAGGAGGCTATGATTTATTTTTGTTTATACCTGTGACTAATCTATAAATTAAAAGTCTACCTATGACTAATCTCTCACTTAAAAGTATATACCTGCACTAATTAAGTGGTTAAAGCTATATACTTGCACTAATTAAAGCTATATACTATACCTACACTAATCAAACAATTAAAAGTATATACCTGCACTAAGAAAAAGTACACACTAGAACTACATTAAACCCTATGGGACACCACTAATAACACAATTAACACATCATTAGGAAGCTAGCTAAACCAATCAACAAGCTGCAAAAGAAACTGGAAAAGAAGACACTTAAAGAAAACCCTTCCAAATCCAGAAATTCCTCAAACTCCTACCTGCACTCACTACACATCATTCCTTCCTTGCTGCAAGAGACCTTAGAGTCAAATGTGTGATCTCCATAATAATAAACATCCTAATGTATTATATTCAGCAGACAATGGGTAAGGGCGGAGCACTCAGTTGTATACCCATATTGGGGCTAATTAGGGCAATAAAGCCGCTCACCCTTTGGACTCATTGCCTGATAGCCCAACTTAGCCCCATCAATAGGTATACATCCTTGTATACCACCTTTACCCATTGTTTATTCTACATACTATAATACATGGATGGGAAGTTTTCCCCATAGAACTGGCCACAGGTATTTCCCTGTATACATGTAACTCATCTGTCAATTCAAAATATTTAAAGTATATACCTGCACTAATCAAACAAGTACAGCTATATACCTGCACTAATCAAACAATAGGACAATACTGGTAACACACTTAACATATCATTAGGATGCTAGTCAAACCAATTTAGAAGCTGCAAAAGAACCTGGAGAAAAGACACACAAAATCTTCCCAAACCTAGAAATCCCCCCAAATTCCTACCTGCACTCACTACATACCATTCCCTCTGTGTTGCAAGAGACCTTTGGGTGCCATAATGTGATCCCAAATGCAATATCCAGAAAAATAACCATCCTAATGTATTATATTCAATAAACAAAGGGTAAAAGTGGAACACTCAGAAGTATACCCATCTTGTGGGCTAATTAGGGCAAAAATGCCACTCACTCTTTGGGCTCATAGCCTTACAGCCCTATTAGCCACCTCAATGGGTATACATCCTTGTATACCACCCTTGCCTATTATATATAGACAGAATAAATGCTAAGAAAGTGTTGTATATGAGGGTATAATGCCATCGAGGGAGCTAAGTTGCCAATAACCCATGATCCTGCAGGGCGAGTGGGATTATTGAGCTACTTAGCCCCTGCGATGGCATTATATCTTCATATAAGACACTTTCCTGGCATTTGTTTTGTGTAATACATTAGGTTGTTTGAATATAGAGACAGACACATATATACAGTGCACATGCAGGTTACACACATTAATCTCTCTTTAGTTTTGTCTGAATTAATACTAACTTAGAAACAGCTACAAAAAGAACAAAGTTAATATGTTTTATTATGCACTGTTAGCTCACATTTGAAGCAAATGGATAATCTGGTTTCCCCGAGGCAAAAAAGAGAAGGGGTTAACCAAAAGGTAAATGAAATGCGAGACTATTTCAGTACATGGCCTCAACAATTCCATCAATTCCAATTCACTCACCTGCAGCTGGTTCTGTTTCCAAGGTGATGGTCAGCCACAGACTTGGTATAATTGAAGGCTGATATGGGGAAGGTACAAAGGTGTGAGGAGTTCATACCTAAGATTTGCCCCTCACAGAAACATATTTGTAAATAGATATCATAACACTGGTGATAGAGAAGATGTTTTAAGGCATGCACATGTGTGATGTTACTGTCATTCATGTATTAAAGTTTCACATGTTTGCTTAACAGCATACATTCATAAAAATGATCAAATATACTAATGATGTTAATGGGGTACAATGTGGCAGATCAGCTGACCCCTGAGGATGTATAAAAAGGGAGCCCTAGCGAGAGAGTTAGAGAGAGTGGGAAGCTGCTGTGTGATGCAGAAGGATCTCCAGCCCGAGGTCTGAACTGGAAGAGGGAAAGCTGCATGAAGCTCACCAAGAAGACAACATACAGCAACCAAGGAAAAAGGTTCTTAGCCTTAAAGAGCCAGATAGACATTACACATAAGAAGAAAATCTGCCTTGTTGTCTTTTCAAGTGGATTTTTTTGCAAAAACACTTTATCCTGACAAGAAGTAACAAACATTTTGGTTTCTATACTATTTATTATTTGAATAAACATAAGTCGAAGGGCATTTGCCACTTATCACTTGTGAACTGCTATCATTCATGCCCCCACCACCCATGACAAGCAGTATATACTGTTTCATTTGCAGAGCAATTACTTTCATTGATGGCTGCTTAGGTAGTTAGTTGTAGTCATTAACATGTTGTGTTAATTGTTGCTTTACTTACAGTTACTAAGATTTTGTTTTTGCGTAGTCACTTTAAAGGGACACTGTCAACCCCCTTAGGTCTCAAAGTGTCCCTAGTTTAAAAAACACATTTTATGATTGCCAACATTCTGTAAAGATTGCTGATGTTGCTGGTTGTTTGATTCTGACTCTTTTTTTGTTTAAAAAGGCAAAAAAACAGACTGCCCACCGTACTGGTGTTACCACACCAAAACAGGTTTGTTTACATTCCTTGATCAGTTCCAGCTGCATCTTTCCTGAACTTGGGAACACCACCAACACAGTCTAGACCCTCATGATACAATGGAAGTTTAGGAGGCTACTGCCTCATGAGTGACTGCACTGTTTGAGTGTGTTTCTAATGTTCAGAAGGTATGCAGTAAGAACAGAATCAGGATTGTAAACAAAACAAGGCTGTTTATAAATATACATAAGCATGCATTTCAGTTCTACTAAACAAGGAGACAGAAAAAACAAACAGCTACATCAATGAATTTTAGAGAAGGTAAGCAATTATGAAATGTGTTTTTTTCACTAGAAATAATATGATGAAAAAAACAGGTTAACAGTGTCCCTTTAAGTAATTTTTGTTTTAATCAGGTGTTTTATATTTTGTGTGGTGGATTTTTGTCTTTTTGGTGAGGTTCCAAGTTGTAGTATTTGGCCCAGATATTCAAAAGAGTTGAGCCATGCAATAGGGCTTGCCTTCTAGAACCGAAATTGGCGCCATTCTGCGATATTCAGCAGGAGGCAGCTGCGCCTCGAATCATGCTGAGCAACAGCGCAATGATAATGAAGGCATGCGCAACCGAAGGGGGAGGAATCATGCATAAATGGTGCAGTGTGATATTCAAAGACTTGTGCAATGTGCAACAGTGGAGCAAGCGGAAGTTGCGCCATAGCGGAAATGAGCCAAAATAAAAAGGAGCAAGAAAGAGGTGCAAGAATGCTGCAGGGAAGCCACATGAGGCAGAGGCAGAGGCAGACAAACAGGGCAGGCCAGGGAAAGGTCACAGTGAACAGCCAGGCACAGGGAAGGTGTGGGGAGCCACACAGCACAGAGGCCAGCACAGGCAGGTGTACCGGTGCAGGGGAGGTAGCAGCCAGGACAGTGGGGGGAATACAGTAACAGCTGCCAGGGGGGGGAACCGCAAGCCAGGGACATGGCCAGTGCCACCTTCCACATGGAGGCCGTAATGAGGGGGGTGAGAAGGTGGGCAGCAGGGGGCGTGGCCATGGAAGGGCCAATCGGCGGTATGCCCCCAACAGGCAGTACTGAGCCCGCACCAGCTTTGAGCTGTACACAGATACTGAGATTGTGGGCCAGTACCGCCTGAACAGGGCAATTCTGAAGCGGCTTTGTGAGCTGTGCAGTGATGTGATGCAGGCATCCACATGACTGGGGACACCACAGGCATAACCCAGTCGGCCATGTCACGCCACCTCACCCAATTCCTCAGCACACTGCTGCCACATGCTGAGAAGTACATCCATTTCCCCAGCACAGCAGCAGAGCGCACAGCAAACATACAGGAGTTCCACAGGGTAGCACGTATGCATGGCATGCTAGGGGCAATAGACTGCACCCATTTTGCCATCTACACACCACTTGGCCCAGAAGGGGCCGCATACATAAATCGCAAGGGCTATGTCAGCATCAACTGCCAGGTGGTGTGTGATGCAGGGGGCGCGTCATCAATGGCTGTGCCACACAACCTGGGGGAGCACACGATTCTTTCATCTGGCACCAGTCGGCACTGTACCACAGATTTGAGAGTGGGGACATCTCCACTGGCCACCTAGTGAGTGAGTATGCAAACCACATGGACAATCATAGGGCCTGGGGGGGCATGGCCAGAGGTGGCATGGGTAGTGGCCTATATGGCCTGGGGCAGGGCGATGCTGATCACCAAACTAACCTCCACCCTCTACACACAGGTGACAGTGGATACCCACTCTGTCCCTGGCTGCTCACATCCTACCGGTGGCCCGCGACCACATAGCAGCAATGCTACAATGAGGCACACGCCACCACACGTAATGTCATCGAGCATGTATTCGGGATGCTGAAGGCACGTTTCCATTGCCTGGACACCTCCGGCGGTGCCCTACAGTACAGCCCCTCAAAGGCCTGTGGGCTATTCCTGGCCTGTTGCATCCTGCACAACATGGCCAATGAATGTGGGATAGCTGTACAGGTCAAAGAGGGGGACAGTGATGGGGATGATGGGGATGCCGGTGACGATGGTGATGGGCAGCCCCCCCTTGGCTGACGGGACCCCCGACTGCTCTGGCTGTCACAGCTGCACCGGGACACCATCACGAAGGAGCACTTCAGTCAACCCAGGTAGGTCATGGGGCCATTCGCAACCACCAGTGGCCAAGGCACAACCCACAAACACGCAGGGACACACACCGGGGGGTGCATGCCATCAAGGGAAGTGGCAGGGCACAGAGGCACACACACAGCCAGGGATGGGTGAGGATTAAAATGCCATGCCGAAGGACACACACACATGCACACACACAAGGCAACAAATGTGCACAGAGGGCAGAAGGCACATCAACCCAGAATGCACACCTTAGCAACACACATGTCCACAGGCCACCACGTCCACTGCCTGTCCATGTGCGTGTGTCAGATGCTGAGCACCATTGCACATTGGTGTACAGCGCAATGCAGGCATTGTCATGTACACGCAACTGCAGACAGCAGCCAGGAGGGTGTGCAGGTGGACTGTGTGTCCGCATGCAGGGCCGGGTACCCACCCGTGCACTGCCCACTGACACACACAATGCACACAGAGCAGCACCAGACAGTAGCCATGCTGGGAGACAGGTCAGTCCCTTGACACAGTGCCATGACTGCCACGGATGCGTGGGCGGCCCCGCTGAGACCCGCCAGCACTGGCAGGCTGACCACTGGCCTCATGGGGTGGCACCGATGGTCCCCCAGGTTTCCCACTGTGTGAACGTGACCGTGCCCACACAGGGGTCTGCAGCACACCAAACATGCCTGCACCAGGAGTGCTCAGGATGCCCACAGCTGAACCCGGTGTCAACAGGGTGGGAGTTGCACGACGCTGGGAATGGGGGGGTGGATAGTGCACTGCGTGGTGTCCACAATGCATGGGCACCTGACTGTGTGCCCATTGTGGCCATGACAGCAGTGAACGCCTGTGCATGCCTGTCAATGGCAGCGGTCACATCCTCCCACAAATGGTCCATCCGTGCCAAGATCTGTTCGGTGTCCATGCTGCGACGCTCATCTGCCCACTCCAGAGCCACACCCAGTGCATCCATGGATATCGCAAGCCGCATCTGCTGCTGGACCGATGCTCACAGTTGGTGGGTGTGCTCGTCCAAGAGGTCATGAGCCTCCTCGGCATCCTGTCCCTCAGGGTGTGCAAGGCCCTGATGTTCAGCACCCCTTGAGGGTGGGTGCTGAGCACCAGGACCAGGTCTGGGCATTTCCACAGGTGGTGCACAGACGCCGCCACTGAACCCTGTACCCCCAAGCCCAGTGGGCGACTGCTGATGCTGCCCTTCCAGCTGCCACACCCCAGGGCTCAGTGGTGCCGCCACAGTGGCCGCAACAGTCCCACTGTCCTGAACAGACACCAGTGCTGCCCCACTGGTGCTGACAGGCACAGCCTGGGACTGTGCTGACACCCATAGGCCTCCATTACAGCACCACCCACAGCCATTGGTGTGAATTGCCCTGCTGTGTGTCCACCTGGTGGCACACACGTGTCACTGCCCATGACGGTTGTGTCATCATCACTGGTGCTGGACTGTGCCCCGGCCACAGCCACAGCATGCTGGCATCCGTGGACGCCAGCACACTGGGACACAGGCAGGGCTTCCTCCACACCTGTCACAATGACATTAGTGTGGATAGCCAGGCGGCCCCACTGTTGTAATGATCCACAAATACCTGTGGAGGTGGATGGTCCCACCTCTGACTCCATACAACTGTCCACAGTGGACAGGCCCACCACCGCTGACCCATGCAGATGCTCAGGATCTGTAAGGGAAAGCAAAGTCACGTTACTGCTTGTGACCTACCCTGCCCCCTCCCAGACAGACCATGACTTACCATGCAGTGATGGGCACCACCCGTCTGGAATCCACCATTTGGAACACCCTCTATGGCACTTTGCTGCATGCTTCCAGCAAGCCTGTCCTCCACTGGGGTGAGCTGTACCACCTCCGGCTGTCCCCCACCTGTTGCAGCACGTACTGCCCTGATGGCAGCCACCTTCTCCTTTACCCTCCTCCTATCCATGCCCATCTTCTTCTTACACTCCTTTACAGAGCACTGGTGGCTGCCATGCAAGTTCATGGCATGTGCCACCTCCTCCCATGCAGCAGCATGGGCCTGAGGGGTTCCCCGCCATCCACTGAGTAGTGGCTCCTGATCCAGGTAGGCCTCGAAAAGGGCCTTGGTTTCGGCCTTTGTAAAATTCCGCCTCCTCCCTCTCCTACCACTGTTTTCCTCCTCTCCAACAACGTGCTTGGTCATTATGTAGCCTGTAAGAATGGCAGTTGTTACCTGTGACTGTGCAGTCCCATGCATGTCCCTGAATCCACAGTCCACACTCTCAAACAGCATGCTACTCACCAATAAACTGCAGTAACCGACTATGGCCACTGCAACACATTGTTGCACCTTTATAGCGCTATCCATGCAAATGACGTGAGGAGCAAATTTAATTAGATGCAAATTGCAGTGCTGCGCCATTGAATGGCTGATTAGATGATCTGAATATGACGGCTGAATATCGTGCTGTTGCGCTTTGCACAATTGTGTTAAACGTGCTGAGCCAATGGCGCAGTTTTGTGGCATGCGTAGTACATCTCACTGCGCATGCCCAGGTTGCTGAGGCAGATGTCTGCCATGCTATGGTGCTGGCACATAGGCAGCCAATCACGCTACATGCATTGTCATCCAATGGCACTGTGCATGGCCTTGTGCCAGAGACTCTTGACCCTGTGCCTGACCTTTGCCCCTTGGCGCCATGCGTCAGGCATAGGTGCATCTCTATCATGCTGTTCGGTAACAGTGTGATAGGGAATGGCAGTGCTGTACCACGCAGCATCTACATGTGGGGAGCCATGCTGCAGAGCTCCATATTGCCTACTATAGCTGCTGGAATGGTGCGTAGATGAGCTGCTCAATGGACGGCTATTGAGCTGGCCAATCAGGTGGCCATAGTTGAGCCACACCATGGGCCTCCCTTTGGGAAGGCCCCCCCTGGACAGGGCCAGGACCCAGTGTGGCAGGAGGTGGCCACTGCCCTGGAGGAGGCCACAGGATGGGGGCATTCAGCTGAGCAGTGCAGGCACCACTATGGTGACCTGCGCAGGAGGGAGCCAGAGCTACTGGCCCGACTGCGGGCACGTGCCAGGAGGGGCAGGGTGCCATGTCCAGGTAGGGGTTCCATCAACACACTTTTATCGTCCATATGAGTCACAGTGTTGTTTGTGTCCAGCACATAGGGGAGGGACCATATGGGGTTGACCGTGGTGGTGTTCAAAGGGTGTGGGGTGGTGGGTCTGGCTGGGTGGGAGGGCACACACCTTGGGGCAGGTGGACTTTGCTTCGGGAATGTACTGATGTTCTTCTCTCCTTTTTTTCCCCACAGGCCCAGACTAAATCCGCAGGTGGGCCAAGGACCATCAACAGCCACCTGACCAGCCCGATGAGGGTGAGTGCCATACCTCCATGATTAGTATTGCATGCTGTGTGACAGGGTGGGCAGCGGGGCATGGCCACCATCCATTGACATCACTGCCATGCACACCACTTGTTACAGTCAACACTGTCCAGCGGTAATGCATGTCTGGGTGTGTGTCACTGGTGGTCCATGCATGCACCAGGTGTCTGTGCCACTGCCTTTGCACCACATAGCCATGTCACTAAACTGCCATGGTGGTGCTGTGCGTGACTTGGCCGGTGGGTGTGTCCAGTGTTCCGCATGGCTGTATGCACCTGGGTGGGCAGGTCCTGTGGATGTGATCACTGTGGGTGGTCACACACCATCACAGTGGTATGTCCCATGGCTGTATGCCATGCACAGTGGGCGGGCTGTATGGGGTTGTGCATTCACACCTATTAACTGTGCTCACTTGTCCTAGGTACGTGACATCTCCGGGAAATAAGGGACACCTTGAGGGAGCTCCTTCATCTGGCCCATGAGTCCGTGGAGATCCTAAGGAGGCTCAGCGCAATGGGGATGTTGTGGCACCACAGAGGCAGGAGGTCCCAGAGCCATGAACGGTGGAGGTGAAGACGTGAAGATGGTCCTTTGGTCGCTGACTTCCCCTACCCCCCTGGACCCACCCTTACACTCCTCCTATCCCATCCCATTTGTCCACCCCCACCCCACCTTGTTTGTGTCCCCACCCCAATCTTGTATATAGTTTTTATTATTGTACATAGCTCAGTTTTATATTTACAATACACTTGAATTTTATATGAATACCATGGTGGTCTCTGATTTTCAGTGGGCTATAGGTGCTCAGCTGCAGTGGTGTGCATGGCATCAGGGGTGGTGCAGTCATGGGTATGTGTGTGTGTCCATGTGGAGGTGACTATGGTGTGGGGGTAAATATCAGTCAGTGTCTGTGTTGTGTGTGTTGTTCCCTGTGCACTGGTTGACTGTGTGCAGTGGTCCATGGCGCGTGCTCTGTGTCCATGGTGCACCCATCGGCCCATACATGGCCTGTTCATCCAACACACATGCCTATCTGTGACCTGCACGGTCCACCAGCATGTCAGTGGTGGCATTCCCTGCAGGGTGGAACCTGTACCCGTCACTTTGCTGGATTGCCCATGTCACTGGTGTGGTGTATGCCTGGCTCAGGTGGCACTGTGGGCGACACGGTCACTGTCCCACCTCCATGATGTGGCTTGTGTGTGTCACAGGGGATGAGCCCCACTGTCTGTGGCTTGTGCTCCAGGTGACTACTGGTGGTGTATGGGTCCACGGTGCCTGCACAGGGTGGCTGGCACTCCAGTGCCATGGTGTACTGTGGGTTGTGTGTACACGGCTTACATGGACCCACATTGGGGGCTTGGTTGCCCAACCACTGTGTCCCTGTGTTGTTGTGCCCTTGAATATGGGTGGGTGTCTGTCCATACCCTGTGTGGCATCCGGTGTGGTGCATGCTTCCATGCACCACTGTGGGTGTCTGTGCTGGCTGTTGTGGCCAGTGGTGGGCTGGGGTGTGTCACTGGAATACTGTGCAGGGCGTTGTACCACTGGTGGTGGTGTCAAGGACATGACCGTCCCATATGGGGTACCTCTTGTGCCAATGCATGGTATGTCTCTCAGCAGTACCTCGGGGGACTGTGCATGGTGGCACTTTGTCTGCCACTGTTGCATTACTGTGTGCTGCAACCTGCTGATGGGTGCTCATGGTGGGGCTGGCTTGCATGGTTCTGTGGTGCACAGGGTTGCATTGACACTGTGAGAGTGGTGGCATGCATGGGGTTTCCTGCAATGGTAGTCACTGATCATGGGGGGGTGTCTGGGGGTCACAGTGCAGGGTGTGCTGTGCACTGGGGGGATGGTGTGGCACAGGGTGGTCTGCCCTCCTTATGTGCCAGTCACAGCTTGCCGGTAGGTGTGATGGGGCACCATGGCCAGGCTGTGGGTTGGTTGCTTGTCTCCATGGACCAGTGGTTATTCCAGCCCTCCCTCAGTTATGCTGTGCTTGGGGTGTGGGGGGACGATGTCTGTTTTGCTGTGTGTTCCTCTGCCCATCTGTGGCATGGGTGGTGGGCCCCTACCTCCCTGATTGTGCAGTTACATTGCTCTGCAGCTGGGGAGCTCCCTGGTTACGCTATGGTGCCTCTGGACTGCTCAGCTGAACATCCCTTGTTGCGCTATGGCGCATCAGATTTGATCAACTTCCCCTCCCTAGTTGCACTATGGCACAGGTGGTATGATATTCAGTCATTGGCTGTTGGCACAATTTGGCCTGCTCCTTTTTGAATATTGTGTCTCTTGCGCATGGGCGCAAGAGACTAGCGCTAGCTCCTGCTATTGCGCACTTTTTGGGAGCAATTTGAATATCTGGGCCTTTGAGTTTATTTGCTGTGGTGTTTGAGTTTAATTGGCATCATATATAACTTTCAGGGGTGAAGTATATGGGGAATTAAATGATGGTTTTCATAATGAAAAAAAGTGAAAAAGAAAAAGACAATTTCATGTCTTGGTAAATCCCATGTGTTATCATGACAACACTCTTAAGAATAGAACCCAACAAAGAATGTGCATGAACAAAAATTACATTTTTAAATGTTAATTTAAAAATTAAACATTTTCTAGTGAAACTACCTATCAAAGCACCTCCTCAGGTGGAACTCTAACAAATCTGGAAGTTTCAAGTTTCAGCTGTCAGACATATTTTATGCTATAGGTGAGCAAATTCAAGATTTTAATTTAACAATGTTTACCCATTTTCTGCTTTCTAGATCTATTACATTACTGAACCATTTAAAACCAAATTTGCAGGATACAGAGATCCTGTGGTCCAAAATGTGCATACCCAGTTTCAGGCTGTTCTGTCCCCAGATGACCATGATATTAAGTACAAAAAAATAAGGGGCTAAAATAGACATATATGTGTAACCCTAACTATAAACTACCATGCACCTAAAATGAATAATATGTATCCCCTTTATTTGCCCCAGTTGGGGGATAACCCCAGGAGTACAATTGCACTTTTTTTATTTATCTCACTTGGAACGCATCTGTTAATAAAAGACCTTACCAATGTAGAGTAAATCCTTGTTATTTATTGTGACAGAAAGCTCCTGCCGCTCTTGAGGACTGACCTTTAATTAAATCTGTTGCAATGTTTCTTCTATTTCTTTGCCTGATCTATCCTTTACACTTTCTAGTCCATAAGGTTGGCCACCTATGGGCATCCCCTTCCCTTTCTTGAATGCTATAGTGTCCTCTTTAATTTTCCTTTTCCCTCTCAGGTCCTCATACAAGGAGGTTATTGTTGTGACCGCCCAGCTGATACAAAACAAGTTGTGTTTATCATTGTTGGCTTTATTATGTAATAGATATGCCATAACATACTTTAATGTATATAAGTTGCATGTATGAAACCTGTAAATGTTGAAAAATACCCTTGCACTAGGTGTTTCTGATATTGATAAAAAGTACTAGTTGACTATATTATAAAAATGGAGCTAGTTGTGCTATTTAAAATGCATGCAAATTGTTGTATACTGAGACAACCAAAAATGTAATTTTAATTTGCATATTTCCCCTGATGCTTTGCATTATGGAAGTATATGTGATGTTGTGTTTCTTTGAAACTTGGCTTATTGTCAGTGCCCTTTGGGGTAACCATTGTTTCAGTGCTTCTGCACTGAGGATCTTTGTTTTTGGCTTTTTTTTTTGTACTTGAGCCCCCACCACGCAAGCAAACAAGGCACACATAGGATGAAGAATTTTCACTGAAAAGTTTAGATCAGAGATTAATGAATCAGTAGGTGTTCACTAAGTGTAGAGGAACACTTACATAGTCTGTTGCTATAAATTGATGTACTGAAGAGGGGGGTATGTCATTGCTGAAGGTTATCTGCTGCATTTTGAATAAACATCACAAAGAGATTGGGATGAAGGGTTTTCACTGAAAAGTTTAGATCAGACATTAGTGAGTCAATAGGTACTCACTAAGTGTAGAGGAAAGACTTGCATAGTCTGTTACTACAAACTGATGTACTGAAGAGGGGATATGCAATTGCTGAAGGTTATCTACTGCATTTTGAATAAACATCACACAGAGATTGTGTGTTGAACTTGAAGTTCGGTGTTTGGTCCATCTGTTATCCCACAACCCCTCCACAGACTCGGTGTCAGAAGTGGGATAACTTTCTGAACATGTCTGGACTGAACAAAGAGGAATGTGTTCTGGTGGATATCGCCCAGATATCCCAGGTGGACTGATGCACCAGGAGTTGCCAAAGAAAAAAGTATGTGGAGTTCTGACCAGAACCATAGTTGGCAGACTAGGAGATAAGCAACTACCTGGAATGGAGCTTGGAGGAAGGCCAAGCCTGAAAACAATGAAGAGAAGCAAGTCAAGGCAGACTGGAGGTGTGAGAGACAACACCCAGGAGGTGGAGGCACTGATGAGGATGATCCACTGGACAAGTTGGCAATGGCTAGAGGCAGACCAGCTACACAGAGAGGTGGAACACTGGTGCCAGGTGCTTGAGCGGTCCCTGACAGAGTGTTTGGGTAAAGAATCAGAGGAGGATTTTCCATGGGCTCAGCTGAAGGAGGACCCCCTCACTGAGCAGGATATTCCTTTGTTTCCTGTGTTCCCATGATTTTGCCTGTTGGAGGTTGGAGATGCAAGTATGGAACTTGAATGTGAGACCCCAGGTAAGACTGTGCCTAGTGATATTGTGCTGGGGTTGAAGACTCCAACCAAGCAAGAAGAAGACTATGAGGCTGAAGGGATGTTTTCTTGTATTGATGCTGCTAAATTTATTAACAGTATTGACTAGAGTATACTGCAGACTAAAGATGCTAATATTGCCAAAATGTTACAATATATTAGGATCAAGGATGTGGTACATGTGTTTTATTTTTTTGATGAAAAACCTACAAAGGAGGAGGTAGGTGGAAAATGGAGTAGGAACCTGTGTTGGGGAAACACCAAAGGAGTGTCTACCCTCTGGTGTCTGAATCAGTAACAAGTGAAATGAATGACTCCAGAGACATAGTGGGTTTACAGCCATTCAGATTTTTGGTTAAGAAATATGACAGACTTTCCCTAAAAGGAGATGGGAAGGTACCGTTAGTCGCAGTTGAGAAATGTGTTAATGCCTCAGGGTAAAGAATAATGATATGCACTATGTTTAAGATGGAATATTTATCCTTAATAGGGACCCTGAGATGACGCTTCTGAAGATGGATTGGTTGAAGCTTCATCCCTTCCTGGACAAGAAGGTGGTAAGCAGTCCACAATAACTGCTTCCATCTTAAGGTTTGGGATATGTGACAGGAAACTCTTGCCACTCTTGAGGACTGACCTTTTCTTAAATCTGTTGCAACATTTTTTCTATTTCTTAGCCTATTCTATCCTTTACATTTTCTAGTCCATAAAGTTGGCCACCTATGGGCATCCCCTTCCCTTTCTTGACTATGCTATAGTGTCTGCTTTAATTTTCCATTTCCCTCTCAGGTCCCCGTGCAAGGAGGTTATTATAGTGAACTCCAAGCTGAGATAAAACAGTTTTTATCATTGTTGGATTTATTGCGTAATAGCACTATGCCATAAAAAAAAGTTAACGTATATAGCTTATATGTATAAAACCTGTACATTTTGAAAATACTGTGGCACTATATGTTTTTGATAAAGGTAAAAAGTACCAATTGACTATATTATAAAAAGTAATTAGTTGTGTTATTTAAAATGCATGTAAATTGCTGTAAAATGAGACAATCTGAAATGTCATGTTGATTTGTATATATCCCATGATACTTTGAATTATGGAAGTATGTATGATGTTGTGTTTCTTTGAAACTTGGCTTATTGTCAGTGCCCTTTGGGGTAACCCTTGTTTCAGTGCTTCTGCACTGAGGTTCTTGGTTTTTTTTTTTTTTTTGTATTTGAGCCCCCACCGCCCAAACAAGTAAGGCCCACATAGGGATGAAGGGCTTTCACTAAAAAGTTTAGATCAGAGATTAATGAATTGGTAGGTAGGCATTTTGAATAAACATCACACAGAGATTGTGTGCTGAACTTGAAGTTTGGTGTCTGGTCGATCTGTAATCCCACAACTCCTTCACATTTACAATAAAATAGTCATAGATGCACTCACTAAAAATTCCAGACATAGACCACCATCCAAAGGAATTCCTGCAAGCTGTTCCGACTCCCATTTTCCAATAACCACCCAAAACAACTTAATAAACTAACTGGAGCTCTCGGGAACAACCACTGCCTTCACTAATTGGGCACCCATAATCCAGGCCTTAAAACCTTGACTCTGTTGTTCAAACTCAGCCAGCTCTACTGTACTGACCAAGCAGCTCCAAAAGTTACTCCTTGGTTTTTGCCATCATACTAATATCACAAATTCACACTATTAAGTATTCCCATACCCACAAAAAATGATAACCAATTACAATCTCATACTCCACGCTCCATATATATTATAGTAGTACGGTAGCGCTACCATAGTTAGGGTTCAGGAACCATTTACATTTGAAACCACAAATTTTGCACCTTAATAACTTTGCAACCATTCAACGGATTTGCATGAAATTTGGAATACACGATCAAGATCAATACACCTTGGGATCTGCCAAGGGTTGTACTGATCGCATGTATGGCTGTGGAGTTATTAAGCATGATCTGTGCATGCGTTTACGCTTTTTTGGAATTCTACAGTCGCACCTACAGGTCGCACGGTTTGTGCGACTGGTCCAAAATCTTCAAATCTGCGGCAAGGGTCCCCAATGTGCCTTTTAAAGATTTTGAGAAAAAATATTAAATGGTTCAAAAGTTATTCAAAAAACAAGTTCCAATTATAAGTCAATGGGAAAAGTTAACAAAAAGTTCGACAGTGTCACAAATGCAGTTTTTACTTTCACAAGTGGCCCTTTAACTGTCGCAAATCCACCATTTTGTTTTCAGTTGGTGATCAGAAAAATGCTTGGCATTTAAATTTGGAGCCCTCTAGCAACCTAATTATTTTTTTATTCACCTAGTCGGACAATGAGGATGCTAGCCATGTCTTTATTTTGGGGTAAAACACCCCAGAAATATGTTTTTCACATTTCTGGAAAAAATACCTTCGCAAAGTACCTTCGCACTTGCGACACTGTCGAATGAATTTGCGAAAGCTTTTGCAAATTGCAACAGTACTTTTCTAGTCTGTGGGAAAATGGCAGTAATTATTTGGCACCCCGCTGCAAAAGAACGGTTTGGAGTTTTGGGCTGAAATTTGGAGGAAACGCAGCCGACATCCAACTGATGTGCCTTTCAGTATTTTGTTGAAAAAATATTACACAGCGGCAAAGTTACGGTACTCCAAAGTTGACACTTTTTCCCATAGGATAACATTATGGCATACGACGCATTGCAGCAATCGTTTGGCACCCTGCTGCAAAATAATGGTTCGGTCTTTTGAGCTGAAATTTATAGGGAAGACAGCCAACATCCCACAGATGTGCCTTTAAGGGGTTTGGTCAAAAAATATTACAGGAAGGCAAAGTTATGGCACTGCAAACTTCTGTATTTTTCCTATAGGATAACATTACGGCTTTCGCCGTGCCTTTCAGGGCCTGTATCTCAGAAACGGTGCGAGATACGGACTTTTTGTCAGGAAAATGCTTAGACCCCTAACAGGCACTAAGTAAAAAACTAGCCAGGAAAGTGATAATTCATATGACTTTTAATTTTTTTTCCTATGTCGGACGGTTCCTGAGATATAAGCAATTTACTATTCCAAGTCTTCATTTTCTGTTCTGAGAGTCATTGTTTTGCATACATTCTTTGTACTCACTGTCTTTCTCTATGCAGCTTTTGAGGAAAACCAGTCTGTGCGCTTACATTACTGTTACCATTACTATTTCTGCTTGCAGTTCTGTACCTGTTTCACTTACCATTCACGTCTATGCCACCATGTGTGTTACCCTTTGTGTTTTCATTTCCAGTTGCGTTTGTGTTGTTTTTAACATTTCTGTTTACAGTACTGTTTCTCTTTCTGTTTCGCTTCACATCACCATGCACATTACGATTTGCGTTTGCGGGCACAATGTTACTATGTGACAAGATATCATGTGGCAGGAGCGGGACCCGTGCTCCCGCTGTTGCATTACATTCACTATTTCTAATTATCATTCTCAAAAAGAAGAGAAATTAGAGGCAAAAACTCTGTTTAATGCATCAGTTAGGGTTGTTCCACAGCAACAAAAGTGAGGAAATTTGATGTTAGGGTTGAAACCCTCTTTGTACCCCTCTAGCCCACCCCCCCAACTGGAATTGGGGTGCTCATTGGGGTCATCGGTCTTAACTCTCACCCCATTCTCCTATTCCTCAGCTTCTTTCCACGTGTGATGGGGTGAGAATTAGGGCCGACGACCCCAATGCGCACCCTGATTCTGGTTGGGGGGATGGGCTGGAGAGGTGCAAAGGAGGCTTTAACCCTAACATCAAATTTCCTCACTTTTGTTGCTGTGGAACAACCCTAACTGATGCATTAAATGGAGTTTTTTGCCTCTAATATATATATATAGATAGATATGTATGTATTAATTAGCTTTTGGTAACCTTGTAACTGCTCTAGGCCACAAACCTGCCAATTTTCAGGCACAACATGGGAGACTACAAAATCACAATACAGTAATGACAAACAGTAGGGTACAGCAGTTACAACAATTAGGCATGTAATGAACATAACTGTGAGGGCAACAATATTGCAGACATATAAATGTACAAACAGAGATAATAGTAAGCAGTAAACACATGATTAGGGTAGTATACAATAGTGGCATAATTCACTGGTAACAGTCAAAATAGCCTAGCTAGGGGAGAGAAAAGATAAAGAAAATGCACAAATAGACAACACATATACTTTAGGCCATTTTCTGCCAATATATATATATATATATATATATATAGCTGTGGAAGCACAGGGCTCTCTGGGCCCTGCACTTCCATTTATCGGTCAACAGTGACCAAATAGTCAGCACATCCTTCTTATTGCCCCACCTCATGTACCTGTTACAGAAAATTTTTGAATCCCAGCCAAAATGTAATTTTGCACAACTGAAACACCATTCTGCACCACAAGTCGGAAAACACATTTTGGGCAAGATTTGAAAATATGACAGCTGTGACATACATGAGGCAGGGCAATGTTGAAAATCTGGGGTCAGAATATTTAAGTTACAAGAGGGTGTAGTGAAATTGTAACGAATGTTCATAACTTTGTCATTTTTTCACATTTTGACCCCAGATTTTCAACATAGTTTTCTTATGACTCTACCTTATAAACTCCATAAGAAGAAATGTTCAAATCCTTACAAAAACACCATTCCATACCACAGGAGCAAAAACACATTTCAGGCAGGATGTGAAAAATAACAGTTGCACTGTTCATGAGGACGTGTGAAATAATGGCTCTGTAGAAAATATGGACTCAAAAATATTGAATATTAACATAGACAAAGAAGCATAGAATTTGATGGCAAATAAGGACCACTTGGCCCATCTAGTCTGCCCATTTCCCTACCTAATGGATAAGCTGCAGATCCTAGTTAACTAACAGCCTACTTCTTCCTACCCCCCACTAGAATTGTCTTATGTCTGTCCCATGCATTCTTGAATTCCCACACTGTTTCTGACTGTACGACCTCCTCAGGAAGGCTGTTCCATGTATCCACAACCCTCTCTATAATGAAATACTTCCTCACATTACCTCTGAGCCATTCCCCCTCTATCTTCAAATTGTGCCCCCTTGTTTTTGCACATCTTTTTTTCTGAAAGATGCTACCCTCTACAACTTTGTTGATTCCTTTGAGGTATTTGAAAGTTTCTTTCATGTCCCCCTTCTCCTTCCTTTCCTCAAGGCTATACATCTTTAGTTCCTTTGGTCTTTCTTCATATGTCTTCTGATGCAGACCCTGCATCATTGTGGTTGCACTCCTCTGACAGCCTCCACCCTATCTATGTCTTTGTGGAGATGGCGTCTCCAGAACTGTACACAGTACTCCAGATGTGGTCTTACCAACTGTCTGTACAGAGGACCAACAATGTCTTGTTTTCTACTGGTGATGCCTCTCCCTATGCATCCCAGTATCCCCCAAAGTTATGCATGTGCTTAGAAAAATTCCAATGAACGCTCACAACTTGGCCATGTTTCTTGAATTCATTCACCAGATTTTTAACATGGTCTTTTTTGGATCCCACTTCATTAACACTTGTGGTGAAATTTCATTATTCAGTCCTGAAAGGTGATTTCGCACAGCGACCGCAAAAATCAAATTCCGGGCCTGATTAACAAAACGACAGTGCCAGTGTTCATAAGGTGGAGTCCAAAAATGGCTATGTTGAAAATTTGGTGAAAAAATTCCAACAAAATGTCAAAGTTATGAACATAAGTTCAAAACACTATTGAAATACATTGTACGGCACTTATCTTGATTCCTCAGTTCACAGTTCAGCTTTGCAGAGGTCAGACATGTTTTGGTCCACAGAAGATGACTGCCTACAACCTCGGTGGTAAGTATAGGGTAAGAGGGGTTGCGTTGTGGGTGCTCAGTGGAAGGGTCATGATGGGGAGGGTGATGGTGATGGCAGGGATGAAGCAGGACCATTTTCTTGTTTTCAGTTTGGAAAAAAATAAATTGGGGGATTGTTTCCTTTTTACAAGATTTCATTTGTAAAATATTTTGGTACACTGGAAGTGGGCTGTCATGTGTCCCACACTGCTGGGAGGGTGGTGGCTATAAATGCCAACATGGAGATTGGGTACCCTGATGTTGGCCAAAACATAAAACAACTGGTCTATATAAATCAATTGACAAGGGACTAAGGGATGGTGATAGGAGGTTGAGGGGTGCCACTAGACACCAGGGAGACATCATGGACAGGAATCAGAGGGTGGGGGTGCCACTAGACATGAGGGAAATTCATTTTATTATGGGCACTGTGATTGCAGGTTGGGGTGGTGCCACTAGACACCAGTGAAATTATTTTTATTGTAGGGACAGCAATCAGAGGGTGGGCATGACACTATATACCAGGGAAATGAAGGGGCAGAGGTATTGGAGGTTGGGGGGCACTAGATACCAGGGAAAAATAGTAGACTATTGGGGAGGGCAATGGAATGGATAAGCAATGATTCTCAAGTGATAAAAAATTATCCTTTTTTGTGACTTGTGATATTAAAAATATTCTTTTTTTTGTATCATACAGGCACAAAAAAGGATTTATTATGTGGAAAAAACAATATTTTAAGGTATATTTTTAACTTTGAATTGCAGATTGCACCTAATAGGGTCCCAGTGTGCCAGCTAGATGTGGTGGTATCTCTCCAGGATGTCATTTTTGTGACTTTTGAAAAATAAATTAAGAAAAAACAGAAACATGATGGCAGTTCACAAAAAAATTATTTTCTCTCACAAAAAGAGATTTAGTTCTCATGAAAAAGAATATGATCTCATGAGAATGAATGCTTTTTCATGAGATAAATTCCTTTGTCAAACTTTTTTCCTCTGTCATGAAAACTGAACTTCCCATAGGGAATAATAGGAACTTTAAAACTGAATAACTTTGCAATAGGTTAATATTTTTGTACCAAACAAACACTGGCACTTCTGTTATTCAAGTTCTGTCTACCATAACAAATAAAAATCACACCAACATTCAACACCATCTGGGCACAAGGCAATGAGAAAAACCATCACAAAGTGCTGACTTTTAACTTTTTGACACTATCCAGATCTCAGACTCCACCTATCCAACCAGAATGAAACTTGCCAGATCAAGAGATCTGCCCCACAGGACAGAGCATACCAAATTTTGCTCAAATACATTGAACAGTTGCAAAGTTATTAAAGTGTAAAATCTGAAGTTTAGCATTAAGCAGGTTACAATACTCAACCCTAACTATAGGTGCATGAGTGTGCCTCTCTCTGTTTATCAGTCTATCTATCTATCCATCTATCCATCTATCTATCTATCTATCTATCTATCTATCTATCTATCTATCTATCTATCTACTGTATATATATGTATGACGTGGTAGTGCCCTATAGTTAGGGTTGCATGGCCACTTCTATCTTAAACCCAAATTTTTGCACTTTAATAACTTTTAAACCACTTGTCTGATATGCATGAAATTTTGCATGCACCATCTGGTACCATTGATCTCTTGATCTGGTAATTATCTTTATGTCGGATGTGCAGTTGTGGAGCCATGGAGTGCCACACATGTTTAAATTTACCATTTTTGTGCAAATTCTTTGCTCGTCTGAAAGTACAAAATTATTTCAGGATCTGGTCTGAAATTGTTAGGGTATATGGCGTCTGGGCCACTGATGTGGGGTCTATGTGATAACAGCAAATCCCTAAAGGTGATCACCATTATCGCACAGTCAGAATGGTGAAAACATTTTCAGCACTCTGACAACCCCAGCACACAGGACAATGGTGCCAGGACAGTTTTTAAATGCTTTCTGTGGGGGGGGGCTGCACCCCTCACACACACACTCACCCTCATGGGGGGCTTTGCCCCCACACACCTCTACTTAAGGATTCTCAACTCCAGGGGGTGAAGGCATTAAAAAAATAAAGATTTGAGCCGGGCACACTAAAATCGCACAAGCACCCGGACCAGAACCCAGTACCTCACCCACTCCAACCACTAGCCAACCCCTGATGCCATGAAACAGCTCATTTGTCCACCACAGCACCACCCCTACAGTGCCTCTGCCCCTCCCAATCCACACTCGCTGTGTTCGCTCCTCCCCCCGCATGAGTACACATACCCACATCCTGTTACCCAATTCACTCATCCCCTAATCCGGTCTCCCTACCCTCCCATCACCATGAGGGATTGTGCAGGGAAGGAGTCGCCATTATGGATGGTGCCCTTCCTCATGCACCAACCTCACGGGTTACCACTGAGGTGCCTTTTGCAGGTTTGGTGAAAAAATATTAATCCATTCAAAAGTTATTAAAGTTTAAAGTTTCCCATTATAGCCTATGGGAAAAAAAATATTTGTCTGCCTCAAAGGTACTTTTGATTTTTGAGAAAAAACTTTTGACTTTTGCTGATGGGTTCTGTAGTGTCGCAATCCACCATCTTGTTTTCACCTAGCAATGCAGAAAAAATGCTGTAATTCAAAATACCTTGTAGTAAACATCAACAGTTTTGTTTACCTAATCGGGGCCCCGAGAACATGATCCTGACATTAGTTTTTAAAAATAGTGCTTGCAAATTTGTTTTTTCAATTTTTCCATAGGAAGTTTCACAAATTTGCAAAAGTACGTTCTTTTGCAAATTTTGTGAAAGTTTCATAAAATCTGTTAAAGTGCTTTTAAAAAAAATGCTGTTTCTTTGCCACTTCACTGCAAATAACTGGTTAGGACTTTTGGGCTTATATTTGCAGGGTAAAAAGGGCTTGATCTACAGTTGTACCATTTGCTGATTTGGTGATAACATTTACACCAGTTCCACTGTTATAACATTCCAAAGTTTAGAAAGTTCCCATAGGATAACATTGTGGTGGCCAGGGTACATTTTGGCACCTGTATCTTGAAAATTGTTTGAGATACAGATTTCTCAGTAAACACAGATTCATGCAGGTTGCCAGGCCATGAATACAACTGCAGTGGAATTTTTTCCAATATTCCTATAGTTAATTTATTTATTGAAATGTTTCACCAGGAAGGCACAATGAGCAACAAGCCACTCATCTCCTGGTGCAACCTGGGGGAAGGGGTACAACAGGAATGAGACATTAAACATTCAAGTTACAAGATGAACATTAACATACAGTTGTAAGGCAGGTGTTACAAACAGTGTTACAACAATATACAAAATCACACATGCCCCCACAATGCAAAGCATCATGGGCTGCATATGCAAATCACCACAGAATGTTGTGCTGGTCCAACTTTAAGCAGAATTGCATGGTGCCGAAAGGCCTCTCACACAGTTTGCAAAGGGTGCTAACAGAAGACATAGACACGTGTTTCGTCCTACCAGGACTCATCAGTATGCCTCATCTGTTTGACACCCCAGTGGAATGGACCAGCTACCCTTAAGGCAGTGTGCCTTGGATATATTGTGGTGAACCCATTAACAACAATGTTGTGCATAATATGTAGAAAGTGGACAATAATAAGTGTTGGGTTAATAAGTAAACAAGTGGTTACGTGAAAGAAAAGGAGGAATGGGGTGGGAGGGGTGAGATGGGGAGGGCAAAGAGTCATGTCACTGGAGACCCCCTTAGAATGCAAAGAACCCTGCAAGGGGACTGGGAGGACCAGAGAGAAGGAGGCAAGGCAGTGTCCCAGAGAGACCCATTTAGGATGGTGGGGGAAAGGAGTAGATCAGTGATGCAAGCCCCTTGAGGGGGCAGGAGAGGGGCCCTTGGAGAGCATTCAGGGTCCTCTACATTCTGTGAGAGATCAAGGGAGGCCAGTAATGGGGAATAATTTGGGGAAAGGGGAGGAGTGCTAGAAATTTGGGGGTTGAGTGTGAACAAGATGAAATGAAGGTGATGGTGGAAGGGTAGGGTTTGTCCAGGGCTTAGAGGAGGGAATTATGGAGGGACATGGCAGGATCAGCTGGGTGCAAGGTAATTATTGAGGGCAGAACTGATGCAGTAAGTGAAGAATGAGTGCTAGATTTGAGAGAGGATTCCAAATTTTTGGGAGGTGGTAAAAGTCACCGGATTGGCTGATTTGGATATATCTATGGGGAACAACCAGGGTATGGGAGTCAGTTGATCTAAGGTAATGAGAGGGAAGGGGAGTGTTATAAAGGAGGAGGTGAGGTAGTAAGGGAGCTCGCCCAACCAGTGCGTGGAGGTGAATTTAGCACAGTGAGATAGTTGCCTATTTGTAAGAGAGGGGAAGGATAGGGCATGATAAAGATCACAGTGATGGGTGAGGGGGGTATCCAGGGAAAAATGGCAGAAGGAATTGAAGAGGGTTATCCGTATGGCAAGGAGGACTTAATGGCAGCACCATAGACTACATCATAGTAGTCAAATATGGGCAGTATCATCTTCTAGCTAATAGCTTGGCAGAAGACTCCAGGAGAAAGGACTGCTGTGTGACTGAACTTCTCTGCTGGGACTAAAGTAGAAGAACTTTTGTGTTTAGACCTTTAATTTAGGGTAAAAAAACTAACATACAAAACAAAACAAAAAAAAGTGTGTGTTTGGGTTAACTGAACTGAATGGGTAACTGAAAAGTCATCTAGGTGTAAATCTCAGGTGACTGAAAGGACTTAACTGTTGTGAGGTTTAAATTACTTGTAGAAAGATCTGGTAAAGTGGGGGTGGCTAGCTAGAAGGAGCTACATTTAAAGACTGCCTTAGAAAGATTCTGCTAATAGCTTGGCAGAAGACTCCAGGAGAAAGGACTGCTGTGTGACTGAACTTCTCTGCTGGGACTAAAGTAGAAGAACTTTTGTTTACGGACCTTTAATTTAGGGTAAAAAACTAACATACAAAAAAAAACAAAAAGTGTGTGTTTGGGTTAACTGAACTGAATGGGTAACTGAAAAGTCATCTAGGTGTAAATCTCAGGTGATTGAAAGGACTTAACTGTTGTGAGGTTTAAATTACTTGTAGAAAGATCTGGTAAGTAGGGGGAGTGGCTTAGCTAGAAGGAAGCTACATTTAAAGACTGCCTTAGAAAGATTCTGCTAATAGCTTGGCAGAAGACTCCAGGAGAAAGGACTGCTGTGTGACTGAACTTCTCTGCTGGGACTAAAGTAGAAGAACTTTTGTGTTTAGACCTTTAATTTAGGGTAAAAAAACTAACATACAAAACAAAACAAAAAAAAGTGTGTGTTTGGGTTAACTGAACTGAATGGGTAACTGAAAAGTCATCTAGGTGTAAATCTCAGGTGACTGAAAGGACTTAACTGTTGTGAGGTTTAAATTACTTGTAGAAAGATCTGGTAAGTAGGGGAGTGGCTAGCTAGAAGGAAGCTACATTTAAAGACTGCCTTAGAAAGATTCTGCTAATAGCTTGGCAGAAGACTCCAGGAGAAAGGACTGCTGTGTGACTGAAATTCTCACTGGGACTATATTGCCCTCCTTCCCTCCCCTCCGCCTCCTTAGCTAGTTCTATTTTTTATAGGCACAGGATTTGACTGACAACAGGAACTTCCTGTTTAGGGGCAGGAAGTGAGTGATCACAGAACCACCAAGGACCCACCATCCTAGAAGGGCAAGAGTAGCCTCCGGCCCCTCTAGCTGCTGGAGGTCTGCCTCTGAACAAGTAAGTGGTCTACTGAGAAATATAGGATATTCTTGTCTCAGAACAGGACAATCAGGAGCTTAAAGGGCACACAGGCAGAAAGTAAGGAGAGAGAGAGAAAAAAAAACAGAGGAAAGAGTAAGGATTGCAAACAGTTAATGGGCCAGAAATAAGACATGATTGGAGTGGTGCAGTGACTGTGGAGCAGCAGTCTTCCAGGAGATGTTCTGGAGGATGCGGTGTTGTCCCATCTGCAGGCACCTCTCTGGGCTGAGGGAGGAGGTTGCTCATCTCCAGGCTGAGTTGGCCAGGATTTGTGGGACCTCCTCTTCCATCCAGGGACCACCAGTGCCACTGCTGTTGCCTCAGAGGTTGCCAAGAAAGAGAAGCGGTTGGACCACAGTGGGCTCAGGGAGGGTGAGGGTGGTGGAACAGAGGCACATCCCTCCAGTTGTACCTCTCCACAATTCCTATGCCATTCTGGCAAAGTGTGGTTCCTCTATGGAGGCACCTACAGTGGAGACCAAGGAGGATGCTGGGAACCTCCACAAAGGAGACCCACAGGAGGGTAGCAGGGGACCCTGCAGGGGAAGGAAACAACTCCTGGTGGGGGACTCCATTGTTAGGAAGGTAGAACTGGGCAAGGAAAGGGAGAGGGAGGTAAGGTGCCTGCCTGGCACCATGGCTTGGAGGGACAGGGAGCGAATCCTCAGGACTGCTGGAGCAGCTGCACAGGGGAGGGAGCTGGATGTCATTGTCCACTTAGGGACAAATGACCTGGCTAAGAAAGGGATTAGAGAAGTGCAGGAAGAGTTTGTGGAATTGGGGAGGGGCCTTGGTCAAGTAGCATGCACGGTAACCTTCTCGGAGGTGCTACCCATCTATGGCATAGGAGAGGCTAGGGTGTTCCGTACCATGTGATTCAATCAGTGGTAGAAAAATTGGTGTGGAGCTCAGGGGTTTGGCTTCATTGGGGTCTGGGGGTCCACCTGGAGTGATGCAAGCCTATACTGGCATGATGGGCTGCATCTGTCCAGGAGGGGAACCAGGATCCTAGGTGATAGGTTTAAATGCTTCATTGGCAAGCTTTTAAACTAGCCAAGTGGGGAGGCACTGGGAAGGAGCAGGAAAATCCTAGCCCCCCCAAACAATCATGGTAGTAAGTGTGGCAAACACCAACATGGAGGTGTCGATAGGGAGAAGGGCAGGGGTAAATGGAGAAAGTGACAAAGGCAAGAAGGACAGGGATGGGGCAAAGGGGTAAGGCCATCAGGAAATGGAGGGTAATGAGTACCAATGCCCGTAGTCTGGGCAACAAGCTCCCTGAGCTGGTGGCCTTAATGGAAGAGGCATGCCTGGATATCGTAGCAGTCACAGAAACATGGTACACAGAGAACCATGACTGGGATGTTAACATACCAGGGTACATAACCTACAGGAGAGACAGGCAGGGGAGAAGAGGGGGAGGAGTAGCTCTCTATGTAAAGGAAGGGATAAAAGCAACTGAACAAAAGAGTAAACAGGGAGGAGAGGAGGCACTGTGGGTCACCTTGGAGACTGGAAAGGGTACCACAATCCGCACAGGGGTTGTGTACAGACCCCCATGTCAGGGGGAAGGAATGGACAAGGATATGATGGAAGGCATTCTTAGAATGGCAGAGAAAGGGGAGATACTGTTGATGGGAGACCTGTATATGCCAGATGTTAACTGGAGCACATTTGCTGCAGCAACATCCAAGAGCAGGGCCATTCTTGACGCCCTACAGGTGGCAGGCATTAGACAGCTAGTTTCGGAACCCACTCGTGAGGGAGCAATCTTAGACCTCGTATTCTCAAATGGGGGCAGTGAGAGGATCTCAGATCTAGAAGTGGGTTGCCATCTGGGGACAAGTGACCATCAAACACTGTGGTTCATGTTAAACTCAGCTACAGAGTCAAGCCATACAAAAGTGAGGGTACTGGACTTTAGGAGGGCTGACTTTGTCAAGATGGGAGAGTGCCTCAGAAAAGCACTATCAGAATTATCAAAACTGCCATCACAGAGGCAACAAGCCGTTGTGTGAAGCAAATAAACAAATCAAAATGAAAGAAAAAGCCACTATGGTTCTCAAGAGAGCTGGCTGTGAAAGTCAGGAAGAAAAAGATAGCATTCCAGAAGTATAAGGAAACACAGAAGGAGCAGGACAGAGAGCTGTACCAGTTAAGGCAGAAAGAAGCAGGGAGGGAAGTCAGAATAGCAAAGGCCCAAACTGAGGAAAAGATAGCCAACTCAGTTAAGAAGGGATAAACCTTTTATAGGTACATCAGTGAGCTGAAAAGACAAAGGGAGGGATAGTGAGGCTGAATAGAATAAACGGTGGGTGGGCAGAGGGGGACAGTGAAAAAGCAGGAATACTGAACGAATATTTCTGCTCAGTATTCACAAAAGAGGAGGGGGAAGTGCCTAATCCAATTAACAGAAGCACTCTTGATAGGGGGGTCGATCCCAGTCCTTTCACAGAAGAAAGGGTTCTGCAAGAACTCCTAAAACTGAAGGTGGACAAAGCAATGGGTCCTGATGGAATTCACCCCAGAATTCTAAAAGAATTAAGGAAGGAACTAGTGAAACCACTGGCTACTCTTTTTAATAAATCATGGGAGGATGGTGTGGTACCCGAGGACTGGAGGAAGGTGGATGTGATTCTCCTTCACAAAAGTGGGACCAAGACAGAGGCAGGAAACTACAGACCTGTCAGTCTGACCTCTGTGGTAGGGAAAGTGATGAAGTCACTTCTGAAGGAAAGAATAGTTGAGTACCTAGAGGTCAGTGGAGCACAGGATCAAGGCATCATGGGTTCACAGTGGGAAGTCATGTCAGACAATCTAATAGATTTCTTTGACTGGGTGACAAAGTAGTAGACCAGGGAGGGCTGTGGACATGGCCTACCTAGACTTTAGCAAGGCATTTGACACAGTCCCACACAAAAGATTATTAGTCAAATTAACCAGCCTGGGAGTGGGTTCCAGGGTGGTAGCCTGGATAAAACATTGGCTGGACAACAGGACACAGAAGGTAATTGTAAATGGTGTCCACTCTGAAGAAAGGGCGGTTACTAGTGGGGTACTGCAGGGTTCAGTATTGGGTCCAGTCCTTTTTAATGTCTTCATCAGTGGCATTGCAGAGGGACTAGAAGGAAAAGTATGCCTTTTTGCAGATGACACAAAGATCTGCAACAGGGTTGATACACAAGGAGGCGTGGAAAGGATGAAAAGGGACTTGGCAAGGTTGGAGGAATGGCCTGACGTATGGCAGCTAGGATTCAATGCACAAAAGTGCAAAATAATGCACCTGGGAAAAAAGAACCCAGGGGAAGAATACACAATGCGTGGGGAGGTAGTAACAACAACAAAACAGGAAAGGGACCTGGGGGTAATCATATCAGATGACCTTAAGGTTAGCAAGCAATGTGAGAAGGCAGTAGGGAGGGCTGGTGGTATACTGGGATGTATAGGGAGAGGCATCAACAGCAGAAAACAGGAAGTTGTTATTCCTCTGTACAGACAGTTGGTGAGACCCCATCTGGAATACTGTGTCCAGTTCTGGAGACCCCATCTCTGCAAGGACATAGACAGGATAGAGGCAGTCCAGAGGAGGGCAACTAAAATGGTGCAGGGTCTGCAAGAGAAGCCGTATGAGGAGAGACTAAAGGAGCTTAATATGTATACCCTTGAGGAAAGAAGGGAGAAGGGGGACATGATAGAAACTTTCAAGTACCTCAAGGGAATCAACAAAGTCCAAGAGGGTAGCATCTTTCAGAAAAGAGACTTGCAAGAACAAGGGACACAATTTAAAGATAGAAGGAGGGCGGTTCAGGGCAATGTGAGGAAGTATTATTTCACAGAGAGGGTAGTGGATGAATGGAACAGCCTTTCTGAGGAAGTTTTGGAGTCTAAAACTGTGGGAGAATTCAAGAATGCATGGGACAGACATAAGGCAATTCTTGTGGGGGGCAGGAAGATATAGGCTGTTGGTTAAATAGGATCTGCGGCCTATCCTGTAGGTAGGGAAATGGGCAGACTAGATGGGCCTAGCGGTCCTTATCTGCCGTCAAAGTCTATGTTTCTATGTTTCTATGTTTCTGAAATGCCTAGCCATAGGAGGGATGCAACTACGGTTCTTGAACAGGACACCAAGCTCGGGGCACAGTTTTTTCTTGATGGCCTCAATATGTCCAGAGAAGTTTACGTGTTGGTCCAACGAAACACCTAAGTACCTGAAGGAGGGTGTGTCCTCAAGTAAAGTCCTATCAAGGGTGTGGAAAGTGGGTAGGGAGGGAAGCCTAGAGATTCTCAGCCTTGTGTCAAAGGTCATGGAGACAGTCTTCTTGGTGTTGAAGAAAAGTTGATGGCTTGCAAACCAGAGCTGAACTTTGTTGAAGTCTTGCTGTAAGCTAGTTGTGCAGGACTGTATCATCGGCATACAAATGTATGGTGGAGGATGGGGAGCAAACAGAGGGAAGATCATTTAAGAAGATGGAGAATAGGAGCGGCCCTAATACAGAGCCCTGGGGGACTCCAGTGCTAATCTGCAGGGGAGGGGAAGTGTGTCCAAGATCTTAACTGATTGGGTTCTGCCAAAGGGGTAGGCCTTGAACCAGTTTGTGGCAGAGGGAGATAGGCCAGCTGCCATGAGTGAGTCAAGGAGAAGGGAGTGAGAGACGGTGTTGAAGGCCCTGGCCAGGTTGACAAAAATGGCAGAGGTAATTTGGTCATTGTCCATCCTGGTTAGGATGGATTCTGTGAGTAATAGGAGAGAGGTGGTGGTTGAGTGTTTTTTCTTGAAACCAGACTGGAAAGGGATGAAAAAGGAGGTGTCAGAAAAAAATAGGTGAGTTGTGAGAGGATAATGTGTTATTGAAGCTTGCCAAGGGTTTGGATGAGAGAAATGGGGCAATAGTTGCCAGGGGGTGAGGGGTCACTCTCTTTGGGTAGAGGGAGAACCACAGCATGTTTCCATGAAGAAGGGACAGAGGCAGTAGAGAATGAGAGATATAGGATTATTGAAAGGGGGTAGGCAATTGCCAAAGCAGAGAGGGAGAGGAGTTTTGGGTCAATGCCATCGGGGGAGGTACCTTTAGAGGGGTTGATGGTGAGGATGGTACTTAGGGCATTGTTTGGGGTTACAGTAGTGAAAGAGAAGGGAAGGTGAGAGAGTGGTGAAGGTGGAACACCGGTAGAGGGTGGGGAGGAGGACTTGTTGGAGGGGGAGGGATTTTAGTAGCTCAGTGGCGCAGGAGGTATAGTAGGAGTTAAATTCAGCAGCTACAGCCAGTGGATCGGACACTAGTGAGCTATTTACTTTAAGTACCAGGGGCAAGATGAGGGGGTAAATAGGGTGTGAACCACCTTCCCAAACACTGAAGGGGAATTTATGTTGCTGATAAAGGCAGAGTTGGAAGATTCGGACTTGGCTAACCTTGTAGCCCTGATGCAAGTGTTTCAGAGCATGCCGTAGTTTGTGAGGTCACTAGGATGTTGGGAAGTTTTATAACACTTCCAGGCTTGATCTCTAGTGGTTACCTCTGACTCTGGCTTGTTGAGTTACTGAGTTACTGAAATATTGCACCATTTGCAGCACAATGGTTATTTGGAATGTCTCTATGCCTCCGCTGTGTCTCTATACATATTGGTAGATGGGAGCACAAGGCCAAAATGGATACCATTATGGAGTGATGGGAGTGTGGGGCCCTGCACTCCCACAAGGAGATGAAGGTTAATTACAGTGTCTCTACAGTTATGGTTAAATATATTAACACAGGGCCCAGAGGCCCTGCTGTCCCACATGAAAATCAGAGACAAATACAATTGTCTCAGATATATTATGTTATCAGCTTTACTATCTGCAGCTGTATCTACTGGTATGCAGAGTAACTAAAATGATTCAGGGACAGGAGGGCAGATCCTACGAGGAGTGCCTCAAGACACAATATATGTACTCATTAGGGACCAGAAGGGAGAGGGGAGATATGACTGAAACTTTCAAGTTCCTTAAAGGAACTAACAATGTGAACTGTTGGGTATTATTTAGCATGAGTACCAATTCATGATCACACGGACATGAATGGAAATTAAAAGGAGTTAGGTTCAGGAGATATGTGAGTAAGTATTACTTTATGGAAAGGGTGGTGGAACTTTGGAACAGTCTGTCAGCTGAATTGGTGGGTGCAAAAACAGTCAGAGGATTAAAGCAGGACAGGGACATAATGAAGGGAATAGTGTTTATTGGGGGTGACAGGACCAAGGAGCAGAATAAAGAGAGGATGGGGAAGGATAGTACCCTAGAGAAATGGTAGGTTCCAGGGATTATAGGGAACTTGGGCAAACTAGATGGAGCTCTGTCTTTTTCTGCCATCATTGTCTGTGTTTCAATACCAAGCACCCTGCTTGAAAAACAATCTGTAACATAACTTAGTTCAATACTGGGTACTACACTTGTTGCCCCCACTCCATTCTCCAGTGTGGTAAGCACAACAAAGGGAGTGAGGGGAAAGGTAATTTAACAGTGGTGGGGATTCCCAGTACAAAGTTACCATCTTCTAAATGCCTCCCCCCAACCCACACCATGCTTCCAAAAATTGAGTGGGCTTGTTCATAACTCTGAACTGTAGCAACAAATGTCATTCTACTGACACATGTGGTCATCTGGAGAAAACGTTTATCACAGCATATTTGTTTAATGGCATCTGGCACTGGTGACATAGACAAAAGTGGAACTGAATGTCAATGAAAATGGGAACACAGTTAAGACCTCTCTAAACTGTACAGTTAGTGAGGTGGCAGTGTAGATCCCAGCCAGACCCTTCCAAATCCTTGAATTACCTTTCCACCATTTTACCTCTTTTGCTTAACTTATGAAAAGTTAAAACAGGTGTATGAAACATGATAACTTTGCATTTGGTATAGAGGAGGATTTAAGTAATTTATTTCTAAATCTTCAGCCTGCCCACATGAACAGCTCCCTTGCCCAACTGCACAGTCTATTCCTTGATATACAGTTATTAGGGAACACATCTTCGGCAATAGTGGCCAGCAAAATTTACCTTTTGGTGACTGATAATATTATAAATTGAGGTCCTCTACTTCTTTTTTGCTCTCCTGGAAACACCATCTCTGACCCTGCCACCATGCTCCATCTTCCTCGAGTGCTAGCTGACAGTGTGACTTGTGAGTAGCAGCCGTATTCCTGTCACATTCATGATGCTGACATGAGCTCCAATTGGCCAGCCAGTCATAGGGGGAGAGTGTAGAGAAAGATGCACAAAGCAGCTCCAGTCATTTTACTGGCACTGACGGTGCTGATTGGCAGCAGATGGGGGCATGCAGAGAGAAAGTGCTGGGGTTCATCATGTGTGCATAAGCACTCTGTGACAGTCACAAAATAAATAAGAATGATGAAAAAAATGTTACAAAACATGAAAAATAGAGGGTGTTTCAAAAGGGGGGTTCCTTTCGAACCAAACACACCCCTCCCTGTCAATGGCTATGATTAACAAATGAAAGTCCATTTTATTAATGGGATAACACACTGCGGAGTGTGCAGTCATAAAAGAAAGATTCATTTCTCTGGTGTTTCTGGCACTTGGCTATTTGGCTATGCCTTATGCCTAATAACTAGAAATGTGAATTTTTAATTCACTGCCAAAGCTGGTGCAAGCAGGGGAAAGTTTGCACTTCATGAAGATTTACTAAGTTCCTTGACCTCACACCAAGTTCACCAACATGCTTTGTTTTTAATTTAAAAACAGTTTCAAGAAAACATCCACTGGGGTGTTGACACCCACAACCTCTGACTATGCCTTCAGGTTTCTTTTTTTTACATATCCCCCTACCTGCCCCCTCCACTAGGCCCCAACTCCCCTCTTCCTGTCCTGTACCCCATCAATTTCTATGTACTGACCACAAATGTTAATAGCTGCTCTCCTCCCACCTACAAAGCCATGTTCCCCCCACTTCCCCTTCCCATATCTGTTCAGTCATAGAAACACCCCTCCCTTTCCTATTTTCTATTAAATTATTACTCCTTCCTACCCCCAGAGCCCACAAACCCAAGTTTTCCAGGTCTCACTCTCGACCATAACCATCAATAGTCTTCCCCTTCCTGCCTGCAATGCCAAGGTCCTCCTACTGTCCCCCAGTCCCTGTTGTTTTGGTAAAGAAACCCCATCTCTTTTTTCACCATCTTGCAAATAAATACCACCTCCTTCTCCAAAGCACCCAAACCCCAGTTCCATGGGTCTCAAACTATAAAATAAGGAAACCATCCCATGGTGGAGCAAGATGTTTGCTCTTCATTATCTGGAAGAGGAATGACTAGAGAGAGTGATGTCTATCCAAGAAGTAATACCTGCTTGACCAAAAACACATTTTGAGGTGCATTAACAAAACTACATATATATGCCCATGAGCTGGGGTGCTGATCTGCTCACTCTGAAAATTTGGGGTCACTCAGAGTCCAAATGGCCACATTATGGACAAAAGTAAAAAGGAAAAAGTCAGTTTTGTAACTTGATAAATGCAGTGTGTTATCAAGACAACTGTCATGAATAGAACCCAACAAAGAATGGACATGAACAAGAATGGCATTTTTAAATGTTAATTTAAAAATTAAACATTTTCTAGTGAAACTACCTATCAAAGCACCTCCTTAGGTGGAACCCTAACAAACCTAGAAGTGTCAAGGTTCAACTGTCAAACTTTGTTTGTGCTACATGTGAGCAAATGAAAGGTTTTAATTTAGCAATTTTAATGTGTTTTCTACCTTCTAGATCTATTACATTACTGAACCTATTTTTACCAAATTTGCAGGATACAGAGATCCTGTAACCCAAAATGTGCATGCTCAATTTCAGGCTATTCTGTCCCTATATGACCATATGATTAAGTACAAAAAACAGGGGGTTCAAATGAACATGTATTTGTAACCCTAACAATAGACTACCACACACCTAAAATGAATAATATGTATCCCCTTTATTTGCCCAAATTGGGTATGACCCCCTGACCATAATTGCACTTTTTTCTTTTATCTCACTTGGAACACATCTGTTAATGAAGGACCTTGTCAAGATAGAGTACATCCCTATTATTTACACTAAACGAGTCACAGTTGCACTCATTAAAAGTTCCAGACATAGAACACCATCCTGAGCAATCTCTGCAAGTTGTTCTAATGTCTGCTTCCCAACAACCACCCAAAACAACTTAATAAACTAACTGGAGCTCTTGGGTTCAACCACTGCCTTCACTAATTGGGAATCCATAATCCAGTCCTTAAAACCTTGACTCTTTTATTCAAACTCAGCCAGCTCTACTGTATTGACCAAGCAGCTCCAATAGTTACTCCTTGTTTTTTGCCACTGTACCAATATCACAAATGTACACTATTAACTATGCCTATACCCCCAAAAAATTAAAACCAATTACAATCTCATACTCCACACTCCACATTCTGCTAACCTGTATACACACACACACACACACACACACACATATACACCTATCCTGATTGATAAGACAGTCAATATAAAATGGATAAAGTTGAAGTACTAAATAATCCCTTGAAATCAGCAAAATGCATCATGAAACTTACAGCCCTGTTATATTCACACACACTGCATAATGTAAAACTTGTATTAATTTAATTTGCTTTTTGTATTCTTCAGTTGGCATAATGGTCCACGTTGCCACTGACAGAGTCACAGAGGTAAACTACACTGATGCAAATAAGGAATTGCGTATTATTTAATATTTTCTAATACTTTACACTTATTGTTTATTTATATGACAAGAAAACATAATTTCTAAATGAACACATGATGAGTTCTGAAGATGAAATTAAATAGCACTATTACAGTGCCTCAAGGCAGATGAACAATTATCCATACACATGGTGTGCAGGTGATTGTGGTAGCTCTTGTACTGCAACTAGTGTCAAGTTGTTTATAATAAACATGTGACAAATAGGATGTGATGTTTTCTGAAGCCAGATTCTTGATATGGTTTTAATTTTAATATAATTATTATATATTATTCTTACCTTTGGCATTATCTGTGATAAGAAAGTTTAATTTTTTTCAATGGACCAGTGGTGGTGTGTGAGTGTGTGGGGGGTACCTCTAGAGAGGAATTGGAAGACAGGGCATCACTTGTAAGATAATTTCTTTTTTTGGGGGGGGGTCAGTGTGGAATGATGGGGCATTAGATGTGATAATGAGTAGATAATACATTCTGATATCACATGATAATGATATTCAGTATGATATATGACATTATAATCTTATATAATTAGATGTATGGTCAAAAAATATAATCTGAAATAATTTGATATATACATGATATTTGATCTGTGATGTGTGCAACACATGGAGTTCTCAGTCTCCAGCATTCCTGACTGGCTGTTTCAGGTCATGTGGCTTGCCAACAGCTTCAGCAAGCTGAGTGTGTCCTCCCTGTAAAAAGTACTGACGCATGACACCAAAGTGTAGAAATGCCAAAGAGAAACTAAATTTCTTCAGGCATGCTTCACTGGTGTCCAAATGCTGGATTTTTGCATGTTCACCAAATGCACATTCAGCATCAGTTCATCTACCTCCAGCCTCCAGTAAATTGGCTGAGTAAAGGTATGGATATTATTTGGTTCTCCTTAAATGAACCCTGAAAATGGCAGTTAATTTTGATCTTGTTTTTCCTAAATTAGTTCACAAAAGAGCTTGTAACCTCTTATATGGCTCTCCCTAAATTAGTCCTGAAAAGGGCTTTTAATATTAGATCAGGGTCTACCTACAGTAAATTAGCCTTGAAGAGATTCATTCCCTTACTATTTAGTCCTTAATAGAGCAATTTGTTTAACATTAAGAGTTGCTGTGCAAAACACACCCATATCTCTCTTTCTGCCAGCTGCCACTGTGCAGATGGTCTCCTGTGCACTCCACATAGGATAGTTTTTAATGGTTGGATGCAGATGCAAATGAACAGTATGGTGCACTTTGGTCTACATTCAATTGTCTGTGTCTGAGCAGCCATGCTGCTATTTTCCATAGATGGCTCAGAACCTTTCTGGCCTCCTGGTTTGGAAGTTATGATTTGTAGCAAACAATTGATGCAAAGGTGATTTGCTGTTTTTTTAAGGAATTGCACCTTTTCTTAATACAACATTTAGACATGTTTAAACCATATAATAAAGAGAATAGCAGATAGGTTGTTGAGTTACCAGAAATTGTACACACACTTGAGATATGTGATGCTATATAAACCCAGACAGCGAAGCTCAAGGATTTACAAAAGCATCACAAACCATGGGTGAGTATATAATACTGGGTTGCACACACTAACCCATGCTTTGTTTTTTATAAATGCTGTGTAGCAATTTTAATTGAAGTGTGAGACCACTGTATGCCAAGAGATTTAGAACCACACACTTGACTGACAGGTGCCAATTACACAAAGCCATTTGTAATTCATAATTACAACATGGTTATGTGTGTATTAAAAATGCTAATCAGTAATTATAGTTGGTCTAACTGTAAAGACAGATGAGATGTCTATTATGAAATCAGTTGTGAGCAGATCCATGCCACATCCTTTTAAATAATCCATCCTAGCAGTCTTACTTTCTGCTACCCCCCACTACACACACACACAACACCCAGCCTGTTCATTAGTTGTGACTGGGAGGAAATTAGCTAAGAGGCATTTGTTGTCAGAGCAAATACTTTTTGTCTGGTGTGCATGCATGTATGGGATTTCCTACTTCAGAAGGTCAAAAGCATGATTTCTGGACCAATACTGGGTCAGATCCAAAAAGTTCTGATTCAGTGTGCCCTAGTCAGACTAGATAATATCAAATTGACCCAAATTCGCGGTCCACTGCTCAGCCCTAGTTGCCATGGTTGCACTCCTCCTGTTGCTATGAGGATATATCAGCAGCCGCTTTCACAGCCAACATCAATTTCATTCCTTGGTTGGCCAGGAAAGAGTCTGCAAGTGCTGGGCAGCCCATGTCTTCTCATTCCTGGATCTGAATTCCACCCTTCTGTAGCATTTATTGCCTCCAGCATTCCTCACAGTTTAAATATACAGAATTAAAGGAGCTATTCGGGCCTGATGCACAGGTGTAGGAATTCATTGGTACACCATAATTCTAGCATGGGGGATGCAACAATGCTAAGAGTATTCAATCTGATGCCAGAGAGAGAGGCCTGGTTACAGATCCATGTAAACATTTCTGCCTGTTATTTCATTTGTTCTCTATTTCTTTCTTTCTTTTTTTTTTTTTTTGCTGCTTTACTGCAAATTAATTTTTGATTGTTTTCTACACAGAAAAAGAAGAAAACTTCTACTGGCTTTATGTTGTGGTTCAATTCCTTTCGCATTAAAATTCTGGATAGAATTTAAAAAGATCTTAAGCAAAGCTATATTTGCTACTTTGCACTCTCTCCCTATGACAGAGCTAGAGACAGAAGAAAAACTTTAATGCATTTATCCTTATAATTGCACTGCTAGACAATGAAAGGCAAATCAAAGTAAGCAAAAGGAATAAGGACTGATTTATGCCTTAAAATAGACAGCTTACCATCATACAGCCTCATATTTGAACATCAGGGGTAGCACAGCAAAAAGTTTCTTCTGCTGTGGTTTGTTTGTACAACAACAGAGTGCACTGTGAGTGTACGTATCATGTGTGACTATACCTCCAGAATGCAGATCAAAGAAAGGCACTTACTAGTTTGTAAAATCACAGACCACAGCACCCTTCTGGCCATTGATATGAATAGCACTGGACAGAGACCAAACAGACCATGTGCAAAAGATTAGGTAGTACATCCCAAATGTGCTATATTTGAATGTTTCCATACAAATGAGACCATTCCCCATTCAAGGTGCTAAGTTTTTTCACTAGCTCATTATGCAGCCATTTCAGTCTCTTTATCAGAATTTTGCTCATTGGAGTGTGGTATGGCTGGACCAGAGGCCAGTTCTAACAGAGGGCTACTGGAACAGCAGTACAAACAGTACTAAGCAGTACTGTACTACATGTATGTTTATGCCATGGTTTGAGGACAGTTCATGCTTCTGAATCATTTATGTTTTTCAGTACATGTAGTTTGAATAAGGTTTCTGGTATCATATCCCCATTCCACGTTCGCATCAGATCATACATCAGATAATACAAACTAAATTGTTATACAAAGTAAATTGTGCAACCTCCACCCTGACACAAAAATGTTCTACTTGAAGTAAGGACTATCACATATTAATTACATATGTGCTTTTCTATGCATTCAGTGCCTCAGAAGACATGGATGGACTGTTTGAAAGTGCACACCTTACTGTGCACTGTGTTAAAACATACCTTTCAGAAATGGAAATGTGCAGTGCATAACAACCCTTAGCACCATCACAATACTTGAAATATAGCTTAGTGCACTGGATGCAGCCCCCCCTCCTCCACACACTCATGTGCATCTGGTCAATACTTACTGTTGTGACATCATGAAAGTAAATTTGCACACACAAGCTGGTCCTCAATTATAGGAAACACCACACAAAGACCAGAGTCAATGCACAAACATCACTTTGTACAGAGCTAAGCCATTTTGTGTGGTACTAAAGCTCAGAATACCTGGCCCATAGTTTCAACATACATTAGTATAGTATAATGGAAATAGTCGCAGTTGAAATTCACCAAATGACTTATAGTGTATATTGCCATCAAATAATTTCTCATAACCCAAAATATGTTTTCTACAAACTGCCATACCAGGCACCAAAGTCTGATCTTGGCAGGCAGTGTGGAAGGTCAGTATCCAGAGTTTAATTTATGCAGTTGGCCACTTGAACAACTACAGGTATTTCCATAGGGTGGGGTATGGAATTACCCCAAACAAGCTGTATGTGATGGTAATATTAGTACTTACAGAAGTAGAACTAGCCACAGATGTAGGTGCTAATTTTATTTGGTGCCCTTCAGAGCACCAAAAACATACAGTACAAAATCACAAACAAAAACAGAAGCTTGAAACCAGGACATAAGAATTTTAAACAGATCAGAATCAACAGTTATAAAAGAAAAGTTATAAAATGTTCAGAAAGGCCTGGTAAAAAAGTAAGCAATTACCCACGACAGGGTATGGGGTTATTGGGGATTAATCAACATCCCAGGTGCATTGTGAGGCATGAGGCCACAGGCAGAGTGTCCTCACAGCACCTGGGGTGTTCAGTAATCCCCATTATACAATGTGGTAAATCGAATGAGCCAAATCCTGCAACCTGATTGGTTGGCTGGTACCTTTTCCAGCATGGTTGATCCTCCAGTGTACCCACTGGAAAAAGTGCCAGCCAACCTTGTATCGTGCCAATCCGGTCGCTTTCACTTCAAACGAAACTGCCATGATGTGTCCTGTCGCCGCTTCGCTAAAACACAGCGGTAAATTGTTTACAAAATGACATCCTCTTTCGAAGTGTAGAGACCTCAGTGAGTTAGAAAATACTTCCCATAACCTGGAGTGAGTTACTGCACTTTATAACATGGATTGTCAAATTAGAACAAAATAATTAACAGAAACAGTTTTATTCCATTTAAAAGTGATGAAATTGTACTGTATTCTGCCGCCTAACAAAGTAGTCCTCAACAAATAATCTATCGCACTGTTATGTTATGAAGGCACACATGTTACTTACATTGATTTGCACCATTTTTCTTTGTCACATAACAGTGACAATGCTTTCTCCACCATCCAATACTGTCCTGAAGAGGGGAAAGTCCTTTTCAACACCTGCATGCCTCAGTATACCGAGAGAAAGAAAGACACATGAGATTGCAGCAGCTGTGAATTACATGTGCTGCTCCCACTGTCTCTCTTGCTGTGTCATTGGATTGCATGACTTTGCACTCAATCCCTCCCACAACTAGCACACACACAGAAAGCTACATCACAAACAGAAAGAGAGCACAGACTGAACCTATGACATTCAATTCTATAGCCAATTACTTCTTGCGGCACCATGCTCTCAACCTTGCTCTCACTTTGCCCCGCTCTCTCTCTCTCTTTGTCTATGCCCTGCCAGAGATTTCTTCAATCACAATGTACATACACCAAGACAACTACCTCCTTGTCTCTCCATCTCTCTGTTAGGAGTGCATTCCACTCCTTACAATCGCTCTGGGTCTCTGACAAGTACAGACAAACAGGTACACTCTCTTCCTTTTCCTGTCACAGAAGCTGCACAGGTCACAGCACCTGGTGAGTGGACAGGTGGGTGACTGGAGGGAGAAGGCACTGTCTGAAGCATTGTATTTTCCATTGCTGCCACACTTGTCACTGGGCTATTTTGCAATGCTTCCTCACTGCTTACCTTTTTTTCTGTCAGTGATATGACAGCACCATGGGACATCTGCTTCAAGAGGAGATGGAAGGGGCAACACAAACAGTCCCTATCATACACTATCTGCCCACACACAGTACCAACAAGCTACTGGCACTGTCTCTCCCTCTCTGACTCTCTGCAATCTCCAGCAAATGACAGCATGGGTTACGGGTGGAGGGTTCTCTGGCAAAGACCACCAATTCACAGGGGGATAACAAATGGGTGCGAGTGATTGTTGTATCACCAGGTTGCAAACAGAAAGAGAGAGAGAGAAAGTGAGAGAGAGGACAGAGCACACAGTGTCATTTCAACCTTGCCATTACTGTGTTGCATGACCTTGCTGTCCGTATCCCTCTACTTCTCTCACTGTCTCTGTCTCTCGTCATCTCCAGCATGCTGCTCTGACAGTGGCAGTTGTATTTGCCCTCCTCCTCAAACTTGACAGCATCCTCTACCGATACAGGCAACACAAGCCACAGAAACTGCTGCCGGACACATATACTGCGATTACACAGAGAAAAGTGACAGAACAGATAGCACAGTCCCAGCTGATTACTGGGGAATACACATGGCTGCCAGCAGACTTTGCTCTGCACTGCACAGAACAAGAACTGGTGGTGGATCATCAGAGTCACTCTGCAGAACTGTAGATTTATGCTTACTTAATCTACGGACATGCAGAGTGACTCCACGAATTGCATTGGATGTTTTCTCTAACCCTATTATGCAAGCACTAACCCACAACAGGGTATGGGGTTATTGGGGATTAATCAACACCCTATGTGCATTGTGAGGCATGAGGCTGCAGGCAGAGTGTCCTCACAGCACCTGGGGTGTCGATTGATCCCCAATAACCCCATACCCATACCCTAGAGTGCGTTATTGCACATATAACATAGGTTATCAAATTAGAACAAAATAATTGACAGAAACAATTGTCTTCCAATTAAATGTAATGAAATGGTACTGTACTCTGCTGTCTAACAAAGTAGTCCTCAACAAATAATGCATAGCACTGTTATGGTATGAAGACACAAATGGTACAAATGTAGACTTACATTGATTTGTGCCATTTATAAATAATTGTATTCCAGCTTTAACAAATGTGTTCATTGTGGTGCTTTGCTATTATCCAAACTAACACAGCATCTTATTTGGGAATGCTGTTTGTGTTATGTATTTGCTGACGTTATCTAATTCTATGGAGTGTAACAATACTACTTCTCTCTGATAGCTTATTTAAATTGCAGAACTCTAATGGTGACATGAGCATATGCAAGCTGGAGAATAAAAGATACTCATTATTTTTTGTTAAAATATTACTGTGTCTCCTCTGATCATCAACATTTTTTCTTTAAAATTGTAAATTTTTATTTTCAAAAGTACAACAGTTGACAAAATTGTGTGTCAAGTACAGATCAAACTATACCAAACCCTGTAAGATGGTTCAGTCACAGTAAAGTACAGATACATTCATCAGCATTTTTTCAATAGCCAGATCACTTTCAATAGAATATTTCAGACACAGTTCTGGGTATATTTCATTAATGTTCTGTATTTATGTCCCCTATTCTTTACTACTGTCTGTGGACATTTACATGAAAGCAAGGTCTTTGTGTCTCAGATTGCATCAAATCATCCTGCTGTTCCCCCTACTGAAGTCATTGTGCTCTTTTTGGAGCATTAGATTTAATTCCATGGCAATGGCTTGTGATGCCACAAACGGAACTATGACATTGAGGGGTGCAGGAGGATAAGTTGATTTCTGGGGAACAAAGATAACAGAATAGATTTTCAAAGCATTGAAATTGATTCTAGGTGCCTGAGCCAATCAGAATTTATGCAAATGACACGTTGCATCACATATTGTAGCAATCCTGACTTTTTAATGCAGTCTGTGTAAAAATCATGAGCCCATGTGCCAAACCAGCCCTGCACCACCTCTGCACTTAAAGTGGGGATGCGCCATGTGATAAGGGGTCTTGTGCCACAGTGAGGCTGCAGCATCCTCTAAATCAGGATTTTGAAAGCTTCACTGTGGCTGCAAGTCCTGGCTAAGGTTAGATCAGCCATGATCTGATCTAACAGCCTTTGTGCCACATGTCAAGACTGTGTCACGTGTGGGGGGGAGTAAGCCCTCATCCTGTCTGCCATTTCTCCACTGTGCCTCATAGCGGCCATATTGGGCTGGTTTTGCAAAGCGTACCTGTTGCACAGTACTATGGTACACCATGATACTGTGCCCATGACAGTCACAGACTTACAGAGATTGCAAGCCATAGTGTTTCATCCAGAAATCTATACTGGAATACCTGCTGAGAAGAAACCCTGACAGCTTCCAGTGATAGCTGGAAACCATATACTGCTCCTGGCTCCATGGTATGCCATGTCCTTGTGGTACAGGATAGATACCATTGCCAGAACTGAGATGCCCCTGATGCACAGCCCTATGTGTGCTGGCATTGTCATGTATAGATGCTGTAGTATCATGGCAGGTGGGTACCACACTTCTATAAGCAGGTGGCAGACTATGCTGGCAATACAGGATGAAATGTAAAGGATAATATGGAGACATGAGTGTGGCAGCTCTGTCCCTACTACCATACCAGACCATTGTAAACACTGCACTGTTAAAGTTTGGTGGGAGTGTATAGTAAAACATTCACATATCTGAAGGTGACAGTCTCCAATATTCATATAGAGATTCTGCATGGATCAGTGGGAACCACCTGTGTAGTCAAACCCTTACCTTATATCAATATTGGAGACTGTCAGCTTCATATATGTGGGTGTTTTACTGTACACACTCAGCATACATGTAACAGTGTAGTGTCCACAACAGTCTCGTATAGTAGTAGAGATGGAGCGGCCACATTCATGTCTATGTATAATGCATTACTGTTCATTCTGTATTGCTGGCATAGTCTGCCACCTGCTTTTAGAAGTGTGACACCCTCCTGCCATGGGACAAGAGCATCTGTGTGTAACATATGCCAGCACACATAAAGCTGTGCATCAGTGGCATCTCAGATCTGCCAGTGGGTATCTATCCTGTACCACAAGGATATCACATACCATGTGGTCAGGGGCAGTGCTATGGTTTTCGGCGATCACTGGAAGCCATCAGGGTATGTCCTTGGCAGGCATTCTGGTACTGGTTCATGGATGGAACACTACTGGAAAACTGCTTTGACTGTATATTTCATAAGGTGAGGTGGTATTTCCCCTACAATACAATATAATTTGGTAGCAACATTATTTGTAGGAAACCCAGAATGCTGAACTGCAAACAACCATGTAGTGTTTTTCTGCAGTTTTTGCTAATCGAAGTTTCTGAAAATTGAAGCACTGTGCTATAGTAAAAGCCTCCACATAGAGTGAAAAATGGCTGCAGTGGCCATGTGGATGTGTGTGCTGACTCTCTCAAGCAATGAACTGAGCATTCTGAATAATTAACTATTGTAAATGTTACCCTGTACTAGAAAGCAGAAAGGTTTCATCTTTATTAAGTGTTGAGGTGAAAACATATGTATTGCTTCAAAGTGTTTTAGCTCTAGACAAGCCTTGTGACAAAAGGGAAAAGAGATATACTGCAGTTGCAGTTTTGCATCGGGAATTTTTCTCCCAGACGCCTAGTAATTCTCAAAAGATTTAGTTTTCATAAACATAATCAGTATGATTGAGAGTCCATTACCCAGTATGCAGCAGTTTTAAAGAAGATATCAGTACACTGCTAGTTTGATATGCATTAAATGATACACTGGGAGGCAGACTGGTATGTGGCTTAAGAAATTCAGATATCTAAAAATGTTTTTTGTTGCAACTGGGAATAACATATATAAAAAAACTGTTGACATGACTATCTATGTGACATTTCTGCAAGAGAGTTCTAGCAGTTGAATGCCCCTTAAAATAATGAGTGAAGTATCAGATGAGTCACGGAAAAAGAACCATGTAGTTACTGAAAAAAACATAGTGGGAAAGATTGTTGTTATAAATGATATAAATTTAACTCTCATAAACAAGGACATATTGCATGAGTGTGTCAAAATAAAAAGTGTGTGGGATCAGGCAGGAAAGGGTAAACAAGCTAGAGGATATACAGTAGTAAGAAAATGGGTGTGCACAGTACCCAAATAAATACAGATTTAAGTGACACTAACAGTGAAATGGCTTTACATGTGTTGTGCTTCCAATAGGTTACAGTAACATTTAATGTGACATGTCACAGGAGAAAAAACATTAAAAATGAAAGTAGATATTGGTGCAGCTGTCTCATTGACATTATAAGCATTATACAAAGAACAATGAAGCCATATTTTACTTAGAAATGCTGGGATACTGTAGCTTGTAAAATATGCAGTATGTAGCCAGGGGAACAAATCTCACCTAAGAAGGTGAAAAGATTTAGCATAATGTTGAATGGACAGATTGATACTTCCATTGTATATGGTTAATGGTCATTACTCATCACATTTTGGGGGAGAACATAGCTCAAGAAAATTAACACTGGCTAGATATTAAAAGCATTGACTTGTGATAATACCCGTCTCGAAGCTGTAATGGCAAAGAAATCCTGAAATTTTCAAAGATGAGACAGTATGAAAAATATTATTGTCAAGCTAACATGAAAATCAAATAGTCAACCAAAATTATTGTCATACACAGGTTGAGCAATTTGCCCTAAGACACAAAGATGTAGTAGAACTGATTTGTTTTGTGGGGCTTGGTGTTTTATCACCTGTGGAGCATTGTAAATGGTGAATTCCAATAGTTTCTGTAATCAAGTAATATTAATGTCTTTGTTTCACCAAGATATCTACTGGACCAAAATCCCATTTTCAACCATGACTGGAGCAGGTATCCAACAATAAAACACAGCAAGGGTCAAAACAACATTCCTCAGTACATTAAGAAACAGTCATTCAAGACACATAAAAAAGGTATAACTATATATGTTCCTCAAGTCAATTAAAAGTTAATTTTAAACTGAGTAAGGTTCTTAATAAACCTGATGTTACCAGGGAGGTTATTAAGTAAACAGGGATCATAGTATGAAATTGAACAGTCCTCTGATTTTTTTACATTGTTTGGGGGTATCTATTTGATGAAGGCACCCTTGGAAAATGAATGTGGGTAGTTGCACAGAGTTGCTTAGCAAAATCAGTTATTTTTTTGTAAATTTGCCATGCCAAGCAGCAAGCTATATTTTTCTAAACTGAAGTCTGAATGACTGTGGTACAAAATTAAGTTCTTTATAAAGTTGGCACCCATGTATTCTTCGAGGGCCATCCAAGGCAAAATGACAGATGTTATGACACCTCATATTTTATGAGAGCTACTTTGGGTACATTACACAGCAGGAGACATCCATATTCTAACATAGGTAGAAGCAGCTGTCTAGCAATAAAACATTTTGATTTATTAGGAAGGGAATCTTTATGTATGCTGTAGGTGCCCTAACTTCTGATTCACCTTCCTAGCAACCATTTCGGCAGGAACATAAAAGGACAGATGTTAGCCAAGAATGACTACTAGGTATTTGAAGGTTTGTACAGCTATGGTTCATGTCCCCGATTACCAATCACTGTAATCTTTTCTGGAATGTAAGCAAATTTTCATGCAGTGCCAAAAGTCACTAGCTGTTTTGTACTCATTTAAAATTAAATGTTTGAACATACTATAATTGGTGCTAGTGTAGTACTTCAGCTGTATTGCTTGTTGCATATATCACTGTATCATCAGTATACATGAATACTTCAACATCAGGACAGACCAAGGGGATCTCATTTGCAAAAATAGAAAACAGTAATGGCCCCAATATGGAACCATGCAGGGCATTGAATTCCACTTTAAACAAATTTGAAACAGCACTAGCAATTTTTATATTATGCATATGTTTAGAAAAATAATATCTGAATCATTGCAATGCATAGTCAGTAGCACCCAAATTATTTAATTTATTTAGTAGCCACTCATGATTTATAAAGCCTTGGTTAAGTCTTTACCTAATACCCCTGTTATGTGCCCCATTAAATTAATTGAAATATTCTAAAGAAAGTCTAAACAAGACTGTTGCTGTACTCAGGGTTGGCTTTAGCATTTTAGGAGTTTCCCAGTGAGATAACACATGGAGCTCTAACCCAACTCAACTTGACCATGTATTTTACCTTGTACCATATAAAAATTATAAAAAATTACCCCATACATAAAAAAAGGATATAAGAGCGACATTAGGAATTACAGGTCAATTACTCTGACGTCCTTTCCAGGAAAAATATTTGAGTCATTCATTAAAGACAGACTGAGTATGCATATTGAACAAACTAAAAGTTTAGACACATCTCAGCATGGGTTTACTGCTGGATGTTAATGTCTAACTAACCTTGTATGTTTCTACAAAACATTCAGCAGGCTTATGGATAAAGTATCCCGGCAGATGTGATTTTATTAGATTTTCCCTGAGCCTTTGACACTATACCTAACTGGGCAATAATTAAAAAAATCAGTCAATTAAAAATAAACACATACATAGTGCACTGGATAAGCAACTGGTTGACAAATCGGACACAGAAAGTCACAATAAATTTTTTTTGTGCAGTTTGGAGCATGTTACCAGCAGTGTACTGCAGGGCTCCGTATTGGGCCCTGTCCATTTTCAGTTGTTTATAGCCGATATGGGAAAAAAATACATTACAAGCAAACTAATAAAATACGCTGATGATATCAAACTTGGTGGCTCATGTGAGTCTCATGAACATGTACAAGTAATACAAAATGTCCTTGACCTAATAACAGACAGGGCATACAAAGAATCTAACTCTTGGCAGAGAATTATATATTATATTTAAAGATTTAAACTACACTACAAGGGGGCATTCACTGCAGGTCCAGGGTGGATGTTTTGGAACAAACAAACAAAAATACTTTTTCACTGAGAGAATGGTGAACACATGGAACAGTTTACCAGTAAACTTGGTACTGTGTACTAAGAGGGAGGATTTTAAAAAAAGGTCTGAATGAATTATTGCTTGAAGGTGGGAAAATACAGTATTATTACTTCACATAGGAGCACATATGGGCTTACACCTTCTAAAGCACCTGCTTACATTAGTGATATTAGTGACAATACATACAATGTTGTTTTTTAATACAGTTATATCCTTGTGTTTTTATGGGGAGGGAGCAGTGTTAGTTATTGGGACCTCTCTGCTCATCCAACCCATGTTTTCTCATTTAGCTCTGGTTGACTGGGCCATAACTTGGTGAGTATTTTCATGATGTTATGATACCACATCCCTTACAGAAATATAGGTATATTGGGCATATGCAGAATGCATGCCATTTGCTTAATTGTGCAATGTTTGCATGCAGTTTATGTACACAAAGTGAACCTAAGTGAACCAGGTCTAAAAAGCAAATCAGGTTTGCATGCTGCAAGCTTGACGTGCACAGCTGGTAAGCCGGTATGAACATCTTCCAAAAATTACATCAGGTTCATGAGTTACACACTTGACATGAGTGCAGCAGTCAAACTGGTGTTAACATAATTTAAATATCACATCAGGTTCACATGCTGCACACTTGCCATGTGTGCATCAGCTAAGCTGGTGCAAATCTCATCTAAAAAAAATCAGCTTCTGTTTCTTATATTGCTGTTAGCAATTAGAGTCATTAAAATACATTCCCATAAAAATTAGGTAAACTCATTAATTCTAACCCTTTTTCAAGTTGTTTAATGGCTTTTGATATTTGTCCTTAAATCACCATTAATTTGTGTTGTTTGCTTACTGCATTAAATGCCTAGGATATAGTGAGTCACATTAATTTGTAAAGTATTGTTTGCTTACTGCATTAAATGACTAGGATATAGCCAGTCAACATCCCCCCAATCCAGATGTATGAAGAGGGGCCTCTGTGTTGTGAAGCCTATCCTTTTTGTTTTAGACCATGCAAATCCCTTATGCATATTTAGTGCTACAAATGTGTTTCTCCATGTCTGTTTCATCTCACTTTCTTTCCATTTGTCATTCTTTATCGAGCATATACACTATGGCCATGTTCAGCCCTCTTTTTGCTGAGTAGGGTCTTGAAGGCATGCACCATAACTTACATTTTGTCACTGAAATGAGGGACATGGACACTCAAAATGAGGACAATGAGGGACACTAACCCACATGATGATCAGGACACATTATGAAACATGGAGATACTGCACCTCAACACAGTGGAAACCATTGCATTAGCACCTTTAAGTAGGGGTACCATTTAGGTAGGGCAGAGGGGGGCAGTTCTCCCCTCCCCTGTATTTGTGCTTAGGCTGTTCTTATGGTATGGCAATAATGGCTTTAAATTTGGATTTAATCTTTTGCACAATAAGTGCTCACCTGGCCTGTATGTGCTCATGCTGCAGGTACACTCCAGACTCGACTGTGTCGGTATTGTGTTGTCCATTCTCTCCACCTATTTGCAGCAGCACAATCACACATAATGTGGATGAACTCCAACCAAGAAAGAGAGCACATAAACCTTGCAAGTGCAATGCTGTCTTTCCCGCCACAGAGTAGACAGACTGCACACTACAGCTTGGAGGAGTCAGTGAGCACTGAACTCTCAATAGCAGTGTTGTGGCAGCTTATTTTTGTTCTTCTACTCTTAGTGAGTCTCTGTCTCTCCTGGTCTCTGAAGAGGCAGAGGGTGAGCTGGATGCTAACTCAAGACTGGGCTACCTACTCTAGTAGGCTCCCCATGCAAAAACAATACAGCACAGACCCCCATGGCAGCAAGTCAGGCTTAGCAGTGGTGACAGTGATGTGGTTGGCCTTCATAGGCCTTTATTAATGCAGTATGGTAGAAGCTACAGCAGCAACCAAGAAAGAAGCAAGCAACCCAGGTTGGGTGGGTTCAGTTGGTGAGATGAGTTGGTCGTGGACCATGTTGGGGCCCTGTGATGGTCACTTCTAGCATCCAGCTTCTGGCAGAAGGAGAGAGGGGAAACAGACTGAAAATTGGGCTGGTGGCACACTATGCCAGGCTGTAGGTTCTGGCCATATGGCCAGGTAAGTAAAAGTAAATAATTTGTTTTTTACAGGGGGATTGGAGAAGGAGGAAGGACTGAAATATTAATGTATTTTTCACATTTCTTCACCTTTGGGTGGCTTCATGACCCATAGGGATGGGTATTAAATGGAATGGAGTCATGGAGAAAAATTGGGACAAAGTATTTCAGCCATGAAAAACTAGTTAGTAACTGGGTGAGTTTAAGTCCAAATGTGATGCACTACTTAGGGGTATATATAGATGAATCTTGTACATTAAAATATTTCCTGACTTGCATATCACTTGTCAGTCAAAACAAATAAGTTGTACCTTTAGAAATGTTACAGCCATTCTAGAGTTGTTCCTTGCATTTAAGGACAGTTGAGCTGTATGGTATGCACAGACTATTGGAGCCCCACTACAGTCAGGCTTATGCCCCCTCCCAATGAAGCTGACCTCCACATCCCCATGCTCAGGCACATTATGACAAAGGGCAAAGGGAACTGCAGGGGTGTGCACCACAGAAATGAATAGGGGTGTTTTTATCACTATTTTATATATTACTGATGGAGAATTAGAGATTAATGAAGGCCACTGCTTGACTAATAAGGGACTTGCTTGTAGAACAGTGTCCTTCATTATTCTCCAACTCACCATTCATTTCAAAGGGATATGCCCCAGCACACTGACCTATGGACATCATCTCATAAAGACTCCTGCCTCTGGCTTCCTAGTACTCAAGTAAGAGACTTTTTACTTATATCTATACTTGGTGGGTTTTCTGAAGCAGCATGACCACACCAGCTACAGATTGTGTGCATAGGGGGACTGGCCGTGTGTGTGTGTGTGTGTGTGTGTGTGTGTGTGTGTGTGTGTGTTGAGTTATTGCTACTTTTGTGTTTGCACCTTAAAGTTTGTTTGCATGGAAGCACTGAAAACTATGGAGAGAAAATAGTAGGAGTACAGGCCAGACAGAAGTAATTAAGTGGTTTTGTGGGTAAGTTTGTGTATTGGGGGTGGGAAAAACCACATGTGTTTCCATTGGTATGTGTGCTACAGTTCAACTGTGAAAATGAGATGAGGAAGAGAACAAAACCGAAAAGCATAACAGTGGCTATAAGCATGCCGTATGTGTGCAGGTGTATTCAGATACAGTATGCACTGAAGCACAAGCAAGTCATGTGAGTGCAGACAGTATGACTTAGTGGTTAAAGGCACTGAATTTCAACCCAGGAGACTTGGAGTCATGAAGACCTGGGTTTGAATCTCATCAACCCCCACTTGTGTATGGTGTGATCTTGAGAAAGTCAATTAACTTTTACGTGTGCAGTTATCAGTGACCACTTGCTTTTTGCATGCATGCCACATGCATGCAGTCTTTCTCAATTTAACATAAAAATAATGGTTTCCACACTTGTTTGCTGCATGTATGCCATATGCATGCAATCAGTTCCAATTTAACATTTAAATCATACTTACAGCACACATATCACTTGGGTAGTTTTATGTGTGCCGCATAAAAATGTTTCATATAATTATTTCTGTAAGGAATCAGAAGGCTTCACAGAGCCCAGTTTTTTTGGTTTTTTTTTTGCTTTGGCATTGACTGGTGCATCACATAAGTGGGGAGGGGGCCCAACAACTACAGTGTTTACTGATGTCTTAAACTGTATATGACATACTATGTTGTTTTTTAAAATCATTCAATTTGTGCACTAGAAGGTCATAAGACTCAATTAAGCTACATGAACACTAGCTTTTTGACAGTCTAGTTAAGAATCTAGTCAAGTCAATAATAGTCATGATGTTTGTAGTTAGATATATTGGTCTTATCCCCTGCTTTACCAACAGGCATTACCATTTCTGTCTTCCAAATTTGGGGTATGGAAAATTCAAGGGGGATACAATGGACAGATTCTGGATTCTTAACCTGTAATTACCGTCTCTCCAACTGATACTGTCTCACTTTTAAACTCTGTATCATTGTCCACCGTATGTAATTTTTGCTGTATGTATCAAACCCTGGGTCACCCCCAAAAAAGGGACATCTGGTCTCAGTGGGCTTACCTGGTTATCAAAATCTAAATAAATAAATAACTAAATAAGATTTGAGATGAGGATGATGACAAGGGAATGGGTACCGAAGGGACTGGATAACCTAAAAAACAATAAACCACTATGTCCAGACAGGATTCATCCTGATGAGCTAAAATAAACTAGTCAGGTGCTAGTGAAGCTACTGGTAGTCTGTTTTGCAGAATTAGCAGCAGTAATTGTAGTGCCTGAAGAGTGGAAGGTAGCAAATTTAGTTCCTTAACACAAAGTGGGTGAAACAAATCTGGAAAACTAAAGGCCAGTGTGCATGACATCAATAGTGGGAAAACTGTTGGAAACAGTTACTGAAGAGGGCTTAGTCAGATTCTTTGAGGAAAAGGTCTTAATGGATGGGAACTGCCAAGGATTATCTAAGGGCTGATCATATCAGACTAACTAAATTTACTGTTTTAATGTACTGACTCAAATGTGAGACAGGAGATTGGTAGCAGATGTATTTTACCTGGATATTAGCAAACCCTTTAACTTGGAGCCACAAGGGAGACTAGTTAAGAAGGTGAGGGATCTGTGGACAGGGGAAGAAATAACTAGATGGGTCCCAATATTGGCTGACAGATAAAACCCAGAGGGTGATCGTACATGGAAATTCTCTGATGACAGAACAGTGACTAATGGAGTACTGCAGGTGTCAGTCCTGGGATCACATCTGTTTAATATTCATAAGATTGACATAGGAGAGGGTATCTAAAGCAAGATGAGCCTGTTCACAGATGATGCCAAGCCCTGTCAGATGGTTGAAAGTAAAACAAAAAAGAATTTGCATTATGAGATAGGATGTGAGAATAGAGATTTTTTCCAGTATTTAACAGTTGACATGTAATGTCAAACAGTGCAATGTGATGCATGTACAGTAGAAGGAAAAACCCAGGAACAGAGTACTGCAGTATATTGACAGGATGCCAGTAGCGAGCATGCAGGAGGAGAAGAACCTGAGAGGGTGACCAGCAATAACCCAAAGCAGGTTGCTCTATGTGTATGTGTATACAGGAAGGCTAACAGAATGCTTTGGTAAAGAGTGAGAGGGAAAAGAAAGAAAGAAAGAAAGAAAGATTGATTTCCTTTGTGTAGGTCACTGGTGAGACTGCATCTGAAATCCTGTGTCCAGTTCTGGGACCCACACCTAAGAAAGGACAGGAATAGATTAGAGACAATGGTACAAAGTGATATAGAAATTATCCATGGTCACCAGGGCATGGTGTATGATGAGAAACGAAACAATCCAAAAATGCATTCACTGAAGCACAGAAAGGAGAGAATAGACGTGGCAGACACTTGTACATTCGTGAAAGAATACAACTATGTGGACATAGCAGATCTGTTAAAATTGAAAAAAAAAATGTGCCCATCATCAGGAACATGCTTAAACTGGAAATGGGAAGGTTCAAAAATGCATCAGAAATTATTACTACATGGAAGTGGTTCTGGATGGATAGAACAAACTTCCTGACAAGGTTTTGGAAGCAATAACAAGAGGAAGTGGAACACTTGTAAAGGAATTATTATACTGGAAGTGGAAAGGAAGAAGGGGTGACTGGGAATGTGGATGGACACCAAGTCATCCTCAAGCAGAGATGTTATTAAGTTTTAATTCCCACTAAAGTTTGCACAAATTCATGAAACTGACAATTCATGATGCTTCACAAATGTTCAAATTGGCCCACTAACTTTGCCAATGAATTTATTACTATTTAAAAAAAAATTTCAAATTACGTGAAGTACCTTCGCCCACCTACTCTGCTGTAATTCTACCTCTCCCACCTCCCACTCAATTTAAAGTATCATAAGCCCCTCCCATCCCCCTGCTTGCACCCTCCTCCTTCCTTCCCCTGACACCTTGGCAAATTTCATCATCAATATTTGAAAAGTATCAGTAGTAGTCAGGTTGCTATGTACTGTAAGTGTAGTGTGTCTTAGTATACTCAAAGTAGATATCATTTTAACATACCCTTCTTCCCACCCATGAACCAAACACACCACTCCACCTCCCCCCCACCTGACCAGACCCAATTGACATGAAGACCCCCCTCTGGTCCCCACAACTCTCTTCCCCCACAAGCACCAATACAAAATCAGCTCTTATTGACCTGTAAATAAAGAAAACAGTCCTCTGGTACACAGCGTCTACTCTGTTCAGTGTCTATCTTGATAATGGTGCTGGGCTGCTGCATGTAAATGGTACCATCTTTGGTCCTAATATAACGTGATTGGATGAAATTCAATGTCAAAAAGTGTAAAATCATGCACAGGAACCCTGGTGCTGAGTTTATGATGGTAGGGAGATGTTGGCAGTCATTTGGGATGAAAGGGACCTCGGGGTTATAATTTCAGAAACCTTCAATGTGGCAATGCAATGTGACAAGGCCATGGGAAGGGTTAGTGGGATGCTGGGGAGCATAGGAAAGAGCATCACCAGCAACTGGAGACAGGTGGTGCTGTCACTGTACCCATCTCTGGTACATCGCTATACCTGGAATACTGTGTCCAGTTTGGAGAACACACCTCATGAAAGACATGGACAGGGTAGAGGTGGTCCAGAGGAAGTAACTAAGATGGTGCAGGGATTGTAAGGGATGTCCTATGAGGAAAGACAGAGAGATCTCCATATATACACTCTGGAGGACAAGAGAGAGAGAAGTGGCATGATCGAGACCTTCAAGTACCTCATATGGGTTAACAGAATGTAGCAAGGGAACCCAAGGATAACTTCTAAGACTAGGGGACATGTACAGAAATTGGAGGTGACCAATGTCAGGAAGGATGTGAGAAAATACTACCTCACAGGAAGGGTTGTAAAAACATGGAATCAACTGCCAGTCAAAGTTGTGGAGGCTAAAATAGTGAAAGCCTTCAAGCATGCATGGGATAGACACAGAGGTATTTTGGCACAGAAACAGGGAGGGGGAGGGTCCCCAGAGACCAGTTAGGGTCTGCAGAGATACAATAAACAAGGGACAACTGGTCAGACAGAGTGAGCCTAGTGATCTTTTTCTGCAAAAAAAATCTGTGTTTTTATATTTCTAGTAAACCCTCATCAATGACTGAAGTTCCAGATTTAAGAAGAGTAGACTTCCACCAGAGGAGGAAATTAGTTCGGGACAGGTTAGTTGGAGTGGAAAAATGGGGGCATGGAAGAAAGATGTGAAGGAATAAAAGGGCCATTCTTGAGGCAAAAAAATCATGCCTGAGGAGTTACCAAGACAGACAGGCAGAAGAAACTGATGTAGTTCTCTGAAAAGGTCAAAGAGGCAGTGAGGGCCAAAAATAATGCCTTGGATAGTTAGCTGCAGAAGCAGTGGATAAAGAATGGGAGGTGTACCAAGTCTGAACTAGGGAGACTAAGAAGTCAGTCAGAGAGATGCAAAAGCAGATACTAAGCTGTGAATTGCAGAGGTGGTCAAAGGTGGGGCAAACCAGTTTTGTAGATATACCCTGTACCTACCAGGTACCTTTGTCATACACTCTACAGCATACAACAAAACTGTGCAACAGTAACAGCATGGTAGGGATGAGTGAGAGGGTGAAAAACCTCAAAAGGCAGTATTCATGGAAGTGCACCCTCTCACTCTTCCAGGCAGAGGATAAGAACTTTGCTGGGTCAAGGGGTCTGCTGAGCAGCTGCCGTGGCTCAACAGGATGAGCCACTGGCAGCAAGGGAGGAAAGCAGTGAGTTTGGGACCAGGTTTCGATTCCTGGTCCCAGACGCATGAATTTTTCAATTTTTTGCAGTTTGTGTGATTTTTATTGTCAACCTCTGCCCCCACCCCAAGAGTTAGATATTTTAGTTAGGGGGGATTCAGAGGATGCAGCCCCCTGTAACAGGGAATGTGGGGGGTGGAGCCCACCATAAAAAAACAGACTTATTCTGCTGGCAATATATTGCGCTGTATTGGCAGCATGGTATATTGCAGTGGCATAATGTGTTGCAACATTATGACCCTGTGCCATAGATATATTAGTGAAAAAAAGGCAAGAGATGGAACTGTTAGTGTGACAGAGGGTGGCAGGATAAAAGAGGAGAAACAGAAACATAGGAATACAGAATTTGTTGGTAGAACAGGACCACTTGGCTCACCCAGTCTGCCCAGATGTTTCCTGCCTTATCTACCTCCGTAGACCCTATCTGGTCCAATCTGGTCACCAGTTATCATCCCATCTCTCTGTCTCTTTTCTAATATACCACTATGTTTATCCCATGCATGCTTCAAGGCCACCATTGTTTCGTCCACCACCATTTCTACTGGCAGTCTGTTCAGGGGTCTACCACCCATTCAGTGAAGAAATATTTCTTCACATCTGTCTTGAACATCTGCCCATCTAGCTTTATCGCATGCTCCCTGCTCCTGGTGCTAGTCCTGCTTTGAAGGAGATCCCCCCTGCACCCTGTTCACCCCTGTGAGTTACTTGTAGGTCTCTCTCATGTCAACTCTCTCTCTCTCCTCTAACCCAGGGTGTACATGTTGAGATCGCTCAGTCTCTTCTCTTATCATAGGGTTTCTTGTGCAAACCCTGCACCTTTTTAGTTGCCCTCCTCTGGACTGACTCCACCTTGTCTATGTTTTCTCCAGAACTGGACATAAACTTTATGTAGGTCTCACCAATGAGTGACACAGTGGAAACACCACCTACCTCCTCCTTCTCGATCTATCCCTCCCTATGCACCCAAGCATCCCACTAGCCCTACCTACTGTTTTGTCACATTGCCCTGCCACCTTGAGATTCTCAGATATGATAAACCCAAAGTACTCTTCCTGTGTAATGACTGTCAGTACTTCCCCCAGTCCTATACTGAATTCCTGAGTTCCTATGATTTAGGTGCATCATTTTGCACTCTTGATATTGAACTCTGGCTGCCATGATTTTTTGCCATATAGCTTTTTCTGCACTTGTGAGTATGGAGGTGGTTACTAGCCCTGTCCCTGCTGCCCACAACTGATCTCCATCTCCCTAGAACTATCTGCCGGAATACCCCTTCCCCCCCATGGATTACCTCCCCATGGCATAATCCAAATACATACATTTTGGGGATTTTGAATTGTTACTTTAAATTAACTCCAAGTCTGACTGCTGCTCTGAGTTAACTAAATGTACTGTTATGTGAGGAAAAAGGTGGCAGTAAACAGAAATCTTTGACTGTGCATTTAAGCAGACTAATGACGTACTGGTATCAAAAGATGTTTTAACACATTACGACCAGAGTCTACCAATCAAACTGACAAGTGATGCCTCCAAATACAATGTATGTGCATGTGTGATGCCTTATGGGGAGAAACTACCAATTGTTATTGGTCCATGAATTCTGACAAAAGCAGAACAGAACTTTGATCAGATAATCTGGGATGCCTAAAGGGGATAAAAGTATTTTGCTTTTGTTTAATGAATTCTGCGGAAAGCAGAACGGAACTATGTTTAGATAGATGAGGAAGCTTTTGCTAGCGCTATGCAAAATTACAATTCTGCTGATGGGATTTCCGTAAATGAGAAAGCATGGAATGATTGCATATATTGTTATCTGATTTATTGAATTGTCATTTGAATTCCATGGTTCTGACTACTCCCTGTTTAGCTTATCTATTAGACAAATACAGAGTGTAAGTATTGACAGCTGTGTCTCTGACTGGATTATTGGGCATGAGAATAGACAGTTGTGTAACTGGAGGACTCACTGGCCCTCCTACTTGTCCCTATGGCCAGGCATCACTCCACCCAGTCAAACACTTTACTGGATGCAATAGTACAGCTCACTGTCCCTCCTTTACCACAGAGGACTAAAGCACTCACTTTCCTTTTTTTATCATGAACCTTTTTATTAAATATTAAAATTAAAAAATACAAAATACACTACAAAACAGTAGCATTAAATAAAAAAAATAAACTAGACACAAATAACCAAGGCACAGGAGAGGTGAAAACACTCAATAAGAGTATCAATAACATACCTGAACATACAACTAGATAACAGTCAACAGAAGAATATATAGAGTAGAGTAGAGTCACAAAAGAGACCATAAGTCTAGAGCATTAGACCACACTAAATTATTGGGTATCATCCAATAACTATAAACAGGTTTAATAAACTGGAGGGTTCCAAGGCTGAGAAAGAGGTACCAAACACAAATGTGAATAAAGATAAGAATACCATTTACTATAATATGCATCATGTTTACCAGTTGTAAGAAAAGAAAGTCTTTTGAAAAGAGACAGCTGAGAGAGGGCTGAATGCCAAGTAGATACTGGAGGGAGGGAGGTAGGGGCTTTTCCAGAATATGAGGAGTAATTGTTTGGCCTCAAGTAACAAAACTAAAAGCCAGCAGTTTTGAGTTTGGAGTAAAGAGGGGAGCCTAGAAGGGAGGCCTAAATGCACTAACTTGGGGGTGGGTACAATATTCATGTTTAAGATTTTAGCACAATTTGATAGAACTATATTCTACCAAGTGGCAAGATGCAGACAACTCCACCAGCATGTGGAATCTGATGACTGGACTATAGAATACAGCAACTGAGGGGGTTCTGTACCAAGGATGAAGGATCTTAAGGTGGAGCAGCCAACTTTTGGGGGTGCAGAAGGCTTTATACACCATTTTTATCCCGGAGTACCCATCATCATAGAGGATGTGGTTCTTTAACTCATGCTCCCACTTAGTTTTGCTATGAGCTTTAGTTTTGCTATGTGCTAAAGCCGGTGGCTGAGTGGCACATATAGTGTGATATGCCCTACCAACACACCTTTTGGTGCTAGTTGCTGCATAGAAATGCCTATGCCAGCTCCGGGGAATTGGGTGGAATAAAGTATTTCCAATGTCCCAAATGGTAGCCCTGAGTTGAAGAAATCGCCATAAGTCAGTTTTTGGTATTGTCGTTATATCCTGAATTTGTTGAAAAGAAAGGAGAATGTCAGAATGGGGAATGGAGATGTATGTAATGATTCTGACAAGGCACTGTGTGGCTGCTTATTCTCCCCCCCCCACCCTCATAAAATGTTTTTCTTGTTATTTAACTTGTATCTATGTTTTGATTTATTCTGTATGTTCTGAATCCAAGCTGTATCATTCATTGTAATGTACCTTTGTTTTCTCCTACTGTACTTTGTTTTGCAATCTATGATGTGGAACCTTTGTAAAAGAGCTTGTGCGCAAGGGTTTTTCCGAATCACCAAATAAATTAATACAATTTTAATGTTTCTGTCCTCCCAAGTTGACCATCTAATCAATTTGCCCCCTGTAAGAAGGTGGGGATTAGATCAGAGATAAGTCAATGGCTTAGAAGGAAGCCTGGCAGATGGCAGAATAGCTTTTAGTGACATGTAAGTGTCCCAGGCCCATAGAGTGATAGATATGATGGGATGCAACTTGAACTGCATCAAGCTTTGTGCCCCAGGAACAAGATAAGGCATGGAACTTGTGCAATGTCAGCTTCCAGGTGGACCCACTGCAGCATATCTGAAAAGGGGGGTGTGAACCACCAATTAGCCTGAGACATTCAATAGGCTAATGCATAGCCCTCAAACCATGGGAGGCCAAAACTGCCTTGAGTCCAAGGTGCCCGTAGCTTCACCTTTGCTTAGACGAGGGGGGTTGCCTTCCAAAATGAAACTGCTATTAATGCAGTCAATATTACAAAAGATGATAGGGAAATAAAAAGGGGGAGATTGTAGAACATATAGGCTAACTTTGGCAAAGCAAACATACTGATAGCTGTGATTTTGCCTGACACAGCCAGATGTAATTTAAGCCAGAGGAAAGAAATCTGAGGGGAATTCAACAGTAAGGAGAAGATCATCTGCATAGGAGTGGTCCAGGTAAGAGGAAGCCCCACTTGGATACCACACATACTCTGCCGGAGTTGCCAGAAATTTACATGAAAGGAGGTCAAGAGCCCAAAGAAAGAGCAGAGGGGAGAGGGCAGCCCTGATGGGTTCCCTGTTGCAGACTGAAAGTTGAAGAGATAGTGCGGTTAGGTAACACTACCGTGGAGGGGCTGTAGTTTAGGGTATGTTTCCAAGTCTGGAAAACTGGGTCAAAGCCATAAAGCTCCAATACATTGTGCATATAGTCCCACAGCACTGAATCAAAGGCCTTACAGAAATTCACCACGAGGGCTGCCATAAGAGTGCAAGCATTCTGAGTGTGAAGCTTCAGATTAAGAAGTGTGTGCAGGTGGTCAGTCCTGGATTTTCCTTTTCGAAAGCCCACCTGTGACTTGATGAATGAGGCTGGAGAGCACCTATTCCAAGTGGGATGCAAGAGCCTTCACAGAATTTTGGTATTCATAGAGATTAATGATATAGGATAATAATTTCTGCAGTCCTGGGATCATCTGATTTTTTTGGGAAAGAAGAGTGATTAGACTTCACAGAGGGTAGGAGGAAGTTGGCCTGCCGAATGAGCATCCTGCAGTGCAGCCAGGAGGGGATGGGATGGGGAATCACAATATTTGACATTAGTTGGTAAAGATCAACAGTAAATCCATCCCGTTCATGATCTTGTGTTTGTCTAGAGATAGCGCTGTATGTAGGTCAGCTTCAGTTAAAGATGCATCAAGAACATCCTCCAATTTTTTTGGCTACACTGGGATATGGGTGTCCCCTAAAAAGGTTCAAAAGTTCAACACGGTAGAGAATTTAGTATCTGAGGAATACAGCTGCTGCTAGAACTGCCACAAAGTATTATTAATTTCATGTGGGGATGAGGTGACCGAACCATCATGTTGGGGAGAACAGGAATCCAGGTATCCCCTGCTGCTTACAAAGACATTACGTTAAAAGTTTATGGCCTTTTTCAACAGATTCCCTGAAGGAATTACTGCTGCAAATGAGCTTCCATTCCACCTGCTGAGCTAGGAGCATATTAAGTTTGTAATTTAGCCCCATGATTTCATTCAGAAGGAAGGAGTGACCCAGAGTGCCATGTTTAAAATATTGTTCTAGAGAGGCCAAGGATTGTGTCAAATTTGAGATCTCAGATTCCAGCTCCTTCCACTACCTTGCAGTGTAGGCAATGATTCTGATTCTCAATAAGGTTTTAAAGGCTTCCCATATGACCCCCCTCCACCATACTATTATCATTAGTTTCAAAATAAAATTCACCTTCCCTTCAAATCCTATCATGGAAAGATGGGCCAACAGATGTAAGGGGTTACATTGCCAAAGGGTGGAGGGCTGTTTGGAGTTGACAGATTGATAACAAAGAGCATCTGGGGCATGATCAGAGAAGAGGATGTTACCATAAGAGGAATCTATAATGCTAGGTGTGACCAGGTCATTTACATGCCAGTAATCTAAGCAGCTGTGAAAGTCATGAATGGTAGAATAGAACAAATAATCTATATCTGCTGCGTGGGCTAAATGCCACACGTACACAAGTCCCTGCTCTGACATAAGATTTAAGACAGATAGTTTTGCTTTAGGATGAGTGTGCAAAATAATTTTAGATCTATCCAAAAAAGGGTCCAATGCTAAATTATGGTCACTCCTCCAACATGAAGGGACAATGAGTGTTCCCCTGTATTTCAGATATAGCCTGAGAAAGTTGAGGAACAAAATCAGGATCATCCATGTTAGGGATATACTGTAAACAGAAGCAAGCATTAAATGCCCACCTAGATAGCTCACCTTAGCCATAACACATATCCCGTGAGTGACAGAAGCAGTTTGCACAATTTTCCTGGGCAATGCACAATAAATCAAAATCATAGTACTTTAGAGACCCCCTAAAGGCTACCATATCCCTCAATTCAGGTGATAACTCCCTCAATGATAAGCTGCTTGCAGAGTTCACATTGGGATCGGAAAAAAATATTTATTTATTTATTTAGTTTTTGTTCACCGGGTAGGTGCACTAGCCATAAAATGACTATTTTCAGGCACGACCCGGGAGAGTACAACAAAAAGACAATAGTTGAACAACAGCAACATGGGTACAATAATACAAATAGAGGAACAGTACAGCAGTGCTACAAAAATACAATGGGTAGAGACAACAAAAAATAATGCCAAGCATTATACAGATAATGGCAGTAAGATATATAATAAGTGCAGAAACCACGGACCTGACCTGTGGAGTGAAAGGGTTAGTAAAATAGTAAGGTTATATAGAGAGAAATGTGAGGAATGTTGAAACATAACAAGAAAGAGTGACAGAAGGAAGGTCAGGGGTGGTAACTGGCAAAACAACAGTGGAAGGTCAGCAACAAGGTTTGAGAAGGAAGAGAGCAAGTAGTCAAGAAGTTATTTACAAAGAGAAGGAAAAATATGGAAAGGGGAAGAGGAGGCAGTCTTGGAGCTGGATTAGAGCAGGGGTGACATTACTGGTAAGTCTCAGGAGCTTCAGGTTGGCTCAAAGCATGTACAAGCATCAGCTAAGGGTAGATAATGACGATATTCACTTTTAAATCCAAAGTGAGACTGAGACAGCCGGAGGTTGAGTGATAGAGCATTCCATAGCCTAGGAGCAGATAATTGGAAGGCCCCTGTGCCTTTAGTCATCCGACATCTTGGAACATAGAGCAAGGATTTGTCAGCTGATCGCAGGCCATGGGAGGATGGTTGAGGGACCAGCAATGCTGGCAGCTGGAATGGGTTTTTTTCCTGGATGATCGAGTCCATTAGTGATCCAAGGTAGTATTGTCTACTGGCAGAGGGTGAGAGCCAATTCAGATCCTTATAAAGAAGGCAGTAATATTTGAGTTGAGGCGACGAAGAGGCAAATCAGAATATATTGTTATAAGTTTTTTCCCCATTTTAGTAGGGAGGTTTTATGGGCAGAGGTAAGAATAGAGGCACCATAAGTAAGGGTTGGGAGCAGAATACCCCGGGCAATTGCTAATTTGGCTGAGGGTGTAAGCATGCAGCTTGTTTTGTAAGCTACTCCCAGTTTCTAGTTTACAGCTTTGCACAAGGACTGAATGTTAAGATTAAAATCCAGGACTGGTCAAGCAGGATCCCAAGGTACTTGAAGGAAGTAACATTTTCAAGTAGAAATCCTCCTGGGTGAAGAACCTCCAACAAACTAGAACAGGCCTTAATCTTCGGTGCGGAACCTAGGAGCATGGCTTTTGTTTTCTTTTCATTTAGTACAAGCTTACGGTCTATAGCCAGTCTAAGACCTTATTGAAGTCTGAAGTAAGTGACGTGTTTATGCAGGCAATACTAGAAGAACTAGTGTAGATGATTTGGTCATCAGTGTAGAGAATAGCTGAGCAGGATTCCAGGACCTCAGCTGCATTGTTGATAAAAATTGAGAACAGAAGGGGCCCAGGGATAGAGCCCTGGAGGACCTCAAGGTTGATAGTAGACGTGTTGGACAGGGAGGAGTTAAATTTGACAGCTTGCGACCTGTTTGACAGGTAGCTACAGAACCAGTCCACAACAGGGGTAGAGAAATGAAATTTATGGAGAGTGGAGAGAAGTAGGGGATGATCTACAAAGTCAAAAGCCTTTGTGAGGTCAATGAAGATGGCACCTGTGAGTTTTCCAGAATCCATGTTGGACAGAATATCAGTAGTTAGTTGAAGAAGAGCTGTGGTGGTGCTATGACCTTTTCTGAAACCATGCTGGGTGTCTGAGAGGAGATTGTAGCATGTAAGGTAGTCAATGGTCTGTGATGCAACTATTTTCTCTAGGATCTTGCTAAGGACAGAAAGAATTGCTATAGGTCTGTAATTGACCATGTCCTTTGGGTCACCTTTTTAAAGACAGCTGTTACTCTTGCAGATTTCCATAGGTCCAGCACAGTGCTATGGATAAGGGAGAGGCAATGAGTGGAACAGCCAGCTTAAGAAGATGAGCTTTCAGTGAGTCAGAACCAGAGCTGGTATTGGCAGATATGGATCTCAGTAATTTCAGAACTTCCACTCTTTGCACTGGAGGAACATCATACAATAGGGCAGTATGGTTGTCTGATGGTAGTGTGGTAGGTAGATTGGAGTGCGATCCACTAGGTTGTAAAGCCAAGGTATAGTGTGACAGATCAGAGAAAAGATTGTTAAAACTGTTTGAGATGGTCCTACGGTCATTACAATGTGCCGCATTTATGATCATTTCATCAGGAGTGACCAACTGTGAGGTACCCAGAAATGTTTTGACACAGGCCCAGAATTTCCTTGGGTCACAGGCTGAGCTTTGTAGAAGGTCATTGCAGTATTTGCTTTTAGCAGCTCTAACTTGTCTCTTACATCTGTTCCTTAGTTCACAATAGACAATAAGATCTGACTGTAGGCTAGTTTGTTTGTAGCGAATCCAGAGCTTGTCCCTCTGGCGCAGATTAGCAAGGAGGTCTATATGCAGTCACCTTGTCTGTTTTCCTCTGACCCTCCTAGTAGTCTTGGGGGCATGTTTATATTGAATGGTAAGAAATTCATTTATGAATATCTGTAGAGCAACCTCCACATCCTTTGTTTGATAGATACCTGCCCAGTCGATATTGGAGACATCATAGAGAAATGCATCCTGGTCAATATGAGCTAGATTTGTAAACGTGATTAGTCTTGGTGGAGGAGATGGAGGCGCAACCATAGATAAGATACAAAAAGTGGATGAGTGGTCTTTCAGTGCATCTGCAAGGATTCCTGCTTTTGACACATGTTCCATACAGTTAGCCATCACTCAGTCTAGGAATATACACATTTGATGGGATGACGTGGCTCTAGTTGCTTCAGAGATCAACTGGTGAAAATTATAATTAAGTGTGAGTGATTGCAAGGATATTTGAGCTGACACTAACCAAGTGAGGTTAAGATCACCTAGGATGACAGCCTCATTATGATTTACAGTCTGGGAGGTGATGTCAAGGAGTTCTTGAAGACCTACTATTCCCCCCAGCAGGGGGATTATAGGCACAGATAATATGAAGCTTCTTTTCCCCCAATACAATAGTTGCCTGTATAAATTCGCACACTGCGGGAGAAGCAGATGCCGGGACAATAGAGATGTTGAGGTGGTTTTTGAAGAATAGGGCAATTCCACCTCCATGCTTGGATAAGGATCTATCCCGCCAAAACAGGGAATAGTTAGGCAAGGAGCATACGTCATCAGGGATACTGGGTTTTAGCCAAGTTTCTGTGAGACAGAGTACATCGGGATTGTAGAGTTTCACCCAGGCCTCGAGTTCTGCATGGTGACAGGTAAGACTTCTGATATTGATATGGGCAATTAATAATCCTTTCTTGGACATGCCAGATAACTCATTTTGGGAAAACAAACAGGTAGGTGGACCTGGATTTAGTTTGACATACCCAGATAGCAGAATAATGATCATGGCTAGGAACTAAAGCCTTGCACAGTGGCAGGATAGGGTAAAATCACATCTCCTTGGCACCTTCCTCTTGGCATGTAGAGGGTAATAGATACTGCCTCTAACAAGGAGGATAGGGTTAGGTTGAAGATCAGGTTTTGTCTCCACAATCAAATTAGAGAAACTATAGTTGCGGTAAGCCTTTGAGGATTCTTTTGCCATTTGGTTACATGGGAGAGCCCATGTGGCAGTGTCCAGGTTGAGTGAAAGGACAAATGACAAGAATGCCCATAGCAGACTATACTTCGCCATAGTGTTACTATTTGACTTGGGTAGAAAGGCTAGTGATATACTGAGACAGAGGATTAGCTCTTAGGGATAAAGAGATAGTGTGTGTAAAATTAAGACTGCCAAGGGTGACCGTGCTACACCGTTTTAACCCTTGGTTGAAATTAGAGATAGAGCAAAAACAACAAAGTGTTTCCTGCTAGCTTAGCAATTATTTAGAAGAAGTGGATCAGAGAAGCAGAAAGTAAAGCCCCGCAAAGGTTAATTAGGAAAACAGACCAGCCGGATGCTCTACTTGTGGTAAAGATTACAGTGAGGAAATGAAGACCTATTCAAGATATGTTAGAAGGCACCCCCTAGTGGTGGAATTTTATAAGGAACCAATGGGAGACTAGACAGATAGCAGTAATGTTTGGCAAAAGTCAATGCAAAGCAGATTTATATGTAAATTTATATTGGTTGTTATTACAACCCCCCCAAAGATAGCATATATGGGCTCTGATGCCTGCTGTATGGCCTAAGTCAACTCTCCCCACCCCGAGAGATCATCATATTGGGAGACTATAACCTAAACTGGCTGAGTTCTGCCCAACCAGAGAACAATGACCTCCTTAAACAGCATAATCTTACATAAATAATAAACTCAACCACTCAGATAAACAATCAATCATCAAACCATTCCCTCCTGGACTGAATACTAACAAACAGGGAGAACAGAATTCCCAAGCAGGACTATTTCCAATTCCATTAGTGACCACTACCCGCATATTATATCTGGTCTTCCGAGCCCAAGCATCCCCCTCCAAATATCTAACTTTCAGGGATTTCTCCAGCTTCAACACAAACCACCTGCTCGCTGATATTAGGACAGTAAACTGGGCGTACCTACTCTCCATGCATAATATCAACTCAGCTGCTGGCTTCCTCACAGATGCCCTTATTAGCATACAGGACAGACATTTCCCTTTGACCTCCCATTGGAAATAAGGGGAAAATATCCTCTGGCTCACAAAAAAACTGCTCTCCATGATGGAGAGAGACAAAAAATCGGCAGACTCCAAAGCCTCCCTCTCCCCCACACACTGGAACGAGTACAGAAGACTACGCAATCTATGTAAACAACAGGTTAAAACACACAAGGTGAACTATTTCCTCAAGCTCCAATATGACAGCCTCAGCAACTCCTGTCAGTTCTGGTCTACCATAGGCTCAATAACCACTCCAAAAACCCCAGCAATCAGTCATACAACTAAACACACCTGCGGGCCCACTGACCAATCCCATCAATGTGGCCAATGCCCTCACTAACAAATTTACAGATTTTTCAACCCACTTCAGTGAACTTCCTCCTCACAACATGGTGAGTCCATCCCACCTTGTATCCCCAGCTGGCACTGACTTGCCACCATTCCACTTCAAGGTTATCTCCCCCCCCATGAAACATATAAATTGCTGTTGAGCCTCCCAAACAGGGGTAGCCCAAGGAGTGATGGGCCCTCCCCACACTTTCTTAAAATTGTGGCACAGCATATTGTATACCCACTGACCACCGTGTTCAACCACTCCCTCTCCTCATCCTCAGTGCCCAAAATCTGGAAAAATGCCAGGGTGTCCCCATGTTCAAATCTGGGGATCCCCGATACATGGACAACTACTGACCTATTTCCATGCTACCACACCTTAGTAAGCTTCTTGAAAAGGTCATTCACTGATTACTCTCAGAGCATGTCAATAGATATCATCTCCTATGCCCTCAGCAGCACAGTTTTGGGAAGCACCACAGCATGACCTCTGCCCTTACCCAACTCACGAACCATGTCTTTAGAAACATGGATGCAGGGAACTTACGGATACTGTTTTCATAAACCTAACAATGGCCTTCAACCTGGTGGACCACAACACTCTCCACAGTAAGCGGAGGAGCCTTGGCTACTCCGCAGACACCACCACCTGGTTCCAGAGCTACCTCGAAGCATGCTCCCAAACAGTGAGTGTAGGGGGAGACACCTCCATAGCAAAGGTGGTAACCACAGGTGTCCCCCAAGGCTTAATACTAGGCCCCATCATGTTTTACCTCTTCATAATCTCACTTCCGAATGATGCCTTGTAACTCCATACTATACATGGACGGCTTGATGTTATACCACAGTGACAGATCGCTGGATAACATCTCAGCCATGCTCACTTCCAACTAAAGTGCCACCCATAAGTAGTTTTTGGAGAACAGGCTCCTGGTCAACACAAATAAAACTAAGGCCATGCTCCTAGGCTCCAAGCCTAAGATAACCAGACACACAAGAACCCCATCTGCCCTATGTGTATCTACCCCATGTGATCCCTCTCTGGACATGGTGCCCTCTTTCAAGTACCTGGACATCATCCTTGACCCTGCACTTACCTTCTCTGAGCATATAGGATCCACCATCCAGTGCATCCATCAAAAAAGGCTGTCATGCCTTATTAGCCCCAGCAATCGAACTTGTAGTTGTGGCCTCTGTCTCATCTGGTTCTTTACCCACCCCCTCTCTCCTCCCACAGCAGCTCTTCTTGTCCCTTCTCTTCTAGCCCATTCCTTCTACAGAGCTCCATGTCCTTGCTTTCTACTATTCTATCAAATCCCACTTCCTCTTGTCTAGCCACCCTTCTAGTTATCTCCTAGCCTCCAGTGTATGTATTAGCAGATTACATCTTGATCTTATGTATTATGTTCTCTCCTGATGCATAAACCCTTGAATGTTATTCAATTCAATGCAACTTCTGTTATTATCCCTTAGTATTGGACACTGTACTCACACTTTTTATGACTTGTTATTTTCTTTGTACTTGTACTGTGTACTATTGAATGCTTGCCTGTCCCCCAGGACCAGTTTGTAAATGAGTTCTTCTCAATGGTGTATCTCTGGTAAAATAAAATTGGAAAAACTGGCAGTGAGATACTGCTTAAAACAATTCCTGATTCCCGCAGCCCGTCTTGCCATAGCCCAAGGAAACCTCCTACCATTAATGGACTATTGAGCCCCATATATATATATATATATATATTTATATATATATATATGCAAACCTCCACTCAACGACTCAATAGGCTAAATGCAACCTATAATATCTGAAGATTTGCACTAACGGCACAATACAATACCCACCACTGTACCCTATGCCAGTCCATTGGCTGACTCCCCCCTGCCCAAGTACAGAGAGACTATGGCCTTGGGAACACCATCGAGAAGGCCATTAGAGATAGGGACAAATTGCAGCTATTCCCCCTGTTAAAACCTAGAATCTGATTCTGCACCATCAGAAACTCTTTTAGCCTCCTGTTGGACACCCCCCCCCCCCAGATCACCACCTGCCTGGAGGCAGAGCGTTCTCAGCAGCCATCCCAAAGCTGTGGAACAGCCTTCCCCTGACTTTTGTTCACTGTACTCCCACCTCTCTTTTGTATCTTGCTACAAAGCAGCACTAATGGCTAATGCCTCCTCCTTGGGATGACCCCCCACATACCACTTATTTTCTCTAGGCTATCGAATCACTTAGGTCCTGGAAACCCAGTCCACCCAATGTGTTAGCACTTTTATCCCTAATCTCCCCCTAAAAACAACACTGACTTGCATCTCCCAAAGTAGCTAGGCATTGCTAGACAAACCCACTGTGACCAGTACACTTCTATGCATACAATGCTCAACTATGCAGTGTTGTTTTAACACTGTTTCTGCATTGTTTTGTATACAGTATCTAACTAAGTAATATTGTTTTTATACTGTACTGTATTTTCCTACGCACACTATTGTATTTACTGCACCTAATTCCTCTCTGGCTGTACAGTAGTACTTGTCATATTGACATTTCTGTTATGTATTATGTACTTGCACCTTATCATTGTGCCATTTTCATGGCCCAGGTTGTAACTGAAAACAGTCCATCAGATCAGGACCTACCCAGTAAACAAATGTATATGTAAACAGTGCCCTTAGATTTACTAAAGTCCGAGCTGTAGCCAACTGGCCAACCCAGCTCTTGTGCATCCAATGGGGTGGTTCTATCAGTGAGGTATGTTTCCTGGAGGAGCACAACATATATTCAGAAAGACTTCAGATATTGAAGGACTTTAGTCTGTTTATCAGGATGGGTGAGCCCCTTCACATTCCAGGAGACAATCCTTACCGGTGACCCATTTCCCATGTTGGCCATGATCCAAGTAAGACTGTGCAGTTGGAGGGACATCATAGAAGAGACATGACTGCAGGGAACTAAAAGTTAGCAAAAGGAATCACAGTCCACACCCAATATAGCCCATGAACTACTGAATGAAAACTCTGATAGAAACCCAGTGCCAATATTGGTTATATGTCAACAGTTAACGAACACAGTTATACTTATGACCGCAGCAATACTTAATCAAATTATGATACTCTAAATGAATTAACAGGTCTGAGAATGAACAAGAAATTCAATAGTAAACAGCAACTAGTAATAACCAACAGCAATGACAAAGGTGATAATAAAATTGAATAGCCTCAAACCCAAAGTAGAAGAATAGAGAAAAGGAAAAAACAAACTACCTTTTGGTTAGATGCCTCTGTTAGAAGCTGTAAGGAGGGCCAAAAGCCTGCATGCCCTGTGTACAGAGGCACCAAAGGGAGGAAGAAGTCTGGAGTTACTCTACCCTACTCCATCCCAGACCAATAGCAACAGCAAAGATACAGTAAGAGTAAAGCAAACTCAGACCCCCTCAGCCAGATATTACCGAGTGACATTACACAGGCAGTGCAACACCTGCCAAAGCAAAGGAAAATCTCATGTAGATAGAAGAAGCACTCACATTTCACATTCCTAGCATCCAGGGGCTCCTCTCCCTGCAGTGTTCTTACAAAACTGTCAGTAAAGCACACCAAGGAATGTAATTGTCCCCCATCCCTGCTCTGCGTTCATCCCAGAGGAGTGAAATGCTCACTAATATACAATGGTCCCCCTTCTTTGTCATCATCTTACCCAGAGTGAAGCACTCAAAGGTATGAAATGGCTTCCCCTCCCTATAGTACCCTCACTCAGTAATCAGTGAAGTACTCTCAGATAGTCAATGTCCCACCTACATACATTGCCTAGGTCCCACAGGTGCCAAGTGCTCCTTTGCAGCCAACTGCTCCTTCCCTGCATTGCATTAACCTTGAAGACTATAAAGCACTTCCAGGTATGCAGTGATCCCCCCACACTACCCCACTAACCTTAGCATGTCCTGGTGAGCACAACCTAGCATGTTATGGTCCACCAACTGTGCAGGGGGGATCTTGAAGGATTTATTTGAAAATGTGCTTTTTAGGGCTGCAGTGATTGGAGCCCTGCACACATACTGCGATCGAAACAGGGAGACTTTTCTGACCAGTGTGCAGTTGCCTCACAGACGCCCCTGCATCCATGATGCACTCTGCTCTCTCCATTAGCAGTCGCACTGCACTGTTTTTCTTTAGTCGGCAGTCACAGTGGACACGGCAAGAGTCCATCATGTACAAGATGACTGCCAAACTCTACTGTGCATGCACAAGTAGTCACACTTACGCAATACAGTTTGCACACGGTGGACTGTACAGTGTTCTGCCATGACCACTGTGGACAAGACTGTCTTGTTTTGTTTTTATTATATATATGTATTTTTCATCCCATCCACCCAATCCTCCTTCTTAGCACCCACCACCACCCCCCAGAAACATAATAGTGACACTGGGGGTGCTCAAATCTCCCAGTGTCATGATCAGGAACCCTTAGTCATTTTTTTGGGGGGGGAGGACCCATCCACTACCACGCATGCATGGTTATTTATTTACTTTTTTCTTCCCCCCAGCCAACCCTCCTTCTCAGCACCCCCCAGAAATGTAACAGTAACACTGGAGGTGACCAATCCCCCAGTATCACAATCATGATTCCTCCGCCATTTTTTTTTTTAACCCTGTGAAAATAAAACTGTCCATCAATGTTTTCTGCGCCATTACTGTCCCCCACCCAACCCTCCCACTCAGCACCAACCACCCTGCACCCCCAAGCCCTTACTTACCCATTGGGGGTCCACCATGGTAATCTTCTCTGGACCGCAGACATGTCTTCACTTTTCAAAGCCGGACCATGAACTGAAGAAACAGGTATGCGGTTAAATGCATTTCAATGGTGTTTTGAACTCAGTGGCATAACTTGGGCATTTTTGCCTATTTTTTACCCACATTTTCCACAAGCATTTTTTGTGACACCGCTTCTTGAACAATTGCACTGACAATAGGCAAATCTGTCCCAAAAGGTAATTTCATGGTCACTGCATGAAATCACCTTTTGGGCAGGAGTTGAACATTTTCTCTGCCCTTGTTCATGAGGCAGGGTCATAAGAAGACTATGTTGAAAATTCGGTGTAAAAATAATAAAAAACAACAAAGTTATGATCCTACATTCAGTTTTGTGAAAACAGGTTCATAACTTTGGTAATTTTGAATATTTTACCCCAAATTCACAACATAGCCATATCTTCACAACAGCTCATGAATGTGACAGCTGTCATTTTTCAAATCCTGTCCAAACCGCTCTTTTTTTTTATACCCCAAAAGGTGATTTTGCAGTCCCTGCACGAAATCATATTTCGGACAGGAATTGAAAATGTTCTCTGCCCTTGTTCATGAGGCAGAGTCATAAGAAGGCTATGTTACAAATGTGATGTAAAAACATAAAAAAAAGTTGTGAGTCTAGGTTGAATTCTGCAAATGCAGGCTCATAAGGTTGATAATATTCAATATTTTTTGCCCAAATTTTCAACATAACCATTTCTTTACAGCACTTCATGAATGTGACTGCTGTCATTTTTCAACTCCTGCCCAAAATGTGTTTTGGAGTCCCGAAACATGATTTTGCAGTCCCTGCGCAAACTCCCCTTTAGACCGGGAGATGAACATGTTTTCTGCCCTTCCTCATGAGGCAGGGTCAGAACAAGGCTATGTTGAAACTTTGGTGTAAGAATATAAAAAAGACACATTTATGAGCCTATGTTACATTTTGCAAATGCAGGCTCAAAACGTTGGTAATTTTCAATATTTTGCCCCAAAATTTCTCAGCTGCAGCCCTATCAGCTCTGGCCATAATTTGTTACCAACTGCTATTGGTGAAACAAGGCACAGAAATCTATCTTTTTGTGGTGCGTGTGTGTATGTCTGTCACTGAGTCTATGAGTGAAAATCAAAGTAGACTGCAATATGAGACACAAGGTCTCTCAGTTGGATTGGGTGTGGTCTGTCAGTGGATTGATGTAATCAGGTAGTGTCACTCTTCTTTGTAAACCATGAACTGTACTGCAGTGTGTCTTGTATGTGGGCTGGACATGCATATCATGTGAGCATCTAAGAACTGAATGTTGTGAGTCATCATTGCTTGCATCCTGTGGCAGCTGCATCTTGTAATCATGTGTTCTGTGTGGGGTTTGTTGTGTGCAGAAAAATTAAAGAGAAGAACAAGAGGAGAAAGGGATGTAGAGAGAGGAAAAAGCAGTTAAATGTTAAACAATGCCAGGTCCACCAAGTAGAATTTCTTCCAGTGGGGATAGTGACCTGGCCATAGCAGGACAGGGACTGGGATTCATGGCTGTGGGTCTGTGAGGACAAGAACTAGTTGCAGAAAAGTACAGACAAAGAAACCATGGTTCATTAGTCCCCAGAAATCCATCGATTCTACTCTCACAACAGTGCAAGCAGTCTTCCCTGCCAATTATCCAGGGCCAGTGTCACTGGAAGTCTAGGGAGACTTATCACCAAGATTTGTAGAAGTGGGAATAGTAGTAGATGTTAAACAGGGGAAATATGAAATGAATAGTTAAAACTGATCCACGGTATCTTTTTTTTTCAGAACTTTATTTATCTCTCTTACCTTCCTGAACTCTTTCAGGAGTGGTCGAATGGTGTCTGCCTTGATTCTGCCCACCTGAAGCTCCCTCTCGCTCCTCTGTGGCTGGTCTCACCATCCTCTCCCTATGGCCACCCAGCCCCCTGGCTCTGAGTCCCCAAGGTGGAACCACCAGATTACACCTCCTGGAGCTCTATCTAGAATCCAGTTGGATGGCCACGGGACAGAGGAGAGCAGAGGAAATGAGAGGAGGAGCACAACATTGAGCATGGAAGGATGACACCTCTGGACCATCCATCACCTATCAGGAGGCAGAGGGTTTTCTGGTAGTGGTTATGCCCTCAATCTCCCTCCCACCTTGAGAGCTGAGATATGCAATGGCATCAGGTCACCTGCTGCAGCTCTCGTCCCATTATGTGTTGCCCCCTAGCGTGCACATTACCTCTGGTCTACACCGGGGGCCACTACAGTGCTGGTCAAGCCTGAATCTCATCCCAGAGAGAGGAGAGCTGTCCTCTGGATGCTCAATTCTCTCTCTCCCCAGCAGCCCAGGCTCATTCCCGAACCTGGGTCGCCGGTGTGGCGTGAAGTGTGGCATCCAGTACCTCAATCCTCAGCACCTGATCATGGTATTTTGAATTTGAGGAAGGTTAAGAATCCAAGATTCTCAGGTTCTAGTCGTGACCAGTGTGGTTATTCAATATCCCAAGTTGCAGTTGTATTGTAGCATCATTCTGAAATTATCACTGTTGGAAGGAGTTAAAAGAAAACATCACAAAGCTGCTTCAGGCAGCTGAGGGCAAAAGGCCTGTTTGTCATGCCAGAATCTGATGGGATCACTATTTTTCTAGCCCATTGCCCTGCTAGATATCCCACATATTGCAATCTTGTAACAGATCCAGGTTTTCTGCCAAAATATCAGACTGGAACCAGCATTAACTATCTAAGAGATCCTAAATGTCTTTGGTCATCTCAGAATCATCTCTGTTCATGTCTTCTTCTATGTCACACTAACAGCTGGTACCATATGAAGCCCCCACAGGAAGAGGAAGAAGAGGAATACTACCAGTAGCACCATTTGGTATTATGTTCTTATACTTTGGCTTGGCCTTTGACCTGGTGCCACACACTAGAATAAGGACGAAGATGAAAGCACTAGGTCTACAGGAAGAAGTATGAAAGGACAAAGGAGTAATCAAGTGATAGAACACAAACAGTCTATTTAAATGTTTTCTATTTTGAGGAGTGTAGAGTGACTACTATTATGTCACAAGGATCAGTTCTTGGGCCACTGTATTTCCAACCATATATAACTGTATAAAATAAGTATAAATGAGGGTAAACAGTTGAATGGAAAAATAATAGGCAGATGACATGAAACTAGGGAACAAACAAATGATGAGTGTCAGGTCCAAATCCCATGGTAAGATTTGAACAATATCAATAGGTGGATTGAAAAATCAGGAATGAATATAAATAGATTAAAGTGTGCAGTAATGCCCCTAGAATCAAGAAATTTGAAGGCAACTAACTTTTAGAGATGCGTGATGTTGTTAAACGTTACTTCGCAACAACCGGACAGTCAGGATTTACTTCTAGGCTATAAAAGTAGCCAGGAGAAATCCAGTGCTTTGACTGGTTATCTGTAGTGCAATATGCAAGAACAATGCACTACAGATAAAAAGTACCAATTCAACAGTGTTATTTTTGAATGTTTATCTTCACAATGTATCACTTAGTCTAATCAAATGTTAGTGTTTTCAAGCAGTGCCATATTTTCCCCTCACGGCACTCAGCTATGCTAAACAATCATCGGTAGCAATGACAATTAATTGTGACCTATCGCAGACTCAAGAGGTTGAAAACTTCTTTCTTCAACAGCATGATGAACTCAATGAGCATGGTCAGCCTCAGACCACAACTGAAAATCCAAATGAAGAATCCAGAGCTAATCTCCAATCACTAGAGTCACAGGAACCTAGTACGAGCAGCGTGTTCAGAGTCACAGTGAGTAGGCATCTTTTGCTCACTGAACAGGAAGTGGCACGTATAGAGGAGGCGTGTCATGAAAGACACACTCTCAAAACTGTCTCCTAGGCTGTCAGTGTACTGACAGACTGGTGTACTACTAAAGGGCTACATCCCAACTTTGTCATAATGCCAGATGCTGACCTGTACACTTTACTAAGAGAGTCTTATACCCGCATCAGAAACAGCACCAGAGGGGAATACGCAGTGATCAGCATATGTAGGATATGTGAAGGGCTAATTTGTTACTTCTCAACATTCCATTAAACCGAAAAGTGACTATTATTGCAGACCCAACATACAAAAGCAGCAATAATGTCTTTGTATTAGTGCTAAAAAAATACAGAAAACAACAGAAAGACAAAGCTAAGCACTATCCCCCTCTCACTAAAGCAGATCTAATTAAAGATCTAATAAAGATGAGAAATTCCCCAGCACTGTCCCCTATCACAGCTCCAGGTCATTTTCAGTATGTGTGGACAGACATACAGCTCATGATGGCAAGATGTGGAAGAGAGGGACTGCATCAGTTAAAACCTTCCAGCTTTCAGCTCCAGCAGCATGAGTATGGAGTGGAGTTCATCTGCCTCACGTTCAATAAGCACACCAAAAACCACAGGGACCCCACAGAGCAGCAAAAAGTGAACTACTCTGGCTTCATATGGGCCCGACCTGGGGATCCACTATGACCTGTGACAAATTTAAAAAAACACATAAGCAAGCTCCATCCTGACTCACTGTCCCTTTACTGTATATGCACCCTAGATGCCTGCCGCAGCACTACCTGGATACTGTATCAATATGGTGCACAAGAGAACCAATAGGAATGAAATACCTGTCAATGATGATGGCAAGATGTAGCAAAGAGGCTGGACTCTTTCAGAACTACACCAGTCATTTGCTCAGGCCTACCACAATGCAGCTCCTCTCAGTTGTTGGGCTGGACATTTAACAGATTATGGCAGTGATGGGGCATCATAATGAAGCCAATGTGTGAAGCTATTAGTCAATAGAAGAAGAAGAAGAATCAGCATTTATATAGTGCTATTCATACACAGTATCCCATAGTGCTTTACAAGCAATGCTAGACTGGTAGTAAAGTGACTGAATGTGTGATGGCGGCCATATCGCACATCATCACCCACACACAGCCTGGATAATTGCATGAACTAGTTTATGGGAAGGGGAATGTTGGCCAGGACACCAGGAATGTTCCCTGTTCTTTGCAAAGAGTGCCCTGGGTTTCTTTTACTTCCACCTGGACACCCACCAGGACAACACCAGGATGGGCATAATGGACCTCGGCTTAACATCTCATCCAAAGGATGGCACACCCAAGCAGTACAGCACCCCTCAATACTGCACTCGAATACCAGTAATTTGTAGGTGTAAGTCCAATTCCGGTGTGGGACGAGAACCCACGACCTTCTGGTTCAGAGGCGGATGTGCTACCAACTGAGCCACGCTGACACCTGTATGTGCACCCTAGATGTATGGATCACCTGAAAAAAATGGAGTGACATCCTGTCCACTCAAGAGAAGTCAGTTCCCAGACAACATATGTAACCACTGAGGCACCAGAGAGATCCAAACACAGATTACAAGCAATACACAGTGCCAGTTCGGACCCTTCAGCCTCCCAAATTGTGTGTTTATTGTGCCTGTCAACTTCATAAACTACAATAAGTAACTTATTATTTTGGCCACTACAAAAGTGCAACATGAGGTCTATTTCTGATTTATTATTTTGCCTACCCTATCCACAAGTTGTGGGACTATTTTTCTTCCACACCTATTAAATTAATTAATTAAATAAACAATTTATTCACAATTTAAAATCTTCTGTTGTATTATTTCTTTACTTTGTTTTTTATCATATTTCTGTTTATTAAATATTTAATATATATCTTTTCGAAAACTGTGCCTTTGTTAATCACAGTACACAATATTTCATATTGTAAACTTTCAAAATAAGGAAAGAAAAGAAAATTAAACAAGTCCTGTTCATGATGGAAAGAGAAACAAAATGCTGCAAACATTACGAAATACTTTTTTTAAACTAAGACTATGCATGCCACAATTTAATTCATTCAGGTCATGTATTTACTTTAGCTAAATGTTTTTTCTTAACTCAGTCCCTCTCATAGTTATAACCCCCTATCATACAGGTAAAAACATTCTTATTTTATGCAGTTTTCAGTCAACTTAGAAGCCCTCTAACGCTTCCATTTCTGCAGCCATTTGGGACATTTCTTTATTAGTTGTGGATTACTCTTCTGAACTTGGTTCCTTGTATTGAGAGTGTGGAAAGGCAGAAATCTAATCGGGGTCAAAAAAAGATATATTGCTTATTTTTGTAAGTAATCCAAACTTTGGCTGGCCATAACAACTGAAATTTTGCATCAAGGTCCAAAATGTCTTGCCTAAATGCCAATAGCTTTCTCCTCCTCTGCTGTGTAGTAAATGCAAAGTCCAGATACATATGAAAATGGAACAATTTATAAATCAGTGCACCTTTAACTCTGGAGAGTCTGACTATCAAGTCTCTATCAGATTCAAATGCAAGTGACAGAAAAACTGATTTTTGCCTCAGGGTCAGTTACTGCATTTTTCCATCTTGTGCTCTATCTTTCCTCGGCACTCTAAAAGCCTTCATTAGGAAAGGAAGGCTGTCGGGGGGGTAAATCATAAACTCAAACAAAAAGGTCTTTGATCATCTCTCTGGTGCTTTCAAACTCGGTGTCCAATTTTAAAGGCAGATCAACAATCCTAAGATTTCTGTAACACACTTGATTCTCAAGCATTTCGATCTTCCTACCTGTATCATAATTCATTTTAACTAAACCTTGTGCTGTGACTTCTAGATCAGCAGTTTTCTGGTCAAGAGATTCTAATGTTTCCACATTTCTTTTTACCTGCTGCATGGTCTCTTTCAAGTCATCACAAATCACTTTTGTTTCTTTCTGAAGAAAGTCGATTTTGGAGCTCAAGGCCTCAAACCTACGGTTGACTCGTTGGATACACTCTAATATTTGATCAATGGACCTCCCAATGGTATGCAAGGAATACTCCATTCTCTCTGTCATCGTCTCAATCCATGTTGCCCCATTCACAGCCTTGTCTCCCAACAATGGGCCAGCCTGGAACTCTGCAGTGTCCTGCTCTGTTCTCGCTTGAAAGGCACTCTCCTGCTCCAATAAAGCATCGCAGACAGCATGTTAGTCCCCAAACTTTTCATTTTTAGCTTCCTGTTTTGTTAGTTGCAAGGGTCCTTGAGAGGTTACAGGAGCAGCATTCAGTGTTTGGGAGCCAGAAAGCACACCGGATGACCCCAAACCTCCGGTGTGGTTTCCTGATCAAAACTGTTTTTCAAGTGGACGAATTCTGGGGGAGCTATACTCCTCAGATGATGAACTCATATGCACCTTTCTTTTTTCATTCATCTCACAGGGTTTTACAAGCTTATACAAAGAAAATTAACAAAGCTCTCTTCCAGCATCATACAGCAAACAGACAGCAGCCGTCCTAGTCTGCCATATTGCCCCTCCTATTTCTTTTCTTTGGCTATTTTATAAGTGCAATATGACACTCCAGGGCTGTGCATTGCAGTGTAATAACCATAATCCTAGGGATGACCAGCCTTTGGCCTTTGGACTCATGCCTAATAATGCCCCTAGGAGTGTGGTTATCACACTGTAGTGCACACCCTGTCATGTCTTATTGCTTACATAGACATCACTCACTATTCATTCCCATTCCAAACACTGAATAGCAAAGATGCTCACTCAACGGGGGAGATGGTTTTCTTATTTACATGAATTTAACCTACAAAACTATAGATTGGGGCTCTGAGGAGAAGTAAGCGGATTTTTTGGTAAGAGGGTGGTTGAAGGAGTGGGTTCCAGTAATGAATTTTCAGAGGCAGGGAGTGGAGGGGGAACTTGATTTTGAACTAGAGAATAGACACATTCCATGACTGTCAGCAACACTACTTGTCAGTTTAAAGTTTAAGTTTACAAGGTACAGGGGAAGGAGGGAAGTGAAGCCTAGCAGCGGGTTGCAGGGACATTGTTTAAAACCATATGGTGTGGTAGGAGGGAGTGGCTGTCAATGACAAAGAAGGTGTGGGCAATTTTTAACAATTTAAAAAAGACAAGGTGGAAAAGTTTGTGAAAGGTAAGTGAACTTCCATCACTTCCCATCAACTTCATCAGCAGATTAATAATTCACAACTTCCCTATTTATTTTATAGATGATATCAGCCTAGAGGAAATGACATTATTTTTCTGAGAAAAAGTTGCTCAATTCTCAGACAGTGTTTGGTTTATTAAATGGACTTCCATAATATGTAGGTGTGTGTGAAACCACAACAAAAGCTTGAACCATATTCTTGATCACTTATTGCTATGTTGTGATTCTGAGTACTACTACCACTGAGAAGTAATGAGCAGTTAATGGGACCATTACCCATACACAAAATAAACAGCATTCACCAAGGCAAAATACTGCTGAAAATAATTGTAATTACTAAGCCATACACCAGCAGGAAGTCTCCCCGGTGCATTGAGGATGCACTGCCTCTTCATCAGGGGGTCAGTATAGGTGACTTCTGCTCTCCATACCCAGGAGGTTGTGTATGCTCGTTCTTGTTGGTTTCTTCAGTCTATCTTTTCTGCTCCACTGAAAGTTTATGTACAGTAACAGTTCCTGTCTGACATAGGCTGTATCCCAGGAAATGAATGCAGCTATATATCTGGAATCAAATGGTGCTGCCATGCTAAATTGCACATACCGTATAATGCCATCAGTCATCTTGCCTGCAAGTTGTAAAACATCATCTCTACCACTTCTTTAATGATTATTGAATCTTGCAATGTGATGACTCAGATGAACTAGTGGTGTAACCCCTCACTCCTTTCCTACAATCATCACCAGAAGTGCCAACATGGCTACCATCACCAACAGCCTTTCTTTGTTGAGAAGGTGTAGAAGACCATAAGTAGGTGGCATTCAGGTAGACTTATTGTGGGAATGGCTATGCTAAGGGTTACTGTTTAAATTCTAAAATTTTAAGTGGTCTGATAAATGGTCAACTGTCCCATGATAGTTACCCCCACAAGTCACTAAATTGAATTACATAGCTCGGAACACAGGTTTAAGCACCAAAACCCTTTCCACCATTTACAAGACAGCATTTGCCAGCCTGCCAGTTCAGGAGTTGCACTACTGCTTGCATCACCAGCTACCTAGGCTCAGAAGTGAAGTTAGGATGCTGGAGGGACAGATTGGGGAAGGAGGATTGAGCACCCATAGGACTGTGTTTCTGCATCTGGGGAGGGTGGGCAAGGCCCAGTGCTTACCTGGCCCCTAGTGGAAGCTGTGCATAAGGCAACCTGAGCCATCACATCAGTCAGGGGAGCATGCCAGATATTGACACTTGTCACGTGGGAACTCATGGAATACATCATTAAATTATTACATGCCATGCCTACCAGGGGCTAGTAAGGAAGATAAGTTGGTGGCAGGACGGCACCAAGCATCTGAAGGCCCAGCACTCAACCAGCTGGGCTCACTGTCTGGAACTGGATCTGGACCATGGCAGGGGTTGGGGAACCCCACCAAGACAGCTGGTGGTTTGTCCCAGTGGACATCCTGATAATAAGGCCGGGATGCTCGTCAGATTGGGGCTGACCAGAGGAGAATAAAAATAATAAGAAAAAAAAACAGCCACTCAGTCTTGTGAAAACATCTTTCATGAAGTAATATTATGGAACATTGTGCTTCTGCTGGTAATGGTGGAGAAGCTCAGCACATTTGGGTGTTCGATGGAAATATGCGCTGATTTACAGTACAGTGTAAAGTGTATCTTTCAACTGTGCATGTTTGTTAAGTACATTACTCATCACCAGATTTTGTGTGAGCAAACAATGGGTCATGGGCAAAATCACCATCATTGATCACAGTAGGCATGTTACTGACACTGTACATCAAGTAGCTTACCTACCACTGATCATGAGGGTATAGCCAAATGTCTAGTAGTTATTGGATGAATTGCTGAATGCCTTCCTCATTATGCTTCCCCCTCCATGTCTTTCACATAAAGTAAGGCCCTTCTTCTATTGGTTTTGGGTGTGCCTGTTGGGTGGCTGTATACATCAATATCAGTCTAGAAGGGGCTGGTGGTGGGAGAAGCAGGATGGGAATTTTGGTGGAGATTCATTTGAACACGACCCAATGGTCACTGATAATGAGACTTAGAAAACTTTGATTTGCAGTACTGATACAGATATCATTTAGAAAACTTTGATTTGCAGTACTGATGCAGATATCACTAGGGAAATGCCCGTTGCACCTCCATCAGAGGTTTCACCGTCTGCATACATAATGCAAAATACATACTGGAGTGAACATGCTTTAGAAATGTGAAGCATGACAGAATGTTGTATTTAGGCTTTACTTCAAGAAACAGTCTACAAAGGTCAGTGTCTTCTACAAATGGAGAATGGCTGAAAATTAAGGAACATCATCTCCCCAAAGAAGTGTATATTTTGAACAGAAGCTGGGTGAGTAGGTGAGTGTTTAGTGCAGGCATGTGATGATTTAGCATTGTTTGTTTGTTCTTTGGTAATCTGGTAAAGCCCACTAGACACAAGTGCCTGCTTTCAGGGGCAACCAGGAACACTGGGGTACTTAAGTGACTTACTCAAAGCCACATAGCATGCAAATGAATGTTGTGAGATTTAAACACACATCTGCTGCATGCATGAAGCTAATTCACAGCTTTTTACCCTATACTCTAGGATATACTGCCAGCCCATTGTAGTTTTTTTTTTTGTTGTTGCAGCAAATTCTGGAGAAGAGCTGGCAGGGCATACATGGGATGGGGCTTGTCTCTGGTTAGTCATTATTAGAGTCATGCTCTTGAAGCAGCACTAGTACCTGTGGATGCATCAGTTAGCTTCTCTGATGGCTGTGGAACTATATTACATGAACAAATTGCCTAATCCCACCACTTTCCATGCCTGGCTGTCACTTCTGCACTGATCTGTCTGACCAGAGGAATGAGAATGGATTTGGCTGCCAGGAAGATGCCATGTTCACATTTTAAATGATCAACCTAAATACTAATTCCCTATGTTTGAGTAGACTAACCCCTACTGATCATTCTACCACATTAAATGCAAAATTTTTCTGTGGATTTGAGGTATCATCTGTGAAATACTCTCACACAGCAAAAGATGTACAGTATTTGGGTTTTTGCTAAAGAAGTAGACTGCTGGGGGTGGAGCTTCATGTGGAATTATGTAGTGACTACAAGGTTGTTTATTTTTCCCTTACTTCTGTACTGACTGGCATACATGTGATGTCTCCTGTTTTGGCGGGGAGAGTCCCATTTCTTTTTTTAACTAAACTCCCACCCACCCACATGGGAAAGCAAATCTCCCAATTTAGACAGTCAGTCAGTCACAAAAAAAAAATCTGCATTTGCGGTCCATTAAGTTAATGATGTGCCAGCAGCCACTGTGCTTCTACCGCTGTATGCAACTGATCACGTCCCTGACTGTGGCAATTATCACCTCTGGAGCAACTTGTTGTGCTCTGAATAGCTTGACCAGCTTTGAGGAGCAGTAAGAGGTTTTATGATTGTATTCTGCAGTGCAGAGAAGTCGGTGTTGCAAAGGAGAGAACGTAACCTTGGGAGAGGGAATGCTTTGTTCCGTGAGAAATAGGTTGTGCTTCAGTCACTAGAAAATGCAGCACAGCATAAGAAAAACACATTACAGCTTTAAATTTAACCAGAGGGGTTGCTTCAACTATTTAAGGGCCAACTCGGTGTGTTTAAACTTTCTTCCTCCTAAAAAGCCAATTTCCTGACTAACTTCACAAAAACTCCCTCCTGCACAAATTGATATCATCACATGTGTCGACGGGATGACCTGGAAGGGCAGCAGGTAGTACACTACTATGGGACTGATTATGCTTGGGGGAGGGCGGCTGCTGCTTGGGATAGTGCTGTTCTTTCAACTTCCCAGTCCAAAAAAAGTTGCTTTTAAGATCTTCTTTTTTTCACTTTTTTTTTTTTATTTTGCCATCTCTTTGCTTGATGGTCCCCACTCATCATTATCACATTCGTCGTCACAATTAATGGGTGCAGAATCTGATAGACATTCACAACCTTCTTGTTCTTCATTATCCTCTCCTTTTTTTTCACACTCTCCCTCTTCTTCCACATCTTCATCTGCTCCTCTCCTTCCTTATCCATCTTTCCCCCAATCCTCCTTCTACTTGCAGGAATCATGTGCTTCTCCTGTCCTTTCTACTCCTCCTCTTCCTCATGATCTTCCCCTCCTCCATATCTATTTTCTCATGCCCCTGCTCTTAACAGCTCCAATTCCATACCCTGCTCAACAGCACTATCTATAAGCTGCTTTGGTAGAGATGTAACTGGCTTGCTTCTGTAGAACTGAAGGAATGGTAAGATTACACTGCCCTGCTCCATACTCCCATGAACTACTGCACAGAACATTTTCCTCTAGTGACATGATAACAATATGGTCTACCAGACCCAGATTCACTGTCACCTTCCTTATGCAGTAAGTAAGTAAGAAGCAGCACTAGGTTGGGTGGTAGTGCTATTGACACACGATTTGGGGCAGTGGGAAATCATATAGGGCTTTTAGGTAGACCGGAAACTTTCCAAACCCACACACATGCAAGGTTCGGTGCTGGAGGTGGTTGTGTTGTTACTATATGACAGTGGGCTTGCCTTTACAAATCTAGATGGCTCTATTCTTCCCAGGTAAGGGAAACTGAAGCACTAAAATGAGGACAGGGGAGTCCTCTGTGCATATGGATTTCTCAATGTGATTTCATCAATATACTAAACAATCATCTGGTAAAGCTGATGCAGAGTGAGTGAAACCAGTGGACTTTTGGGAACTAACGATAATAAACCATAGTTTCTTTGGCCGTACTATCACATGCCCAGCCTTAGAAACATAGAAACACAGAAACATTGACAGCAGATAAGGACCGCTTGGCCCACCTAGTCTGCCCATTTCCCTACCTAGAGGATAAGATGCAGATCCTATTTAACCAACAGCCTATTTCTTCCTACCCCACACAAAAATTGCTTTATGTCTGTCCCATGCATTCTTGAATTCTCCCACAGTTTTAGACTCGACAACCTCCTCAGAAAGGCTGTTCCTTGTATCCACCACCCTCTCTGTGAAAAAATACTTCCTCACATTGCCCATGAGCCGTCCCCCTCTATCTTCAAATTGAGTTCCCTTGTTCTTGCACATCTCTTTTTCTGAAAGATGCTATCCTCATTGACTATGTTGATTCCACTGAGGTACTTAAATGTTTCTATCATGTCCCCCATCTCCCTCCTTTCCTCAATGGTATACATATTAAACTCCTTTAACCTCTCCTCGTGTGGCTTCTCTTGCAGACCCTGCACCATTTTAGTTTCCCTTCTCTGAACTGCCTCCATCCTGTCTATATCCTTGTAGAGATGGGGTCTCCAGAACTGGAAGCAGTACTCCAGATGGGGTCTCAACAACTGTCTGTACAGGGGGATAACAACTCCCTGTTTTCTGCTGGTGATGGCTTTCCTTGTACATCCCAGTATCCCCCAGCCCTCCCTACCGCCTTCTCACATTGCTTACCAACCATAAGGTCATCTGATGTGATTACCCCCAGGTCTCTTTCCATTTTTGTTGTTGTGACTACCCCTCCCCCATTGTGTAATCTTCCCTGGGTTTTTGTTTCCCAGGTGCATTACTTTGCACTTCTTTGCATTGAATCCAAGCTGCCATACTTCTGACCATTCCTCCAACTTTGCCAAGTCCTTTCTTATCCTTTCCACGCCTCCTTGTGTATCAACCCTGTTGCAGATCTTTGTGTCATCTGTAAAGAGGCATACTTTTCCTTCCAGTCCCTCTGCAATGTCACTTATAAAGACATTAAAAAGGATTGGACCCAGTACTAAACCCTGCAGTACCCCAATAGTAACCCCTCTTCTTCAGAGTGGACTCCATTTACAATTACCTTCTGTGTCCTGTTGTTCAACCAATGTTTTACCCAGGCTACCACTCTGGGACCCACTCCAAGGCTGGTTAATTTGACTACTAATCTTTTGTGTGAGACTGTGTCAAATGCCTTGCTAAAGTCTAGGTAGACCATGTCCACAGCCCCTCCCTGGTCTACTACTTTGGTCACCCAGTCAAAGAAATCAATTAGATTCATCTGATATGACCTTCCCACTATGAACCCATGCTGCCTTAGGTCCTGTGCCTCACTGGCCTCTAGGTACTCAACAATTCTTTCCTTCAGAAGTGATTCCATCACTTTCCCTACCACAGAGGTCAAACTGACAGGTCTGTAGTTTCCTGCCTCTGTCTTGCTCCCACTTTTGTGAAGGGGAATCACATCAGCCTTCTTCCAGTCCTCAGGTGCCACACCATCCTCCCATGATTTGTTATTAAGGGTAGCCAGTGGTGTCACTAGTTTTCTGCTTAATTCTTTTAAAATTCTGGGGTGAAATCCATCTGGCCCCATTGCTTTGTCCACCTTCAGTTTTAGGAGTTCTTTCAGAACCCTTTCTTCTGTGAAAGGACTGGAATCGACCCCCCTCTCCAGAGTGCTTCTGTTAATTGGATTAGGCACCTCCCCCACTTCCACTTTTGTGAATACTGAACAGAAGTATTCATTCAGTATCCCTGCTTTTTCACTGTCACTCTCTGCCCACCCACCATCCATTCTATTCAGCCTCACTATCCCTCTGTTTGCCTTTCTACGCTCCCTGATATACCTATAAAAGGTTTTATCCCCCTTATTAACCGAGTTGGCAATCTTTTCCTCAGTTTGTGACTTTGCTATTCTGACTACCCTCCCTGCTTCCATCTGCCTTAACTGGTACAGTTTTCTGTCCTGCTACTTCTGTGTTTCCTTATACTTCCTAAATGCTATCTTTTTCTCCCTAACCTTCACCACCACTTCTTTTGAGAACCATAGTGGCTTTTTCTTTCATTTTGATTTGTTTATTTGCTTCACACAAAGGCTTGTTGCCTCTGTGATGGCAGTTTTGATATTTCCCCATTGTTGCTCCACCCCTCCTTCTTGCCTGTTTGCTAGTGCTTTTCTAAAACACTCTCCCATCTTGCCAAAGTCAGCTGTCCTGAAGTCCAGAACCCTCACTTTTGTATGGCTTGACTCTGTAGCTGAGTCTATCGTGAACCCACACAGTTTGGTGGTCACTTGTTCCCAAATGGCTACCCACTTCTAGATCTGAGGATCCTCTCACTGTCCCCATCTGAGAGTACAAGGTCTAAGATTGCTCCCTCATGAGTAGGTTCCAAAACTGGCTGTCTGAGGCATGCCACCTGAAGGGCATCAAGAATGGCCATGCTTTTTGATGTGGCTGCAGCAAAGGTGCTCCAGTTAACATCTGGCATATTAAGGTCCCCCATCAACAGTATCTCCCCTTTCTCTGCCATCCTAAGTATGCCTTCTATCATATCCTTGTCCATTCCATCCCCCTGACATGAGGGTCTGTATACAACCCCTGTGCGGATTGTGGTGCCATTTCCAGTCTCTAAGGTAACCCACAGTGCTTCCTCTCCTTCCTGTTTACTCTTTTGTTCAGTTGCTTTTATCCCTTCCCCTTATGTAAAGAGCTACTCCCCCCCTTCTGCCCTCCCTGTCTCTCATGTAGGTTGTGTACCCTGGTATGTTAACATCCCAGTCATGGTTCTTTGTGTACCATGTCTCAGTGACTGCTACGATATCCAGGCATCCCTCTTCCATCAAGGTCACCAGTTCAGGGAGTTGTTGCCCAGACTATGGGTGTTGGTACTCATTACCCTCCATTTCTTGATGGCCTTACCCCTTTTTGCCCCATACCTGTCCTTATTGCATTTTTCACTTTCTCCATTTACCCCTTTGCTTCTCCCTATTGACATCTCTATGTTGTTGTCTACCTCACTTACTACCCTGATTTTTTTGGGGAGGCTAGGATTTCCCTGCTCCTTTCCAGTGCCTCCCCCCTTGGCTAGTTTAAATGCTTGCCAATGAAGTATTTAAACCTATCACATAGGATCCTGGTTCCTCTCCTGGACAGATGCAGACCATCACACCAGTATAGGCCTGCATCTGTCCAGGTGGACCCCAGTCCCCGATGAAGCCAAATCGCTGAGCTCTGAACCAGTTTTTCAACCACTGATTGAATCCCATGGTGTGGAGTACCCTAGCCTCATCCATGCCATAGACAGGCAGCACCTCTGAGAAGGTTACCGTGTGTGCTATTTGTCTAAGGCCCCTCCCCATCTCCACAAATGCTTCTTGCACTGCTCTGATCCCTTTCTTAGCCAGGTCATTTGTCCCTAGGTGAACAATGACATCCACCTCCCTCCCCTGTGCAGCTGCTCCTGTGATCCTGAGGATTTGCTCCCTGTCCCTCCAAGCCATGGCACCAGGCAGGCACCTTACCTCCCTCTCCCCTTCCTCTCCCAGTTCTACCTTCCTAACAATGGAGACCCCCACCAGGAGTTGTTTCCTTCCCCTGAGGGGCCCCAAACCTCTCTCCTGTGGGTCTCCTTTGTGGAGGTTCCCAGCATCCTCCTTGGAGTCCACTGTCAGTGCCGCCATAGAGGAACCACACTTTTCCAGAATGGCATAGAAATTGTGGAGAGGTACAGCTGGAGGGATGTGCCTCTGTTCCACACTGACCCTCCCTGAGCCCACTGTGGTCCAGCCGCTCCTCTTTCTTAGCAACCTCTGAGGCAACGGCAGTGCCTTAGTCCTCATCTTAGACATAGCTCCACCACTGTGACTCTCAGTCTAATTCTTGACTTATTTTCCTCCATCCCCAGCTTGCAGAACTGTTACCTAGTAGAACTAGCATGATGTAGCCTTTCACTACCCCTTTCCTCCTGCGGCATCCCTTTCTCCTCCAGTTCTTTCCTTGTGGATTCTACATAATACAATATCAGATACCCACACATGCCCATCATCTACTAAGACACTCCTCTGTGTCTCACTGCAGCTGCCAATTTCACTTGGTTTTTGCTTACAGGCAAAAATAATTAAACACCTGATGGATTCATGTGCTCTACTCCATCATCAGTCAGTAAAAAAATTGCTTATACTTTTTCCTCTGATAACAAGCTAACCTTAGTGTCTGTGCCAGACTGAGACTCATTGGTACCTTCCTTATGTGATGACTGAGTAGCAGCACTGTGTCCGTGGGGCTGCTGCTAATGCATGATTTGGGGACAAGGGGCATCATATAGTGCTTTAAGGAGGACTGGCAGTTGTCCACACTTACGAAGAGCTGACTGTGGTGGCAGATGTTTTCCTGTTGTTCTTTCATGACAGACAGATTGCTTCTATTTAATCTGGATAGATTTGTTCTGTTCCAGGTGGGGGTACTGGTAGCACTGGAAAGAGAGGGACGGGGAGACAGCTGTGATTCTGGATTGCTCACTGTGGTTTTATCTCCAGATCCACTTGACAACTGACTGGAAAAGCTGTTTGAAGTTGGAGTGGAACCAGTTGACATCTGTAGACTAATGAACCATTGTTTCTTTGGCCATGCTGTACTATGACATGTCAGCCCTTTTCCTCCTCTCAGGCAGAGCTCCACTATAACAACTCCTAGTCCCTAGCCCAACTCCTCTACACCACTGCTTACAGAACTGGTGTATGGTGAAACATTTATCTGCTCCTTTTCACCCTCCACATCACTTACTCCTCTACACATTTCCTTACTGTTATTGTTTGACATGATTAAAGATGCCCACACACCCATCATCCACTAACACACCATCCTCCTCAACCTCACTGAGAGATCTAGTGCCTTACTGTAGCAGCCTGCTTCACATAGTTTTCACTCTTAGACAAAAGCAAAATAAACTATAAAGATGGAGTTCATGCCCTGCACCCCTTGAGGTCAGTAAAAAAATTGTTCATGAAATTCTTGAAAACTCTCCCTGTACACCATTCCCAGCTTTCAATTCACTTGGCCCTGCTCTACTGCAAGGCCTACAGCTGCCAGTGCATATCACAATGTGCACTTTCCCCCTCAGCTCTGCATCACAACTTCCCTAGCTGTCTGCCTGAAACTGGAGTTAAATGTAGTGAATTAGCTGACTTTAATGATAATGCATGATTCTCTGAACATTTCTATTTTTCTGAGCAAGAGTTACTTTATTTGACAAATATGAAGCTCCTTTTCAAAAATACATCCTTTCCCTGTATTGGAAATGGAAAAGGCAATGAGATGTGCACAAAGCTTAGTCTCAATCTATAGTATAGGGGTGTTGCAAAATTAAACTTTGCTGGCCAGTTTGATACGATGTCTAGAACTATTCAGTTTACTTAGTAAGTGAAGTTCTTGACTTTCCACCAACTTTGCATTGCACATTTATTTTTTCTTTAAAAATATCATTAAAAAAAACTCACTCCTAGCCATGTAGGCCATTTTGCACATTCCCCTCCCACCACGCCAGAGGATTAAATAGGTACCCCCCACCATCATCAGTAGCACCTATCTATATCTTTCTTCATTACCCACTGTCTCAGAAAAGTTCTTTAAAATCTGCCAGACACATCCTTCAGTAAAATGAACCCCCTACCCCCTTTATCTGTCAGCCTCATCCCTTAGTAAAATAAATCCCCCTACCCCCAGTTATATTACCTATAGTACCCCACTCAGCTGAAGAGTAAAACATATGAATAGTTCTTACCACCACCCTCTGGCACCCACCACCCTCCTCCCACTCACCCAAGGAAAAGCACTGTTGTGAATCTGGATATGTAAAAGAAAAACAGTCCCTCATCATGTATTTATTTATTTTATTTATTTATTTAGCATTTGTTTACCAGGTAAGCACACTAGACAGTCATGTGCCTATTTTCAGGTGCGACCCGGGAGAGTTACAGAGATACAAGCAATAACAGTAAAGATGCTAGCATCAAGTTACACAAAGGTACAGTCAGAATACAAGCAAGAAGGACCAGCTGAAACAAAGTACAAAGGCTTGGGTCCAACTGTCAGGCAAGGTACAGACAGGTATAAGCAATCATCTACAGTCAGGTAACAGGCAGAGAACAATTTTAGTGCAGTTCAGTATGAGGCAGAACAACCCAGGGAGGGAAGCCAAGAAAAATTAGAGCCAGTGTCAGCAGCAACAATATTTGTGAATATTTCTTATTTGTTATTTATGTAGAACAGCTAAGGCTTCCAGTTTACTGACTCACTCATCAATAAATAAATTTGTGAAGACATGCAGTTGTAGTAACAATTGATTGGTCACTGTGATCAGTCAATCCAATGTTACTATTAGGGTATATTATCACTGATTCTTTCACTGATGAGTGAGCCATTTAACAGGGCGACTCAGCTGTTCATGTCAGCAAGGGACACTTTTGTCTTTTACTGGTCCTGATTAACAACAGCCTATCTCCTTTAAGTGATGGGGAGGAGAGAGAGATGGATGACAGAGGGAGGTGAGATGCTCATATTCATGCATTTCACTGTGTCAGGTGGGGGATGGGGTTAGTATTAGGAATTCAACTGGGTTGGAGGAAGGATGATTTATTTTACTGATGGATGTGAATGGCTGATTTTAAAGACAACATTTGCGGGTACATACAGTACGCAGTCACATTTTCCCAACATTTGCCCAGTTCTTGTCTGTGAAAAACATAGGTAATCAGACAGATGTCAGCATACATATGTTTTTTTGGAAATCCATGTCTGCAAGACAAAAGCCACGTCCAGCCTGTGTTACAAAGAAATATACAGTTTGTCTGTAGATAAGAACTGCTTGGCCCAGCTAGTCTGCCCAGATTGTCCCTGCTTATACTGTCAAAGTAGAACCTACCTGATCTCCAGCTACAGTACTTCCTTCCACCCTGCTTTTCTACTAAGATGCCTTTGTAGCAGACAAAAAAATCAGGCACCAGACTACAGCAAAGGAAATTTATTCACTAGTGCAAAAAAGCATTAAAACAGCATATACACACTGCCATGCAAAAATAGGCAGACAGAACTCCAGACCAGGTTTCGCCATTAGGCTTTCTCCCTTGAGCCTTGAAGCCTGCAACACCTTTTCAACAACAGATATAACCTCCCCAGGACCAGAACATACCCTCTGGTCACCACAATGGCCAGTCATAATCTATAGACATAGTAGATGGAAGTATATGCTATCTGATTGATATTTATTAAGATATTCATATTGTGTTTTATTTCCTAATGTGCGTATTAATTTTAACTTGTTAGGATGTAAAGTGCTTTGGTCTGTTGGACAGACAAATACAATTTTGATTGATTGATTGATTGATTGGTTGACTGATAATTTATTGATACCAGCCTTGCTGGATGATCCTTGGAACTCATTTCTATTCAAAAAGGCATGAAGGGAGTTTCAAAGGAATTATAGTTTGAGTAGTCTAAACTGATTGCTTGTAAATCCATGAAAGGAATAATAAGTTAAATAGTTGATCCAGTCTCTGAGGCAGAGGAGTTGCTGGATGATAGCCAGCATTGGTTCAGGAAGGGGTGATCATATTGAATGATTCTCTTGAATGTTTTTCTATGTAGCTGTTTCACTGTACTGCCTGAACACGAAAGCCCCTTGTCTGGCTACTACCAGGCAACCACCCAGCCATATCAGCCACTAACCACCAACCTCCTTCACTACCAAGTACTCTGCAGTTTTCCTCCTGTCACAAGGTCCTGGAGGGAGGGCCATTCTCCCATGAGTATAAATAATTTTTGAGCAAAGGCCTTCATTGTGTGAGACCCAAGTGTGTAGGCAGCCATCATACAGATGGCAGGTAGACTTATACCCCCAGGTTTTCTTCCTGGAGCCACACTCCCCATAAACTCTGCAGTAATCTCAATTAATCAAGCATGCCACAGCACAACATGCACCACTGTTTCTAAATCCTTGCATGAGAGCAGGCTCCTTGGCAAACTGTGCAGAGCAGCTGCATCAGCAGTTTCTGGCATCCCCTTTTCTGGGCACGTTTGTTCTGAAGGCAGCAACATTCCTCAGCTCAGGCTACATCCACTCTTTGTTTCTGAGTCTGCTCCCAAGCCTAGGTCAGTTGCAAAGAAGTATAATGCACTTCTGTTGAACCATGGCAGCCAACCTCTTGGCATTCTTTAAGAAGAGATGTCAAGAGGTGGGGTCTAGGGAAATTATGTTAATTTGGTGCATGTGGACATCAGCAGAGCATTTGACTGTGTCCAACATGGAAATTGCCCAGACTATGTAATTGATAAAGGATTCATATAAAAATTGCTCTCTGAGTGTCACAATGTAGTGAAAGTTGAATGCAATAGGTAAATAATAATCACAGTAGAAAAGTGTTCCACAGGTCCCAGTGCTCAGGCCAATATTTGTTGGTCCATACATACTATAAAAGATCTGAATCAGGTAATTAAGAGTTGGGTGTTCAACACTGCAGCATATACTAAAGCTGGCAGACATTGGCAGGAAAATGTGAGATCTAAGAATGTTTGCAGCAGGGAGTATTGGGTAAGCTGTACGACTAGGCAGATGTTGAGAGGATGATATTATTCATGAAACATGTGCATGGCAAAACAATAACCAGAGGAATCAGCATCCAATGGGGAAGAAACAACTGAAAGAGAAAGGGAACCAGGAGTGATATTGATGCACAACATAAGCGGAGCAGGCAAAGTGGACAAATATCAAAACAAGCTAACATGTTTCTAGGAAATATTATAGGTTATAAGAAATACTTTTTTAAATCTCTATTTGTTTTCCTGCTGTCCTCTTAGTGTCTTTCCACTATTCTGATGTGTTTTTGTCTTTTTTGTTAAATTAATAACATACGGTGCTCCCTCTTTTATCCTCTAATCTCTGTACATCCTAAATTGTGGCAGAAAAAAGAAGTTGGTGGATCATAGAGGGTGGCAGTTAAAGGAGGACACAGCATTTCTGGAAAACAGGACAGGAGTTCACATTGACATTAAGTGGGGCTGGAGGATACACGTCATGCAATGCCTTAGAAATATGAAAGCAGCTGATGAAGAGAGTGGAACTCTGTAGATTTGATGGCTCCCCAAAGCTAGACTACCTACAGTATTTATCAAAAATCAGTCACAGCATATCAGAATGCATATGTGGAATGGAAAGGAAGAAGGGATGGCAATTAACTATGTAGAAATAATTTCCTATCTCCTTTAAGAGAAACATTCTGAGCTGCTCAAGGGAAGTTATACTATCATTATACTAAACACAGGTAAAACAAACATTGAGTAGTATGTTCAGTTCTAGTTTCTGTATCTGAGGAGGGCCATGGTGGAAACAGTGAAGAGACAAGGAACAAAGATGGCTGTGGGACTATCAAGATAAGTTGGAGTGGGTCTGAACAGCAAGTAGGTCTCTTACATTCCACTTTAGAAAGATAGGACCGGGCAGGCATGATGGGCACAGTAGGTATTTCTGCCTTCAAATTCTATGTTCTATATTTCCTTCAGCTAAATTTGTGTGCCCAGGAATTATGACGACTGAGAGGGGATTTAATAACAGTATTTAAAATATTAAAGGGAATTACATATGTAAAGGGAATTAAACTTTAGGAACTAGCAGAGCATGGCTGGTCATGGGGCACTGAAGTAAATTGGGATGGATATTCAGTTAGTCAACTTAAAGACATTACTCCTTAACCAAAAGGCTGGTGAAATTCATATCCTTAGAAAGCTGTGGATTCTGGGAACAAGAGTGAATTTCAAAGTAGGCTGGATTGATACTAACTGGAAAAGATAATTAGTGGTTGTAACTGTTGAGAAATGTGTAGAAAAACCCTTGTCTTCATTTGTCCAAATGAAATTTTGTTATTAAATATAATCCAGTACACCAATTTTCTAAACATACAGCCTAAGGGAACAAAGAAAATCCTAAATATATCAAGTTCCTCCCTCCCAGAAGCTTGTACGGATACCTAGTCACCTCTTTTTTTTTTCAAAGTGATTTCTGTGCCTAGGCTTGAAGGTTATTAACTCATTACCTTCTTGGCACCATTTTGTGACAGGTTAACAATGGATAGTTTACACTTCATATGGAGCTGTTGGAGGTAATGAGATAAGGTATCTCATTGGAGGTCATCAGGGTTGTCTCCAAGTTAAAGCACACATGCTGTGAACTGGACCTGGTGCCGACTCATTTCTTGATGAGATGTGTCGACTATGTTGGCCTGGTGTTCACCTTGATTGTTCGGTGATCCGTGTCAGAGGGGACTGTTCCCAATGCCTTGAAGGAGGCACTGGTTCATCCCCTCTTGATGAAGTCTTCTTTGGACCCTGACGGCAAGGCTAATTACCATCCCATCTCCAACCTCCCATTTTTAGGGAAAGTTGTTGAGAAGGTTGTGGCACAGCAACTTGAGGAACATCTTGTGGTTTTCAATCTCTATGAGCCTTTCCAGTCTGATTTTCGCATGAGGCATAGTATGGAAACTACACTAGTTTGGGTGCAAAATGACCTCCTCTGGGCCAGAGATCTGGGGAAGGGGACAATTCTTGTCCTCCTAAATCTCTTTTCAGCCTTTGACGTGGTAGACCATTGTATGTTACTCGACTGGATGAGGGAATTTTGTTGGATCAAGGGCTCTGTCTTCTCCTGGTTTGAGTCCTACCTCATGAATAGGAGGCAATGGGTAGTGATGGGGAATTTCTCCTCCTCCACTAGCCTACTTTTGTGTGGAGTACCTCAGGGTTTGGTCTTGTCACCAATGCTGCTTGCCGTGTATATGCTGCCCCTGGGTGAGCTCATTAGTAAATATGGCTTGGGTTTTCATTGCTATGCTGATGATACCCAGCTGTATTTTTCTTCACCCCTGGAACATCCAGTGTGGTTGAAGTATTAAACAACTGCCTCATGGAGATCAACGATTGAATGGCCTCCAGCTGGTTGTGACTAAGCCCCAAAAGGATGGAGGTACTGGTGGAAAAGTTGAACAGAGGATGGAACAAGGTGGCCTCTGGTGCCTAAACTGGTTTATTCCTGGGATCTGTACCATTGAAGGCCTCCTCTAGGGTGCAAAACCTTGGTGTGACCTTTGACAGTAGTGTGATGCTTGAATCTCAGGTGTCATCCATTGTCCAAACCAGCTTTTACCATCTCAGGAATATCACCAGGGTCAAGCCCCTAGTTCTGTCTATGGACCATCCCACCTTAGTACATGCCTTTGTGATGTTTAGACTTGATTACTGTAATGTGCTCCTCCTCAGGGTCTTGGGGGTAACCTCCTCTGGCTGCAGCTGGTGCAGAACAGAGCTGCCAGGCTGTTGACGGGGCAGTCAAAATTCTGCCACATAACCCCGGTGCTGTGTGCACTGTACTGGCTGCCAGTGTGGTGGAGGATACTCTTCAAGGTGGGCTTGCTAACCTATAAGGCCCTAAATGAGTTGGGCCCTGACTGTCTGTCAGATCTCCTTACACCTGTTGTCTTGGTCCTCTCCCTCTGGTCCTCCTATAGGAGCCTCCTGGTGATTCCCAGGATGAGGCTGAAAACCGCAGGTGACAGGACATTTAGTGTCGATGACCCCGTCCCGTGAAATTCGCTCCCTCCATCAGTTCGGGAGGCTCCTTCAGTAGAGGACCTTTTGTTTAATCAAGGCTTCTTGGACCAGACATACTAGTTATTTTGGGAGTCCCGCCTTTTGTTCTTATAGCCGACTATTTATTTTAAAAAGCTTTGTATCCCAAATAATATATTTATTGTATGCTGCTTTAAATGTTTTTCTTTTCTATTATTATTTTTATAATTTTATTTGATACTGCATTTTATTGATAGAGTGTTTTACTGTATGGAGCCCAGAGCCTCCAGGATTGGGAGCCTGGAAAAATAAAATGTGCATTGCCTTGTCATCAACTGATACTACACAGTACCTGTGCTTGTTCTACACTTGTTTTGTACATGACTGATTCATAACATTTTTCATGACTCTTTCTCCTTTCTGTGCCATTTTATGCCCCCTTGTCAATTCATCCTTATGCATTTTCAAGTCAAGAGCAACATATCATCAAAAAAGTGTTAGAATCTCTAGATATTTGAAAACAGAGATCATGTCTTCTCTGATGCTTCTTTTTCTATGGAAAACAAGACAAGTTCTGTCAGCTTGATCTCACAATCCATGTTTTCTAAAATTCCAATCACTTTGATTGTTCTCTTCTGAGGTTTCTCAATCCAGAGACTATTGTTCCTCATACTGTATGAGGACAAGACCTGCATACAGTAGTTGAGGTGGTGTCTAGCCAAATATCTGTATACCATAAATGAAGGAATAATATTATGCCTTGATTTCCATACAAAGTTGTGCTTTATGCATGCCATGATTGTGTTTGCATTGCAAGCTGCTGTGCCATCCTATATTCACATTTAAAGTTACTTCTGACCAACACTCCCAGGACATTCCTTGCTTGGTTTCAGCCATCTCTGTGCCTCTAAGTTGCATTCAAGTTATTCTTTCCAAGATTTGTAACTTTGCATTTCTTAATGTTGAAGTTCATGTTCTGTTTCTCAGCCCAAGTTCAGAGTCTGTCCAAATCCTTCTGCATTTCCTTTTCCCCCATTATGAATTAACTAATCTGCCCCAATTGGTGTCATAGGCATACAGTACATGGCAACCCAGCAGCTATCCACCTCTAAATAATTTTTAACACACTTTACAGTGTACTTCTTTCCATATTGATAGGCTAGTGTTTCTTAATATTTTTTTTTCCTATCTTATATCCAGTGTTGAACTCATTTAATCACACCTCTAGTAACACCACGGGTTTGTTTTTTAAAGAACCCTTAGAAATTTGTGGTGATCTATGGCTGCAGTGAACTCTTGATATGTCAGGGATCCTGTACCCAATTTTATAAAATCAGGGGTCCCTGCACTGAAGACCCAGGATCTGCTGCAGCCGCAGGGCTGCACTAAATATTGGGTGCACCTGTGGAGTTTGATCGAGGGATCCATCCACCTCTCCCACCATTGCAAGCCTGCATGATCCACAGAGATTGAGGTGGAGAACCATGGATAGAAGGTGGGGTACTGGGGCTGCAGGGACAATGAGGATTCCATAGAGCATGAGGGGGCAGAGCGACAAGCATATGGAGTGGAGGGGGCCCCTGGCAGAGGTGCCATAGGGAGCATAATTAAGACAGATGAGTGGACGGGTTGGGGGTTGGCATTGCAATCCTATTATGACTTAGCCTCTGGCAGAAGCAGCCCTGGCACCTGTCCTGCAGGACTGTGGGTTCTGTGGGAGAGGTTGGAGCCATGTCATAATAGGACTGCAATGCCAACCCCCCTACCAGGTCCCCTTGTGTGTCTTATATGCCCTATGACAATTCTGCCAGGTGCCTCCTACACTACCTATACCTGCCACCATGCCCCCTTTGTGTTCTATGGTACCCTTACTCCCCCTGCAGCCCCGTTCCCCACCTTCCTTGCCCCAAAGCTCAGTCAGTACGCTGCCAAGCAGTGGCACAGGTCACTTAGACCACTTCTAGGCTGGTCTAATGTTAGCCCCCTGTTGGGACCATGGTGGAGCTTGCAAAATTGCAGAAAAGAGGATGTTGCCGCCCTGCTGTGGCACAAGCCCCCTTGTGACCTGGCACCCGAATTCAGGTTGCAAGGCTGGCTCAGTGACACTTTGGCACAATGGCACCCTTTTCAAGTGTAGACCATGTTCAAAAATAGGGATTGCTGCATCTTTTGACACAAGGTATCACTTGAATCACTTATGTTTGATGCAGGTACCTTGTGTCATCCTCCGGCCTTTGAAAATTGAGCTCCCATTGTCTCTAATTTATGTCAAAGGAACTGAACTACTCTATTTTCAGGCCTCACATAGTTGTAGTGTGGGGAGGGTTACACAGATCTGGAAAGTGCTGCATGAACAAATACCAGAAGTTTCACTTTTAATGTATTTGTTGTTTGCCACTGTTATTCTTGTAACATTTTTGTACTTCCAAAATTATGAAAAAAGACTAATATTTCACTTTATTTTTTTATTTAAACTCTGATTCCTTCCAAATCTCAGTTTTTCATCTATCCTGAAACTGCAGGTTCCAAAGGCTGTCACCACAAATGAGCAGTCAAACTGTTTATTTGCCAATTTAAACGTTTTGCTTCAGATTAACCAAAATCTACTTGATTTATATATTATTTAAACAGGATAACCCTTATGAAATGCAACATTTTATTAACAGGGAGATCCAGTTTCCAGCTGTTTTGAAACAAAAGGAGGGTAAGTAATTTGCTCAAGGCCACACAATGTGCAAGTGTCTTTGGAGGCATCAGAAACAGTGTCCTGTGGTTATTGTGCCTGTACTTCAACCATTATGACCATACTGCACCAACATATTAGTTATTTCAGCACTAATTACAGTATATGAGATCCGGAAAGTCATAATTTATCTAAGCAGTAAGACATGACAGGGCATTTGTGCTAACTACAGTATAGCCTGGTAGCATGACTATGGTGTTTAAATTGCTACAAGTACTTTGTTTAGTTGACCCAGGCCTCCAGAAATTTTCAATTTGAGGGCAAATCCCTTGATTCCAGGACTACAAGTACAGTTTTCAATAAACTGCATTTACTCACTATTAGCTTTTATGGATTGTTCTGGTCAGCAAACCAAATCAGCAATTCTTGAAGCATGCACTCTTCTACAACTTCTAGTATAAGAATGAAATGGTGGATGTCCTGAACTACACCAGACTACCTTCCAGTGCATATCATCTGCATTTTCTGTGTTGGACTACCACATGCCCAAGTGCCTGGCGAGTCATCAGGAGGCATTTGTGTTGATTACCTTAAGCATCAGAAAGTTTAGGTATCACTTAATGATCCACACACACCTGGGAATGCCTTAATATTCTTAATAAATGGGAAAACTAGAAAGCAATTTAAACAATAACTTTATTTTATTAAAAGCAGGTATTTTCTTTTGTTAAAAATAACTAATAAGAAGTAACCCCTTTTCTCTATCAATCATCAGTCTTACCAATAATGCAATATATGGAATGCCTGATTAAAATGTAATACAAGACTTGAAAATTCTACAAAACTACTGGCAGAATGTTCACTCCAACCCCTAGCCCCCCACAACAGATGGCGACATACTGAGGCAAAACCTCTATTTCATCTATGTTGGGATAAGCAGCAGAGACTGTCATTGTAAGCAGCTAAGGATAGGAAGTGGATTGTTCATAGTCTGTAAAGGAACACCATGACTGAGTATCAGTACTTTTTTTGTGTGTGTCTGTGTATACTGCATTTTGAAGGAGTGGATTGTAAGAAGAAATAATATTTAACTATTTTTTCAATTTATTGGAGTTTTATTTTTAGGGCCTAGTCAATGTTTTTAATTAGTAAAGGTGGCAGCTATGTTTTGATGGCAACCAGGGATGAGTGAAAAACTGTCCTGTGATGGATTAATATCTTGCTCTGCTGTGTCCTGGTTGCCAAAAAAGTACAACACCAGTGTTTTTTGCCCTGTGAACACATGGATTCTGAATCCATCAGACCAATTATGCAGTGTCAGTGGCTCAGTAGGTAGCACACTCACCTCTGAGGCCGGGAGATCAGACGGCTGTGGGTTCAGTTCCCACATCTGGCACTTGGGTTAATATCCCAATACTGACACTGTAGTGTAGCATGAGAGGGGTGCTGCACTTCTGAGATGCCATCAATTGGATGAGACATTAAACCGAGGTCCCATCTGCCTGGATTGGTGGCAGTTCATGTGGATGTTAAAGATCCCATGGCACTTATTGAAAAGAGCTGGGGAATTTCCCCGATGTCCTGGCCAAATTTCCCTCATTCACTAAAAATACCACCAACAGCTTAATCTGGTTCAAGGTCATTTGGCATTCATCTGTATCACCTTCCCCCAGGACATGTCTGAAAATAGGTAGGATTTGTCTAGTGCACTTACCCGGTCAACAAAACCTAAATAAATTAAAATCAGGATGCAATACATTGCTTACCTATTTTTTTCTAAGTTCATCTCATGCAGGATACATTCTGAACACAGTAGCAACATTTTTGTAAATGTTAAATAGTTATGCAGATCTATCATGTTACAATTGGTTTTTGAGTTTCCAATGGCTATTTTCCTCACATTCCCCATGTCTGCATCAAGATATCTGGGTTACCATTTCTGCATCTTGTCTTCCTTTGTTCTGTAGCCAGGAAGATGAGTGAGTGACTGTCTTCATATATTAATGGACACCTGTGCTACTACAGTACTGTACATGTTCATCTGGTGAGGGAAAACAAATTCTGGGCAGCTTGCATCCCCCCTGCCTGAGATCCAACAGTTTCACCTCTGTGAAATGACTGTCCCTACCAGTCCCAAGTGCAGTGTAAAACCTAAGTCCACTCAATATTCTGGGTTGTCTGGTGACTGGAAGAAGGGCTGCCATCCCACAGGTTGGCCAGCTATAAAATGGAACTGTGACTATACTGGTTAAAAGATACCACCATTTAAATTTAATATGTGATGCATCAGAATATTAGGCTTTTATTTATACTTCAGCTTTTGTCTCCCATTTCAAAATGATACTGGTTGTCAGGATGATGGTCTCTGGATAACAACAATTTCATGTTTGGAATGTAGGGCTGTTGCCACAGAAGAAGTCAGTAGGCAATTCTACTAATACTGACCAAATGCAGTTTGCCTATGGCTCTTAGCACACATGAAGTGCAAGCAATTATGGTTCTAAGTTTACCATCACTTAACAATAATTCCGTAGTTGTGGGCAGCACCTCAAACAGCATCAGGTGAAAAACACTTTATCAAACATCTACCAATAGCAAAGCATATGAGGTGTGGTGTCCTTTTATGCAACAGTCATAGGAGCTGTTTGTCTGCTAATGAGAACAAAATGAGGAATTGCATTAAGAAATCACACTTTAATTGAAAACATTAACATTTTTAAACAGCAGACAGTATCAGTGTTATAGTAGTATACAATATCCATATTATTGTCAATTACTGTATTTTATTTTCTAATCACATTAAAAATCAGAGGAGAGGCAAGCTATCCCTATGCCTCTCATCTGTAAACAAGGAATGGTTTCCATATAGCAGCATTCCCCTTTCTGGTATCAAAATGATTTAGCCAATAAAGTATTTCTATAAAGTTTGTGTCAATTAAAACACACAACAGGATACCCCTTTCACATGTAATGTTATCTCTCTACATTAATGGGGCTCACTTAGCAGGTACCTGCACAGTATACGCTTTCACTACCGAGCAACATAACATTTTCAAAAAAGAAATATCTGCCAGATATATAAACAACCTTTTCTAGATTAAAACTGTAACAGATGATAATCAGAAAGTGGGATTTGCTCAATTAAAGCAATAATAATAAAAATAATAATACTGTATTAATTACCTGGATTGGCCATGTACTTGCAACTGAAAATCATTAGACTCTAAGATGCCTCTACTTGTATTACAGCAAAGCCATATTACTGAAGTAGATGCAATTTCTTATCTTCCACCTTGTACTTATAGTACATGCAAAGGCTTTTTTTCCCCTAAGGATGACATGCTCTATCAGAAAACAATGTTTCTTTAAATATAGAACCTAGCAAGTACAAATTGGTATGAATATTTAAAAGCTGTGGGTAAATTTAATGACCCTTAAACATATTTTAAGCTAATAATCTTTAGTTGCACTTCAAATAAAATGGACTGCTAATGAAGGAATTAATATTTAAGTAAGTAATGAGTCCTACGTAACCTTCTATTTAAGGTACAGTCTCTCAGCAGTTACAAATGTAGGATGAAACAGCTTTGAATGTTTTTTATCAATTAAGCATTTTTGTACACAGTAAACAATGAGTGATCAGAAACAACATGCATGGACTGGCCATGAAAAGTTTGCTTGATGTTTTATTTATTTATTTGTTGTTGTTTTTTTGTAAGGAATTTAGTGCAGCCTATCATGAACAAAAAAGCTGTAAATCCTTTAAGGCTGTATGGTGAGATAATACACAATGATAAATCTTACATGGTTAGTTAATCTCACCATAACCCCAGTTTTAAATAATATTAATAGTGAACACAGTTCTGGTACTGTATGCTATGTTGCCATTATATTGCAAGGTAAAACATTCAGAAAATGGAGGTATTAAAATGTTGAATGCAAAAATAAATTTATGATATGACAGTAACGTAGAACTGACAGATTTTTCAGAATCATGCAGTGTCAAACACATGAAAATTATAAGCATTTTTATTTTACAGTTGTGGATTCAAAGGGGGGTACTCATAGAATAAGCTCAACTCACAGCTCTAGACAGCAACAATAATACTCCATTTGTATAGTAAGATGATTACTTTTATCTAGCAAATTCCAGGTAGATCTGTCACTCTCCCCAATGACCAAAAACTTTAATTCCCACCTGGTGCTTTCTAAAGACCTGATGTCACCCTGTTGTGCTAAGATTTAAAAAAGACCTTACTTAACGAGACACTATCCCATTTCATGAAAGATGCATAAATAGAGTGTGTAAAAATTATGCAAATATGGAGAACAGTGGCATCATAAACCAGTCCCCATAAAGTGCAAAATTCAACAATGATATGTGCAACAATGTTGAATAAAATAATAAATATGAGTATCACCCAAAAGTGATTAAAACAACCTAGTGTGAAAAAATGGGAAGGGGGAGCTGGGTGGAGTGTAGGGATGATGATGGAACATTATAAGGAAGGGGAAGGAAATGGAAATACTAGTAAACAGTACAGCCGTTGTTGTACTGACATTCTTAAGTTATAATAAATACTGACGGACAAATACACAATCAATGCTAGCATGTTGCTAGCATTCATCATCAATATTCAACAGCAATGTCATAATCATTACATTAAGGAAGGAACCATATATTTGACAACAAAACCAATTCCCTTAAACCATGCTACAGGAAAGGGACAAACTGAAAATGCTCACTGAGTCCTGGTGGGATACAAGATTTAAGCTTGAAATGCCAAAAAGATTCCTTTCTCAGCAATCTTTCTGTCATGATCCACACCTCATACATTCTCACATACACTTTCAATTGCTTAAAAATTGTAAAGTGTGATTTCTCCCAGTTTTTATGTTCATGCTTACGAAAAGTGAACATATAACTATGATGGTGGGTTTGAGAAGTGCATCACTATCAGTCCAATACAGAGCAGTCTGCAGTGGATTTGACAGTGTCAGACCAATCATCAGCCCGGGTTGATAATGATAATCTTCTGAGCTTGATGGGTGGAAGCTTCAGAAAGTTGAAAGAAAATAGCTACCTGCATCACAGGGCAGCTCTTTTCTTTGATCTGCATGATGAACCCAGCAATCAGCTCATCAATGTCATGATCAGACTGTGCCTCATCCTGCCCCCACAATGCAACTGACAATCCCACCTTCTGCCAAGTATCCTTCCCTTCTTCCCAATGCTTCCCGTGCCTGTGCCTCAATTCAATACCCCCACCCTCTGCCAAGGATCCCTCCAACCTCCTAGTTTACTTCCTGTGCTCATAGAAGATCCCAGCCTCTGCCAATTACTACTGCATCCCTCCCTCCTCCTCGTTACTTTCCATGCCCTATAAATATTAAACTGATGCTAGAGTGCCCAATCCCCATGTCTGGTACCTGACATAAAGAAAATTGTCTCTCATAGTTTTATTTTTTTATTTAGTGTTTATACCCTGTGAAAAAGAAAATTGTCCATCAATGTCTGTTGCTGCCACGGCCCCCTACTGCCATTAACCTTACCCCACCCAACTCCCCACTCAGCACCCACCCTGCCACACCCACCCAACCCCATACTTACTTACATACCTACTGGGGTCCAATGCCATACTCCTCTTTGGAATGGAAACACTTCTTCACTCTTCAATGCTGGGCTGGGAACTGAGAAAATCAGGTAAGCTGAGGTCAATGTATTTCGATGAGTTTTGAACTTGTACTCATTACTTTGCCATTGTACAACATTTTTTCCCAAAATTTTCAACATGGTTTTTTTGGGACCCCACCTCATGAATAAGGTAGATGAATTTTTTTAACTCCAGCCTGAAAGGTGATTTTGCAGTCATTCCATGAAATCACTTTTTTGGGGGGTTATCATTCTCACCAACTGGGTTTATGAGGGATGTATATAAGAAGACTATGGTGAAAATTTGGGATCAAATAATAAAACAAAGCAAAGTTATGAAGGTACATTGACATTTTTCAATGCTCACTCATAACTTCGGAAATGTTCAATATTTTGACCTCAAATTGTCAGGATTGCCATTTTTTCACACCACCTCATGAGCATAACAGATGCCCTTTTTCAAATCCTGTCCAAGATGAGATTTCACACTTACATAGAAACATAGAAACATAGAATTTGATGGCAGATAAGGACCGCTTGGCCCACCCAGTCTGCCCACTTCCCTACCTGATGGATAAGTTGCAGATCCTAGTTAACCAGCAGCCTAATTCTTCCTACCCCAACCCCCTAGAATTGCCTTATGACTGTCCCATGCATGCTTGAATTCCACCACTGTTTTTGACTCCTCAACCTCCTCCGGAAGGCCGTTCCATGCATCCACAACCCTCTCTGTGAAAAAATACTTCCTTAAATTACCTCTGAGCTGCCCCCCTTCTATCTTCAAATTGTGCCCCCTTGTTCTTGCACACCTCTTTTTTTGAACGATGCTACCCTCTTGGACTTTGTTGATTCCCTTGAGGTACTTGAAAGTTTCTATCATGTCCCCTCTCTCCCTCCTTTCCTCGAGGCTATACATATTAAGCTCCTTAAGTCTCTCTTCATATGTCTTCCAGTACAGATCCTGCACCATTTTAGTTGCCCTCCTCTGGACAGCTTCCATCCTGTCTATGTCTTTGCGGAGATTGGGTCTCCAGAACTGCACACAGTACTCCAGATGTGGTCTCACCAGTTGTCTGTACAGAGGGATAATAACTTCTTGTTTTCTACTGGTGAGGCCTCTCCATATGCATCCCAGTATTCTCCCAGCCCTGCTTGCTGCCCTTTCACATTGCTTGCCCACATTTAGGTCATCTGATATGACTACCCCAGGTCCCTTTCCATTTTTGTTGTTGTTAGTATCTCACCCCTAATTGTGTACTCTTCCCCGGGTTTTTGTTTCCCAGGTGCATTACCTTGCACTTCTTAGCATTGAATCTAAGCTGCCATACATTTGACCATTCCTCTAACCTTGCCAAGTCCCTTCTCACCCTTTCCACCCCACCTTGTGCATCAACTATGTTGCAGATCTTTGTGTCATCTGCAAAGAGACATGCTTTTCCTTCAGTCCCTCTGCAATGTAAACATAAAGACATTGGAAGGGACCAGTCTAATACTGAACCCTACGGTACCCCACTACTAACCCTTTTTTCAGAGTGGACTCCATTTACTATTACTCTCTGTGTCCTATTCTCCAGCCAATTCTTTACCCAGGCTGTCATCTTGGGACCCACTCCCAGGCTGGCTAACTTGTATATTAATCTTTTGTGTGGGACTGTGTCAAATGCCTTGCTAAAGTCTAGGTAGGCCATGTCCACAGCCCGTCCCTGATCAACTACTTTGGTCACCCAGTCAAAGAAATCTATCAGATTTGTCTGGCATGACCTTCCCGCTGTGAATCCATGCTGCCTTGGGTCCTGTGCCCCTCTGGCCTCTAGATACTCAACAATTCTTTTCCTTCAGAAGTGATTCCATCATTTCCCTACCACTGAGGTTAAACTAACAGGTCTGTAGTTTCCTGCTTCTGCCTTACTTCCACTTTTGTGAAGGAATCACATCTGCCCTCCTCCAGTCCTCGGTACCACCCCATCCTCCCATGATTTGTTAAAGAGGGTAGTCAGTGGTGTCACTAGTTCTACCCTTAGTTCTTTAGAATTCTGGGATGAATCCCATCAGGCCCCATTGCTTTGTCCACCTTCAGTTTTAAGAGCTCTTTCAGAACCTTTTCTTCTGTAAATGGGCTGGTATCAACTTCTGTATCCAGTGTGTTTCTACTGTTTGTTTTAGGTACCACCCCTCTTCCTTTGTAAATACTGAGCAAAAATATTTGTTTAGTATCTCTGCCTTTTCACAGTCACCCTCTGCCCATCCTCCCTCCCCTTTATTAAGCCTCACTATCCCTCCCTTGGTCTTCCTTCGCTCCCTGATGTACCTATAAAAGGTTTTATCCCCCTTCTTAACTGATTTGGCTATCTTTTCCTCGGTTTGGGCCTTTGCTGTTCTGACTGCCTTTCCAGCTTCCTTTTGCTTTAACTGATACAATTCTCTGTCCTGTTCCTTCTGTGATTCCTTGTACTTCCTGAATGCTTTCTTTTTCTCTTGAACCTTCACTGCCACTTCCTTTGAGAACCATAGTGGTACTTGTACTTGTGGTGCAAAATGATGATTTGGGCACTTTTTTGTAAATGACATCTGCCATGTAGAGAAGATGAGGTCATAAAAAGATTATGTTGAAAATTTGGGGTCAAAATGTCACAAAATGAAGAAACATTGACTTTTTCTCCATGTTTATGCATATCGTTGTGATGTGTGCAGATTTTGGCCCCCAGTTTTCAACATAGCCCTCTTGTTACCCCAACTCATGAACATTACAGGTGTAATTTTTCAACCTCTTCTGAAACATGTTTTCACATTTGCTTCGTGAAGTCATCTTTTGAACAGGACTGAAAAAATCCCACCTGCTGTGATCGTAAGTTGGTACCATTAAAAGACAGTGTTGATGATTTGGGGTCAAAATGTAAAAAAACTAACAAAGTTATGAAGAAACATTGAATTTTTTAAATGTTGACTCATAACTGTCATTTTTACAGATGCAACCCTTATGTTACCCCACCTAATGAACATGACAGGTGCCATTTTTCAAATCCCCTTTGAAATATGTTTTCACAGTCTCTCTGTGAAACCACCTTTCAACATACTTTAAAGAAAAAAAAAACACCAATCTTGATCATAACATGAGGTCATGAAAAAGATTGTTGAAAATCTGGGATCAAAATGTGAAGAAAACAACTATGTTATTAGGAAACAACTTTTTGGATGGGATTCAACCAGTTCCACCTGTCTTGATCATAATATAAGGACACAAAAAGAAAACAGTATGTTGGAAATGTGGGGGCCAATATGTGGAAGCCAACTGAAATAGGTATTGCCTCTTAGCTGTCCAGTACTGGATAAATACAATCAAAAAATGTGTAAAGGCAGGACACCACTTGAAATTAGACATCACATTTCATCTGGTGTGTCCTGGGTAAATATACTGTACAGCAAAAATGTTTAAAAGCTGGACCTCAGCACAGCAGAGCCCCACTGAACTCTGCATATATGCTGCTCTATCCTGGGAAAATATATTGTAACTGCTGGACCCCCCTGAAAATTTACCTTGCCTTTCAGCTGGGCTATCCTGGGAAAATATGTTATAAAAATTGGTAAAAGCAGGGCCCCATAGAAAATGAGATTTTGCATCTTGGCTATGCTATCCGAGGAAAATACAGTGTGAAAACTGGGAAAAGCAGGATCCACTGAAAGCAAGAAAGCATCTGAGCTGTGCTATCCTGGGTAAATACAATACAAAAACGTGTCAATGCAGGACCCCATTGAAAATGAGATATTGCATTTCAGCTGGGTTATCCTGGGTAAATATATTGCAAAACTGTATAAAAATAGGACCCTACAGCAGAATCCCACCAAAAATGAGATATTGCATCTAAAATAGTCTCTCCTCAAATAATTTATTATAAAAACAGGTACAAACTAAAAATGATATATCACATCTCCACTCTACTATAACAAGCATTTGTCAATGATGAATGCTGATTTTCGGGCATTGGCATTGGTGGTGCAGGAGTTAGAAATGCAAAATAGGAATGGCAGTGAAGTACTGAAGTAATGCCAACACTCCCCTTCCCCGAGACTGAAAGGCTTTGGGAGTGTGGCTTTGGGTCTGCCATAATGCTGATGTCATTCCACCTCACCCCACCTTGCGACAGGTGTTGGGGTGTGCATTGGGGTCTTCGGCCTTTATGCTCACCCCATTCTATAAGGAAACAAGCTGAGATGGGTGCAATAAAGGAGAATGAGGTGAACGTTAGGGTGACAGAACCCAAGGCACACCTCAATGCCTGCCAGTCACTGTAGGGTGGGGGTTGAGAGTAGAATTCCAACAACATTATGGCCAATGAACCCAAGTTATGTTCCTGACACCTGTCAGTCTCTACAGGGTGGGTGTATGGTTGTAAACCTTAACGCCCTGGGTGTTTGTTGGTATTTCACTCCAAATTTTCAACAGTGGCTTTTTGGGACCCCATCTCATAAACAGTGGCGTTTTCACTTGATTACTCAATCCTGAAAGATGATTTCACACAGCAACTGCACCATTGGGAGTCACAAGTGCAGAAACACATTTTGGCAGGATGCAAAAAATGACAGCTGTACTTTTCATGAGGAGGTGCAAAAAAATGTTGAAAATCTGGAGAAAAGATATGAAAAATTTGCAAACTTACAAGTGTGCATAGATACTGCATAATGCACGCCCATAATGCGGTCATTTTTGAGATTTTATTTTTACCAAATTTTCAACATGGGCATTTTGGGACCTCTTCTCATGAACAGTGGCACTGTGATTTTGTTACTCTGTCCCGAAAGTTGATTTCGCACAGCGACTGAGCCCATTGTGAGCCAAAGGTGGGAAAACACATTTCAAGCAGGATGTGAAAAATAACAGCTATACTGTTCATAAGGAGGTGTGAAAAAATGGCAATGCTGAAAATATGGAGTGAAAATATTATAAATTCTTGAAGTTACAAGCGTGCATGGAAACTGCGCTATGCACGCTCATCAAAACACAGTCATTTTTTGGAATTTTTTCACCAGATTTGCAACATAGGCTTTTTGGGAGCTCACCTCTTCAACAGTGGCACTGTCATTTTGTTACTCGGTCCCAAAAGGTGATTTCATGCAGTGACTGCAAAATCATCTTTTGGGATCAAATAACAAAATGATAGTGACTGATTTCATGAGGTGAGGTCCCAAGAACCCCATGTTGAAAATTTGGAGCCAAAAGTCGAAAAAGTGGCCGAGATATCCACCTATGTTGAACCCCCCTATTTATGCCATCATACAGCTTACCAGCATTTGTTCAGTTCGCTGTTGGCTTTGAAGAGTGCAGAGGTATTCCCGCTCCACCGAAGATTGCCGTGCCAAACTCTGGAGGTAAGTATGGGATGAGGGGGTATGGGGAGGTGGGGTGTCCAAAAGGAGGGTGCAGGTTGGGGAGGGGGCACTGCAGACAACGAGGGACCATTTTCTTGTTTTGCAGGAAAAAAAACTTTGGGGAAGGTTTTTTTTTTACAGGTGACACTAAGACATTTGGGCACACTGGGGTGGGCTCCCAGTGTGCCTCCTGTTTTTTTCGGGGGAGAAGGACTAAAGCCAATGGGGATTGGGCACCTTGTCAGCAAAGAAAGCGTGTCTGTGTTGGGGGGCATTATGCTGACAGGGATTGGGTGCCCCCATAGGCAAACAAATTGAACTGTGGAGGGGGCATGCCAACAGGGGGATTGGGCACCCCGAAGTTGGCTTTCTAGGGAGTGTAAGAGGTGGATGGCAGGAGCTGCAACCTTCTTTATTGAAATGTTTCACCAGGAATGGCACATAATGGAGGTGTGTCAGATCTGGCGCTGCAATGACGAGCCTGTCTCTCACTGCAGTGGCAGATTTCCTTCAAGTTGGTGTCACTCTCTGAAACTGCTGTCATTGGCAGCATGATCACTGGTTGGCAGCAGAGGGACACACCAGCTAAAGCATCACCTGGATTCGCCACAACACTGACACACCTTTGAAAGTGTAGTACAGTGCTAGTACCGCAGAATATTGCTTGCGCATGCATGTGCAAGCCGACATAAAAATGACATTTTGCATCTCCACTCTACTATCCTAAATAAATGCAGTATAAAACTGTGTAAAATCAGGATTCTATTGCAAATGGCATTATATTTCATCTGTTCATTCTTGGGTAAATATACAGAAAAACCTTGTACAAGCAGGACCTAGTACAGCAACAATGCAAGCAGTGAACATTCAGCATTGACCAATGCTTGTTTCCCTGAGTTGTGCAAATGCACTGACCCCATCTTTCCTACTGATACTATGCAAATACTCACTGAAATGATCTTTAAGACAGAGGGTAGGCAACTTCCTGGTGGCAATTACAGATGGGAAATTACAGCTTCTGAAGGCTGTCAAACAGATCCTTGAGTCTGAGGATCCAATAATGGGACAGAAATATGCCATCAGGAATTTTGTGACATGCAACACAACTAATGATGTGTGTTTAGCGGTGTCACATCAATTCATTACCAGCATATAGCTCCACAACAATTCACTCCCTCTCTTCTGCACATATGAAATACTGCAACAAGATTTTATTTATATTTTTGGACACCCCTCTATTAATAACTTACTTTACAGTGGAAAATGTGTACATTGCTGGAAAAATTCCCAAGTTCTGAAGGGATTGAATTGTCACGCAGCAAATTGCCGGTAACAAATTGTCATGTAGCTATGTTAAGCAACATGCAGCACATGCCCATCTTTCAACATGCAAAATACTAAACATGCAGTACATTTAAATAATAAATCAGTGAGTATTTGCATAGTATCTGTAGGATAGATGGGGTCAGTACACTGGCACAATGCAGTGAAAACATGGGGAGAGATCAGAGTTTTAATTTTCAAGCAATCAAGAGAGTATATGGGAATGCATAAGGTTTGGATCATGATAGGAGACTGCTGAAAAAGGAATCTTTTTGGCAATTCAAGCTGAAATCCAGTAGCTCACCAGGACTCAATGAGCTTTTTCAGTTTGCCACATTCCTGTAGCATGTTATGAGAGAATTGGTAATGATATCCAATATACTCTTCCTTCATTAATGCAAATATTATGACATTGCTGTTGAATATTGATGATGAATTTTAGCAACATGATGGGGTTAATTGTGTATTTTTTCAATCATTGTTTATGATAAAATAAGAATGTCAGTACAACAATGGCTGTAATTTTTATACATATTTCCCTTCCTTTTCCCCTTTTTACCTATTCCTTTTCTTGTCTATTCCATTTTCATTCCCCTGCCTGTTCTTGTATGGTTCCATTTTCCCATCCCTTCCCTCCCTTCCTTCCAGCCCCCACCCTGATTTTTCACATTAGGGGTTTTAATCACTTTTAGGTAATAGCCATATTTATTGCTGCATTCAGTATTTTTGTGCTTCTCATTCCCATTGTTCTATTTTGTACTTTGTATGAATTGGTTTACAATGTCACTGTTCTGCATGTTTGCACATGTCACAGAATGTATTTATGTGCCTTTCATGAAATGGCATAGTGTCCCTTTAAGGGAGGCCTCTTCAAATCTTAGCATTAGAGGGTGATGTCAGCACCTGGGAAAGCACCAGGTGGGGTGTGAAAAACATTTGGCCATTGTGGAGAGTGTCAGAGCAGCCTTCTAGTTTCTAAATAAAAGAGTTTCTTAAGAAAAGTAATACATACATAAATAGGTACATAGATGATGTTGGCAGATAATGACCACTAGACCCATCCAGTTTGCCCGTTTATGCTACCTAATGAAGCATCCAGTTACCCTATCATAGAATCATAAAACTTGACAGCAGAAAAGGACCTTTTGGCCCATCAGTCTTCCCCTTTCCTCCCCACTAATCCTCCTTCCCTCCCACCTTTTAAGACAACCATCTCACCCCCCTGTAACCCCATGTGCCTGTCCCATGCTGTTTTGAAACCTGACACAGTCTCGGACCACATCACTTCCTCTGGAAGCCTGTTCCAAGCCTCCACCACCCTTTCAGTGAAGAACTGTCCTCTCATGTTGCCTCTGTAGTTTCCCCCCTGCAGTCTCAGACCTTGCCCTCTTTTTATGGTGCCTTCCTTCTTGTGAAATAATTGCCCCAGGTCCACTTGTTTATCCCTTTGACATTTTTAAAGGTCTCTATCATATCCCCTCTCTCACTTCTGCTCTCCAATGTGTACAGCCACAGTTCCCTACATCACTGTTCATATGGCTTGCCCTTCATCCCTTGCACCATCTTGGTCACTCTTCTCTGAACCCTTTCAATCACCCAGTCAAATAACTCAATTAAATTGTATTGGCATGACTTCCCTTTTGTGAACCCATGTTTTCTGTCATCCAGCAGTACATTTACCTCCAGATATCCCATCACCCTTTCTCTGATGAGTGCCTCCATGCCTTTGCCTCTACTGCAGTGAGGCTGACCAGGTGGTAGTTCTCCCTCAACTCCCTGCTTCCCCACTTGTGTATCAGTACTACACTCTCCTCCAGTCCTCCACCACCATTCTGGAATTCGTAGACAGGTTAAACAGCCTCACCAGTATGGCAGCCAATTCCTATCTCAGTTTCCGGATCACTCTTGGATGCAGCCCATCCAGCCCCATGGCCTTGTCCACCTTCAACCTTCCTAGTTCTTCGCGAGCTCTCTCTGTGCTGAAGGGTCTCATGTCCACCCCTGTGCCCCCCCTCCTCCTTAACTCTGGTCGCTGGCTCACCCTCTTCTTCATGAATACCGAGCAAAAGTATCTATTTAGTTCTTCTGCTTTATCCCAGTCCTCCTCTAATGACTCCCCTCCTTTCCCCCACAGCCTTGCAATCCCTTGGCCAATCTTCCTCCTATCATCCACATATCTAAAAAAGGTCTTATTACCTCTCTTAACCTGTTTTGCTATCCTTTCTCTATGTTGGCCTTAGCCATCCTAATTACCTTCTCTGCTGGAAGGAGAAATTGTTTAACCAGGGAAGGCATACTAAGCCGGAGCTTGTTTCCAGGTGCGACCTGGAAGCACAAGGAAGTTAAGTGACTTGCTCAGGGTCACACGGTATGCAAGTGGAAGCTGTGGGATTCAAACCCAGGTCTGGTCTGCTGGATATCACCAGATTTGCAGCTCAGAGCCTTAGACCACTGCGCTATACTGCCTGCTAACCTCCTCATTTCCCTATAAGCCTCCCTGTCTTCTTCCTTTTGTATTTTCTTGTATTCCCTGATTGCCCTCCTCTTGCCCCTGACCACCCTCGTCACATTCCTATTGAACCAGAGAGGCCTCCTGCTTCTTGGGCCCTTCCTAGCCCTCCTAATACACAGTTGTGTGGCCTCCCTCACTAGGTCTCTAATAGCTCCCCATAATCTTCCACTTCATTTATTTCTCCCATGCCTTCCATCTCCTCCCTCACTATCCTTCTCATCTTGTCGAAGTCTGCATGCCTGAAGTCCAACACCATTGTGTTGATTTGGCAAACCTCACCTTAAACCTGATGGTCTTATGGTCACTGTTTCCCATCTTCTCCCCCACCACCACCTCCTTCACATTCTCCCCATTCATCAAGATCACATCCAACAGGTTGTTCCCCCTAGTTGAATCTCTGACCAACTGTTGAAGAAACACCCCTGCAGTGCCTCCAGAATTCCCCTGCTTCTGGCCGAAGCCACATCTGGGATGGCCCAATCTATATCTGGGAGCTTTAGATCCCCCACCAGAAGTGTTTCCCCCCATGAGAGCCATCCTTGCGATGGACTGTGACATCACCCTCTCCTGTTCTTCCCCTTGCATTGGTAGTCTGTAAATAACTTCTAGTCTCAAGGATTCCCTGTCCTACTTCTCAGTGTCACCCAAAGGAGTTCAGTTTCCCCATCTCTCCTTAACCTTTATGCTTCCCTGATGTATAAGGCCACCCCCCTCTTGTTTCTTCTGTCCTTCCTGAACAATCTGAAGCCAGGAATAGCTGTCTTTCACATACAGTACGATATTCCATCCACCAAGTTTCTGTGATTGCAATTATGTCCAGTCTGTCATGCACAATGATGGCTATAAATTCCTCCATTTTGTTTGCCAGACTCCTAGCATTAACCACCAAACCCCTCCACCATCGACCCCCCTACCTCTGCTCTCCCTAAGGGCATGCTAGAACCTAACTCTTCATTACATTCCCAGGGGGAGGGACCTAGGGCCACGCATCTCAGCATTTGTATTGTGTGACTTTATTCCCAGCCCCCCATTGAGTTTCAATTAAATTCTCTTTCAAAGAACTTCCCCAGCCTGCATTTCAGTACAGCTGTACCCTCTTTGTTGAGGTGCAGCCTGTCAGGGACAAAGAGGCTCTCATCATCCCATGTCAGCCCCTAGTCCCATACCATCTCGTAGCCATCTGCCTACACCATCTTGGTAGCCAACTACTGAACTCCTTTATCCTTTGTTTTTTCTCTGTACTAGCTCTGGCTACTGTCAATACCTCCAAAAAGGCTAGAGATTTGAAGCATAGACCACCACAAAACCTAGCCAGGGCTTTAAATCTCACCTGTACCTCCAGGAGACTGTTTCCTTCCAGGTCGTTTGTTCCCAAGTGAAACACCAGTTGTGATTTCCTATACTTTTCCCTACCCTCAAGGGAATATTGTGGATTACCTCCAGCTCCGTCATCCTGGGCATGCACTCCACCCAAACTGCACTGTTTCTGCACCCCCAATTGATACCCATTATGATAGAATTGCCAATCAGTAGCACCTTGCCCCTTTCTGGTCATTGGCTTTAGCATTTTCTTACTATCTCTATTATTCCTTTGTTTCTGTCTCATGCATGTTTGAAGCCTGCCACTGTATGGGCTGCCACCACCTCTTGGGGCAGGCAATTCCTTTGCATCCATCACCCTTTCCATAAAAAAGAACTTCATGTTATTTCCCCTTATGCAGCCAGCCCTCAGTCTCATGTTGTGTCCTCTTGTCCTGGCAGTACTAGTAACCTGGAATATGTTGTTCGCTTCCACCTTGTTAATGCCCTTGAGGTACTTGAATGCTTCTATCATGTCACCTCACTCCCTCCTTTGTTCCAGCATATACAAATGAGATCCCTCACTCTCTCCTCATAAAGCTTGTGATATAATCCCTTCACCATTTTGGTCGCCCTCATCTGCACTGTCTCTATTTTGTTACTGTCTTTTTGAAGGTGTGGTCTCCAGAATTATACACAGTATTCAAAGTAAGATCTCACCAGGGTCTTGTACAGTGAAACTTTTACCTCCCTCCTTCAGCTTGTGATTCCCCTTCCAATCCACCCCAACATTCCACTGGCCTTTCCCACCACCTTTGCTGTCTGTCTAGCGAATTTCAAGTAATCTGTGATTATGACCCCCAAGTCCCTCTCCTCCTTAATTACTGCCAGCCACTTTGCCTCCACCCAACTGTAGCTCACCCCAGAGTTCCTGCTCCCCACATGCATGATTTTGCACTTCTTTGCATTAAACAATAGTTGCCATGCCCCTGATCATCTATCCAGCTGTTCCAGGTCTTTTCTCATCCTTTCCACCCCCTCCAGAGTATCCACCCTGTTGCAGATTTTAGTGTCATCTGCAAACAGGCAAACCCTTCTCTCCAGCCTATCTGCAATGTCACTGATGAAGACATTGAAGAGAACTGGGCTCAGAACTGACCCTTGAGGTACCCCGCTGGTCACCTCCCTTTCGTCTGACTGGGTTCCATTCACCACTACCCAGTGTTTTCTGTCCCTTAACCAGTTTCTAATCCAGTTAATCACCTTGCATCCCAACCCCAGGCTGTCTAGCTTGTTGACCAGTCTCCTATGTGGAACCGATCAAAAGCTTTGCTGAAATCGAGGTAGGCAATATCTACTCCCCCCCACCTTGGTCTACTGCCTTTGTCACCTAGTCAAAGAAATCTATCAGATTAGTTTGACAGGATCATCCAGCAGAGAACCCATGTTGCATGGGATCCACCAGTCCATTGTCTTCCAGGTGTTCCACTATTCTTTCCATAAGGAGTGCCTCCATTATCTTTCCTACTACAGAGGTTAGGTTAACTGGCTTGCAATTCCCTGCTTCTTCTTTACTACTGCTCTTGTGATGAGGGACATTTGCCCTTCTCCAGTCCTCTAGCACCACTCCAAAGTCTAATGATTTACTGAACAGGGCTGCCAAGGGGCTGCCCGTTCAGTCCTTAGTTCCTTTAGGACCCTGGGATGTAAGCAATCTGGACCTATGATTTTTCCACCTTTAGCTTTGCCAGTTCTTCTAGGACTCTCTTCTCTGTGAATGGACTGGCTTTTACCTTCCTATCCTTAGCTCCTTTGATGTTCAGCTGTGGGCCCTTCATGTTCCCTTCCACAGTGAAGAGTGAACAGAAATATTTGTTCAGGATCGCTGCTTTTTCCCTGTCTTCCTCCATTATCTCCCCCCCCCCGGCCCCTGTAAGCTTTGCTACTCTCCCCTTTTCCTTCCTTCTCTCACTAATGCACCTGAAGACTGTCTTATCTCATTTTTTAACTGATTGAGCAATTCTCCCTTCTGTTTTCACTTTAATGCTCCTCACTGTCTTTTCCGCCTCTCTCAGAAACTTCTGGTACATTTCCTTGCCCTCATCCCTTTGTGTCTCCTTATACTTGCTTAAGGCCAGCCTCTTGGTCCTTACATTTTCTGCCATTCCACCCAAGAACCAAAGTAGTTTTCTTCTCCTTTTACTCTTGTCTATTGACCTGATGCATTGTTTTGTTACCTCCGCTATAACCTCCTTGATGTTTGCCCATTTCTCCTCAACGTCCCCACCTATCACCCTTTTTTCCAGGGTTTCTTTTAGCTTTAGTCCCATACTAGTAAAGTCGACCTTTCTAAAGTCTAAGACTCTTGCCTTTGTATGACTTAACTGGATCACTGTGTCCACTTTGTACCACACCATATTGTGGTCGCTGGACCCTAACTGATCTTCAACCCAAAGATCTGCTACTCTGTCCCTACTGGTCAGCACCAGATCCAGGAATGCCCAGTCCCTAGTAGGTTCCAGAATCAGCTGCCTAAGGCCAGCCCCCTCAAGGGAGTCCATAAAGTCCTGTGTCCTAACTGAGGCCCCTGTGGGGATGGACCAGTCTACCTCCCACATGTTGAAGTCTCCCATTAGCAGTACCTCCCCCTTTGCTGCCATTTCATGCATGTTTTCTATCAGCTGCTTGTCAATTTCCTCAGCGTGAGCTGGGGTCTGTAATCGACCTCTGTCCGAATGGCTGTTCCATTGCCTGGCTCAAGGGTGACACAAACATCCTCCATTTGCTCATGCCTGTTTTAAATATCAGTCACCTTTATGCTCTCTTTGATGTAGAGAGCACCCCCCTTGCCTTTTACTCTCCCTATCTTTTCTGAACAGGGCATAACCCAGTACATTTATGTCCCAGCTGTGGTTGCTAGTGTATCATGTTTTGATTATGGCCACTATGTCCAGATCAGCCTCTGTCATTGCAACCACCAGGTCTGGGATCTTGTTCCCCAGACTGCTGGCATTTGTGTGCATGACCTTCCATGAAATGTGGCATCTTTTTGTTCCCTCCTTGTGTTTTGTCCTTGCTTCATCCTACTTTTCCTGGAGTGTTTTGTGTGATGCTTCCTTTTTATTACCTTACTAGCTGCTTGTGGCCCAGGTCCTTTTGTTAGTGGTGATATCATTATCTCCTGAGTGCAACCTATCCCACCCTGTGGTACCTGTGTATCTGCCCCGGGTTGACATCCCAGTCTTGCTTGATGTGTGCACTAACCTGTGGGACAGTTGTGTGAATCTTCCCACTCCTGACAGCCCCCCCAGTGGCTAGTTTAAATGCTTACTCAGGAAGCATGTAAACCTCTCATTGAGGATAGATGTACCCTCCTCAGAAGGATTCAGGCCATCTTTTTTTATAAAGGTGTGAATGATCCCAGGTGGTGCCCCAGTTCCCAATGTAGCCAAAGTTGTTTTCCCAGCACCAGATGTTCAATCACTTGTTAAATGCGTTGATGCATTGATTTCTTTCCCCCTCCTTCCCCTGGCTGGTTATACCTCTAATAAAGTAACAGAGTTTGCCACCCCAACCCCAGGCTCCTACCCAAATCCCTAAATTCTCCTGAACCTTCTCCATACTTGCTCTTTCTTTGGCTTGGTCATTTGTCCCCAGATGGACAATGACATCCAGCCCTCCCTCCTAGCTGCAGTCTTTGTGATCCTGTGGATCTACTCTGCCTCCCTCCGAGCTGTGCCTCCTGGGACACACATAACCTCCCTCTCCTTCCTGATGTCTGATCCTATCTCCATACCCCAAAATATTGAGTCCCCCACTAGGAGAAGCTTCCTTCTCCCTTGGGATTCTCTGACCCTGTTCTCTGTGCCCCCCTCCTGGTGGGTCTTCCCATCACCCTTGGCCACAATCTAGGGTTCCCTTTCAGGGCTCTCCGTCTCCTTGAGAACATCATATTTGCTCTTTAGTTGTGCTGAGTAGGGGGTGTGCTTGATATCCACCTTCCTCAACCTCCCTGAGCCCAATATTGTCCATCCAGGCCTCTGTCTGAGTACCCTCTGTGGCAGTGGCTGATGGTATGGTGATCACTGGGTGGGAGAAAAGGTCCCCAGTACTCCTGCCAACTGTGCTTGAAGCCTGGAAACCTCCTCCCTCAGCCCAGAGAGGTGCCTACAAATGGAGCAGCACTGCAGTTCCCAGAAAATTCTTCTTAACACTGCTGCTCCACGCCTATTGCACTGCACCACTCCTTGTGCCATTGTACGTACTCCATAAGTATGCTTTCACCCTCTTTTAGTCTTTTTTTGGTTTATTCACACTCTCTCTCCCTTTTACAAAATGCCCTTTTCTATGACCCTGATATGTTTATGGCCTCTGATTGCCTTGAGTAGCTGTACTCAACCCCCCCGAGAAATCTGTGACACACTCTGAAGCAACTTTAGTCATCCTTTGACCCTCAGATCCTGTCTGTCTCTGATCCCCCCTGATAGTTCTGCAAGGAAAGAATAGAAATCAGCAAGGAAGAGTATAAACAGTTGCTGAGCTGAGTGTTGGGTTAGGCCCCCTTATGCCCCTCCCATTCAGCTGCCCCTGCTATTCTCTGTTCCTTGCTCCTGTCACTCAGATTCAACAGGGCATTTAATAATGAGTGGAGGCGAGCATGGGCAAAAGATACCAGCAAAAAGTAACTCCTTTAATGCAGTCTAAGAATAGGTCAGTAAGTATTACCTCAGCCCCTCTAAAAACTTCAGTGAAATCAATTCAGCCCCCAGAAAAACTAGAACAGTATAATGAATTAATGAATGAATAAAGACCAGAAAATTAAACAGAAGAAACCAACACTTCCCTCCTGCTCTTGTGATCTCCTTTTTCCAAGTGATTCAGTTAGCAAGTGATTCAATTAACAAGGTGGCTCCTGCCAGTTCCCCTTCCCCTACTCACAAGGCAAATACCAGCTCACTTAATGTAGTCTAAGAAAAGGTCAGAAAAATGCCAGCAAAAAGTAGCTCACTTAATTCGGTCTAAGAATAGGTCAGTAAGTATTACCTCAGCCCCCAAAAAGACTTTGGTGAAATCAAATCAGACCCCACAAAAAAACAAAACAGTATAATGATTTATTACCTCAGCCCCCCCAAAAACGTCTGAGAAATCAAATCAGACCACAGAAAAAATAGAACAGTATAATGAATTAATGAATGACGACCAGCAAATTAAACAGAAGAAACCAACACTTCACTCCTGCTCCTGTGGTCTCCAAGTAATTCAGTTAGCAATTGATTCAGTTAGCAAGATGGCTCCTGCCAGTTCCCCCTAACTCACTTAATGCAGACTAAGAATACGTCAGTATTACCTCAGACCCAAAAAGGACTTCAGCAAAATCAAATCAGTCCCCAGAAAAAACAGAACAGTGTAATGATTTAGTGAATAAATAAAGACCAGCAAATTAAACAGAAGAAACCAGCACCCCCCCCCCGGCTCCTGTGGTCCCCTGCTTCATCCTGGAACACAACTGGAGTGTTACTGTTGCCATCAGGAGCTGTGAGCTGAGCTGTTTCTATTAGAACACTCCAAATTCATTTGTGTTGGGCCCTAGTGCACTGTACCTGTCTGATAGTTTAAACTGTTCAAGTGGGTGCAGGTGTGCAGGGTTGCAATCTGAAAGCCAATAAAATTATATTTCCAGTGAGGTACTAGACTTTCCTATAGGTCTCAGCTGTCCAGAGATACCCACATTAAATCTTCTTATCTTAAATTAGGGGCAGAGAAGCACTGCTGAAAGACTCATATTAGAACAGAAGGCATTCTTCAGAATAACAAATGAGAAGTAATTTCAAGCTGAAATTGTTCTTTACAGCCATAATCTGTGCCAGTAGTGCATTTAAAAGTTAAAATCAGGTATGAGAGTGAGATCAAGATACTGGGTGAGTTTCTAAGATGAAGATGATTAGATTCCTAAAAATGAGAAGGATGTATAATAAGAAATTAATTAGTTCTGTACCATAGAAAACAAGCATACAAAGATAAGAAACCTTAGCCACAGTCATGAGTGATGAAATATCCTTCATGAATTCTCTGAACATATAGAAACAATGGAGGTTAGAAAGGTGGCTAGATATTGACAAACAAGTATCTATTTTGGAACCTAAGAGTTCCAGATGATTCCCTTGTTACTCTATGATTAAAAAATACTTATCTTGGAAATGTACTTAGAAAAAATAATTGATCCAAGAATTAAAAAAGCTTTGAGACTGATTTAGAGGCAAAACATGCAGCATAATAAGCAAACAGGAAGACATTAAAGTTTGGTAGTTGAGAAAAGTATTACATCACTGGGATACATGTTCCAGTGTGGATCTAGAACAATATTTATTGTACTGCTCACTCTTTGGGGAATATGGATAGTCACTGTCATGTGGCAGAAGAAGTGAACAAGATGGACCGTAATTCCTTCCATCATAACAATAATAAGTTACTACAGTGGTAGTTATACAGGAGTTGAACAATACTGGTTATGTTTTTTGTTGTAACAAAAAAAAAACAAAATGGTGTAATGTAGTTGCAGGAAAACAAACAAAAAAATAAAAAAAAACTGCATTGAATAACACACATTTTTTCATTTTTTTATTGTTTGGTTTTGTTACTGCAACTGCATTATTAGTGGCATAATGGTATTTTTTTTTTTACCGCAACAGCATTATACCACAGTACATGTGAACTTTTGTATAACTACCACAGTAGGTAAGAGAAGGTTGGTTGGAACCAATGAAAGAGAAATGTAAAGTAAATATTATGTAAAATTAGAAAATATGTTATTGACTTGTAGGCCCCATTATCCCCCTTCACACTGAACAAATAACCATATACAAATGTCTTGGAGGAAATGTCCACAGTCATATGCTTATGAAAACATGCACAATATATAGCCTGCAGTGTGATGTGCACAACCCAATTGTCTCTGCAAGGTTCCAGATGATCAACACCTTCTCCAGTCTGCCCCATACAACACAAAGCAAAAGGGACCCTCCAGGTGGACCAAGGTCAAAAGTATGGCCTCCAGATGGGATACCAGCCTCCAAGACAAGAGGGAGGCTTTGGCCTGGTGACATGAGCCCATTCCCTGTTGGATGTCTCTTCACCCACACAACAAGCTTGGTGAGGTTATCCCCTGACCTGCCCAAACCAAGCCACTGGTTATTTGGGCTTTGCCTCATCCCAGTCAGGAGGACACATGCCTGGAATGGAAGCAAACTCTCTGTTTCCCCCATATACAACTCCTTGTAAGACTTACATGCTGCCATACATTTACATTGATTGTGATAGTAATGCCATTGCTAAACAATTTATTAACCTGCCAGATAAGGCAGAAAACCCAGGAAAACCCTGTCGGGAAAAAAACTGGGAAAATTCCTCCCAGTCCCTAAAGCAATCCCTATAATGGAATGGAAGACTTCTTCAGCCAAGGATAAAATTCAGACTATGGTGTTCAAATAAAGTTACTAATAATGTGCTGATAGATCTGATGATTATTAGGCTTATACAACTTGACTTGTTCATAGAGGACAGAATGCACTTAACATGCTGTAGAAACAAAGAATGTATCAACAGAAAAGGACCACTAGCCCATCTTGTCTGCCCCGCTTTCCCTTCCTAACACTACACCATGGACTTGGTTTGGTCACAGGTGTCCCTCCCTCCTCCCTTACCTCAGTTTATTAGGTTCACCCATGTCATGATGACATGAATCTGGTCGCCATAAATTAGGGTGCTAGAAACATGTTGCCCACAAATACTGCACCTGTACATTCCACTACAACCCAAGTAGGGTGACAAGGTAGAGCAGGGGAGAACAGTTGTTTTTTTTTCGGGGGGGGCTTCACCCACTACTCCCTCAATGGAGGGGGCTCTGCACCCCTTGACAGTAAATATTACCTCCTCCAGATCTGGACATGAGTGGAACAGAGGAGAACAGTGTCATAGGCGAAAATGGTCATGAGTACAGGGTATGCGAAATCCAGCAAGCCCCTGTCACTCATGACCTTTTCCTGTCACTCTAATTGCTTCACCCACATAATGGTATATGTATTTATTATACCGATGTGTGTATCTAATGCATGCTTGACATGTCCCCCCCCATCTTCACACCCCACCACATCCTCTGGCAGGCTGTTCCAGGCATCCACCACACTTTGTGTGAAGAAATATTTCCTGACATCCCTCTAAACCTCCCCCTCAAGCTTCTTGGCATGATCCCCATTGTTCTGGTTCTCCTCTTCCTCCTATTTAAGAGATTCCCCTACTGCACTTTGTTCACCCCCATCAGGTACTTATAGTTCTCAATCATGTCCCCTTTCACTCTCCTCTTATGACCTCCCACATCCTCTCTTTGTATGTTTTCTTCTGCAATCTCCACCACCATTTTAGTAGCCCTACTCTTGACTGTTTCTACCTTGTCAATGTCCTTGCAGAGGTGTGGTCTCCAGAACTGGACACTACTCCAGGTGTGGTCTCACATGTGAGTGATATGGGGGCAACACCATGTGGCAGAGCTAGGCTACACCCTTAGGCTCTGGACTATTGGACTACTTTCCAATCTCCTTATTTTCATACTGCCAAAACTTCTGTTGCACAACAGTACCCCTTATTCTATATTTTCTTATTCTATTCTACTGCCCTAGGTAGGCCACCTAGTGTAGTACTGATCAATTTCCTTTATTTCCTACTATCTGGTCTTTTCTGTACTTATTCCTGTTTTGTCCATCTAGTCCTCCTTTATAAAAGAAGTGTATAAACACCCTGAAAGGTGTTTGGTAACAGTTGCAACTGGTACAATGTAAATTATGCCTTTGGGCATCAGAAAATAAAGAGAAACATATGTGATGCCCCTAAGAAAATAGTGGTAATGTATTGGCAAAATCAAGCAATCTTTTATGTATTTTTTTCTGAAGGAGCCTTAATAATTGTTATTTATTAATAGAAAGGGCTATTAGCTGTGCCCTGACAGTCCAAAGATTTAATGTCCAGTATTTATTGCTTCTGTTTTCTTTTGCTCTTGCTTCATTTAAATGACATGCATTAAAAACATGGACTGGTTTAGGAAATACAGCATTACACTGTATGCTGTGGCCACTCTGTCCTTTAGCTGATGAGCAGCTTGTTGACAAATAAAAATGAATACTTCCTGGATAGAGTCCACTCAAGGAGTGAACTCAGGGTTATTAAAAAAGAATAATATTCCTTTTTATTTTTGTTTTATACAGTGTCAGTATACAGTTTTATATTAGGAGGCAGTAGTGCAGTGGTTTAAGGCTCTGAGCTGCAAACCTGGAGACCTGGGTTTGAATCCCACAGCCCCCAGTTGCATACTGTGTGACCCTGAGCAAGTCACTTAACTTCCCTGTGCTCCCAGGTTGCACCTGTAAACAAGCTTTCAGCTTAGTGTGTCTCTCCTAGTTAAACAACTGGAAAAAAAAAGTGTTGCAGCACCAGAGGGCTGTAAGGTAGGAGCTTGCAAAAGCTCTACAGTTCAAGTGCAGACCACATGTGTATTTCTCAGGGCATGATGGCACTTGTAAATTTCTGCCGTCTGCCCGAGACAAAAAGTGAAAGTTGTTGCGGTGCGCTCAATTCACACAGCAAGTGAACTGAGCAGTGTAGAAAAAGGCCCTTTGCCTTTCTCTAATGGATTGAATGTTTTTAATAATTAAATAGTAACAAGTTGGCTCCTATAATGCCCTAAATAGCTGCTCTGACATGGCAGAGAAGGGAGCATATGGCAGACACATTTTCCTTGCATATTTCAGCATTCGTTCCTAGCTCTTCTAGTGCTCCTGTTCCTTTTATAAGACAAACCAAGGACAGAGGTCTAGCATGTCTGCCTGAGTGTACAGCTAGCCCCCTAGATTGCAGCTGCCCCAACCACCTCCCCATCTGTCATTCCCATGTCGGAAACAGCCCCCTCCTTCCAGACACTCCCTTGTGTTCTGTCCCATCCCTCTTAAAAATTCCTATTGTCTTACATGATACCACCCCCTCTGGCAGAGCATTCCATTTAGACACCACCATCTCTGTGAAGTAGTGCCTCCTCATCTCCCTCCTAAATCTTCCGCCCTCTAATTTTAGTCCATGCCCTCTGGTGTCACTACCCTTCCTCAGTTTAAACACCAATTCAGTGCTAGCTTTGTTTATCCCCCTCAAATACTTGAATGCTTCAATCATTTCCACCCTATCCCTCCTCTCCTCCAGCGTATACATATTCAACTCATTCAGCCTGTCCTCACAGACTTTGCCCACCATCCCTTGTAACATTTTTGTTGCCCTCCATTGCACATCTTCTAGTAAATTAATATGCCTCTTCAGATATGGCTGCCAGTACTACACACAATACTTCAAGTGCAGCCTGGCCAAAGATCTGTAGAGTGGCAGGATCACCTTCCTATGCCTGGATGAGAAGCCCCTTGTGATACATCCCAGCATCCTGTTCGCCTTAGCTGCTGCTTTCCTGCATTGGGCAGAGTTATTCATGCTCCCTGCTACCAACACCCCTACAGTAGGTCCTTCTCTTCCTCAGTGATCCCCAGCCTCACCCCTCCCAACCAACAGTTCCTCCATGTGTTCTTTGCCCGAAGTGCATAACCTTCCACTTTTTCGCATTGAATCCCAGCTGCCACTTCTCTGACCATATCTCCAGTTTGGCTAGGTCCCCTTGTAGTTGTTTCCATCCATCCTCTTCATCCACCACTGCCCCCATTTTGGTATCATCTGCTAACAGACTAACCCTGCTCCCAACTCCATATGCAATATCTGAGATAAAGAGCCCAAAAAGCACAGGGCCCAGCACCGCGCCCTGCGGCACACCGCTCATCACCAGTCTAAGTGTTGAGAGCCCCCCCCACTACCACCCATTGCAGTCTCCCCTGCAGCCAGTTCCTTATCCAGTTTGTCAGCTTCATCATTGCCCCCATAGCAGTCAGCTTCCCCCTCAGCCTCCCATGAGGCACTGAATCAAAGGCATTGCTGAAGTCTAAGTACAAGACATCTACAGCATGACCCATATCCAGCTGTCTTGTTACCCAGTCATAATATTCTATTAGATTGGTCTGATAAGTCCTCCCCTGGACAAACCCATGCTGCCACCCATCCTGGATGTCATTACCCACAAGGAACGACACTAGCCTCTCCTTCAGTATAGTCTCCGTAGGTTTACCCACTTCCGAAGTGAGACTGACAGGCCAATAATTTCTTGGCTCATCCTTAGGGCCACTCTTGTGTATGGGCACCACATAGCCCACCCTCCAGTCCTGGGGCACCCATTCTGTGTCCAGGGAGGTGCTGAACAGGTCCTCCAGCAGCTCGGCCAACAATTCTGCCATCTCCCTCAGCACCCTGGGGTGGATGCCATCAGGACCTGGTACCTTGTCCACCCTTAATGCCTTCAGATCCTCTAGTACTCTACTCCCCTTGATCATTCCATCCATCATCTCCTCCCTTCCCACCCCCACCCTCCCAGTCCATGGTGGTAGTGGATCATCCTCCTCCTTTGTGAAAACAGAGTAAAAGTATTTAATTAGTACTTCCTTTTTTCCCTGACATATCTAAAAAAGTCTTTCTTCCCTCCTTCGATGCCCTGCGCTAACCTTAGCTCCCTGGAGGCCTTGGCTCTCACTTACTTGGTCACTTCCTTGGACCAACTCACATAAGCCTCCCTGTCCTCTTCCTTCCTCATTCTTCTGAACTTCTGGTACGCAGCTGTCTTCCCCCTCACCCCTTCCAATTCTTCTCTTTTCAGTCAGCACGGTTTCCTGGCTCTGCACTTCTTGCTCTTAGTCCTGGTGCAAGCTTCTGTAACCTCTGTTAGCCCAGTTTTAATAATTTCCCACTTTTGCTGTGCATCCAGTTCTGGCCTAATACCCTGAAGTCTCCCTTGCAGTATTTTTCTCATCCCCCTGAAGTCCACCATCCTAAAATCCACTACCTTTGTTACTGAGCCTCCAGACTCCCTGCCCAACGTGAGAGTGAACCACAATGCTTGGTAGTCACTACCAGCTAGTGGGTCTTCTACCCTGATTTCCGTCACTTCCTCCCCATTTGATAGTAACAAGTCCAGAGTGTTATCCAGTCATGTTGGCCCACTGACCAGCTTTGTCAGGAAACCATCCTGGATCATGTCCAGGAGCACCTGATCCCTGGCACTGGAGGTGGTAGAGGTGCTCCAATCTACCCCCAGGAGACTGAAATCCCACACAATCACCACACTCCCCTTTCTACACACACTCCTTATTTGCTCCGCTAACTCTCTGTCCTGTTCCTCTGATTGGGCTGGTGGTCTGTACACCACCCCCAGCCTCAGCTTTCTACCCTTGGAGTCCAGAAGCTGCATCCATAGTGCCTCTGTCCTTCCTTCCTCTCCCTCATTGCTCATACACCTGATCCCTTCCCTCACATAGAGTGCTACCCCACCCACTCTTCCAACCCCCTGGTCTTTCATGTAAATTTTATTACCCCGAGATTGCCAGATCCCAGTCATGGTACTTTATGGTCCAAGTCTCAGTCACTGCAGTGATGTCCACATTCCACTCCACAAGGAATGCCTGAAGCTCCGCTGTTTTATTACCCAGGCTTCTTGCATTTAGGGAGACCATCTTCCACCTGTTCCCATCCATCCATCCTCCTCCCCCTCGGCTCCTTAGTCTTCCCCCCTCCTCTCAGTGGTCCCCTCAACTTATCAAGGGGGTACAGCACTTTTTTCACTCCAAACTGGTGGTTCTGCATGCTAGCTGCACACTCACCTCCCTCCCCTGCCTAGTTTAAATAACCTCTTGAAACAATATAATCCTCTAATTTGCTCTTTAACACCCCCTTATCTGCCCCTTACGGGTGTAAACCATCCCTTGCGTACAGTTCTCTGTAAGTCCATGTATCTCCCCATCATCCTACCAACCAACACCCTTGTGCTTTACACCAGTCTCTCAGCCAGGAGTTGAACTCCACTATCCTTTCCTTTCTTGCCCTGCTCACCCTTGGGACCTGCAGCACCTCCGAGAATGCCAAGGACCTCCCTATTTTCAAGCATAGCTTCCCCAGTTCCTCAAACCTCTCCCATACCAAATCCACCTCATAACCCCCAAGGTCATTTGTGGCCACATGTACCACCACTTGAGGTTCCTGCCATCCTCCCCTAACACACTTCCTTAGAGCCTGCCCTGCCCTGTCCACTGTCAGGTCCAGTACAGGTTCCACCTAAATCTGACTGTGTCTTTCAACCACACCCCACTTGATCCATTTCAGGATAGAATCTCCTATCAGTATAACTCCTTCCCTTCCACACTCCACTTCTTGCTGCACCCTCACCCCCATCCTTTTCATGGCCTTTGTTCCTTCTCTGTCACTTAATTTCTGGAGCTGTTCTTCTTATTCCTTTTCCTCCCCTCTGTCCAGCCTCCTGTCCACACTTGTGCCCTCTCTCCTAAGCATCCATTCTCCCCCTGTGGTCCACCCCATCCCCGTATGCACCATGTCCCCTTCCTCCTGGGCTATCCCTCCTGCTGTTGCCATGGCATTGCCCTTTCTCCCAGATGTACCTAAGTCTCCCTCTATGGTACTTGCCCCTGTGCCCCCTCTTCCCCTCTCCCAAGCATCTCACCCCCTTTTACTTCAGTTGCCAGTACCTCGTACTTGTTGCATGATCCCAGTCCCCACCCCATCCCCTGCTGTGTCCTCACTCCTGCTTTATGTTTCTCCTTGGCATCCTCTCCCCCCCTTGTGTCTACCTACCCCACCCTCTCTGACCATGTTCCTCAACCTCCCTATCTCCACCTTCATCCACCAGAGCTCTGCCTGTAGGTCTCTTATCCTTCCAGATATGGGACACTCCCATAGCCTCCATAATGTGCACATCCAGATTGCCAACCCACATCCGTTGCAGATTACTAGCCTGTCCCACCCTGTTCCTTCTTCTGCGCTGCTCCGCTGGAGCCTGCCCCCTTCCCTCTCGATCTGACAACCTCCGTCCTGCTGACCGCAACCTCTCCTCCTCCTCCTATGTCCCCTGGTGTCCTCATCTCCCCTCTCATGCCACACCCCCTATCTCTGTCACTATACTCAGACACAAAATGTGCCATGCCTTCCTTTGACTATCCAGTGCTGCTCAGAGCATCAATGCACATACTGACCTCTCTTCCCTAAACCTCTGCCAGTCCTACCTGCACGTTACATAAAAAAATGTAAAACCCTAATATCCAACCAGTAAAAGCTTGAGTGACAGAACTTTTCACCACCTGACTGTTAGCTTTAGGAGTTAGTTCATATGGTCATTTTGCAGCTCCCCAAGCTCCTCCTTCACAGCCTTCAAGACCAACCCTCAGTGACTTTCCAGTATTTAAGAAATGCTACTAGAGGGGGCAGGTGAGTGGGAGGGCTTTTGCTCCAGCCAGCAACAGTCCTGAAAATCAGTTACAGAGTTTTAAGAAAGCTTTAAGCTGCTCCCAAACCAATAGCAAACTCACAAAAAATCAATTACAGGGTTAAATAAAGATTTAAACTAATTCCAAATCAACAGTAAAACTCACTCTCCTCCATTTTATATTAAACTCTTATTAAATACCAAGTATAGGAGTTAATGGAGTGTTAAATACTAGATTTGTGGTGGGTCACAAAACAAAGCTAGCATAACCCAGAGATTTTATTATTTGTATATTAAGTTAAGAGCCTAGTCAGATGACCTCATCCTTCAGGTATATAAACTCTCCTCAGAGAGCACTAGATCCGATCAGCCTTGAAAGTGGAGAAGGAAGGTCTACTGTGAGAGCAGACAAGTAGATACAAAAGGTAAAGGATCTTAGCAATTTTAAGATCCAAGACTGTATGTTTGCAAGAAACTACTGGTCAAGTAGTCATTTTCAGTGAGATCCACATGATGTGCTCGACCTGCTAGCTGCTCTGCCTAGAAGCTCCTGCTCACCTCCCTAGCAATCTACTTTAATCCATGTCTACTCAGACTTTTACTGCCGGCCACAGCATTATCTACTCTCTACACTGCCTACCCAAGAAGATCCTGCACTTTTTGCATCTCAATCGGCTTTTTCTAAGCCACGATGGAGGCAGAAATGTGCCTGGTCTTGCCTAAACATACACCCCCGGTCTCACCTGAAAAGCAGCTGAAGAAGCCAAAACAGAATCAGCAAACCATGGCTAAGTCAACGAATCCTCCTCCAACTCTGGTACCACTAACAGAGAAGCAGTTTCTTTTAGAACTAATGCCATATAAAGAAACCTTACACGATATTGCCTCTGACCTGAAGACTGTGAAAAGCGAGCTGGGGGACCCAAAAACCAGAATTTCAGACGTGGAGGCCCGTACTTGCTCCCTGGAGGCTTGGAGGGCCAGATCTGAGCCTGAGATTGTTAAACTTAAACAACAAAACACTAAACTGCAATTAAAAATGGAGGACCTCGAGGGGAGAAACAGGAGGAACAATATTTTAATTTTCAGCCTGCCAGAAGGTGAGGAGGGCCCCTCTATGAGCCCCTTCATTCAGAAATTACTCACCAAGATCGCTGGCCCATCTCCACACAATCCCACCTACCTGATTGAGCAGGCACATCAGTCCCTACAACCCAGACACCCAGATTCTACTCCCCCTAGACCTGTGATTGTACGTCTGCTCAATTATCTTGAATGGTAGCATGTCCTGTACAAGTCCAGAGAGCTGCAAGCAATTCTTTTGGAAAATAAGAAGCTGCGCATTACTCAAGACCTACCTCTCGAAACCAGGCAGAAGAAAGCCACTTTCTACAATACTGTGTGAAGCTAATTGCCACAAGTATTAAATTCCGCATAGCATATCCCACTCGCTTGCAAGTTCTGGTGGATGTGGCCTGGGTATCCTTCAACTCCTCCTCCCAAGCTCAGACAGAGCTCAGCATGAGAATGCTATCCTTATTTAAAGTTTCCAGAATCTGCTCGGAAGCGCCTGGTTCTGAACTGTTGCTTCGTCTATGGTAATAGTAAGTGCTTACCTGTGTTTGATGTTCTGTGGCCTGTTGCCATTTGAGTCCTGCTGATCTGCTGGCCATGAAGTAGAGAAAAATGCCCTCGGAAGCCCTGGATCCCTTAACCGATGCCTAGACCTTGTTACCTAATTCGAGAAAGACCTGACCGCTGTGCCTTGCTAATGATCAGACCTAATCAACCTGACTATAGTTTCCAGGGGACTGTTTTTCTATGCTGTACCAGTCCACCTGCTTTTGGACCCCCACAGGGGACTAATCCATCTGTAATCTAGTATAAGGGGGGTCTGATACCATTGTATCATGATTATTGCTATTTATCATCACTTTTACCCTGACTTGCTGCATTTGCTTCCACTGCATTACTGCTCCCTCAGCTCCTTTCCTAAGTTTTTGCCCAATGGGGGGTATGGTGCTCAGGTCCCCCCTTTCTTCTTATCTCCTATTCCTTGTTTCCTTCCATGGATACCCCTATGGCTTCCTCTATCTCCCTGCCTTCTGAACTTTTTTCTCTCCTGATGGGCTTGAACTGCTTGGATATAAATACCAACCATTTGGCACAGTTCTCCATGTATCCTCCTTTCTTTTTCTAATGGGACCTGATTGGACTACTTCCCATACTCGTTTTTCCTAGGCACAGGTAGGAGCTGACTCCTTTTTTTGTTTTATCACCGTGGTACATGATATTCAAGTTCTTCGGATAATCTACAAATCTCAGATTGTGGGGGAGGAGGTAGGTATGCAGCAGCTAATGCTCATCAGCCACATGTATTGGCTTGTTGGGGGGTTGACCCTGACAGTCCGAAGGCTCTCAATATGTCATCACTTACTTTGCAGTTTTATATGTGCTATAACTCAGGCCTTCTTATCACTTTTCAACCTGTTATGAGGAAAGGAGGACCCTCAGGGTTATAGGGCATTTGCTCCCCACCGTTTCTATCACTCCGGCTGACAGTGTATCATTATTGAATATAGGGATGCTTGTATATAGTTTTGTTGGGATGTGTGGGGGAGGGAATTTGTCTATTGTTGACACTGAGTGTGTTTTCAGTATTCATTGTATTCCTCAGCAGTCTTTTACCCACGCTTGGCTAATTAAGTCTGTGCTCCATGTCATATATTTTGTTACATGGCTATCTATAATTGTGCAACCTGTTGGAAATGAGCTGCTTTTGTGGACTGAGGGGAGAGGTCGGGGGTAGGGGGCATGATGTACCCCATATAGTTGACTCACTGTTTTTCTTTATATACAATATGTTGTGCACTGGGGAGGGGTGGGGTGGGATGCGAGGTGTATACTGAAAGACTTATCCACTTGGTTCTTCTTTTTGTTATGCTTCTCTCTTCTGTGAATATGGCTGGCACTTTAAGAAAGTTTCTTACATGGAATGTTAGGGGTGCTTGGGATTGTCCCAAAAGATATTAAATTTTTAAACACATCTTGCTTCTGCATGCCAACATCTCATTTATACAAGAGACCCATCTCCTCCCTTCCAAAGCCACTAATCTCCAAAGGCATGATATTGGCTAGGTTTTTATCTCTGGGATATCAACAGCCAGTAGGGCGGCTGCCATCTTAGTTAATAGCTTGGTACCCTTTCAGGCAGATCAGTCTATTGTGGATCCACAAGGTAGGTACATTTTGGTAAAAGGAATGATTGGCCATACGTAACTGGTGTTAGGTAGTATTTATTGTCCAGTGGTCGGTGACCTTGTTTTTTTTATGGACCTAATTGATAAGCTGTCCCCCTACTTGACACTTCCAATGATTCTGGGTGGGGACTGAAATCTCCCTCCTACCCAGGTCCTTGACCTGTCCAACTGCCCTCTCAGACTTGCATCAGCAGCCCAAAGAGCTCTGAAAGAATTCTTAGACTCATTAGGGTTATGTAACCCTTGGAGGATACTGAACCCACTGTCCCGTACTTTCTCTTTTTATTCTACAGTCCATCACTCCTCATCCCGATTAGATTATGTTTTGACCTATCATTCTCTGCTCCATGGTCTCTGTGATGCAGGGGTAGAACCTATTGTATTATCTGATCACGCAACGGCATGGGTGTCCCTGGCACTGGACACTAGTTTTCAACGGGATATGTCCTGGAGGCTGAATACCCAGCTTCTCAAGGATGACTACGTAATGTCCAGGATCCCTGCCCTCATACAAACTTTTGTAGATAAGAATTGTAACTATGTCCAGAAAGTAGAGCATGAATGGTGTGCTCTGAAGTGCTTTCTCAGAGGGGAATTCATACGACTTGCCTCTACACATAAACGATGGAGGGAAACTGAGGCTTTTTCTCTGCTAGCCCAGATCCAAACACTAGAGCAGTCCCTCTCTCCATCCTCTCCCTCTGACTCCCTGCCGTCCCTTCTCTCGCTGCAAAACAAATACTCTTCCCTTGTGAAGGAAAAAGTCGAGTTTGCTATACTCAGGACTAAGACAAGGTATACAGAGCATGGGGAAAAGGCAGGCCATTTACCTGCACTATGCCTTAGGAAATTAGAAACCTCCAGGAATATTGCTGTGATTTACCCCCTGACGGCATCGTTAAAACCCATCCTAGGGAGATAGATACTGTTTTTGAACAATTTTATTCTTCTCTATATGGCCACCGCACATCTCTCCCAAAGAAGGAGGAACTGATAACATATATAGACTCCTCACCTTTACCATCTCTGCCAGCCCAACACCAAGATTTCCTATCTACTCCACTCTTCCAGCAAGAAGTAGAATTTGCTATCAATACCTTAGTACTGAACACGGCTCCAGGCCCTGATGGTCTTCCAGCAAACTTCTACAAACCCTTTGCTAAAGACCTGGCCCCCATTCTTCTTCAGCTCTGTCAATACATGCTGTCTGACGAAACCCTAGATCCCACTCTATTAGAAGCCACCATCATCTCCTCCTCAAACTGGATAAAACTCCCTCTTGCCCAGCTAGTTGCCAGCCCATATCACTATTAAACTGCAATATTAAAATTCTCACAAAAATTCTGGCCACTAGAATTGAGAAGGTCTGGTCTTCTTAGTCCAGCGCAAGTGGGCTTCATCTCTGGCAGATTTTCATTTGATCATGTGCGTAAACTCTCTCCTATTTTTCAGGCAGCAGAATCCTGTCCCCTGTCAATGGCGCTGATTTCTCTTGATGCAGAGAAAGCCTTTGACAGAGTGGACTGGGATTTTCTGTGGGCTACCCTACACAAAATGGGATTCCCTTTAGAATGTATTCAATGGATCCGGACACTATACACCCTTCCATCTGCGAAAATTCACTGCAATGGAGTTTACTTTTCTCTTTTCACTCTTCATACTGGTACACACCAAGGATTCCCATTGTCCCCTTTCCTATTTAATCTTTATCTAGAATCATTAATTAGGTTTTTAAAATCTTCCTTCAATGTCACCGGAGTTCCTATCGGTAACATTGCACAGCAGATCTCGGTTTATGCCGATGATATTCTTTTGCACTTGTCAAACCCAGTCCTGTCTCTAACAGAAACTTTAAGGATAATTGATACCTTCAGTAAGTACTCAGACTTCAAGCTGAATCTAAATAAGACCAAAATCCATCCCCTTAATCAACTCACATATAGCCACTCCTTCACTCAATTCGGCATAAAATGGTCCCCCAGAGGCATTAAATATCTGTGCATCTTTATCACCTCAGACCCCTCTGTTATGCACAAGCTCAACTTTGATAATTGATGGAACTCTATCCAGCAGGGCCTCTTTCATTGGAGGACCCTCCTGCTTTCACTCTGGGGCAGGATTAACATTATTAAAATGAATGTCCTACCCAGGCTCTTTTACCCCATTAATGTGCTTAATGTCTGGCTACCCTTATCCTTTTTGAAATTAATCCATCCTGACATCACTTCCTTTATCTGGTTGGATAAAGCTGCTATAAGATCCTATCTAAAATTGATCATGCCTAAAGAATCCGGGGGACTCTGTCTACCCAACGTATTACTCTACTATTGGGTGAGTCACCTTTATAAATGTGACAAATGGCTATCTATACCTTGACTCCAGCAACAATTAGATTATATTCCTATCTGGTTACAGAATCAAGCCAAATTACTATCCACCCAAAAATGAAATCCCCACGGGATCTTCTTCTCTTCCCCTGTGAAACTCCTGCCTAAACCCTTGAATCTGTCCTCAATCAGTATCTCAGTTAAAGTTTTGCCACAACTATGTGGATACTTTAAAATGTCTCCTATCACAGATGTCTCCCAACCCATCCTCTCCAATTTAAATACCAAAATGGGGGAACCCCATTCCTACAACCTGGCTCCTGATATCCCAAGAACATACAGTTTCAGACTTCTACTCTCAGTCCTCTATTTTAACCACTCCGGAAATACAAACCAAACTCGTGCTGACGTTGGCATCTGTTTTCAAGATATACCAACTTCGGCATCTCCTGCTCAATTTGTTTGGGCCTCAACCACAACTTCCTATTTTCAGAGACCTCCTGCAGCATATTGGTGATCTAGCCTGCAGGCCTCATGGAGTCTCTGCAATATATAAGTACTTACTCATTAGCCCCCAATCCCACCTGTCAAAAGTCTCCAAGGTATGTAATACTTTACTACCTGATCTGGAACTAAACTGTGCCCAACTCTGGAAAGATCTGTATATCTATATCACGTAAGATAGATACAGGCTAACTCAGTACCAGATCCTAAATAATATGTATTATACCCCGATTAAATTATCAAAAATGGGGTGCCTCCCTTCAGCAATATGCTCTAGGTGTGGTAAAGAGGAAGGTTCCCTCCTACACCTCTTCTGGTTATGTGAGAAGGTCTCCCCTGTGGACACAAATAGAACAAAAACTGGATCCACTCCTAGGTCTTCAAGGTCTAGTTTTGCTGGCTACCTGCATCATTTGGGACTTTTCCCAGATTCAAGGATGAGAAAGAAGGTACTACATGGTTCTCATCTCAATGGCAGTTAAGAAGCTTGTGCTTAGACACTGAATAGACCAGGAATCCATTACTTATTCAGAATGGTTGCATGAAATGTCTTTTGCCCTCAGAGATGAGCAGTTAATCGCCAGTGTTCACCATCATAAATCCTCATTCACCAGAAGGTGGAGGAAACTGTACAATATTTACCTGCTCTGAATTTTTTTTGTTGACAATCCCAGGCACCTCCATGATTATCTTAATGGACAGTACTTAAGTTAAATCTCTCTTATTTTTCTTAGCCACGTATCCCTTTATAATATTACACCTCACTTGGGGCGGGTGGGAGGGTAGAGTGAGGATAGTAGGGACTGTGGGGGGGCTTATTTTATCCAGCTCAACATATTGCTACACATGGTTAATGCCTTGTTGTTTATGGTGTTACTGACTGTAAAATCAATAAAATTTCTTTGATTAAAAAAAGTAGTCATTTTCATTGTAGCTATTATATTTTTGTTTAATTTTAAATCTTGTGAAAAATAAATATCATGAAGTGTGTTTTAAATCCTGGCAACTTCCCTCATCTGATGTTATTTCCCATATGCTGTGACAAACCTAAAGTCAGTAGTGGGATTGAGCTGGTTGCCCAGAGAAAAGAGGGGGAAACCAGTACCCAGATACCAGCCCTGGTATCCAGACTTAGGGGGCAAAATGCAGGATGGCACACCTCCAGGATTCTGTGGATGCCAAAGGTCTGAAGGAAGAGGAAGGCCTTCTGGGAGTACATACCAAAGCCCAGATGTTGAGGGCTGGAGAAGTACTTCTACCTGGCCTGGAGTTCGGAGGGACAAAGAAGAAAACCACAATGGGTGCAGGAATTGGAAAGGACAAAGAAGAGGAGCCACCATGTGAGGATCCACCACCAGAGGACATCAGCAGCTTGCTGAAATGGTTGGCTGTGAAGCAGATAGAGATGGAGAGACAATGGGAATGGGACAACTGAGAGAGAGAGACAGCTGGAGAGGACACATCAGGACCAGTGATGAGAGGATACCTTGCAAGCTCTACAGGTGATTAGACAAGGATCACAGGTGGCAGGATCTACAGGTAATAACCCTAAATATATTAAATGTACTAAAATAGTACCAACAGATGACATAGAGGCATTGTCGATACCTTGGTAGTAGAGCAATACCTCCAGATATTACCCACAGAAGTGCAGATCTGAGTTAGAGAGCACAACCCTGAGACAGCCAATTTAGGCATTACTCTCACTGAAGACTTCTTAGCTGCAAGACAACCCCCGAGGAAAGGGTATTGAAGTGACCCCACAGCACCTGTCCCCCAAACCTCAAAAGCACCTGTTGTTCCTACAGCTCCCATTGAATATCTTTGACAGACCAAGGGAAGACCTAATCAAGGAGCCAGACCATTTAACCCTGATATTATCTGAAGGAATTGTCAGGGTAAAGGACATATAGCTAGATTCTGTACCCAACCTAGAACTGATGCCTCGCATCTGTCATTATTGAATGAGGGTTATTTTGTATGAGACAATGCTATTAATGATCAAAATGTGTTTGGTTTAGTAGACACTGAAAGTAAGAATACCCTAATTCAACCAGAACGAGTGGTTGATAGACAATCAGGTGGACCAGACATGAAAATCATTTGTGTACATGGGGACATGCACCACTATCCTACTGCTACAATTATGGTGGATGTAAATGGCCAGAATCAGATGGTCACAGCAGGACTGGTGCCCAACCTACCAGTGCCTATTGTAACGGGTCATGACTTTCTGAATTTTTCGACTTTAATAACTGAACATGAAATGGTCACAGCCATGACTACCAGGGCTCAAAGGAAAAAGGAAGTCTTTGGGGGATACATTCCCTTTTGAAGGTGTCATTATTGAGGATCTTGGTAAGGATAGAAAAACCCTTAACCAGAAAAAGAAACAACAGATGCAATGGAGGCAAAATGTTAATGGACTGCCTGATAAACAAATACAATCTATGTTTACAAATGTGGATATAGCAGTTGAACAGAAAAATGATGTATCAATAAAACCTTTTTATTTACTGGTTGGTCAGGAGATGACAACAGAGGCCCCTATGATTATGTTACAGAATAACAGTTTATACAGGTTTTGTACTAATCCTGACATGAGAGAGAGTGTAGAACATTTATTGGTGCTTGAGAAATATAGGGAGCCAATTTTGTTTATAGGACATGATCTTCCATGGGCTGGCCATGCAGGGCAGGAACATACACTAAAACATGTTTTGCTTAGATTCTATTGGCCAGGGCTACACAACCAGGTAGCCAAGCATTGTAAAGCCTGTCCAGAGTGCCAAAAAGTGGCCCAAGTAGGGAAAAAATATAAGGTGTCCCTTATGCCCCTACCCTTGCTATCCAACCCATTCAAAAGAATCAGGATGGACATTGTAGGTCCACTGCTAAAGAGTTCCAAGGGAATTCAATTTATTTTGGCAACAATAGACATGCTACTAAATACCCAGAGATGATACCTATGTGCACAGTCACTACCAATAAGATTGCTGAAGAATTAGTGAAAGTCTTCAATCGCCTGGATATCCCTAAAGAGATCCTCAAAGATAGGGGTAGTTAGTTCATTAGTTAGTTAATACTTTATTACTTAATATTTCAACCAGGCACAAAAGTACAAGTTGAAGTTCTATACAGCATAAAAAGATAAACATTTACATATAGCAGATCCAAAACATAAAATTATACAATTTTAAAACAAGAAAAGAATAAAAAAATATAATGTTCATTTCGCCACATTCAAATATTGCACAAATAAAGATTTGCTGTAAGTTTGAATTCTTTCCACAGGTTTTTACCACTTCTCTTTACTTTGCAAATTATACCCAGACATATTCCTCGATACAAGTAAATAATGCTATTGATGGTCAGGCTCACAATTTTTTTAAAAAACCTCTTTTGTCATTTTTTCCTCTTCTAGTATCTAACCTATCAAGCCCCCATTTAATCAAGGCTTCCCTATAACTCACATCCCACCCAGCAATTACTCTTAGTGCCCTTTTTTGTACTCTTTGCAAACCTTCAGATTCACTTTTGGTGAGGCCACTATGCCACACAGCAGCTCCATATTCAACCACCGGTCTAACCACTGTAGTAAAATAATAAACCAAATCTGATTCATTCAAACCTGCATATCTCATAACAGTTAAAAAGTATAACCTACTATTTGCTTTCTTTACCATGCTTAAAACCTGTTCTGCCCAAGAAAAATCATTCTGAAAAATAAATCCCAAATATTTCACTTTTCTTACTACTTCTACCTCCTCACCCCGGAAAAACACTCCTTTTATCTCAGTCCATTTATTCTGCTTACCAAAATGTATATCTTTGGATTTTGTAGGATTGATTTGCATAAAATTATTTTCAGACTATATTTCTATATAATATAAATCACTTTGTATAGTACTTTCTTCAACGTTTTCCCAAATATCCAATACTGTAGTATCATTCATGTACTTTTTGCATGGGCCTTCGTGTCTAGATCATTTATCATAATCAAAAATAATAATGGTCCCAATCTAGTTCCCTGAGGGACCCCACCACATATACCCAAAACCTCAGATTGCATGCCTTCCATCTCAATCCATTGTGATCTTCACTACAAAAAACTGGCCACCCAATTTACTATACACTGTGGCATATGTAAACTTTCAAATTTTTGTATTACCATCCCATGATCAATAAGATCAAAAGCTTTTTACAGTCTGACAAAACAGCCCTTACATTAGTTCCTTTATCCCAAGCTGTCATACTTAGTTACAAAAATGTTAAAGCAGCATCAATAGTTGAGTAACCCTTCAAGGAACCAAAATGAATTTTGTCCAAAACCCACTCCACAACCTCCATAATCCATCTACAAATAAACATTTCACATACTTTCGAAACCATACATGTTAAAGCAATTGGTCTAAAATCTGTTGACATATTTTTAGGTGTCACAGTTTTAGGAAGGGAACAACCTTTGCCTGCTTCCACTGTAAAGGGATTTCACCACTCAGCACTGATCTATTAAAAATATGATATACCCATGGTGCAAGCAAGTCAGCACCTTCCTTCCATACCCAGTTTGGAATAGCATCATGGCCTACAGCCTTATTTATCTTAATCTTTTTTAATTCCTTTGCTATTCCTTCCACAGATACCAAATACTTATGGGGACCATTACTCCTAAAATATCCTTCATTTCCAATGTGAGTAAATCTTTACTTACTTCACCAAATAGTCTATTTAAGCAGATCAAAAAGGAAACACTTTTGTCTGTCTCAGAAAAACTACACATTTGCTCCCATCTTTTTATTTGGTCACTTTGTTTTTCTGTTCCCAAGAATTCTTTTGTACTTTTCCACCACTTTCTCGGGTCAGATTTCCTTAATCCTTCCAATTTCTTTTCATAAAAATTCCTTCATAACCTCTTTCCCATGCAATTTACCAGATTTCTCAACCTATGACATACAATAATATATTTCCTCATAAATGCTGCTTGCCTTTCATTTATCAATTTTGTATACTCCTCAGTAACCCATGGTTTGTCACCACCTACCTTTGTTATTTCTTTTGTAGGAATTACTTGACCTAGAGCTTTATTAACTATGGATGTCACCATATCCCATGAAGCATCTACAAACCTATCCTCAAATTTTGCTTCCTGTAATTTACCAGCTATCACATCCAAAGTTTGACTCTTACCTTCCCTGGTAATCTTTTTACATTTAAACACTATATTCTCCTCTTTTAACCTTCTATACCCCTCTGAATTATTTGCTAGGAATACAACTTTATGGTCTGGTAACCCAATAGATGGCGCAGTTATTGGTTTACAAAAAAATTCAGTAAAATTTTGTTATAACCACATCTAACACATTTGGTTCCCTTGTAAGGTCTTCAACTATTTGTTTTAAACCATCTTCACTTGTTATTTTTCCAAGTGACAATCTATTTGCACCCCCACATAATGACAAGACCACACTTATCATGTTGTCCCAAAATTTTGTCTAAATACCAGATTATATGATTTACCATATGCTATTTATTACTTGTAGGGGGGTGATAAAACTCACCTACAATTAATGGTCTACATTGCCTTGGCAGATTTGGCACATTCAGTTCCACCCACATCATTTCAAACCCACCAACTTCCAAATCTAATAATCTTCTATAAGGAATACTATCATTGATATATAAAGCTATCCCTCCCCCAATTTGCCTAAACCTATCTTTTCTTTCGATCTGATATTCCAGAATTGCCACCATCTGGCTGTGATAATTTTCAGTACACTGTGTCTCTGTTATCACACCCACTTGGACTTCATTTTTCTGCTTTACTATAACAAGTTCATCCACCTTTGTAGTTAAAGCTCTTACATTAGTATTCATCATTGTTGGAACCCACCTTTTCCCAGTTTGAATAACTGTCAGATTACTCCTGTTTACTTCCCTTTTACCTCTATACTTCATTTTCCTTTCTGTAATCATTACAGGTATTCTATCAGCTTTTCCCATTTCCACATACCCAGTTTGTAGCTAACATACATTTTTCACATTTGTAACATTTCTGTTTACATGGCTTTTCCTTTCCCTACTAACCATTACTGGAATGTTGTACCCCCCATCCCCTCACCTTTCCCATGGGCAGACATAGTCATCTCATATACTTCCCCTTCCATTATTCCATACAGTCCTAAAAGGAGTACATAAGAAATATACATTTGCCCCATTTTTAAATTCATATCCCACGTCTAACAACTATTACTACCTAAACCCATTTATAACCACATATAAAGCTAAGAATACTAAGTAACTAAATCCAACCTTCAAAATATTATTTACTCCCCTCCCCTGTTCCCCTGATGACTCCTTCATACTCTGCCGGAGTACTCAGCCAGAGGAATCAGCCAGACACCACATAGCCACTGCTTAATCAATCAATCAGTCAATCAAATCTTTATTTATTCTGGTGAATACTGTTGAGCAAGCTCATTTACAAGGTGGACCTGCATCACACAAGGTCAAGAAGCAATGCAATTATGTACAGGAAAGAAAACAAACAGGTATATACATAAGGAAAAAGCAGGTCCCATTTGTTATGTAGTTTGTATATGGTACTCTGTCTGACTCCATAAATGATCACTCCCCCACCTAACTCATTTGGCCCTCCAAGGCATCCCACATTCCCCCTAAGTACCTCTCTTTCCACAACTTCAGTTGGCCCAGCACTTCCCGCTTCTTTGAAGACATCAGAGCTACCAACTGGCAGGACCTCTACACACACACACACACACACACACACACACACACAACACACACACTGACATGTCCCTAGCTGCAACATACCTCACCAATGCCACTCTGGCCATCAAGGACTGCCACTTCCCCATCACCACTCGACATGTCAGAGGCGGGTGTACACACTGGCTAATGAAAGACCTGCTGTGACTTATGAAGTCGAGAGACAGCAAGTGGGCTACCTACAAACTGGCTCCTTCCCCTACCCTGTGGACCGAGTACAGGAACCTGCATAACAGATGTAAGCACATGACCAGATCCTTAAAACGGGCTTACTACCACAGGATTCAGAGGGAGAACTTGGGTAACCCTAGAATATTCTGGGACTCAGTCAACTCTCTAATGATTCCCCACTCACACAGCCCCTTCATTGACCTAAGTTCCCCTAGTGGCACACTAACTGATCCCTCAGCAGTCACCGAAGTGTTCAACATAATGTTCTCCGACGTGTTGGCTCTACTTCACAATCTCCCTCCTCTGGGACATTGCCTTCCTCCTGGCCTCCAAATCAACTCCTCACCACTGCCCTCACTCACCAACCCTTTTCTACTTCTTGACCATCTCCACTAAGGTTACAGCCACATTACTAAAGAGGCTACCAAACTGGGAAAGCTAGGGCTCTGTTGGCCTCTCCCCTGTTTCCCTGAAACTTATCTCTCCTCTCATTTGCAAGCCTCTCACCTTCATCCATAATCTTGCCCTATCAAGCTCCACCATGCCCGACTCATGGAAATCTGCTATAATTGTTCCTATCTTTAAACCAGATGACCCTAATACTTCTGATAACTACAGGCCTATATCCATCCTCCCTCACATAATCAAAATACTGGAGAGGGTAGTTCACTGACAACTGTCTGAATACATAGCTAAGCATAACCTCTTATGCGACCAACAACATGGTTTCTGCAAGCTTCAGAGTACCTTGATGGCCCTGGCTCTCTTCTTGGTCCACATCCTCTCCAACATGAACCATGGATATGCCACGGGTACTGTTTTTGTTGACCTATCAAAAGCATTTGACATGGTCAACCACTCCCTACTCCTATCAAAATTATCCATTCTCTGCTGCTCTGCAGAGATCATTGGCTGGTTTCAAAGCTACCTCTCAGAATGCTCCCAATCCGTTTGCATTGGTACCACCATCTCTCCTCCCTTGATGCTTACCACAGGTGTTCCTCAGGGCTCCATTTTGGGCCCTTGCTTTTCTCCCTGTTTGTCAACGCACTCCCCACCAACAGCTTTACCTGCAACTCCCTACTCTACACAGATGACCTTGTCATTTACCATAGTGACAAATCTCTCATGCATTTCCTCTGTTCTCTCTCAGAACTACTGTGCTGCCTATAACTGGTTCTCTTCCAGTTGGTTGCTGGTAAACTCCAAGAAGACCAAGGCTATGCTGTTTGGGTCAAAACCTTTTTTTACTAAATCCACCAATACCATCTCTTCTCTCCTCATACACTCTACTGATGGCATGACCCTCAACAATGTCTCATCCTTTAAATACCTTGGGGTAACACTCAACCCCCCCTCTCACTTTTACAGATCATGTAAACAACCTAGTCCATAGAGTAAACATGAAGTTGGGAGTGGCATATCGTACTAAGCCCTACCTCACTAAGGAGGCTTGCTTGGCTATTGTCACTGGTAACCTCCTCCCTATCTTTGATTACTGTTCTCCGATCTACTCCTGAGTCTCAACCATCCTCCTAACTAGGCTATCAGTAGCCTACAACAATGCTTTCTGCTTTGCTCTATTGGCCCCCTTCTCCACACACCACTGTGACCTTTATAGCTCACTTAATTGGCTATCCTTACAGGGGCTCTTCGACTACTCACTCACCTGTTTCCTAGATGCCATCCTTAGATGTGGTGACTCTTCTCCTCTTGCTACCCTCTTCAATACCTGGGCCCTGACTAGGCACCTTTACTCCACAGATTCCCCTACCCTTGTGATCCCCAAAATGTCCACCAATATGGGTGAGAAAGCCCTCTCCATTGCCACCCTCTCACTGTGGGAACAGGCTACCTGCATCCCTGTGAATTTCTAATACTCACCATACTTTTAAACTAAACCTCAAATCATGGCTTTTGAGTAGAGGCCAGTGCAATTGCATTGCCTGCTAACTACCTTCTCCTTTTCTGCCTGCCATTTTCCCATTAACTTCCCTGCTATTTCTCTAACTCCCTGCTCATTGGGCATGACAGGCTGAGGCATGGCATCCCCATACCTGCCTGCTTGCCATTGATGCATTGTATATATTCTCTATTTTTTTAGTCAACCAACTGTAGCTCTTATTATTGTACCTTGTACCCATCAATGTTGACCTGCCATGCTGCTGTTTCAAATGTTACCATGTTTTGTATTATATACTGCAGTTTCTTTCTCCAGTGCCTTGTGGCCCAGGTTGTGCCTGTAAACGGTCCTCTGGACCAGTGCACCTACCTGGTTCTCAAAGACATAAATAACAAAATAAAATAAATAAAAATAGAGATAATGCAGAGGAGAGTGACCAAAATGGAGAATGGATTACATCACAAGTCTTACTAGGAGAGAGTGAGAGACCTAAATTTGTACATGCTGGCACAGAGTAGAGAGAGAGGTGACATGATAGCAACATTCAAAGTACCTCAAAGGCATAAATAAGGTAGAAGGGGACAACATGTTTCAGCTCAACAGTAGTGCCAGGACAAGAGGACACAACATGAGATTGAAGGGTGGACACATAAGGGGAATTATTGGGAAGTTCTTCTTCATGGAAAGGGTGGTGGATGGATGGAATAGCCTGCCCCAGGAGGTGGTGGCAGCATGTACTGTGGTGATATTTAACCCTTAGGCTGCCAACAGAATTAGAATGTACAGGAATTCTGGACTGATATATCAGTCCGCAGCACAGCAAGGGTTAAACATGCATGAGACAGAAACAAAGGAATAATAGAGGTAGGAAGAAAAAGCTAAGCCAATGAACAAAAAGGTCACTGGTTGCTTTGTGAGCTAGCGTAAACAGGCAGACTGGATGAGCCTGACGGTCCTTATCTCCTGACAGAATCTATGAATCTGGGACTACTTGTGGAGCTGATAGGCTCCTGTGTTGTGCTAATCCATGTCTGGTGCTGGGCTGTTACAGACTTGTAGCCAGCTGAGTGCTCAGAGCACAGACTTCTTGATTTTGGACTCTGCCTCTTTGGCTCCTGTTGTTCCTGTCAGCCAGTCAGAGTATATTCTATGTCTGGGGGTGGGACATTCAAAGGAGGAGTGGCTTTTGAAACAACCACACATTCTGATTCAACCTGCCACCAGGACTTCAGCTTTCCTCTGGTGAGACTGTTCATGGAGTCGGTGTGGTCCTGTGCTGTGTTGCTCCACTTTTGGTGCTGGGCTATCACAGACTTGTAGCCTACTGAGTGCTCAGAGTGCAGACTTCCTGATTTTGGACTGTTTACTACTGGCTCCATAATTTACAGCAGCTTGTGGTTGTGTTTTCCCCACAGCTGTGGAAAACAGTTATGGCCAGTGGAATCAGGTGCAACATCTATGCAGCTGTGGTGTTCTAAGAATACAAATCTCTACAGTTGCAGAGGCTTTGGTCCGCAACTGGATTTGTGGAGTGGGACTTAGTTCCATGATGTTTTGAGAGTCCAGCCCTATGTTTCTATTTGTGGCTATTGACCAAAATGAGCATGAACTTGTTAGATGAGGTGTACGGTGTTAGATTTAGTTATCTCAATTTTTAAAATATAGGAAAAGGAATAAAACAATGCATTAGAGGTTAGGATGCACTCTCTGACAGCTTTTACTGTAAAAAAATGGTAAATTAAATGCATTCCAAAAACAGAGAGACAGTTATAATTAATGTTGCAGCCTTTAGATTTTTGCTGGACTGATCAATAAATAAACAAGTAAGCAGTCAATATACAGTATATGTGTGCTTACTTTTTCTTTATAGATCATTCCTGTAGAATACCTTGTAGATGGAATGTCTAACTTAATTTTGTATTTTCAGTATGCAATTTAACATGTGTTTCATTCATGGCCTCCATTCTGCTATGACATTCTTTTTTTTTTTTATTCCTTCAGCTTGTACTGTAGAAGTACTTGAAGAAACACAAGGAACCCTGCTATCTGGCAATTAAACCATAAACACTGGACTTGATATGACAAACTTATAAAATATTAAGCTTGGTTAGTGTGAAAATTTAATATGAATGGGGAAGCAGTTGTGATGGAGTAAAACTAAGCTATGACATGTCATCTGACAGAATAGATCAAACTAAAAAATAGAAGAACACCAAGAATAGCACCATCAGACATATGAACAAAACAGGAAGTGAGATTACTAGCTCCCCTCAACCATTTGCAATGAAAAAGTTGGCAAAGTACTGTACAGTACTTTGGCCTGCATCTACTCATTTGAGTCACTGAGTTGTGAGTGCAAGGTTTTATCTCTGTGTCATTGAGTTTCAACTTCATTTTCAGTTATGAAGGAAAGAGAAGGGTATACAAATTAAAAATGCATCTAGACCCACCTAGAAAGCTGGGAGGGAAGACATCTGAAACGGAAGGCAATAAATCCACCTGCTGGGTGGTGTGGTAGCAGAGGAAACAAAACAAAGAGTCAGGAACAGCAGCATCAACACACCGTTTCAATAAAGAGCAAGCATTTGTCAATGCCTAATGTGCGCTTGCATGCTGTTACAAGTTAGAAAAACAATATCTTGAGCCAACTTCTATGAGGGCTTGGGGAGGGAGGATCATCTCTAGAGTTTCCCAGCAACACCAGTAGTGAAGAGATATAGTGAGATAAGGAGAGGTAAACATCCCAATCCAGGAAGGATGGTAGATCCCAGAGCTAAATAAGGAACTCAGGCAGAGTGGATGGACCATTGGTATTTTTTTGCTGTCATTATCTATGTTTCTAGTGCAAATCTTCTGGACCTCTACCCAGTGCTGGGCAATGCCAGGGAAACCTAAGGGTACAGAAGCGATTGTGCCCTCTTTCCGCTCATTTCTTCATCTTATTGTAGGTTATTAGACATTATAATATAGTTATAAAACATCAGTAATCTGATTGAGGAGCTCAGAACCCAGTGATATTGTTCCACCACAACAGCACTGGAAGAAGGACCAGTAGCCACTTTATGTATGAAATCAATTGTACCAAACACATATCTGACTGCCATCACAAATGTGGATGTGGCAGTCAGCTTTACTCACTAAAAACATTCAGCTAGGCCCTAGAAATAAAACTGCATCAAATTAAAAAACATAATAAAACTGTTATTTGCCCTCATAATTCTCTTCTCTCTCACACACACATAACTTAAAACATGAAGTACTACAGTATTTACAATTGTAATTTATGGTGTTTCTTAGTTGGCCTTGAAAAATCCCTCTCATACTCTCACCTGCTTAATGGGGAAATCTGTGTTGTTTAACCTGCTACAAAAACCCTTATTCTATGTAAGGCCTTCTGTTGTGTGATGGGTGGGGGGTGAACATTCTGCCAGTGGAACTGAGCAGAGATTTGAATTCTTGTATTCCATACATAGTAAATGTTTCACCTCTTGAATTCAAATCCAAGATAAATATCTTAAAGTGCCTTCTTGTATACTATGAACTATAGTATCTTCACAACTGTTTAATGGATTTGCATGAAAATTTGTATGCACAGTCCCAAGGGGTAGATCCCTTGACCTGCCAAGTTCCAGTCCAGTTGGATTTGCAGATTCCAAGATCCGGATAGTAAAAAGAATTAAAAAAATTATGATTTTTCGCTGTTTGTCATCATCTAGTGCCCAGATGGTTTATCATTTTGGTCTGAAATTTTCAGGGTAGAAAGGGCTTGGCCCACAGATGTGCCTTTGGCTGGTTTGATGAAAAAATATTAATCAGTTCCAGCGGGAAACTGACAGACATCCTGCTTGTGTCCAGGAGCTTGGCATCATTTTCCTCCAACCCATCACCAGTATGAGCACCGAAAATTAACAAAAATCATATTTTTTTACACCTAACAGTAAAATGTAATAAATAAGCAAATGGTGCAGGGCAGCTCTGCAAGGGAGTACAGTAAATGTGGTTACTTATATTCAAATTTTGTTACAATGCAGTTAGACGTTCAGTTTTTTACTTATTTTTAATGTATTGAAAAAGTAACTTAAAAGGAAAGTCCAAGACATAACAAGGGACTAAAGTATCTCTATATGTTATGGCTAAATTGAATAGCAATACAGTTAAGCCTTCAGATTTCCTGCTTATGTTACATGTTAAAAAAAATAGAAATGCAAACAATGCGAAGCGATCCAGATTAGTTCTGCAAGGGACTACTTTATCTCAATGTCGTGGCCAAATGTAATTTCAAGCAAGTTAAACCTTCCAATTTTTTGCATCTGTTTATTGCATAAAGCAGCACTGCAAGAATCCTGTGAACATTTTGACATGTTCTTTTTTACTGTGTTTTAGATTACCCCTCATCTACTGACTTATATGACACCCTTCTTTCTACAATTTGAGTCTGCTTTAGTACTTTTTTTGACATGTGAAATAATAAAAGGAGCACTCCTTTTAATATAGCTTGGACAAGGTTTTCATCAGTATTTGCAGCTGTTTTTGTACATTAATTATTTAAAATAATTTCTGTTGTGACTAAAATGAATTAGCATGCAGTAGGCAATGCTCCATGTCCTTATGGAATAGTAGGTGTTCAAAAACATCTGGGAATAGTGATGAAAATATGGTCTCATCAATATTAAAAGGAGTGCTCCTTTTATTATTTCAGATGCAAAAAAAAATACTAAAGCAGACTCAAATTGTGGAAAGAAGGGTATCATATAAGTCAATGGATAGGGAGCAATCTAAAATAGAATAAAACATGTAGGTCAAAATTTTCACTTGATTCTTGCTGCTAATTAAAATCATGTCAAATGTTTTATAGCCATATTATAATCACAATAAGGCACTCCAGGGTGTGCATCATGGTGGGATAACAACAGACCTGGGGTGGTGGAAGCACTCAACCTTCAGCCCTGTGTTTCAACCCACCCTACGTGTGCTGTTATCCCACCACGATGCACACCCTATCTTGCCTTATTGCTTATTTAGTCCCCATGTGTGGAGCTTTTCAGATTTTTGTAGCATCTGTGTAATATTTTAAAATGAATGAAGGGATTTCTGGTGTCTTTGGCACCCTACAGAGGAGTGACCATTACCTCTGCTATGGAGGGGGGTTATGTTCATGCCTACTACTATCTCAAATTTAGCCCTGGGGCACTAGGAAATCAGGGCAGCTGTTTAACAGAGTGCTACTCTAAACCTGAGTTGCCAGTAGGAGCTCTTGAGAGTTAATTCACTGGGATGAGAGTCAGATCATTTTGAGCCTTGTAAGAAGGGATATGGTCCCAGACATTTAATACAGGCATTTCTAATTTTTAGCTATCTCCATAGGTATGATTTAGGGAGAGTGATGTGTTTATAAAGTTAAAGGAAGGGTTTAAGACCTTTCTCTTTGGATCTATTAGCTCTCCAAAGGTCTGAATACCCTTACATATGCAAGAAGTCTAGTGTATCTTCCCATATTATTCTATCTTGAAATATTTAATATAGACTATTAAAAGCTTAACTGCCACAGTTCACTGCTTTTGTAAGGCTAGGAAAAGAAATGACTACTGTATATAGTTCTCAATTAGAAAGTACTTGCTGCTGCAGGTCCAACTGGTGAGAGTGACATGGAATATTCACAGTAAGGATTTGGGGCAGGTCCCAGATTTGCCTGCCTACAAAGTTGATGTCTTAAGTGGGAAGTTGTCTTCTTGCACATTACTGCTTGAGTGTAGAGTGAGTTACATTCATACTGGATGCTCATACCACCCCAACCCCTTAAACCTGTCCTAGCTGTATCTAACTATGAATCCATCCATAAATAGTATGTGTTATAATTTCTGCACATTAATACAAAATGCAAAGCAATCACTGAGCCCATGTGCCAAAGTGACTGGGCTCCCTGAATCCACTTTCTAGGTGGGCCCCTATACTGATACTCAAATTGTGACCTTGCTCCACTGCTTGACCTGGACTCTTCACTACAAGACACAACATCTGAAGAATACTGATAACAGGCCTGCACCTGCTTGCTCATTTTATCTTTGGAATTTTATTGAGAATTTGTAGGCTTACAAAAGCATACATCATCGTATAAAGAAAACAATATTTAAAAAAATTTAGAGTGAGCAAACAAACCAGGCTTACTGTAGGTGCAGTAGGCACTTCAATAAAAACAAGTAGTCTGAAGTTCATCAGACCTCTATGGCTGGGATTCAGCAAGACTTCAGATACAAATCATGTGTACTTCACAAGACAGCTACTTAACCTTTGCACTTCTGAACCATCCAAAAATATAATCTTGCACTAAACATATAAGTAATATTTAAAACAAGAAAAGACAGCCAGCCAAGAAAAAGCCTCCCAGAAGCAACTGCAAATAAGAAGAAACAAGTATAATGGATACCTTTGCATACATAGTTGTTCTCCATTGAACAGGCAATGCAAGTTCCATGGACTTGCCAGATATTCTAAAGTAGGAACTGGGACAAGCTAAATTATATAATCTTTCTATCAAACACTTCCAGTCCTTCCTCCAACACCTTGTGATTATTATTATAATTGAATATGGCTGCAGGTATACAGTGGTGGACTGGAGATACGGGTTAACCCCCATTTTATTATGCAGATTATCCTTCTACCCAGAGTTAGAGGTTTCTTCTGTCTGCTCCCCACCATTTTTACTCAACACACCTATGCAGTAATCAGAATGCAATTTTCTCCCTTTTATCTTCCTAATCATTTGGCTGAGGAAGTCACAGCCTAATGCACAGTAATCATTTTAAGATACTGAAGAGCAAGTGTTCCTTAAAACTACAACAACTTTATTTGTACTTGATTGACCATTTACAATATTCACTTTCTTCTAACCTTACACTGGCTGTGCATGTTTAATTCCTCCATCTGATCAAATGAGAAGATGGACTTACTGTCTTGATAAATTAACACTTTTGTTTCTGTTAAATAGAAATGATAGTTTTCTAGTTCCATGTTAACCTTGGACATCTTAAGAGCCTGACAGCAGTGTGGTACACATGATTTTCTGTTAAATGAAACAAGTATGACAGTGTCTTGAAATGACTGAACTACTTCAAACAAATTAATTGACAGCAGCTTGTGTATATGTGTGAATGTGTACATGTGTGTGCGTGCAGGTGTGTGCGTGTGTATGTGTTTGTGTGTGGGGGGAGTGTTGTGGGTACAAGACATTGAAAATGGTACAATTGGTGGAGGTTAAGTTTTCACAAAAAATACTGCTGGAATTAATTTTATTTCCTTCTGTTCCATAAATATTCATTCCTTGCCATCAATAGTTAGACAAAGAGCAAAAGAACTTTTTGATTGGACAGACAAACAGACAGAAATAACAAACTCTGGCCAGAGCCGGTAGGGCTGCAGGAGAAGAATCTGGGTTTAAAATATCGAAAATTATTTTTTAAAAATATTTTTATACCAAATTTTCAACACGGCCTTGTGATGGGCCTGCCTCATAAAAAAGGACAGAGAAAATATTTAACTCCTGGCGTAAAGGTGATGTTGTGCAAGGACAGCAAAATCAGATTTGGGGCTGCAAACACACCTATTGGGTGGGAGTTGAAAAATGACAGCTGTCACATTCATGAGTCACTGTTTCAAAATAGCTATGTTGAAATGTTGTGGTAAAAATATTGAATATTACAAAAGTTATGAGCCAGCATTTGTCAAATTCAACATAGCCTCATAAACTAATAGGTGAACATACTAGAATCATAGAATACAAGAATGTGCAAAGTATAATACCACCCCATATTACATTTATTCAAAGCCACGGAATGCATTTCTAGTAGTTTTTTGGCATTGAAAAAGTTTAACTTGGTCCATGGGGAGGAACTTTGGAAACAACTTGACTTAATCAAACCCTAAATATTATGATATCAGAGCAGAAAGTGGGTCAGGGTGCATTCAGATGAAAGTGAGGATAAGGTAAAGAAAATTTATGGTGGTACTGTACTCTATAAGGACCCAGCTGAAAGAATGCAGCATGGAGCTTGGCATAGATGCTAAATTCTTTGGTGTGGTCTTATAGTGCAGCAAGCTGGTGTCAGTATTCTTTTTTGAGTGGGGGATTGTGAAAAATGTCAGATAGTTGTCAATTTCAACCCACCTTTTTTCTTCTATGATGATAAAATTGCTGCATTAAGAAAATGGGCTATGTAGATCATTAATATCCATCTTATTTTCAGTAACCTCAACTTTTTACACCCTGTGGGTCACTGTCCCACATAGGAAAACTGATCTTCTCACTTCTCTCTGAGTGCAAACCAAGCCCCTTTTTGTGTTAACAAATCCACCCCCCCCACCACCACCACCATCTGCCACTTACTTAGTGGCAGTGAATTTATGTAGCATTTTTTAGTTCTCCATATTTACACAGTCCCATACAGTAAAATGCCAACTGACACCCTTTGTAAGCTTTCCTCTATCAGTTTCTTCATATTTCCTCCAGTGTTTACATTTACTGCAGCAGTAAACAGAATGTGTTCAGTACTAAAAAGAAAAAAGAAATTTGCTTGTGGACTTTCTGTTTGGATACCTTTGTTAAGGGGAAGCTGCATTTTCAAAACAGGAATACCTGGAAGGGTCTAACAGATAATATCCACATTTATGTTTACCAGTAGTTATTACTGTCCTCTCCAAGTGGAACAAAGCAAAAATGGATCTGGAGTGGCAGAACAAGTAATATGGTGCTCAGCAATGAAAAAACTGAAAAAAGCAAAAGGACGAGGAGTACCCACATATGCAGAAAGCACTAGGACCAGGGGTCAATCTTAACATTGTTGTACTAGCCCAAACCCTAGCGCACATTGACCAGGGCTAGTGCAGCTAACTCTCTACTTGTCTGTCTAGACCAGAAGTTCTCACACTTTGTCATAGTGAGCCTCCCTCAAGCCATAGTGAGCCTCCCCCAAGCCTTGGAAAAGAACTTGAGCCTCCACCTAATATATAAATAATTTTGGGCCTCCCCATAGTTAGAACAACTATCATAATTTGCACATTACAGGAAGAATACAATGAAGTGCATGTGAGTAGTTGAGTTTATTCTCATTTTATTGAACTTATTGTTCTCACTCTCTATAACCCCTCTCCCCAGGTCAGCCTACTCACTCCTCATTTCTGACTTCTGGCCTCTATTTACCCCTCGTTGCAATACCTCCATGAGTCAGATTGCTTTCTTGGTCAGTTTTACCCTGCTCTTAAACACCTTCTCAGGGACCATTTTACTCCCTCCTGCTCTTGCTCCCAGTACCTCTCTGCTTAGCCTTTGTATTTGTGCTGTTCGGCAGCCAGTATAATGGGTCAGTTGTTAACTTGTTCCTATTCATTTGCATTATTTTGAATTTTGTTCTGCACAGTTTCCAAGAATTGTATTTTCCCCATGTCATACCAGGAAACAAGTGTTTGTTGAGCGTGTCTTTCTGTTAACCATTTTGTAAATAAATTCACATGCCGTTATTCACTTTAACTTTGCTGCATCCTTTCACAGGAAGCATCCAAAACTTGACATTAAAATATAGTACATTTTAAGGCTTGTTTGAGCCTCCCCTGGAACTGGTTGGGGCCTCCCCTGGGAGTCTGGCCTCACCATTTGAGAAACCCTGGTCTAGACTAGTGCAGCTTTTCATGGCTGTTAATGAAGTTAAAAAAGTCTGTACTTCAGCAGGCACTAGTCCTCATGCTAATCTCTATCAATGTTCCTTATGGCCTGGAATGATTAACAGTTCATGAAGAGCTGTGATTATCTGGCAGTTCAAGAGGGGGATCCCACAAAAGACTCAATGTAAGTCATTATCACTTCACTGTAAAGGCTTACAGCTTGAGTCCAGGGTATGATCAATGGTAGAGTGCTGTTAAGTCACTAGCTGGCAATTTTCTGAATGTGTTTCTAACAATTTGTCCCATATTATCAAGACCAGTGCCCCTCATTTCCCTACATTTTGAGTGTCTCTTCTAAATAGAAACATAGAAATATAGGATTTGATGGTAGATAAAGACCGTTTGGCCCACCCAGTCTGCCCATTTCCCTACCTAATGGATAAGCTGCAGATCCTAGTTAACCAGCAGCCTCTTTCTTTCTACCCCCATCCCCTAGATATGCCTTATGACTGTCACATGCATGCTTGAATTCAACCACTGTTTTGGACTCCACAACCTCCTCCAGAAGGCCATTCCATGTATCCGCAACCCTCTCTGTGAAAAAATACTTCCTTACATTACCTCTGAGCTGCCCCCATCTTCAAATTGTGCCCCCTTGTTCTTGCACACCTCTTTTTTGGAACGATGCTACCCTCTTGGACTTTGTTGATTCCCATGAGGTACTTGAAAGTTTCTATCATGTCCCCCCTCTCCCTCCTTTCCTCGAGGCTATACATATTAAGCTCCTTTAGTCTCTCTTCATATGTCTTCTGGTGCAGACACTGCACCATTTTAGTTGCCCTTCTCTGGACAGCTTCCATCCTGTCTATGTCCTTGAGGACATTGGGTCCCCAGAAATGCACACAGTACTTCAGATGGGGTCTCACCAGCTGTCTGTACAGAGGGCTAACAACTTCCTGTTTTCTACTGGTGATGCCTCTCCCTATGCATCCCAGTATCCCCCCAGCCCTCCTTGCTGCCCTCTCACATTGCTTGCCTACCTTTAAGTCATCAGATATGACTACCCCCAGGTCCCTTTCCATTTTTTTTGTTGTTAGTATCTCACCTCCCATTGTGTACTCTTCCCCTGGGTTTTTGCAGGTGCATTACCTTACACTTCTTAGCATTGAATCTAAGCTGCCATACATTTGACCATTCCTCTAACCTTGCCAAGTCCCTTCTCATCCTTTCCACCCCACCTTGTGCATCAACTCTGTTGCAGATCTTTGTGTCATCTGCAAAGAGACATACTTTTCCTTCCAGTCCCTCTGCAATGTCACTTATAAAGACATTGAAGAGGACCGGCCCTAATACTGAACCCTGCGGTACCCCACTAGTAACCCCCCTTTCTTCAGAGTGGACTCCATTTACTATTACCCTCTGTGTCCTATTCTTCAGCCAATTCTTTACCCAGGCTATCACCTTGGGACCCACACTACCAGGCTGGCTAACTTGTATATTAATCTTTTGTGTGGGACTGTGTCAAATGCCTTGCTAAAGTCTAGGTAGACCATGTCCACAGCCCCTCCCTGATCTACTACTTTGGTCACCCAGTCAAAGAAATCTATTAGATTTGTCTGGCATGACCTTCCTGCTGTGAATCCATGCTGCCTTGGGTTCTGTGCCCCTCTGGCCTCTAGGTACTCAACAGTTCTTTCCTTCAGAAGTGATTCCATCATTTTCCCTATCAATCAGGTTAAACTAACAGGTCTGTAGTTTCCTGCTTCTGCCCTGCTCCCACTTTTGTGAAGGGGAATCACATCTGCCCTTCTCCAGTCCTCAGGTACCACCCCATTCTCCCATGATTTGTTAAAGAGGGTAGTCAGTGGTGTCACTAGTTATACCCTTAGTCCTTTTAGAATTCTGGGATGAATCCCATCAGGCCCCATTGCTTTGTCCACCTTCAGTTTTAAGAGTTCTTTCAGAACTCTTTCTTCTGTAAATGGGCTGGTATCAACTTCTGTATCCAGAGTGTTTCTATTGTTTGTTTTAGGTACCTCCCCCTCTTCATTTGTAAATACTGAGCAAAAATATTTGATTAGTATCTCTGCCTTTTCACCGTCACCCTCTGCCCACCCCCTTCCCCTTTATTAAGCCTCACTATCCTTCCCTTGGTCTTCCTTCACTCCCTGATGTACCTAAAAAAGGGTTTATCCCCCTTCTTAGCTGAGTTGGCTATCTTTTCCTCGGTTCAGGCCTTTGCTGTTCTGACTGCCTTCCCAGCTTCCTTTTGTTTTAACTGATACAATTCTCTGTCCTGCTTCTTCTGTGATTCCTTGTACTTTCTGAATACTTTCTTTTTCTCTTGAACCTTCACTGCCACCGCCTTTGAGAACCATAGTGGTTTCTTAGATCATTTTGTTTTGTTTATTTGCTTCACACAAAGGCTTGTTACCTCTGTGATGGCAGTTTTTATTATTCCCCATTGTTCTTCCACCCCTCCTTCCTGCTCATTTGCTAGTGCATTCCTTAGGCACTCACCCATTTTGGCAAAATCAGCCCTCCTGAAGTCCAGTACTTTTGCCTTTGTATGGCTTGACTCTCTTGCTGTGTTTATTGTGAACCAAACTGTTCGATGGTCGCTAGTTCCCAGATGGCTACCCACTTCTACATCTGTGATCCTCTCTCCATCTCCATTTGAGAGAACCAGGTCTAAGATTGCTCCCTCTCGAGTGGGTTCCAATACTAGTTGTCTAAGGCATGCCCCCTGTAGGGCACCTAGAATAACCACACTCTTAGAAATGGCTGCTGCAACTACACTCCAGTTAACATCTGGCGTATTCAGATCATCCATCAGCAATATCTCCCCTTTTTCTGCCATTCTAAGTATACTTTCTATCATTTCATTGTCCATTTCCTCCCCCTGAGAGGGGGGTCTGTATACAACCCCTGTGCGGATTGTGGTGCCATTGCCTGTCTCAAAATTGACCCACAGTGCTTCTTCTCCTCCCTGTTTACCCTTTTGTTCTGTTGCTTGATTCCTTCCCTTATGTAGAGAGCTACTCCTCCTCCTCCTCTTTTACCTTCCCTGTCCCTCCTGTAGATAATGTATCCTGGTATGTTTACATCCCAGTCATGGTTCTGTGTGTACCATGTTTCTGTGACTGCCATGATATCCAGATGTTCCTCCTCCTTGAAGGCCACTAATTCAGGAAGCTTATTACCCTGACTATGGGCATTGCTACTCATTGCTCTCCATTTTTTGATGGCTTTACCTTCTGTAGCAGCATCCCCCACTGATCTTTCTACCTTGGCCTTTTTCTCATATAGTACCCTGTTTTGTAGGGGGAGGCTGGGATTTTCCTGCTGCTTATGCCAGCCATCACCATCCATACAGTCCACCCTTATCCCACCCAGCATGTCCTTTCATCCTAAAAACAAAGGTTTGGATCATGTATGATACAAAAATAAAACTTAATAAAATACATAATTTGAAAACTTAAAATAGGCATTCCTGGTGTGGGATATGGGATTGTTGTCTCTTCTCATTTCAGTAAAGCTTATCATTATGTACCTTTGCATGTTAATTATGTTGACCCGGTATGTGTAGTCCCATATTGACTGGCACCTTCACAATGCTTTTTCTTTTTTTTTTTTTTTTTGCACCATTGTCCACCGTAATTGTAATCTTATGAAGTGTACTGTATTGTATTTATGCCCAGGACCACTTGAAAATGAGCTTTCTCAATGGTGTTTATGCCTGGTTAAATAAAGTGATTGATTGATTGGTGTGCATAGATCATCCTGTATAGAAATGGAGAGAGTATAGCATTATGCCTGTGTACTGTTTCCATTGGGCTGATGAAAGGACAATGTTAAAGAAAAAATCTATTATTTTTGGGGCAGAGCAAATTAAAATCAATGCTTTCAAAAATAAAAAGTTCACAGTTTTCTATTTCCCAAGCCCCTTAGGTTTGTATAGCCTCCACCCCAAAAGAAATCTTAGATGTGCTCCTGGCTCACTTGAGACTGTACAACAACTTCCAGAAGTGCAGGTCTCCAGCTGATTATAGGGCAGGGGCTGAAAGTATCATTCTCTGCCTGACTCTGTTCATTGCCCTGTGGGTGGTGGTGACAGTGATGAGGTGCATGATAATGTCAGCTATTGTTTGCAGTGCTAGGACTGCTTGATTGAACATCTGCTGTTGTGATGTCCTCTGGTTTGGTGGGGGGGCAGAAAGAGGAGGCCATGGTACAGAACAATGGGTGGGGGGCACTGTGTGTGACGGCATTGCAGTCTTTTTTTCTTCTGGGGAGCTAGAAGCAATGTGGGAGCAGGATAAATGTGCAGTAATCAGAGAATTTCTTGGCTTGCATTGTTTCCTGTATAAGTGATCAAAATGTACCATTATAATTAAGGGGTAGTGCAACCATCTGCAGGCTAGTGCAATTTTGAATCAACTTGCCCTTCTGGCTAGTGTAAAGAACAGGTTATGGTTGACCCCTGACTAGGAGCACAAAAATATTCAGAATTCTACATTTAAGTAAAGTGCATAATGCATCCACACATAGTGAGCATAAAAAAGTGACTACTGAGCCACTCTGAAAGTAATGCTTCTCCCAGCCCCTGCCAGGCATCATCAGAGTGAATCACTCTGTTGACACCTGGCAGGAGTCAGGAGAAATTATAGTAGCAGAAAGGCTCAGCCATCACTTTTTTATGCTCACTATGTGTAGGTGCACTACACACTTTAGTTAAATAAAGAACTCTGAATAATATTTTTGTGGTCCTGGTGCTTTCTACATATGTGGGTGCTCCTCATCCTTTTGCTTGTCCATGTGGAACAGCAGACTAAGATGGGACATGAGCTCAGTCTTCCCAATCTCAGGGATATTGACAGGACTGAACATATGGATATGCTCTCCAGTAGGACACAGGGACATGTTCTGAAGGTAACAGATGGCAAGTTTAGGGGTAACATTAGGAAGCATATTTTGTTCCAGAAGGTGGTGGCCTTCTAAATGACCTGCCAATACAGCAAGTAGACATGGAGACAGTTGAGTGGTCCCCAGTGTTAACCATCCATTAGCCTTTGCCAGCACTGAGCCAATATAGCTGTGGAGAGCTTTTAGGAGTGGCAAGAGTGTTGAAAAGAATATGCCATGCTCTTGCCACACCAGAGTCAGATGTAACTGATACTGCTGTGATTACAGAACTGCACATGATTGATACTTGCACATGTGTAGTTTGCTCTGGAGTCAGCCGTATCATGGCAGCACTGACATGACTACATGTGGACGATATGTACATATGCATGGTTTAAGTCAGCACCCCCATGTTGCACTCAACGGCCATTAGAATCTCAGCAAATCTGTCCTGTGTCAATACATTGCAATCAGATGTAAAAATGGGTAAAAGTAAAACCCCACTGAAAATGAGATATTGCATCTCAGCCAGGCTAAGCTGCATCAGTACATTGTAAAAATGTATAAAATTAGGACCCCCTGAAAATGAGATACTGCATCTCAAAAAAACTGACCTGTGTCAGTACTATGCTAGAATGGATAAAAGTATGAGCCCACTGAATATGACATACTGCATCTCAGCCAGGCTATCTTATGTCAGTACATTGTAACAAGGCTAAAGAAAACATAACACAGCCTTAACATTTGTTATAGCAATTTGACTGACAGACATAATGAAGTTAGTTGCGTGCATGTATTGATTTGAGCATACAGGAAAATGTACAGGAGTTTTGTTCCAGTTTTACATGGAAAACACATGGAAAGCGAGGTTGCCTTACAGGGAAATGTTTTGTTCAGTCTGGGAACACTGCAGTTGACACCCCTATGATTTCTTTGTAATCCCCTAAGATGCTCCCTGCAACCTCTGAAAGCCCCTAAAACATTAGCTGCCTAGCATTTACCCTTCCTACAAATATAAAACCATAAGAGTTCCAATGCCACTAATTAGATACGTCCCTGAAAGGGTTAACATAAATGAACTCTTCAGAGAAAATACTGTAAATTATTGCTATTGCTACACACATACACAGATTGGGAGAGATGGCCAAGGATGTAATTTGGAACTGCTCTGCAGTTAGATGCTGTATCTTATGTTGGAACTCAAACATTAGTAAAAGTAAGACCCCACTGAAAATGAGATACTGCATCTCATCAATGCTATCCTGTGTCAGTACTTTGCCAAAATCGATAAAAGTATGACCCCACTGAATATGACATACTGCATCTCAGCCAGGCTATCCTACTGAGACAGTATATTGCAACAATAATATAATACAATCAAGAGGTTCTGGAGATATAAGAACATTGGGAGCAAAGATTGGGAGATTCCAACAGTTTTACATAGAAAATACAGGGAAAAGGAGGCTGCCTTACAGAGAAATGCTTTATTCAACTGGGGGCACTGCAGTTGACACTGCTATGATTTTTTTGTGCTTCCCTAGGATGCCCCTTGCAACCTCAGAAAACACCTAAAACATTATCTGCCTAGCATTTATTTACCCTTTCTACAAGTATAAAACTATAAGAGTTTCAATGCCATTAATTACATAGGTCCTGAAAAGGCTAATATAAATCAACTTTTCAATTCCTTTGGGTAAATATTGCAAAGATTGATGTGAATGATAATGTATTATGACTCATGTACATATATTTCATTTCTACTAGTTACCTTTCCCAGGGAAAGGGTGGGAGGCTGTGGGATTTATTCCTATGAGTTTTTATTTAGATTCCTTTGACTGGTTATGTACATGTTTGTTATACATTGACACTGTATTGAAATCTGTACATATCAGGCTCACGGTCTCATTTTCTTGGCGGTCCTTGACAAGTAGTTTTGTTTTTTGATTTTTTATTTAGCACTTATACTTACAATTGATATTATCATGTATTAAATGCGTTACAACACTGAAAGCTTTAAAGTTTATGTAGTGCATTAACTGGTTGAGAGTAAATTGAGAAAATGTCTCAAGCTAAATTCTATATTCTATTTTGTGTGAAACATTTGCTCACTTTGAGTAAACTTCACTTTAAACCCTCGGTATGCCATATGTGCATGTGTGTATATGTTTGTGTGTATGTATATGTGTGTGTGTGTATATATAAGGGATATGCAGGGGTTGACTGTGTGATAACTCATTTATAAGCTACAGTTGCTAGTGACCTCAGTAACTACAGAGTGAAGCGAGAAGCCATGAGTGATAGTTATGAGAGGTCACTGTCTTCCTCATGAGTTGTACAGTCAACCCCCACATATTCCATTTATGCAATAGGCCTTTTGGGGGTTTATATCCCTTTTCATGAAAATTGAGATATTCGTCATTAGCTCGGATTGTGCGGACTTTGCCCGACTTAGCGCAGACTTTGCATGGGTTTTGCATGATTCGTGCAATTTGCACAATGTAATAGATAGGACTTTGCACAACTTTGTGCGCAGTCACTGTATGTATAAATAAATTTATACATACAGTGACTCAGATAAATGGATTTATCACACAGTTTATCTCTAAACACCTGTTGCATAAATATATATATATATATATATATCAAATGGCAAGAAAAAATCTAGAAATCTCATTGGCCAAGAGACATCAGCTGACTGTACATTTAATCTTTATATACACACAGTCATCCTGGTCCTAAATCACATCACACAATGAGTAAATCAGTCCTCCTACAACCAGAACTATCTTCTATCAGTCCCCCTGTAACCAGAATTGATCTTCCATCAAAAACAAGGCTGCTGCTTTTACACTGTAAAAACCTTCAACTGGGTCCTAAAAATAAAACTATCTTAAACAAAAATTAAAATAAATTAATTAAATGTTGTTTACCTGATCATCCTACTCTCCTTACACACATAAACAAATTAGAAACATTAAGTATTGTTTATAGTTTTCATTACAACTGTTTCTTTACTGACAGTGGAAAATCCCCCTTCTATCTTTACCTGATCATCAGGGAAATCTCTTCTTCTTGCCCTGACAGTGAGATAATTGAGTCTTTGGCTCTAAAAAAGGCCTTTGTTGTTTGTGTGTACAGTATGTTAGGAGAGTAACATTCTACTAGTGGAACTGAGCAGAATTTTGAATCCCTGTATTCCATGGTAAACATTCCATGATAAACATTCTATGTCTTGAATGTGGGGAAAAACAGAAAGAAAAACAGGATAAAGAAAGTAGGTAATATAGTAATACTTCATAAACAAAGACAAAAGGTGGGAAAACACAGTTACATAAGCAGAGGCAGATCTAAACTGCACAACTATATTGCTGATGTTTATAAAAGCACGTACATTTTAATCTTATATAGGTGTTTTCAGGTGAAATCTAAACCCCAGCCACCACCACCACCAATAAAAGGCAATTTGGCAGGTTTAAAGATTTTTTCTTACTAACCTTTCACCTTAATTCTATAGCAGTTTTCCTTTTATGTACTAGACCATAACACATAAGTAACATACAAAAATAAAGAGAAGGTTGCATTCAATGAAACTGTATGTAACTGCAGTGTAATAAAAATTAAGTTTTAAACACTACTTATGTTTTACAAATTTACAGATGTTACAATGCATTTATATGATAATTTACATGTTACAGAGAAAATATTTGTTTTCAACCAACTCTAGTAATAAATACTTTCACTGCAAAGTACTGTACTAATTAACCTATTGCTGAGATATGCTATTTTATTCATTAATAGGGACCACTTTTTTCAGATTTTAGATGTTGTAGAGGTATTGTATTGTACACTCTTTTTGAAAATATAAAATACATTTTAATCCTTATCAGAGTAAATCAAGCTAATTTTTTTATGATGGTGGTCCATTTTATAAGTGTGATAAGCCACTCCAGGGTGTGCATTAAAGGAGTTTAATGCACTTCCAAGGGGTGCAAGGACACTCGGTCTTTGGCCTCGTGCCTTAGCATGCCCCTGGGGCATGCATTAAAATCCTTTTATGCATACCCTGTCATGGCTTACTCACTTACATATATATATATATATATATTTGAGGCAAAACCTCTGTTTGATGCATCAGTTTGGGTTGTTCCACAGAGACAAAAGCAAGGAAATTCAATGTTGGGTTGAAACCCCCTTGCACCCTCAGCCCACCCTCAAACCGCATCAGGAGTGCGCATTGGTCGCCGTCCTAACTCTCACCCCATCACATGTGGAAAGAAGTTGAGGAATAGAAGAATGGGGTGAGAGTTAGGACCGACAACCCCAACGTGCACCCCGATGCCGGTTGGGGGTGGGCTGAAGGGGTGCAAGTGGGGTTTCAACCCTAACAACGAATTTCCTCACTTTTGTCACTGTGGAACAACCCTAACTGATGCATTAAATAGAGCTTATTTGCCTCTAATTTCCCTTCTTTTTGAGAATGATAATGAGAAATAGTGAATGTAATGTGGCAGTGGGAGGGCTCCACACTCCCACCATGTGATGTCTTGTCACATAGTAATATGGTGCCCACAAATGCAATTGGTAATGTGCATGGTGATGCAAAGCGAAACAGAAAGAGAAACAGTACTGTAGACACAAATGGTAAAAATAACGCAAACGCAAGCGCAACAGAAAATGCAAAGGGTAACGCACATGGTGATGTATACTGGAACGGTAAATGAAACGGGTATGGAACCGCAAGAGGAAGCAGTAAGGGTAACAGTAAGGTTAGTGCACAGGCTGGTTTTCCCCAAAAGCTGCATAAAGAAAGACAGTGAGTACAAAGAATGTATGCATAGTAATGGGTCTCGGAGCAGAAAATTAGGAGTTGGAATACTAAATTGCTTATATCTCAGGAACCGTATGACATAGAAAACAAATTTAAAAGTCATATGATTTATAACTTTCTTGTCTAGTTTGGTATTTAGCCCCATAATGAGGCTAAGTATTTTTCTGACAAAAAGTCTGTATCTCGCACCGTTCCTGAAAGGTGCAGCGAACGCCGTAATGTTATCCTATGGGAAAAAAAGAGAAGTTCGGAATGCCATAACTTTGCCACCCTGTAATATTTTTTCACCAACCCAACAAAAGGCACATATGACTAATGTTGGCTTTCTTCCTTCCAAATTTCAGTGTAAAAGACCAAACCGTTATTTTGCAGCAGGTTGGCAAAGAATTCCTGTCATGCAGTGGACGCTGCAATGTTAGTCTATGGGAAAAAGTGTAAATTTGGAGTACCATAACTTTACATCCATGCAATATTTTGTCACCAAACCACCAAAAAGCACATCTGTGAGATGTTGGCTGCCTTCCTTCCAAATTTCAGCCCAAAAGACCAAACTGTTCATTTGCAGCAAGGTGGCAGAGAATTCCTGTTATTTTCCTGTAACTTTTCCCATTGACATATAATGGGAAATTGTTTTTTGAATAACTTTTGAACTGTTTAATATTTTTTCATGAAATCTTCAAAAGGCACATTGGAGACCCCAGCCACACATTCTCTGAAGTTTTCGGACCAGTTGCGCAAACCGTGCGACGTGTAGGGATGAGCAAAGAATTTAAAAAAGTGTAAATGTGCACACAGATCACGCTTAATAACTCTGCAGCTGTATATCTGAACAGCACGAAAGTTGGCAGATCCCAAGATGTATGGTTCTTGATCATGTATTCCAAATTTCAGGCAAATCTGTTGAACAGTTGCAAAGTTATTAAGGTGCAAAGTTTTAGGTTTAACATGTAAATGGCTCCTCAACCCTAACTACGGTAGCAGTACTGTGCTACCATTATATATGTATATAGTGTGTGTATATACTGTACATATGTGTGTGTGTGTGTTTGTAGGTATATATGTATGCCTGCATTTGCATATATATATATATATATATATATATATATATATATATATAATATGTGGTGTGTGCATGTATCTGTGGGTATGTATGCATTTGTGTGTATATATGCATATATATATATATATATATATATATTATATATAGATAGATGCATATGTATGTGTGTATATATGTGTATGGGCCTGTATGTATATGTGTGTGTGTGTGTATTTATTTATATATATATATATATATATATATTACTCACACACACACATATATGTATAATTCTATTTTAATTTCAACTTGCAATTTGGGCTTATTTCAGCATTTTGTATTTCATTGACTGTGCTCTTTAAAACACAAGGACATTTGCAATAAAAGCTGTATGCTCATCTTACATGTATTAGGGAGAAGAGTATCCCAATGTTTTTCTGTTAGGAGAATGCTTTTTTGAAACTTACTGAGACAGTTTAAAATTCATGTGAGAAGAGTTCTCTACTTGTTGATAATTCTTGATAAACTTTGCCCATTGAGGGCTTCTCAGTTAAAAGCATACTGATGTTAATTATCTTCTCGGAAGTAATCTTCTGTCATGTTTCAAAAGTACTGTAAATCATTGCCACACACACACACACACACACACACACACACACACACACACACTGGGAGAAATGACCAAGCATGTAATTTGAGACTGATCTGCTGTTAGATGCTGTTATCCGTCTTGCAGTAGCTCTACAAATGCTTCTTACCAAGTTGGATTGAAAAGAAAAAGTGTTTCTTGTAGTCACTGAAGAACTACATGGCTGCCAAAAGAACTATAATTAATATATCTGACTGAGCTCTGCACAGATGTTTAGTCTGCAACACTGCAAGGGTTAAATTGAAGGGCTGCAAAGTAGTGGAAGCATCATTTGAAAACTCCAAAGGAAGTGTTCTTTGGTCTGAATCCTGTAGCTCATTTTTAGAGCTGATGCAATAAGGCTGCAGGCTCCGCCCACCTGCAGCTCTAAAAATCAGTGAGACAGATCTCGATAGAGACGTTTCAAAGCAAATTTAAGGCTGACTTTCCAAAACAGTTCTGCAAACTTAAAAACCCTTCAAACACCTTCCAACTTCAGCAGTAGCCACTCTTTTGATGTGCACTGGCAATTTATTCATTTAAAGAAATTATTTTTTTAGATTCCATGAAGTCTGTTGCTTCACAGTTTATTGTTTTGTACTTCATGCACATTCTGTGTTGTCTGACCCACCATTCCGTATTGGACAGAGAATAGTACTGAGCAGTTTGAGAGGCGTTGTAACCTTGTGGTTATAATACAGAACTGTGAACCCTGCATTCTAGGTCTGAATCCCACCAGAATCATTTATTCACATTGCAGCTCTGAGCAACTGACTTAAAAGCAGGAATATGGTGTTTTATACAATAAGGCTGGCAGATAGCATAAACATTATTATGCCCATTGTTCCTTCTGTTTCATGTAATTCATGTAATTCCAGACGCTTTGAAGTTTAATGGCTCTAGCTTTCTTGCGGTGCTTGCCATGAAAAATAAAAACTAAGAGGGCTGTCAGTACAGTGGGAGCACTGTTGACCATGATGCTGGTGGCAACCTTGGTTGGAGAATATGCCCATGGCAGTGGCAACTGGCAAGAGGAAGAAAAGATTGAGATACTGTTCTCCTCCAAGAATAAAGGCTGTCAGATATTGACATGTGAGCACCACATGATTAACCACAGGTGAAAGCTGCCTGTGGCAGTGCAAAGAGAGACGGCGATGCCAGCTGGGACTGCTCAGCAGCACACTTGTGTGTACGTGCATCCTTGCAAGTGGCATGACAGAGGACCAACTCAACTCATCTTTATTTTTTAAAAGCTCAAATTAAAATATCTAACCACTTGTACAAAAAGATAAAAAATTAAGCATGAAACAACATCTTACGATATAAAAACATATAAAAACAACAGCATTCATTAACAACAAATTATCCAAATTCCAAAAAGGCGAGACTAAACAAATAAGGCTTCAAGGCCAACTTTAAGCTCTCCATGGTCGGGCACTCCCTTACCAAATGAGGTAGAGGACTCCACAGGGTCGAGGCCACAAACAAATATGACCTGGCACCAGATGTCTTCAAAATGACCCTGGGAATCTCCAGCAATCTGCCCTTGGCAGAGTGAAGTGGGTGGAGGAGGCAATAAGGGCACATGAGTTCTTTCAGGTAGCATGGACCCAGTCCATGTAGGGCATTATAGGTCAGCAAACTGACCTCAAAGGTAACTCACCACTGAACTTGCAGCCAGTGCAGGCCACAGAGTGCAGGTGTGACATGGCAAGATAGAGGTAAGCCAGTCAGCAACTAGCTGCCACACTCTGCAGCAGCTGTAGGCAGTGAATATCAACCCCTGGAAGCCCTATGTATATAGAGTTACAGTAATCAAGGTGTGAGGTCACAAAGGCATGGACCAGAGTTGGAAGATCATCGGGTAGGACCAGGTGTTTTATCCAAGTGATGTTTCTCAGATGGTAAAAAGATGATTTCATGACAGCCGCCACCTAAGATTTAAGCATCAGCCCTTCAACAAAAATAATGCCCAGATTACTCACCCAGTCCAAGGAAAACCGCTGGCTGTCCTGGAGCCAAATTCTGGAAGGTCGACCAGCCAATTGTCCCTCTACCTGAAAATCTGGTTCCACAACAAACACCTCGATCTTGTCAGAGTTCAGCTTCAACCAATTGGCACTCATCCAGTCCTGGATCTTGGTGAGGCAGTTGTTAAACACCGAGACCGCATCATCCTGCCCAGGCACAAAGTTCATGTAGAGCTAAGTATTGTCCACATAGTAGTGGAAACTCAGTCCATACCACCTCACAATGTCCCCCAGTGGCAGCATATGCACCACAAACAACATGGGTGACAACACAGAGCCCTGAGAGACCCCACAAGGCAGGGAGACTGAGTTGGAGAAATAAATCCCTGACACCAATCTCTAAAACCTGCCAGTGAGGTACGAGTGGAACTACCTGAGGACTGTACCTGATAGTCCACAGATGAACCTCAGGTACTCCAGCAGCACACCATGTTCCATGATGTGAAATGCTGCAGAGAGAGAGATCAAGGAGAACCAAGGTGGCATGGGTCCTCTGATCTCTCGCTATCAGGAGATCATTGAGTACCCGGACAAGTGCTGTCTCAGTACTATAACTCTTCTTGAAGCCTGACTGGAAAGGATCATAGATCTCATGTATGGTAAAATGATCCTCCAGCTACAGTGTGAATGCCTTCTCTACAACTTTCCCTACAAAAGGAAGGTTAGAGACAGGCCTGTAGTTAGCAAGACAGTCGGAGTCAAGAGAAGATTTCTTAAGGAGGGGTGTCACCCCACCTCCTTCAGGGTGTCCAAAAATAGACCTGTCTCTAAGGAACAATCAACTATCTCTGCTAGGACTGGGAAGATGACCTCAACACACCCCACAAGGAGGTGAATTGGACCCAGGTCCAAAATACAGCATGCTGGCAGCAAACTCTGGGTGATTTTCACAACATCTGAGATCACCAACCAATCAAAATCTGACCAAATAAAATGAGGCACGATGACCTCCCACAGACCACTGCAATCCCCAGTGGAGTGAGTCACACAGGGAGAAAAATAAAGAAGTGCACCCTGGCTGCAGCAGGATGCACTTGTCCCCTTCCAAGTTCCACAGAGTTCACCATGGTACCCTACCCTACTGGATCCAGAATCTGAAATGGCTTTGGGAACCCAAATGGCACCATCATGATAGGTAAGTCATGGGGAACAGAGGATGGGGTAAGTACCCTGAAAAGGTTGGTGTTGAAGTTATGGTAACCAGAGTGAAGGGGTCTTAAAAACAACTAGATACTGGTGACTCGATTTTCATAACAAAAACTTTGGTGCACGGTGTCTGTGCCAAATTGCTATGATGCAAGTGACACCTTGTATCAAAGTTTGCAGCAATTCTGATTTTCAAATGAAGGATGCATCAAAATCAGGATGCCATGTGCCAAAGCCACCCTGCACCACCCTTGCAGCAGAAGTGCTTGTGCACCATGTAACATAAGTCCATCCCAGTTCATCCCCCTCTACCCAAGCCAATCGGTTCTGCATTGTGGAGCACAGCACCTCTGCTGGGTGCCTCCTCAATACCTTTACAGTGCCACAGTGCTCCATTGCCCCATGGGATCCCCATTGTTCCCTTTGCCCTGGTTCCCTCTTTGCTGCATCAGACTCCCCCAACCCCCCATCTTTGAGGCTTGGCTATGTTATGCCACACGGGACAGGGTTTGATGTGATCCTCTGTCAAACCCCTCTGGTGTGCCACCTGTTTGGCACAAACATGCAGCTGTGGCAACTCATAGCACTTTGGTGTATCAAATTCCCACTTTTATAAAATACAGCGTGGGATCCCTGACACACCCAGAGTTTGCTGCAGCAGCTGATCAGTGCACATTGTGTCACTCTTAGGGCTAACTGAAAATCAAGCCTTGGATATACAAAATATTTGGTTAATCCTGCAAGCTGTAACACACTTGTTTCAAGCAGAAACCTAACAGCAATAATTTTTATTGACACTAAAAGAAAAAGTGTTAGCACAATTGGACTGTGAGCAATTTAACTACAGTAAGATCCTCCCAATTTTTGTTCACATTATTAATGGGCATGACTAGAAGGTATGGCTACTGAAGTGCAAGCGGTGTCCCTAGTAATTTTGGGCAGGCATGTTTCTGCCAAAAAGTTTATGAATTTACTAAGGCAACCAAATTTCATGTAGAGATGTTTAAGAATATGTAGCCCTAAAGCGTTTCTGTCTAGTGCAATGCAGTTCCCTCTCACAACTTTGTGCTAGAATTGTCCAGACTTGTCTGTAGCATGAATCCAGTATGCAGTAAGAGTAATCTTAGAAGGAAATATTTTATTTTACAAAAAAATAAATTCGTATCTGAACTATTTGATGTGTATCCCTAAATTACAAAACTAGTAATAAAAAACATTTCTTAGAAGACTGACAGAATTGAAAATCATTGCTGGGGAGCCCTGCTACAGCCCACTGTATATTTTTATGGACTGAAGCATGTGGAGGTAAAGCAATAGTTGATGTTAACTGGGGAAAAGTCACCTTTTTGTCAGTAAAAATATTGCTGACATCCTAAGATTTACCCTCAGAATTTTCATGTTAGCTGGACAGTGGGGGTTGGGGGTGGGGTGGCACTGGTATTACAGAATGTCTAGTAAACACAGAAACCAACAGCATTATATAGTGACTAGGGAGAATTTAAGACATGTACAGTGGCAGTGAGAGTAATCCAAATCCACAGTTCCTACTGTGCAAATACAGGGGATGGGTGGAGATATAAGGGCAGCCAGCCCTAAAACAATTCCAAATCCCAAAGACAGCTGCACACCACAGAAAAAAATGCCTCCAAAAATCAAAGAATGCTTAAATGCAGTGATTTATTCTGCAGAGCCAAGCTACACCAGCCTCCAGTGCTTCGGCGATTAAGCCTTCATCAGGGAGTGTCTTTGTGGCATTTTTCCTGTGGTGTGCAGCTGTCTTTGGGATTTGCAGTAAGAGTAATACTTTTTTTTTTCATTTTCCAAGTTGGGGGTTTCACTGCACTTGTGCTAGGGGTAGATGGACACACAGTTGTTGAATGGTGATGCCCATGAACTTTCTCAGTCATCTTAGCACTATATTAATGAGAAAATAATAGTCTATTTAAAAATGTCAGTCTAGTTTGGAGCCTCATTCTGTTTCAAGTAGCAGATATATTTGTTTTTCCAGTTTACTGTCATGTTGTAATAATAATAATAATTATAATTTGTTTAAAATAAAAATGTAAAAATCTTTTGGTTTCTAGCACCTGCCCACTTCCATGGAGTGGAGCTATTGGCCTTATTGAGGGTAGACAGGCAGGAGCTAAGCCCGAGACCATGGGAGATCATGTCTGTGACACTGAGGATGAAGAGAAACTTGTAGTAACTCTTTTATGGGAAAAGCAATCCTAGTTAGCTTGTTTTGATTACTGGCCAGATGTATTTACCTTTAGTGCGCATTTATTTTTCTGTGTACACTTTAGCCTGTATGTAGCTATTCTTCAAACATTGCTACCCTTGACTGCAGTAGGTAGTAGGCAGTAAGCAAATGAACACAAGAAAAAATAGCAAAAGGCTGCACACACTGTGGCTGGAGAATAAATACTACCCGGGGAGAGTTTTTCACCCATAGAGAAACCCGGCTATAATTTGCAATTATAATCAGCTGGTTATAATGAGGAACACACGGCAGGTTCCCCTTGCTCCACTCATGCACCAGCTGCTGTCTTCCCTTCATCGAGCAAGACACTTCACCACCTCTCACACTTGGAGTCCAACACAAATAAATGTTAAAAAAGTACTGTAAAAAAAACACTCTTGCACTTTTGGGACACCTCTGAGAGGAACTACTTCACAAAAATAAAAGAGTAAATGTTTAAACAGCTGCTTGAACCCGACTGCAGACTGTGCTTGAACAGGACCGAGGCTGCAGAGTGATGTTTTTCTATTCTATATAATTGTTGTGGTGAAAAAATGCTCCCAAGCAATTATATAAAATAAAACGTGGGGTGGTGTGTTAAACTCAAATTTTACACACACTCTCGGTGTTGGATGCTTTAATAAACCACTTGAGCTTTGCTTTCAGGGTTTATGTAGCATCCAACACTTTAGGTGTGTATAAAATTCTCATTAAACACTCCAGCTCATGTATTATTCTATATATTTAATAATAACATGTTGTGCCAGTCATACTGAACACCCCTAAGTACTACCTATTAGAGTAGACTTCCTCAGGGGGTAGTACTCAGATTCAAACAAACCACTGAAATATCCCAGCCTATTAAATATAAAAAGTGCCTAGCACCTAAAAGAAGTTTTCAAAGCAGTGCAATTACACAGTTAATCTGGTTGCAAACAATCCTTCCGTTAAATATATTATGCCATTGATTGACTTTCAATAAACTGCACTAATCCAACACTATACAAATAATACATGTGAACAGTACCTATTCATTTAGTAAACAATCATTCCCTACATTTTGTGATTACTTTGAATTAAATGTACTCATGTTTGTGATAACTTCAAATCCATTTAAACATGCTACGTGTGATTGATTAAAAACATAACTGGTGAGCTTATAGCAACACTGTCAATGTTCATATTTTACAAAAAATTTCACTTTTATAGTTTAAAAAGTAGATTTCATCACAGAAGTCTTATGTGGTGAACAGCAGTATTAACAAGCCAACACAGCAGAACTGACCCTGATTAGCTCTGCATGAGCGCCAATGAGCAGGCACACCAGGGAAGCACCTGGGAAGTGAGCAGAATATAGCAGGGGTTAAGAGGGGGGCTTGCATGCACTACAGAGAGGATTTGAAATGAGAAACCCTTTTAATCTGGAACTTGAATGTGGTAGGAGTGAGTTGGCAGCCCGGTAGAGAGGACAAGCTTCTTCAAGGGCATTTGGAACCTCCTCCCCCTCCTTGACTATAGCTGCCAGGTGTACTTCCTCACCTCCATTACCAACCTGAACCATCTGAACACTACCTAGTAGTATTAAGTTTATTGTTTGGTCACAGACCATTAACATGAAATAACACTACAAAATCTTGGGATCATAGTGAGTCCAACAAACAGATAACAGTAGTTTAAAACAGTCATTTCTGGGCCCGATTCTAAGACTCATGTCACAACTCGCAGGCGTATGCAAGTTACGACATGTGCTGCTACACCAAGGACCCTGCGCCCTATTCCAAGACAGGCAGGGTCCCAGGCACTTACATCCTGCAATATGCAGCAGCCGCAGGCTTGTGCCATGGGAATGGCACAATGAACCTGGGTGCCACAAGTTGCCATCGGCAAGGAACAGCCCCCTGAGCCTCCACCCCCAAAATGAGCACACAAGCCCCTGAGGGCCATGGGGAGGTCAGTGTGGCAGACATGCGAGGGTGACACCACAGAACACAGACATGGATGCCCACAGGTGGCACCCCAGAATTGGGGGGCATCTATGTGATGGAGGTGTCCATGAAGCATATCTGTGTGCATGTTGTGGCACTGTGGGGGGGAGCAACCGCTGTTTGACAAGGACAGATGCCCCTTAGACCAGCTAACTGCTGGTCTAACCCCCAGTGGAACAGTGTGTCTTGTAATGGCGTAAGTGGGTTATGGCAGCCATCCACTTGGGCACAGGCTGCCACTGCCATGGTGCAGATTGTATCTTGGAATAGAAATGATGTAATGCATGCCACAATGTGTGACGTGTGCCAATGGGTTTGGTGCACATCGCCTTGTGACATGCATAACCCATTGTAGAACCTGGCCCAGATAGTTTCAATATTAAAACCTAGTACAAATACAAACTTGTGCAAGTAGAAATTTAGGTAAACGTTTTGTCAAAACATATCTAGGAAGCGTAACCCCCCCTTTAGCTAGAGTCCTTCCTTTAAACAAATTCTATAAATTGATTCTAAATAAAAGGCAATCATTCTAATAATCAATTTATCATTGCTTGTAAATATTTACAATATCTGCTGTGCATCATTTGTCTGAACATTTTGCAAAAGTGGAACAAGCCACTTAGACTTAGGTTGGACATACCAGCAACAATCTAGAATAACATGTTTTAAGTCTTCATTAACATGAGCATTGCATTCGCAATGTCTTGCACAACTATTAGTTATCTTGCTGTATCTAGCTTTTAAAACATTGCTTGGGAACAACTCCATACGATACAGAGTATAAAGTTTCCTTTGTTTAAAATCAGTCAGGATATCCAGATATATCTGTAACGATGATTTTTATCAAACTGTACTAACCAATGGGATATGTGAAGTTGCTGATTGTCTTCTAGATCTTTTTTAAACTTTATTTATTGAAGAGTCAGTGCAGTGGAAAAACAATATACAGGTACATTCTTACAGAAAACACTTTGTTTCATGTACAGATGTAGGTGAGAGCATTGAAACCCGACCATAATCACATCCTAAGCAGCAAGACTGAATAAACTCTAAACACGTTTAGGCTTTTTCAACATGCTATATCACACCTCATACCCCAGAACCATTAGGTCTATAAATTTCAAAAACTAAAATCTTTAAAAGCTAAGATTCTTAGAAGAGAGGAAACCACATTTCACCCAGCGCCTTTTCAAGAGGGGACCATATCTGGTCTTATCTATCTAGGCGTCCCAGGACCTTGTATTGAACATGTTATAATTTCATATTATTTAGTAGGGCTTTCACCCATTGGGCAATAGTAGGGGTGGCCTGAGCCATCCAATTCTGAGCCAGAATCTGCTTGCCCACCATCAAGGCCAATCTCCTCAAGGGATGTGAGGCTTTCAGTTGACCCTTCCCACTTCTACTTACCCCCAACAGAATATCTACAGGGTCCAACAGGATTTCACACTCCAGGACCTTATTAAGTAATTGGTTAATCTCGTTCCAATAAGACCTTACATTTGGGCATGCCCATACCAGATGAAAGAATGAGTACCCTTGTAGAAAACATTTTGGGCATTGATCTGGGGGTTTATCTTATGTGTCAAAGCTGTAGTGTAATAGACTCTATGCACACTATTATAATTAATGTTTCTAAGTCTATTATTTACTGAGATGGCCTTACTACTCCACAGAGCAAAATTCCAATCTCCCCCGATAAAGAATCCCCTCCCAAATCCATCCTTTAGTGTCTGAAGCTTGTTTGGCTGAGCTCCTAACAAAGCTTTATACGATACTCTCAGAGGTTTCACATTGATGTGCAATTTACAATATTGAAAAATCTCCTCCAAAGACGTTCTGCTCAAAGAGGGCTCACCTCCTTCTGACCTAGCTAACCTAAGTAATCTGGATATTATCAGAAGATAAATAAAATAATGTGATGGATGGATGTTATATAATTGTCTTAACTCAGAAAAACTTAAGAGGGAGTCATTGTGAAATAAGTGGCAAGGAGGAAGATACCCTGCCTTTCTCACTGCCCCAGGGCTCTCCTAACTGAAGAGGGAGCCCCCCATCTTTCCATAAACTACGTAAGCTGGAACCCTCAGGTGACATACCTCCCTTCTCCCCCATAACTTGTAAGGCCAATCTTCACATCTTAAACATAGTGTTGGTGAACGGATTTTGAGGAATCTTTCCCTCTCCCTCCCTCAAACTTAAAGGCAGAAGGTATTGAGCATAGGGTGTAATCCCCGGGAAGTGTGACTCCATGGTAACCCAAGCCCTTGACCGTTCTCCCATCTCCTGGCAGTCCAAAATATGTGTTAACTGTGCTGCAAGGGCATAAAGCTTCAAGTTGGGGAGTTCCAAGCCTGCCGTGGGACGGCAACCATAATACCTCTTTCTGAATTCTAGGTCTATGATTCGCCCAAATTAGGGAAGTTATAGAGCCCTCCAGTGACCTCAGATAACATAAAGGATGCATAACAGGCAGGGTTTGGAAAAAATAAAGGCACTAAGGCAATATTTGCATCTTTACTAAATTTACTCTTCCCATCAAAGGCAAGGGAAGTGACTTCCACCTATTACATTGTTCCTTCATTTTTATTGCCAGGGGATTACAATTTAAGTGGCCCACATCTGCTAATTTCCGAAGGAGTAGTATTCCCAAATATTTTATTACTGGTTTAGGGGGTATATCTACTCCACCAATATGTATTGGCCCTCCATTATCTCTCAAAGGAAGCCACTCACTCTTACTCCAGTTGATCTTGTGTCCAGAGAAAGGGCCATATTCCTTAAAAAGAGAAGTCAGGGCAGGCATAGCCTTTACTGGGTCAGCCAAAAACAGGAGAATGTCATCAGAAAAAGTGAAATGACATGTTCCTTTCCATTTATCATGAAGTCTTTTATTCCTTGATGACATCTAATAGCTGCTGTCAAGGCCTCAATGGTAAGGACATATATCAGGGGCAAGAGGGGTCAACCCTGCCTAGTACCTCTACAGAGCTGAAAGGTGGTCAACAAAGTATTATTAGTGAGAATTTGAGCCCATGGGGACTGGTATAAACATTCCACCCATCGGCTAAAGATCGGGTGTAGGCCGAATTTTTTTTAAGACAGCAAACATGAAGGGCCATTCGACCCTGTTAAAGGCCTTTTTCGGCATCTAGGGTGAGAAGGCCCCCAGAACTGCTCCTTCCTCTTGATCCATGCCAGATGATGTTCAGTACCCATCTTAAATTATGTCTAGCCTGCCTACCCCTGACAAAGCCCCCCTGATCAGGGTGGACGATCTGTGGCAAGATACCCTCTAGTCTCCTTGCCAGCACCTTTGCTATTATCTTATAATCTGCATTGAGCAACAAAATGGGGTGGTAGGAGCCACACTTTTTTGGGTCTTTGCCTAGTTTAGGCAGAATTGTTATAGTGGCCAACTGCTGAGACAGTGTCAGGACTTCCCCCTCCAACACCTTCTGGAGCATATCCATGAACAATTGGTTTAACTCTCCCCAAAACGTTTTATAAAATTCCAAGGGTAAACTGTCTGGACCTGGGGTCCTATCTGATCTTGAATCCCATATCGCCTCCTTAACATCTTGCACAGTGAGAGCTCGTCCGAGCAGCTCATTTACCGCTCTTGATGCAACAGGCAAGGGAGTCCCATCTAAAAAAACTCTCCAGATTTGCTCTTTGAGGGAACTCTGAGGTGTATTATTTTTCTTAGAGGGACTTAAAAATATTATTTATCCCTCAGGCAGAGGAAGTACAGTCCCCATCCTCATTTTCTATAGCAATAATAGATTTCTCTGCTCTTTGTTTTTTAATTAAACATGCCATCCATCTCCCTGATCTATCTCCCTCAAAGTACTGTCCCAATCTTGACCCCAAAATATCCCTCTCTATACGTTTGGAGCTTATATTTTACTCCCCTTTCATACTCTTCAACAGTGCCAAGTCCTTAGGAGACTGATTTCTCATAACTCATTTTTCTACCATCATTATGCAGGACTCTAACTCACTTTCCCTCCTCTTCTCTTGTTTCCTTTTAAATGCTGCATAGAAAATAGATTCCCCCCTAACAAATACTTTAAGAGTCTCCCATGTGACCCTAGCTGAAGTGTCTTCTACATTATTATTCTCTAAAAATTCCCTGAGTCGCCTGGATATTTGCTGAACAAATTGAGGGTTGATCAACAAAGTAGGATCCAGTCTCCATTGTCAGATGTTCCCTTCGTCTGTCTCTCTATTCACTTCAAAATATAGAGGAGCATGGTCCGACACTAAAATAGAACCATACTGGACCACCCCTATTCGATTCAAGAAAGCAGGGGAAGCCAAAAAGTAATCTAGCCTTGTATAGATTTTATGGGCATGGGAGTAAAAAGAGAACTCCTCAGTGTCTGGGTGCTTAAATCACCACACTTTCTGCATGGCCCTTTCCACTGCTAGTTTTCGTAAGGCCATCACACTTCTAGGGTAACACCTAAAACGGGGCTTTGAGTGATCCAACAAAGGGTCCCAGTAAGTATTAAAATCACCCCATAATCATCTTATCTGGAAATGTCACTAGTGTAATAGCTAGGTGTTCAAAAAACTCTGAACAGTCAAAAGCAGGCCAATAAAGAGACCCCAGAACTAACAGTTCTTCTTCAACCGTGGCCTGTACTACCACATATCTTCCCCGGCCATCTACTTGAGATGAATGAATCTGAACCCTGATCCCCGGTCTAAACCATATACAAAGTTCCTCTGTCCTTGGATGTGAAATGAGATGTTATTAAAATACCCCCCCCATTTACTTTCCAGTCGCTTAGTCTCCTCACGTTAGGTGTAGTTCTTGTAACATCACTACATCTGCCTTTCTTTTCTTAACATAGGCCCATACACGTTTTTGTTTTCCTGCTTTTTTAAGCCCATTTACATTCCAGGATAGCAGTTTAAGACTAGCCATCCAGGAGAAGAGGTTTATTGCTCAGTCCCGAGACCTCACCACCACACTGCACAGCAATTATGTAAACCCGTTCCGTTCCACTTGACTCTTGTCCATTTTAATTTTTAATCCCACTAGAAAACACCTTCCCATATCCCTCCCCCAACTGGTAAACCCCTATCTCATCTACAAGTTTCCTCGTCTCCCTGTGGGAGTACTCTAAAAGAAATCCCTGCGCAACAGGTGCTAACCTAAACTAGTAACTACACCCCTCAACCAAACTTAAGCGAGGCAGCTACAAACTATCCTGGCCACCCCGGTTTCCTCTTCCCCCCTTGTACTAACTTAGTAATGACCCTCTTTAGTATCGTGGGTTAGCCTTCTGGCTGCACTGTCACTTCCCCTACATTAAAGCAACATGTGGCAGTCAAGACTCCACCCAGGGCTCAATCCCTGATTCACTATGAGGAAGACATGATATGAAGACCCAGCCACCCTGGAAAAAAAAGTAATTTTAAAAGAGCTATGTGGGGACACCTAAGGTTCAGTCCCCCACCCAGGGAAAACTCCTAATTGAGAATCCCAATGGGATAAGTCTGACCCCTACATATAATTTTTCATACAGTCCCATTATTGCTCCAACGTCCTTTCAGTCCCTTGGTGTCCCTGCTCACCCATTTCTTTTGCTAAGTCACTCAGGCCATATTTAAAGATAAAGAAAATCCAATCAAACTCCCTGCACGGTTTCCAGCTCACCACACATGGAAAAGAAAATAAGAAAACATTTGTCCCCTTCCCCCCGGGACCCCCTACCTATTAGAAACATTCAACATGCCCAAAACCCAAAGGCAAAAAAGAATATTTGTTAGTTCAATTTAGTAAAGAGTTCCAGCATATAAGTTGTTTGTTATCAAGTCCACCAAATCTAAGTCCAGACATTGAACTCGAAACAAAAATTGGCCCATATTCATAGTCATAGTATAGGGCTTAAAACACAGTGAAAGTCCTCAGAAAACACCTCAAGATGAAATAAAGTTGGAAGTGGATCAGGGGAAAATGGGGAAGGCTGCCTGATCCTGCCATTATAGGTCTCAAATGAGTTGTGGACCCCCTTTAATCCAGCTCCCAGTGTCTCCGGAGCATAAATCGTAAGTCCTGCCAACTCTCAACACTACCTTACGAGAGTCATTTTCGACACATAAAGGAGATTCATCCAGCAGTGTTATCCTGTTGTCTTGATTCCTGTTTGATATACTGCATCACTGGATCAGGGCTTGTAAAGGCCTTCGGAGCGGTGTCCTTTCTACGTATAATCAGTCGAGCAGGGTAGACTAATGCAAAGGGCCAATCGAGCTGATGTAGTCATCTTTTCACAGGCATAAAAGCGTTCCGCTCAGTCTGCACCGATCGGGAGAAATCTTGAAAAATACTGACAGGGCGAGACTCTACTTGAATAGTGCCTGCTTTCCGTGCGGCATTCAATACCATCATCCTATCCTGGTAGTGTAAGAATTTTACTATAATGTGTCGGGGTCTTTCATTTGGAGCAGGTCAGCAACCGGGGGTTCTATGTGGTCGTTGTACTTCCAGTGTGCACTCAGGTGGTAAGTCTAAGTTTGTTTTCAGCCGTGTTTGACAGTAGGTTGCACAATCGAGGCCCTCCACTCCCTCAGCCATGCCCACAATTCAAATATTTGTTTGCCTCTCCCTGTTCTCATGATCGTCCAGAACTGCTTTCAATTTCTCTATTTCAGCCAGGGCAGACTGCAGTTGGGGGCTCAACTGGTTATAATGATCCTCCTGTGTGCTTACCCTTTCCTCCACCTCTGTTAGCCGAGCTGAATGCTGCTCTGTTGTTTCTCCCAAAGTGTTTACTGTGGTTTGTAGATGCGCTAGCTGAGCAGAAACATTTTCGAACCCAGCATTCATTTTACTTGTGAGATCGTACTTTAAAATGTTAAATAACTTTTCCATGGCTAGGAGCAGAGGACTCACTGCACTCTCATCCGTATTTGCTGTTTGTTGTGTTGCGGTCGCATTCACTGTAGCTTCACCTCATGGTGGCAGGGCCTCAGACCCCATTTCTTTAGAACTGCTGCTGGAACTTTTAAAAGTTAGATGTCCCTGTTTTTTTGGAAATTTTTGGTAGCATACCAGTTTTCTCCACTAAATTCTTCAAGTATATCAGCTGGATGGTTCCCAGGGAGTCAGGGGAGATGATTCTCTTTAACAGTTTAGGCACAGAGCTCCAGGACTATGCTGCCATTCTGGATGCCGGCTTGGTCATGCTCCCCCCATAGATCTTTTAATTGATAGTTTTCCATGATTTTTTTTTGTAATAAACTTCTGGTATTTGAGAACAACAGCAGTCCCTTTTGTTACATAATTCATCAAACGCAACAAGTTGTTACCTTTTAAAATAGAACAAATTTTATTTAGCCACCCTGAGTATTGTAAATTCCGGTTAAACCAGGAGTATTTCTCATTAAGACAGATGGAAAAAATACAATTTTGATTTTTGTGAAGCAATTTCAGCCAGTAGTTTAGCTTTCTAGCCTGGATGAGGGCTTTCAGCTCTACAATACCAAGTTCAGCTGTAATTAGAAGGCAGGTACAGCAAGACCTATACCCAAGCTTGTTCTAAATAATTTCATGAGAGGTACTTCCAGACAGTCATATCCTGTTGAGTCCCAAACTTCTACATTATATAAAAACTGAGTTATATTTTGAGTTGGCTGCTTGTAAAAGTGGTCTAAGTGAGCCCGGGCTGCCATGGGTCAGCAGGGGGAGAGAGGATTGAGCATCCATAGGACTGTTCTCCTATCTTGGGAAGGAACCCAGGGACTGCCTGGCAATGCAGCAGCCCCCGGCTGAAGTCGGAGGCACTGCTACACTCCAGGGCCAAGTAGTGGGATGCAAAGCCATGGAAGACATCGTTAGACATCATTGCACGTCTGGGCTCTGAAGGGAGGGTAGGGCATAACCAAGAAAAATCCCTGCCAGTGGGGATAGGTGAAGGCACCATCAGCCCTTGGAAGCCACACTCCAAGGCCAGGCACCTCTCCTCGTGTCCCCCCCCGACTGCATGGCAAATTAGATTGTAGATAGAGCACCTTGGGAGGATAGGGTGGCCCTACCTTGGAGGGTGCAGAGCCAGGGGGTCTGCCAGGTCAGTACAGGGTGAGGGGTAAAGTGATTCAGGTAGCAGGTAGAGCTCTGAGGGTAGGTGGATGCTGGAGAGTGTTTCCCTCCAGGCTAGAGCAAAAATAGAGTTAAAAAAAGTGATCTGCCGCCAAATTTTTTGTTGAATAAGTTTAAAGAATGAATTGTTTGTTTCAGTATAGTCATTAATTGATTAACATGTTTAGATCACGAACCATTTGGGGTAATATTTAAACCCAGTTATTTGTACTGTTTCACAGCATTAAGCTTTTTATCACACATTTGTCAGGTTTTGGTCTAAGTTCAGAGCCGAAAATCATAATTTGGCTCTTAGACTTATTTATTTTCAAGTCATATTCAATAGCATAGTCATTAAGTAATTTTAACTTCTTAGATAAACCTGATAGGGACAAAGAAATCAAAATCAGATCATCGGCAAAAGCCAGAATTGGTAAGGCTTTGCCTGGAGTTCAGTGGCCAAGCAGCCAGCCACTCCCACTTCCTGAGCTATATAAGCAGTTCCTTTCAGCCTCACTGTGAAGCATTTTTTCTTTGCTGCTGGAGGCTCTGTTGGTTTGTCCTCTGAGCTGGCTGGGGCCTAGCCCCCCATCTGCTGTTTCTGTGTGTCTCTGCTGGACTTCGGTGGTTGTTTTCCTGCATATGGTTTGTATCTTTCCTCCGGCTGTGTGCTTCCCTATGTTTTGTGTTTCTTGTTTTGGGGCCTTTCCCTGTTTTCTGTTTTGCTGTGTTTTGGTTTTGTCTTTTTTGGGAGGCTTTGTTGCTAAGCTACTAGCATACTGCTACTCAGAGCTCATGCTACTGCTTTCAGTTACCTACAGCTGCAGCCACTGCTGCTGTTTGCTTTAATTACTATTGTACCCAGTGCTTATGTTTTTACACTGTGCTCACCACGCTCAAACTACTGCACTGCAACTGCAATCATTATAAGTATGTTTCAGCTCAACCATAGCTGCTCCATGTTGCATACTCAATTCTTTTCACCTGACACAGTTTACTCTGACCCTAGCTATTTCCTGCTCTCATTCTATTTGCAGCTTCGTTGCACTGCCTGGCTATGCCTGCTTTCAAAGCAATTGTCTCCATGTTTCATTGCAGTTACAACTCTGAGGTCGGCCAACTAAGCTCCTGCTGAGGCTGTTAATATAGCTTGTTATTAAATGGTGCCTTGCAGCCGAATATCCTCTGAGTGTTTATCACCTTGATTTGGCTATTCACGTCTGTCTGTCATGCCCCCAATTCAGTGCTGTTTCATTGCTATACAGTATGTTATGCAGGTCCACCTATCACTACTACTGCTTATTGACCTACATGCAGGTCAGCACTTATTTACACAACCATTGCTCCTTGCTTACACAAAGCATTGCTTTATGCCTACTGCCATCCCCTCAGCTTCAGCTTCTGGGATTCTGCTGCACTCAATCTGCATTCGACCTTGCAAGGTCTCAGCACTCAATGCTCATTATGATCTCAGCACACCGTGCTCATCAGCTCACCAGCTTTTCAGCTCTCCATCAATTTCTGGGGCATGCCAGTCATTCTATTCTGGTGCAGGGTTCCTGCAGCTGATGGTCTCGCTCTGCATTTAGTCTGCATCTCAAGCGTGTCCAACGTGGGGTAGGATCCTTCTCACCTGGTCCATAGCTGGGAATGTTCTTGCCTCGGGTTTGGCTTTAGCTGCCTGCTATGTGACAGCAGCTCCTGGTGTAGAATTTAAGACTAGCGGTGAAGGAGGGGAAAGTTCCCTCCTTTGACTCTAGTGCCCCACTATAACAGTTAGTCATTGACTTTAATGGTTTCCCTAGTGAGGCACCTTCACCGCATTCTCCTTATGACTGCCTCTGGTTCACCTGGTTTGATTTAGGGTGAGTAGACCAGGTGAGTGCCTCAGCAGTTGTTGTCTCCTCCTGCACCTTGGATGCACATATTTTTGCAAAGTTTTCTTGCAACCTTCCATGGAGTTCCCGCTAGAGGGTTTGAGTGGGAGCCTTCCTCCAAACTGGAATATTTTCCACCTCCTTTTAATTGGGTTTTCCAAATTGCAGCTGCAGAGCCATCACTAACTAAATTATTCCAAACCTGGAAGGAAGGTGACCTGGGCCTTGGATCCCCATAGAGTTCCTCCTCATAGAGTTTTTTTTCTCTCATTCATTGCCTCAGGTCATAACACTTAGTTAGCATAGTTATTTCCCCTAGTTCCTTAGGTAGGTTCTGCTGTTGGATGGAGGTGGAGGATGTCCTACCATTCCTTCTCTCCTTAGGGGATCACCTAATCTCAATGTAATCCATCAGTATCATGCTACGCAAGCCTGGATATTCATTATGTTATCCAACTGAGCATCTCATGCATTATCAAACTGCATATGCTTCTCCGCTACTACATTACAGTTACTGCTCCTATGTCACAGTTACTGCTTGCTCATGTGCTTTGTGTTTCCTCCTTTTAGGAGATGATACTACATTTCATTTGGTGATTCCTAAGGTACCTTTAGCCATGGGAACCATCCCATGGCACCTCTAGGGGTGGAACCCTCTCCTAGAGTTCCTTACCTTCGTACCCGTACAGGGTGGTAATTCCTCTGGAATAGAGTGTGAACGGCCAAAACCAAACTAACACAGTTGCACAAGCATAAAACTATAATGGCTGCATAGGTCAATGAATTGGGAAGGCTTTGTCCGGAGTTCAGTGGCCAAACAGCTAGCCATTTCCACTTCCTGAGCTATATAAGTGATTCCTTTCAGCCTCACTGTGAAGCATTTTTTCTTTGCCCCACCATCCTCCCCTCCTCCTCCTCCTCCAGTGGCAACACTCTCTCTCCTTAGGGAGATTTCTGAGGTACCTTTAGCCACAGGAATCATCCCGTGGCACCTCTAGGGGTGGAACTCTCCCCGAGTGTTCCTTGCCTTCGTACCCCTACAGGGTGGTAATTCCTCTGGATTAGAGAGTGCAAATGGCCAAAACAAACTAACACAGAGCACAAGCATAGCACTATACTGGCTGCGTAGGTCAGTGAACTGGACATTCCCTTGTTAAGACTTTAGGAAAATTGGAAGATGAATTTTGTAACATGACCAGCAGTCCATTAATATAGAGACAAAATAAGAGGGGAGCAAGAACACACCACAGTTGACTCTCTGGTTAGTGGGAAAGGGATGTGATAATTGGTTAGATGCTTCAACTCTAATTTGGGCCCAAGTGTCACTATACAGTTTGCTAATTATATGAACTAAGTGAGGAGAAACAACTTTAGTGGTCATTTCCTTCCAGAGTGTGTGCTGAGACATTGACACAAATGCAGATTCTAAAGTCAGTATAGGCTACATAAATCTTTTGTTTTCTAAGTTTAACATATTTCTCAAATAAATGGTTTAAAATAAAACAGTTGTCAGTGGCAGAATACCCCTCTCTTAAGCCAGCTTGGAAATCAGAAAGTCCACCTAGTTGAGCTAGTTCCTTGCTGAGCCTTTCTAAGATAATTTTGGCAAATATCTTGCCCATGACATCCAGGAGTGATATTGGCCTATACACAAGTGGGTTAGCTTTGTCACCCTTTTTATGGTTTGAAATAATGATTGCTCCTTTCCATGCATGAGGACAATTCAGTTGCATGCAGCAGTTGTTAAATTAACTAGTTAATATCCTAGTCCAAAGAGAAGGAACTGTTATATAAACATCTGGGGGGATTAAGTCCGGACCTGATACTTTTCTTACCTTTAGCTGTGCAATGGAAAAATATGTTTCATTGAAAGCTATCAATTTAATTGCAGACATGTCTGGTTTAGTATAGGTTTTGGGTTTACCTATTGCCAGATCAGAAAATATATTTGAATAATGCTCCAACCAGGTAGTCATAGGTATATAGGAATCAATCTGAAATTTTAGCTTGTTCATACCTCTAGCAACCAGTAACCAATAAGACTGCTGGTCTTGATTATTTATAATGGAAAGCATTTTGTCCCACTACTTCCTCTGGTAGTCCTTCTGTTTCCTTACTAAGATTTGCTTATATTTTCCCCTTTCTTAATTAAGGTACTTATTATTGTTTTTTAAGTGAGACCTTTTAGTGAATCTTACAATATGATTTAGACACCTTTTAGCATTACAACACTCATTATCAAATGAAGAAATAATGCATGTAGTTTGAATTTGAGGAGCAGCTGCTACCATGAGCTCCCTAAAGTTATTTAAGCAACAATCCATTATTTCATGTTGTTTTTCTGTGGATTCACTTAAAATCTCTAGAAGTAAGAGATATATGTTATCCAAACTTGCCTTCTCACAAGATGTCTGCCATCTAACCTTGTTGCTTCTTATTTCATACATATTTCCTTAATCTGCACTAGTAACCAGGGTACTAACTGTACTGTTGGAGTCTAGAACAATAGAAAAGTGATCACTGTCCAGATGCCTGACAACCTGGCAACTTTTCCAGAAATCCATTTCTCCATTCCAAAAAATTAAGTCAAGAACTGTTGGTCCATAAGGGCCAATATGTGTAAAGGTGCCTTCTTTATCACCAAAAATTCTTAAAGGAGCTAGAAAATGAGTATCTAACATATTTGTCAACTTGAGACCTGCTTCATTTACTTTAGGATCCATTGTATCTCTAGGAAAACTAAATGTATTTAAATGACACCAGTTCTGATAGTTATTATCTGAGTGGCCATCAAAGCTGCCAATCCTGATATTAAAGTTGCCACACAGGAGTACAAGCTCACAGCCAGTTGTTGCCCAAATAAAATGAATTGTTTCTCCCAAGGTGTCCCATAAGGCCTCAGTATAGTATTTGGTACCCTTAGGTGGTATGTAAATGTTAACAATACTAAAGTTCCTCTCCTTGCATTGTATATAAAAAGCTTGGATGTTATTGTTAGTTATTAATGGTTCAGCTTTGGAAATTTGCATCAGTCCTGAACCAAGTGACAAGTCCCCCCACTAATCTGCCTACTTTGCCAGCATTCTTCCCAGAACCTCAAATAGCGGGTAACCATTCAAAGACACTTCAGTGTTAGTTGTATGCCAAGTTTCCTGAAGGCATATTACTTGAAAAGTTTTTATATAACTCAACCATTTTTGATCAACAAGTATAGAGGCTATGCCGTAAATTTCCAGCTTATCAAAAAATGCTGAGTTTGTTGTAAGATAATATTCTCTTTTGCAAATAACTATATTTTATTGAGAACAGGTACCATATACAACACACACATCATATAGAATTAGGTTACAGACAAATATATGGCCCCAGAACAAAACTGAAACCCTAAAATAAAACAAAAATTCTCCCCTCATACCCTCCCCTTCCTTACCCCCCCACAGCTATCCTAATAATAAACTACTAATCCATAGCGAAGACTTAAAACAATATAAATTAGTACATTGTGGCTGCATCCTAAATCTTAAAGGAGAGAAAGACAGGAGGCTCAAGGAGAAGAAAAGGATAAAGGAAAGATGAAAGAAGAAAGAAGAAAGAAAGGGAGAAAGAAAAGGAGAAAGGAAGAAAAGAACCAGGTTGCCTCAGGCAATCAAACGTTAGTAAAAGACAAAAGGGGCAAGAAAACAGTGGTAAAAGCAGAAATAAAGAGTGGAAGGCAAGAAAGATAATGCGTGACACGGGAAAAGGAAGTGTAAAAGAACCTGGGAAGAGACAATAACTACAGGAGAAAAGTAACGGAAGGAAATAAGAAGCCCAAAAAAGGGGGAAATAGGCAGTGAAAAAACAGAAAGAGTACCTTCCTTAAAAACCAGATATTTATCTTAAGGCTTTGAACAAAGCCACCCCAACATCTGAAAAACTTGGTCGATGCCTTAACCAGCATAAAGGCTAATCTTTCAGCATAAAGTGCATTCATAAATTCTTCCCACCATTCTCTAAATGTAGGGGTCCAATCATCTCGCCAATGGCGCAGAATTAACAACTTAGTAACTGATGCAATCAACGCCATTTGGTATTTCTGGACATTGCATGGGATGCGAGCATACATCCTGAATATACAAATTTCAAGTTTAAAAAGCTCGATAAATCAGTATATGGACTAATCCAATGTTTAACCGAACTCCAAAGTCCACATATTTGGGGCAGAACCAAATTTATGGATGTAGTTGCCAAGGGGTCATTACAATCCTTGCATATGGGAGAACACAGGCCGCTTACTCGGTGCAATTTTATGGGGACAAATACGATTATGTAACAACTTGAATTGAATATCTCTTAACCTGTCTTGTTTAACATAAGAGTAAGTGTCAGTCCAGATTTTCTCCCATACCGTATCTGACCAGTCTAATGCCATATTAATTTTCCAATATAAGGGACAGGGAAGAGGTAGAGTCAAGTCTTGCTAAAATATATTTATAAATTTTTGAAACACTCTTGCCAGATAAACTAAGTACACTCAAGTTATTGAATAAAATCCTGCCCCATCAGAACATTGGCTCTTATTCAGAAAGGACCTTACGCTGCTTGGATTTGAAACATTCATGAATGAAAATTGAGAGCTGACCCCAAATTTTACAAGCAATGTCGATAATGGCATTGAATTGCCTGAGTAAAGATTTGCAATTGAATCTTGGGAGGGGGTTGAAAAAATCTTGTGATGGGTTGTTTATCAATTAGAAAGTTAGGATTCGTCAATAAGGGTTGAGATAAATAAAAAAATTGGGATATTTTTAATCTAGCACAGAGTTGGTGCATGGCCCTGATGTCCCATCCTAATGGGGTATCTCTGGCTATTTTGGGAACCTTGTCCCATGAAAAGTATAAAAGGGACTCCAAATCTAGTTTAAGTTTTTTAGAAAAGGCTCGGTCAAGGGCAAGACCAGGAAGGGATACCTCGAGGTCACAAGCCCACAGAGCAGCTCTGGCTGCGTGGACCGCTAAATAATATGTGTAAAAATTAGGTAACTGAAGACCACCTAACTTGCGTTGCTGACATAATTTAATATAGGCCCTACGTGGAGGGCCTCCTCCCCACAAGAAATCAGAACATTGCTTATAAAAGGGTTTGAAAAAAGATTTGGGGAGGTATATATTTAAATTCAAAAGAGGATAGAAAAATTTAGGTAAAATCACCTTTTAACCGTATTAATTCTCCCCGAGAAGGTTAAAGGGAGTTTTGACCATCGATCCAGGTCTTCTTTTATAGACTTGAGTAAGGGTTTAAAGTTTAAATTGGCCAAATCCTCCAAGTTCCTAGAAATACGGATACCCAAATACAATAGAGACTCTGATTGCCACTGCATCCCCAAGAAAAGGCACCAGCTCTTTTGGAGATATGTAGAAAGTGGATACACCATAGTTTTGGATAGGTTTAGTTTATATCCAGAAAATTCACTGAAGTTAACGATTAGTTTTAATACATGTGGGAGCGAAGTGACCGTATTTCGGACATGCAATAATAAATCATCTGCAAATGCCGACAATTTGAATTCTAAATCTCCTATACTTATCCCTTGAATTAGTTGCTCCATCTTAATAGTTCTTATTAAGGGTTCAATGTACAAATTAAATAAATAAGGAGATAGGGGACAACCTTGACGGGTTCCTCTCCTTAAGGGAAAAGCTTCGAGATTAAATTATTGCACTGAATTCTAGCAGGCGGACAAGTGTACAGAATTCGGACCAGATATAAATCTTTCCGGGATACCAAATTTAGCTAGGTTAGCGAACATAAATGTCCATTCGACTCGATCGAATGCCTTTTCTGCGTCTAGTGAAACCAGAGATGCTTCCATATCTGGATTCACAGATGCGAAAGTTAAATAAAACAGCTTCCTAAAGTGGTGTCGGCCGATGAGCGGCCCTCCATGAAGCCAGCTTGTTCCGGCTTAACAGATCAAGCCACACCCTTTTGCCTACAAGCCAAAATCTTGGCAAAAATTTTTATGTCAAGGTTTAACAAGGATATTGGCCTGAAGTTACTACCAATTCTGGGATTTGCCAGGTTTGGGTAAAAGGTAATCCTAGCTTCAAATAGGGTTTATCTTTAATCCCTTGTTCGACCCAGAAGGTATAAAGTTGATTCAATAATGGTACAATATGTTGTTTAAACAATTAAAAAAAGGGTGTAAATCCATCTGGACCTGGTGCTTTGTCCATTTTGAGCGAGTCAATAGCTTGCCCTATTTCTTCGTCGAAATAGGAGCTGTTAAAATCTGACCAGAATCTTCAGATAATTGAGGGAGGGAGATGTTAGCTAGAACCTCCCATTTTATTCATTCCTTGCAAAGAAAGTAGCTGACTCGAGTATAGGTTTTTGTAAAAATCAACAAAGATCTCCAGTATACCTTCAGGGGCTGTAATCAGGTTATCTGATACAGGGTGCCTTAGGGCTGCTACCCATTTAGCAGAGGTTTTTTTGTTTTAATTGCCAGGCCAGCAATTTCCCAGCCTTGCTACTCTGGCCTAGGTACAAAGCCTTAATTCTGGAAGCTGAGGTCACTACTCTCTCCCTCAGCATACTGGCGTACCAAGTCCTCAGAGCCACTAATTCTTGTTCTTGACTCTCTGATCTTAAGTTCTCGCGTGTAGCCTCCAGTGCCCTAATTTTATTCAGGCAATTATCCAGTTGAACCATGTCTTTGGCCTTGCGCTTGGACGCTAACCGTATTAACTCTCCCCTCCATACTGATTTGAGTGCTGCCCAAGTTTGATCCACAGCCTCAATGGAACCCCAATTAACTTCAATTGAGTTAGCCAAATATTCCCGAAAGCAAGTTAAAGTACAAGAATCTTTTAATATATTGTTATTTAATGACCATGAGTAAGACCTCAAGGATTAGACAACGGAGACCAACACATTTTATAGGGAGTGGTCAGAAATAACTCTAGATAGGACCACAGTCTCCAAAACACCAGATAAGCATTGTTGGCTTATCAAAATAATCGATTCTCGAAAGTGACCTGTGGACCGGAGAAAAGAAGGTGTAATCCCGAGAAGACGGGTTAAATGTCCTCCATGGATCTACTAAACCTAAAGACGAAATAAACTCTGCTAACGCATTCTGGGCTGGAGAAAATTGTGTTCCTCTATACCAGGAGCGATCCAGCTTATTAGACTGGACTAAGTTCCAGTCTCCCCCAAATAGTATTGGTACCTCTTTAAAGGAGGCCAAAGTCATTGCCAAATGGACAAAAAAAGATGGTGACTCTTGATTAGGTCTGTATACTGATCCTAACACTAAGTTCGACCCACTAAGTCTACCCAGAATAAATATATACCTACCATTCGGATCAGAGATTATTTCCGAATGGGTAAACGGAACCCCCCGCGCTATCAATATGGCCACTCCCCGGCTACTTGAGGAGAAACCAGCTCCAAAGACCTGACCAACCCACTTTTTCTTAAAGTGAGATAAACGATCAGAAAGAACATGGGTTTCTTGTAGAAACACTACTGCTGGATTATAAAGAGCCAAGTGATTTAATATAACAAATTTTTTGCAATTGTCTTTCCCCCCTTTAATGTTCCACGAGAGAATATTCAGTCCATTAGCCATAAATAGGAACTTTTCTCATGCAGGAAGTAAGGATAGCTGCCCCCCTACTAACCAAAACCCTACCAAAATTAACTAAATAATCCCTGAATAACCCCCTATTTAAAAAAAGAAAAGACACACGCCCTCCAGAAGACTCCCTAAAGCTAACTCCCCAGGCCCGTAGCCCACTCCACAGCCAATGGTTCATGAGTGCGCTATAGAGGGCATCCCTCCTTATCAAAATTGAAATAAAATCTTTATAATTATTAGTACGAACCTGCATAAACTAATTCTAATAAATAGGTAAAGGAAGGCTATATATAGGGATAAGATTGTTGTACTTGTGGCTAAAAAATATAACTAACAGAAAACAGAAGAGAAAAGGAGGAAAATACTTGGTTTTAATAAGAGGCAGGCTAAAACCACCACAATACTGAGGCGTTCCTGGTGGAATAGGACCAAAGTTAAACATATGAATATAGATGACATGTAAAAAAGCATACTGTAACTGTAAGCTAACTTTTAACAGTATGAGAACTATATCATCCATTAAACTATTCTACTCCAGCACTCTTAAACCTTATAACATTCAAGTTATACAACATTTGCAGATATACTAAGCTGATGCTTTTTGGGGCATCAAAGAAATAATGTATTGGAGGTATATAAAAATTGCATAGCATTAATGAACTGAGAGCTCCCTCCTGTGGTCAAGTTCGTATACTATGCCCCACCTATCACTCGTGAGGCCAGGCCAAATTAGCACAAGGGCCAAAAGAAACAGTTGACAATCTTCCTGCTAAGTCCAAAAGACATTGGGAGAAAAGGAAGAACACATTTTTTTTTTTTTTTTTTAATTGGCCTCTAACTAAGATTACTAAACCAAAGGTCCAAAATTCCAGATAATACATCCTTTCACTCAAAAACATTGCCCCACTTAACAATCTTGATTTTTGAAACCCAAAAGGATACAGATATCAGAGTGTTCATCTTTTAGCAAATAAATCGGGAAACAAAGTCTCCAGAAAGGTTAAAGCTTCCTCAGCTGAATTGAAACGCTTGACTCCATCCTTAGATTTGATCTCCAGTTTCGCCGGGTATAGCGTGTGGTGACGGATCCCCGGTGCCCATAACTGAAATGATAGGTCGAAAATTTGCCCGGGCCTGTCTCATTTTCCACGTTAGATCTGGGACTAGACGCAGCCTCTTGCCTTCCCATTGAAAAGCAGCTAATTTTTTGATCTCTCTTAAAATGTGTTTACGATCCAAGTAGTTTAACAACTTGAAGATAATGGGTCTTGGTGGATCAGAAGGAGGAGGTTTGGTTCTGAGAGCTCGGTGGCCCCTCTCAATGATGTAGTCAGGTACGTTGGGAGAGGGTCCCGCTGACTTCTTCAGAAGCTTTTGTAAGAAAGAAATTGTGTTGGGCCCTCTTCTCCTTTGGGAGGCCTAATAGAACCAGATTATTAGTCTACCTTCCCTCTCAATCGTCGAGTGATCCTCCAGCTTTCCAAGGCCCCGTTACACTCCGTAATTGTAAGGCCCACTTTTCTCCAAGGCTCGCTCTATTGATGAAATTGGTCAGCGTCGGTCATCCGATCGGGTTAGCTGAGTTAGTGCCGGCTTGAATTCGGCTACATCATCAATTAACCTGAATAGGGCGTCTTTAATGGTTGTTAGATCATCATAGATCTTAGCAGGCGTAATTTCCTCTGGTGCATTTGCTGGCGACGAGCTCCGGCGTGGCCGCTTGGCCTCAAGTTCTTGATCTGATACTTGCATCTTGGATCGGCGATCAGATCAGTTTTGCCTTCCGCTGCTGTCTCTGGTTCTTTATCCACCCGATCAAGTCAAAGCTAGACGTTAAATCCACCATTTAAGTGCAGGTTCGCTAGTAAGGAGATGGAGACCCTAAAAGCTGCAGCTACTCCTCCATGCGCGTCACGTGACCGATAATATTCTCTTTTGATTCTTCATTTGGTTGTCAATTATTAGGATCTAATACCTCAAATCTGTTACTGACTGGAATGTTTGGTACAAACTCATCAGATTTTTCAGGGTTATTTACTTTTTCCTTATGAGTCTTTTTCATATCTGCAACTTGGATAGTAAAATTAGCGTCAATACTATCAGATGTCTCCATGTGTATCAGATATAAGCCCATTGAATCCAGCAGATTAATGTTATTCAACATTCTGTTGTACAAACTTTGACAATTGATAGAAGGACTTGATCAGAATCATATTTGGTATCTGCCCTGGTGGTTTGAATGGCCCCATTACCCAAAATGAAGACATTTAAAAGCTGCTCCAGTAAATCTAAAATAACAGTCTTAAGCTTAATATCTGTTTCATTCCTAACTTTAGAGAGACCATATAGGAGAAATGACTTGGTAAATATTGTCTCCTCTACCAAGTTAGTAATACTTGGTTTAAAGACAGTAGAGCTTTCAATAATATAATTTCCTACTTTGCCCAATAGGGCAGTTTTTTGTAAAATAGAAGCATCTTATGCTCCCTGGATGATTGCATCCTCCTGTCCATGTTTCTGGGCATTTGCCCATCCATAAACATTGCTAATTTTAAGTTCATTGGTATCTAGCTTAAGAATCTTTGCAAAAATATTATATAAAACATTTTTAATTTTCTCAGAAGTTTCATTTGGTATAGTGTTCATCCCAAATTTATGGATCTGCTTTTCTTTACTGTGTTCTGAATATAAAAGACTGTTTAAGTGCTTCTGAACACTACCTACAATCATATATGACACCTTGCCCTCTGCACACTTCTTCTCACTCATCACTGTGCTCTTTACCAATCCCTTAACTGGCTCCCTCCACAAGCATGGTGCTCCTACCTGCTGGCCCAGACCACTGCTGATACCTTGCACAGTCCCTCCTACTCTCCACTATCCATTCTTATCCAGCCCAGAACCTACTGCCACACTTTACATCAGTCTTCCTATCTCCAACTAGAATGCCCTAACATAACTACAAGTATGGGCTTAGGAGCCTTCTCCACAGCCAAACCCTCACTATGGAATGACATCCCCTCCTCCCTACAGTCCCCCAACCCACCCAAATCTAAATTCCCTAATAAGAATGTAATTTCTGTCCTCCACAACTTGCATCTGCCCACAGGCTGCTAGCACAGCTGCATCTCCCTTGCAGCCCACCCTTACCCCTCCTCCCTCCAGTGCTCTGATCTTCTGTCCCACCTTGAATACTATTGTTATTCTTATTGCTGAATGATGGAGCAACTGTACTCTGTTAACCTAAATGTTATATACCTTGGTATGCTCAATTGTTGATGTATCTGGTACTGTTTACCTTATATTTTCTCTGTTAGCTTGACCTACACTGGATTCCCTGTTATGTTCATTGTATGAACCATGCTGTCCTTTCACTGTATTTTATGCTGTTTGTGCCAGTTTCTGGCCCAGGCCATGACTCAAAAAGGTCTTCAGATTGGTGCACCAACCCAGTTACCAAATAAATAAATACATTTGGAGAACTGTAACTCAGCAGCAGATCATACAAAATGAAAACCTGTTCGTCTACCTGCCTTCCACTACTGACTTAAAAATCTGGAGACTCCAGGCACATACCACTAGGGAGGTAATAATCCCTCTTTACAAGACACTGGTTAGGCCCCATCTGGAGTACTGCAAGCAGTATTGGAGGCCACACCTTCACAAGGACATTAACCAAATTGAGGCAGTCCAGAGAAGGGCAACCAAAATGGTGCAGGGACTGCATCAGAAGACATATGAGGACAGATTAACAGAGCTCAATATGTATACCCTTGAGCAAAGGAGGGAGCGAGGTGATATGATCGAGGCATTCAAACACCTTAAGTGCATTAACAAGGTGAAAGAGTCTAACATGTTTAAATATAAGAAAAATAGCAGGACAAGAGGACACATCATGAGATTAGAGGGGGCGATTAAGGGGGAATGTGAGGAAATCCTTTTTCACAGAAAGGGTGGTGAATGCATGGAATGGCTTACCACAAGAAGTGGTGGCTATGAATACAGTGCAGAGCTTCAAACAGGCATGGGATAGGCATAAGGAATCAATACAAATGACTATGAATAGATAGGCCACTGACAGAGCAAAGGCCGATGGCACATTTATAAGGTAGAAAAAAGAAATGGGCAGACTGGATGGGCCTTGCGGTCCTTATCTGCCACCAACTTCTGTGTTTCTATGTTTCTATGTTTCATATAGAGATAAGTCAGAATTGAGGCTCCTTTTTTTGTCTGCAGCTGTTAATCCCAGTACAGAAACTGTAGCCAACAGGAGCAGAAAACAACAGATCAGTGGCAAGTAAAGAATGCTGACTCAGTATGCGTGTAGCGTGAGACTAAAAGGTGAAGTCACTTGAGCTCAGCCAAAATAGATTGGTGGTTACCAGTAAGACAGTGTTTTTCACAGAGTCATAACATTAATTGGTTGCTGAACTGTGACAAAGAAAAAGAAGAAACTGTGGCTCTCTTTCAGACCAGATCCCATGAGGACAGATTGCTTGTGAGGGCAGAGGGAAGAGAAATCGAAAGACTGGAGGACATACAGCCACTGTTGTTTTCTACTCCCTGGAGGAGAGGAGGGAGAGAAGGGATATGATAGAGACATACAAGTATCTTACAGGGAGGAACAGGGTGCAGGAATACACTATTTTTAAGCGAAAAAGATGTTCCAGGACTAGAGGCATGGGATGAAGTTGGAGGGAGGCGATTCAGAGGAAACGTGAGGAAGAATTTCTTCACAGAACGGGTGGTGGACAAGTGGAACACCCTGCCAGAGGAAGTGGTGGGGGCTGAAACAATCACGGGATTTAAGAATGCATGGAATAGACATAAAGGAATTCTGGAGGTCAGGGGTAAGTGGCAACAGATTTCTAGGAAAATATAAACTGAACTTACAAGCTCAAATGGGCAGACTGGGTGGGCCATAGGCCCTTATCTGCTGACACTGTCTATGTATCTATGTATCTATGTATCACTGTATTATTAAATATGCCATTCCCCTCTCTCTGTGTCTTTCCATGTGCCAACATTCCAGATAACTGGATCTGCAATGAGCTGTCAATAAAGTTTGCATTTTTGACGACCAATGTGTAAAGCATTTGCAACTGTTCTCTTTTTATCTGGGAACAAGTTTTATAAACAAAACCCAGCACCCTTTTTACAGATCAATTCTCCACTGTCTGGCTGTGCTAGAATCTGTAGCAACCAATTAAAATTATAAATGTATAAAAATAATTCTGTGGCTGGTAACGACAGATCTATTTTAGCTGAGCTCTGGTGAATTAACCTTGTAGCCTCACTCCATGTGCCCATCGAGTCAGCATTCATTCCATGTCTCTGATCTGTTGTTTAGAGCTCCTGTTGTATCTTACAATCTTTGTATTGGAATTAACAGCTGCAGCAAAAGGCAATCAAATCCCTCAAGAAGTTCTGGGAAGTCATACTGTTTTTAGTCTTCAAGTTGTTTCACGGTTTTCCAGCCAGCAAAACAGAACAGGAGTAAAGACATCCAACAGCTCACAATCTGTGATCTTTCAAGAATTAGCTAACTTCATGAATAGTTGTATTTCTGACCACTGGACATTGGGCTGATGAGGAGGAGCAGGGTGAATGTAATGCCACTCAACTGGCATCTGGGCGGCATCATGCAAATGAAAGGATAGAGCTACTCTGGATTGGAAGGGCTCTTTCCTTTCAACTACATGAAGTTTCTGCCCAGAAAGCCATTGAACAGTGTCATGATTAGCCTCACTGACCACTGGGCTGTCACTGCTGTGCCAAATGCAGCTTCAGTTGCATTGGACCCAACAGTGACACTCCTCTAAAATGCAATTCATAACAAGATGTTCACTGTACATGCATTTGCAAGCAAACATGAAAATGCACAAAAGGTTACTTCTTGTTTGCCTTTATGCATCAATTCAGCAATCAAACAAGGTGCAAAAAGTATATATATATATATACATAGTTTTTTTTTTATTTCTTTTTTACTTCCTCAGTCCCTGGCACTGTCACCTAACTTAACCTCCGGCACAGTGAGCCCAGAGGGACCCCCCATACAGCTGTGGCTTACCCCCCAGGTGGGGACAGAGTGAGAGTGGGTGGCTGGTCCCCTTAGCCACCACCCCCCCATTCTATACCTCTTGTCTGTGTTAAGGTCCACACACTTGAGCCGCTGTGCCAGTGGTGAGAGCCTCTTCTGGACCCTCATGTTGGTGTTGCACTGGTCTGAGGATTTTTCTTGTGTTCACCCCCCTGGAGATGTGACGTGATATATACAGTTATGTTTCCCCTCAAAGAAGACACTCTCAGAACAAAGGAAAAACTCTGAACACTTTTGCTATCTCTTCCTCAAGAAGTGTCATTGGCCATCCAAAGCCTATTTTTAAAATGAAAATCCTTTTAGAGCTTGGTGGTCTACAGAAATCTGGTTTGAATGATACCATTGAGTTGTACCCTTTTTTGGAAAAAGTAGTATTTACTTTTAATACCAAATATGAACTGAATGAACTTTCTTCTGTGTTTTCTAAGCTATAGAGCTGTACTTTCTAGTACAGTTTTTATAGTGTTCTTGGATTATGAATATGAGATGGTATAATGATTATATTTAATGAAATCTGGGCTGGCCCAGTGGTGCAACGTGCTGAGATGCTGGTGCCTCGCCTGATGCCAGTCTGGCAAGCCGAGTTTGAGATCAGTCCTGGGGCACTTAGGAATTAGCTGGAGGGAGGTGAATTGAGTATCCTATAGGATGCTCTCCTCCTCCTGGAAGGGGGAACTGCTGGCTCTTCTGCAATACTATCATCTGGGTGCCCACAAGTGGTAGCACAAGTGAAGTCACAATGGGATGGTGGTTGCCTCCTGACTGGGATGCATGCACATATGTGTGTTCACTCAGTCCTCACCCACAGGGCATACACGGGAAATAAAATGACAGAAAAAAGCTGAGGCCATTGTGGGATGCTGCAGCACTTGTCCACAGGCTATTCACCATTCACTGGGCTGCCTGCTGCTGAATCCATTACCTAGTCTCCTCCTGAGCCTGGAGAATCCAGGAGGCCATGCTAAAGGGTGGGGGGCATGGGACACTGCAAAATAGCAAGGCTGCAAGCCCCAGAGACAATGGGTGACAGGGCTGGGGAGTAGCAAGGCAGAAGAGTTGGCTGAAGAGAAGGAGAAAATTAGATAAAAAAATGAAATCTTTTCATTATTCAACAGTTTATGCCGTTTTGAATTGCTAGAGGTATTAATTGATTTAGACACAGATTTATCCTTTCCCATCCCCCACTATCAATCATTCCTGTTTTTATTGTTTTGTTTTGCCTTGGTCTTCCAACCATAGAATCCTTCCAATCATCCACTCTCCTCACCCCATTTTCCTGTTTATTTGGTGCCAGACCATTATATATTAGCAACTGGTAATCCTGTTTCTCTTTTGGGTCAGCTATGGAGATTCAAAATGTACTCATGTTTAGGAGATGAGGGTTAAATTCTTTGCAGCAGTATTACCTTTTATGAGACCTCATTAGTACCAATTGGTTTTGTGTTTGATTACAATCTACTAAAATTTGAAACTTGCCTATAATGTTCTTATGTCATGTGTGTCTGCAATTCTCACATTTTGCACTCTGTCTCTTTAAGAGCATTTACTATATAAACATGTTTTGGATAACCAGCAACACTCCCTGATGAAGCATTAGTGAAAATGGTCAAAGTTTTCCTTTGTTCTGCTGGTGTTTCCTGTGACGGGCAACACAGTTGTATGTATGTATATGTGCTTCTGTATCTTGTTTAAATTGATGAATTCACTTATAAATACAAACAACAAGCTATATTTTGTGCATTTTTCTTTTTTGAAATGGTGTGTTGGTGCTGGTCTTCCTGACTCTAAGAAAGAAATTTAGTCATATATAATGCATTCCCTAACTTACAAACTTTATCCAAAAGTGCTTTTATAAGTGAGAGAGGAACACATTTCTGCCATTAGGTGCACTGAGACATTCAAACAGCATAGGGGTTGATTAGAAGTAGATAACATAGGGCAAGCACATGAATGTCAGTGACTTAGAGTCAAACTGCAAGAAAGTGGCAGTGCTAAAATTCAAACATAGGCCTCTAGGATGGGGTACTGACAGTTGCTAAACAGAAAAGGAACCTTAAGGTTATTTCTGATGACCGCCAAGTGGCAGGGCACTGTAACAAAGCTGTGGGTATGGGCAGTGGGATGCTGGGATGCATAGAGAAAGGCAAACACAGCAGGAGGAGGGAGGTGGTATTGCAGCTGTATTCCTCAATGATGACACCACTTGGAGTACTGTTTCCAGTTCTGGAGGCCACACCTCAGAAAGGACATAGACAGGGTGGTGGTAGGTCAGAAGAGGCAACTAAAATAGTGAAGACGTTGCACCAAAAGCCCTACGAAGAGAGACTGTGGGATCTCTACATGTACACCCTTGATGAGAGAGGAGAGAGAGAGAGAGGACATGATAGAGACCTCCAAGTACCTTATAATGGTGAATGGGATGCAAGCAGGAGTCTCTTTCAAATTAAGAAGAACACCAGAGGGCATGCAATGAAGCTGGAAGGGGTGGAGTTTAAGAGGGATGTGACATGAGGAATTAGTACTTCACTGAGAGTGGTAGGTGCCTGGAACAGACTGCCTGTGGCAGTGGTAGAGGAGAAAACAGAAAGGGGCTTCAAGCATGCATGGGACAGACAAAGTTGAATATTGATAACTATGTATGGAGGAGGGAGGGTCAATGGAGACCAATCAGAGTCTGTGGAGACCGGCTAGGCAGGGATCGACTGGGCTGACTTGGTGGGACAAGGGGGGTCCATTTCTGCCAAAACATTCTGTATTTCTATGTTTCATGCCTCTGCTCTTTAGCAAATAGGCAAATATGCTCCCAACTCTGCTTTCCCAATTGTCAAAAGGCTACTTTCCTTGCCACCATTAAAGGGTAGAGACATTTTATCTAACCTAAAATACAGTATGTTGATTTTTCTTTATATTGGGTCAGATATTTTAATGTAGCTGACTGGGCCACAGAAACAATTTTGTAGGATGCTAATTAGCGCACAGGTCTATGGAGATATACATGTAGTGTATTAATGCATTCATTGCACCCATTCCCATTGTGCAATGCATACAGAAATGTAGGGCTGTGGTAGTCCACAAAGTCCCAAAGTGCAGGGAACAGTTCCTCACTAACTAAAAACACACCTGACAAACAACGGGGGTTAGAGTGTCCCAAATAGTTTAGGGCCTTTGCTCCTAGCTGCCATGTTCAAAAAATATTGTAAAGATCTAATGAAGCATGCAAGACCATTAAAGGATGATTGTCATTCTGTTGCTATTATCATTTCTGAACAATGACTCTGTGGACTTGATTTTCAAAGCCCAAAATTTGGTGCAAGATGTCTGCACCAAAAGGATTTGATGCAAGTAGCACCTTGCACCAAATGTTGCAGCAATCCCACTTTTCGAACGTAAGCTGTGTCAAAATCTGGATGCCTGGCACCAAAGCTATACTGCACCACCCATGCTCCTGAAGTCCTGCTGTGCCAGGTTACAAGGGTCTTGCTCTGTGGTGGGTCTGCGCCATCCCCTTACTAGGGATTTTAGAAGTCCCATCATGGAAGGATGATGTTGCTGATGTTAGACCCACCATGAGCTGGTCTAATGGACCTGTGTTACTGGCTTGGAGGGAGATGACTGCGGGGGTCTGTAAGGTTGAGACCTGGGGCAGAGGGACCAGTGATAGTGCCATAGTGGGTGACTGCGGGGCAAGGCAGCAGTGGCAGGGTTCAGAGGTGGCACCCAGTGGAGGTGCCATGGCCACTGGAACAGAACCAATTAGCCTGGGTACACCGAAATAAGCAGGGATGGACTCTGTCCTGGACCCCAGGTGGCAACAGCTATGGCATCTGACCCAAGGTAACACAGTCACTTATATGCAGCAGGTGGCACTAGCTGAAGTATATGGGGTCAGTAGATGTACAGGAACATCCCTGAACACCACAATGTTCCACTTCTAAACAGACCACTGTGTGGAGCCAAGCTGATGCCCACCAACACTCTCGGGGACTCTGTCATGTCTGGGACAGGTATTAGAGCTGATGGCATCTGGGGTATGGGACAAATTCTGTCCATGCCTGCCTCAGTGCACCCAGACTGAGCTGCTCCATCCTAGTGGTCATGGCACCTCCACTGGGTGCCACCTCTGAACCCTGCCACTGCTGCCGTGCCACCTTCACCCACTATGGCACCCCCACTGGTCCCTCTGCCCCTGGTCCCCATCTTGCAGGCATATCCCCCCCACCTTCATGGTTCCACTAGGCTTGCAATGGGCTGTGAGGAGTTATGGGACCCTCTGCCAAAGTGCTCAGGTACGCCAAAGGTTTGATGCACCCTGCAGCTGCAGCAACTCTCAGGACTTTGGTGCAGGGACCCCCATTTTTCTGGAAAAGGGCACAGGGTCCCAGACTCACCTGGAGTTTGCCGCAGTCATGGATCAGTGCAAATGCACTGATCTAGATAGAAAATCAAGGCCCATGTTTTTGTATGCATGGAGGCATTGCATAGAGGGCTTTCAGTGCCCCACACCCTCCGCCAACCCTGCAAAAACTCTGCTATCATAACCCTAGTAGTCTAGTAGACTCCCCTCCCTCTCTGGTTCCCATATAAACTTGTATACCACAACCTTGGTAATCTTCTGGTCCCTACCTTCACCTTATTACTACAACTTGCTCTGAAACAGTAATAACCCCCAAAACTGGTTACCACCCCCAGCATCTGGCACTTACCCTCCACTCACCCCCATGACCAGCCACCATCTACTTTGCACATCTGGTATAAATAGACATGTAACAGGAGTACTGTCCTTCGGTTCCACATCATGTTAGTGAGTGGAAAATGATGAGAGGAAACAACAGTGACAGAAAAACAGCACAGCTGCTAAGGACGACTGTGAAAACACAGCGATCATCCAAAAATACCGACAGTGGCAGAGTGAATTTCTGCAGGGAGCTTTGACTACCACATCTTTCTTACTAAATATAACAAACTTTGGGAAGGGGGCAGAACTCAGAGAAGGTGAAAATCCATAGAACAACATTTTTGGGAGATCACTGTGATTTCACAGTTGCTCTTTTCAGCCGTGCTGTTTTTCGTTGCTGTTTTTTTCCCCTCGTTGTTTTCCCCTTATCATCTTCATGGGATACCCTGTCTTTCAGTACAAGTTATCTTCGATGAGTTTGAAGGGTTGTCCTGTGTGACCAGTTATCAATAGATTGTACTTGTATGTAACATGTCTAATGATACTAGACTTACAGGGCAGAAGACGGTCACCATGGTGGTGAGCAGAGGGTAAGGACTGGCCACTAGGTTGGTGGTGGTAACTAGTACTGAGGTGGTTTCTGGTTTAAGAGAGGAACTGAAGAAATTCAGTGAGAATGAGGCAGGGGGTTCTACTAGACTACCATAGTTATGATGTCAGATTTATTATAGGGTCCACTAGACTACTAGGGGTTCATTTTATTAACATACTGGCTTGTGGACTGTGATGGAAGGTGGGATTAGTGAGAATTGTTTTCCTTGCAAATGTGGCACCAGAGATACCTGGTGAGATGTGCACGGTGTTAAAAGTAGGTTTCCATCAGCTATAACTACCATGGTGCTGTCAACCTGCTAGAACTGCCACAAACAATTGAGTATGGCAGTTCGCCTATATGCAGCATGAAGCCATACATTTACAAATGTACTAGGAACCAATTAATGTATATTTGAAAACAGCTTTGTGCTGCACTTAATGTGTTTTCAAATATGGTACTTGATGCATAAATGGTGTGGGAAGGGCAAAGCACTTTTTACACATCTCAGACACTGTTAGTGGTGCACAAACCTTTTGAATATTGAACCCATTGTGCAGCAAAGGTATTGTTACTGATAAATGCCGCAGCTTGCCTCTTTGAAAATCAACTATCAAAATTCTTTCTTTCAAAGGGACTTGCATATCCATTGCCTTATAATACCCTCTGGTAGTAAAAAGATAACAAATATACAGAAAACATGCAACTTTTATAGCTTCACATCATGATCTGTGTCTTGTGTATGGCATGTTTTTTGAAGTTAGACTTTTATGCACATATCCGTAAGTGACCGGAACAAAAAAATGTGGATTTTTCTCACTTCTAAAATTCTATGAGATTTGTAGACAGTTGTTTGGGGGATTCATTTTAATAAGATTTTGACCTATTTATTTGATTTAGCATTTGCGGATACTGTTTAGAGGATAAGTCATTGCACTGACTGTTTTAATCTGTATGATTTATTTGTGAGTATTTATGTTTTTATGATGTACAAGCTCGTTGGTACTTGAAAAGTGCTTTTTAAAAATGAAGTCTGACTTGACTTGAGAAAAATATCAACAACTTTGTCACAACTACAAACTAGTCCTCTTCACAATAAATAAATTAATGCATTAGTTAGGGTTGTTCACAGCGACAAAAGTGAAGTCGCTGTTAGGGTTGAAAACCCTAACTCAGGTCACCCCAGCACCACACACACACACACACACACACACACACACACACACACATTCAAGTATGGAGAGACATCCCCACCCACCTGCATGTTGTGTGCAGCTGCAATCAGGGATGTGCGTTTGGTGTACATGGCCTCAGTTTTGCTGTTGATCTCCACTGAGCATGCAGTACCTGGTCAGGTGGTGGGGATGTCTCGTGTAGCACATTTAGACAATTGTTTGTTATTTCTGTCACCTGCTGCTGGATGTCTGTCATTGGTTGTGTTGACTTGGTCCTCCCATACTTGAATGTGTGTGTGTGTGTGTGTGTGTGTGTGTGTGTGTGTGTGTGGTGCTGGGGGTGAATTCGGAGTTAGGGTTTTCAACCCTAACAGCGAATTTCCTCACTTTTGTCGCTGTGGAACAACCCTAACTAATGCATTAAACGGAGTTTTTTTGCCTCTAATATATATATATATATATATATATCTTCTTAGAGATACAAGAATGGCAACATTTGGCTAACCAAGTTCGCTGATGACTGAAGAGTAGGAGCAATAGTTAACACCAAGGAGGAAGGCAACATCATGCAAGATCCCCTAAATGATATAGCGAACTGGACTATGAAGTATAAATTGGAATGAAATGTGAATAAATGCACAATTATGCACATGGGAAAGCAGAAACAATATCCTCAGATTTACAACTCACTTCACACTGTGTTAATGCTTCCAAAAAAGCAAACCAAAATCTTAATTGTATTTTGCATCACATAAAAAGTAGGGACAAGAGGGTTATCATCCCCCTGCACCAGGCACTGGTGCAGCCGCACACGGAATATGGAGTACAGGTATGGGCACCATATTAGAAGGGAACTATTTTAAGGCTGGAGATGATCCAGAGAAAGTAATAGCGGGAAACAAAGATGTGCTATATCAAGAAAGATTGAGAGGACTTGACATGCTTACTTTACAATACGGGAGAGTGAGAGGGGACATGTGTATGATATACAGGGTGTTACATGATAATGTCCTATGGACAGAATATGGCATTAAAATAAAGAATTTACATATAAAACTAGGGGACACCACATTCAGTTAGGAGTAGCAAAATGGAAGCTTCTGAAAAGGAAACAGTGGTTTAACCAAAGAGTGGCAATCACGTGCAATAGACTACCAAGAGAAATGGTATCAAGCACCTCAATGGAACTATTCAAAACAAGACTAAACAGCTTTTATATAAATAAATATGATGTGGTATAATACGAAAGCAACTAAAGGACAGAAGTCTATTCTGCTTGGAAATCCTATGAAACCTATGAAGTACAACCCTGGTGGTTTAGTAGTCCCCCAACCCCTGATGACCACTTATCCTGTATGTTCTAAATATAACCTTGATAATCTAGTGCCCCCCCAAATTATCTGCAACTCCTCCGCTAATCAACCCGCTGAGGCCCCCCACACCCTTCTCACCCTGATCCCCACTCACCATGTCTACAGGTGTAGAGCGGCATCTGGCATAGCCCTCCATTCACCTCCTTGGCCAGCTGCTTAATGACAGTCACCGAGCATGCTCATGTGATGCTCCATCAGCTGCCAGTCTGCACCAGTAGACACAGTGAGTGTTGATTGGTGTGGTGCAGGGGGGGACATCTGCAGGTGGGGTGTTGTTGCTCAGTCAGGGAGCGGTGAACAACTAGACTACTAGGACTAAACTTGCAATCTGTAGGATGGGTGACTGGGGGTTGGGGAGACCACTAAACCACCAGGGTTATACTTGAATCATTCAGGATTGGTAATGGGGTGGGAGGACCACTAAACTCTTAAGGTTATGTTACTATGACAGTGGCACTAAGGGTATTCTGCACTGAATTCAAATAAGCACATAATGAGCATGCATGGCTCCTTAGTGCCCTGCATGCCCAATAAGCACATTTGCATTAGTGGGCTGAATATGGCCCAAATGAGAGCTGGCAGTATCCTGTTTTGGGTAGTGCTATCTCCTGCGGGCCAAACACAGCCTTAGTCCATGTTAGTGCAGCACCATTCCACTTAGTGCTGCACTGACATTGCTTGATATTCAGTCAGTTAACACCACTCCATCAGCAACACGAACCATCTGAATATTATTCAGAGCTGGTTGCATACCATCGCAAATGCAGCACAAAAGGCTGCTCCGTGATTGCACCCAGCTCTGAATATGGGGCTCCCACATTATAAAGACCCAGTAGGGGAAGAGCATGGGAATTTCACTGGCACCCCAATATCTTGATGTTCCTCAGGCCTATATTTTTATGAGTGTGTGGCCTTTGTCTTTTGTTCAGAATGCAAACAAGAGGACAAACGTTCAGGAATTTTAAAGGAGCAACATGTGCTTTGTGTAGTGGCCATTCGTAGGAAAATATCCTTTTACAATAGGTGCTTGGACTTGATCATCAAGACCCTTGACATAATAGTAGCTGAAAAACTATGGAACTGGGATTTCTGTGGAATTTTGCATAAACTGGTAAAATGCTACATTTTCTATAACTTTTGGCTGCATAAACGACCTATTCCACTTTAGGCAGAATACCATAGAATCCTTTCAGAAGCACAGTTTCACAAATCTGCAGAGTACTAATTTGATTTCTTTGTGCCGAAAGGCTCATTGGAATTCTAAGTAGTAGCACCATAACTGTGACATAATTAAAATACTCTGCTATTGTCAACTATGGCATCAGCAGGGTGGACAATCTAAAAAGTATATAGATATTGCTCTCTTTCTACCCTTCAGAAGGCAATCACTCAACAGAACAATCTATGTGCTTATTGACAGACAAACTCATTTTAACCATGCCAATTGCAGCAGGAAGTATTGCTTTTTAACTACAAGGGTAATAATGAGTAATGTCACTATTTACAAATTATATAGATTATGTTACTGTATTGTATATTGTGTCTGATTTATCAGTAAAGAAAATTTCTAGGCTGCATTTTAGACAAAAAGTGAAAATAGTTGTTTTTCCGAATTGGATTCTTTTGAGTCAGATCACAGCACACAAACAGTTTTGTGAATAAAACATTTCTGTCATGAAATTAATGCACTTTTTTAGTTGTCAATGTGGTTACTTAGCTATGTCAACCTCTCAGTATTTTCTGATTTCCTTCTGAAAGTTCTCTTATGTTTTTCCACGGCTCTTCCAGTTAGGAGAAGGAGAGGGAGACTGGAGCTTTTCATGGAGCCTTTCCATTCAGTTTAAGTTCAAGGAATGTCAGCTGAACACAGGTATAGTTATATTTTGGTAACCCTTATATGCAGAGAATTAGAAAGAAAGGCACACCCCTCCACTACAACCACAAAATGCACTGTGAAGTTAGAAATAAATAAAACTTGGACTTTCCAGTGCATGGGACTGATTCACACTATGCTACTATTTGGTTCCATGTCATTTAAGCAAATATATAAGCGTAACTACAATTTGAGTGAATATATAAGAGTGACGGCATTATCAGAGACGCTACAACACAGCGAAGCACATTACAGCTACATATTTAAACCTGTAGCTGGAAATTCTCATCGACCTCTTTATCTGTCCGATAGAAGTATCCCTTGTACAGAAGCATCAGCATTCCTCACTCACTATGAAGAAACTCCACCACCATTACAGATGTTCAGTTATGTACCAGCTAACTCCTCACCCATTTTATCACCTGCCTGCACCTGTTCCTGATCATCAACAAGTGTAGCCAGGCATTTAACTCTCTGAGGCCTCAGCAGCTCTTTGAGAGTTCCACCACTTGTGGTCTGCATACTTTTAATAGTGCAATCTGGAGCTTCCAGAGCAAAATGAAGCCATAATCAGCATGTCACAAACAAATGCGAATAACTCATGAACCATTAGTGCTACACACAAAGTTATGAGTGACAAAGTTGTTCAGCAGAAAATTACCTTTCTAATGGTGCTATGCAATTAATTATAAGTAGTTCCTATTTTTTTCTATATTGGTTGAACTAGCGAAAAAAAGCAATGTAAACCATTATTTGTGGGAAAATGTTTGACATATAAACACCAAATTAAGCATCCACACATTAGATGGAGGTACAAAACTAATTTTGTACTAAAAAGCAATTTTTCAAATATGATACCTGTATTTTTTTCGGTTTTGTTCAAGGTGGCTAGGTGAAACTTGAGAGACAATTGTCAGCCATACAAACTATATCATACAAAAAATGCAAATATCTTCTAAAGTATACAAGACAGACACAAAGTATCAGTGGCAAAGTTGTTCAGTGCAAACTTACCTTTCAAGGGGTGGTATGCAGTCAATTCTACTCACTTCAGTTTGTGAAATATTTAAGTTTAAGCAGTAACATCCTCAGATGCTCTAAGTCCTCAGTGACACAAAATGTAGAATGTCTGGAGGCATTAAAAGACCTCAGGAATATATTTTCTGCTGCCACCTACAGGCGTCTTGGGCACTCAATGAGTTAAACACATTTCTATGTTTTTGCAGGGGGGTCCACCCCCTATCTATCAGATTCTAACTCTACATTGACTCTGGGGATCACTGGAATTGTAGGGTCACTCAGTTTATATGGTTGCTGCACTGTGATGGTCACTCCTTTTGTAATCACTCATACATATTTGCTCAAATGTATTCACCCATATTGCATCGCTCAGCTGATGTGCTACCCTACTATTCTGGTCATGACTCCCCTTTCCTCTATCTCAGATGCAAACACACAGAACAGTACTTTATAGGTAAGTGGTTCATGCCAAGCCTTTTCCATAATTTGCACAGTATTAATAAATCAATTATTATGCAATAAATTAAATATGTTATTACAGATTACCTTTTTTATGCCCTCAGATGGGCTAGAGACACAGCTGTCCATTCCATTGTTTTTGCTGATAGTCCTCCAGAGCTCAGCATATGTACTGTCTTGTTCTAGGGGATTTGTACCTTTAGCTTTAAAATACTCATATACTGAAGAATCCCTTACAGTACCATAGGATATATCCATTTGCTTGGCTAGTTCTTGAAAAGTTCTGAAAGAAAAAAAATCTATATGTTATTTGCTGGGCGGATACATTGCATTAGAATCTGAGGTAATACAATATAATTTTTAGATTTTCTCATTGTAGAAAAAAATACTACTCATCAATCCAAAGCTATTTTAAATCTCTTCCCATCATCACACAGCAGTTGTATTTGCCTTAACTAGAGTACTCATTTTGTCATCATAAAAGGTTTACTTTGAACTCATTCAAGTTTGAGGCAGCCATTTCAATAAGATTAAGCATAGAACATTTTGACTCATTCATACACTTTGGGAGGGGAATTAGTTAATAAAAAATCACAACCTTTTATGTGTTTCTGGTTTATAGTTAATTAAGCTGTGCATCCCTGTGACAGGGTAGTGAACTGTGCAGCTTCTAATGAACACTGCCAAATGGAACACTCCAGACACCATTTAGAATTACATGAACTCTGCTTTACTTTTGTGAAGAGGACAGCGAAACAAACGGCTTGTATTGAGCTTAACAGAAATGATTTGCAGTTCAGTCTTTTGCTGTCTTCACTTGCATCTCCCTGAAATGGAAACCTCCGTCTGCCTGCTCACCCTCCTTCCTTTATTGGACTTAGGGGTTGCTTGTTAACATTGTCTCCCCCACCCCAAGAGATAGCCAACAGGTTGAACATCCAGTGTTGTGAGGCCTTAAAGGGCCAACATTAAAACAAAAGGGGTTTAGTGCAAACCCCAACATAGCCCCTATCAAAACCTGCACTGCCTGTGTTCTAGGGTTGTAAAGCAGTTTATGTGTGAAAGGAGCATACAGCCCATCACATACCCTCCCCCTCAGAGTCGTACCCTAGGTGCACTCAGTGAAGGCCATCAGAGACCCACCCTCCCCAGATAAAAAAATCTGCATTATGATGCTGGGTACCTGCCCGGTGGCATACATCAAACAAGAAAGTTTGCAGTGACAAATACCATCTGGTAACATAGGCACTGGTATTCTGCATTGCATGTAACCACTTGATGGGGGCATAGTCAGTGATGAGGGTGAACTTCTGTCTCAACAGGTAGTAGCATAGGGTGACCACCATCCACTTTACTGCCAGACACTCTTTTTCCAGCATGGCATAGTGCTGCTCCAAGGGAAAACATTTTTGAGAGAGTATAGGATTGGTCGAATCCTATCTCCAAAGTCTTGTGATAACACTGCCCCAACCCCCACACATTTTTGATGGCCTAACATGCCATTTGACACTCAGGTGACTAAAGGACCTTATTCAGTGCAGTTTTCTTGACCAGGCCAGTCAGTTGCATAGCAAGGGTTGAGAATTCCAGAATGAACCAGCAGTAATACCCTGCAAGTCAAAGAAAGGACCTAACCTGCTTCTTAGTAGATGGGATGGGGTAGTCCTTCAAGACCTTTACTTTGTCAATAACTGGGTATACATGGCCATTCCTAACCATATACCCAAAGTAGTTTGTCTCTTGTGCCCTAAGGTGCCTTTCATGACATTGGCCACGAGGCCTGCCTCCCTAAGTGATTGAAGTACTGTAGCCACATCCTGCAGGTAGCTGTCCCAATCAGGTGTAAATATGACAACATCGTCCAGGTACGCTGCTGCATATAGGCTGTGGGAACAGAGGATGTGGTCCAGCATTCTCTTAAAGGTGGAACGGGCTCCATGCAATCCAAAGGGAAATATAGTAAATTCATATAGGCCAAATGGGGTGGCAAAGGCCATTTTCTCACAGGACTCAGGAGTTAGGGTATTTGCCAATACCCCTTGGTCAGGTCCATGGTACTAATGTAACAAAAAAACAACAGGAAGGCAGCACTCAAACAAAAAGTTGCACAGTAACATTTAAGTAAATAAAGAGAACTCAAAACATCCAGTGTAAAGTAATTCAGACTGAACCCATGGCACTAACCCCAGTGCTTTGAGTCTTTCTGTGATTCTTCATCAGGGGGTAATGAAACAAACCTTCCCAAGTCAGTCCAAAAGTTCAGCTATCTTTGGCATAGGGTATGCATTGAACTTGGATGCAGCATTAACTTTCCAGAATTTTATACAAAACTGGGTGGTTCTGTCCGATTTTGGGACTAGCAAAATAGGGCTAGACCATTCAATCTGAGATTCCTGAATGACTCCTGACTCCATCATATACTGGATTTCCTCCTTCACTGTCTCTCAGATTGAATCCAGTAGTCTTTATAGCTGTTGGAAGATCCAGCTAGCTGGGTCTGTGTCTATATTTATTTATTTATTGAATTTTGTTGACCCGGTAAGCCCACTGGGCCTAGAAGTTCCTTTTTCAGGGGCGACTGGGGGGGAGGGGGATACAGATGGTAAGCAACTGAAATTGAACCAGATTAAGCTGTTGGTGGTATTTTTTTAGTGAATGGTGTTGGATCACATGTGTTCATCCTGACCTTGGAGAGAATACATCCCCAAAATTCTCTACCAGACTCTGGGTTTCTTGCTTTTGGATCTGGCTGAGCTGGTCATCCACTGGGATTGTGCTCAGTTCCTTTTCAAGTTTAGGTCCTAAGTTTAGGATTCCATTATCAATGTCCTCATCCATCACCAAACTTGGGGCCCCTTTAGGATCTTTTCGCCTATGGGAAATACCTCCTTGTCTTTCCAGGGTTTCAACAATAACATGGGAAATTTATTTTTCTTTTATTCTGTCCAGTTGTAAGACTTTGTAATCAACTGGCCCCACCTTTCTGAGCACCTCATATGGTCCCTGCCAATTAACTAGGAGTTTACGCTCAGAGCTAGCCAACAGAAGGAGTACTTTGTCACTGGACTTGAACTTCCATTTTCTTTAGCAAATCTGCTAAATGTCCACTCTTTCTTTCATTTGTAATATATATTGGAGCATATTAGGTGAGCTATGTGCCTGTTCTTCCCACATCTCTTTTATGAGATCTAACATCCTTCGAGGTTGTCACCCATTCAACAATTTAATGGGTCAGAAACGAGTGGATGACTGTGGCACCTACCAAATGGCAAACATTAAATAGGATAACAATTAATCCTATTTTTTGACCTCAGTTGCCCCAAATTTAGATAGCATATCTTTTAACAATGTACCAAAGTGTTCCACTAAGTTGTCAGTCTGTGGCTGGTACAATGATATCCAGATGGACTTAACATTCATTATACCACACACCTCCCTCATACCTTTTGACATAAAGTTGGTGCCTTGATCAGTTGGGATCTCCTTTGGCAGCCCAACTTGGGAAAACAATTTTAGGTCAATAGCCTTGGGGTAATGGGTGTCATAATCCAATATAACCAATATATACTGATACCCAGAGGTACTTTTTATCAAGGTTCCACCCATATCAAACCCAGTTCTTTCAAATGGGGAGTATTTTATGGGCATAAGGATCAAAGGAGTCCTTTTTATACATGTGGGGACCACCAACTCACACTCAGGGCAGGAAGCACAAAAGTCTGCTGCTTCTTTCCATATAGCTGTGAAGAAGAACCAGGCAAGTATGTGTGCCGTGGTTTTCTCCCTGCCCAAATGACCCACAATTGGTATAGTATGGGCCAGCCTCAGTACCTCCTTTCTTGCAGATCTGTAATCACTAATTGGTAATGTAAAATCCCAGTATGTTTCTTGGGTTCTACCCACTACAAAATATCTTTAAGTTCAAACTTTGGAAAACATTGTGCTTTTGGTTCATCTACCACATCTACAGTATGTTCTGGTAGGCATTCCTGAGAACCCCATCAGCCCTTTGTTCAGAAATTATATTGGCTGGGTTTCAAAAAAAAGTACTAGTCTGACCTCCAGAAAGATCTCATGACCTCCTGTAGATGTGGATGCTGTGTCATCATCTGAATCCGCTTGGACCATCATTGAACTCCGGTTCTTACAGTCCTCAAATACTACATCCTCAGATAGAGGGTCTCCTTCCTTTTTCTCCCTCCATTTCTGACCCTGTGACTTCTTAGGCTTCCCTACTGGGCCAAATAGTTCAAAGACAGTAAGGGACAATACTTGTTCTAGCCCCCTCTGTCTGATTGGCCTCCTGTGGTTACAAACTTTCAGTAATGCTCTGCAGGAGGGTATGAAACCCTTCCCAGTCTCAGCCTAGGATGACTGACCAGGCAAAGATTTTAGAAATTCCCACCTTTATTTATTCCTGCTCAGTTGTCTACTTTTAACCATACTAAGGCCAACAGATATTTATGGGTATCTCCATGCATGAAATCAATATTCATGGGATCTTCCCAATGACCTTGGTTGGGTCCTATCACAGATTCTTGAACCAATGTCTGCCTTCAACCTGAATCCACTAGAGTTGTAACATAACTATTTTGTTCCCCATTTGCAATGGTATTGTATACTGGTGTATATGTGTGTGTGTGTGTGTGTGTAATGTTTAGGTGGTAGCTGTGCATTCAGCAAAATCGCAGTGCCTTTAGTCACAAAACTTACTGGTATGCCCCACTTTACCACAACAAAAACATACAATGTTACTATTAAGTCTATGACCTGGCCCCCCCACACCAGTTGGATCACTGGAGAGTGGGGTCTTTGCACTGGTGGTATCACACCAGGCTCTGGATTTACACCTTTCTGATGTGAAGGACTAAATAATATTTCACCACTAGATCACTTACCCACACCAGCACAATTAACCAGCCCCCCTCCAAAGTTCTTTTTCCCCTCTTCTGGAGACATCTTCTCCTTGGGTCACCACCCGAGGTTCTTTATGGGTTCTACTTTTCATAGAGACCAATGATTTTTTTAGCTACCAGGTAATTTTCAATAATTTTCACTGCTGCAGCCAGAGTGGTCTGTTGATGTCAGATTACCCAATCATGGACTTGCTGTGATAAAATATTCTGGTACTGCTCCAATACAATCAAATCCATAATCTCCACGTTGGTGCATACCTCTAGTTTTAACAACCAAATAGCCAAGTATTTTAATTTTTGTGCCAGCACTCTAGGTAATGTTCCAACCTTGAAACCCAAGGTGCTAAAGCTCTATCAGTAAATCTATTCAGGTATTCTGACCTGGTCCAAGATAGCTGCCTTTATCTGATCATAGTCTCTTGTGGCAGCAACAGTTAGGCTTCTGTATGCAGCTTGGGCATCTCCAGTCAGGTATGGTGTAATGTAAGTAGCCCAACTTTCTTGTGCCCAAGCACTGGCACTAGCAGCTCTCTCAAAAGTCATAAGGTATGCCTTGGGGTCATCCGCAGGACTCATTTTTGTTAGCATGGAGTGGGTTCCTACTGTGATTAGATTCCCTGTGACCTGGAGGTGGGGCACAGTTTCTTTCTGGGTTTGCTGCACCTGTATCTTAAACTCCATCTGCTGCTGGTCTTTCTGCACCTGCAATTGTGTTTGCTGTGCCATTCTGTTTCTTTGTATCTGGGCCTGTTGTTCCTGCTGCTGGTCTCTGTGAGCCTGCTAACGTGCTTGCTGAGCCATCCAGTCCCTCTGCATCTGGATGTGCTGTGCCTGCTACTGGTCTCTCTGAGCCTGCTGCTATGCCTGCTGCTGGTCTTCCTGAGCCTGCTGTTGCACTTGCTGAGCCAACTAGTCCCTTTGTTTCTGGGCCTGTTATGCTTGCATCCGCCAGCCATTTCAGTAGTTTGTCTGAATCCATCTTACCCCTATTTAGACAAAAGGGGAGTTTGATTCCACTGCTAAAGCCAGTCATGAGTGACAGGGTGCCAAACTGGGCAGCTTCTGGGGAACACTCTCAAAGAGAACACTCCAGGCACCAGTTTAAATTAATTGAAATTTGCTTCTCTTTCATTAAAATGAAAAAGGAACAAACAGCTTGTATTCAGCTTAACAGAAACTTCTTGCAGTTCCATCTCTTGCTGTCTCTGCTTGCATCTCCCTGAAACAGAAACATCCTTCTGCTTGTTTACCCTCCTCTGTTTATTAGGCTCAGGTATTGTTTGTTAATATTCCCCCTCCCTTTGAGAGATAGCCAACAGGTTGAACATCCAGTGCAGTGAGACCTTAAAAAGCCATCTTTAAAACAAAAAAAGGTTGGTACAAATCCCATCACAGCCCCTGTCTAAACCTACATTGTCTGTGTTGTAGGGTTGTGCAGTGGTTTACATGTGAAAGGAGCCTGATGGACATACGATCTGTCATGGTCCCATTTGCTGGTTCCAATATAAATCATATTATTTGAGCACCACCAATAAAACAACAGCACATCACATTAAGAAAACAGATCTTTCATTCTATCTAGACTGCGAGTTTGATGAATGGCAAAGAGTTTTCACTGAGCAAAGTTTATTGAAATTCTAAGACTGTTACTGCCATTTTGAACCACAATTACATGGATGTTCTATAGGTGATGAAAGCTGTACAATGCAGGCAATGAGATATGAAATAAGGTGTGGTTATTCCACCAACTTAATGTTCTTCCAAGATGTAGAAGGCATATTGGGTCTTATAAGTAATATGAATGGGACAATAGCAGAAGAGGTATCTCACCCAGATTTTGACACTTTTTAACACTGCTAAGGAAATACTGCTATATATGTTTTATATTATAGATTCAAATGACAACAATTTTACATATTCTGTGAGAAAATAAACTTGTTAGCTATTGTTTACTATTTGTAGCTTACTGCAGCATGATGTTACTGTAGGCCAGGCTGTTGAACTGTCATATTTTTCTTCAAATGAGGAAGGAGTCTTTATTAATTTTCTTTTTTTTTCATCATAATAAATGCAAACACAAAGCTTTGATGAATAGGAAACATCAGAATGAATTTCAGGGTTGACTCTATAGCTGTAAATTGCTGTAAATTACTGTAGTCACGGCTAGTACACAATGAATATATAACTGTCATGGAGCTCCAATCCAACACTTTCATCCAGCCAATTTGAATTGGTAATTTTCTTGGCTACAGTGCTATTTATTCATAGCATTTTTTGTGGTCAAACAAATAGAAAAGGCCTGCATCTGACAAATTAGCAGCTAAACAGATATTGTTTGATAGTTATTTTTATCCCAAGCTATGCTGAGTATAGAGTGATTCTTGTTATTTAATGTTTTTCAGACAATGTAAATTCTTCTGCCATGTTTTAAAGGCATCTCTATAATAACAATGGTTTTCTTATATTTTTTGAATTTCAGTGCAAAGACTTCATATTTCTCCATAAATATATATTCTGATATGGTATGTAGGTTCATATCTAGCCTAGACTGAAGTGATAGCAATTCACACACATTTTCTGGATGAAATACATAAATGTAGTTAGATTGAGTGTTTCCTGTCACATTTGTCGGTCCTGATTTCCATGACAAGAATGCACCTGTGATTACTGGATTGCATGTGCAGATAGGGCTCAAAGATGAAATACAGTTTCAAAAGTATTGAGGCACATTACATTTCCTGCATACCTTCATTGTCCTTGGCTAGAAGTAAGCCATTCAGTTTGGGGCATAAGGCTGTTGCATTTCATTGCTGAAGATGGTTAGATTTTTTAAACATACAGTAGTCTCAGTGTGAAAGTCAGAAATCTGTTGCTAAGAACCCAAAACCACAATACATAATTTTACATTATCTGCAGCAGTTCTTCAAATGAATGCCCTAAGTCTGAATAATACACTGCCACATTACCAGTCCTAATCCATGATAAAGTACTGTACAAGGTAATGTGTGAAAGGCTGCACTTACCTCTCTGAACTATTGTTGCTTTTATTTTTTATTATTCATTTTATTTAACAAAGAATTAAAATTGATATTCACATTTTCCACTTGCAGGAGTGGAGCTAAAATATATTAAAACATGGCAGTTAAATTTGTTTTACCCATGCCTTGCCTCAATATAATTGTTTTTATCTCCTTTAGCCCCCCTTTTTTAGAATTATTTTATTAGTCAACAATTAAATTTCTTGTTGTTTTATTAGAGCTCACTATTAGAATTTTAAATATGTAGCTTGTAATATATATTTCAGCCCATTGTTGTTCGGGTAGTTGTTATTCTGCTTAGGTTTTTATGGTTTGAAGAGTACAATCTCTTTTGTGACTATTCAATTTTTCTATAGAAAGTTGCATTACATAAATTTCCTTCTCCTTTAATAAAAATGTTATTATTAACAAAAAAAAAAACAGTGCCACTTATCTGTCCTTTGTAGTCCTGCCACAGGAGTTGGTACTGTGAACCAAACTATGAGTTTGGCAAACATGTTGAGTCCTTGAGGTATTAGTGGGACTTATTTAAAATGAACCACTGATTGGGTGGGTCTGTTTGGTACTCTACTGAATTTTAAAACAGGTTGACAGAAAGAGCATGAAACAATATATGGAGTGAACCTTTGAGATTAATTTAAAATATACAGCAGCTCACTCTCAATGTCTCTATTAAAATACCATAAGTGTATTTGGGAATAGGGAGAGTAGGAACATGGATGGATTTTGTGGCCTGTTTGCTCCCTTCACAGATGATCCAAACAGCTGGGCAAGAATGTAAAGATTTATTAACTAAACAGCAGAAAAAATAAAGGTTTGTAGCCAGGGGAGAAGACTTAAGAGTTGACATTTGTGAAGACTATAACATCCTTAACTGAAGAGTTGGGAATTAGAGTTTTTTATGAATTTACTAAGACATTCACCAGCAATTATAAAACAAAATATTTCTTGGGGCATTTATTTGGAATGGGTGCTGCATCATCATTGACAAAATATGGTCTGACCTTATGTTGCAACAAAGTAAAGATAGTGGTTCAGATAATCAGAACACAGGATGTTTCCTACCAATGCTATAAAACCAGTGTAAATAAACTCCACATCTGATGAGGCATGCCAATAATGAAATAGATCAATACAGCTCTCTGATATGGTTTACATGTGTTTCCAATCACTACTAGTTAGTGCCTAATTTACATACATGATAACCACCACATGAAGTTTCATTGTTTTCAATGAAGTGGTCATGAGAAAATCCCTGATAAAGACATGTTTGCATGGCCTTTAGAGTATTCTTTCAACAGTGCTTCAGTGTGCAGTTGTGAGTTTCTACAAAGTCAAAAGTATATTTTCTCCCAAAACAATGGCAAAACATCAATACCAATAAAAACTAATCTTTCAATGTAATTGCTTCGTATTTTTGCAGTAATTTTCATGTTACTGCAATTGGGAGGTGGATCTAGAAATCAAACGTTATGTGATGAAAATAGGATAGAATTCAGCAGGTAACACCTACTCCTTTTTATGGAAAACCTAGACACATTTTATTTGTATATTTCTAAGTGGCTCAAACCATTTAATGAGACCAATAAAAAATGTACAAGCTATCAAAACATGTTTGATTTCACACATTTCATGAATACCTGTTAAGCAAGATGCTTTACAATAGATGATTCTGAATGCTTTGTCATAAGGAATACATTTAATGGTCCAGTGGGTAGCACTATATGCTCCCATGCTGGTGTCCTGAGGTTAGAAATGAGATCAGGATGCCAGTTGGGGGGGGGGGCTTGAGGGCTGGGAAGGTGCTGTTGTGCAGCAATGTTCCTAACAGGGGAGGGTTGGTATCAGGTTCTGTCACACAACTGACCCCTGTAGTGGGCCAGGGAACTTGTCTCCTTTGTAGGGATGTGCTAGTACATGTGAGACTTGATCGAGCATGACTTGACATCAGAGGATGTGGGTGGGCTCCAGATAGAACTCCCCCAAATACAGCATACCCCTCAGGCTGGATGATGCTCCCACTCACTGCAGAACTTGCACCACTGACTGGGTCCTGGTTCCACTATCTGAATGTGGACACCAGAGTGAGATAAAGGATGAAAAAAATAACAAAAATACCTTTATGAGATACAACTCCACACTGCTGAGTAGTGAAGTACTGCTCAGGTGCACTGGCAACTGGGATGCATACTCTGGGCCCTGGATATCATGAGTAGAAGCTGATAAGGTGGACTAGGAACATTTGTGTGGACATTTGTTTCTTGAAGTGCATGGGTTCCCAAGTCTTGCTCATGCATCAACTCATAGTGGAGCCCCAGCATTGTGCCATTGAAGTTGTGAGTGATAAAACAGTGTCAGACACCCTCTGATCAGTCATGATCATGAAATGTGAAGAATCATGGAGACACAGCAGAACAAAAACAGGGAGAAGAAATCTTCCTTTGCTAGGCAGGATGTTGATGCTGCTCTGATTCTTGCCCATGTCTATCAGGCACATGCATATGACAATTCCTCTCTCTCCTCCACAGATGCAGCCACTACTGGATATATATATATATATATCACTCTCTTCGAGTAATCAAAGTGTGTTTGACATAAAGGGGTCATGGGCCCACCTCTGGGGTCAAGCTGAGGGAGTAGCATGGCTGTGGCACATGAGGGGGCTTGTGTGGTAGGAGCAATGTGCTAGAAATGAAAATCCAATGATGGGACAAGGTTCTAGTGTGGAAAGTCAGCTGGCAATAGGTGAGGTAAGAGAAATCAAGAATGAAATAAAAATAAATAAAATATGCTACCATGTAGAGAATTTTTGGGGAAAATACTGACATGTCAGCAAGATAAGATTGTTTTGCACAGTGATTGGCAATCCTTTTTGTTTTGTTCTTATTGTTCATCCTGTTGTTTAATACTGTAATTTTGTATAAATCTGCATATAACAAAAATAGTTCTTTAATATAGTAACATTGTGTTGGTAATGATAATTATTTATTGCACATTGTCCGCTTATGTTTTGTAGGGAGCTTCTTTTTTTAAAGTTGAAGATTTAAAACTAGCTATTTAGTTCATGTTAGAACCTGTTATTCTAATTTTTAATGTGAGTGTCACAAAAATCAACATAACATATATTCTCTAAAAACTGTAATTTATTAAATAAGATGCATGACTCATACATACACAATATTAAAGTATACGTTTTCAGAATAGTTTGATTTTTTTTATTTCTGCAGGTTTATTGTCTCATTAAGAACAAGGATTATTATGGAATCTATAGCTTACAAGTAAAGATCAATAAAACTCATATTAACTAGGATTGCAATAGTTCTCTATTCTCTACTGGTGCAAGCTCAATATCTTGAAGCTTGATGTTCCAAGAATGACTTTGAGTTTACTTTTTTCATGACGTAAATATAGACATTCTTAGTAGTCACCTTCATTTTTCTTTGTTGCCTGTACAATCTTCCAAGCTATGCTTTTATGCACTTAACTGTAATAATTCAAGCAAAATCAATACAAAAACATGAGGCTTCAAACCTAGTACCATTTCAAGGATTCTGCAACCCATCTGAATAATGTTTAAATGGACTCTCTCTTTTTTATCTCTTTGTACAGTGTGTGCTATGTTAGTACTACATGTATCAAGCAGAGACATGCAGTACTATATCCAAGTATATTATAACATTAATGCAAGTGCTTTTAATACTAAACATTTTAGGGCCTCATTCTGAAGCTTCTACAGTGTCATGCTGATCCACCTCGCTTATACATTTTTTGTACTTGTTTTTCAAACAGATGAAGTGGATCTACACTCTTTAAAAATGCTGTTATGTTGGAGCCGGCCCAGTGGAGTGGAGGGCTGATGTGTCACACACCTTACCTCCTACCACACCAGCAACCCATGTTCAGGAATGAGCACGAGTTGTCAGGGGCTGGTGGACTGGGAGAGGATTGAGTACCCCAGGGACAGCTCTCCTCTGTCAGGGATGGTGGCCAAATTGTCTCAGCCCATGATTGTCGCTGGATGGAGGCTCAGTGGTAGTAGTAGTAGTAGTGCAGGTATGAGCGACTCAAAGAGGGGGCTGCAGTGATGCAGGATGAGTGCACCTCCACAGGCACCTACTGGCACTGCAGTGCAGGGGAGGGACATGAAAAGAGGAAAAATGGGGCCTGGACCTAATGAAGCCCTGCCTGTGTCCCAGTGGTCTGGCTGCCACTCTGGTCCTGGAGCGGAAGCAGGATATGTCTGCTGGGCAGAGGACAGCCCTCTCCTTTTTGCCCCACCTTAGGGGAGGGGTCGATAGGAGAACACACTTCTGGACCTGGATTAAGGTAGGAATGACTTCCACATATAGGTACAAGGCTGCTAGCCACCCAGATCTGCTGAGGATGATAAAAACCTTTGTGGAAAAACAAAAATGTTGTTACATCGGGAGCACAGAAAATACTCAATGAAAAGATCTGCAAATTAAATTTAGCTATACTCTTTGGTAGCCAGTGAACATTATTTTAGAATTCAAAGAATTAGTTTACTAAAACTACTTTCTAATGGAACTATGTTTTAGCTTGATTAAAAGCTAACAATATTATGTTATATTTTATTCAACTAGCACAAATCTACAGACTTGACAGCAGCTTTTTACTGAATTGCCACTTTTTCACTGTCTTTTCTTTTTAAAGGGAGGTAATTTTGAAGCACTAGGGCTAGAATGTTTTCTTAAATGGAATCTTGAAGTCATACAAACATACGAACATAGAAACATAGACTTTGATGGCAGATAAGAACCGCTTGGCCCACCTAGTCTGCCCATTGCCCTACCTAATGGGTAAGCTACAGATCCTAGTTAACCAACAGCCTACTTCTGCATACCACCCACTAGAATTGCCTTGTCTGTCCCCTGCATTCTTGAATTCCCCCACTGTTTTTGACTCCATGACCTCCTCAGGAAGGCTGTTCCATGCATCCACAACCCTTTCTGTGAAAAAATAATTCCTCACATTACCTCTGAGCCATCCCTCTCTATCTTCAAATTGTGCCCCCTTGTTCTTGCATATTTTTTTTTCTGAAAGATGCTACACTCTTGAACTTTGTTGATTCCCTGGAGGCACTTGAACATTTCTATCATGTCCCCCCTCCCTCCTTTCCTTGAGGGTTTACATATTAAGTTTCATATGTCTTCTGGTGCAGATCCTGCACCATTTTGGTTGCCCACCTCTGGACAGCCTCCACCCTGTCTATGTCTTTGTGGAGATGGGGTCTCAGAACTGCATGCAGTACTCCAGATGGGGTCTGTTGTCTACTAGAGATGCAGAGAATTTAAATTTGCCGGCTAAGTGAAGGCGAAGTGGGCACTTGGCATTGCTACTCTGCTATGCGGAGTGGGCAATGCAAAGTGCTCACTCCGCCTTGTTATTACCAATTCGTACTAAGGTGGAATGGCAATGTGAAGTAAGGAAAAGTCATTGTTTTTAATGGACTTTTAATGGACTTCGCGTTCCTCATTATGATTCTAAGTAATCCACTTAGTGTTTCAGAGTTAGCAGCCCCCCCACACATCACATGGCTTACAGTACTGTAACTCACATGCTCTTTAGCTAGGCAGCAAGGAAGTTAGTCATACAAGCAGACACTTTTACTTTCTCCTGTGCAGACGGAGAGAGAAGAGTGTGTTTTGTGACTGCTGATACTTTGAGATTAGAGCGAGGAGGAGATTTAAACTTTGATTTAGACCCAACAGCTTTTTTAAAAGCTACATTTTTTGTCTTTTCCGTACTCTTTTTTACTTAATTTGTTCTTTTTGTAAATTTTATTTTTCTTACCTTTATAAGTAGTTAGTTGTTTGTCCCCCCCCCCGGAAGCAGGACCAGCCCCGCCTCCTGTCCTGACACTGAGGCAGTTGAACCACCACCACCACTACCACCAAGTCCAGCACCAGGTCCTCTGGCGCAGGATGTGCCTGTTCCCCCTGGCCAAGGTGTGGATCCCATCCCTGTTCAGCACCATGACCAGTTGGCTGCCAGTTCATCTGGCCCTCCCCTGCCTGTGCCTGGTGGTCCCCTCACCTCCGTTGTTTGGCAGTTTTTTGACTGTGTCGGGGGGGGACAGCAGTGTGGTCAGGTGCTACCTATGTGAGGTGGAGGTGCACCGTAGCCCCCGGGGGACTCACCTGGGGACTGGGGCCAGCACACCCATATGCTCAATTACCACCAGTTGGAGTGGCAGGCTGTCACAGAATGGACCATGCCTGCACCTGCTGGCTGTTGTGTGGCAGAAGGTGCATGGTGGCATCCCTAAGAAGAAGAGGGCCACAGGAGCAACTGCTGCTCCACCAGGATTGCATAGAGGGACATCAGTTGCAAATTATGTCCATGCTGGAACTGCTGCTGGATCACCATGGGATCCCACATTAGTTTTTTTTGTCCTGACACCATGAGCTCCCCACACCTTCCTTGCTGTGTTATAAAATGTATTCCTCCACCATCCTTGACCCTTGTATGTAATTATGCCCTTTTTCATTTTCTTCTGTATGCATGACACTTTGTATTCTGAGCAGTGCAAGTATACTGTTCTAAACTGCGTGTGTACAGTCAGTCGTCTTTCCAATCTGTGTATGTACTGCAGACACTGTCCAAATCCCTGACATAAAAAACTTATTAATGAGTACAATGGTGGGATAGTGAAGCCTGGAGAGATACTACAAAACAGGCTTAAAATACATCCAAGTAACTAGTAAGAAAATTAATGTTGTGATTCATGACGTAATTGTAAATCATGATTTGTGACTGCATTTGTGACCGTAATGATGAAGAAATGCAAATGCCTATGGCTGTACTTCCCCAGGCCCCGATGAGGTGTGGCACAAAACTCCCTGACTTAAAAACACTCATTAATGAGTACAATGGTGGGGTGGTGAAGCATGGAGAGATACTACAAAACAGGCTTAAAATACATCCAAGTAACTATTAAAAAAAATTAATGTTGAGATTCGTGACGTGATTGTAAATCATGATTTGTGACTGTGATGATGAAGAACGTGATTTATATCACGAGTGACTCGTGATGATGGTCCTGACTTAAAAACGCATGTTAATGAGTACAGTGTTCATGCAGAATTATGCACCATGCCTGTCCAGTACTCTGAAGGGAAGCCAAAGAAACAACTGTGACTTAAGTTAGAGATGGAGGTTGGGCCCTAAAGAGATGCAACTGCACAGACAGTTTAAGATTGCGCTGCACACTGAAGAGATGCAGATGCAAAGGCACAACACCTAACCAGTGCTCACCATCAGAAATTCAAATCTGTAAAATAATTCCTTTGCCGGTTGGGGTGGGCTGAGGGGGGTGCAGGCAGTGTACTGTGCTGCTGCAGTAACAGTCACTAGTACTAGTACTAGGAAAGATACCACAAAGAAGTACAAAAATTACGCAGCTTCAGTGGATAGCAGGTTCACATTGCTGAAATTATGTGGCACAATAAAAGGTGTCTGATTTGATGACACGCATCACACACATACTCACACACACACGAAGTAATACATAGCAAATTAAAAACTTCAGTAATATAACCACATATTTTAAACAAACTAAAATTATGCACTGCTGCACCACAACAATCAGCAAAAAAATGGAAATAATTATTTAAAATATTACTGTGTGTACAGTACAATAACACAGTTATACAAGAAAAATATCACCAAAACAGAAAGCACTGTTTTTCTCCAAGTTAATCTGCCTACACTACAGATACGCCCCTCCCCCAAAGCACACTTCCACTGTCTTTCAGTACACAGACTGAATATTGTACATTAACATTCAAAATCCACACACAAACAATAAACGCTCGATGCTATGAGCACAGAAGTGTTTCCTATAATCGATGAACTAAAGTTTCAGCAAAACAAATGAGCACAAAAGGCTTTTTTAACAGCTTTTAGAAGGTTTGAATCACAGAGCTGTCAGAGCAGGTTATCTCCTACAGCTTCATACACACACTACCCCGAACTGAGGCTGTGCAGAACAATCTAGAGCCCATGTGACCTGAAATCCCATGAATCACTGCAAAATTTGCCTTTGGAGCTTAAAAACAAGGTGAAGTAAGGCGGAGTACATTGTTTTCAATGTACTTGGCCTTAAGAATTGGTGGAGTAGTGGTTTGGGAAGGTGGAGTAATGCAGAAATCATTGTTTTCAATGGACTTTGCATTACCCATTATAACGCAAGTACCTCGTCAAGACTTGTGAGCACTGGGAATTCACCTTCACTCTGTGGATCACTCTGGAGCCGAATTGAGGCCACTTCGCCACCACTATTGTCTACTGGTGATGCCTCTCCCTATGCATCCCAGTATCCCCCAGAAATCCTTACTGCCTTCTCACATTGCTTACCCACCTTTAGGTCATCTGATATAACTACCCCCAGGCCTCTTTCCATTTTTGTTATTGTCAGTATCTCATCCCCCATTGTGTACTCTTCCCCTGGGTTTTTGTCTCCCAGGTGCATTACTTTGCACATCTTTGCATTGAATCTAAGCTGCCATACATCTGACCATTCCTCCAACCTTGCCAAGTCCCTTCTCATCCTTTCCACCCCACCTTGTATATCAACCCTGTTGCAGATCTTTATGTCACCTGCAAACAGACATACTTTTCCTTCCAGTCCCTCTGCAATGTCTCTTATAAATACATTAAAAAGTACCAGACCCAGTATTGAACCCTGCAGTACCCCATTAGTAACCCCCCTTTCTTCACTGTGGACTCTGTTTACTATTACCCACTGCTTCCTGTTGTCCAGCTAGTGTTTTACCCAGGCTACCACCCTGGGACCCACTCCCAGGCTGGCTAATTTTTTTATTACTCTTTTGTGTGGAACTGTGCCAAATGCTTTGCTAAAGTCTAGGTAAGCCATGTCCACAGCACCTCCCTGGTTTACTTCTTTGATCACCCAGTCAAAGAAATCGATTAGATTCACCTGACATGACCTTCCCATTGTGAATCCATGCTGCCCTCAGTCCTGTGCCCCACTGGCCTCTAGGTGCTCAACAATTCTTTCCTTCAGAAGTGATTCCATCATTTTCCCTATCGCTGAGATCAGACTGACAGGTCTGTAGTTTCCTGCCTCTGTCTTGCTCCCACTTTTGTGAAGAGGAATTGCATCTGCCCTCCTCCAGTCCTCAGGTACCACACCATCCTCCCATGATTTGTTAAAAAGGGTAGTCAAAGGTGTTACTAGTTCTCCCCTTAGTTCTTTTAGAATAAGGGGTGAATCCTTTCAGGCCCTATTGCTTTGTCCACCTTCAGTTTTAGGAGTTCTTTCAGAACACTTTCTTCTGTGGAAGGACTGATATCAACCCCCCTATCCAGAGTGCTTCTATTGCCTGGATTAGGTACCTCCCCTCCGCTTCCTTTGTGAATACTGAGCAGAAGTATTCATTCAGTATCCCTGCTTTTTCACTGTCCATCTGCCCACCCACCCCCTCTTTATTCAGCATCAGTATCCCTCCCTTCTTCTTTCTTCACTCCCTAATGTACCTATAAAAGGTTTTATTCCCCTTCTTAACTGAGTTGGCTATCTTTTCCTCAGTTTGGGCCTTTGCTATTCTGACTGCCTTCCCCGCTTCCTTCTGCTTTAACTGGTTCAGTTCTCTGTCCTGCTCCTCCTGTGTTTCCTTATACTTCCTGAATTGCCATCTTTTTCTCCCTAACCTTCCCTCCACCTCTTTTGAGAACCATTGTGTTTTTTTTTTCATTTTGATTTGTTGATTTGCTTCACACAAAGGCTTGTTGCCTCTGTGATGGCAGTTTTGATGTTTCCCCATTGTTGCTCCACCCCTCCTTCTTGCCTGTTTGCTAGTGCTTTTCTGAAGCACTCTCCAGTTTTGACAAAATCCGCCCTCCTGAAGTCCAATACCCTCACATTTGTATGGCTTGATTCTACAGATGAAGTTATTGTGAACCACACTGTTTGGTGGTCACTTGTTCCCACATGGCTACCCACTTCTTGATCTGAGATCCTCTCTCTGTCCCCATTTGAGAGTATCATATGAAACTGCCAGATGAAAAGGGCTATTTGGTCTATTGAGTCTGCTTAATTTTGCAGCTAGCACCCTACTCTTCAGCTGCCCCTCCTACCATACCCACTTCCATGACCTTCCCTTTTGCCCTATCCCAACCCCTCTTAAAGCATCCCACTATTTTAGAGGACACCACCTCTGCCGATAGTGCATTCCACTCTGCTACAACCCTTTCTGTAAAGAAATGCCTCTGATTTCCCTCCTAAACCTTCCACCTTCCAATCTCATGTCATGATCCCGAGTGTCTCTCCCCACCCTCCCCTAGAACAGTTCCTCAGTGCCTGTTCTGTTTATTCCTCTCATGTACTTAAAGGTCTCAATCATACAACCCCTGTCCCTCCTCTCCTCCAGACAGTACATACTAAAATACTAACATACTATTTGCCAGCAGATTAGGCCTTATGGTCTATCGAGTCTGCTTATGCCTCAGAGCCCTAGTTGGGTACCAAGGCCTTCACCCCCATCTCATTTCTGCTTCTCCTGTCTTCAAACCCAGCCCCCCCTGGGCCAGGACATCCCCTGCTTCATCCCCTTTCTGTACCTGTCCCACCCCCTCTTGAAACCCTCCACATTAGAAGTCTGAACCAGCTCACCAGGCAGCACATTCCAAGGTTCCACCACCCTCTCAGTGAAAAACCTCCTCCTCTTTTCCCCCCTCATCCTTCCCCCTTCCAACTTCAAACCATTCCCTCTGGTGATACCACCCTCCTTTAGTCTAAAGGTCCCCTCCTTGTATAACCTATTTATTCCTTTGAGGTACTTGAAGACCTCGATCATGTCCCACCGGTCCATCCTCTCATCCAATGAGAACAGACCTAGCTCCTCTAGTTTCTCCTCATATGTCAAATCCCCTAGTCCCCGTAACATCTTGGTTTCCCTCCTCTGAACCCTCTCAAGGAGCTGAATGTCCCACTTCAAGTGCGGTCTCCAGTACTGCACACAGTTCTCATGATGCAGCCTAACCAGTCCATTGTACAGTGGCAGAATCCCTTCCCTGCTCCTTGAGATGATTCCCTTGCAATGCAGCCCATCATCCTCTTTGCCTTGACAGCCACCCTCCTGCACTGCCCAGAATTATTCATACTTGCATCCATCAGGACCCCTAGGTCTTTTTCCCCTGCTGTGGCCTCCAGCACCTCCCCATCCAGGGAGTATTCATGTTTGGGGTTCCCCTGCCCAAGATGTAACACCTTGCACTTGAAGGAATTTAAATTTAATTTCCAGATTTTAGCCTACCTAACCAGGGTCTCCAGGTCCCCTTGCAGGGCCAACCTCCTTCCCCCCCCCATCAACCACAGCTCCCAGTTTCAAGTCATCAGCGAAGAGACTCATTTCACATCCAATGTCCTACCTGATATCAAATATGTATGCATTAAACAGGATCGGCCCCAGGACCGAGCCTTGTGGTATCCCACTAATGACTGGTCTAGAGGTCAAGAGCTCCCCACCGACCACTAGTCTCTAAGTGTGCCCAGACAGCCAGTATCCTATTCATCTGACCATCAATGGGCCCACACCCATCCTCCTCCTCAGTTTCTCCATCAGATCATTGTAAGGGACCGAGTCAAACACCTTACTGGAGTCTAAGAAAAGTACATCCACAGGCTTTCCCCTGTCCAGTTCTGATGTCATCTAGTCATAGGACTCTGCAAGGTTAGTTTGACATGATCTGCTTCACACACACCCATGTTGATCATTATCCATGCCTCCCACCTCCTCCAAGAACCCCCCCCAAAGCTCCTTCAGTATGTTCGCCATTATTTTATCCCACCACCAATGTCAAACTGACAGGTCTATAGCTACCTGGCACTTCCCTTGACCCCCCCTTTATGGATTGGCACCACATGAGCCTCTCTCCAATCCCTAGGTACCTTCCCTGTCTCAAGCAACCTGTTGAAGAGCTCCACAAGAGATGTAGCCAGTACATCTGCCAATTCCTATAGAACTCTCTGATGAATGCCATCCGGCCCTGGTGATTTTTCCTTTTTTAGAGCCTTTAGATCTTTCCACACCCGTTCAGTGGCGGTAGCATCACCTCCCTCCCTTACTGGCCAATTTATCCTGATGTGAAACCCTTGGGGTACCAATCCCTCCCACCTGTTCTTAAACTGTTTCTCCTCCTTTCCTACCCCCTGCCCCTTCTATCTCCATCCTATCACACTTTATAAATTCCCCATCCTTCTCCCTAGTGAACATGGAGGCACAGTACTCATTTAATACTTCTGCCTGGTCCCTCGCCTCCTCTACCCACCTTCTATTCTTAATCTGCTGATCTGGCCCTCATTTTTTCTCTGCTCCCCAATATACCTGAAGAACCCTCTTCTCTCCTCCCATATCCCCTGGGTTAGCCACTGCTCTTTACTGGACTTTGACCCCCCTCACCATCCAGTTGACTTTTCTGGATGCAGGACGGTATGTTCTCTTCTTTCCCCTCTTGCTATTTTGTATTTTCTGTGGGCAGCCTTTTTCCTTACTGCCTTCTGAACCTCACTGGACCACCATCACAGTTTACGTGACCTCGCTCCCTTACTTTTCACCCTAGCACAGATCCTAACTGCCTCCTGAAGCCCCATTTAATGACCTCCCATCTCTCTTCAACATCTGTCCTTAATGTAATCTCCTTCAAATGATCCTTGAAAATGTTTCCCATGCCCATAAATTCCCCCCCCCCTGAAAACCACAACCAATGTTCTAGAGGTGCCCACCAAGTTTATTTGAAACTAGACTATGTCATGGTCACTCCCAGCCAGGGGATCCTCTACTGCCAGATCCCTCACCAAATTCCCTTCCACCAGAAGCACGTCCAGGACATGCCCATCTCTCATAGGCTCCAACACCTGCTAAGTGAAGAACACATCCTGAAAGCTTTTCAGCAGCCTCTGCTCCTTGGCCACCTTAGAAGTCATGGTTTCCCAATTTATAGCTGGCATATTAAAGTTCCCCATCAATACCACTCCCTCCCCTGTTGGTCCACACTGGGCAATAATGTTGTCCAGCAAACCATCCTTCAGAACATCTCCCAACCCTGGGGGCCTATATACCTCTCCCAGCTTGACCTTTCCTCCTGCAGGGGTTCACAAGGTGACCCATAAGACCTCCACATTTCCCTCAGTCTCTTCTACCCTAGAAATTTCTATGCCATCTCTAATACACATAGCCACTCCTCCCCCTCTGCCCTCCTTTTTATCCTTCCTAAGCATAGTGTACCCTCTCACATTTAGGTCCCAATCGTGGTTTGTGTTTGCCCACATTTCCGTGACCACTGCCACAACCATCCCCCCATCAAACAACATGACCTGGAACTCTGGCAGCTTATTTCCCAAGCTCCTGGCATTTACTAAAACCACCCCCGCACCCCTTGTCCCTGTTCCCCTTTTGCCATACCCCCCCAGGTACCATATGCATCCATCCTCTCTCGGGCCGATTTGTATCATCCTTTTCTGGTCTGTTGCCCCCCCTACCCCCCCTTGGGGCTGAAGGCTAGATCCTCACTGAGAGGTGAGGTTTCAGTCAGCACCTCCCTTGACCCTCCCCATGACAAGTTTAAACCCCACCTAGTTTGAATATAGTCTACCACCCCCTGTTTAAGGACTTTCTTCCCTAATGAGTAAAGATGAAGCCTATCCCTGACATGCAGTCCCTCATCCTCCCACACTCACCCAGTCCCCTAACACCCCTGACCCGCTTTCTACACCCCACTTCCTAAGCCAGTCATTGACCTCCGCAATCTTTATTTTGTTCTTCACAGAGGCCTTTGGTACTGGCAATATTTCCAAGAAGAAAATGTTGCATCTATTGTCCCAACAGACTCTGGCCAGTTCTCGGAACCTTGTTTGGATTTCCAGTACGCTATTTCCCTCCATATTATTAGCCCCAGCTGCACCAGAAAATCCAGTTTCTCTCCACAATCCCTTACCAGTTTGTACACCATGATCTTTGCCCTGTGCACCATCAGACCAGAGATACCCTACCTTAACCTGGCTGTGGTGTCCCCCCATCCCTCCCAGTGTTTTCCCCTAATGACTGAATCCCCAGTAGCAGAACCTTAACACCCCCTTAGTCCTTTTGAATTCCTCCATTTTTGCTCTCCTCCTCCCTCCCACCCTTTATCCATTATCTCATTTCCATGGGAGTCTTCCTGCCTCCTTATGAGAGAACCCTTGTCACCCTCCCCTTCCTGCCACTCTTATTATGCCCACTTACCTCGGACCCCCCCAATTGGGTATCCGCTTAAACCCTGTCTTATCCAAGCCTTTTTTCCAAGCCCTGATTATTTCCTCTTCTCCCACTCTGTCATCCTCACCTGTCAAGTTAATACCGCTACCTCCAGTGGCCCCCTGCTGGTTCCCCTTTATCTAGGGCCCCTTCCCTGGTACGGTCCATCCTCCTCGAGTGGCTCCCCTCCCTCTGCTCCTTTACTTCCAGTTTCTCACCATTTGTGCCCTCAACCCCCATGTCTGCTATATGTTGCCTCTCCCCTTTCTGCTTAACATTTAAATTCTCTCTTCCCCCTCTGGAACTATTACTAGCCTTACCATTCCTGGTCCCTGACCCCGTCTGGGTTTCCATCTCCCTCCCTCCAGCCTCAATATCAGTTCCTTCATTTCCACCAACACCTTCTTCCCCTTCAAGGTTTCGTAGTAGTTCAAGTTTATTGAAACACTCTATGCCAGCCTCCAACGTGTGACCTGAATTTCCCCCAACTGTCCTTTTAGGCTGTCTCATATACACCCTTCCTATCCTGTACTCATTTTGATCTACTTTCCCACTGTCTACTCTTCTAGGCCTCCCCAAATCAGTCACTTCTGACCTGACCCCTTCCCCCTCTTTTTAATTGGACCTTTTACCCCATAAGTTTTCCCCCCTGGCTTCAGCTTCCCTAGCTAAAGGTCCATGTTCCTAAAATCTCCCCACCTGCTCATTGAAGCATAGTCCCCTGTAAATGCTGAACCATGCCCCGGCCTCTCCTCTACCCCTCCTGCCTGCCACCCATAACCCCACCCCTTTTCCTTTGTCACACCACCAACCCCTCCAGCTTTCTCCTTAATCAATTTTCCTTACTCCTGATCTGAAATAACTGCATACAGAGTGGACAGCCCCTCTCTTTCTAGGCCCAGTTTACAATTATTGCCACCCCACAGCATGTGCAACCTACAACCCTTCCAAAAATGCCTGCTGTGGTGGCTTGAGGCCTCCCAGATTTTCCTTCTCTAGCCATATTGGGACCATCCCCCTTATCCCGGTCTCTCTCCCCAGGAATACTAATCCTCACCCCACTCCAAGTGGCCATACAGGGTGTTCTAGACTAGCCCTTCAGCCCCTTACAGTTATAGCAGTCCAATCACAAATCCTTGAAAACCATCTCCTATTCACTGCTAACAACTTGGCTGTCAATACTTCCTTAATCAAGTAAGCGTAGTTGAGCAGTTCTTGCAGATGACCTCAGTCGTAGAAAAACAGCCCTGATCTAAATAGACATTTAACCTCTAACTGTTCTAATAGAATTAGTCTTGGTTAACATTGAAGGGGATAACTGCTCTAACAGATTTCATTAGATTATCAGTCATGTGATCAATCACCAAATGGTGCCTTATTCCCCCACTAGGACACACCTCTTCTGCCCCTTTAATAGAGTCTGGGAATGGGGAGAGTGGGCAGGACAAATAAGCTCCCTCTACTGTCCAGTTCAGCCTTAAGTCACTGAGAAGAAGAAGTGGCTGGGCTTGCTCTTATATGCCAAGCCATGAGTAAGTTATTTAAAATTTGGTGCCTGGCCTTTTGATAGGCTCCCTAGCGCTGGCACTCCTCCTCCTCCGGGTCACTGATTGCAACCGAGATAGTCCTTGTCCTGGTGTTCCCGGTGCCATTGCAGCTGAAAATTTGCAGTCCCTGCCCCCTTTGGTGATGACCAATGCATGTTCAACTCCCTCAGAATAACCTCATGTGGTAACTCCCCAAGACTCTGGATCATCTTTGTTGCTCTACGTTGCACCCCTACCAACAATCTAATGTTCCTCTTTAGGTAAAGGTGCCAAACCTGATCCAGTACTCCAGGTTGGATTGATCAGTGATCTGTATAAAGGCAGAATCACCTCCCTCCTCCTAGAGGTTATACCCCTTGCAATACAACCCAGCATCTTGTTGGCCACTGCTGCTGCTTTCCTACACTGTGCCGAGTTGTTCAGTGCTCCCATTATGAGCACACCCAGATTTTTCTCCTCCATGTGGAGGGGTTGTGGGATAACAGATGGACCAGACACCAAACATTCAGGTTCAACACACAATCTCTGTGTGATGTTTATTCAAAATATAGTAAATAACCTTCAGCAATGGCATATTCCTTCTTCAGTACATCAGTCTGCAACAACAGACTCTGTATGTCCTTTCTCTGTACTTATCCAGCACCTACTGACACTGATCTCTGATCTAACTCAGTCATTGAGATTCACCCTCCACCTCTTTTCAGGCCTTGTTTGCTTGGGTGGTGGGGGATCACATAAAAAAAAAATCCAAAAATAAAGAACTTCAATGCAGAAGCACTGAAACAAGGGTTACCCCAAAGGGGATTGACAATCAGCCAATTTTCAAAGAAACACAACATCACACATTCTTCCATAATGCAAAGCATCATAGGATATATGCAAATCACCATGGAATTTCAAATTTGTTCAGTTTACAGCAATTTACATGCATTTTAAATAGCACAACTAACTTAATTTATATAATAGTCACCTAGTACTTTTTATCATTATCAGAAACAGCGAGTGCCATGGTATTTTCAACATTTACAAGTTTCATAAACAAAGTATATAGATCAAGGTATTTTATGACATAGTGTTATTACATACTAAATCCAACAATGATAAACACAACCTGTTTTACATATGCTTGGAGGTCACCAGAATAACCTCCCTTATGAGGACCTGAGAGGGAAAAGGAAAATTAAAGAAGACACTATAGCATAGTCAAAAAAGGGAAGGGGGTGCCCCTAGGTGGCCAACCTTATGGACTAAAAATTGTAAAGGATAGATTAGGCTAAGAAATAGAAGAACTGTTGCAACAGATTTAAGAAAAGGTCAGTCCTTAAGAGTGGCAGGAGCTCCCTGTCACACTCCTCAGTCACAGCTAGCTGCACCCCCCTCCCAGATGGTAGCTTCTCTTTGGATTCTTTGCCCCAAAATGTAGCAACTTGCATTTGTTGGTGTTGACACCAAGTTGCCAGGTGTCAGACCATGTCTCCAGCCTTGTTAGATCTTCCTGCAATCCCTATCACCCCTTGGTCGTCCACCACTGCTCCCATCTTGGTGTGGCCTTCAAATAGACTGATCTTGCTATTTCCACCAACTGAGATGTCTGTAACAAATACCCCAAATAACACCTGCCCCTGAACTGACCCTTGTGGAACCCCTCTCATCACTGTGCTTGAGGATGATTATTCTCCTCCCACCACCATCTCCTGCTGATCCTTCAGCCAGTTCTCCACCCATCCCACCAATTTTGCCCCGTCCCATGCCCCTTAGCTTACATGCTAGTCCTCCATGTGGCAGCGAGTCGAATGCCTAACTGAAGTCCAGGTACAGGACATCCATGGCATGCCCTTTGTCCATTTCCCTAGTCAAACAATCATAGTAGTCCACTAGGTTGGTCTGGCAGGATCTGTACCTGACAAAGTCATGCTGCCAACTGTTCTGCCCCCACTGCCCTCCAGCAGGGTCACCAGCCTCTCCTTCAGGATTGTTTCCATCAGTTTCCCAACTATGGACGTGAGACTCACTGGTCTATAGTTCCTTGGTTCATCTTTGGGACTGTTCTTATGGAGTGGAACCATGTGAGCCATCCTCCAATCCTGAGGTACACACCCTGAGTCCAGAAAGGCATTAAATAGGCCTGCCAGGACCTCTGCCAGCTCTTTCAGTATCCTGGGGTGTATGCCATCTGGTTCTGGTGACTTGTCCACCCTCAGTGCCCTTAACCCTTCTAGCACTCTACCTTCTGTGATTTCCCCATCTGTCACCCCTCTGCCTCTGTTCCTATCCTATCTTACCCCCAACCTTAGGTATTTCCCCTCTTTCACTTTAGTAAAAACCTAGCAGAAGTATTCATTAAACGCTTCTGCCATTTCACCCCCCCCTTTCCACTCATTTCCCCTCCTCCTTAATCCTTACTATTTGGTCCTTACAACTCCTTTTCTCCCTGATGTACCTGAAGAAGTCTTTTTCTCCCTCCTTAATTCCTTTCAACAGCCTGAGCTCATTTAAGCCCTTTGCTGCCCCTACTTCCCTGGTCACTTCTTATGTTTCCTTCAGGTACTCCTCCTTGTCCTCCCCCCTCTCAGTTCTCCTGTACCTCCTACAGGTAACTCTTTTCCTCCTCACCCTGTCTATGACAGTCTTGCTCATCCAACTAGGTTTCTTCACCCTAGCCTTTATACTTTTGGCCTTGCTGAAGGAACTTGTTGCCTCCACTATCCCTAGCCTAATGAGTTCCCACCTCCGATTCATGTCCATATTTTGCTGAATTCTGTCCAGGAACCCTTGCACCACTTCACCAATCTTTCTGAAGTCAGCCTTTCTAAAGTCTAGCACCTTTGTGCCGGATGCCCCCTCTCCCTGCCCAGCTGCAACCGGAACCATGCTGTCCAGTGGTCACTCTCTGCCAGTGGTTCCTCCACCCTCAGATCCCTCACCCACTCCCTGTTAGACATTATGAGGTCAAGTGTATTCCCTTCTCTAGTAGGTTTACTGGTCAAATGCATCAGGAAGTTATCCTGGAAGGCATCTAGCATTATCTGTTCCCTTCTACACTTAGTGGCAGGTGTTCCCCACTACACTCCTGGCAGATTGAAGTCATGTACTATCACCACCCCACCCTTCCCACAGTTCCTCCAGATATTTTATGCCAATACCCTGTCTTCTCTTCTGATTGGGAGGGCGGCCTGTACACCACCCCCAATCGTAGTGTCCTATTTTTTGGATCTTGGATTTGCATCCTTAGAGCATCTCTATCTCCCTCCTCCCCCTCTTCCCTTACACACTTTAGCCCCTCCCTCACATAGAGTGTTACTCCACATCCTTCCCCTTAACTCTATTCTTGTGGAAAAGTCTGTAACCTGGAACTGCCAGGTCCCTGTCATGGTTCTGGGTGGCCCACATCTCAGTGATGGCTGCCATGTCCAGCACCCCCCCCACCATGAGAGCCTGTAGTTCCACATTTTTATTCCCCATGCTTCTAGCATTTAAAGATACCACCCTCCATCCCCTTTCTTTCTCCTTCCCTCCTTCCTCCTCTCCCTTTATGGCCCTTTTTGTATTGTTTGCCCCTCACCTTATCTCACTTTTATGGGGGTAAGCCCAATTGGTTTCCCATCCCAAGGCCTCTGATGTCCCCAATTCCTTCTTCCACCCCTCTCTAGTAGTTTAAATTCTCCTCAATATACTCCCCAAGCTTTTGCTTCAGTACTTTCTTCCCCTCTTCATTTAAGTGCAGTCTATATTTAGTGTATAGACTGCTGTACTCCCAGGTCACCCCCCACTCTCCTACCAGCCTATACCCTTTTTCCTGACACCAGGTTACCAGCCATTCATTAAACTCCAGAATCCTCAGTTTCCTTGGTGTACTTGCCCTTGGGACTGGAAGTACCTCCGAAAAAGTAACTGATCTTCCTGCCCCTGGCAAACTGGAACTAAATCCTCAAACCTCCTCTTAATCTCATCTAGTGTCCCATCAGCCTGGTCATTCATCTCCAGGTGCTGAATTAGATGTGGTTTTTCCCTGCCCTTTCTGGTATATTTTAGTACTGATTGCCCCACCCTTTCTGCCTTTATTCCTGGCATGGCTTCCACCTAGACCCAACTATGCCTCTCTGTCTTGCTACCCCACCTGATCCCTCTCATTATTGAGTCCCCTAACAATAAGATCACACCCCTTTTGCCCTTGTCACCCCTCCTGTCCTCCCTTAACCTCACTGTCTTAACTCTTCCTTCCTCCTGCACACTGTTCCAACTTGTTGCCCCTGTTATACTACCTTAATCAGTACTCCCTCCTGTGCTCATTCTATCTTGATCCACATTAGGTTCCTTGCCCTTCTTACCCCCATCCTATTTCTCTCTATTTCCTTGGACTGTTCATCCACAGAACCTTCTCCCCATCCATCATTCCCATCAATGGCCAATACCTGTATGAGCCTATTGTATGCCTATGTACAGTAACTCTGGCACCTGTTCCTTTTGGACCCCTATCTCCTGTACTTGTATTTCCCCCTTCTGTCCCCAGTGTGGATTGTTCTCTCCATCTCCAGTCCCTACCCCGTCCCTTTGTCTGTTTACCAGGTTACAGTCTGTGCTTCCCATTTCTTCTTTTCTTTCTGTCCAAGACATTTCCATCTTTAACCTTAAAAACTCATCCTCCAGCCTCCCCAGCCTTTGACAAACTGGGAACTCCCCCAGCCTCCACAAGGTGCCCATGAATATGGCTGCTTCATTGTTATTATACCCCATGATCCTCCCTCTTGCATATCCACTACTCCTCTCCTGCCACCGATCCCCCGTCCCCTTATGCTGCCACTGTCCCTCCTCCTGGTGCATCAACCTTCCCTGTCCTTTTCACTGACTTCCCCAATCATTTTTCCTTTTCTCCTCCCCCTCCTCTGTGCCCCCTCCCACTCCTTGCCCACAGCTGTTCTACCTGTGTTGACCCTTCAGGTGTCCTGCTGCCCCTGTCCCACCTACCTTTCCACCATCCCCAACCACCCCACAAGTTGCCATACCTCCCTCTATTACATCCTTCCCTGTCCTACTCAATTTTTCTTCTGTGATGCTGCCCTAGCCCTCTTTATTATTACAACAGTATAAGTCAGGCCAATATAGGTAAGTTCTGTCAATAGAGTTTTCATGCGTAAATATATTAACACAATGCTGACACAGTTTTAAAGTGGATCAATGCAGTTTCAATGTAATCTACTACTGTTTAAATGTATATTGATGTGCAGAATATTGAAGGTTATTGCTATATACACAAAGTAGGTGAGAGAAAAAACATACATATAAATGATTAATTTTAGTCATTGAAACAATCTAAACAAAAATAAATAATTTAGTTCAAGTTAGGTATGTCATTAGCAAATATTTTCACTTTACGTTGGTCACTATGGAGCTCCTAACCAATAGGAGTGCAGCTTGCACAATGCCTGATGATGTCACAATGGCCTCTGCTGCACATAAAAAAGAATATTGAAATCAAACAGAAACAGTTAAGTATTCATTAAAAGAAGTAATCTGAATGATATACAATTTAAAATACATTGCATACATTGTACATAATATGGCCTCACTAAGAATATGACATTTATCATCACTTGTGAGAGGGCAGGACTTTTGTAACTCACTGATGGAGCTGACATTCATGAGTTATTGTATGGTCTTGCCCTCTCGCTATTGATGATGAATAGCATATTCTAAGCCAGGCCAGTGTGTATCAGATATATATATATATATTTTGTGCCTGTTTTTTTTTTTTTCATTTAAAACAAAACTTTTCAAATGTTTCAAATTTTTGGTTCGTATTCAGATCAATAAAAGTAACATTTAGTTCCTTTTTATACCCTTAAACCATTTGCAAAGTATTACAAGTGTGCCACAGATTTGCAGCATCATTCATTTAATATTCAGTAATCCTAGACTTCCAGTCGCACCGCTCCAAGGGATGCCGCACTGAGAGTGGAGCTCTGGTACTCTAAATACAAATCGCGCCAGTCCTGCAAGCAACTAATCCAAAATTACTCTGAATCATTTACTAAGGAGCCTTCACAGCCAATGGGTGGTCAAAAAAAGAAACAACTTACTAAGGAAGCCTCCGATGCTATAGGATTATCTACTGCTAGCACACCAGCCCCGACTGCTACATTAAACATGGCAGACCCCAAACCGGCCATGGACCAGATGAGTAATGCTGCCATCCTTTCTGAACTGAAAGACTTTTTGAATGAAGCATGTACCATTAGAATGACGCTCTCAGCTGAAATATTGAAAGTTAGTCAAAAGGTTGCCAAACTGGAAGCTCAGCTGGATGCATGAACTAACAGGCTGGAGTGCCTTGTGGTCCACTTGATTGCTGAAGAGAAGAAGCTGTTAAACAAACACAATGACTTGGAGAACAAATCACAAATGTAGTAACATTAGAATCCATGGAATATCAGAGGAAAAGGAAGGCAGAGATATGTGTACTTTTATTGATGGTTTACTCCAGGACACTCTCCAGCTAGACCCTGCCTTTCCATTGGATATAGAGCGGGCCCATAGAACCTTGATGCCTAAGCTGCAGCTTCCTGATCAGAGGTCCCACTCTATTGTGATTAAATTTGTTAGTTACTCAAGCAAACAGCAGGTCCTTCTAAGAGCTTGGCACCTGAAGCAGACTAAATAAAAGGATCATAGTATTTATTTTGATAACGACTATTCTCCTTCAGTAACACTCCACCAAAGAGACTATGCCCCAATTCTCCATACAGCAAGACAGCAAAAACTGTGCTTTCAGATGCTGTACTCAACGAGGCTCATTGTTCTTTTTCCAGAAGGTCACCAAAGCTGAATCTCTCCAGACGAAGCAGCCATCACTTTTAATGCGAGAGGTATTTCATTACCACTTCCAGGATGAACCACAGCTTGAACAGAAGAGAGGACATTGTGAGATTCCACCTGGGATTGTGTCAGTGAGAAGCAAACTCAGAAGCAACATGGAATTTCCACCTTGTGAGACATCAAGGAGCTTTTAAGAAAATTCCAAAACACGGCCCTGGAATAACTTCTTTAAGTTAGAGCACTGGACTGGCTGGTAACAGGCTGAGGCCCGATCTACTATTGAGATTATTTGGCTGGCTTGTGAACCCTGTTGGGACATGGCCTATTTATAGGAACATAGGAACATAGGAATGTGATGGCAGAAAAGGACCTCCATGCCCAACCAGTCTGCCCAGTTTGCCTATCTTGCCATTAGGACTTTATCATAGTTCCCCCCCAACTCCCCAACCCCCTATGTTTATCCCATGCCCTCTTGAATGCCCCCCACTGTCCTCTCCCACACTACCTCTCCTGGCAGCCCATTCCAGTTGTCCACCACTCTGTCACTGAAGAAGTACTTTCTAGTGCTACCCATAAATTGCCCCCCATAATTTGGTACTGCTGCCCCTCACTCCTAGGTTTCTCCTTTAGCTGGAAAAGGTTGTCCACTGGTACCTTGTTGATCCACTTTACCTATTTAAAGGTCTCGATCATGCCTCCCCTCTCCCTCCTCTGTTCCATTGAGTAGATACCTTATTCCATTAACCTCCCTTCATATGGTAAGTGTTCTAACCACCTCGCCATTTTTGTTGCCTTCTTCTGGACCCTTTTAACCCTCTCTATGTCTTTCCTGAGGTGTGGCCTCCAGAACTGAACCCCACACTCTAGGTGTGGCCTGACCAACTGAGTGTACAGGGGAACTATGACCACTTTTCTCCAGCTGGAGATACCTGTCCCTATACAACCTAAGATCCTACCCCCCTACACTGCCTAGCTACCTTCAAGTACTTTGAGGTGATAACACCTAGGTCCCTTTCCTATATTTGAGGGGACACAGTGGTCTGGGATTATTCATTTACCAATTATTTTCTGTGATAGGGCTGATAGGGATTTGAGGGGGGGTGGTTGTATACGCCAAATCAAAATTTGATGTTACATAGATACAGAGACAGTGTCGGCAGATGAGGGCCTGTGGCCCACCCAGTCTGCCCATTTGAGCTTGTAAGTTCAGTTTATGTTTTCCTAGAAGTCTGTTGTCCCTTACCCCTGACCTCCAGAATTCCTTTATGTCTATCCCATGCATTCTTAAATCCTGTGATTATTTCAGCCCCCACCACTTCCTCTGGCAGGGTGTTCCACTTATCCACCACCTGTTCTGTGAAGAAAATTTTCCTTACGTTTCCTCTGAATCGTCCTCCTTCCAACTTCATCCCATGCCCCCTAGTCCTGGAACATCTTTTTCGATTAAAAATAGTGTATTCCTGCACCCTGTTCCTCCCTGTAAGATACTTGTATGTCTCTATCATATCCCCTCTCTCCCTCCTCTCCTCCAGGGAGTACATATTCAGTTCCTTCAACCTGTCCTCATAGGACTTGTGATGCAATCCATGTAACCATCTTTGTTGCCCTCCTGTGAACCTTCTCTACCCTGTCTATGTCCTTACGCAGGTAATGTCTCCAAAACTGTACATTGTACTCCAGGTGGGGCCTCACTAGTGTCTTGTATAGTGGAATTATGACCTCCCTTTTCCTGCTGGTGATGCCCCTGCCTATGCATCCTAGCATCCTATTTGCTTTACCTGCTGCCTTGTCACACTGTTTCCCTACCTTGAGGTCATCAGAGATGATAACCCCAAGATCACTTTCCTGCTTGGTGCATGCTGGTTTTGGTGCCCCATATGCATTATCTTGCAGTTCTTTGCATTGAATTTCAACTGCCAAGCCCCTGACCATTCTTCAAGTTTCTGCAGGTCCCTTCTCATTCTGTCTACACCCTCTGGTGTGTCTACTCTGTTACAGAGCTTTGTGTCATCAGCGAACAGTGAAATTCTGCCTTCTAGGTCCTGCGCAATGTCACTGATGAAGATGTTGAATAGGACTTGTCCCAGCACTAATTCCTGTGGTACCCCACTGGTCACTCTTCCTCTGTGGAGGACAATATTTACCACCACCCTCTGTGTCCTGCCACCAGCCAGCTACCTACCCACCACACTACTGTCCTGCCCACACCCAAATCTCCCAGTTTGTGTAATAATCTTTTATGTGGCACAGTGTCAAAGGCCTTGCTGAAGTCCAGATAGGCCATGTCCACTGCCATCTCCTGATCCACCTCCCTAGTCACCCAGTCAAAAAATTCAACAAGGTTGGTCTGACATGACCACCCTTTGGTGAAACCATGCTGCCTTGGGTCATGTACTGCATTGACAACCAGATGTTCCACCAGTCTCTCCTTCAGCAGTGCTTCCATGATCTTCCCCACTACCGAGGTGAGGCTGACTGGTCTCTAGTTTCCCGCTTCCTTTTTGTTCCCACTTTTGTATAAGGGGACTACATCTGCTGTCCTCCAATCTTTGGGGACCTCCCCTGTTTCCAGTGATCAGCAAAACAGGATAGCCAGAGGTTCAGCCACCACCTCTCTTAGCTCTTTAAGGACCCCGTGGTGCACCCCATCTGGCCCCATCTGGATGTTAGCAGCATTTTCTGTAAAGCTAAGCCCAAGGAATACGAGATTATCTCACTTAAACTTCACCTTTCATCCTCAGAGTGCATCACAATCATTGGTGGCTATAGACCCCCATCAGGAGGCACAGACATTCTTAACGTGTTGAAATCCATAACTTTGGCTGCTAACACGGAAACAATAATCTTAGGGGACTTCAATATGGATTGGCTCACTGCTAAATCCCACTCCCTAAAAGCCATCTGTGATGAGCTGGGTCTTACACAGATAGTAACTGAACCCATAAGAATCAATGCTTCTAACTCTGCCAACAGTTCACTCTTAGATGTCATCTTAACTTCGCATCCCCATAAAATCTCTCATTCTGCAGTTTTCCATAATGACATGAGCGACCACAGTATCGTTGTATGTACAAGATTTCAATCTAAAACCCAGCAGCACCCTAAATTCTGAATCAAATGCTCATTCTGTAAATTCAACTCAGTAAACTTCCTAACCGATCTAGCTATGATCAGGTAGCAAGACCTATATCTTGCCAAATCTGCTGATGTCACCGTCTCTGTCCTAAATGACAACCTCACCACCCTAACTAACAAGCATGCTCCTCTTATTAAAATGAGGGTGCGGAAAATCTCACATCCATGGTTCACCTAACAGCTCAAATCTGCACTTACCAATAGAGACAAGCTATGGCTAGGCCAGGCACACAAGAACCCGGCAGACTGGCAGGCATTTAGAACTACCAGAAATGCCTGTGTTAAAAGTGTACGTGCTACTAAAGCAAACTTACATCTCCACTCTGGAGCAGGCCAAAGGGAACTCCCAAAAAATCTGGAAGACACTGAGATCCATTGAAGGCTATCCTGCTGCTTCCTCCTTCCCACCAAGATTCTGGCCAAGGATGGGATGGTTGAAAATAAACTGCAATCCTCAAAGAACTTAACCTTCACTTTGCCACTGCCGGGTTGGCATTGACTCCTCCCACGCTAGCCGAGGTGAATAGCAACACTAGCCCAGATTCTACAGATGCTACTCCTCCTCATCCCTTCCAGTTGTGCCTGTTTAGCTACAAAGAAGTCGAAGACATCATTCTTAGCCTTGACACCAAGAAAAGTGAAGGGGACGATGGCCTTGAATCATTTTTCTTGCAGCTAGGCTATGCCCAGCTCACAGCTCCCATCCTTCACATCTTCAAGCTCTCTATTACCACAGCCACTGTTCCATCCTGCTGGAAATCTGCCCATGTTCTTCCTCTCTTCAAATCAGGAGATCCTTGTGACTTAAACAACTACCGTCCTATATCTATCTTGCCAGTTCTTTCCAAAGTGCTGGAAAAACTTATATACAACCAACTAAAAATCACCTTGAAGTGCACCTACCCTAAACCCGGCCCAATCTGGCTTCAGGTCGAAGCACAGTACCATCTCAGCCTTGCCTAAAGTCTCTAATGACTGGATCCATGCTATAGACACCAAGAAGGTTACTGGTGCAGTCTTTCTAGACCTCAGTAAGGCCTTTGACACTGTAGACCATCACTTCCTAATCACCTGTCTTGCCTACATAGGTGCCACTCCACTTACCTTACAATGGTTTAAGTTATCTCACGGGAAGGATACAAAAAGTCAAAGCTGATGGCCTACTATCTGCCCCCCTTCCAATTGCCAGAGGAGTCCCTCAAGGCTCCATCCTAGGACCATTCCTTTTTTCCCTGTACATCAACAACCTTGACTCCCACATAAAGAACTCTAGCATACATTTCTTTGCGAACGATATGGTTTTGTACGCATCAGGCTCGTCCTTAACTGAAGTCGAAGTACCTAGCTGACTTTATCCAGTTAGAAAGCAACCTTATCAATGCCAAGCTTCTCTAAATGCCAGACAAAAACAAGACAATAATTTTCTCGAGACTTTGCCTTGTCTGGTGCCCTACCTACCATCTAAAACTTCATAGTTACCTCCTAGGTGAACCTTGGAAGTCGACTTAAATTTAAATATCTAGGTATGTGGATAGACAACAAGCCTTCCTTCAATGACCACATTGAGGATCTATCAAAGAGGCTTAAAGCATGCTTGGGTTTCTTCTTTAGAAATAGGACCCTCTTTTCTCTCGTGACCCGCAAAAGACTTGTCCAAGCAACATTCCTTCCCTTGCTTGACTATGAAGACATTATTTTTATCTCCTCCCCAACCTTGACCCTATCTAAACTGGACGTGCTCTATCACCGTGCTCTTCACTTCATTACTGACTCTGCGTACAGGACCCACCACTGTGATCTTTATGCAGCAGTTTGGTGGACCTCTCTTGTTACCAGACGCCTCCTGCATGCTGGCATTTGGACCCTCAAATTACTACTCCACAAACTGCCTATCTATTTAACGTCTCTCATATACATCTCGCATAGTGCCTACTCCCTAAGGAAATCCGACCATATCCTACTAGATGTTCCCAGGACACGTACCACAGCTGGCCAAAGAGCTGTCTCATACGCCCTCCCAAACATTTGGAACCTACTACAAACCATGCTGAAGCTAACCAGCATCGTATCAATTAACTCCTACAAAACACTAGCTATCTCTAAATTAAAAGACATATGTAGGTGCTACTAGGCCCTCAACCCCAAGTCAATTTCCTAGGTACCAACTAGCCCTCTACCTATTAAGCTGAAATGTGCTGCATAATTTAGGGCAAGGTTAAAGCTGGAATGTGCTGCATATATAGCATATGGACTTCTATTGTGTATACCTCTTGTGTTATATATTTTTTCATTGTTCTTCATTTTATATCTCCTGTCTATGTAATTGCGAACTGTATATGTATGTGCCTCAGGACCTCCTTGTGAATGAGTTTGCTCAACGGAGTCTTTCCTGCAATAAACTTGAACTTGATAGTGAGGGTATTGTTCACATAGATTTGCTCCAGTAATTCAATGGGCTCTTTGAGGATTCAATGTGCAGTATAGTTTTTCTTTTTCTTTGTACTTAATCCCATTTTACCAACCACGTACCCTCTGAAAAGACTATGACTGAAGCAGAACTAGTGTTTCCTTCTTCATTCTTTGGAAGTCTCAGCGGGAACCTGAGAGCAACTGTTGTGTTGTAGCTCTGGAGCCCCATCGTCAATGAACTGAACTTAACATGTGGTACAGGGAGGGGGACATAATGCTATTTATCTTGCTAGGGTCTATGTATTCTATCAGTTCAAAACTCAAGTTGGCCCAGCCTACGGAGACTCCAGTATCCATGTAATTTCAGTCTGCTGTTTTGTGAATCTTAAATTCCTATGGGTTTGGTTGCTCGAGCAATCACGGGGGGGGGGGGATCGCCTATCCTAACAGGGAACATCATTTATATATGACTGCTATGCTAAGCTTGGGTGGGCAAAAGTCTCATGGCCCTCATTGTACCTTTGAGTGCTGCTGGATAGGGCAGTGGCATGTTATTTTACTTTCATCTCCTCTCCTTTTAATGAGCCTGTTGGGAGGTTAGGGGCTAGTGAAGGTCACCCCAACTAACTCAACTTTATAATTAATATTGAATGTAATGTAATGGGGGTCATGTGGGGGTGCTCTCCCCTCTCATCCCCACTCTGGAGCTGGTTTCTTCTATGCTAGATAGGGGGATGCTGGAGTCCTGGAATCTGGTGAGAATGTATTGGAGCACTGGCAATAGATGCTTTGATTAGCTTAACAATCATAGAAACATAGAATTTGTCGGCAGATAAGGACCACTTGGCCCACCTAGTTTGCCCATTTTCCTACCTAACAGATAAGCTGCAGATCCTAGTTAACCAACAACTTACTTCCTCCTACCCTCCACTAGGAGTGCCTTATGTCTGTCCCATGCATTCTTGAATTCCCTCGCTGTTCTTGACTTCACAACCTCCTCAGGGAGGCTGTTCCATACATCCACAATCCTCTCCATGAAAAAATACTTCCTCGCATTAGCTCTGAGCCATCCCCCCTCTATCTTCAATTTGTGCCCCCTTGTTCTTGCACATCTCTTTTTCAGAAAGATGCTACCCTCTTAGACTTTGTTGATTCCCTTGAGGTACTTGAAAGTTTCTATCATGTCCCCTCTCTCCCTTCTTTCCTCAAGGATATACATATTAAGCTCCTTTAGCCTTTCTTCATATGTCTTCTGCTGCAGACCCTGCACCATTTTGGTTGCCCTCCTCTGGACAGTCTCCACTCTGTCTATGTCTTTGCGGAGATCAGGTCTTCAGAACTGCACACAGTACTCCAGATGGGGTCTCACCAACTGTCTGTACAGAGGGATAACAACTTCCTGTTTTCTACTACTAATGCCTGTCCCTATGCATCCCAGTATCCCCCCAAGCCTTCCTTACAGCCTTATCACAATGCTTGCCCACCTTTAGGTCATCTGATATAATTACCCCAGGTCCCTTTCCATTTTTATTGTTGTCAGTATCTCACCCCCCATTGTGTAGTCTTCCCCTGGGTTTTTGTTTCCCAGGTGCATTACCTTGCACTTCTTTGCATTGAATCTGAGCTGCCATACATTTGACCATTCCTCCAACCTTGCCAAGTCCCTTCTCATCCTTTCCACTCCATCTTGTGTATCAACCCTGCTGCAGATCTTTGTGTCGTCTGCAAAGAGACATACCTTTCCTTCCAGTTCCTCTGCAATGTCACTTATAAAGACATTAAAAAGGACCGGTCCCAGTACTGAACCCTGCAGTACCCTGCTAGTAACCCTCCTTTCTTCACTGAAGAATCCATTTATTACTATCCTTTGTGTCCTGTTTTCTAGCCAATTTTTTATCCAGGCTACCACCTTGGGACCCACTCCAAGGCTGGCTAACTTGTGTATTAATCTTTTGTGTGGGACTGTATCAAATGCCTTGCTAAAATCTAGGTAGGCCATGTCCACAGCCCCTCCCTGGTCTACTACTTTGGTCACCCAGTCAAAGAAATCAGTTAGATTCATCTGACATGACCTTGCCATCATGAATCCATGCTGCCTTGGGTCCTGTGCCCCACTGGCCTCTAGGTACTCAACAATTCTTTCCTTCAGAATTGATTCCATCATTTCCCCTACCACTGAGGTCAAACTAACTGGCCTGTAGTTTCCTGCTTCTGTCCTGCTCCCACTTTTGTGAAGAGGAATCACATCTACCCTCCTCCAGTCCTCAGGTACCACCCAATCCTCCCATGATTTGTTAAAGAGAGTAGTCAGCTGTGTCACTAGTTCTACCCTTAGTTCTTTTAGAATTTTTGGGTGAATCCCATCAGGCACCATTGCTTTGTCCACCTTTAATTTTATTAGTTCTTTCAGAACCCTTTCTTCTGTAAATGGACTGGTATAGACCCCCATCTTCAGAATGTTTCTCTTGTTCAGTTTAGGTACCTCCCCCTCCTCTTCCTTTGTGAATACTAAGCAGAAATATTTATTCAGTATCTCTGCTTTTTCACTGTCACCCTCTACCCACATTCCTTCCCCTTTATTAAGCCTCAGCATCCCTCCTTTGATCTTTCTTCACTCCCTAATATACCTATAAAAGGTCTTATCCCTCTTCTTAACAGAGTTGGCTATCCTTTCCTTGGTTTGGGACTTTGCTATTCTGACTGCCTTCCCAGCCTCTTTCTGTTTTAACTGATAAAGTTCTCTGTCCTGCTCCTATTGTGGTTTCCTTATATTTCCTGAATGATATCCTTTTCTTCTTAACTTTCCCTGCCACTGCTTTTGAGAACCATTGCTTTTTTTTCCTTCATTGTGTTTTGTTGATTTGCTTTACACAAAGGCTCATTGCCTCTGTGATGGCTGTTTTGATTACTCCCCATCGTTCTTTCACCGCTCCTTCTTGCCTGTCAAACAATCATTAATTTTAGTCCGGAAATGCAGGATGTGCTACTTAGTTTAGTTACCCATAGGTTAATACACAACAATAAGTACATAGCTAGCTTACCTTGTCCTAGTAAGTTGAGCCATGGACAGGACGTGCGGTGCCACCATGATCTAAACTCCACCTTTGTGTCTGCATTTCCCTTGGGCTGGACATTGATCTATAGGTAGAATTGAGTGTGTGTGTGTTTTGCCTACGCCCTCCTAGCATCTTGTACTGGTACAGTAGCAGTATGTAGTGGTAGTGGGGGCCCATGGCTTTACTGTGATTTCCCACCTCCGGCAATGAAAATCTCATCCCTTATAGGAGAGGTTATATTCCTCTCCCTCCCTCCCTTGGAAGTTTGTTGGAGGGACTTGATCTCTAACACTTGAAGTTATACTGCTCCCACAATTGTTGGCGTATTTAACAACTTGTTCTGTATTGTTATGGTTTTCCCAGTTAGCACTTGTATCTGTTTACATTGTTTTTACCTGATAGTAGTTATTGTAAAACCAATAGTACTGTAGCTAATATTGAAATGTGCTTTTATAGTATTATGATGTCTCTTGATATTTGTGTTATTACTGTCTGCTATTCCCTGTTCTTCTTTCCATTCCCTCCTCTCTCTTTACATCCTGTATGCCAGGGAGCTCCATTGTTACCTACACCCACTTGCGCCACTATCTTTTCAAATGGATAGGACATCTTTAGATATTTTTTTATAATTTAACTGGGATACACAATCCTGTGAAGAGGTACAGGATACTGCAACAATTAAAGAGGGACAACCCTGAACTCATATTCTTACAAGAGACACATCTTCCTCAGTCAGCACATGTAAAGTTTACTAAATGGGGATACCAGACAGTGGTAGCTTCTTCTCACTGGTTGGGAAGGAAGTGAGGGGTTGCCATTTTTATCCCCATGGGTGTCCCCTTTTAGTTATAAGAGCAGATCATCATTCCCAAGAGCTGCTATGTAATTGTCACGTGCCACTTGTACAAGTCACTGGTGACACTGGTTTCCCTATATTTTCAGCCATTTTCTTCAAAAGCCATGGCTCAGAAATTGTTCACTCAGCTGTTGCCAGCTCTACAGGGCCAACTGATAATGGCTGGGGATTTAAATGTCACGCTTACACCATCTTTGAATGCATCTAAACCTTCCCCACATAGAACCAGCCCCTTTCAGAAATACCTCCAAATCACCCTGGTGTCTTTGGGTTTAGTGGATCTTTGGAGACATTTTTTCCCATTGATGAGACATTATGCTTATGCCACCAGGATTCGTGTATCTTCATGGTTAAATTAAATTGTTACCATGGTAGAGTATCTTGACACTATTCATGATATCCATCATAATACGACCATCCTATCTGACCATTCCCCAGTATATGCCAGGTTCTGTCTCAGGAAGCCTCCATGAACTTCTCACTGGTGTCTGAACCTTCTCCATCTGTGGGACCAGGAGTTTAAGCAATTAATTGAGGAGGCAGTTCTTAGGATAAGGAAGCTAGAACAAGGCCTCTCCCACAAACCCAGCTATCATATGGGACACTCTTAAAGCCATCCTTCAAAGAAAAATTATTGTATACTCTGCTTGAAAAAAGGGAGAAAGAGTCCTGTATTTCAGAGCTTCAGGACATGTTCCATACACTGCAGAGCTTCCTTCACCAGGGGAATGCTCTATAGCAACTCAGATTTGACTGATTAAAACAATAACTCCAAAAAAACTTACTGACCAGAAAATTGAACAGCAATCTCTTTATTTCAAATTGAGCTCTCATGAGGGAGGTCACGGGGGGCAAGAAATATTACCACAGACTTAGGATGCCCAAGGCTCAGACATGTGTAACTCACTTGTTTGACCCGATCTCAGGTCATATGTTGCACAATCTCCTGGACAGTTGGAAGGTGTTTGCTGCATACTATCAAGCACTTTATACAGCAGAATCCTCCCCTCCACCAGAACCCATAGAAAGGGTGTTACAGAATCTCTCCATGCCCAAGCTAATGTCAGAGCAGGCACAAAATGTGTTGGCCCCCAGCACAGCTGTGGAGGTCATGACCACCCTTAAGAAATCAAAAACTTTAAAAGCCCCAGGGCCCGATGGCTACCCAACCACATTTTATAAACAAGTTAAAGATTGTTTACTTCCCCTCCTTGTGCTAGCTTTCCATAGAATCCAGAATGGCAAACCACCTTCCCACTCTTGGAGATATGTTGTCATTGCTGCAATACCAAAATCAGGGAAGGACCCCCGATACCCAGTCTCCTATCACCCAGTCTCAATATTAAACTATCATTAAAAGCTCTTCATGTCCATGCCAGTTCATAGACTGGAATCCCTTCTTCCCCATCTAGTTGACCAAGATCAAGTCTGCTTTGTAAGATGGCATCAGGCTCATGACAGTGTTCGACATATTCTCCTGTTACTAGAGTTTGCTGCAATTTGAAAGATACCTCTGGCACTGATTAGCCTAGACTCTGAAAAAGCATTTCACAGGGTCGCATGGGCATTCTTGTGGGTCACCCTGTGCCATTTTAGGCTCCAGGAGGAATTCATATTGTCATTACAGAATATATATGACTCTCCTCAAGCATATGTGACAGTGGATGACTCCCTCTCTGTGCCATTTCCCTCAACTAGAGGGGCCAGACAGGGATGCCCATTGTAACCACTCCTCTTTGCTCTGTACCTGGAGCCATTAGCTGCTTCCATTCGATGACATCCTTCCATTGAAAGTTTACCTATCGAGGATGTCAGCACACAATCTCATTGTTTGCTGATGTTATCCTTCTTACACTGACCACCCCAGAGAATTTCATCCCTGTGGCATGGGACCTAATCCAGGAATTTGGGAAACTATCAGGATACAAACTAAATGAGAAGTAGATGGAGGTGCTTTTATATCATTATACTCCTACAGCTGCAGTGAAGTCTTGTTTTCCCTTTAAATGGCGTAGGATGATCATCTGTTACCTTGGTATTAAATTATCCAAACACTTAATCCATTTGGAATTATTGAACTATGAGCTTCTCACTGAACAAATAGTGAAGGATCTCTCTCATTGGTCACAGCTGTTGTTAGGTTTCTTCCAAAGAGTGAAGGTAATTCATCAGAATATATTACCCAAGATTTTTTCTTTCTCCAGACTCTCCCTCTCATGCTTAGCAGGTTTTACTTTCCGGCATGAGACAAATTAATGTCTTGCTTTCAATGGCAGGGAAAGCCTCCTAGAATCAGGTACTCCATCTTCCAGTTTCCAAGAAACAAAGGTAGGGTAAACCTTCCAAACCTGCGCCACTATGCCCAGGCATCCCAGCTGAGAGTTATCCTCTATTGGCTGGTCCCTACATATCAGATGTCATGGAGATGCATTGAAATCACTCTCAGTGATATACATGATCTGTCCCCGTATCCAGTCAGCAATCCACCTACTTGCCTTCCATGTACTAAATTTTCCCAGTATATTGCAAAGCCTTTTTGCCAGTGGATATGGGCATGGAGATGCTACTTTACATCCATGTAATGTCTATATCTTCAAGCTTTAGCCTATGACACTGCTTGCCTACCTAATAAATTGGATGTGGCCATGGTTTCAATGTGGCATTAAACACACGTTTCAGTTGTTAGGCCCTAAGGAATTACTTCCATTTGTGACACTCCAGGCATCATAGCATCTACCACATACTGAATTTTATCAGTTTATCAACTGTGATCATACCTTCAGGCACAAGATGAGGCTCTCACATGTATTGCTGAGAAGCTCTAGACTCTAGTTCATATTGTCCAATTGTATCTGCCTGGATCTACGCAGGACCACCTCATTAGTAAATTACATTATATAAAGTACTGCAGGCTACATCAACAGAGTCTACAGATGCAATTCATAGTAAATGGGACCTAGAAACAAATTCTGACATTTTGATTAACATCTGGAACAAATTTGCTCTTACTGCATATAAAATGTCAACTCTAACATTGTGACAGGGTGACCCCTGTCAAGGTTGGGTACCCTGATGTTCCAACAACCCCCCTCCAAGAAATAATAAAATAATAAAGTGCCTAAGAGAGTGTACTAGGTACTAGAAAGATAAGGCAGGTTATGGCATTAAAATGTCCATAAGTATGCTGCTGTGTTTAACAAAAGGGGCTAAGGATAATTATGTGTAAAATGCACACTGTATTTATGCTAGGAAGGAATACAGGACAGGAGCAGCATCCCATTATTTATGTACCCCCCGTCCCTGCTGTTTTATGTCCTGTGGCTTTTTAACACAAAGGAAGCCAGTAACAATGTTTTCAGTGGCTCTTGCTGCCTTGTATGACATTTAAAATAAATATGCCCCTATTTCAGTGGAGAAGCACATGTTGCATTTTTGTACAACTCCCAAGAGAGTGCCTGAAAAGGAAAGCACAGGTAGTGCTTTGTTAATAATAATACTGGTGCCCCAGTTCATGTTTTAGGAGAAGAGGGAGGTGCACAAAGTTAATTTAAAGCACCTGTAATAGCGAGTGACTGGCAGACTGCAAAGATACAATTGCAGCTGCCCCACTCTCTGATAAGTCTAAAGAGGAGAGGAAAGGAGAGAGTTACTGAAACAGATTAAAATAGGAATGCGAACGCTCCTCTCACTCTCTCTCTCTCTCTCCTCGTTCTCTGACATAGTTCACAATGGGGAGGTGATTACTTTTACTTTCAGCCACCCCCTCTTCTTCATAAAGCACAGCACTAAAATAAAGAGAGGGACAGGGGCGTCCTATGAAAAGGAGAAAAGAGAAAAGAGAAAGCTGGTTTTATAGTAAAATTGGAGCATACTTGCTTCTATCTCTCTCTCTGTCTCTCTCTCTCTCTCTCTTTCTCTCTCTCTCTATCTTGGAGCAGGTAGTGCAGTATCAAGAACAAAGTGGGTGGCTTTGAGTATTCTTGTTCATTACAGACCACCTTCCTGAAAATTAAAATTTCAATAAAACAAAAGGAGTTGCAAGGGAAAAGACCCTGTTAGGTCTATATAGTTAGAGAAGTGCATGTGCACCTCATTCGTCCCCCCCCCCCACTCCTGCAAGGAGATGCTGTGGTGCAATTGTAACTGCAGGAGCAGTTACTTATAGCCATCCCATTTTATTTTATAAATATAGCGCTATGTGCTTAAAAGTGAGCACTTGCATGTACAGGGACAGGGACGTCCCTAATAAGGTAAAAAAATAAAATAAGCCAGGCTACCTTGTGCTAAATAAAGAAAATGGTTTTATAGGGTCTTAGAACTTTGGTGATGGGCAGGAAAAAACCTTCATACAATACAGGGTCCATTTGAAAAGTTCAGCCGATGTGCTGAAAATGGCAGCCACCAGGGAAACCAAAGACAAACATACCTTAGCAACAGGAGACTCCAAATTCAAGATACATGTATGTTTAATAAACACAAAGTTTAAAAGAAAATGCATGCTTAAAGAGACAATTTAGCTGTGGGACATAAGGAGAGGTTGAAATTAAAAAAATAGTAAAAAAGGAATATAAAATAAACCTGTTGCTGTTGTCCCGACATAAAAGAGTTGAAACAAAATGGTAGAAAGAAAATAAGTACATAACAAGACTGTGTTTAAAATAAAGGGACTGAGACAGTATGTGTCTCAAAGGTGTAGTCCCCTTAAAAGTAAAGCCCTGTGAGGAATAAAACAGAGGGCTGTTCTTTATTTAAACTAAGTAATCATGTAAAGATATCTGACATGGTGCTTTAGGCTGACCTGTTCCAAGGAAGGATCCTTCAGAATGAAGAAAAGCTAAAGGAAAGCAACAGCTCCTAGTGGCCTATATTTATAGTTAACTGTATGTCAGTTATTGTTCCCCAGATGGAGGAGCTTACAGCAATTAAAGATAATTAAGCATTTAGAGTCACTTTCTAAACAGGATTATGGTGTGTAAAATGGGTGTTGGAAAGAAATGGCTATTAAAGTAATAAGGATTAGAAGCAACGTTTTGTGTTCTGTATCAGTGCAGGTTGTGAGCCTAGAAACCTAAAAATGTACTAAACTGGAAATGAGTAGGAGTCACATGACTCTGAGGTCATACTGAGACAAGCTATATAAGCCTACCACTAGGGTGGATTTTTTAGATAGGGAATCAGTCTAGTGCTGACTGTACAAGATGTAAGACCTCAAGATGAGAGAACGTTTGCCTACACACTAGAAAGCCTTGTGTGTTTGCAGAACTAACATATTTATTCTGGATTTCTGTTACATCTGCTAATCCTTTTATGCCAAGAAAAGAAAATGATAAATGCCAACCTGGCATTTTTTATGCACTAGCCTTTGTTGTCTGCCTACATTTGTCTCCTGAACAAGTGAGCCTATGACAAACGTATTGGAAGGAGTATTCTTGGAAGTGCAGATCCAAATATTTTTATACTCCTGCAATTGTTGCTAAATATTTGGCCCCACAGGTAGGATACTGTTGGTGGGGTTGTGGTCATGCACCTGCAGATCACTCCCACTTTCTATGGTTCTGTCCACTAATTCACTCATATTGACAAGTGATTATTCAACATTTGGAGAGTATATTTGATTGTCAGGGTCTTTTAACTCTCATCTATATAATAATATAATTATAATAATAATACAATTGTATTTATAGAGTGCAATTCAACATGTATCAAAACACTGTACAGAATTAAAAACAGAGATAAAACATTAAAATACAGCAATAAATCATTATACTCACAGTCACCACCTGACTTGGCAACCATAAACATGAGTACCCATAAACAGATCTCTCTGCTCCTATTGGTAGCTAAAAAGGCCATTACCAAATTATGGCACATGCCTAAAGTACTGACTCAGGACACTTGGCGTACACACATCATGGAACTCTATTCCCTGGAATGAATTTTGGCCAGACTGCTGAACTGTATCTCCACATTTGAGATTAGGTGGTGCAGATGGGTGATTCACCAACTGGAGAATTATTCTGACTTTGAACATTAGGGATAGAGCCCCACATGCACTTAGCTCAGTGTGCAACAGCATCCTTCTCTTTGAGTGTGATGGACCTTGAAACTCTTATACTTTACTAGCATCTTTTTCTTTTTGCCCACTGATTCTCTTGGACCTACACCATTTGCTAATTCTCGTAGGTCACAAACGCTTCATTAATAGACTGTTATGGTATTAGCACTGGGACTAGCTGCTGAGTTGTTTTGCCCCAGAGTTATGGACCCCTACCTGATGGGAGTCTATCTCTGTTGCATGTACTATAACAGAATGGTATAGATACAAGGACATGCTCATAAAATACTCCAGGTTTGCCATATGACATGCAGAGTTGGTGGTACCAGTGCAGTATATTGAACTTTCTAGAACTGTTTTTAGTTGATTGATAGAGGTAACAGCGGTTAACCTAGATGTTTTATATGTGAGTACATTCTGTATATGTGACTGCTTTAATGAACATCTTGTATATCCTGTTAATTCTCTGAAATAAAAAAAACTTAATTAAAAAAAAACTATTCAGTAATACCATACCTTCCCTATTTCGGAAAACTTTTCATGTGAAAGCTTTTGAAGAGAAATAGAGGATATGCAATGGAATAACTGAAAATATGCAAGCGATTTTCATGTGTGAGAGCGCTGGACTATAACTGATTGGTGGCAGAGCCACATGTGAGTTATGAAAGTCCCCCTCCCTCAAAAGTGATGATAAACTTTGTATTTTGATCCTGATCATTGCATACTTAATTTTTTATACAACAAGATTGGTGGTAGCCATGAAAATATAAAAGTGATAGCTTTAGTGATGACAGTGCAGTATTGACATTGCCCTAATTTTTGCAGCCTTGCTTTGAACACTGGTGTGAACATTTCTATAGAGTATGGGATTTATGTTCTCTTTATGACATTTGTGGTGGTTGTTTAGGGCTGTGACTGTATAATTTCAGGTTGGCTGACATGGTGAGACAAGTACGTCAACAATGGCACATGCAATTAAGATATGAAACTCTATGATAAAGTGTAGAGTTGTCCATACACTATAAAATATACTGAATGGGTGACAGTGAACAGTATAGCTGAGTTTACCTTTGAGGTTGTTGTGACAACAGAGACCCCTCAAGCTTTGTTCTTGAGGTCTACTGGTTGTAATGACAACCTCTCAAAGCAAACACAGCATTGTTGTTCATTGTTGGCCATCCATTATCTTCTATGTGCTTGGAAAGACAATGCTGAAGTTGATACAACATGAACACTGTGTTGCATGATCAGTCAAACCTTGAGAAACATCATACCACAGATTCACCATAGCTCTGTGAAATGTATACCCATATGCTGCATTTCCTTACTTTTGTGGCATTAATCTGTACAACAGGCATACCAGTGGCCAGGTGCACCAATTATGAGTGGAGGCTATCTATTACAAAAGCCCATGCTGCTAATCAGTAAAGAGACACACTCCAGACTGCCATTTCCACTGGCAGCTCAGCATGAATTGTTTGCCACCTGAAAGACTTGTATGTTGTTCAGCCTCCTGTGAAGTTCTGAGCCCTGATCCATTATAGATAATACCTGTAAAACTTGTAACTACCTGGCTCTGCAGGTCTGAGGGTACAAGAGCATACTAACAGTGGGGCATGTCAGTCAAGGGTGGGGCTATCCATTACAAAAGACCACACTGCTTGCCAGCAGAGATACACTTTAAAGACTGCCATTTCCACTGGCAGCTTAGCCTGAACTGTTTGCCACCTGAGAGACTCTATGTTGCTCAGCCTCCTGTGATGTCCTGAGCCCTGATCTGCTGCAGATAATACAGTACAAGCCACTCAAACAAGATGTAGTTAGTAAGGATGTTCACTTATGCTGGACTTTTCCCCAGTAACTGATTTTTGTCTAATTGTAGTCCAGTGCACAGATAGGCAGGATGCCAGTTCTGCTTAATTGGGATGCTCTGAGGGATGCTCTGCCATAGTATACTGGCTTCTGCAACAGCAAGTCTCAGCTTCACTATTCAGTAATTTTGTGCAATGGCAAGAAACCCAACCAAATAGGACTAGTTGTCACCCTCACAGAGAGTGAAGTTCCTTGGACTCTTTGAAATGCCCCAAATATCCCTTTCTTTTATTACAAAACAGTTTGGGATTTCTAAGAGCCAGAATACAGACATCATTTTGACAGAGTGGCAGGCAAATCCAGAACCTGACTGCAAGAGAAAACATGAAGGGCAGGACTCTGAGGCTGAGGATGCCCTTCTTCTGTAGTTCAGCTTAGCTGTCTGCAGGGGTGCAAGGCTGTTGAGTCCCATAAAGAAAACAACAGGAAGATGAGTTGACAGCCCAGCTGGAACATGAAAAAGTTGAAGCCACTAATGACTGGCTGTTATGCTGGAAAATAAGTCATGAGACTGTGTGCAAGAAGGAGCAGGGTGAGCACTTTGATGCACACAGTAATGCAGCAGCTAACTGAACAAGAGCTGTCCTCCCAAAATCTTACAAGACTTTACCCCCTGATAATGTCAATAATGCTGAAAAGACCAGTCTCTGCTTCATAGGGTATCCTGACCATGACCATATCCATAAAGGGACTGATCTGCTGGGGGGAAAAGTCAAAGGACAGGGTCTGGGTCCTATGCTGTGCAAACATGGTGAGCACAAACAAAAGAAAGCTTCTTCTGACTGGTAAAAGTAAATGTCCCAGCTGCATTCCAAAGGGCTTGTCTACCCTCCCAGTAGACTACTACAGTTCCTCAAATGCCTGGATGTCAGCTTGGATCTTTTTTGGACTAGCTCAGCACATGGGAATGTGAGCTAGAAAGGAAAAGGTGTCACATACTCTTGTTCCTTGACCACTGTACAACTCCCACCCCAGAGATCGTGGGAATGTACCCCCATATAAAGGTCTTGTTTTTGCTGCCTAACATGACCAGCTTGATTCAACCTATGAATATGGGCAGAATCCAAAATCTTTTTTTTTAAAGTCAAAGATTATTAACTTTTCCACTGAATCCAAAATCTAAAGGGACATTACCATTTTCTGATGTCCACCAGGATTGCCATTATAATCAATGAGGGAGGCTCCACACAGGCATCTTCCATTGCCAAAGCTGTAAATCTGTTGAACATGATCTACATGGTTGCAAAGGCTTGAAACAATGTCAAAGCTGCGGCAATCAGCAACTGTTTTGGAAAAGCCAGGTGCAGAGCTGATAGGTGAAAAGGACCAGATGATCTCCTGTTGTTAACCAATCAGAGCTAGATCATATCAAAACAGCAGAATTCATAACCTCAGAGGAATTTGAACAGTTTGTTGATATGGATAAATAGCAGTTGACTGAAGGGTAGCTTACAGATACAGACATCTGTAAAAGAATCTGTCTGATGATTCAGATGCAGAGTTGTCAGAAGCAGAGGACGACCCTCCACTTGTGCCAGTCACAGATAAAGTGGCCCTCATTCATCTATGCCCCTGATGTCATGGTACACACAGAATGTGGGACACAGTGAGTAGAGTAAGCATCACAGCTTAGATGTAGCTCTGACAGGTGAGATCTGCGCCGAAGCCAATTAAAAAAAAAAAATCAGACATCCTCAAACAAGCAGTTTGCTATTTTTTTTTCTTTTATTAATGTTTGCTTACTGTTTCTTTTTGGTGGGGGAACAAAAAAAAGGTATAGTAAAAAGCCACAGATGTAAAGCTATTGCTGTTGATGCATTTGCTGTTAAGTGATACTGTTCGGCTTAACACTTCCCATTTATTTCAGTTTTGTTTCTTTTTTGGCATAAAGGCCCTAACATATAGCACTGTGAGTAATTTACTTAATAAACCTGCAGTGTGAAGCATACAAAATCACGTGTCTTGGTAATAGTGATGGCCGTTTAATAGGGATGACTCTCAATCAATGGGACCATCCCTATTACGCAACTTCATCTGTACCTGTCAAACTTGTAACTACCTTACTCAAAAGGCCTTGAGGTAAGGGGGTGTACAGAGATGTGCACAATTAGAAAATTTCATTCTGTGAAATATTTCGAGAAATGCATGCATTTCATGAAATATTTCACTGGTGTGAAATTCTGCATGTAACATTTGAAATTTCACCTGCGAAATGTGAAATTTCGCTGCAAAATGTGACATTTCGCCTGCAAAATGGTGACATTTGGTGAGATTCAATCAATATTTAACAAAATTGTACATTGCTCTGTTAAATTTCACATTTTGTGGGTGAAAGTTCGCAATTTCGCACATGGAGAAAAATTTTGTAGAATGGCAGAATTTCGCAAAATGTTTAGTGAGGGAAGATTGCCGATTTGACTGCAATTTCACCAGCAAAATTTAATTTCATAACATCTTTAAGGGTGTACTAGCAGCCAGGCTCATCAGTCCAGAGAGGGGCTATCCATTACAAAAGCCTGTGTTCTTCCCAACAGAGAGACACTTTCAAGACTACTATTTCCACGGGCAGCAAAGTGTGAACTGTTTGTCATCTGAGAGTCTCTATGTTGTTCATCCTTCTGCAAAGTCCTGAGTCCTGATCTGTTACAGATAATGCCTGCAAACTGGTAGCTACATTGCTTGACAGATCTGGGATACAGGGTTGTATCAGTGGCCAGGTGTGTCAATCAAGGGTAGAGATGGGTGAAGTTGGCAAACTTCATTCCTCAGACTAATCTGTTTACTTTGCAGAATTTTGCAAATTCCACATGGTGAAGTCCCACCATGAAGTACAGCATTCTGCCTGTGAATTGCAGAATTTAACCCTTGAATGGTGAAAATTTGCAGAAATTCCACAGTTTGCAGGTGAAATTCCACCGTTCATGGCAATATGCCACACTTCATGGCGTAACTTTGCCATTTTGATGTTTCTGAAGTTGGGGAAAACTTCAGAAGCTCTGCAGAGGTGAATTTCAGCTGCTTCACAGCAAATTAACCCATAAATTTAAACTTCAGCCCACCTCTGCTAAAGGGTGGGGTTATCCATTATAAAAACCCATGCTTCTTAAGCAGCATTCTTGTGAGTGCTACTCATTCTAGTGGCTACCACAGGAGTGGTGGGACTCACCTGGTGGAGTTCTGAGGGGAGGCATGAGGGGATTCTTGTGATTGTGCCTTAATTGTCATTGGGCTAACCCTATGGAACACTTTCCCAGCTGCTGTTAGGGAGGCCCAATCAGCTGAGTCCTTTAAAAAGGGTCTGAAGGCTCACGTGTGTGGTTTGGCTTCCCCCAACGAAGGTGAGTGACCAGTATTCGTCCATCTGTATTTTACTTATCCTGAGGTTTATTTATTGTTTTATATATTTACTGTTTATATATGATATTTATAGTTTATATGTTTTGTATTGTTGACCTTACCTGTTTTTATGTAAGGCACCTAGAGCCCAAGGGATTGGGTGCCATATAAATACAATTCCCTTGACTTTTTTACTGTAATAATATGGTACAGTTCATTTTTTCTGTTAATTACAGCAATAGTTTATTTTAATTAGTCTTTTTGTAATTGCTTATGTCTTAACATATCTAGACTATTTTTAAAACTAAAGTAGTATTAGTAATATGACAAAATTAGATTAGTTATGGGTGGAGGTCTCAATCTGCTAGGAGATGGTTGATCTAATGATCTCCCAAAGGGAAAAATATGACTTAAAGCAATTTTCATCGAACTAGTTAACCATTAGACTTGAAACATATGTTCATTCATGTGCTTCAGCTAATGGATAAAATGAGTGACTGTTAATCACAATATATTGTCTATGGTGGTGAGATGGAATTTTATTAAATTAGTGGCTCTCAGATCCTGTTGCTAAGATTTTATTGGCAAGGATGTTTGACCCGCAAGTTGGAGAACCTGTAACTTACATAATGGTATGTTAATGCAGAAATTTAATTCAAATAAACTCAAAATCCTTAAAACATTTTGGTGTATATTTCTGCTAACACCTGGAGACATATATCCAGACCTTGGCTCCTTAGATGAAAATGGTCTCACTGCAGTGATTTTGACTGGAAACTAATTTTCTTTTGACCATTTTAATTCTAGAAGCCTAATTCCAAAACTGGATTATGTAAGGGGAAAGAATACAGTGCTGTATAAACCAGAATTCATAATACCACCTGAAATGTGGCTAAATTGAAAAGTGTCTGACATCAGTGTTAACTTAGAGGGCTACCATATTTGGCACAAAGACTGAAACAAAAAGGTTGGTGGATTTGTGATATATGAGAAGACTGGGTTAGCTGCTACAGACCTTAAATTTGTAAAGGATGTGGAAGGGTTAGAACTATTGGGCATGGAAATTAAATTGCCACAGGTGCAAGCTATTTTATTTGTAGGTTTATATTCCCCACCAGAATCCAAATTAAATGTATGTAAGGAATTACATGATTTGTTTGAGAAGTATAAATTGATTCATAGATTATGGATTTTAAGAGATTTCAATTTAAATTTGGCACTCAATAAAACTCTGCCATAGCCAGAAGGAATTTCAAGCAAACCTAGGACTGGCACAACGTAAAGTACGGCCATTAATTAATTACAATAATTTTGCATCTTCCACTTCAAGAAACTTGATTTTCACAAGTAGGCCAGAAAGTTACAGATCTAATGGTGTTTCACCAGACTGCTTAAGTGATCACCAAAGTTCTGTTTATTTTGTGTCAAAGCTAAGGATTTGTGCCATAGTCACAAAAATCTATTTCCCACAGGTCTTTAAAATCTTTGATTTCATCTCATTTATGTTGGACCAAGAATCCATGGTTTGTTACACCTGGAGCTATTTTTATCATGAAGTCATGGTGATATGTAACAAACATGCCTCAATAAGGAAAACATTGATAAAAGTTTACAATGCTCCATAGTATAGCACAAAACTAAACAAACAAAAAAAAATTGACCAACATAGAAACATAGATTTGTTGGCAGGTAAGGACTGCTTGGCCCAGAGAATTTGCCCATTTCCCCTGCCTATGCAGTCACCATAGACCCTATCTGATCTCCGGATACCTCCCTCCTCCCCTTCTTTCCTACCAAGATTCCTTTGTGCCTATACCATGCATACTGAAGCCCACCACTGTTTTTGACCCCACCACTTCTGCTGGAAGAGTGTTAAAGGCATCCACCACTCTTTCAGTGAAGAAGTACTTCCTTGCATCCCTCCTAAATTTACTCCTTTCCAGCTTCATTGCATACTCCCTTGTTCTTGTTCACATTCTTCTCTGAAAAATACTCCTGCCTGAAATGTAGTCACCCCATAAGGTATTTATAGGTCTCTGTCATGCCCCCCCTTACAGGGTTTACATACTGACATCTATCAGTTTCTCCTCATAGGGATTTTGATGCAGTCCCTGCTGAATTTTGTTGCACCCTTCTGGACAGACTCTACCCTGTCTATGTCCTTCTTGAGAGTGGTCTCCATAACTGGACAGTGTACCCCAGATGGAGTCTCACCAATGATCTATACAGTGGTAACACAAACTCTCTCCTTCTGCAGGTGTTACCCCTCCCTATGTACCCAAGAATACTGTTGGTCCTACCTACTGCCTTGTTGCATTGCCTTGCCACCTTGAAATCATCTAATATGATTGCCTTAAGACCCCTTCCTGTTTAATGACTGTAAATACCTCTTCCCCCATTTTATACCCCACCCCTAGGTTTCTGAGCCCTAGATGCATGATTTGTGATTTTTTCGCATTGAATCCCAGCTGCTATACCCTTGACAACTCCTTGAATTTACTCGGGTTTCTGCACTTTGTCTCCACCCACTCCAAAGTGTGAAACCTATTGCATATATTGGTGTTATCTGGAAAGAGGTATTGTTCCCTTCTAGCTCATCAGCAGTGTCATTTATAAAGACATTAAAGAGGATTGGTCCCAGTGCTGAGCCATGGGGTACCCCGCTGGTCAAGCTCACCTCTAGGGCTGGGTGAAAATTAGCAAACTCTAGTCCCACTATATTTTCATGAAATTCTACAAAATGTCATGAAATTTTGTGGAATTTGGGGGGAATTTTCTAAAGTTCTTTGGTTGGCCATAATTCAGGCAGTGGTACAGATAAAGATTTCACATTTGGCAATCATAATGCCTCAAAGAGCCTCTAAATGTTTACGAAGTTTCATGAGATTTGTGTGTGGGGAGAGTTATAGGGATTCAAAGTCTAGCAATTTTATCAATGTGAAAATTTTGGAAAATATTTCTGTGCTTACAACTTAGCCACCTTTGGATCTACATACTTGAAAATTGATATGTATACTTTCTTGAAAGCCTCATAGAAACTGTTAAATAGACATATAATTGGTTATGTAAATTGTAAGTCATAGGCATTCAACATTTCACAATTTATTTTTTAAATTGAATGCAAAATGTTCAAAATATTTGGATGTTTATTGTTCCACTGCTATTGCTGGTATAAACTCAAGGCTTGGCATGCATACCAAAGTAAATGTGTCACTGAATCTAATTAAGCAGGATAAATGTGGTTTACTAGGTTAAAATTTATTTTTGATACTTTACAAATTATTAATTGGAAAAATGTACTCACACATTTATGGATGGGTAATATGTAATGCCACTAGAATTCCACTTGCAGAATTTAACTTTCACAAAGCACTTATCACCACTGAATCACCTTACCTGCTCTAGCATTATGGCTCTGCAACACCCCTCCAACACTCTTGCAACAGTAATGCTCAACATCATGCTCCATCATGACTAAAGATGTCCAGATACCTATGTCACAATAGCCTAAATCACAACTAATTGTAAGGATTGGTGTCACTTGCTGCAACTATTTTCAAATTGTTAAAGTATACATTGTTATCTACTTGGTTGTTATGCAGTTAGTAGGTGGTATTGTGCAGAAACAGTGCTGCACATGCATGTGCTTCCACAGGTCATTTAGTTAGTGAGCTCTAGTGACTATCTGGCATATTGCAAGAATTTAGGATCGTTCACATGTATGTCCATAATTATTTTTCATGGTTCATCACTCAAAAAAGTGACCCGGTACTTGGCACCACTATACTTTTACTATGGAGCCTCTTAAGATTGCTACCTTTTTGACACTTAACACAGTGTTTAACATCCTCTGCAATGGCAACTCAAGTGTATGACTGAGCAAAATGTGTGGACATGGCTTTAACAAAAGTATCACAGCATTCCACAATTTCACAAAAGCTCATGACATTCAGCTTTAATTACTGATGTTATTTTGGAATATTTGGATGCTTATAACTTGGAAAGTCTTTAAGCAAGAGATTTTAGAGTTACACATGGACTTTTTATTTCCATATTGTGTTTTTTTTTCCCAGCCATTAGTTCATCTCTCAGGGATATACCCTGTTCAGAAGGATATGCCCTGATCAGGCTGTTGCAATATCATGAATTCTGTCAATACCTAGAGCACATAAAGAAAAAATCAAATGATAGAATTAATATTAGACTTCAAAATTGGTGTGAAAATAAAAATATGACATATATTAATAATTGGTCTGTCTTTGATAATAAATTTGAATATTTTAGTAAAGATGGTTTTCATCTTAACAAAAATGGAACCAAAACACTTGCAGAGAACTTTAAGCAATACTTAGAGAGGAGAATTTAAACTGGCTCAGCAGGGGGAAAAGAAATGGCCAATATTAGGAAAAAGTAACAAAAACAAAAAGACAGTCAACACAAGACACACAATTACAACAGTTAATAGTATCAGTTTTCTACTAATCAATGCTAGAAGTATGACTAATAAAACTCTATGAACTTTGTGCAATTATAGGAAGCTCACCTAAAGAAATAATTTGTATCACTGAGACTTGGTGGAATGGAAACAATACGTGAGGGTTAGAAATAGAAGGATATCAGTTATATAGAAATGACAAAACACACAAAAAAGGAAGCAGAGTGGCAATATATGTCAGTAACAAAATTACATCTACAGACATAACACACAAAATAAAAGATGTAAATACAGCTATAATATGGCTTAAAATTAGCAGAGGGTGTCTAAAATCATTTGTCACAGGAATTATATATCACCCCCCCAAACTGTACCACTGATACATCTAAATCCATCGTGAGGGAAATTAGAGGAGTTGGTACTCATAGGAGACTTAAATATGAGTGGTATTGTATGGACAAATGACATAGCATCAAGTTGCACTGGGAAACAGTTCCTAGATGTATGTAAAAGAAATCACCTACTGCAATATGTGAAAGAACTAACTAGGGAAAATCATGTACTTGATGTAATAATGTGCTCTGAACATATACAGGTAGACTCATGTAAGGTGGATCCCCCATCAGGACACAGTGATCACTGTATGATATTTTTTTACCATTTCTTATGAATATGTACCCCAGACAAATAAAACTGAGATTTATCTTTTTGAAAAGGCAGATAAAAAACTAATAAAATCAATGTTGGACGATACAATGTGGGAAACTATAGTGCAAAACAAAACAACTGAAGAAATGTGGCAGATAATTAAAACCAGGACACTGTAGATTGCAAATGAATGCATATTGATTATAAGGAAAAATAACAATAACACCAATAAGACAAAATGGTTAAATAAAATGATCAGGGGACTAATTAAGAGGAAAAACAAAGTATACAAACAACAAAACAGTCAAATACAGAAACATCAAGAGAAACATTTAAATTAACACAAAGGAAATGCAAAAGGGAAATTAGGAAATCCAGAAAAGTAATAGAGAAAAATTTGGCAAATAGGGCAAAAAAGGTAACCTTAAGGAATTATTTTCATTTATACATTCCTTAAATAGACCCCAGTCACAGGTAGGACCTATATCATACAAATAAAGTTCAATCATGAACAATGCAGAGCTTGCAGAATTATTTAACACCTACAGTACTTGTGTGGGGTATGTGGCAAGGATCTACATCCTTCTAACATAAAATAAAAACTCACACAAAACTGAAATAAACATCACAGAACAAGAAATTATGACTAAAATAAAACACCTTAAAACAAATTCATTTCCTGGCCCTTATAAAATATCTTCTAGAATATTTGAGATTATGTCTGATCCTCTAACATTCCAAATAAAATTACTTTTTGAACATTCACTACGTTCAGGTACAGTACCAGCTGACTGGAAGACAACCCATGTAGTGCCTATTTTCAAAAAAGTAGACAAGTCACAACTACAAAATTATAGGCATATCAATCAATCAAATCTTTATTTATTCAGGTGAACATCATTGAGCACAGCTCATTTGCAAGATGGACCTGATAAGGTCAAGGTTCAATAATTGTTACATGTATAGGAAGATTTAAAACACGTATATACTTATATACAGTAATCAAGGTTCAATAATTGGTATATGTACATGAATAATTAAAACACTTATATACAGAAATCAAGAACAGAAATTGTTTAAACATAACAGGATGTGGTAGGAACAGATGAGATGCACTCTAGGTAAACCAGTATATACATATCAACATTGGCAGTAAACATGGCATACATTCAACATGATATACCCAAGATTCCAAAGATCCAGGGGAAGTCAATGTGGACAAAGAGAAATAGTGATTGGATGACTGAAAGAGGTGGTCATAGACTGAGACAAGTGACATGGTAGGAAGGGGTACGCATGACTAGAGCAGGGAGTGGTGCTAGAACTGGGAGGTGAAAGGCAGTGATAAGGGCTAAGGTAGGAGCCTGGAGTTAATGGGAGAAGATTATAGCCAGGGGTGAGGTATCTGTGGAGATGAATTTAGGAAGTGAATTGCCATGATATGATGGCAGCCTGAGAAGGGAAGGAAAGAACTGCGAATAAACTAGAACTTGTGGAAGCAATTGCATTTTCAGGGAAGAGACTTAGGTATAGATGCTTGAAGGATACTAAGGATACCCGTTGATCAGCTTCAAGGACTTTTGAATCATGTTCCATGATATAGCTAGATTATAGCTGATAGCAGATCTCCCATGCCGGGTGTTGACTTTAGGCACTTTGAGCATAATGAAATTGTAGCTTCTTAGGGCATAGGTGCCAGCTGTGGCCTGTGCGAAGCAGTCTAATATATAATTTGGAAGCATCTTAGTTAAAATTCTGTATGTCCACACTGCAGCATTTCTGTTTCTTCTGAGATGTAGAGATGTCCAACTGACTGCTGCATAGAGAGAGCAATGGTGAGTGTTAAATGGTAGATCTGTTATGAACCTCAGAGCTCTGTGGTATAGTGTATCCAATTTGCATAGGTAGGAGATAGGGCAGTGACTATAGAGGAAGTCTGCATAGTCAATTACTGAGAGAAATGTGGCCTGGACCAAACCTTACCTGTGTAATCTGAAAAATACTGGAATCAATTATTAAAGATAGACTTACCATATTTCTAAATAGTTGTAACTTGAATCAACACAGGTTCACAAAAGGCAGAAATTGCACCACCAACCTCCATTGCTTTTATGAAAAAGTCAGTGAGACACTGGATAAAAAATACCTTGCAACATTATATATCTAGTTTTTGCTAAGGCTTTCAATCTCACCCCCCACTGGTCTATTATCCAAAAATTACATGACACAGGAATTCCTGAAATTTACATCTCTTGGATAATAGAATGGCTCTCAGGCAGAAGCCAGAGGGTGGTTATTAATGGACATCACTCAGGAGTGGGGAGTTTAACCAGTGGAGTTCCACAAGGGTCCATTCTGGGTCCCGTATTATTCCAAATTTTCATATCAGATTTAACATCACATCTAAATAGCTGGGCCTCTAAATACGCTGATGACACCACATTAGGAGTTCCATCTAAAACTGGATCAGATACAATGCTTATACCAAAAGACCTAGATAAAATAGCATCATGGACAGTATCAAGTGGAATGAGGCTGAATATGAACAAATGCAAGATGATGCATTTGGGGAAGGACAATTCGTTACAGAAATACTATTTATATGGTCAACCATTACTAGAATCAAATAATAAAATGGATCTAGGTATTCAAATTATGGACAATTTTGGTACCTCTAAACAAACTCAAGAGGCTATTAGAAAAGCCAATAAGATCACTTGGGCTATCAAAAGGAACATTGCATCTAGAGACAGTGAAGTAATGATGCCACTATATAGGGTGTATACACATCCACACCTGGAGTTTGTAGCCCAGATGTGGAACCCATTTAAGAAAAATGAAATTAATAATATTGAAAAAATCCAGAGAAGATTTACTAAATCAATGGAAGCGAAAACATACTGTATGAGGAAAGTCTCTCAACCATAAAACTGATGTCACTCCACACTATACGAATACATGGAGATATCCCGTTTATGTATGATATCATGCAGGACCCCATACTACTTTTCAAACTCAACATAACATTTAAGGAAGGCAATATGGAAACAAGAGGGCACCCACTACAAATTAGTGGATTCAAATTTAGAAGTAATGTCAAAAAACATTTCTTCACATCGAGGGTGGTAAATGCATGGAATGGATTGCCCATCAAAGTGGTAATCAGTAAATTAAAAAAAGAATTCAAAACAAAGTTAGATAATTACATATTAAGTGGAGGGAAACTGAGGTCTTTTGAATAAGACCAAATTGGGGCAAACATGGGCAATTGCCTTCTGGCTCCTTGCAATCCTTAGTATGATCCTTAATATGAACAAAGCCATTATTCATTTGGCTACCAGATATTTCTCCAACATTTTTTTCCTCCTATTTCCCCTGGTGGGGGTGGTGCCTCTGTCAGCCTCAAACAGCAATAGCTTTCCCTGTGGCAGGAAAAGCTCCCTGGCCCAGCCACAGGAGTTGCTGTGTTAGTGAAGCCTGCTACCAACCCTCCCTGGCTGAGATGCACTACCAAGCAGCAGCTATTACAGCTATGGCTTGCTTCCTGGCATGACTTTCTGGGCTCGCATCTGAACCCAGGCCATCAGCATGGCAGCATGACACTCTACTGCTGGGCCATTGAGGTAACCTGAAAGCCCAATATTAAGGGTCAATGAAATCTAACAAAACTGGAAATATTATGTTTTATATAGTTTTAAAGTTATTGGGGCTTAAAATTCTGCAGTTTACATAATTACAAAATCTAAGGTTTTAAATTTATGACACTTCCAAGGCTTATAACTAAGTCACCTTTAAAGATAGAGATCTGAACATTGGTACACTCCTGTGCGGGCCATGTTAAATTCAGCATACTTAATATAGTTCAAATCAGACCAATGGATTTGAAATCCTGAAGTTTACATAATTGTGAAATGTAATTTTAAAAATTTCCAAAAGTTTGGAGGCTTATAACTCAGTCACCTTTAAAGACAGAGATATAAAACTCGGTTATCATCTGTAGGGGCCTTGTTAAATTGAGCATGCATGCCAAACTTGGTGCAGCTTGAACTACAACTTGTAAATTAGATGGCAACAACTGAAATCATGATTTTGGCAACATGTTGCTAAATCTTCACAGACATTTGATTAACTTGTGCAAAAGCAAAATCTGTATTTCACTAGAATTTTGCTGGTGGAAGATATATTTTGCCCAGCCCTACTACCCTCCCCACAGTTAGTGTTATTTACCACCACCTTATGTGGCCTATCCATTATCCCCTTGATATGGAGTCTACCACCATGGGACCCTTTCCATATATGCCTCCTATGTGGTACAGAGTCAAAGGCTGTGATGAAGTGTAAGTAGGTCATGTCCACAGCCCCAACCTAATCTATTTCTCTGGTCATTCAGTCAACAAAATTAATAAGGTTTGTGTGACATGACCTCCCCTCATGATCCATGCTGCCATGTGTCCTTTAACTCATTGGATTCAACATACTCCACTAGCCTTTCATTTAAAAGTGTCTTCATTATCATCCCCACCACTGTTATCAGACTGACTGGCCTATTGTTGCCAGCATCCTCCCTACTACAGCTTTTATGAAGCGGGACTATGTTTGTCCTTCAATCCTCTGGAACCATTCCTGTTTTCAGTGAGTTATTAAATAGGACTGTCAGAGGTTCAGCTAGTACCTCCATGAGCTCCCTCAACACCCTCACGTATGCCCCATCCAGCCCCATAGCTTTATCCACTTTCAGATTAACTATTCCTTTCACGACATTTTCCTCTGTGAAAGGACTTGTGTCTACCTCCCCCCACCCCAAGTGTTGCTGCTGTTTTTATGTGGTCCATACCCTTCCTCTCCACTGCAAAGACTGAACAGCAATATTTTTAGGATATCTTTTTTCTGATTCTTCTCTACACAGTCTCCCATTTCCCTTCATAACCTCACAATCCCTCCCCTTGTATTCCTCTCTTCATTTAGGTACCTAAGAAAGGTCTTGTCCCCCTTATTTACACCTTTGGCTATCTTTTGCTCAATTTGCACATTTGTGTCCCTCACTGCCTTCACTGCTTCCCTCTGCTTTTCCTGGTACACCTCCTAGTCCTCTTCCCTCTGTGTCTCTTTGTAGTTTCTGAATGCTACCCTTTTAGACTTAACCTTTGCAGCTGCTTCCCTTGAGAGTCATAGTGGTCTCTTTTTCCTCCTGTTCTTGCTTACCTCTTTTGCAGATAGGTTTGCTGCCTTCACTATGCCATCCCTTCATTTGGCCCACTGTTCCTTCACGCCATCCAGTTAGCCCCCCCCCCAAATTAGGTTGTCTCTGAGGCATTCACTCATTTTTTTTTTAAATCTGCCCTCCTTAAGTCCTGGACCCTCATGCTTTTGTGGTTTTCTTCCACTGCTGTCCTTATGTTAGACCATACTGTATGGTGATTGCTGGTCCATAGATGGCATCCCACCTTTACATCTGCAATACTAACCCTATTAGTGACCATCAGAACCAGTATTGCCACATCATGAGTGGGATCCTTGAATAGTTCCTGAGAAATTCCTGCTGCAGGGAGTATATGATGTCCTTGCTTCAAGCTGTGGTCATGGCTGGGATATTCCAGTCTATATCTGGCAGACTGAAGTCCCCCACTAGCAGTGCCTTCCTCTTTTTCAGCCATTGTGCTTATAGATTCCCTCAGGGCTTTATCTAGTTCCTCCTCCTGTGCTGGAGGTCTGCAGATCACCCCAGTTCAGATAGTGGATCTGGTTCCAGTCTCCAGGGTTACCTACAGCACCTACAGCCCCCCTTTCCTCACTAGTTCCCTTGCATTTCCATTGCTTTGATACCCTCCCTTAAATACAGCTCAAACCTTCCTCCCCTCCATTTCCTTTCTGAAATGGGTGTAGCCTGTATGGCCATGTCTCACTCATGGCTGCCTGTGCACCATAACTCAGTACTGGCCACAATAACCAGGTCTGCCTTTGCCATGATTGCCTCTAGGTCTGGAATTTTATTTCCAAGACTCCTTTCATTTGTACACATGGACCACCACACCTTGTTCGTACTTTGCCTGCAACCCCCCTGCCTCCCCTTATGCCCCACCTGATTTGTGCCTCTTCCCCTCTCTTTTTGCAACTTTGTTCCCATTACCCTTGTCCTCTACTTCCCTTCTGATTTCATTATCCTGCTCTCAGGGGAATTATCCTCCCTACTGGTCCTCCCTTCCTACAGCTTCAGACAGGGGTGCAGTTTATTCCTCCCTTTCTCTTTCTGACACCCCTCAGCTAGTTTAAATGTTCATCAAAGTAACATTTAAACCATTCACTGAGGACTATACTGTAGTTTTCCACCCAGACAGACGCAGGAGGCCCATACCCCTCCAGGTTGGTCCCCAGTCCCCAATGTAGCTGAATATATGTTCTCTACACCATTCCTTCAATCACACATTGAAGCTCTTGATGCTTAGTACCCTATCCTTCCCTTGGCCATAGACATGCAGCATCTTCATTAAAGCCACCATGCACACTATTTGCCTTACACCCCTCCTAAGTTCCCTGAACTTTCCCTACACAATCCCAGCCCCATCTCTAGCTAGATCATTAGTTCACAGGTGGACAGTGCCATCCAGCTCCACAAACCTGCTGCCCTAGTGATTCTTAGGATCTGCCTATTCCACTGAGCTGTGGAGACAGGTAGGCAGCTTACCTCCCTCTCTCCCTCTCCCTCTTCCTATTCACAAATCTAGTCCTCTAACAACTGAGTCCCAACCAGAAGCTGCTTCCTCTTCCTCTGTTGGGATCCTCTACTACTCACCATGGGGTCTCCCATATTGAGGACCCCCACATCCTCCCATGACACTATTTTGGGTGCCTCCTAACAGCAGTCACATCCCACCAGAATGGTGAAGGAATGTTGTAGCACAGGCTGAGGAATGTGCCCCTGACTTGCCATCACCATCGAAGTGTAGCCCACCATGGTTCAGCCAGCTCTTCTCTCCTAGGCAGCCTTGGGGGCAACAGCAGTAGACTCAGGAGCTCCTGAGTGGGGAAAGAAGTTCTCGGCTTCCCCCATAATCAGCACATGACTGATTGAACTTATACTGCACATTGCATTTTGGTATGTAAGTTATTGCATTTCTTTTAAAATTGCTACAAATAAATTATTGCTAGTCTGTACACTGGTGGTGTGGACTATTTAGCTGTTCTCTGTTCTGGTTTTGAGCCCAGCACACTACGTACTGGAGTTGCCTTTGCTGGTTTGTCACAGTTTTGGGTCCCCTGCTTTTCAATCTGCTAAGAATAATTTAGCTTTTCATCATCCTGAAGTTAAATACTATGTTTACGCAGATGACATGATTAGATACAGTATCTCCCAGGAAGCAGCACTGTACAGATTCAAAAGGAATTACAAAACACTTTTGATTGTGTCCTATTTTTTTTAATGATTACAAGCTTGTATTAAACACAAAAAATCCCAAACTATTCTGTTCAGTAGGGAATCTAGACAATCATCAACAAAGAAAGCATTGGATATAGTAACAAATAATCTGGTTCTGCAAAAAGTTCAAAAATATAAATATTTTGGGATATGGCTATCTACAAAATGCAAGTGGGCAGCCATGTTGATAACATGGTTGTACACCTAGGATATAAACTTGGTATGTAACATAGGGTCAAAAATGTCTACTCACAGAAGTGCATAAATGCATAGTAGATACTATGTTCATTCTAGTCTCGCATTATGGTGATCTGCTGTATGCAGGGGCATTGGAGAGGGATTTGGCAAAGCTAGATTTGATCTGCAGTAGGTTTGCTACTTTATCCTTGATGCCCCCTGCAAAACACACAACTATCAAGTATATGGAATTAGGGTGGATACAGTTAGGTGATCAGAAGAATGTTCACATTCTTAGCTACATATTTAACTGTAATAAAGGAGGGGTCTGGGATCACATTTAAATAGCCTGGAAAAATTAAGAATGGGTTAAGGGTGGCAGCAGAAGTGGAATACACTTCGCCAGTATGGAACACAAATATTGAAAGAGCTCCATTTTCTATCAAGAACCTATGATCAGAAATTCAGTCCCACAGTATTTGAGACCAAACACAAGCCTGATTGTTTTTATCAAATTTAAATGATGCACCATGGATCAAGCATCTAAAACCTTACCTTGTTTCTTGAATTATGATCCAGACTAATTATATTCAAACTAGTTTGATTTTCTCCATAAATCAGTGAAACAATTATTTTTCTGCTGTGTCAAATTGTTTTCTTACTATCTCGTATGCATTTTTTATTACTATTACTACTCTTTTAAATATGACATACTATTTGGTTTTGACTTATAGGGCCTCTGTTGCTATATTTTATATTCTTATAGTGATTCTGGCATTGCATATAGAAACATAGAATTTGACGGCAGATAAGGACCGCTTGGCCCACCAAGTCTGTTTGTTTGTATTTATTATGTGTCAGCTTAGTTGCCTAGACATGGTGGTTGTCCTCTGGGTTTTCTGAGAGCTAGTTTTTATTTTATAGCTTTTTATCTACTTAACTAAAGGCTGTAAGTATCCCACTGAAAATGAGCATCTATTCAACTGGGTAATCCTTGTTTGTACATTCTGTAAATGAAATATACACTATTATTACAAACTGATAATTGAATATAGTTTTTAAAATGATTACTGTATATCCAGTAAGTGGGTAGAATAATAAAAAAAAGTTTATTTGTGGTTACAAGTTCTACAAATGTTAGTGATACAAACACCAAAAATGAGAACCAAAGTAAAACAACCATTTTTGGAAGAAAACTTAGATAACTACATAGAAACATAGAATCTGATGGCAGATAAGGACAACTTGGCCCACCTAGTCTGTCCATTTCCCTACCTAATGGATAAGATTCAGATCCTAGTTGACCAACAGCCTACTTCCTCGTACCCCCCACTAGAATTGCCTTATGTCTGTCCCATGCATTCTTGAATTCTCCCATTGTTTTTGACTCTATGACCTCCTCAGGAAGGCTGTTCCATGCATCTACAACCCTCTCTGTGAAGAAATACTTCCTCACATTACCTCTGAGCCATCTCCCCTCTATCTTCAAAATTGTGCCCCCTTGTTCGTGCACTTTTCTTTTTCTGAAAGATGCTACCCTCTTGGACTTTGTTGATTCCCTTGAGGTATTATAATGTTTCTATCATGTCTCCCTCTTCTGCCTTTCTTTGAGGCTATACATCTTAATCTCCTTTAGTCTTTCTTCATATGTCTCCTGGTGCAGACCCTGCATCCTTTTGGTTGCCCTCCTCTACACAGCCTCCACCTTGTCTACGTCTCTGTGGAGATGGGGTCTCCAGAACTGTTCAAAGTACTCCAGATGTGGTCTTACCAACTCTCTGTACAGAGGGCCAACAACTTTCTGTTTTCTACTGGTGATGCCTCTCCCTATGCATCCCAGTATCTCCCCAGCCCCCTTACTGCCTTCTCACATTGCTGGCCCACCTTTGTGTCATCTAATATGACTACCCCAGGTTCCTTTCCATTTTTGTTGTTGTCAGTATCTCAGACCCCATTGTGTACTCTTCCCCTGGGTTTTTGTTTCTGAGGTGCATTACTTTGCACTTCTTTGTGTTGAATCTAAGCTGCCATGCATGTGATCATTTCTCCAACCTTGCCATGTCCCTTTTCATCCTTTCCACCCCAGGTTGCATATCAACCCTGTGTCATCTGCAAAAAGACATACTTTTCCTTTCAGTCCCTCTGCAATGTCACTTATAAAACATTAAAAAGGACTGGCCCCAGTACTGAACCCTGCAGTAAACCACTAGTAACCCCCCCTTTCTTCACTGTAGACTCCATTTACTATTACCCTCTGTGTCCTGTTGTCCAACCAATATTTTACTCATGATGCCACCCTGGGACCCACTCCCAGGCAGGCTAATTTGTTTAATAATCTTTTGTGCGGGACTGTGTTAAATGCCCTGCAAAAGTCTAGGTAGGCCATGTGCACAGCCCCTCCCTGGTCTACTACTTTGGTCACCCAGTCAAAGAAATATAAAAACATAGAATTTAACAGCAGATAAGGACCGCTTGGCCCACCTAGTCTGCTCATTTTCCTACCTAACAGATAAGCTGCAGATCCTAGTTAACCAACAGCTTACTTTCTCCTACACCCCACTAGGACTGCTTTATGTCTGTCCCATGCATTCTTGAATTCCCCCACTGTACTTGACTCCCAACCTCCTCATGGAGGCTGTTCCATGCATTCACAACCCTCTCCATGAAAACATACTTCCTCACATTATGTCTAAGCCGTCCCCCCTCTATCTTCAAATTGTGCCCCCTTGTTCTTGCACATCTCTTTTTCTGAAAGATGCTACCCTGTTGGACTTTGTTGATTCCCTTGAGGTACTTGAAAGTTTCTATCATGTCCCCTCTCTCTCTTCTTTTCTCAAGGGTATACATATTAAGCTCCTTTAGTCTTTCTTCATATGTCTTCTGGTGCAAACCCTGCACCATTTTGGTTGCCCTCCTCTGTACAGCCTCCACTCTTTCTCTGTCTTTGCAGAGATGGGGTGTCCAGAATTGTACACAGTACTCCAGATTGGGTCTCATCAACTGTCTGTACAGAGGGATAACAACTTCCTGTTTTCTACTATTTATGCCTCTCCCTATGCATCCCAGTATCCCCCCAGCCTTCCTTACTGCCTTCTCACATTGCTTGCCCACCTTTAGGTCATCTGATATAATTACCCCCTGGTCCCTTTCCAATTTTACTGTTGTCAGTATCTCACCCCCCCCATTGTGTAGTCTTCCCCTGGGTTTTTGTTTCCCAGGTGCATTACCTTGCACTTATGTGTATTGAATCTGAGCTGCCATACATTTGATCATTCCTCAAACCTTGCCAAGTCCCTTCTCATCCTTTCCCCTCCATCTTGTGTATCAACCTTGTTGCAGATCTTTGTGTTGTCGGCAAAGAGACATACTTTTCCTTCCAGTTCCTCTGCAATGTCACTTATAGAGACATCAAAAAGGACTGGTCCCAGTACTGAACCCTGTGGTACCCCGCTAGTAACCCTCCTTTCTTCACTGTGGACTCCGTTTACTACTACCTTTTGTGTCTTGTTGTCTAGCCAATTTTTTTTATCAAGGCTACCACCTTGGGACCCACTCCAAAGCTGGCTAACTTATGTATTAATCTTTTGTGTGGGACTGCATCAAATGTCTTGCTAAAATCTAGATAGGCCATGTCCACAAACCCTTCCTGGTCTACTACTTTGGTCACCCAGTCAAATAAATCTATTAGATTCATCTGACATGACCTTCCCATCATGACTCCATGCTGCCTTGGGTCCTGTGCCCCACTAGCCTCTAGGTACTCAACAATTCTTTCCTTCATAAGTCATTCTATCATTTTCCCTATCACTGAGGTCAAACTAACTGGTCTGCAGTTTCCGGCCTCTGTTCTGCTCTCACTTTTGTGAAGAGGAATCACATCTGCCTTCCTCCAGTCCTCAGGTACCACCCCATCCTCCCATGATTTGTTAAATACAGTAGTCAGCAGTGTCACTAGTTCTACCCTTAGTTCTTTTAGAATTCTTGGGTGAATCCCATCAGGTTTCAGTGTCAGTGGCTCAGTAGGTAGCACACTCACCTCTGAGGCTGGGAGATCAGAGGGCTGTGGGTTCAGTTCCCACATCTGGCACTTGGGTTAATATCCCAGTACTGACACTGTAGTACTGCATGAGAGGGCTGCTGCACTTCTGAGGTGCCGTCTTTTGGATGAGACGTTAAACTGAGGTCCCATCTGCCTGGATTGGTGGTAGTTCAAGTGGATGTTAAAGATCCCATGGCACTTAGCGAAAAAGAGTAGGGGAATTTCCTCGGTGTCCTGGCCAAATTTCCCTCATTCACTGAAAATACCACCAACAGCTTAATCTGGTTCAAAGTCAGTTGGCATTCATCTGTATCCCCCTCCCCCGGGTCGTGCCTGAAAATAGGCAAGATTTGTCTAGTGCACTTACCTGGTCAACAAAAACTAAATAAATAAATAAATAAGGTCCCATTGCTTTGTCCACCTTCAATTTTATTTGTTCTCTCAGAACCCTTTCTTCTGTAAATGGACTGGTATCGACACCAATCTTCTAAGTGTTTCTTTTGTTTGGTTTAGGTACCTCTCCTCCTCTTCCTTTGTGAATACTGAACAGAAATATTAATTCAGTATCCCTGCTTTTTCACTGTCACCCTCTGCCCACATTCCTTCCCCTTTATTAAGCCTCAGTATCCCTCTTTTGGTCTTTCTTTGCTCCCTAATGTACATATAAAAGGTCTTATTCCCCCTTCTTAACAGAGTTGGCTATCCTTTCCTCAATTTGGGCCTTTGCTATCCAGACTGCCTTCCCTGCCTCTTTCTGTTTTAACTGATAAAGTTCTCTGTCCTGCTCCTACTATGTTTCCTTATGTTTCCTGAATGCTATAGTTTTCTTCTTAATCTTCCCTGCCACTTCTTTTGAGAACCATAGCATTTTTTTTCTTCATTGTGTTTTGTTGATTTGCTTTACACAAAGGCTTGTTTCCTCTGTGATGGCTATTTTGATTACTCCCCATTGTTACTCCACCCCTCTTTCTTGCCTGTTTGCTAGTGCTTTTCTGAGGCACTCTCTCATTTTCCCAAAGTCATCCCTCCTTAAGTCCAATACTCTTGCTTTTGTATGGCTTGATTGTATGTCTGTGATTATCATGAACCACACTGTTTGGTGGTCGATTGTTCCCAGATGGCTACCCACTTCTAAATATGAGATTCTTTCTCCGTCCCCATTTGATAGTACCAGGTCTAAGATTGCTCCCTCCCGAGTGGGTTCCAATAGTAACTGTCTGAGGCATGCCATTTGTAGGGCATCAGGAATGACACTGCTCTTGGATGTGCCTGCTGCAAAGGTGCTCCAGTTAACATCTGGCATATTCAGGTCCCCCATCAACAATATGTCCCCTTTTTCTGCCATTCTAAGGATCCCTTCTATCATTTCCTTGTCCATTCCATCCCCCTGAGATGGGGGTCTGTATACAACCCCCATGAAGATTGTGGTGCCATTTCCTGTCTCCAGGGCGACCCAGAGTGCCTCATCTGCTCCCTGTTTACTCTTTAGTTCTGTTGCTTGGATCCCTTCCTTTACATAGAGAGCTCCTCCTCCTCCTCTTTTACCCTCCCTGTCCCTCCTGTAGATTGTGTATCCTGGTATGTTGACATCCCAGTCATGGTTCTCTGTGTACCATGTTTCTATGACTGCCACAATATCCAGGCAACCATCTTCCATCAAGGCCAGTAGTTCAGGGAGCTTCTTACACAAAGTATGGGCACTGGTACTCATCACCCTCCACTTTTTGATGGCCTTACCCCTTTCAGCTCAATCCCTGTCCTTACTGCCTTTGCCTTTTTTTACATTTACCTCTGTCCTGCTCCCTAATGACTTCTTTACCTTGGTGTTTACCTCACTTATTACCATGTTTTGTGGGGGAGGCTGGGATTTCCATGCTCCTTTTCAGTGCCTCCCCCTTGGCTATTTTAAATGCTTGCCATTGAAGCATTTAAACCTCTCACCTATGATCCTGGTTCCCCCCCGGACAGATGCAGACCATCATGCCAGTATATGTCTGCATCCCTCCAGGTGGCTCCCCAGTCCCCAGTGAAGCCAAATCCCTGAGCTCCACACCAGTTTATCAACCATTCATTGAATTCCCTGGTGAGGAGTACCCTAGCATCACCCTTCCCATAGACAGGCAGCACCTCCAAGAAGGTTACCATATGCGTTACTTGTCTAAGGCCCCTCCCCAACTCTACAAACTCCTCTTGTTTCAATTAGATTTGTCTGACATGACCGTCCTGTTGTGAATCCATGCTGTATTGAGTCCTGTGCCCCACTGGCCTCTAGGTACTCAACAATTCTTTCCTTCAGAAATGATTCCATCATTTTCCCCACCACTGAGGTCAAACTAACAGGTCTGTAGTTTCCTGCATCTACCTCCTCCAGTCCTCAGGTACCACATCATCCTCCCAAGATTTGCTAAAAAGGGTAGTCAGTGGTATTACTAGTTATTCCCTTAGTTCTTTTAGAATTCTGGGGTGAATCCCATCAGGCCCCATTGCTTTATCCACCTTCAGTTTTAAGAGTTCTTTCAGAATCCTTTCTTCTGTGAAAGTGACTAATATCAACCTCTTTATCCAAAGTGCTTCTATTGACTAGATTAGGTATCTCCCCCTGCTCTTCCATTGTGACTACTGAGCAGAAGTATTCATTCAGTATCCCTGATTTTTCACTCTTGCTCTCTGCCCAACCACCTTCCTCTTTATTCAGCCTCAGTGCATTCTTTAACATTCATCTTGCTGCTTTTGCAAAGTTATACATTCTATGTTTGGTTAATGTCCATGTATTTATGTAAGGATTAAAAGAATGTATTAGCATTGTATTTGAAAGATAAGCATTATGGACAGAACTCCCTACAGTGCCAATTAAAAAAGCTTCTTTTCAAAAAGGGCTAACCATTTAGGTTTTTAATCCCACTATAGATTTTTTCCATTTAAACTGCTGTTTTTTGATGTGTGCCCTCTGCATGTTGACCAAAGAGTTAATGTGTTAATTAAACTAAGATATTCTAATCCTTGCTATATTAATTAAAATGAACACTACAGATGGTGTTTAATAACAAGTAAGTCCTGGTAACAGTTTTTAGGCACTTTGCCTAAATCAAATATATCATGTGGTTGGCATGAAAATCTTATCATCTGAATCAAACACATCTGGTGGGTGGCACCTATAATAAGTACAAAAACTAGTACTATTATTCATTCAGATGTGATTATAAAGAACTCTTTTCTGTGTTCTTTTCATTCTACTTTGTAGATATTCTAATTTTTCCATTGAAGACTTTAAAATAATAAAAAAAAAAACTAAGCAGAGCCATTCGTTTTTATTATAACTTTATTCAGTTCCATTTGCACTGAAGGCTGCTACACTGCCTTTGAGTGATAAGCTAAGGTGGAGATTTACATGTTCACTAGTTAAAACATGAATAAGAAGCTCATAGAAGATTGCCACTATATGTGTAGCCATATTGGTGACTTAGTAGACTAGAAAACATATTTTCAAACAATCTTTGCCAATAAGCACAGAATGGGAAAACATATTTTTAAACATAGAGTTCCAAATGTAATGACTTGCCAGTTCCAGAGGGCAGGTAAGAGGCTGACTTTACAGTGATGATAGGGATATTTGTTTTTAGTCATAACCAAAGAAGGAGTTATCACTTAACTGAATGTTTCTTATCTACCAGTTCTCCTGAAAGCATGATTGTAATTGTTTTACTTTTCAACCTTGGTGTTCTGCTGGATAAAAATTTGGTGGTTGGTTGTGACTGAAAGTCACTATCATATTCATTAAAAGCTGGTCAGTGTTCAATCTGAGATAAGTTGATTGTCTGAATCTAGTCCTTACAGGACTGGTATCCTCATTAAAAAAACACACCTTCATAACTAGCAATAATTAAGAACATTGTTCCCAGGTCAGAAAAGAGAATAGGAGTCTGGCTTGTGGTCTTTTGTTCATGGGGTAGTGCATTACATTACTATGCTGAACACCCATATTTTCAATGGTTCTGTGTCAGAAAGGTGATCACTGAGTGGCAATCGCTGTTTGGGCAAGTGTACATCACTGAAAATAAATAACGTTGATGTATATTCATGGCGACAACAAAACCAGTGACAGAATTCTATGATATGCAGGGGGCTGCACCCCTCTGGGGGCTTCACCTCCCGCACCCCGTACTAAAGGATTCTCAACTCCAGGGGAATGCATGTCGGGGGGGTGTAAAACTTAATAAAAAAAATGGCCCAACACAAAAAGGAACCCCACCCCTGAACTGAAGCTGGCACCCTCCCAACCCCAGCTTGCCACCCTACCCACCACACCACATGGCCAGCTCGGCAGCCAACCGCCAAACTACACTGCACATACCCTCCCTCCCCTTCCACCCATCATGCAGCATGGTCCCTCCCCCCACACATGTATAGACACATGCTTCCTGTTGCTGTAGTCACCTACCCCCATATTCCATCTCTACTCTGCCAGTTAGCCCAGAACACAGGCACCGTAATTGAGTTGCCCTTTTTGCAGTTGATCAGTCATGGTTAACATGTTCACTGGATACCATTATTAATCCAGACTTGATTCCCATTCCCATGCTGGTGGAGTGAGAGTGGCACCAAGGCAGCACCATGCTGCAACATCAGGATAGGATGGTCTTCCCCACCACATCAATGTCTGAAAGATGTGAAGGTACAGATCAGTAGCATTTAGCAGATGTTGGAGATTGCCCCCACAGACATAGAATGTCTAGACATTTATATTAATTCTATTTATATGCACTGTTTGGCTGGGAAAGGCACACTTAGCTAAAGCTCATTTACAGCTGCTTCTCAGAAGTCCAGGTAGGCTTTCTTACTTGCTCAGTCATAGAGTATGCAAGTGGTGTTTGTGGAATTCAGACCAAAGTCACCTAGGTATCTAGGTTCAGAGCTTTGGGCTGTACTGTCTCTCTTGTGTATGGCATTATCAGCTAGGAGATTTGCAATCATTACTGGCTTCTTTACATTTTAAAATTTCCTAGCCAAAGCCCTTGACAGAGTCAATACCTTAGAGGTAACTGGCCATGAGTCCTAAAGCATTTAACATGTCTATCACATTTACAAGGGCAAATATACTTCTTTCCTTTGTTGTGAATTAAACCTGGAGCTCTAAATTCAGTGGACAACAGATAGCAACTTTAAGCTAATGGGGACATCAAATTAGCTGGGAAGACAGAGTGTTCCTTTGACTTTATGTATTGCAATCTCAGTGGCCCCTACAACAGATCCCTATAGCAGTTACTAGTGCTTGGTGGTTCTTTGGGGTACAGATTTTCAAAATTGTCAGATGCTGATGACCCAAAAGCCTTTCTCATCTCCATTCACATCCCCCAATTGTGTCAAACTTAGGTGCCCTTTTTTCTGGAGCCCTTGTTTTTGTGAGGGTTTCTGTGATTTGCTGCAGCTGATAAAAATAACATGTCACATGTGTTATAGTATTTTTTTATTCAAGCACTGTGATTGAAACATCAGGTGTTGTTAGATCACATAGAGTATTAAATGGTCTAGTAGTATCAAGAAGTCAGACTTTGACAATTCAGCCCTGAATTTTGTATTTTGCTGCTGCTGTTTTCTCGATAGTGCTACTAGAGCTGCACAAAATTTAACTTCTGCCAGTAGGACTCTGGCAATGTTATGACTTTGCTTCAGTGAAATTTCATCAGAATCAAAATTTCAGTTATTTCCATCCAGTTTGAAAAGTATGTATTGCAATTGCACCAAATGTCTTATGTTGCATTTACCAATCTCCATAGAAAAGCGTGTCATGTTTCAGATCTCTAGCTTTAAAGGTGACTGAGATATAAGCATCCAGACATTCCACAATTTCAAAATTACTTTCTGAAAGTATGTAAACTGCATACTTTTAAGCCCCTAAAACATTAAAACTAGAGAATGATATATCACAAATTTTGTGCTCATTGATCCTAAAATGAACCTCTATATGTCTGTCATCTTTCTAATTTCTTGCTCAAAGGCTGTCCAATTTATAAGCAGCCAAAGATTGCAAAATAACATAATTAAAGTTAAATTTTATGAGCTTTTGTTAAATGGTTGAATTTTGTGATAATTTTGTCAAAGCTCTATCCATAAAGTTTGCCAGTGAGACTCTTGAGCAGACATTGTGATGGAAGGAAAAGGCTGAGTAGAGTGGCAATAAGTTAGCATTCATAGGAGATTCAATATTAAAGGTATAGTGGTGACTAGCATCATGTCAGTATCTTGAATGAAGAACCATGATGAATAGCCATGGACATCACTGTGTATTGCTTGTCTGCTTGCAAAATGCCAGTTAACCACTATTGCTCACTGACTAAATGACTTGTGGAAGCACAGGCATGAGCAGCATTATTTCTAAACAATGCCACCTGTTGACTCTTTAACAATTATGTAGATAATGTATATTTTTATCATTTGAAACAATGGCAGAAAGTGACACCAAGCAGTACAAATAGTTATGACTGAGACCACTGTGACAGACAAATCTAAATATCTTAATTATGATGGGAACCTCTATGATAGGAGAATCAGAGCAGCATTGCAGGACAGTGATGCTATTGCAGGTAAGCTGATTAGCCTGTCTGCAGTACAAGTCATAAGTGATCAATAGCTAATCCAAGAAGGACTGACTTTCTGAAAAAAGGGAGGAATATAGTCATGTCAATGGAAAGCCTGTTGAAGGGATTTGAACTATAGGATTGGGGAAATGGTTAGTGCAGGTGATACCAATGACAGGAGTTAAGTGTGTGCATCCACCAAGGGACAGGTGTGAAAGAGTTGAGTAGGACTCTGTCCCATTTGTTATGCACAGACAGTTAAAAGCAATGATCTATTTTGTCCTCTTCTATCATGCCTCTTTTCTGTCCCTTGCCTGTGTGATTCTGCAATCAAATGTTCTTGTAGCAGTTAGGAATTGGCCACTCCAATGGTCCCACAATGTTCCACTCTTGTCTCACTTTCTTCACTTGCTGATCCTATTCTTTTTTTCTCCCCTTTCTTCTCTGGTGTTACACAATAGATGTGAATCTTTATGTGAAACTGATATCTCTTGGTTTGCAAATGTATATAATTATGTTATTGAAATAATTGCAAACAACATTTTTGATTTATTAGAAAAGATAATCTGAAACACAGGGGGTTAACCTCGTGATGCATTTTGACTTCTACAAGCCTGTTCACTGAGTTGTCAGCAGGAAAACAGCTCTGGGACAATTAAGAATAAATGTACTTTTAAGACTGGGCTTAGAAAATGAACTGACAAACGTTTTGGTACATTTTGTGAGAAACAGGAAGTGTATTTTACAACATCAGGATGCAGAATTTAAACTGTCAGGAAAATACATGTTATAAAAAAGAACAATGTTTTGTTTGGGGAGATTTTAAAGGACGTCTCACATGAAGGACTTTTTGTTTGTGCTGCCTGTATGAAGAGCTATGCTTTACAATTATTTTTTTTTCTGTTTTATTGCTATTTATAATAATAAAATGCTACTTTTGATTTTTGTAACTCCTCCTGGCCTGCCTATGTTTCCTGACAAATGCCCCTACAACAGTTGGTTTCAGAGAAAGTGGAATTTATGCTGTGCATACTCATAGCCAAGAGTTTTGTGCAGGGGTACTAGATCTGACACCAGGGAAGCATGCAAAAAATGTATGGATCATGCAACTGCAAGTTCAGGAATGAGTACAAGAAGGATGGCAACTAAATTAGAATCAGAAACAAATGTCGTAACTGAGACTGTACAACCAGCATCAGTGATGAAAGAAGAACAGGGAGGAGCAGTACCTGAAGCATGTCTACCTTCTTCAAATAGCAGGCTATGCAACAAAGAGAGACTGAGAAGTGATGGCTGAATGCCTTGCAAGTTATCAACATTGCAGGATCTGGTACAGATCCAACAGATCAATAAAACACAAACAACTTAAAACACATTAAACTGTCAAAGCTGTGTCCCTTGGATAATATTGGGCATACCTACCACCTTTTGAAAGGATCACCGAAGTCTACCAATGGCCAAAACAGCAGTGGGAAATCAGGCTGCTAACTTACTCTGCAGTCAGAAAACTATGGCTGTGTGAAGAGATAAAGTCTTAAAAGGTATGACATCTCAGGAGAGACCTACAGGCAAAGATTCTGGTCCTTTAAGTACTACTCAATCGACAATCCTTGATAAGCCTTGACCCAACTCAGAGAACTTCTCATTAACTGTTTCAAACCAGAGGGCAAAATAGTCCCACATATCATCAACATATTTGTAGTGGAGCAATTCATGAGCATCCTCCCTACAGACATGCGGCTTTAGAGAAAAGAACACCGAACAGAAAGTATGAGAAAGGCTGTTTCATTGGCAGATGACTATCAGATGGCCAGACAGACACTGCAGCAGTGAAGTAACAGCCAGGGATTGGTAAGACCCTCTTTTTCCAGATATAACTCCAGATTAGACAAAAACTGTAATGGGAGTGACAAATTGGCAGACAAAGACTTTATTTGCTATAAATGTAATAAGCCAGGCAATATTGTAAGAAACTGCAATAAAAATAAGGAGGTAACACTGGAGCAAATTTGGCCTTAGCAAATTGGAGGATGCATTTAACAGATGTCAAGGTGGGAGGTAAGACTGTGAAGGTACTTACAGATTTGGGAAACAGACAAACCATGGTGCATGTTGAAGTGCTTTGAAAAGACTTTGCAAAAGGATCAGGTACTGGGGTCTTTTGCATCCACGGAGACACTTGATACAATCCTACCACCCAAGTGACTTTGACTAGGATGTCACACCAAATGAAAGTGGGGGTAGTCCCAAAGTGACCTGTATCTGTTATTATTGGAAATGACTTTCTAGGATTTGTTAAGATAATTACAGAGGGAGTAAACCCTGCTGTTTCAGCAGTTAAGATGACACAAGCTCAGACAAAGAAAATCTCAGATGTTGGGGATTCTTTTCTTTTGGTCACTTTGTTTCAAACTTGTTTGAGCCCAGCTGAAAGATCCAGAAATCCAAGAAAGAAAAAAGATGCCTGAATAAACAGTGGCAACAAAATATTGATGGACATAAGTGGTAGATATAAGAAGATTCTGGAACTAAACTAAAAACTCATTGTGATTTTGTTTTTCTGAACAAACTAACAATGTTCCGCTCCAAGGTAATTTTTAAGCAAATGGATGTGAAACAAAAACAGGGTGAACCAATGTTTAAAAAATGTAATGAGCTACTGTTCAGAGTTTGGTAAATCCTGAGATGCATGTACTAATTAAACAAACGGTGATACCAAAAAAGTTTAGAACTGAGTTGTACAGACAACACATGATAGTCCTATGTCTGGTCACTTGGAGAGGGACCACACCCTTGCTAGATTGTTGAATAGATTTTACTGGCCTGGGATTCATGATGATGTTGCTACATATTGCAGTTATTGTGCTGAGTGTGAGAAAGTAGCCCCAGTTACTAAAAAAGACAAGATGACCCTGGTGCAATTGCCTTTGATAGATGTGACTTTTGAGAGAATTGAAATGGATGTTGCTTGTCTTTAAACAAAAGTAAGAAGGGTAATCAATTCATTTTGGTAGTATGTTACTATGCTATTCAATACCTAGAGGTAACTCCAATGTGTACTGTCTAATTTCCAAAAGAGGCAGCAGAGCTTGTCAAATTTTTCATGCAGGGTGGGCATACATTAAGAGGTTATTATTGATTAGGGTAGTAATTTTGGTGCTGCATTGCTGAAGGAGCTACCGACTACTAGATATCACTACCATAGTAACTTCCCCTTATCACCCTCAGACTGACAGTCTTGTTGAGCATTTTAATCAATCCCTAAAATGCAATTTTAAAGGGTTTGTGAAAGATGAAGGGAAAGACTGTGACCAATACTTACCTTACCTGCTTTTGGCTTACAGAGAAGTGCCCCAAGCATCAGTAGGATTTTCACCCTTTGGAATGTTGTATGGTAAGCAACCTAGTAGGTCACTAGATGTAATGAAAGAAACATAGGAAGATAACCCCACTCAAAAATGGTCTATTACATCTAATATCTGTGTACTAAGAAACAAATTTATAAAATATATTACAATTGCAAATAGTAATCAGGAAGTGGCCCAAAAATGACAGAAGGTGTACTATGACCATGGGGTGAAAGGAAACATTTTTGTGCTGGTGAAAAAGTCCTGTTACTGTTACCCACTACAGAAAACAAACCATTAATGAAGTGGCAAGGGCCTTATAAAGTAATTAGATGTACTGATACAGTTAACTATGAGATTGAGATGCCTGATAGGAATAATCATACCAAAGTACAGTATACCATGTTAATTTCCTGAAGAAATGGGTTGCAAAAAAAACAAAAACACACCAAAAGGTTGCTTTGTTAGTATTACCAGAAACTGATAGAGAAGATATTGATATACAGTGTATAACAGACTGGAACAAACAGTAACTTCTGGTGCTGTAAAGGTGAATGTTTCCTTAACCATAGACAAACTATAGAAATCTGTAACTCAGTAAATACATTTCAAAGTACTTTAGTCACAGTGCCAGACCATGCAAACAGGGTCAAGCATGTAATAGTGACCGGGAATGCTCACCGTATCACACAAAAGACATAAAGATTACCAAAGTAGTTAAAGAGTAGATATGGTTAATGAAATATAAAAAATGAAAGAGTAGGGCATCATTGAAAAACTAAGAAGTGTTTCATCACCAATGGTGATTGTACATAAAAAAGATGGGGATGTAAGAATCTGCCTTGATTTTAGGAAACTTAATCAAGTGACTGTATTTGACAGCTATCTTATGCTAAGGATAGATGATTTGTTGGACAGATTGGGAAGTGCCAAATACATTAGTATTCTTTATGTCACCAAGAGTTACTGGCAAATTCTGCTAGCTAAAGAATCTAGAGACAAAACTATATTTGCTACTCCATTTATATTCTGCCAGTCCACCTCCATGCTATTTGGTTTACATGGCAGAGCCACTACATTCCAGTGGTAAATAGATGTAATTCTAGCCCCCCACACTGGTTACTGTGCTGCTTACCTGGATGATGTTGTGGTGTACAGCCTCAACTGAAAAAGTCACTTGGAACACTTTCAAGCAGTAATCCAATCAATCAGAAAGGCAGTTTTGACCATTATTCCTACCAATTGTGCATTAGGTATGCAGAAAACCAAATATGTGGGTTATATGTTTGGAAATGGAGCTGTAAAGGCAGAGATTTCCAAGATAGAAGCTGTAACTAACATTCCTGTCCCTAAAATAAGGAAACACGTCAGGTCATTTTTGGGTCTGGCTGGTTATTATAGGAGGATTTGTACCCAACTTTACCCAGTTAGCTACTCCACTCTCTGAGCTAACAAAAAAAAAAAGCAATCAGCATAATGTGAAATTGTCACCGGAGTGTGATGAGGCTTTTTTGGCCATCAGGGCTGCATTACGTTCAGCCCCTCTTTCACAAAATCCAGATTTTGAGAAATAATTTCTGTCATACATAAATGCATCAGAGATACAGCTAGATGCAGTCCTCAGTCAGACTACAGATTGAAGGATCATCCCATGCGGTATATCAGTAGGATAATGCACAACAGAAAGAAAAAGTACTCCATTATTCCTGTGAAATGAGCAAAAGAGTCCCATAAATTTTATCTGCTAGGGATCCGACTTTGTACTTATAACAGATCACAGTCCTCTCTGTTAGCTTAATCAAATAAAGTTTAAAAATACCAAACTTACAAGATGGTTCCTGGCACTACATCCATTTAAAGTCAGTGTGATAGCCAGCTCAGTGCCGAAGAATGCTGAGGTGCCTTGGGCAGCTTACCTTCTCGCACACTGGTGACCTGGATTCTGAAACAGACTTGGGTCATGGGAGGTTGGCCGGGGAGGGGAGGGGAGGATTGATCTTCCCATGGACTGCTCTCCTCCTCTGGGGAGGAAGGGTTTCTGCTGTCATTGCATGACTGCCCTCTTGCAGAGGCTTGGGGTGGACTGCTCAGGACACAACTTTGGGTGGAGGGATGGTAGCCATTGACATCTTGCATGTGGTAGCCTGCCTGGGTGCATGTGGACAGCATTGCACATCCATTCCTCTGGGGATCAGAAAATGAGGAAATTGCTGGGTGCAGTGTGCAATGACATAGTCACCTAGCAGGCTGCTCATTGGCTGCAAGACTCCCTTTTGGCACTGGATCCATTTCTGTAGGTGATCAGGCACCCACTGTCAACCGTTGACACAAGGGGGATAGCCATAGGGGATGCAATGTTCACCAGATCCATTCTATCAGCAGCATGGTGCCCACCATCATCCTTCACCATGGGAGGTAAGTAGTTGAGAAATTGCTTGACTACAGGTAAGTTCTTAGGGCTGCCATGTGATGGGGCTGGGGGAGGTGATGGAAAGAGGTGCCTGCAATGCTGTGGGGAATATAAACCACTGAACTGTAAACTCAGAATGCTGACTGTCTGACAAGGTATGGTTCAGGAACTGAGAATTCAGAAGGTTAAAAAGATGTGCGTGCTTAACGGAAATGTTTGCTGTGATAGGTGTTACGAAAAAGGCTACTGTATAAGCAAAGAACTGTAAATTTTATAAGATAATGTTAAAATAGAAATAAAAGATAGTTTTGAAAACCTGTTTTTAAGGGAAAACAGGTTCTCTCTTAAAGTGTGAGATATGAGACACTGTTGGGGTAGGGCCTTGTCCCATTTGTTGTGCACAGAGAGATAAAAGTAAGGATCCAGTTTGTCCTCTCTTGTTTTGCCTCTTTATTGTCCCTTTTCTGCAATCATATTTTCTTGTGGCACCTAGGAATTGGCCAATCCAATGGTCCCACAATTTATGCCCTGCTGTCACCCTTCCTTCACTTCCTGTTTCTATTCTTTCTTTCTCCCCTTGCTTCTCTGGGGTTAAAAAAATATATGTGAATCTTTATGTGAAACTGGGATCCCTTGGTTTATTAATGTATGTCATTATATTGTTGAAATGACTGCAGAAAGCTAGTTGGATTATTAGAAAAAATAATCTGGAACACAGGAGGTTAACGTTTTGATGTATTTTGACCTCCACAAGCTTGTTCACAGAGTTGCCAGCAGGAAACCAGCTCTTGGAAAATTTAGACTAAATGTATTCTTCAGACTAGCCTATGGAAAGAAATTGACAAAGTTTTGGTATTTTTTTTGGTGAAAAACAGGAAGTGTAATTTTCAACATCAGGGTGCAGAATTTAAACTGCCAGGGAAAGACATCTTATAAAAAGAGAGCAATGTTTTGTTTGGGGAGATTTTAAAAGACAACCCATCTTCTTACAGCTCTTGTTATAGTGTGATAATTGAGGTTTGAGATATGTGGCAGGTGAAACTTTGTGTATTGTACGGAATGGGGAATCAGAGGGTTTATTAGCTGTTATGTCTGTACATATCGGATTCTAATTAGTTGCAGATGTTTTCCCTGTTGTTTTGGTATTAGTTTGTAATCCAATAGATGTCTTTTCTAGCTAGAGATTGAGTGTTCTATCTCTGGAAGCAGAATTTGTATAATGAGCACTTTTTAAGATGAAAACCTCAATAAAATATAAATTACAAAAAAAAAAAACAAAGACAACTCAGATGATGGACTTTTGTTTGTACTTCCTGTATGAAAAACTATCCTGTACAATTTTATTTTTTCTATTTCATTGTTATTGATAATAACACAACACTACTTGCAAATGTAATGACTCCTGCTGGTCTGCCAGAGATTCCAAACTTATGTCTCTACTACAAAGGGAAGATGGGCTGAGCAGTGCAGTAGACTACCAGTTGAAACAAGAAAGCATAAACATACAATTCTCTCTTGAAAGCAGAATGTACGTAGCCCACACTCTGCAAAATTGACTGTCCTGATCAACAAATACACTTAGAAGTCTAGAACGTAAAAGCACTAACAGAGACCTGGTGAGGGAAAAAATGATTAGAGAACCAAGAAGAAGAAGAAATAATGGCTATTCCAAAGGGATAGGCAATACAGGAAGAGAAGTAGGTGGTTCTTTTTTGAAGTGAGCTTGTCTGTAATAAACAAGGAGTAAATCAGTGTGACAAGCAAGTTCACAGAGTCCATTTCTTCAAGGTCCAAGAAGAAAGCAGATGGACACAATAATCACCTAGAAAGTAATTACAGGACTGCAAACAGCTCAACACAGCTAAATGGATTCTGTGGCAATAAGTGCTTTGTGAAAGTTAAATTCCGCAAGTGGAATTCTAGAAGCATTACCTAGTATGTGTCCATGAATTTTTTGATCAGATTTTGCCAATCAGTAATTTCTGAAATTTCCATGGTAGATTTTAACCTACTGATCAACATTTATCTGCATTTATTAGATTTCAGAACCTATTTACATGAGGCCCTATACTGAAACGGAAAGGATGCCTATGCACCGTGTACCTGAGGCATGTAGGCAACCTTTCATTTGAATGTCATGCAGTGGGAGTCCCACAGACCCCTGGTGGCATTGACCAAGGACATGCAATGCACTTAAGTGCCCGCTGCCCAAGCCACCCGAGGAACACCATGCTGGGGGCATGTCAGGAGCATGCCTGCACTACACAGCATTCACAAAGCCATGTAATGCCAGGCTCAAGGCATGCTGGCTATGCCTGCCGAGACCAGGCATAACCTGGTATGTGCCTCTGTGTTCTCCAGCCACCTGGTGTGGTAGCACCATATATTGCACCTCTGTGCTGCCTCAGCCCACTATGCTGCAGGGGAGGGCTGGGGCAGTGGTGCCGGTATTTGCCCATTGGTTTGTAAGTAATGCTGCTATACAAGGCTTTTCACCTACACCCTGCACCCTCTGCAAGGATGCAAGGAATCCACTGAGGGACCTGGTACAGGCATTCGATCGGATACCTGCCCAGGTCCATGGCTCTGCCCCTGACCGCCCACATGACCATGTGCACTGTGGGGGTGTGGCAATGGACAGGCACCCTGCAGGTGCTAGCAGTAGTGCATACCACTTACCCTACACCTTTCTGGGCCTGTGTAGGTATGCTGGTGGTGTTTGCACCTCAGGTGCATATTACCCACCCTTTAGTGCATAAGGCCCATTGTGTATGCATGCCACACTCTGATATATACCTGCAATAACAGCAGAGCTACAGACAGCCAGATATTGTGAAAATGTTCACACAATTTCAAAAATGAACAGATAAATTATGAGCTCTTGTAACTTACAATTTATGTAACCAGTTACCTCTCTGTTTAGATGCAGATTTCAGTTTTGTAAAAGAATATACAGCTTCTAGAGCTAAACATGCATCAAATTTCATAAGAAGATACAGAATAGACATGACATAAGAAATAACAACACATTACATATTAAATATTTATATGGCTTCACAAATAAACATAATGTAAAATACACAATAATTTTCTCACTTCTATAAATATAATAGTGGCACAGACTTTAAAATTTGTTCTAGTATGCATGTCTACTATAAATAGAAGGAATTTAGTATGATTGATGCAGGTTAGCTGCTGCATACACAAACTGTACAACAGAAGCATTGATGATTCAGAAATGTTGGTGATTAGCTGACCAGAGTTCAAAAGGTTAAGTGAGTGACTTTTTTAAGTGTCTGAAGAAAAATCCTATTCTTCAGGAATTGTGGCAACCATTTTATTCTTAGGCTTTCAAGGATAGCTTCTAGTATTTGTTTCATACACCAGTCTGCCTTACAGCCATATTGATTTTATAAAGTACTCCATTTGCTAAAATTTGTATACCACAGATGATTTAGGTCCATATGCAATGGAGCTATAAGCTGAAGATGCATATGTGCGTCACAGCAGAAATTTATATAACAAAAATATGGCCACATTTCCTATCCTTGTTATGTCAGATTATATACTCACATCTTTTATTCTTTGCATAGCACTGTTTTGGTATGCATCTATCTGTTGATAAGTTTTCAGTTTCAATAACTTTTCTGTACCAAACGTTTACAACTTTATATTTAGATGTGCATACCATTTTCTTTTATTCATTTAGCTAGCACTAGCACAAGTGCCGGTTTTCAGGGGCAACCTGGGAGCACTGGGGAGGTTAAGGGACTTGCTCAGTCACATAGTATGCAAGCAGCGGTTGTGGGAATCAAACCCAGGTCTGCTGGATGCATCAAGCTCATTCACAACTTATTACTTTAACCTCTTGGCTATACAGCCAGCCCCAGTTTGGACTATGTAGTCCATCAAATACATTTTTACAGTTTTACAGTTATTATCTCAGGTTGCCTTAAGCAGTGAGTTGAGTGAAACATGAATTATTATTTGCCAAGCTGTGATCAATGTGGTTTCTATCAGTGTGGTTAAAGCTATTATATCAGTTGCTGCCATTAGAAATTCAACAGACATGAACTGGGGCAACCTAAAAATAAGTGTACATATAAATTTTGTATGGTTTCTAATTCAGCTAGTTTTTTTTCTCTGTTCCCCACTCATCTACATCTTAAAATAGATAAACATTTATCTCTGCCTGACATACTCTGATTGTAACTAAAAATGGCTCTGGCAAATGTTTTCCCAAACCTGTTCCCAGTTTTCTTTATTTGATATCATAATTCCCAAGTCAATAAATTTTTCAGGTGCTTTCAAGAGGGCTGACTCAAACTGTTCATTTTAGATTTTAGTTTTTCATTGCCAAATTATCATAACATTAGATGCTTGTACATTTAATCAGAGTTTAAGTATATGTAAGGAGTCATGATGTCATCTAAATTTCCTTCTATAATCCAATAGGGTTTTTTTTTGTTCCAATACCCCCCCATCTTTGGACTCACTCTACCCACCACCCCCATGCCCAGGCTTCCTCCCCAGGTGGGGCTGCTGGGGGGCTCCTCTCCTGATGGACACTGTTTGGCAAGCCTCAGCTTATCAAAACCCCAAGGTCAGGGCCAAGGGAGCGGAACCCCCCGGGCAGATGGCGGAGGCAGTGGATGGCCTTAGAACTGGTCATCATGCCAGGAGGTTGGCTTTTTTTTGTAATGATTTCTCCCTGAGGCGGGGACATGCAATGATGTCCAGCATCCGCCCCACTCCTTAACATGATGGCACCAGTTGCAGCAGAACCCCCAGCCTCTGCCAGGAGTCCATAAAGTGCCACACACTCTTCCCCTTCCTCCCCAAAGAGAAGGAGAGCAGTCCCTGGGATGCTCGATCCTTCTCACCAAGCCATCCCTTCAACTCATGGGTCTGTTACTAAACCCAGATCATCAGCGTCACAAGCAAAAATTCAACCACTGCACCGGCGTGACAGCTTAAGCCAACAGGGTTACAAGAAATAAACATGGCATCATCTACATAAAATAGAATATTAATTCTGGTGTCCAAACATTTTGGGCATCACTGTCAGTTATGTCCCAAATTTACTATTACTTTGTTTATCTGTATGTATATTAATAATGGGGGGGGGTCAAGAGGACACTCCTTGTTTTATACTTTTTGTCCCAGTGTGTTAGCTATCCTGTATCCTATAAGCCTATCTCCTTATTGTATATTCCAGCTAAAATTTACTTCAGATACCTCTTGGAGAATCTTGAAAAATGTGTGCATGATCTTAAGTTGATGAGTGAAAAGCAATTTGACTTTAACAAGAAGTGCAGCACACCTGACAATACATTCATATTGCAATATGTGATTGACAAATAAGTGAAAAAACAAGAACACTAATATTTATTTAGCCTTCTTGGACAATAAGGGGGCATTTGACAATGTTGACCAAAATCTTGAATGAGCTATTATGGGCCAGCTATTCAAAGGTGTTGCACCTGGTGCAATCAAGTTGCGCAGGCGCAACCCCGCAATGCACCCCAGTGTGATATTCATAGCAAGTCCCGATGCACTGGGGTGCATTCATAATGTATGTGGCACACCTGAAGATGGTGTGCCCATGCATATGTGGCACATCCTGATATTCAGCCTGGGATGAGCAGCGCATCTGCTGGCACAACCCCCAGATGCACCACATACCAGGGCATAAAGTTGAGCCAGGAAAATCAGGCTCAAATGCTGGTCACCCACAGGTGGGCTGCTGTATTGCAGAGTGCAACACAGCAGCCACTGCCAGCCATGGGTGGCCACCCACCAGGCAAGAACACCATCCAGAGGCACCATCATGTCCTTGGTAGTCCAGAGGTATTCTCTCCTTCCCGTATCCCTGATCATGGTAATAATGAATAAAATATGAGTCCTGGTAGACTAGTGGTCCCCCCCTCCCCTCCTAAAACTCTGATACCAATAAAATAAGAGGTGAAAAACTCCCTGGTAGTCTAGTGGTGTCCCCATCCCTCCCATAGCTCCAATCACCTGGAATAACATATACTAAATGTTCTGGTGCTCTAGTGGTTCCCCCTGCCCCTCCAGTAGCCCCAATCATGGGTACAATGATGTTGATATGATCCCTGGTGGTTCAGTGGCACCCCCACCTGCACCACGACCCCTGCCACCCAGCCCCCATCATCAGGTGAGCAGCTGCAGCAAATGCATACTGCTTGGCCACCTGCTGAATGACTCTTACAGACCATACTGTAAGCTGTCATTCTGTGGGTGGTCAGGCAGCATGTGGGTGGGTTGCAACTGCCCACCAATAACAGGGGGGAGCTGGGTGGGCAGGGAGTCCTGTGCAGGTGGAAGGGTGGTGAGTGCCACTGGACCACCAGGGATCATATCAACATTGTTGTACCCATGATCAGGACTACAGGAGGGGCAGGGGGAAACCACTAGACTACCATGACATTTAGTATACTGGTATGTTATTCCAGGTGATTGAAGCTATGGGAGGGATGGGGACACCACTAGACTACCAGGGAGTTTTTCACATGTCATTTTATGGGGATTGGAGCTATAGGAGGGGTCGGGATACCACTAGACTATCAGGGATTGTTTCACCTGTCATTTTATGGGGGATCAGGACTATAGGAGGGAAGGGGGGACCACTGGACTACCAGAACTTATATTGTATTCATTATTACCATGATTGGAGATACAGGAGGGAGGGGATATCACTGGATCACCATGGCTTGTATTTTATTACTGTTTACTGCAATCATGGTTATGGGGTGGGGGGTGCCCCAGGCCCTTCAGTGTACACACAACTTTCTGTGCAGGGTGCCAGGCATATTTCACCAGTCTTCTCTCTGCTGCTCATCCAAACAGGGCCATAATGACATGCAAATGTCCCCATTTGCATGCCCAAGTCAGAATATCACAGGTGATGTGCCCAGTGCAACTACAGTTGTGCTGGAGCATACCCACCTCTCCCTGTCTGAGGAATGTGCCGGTGCATTGTAAATGCACCATGCATATTCTGTGCCATATTCATGACCTTCCTCATGAACAAGGGCGGATCAATTTTCAAATCCCACCCAAAAAGTGAATTCGCCAAGCAACTGCAAAATCACCTTTTTGAGTGGGATTTGCATAATGACTGTCATATTGTTCATGAGGTAGGGTCCCCAAAGTCCATGTTGAAATTTGAAGTCAAAATTTTAAACAATTGCTAAGTTATGTACCAAAGTTGAAAATCCCATTAAAATACATTGAACCACATTTACCTTATTTTCTCATACTGCAGTCACTAGTTCCAGCAGCAAGACTTGTCATTGACTGGAGGGTGGATCTCCAACCTGGGACCTGTTCAGGTGAGTGAGGGCATGTGGGGGTGTACTGAGGGTTGTGAGTGGTGGATGCCGAGTGGGATGTGGGGGTCAGGGGGGCTTATCATTGAGGGACTGTTTTCTTTTTTCTACAAGTTTAATAAAAATAATCATTGAGGCACCGTTTCCTTAAATTCAGGGTTATGCCTGAAATGGCAGGGTGGGGAAAGGTATAGAGACAGCACTCACCCCCCTTCTTCCCTATGTATTGTACAAAACTCTGAGCAAACCCTCTGCCTACAGAAACTTAAAGCGAGCTATAGAGAACAAGCAGCTTGTCCTAAAGAAAAAGGGAAACATAAAAAAGAATCAAATCAAGAGGCAGACCATATGGATAGTTATGGGAAATTTACTCAAGAACTACGAGAAAAAATCACAAAAGTTTTTTTCAATCTAGAGTGCAAGTTTTCTGTGACACATGAAGATATAAAATGCTTGGCAAGTGAAGTGCAGGAATTAAACAATCAAATTACTGAGTATGAGCAACATACTTCTCAGACAGAAGACCAGCTCCAAGTAATGGAGAAACACATTAAAGAACATAAGCAAGAACTAATTAAAATTCAGGAAAAAATCACTGATATTGAATGGCACTCTAGAAGAGAAAATCTAAAAATCTTGGGCCTCCCAGAAGGGACTGAGGGCGACAGTATTTTGAATTTCTGTGGGAAATGGTTCACTGAATTAGTGGAGAGGGAATATACTGGCAAACAAAATAGAATTGGAAACCCCTAGTAATACAGGGGGCTTAGATCTCCGTCTTTCCTGACATAAGCCCTGCTCTTCAAAATAAAAGAAACGCTTACAAAGACATAAAACAGACTCTCTGGAATAAACAAATTCCCTTTTCGCACCCAACACCAACAACCCTAAAAATATTCTACAAGGATAAACCATTCATAACAAACTCTCAAAAGAGGCAGAAAAAAATTGTACAATGGATGTTGAACAGTGAAGTATAAAGAAGTTAAAGATAAAGAAATCTAAGAAATAGGAAAAGAAAAAGGAGAAATTAACCATGAGCATATTTACTTAAAAAAAAAACATATTAAACAAACAACTCTCTTCTCTTCATATACTCTTTCAGGGAAAAGTGACAGTTTAAAAAGGACAATGTGATGATTATAAAGGCCAGGGCACAGCAATATAAGGGATTATCCCTATCCATGTAAATTTAAGGAGCTTGCTGACTGTATGCAGGGAGGTAATAAACTCCATTTTGCATGGTAGTTTCTACTTTTTTGTGTGTAATTAATTTAGACTCTCAGATAGGTTTTAGAAGGGGGGGTTAGAATAGGTTATATTAGGAATAAGGTTACTCAAGTCCATATGAAATAGAGAGATATAATGATTTTGGAAAGATTTCAGGAACAAGATATATTCTATCCAGGATCAAATTACAGAAAATACTGTAAGAACTGTATAAGAAATATTCTGCATGTGAGGGATGATTTCTCAAAGGATACACTTAGATAAATGAATACATTTAAATGTAAGTCACAGAATATTAATGGGGTTTCTAACCCCATAGAAAGAAAGAAAGAATCATAGCATATGTCAAAAAACAAAATAGACTATTTAATTATGCAAGAAACACATTTAACAGCTATAGAATTAAAAACAAAGTTTGTAAACTTTGGAGAGGACATGCATATCACACTGGATCTAATGAAAAGGCAAAGGGAGGTAGCAATAACATTTACCAAGAAACATAAATTTGTAGAGGTTAGAAAAAACACAGATAAGAACAACAGATATATAATTATTCAGGTTAAGATTACTAAAATAGAGTTAACTATTTCAGGACTATATGGTCCAAATGAAGATAATCCTAACTTCTTTACAGAATATTTCACCACTGTGGCTCAATTTTCACATCCTATGTTGACTGGGGTAGACTTTAATACTGTACTCGACCCTAATTTAGATAGAATGGGATCTCACTCAACCCTGTCAAAATCTGCTAAAATAATATTAAAAAGCTTGGAAGCATTACATTTATATGATCCATGGAGATATAAAAATAATAATATTCTGGAGTTCTCCCACTTCTCACACAGACACCAAACCTATTCTAGAATAGACTGCATACTGGAGTCCTTGAGTATTACCTCTAAAACAAAAGAAATATCTTATGAAGGCATCAGTATATCAGACCACCCAACTATTTCTTGTACTCTGGATCTCCCTGACCATGTACCAAGTAGTGGTTGGAAAATAAATCTGCTTCTAAGTAAATATATAAAATTCCAAGAATATATTGGATAACAGCTAGACATTTACTTGCTGTTTAACTGGGGGAAGAGACACCTATGAACACTGCATGGAAAGCTTTGATAGCTACACCTAAGGGTCATATAATTAAACATAAATCTTGGATTAACCAAAAAAGACAAAAAGAAACATTAAACTGTGAAAAAGAAATTAAGAGGGCCAAAATGAGGCATATGCACACTCAGAAGGATCAAGATCTTATTCAGCTTCAGAATTTAAAGCAAAAATATGAGTTAATGAATAGTAAGATGGAAAGGAATATTCTCAGGTCCAAGGCTAAATATTATGCACAAGCTGAGAAATCTGGTAAAATCTTGGCCTACCAACTACAAAGGGAGAGAACTGAAAGACAGATTAAGGAATTCAGTAGAAAATAATACAGTCTCAGAACTGGATGCTATTAATAAGGAATATAATACTTGTTATACAGCCTTATATACTTCAGAAGTAAATAAAAAAGCTGTTGATAATAACTTTATAACCGAAATTCTCGAGGTTGGGGACTATGACAGAATATTACTGGATGAACCCATTACTCTACAGGAGGGGGAAGAGGCTGTCAAAAGTCGGGGGGGGGGAGCTCCAGGGCCGGATGGATTTCTGATTGAATTCTATAAAATTCTAAGTAATAAAATGTACACATGCTTAACAGAATTATTTAATGCATTTAGTGAACTCAAACAAATTCCTGATTCACTGAAAGAAGCAACAATTACTTTACTACCTAAAGAAGGGAAGGACCCAATATATTGTGCTTCCTATAGGCCAGTTTTGCTTTTAAATTCAGATTATAAGATCTTTACAAAAAATGTGGTCTATATGTTACAGAAACTCCTTCCTAAAGTAATTGTGGAAGATCAAACTGGATTTATTAAACAAAGAAGGTGTTTTAACAATATCAAAAATGCTTTGTATGTTACAGAACATTGAAAGGACACAGAAAATATTTTGTTGTCATTAGATGCTGAAAAGGCTTTTGACAGGGTCGAGTGGGACTACCTGTTTAAAGCACTAGAACTGATGGGTGTTGGTTCTGTCTTTCCAAACTGGATCAAATTAATCTATAAAGACCTGAGAGCCAAGGTGGTGATAAATCAGAATATTTCTCATCCCTTTTCTTTAACCAAAAGTACCAGCCAGGGGTGCCCTCTCTCTCCCCTCCTTTTTATATTGGTAATAGAACCTTTGGTTAATGGAATGAGCTCTACCAACAGCATTAAGGGCCTACAAGTTGGGAATAGAATTATCAAACTCTCATTGTGTGCTGATGATGTGCTGCTCTATTTAAAAAACCTGGTTAAGGCCTTACCCACCCTCATGAATATTGTGAAGGAATATGGCAGAAAACTGGACACAAAATTAACTGGCAACATTTTAAATTTTACAATGGAATAACAAATCTCTGATGTCCAAACAGTCAAATACAACAATTGAAAGCCTTGATAAAATTTAATAGTTAGGTATATACTTAATTAAAAACTTGAAAAATATACCAGGCTTATTCTGAAATTAATTTTGGATAAAATTAAACGTGACTTAGAAAAATGGACCTGTCTTCCAATTACTTTGATGGGCAGGTCTCAAGCTGTTAAAATGATGGTCCTCCCCAAGATCTTATATATCTTACAGACTATACCATTACTCATCTCCACTGTACAGCTTAAGACCTTGGAAAGGATGATTCAAAGATTTTTATGGAAAATTAAAAAAACTAGGTTAGCCATAGTAAACCTAATGGAGAAGGAGGAAATGGGGAGCCTTAACCTATCAGACTTTAGGTTGTACCCATATCTATGATACTCTCACATGCTAACATATATTATGTAGATTCTTCACCTTGCTGGGTGGACTGTGACAAATATTTTTTTTAAGAAATACTATCATCATTTACATATGGAATACAAAAACAAAATAGATCTGAACAAGATTTCTAATATTTTCCTTAAAATACCTTATTAGTTAGAAATTACTATCATAAAGAGAAAAAATAAAACATTAGAATTAATATACACAGTTCTATAATAAATGTTGTAAATGGGGGTGGGAGTCTGGACAGGAATGAAATAAATCTTTGCTAAAAATTCTCAATTTTTGATCCAGGAGACATATATCAAACAGCAAGTTGATGTCTTTTGAGCAGCTAAAACTTATGTATGGTCTCCCTGACTCTGAATGGTTTAATTATATGTGAATAAAAGATAGTCTTAAAAAACAATTAAATAAAGAATTAGAGCTCCCAAATGTAAGTTCTCTACAACAATGGATAAGTTATGCAGATCAGAGTGGTAAACTTAGAAACATAGAAACATAGAATTTGATGGCAGATAAGGACCGCTTGGCCTACCCAGTCTGTCCATTTCCCTACCTACTGGATAAGCTGCAGATCCTAGTTAACCAGAAGCCTACTTCTTCCTACCCCAACCCCCTAGAATGGCCTTATGTCTGTCCCATGCATGCTTGAATTCCACTACTGTTTTTGACTCCACAACCTCCTCCGAAGGCCGTTCCATGCATCCACAACCTCTCTGTGAAAAATACTTCCTAAATTACCTCTGAGCTGCCCTCTATCTTCAAATTGTGCCCCTTGTTCTTGCACACATTTTTTGAAAGATGCTACCCTCTTGGACTTTGTTGATTCCCTTGAGGTACTTGAACGCTTTTCATGTCCCCCCTCCTCCTTTCCTCGAGGCTATACATATTAACCTCCTTAGTCTCTCTCCTCATATGACTTCTGGTGCAGACCCTGCACCATTTTAGTTGCCCTCCTCTGGACAGCTTCCATCCTGTCTATGTCTTTGCGGAGATTGGGTCTCCAGAACTGCATGCAGTACTCCAGATGGAAAATGACCAGCTGTCTGTACAGAGGGATAATAACTTCCTGTTTTCTACTGGTGATGCCTCTCCCTATGCATCCCAGTATCCCCCCAGCCCTCCTTGCTGCCCTCTCACATTGCTTGCCCACCTTTAGGTCATCTGATATGACTACCCCCAGGTCCCTTTCCATTTTTGTTGTTGTTAGTATCTCAGCCCCCATTATGTACTCTTCCCTTGGGTTTTTGTTTCCCAGGTGCATTACCTAGCACTTCTTAGCACTGAATCTAAGCTGCCATACATTTGACCATTCCTCTAACCTTGCCAAGTCCCTTCTCATCCTTTCCACCCCACCTTGTGCATCAACTCTGTTGCAGATCTTTGTGTCATCTGCAAAGAGACATACTTTTCCTTCCAGTCCCTCTGCAATGTCACTTATAAAGACATTGAAGAGGACCGGTCATAATACTGAACCCTGCAGTACCCCACTAGTAACCCCCCTTTCTTCTGAGTGGACTCCATTTACTATTACTCTCTGTGTCCTATTCTCCAGCCAATTCTTTACCCAGGCTGTTATCTTGGGACCCACTCCCAGGCTGGCTAACTTGTGTATTAATCTTTTGTGTTGGACTGTGTCAAATGCCTTCCTAAAGTCTAGGTAGGCCATGTCCACAGCCCCTCCCTGATCTACTACTTTGGTCACCCAGACAAAGAAATCTATCAGATTCATCTGGCATGACCTTCCCGCTGTGAATCCATGCTGCCTAGGGTCCTGTGCCCCTCTGGCCTCTAGATACTCGACAATTCTTTCCTTCAGAAGTGATTCCATCATTTTCCCTATCACTGAGGTTAAATTAACAGGTCTGTCATTTCCTGCTTCTGCCTTGCTCCCACTTTTGTGAAGGGGAATCACATCTGCCCTCCTCCAGTCCTTGGGTACCACCCCATCCTCCCATGATTTGTTAAAGAGGGTAGTCAGTGATGTCACTAGTTCTACCCTTAGTTCTTTTAGAATTCTGGGATGAATCCCATCAGGCCCCATTGCTTTGTCCACCTTCAGTTTTAAGAGTTCTTTCATAACCCTTTCTTCTGTTTCTAAAATATATAAAAATTTAAGATTAAATAATTCTGACTACCATTTGAAACTGAAACAAAATTGGGAAAAGGAATTCCAATATAATATATCTGAAGGGAGATGGAAAACAGCCCTTAAATTGTTGAAACTAACTAGAAGTATACGTTCAAATCAAATTCAATTTAAAATTTTACATATAATTTATCAAACTCCTCATCAATTTTATTAATTTAACTCATGGATATCACCCACCTGTAATAGATGTGGGATGCACAGGAGGACTTTAATACATGTGATAGCTCAGTGTCCTAAACATAGATCCTTTTGAGACAAGACATTTTTTACTTTGAGTAAAGTTTCTAGGATAAACATTAAATATTAACCGGACTTATGCCTATTGGGAACTTCAAACTTACAAAAATTGCCTTCAGATAATCTTCAAATAATTATGAATATGGGCTTGATAAATTCCAGGAGAAGTATAGCACATCTCTGGAAGGATGAAAACTTGCAAGAATTCTCTTTATGGAGAAACCTGTTCCTGGAAAGTGTTCAGTTAGAAAATATATATCATTTTGATATTAAAGCAGTAGTTAAATTTGAAAAAAAAATATGGACTCCAGTATTAAGCTTAATAAACACAAATCAGATTTAATACCAGTTTGGGTGTAGGCTTTGTTAGGTTTAGAACAGAGTAGTTAGTTTAAATTAGGTTAGGGGGTGGGGGTTAGGTACATACTTCCCCCGGTGAGGATGTACAACATATATCCTTTCTCACTCCTGAAATGGAGGATTCTGTTCCCGAATATGAGGGATTTGGAAGCACTGAAGCTGCAGTCTAGTATCCAATTTACTTTCAGAAAAGATTATCTTTTATTAACAGTTTTAAGGGTTAAAAACCAGGAATAGTGACATGGCATCCAAGAGTCTCATCTTTTTCCTGTGATTTTCTTTCAACTCTTATCCATGATTTATGGACCAGAATGTTGGGAAATATGAAGGAAAACAGCAATCAACAGAGAATTTACATAAGTAAACAAAACAAAGCATCAGTTTAAGCAACAGCTTAATCTGGTTCAATTTCAGTTGCTTACCATCTGTATTCCCCTTCCCCCCCCCAGTCGCCCCTGAAAAAGGGCCTTCTAGGCCCAGTGGGCTTACTGGGTCAACAAAATTCAACAACAATCACAATATATAATGACACGGTGGATGGATTGTTATTATCCAATAATATATTGGAAAAACTGATTACTAAACCTGGGGAAAAGGAAAAAAAAAGAAATACTGTACATTGAACCACATTTACCTTAATAATAATAATAATAATAAATCTTTATTTATATGACGCCTTTCCATAGCCAAGGCGTCTTACAACAATTAAAACAAAAAATCATAAAATCACTTATGTATAAATACTTAAAAACAGATAATACAGATAAAACCAGTGTATACATTAGTCACCAAATGCTTTCCTCCATAGGTAAGTTTTAAGTGCCTGTTTAGATCCCTCCATGGTCATGCACTCCCATAGCCGATGGGTTAGAGAATTCCAGAGGGTAAGGGCTACATGCATAAATGCCTGGGCCCTGGAAGATTTTAAATAAACCCTCAGAATCTATAGCAACCCCTCATCAGCCAAGCGGAGTGCTCACCCAGGGCAGTAAGGGACCAGAAGCTCTTTCAGGTAGTCTAGGCCCTGTCCATGTAGGGCTTTATAAGTCAGAAGTCCAACTTTAAAGGTGATCTGCCACTATACTGGCAGCCAGTGCAGTTTGCAAAGCACCGGGAAAATATGACAGGACCAAGAGGTTCCCATTAATAACTAGGCTACTGCATTCTACACTAGCTGCAAGTGGTGGATATTCACCCCTGGTAGCCCTAGGAAAAGGGAGTTGCAGTAATACAGGTGCAAGGACATAAAGGCATGGACCAGTGAGGGGAGCTTGCCAGATGGAACAAGATGCTTAACCCTGGAGATGTTCCTCAGATGGTAAAATGAGGATTTGTCAACTGCAGACACCTGTGAAAGAAGTGTCAGCCCTTTGTCAAAAATTGCCCCCAGGTTGCTCACCTGTTCAGAGGTTGGAAGTGATAAGTCCCCAAGAAAAATTCCCTAGGGCATCTACCTCCAACCCCCTATCCAGCACCCCAGGTCAACAACCAGCACCTCAGTCTTTTCTGAGTTCAACTTCAACCAACTGGAATTCATCCAGTCCTGGATTTCAGCTAGACAGTTATCAAATACTGAGAGAGCCTAATCCTGTTCAGATGCAAAAGAAAGACAGAGCTGGGTATCATGAGCATAGCAATGAAACCTCAGCCCATACCTTCTTACAATGTCTCTGAGGGGTAGCACATACACTGTGAACAACATGGGGGACAGCTCCAATCCCTGGGGCACCCCCACGTGACAGAGGGATTGGGTCAGAGAAATAAATCCCAGACACCACCCTCTGAGTTCTTCCAGTGAGGAAAGATGTAAACCACCTGAGGACTGTACCAGACAGGCCACAGATGAACCTCAAGCAACCAAGGAGAACCCCATGGTCCACAGTGTCGAACACTGAAGAGCGATTGAGAAGAACCAAGATGAAGTGTTCTTTCCGATCTCTTGCCATCGGGAGATCATTGAACACCCAAACCAGTGCTATCTCAGTACTACGCCTCTTTCAAAAACCGTACTGGAGAGGTTCATAGATGTCATGGATGGTCAAATGGTTCTCCAGCTGTACAGCCACTACTTTTGCAATCACCTTCCCTATAAAGGGGAGATTTGAGATCGGTCTATAGTTTGCATGGCACTCTGGGTCCAAAGAAGCTTTCTTCAGGAGGGGTGTTACCAATGCCTCCTTCAAGGATCAAGGAAACTCACCTGTTTCCAAGGAGCACCGGACAATCTGTGCAAGGACCAGACCTATGATGTCACTACAACCCATAATCAGGGTTTTTGGTCCTGGGTCCAAACTACAGCAGGTAGGGTGCATACTGTTAACAATTCCCATGGCATCCATGAACTCTGGGTGGTCAGAGGAACTCCAGGAAAGTTGAGGAGCAGTGACTAAGTGCCAATCCAAAGCAACACCCATATAGTGTACAGGTTGGAGCTCAGCCATGATGCTATCCACCTTAGTGGCAAAGAATTGAGCAAGCTCATCGCATTCCACTTGGGAAAAAGCTTTCTGAACCTGTAGACAGGCTGGGTTGCACAGCCTGTCCACAGTTCGAAAAATCTGAGCTGGTCAGTTCTGAGTGGCTGCAATCTCCCTGGACAGGAACTCTGCCTTCTTATGGGTGATTGCAGATTGATAGGCCTGATAATGGTCCATCAATCTAAGGTGGTTGGCATCCAGGACTGATTTCCTTCAGCAAAGCTCTAATCTTCATCCTAATCACCGCATCTCCCTCAAAGTCCCATCAAACTAAGGGAACCTAGGGTAATGAGGGAGAGGACAAACACAGATAGGATCAATAACTTCCAGAGCCACAGAGACAGCCATATTATAGACTGTCACTAGGGCCTCTGGGTCACTGTTTGCCGAAGGAAGGACCGATAGGTCAAGCACTGCTGCCAGGCCTTCAGAATTTGTATTTTGTAAAGGGTGGTACCTGACCATCTCTACAGGGGTAGGCCTGCAAATGGGGGTGCAAAAACTGAACCCCATGGTGTAGTGATCGGACCATCAGACTGGTTCCACCCCTAAGTCTGAGCCTTAGATCCCCAGGAGGAAGACTAAGTCAAGAGAGTGACCATGTTTATGGGTAGGAGCAGTAATAACCTGTGTGAGGTCCATAGATGTCATTAACTTGAGGAATTGCTGTTAAAACTGTGAGAGTTTGTCATCGACCCAGTCATTGAAGTTGCCTAGGACCATCAGCCTGGGTGACTAAAACACCAGGTCGATGACGAAGTCTGCCACTTCCTGCAGAAACTGCTTCTGATCTTCGGGTGAATGGTAGATGAGAATGATCATACTGTACAGCCTACACCTGCTGCCATGGTACACTCATATGACTCAGTGTCCTCAACTGGTACACTCGTGAGTTCCAGTTCAGTCTTGAAGCAAACCACAACCCCCTGCCCCCACGATCTAATCTCAGGCTGTGGATCACCGCATACCTGGCTGGAACTACAGCTTCCAATATGGGGCCAGAGTTTTCATCCAGCTAGGTTTCGGTGATACGAGCCAGGTCCACTGTGCTCACAAGATCTGCAATAATTGCAGTTTTGTTTTTATTGGACCTGGCACTGCATAATACTGCTCGAGCTGGATGAGCTTCCAGGGTCGCCCGAGCCAGCTGCCCACCAAAACTGGTGGTGCCCTTGGGTATGGAAACCAGACATGGTGAACCACGATCTGGGTTACATTTCACCCTAGGGCATCTTCTGGATCTTATGACCCTGATGCGGTGGCCCCAATCATCCATCCTCCGCTGTTCACAACCCCAATCCCCTTCCCCCCACAGTACAATACCCAGCGCTCTACAGCACTGGTAGATAGTAAACTGTAATGGGGGGAGATAAAGGGATGGAGGGCATGGAGGGTAGAGAATGAATAGTGCACGACTGTGTGGCAGGCCTCCAACACATTTTGGTGATGGCAATAAGCTACTATAATCAGGGGGTTAGGAAATGAAAGAAAAACAAAAACAAAAAACAAAATCAATTATAAACTAAGCCAAAATAAATTTGCGTCAAACTAACTCAACTAAACCCCAGAAATATTTATTTAAATTAAGAAAATAACAACTATAACAATCAATAAATCCAGGCCACTCTCAATACAAATGAAATGTGATGTCCAATGTCCAAAATTTAAATAAAAATTCAAACTGACAGAAGAGAGAGTTCACGTAGATGAAAATCCAGAAAGCTCACAGGAGCAGCAATTAATCCATTCAGAAACACCTTGGGCTCTCACCACTGAGGTTGAGAGGGTAAACATTCAGGCACTAAAATGAATATACCCAGGAGCTCACCTCCAGGGAACCACAACAGCACTATTCGGTTTCTTTCATAGGCTCTCACATCCACTCAAAAAACTAACAGAGCCCCAGTACATTATAGCTAATTTCAGGTCCCAACAAACAATCCAAAATCTCAGCACAGCAACTGAAAACAGATAACTCACTTCACAATCCAGGTCTGTTTCTCCAAGCCCAATGTTTCTCACTGGCCACTCCTCACAGTTACCAGTAGCATCGACAAACTGAGGGGAACGAGCTAGGGCATCCTGATTCACTATACCATGAACTTCTTCATGCCAGCTAGAATCAGGGTTAGACTGCACTCCATGCACTGAGGATGCCAAATCCACAGGGACTGATGTTACCCTTCTGCTGAGAGAAAGATGTCGAATCCACAACCGCATGTTTCAGACAACACTAAAGGGTCCCTTCCAGACCCCCAAACCTCTCCCTGGACCCGCTCACCACTACGGCTGCCCACCAACTACCATGCATCAGGGTAGAAGTGCCATAGAAACAGCTACCCAAAGGCAGCAGCTCTATGGCACACCCTCAGGTAGAGGTCGGTGCCGAGAAGGAACACTACCCAGCAGTCCACCAGCGGCAGCTAGCAAACCAAGTCACTACTCTGCTCCACTCCCTGATATATCTCTGCTGTTTCTCCACAGTTCAGCTTCTCGAGGCAAAACACTCCTCACTACTCGCTCTGTCAGTGTGACTCCACTCCCTGCTCTCAACACTTCCCTCAGCAGCCAATATCTCTGAGCTTATTAGTTCCAGTTGTGGTTTGTGAGTTTTGTGCGTAATGTGAGTATTGAAAAAATAGCACAGCCGGAGGTTTATTAAACATGGACGCAGATGTTAATGAAGGTATCTGTAACTTGATTTTTCATGCTGGAACAGCAATTAAAAAATGAATAAAATATAATAAATAAATGAAAGCTGATATAAAAAACACAAAATAACAGAATAACAGAAAAATTACAATAAACTAAGTTTCTCATATTGCAGTCGCTAGTTCCAGCAGCAAGATGTGTCTTTGATTGGAGAGTGGATCTCCAACTTGGGACCTGTTCAATCAATCAATCAATCAATCAATCAATCAAATCTTTATTTAGTCAGGTGAACATCATTGAGCGAAGCTCATTTACAAGATGGACCTGAGTGGTCATATAAATAAGAGTACAAGTATTTTTACATAGACAAGAATAACATAAGCAGTCGTACAATAACATAAAAAGATAATATACAACAATTTACATATATACAAGGCCCAGTAAAACCATTTAACCTGTAAGAAAAAGGAGACAATGGATATAGCAGGCAAAATATACAATTTGTAGGGCCTAGTTGGTTTTTATGAGAGTATAACAGGTGATTGGAAAATAGAAGTAGAATTAACATAATGTAACATGGAGAAGGGGGTGGGAGGGTAGGTAGGGTAGGGGATTAGGCCTTATAAAAGCAATTGCAGTGTTCAGGTGAGTAAGAGTGTGTGGGGGTGTGCTGGGGATTGTGGGTGGTGGGTTCTGAATGGGACATGGGGGATGGGAGGCTTATTGGTGAGGGACCATTTTCTTTTTTCAATGGGTTTAAAAAAAATCATCAAGGGACCATTTCCTTCAATTCAGGGTTATGCCTGAAATGGCAGGGTAGGGTACTACTAGACACCAGGGAACAACCTGGACAATAAAAATTGAACATGTCAATTAATAAAAATAGTGTGTTCATTAACTGATAACAAATGTATAGGGACAGTTTTAAAGACAAAATTCAAATATGCAACTACCAGCTTTGGTGTTTTCCACATCTTAAATAGCCTAGTACTGTGTGCCTCCACAGTTTGACCAGAAAACTTGATTTCAATAGCAGTGCTTCAGAAATTATGTCTTGGAATGGAGTTTTCTTTCAAAACAGCAGAAAATCCTCACAGAAAGGGTCACAGGAAGTTAAACATATCCCAGGTAAAAGGGAGCAAAATGTATTGCAGACCATTGACTATGCTGATACGTGCAAGCCCCAGAGTTCAGCAAGGACTGCTTGGTTGCTGCCAATCAGTCAGTCGCTGTCTCTGCTCCAGTAGTACAGTGTGTGTTGTTTAGCAAAAATGCTACTCCTCTCCTTTTGTCTTCTTGGATTGAAAAAAGCAAAATGAAAGGAGAAGCAGTCCTGCTATATGGTACACACTGTACTACCGGAGCAGAGAGAGTGAGTGGCAGACTGACATCAACCAACCAAGACTGACAGAATTTGTACTTAAGCGTAATGTGTTTTCCTTTTTGAATGACTTTTTTCTGCAAATTCATGGGACTACAATGGGTGCCACCTTTGCATCGAGTGTAGCTAACCTCTGTGGGGAGATGGGGAAAATTAAATTATTCCAGACCCTGATACTAATCCCTTTTTTTCATTTATTAATCTCTACAGATGCTTTATAGTTGACATCATAATAATTTGGGCTAGTTCACTGGAGATTTTTGAGCAGTTTGTTGAATGTTTACATGCCTCTAACCTGAATTTACATTTTACCTACACAGCTAGTCAGAGGGAGGTCAAATACCTTGACCTGTCTCTACAAAAAGATACAGATGAGAATACCTATACAGATATTTTCAGGAAGGAGTGTGAGTGCAACACACTGCTTATGTCCTCTAGCTGCCATCCTCGACATGTTGTGCAGAATATTCCAAAGGGGCAATTCTTGAGGTTAAGAAGACATTGCAGCACTGATGAAGCCTATGATGAGGCTGCTATTGATCTTAGCAGCAAATTTCAGGAGGAGGGTACAGTACAAAACACATAAATGAAACAGCCCAGACAGTAAGGAGAATTGATAGCAATACAATACTACAGAGACAACAGCAGAGAACTCAGACATCTAGCAATAACCAGGTGAACTTCATTACAACATACAATGTGCATTCATATAGAATGAGACAGATTATTATGCAACATTGGAACATTCTGAAGGGGATATAGATTTGAAGGCAGTCCATGATCAGACACCTAGATTTACATACAGCAGAGCTACCAACCTGAAGGATATGCTCTTACACAGTAGACAGTTTCAGCCCACACAAAAGACATGGCTCACCAAGTATACAGGCTGTTTCAAATGCCAAAAATGTGTTAACTGTTAAATTATCAGACAAGAGAAGGATTTTACAAGTCTGAATGTACAAAAACTTCTTTGTATTCAACAACTAATTACATGTGAAACAGTTGGTGTTATTTATCAAGCAAACTGTAAGTATGGGGCTTTCTATATTTTCAAAACTAAAAGACAACTGAAAGCATGGGTTGGGGAACATAAGAGAACCATTAGTCACCAAGATGTGACTTATGCCACTGCACTGCATATCCATCAATATGGTAATAACAGGAATGAACATGATTTTACCTTTACAGTTATTGAGAAAGTGTGTCCCCAGCCCTGTGGTGGCGACTATGATAATTTGATTTTAAAAAGAGAAGGGTACTAGATCTGTATGTTGAAAGCATTCCAGTACCCAGGTTTGAATGAAAGATTTGACCTATCCCCTTACTTACAGAAATAAATGACTGGAACTTTCAATAAATATAGAAAGTGTCCAGAGATACATTTGATATGCATAGGAAATTAATATTTATGGCTATAAAGTATTTTGGGGCTATAAGGTATTTTTGTTTATAACAAAATATTTTTCTTTTAGATATCTTTGATTTTAAGGTGTTCTGTTTCTTGGTTTCCTACAGATTTCTGTCTCAGACATTTATAAGAGGCAAAAAGGAAACATGAAATAATAAAGAAAGGTAAAATAGAAATAAGAATAGAAACTTGTGAGCAGATCCATGGTCTATAAGACCTTTGTGTTTACAGAAGATTAGATAATAGATGCATAACCATGGCCTTTTAATAAATGAATGAGAGTGCTCAGCATTGTTTAAGTTACTATAATGGTGTAATACTGGAAGTTACTAATTTATAGTACTGTTTTTCATAGTAAGATGTGCCTTTATACTGTATGTGTATCTGTTTGGGACTCTCTGTCCTTCACTGATGACATCATGTGGATGTATTTAAGATGCATCATGCACTGAGATCCTTATGTTTTTGGAAAAAAGTTTTGTTCCGAAATGCATCAAAGCATAAGGAGTGGTGTTTTTTATTGCGCTCCAATAAAGGATATTTTGCACTTTATAGACTGTGTAGGAGATTTTACTATGAAGTGGTGAGGGTGAGCCTTTTCTTTAAAATTGGTTGTTTGTTCTTGTCTCTGCACCACCAGCCAGGTGCAGAGATTTTTTTCTGAACCAGCAAACATAATTACTAGAGAGATAAATATCCAGGAAAAAGAGGGCTACATCTGGCATAATAAAGAATGCAAACAGGTAAAGAATAAATTAAATAAACAATCAAGGTTATTAAAGCAATACCAGGATAAAAATAATAATAAGGTGGTGAACAATTTTCGGAAAGAATACAGATTTGTTTTGAAGAACAACAAAGAGAAATATATTCAACAGTTATGGACAGATTTGGAAAAGGCAGTTCTCCAAAATGACAAAAGAAAATCCAGGAATATTGTGAATAAAGGAATGAAGGAACACAACAATATGATAGAGACACACATATAAACCCAGACATATGGCTAAGACTTTTCAGAAATGTGATTTATAGAAATGATATTCAGTATATCAACAATTTAAAAAAGATAAGGAAGACGGGAACTTGGAGTCACTCACAAATATAAATAATCATTAAAGAGATAGGACAAGCACTTGATTCTTTTCATAGCCATAAAGCCCCAGGGCCTGATGGGGTGCCACTAGATGTAATATGGAAAGCCAGGCCACATTGTGTACCATTCTTGACCACATTATTCAACTATATCTGGTAACATACTGGAAAGTTGGAAATTAAACATAATTGTCCCTTTATTCAAAAAAGGAGAAAAGAATGATCCTGATTATTACAGACCTATCAGTTTGATTGATAGCACTGAGAAATTATTTACAAGGATCTTAAGCAATAGAATAATGGAATGGGTAGAGAAAAATGTGATTCTGGATGAGGCTTAAGCTGGCTTTAGGGCAGAACATGCCACCGTTGATCAATGCTTTACAATAGCACATATATAAATACAGTAGAGTAAAAAAACAAAAGATATTATGCAATTATGTCGACCTAAATGCAACCTTTGAGAGGGTCAATAGAAGTTTGCTATGGGAGAGATTAGACATGTTATGGAAGGAAAGATCAATTTTAGGATTAAAATGTTGTATTTGGACAACCATGCCAGCATCAGATAGAATGATAGGGGACAGAGATCAGCACATGGTTTGAAACTAACATAGGAGTTAAAAAAGTGTGTATCTTGTCACCCATTCTGTTTAATCTATATTTTCATACAGTTCTACAAATGCTGTATGATACAGAATTTCATATTCCAATTATATGGGAGAGGCCGTGTCCATATTTGGCATATGCCGAAGATATGGCCTACTGTCTACGAGTTTTATAGCCATAAAAAGAATGCTGAATAAATTTCAGTTAGAATGCAGTAAAGCAAATTCACAAATTAACTATAACAAAACAAAAGTGATGGCATTTGGGGGGAACAATAAAACATACAAATACATAGTGAAGAACCATAAACAGGAAGTAGTTAAGGAATTTTGCTACTTAGGTTTAGCGGTGACCTAGAAAGGCATGTGGGCAAGACACATCAAAGAATTAGAAAATAAAGCCTAAAAATTCATACCAATTATGAATGCCTTTCCATACAAATATGGGGGCAAATCAATAAAAAGCAATATTAATGTGATAAATGCAAAAATACAGAACCAATTACCTAATGGGGTAGAAGTATGGATGTGCAAGCATAGTTCAATATAGAACCCTGCCTGAACAAATTTTACAAAAAAAACTGCTGGGCTTACCAAACCGTATACCTTCAGCAATAGTGAGGGCTGAACTAGGCCAGTTACCATTGGAATGTCAAATAAAGTAAAGGCTAATTGTATACTGGCTAAAAGCATATGGAATGGGGGAAAATAGGTTACCCAGGGTATGTATTGAAGAAGTGTTAATATACTTAACTCAGAATGTGTTATACCCCAATATACACATTGTTGAAAAAATTATTAAGCCTTTTGGACTGCTGTCAAGCATTACAGATAGTCTCTGTCACCCATTTATCCAGGTTAAGGAAAACATAAGAAATAAATTATGAACATTTATACCCAGAAGGACTTAGAAACGTGCAGACAGTATAAGGTGTGTAAATGTTTTTTTAAAAATAAAAGAAACCATAAAATGGAAAGATATTTACAAGTAGTTGACAGACCCCTTCTTAGAAATCTAATCACATGATAAAGATTCAAATGCTTCCCCAATAAATGGAAAACAAATCAATATAATAAGAAAGGGGAAGGTGATAGCGAACTGTGCAGATGCGGACTAGTCCAGGATGACCTGCTACATCTGGTCATTCTCTGTTCTTTATAAATTAAAAACAGAAAATCTCTCTTGGAAGAAATATTGGACTCCCTGGAATATGAATCTATACATTTAGTGACACATCTATAAAAAGCACAAACAAAAAAATATATTGATTCTTGTGACCTCCTTTCTAAGAATGATGGAGGGAAAACATTTCTATTTAGAGAAAACTAAATGAGATGTAAATTATCAACAATGTTGATCTTTTCTTTTTTCGTTCCTCACTAGTCTGGTTTAATGGTTTAAATGAGTTTTATAACCATTAGGAATCAAGGACTGACAGTCAATATGTACAAGAAGGCAGACTTTGCACTTGAAATTCCACAAACTGTAATATTCACTGGATACTGTTTTTATCTAAGAATGTATGTTGTAACCATATCTATTCTTCTTTACTTTTTCCTCTTTGTTATGAGATGTAAATCATGTGATTTTATATTTTTTTGTAATGACTTGAAATAAGTCGAACAATAAAACTATTGATTGAATAATATGGCAATAAAAATTTAACATGTCAATTAATTAAAATGGTGTGCTAATTAGTTGATAACAGATTTATAGGGGCAGTTTTAAAGAAAAATTTCAAATATGCAACTACCAGCTTCGGTGATTTCCACATCCTTAATAGCCTAGTACTGCGAGTTTCCACTGTTTGACCAGATAACTTGATTTCAATTGTAGTGCTTCAAAAATACTGTCTTGGAAAGGGGTTTTATTTCAAAAATGCTGGAAATCCTGACAAAAAGGTCACAGAAAGTTAAACATATCCCAGGCAAAGGCCAGCAAAATGTATTGCAGACCATTGACTGTGCTGATATGTGCAAGTCCCTGAGTAGGGAAAGGACTGCTTGTTGTTGCCAGTCAGTCAGTCAGTCGCTATCTCTGCTCTGGTAGTACAGTGTGTGTTGTTTAGCAGAACTGCTGCTCCTTTTCCTTTGTCTTCTTGGACTGAAAAAGGCAAAATTAAAGGAGAAGCAGGCCGGCTATATGGCGCACACTGTACTACCGGAGCAAAGAATGTGAGTGGCAGACTGACATCAACCGAGCAGTTCTTGCCCACAGCCACTGCTTGCACAGATCATCATAGCTTTGGAGTCCAATATCTGTTATTTAGAAAATGGGCATGAATAATAAAGCATCCTGATTGGCTGAGAGCCACGGTCAGGCATCGTTTATTTTTAAACAATGCTCAGCAAATAAGTGCCAATTCAGGTGCTCCATAACTCCGCATATTATTGAGCATTCCGAATGTTCAAAAGAAGCAGTCACCATGTCCATCTCTCTCGCTAACTGATAATCGAACAACACAATCCCCTGAGAGAGGTCACCTCCCCCACGCACTGTAAAGCCAACCCACCACACCAAATACTCCTTACATCAGAAGTTTTTTTTTCTAAAAAAAATCTACTTTTTTCTGCTACCCCCTGATACTGTCTTCTACAACTCTGCACAGTTGGTCTGCATTCCATGGTCTCTGCATGAAGCATAAAACACAGACTGTTGCTTTCCTGCTCCTTGCCACACACAGAAAAATAAAAACTTCTTTTTTTTTTACTTTTATTATTTTTATTTTCTGATGCTAGGTCACTTGACCTTACATCATCTGTAACTGCCAACACTACGCCCGAGTCTTGACCTTCCACCACCTGCAATGGCCAACACTCAGCCTGAGCCCCACTGATGCTACATATAAAAACAAACTGCACCACACTTTATAAATCTATAAACAAATAAAAAAAATATAAAAATTAAAGAAACACGCCGCCATTTTTCTTTCTGGTCAAGGAGAATAACGCAATGTTTCTTCCAGCTATGCTGATATCTGTCAGGTTGTAGGGAAAGAAACCATAACAATGACTCAGAATGTACAGTTACAGTGGCTCCAGTGGAACAAGGAACCAAAAAAAAGGTACCCAAATGCAGGCATAGGAACTATATTATTATAAAGAAAAGCAGACAACTAAGACTTTAAACATTTAATCATGACAGCTATTTTTTTTAACTCCTCTAAAATACACTAGCCCATCTTCTAATGGCAATAATACCCTTCAGGGTGGGTTGGTGTCATGGGATATAATGGACCTTCAAGGGGCTATAAGGCCCCCCCGCCTGTGGGGTCAGGCCTCATGACGCCCCAGGGCGGTCCATTATATCCCAATAATACCCACCCTGTTGGGTATTATTACTTATGTATTTCTGATGAAAAAAATCATAACCACATATATGAAGCCCAGGAGAATCAGACTGATCACAGAATGCAATAAGAACTTTTATTTTATGTCCAATATTGCTGCTTAACTACCTGAAGGTAATCTCCCAACTCTCATCATGTAGTAATGTGCCTCAGACAGCTGGAGCTTATAAGAAACTATACGCAAATACACAGCCTGCATAGTCTTCATATATGCAAAACAATCATATTTATTGGTATGCAACCTCACCTCAGACATGTTTCACCTAATGTGATGTGAGTGGTATAATACAAGAAAAAGTCTCCATGTCCTGTATTTCTTCTGACTGTGCCAATTGTGAAAGTGGAACCAGTAAGGAGATTAAAGTGCAGTTGGGGACTGTATTAATTAAGAAAAAAAAGAAAGAAAGATTCCCTGCCCTGGGTCGAGACCAAGCTCCTGGTATAAAAGGAGCTGGGCAGGAAAGTGAAGCCCAATTACTGAGTGTGTGGGAGGGGTTATATTAAAGATCTGGCAGCATAGGCATAGATTGTGGGGGGGGCAGAGGGGCAAGTTGCCCCCACTGAGAAATTAGACCAGGACTTTTTTAGGAGCCCAGCCACCATTCTCAGGTTATCATTTTTTTAAAATATTGAATGGGCTCAAGGCTATGCCCGGACTGCCTGCACCTCTCCGGGGGAGGGAGGGGGGGTGGCGGCATGGCGCTGTGTCTCTTAAACAAAAACTATCCCCTTTTCTGATTGGCTGCAAGCCTGCAACCATAGTAGCCTACATGTTACAGCCAATCAGAGAGTGCTGCAAGCTTGCACCATCACGTGAGCAGTACTCCATTAGTGGCGCCATTTAGTTGCCTGTGTACCTTCCATGAAGGAGCAGCAGCAGCATCCATATAGCGTAGGGCTGAGAAGAGATAGCTATTCGAGGATGTCGAGCAGTAGTCGTTGGTTGGCTGTCAGGTGTCACCAGTGTCTCAGTCAGTCTAGTGTTCCCACCCTCCTCCTGTCCTGAACAGCCCAGTTTAAATATACCTCACCCAAGTCCTCTGACTACCTACTCTCTCTTTCTCAGTGCAGCCAGCTGTGCTCTGGGCTCTCTCGCTGCCACCTGAGCCTCCCATCCTTGAGAGCCTAGGAGGCCTGCAGCCACAAGGCCTCTACCACCGGACAGACCAGGCAGAGGAGCGAGTAGTACAATTACAGTGAGTCTGAGGCATGGCCAGGCTTGCCTGCACACTCAGCTCCTGTGTCCAGCAGGCCAGAGAAAGATTTACCTTGTTGTCGGCAAGTCCCACACCACACCCATTGCCCACCAGTTCCACGGTCCGCTGAGAGGGATTATTCAGGTCAGTGAGCAGCCAGGCCCAGAACAGTGAAGAAGCAGGCAGTCATGCAGGCTATAGCAGACCCATAATGTGACACGTTCATCTGGTGTCAGAAAAAATGAGTTACTGTCTCATCGGGGGATTAATTGGGAGAGGAATGGGACTGTTGGGAGAGACTCGGCTACCTGATCTGCCTTCCTGGCCTTGCTGTGCCCTGCTGCAAGCTGCCCTGTCTGTGCCCTTACTGATTTGGTGAGTAACTGTGCTGCAAGCTGGTTGTTGGAAATTAATACCATTCACATCCCAGAAATGTGTTTTTTTGGGGGGGTTGTCTTGGCCATGACCATGTGTCTTGGGGGGTGGGTGGAAGGTTTGCTGTCAGCTTGTGTTTCTTTGGGTGGGAGGGGATTTGCTGGCTGTTGAGGCTGTCCATGTTGGTGGAGTGTATGGGGGGGCCTATTTGTTTGGTATGGTGTGGACACTGGCCATGTTGGTGGGTTGGGGACACTCAGTTACTGTGCTGTTGGTGTGGTGGGGTATGTTGGGGAAACTCTCTGGACGGTCTGTGTTTGGTGGGGCTGAAGGGATGGTCTGTTTTGTGGGGTTGGGGTCGGGAAGACAGTCTGTGTGTTTTGGGGCTGACTCACTGATAGGATGGTCAGTGTTTGGTGCTGGGGGAGGGCCTGTGTTAGGTGGGGCTGGGGGGGACGATCAGTGTTTGGGGCTGGGGTGGTTAGTGTTTGGGACTGGAAGGGCAGTCAGTGTTTGGTGAGGCTGGGGGAACAGTCTGTTTTCTATTCTGGTGTCTGGTGGGGTGGAGACACAGGCCATGGTGATGTGGGGAACACTGGCTGTGATGGTGGGGTGGTGACACTAGCCATTGTTTGGTGGACTTGGCTGGCCATTTGTCTGGAGAGACTGTCCATAATGGTGGAAAAGGGGGACTGTCCATGTTTGCCTGCCGGGTGTCTTGTGGGGAGGGGTGGACTATTTGCTGGTCGGGTATCTGGGGGGATCTTTCCATGTTGGCTTATGGGGGTGAATGTCGGTGATTGCTGATCAGGTGTCTAGGATGGACTATCAATGTTGTTTGGGAGGGGGAACTCTCCATGTTTGCTAGCCAGGTGTTTGGGGGGATTGTTCATGTTGGTGGGGCAGGGGGAAATTCTGTGTTTGCTAGCTGTGTGTTGGAGGGTTGGGGACTGTCCTTGGTGGGATATGGGGGGGACCGTCCATGTTTGCTGGCTGCCTGGGTGTCTGGTGAGACTGTCCTTGTCGGTTGGGAGGGGGGCATTCTATGCTTGCTGGCCCAGTGTCTGGTGAGGAGGTGGGACTGTTCAGGTGTCTGGGGGGGACTGCACTTGTAGGTGGGGTGAAGGGTGGGACTGTCCATGTTTGCTGACTGGGTTTCTGGTGGACTGTCTGTGTTGGTTAGGAGGGGGGACATTCTGTGCTTGCTGACTGGGTGTTAGCATATAAACATAAGTAAATGTTAAAACGTAATTTCCACCTCATCCTTTACCTGTCAAGGGATGTATCTCATTGACCTGTGCCGCAACTAGCATACGAACATTAGTAAATGTTGAAACATTATTTCCCCCTCATCCTTTACCTGGCTGTAAAAGTAATCTTCAACTTTTTTGATTTCTCCGATCGTTCATTGTGGAGGGGTGAATCAGACAGATTCCTTGGCTTTGCTCTCTCTGTCTTCATTGCCTGGCAAACACAACCAAAGGGGTAGCTTTTTGTGTTCTCCCCCTTACAGTGTTACAAGACTAGCAAAAAAAAATCTTTCACTAAAACATGCACCCTAAAGAAATGATTATACTACTACCTGGCTATTGTTATAGTGACTACTGACTGGCCATGATTTTTTGGGGGGGTTGGAACACTGGTCGTGTGTGTGGGTGGGGTTGCAGACACTGCTGGTTGAGTGTGTGTGTGTGGTTGGGGACACTGCTGATCATGTGTGTGTGGGGTTGGGGACACTGCTGATCATGTGTGTGTGGGGTTGGGGACACTGCTGGTCGTGTGTGAGTGGGGGGTTGGGGACACTGCTAGTCATGTGTGTGTGTGTGGTGTTGCGGACACTGGTCATTTGTGTGGGTGGGGTTGGGGATACAGACATTGTGTGGGTGTGGTGGGGGCACTGTTGTGTGGGTGGAGGCACTGGCATTGTGTCGGTGGGGTGAGGTTGTAATTGTATACCAGGCAAACTGTGCTGACCAGTAGCTCAACATCTCTCTTTCCAGACAAAGAAAGAAACATAAACAAAATGCAGTATAAAATGTGGTTTTAATTATTTTTGTGTGCCTGTGATGGGGAGGCACAGACCTGGATGTCTGGAGTGGATACCACATAAATGGAGCTGGAAATGGCGTTGGTTGGGTGGGGTGGGGAGAGTGGCTGTGTTGGTGCAGTGGGGAGACTGACTGTGCTGGTGGGGTGGACACAGAGTGTGGACAGTGGCTGTGCAAGTCCATCAGGGTGCAGAAAGTAGCTAAGCTGGCCAGTCTGGGTGGAGATAGTGGCCTTGCTGGTCTGGGGTGGGGAAAGTGAGCTGTAGCTTTTTGCATGGACATTTAATTCACTGTTACTTGATGTGCCTTCTGCTGCCCTGCCAGCTTTGTGCTGCTGTGCTGACCAGGGCGGACTGGTACACATGCTGAAAAAAATGGTTCTGGCCACTGGTGATGGAGGAGGGAGGGGTGGACGGGCATACTGGCACAGAAATATTTTTTTCAACATGTATGCCAGTCTGCTGGGTCCATGCCATGCTTACCTCCTCATACAAGGGCTTCTGAGCACTAAAGATAAGTTTCTGTGTCAAAATTAGAACTGTTGGAAAGTATGAAACTTACAGTATAAAATTGTGCATGTTTATGTAGTTTCATCTTACTGTGTGATTCGACAAGATGTTCTGTGGTCTCTCATCCTCATTTAGCACCCTGACATGTGACCTAGCCATTCCCCCCCTCCAGGGCAGGGGGAAGGTCTGTTGTTTCATGGTCTTTTGGTGGTTTGTTGGGCATTGTAAAATGCATTGTTTCATTTACTGTGTTGTACTGCCTGGACCTGCTTTACCCGGTCTCTATCCTGAATGTAAACATGGTATAAAAAAAGTTAATTTTTTGCTGGTGTGTGTGTCTATCTGTGTCTGTGTGTAGAAGAATAGAGACACACGCTCGGACAAAAAAAGTGTATTAAACAACATCAAACTGAAGCAACCATGTTTCATTTGTGCCCTTCAAAACTGTCAGATGAGATGATTTTGAAGTAGTCTGTGGGGGAAGCATCCATGGCAACCTGGGCTACCACAACCTGCCCACCACACACTGTCATAGGTGATGCTAATAAAAACCACCAAACAAGTACATACCTTTCAGGGTGCCTCCTGTGAGGCTGTGCTCAGGTATCTGGAGTCATTGTTCCAGCAAACTTCCTGTGGCATCTGTTCTCTTAGGTTATGTGATGTGACCATGTTTGGTCCAGAGCAGTCCGTGTTTGCTTGGATGGGGTTGTGTAATCCTGGGCATGGACAGAGATGCATATTCCTTAGGAGCCCATGGGGAGGAGAGTGGTAGGGGTTGTGGTGTGACCACACCATGCCCATGATCATCTTGAACAATTAGGGGATTTACATTGTTCTGTTGCACTATCCCAGGTACATCAGCATGCTTGTTAAGAGCACCACCTGAGGGATATCAGCAAGTCCCATGCTTATGTATGCAATGCTTGCTTGCTTGAGGAGAGCATTATCCTCTTCGCTTACCTTACTTCGCTTACCTTACCTAACCAGATTCAGGCATTTGACATTGAATAATATGGGATGGGATGTGAGACTAATGAATTAACTTGGTTATAACAAAGAAAAGTGTTAACACTGGGTGCAAGTAAGTAATAATGCCCAACAGGGCTTGTGTCATGCTGGGATAACGTCACGCCTCAGGTGGTTGGGCATGAGTGCATCCAATACATAAGGCATGACGTTATCCTACCATGTCACACACCCTGGAGGGCATTATTGCTATTATACAATGGCGTGTTGTTATACAGAATTAAAAAAAATAATTTTAAAGATGTTTTATTTGGTGTGGAAAAATATTTTTAAGAGAAGATACAAAAAAAACACACTAATGCTAACAATCATCAAGAGGTTCACGGAGAGGCTGAGACTAAACCTGTGATGAATCGGATGTACTGGGATAACATTGTGGGTCTAGCCCAAGAATGACCAATCAGAGGCCAGCATTCATTCTTGTCATTGTATAATCGCATTTTTTTATGTAATCTATGTAAATAAGGGCTCATGCTGTGAGGATGCACATGCTGGGATGTTTCCCATATCATCCATGTTTATAGGTATACTGAGGTGGCACAGCCATTTGCTGCACTTCCTTGAAACATGCTTTTTGCACTCCTCAAGGGTGGGAGGGCTAGCTCCAGCAGACATTTCAAGAAGTTCAGGATCCACTATAAGGGCTGGACTTGGAAGGGTTATGTAAGCAGGAAAGGGGGTGAGAGACTAGTGAGCTATCCACCTGGAGGTTCAGGTGGGGGAAAAATTAGGTCAAGACTGATTTGAATTGAAGTTGAGGGGAGGTCCTGTCATCTTGAGAAGGATGTTAAGTTCCTTACATATTTTCAACTTTACAAGTAAGTCCTCACTCCCAAGGCAGAAGAACAATGAACTGAATACAAAACAGATCTCGGTCAGTTTTTCGACTCTGGTCTCAGGAGGAGTTGGGCCTAGAGCAGGCTGCAGTAAAACTGGTGGGGTGGGGAAGTGCTCTGACTTGTCCTGGGCTGGTCCCTCCCAGGAGTTATTCAGCTGTAGTCTTAAATGTTTTTTGGGCATTATTTGATGCTAGTTGATTTATTTTCATTACGCAATCCACCCGCCCTCTTCACTGTCGTGATACGCGAAAATCAGGACTTTTTTGTTACTTGGCCCCCCCTGTAAAAATAACAAACTACACCCCTGTCTGGGAGTGATGTGCACAATTAGCTGTAACATCTACAGCAACTTCAATAGCAATTCTGAAATTGGCAGTCCTGAAGGAAAGGATGTGAACAACATCATTCTGATTGATTGCCCTCTATTTGAAGCTGCTGTCGGTCCCAGAGATGGGCTGCCAACATGTATATTGATGGGAGAAAAAGAGATAGATAGAGAGAGATTCATTGAGATGCAATGGGATAACATTTGTGCAGATCCGTGCTTATTCTGCTCTTCTGTCCATCAACTGAGTAGTTAAGCAGTAAAAAAAACTAATAACCAACAATAAAAATGCAACATGTAAATAAATAAAAAGTGTGCTTATCAATTGATAACAAATTCATAGAGAGACAGTTTCAAAGAAATAATTTAAAACATGCAACTACTTGCTTGGTTGTTTTCCATGTTCTAAATAGCCTAGTATTGCGTGCCTCCACAGTCTGACCAAAGAACTTGATTTTAATTGCAGTGCATCGGAAATCACTGTCTCATCTCTCTTGGAAAGGGTATTTTTTTTATAAAAGCAGAACACTTCACAAAAAGTCACAGAAAGTTAAACATATCCCTGGTAAAGGCCAGCAAAATGTATTGCAGACCATTGGCTATGCTGATAGGTGCAAGCCTCGGAGGTGGACAAGGCTTGTCTGATTGCTGTCAGTCACTGTCTCTGCTTTGGTAGTATAGTGTGCGCTATTTAGCAGGATTGCTACTCCTCTCCTTTTTGCCTTCTTGGATTGAAAAAGGAAAAATTAAAAAGAGAAGCAGTCCAGCTATATGGTGCACACTGTACTACAGCACAAAGAGAGAGAGAGAGTGTGAGTGAGTGACAGTCTGACAGAAACTGAGCAGTCCTTGCCTGCTGCCAGTGCTTGCACTGAACAGCATAGCTTTGGAGTTAGATATATGTTACATATTTCTGCTGAAAAAAACAGAACCTGGAGTAAGAAGCCCAGGTGAATCAGACTGATCACAGAAATGCAATGAGAACTTTTATTTTATTTGCCACATTGCTGCTTAATTGCCAGAAAGTAATCTCCCAACTCCCATCATATGGTAATGTGCCTCAGACAATGTGATGTGAGGGGTATAATACAAATAAAAAGTCTCTATGTCCAGTATTTCTTCTGACTATGCTAATAGTGGAATTTGAGCCAATAAGGAGATTAAAGTACACTTGGGGGCTGTAATAATTAAGGAAAAAAAGGAAAGAAAAATTGCTTGACCTCCGTTCAGACTGCACTCCTGGTGTAAAGGGAGCTGGCAGGGAAGTGAAGCACAGTTGATCTTTGAATGTGGGGGGAGGGGCTTATAATAACAATCTGGGAGTGATGTGCACAACTAGCTGTAATGAAGGAAAGGATGTGAACAACATCGCTCTGACTGATTGCCCTCTATTTGAAGCTGCTGCGTGTCCTCAGAATGCCATCCTGTGTATGGATGGGAGGAGAGGCATGAGACTTATTGATGTGCAATAGGATAACAAATGTACAAATGCACTGCAGGCTATTGAATATTCTCACTGCTACCTACTGCTCTGATGTCAGCTGCAGGGGATTCTGGGATTTGTAGGAAAAGAAGATAGTCTAGAATTAAGCAACATTAGTCTGATATAATCTATTATACTACAGGGAGCAGTAAGTAAAAAAAAATTAAAAAATAGTGTTTTTGAACACAAATCACACATCTGAACCAGGCTCACACTTGAGTTTGGTGCCCTTGATGGCTACCATTCAGATTTAAAGAAGGAAGGCTGAAAAGGTAGATATCACTTTGTGACCTGGAAATTGGCACCCCAAATGACATGTAACCATTTGAGATGGGTATGATCAGTGACCAGTGTGAACTTCTTCTCTAGCAGTTAGTAGTACAAAGCTACTACCACCCACTTCACTGCTATTCTTTTTCAGTATGACATATTACTGCTTCTAGGGGAAAAAAAGCTTCCTTGAAAAATATAGGATGGGGTAAATACTGTTCTCATAGTCTTGAGAAAGGACAGCCCTAACTCTGTGTACAAATTATAAGGGTGGGAGAAATCCAGACTGCATACAACTGCCTCTTCACACAGCACATTCATGATGATCTGAGAGGCAGTCTGACACTCATGGGACTAGTGGACCTTATTCTGGGTTGCCTTCTTAGGTCAGTCAGTGGGGAAGTGAGGATGTAATATTCTTAAGTCAGTAGTAATACCCACAAGTCTAAGAAAGGACCTAGCTTGCTTCTTATTAGTTGTGAATGGGACAATCTTCTAGGGCATTTACTTTATCAATAGCTGGGTATACCTTGCAATTCCCTACCATGTACATTAGAAATAGTGTCTCCTCTTTTCTGAGGGTGCATTTCATAATGGGTCAGCCACCCTGAGTAATGGAGGTACTGTAGCGATGTGACACAGGTTGTTTTTGAAGTTAATGTTTTATTGGCATATGTTTTTCACACACAGATATAAGCACAGAAAGATGCACATACTGCCATACATTGAGCTTGGATGCTGCTGACAAAATACATGTGTGTTCTAATCCCAATGCTATAGCAGTTATATGAGACAGTGATGTAGTGATACCAACTGTACTCTGAGAAGTGAATATGTGAGTATGCTGAATATTAGAAATCTGGGCTAAATATGGCAATGTCATCTTGATATGCTGGCACATATTACTCTTGGGTAAACAGGATGCAGTCCATCATCCATTGGAATGTGGCTGGGGCTCCTTGCAATCCAAAGGGAAACATGGTAAAGTGATACAGTCCAAACAAGGTAACAAAGACAGTTTTCCCATGGGACTCAGGACTTAACAGGATTTGCTAATTCCCCCTTCATCAGGTCCAGGGTATTGATGTATTCAACTATTCCTTTTTTTTTCAATTAAAATTGTATTCAGTTTTATGCCATTACAGAGAGAAGATCTATTGTTACATACAGGTAGAAATACAAAGATACGTATTAAAACAGTGAGATCAACTCTCCCCCCGCCATTCCACCCTATTCCCCAATTCACACAAAGCACAATTACATCATGCAAAATTATCTATCAGGAAAGGGAGAAAAACCTTTTAGTGCTTCTGGAGAGAATATAGAATAACAAGAGGGCCCCAGATTTTAAGAAATTTCTGGGATTGATTATGTAAACCAGCAATTTATTTTATTTCTTGAAAATTTCGGGAATTACAACCTTTGAGTCAAGGACTCCTTTGCAAAGGCTCCATGTCAGTCACAACAGGACATTACAACAAGACAGAGTGTACAAAGTTCTCAAAACAGAGATATTACATTTCGACAAAAGATTAAATCATAGCATAAGTAAAGGCTACATGTCAGTTGTAATAGAATATTACACAGAGAACAGGTTGTACAGAAGTTTCCAAAACAGGACATTACAAGGGTTCAACAATCACAGTATAAGGTATTGCCAAGGCTCAGATAATATCTGAGGGTTGAAATGGTCCTAACGGTGTGGTGGACCCGGTGACCGACAACCTAGGGGGAATGATGGAAAACAGCTACAGGTCTCAGAGTTAAGAAGAAACCTCTTGATCCCGGTTTTGAATTGACTTAGATTAGGGGCAAGTAAGATGGAAGATGGTAGATTGTTTAGCCAGAGGGGAGCATGATAACGGAAAATTCTTTGCCCTAGAGAGGTCCTGCAATGGGGGACTGTATAGGAGGTCCCGGCCAGGCATCTAGGGGTGCCCCTATGGGGGGGCTGGTCAGATGAGGCGGTGTAGACAAATAGGTGTGAGTTTCATAAGGTTCTTTTTGGCTTGGAGGCAGGTTTGGTATTTAAGCCTCCCTTCTAGGGTTAGCCAGGCTGCTTGATAATAGAGCAAACAAGTATGAGTTTGTCTATTGCTGCTAGTGACCATGCGGCAGGCTTTGTTGAGTGCTATATTGATGCTGCTTAGGGCTGATTGGTCAGAAGCGCCGTAAATAGTTATTCCATAATCGACCAATGAAAGGACTGAGCTTGTAATGGCTAACCGTAGCGCCTGTGGGGTAAGGCAGTGTTTGTGTCTGTAAAGAATGCCAAGTCGGGTATTGACTGAGGAGGACAGAAGTTTAATATGATGGTGGTAGGTAAGGGATGTGTTCAGAGTGATACCTAGATATTTAAAATGAGTGACCTGTTCAATGTGGGTACCCTGTAAGTTTGAGATTGAGAGCTGGGAGTTACTGAGGTGGTTTTGGCGGTGGGCAAACATCATGGATTTTGTTTTGTCGTAGTTAAGTATTAGATGGCGGTCAGTGAACCAGTATTCAAGCTCTCTAAAACAGCCTTGAAGGGTACTTTGGAGATGGATGAGGTTGGTGTGTTTCCAATATAGCACGACGTCGTCAGCATATAGCAATAGCTTTCCACTGCAGGCTTGGGGGAGTGAGTTCAGAAAGAGAGTGAACAAGAGAGGGCCAAGTATTGACCCTTGAGGGACACCAGCTAGAACTGGTTGCTTGGAGGAGAGTGTGTTTCTAATTTTTACTTGCTGTGTTCTGTCAGTCAGATAGTTTTTGAACCAGGAGATAGTTTCAGGTGCAATATGGAGGGATGCAAGGGCATGAAGAAGAAGCTCATGATTGACAGTGTCAAATGCCTTGGTCAAATCAACATAGATTGCCCCTGCTGCTGACCCCTGTTCAAGAGCTTCATGAATGTAAGATGTAAATTCTAGTAGTGCCGTGGTAGTACTGTGCCTTTTTCTGAAACCATGTTGCTCATGGCAGAGGAGTCCATATTTGTCCAGGTATTCCGTGAGTTGGTCAGACACAATTCTTTCTAGTGCTTTTGAGAGGGAAGGAAGGATAGTAATGGGCCTATAGTTGCCAGGGGTTATTGGATCACCCTTTTTAGGATAGGTGTGATAATACCCCTCTTCCATAGTGTAGGGATTTGGCCAAGGCACAGTGAGTAGTTGAGGAGTTTGGTGAGATGCGGCAGAGTCTCATTAAGGGTAAGCCGAAGAATTTTAAGGTCAAGGGAGTCACTGCTATAACACGAGTTATGCAGGGCTTTTGAGAGGTAGTGTTTAGCCTCATTGCAAGAGACTATGCACAGCCTGAAAGGAGGGTGTGTAGGGGAACAAGGTGTAACAGTAGGTGTGTGGGAAATGGGGTCAAAGAAGTTTATAGGGAGGACATGACTAAGGTCAGAGAAGGCGGTGTTTAGGGTATTGGATATGGCGGTGGGGTCGTGAGAGAGGGTACCCTGAACTAAGAGCTGGGTTGGGTCTGTGTTGGTGACTTTCCCACAGAGTTCCTTGTCATTGTTCCAGAAAGATTTCCCAGAGCTCCAAGTGGTGGTAAAGGCTTGGTGATAGTAGGTGGACTTGGCTTGCCGAATAGCCCTCGTGCATTTATTTCTTGCTTCTCTGTAGAACTGTCTATCATGGGGCAGCTGAGAGGATAGGGCCCTGTGCCAGAGGTTATCTTTGTGATGCATCAGTTGTAGGAGGGATTGGGTAATCCAAGGGGTGTCCCAGGTTTTTATTACCTTCTTTGTGAAAGGGGCAAATATGTCACAGGCAGCATTGAATATAATAATAAATGCAGTGAGCGCAGTGTCTAAAGACTGGGCAGTATGGACTGGATCCGCAGTGCACACTCGAGGTGAGAGGGCACCTTTTGAGGCACCTTGGATGGAAGTTTTAGGTCTGTTGGGAGTATTTTTATTTGTCCACCAGCATGAGACAGGGGAGTGGTCACTAAGTACATCAGGAAGCACTCTGACTTTGGAGAGGTGGTTCGGGAGGTTTGTAAAGATAAGGTCTATAAGTGTGGAGGATCCTGTCCGAGGGTCCTGCCTAGTGGGTGACGGTACTACTTGGGTAAGGTCATAGGCATGAGCTGCGTCTTTGTAGGAAGCTGATGTAAAGGATAGCCAGTTCACATTAAAATCACCCATAATAATCAGTTCACTTTTTGGGGGAAGATATGTGATTGCAGATAAGATAGAATCAAATGCTAGCTTCTGGTTTGTTGGGGGGATGTAAACTGCCATAATATAAAGAGGTTTACCAGGAGTACCAAGGGCAACTTTTATGGTAATGGCCTGAGCACCATGTTCAGGCATGGGAAGTGGGACTAAGAGAGGCTGGAGGGATATTTTAGCATATATGGCACATCCACCACTCCTTTTGCCTGTCCTATCAGCTCTGAAAATGGTATAGTCCCTGAGGGAGACCGAGGCATCAGGGACATTTTTTGAGAGCCAGGTTTCTGACAAGGTAAGGATGTCTGTGGAGTGTTGTGCAAGCCTAGCCTGCTGCAGGGTAAGTTTTTTTGGTAGACTGCAGATATTGAGGGAGGCCAGAAATAGGCCACTATGTGTGCCCTTCTTAGTGCCACTGGGCATGGGAGGACCTGGATTGGGATGAACGTTCCCGGATATAAGCAGGAGGAGAAGGAGAGCTTGCTGGAGAGTGAATTTCCTCATCAGCTTGGTTGTATTGCAGCGAGGACCTGGATAAGTGGGCGATTTAGTGGGACTTGTAGGTATGGGGAGGGTGGATACCAGATGAGTTAAGATAGCTAGGGATACTGAGAGGTGTGTGCTAGATGGTGGGAGTCTGCAGGAGGAGGAGGGTGTTAGGGCAAGCCAGATGCAGTTAATGGTGTAGCTAAAGCTAGGGGTACAGTTGCTGCTGTGAAAAACTAATGAGAGAGGTTGTAGGCATTTTGGCCCAGGTGCGTTTCCAGTGAGATAGGCAGAGGGGCAAGCAAGGGGGTCCTAGGAAGGTTTAAGCACCCAAGAGGTTAGTAGGGAGTGAGAAACAAATAACAAGATTAAAATTAAAAGTGTTAGGATACAAGAGGTAGTGTTCATATTGTCGAGATATAAGTCTGTAAATGTAGGAAAAGAGAGGAAGCCCTCTGGTGGTGCTGCAGTATAAGCTGCAGATGGCAAAGTGGGCTGATTGGTTCCAGATGACACGTGGTCTTAATTATAAAATCAGATGTCGACCAAGGGTGGTGGTGGGGGCGGTGGGGAGCCGGCGCACAGCGCCGATGGGGACCAAACTGCGCTGTAACTTTGACTTTAAGTGAAGGCAGGCTGAGAGCGATGAGCCACAAGTCCCGATCCTACCTGGCTTCAGTGTGTGCAGGGAGGTCTGCTGGATTCAGCCCCTTGCGACCTCGGGCAACCAGAGGACTTCCTTTAGGGAGGGCAGCTTGTGGAGCCCCTCACGACCTCTCTTCAGGTCAGCTGGCTTCAGTGTGTGCAGGGAGGGCTATTGGATTCAGCCCCTTGCGACCTCGGGTGACCAGAGGACTTCCTTGAGGGAGGGAAGCTTGTGGAGCCCCTCATGACCTCTCTTCAGGTCAGCTGTGGACAAGGGAAAGGGAGATAGGGATCGTTTTTAAAGGTAAGCTGAGGGGAGGGCACAAATAGCACACTAAAGGGATTAATGCCTGAGATAATAATGTTTACCACACTGATTGGAGAAGCAGGTAAAGCTCTGTAATTCAGCCAGTAAACTCTGTAAAATGATTAAATTTGCGACTTGGGTTACATTTAAAGGGGAGTTCATCAGTTAAAGGCAATGCATTTAACTTAGGAAACCTTAGACTGTAAAAGGAATTTTTTTTTTAAACGAAGGCTTGGCGCCAAAATTCAGCGGTCCTATACAGCAACGTTTACAACAGGGGAGCCCCAGAATGTAACAACCCAGTTATACAGCTATGTTACAGAAACTGGGAAAATAACCTAAACTTAGAAGCAACACAAAATAAAATATCTATCTTCACATGATTGGGGACCAAACTGCACTGTAACTTTGACTTTAAGTGAAGGCAGCTGAGAGCGATGAGCCGCAAGTCCCAATCGTACCTGGCTTCAGTGTGTGCAGGGAAGGCTGCTGGATTCAGCCCCTCGCAACCTCGGGTGACCGGAGGACTTCCTTGAGGGAGGGCAGCTTGTGGAGACCCTCACAACCTCTCTTCAGGTCAGCTGGCTTCAGTGTGTGCAGGGAGGGCTGCTGGATTCAGCCCCTCGTGACCTCGGGTGACCGGAGGACTACCTTGAGGTAGGGCAGCTTGTGGAGCTCCTCACGACCTCTCTTCAGGTCAGCTGGCTTCAGTGTGTGCAGGGAGGGCTGCTGGATTCAGCCCCTCATGACCTCGGGTGACTGGAGGACTTCCTTGAGGGAGGGCAGCTTGTGGAGCCCCTCATGACCTCTCTTCAGGTCAGCTGTGGCAATTGTCCTTTCCATTCTAAGATTGGTCAACAGTTCTTGTAACCATTCACTATAAGAGATGTCAGATGTATCTTTCCAGTGTCTCAAGACCAGTTTCTTAACTGACATGGCAATGACAGTTATGTGATATTTTCTATTAGTAACAACAACAGAGGAAAGGTCCCCCAGTATGCAGATCTCAGCAGTAACTAGATCTGATAGACCCAATAGAGGATCAACCCTCTGTTTGATGGCCTCCCAAAGGGGGGTTATCTTGGGACAGGCCCAAAAATATGCAGTAAATTGCCTTCATGCTGAAGACAATGAGTACATGTGGGTGAAGGAAGGAGTCCCAATTTGGCCATTTTCTGGGGTGTATAATAGAAGTTATGAAGGATTTTGAATTGTGTTAATTGGAGCCTATCGTGTATGATGAATTTGTGACAACTTTGCCACAGAGAGGGACGATGATTTCTTGATTGGGGAAAAGGGAGATCCAAAATTGAGTTGGGCCAAAGCTGTCAGTCCATTTCCAGTTGTGGATTATTTCATACATCATGGAAACCACATAGGAAAGGCCCACAAGGGGAATCAACTGTGTCAGATGAGACAAACTGGTGTCTATAGGTAAGGTTGTACCAAAAAATGTTATTGTTAAATATCATAATTGGAATATTTTAAAAACAGCAGAATTCAGGATATGTGCTTTATTTAAAAGTTCCAGTGAAGTTAGACATGAGCCGTCAGCCTTCAGAAAAAAGTTAAGGGGTTGATCCCCTAACTGAGGGATCCAGCGTAATTGAAGAGGTTTACCATCTATTGTGAGATTCAGGTTCCCCCACCAAGGTTGAGATGGATCTATAGTATGCTTATATTTAAAAAAATAACTAAGCTGAGCATGAATTCTGATTGATAATGCAATGGGACTGTCTTTGAGTACTGCAGGCAAAGATTTTAAATTAACATATAAGAGAGCAGGAGGAGATAATCCATGCATTCGTATAAGGGAGTGTTCTATTTTAAGCCAAATGGGAGTGAAAGCACTTGAAGATAGAAGAGGGTCTGGGGTTAGCCATCTTAAGTAGTTACTTGCATGGCTGGCCCAGTAATAGAGACCAAGTTGTGGAAGTCGTAATCCTCCTTTCATTTTTGACACCGAGAGCTTATCATAAGTTATCCGGGGTATCTTACCATTCCAGATAAAGTCTGATAGTATCTGATGTATCTTTTAAACCACACCAAGGGTAACCAGACATTAGAAAGATTTATTGGATAAAATAATTGTGGGAAGATGTTCATTTTAAATATATGAATTTTTCCACAGAGAGAGAAAGGTAATAGTGTCCATCTTTTTAGGTTCTGTTTGATAACTAAGATTAATGGGTCCAGATTCAAATTGATAAATTTATTTGGATCTCTAGACAGGTTTATTCCTAAGTATCTCACAGAATTAGTCTGCCAAGAGAAGCCCACCGCTGAGGCAGCCACCTTCATTGCTTTATGATTCAAGCAGAAAGGCCACTGTCTTGTCTCTATTTAATTTATAATTGGAGAAGGAGCTAAATTCATCCAAGACAATGAGCAGAGCAGGTATAGACTTGTCGGGGTGAGATAGTTGAAGAAGCAAATCTTCCACATAGGCCGAAACTTTAACTATTTGGTGGTGGATATTAATACCTCTGACCTTCGGGTTCTCCGTAATCCTCTGAATAATGGTTCCAAATAAAGGTTAAACAATAGAGGGGATAAAGGACAGCCCTGTCTAGTCCCAGCATGTAACATGAAGGAATCAGACATTGAGCCGTTACAGATAACATGCGCAGTTGGAGATTTATATAAAACTCCTATCCATTTTATGAACAGTGGGGGGAACCAAATGCCTGCCAGTGAATGAAACAGAAAATTCCAATCAACCCTATCAAATGCCTTCTCAGCATCCAGGGAGACCAATGTAGTGGAAAAATCAGCATCCCTGGAAGCCGAGAAGACATGCAAGAGGGTTCTGAGGTGATCAACTGAGGATCTGCCCTTCATGAATCCAATCTGTTCTGGGCCTATAATATCCAACATGATAAGACTTAGCCGATCCGCAAGGAGTTTCATCAAAATTTTAAGGTCTTGATTCAGGAGGGAGATCGGCCTATAGCTTTTGGACCCTATCAGCAGATTTACCTTCTTTGAATATTAAAGTACAGTAATTAAAGCTTCAAACAAAGAGTTGTCTGAGCTTTGTCCAGAGAGAATATGTTGAAATAAGGAAAGAAGGAGTGGCGCTAGTTGTTGGGTGAAGACTTTATAAAACTTCGAAGAGAATCCATCTGGACCAGGTGTTTTGTCCGAGGGTAAAGCCTTGATAATGCCAATTATTTCCCCACAGTAGAGGGGGCAACTAGGGAAGCTTTCTGTGAATTTGAAAGTGAAGGTAATGAAGAGTGTTCTAAATAGGATTTTAATTGTGATAAAGATGGGGGGTCGTCCATAGGACTATACAGTTTCACATAATAACTTCTAAATTCGGTGGCTATATCCGATGAAGAGGTTCTCAGAGTGTCATCATTCTGGGAATGAACCGGGGCAATTAATCTCTGGGATTCAAGTTGTTTAAGCTTAGGGGCCAAGAGACGACTAGTTTTTTCTCCTTGATCTAAGTGGAGAGCCTTGGTTTTCAAAATAGTAAATTCAGCCTTTTCACTTAATAGGTTAAAGTATGAGTCCTTTAATTTGACCAGTCTTTCCCTTGTTTGATCCAATGATTGAAGAGACAGATTAAGTTCTATAACACCAATTTGGGATAATAAAATTTTAAGCTGTTCTTCCTGGGTACTTTTTCTCTTGGCAGCCAATCCAATCAGCAGTCCTCTAAGACATGCTTTCAGGGAACACCACTCAATGTCAGGTTTTCCAGTAGAGTTTACATTAATGGCAATAAATGTAGCAATGTGTTCTGTTATATACTGCACATTGTCTGGGTCTTTAAGTAGTTGATTATTGATCTTCCATCTCCCTCCTGCTTTGAGGAAAGATGTAAGGGAGATCAAACAGGAAACTGGAGGATGATCTGAGAGTGGTCCTGAGAGTATGGATGAATCTAAGACCCCGGGAATTAAAGATTGAGAGATAAGCAGGTAATCAATATGGGAAGATGAGTGGTGAACTGGAGATGTAAACATATACTGTCTATCTGAGGGATGTAGGGTACTCCAAATATCTGATAGACCAGCTCCATCTAACAAGTCTCTAAGTGCCCTCTGTGCTGGAGAAAGCCCTTTGTGTAGTTTACCTGAGTGATCCATGTATGGGTCAAAAATAAGGTTAAAGTCACCACCTATGATAAGTGGAATGTGTAAAAATGGGGTAAGAACATTTAGAAGCTGCATAAAGAAGCCAGGTGTGTCACTATTGGGACCGTAAATGCTACATAACACAATTTTCTTGGTGTGGCTCATTCCCCTCATTAAGAAGTAACGGCCTTCTGGATCTGTGATGATTTGACTAGGGGAGAATGGTATAGTTCTCCGTAATAGGATCATAACCCCGCGACTTTGGGTATTGCCCTCTGCCACAAAGTATTGACCCATCTGTTGTCTGTGTAATTGAGCAGCCTCGGAGTTAAGTAAATGAGACTCTTGCAGGAATACAATGTCCACTGCCAGAAGATTTAAATGTTTGAGGATCTGATACTGTCAGATTTCACCCAAAACATATTGACAGAACAATAACTGGAACATCTAACATCCCTGAGTCTACCAAAATTGCACAGACAAAAAAAGGAATATAGTTATTAACAGGGCAGACCCTCAAAATATACAAGTACATATCTGAAAAAGCAGGTAGGCTATTTTTCCAAGGAATAAAAAAAACACGAGAATTGTAAAGCTTCAGAGGTTAGTAAAAAGCAAATGAGCACAAGCCACTTCATTAGCAAGCAAAGTTAGCTGCGGTGAAACAAACTATCTTACATGCGTGGTGTCGGAACCCCTCTAATGATGAAAATGTTGTTCCATCAGTTGGGACAACTGACCTTAGTAAACTTATTCAAATAGTAGGAGCAGGTATGACCCTGCTAAACGGTAATAAACATGTGTTAACGTTTTAAAAGCATTAATTTGAAAATTTAAACTTAGCTGGGGCATTTGGATATAATAGAAAATAGTCCCCAATCTATTAAATTAAAAGTCAGTGCAAGGAAACTGGCTTAAAACAATCTAAATAACAAAGACCGTCCTGTTGCTGAGGCATCTGAGAATATTAAGCTTAGCCTACCACACAAGTCTCAGTAATTAAGTAGTAGTATCCAAAGAGAATACTCTCTAATTAAATAAAAAAAAAACTAAAAAAGGGAAGAGAGCAAGCAATCATATTAAATTAACCTTGCAACTGTCAAATTTCCCCCAATACATTTTGACAGATCAACATCTAGAACATGTAAAATCTCTGAGTCTACCAATCATGCACAAAAAGATATAGTTATTAACATGGCAGCCCCCAAAAATAAACAAGTACATATCTGAAGAGGCAGGTAGGCAGTTCTTCCAGTGAATAAGAAAGCATGAGAGCTGTAATGCCTCAGAGGTGGTAATAATCATACGAGGAAGAGTCCCATCAATAGCAAGCGAAGTTAGCCACGTTAAAACAAGATCTCTTGCATTCATGGTATCAGGACCCCTCTAGTGGTAAAGATGTTGTTGAACCAGTTGAGGAAATCGACCTGAGCGAGTTTGTACAGATGCTAGAAGCAAGTATGGCACTGCTACGGGAGTTGAGCCGTATTTGCTGTCCAAACACATGGCTCAGTTTTAGGAAATGCAGGGAAAGTATTTCAGACTACCAGGACGCGATCGGACAATTTCTTAAGCTTAGCAATGAGCAATACCCAATGTCTATTAGAAGTGCATGCCAAAAATGCACCTGGTTACGCAAAGAAGCTCAGAAGAGAGATTTCTCACATCTAGCCCATATTAACTTGCCTTTACTGACAGAGCATCATAATATTACCTTCATGGATTTTTAAATAAATTGGGGAAGGCAGATTTCAGCTGAGAAGAGGTGATTTCAAAGTCTTCAAAGGCAGTCCAGGTTTCTTCTATTAAAATGTGCAGCTTTGCCGGATATGCCATCCTAAATTTGACCCCAGCAGCAATCAATTTGGTCACCACAGGATGAAATGCTGTGCATTTGAGCTGGACCAATGCTGGGATATCTTGGGTTATCCTCAGCCATTTACCTTCCCACATAAGTTCCTGAAGCTCTTTCAACTTTTGCAAGAAGTGTTGTTTTTCTAGGAAGTTAAAGAAACGAAAGATGACGGTATGTGGAGGGGCATGCGGAGCTGGTTTCAGGCGCAGCACTCTGTAAGCCCTCTCAATGATATATTTAGTACCAAAAGGAGAGGGGACCACTAGTTTCTCTACCAGCTTTTGAATAAAGGGGATCATGTTGTGCCCTTCTTCCTCCTCGGGGAGACCAATTATGACAACATTATTTCTCCTACTACTTCCCTCGAGGTCCTCTGCTTTCGATTCAAGTTTGCTGAGACGCTGTCTGTATGAGGTCAGTTCGGGATCAATCCTTTCTTGTTTCTTTTCCAGTGAAAAAAGCCTAGCTGAATTATCTGAAGCTCTTCATGCGACTTCGTCTAATTTTAGATTCAGAGAGCTGAAGTCGGACGTCGGTTTTTGTAGGTCGTCCCGAAACAGCTTAAATTCTTCCAGAAACTGTAGTAAGGTTAGCAGCTCATTATCTGATATAGCAGAGCTGGTAGAGAGATTAGTACTCAAACCAGAAGCCATCTGCTTCTTCGGGGCCTTCTTGGGAGTTACTGGTGGTGTGCACTTAGGCAGGATTTTTATCGCATCTATCTCCATACTGAACCGGGAAATATATCTCCAGTTGTTCCTATGATATTCTGATGTTAGTCAGTATGAGTTGTGCTGCTCAGTTCATTTCAATTACAACCTAATGAGTAATTTATTGGAACGGGAGGCTGTAGCTCTACAGGGAAGCTGCTATTCAGCACGGTGCATTGACTGAAGTCCGTATTCAACTATTCCGAGTCAGTCCATTTTTTAATCCACCATTCACTAAAGTATGTGTCATACTTGGACATGGCATTTATTTTTCTAAAGTCTATAGAAAATCATTTGGACTCACAGGGTTTTGGAACCAACACAATAGGGACTTAACCATTCACATATCCCTCAATGACTCCCAATGCCAATATAGTTCAGATTTCCTTCTGTACCACCCCTTGGATTCTTTCCAGGAGTCCATTCAGTTATTAGTGGATATGGACACCTGGTTCTATTTTTCAGTAGTGTTGGATCACATGGGTTTGTCCAGGCATTGGGAAGCCCTCATTCACCAAGTCCCATATGAAGCTGTGAGCTTCTTGTTTCTGATTTGTATTGAGTCAATCACCCACTGGGATGAGATTCCTTTAAAATTTTATGGCATAAGACTAAGGCTTCTGTTCTCAATGTCTTCATCTGTCTCATGACTTGGAGAACCATTCTTCTATTCTAGATCAATGAAGGGTACCATCCTGTCTTTCCAAGCTTCACAAAATTGTGATTCATTTGCTTTTATTTTTCCTGCCCAGCAGCAATTCAGTCATTCATATTCAGCTGGTCCCACCTTCCTGAGTACTTCATATTATCTTTGCCTTTTGACCAGTTTCTAACTCTCAGAACTAGAAAGTAGACAAAATACTCTGTCCCATGCCTTGAACTTCTTGGATCTGGCCCCTTTCTGTGGATAATTTGTATTTAGTAAGTTTGTTTTTGGCAAATCTGATGACTGTGTCCCATCTTTCTGTCATCCATAGTGCATATCTGAGAATGTTAAGTGGACTATTTACCTGTTTGTCCCACATATCTTTTATGAGATCCAGTATTCCTTAGGGCTGTCACCCATGCAGTACTAAACTGTACAATAATTATGTAGAAGACAGTGGAACCTGCCAGACAACAAATATTAAAGAAGGTAGCAATTCATTCCAGTTTTTTATTGAAGTCAAAACAATTTTGCACAACTTATTGTTTAACATTTTATTAAAGCATTCCACTAGTCTGTTGTTCTAATGGTGATATACAGATATCCAAATTGACTTAACTCTCAGTAGGGTACACACCTCTCTCATATGTTTTGACATACATGTGGTGTCCTGATTGGAGAGAATCTCTTTTGGCAGCCCAACTAAGGAAAATTCCTTAGTTAATTATTTGCCCCCCACTTAGCAGGTTGTTGGTCCAATAAAAAGGTATCAGATTACTTTTCTTTGTTCCTCTGTTGGTTCAAGGGACAATATGGTTACATACAGTTCTCTGCACCATGGATGATACTGGAGTTTACCATCTCAAATGGAAGCTTCACAACATCAGAAAGAAAGAAGAAATAATGTTTGTATAAAACTGTCATCACTTGAAGAAGGGCACTGTGGAGCCTGAAAGTTGATTTTCTTAAACATTCTTGTTCTAATTAAAGGTATCAAATCACCTACTTTGTTCATCTGTTAGTACAAGGACAAAATAGCAATAAAAATGATCTACCAGTCATAGTGGAACATAGGGGAACAGCCTTTGGTTATTGAGGAACATAGTCAATTATTACCATTATGTATTGATACCCACCTGTTTTTTTAATCAGGTATGCCAACATATGCACTCCAGTTCTTTCAAGCAGGGTATCTAAGATGACTTCATGACTGAAAGGGGGACTATTTATGTTTCTGGGCACACTCTACTGACATGCTATGCATAAATCCTCAAAATGTTCAACTTTCTTACATATGACTAGCCAGATGAACTCAGTAAGAATTCCCTTCTTTGTTTTCTCCCTGCTCAAAGTACCCTCAGTAGTAGGATATGTACTGTATATCTGCATGACAGCCAAGGAAATTGAGCTGCAGGTCAGCTATAGTTGGTAATCCTTGGTTCAGAATTTTCTAAAACTTTTATCACAGAAAGACAGATAACAGAGTGAACAAGATGGGAAGAAAATCAAGAGATGAATAAGACTTCCTGACTCTAATGGCCATGGATTTGATGATGAAGGCCCTTCCAGTGATGCTTCCAGCTCCTCCAGTATGTCACCAGAACATTCCACATAGTCTGACATCAGTGGAAACCATGAAAATTAAATCAAAGAAGCTCAAACTGATTTAAGGTGAACTGAGAGCCTTCATTAATGAACCCTGCACTACAATTAAGGGCATTTGGACTGTGTTACAGAAGCTTGAAACCCAAGTTATGGAAAATGAGGTGACACTGACAGCTCTGGATAATGGGTAGACTGCACAGACAGTATCATGATGCAGCTTCTGCAGTCCATCACTTAATTGGGAAACAAATGTAATGTTGTCTATCAAGGGGCAGAATTATAGGAACAATTTGAAATAAATTAATGGATTGACAGAAGGTATGGTGGATCCCCATATCAATCATTTCTGGAGAAGCTTTTTCAGCAGTTGCTGGATCTCCACCTGGACTATGTGTTTCAAATGAAAAGAGCTCAGAGGCCTTAAGACCCCATTCCATCACAAGGCTTTTCATCCTCAAATTCCTTAGATATCAAACAAAACAGTAAATACTGTCCAAGTCTTGGAAAATAAAACACTTACATTATTATAATCACAGACTGTACCTAGACAATGACTACACTCTGACAGTGTTAGTGAGATGAAAAGAATATATCCCTCTCTTTAAACCTCTATATGAACATAATCTGAAATTTTAGACACCGTACCTCAACAAATTAAACGTATTTCCTTGAAGGCATGGAAACCTATCATACAGTGACATATGCAGTAGAGGCCCTTGAAACTAAAGGTATCCAGCTCCAGCTAAATACCCAAAGTAGAGAGGTGATGATACTGCACTGACTGGAGGAAGGGAGAGACTGCGATTATGATCCATATCTGTTTTCCTGAAAACCCATGTATCTGAAGCTCTGAAAGATAGTAAAGCCCTTCTGCACACTTTTCAGAAAGTGTGATCTGTCTACCAGACAGTAATGTAGATAAGTGTCATGCTTGATCTAGTGGTCACTATAAGTACAGGGAGATAGTGGTGGGTGAGGAAATCATGGAGAGGAGTTTGCAATTGACAGTACTGTGCTGTGAATTGGGGGAATTTTACTTAATGGGTCCCAAAATTAAACAACAATCTGAACCTGTTTTTCTGAGGAATTCTAATTACGGTGAATGGCTGGATGGATCTTTTGTACTGTGCTCACTTACACATTTCAGAGACGTCATGTTGTATAGTCCCCTTATGAATTTATTGCTTCACTTATTCTTAGAGATGGTAATGGATAATGAGCTGTAGATGCTGTGAATAGCACAGCAAATCTGATGACATTAATTTGCAGATTGGAAATCAATCAGCACGTGACAACTTTTTACTACCCAGTGCTTGGGGGAAACATACACTGGAGAGTTTGGTACCCCCTCATCCTACCTGTACATAGCATACCTTTACAAAGTTGAAAGCCACAGAGTTTTCTGCCCACTTCTGCCAGGACATACACTATCAGAGTGAAACCTACCTTATAACATAAATTACAAGCAAGCAGTCCACCAGCACAGAGGAGGAGAGAAGAATTGTTTTCTCCCTGCCCTACAGGGCTCTGCATTTTTGCACATGTAGCCTGTTTTGCCTCACTATGGCATTTCTCATGCACTTTTTATTAATTTTCTGCTTACCTGCAACCAACCGGGAAGGGTAAAGCACACAAAGATTACCGCACAACCAGCTGTCTCACACAACAAGATGAAGTGGACAAGCTGGACCTGCATGCTCACTATGGTAAGTACCAGAGGGCAATCAACCATAAAGAGACAGAGTCCCTGTTTGACCCAATCTCCGCAAAGACACAGACAGGATGGAGGCTGTCCAGAGGAGGGCAACTAAAATGGTGCAGGGTCTGCACGTGAAGACATATGAAGAGAGACTTAAGGAGCTGAATATGTATAGCCTCGAGGAAAGGAGGGAGAGGGGGGACATGATAGAAATGTTCAAGTACCTTAAGGGAATCAACAAAGTCCAAGAGGGTAGCACCTTTCAAAAAAAGAGGTGCGCAAGAACAAGGGGGCACAATTTGAAGATAGAAGGGGGCGGCTCAGAGGTAATTTAAGGAAGTATTTTTTCACAGAGAGGGTTGTGGATGCATGGAACAGCCTTCTGGAGGAGGTTGTGGAGTCAAAAACAGTGGTGGAATTCAAGCATGCATGGGACAGTCATAAGGTAATTCTAGGGGGTGGAGGTAGGAAAAAGTAGGCTGCTGGTTAACTAGGATCTGCAGCTTATCCATTAGGTAGGGAAATAGGCAGACTGGGTGGGCCAAGCAGTCCTTATCTGCCGTCAAAATCTATGTTTCTATGTTTCTATGTTAGGGAGATTGTTGCCAGGAAAAATTTACCAACTGTGCTCTTTTGGACTGTAGACTGGCTGCTAAACCCAGCTTGTCTGCAGCTGAAAAATGCTTTTTTGAATGCTTTATGCAAATAGTTTGATTGGTTCTTCTCAGACAGAGTGTCTGCTATCAGGCATGGAATTCCACCAGTGAGTCAATATTCAAATGACATTGATTGCTTCAGATGCACAGAGAGCAATCCACCTGGTTGGGGAAAGTTTAGACCAGTGGAGGTGGCTGATGTCATTGGGGTTGCTTCCATGCTGAAGCACACATACTGTGAACTGAACCCGGTGTCAACACATTTCTTGATGTGATGCATCGATTCCTTTGGCCTGGTATCTGCCTTGATCGTCTGGTGCTCCCTGTCTGAGGAGGTCTTTCCTGATGCCTTGAAGGAGGCATTGGTGATCCCCCTTCTGAAAAAGCAATCCCTGGACCCTGATGTCAAGGCAAATTATCTTCCAATCTCCAACCTTCCATTCTTGGGTAAGGTTGTCAAGAACATTGTGGTGCTTCAGCTTGAGGAGCACCTTGTGGCCTTTGATTTATATAAGCCTCTCCAGTCTGGATTTTGGGTGAGGCATAGCACAGAAACTGTGTTAGTTAGGGTGCACAATGACCTTCTCAGGGTGAGAGATGGAGGGAAGGGGGCAATTCTTGTTCTCCTCGATCTCTCCTCAGCCTATGACACAGTGGATCATTGTCTGTTGCTTGACCTCCTGAGAGAATTTTGTGGACTCACTGGCACAGTCATTTGCTGGTTTGAGTCTTTTTTCACAAACTGGAGGAAAAGGGTAGTGATAGAAAATTTCTCCTCCTCCCCTAGCCTCCTGTCTTGTGGAGTACCTCAGGGTTCGGTCTTGTCACCAATGTTGTTTGCCATGTACATGTTGCCCCTGGGAGAGCATATTAGGAAATATGGCTTGGGTTTTCATTGCAATGCTGATGATATCCAGCTGTATCTTTCCTTTGCACCTGGACATCCAACATGGTGGACATGCTTAATATCTGCCTTGCTGAAATCAATGACTGGATATCCTCCTGCTGGTTGTGGCTGAACCCTGATAACATGGAGGTACTGGTAGTGAGTCAAACAGAGGGCATGATAGGAAGGCCTCAGGTGCAGAGACAAGACTCATCCTGTGTCCTGTGCCTTTGAAGACCTCCTGTAGGGTGTATAACCGGGGTGTTATTCTCAACAGCAACCTGACACTTGAAGCTCAGGTGTCATTTGTGGTCTGTACTACCGGTAGTTTTTACCATCTGAGGAATATCACCAGGATTAGGCCCCTGGTTCTGCCCCTGGTCCTATCTACATTAGTACATGCCTTTGTGACATCGAGGCTTGATTATTGTAATGTGCTCTACCTCAGGGTCTCAGGAGGTACCCTCCACCAGCTTCAGTTAGTGCAGAATGCAGCTGCCAGGTTGTTTATGGGGCAGTCTAACTATTGCCATGTCACCCCAGTGCTTCATGAACTGCACTGACTGCCAGTCAGGTGGGGGATCCTCTTTAAGGTGGGCTTGCTCACCTTTATGGACATACATGGCCTGGGCCCTGGTTACCTGGTGGACCCTGTTACTGTGCATCTGCTTCCTCAGTCTGCTTCCTCCATTCCTCCTTGAGGGGCCTCCTTGCAATTCTCAGGAGAGGCTAAAAACTGCTAGTGACAGAGCTTTTAGCATTGCCGGCCCAATCATGTGGAATTTGTTTCCTCCATCTATAAGGGACTCCCCCTTGGTGGAGGTATTCAAGGCATGCCTCAAGGCCTTCCTGTTTGCATAAGCTTTTCCTGACCCAGTTTTGTAAATATTGCCCTGTTCTGATTTGCTGTACTGCATGTTCCAAATTTCTATTCATTATTTCTTTTGTTATTTATTACTGAAGTTTATTTAATTCATTTTATAGCTTTTATGATAATAGTTATCTATTGATCTTTGTTTTCATGTTGGTGTTATGTATGGCACCCAGATCCTCTGGGATTGGTCATCTTTTAAATAAAATTTGCCTTGCCTTGCCTCATTATAGGTCAAGTCCATGTAGGAAACCACACAGGGAACAGAAACTGCACACCCATGATTTATTTGAAGTCACAAGAGACATCTAGTGCTGTGGTGTTTTTTTTTTCTTCTCTCTCTCCCTCCTTGCACCACACTCATAGAATACCTCATTACATCTCCAAACGAATTACACCAGTTTGATAAGTGTATTAAAAAAAATTCTGAAACAACCTGGAAAAACAAGGATAACATTAAAAAGACACTCCTCTGATGCAGGCAAATATCCAGAAAAACATCCATTAACTCTTAATTAGCCTCGATGCAGAAAATACTTTTAACTAGGTCTCTTGGCTGGTCATGATTGAAACCATGAAATGATACAGATTTTCAGAGAAATAACACAAAGCATTTACCAGTCTCCAGTGGTCATGCTTCAGGTAATGGCACACATTAAATCCTATCTCACCTAGTCAGAGGCACATATCACTGGATCTCTGTTTCTCTTTCTCTCTGCTGCTATGTGCCATATATATTTACAGCTTAGCCAAAATCATAAGGCAGAACTTGAATATTACTTGTATTAGGGTAAGGTATCAAGAACACAAGCTAGTATTGTAGGCTGATAACCTACTAATCTACCATACCAACCCTACTGAGCCAGGGACACTCCATCAATTTTGGCAACATGCAGGCTATAAAGACAATGTAGACAAAATAGGTCTTAATTTTAACTATGATTCTCCTGTCCAGGTAGAAGGGAACTTTGATTTCAAATGGAATCTTACAACATTGAAATATTTTGGCGTGAAGCCAACAAAAGATCTCAAGGAATTAGAGGCCTACTACTACAGCTTCATAACTTAATAGTTAACATAGGATCTCCAAAGGTGGGATATAGCACACATGAATCTGATACAATGAATGGAAGCTGCTGGGGGATGAATCTTTTACCCAGACTTCTGTACCTGTTTTGATATCTTCCAGTTATCCTCACTGAAAATTAATTTTCAAACTGGGATAGAATACTATCTTGACTCCTTTGGCTGGGTAAATGATAATGAATAACAATTAAAGAAGTGCAAAAATTGAAAGAATGAAGGGACTTATCCCTCCTTATCCTATGAAAATATTATGCTGTTTCTCAGTTCAGGACAGTTCACCTCTGGGTGTTAGATCATGACTAATCCTACTGGAATGATTTTAAGCTTCACTCTGAACAGTTGGTTCCTTGTGGAATAACCTTCTTTGCTAACCCTCAGAAGAGATAAACCTTTCTACTCTCTTCAAAATGTTAAATGGTATAAGCAGATTAAAACCACACAATATCTTGAACCTTACTTAACTTGCCTATTTAATCATTTAGATCAGAAAATACTTACTAGGTTCAGAATGCAACTTTATGATGCAAAATTTATACATTTCAAACAGAAATGATCTGGTATCAAAACTCCACATTGCAAATGTGGGATGAAGGTTGAAGATGACCTTAAGCACATTATGTTTATATGCCCATTGTATTCAAAGAAAAGAGGTGATTGGTTAGGCACTATACTTGCTAACCTCAGTCTTCCCTTTGATCAATTAATTTCTGTGTTGTACAATACCTGAGATGCATCAATCATGCACAGGTTACTGTAAATAATAATAATTTAGACATTTATATTTTATAGGGGACATAGGAGACTTCTTTTTTTGTTGCCATAAATTGTTCTGTTTTCCAATATTCAATAGATTTTTGCTTTTGGAATTTTGAGACTACATGCAAGACACTTGAATTGGGGGGAGTAGGTAACCACACCCAGATCCATGCAATGCCCATTTACTCCTATTTTAAGATTGCTAAATACTGTTGCCTCCTCTGTCCCCTTATTTCTTTTAAATATTGTATTGGTATACCTGGATAGACCATTTGTGGCGTCTGTGGATATATGCTTACATTTTTAGATATTGCATGAATTTACATATGACTGAGATTTCTTTGTTCTGTGAATTTTACATTTAATTATTAAGTCACACATTGATAATGATTCAGAATTAGATTTATTTACAGTTTATAGTATTTATGTTGACCTCTTGCATATTTAAACTATCTGATGTCATTCTGCAATTAGTACTGGATTTGAGAGTGGTCCTTAAGGCTAATTTGTTACATAAATATAATTTTTTGTTCATTTTATGATGTTTTATTATATGTACTTTAAAATGTAAGATACAATTGTATAATTCGGTGTTATTTATGAATTCTGTATTTTAAATGTTTTTGAAAAATTTTCTTGTAAAGGCTAAAGCCAAACAATAACTTGAACCTTAAAAATTGAGAGATTAACCCACCTCAAAGAAAATTCCTGCACCAAAATAAGTTTACACATCTGGCATTGCCCAGTAAAATTCAAAACCCTAAAGTACTGTAATACATTTTTCTATTCCACTCAATCCCCTAAATTAGAAATGTCATCCCATCCAATCTCTAATAGATAAAAAAAAATAAGCAAGTTAAAAATGAATATCTTCCTCATATTTTTTTAATCTCCTTAGGCAATCCTTGATGACAGAGACTTCAGGAAGTGCAATCACCCTGATGTAGAAGATGCTGATGCTAACAATCAACTAAAGGAATTAGAACCTAGTGGGAGATAACATTTTGGGAAGACCACAAGGTAACCACATTACCATGTGAACTTCCTAAAACATTACTATACTGCAATTTGAGATAATATGCCAGGAAATTAGCTTTACATTATTTAAATACATTAGTGCTTTAGACAAAGTATTTAGAACATTATGATTCCAGCCATTGAAAGCTGAATGGAGCCCAGAGAGCCATACCTGCTCACATATTCTGTGACTGGCCAGCATTTTAAATCTTTTACCTCCAAATTAGAACTGAGTTTGCAGAAGTGATCAATATTTCAGGGAAAATAAGTTATATTACAAGTTTGCTCCTAATTATCCCAGGTGTTAATAAAGAACACATATAATTGCTTCTTACTTCAAATTGTGCTCAGCATGGCTAACAAAGCAATCTGAAAAGTATGGCTATCATCCCAGAATTTTACTATTCAATAGTGGTACAATATGGTTAAACATGTATACAAAATGGGGAAAAAAATTATACACAGAAACAAACAGAAAAAAAAATATTTATTTCAGCAGAGGTGAAAACATGGAATTCATTATAATATGACCAAGGAAGCAGCTTGTATCCATTAGTTTTGATAAATAGCTTAGTCTGGCTAACCATATTGACTGGTATTGTCTCTAAAATCTCTCTCCTTTGACTCCAGGTCCTTACCCTGTAAAGAAACAGGTCACTTTGACTTAAGGAAATATTTGCTGTTTAGTCTCAGAGTAAATTATTGATTGTTAGTAATTGTCATTAAAGAAATGCTTTAAACTGTTCTGATAAATGGGGAAACTATTTTTAATAAACAAAATTAAAAAACTAGGCAGGGTATTGGCCTTCCTCAATAACTGCCTTCTTGCAGATTATAGAACCAAATAACTTATATTGTAAAGTCCGTATTTGCTTTTTCATATTCTACCATGTGCAAAATGTAATGTTTCAATTTAAACTTTGGAAAAACATTTGCTTTTCTTTTAATTATCAATGTACCAACTACCAAGGCTAAGTTCTGATAGGCATTCTGTAAAACTGCATCAACTTTTTGTTCAGCAATGATTTTGGCAAGGTTTTGAAAAATATTCCACCTGATCTCCAGAATGTTCTCTTGACTTCATGTAGAGGTGATGCCACCTTGAACCCAGGTCCCTGCATTCTCCAACTACTAACATTTTAGAAACATACTCAGGACTTCTTAGCCTTCCCTTCTGGGCCATATACATAGAAAAGAAACATAAAGATTGTTTGCAGATAAAGACCATGGGTCTATCCAGTCTTCCCATAAAGAGCCTCCTAATTATCCTCCTGACATAATGCCCCAAAGAGGTTTTCTACCTCAAAGCTTCCCTCTCTGCTCCTAGAACCACTTCAACTTCCTAGCTCCTCTTGGAATTTTCAGTCTTATTAACCTTTCCCAGCCATATCTGTACCCATTTGTAATCCATGTCTCCACCACTTCTGCCTGAAATCTGTCAACAGCACCAGCACCCTCTCAGTGAAGTAGATCTTCCTCATGACTCTCCTGAATTTTTAACTGACTGGCCTTCATTCTTATCCTCTCATACCTGCACTACTGTTTCTTTTGCATAGGTCTTCACAGTTTACTCTTTTATTTTCCCTCAGGAACATATTATGTCTCTGTCATCCCATCCCTCCATCTTCTGGCCTCCAGCAAATACATGTTAAGGGCCTCAAGTCATTAATCATAGGATTTACCCTTTTGGCCCTTGATAGAGCTGGGTAGATGTTGTGAATTCTGCTTTCACAGAACTCTCATGAAATATCATAAATTATACAACCTTTTCCACATTTCTGTCTTTGGCAAAATCAGAATCTTCCAAATGTGTTTGGTGAATTTTCATCCTGTTCTGTAGAATTCTGTGGTAGAATTGTGGAATAATACACATGAACTGTGGAATGAAGTTTCTGAGGAATTCCATACCACAGTTTAATATATTGATCTGAAATGCATGTAACTATTGTGCAGTTCAGTGATAAGTCATGCTGAATTTCTTTCTGCAGTTTAATACATTAATCTACGATTCATACATTCATTCATTCCACACTTCAGTGACTCAATGAACTGTGGAATCAGTGTAGGGATTGTGGATTAATATATTAATCTTTAGAAAGAAATTCCACAGAACTAACCACAGACAGTGATCAGTTCTGCAGAATTTCTTTCTGCAGTTTAATACATTAATCTGCAATCCCTACATTCACTCCACTGTTCTAAGTCAGATTTTCCACAAAAGATGCCAAAGTACATTCCAAAATGTTATGAAAGTGAAAGTCCAACTTTCACCAAAATTCCACTGGAGGAAGTTTAATTTCACACAGCTCTAGCCAGTGATCATTTTGGTGACCCTCTGCTGCATAGAATTTAGCTTATCCCTGTCCTTTCTCAGATGTAGACTCTAGAACTGGACACAGTACTTGAGGTGAAGCCTCACCAATGTCCTGTTCAATGGGTAACATCACCTCCTTCCTCCTACAGTCAAATCCTCTCCCAGTGCATCACAGCATCCGTGTTGCCTTGCTGTATGATTTATTACACTGGCTGGATTGTTTGAGGGAGTCACTAATTATGATACTCAAGGTCCCTTTTCTCAGATGCTGTGGTCAGCATAACCAGACCACTCTGATCCAGTAAAATGGTTCCTCATCCCTATGTGCATCATTTTGCAGTTTTTGGCATTGAATCTTAACCAAAAATCAGAGTGATGAACAAATCCAGCAGTGATCTTTAAATGTCCTCAGTTTTCAGAGTCTCAGTTTACTTCATAGCTTTGGCCAGTTCCAAAATACCCAGCATTTTACTAGCTTCCATTGCAGTTTTTCAAGAAAGATTGGTCCTGAGAATTGAAACAATTTATGACATTTATCGAGGAGATTATGACAGCATTATTGTTATTATTTTAACAGTACATGTAGCACATCTTTACAAGGTTTTTGCAATAGTGATTAATTTCATAGTGTGTTCTTTGAAAGAGCTCACCAGGTCGAGATGTTGTGAAAGAAAATTTTGCCTGCAAAATTGCAATGAAATCAGCAATTTGGCTGCATTAAATATTTTGTGAAATTCTGCTGCTCCATGGAATATTTTTCTGGGCATGAACTTAAGAAATTTCACCACAGCATTTCACCTAAAAATTGTGAAATTTTGCCCACATGTGGCAATTTTCACCATTCAGTGAGTAAAAGTTTGCCATTTTGTGGCTCAATTTCACAATTTTGGGGCAAAATTTTGCATTTCACACCCACAAAATATTTTGTGAAATGTACAAATTTCACTAAATATTTCATGTAACAAAATTTCTCAATTTAGTGCACCACTATCACCAAGTACAAGATTCAAAGCTTTTCATAACTGTGAACCTGTTTAGGATATACCTTGCAGAGAATCCAGCATGTAGAATGCTCAGGAGAAGATGCCACTATTCAGTGCAAATCTGGCAGCGTCTCTTCTCCTTGTACTTACCAGCACTGTCACTGTTACAGGAGTGGTGATGTTAGACACACACGAGTGTCTGACATCACTCAGGCACCTTCTGCCTTTGGCCTGAGTTTGGTACTTTACATTTGACCAAACCCATGAAATAAACTGAAACTCTGAAAATTGAAGATACTTAAAGTTTACTGGTGGATTTTTTGTCTCTATGCTTTTTGAATTAACTTATCATTTGATCTCATCTTGGTGGAATATTCAAAATATTATGTGTGTGTCTGTAAATGGAACTCACCCCTTTTTGAAGAAATCTTAATTGCCAAATTTTGAACCACATCTTCAGCTGCTTTAGATCACTTTTAACTCCTTCGCCCCCCTTCTTACTGTCTTTGTTACTGCAGTTTTGTGTCACGTGCAAAGAGATACATCTTGTGCTGGATGCCCTCCCCATTACACTGATGAACATATTGAACAGGACTGGTCCCAGGGCTAACCCCTGCAGCACCCACTCATGAACCCCCTCTTGTATGACTTGAACCTATTTACTTCCACCTTTTTGTTTTCTCCCACCAAACCAGTTGCCTACCCATCTGATCAATTCCCTCCCAACTCCCAGGTCAGCTAGCTTCCTCAACAGGCTCCAGTGTGGCACTGAGACAGGCTTTGCTGAAATTGAAGAAGAGTACATTTTCTGCCTACCCTGTATCAACCAACCAAATGACCCAGCCAAAGATACTTTTACTGTAGGTTAGTCTGACTAGATTTCCCTGCCACAAATGTGTTCTGCTTGTTGACCTGTAACACATTTGCATCCAAGTAGACCACTAGGTTTTCTCTGACCAGGGTCTCCATTAGCTTATTTGTAATGGAGGCAAGACAAACTCGTTTGCAATTTTCCAGGTCTTCCCTATCCCCTCCATATGATATGGAACCATGCCCATAGGCCTCAGGTCCCCCACAAACAGATCAGAGTCTATCAAGTATTTGCACAACTCAGCCAGGGGCTCAGCCAGTTTTGAACCCAGCTCCCTAAGCAGCCTTGGGTGTAAGCTGTAGTTCAGAATCAATGAACAGAAAAATGTGTTCTTACCCTTTCTGTTTCTTGTTTTGATGAGGGCACACTCTGTCAATATTACTTTTTGGTATTGCTGAAACCCTTTCTAATCTCAGCACAATACTACTGACCAAGGTAAGATTTTTTTTAATTCATGCCTTTACTATGTTTGCTCTGTGCCCACTTTTAACCATAATGGGGAAGTAGGGTGTTTGCTGATATCACTATGCACATAGCCATGACTTATTTGATCTTCTCAATGACCCAAGTTAGCTGCTACTACAAATTCATTAACTTATGTTTGCCCAGAGCTTGAATCCACCAGAGCCATAACCTTCTGATCAAATACTTGTACTGGCAAATGACCCAGGAATCAATAGTGTGGGTAGTAGTGATGCAGTCTGTAAAGTCACATTCCATGCTACTGCAAAACTTATGGACATGCCTCATTTTCCACAATGAAGGAACACAATGTTAAGTTCCAGGTCTATGACCTGAGATCACCCCATTTGGGTACCTAGATGTCAAGGTCATCTGACTGGTGGATTTACACTAGACCCTGGGTTTATAGCCCTTGGGTATGAAGGGGTAACCATTGTTTTATCACTTGACCAGGTACCTAAACCATTATGCTAGTACCATCCTCAATATTCCTACTACTTTCTTCTTTGGGGTTCTTCTGTTCACATTACTACCCAAAGTTCATTGTGGTTACCACATTTCTTCAAGTGTTATAGTATTTCAGCCTCTCAATAGTTTTCTGCTACTTGAACTGCAGTAGCCTGTGTGGTCTGCTCTTTCTGACTCACCCTGTTACATATTTTATGAAGCAAAATGTTCTGGTACTGACCTAGCAGAATTAAGTCCACAATATCCTCTGTGGAATGTGCCTCTAACTTTAGGTGCCAGGTAGCCAAATCTTCTATTTTTCATGCCACTACTTTGTGTCATGTCCCTTTCTTGAAATCCAATGCAGAACATTTCCACTGGTATCTCTATTTGATTGCTTCAACTTGATCAAGGATAGCTATCTTTATCACACCACAGTCTCTGACAACATTTTCATCAAGGCTTCTGTAGGCAGCCTGACTTTCTTCGATAAGGTATGCCAGATATGGGTGGCTTAACTGTGTTGCAGCCAGGCAGCTGTACTGACAACCTGCTCACAATTGGTGAGGTAGGCCCCTCCAACTCGATTGTTGTTCTTTCTGTGCTTGCAACACCTGCATCATAAACTCTTGCTGTTGTTGTTGCTATGCCATCAACTCCTCTCTATATATGAATGTGTTAAACTGCTGTTGGTTCCTCTTAACCTTCTGGTGGTCTTGTGAGGATAGTTGTTGTTCCTGCTGGAGTATGCAGTCTCTCTGGAATCAGACTTGTTGCACCTGCATGTAAACCTGATCCATTTGCTGCTCCACCAGCCATGTCAGAACTTTGTAAATTTCCACCCTGCCACTATTTGAACAAAGGGGAGTTCTATTCCACCACTAAAGCTAACCACATGTGACAAGACAGCTGACTGTATAACTTCTCAAGGGAGGATTTAGCAATAGAAAGATATGGACACCAGTTCAAATGAAATACAAGTCTGCTTTACTTCAGCAAAAGAAACTCTGGAAAAGGGTGTTTACATTTAGCCTAACAAAAAAGAGAATTAGAAGAAGAAGAAAAAAACACCAAAGTGGGTGTAGTTTTTTTACATGTCAGCCATTTCTGCTGCAGCAAGCAATACGCATTCAGCCTTCTGTCTTCTTTCACTCTTCCTCCTTGCCCACTTCAGTGGGGCTCAGGTGTGCAAATGTTAGCACTTTCCTTCCCTGAGGGAGAATCAGCAGCTTGTTCAAATCCACCCTTGACCCCCTACTAACAACTTTATTGTGTGTATGGTGAGTATGTCAGGTGTTGGTGATGTAGGGGACATATATCCCTTCACATGAACATATCAAATCTTGGTAATATGGTTAAAACATAGAGAAAAATGTGATAAAATAACATTTTATCACCTTACAAATGTGTTTTTATGTTTTTCCATGTTTATGTACCAAATATTTTACTAGTTTAATATCTGCTATATAACTATCATTAACATTCATACATTCTTTATTTAACGTGCAACAGATGACAGTAGAGGAATCCAGTGGTTGATGTAACTGCAGCCACCTCCTTTGTGTTCTTCCTGAGACAGACACTACAATTTTAGCATGTACAAATGCTAGTTAATTTTGTACTTGCTATGTTACAAGTTCAACACCTACTGTAGTTAAGTCCTGAGAATGTGGAGTAACAACCATTTGCTTGACCAATCTCTGTACTGGAGAGCAGCATCATTTTGGTTGCAATTCAATACTTGTGAAGATCTTACCCTGATGTTTACAGACTAGCATATTAGTGTCATAAAATGGAAGGGCCTTGTCAAACATTAAGAAACAAATTTGCACAGACTTTAGACAGGGCTAACCATGACAAATGTGGGAGTTGCCTCCACATTCTAGGTCCCAGTGAATATAGTATTATAATGCCTATTCCCAAATACCAACCAAGAAGGAAAAGTAACAGTGTTAGTCAGTGACAAGATTCAGAATATCCAGGTATGCAGTATCACAGTGTGTTACAGGAAATCCCTATTTTTTGATTGGATTTCTATGATATTTCTTGAAATATTCAGATAAAAAATACATCTTTTACTGGCTACCACTGTATATGAACCCTACTGTAACAGCAAATATTTTAATTATACACTTCACATATTGCTATGAAGGCTGGTGTAACTACTTGGTAAATAGCAAGAATTTAAGAGGCTCATAAATGAAGATTATCAATATATATAAACATATTTTTTTTTACCTTATGGGATTATCCATACGTGATACTGTAAGAAATGCTGCAAGGTTTGCTGTGTAAGAGGAACACACAACAAGTGTGAAGAGCCACCAACTTCCCATAACAATGCGCATGGCGACAGAGTTCATTGCCGATTCCCCACCTGCAACATTCAAATTAAGAATCAAAGCTCTTGCAAGAGTTATTCTGTAATGAATCCATATCACCAGCATAGGCAAATGTTTTACAAAGTAAGATGCAATGCAGGCTGAGCAAAACAAGAACTCACACATTTAATGTGCACACAAACACACACACACACACACTGGAAAAATGTGCAGGCTACTAAGCACAGTAAATTTATTATGGATCTCTAGTTCTTTCTCAGGTTTAAAGCTTGGTGACCTCAAAGTAAGAACATGAAATTTGCAAGTGGCCTTATTTTTCTTTCCACTCTGCAAACCCTTATTCACATTGCTTGAATTTTTCGTACTTACAATGTTTCACAGTCATTTTCATATGATCAAAGTTTCTTTTTATTATACTTTTTTATTTAAAATTGTGCTTTTCCAAATTTTTTAATCTTGCCCTCCACATCTGTGTGGTCATTATGCTTTATACAAAACAATGGAAATGACATTAGCTACTTTTCTGAGGTTTCTTGTGTCCTTTGTTGAAAGTGACTGCTGTAAACAGTTATCACTTTCTCTTTTTCTCATGCCAGCCCTAAAAGACCTAATCTACATGGGTTTTTGGTTAGAAAATGGATGACCAGTTCAACATACTCGAAGTAAGTGGGTTTCAGTGTCAGGAATCTGAAAATACAGTCTTTAATATTAAAGATAGTTGCTCAAGTACTTCAAAACAATCTAATAAAAACAACAAACTAAATCCTTAAGGAGCCACTGATAGTATTGGGAAAGCTTTGATAAATGTAAGATTTTGATACATTTCAAATTATATTTAATAACATTTCTCTCATTCATTCTCCATTTTTCTTTTTTATTAATGATAGATGCATGGGAAAAAAACACTGTCCCTAGACTTTATCTTCTCTGGTTGCATGTGTACACCTTACATCAGGATTCACTGTTTATGCCATTATAATTATCTGCACAACAGATTGTAATGTCAGGTATAGACAAGCAGCTGCAGCAGATCAGACAGAGATCTTTTGTAATGGTAACGAAGAAATAAAGGTGGAAATTACATAAAACTGTTGACATACAAACTGCATTTTGTCTAAATATAACATTTCTTGAGAGTTTCCACACCAGTTTCAGGTGCTCTTTAAAGCAATAAATTATTTTTGATTTTACATCCTGCTGACACATGAAAGTTCTACCTACCATAAACTACAGTTAACAGAAATGTAGTTAACAGATAAGTAATATCTGGGCCCTGTTCCTCTTATACAGAAAATACATAATTCACTGGAACAGATTTTCAGTTACACAAATTACAGTATTAAATAGTATTTTTACTATGATAAAAAACATAGCACATTTTTGTGGTAGAGTAAGTTGTATTAATATTGATAAACTAATCATTATGGTCAAGTCAGTTGTGGTAATACTGATTAATTAATCGTTACAGCCCTTCCCTGCATAAACTTGACATAGTTCTAAATTTTACATAATTGGTATTAATACTGTAGTAGTAACATTCATACAGATAATGTTAAACTGTATAATTAAATAGGTAAAACATATTATTTTAGCTCACACTGATATGGTGATGGAGTGCTTCACATTAATTTTCTGTGTTTCCCGTTTAGTGACAGCTTTGTTCCTTCTGTTTCCTGCCCCAGCGATCAGGCTGCAGTGGTTGCACCCTTTATCTGTTGGAGGGCAGATGACCAAGTAACTTCAGACATGACAATACAGACACTCTTGTCTTGGGGTACATGAATGCCAGGAAGACCAACCCCCTTCACCATCCAGGAGCCAAGTGCTTCATCTCAGTGATATGCTTGGCTCTTACTTGGCCATACTTTTTAATATTTATTATTCAAATGTAGAGCTGCACCCAATTTTTTTATTCCTCTTCTGCCAGAAGGTTGCTTTATTTTGAAAATGTTGCCTAATTCTGTGGGATTCTGTCAGCGCAGAATTCCAAAATTTCAAAAACATAATGTTAATCATGGAATTGTATTCTTCACTTTACCCAAATAGCAGATTTATATTCATAAAGCACTGAATAATATTCCATTGATTACCTTATCTGAGGAATATTATTTTACACTATACATAGAAATGCTTTTCAGAAGTAAACAGAATTTAAAAAGAAATTCTGAAAAGCATTTCTGAATCAGACTTGTCATTCCATATGAATTCCAATGGCAGAATTTCACATTCCACCCATCCGATTCAAATGCAAATAGTTCAGCAGTTGCTGGAGGCCATTGTTAAGGAAAATGTAGTGGAGTTTCTTAAGGATAATGGATTTCTGGACAAAAGGCTAGTATGGCTTCATTGAGGGTAATCTTGTCAGGTAAATCTGATATATTTCTTTTTTTTTTTTACAGTTAAATATTTTATGGATTTGCTAAGTGATGTATGTCTTTGATTGGGTCATAAAGGTGGCTGATAAGTGCCAGGCAGATGATGTATTATACTTTGACACAAGTAAAGCCTTTGACTCAGTCCCACATGAATGGATGGTTAAAGAATTGAGGGACTTGGGGGTGGGGGAAAGGATTATTGTGGGTCAGGAAATGACTGAGGGAGAAGTCACAGAAGGTCATCTTGAATGAGGGAATTCTCAAAGGTTATGGAAGTCACCAGTGAGGTTACCCAGAGACTAGTCATTGGCCAAGTTCATTATAACATCTTTAATTGATTCATTGTGGAGAGTATCCTGGGAAATATCTGTCTCTCTGTAAATGACACAAATATTTGTGGAAGAGTGGACAGAAAGGAATATGAAAGGGCACTATGAAAAAATCTGGGAAGACTGGAGAATTGTTTAAGAGTCTGGCAGTTGAAATTTAATGCCAGATCTACAAAGTGATGCACATACTGTAGGGTCCAGAAACCTGAAGACAGAATGCAGCATACATGTGTGGCGGGGGGGGGGGGGATGTAGCAATGGAAAGAACATTAAAAGAGAAACATCTGGGGTGATAAAGCAGACACATTTAAACTAGAAAAGTGTGGCAGAGCAGTGGGGAGGGCAAATAGAATGTTATGATACACAGGCAAGTGGATCTGTAGCAGAAAAAGAGAGTTAATCCAGTCCTGCACAAATCCCTGGTGTGGCCACACTTGGAGTGCTTTATTCATTTCTGGAGTCTGCACTTGAGGATGAGACAGTTTGTAGGCAGTGTAGAGAAGGGTAACCAAGATTATTCAAGGGCAGCAAATCAATCCATATATATAGAAACTCATGACATAAATGTGTACACACTGGAGACCACGAGGGAGAGGGAGAACATGATTGGGACATACAAATTTATATGTGCAATAAACAGTGTAGAGAGCAGAGAACTGTTCACATTGGGTGTGTGTGAACACTGGAGCAAGAGGGTATTCTATGAAGCTGGTGGGAGGAAGATTAAAAAAGCATCAAGAAGTATATATAATATAGTAAATATTGGCAGACTCAATTGACCATCAGTTTCTTTTTGCCAGTAGTTTCAATGTTTGTGTGTTTCAGTCTCTTTATTGAAAGGATGGTGGAGAAGTGAAACAAAACAGTATCAAGGGAAGTAGTCTGTGCCAGATCAGTGGTGGGATTTAAGCATGGGTGTGATAGGCACAAGGGGCTGATGAATGTAGTAGTAGAGGGTAGCATGGGGGGGAGTGATCTCTAGGGTATGTACAATATAGCAAACATACTATAGGTAGGGTTGGGTAGACCAGATGGGCCTGGACTCTTTTTCTGCTGTCAATGCCTTTCTATTTTTATAAAATTGATATAAATATAAATTTGACCTCTCCAAATGGCTAAACAAATTAAATAGTTATGGACACTTTTACTGAACAGTGCTCCAACTCAGATGCTTTCTGAAACTTCACAAGTATTTTTTCTTTGAAGTTGTATATGTGCAATAGCAAATTGCATTCCTCTTGGAGGCAAAATCATATATTTTTGTCATACTTTCATTGAACATTTACTGCATTGCATGCAAAAATAATAAACCTGGATAACTTTATTTTATAAAACTAAACATACAGATTTTAAAATTGTAATCTGTAACAAACCTTGCTGGACAAATGCTCCGTATACAATCCAAATGGCACTGTGTAGAGACGAGGAAGCTGAAGGAGTAGGCTGAGTGGGAGTCTGTGCTCTAACTGCTTGGATGCGATTTAGAACAAAGATTAAAACACCCACCACAGGGATAGAAGCAGCAATACAAGCCCATACAGCAAAGTCAAATGGGGCAAATAAAGAAAATAGGTTCATTTTCTCTTCTGGTTTCCTTAAGAGAATGCCGACAGAATAATCCATGTAACGCTTGCTGAAATCCACAACACTTTCTCGTTCTGGTGTGATGGTAATTGCTGAGATAGCTATATCTGCTTTCTAGAAGACAGAACAAAAAAGTTGTTCTTATTAAATAAGTGACAGTCACTTTTTTGGAATCTATTTTCCCATCTGTATTCTATGGCACAGTGTCTGTTATTCAGTCAGGATTCCTATAACTTCACAGTTGTATTTAGTGTTTGTTTTTTAAGCAAAAGCAACACATTCAAGCAGACCTTTAGCCATTTTTGTGAGCATACACGTAACACATCTGGAGTATTGTATGCTAACATGTGCTGTTATTGTAAAGATCAATAATACACAGTTACAGTATGATTGCATATAAGTGTAGTCTGCTCAAATGAGACAGGGCATGATTCAAGATGGAATCCACATGCAGATTGTTTTTGAAACATAGTAGAGCTTCTTAGATAATCAAATGTGAGCAATCATCTGCCATAAGGCAACCACTGCAGCCAGTGTACAGAATCATTGAACAACCAAGCAATTATGTTTTTAACATGTTTAGAATAAAACAAGTAAGGAATGTCTTGTGGGTATGATATCCCTATACAATGTGCAGAGCTGAAGAACTTACTTTAAATGTCTGGTTTATGACAAAATGCCATTTTCTGCTCCTTTCTGCAGCTATTAGCAAGAGTCAAAAAACAGTTTGGATCAAAAAGGTAATTTAAAAGAGTTGGTTATTGTCCTACCTATTGTATCATATAGGGCTGCTAGATGAGTACAATGCATAGTTGGAAGGGATTTTTGTGTAGATAGGATCTTGTTCATTGTGAAGGGGGGAAGGGTCATTAAAATGTTTGACTGGTTAATATATAAATTGCTTCTGTGTATTAATACTTCTCACAGAGCCACTGTTTGCAGTACAAGATAGAGGATAATGTATGGGAACTGTTTTACTATAGTTTTTGCACACATGATATGTGTGATAGATAAATCCAGAGAGCAATGCTTGAGAATGTTATCAAGTCATTAGACACGGAGGGTGTATAAAAAAGTACACTTTTCATATTTTGTTTTTATTAATTGCTGTTGTTTTCTTACAAATCATTACTTTTCTGTAAACCCCATTTTGTTTCAAAGAAGGGAAATTTTAAACAGTAGTTGAGATAACACCCACTTACATGTGAATTATTTTGGAATTTTTCAAAATATTACATTATTAGAATTTTTTTAAGTATCTGATTGCACCTGTATGACCACAGATTAAAACAAGTTCCTATGCATGATCTGCTTGACTTTTGCTGCAAACAGAATAAGCCAATTTGTAAGTACAGATGTGTTTCCATTTGCAGTTACAGAAATAAAAAGCAGAATAAATAGAAGCCAGTTTTATTAAAATGCCACTAACTGGTTTCCCAAGAGCAAAACAAGTTGTAGGGAAATGGTGCCTCTGTTTGGTGGAGTGGCAGCTGCAATGATTTGTGCAGTGATAGGAGCAGCAAGAAAAAGAGAGAGAAATTAAGGCGGAGACAAACAATTAGTGAGACACATAATGCAATTGTGACTGAAAGCAAGGCAGAAGCCTCCTTACTAAACAATAATACATAGTTGTGACATCATAATAATGTATTATAGAATTTATGAGTCTTGTTTTCTGTGCAATATTGCACCTACAGTGATCGGTAATTGCAGTGGTTTTTACTCATGTATTTTTGGGTGAGAAAGCAACACATTTCAGCTGAGATGCTTTGTCACCAAATGGTACATGTGCTGTCTGACAACTGATCAAACTGAATGTATTGGACCTTTTCCTGGACATAGCAAGTGAATGCTCTGTGGGTTTCTAATAACAGATGTCCCACACTCGACAAGTGCTGAGCTGGGAACTCCTGTAACTCCCGTTATTAAGTTTTGACAGCTAGGGAACATGGGAGACTCAATTGTGCTACCTAACAAGCTAGGGTTTTTAGCAGTCCATGTGAGAATGTGATAAGCTATGGCAAAAGTTAATGTTAAAAAATCTTTTAAATGGGATTTTAAGAATTAGTTATTCCTCTGTTTAAAGGGGACAGGAAAATTCATTTCAAGCATTTTAATACTGAAGTACTATACAGTGTCATTGCCAACTCGGACAAGCTTAATGTGTGTGCTGCTAATCAAGAGCCTCTTTTATATGCTGAACAGTGTTGTCCTGTCCCTGCTGTGTGTACTTATTAATAATGTCTTTTTCTGACAGATGGAAATTTTACTTGGAAACTGAAGAGGTAGTGATGTCACACGATGTATGAGTGCATGCTGTCTTTTCAGTGCACCATCAGCATTGTGTGAGTGAAAGAAAGCTTTATTTGTATCTCTAAGAAGCTGGAAACATTTTTTTTTTTTTATTTTCCCACTGAAATGTACTGCCTGCCTTACCAGAAAGGATCTTCTTATGACACAATTCAAGGATTCCATAGGATTTCTTTTGTTACTAGTACTTGGCAAAATACAAAGAGATGAATGAAAAGGATGAGAAAAGAAGCTTGAATTAATACAATAGACACACACTTCTCATTATTAAATATGTAGCCTTATTAGGCATGTTTTGTAAAGTTTCACGACAACATATATGGTAATGTGAGTATGGAGTTAATAAATCTCTTATTTCCCATTTTTTTATTTAATTTTCCTGCTCCCATTAACCTGACTTATTAAGGTACCATAGGGGAAGTTGACCTGCTTCTCTGTTTTAAAGAGTAGAGAAGTGCATCCAAGAAATCAAGGTCCGCACCCTAATTTCTGGAATTCATGAATGTTTTAGTCCAGCTGCAGGATTCAAGCAGTATCTCTATGTTGTTTGCTCTGTAGCCTACTACTTAGTGTTACAACAACTGGAGATACAGTTTGTAGTTACATTATCTTCCAGGTTAGTCACTGAGGATATGGAACTGTGCTATTGTATTGATTATGTCTTTCTGATAGGTTGGGGGTGATAAGATTTCACAAACAGATAATTTTATAGCTACTACTACTACTGCTTAAACAGCACTGCCATTCATCATCATGCTGCTGTAGCAAGTAACACACTCAAGCAGTCAGTATGTCAACAAGAAACTGGGCATATGATACATTCTGGACAAGATAAGTATGTCTCATGAACTAAGAAATCAGAGATTCTTCTTGTCGACTATGGTACCAAGGATTAATAATGACATGTATGTTGGATTTGCATTACAGTGTAAACAGAAGAATGGAATGAAATAAGAGCACTGTCTATGTTCTGACACAGATGTGCCATGTCACAATGATGCTAATTCATGCCTCTGATATTACCATCGTAATAACTGGATTTTACTGTGAAGGTTCATTATTCAGTCAAATAGTAGTGGTGTGGTGACAGGGGATGGGGTGGTGAAGAGGAAGATCGGGGTGGTGAAAGCTTTATCACCTAAAAATAAAGTGACTAGCTAGCTGGTATACTTTTACACTGCAAGCACTGTGAGCCAGTAACATAGCAGGTGAGATTTTATGGACAACATTTTACAGTGAACCCTTGTCTGCTCTATTCATGAGCAAGAAGCATAGCTGCACCTGAAATTAATTTGTGCAAGACTGAGCTCTTCTCAAGCTTGCAATGTAACAGAAATTCCAGTGTGTTCATAGCATTGCTAACACTGACCTAACTATCGTGGCCCATAACATATTGTCTTATTATTGCTCTCCATGCACCTTGTAATGTAGCCTTAGTTGTATGTCATGACAAATGCATATGCACAAATATATGTTATTCTTTGCAAAAAAACTATGGCAATGCAACAGTTAGAGTACAGATTAAACCAACAATAGTAGGGAATGTGGTGTTAGGGTTTCAAACCTAACATCTACCCCACCCCTGAAGTGAATCAGGGGTGGATTCATCCTCGATGTTGTCAACCCGAACACTCACCCCATTTCAGTAATTGTATGTTTCATAAGTGTATAGAAAGGGGTGAGCATTAGGGCTGACAACCCCCAGGAAGCCTCCACCCCAATTCTCTTCAGGGGTGGTGCAGAGATGTTAGGGTTTGAAACCCTAACACCAAATTTCCCTACTTTTGTTGGTTTAATCTGAACTCTAACTGTTGCATTAATGTAGTTTTTTGCATAAAATGTCCTTACTTTTTGAGATAGTAGAATGGCTTGCTCAATCACACAGCTGCCATTGGCACCTGTGGAACACAACCATCTGGTGCAGAAGTGCAAGGTCCTTTGGACCTTGCACTTCCATGGCTCCATAGATGCATCCTATGGAAAAGAAAGTTAAAATGTTATCCTATGAGAATTTTTAATGTTTTATATTTTTATATGAGCCATACATTTTTGAGGTGTATTGTATATCAGTGTTGCAGTACTCGTATATCTCTTTAATGTGATAAACAGATTGTGTCTTTACTCCAAACTCTTAGTGAGTTATGGTTTATTAAAGTTCAAGTATGGAAAAAAAAATAAATCCAGATTATTTTTTCATATATGTAAAGGGATCCTGTTTCATGAGAATGAAAAAAAAACCTCACAAAAAAGTATCTTTCCAAAAGAAAAAAGAAATATAAGTCTAAATTATTTTTTTCATGACTCAGTTTTCCTTTTTCATATGCTCAAATCCTTTTTCATATGGACATATGAAAAAGGAAAACTGAGTCATGAAAAAGGATTTTCAAATGTTAATAAAACCACATTTCCAACTCATCTTTCCAAAAACTAACATCTGAGAAATCCACCTTATGGAGTGCCAATTAGCAGAAGACAGGTATTGGTTTATAGAGAAGACATCATTTTTATAGATTTTGAATAAAAAAAAAACAGAAACCAGATGGTGGCCATATGAAAAAGGAATGTTTCATATGAAAAAGGAGTAGCCCCCGTATGAAAAATAATCCATTTTCATACGGCCAAATTATTATATTTTTTTTGTTTCAAACATCTATCCAAAAGTGTCTACTGAGCATTCTCCGAACCACCATTTCAAATCCTAATAATTCTGCAACAACTGACCGTGGCAGGGACAGAAGAACTCAGCGCTCCTACCGAGGAGCTTGGGATGCCATTTCTCCAGGAAGCCTTTCAGAAGAGGCTGTAACCCCCCCACAGGCTCACTGCCAACTGCAGCAGGGACAGAATAACTCAGCACTCCTACCAAGGAGCTTGGGATGCCGTTTCTCCAGGAAGCCTTTCAGAAGAGGCTGTACCTCCCCACACAGGCTCACTGCCGACCGCGGCAGGGACAGAACAACTCAGCACTCCTACCGAGGAGCTCGGGACACCGTTTCTCCAGGAAGCCTTTCAGAAGAGGTAAAGAGCACCTCTCTCCCACCTGTTGGACTCCTGCTGTGGGGTGCTAGCCTGATGACGCTTTGCGTCATCTGCCCCGCCCACCCCAACCACCCACCCACCCAGGGGAGGCATTCAATTTATAGACAGACTCCTGTGACATCATTTCCTGCTGCCGAAATACTATCTCCCCACTTTCCCATTTGCAGGTTATAACTACTGGCCACTAGAGGGACTCAGCGCTCTCTCTATATATTTCCATGCCCAGATAGCTCCAGTGCCCCCCCTTGCTGGTTCTCCACACCTATCTACAGCATCTCTCCTCTCCTCCACTTGGCCTCCACCTTCCTTGCACTTCTCCGCCACCTGTCCATCCTATAACTACTACCCCTCCGGACCACTACCCCAGCCCGCAATTACTGACCACTAGGAGTCGCTACCGAGCACCCTATTTTCAGGCCCAACCTCTGTCTGCCCCAGCGCTTGGACCCTGAATTTTTGACTCCTACCCAGGTTCATTCTCCTAATTCTCTGGGCAAGTATCAAACCTGGTACCCTGTATCCCAGAGATGGTGTCGCTAGCACTGAACCAAAGTGGCACTAATGGTCACAGGCTAGCCGCGTCCACTTCTTTCTTCCGTTACCTTTTTTAGCTCTTTAGCACTATGCTTGCCACACACCTTTGGACTTGCCTCGTGCTCAGCTTATGTCTGTTGCCACTATCTTACCCATCTATCTCAGTGCGATTGCACACATGCCAGTCGGTTGCACCCCTCTGTGCACTGGTACTGCACCCCTCCTATGTATCTGAGCCAGGTCTAGCACACCTTGGCACCACTGGGTGCTTCTGCCCACCTTGCCCACCCACCAGCTTCCTCCAAGCTCCCACCCCTAACGCACATGGGAGTCTTATCATTCTTGCTTTCCCATCCTGTACCCTCTGCCCACACCCCTGTATACTGAAACTCCCTCCCCTCTCTCGTGTCTGTCGTAGAAATACCTTTCACCACCACCTGGCCAGGGTGTTAGTTATGCTACTCCTCCTGTCAGGTAACATTCACCCCAACCCTGGCCCAGTTCACAACAACTCTGCTACTGGCCCCCCTGGACTCTGCATGGTCTCAATGAATATCTGTAACCTCCTGAAAAAATTTGACTCTCTCCAATGCTGGGTCACATCTCATAATCCAGATGTCATCTCCCTGGTTGAGACCTGGCTGACAAAATCCACTCCTGACTCCTTTGTCTCCCTCCCTGGATACTCCCTCTTCTGGGCTGACCGGGCTGGAAGAAGGGGTGGTGGCTGTGCCATTTACGTTAAAGAATCCCTCACTGGACTTATCCTACCAGCACCTGCTCTTGATTCTGGGGCTCAGGCGCTAACACTGAAACTGACCCCTGACCCGTCAAAGGGCCCACTCTATCTAACTACAGCCTACATACCCCTTAAAAACCAAACACTGGCTCTAGCCTCCCTTACTGAATACCTTTCCTCACTACCCCACCCCTCGGACCAAATACTAGTGGGCAACCTAAACATCAATTGGCTTAGCCCGTCTTCCTCCTCTGCCCGTGACTCCTTTGCTGCAGTCGATATGACTCAACTCGTTACCCATCCCACAGGACTAGCAAGAGGCACTGTACTCTGCGATATGGTCCTCTCAATTTGCCTAATCGGATCCGATGTCCAAGTCCTTCCTGATTCATAGCGATCACTCCCCCATACTTTTTTGCTGGACTTCCACAGTATCCAAACCATTAGCTCAGTCGATGCTTCGACGGCACCTGAAACCAGGTGGTCTGAAGAAACTCAAGGAACTTCTGTCCCAAATTGATTGGTCTCCTATACAGTATGCCCCTGACATTGATACGGCTCTAACCTTCTTTATCCAAACATTCAATAAAGCCTGCAATATCTTCGCTCCACTGACAGCTCGTCATTCCAAAGTGCAAAATTCTCCCTGGGTAGCCCCAGCCCAGATCCAACAACTCAAACAGAGGGATAACTTATGGCACCGTGCTACTGAAACTGGCCAGCCCAGCAACAGGCAGGTGTATGCTGCTGCCAGAAATAAGTGCACCTGGGCTATCAGAAAGGCCAAGGCTGATCACTATCAGTCCTCACTTACCTCCTCCTGGGGGAATGCTAGAACCTTCTGGGATAATATCAAACAGTTAAATGGGAGCACACGCTCCCCACTCCCTCCCAGATCAATATCAGTGGCTCTATCTCCTCTGACCTAGCCCTTATAACGAACTACCTCAATACCTCCTTCACGGATCTTTGCCCTATCCTCCCTAATGATTTTTTCAACCCTCCCCCCAACTGTCTGCCCCAGTCATTACATGCCCGTACTTTCACCTTCACCGAGTCTCTGCCCAAGAACTCAGACCTCACCTAGTCAATGCCCTTAGGAGTAATAGCACGGGCAGTGACACCCTGGATCCATGTATCCTTCAACAGGTTTTATATCTGGTCCTTACCCTGATCATCAGCCTCCTCGATAGATCTCTCTGCCTGGGGCAATTTCTGTCAGTCTGGAAAATCACCACAGTCACACCCATTCTTAAATGTGGAGACAGGTCCTTGGCCAGAAACTACCAGCCTATCTCCATTCTTTCTCCTCTCTCCAAAGCCCTGGAAAAAGTGGTTGTCTCTCAAATTACTGACTACCTCACCAACTACAACACTCTCTGCCCTGTTCAGCATGGTTTCCATGCTGGCCATAGTACCAGTACTGCCCTCCTAGAGTTTTCCAATTTTCTCCACTCCTCCCTAGACATGGGCTCTCTGGCTGGTGCTGTGTTCATAGACCTATCAAAATCTTTCAACACCGTCTCCCATCCCCTCCTTCTGGATGCCCTCAGTCACTCCGGTTTTGCCACTGGGTCTGTCTCCTGGTGTGCCAGCTATCTGTCAGCCCGCTCACAGCATGTTAAAATTAGTGGGCTCACTCCGACATCTGTCCCATCCACTCTGGTGTTCCCCAGGGCTCCATTCTTGGACTCTTACTCTTCTCCCTATACCGTAACACCCTACCAGGTTCCTGCACTGGAAATATATTACTGTATGCAGATGACGCCATCATCTTTGCCACTGATCGTAACTCTATTGCTCTCCAGGACTCCCTGCAAAGATCCTTTCATGAAACCGAGGGTTGGTTCAAGGAACATATACTGGTGATAAATCTCAAAAAACCAAAAACCATGATCTTTGCTCACCCACAAAACAAGTCCTGCAACTTCAAACTTCACATACACTCTGGCTCCAAGTTCCCACTTGAGCAAATCTACTCCTATAAGTACCTTGAGATCCATTTTGACCCCACTTTCTCCTTCCATGGCCACATATCAGCTCTTGCCACAGCTGCAAATATCCAACTAGGCATCTTACACCGGTATAAAAACTGTCTCCCCCCTGAGGCCCTCCGACTCGTGGTCACTTCATCCATCCTGTCACTAGTGGATTATGGGCTGCCAGTGTATGGTGTTGCTGATCAGACCGCTCTCAACAAAATTTGCATTATTCTAAACAAGGCCTGTAGGCTAATTTCTGGGGCGCCTAGATTAACACACACCTGTCAGCTATATGCTAAAGCCATGCTGCTTGATCTGGATGAACGCCTTAGATATCAGACCTGTATCACAACAAAAAAACTCTCCTTGGACTATCCTCACCAGGTCTGACAGCCACCATCCACCTTGCAAAACCGCAAGTTCATACTCGTACCTCTGGCAAAACCACCCTATCTATTCCCAGGGCCAAGACCTCACATGGTCAAAGAGCCTATGGCTACAGAGCTCCTTCCTGGTTCAACATACTGCCCCTTCCATCTCTGATGCCCCATCAATATCCTGTTTCAAAACATCCCTACAGAATCACCTACTTAATACTCAAAACTGTAATTGTTACTAGTTTTAGCCTTACTCAATTGTTATGACAAAGCCACCTGTTTAGCTGCTTATAGACTGCCTAACTATTTTATTGTATGCATCCTTTCTGTTTGTACCAACTTGTATTCTTCCATTGTTGTATTCATTATTATTCTAACATACCGTTGTGCTGTGTTCTGTCTTTTTGTGACAAGGTACCTTTGTAAATAAGCCTCTGGCTCAAAGGTTTTCAAACTGCTGTTCAAATAAATAAATAAATAAATTGTTTTTTTTTAACCAAGCCAGCAAAAGGTACTACTCTGGGCCAGGCCCTTTCTACCCTGAATATTTCATACAAAAATTCCAAACCATCTGGACACTAGGGTGTGATGAAAACTGCAAAAGAGTGTGCACTCCATCAACCCCTTCCTCTCCGTTGATGAGTGCTACAAAAAAAATAACATTTTTATACATTTTTCAATGTCCGAATCTCAGAATCTGCATATCCAATTGGAGTGAAACTTGACATATCAAGAGAGTTTGGACTTTGATGGCACATGCAGAATTTTGTACAAATCCATTGAATGGTTGTGAAGTTATCAAAGTGCCAAAACATGGGTACTCAACCCACTAATATCTCTCTCTTTCTCTCTCCATATATATATATATATATATATATATATATATATATGTACATACATACATACATATTCTTTGCAAATAACTCCATTAATACATCAGTTAGGGGGTTCATTCCACACCAACAAAAGTCTGAAAATTTGATATAAGGGTTACCAACCCTACCCCACCCACAAACACACACCCCACAGACCAACAGGCACTGGTGTGTGCCTTGGGGTCGTCAGCTCTAACTCTCACCCCATTCCATGTAGTAGTAGTAGTTTATTTGAAAAATGCATTACAATTTACAAACATATTACATTTAATTTTCTAATACACAGTTTTTAAAAGAAAATAATTACATACTATTATTACATTCCTTATGGCTTATTCCATAAAAATAGCAGACTTTAGATTCCCAAGGGCTATATTTGGCTCTTAATAGTTAATAACAATTTTGACATACAATACATTTTCTTGTAACTATCTAAATTTAATAAAAAGAGGCATTTTTCCCTGGTTGACATATACATTCTCTTATCTAGTAAAAAGCATATCCATTTTTTCCTTTCAGTCTCCCATTTCTGACATACCAGGAGATTATGTACAATAGGTAACTTCTCATCCTGGGCTTGACACTTACAATGTCCTATCTTTTGGCAATTGCTTTGTGTTGTCTTGTGTAAACAAGCTGAGATGGTACAGTACAGAAGAATGGAGTGAGAGTAAGGCCTGACAACCCCAAGGAACACCCCAGTGCCTGTTGGTCTGTGGGGGGAGGGAGTGTGTCATGGGGGTAGGGTTGGTAACACTAACATCAAATTTCAAGACTTTTGTTACTCTGGAATCAACCCTAAGTGATGCTTTAATGGAATTTTTTGCAATGAATTTCCCTTCTTTTTGAGAAAGTGAAATGTTACTCATATGGTATCCATAGGTGGGAGCACAGGGCCCATCCTCTGAGACCTGCACTCCCACCCACCCATGAGTGTAGAGGCATAGTGCTAGAGGGCCTTGTGCTCCCAGTTTTGCATAATGGGATGCATATTTGGGAGCATGGGCCCTTTGGGGCCCTGTGATCCCACACACCCATAATTGTAGACACATAGTGCATTATGGTCCTCTGGTCCCACTGTTGCAAGATGGTTTCCATGGGTGGGAGCTGCTCAAACCTTCCTCTAAGTATACAGGCATAGTGCAGGAGGGTCTGTGCTTTTAGTTTTGCATAATCGTAGCCATAGGTGGAAGTGTAGGCCCTCTGGGCCCTGTACTCCCACCTACCCATGATTGTAGAGTCATAGCATAGCAGGGCCCACTGCTCCCAATTTAGCATAAATGGTATGCATAAATGGGAGCTTGGGCCCTCTGAGACCTACACTCTGATTAAACCATAAGTATAGAGACATACCACAGGCCTAGAAGCATTCTAAGTAACCCTTTTAATGTTTATTTGGCAATATCACAGTAACCGAAGCAACTGTGGATTTTTTTTTTGCAGTTGTATTCATGACCTAGCCACCAAGCTACTCTTAGCAAAAAATCTGTATCTCAAGCCGTTTTTGAGACATAGACACCAAGGGGTGCCACGGCCACCACAATCTTATCCTATGGAAAATTTTGCAACATTGGACTGCTGTAACTCTGGAACCAGTGTACATTGTTTCATCAAACCAGCAAAAGGCACATTTGTGAGGCAAGGACTTGCCACTCTGCAAATTTCAACCTAAATGTCCTAGCTGCTGTCTTGATATGTAGTGGCAAAGAAAGTGGTGTTTTGGGGCTGTTGAACTGCAGAACTTTAGTGAAAGTTCCATGGAATTTAGTGAAAGTTCCATTGGTTTACATGGGGTAGTTTTTGCAAAAGTACTCTGAAACTTTCGTGAATGTCCCACTGTTGTAGATGAGGGACTTTCATGGAAGTCCCCAGGGACTTTCGTGAAAATCCATGGAACTTTCTCAAAAGTTCCATGGCTAAGATGGTGGAAAAACTTTAAAAACATGTTTTTGGGCATCCTGTTGAAAATCCAATGCCTAGGTCATGTTGTTCCTAGGGCCCTGATTAAGTAAACCCAAGTGTAGGTGTTTACCATGCAGCAGTATTTTTTGAACTACAATGTTTTTTTTCTGCCTTTCCAACTGAAAATAAGATGGAAGCAGCACAAAAATAAAGAAAAAACACTTGTGAAAGTAAAAAGTGCTTTCACAAAAGTAGAAAGTGCTTTCAAGCCAGGCATACATTTTTTCCCGTAGGCTATAATTAGAAACTTTAAACTTTAATAACTTTTGAACAGATTGATATTTTTCACCAAACCTTCAGAAGGCACTTCCCTGACCCATTCCTCATATACCCTGATGTCAGACCAGACAGACAAACCATTCGGGCTGTAAAGATGAGAAAATAATTTGCCAAAAATGGCCCAAAAAAGTGTTATTCTGCACTTTTTTGGCACTCCACAGCTCCACTACTGCACATCCAACTGGAACACAACTTGGATGATCCAGAGATCTATGGTTGCAGACACAGCATGCAAAGTTTCAGGCAAATTGATTGAATGGTTGCAAAGTTGTTAAAGTGTAAATTGTGAGGCTTTAACATGAAAGTGCCTGCTCAACCCTAGTGCAGTATATACTGTATGTAGGTTACATGATGGGCAGGAATGTGATATGGAAAATATCTGCATGAGTGAACAGTGACCTCGGGATACCTCATGAGTGGTTGAGCATAATGGAGCCACAAGTGATGGTTCCCGAGGTCACTGTTCACGAGTGTAGATATTTTCCATGTCACACTTGCCCATCATGTGTCCGATTTATACAATAGAGCAGGACTTTTTTTTTTTTGCTGATTTAATGTGTTCTGTTTTGGAGAATTTGTCCATTTTCTGTGATGTTACTTCTTGTCTTTGTGCCTGCGCATGATAGTGCTGCAGTTTCATGAATGGCTATGTGTTTTTTATGAATGATTTCTGTATGAGGAGGGAGAGGGGGGATATGATATAAACTTTCAAGTACCTCAAGGGAATTAACAAAGTCCAAGAGGGTATCATCTTTCAAAAAAAGAGGCGTGAAGAACAAGGGGGCACAATTTGAAGATGGGGCGGCTCAGAGGTAATGTAAGGAAGTATTTTTTTCACAGAGAGGGTTGTGGATGCATGGAATGGCTTTTCAGAAGAGGTTGTGGAGTCAAAAACAGTGGTTGAATTCAAGCAAGCATGGGACAGTCATAAGGCAATTCTAGGGGTTGGGGGTAGAAAAAAGTAGGCTGCTGGTTGACTAGGATCTGCAGCTTATCCAGTAGGTAGGGAAATGGGGAGACTGGGTGGGCGAAGCAGTCCTTATCTGCCATCAAATTCTATGTTCCTATGTTTCCTATTGGTTGATGTTTCAGAGGGGTTTCTAGGCATAGGTTGTTCCTTCAAGGATGTGTGAATGTGTAGATCTGATTAGTTGCTGAGGATGAAAGTGGATTGACTGACCATGGTGTATGTGTTTGAAACCTGTTCATTTATTGGTTGATTTCTTGTGGAGGGCGGGGCTATTATGCTCAGGAGTGTAGTGGTTCCCTGTTTCTCAACACCACAGATTTAATTAGTATTTTTGTTGTGGGAAAGAAAATACTTTTTATTTATTGTGTATTTTTTTTGAGGGATAAAGCTATGTATTTTACAGTGCTTATACAACATTTTTCCAATTACTGCCATGGAGCTTGGTTTCTAGTTTCTATGTGAAACAACTTTATTTGGATGATTGTTCTGCAGGACTTATTCTTCACAGCACACAACACAGAGGAACTTGCAGCATTATTTTAAGTAAATCTGCATTCAGTCACACTTACTTTTGGAGGATAGTTGTGGCAGTCTGTAAAAAGTACCAACGGGGGGGGAACAATGATGTGTGCACTGTGATAATGAACAGCACGATGATGTACCTACTATGTATAAATGTAAGATTTTACATTTATACATATAGTAGCTATGTCATCAGTCTGTTTATTCAACTGGGGTGAAAATATATCCTTTTATGTCACTAGATATCAGCTACCCCTATTGTAAAAATATATATATATATATATATATATATATATAGATATATATACATACATATATATTGTATATGGTTACTAGGTTGTTTTTACCTGCTGTTTTCAGCATAGGTTTATTGAACAGTATGTTACGAATGTGTAGTTTTTACTTGCTATTTTGGCGTGATGATCCTATTGTGTCTCCCATGTTCCCTTCCCCAGGACACATCTGTAAATTAAAGTCCAGTTAACTCTGTATTTTTTCCTGTCTCAAAAAATGTAAAGAAATCAATCTGGCAAGGTTACATGTCATTCGTAAAATGTATGGGAGTGGCACAGTTTATGTTCCCTAGATCTAACTCTGCACGCATGTAAAAGAGTGGGGTTATAAGAAGAGGGAGAGGGAGGTTATTTCACATTGTAAGGAGTAGAATAGAGAAAGCAGATTGGTGTTCTAAAGATTTACAGTGAGGGATATGAAAGTACCAAGCATCAGATGAGTTATGGTAGTAGTAGGAAGACAGAATGGAGGGAGTCAAGAGAAAATGAAGGTAGAGTGGGACAGTACCAAGTCAATACTTGACTAGGAAGGAGGAGGAACCTGTGGGAGAAAACAGAGAGAGGGGTGTTAGGCCTTAAGTTAGAAAAGAGAAAAAATAGCATAGATGGAACAGTGATGAATGAGAGCTATTGCATGAGGAACAAAGGAAAAGAAGGAGAGAAACATGGGGTCCAGTGAGGCCAGTATAGATTTATGTGCAAAGCTGTAAACTACATCCACATAGTTAATAACTGTGAGTGCCATTTTTAGGACAACTTCATGACAGACTAAGATTTGGAGGCAGAATTTGTTTTGGAGCAGTGCACTAAGCTTGGGGCAGAATTTCTTATGCATGGAATCAATGTGGGTGGAAAACTAACGTTCTGGTCCAGCTACACTCCTAGACACTTGAAATGGAGTGTTATGTCAAGCAGGTCACCACCAGAGTCTTAAAGTCTGGGGTAAGTTGTGGCCACAATAGTCCCTACCGATGCCAAATACTATTAAACTGATTACATTATGTCTGTGTGCTTGTGATATCTGAGAGAGAGGCAGGCTGCTGCATGCTGGAGTGTGTGACATTCATAACAGGGGCTCATAAGTGCTTATAGTCAAGTTTTGGAATAGATATGCCGCCGTTGCCTAGTTAGTTACCTTTTCTTGTGTTCTGAGCTCTTACCGGATGGTCTTGTGTTGCCTGCCTTCTTTTTGTTGCTCCTGCTTTTTGCTTCTCTTCCACCAGGCTTGGAGTCCTTGGTGATGGAGCTGCACTGAAGGAGTCGAGGCAGAGGAGGTCCCACAGGGGACTAAGAGGGCCAGAGTGAAGGGAGAAAAAGCAGGATTGTTTTGACTGTTTAAACTGCCCAATTCTGTCTGAATCTAAAACAGAAGCCTTTAAAGCAACTTTTCTGAAACTCTGACACTCTTTGGCAGCTTGCAGTGCTGTATGCTTTGAAAAGTTTAATATCCTGAAACGCCAATAAGAATTGATGGGTGCTACTGTTTTTTTAAATTGATAGCTGGAAAAACTGCAAGAAAGAGACCTAAGAGTGTAACAGAAGCTAAAAGGGGCAGAAAATAAATTAGCTGTATTTTATAAATACATTTGGACCTTAAAATTATTTCTGAACCTTCCTTGTTTACAAGGTTCTTATAGGAATATCAATTGACAGGGAAATGTTATTTATGTGCTTGTGTGCCTGTTTTATGGTTGATAGAGCCTATTGTTGATGATTGCAGTTTTGCTGTATTTTATTTACTTTTGATTTAAAATTTGTTTTAAATTTTCATACATTTTCAGCTCTGTTCAATCACATGATTCAGCTGCCTTATATTGTGCATGCCTTGGTGTTCCTTTGCTGACGGTATCATTTCCTTTCCATTCGAGTTAACGTTTGGTCATCTGGAAATGCTATTGCTTCAGTAAGTTATCTCTTTTAATCTATGTAATTTTCCTTCTTTTTATCAGATTTGTTACTTAGATATGTTATAGTTTGTTTTTGTTTGTTCTTGTGTTGTTTTAGGATTTGTCCCCTGACCATGTGGATAGAAGCTATATGCCTGAACCTTGGCCCTGAGAGTTCTGTTCACTATCTAAGGTCTTATGGTCCCTTGGTCTTTGTTTTTTTTTATTATTTGATTAAATGTACGTTTTTGTGAATGCTTTTTCCTTTTTGGTTTTTACTGATTATGAATGTTTTTTACAGCTTTTCTTGTGTCTTTGTTGTGTTTTAGGACTTACACTTTGACACCTGGCTTTGGGTTATTCTGCTTGGATACAGTTTTACTGGGGAACCCGCTTATTTTGTTTGGAAGTCTCTGACCAGTTTGGACCTTCTGACCTAGATTGCTAAGGCTATTATTCGAATTGAACTGAACTGAACTGAATAATATTGGAGAGAGGCCTGGAAACAATCTAGAAAACAATTTGTGATATTTATAATAAGAATCAATCAGAATGTTTGGTCATATTCTCTGTTTTCCTCTATTGGCTATATTACAGTTGCTTTTGTGTTTTGTGCTACTCTGATTTATTGATTTCTTTTTTTTTATTCAATTTACTTTATTAGGATATTGATATTACATGAAAAGTGTCATTCTATTCAATCTAACAGTTACAAGTCAGACAAGTTATTATCGAGCATACATGCTAATAGCAACTGACTCAGTGAAATAAGAGTCAAAACAGGTAACATGACACATTAACCAAGTAATCTTATAAGAAAAAAAGAAAAGAAACTTACCAACCGCTCATTCCACCCAGGTACCCCATCCCCAGCAGCATCTACAGTTACACTGAAACATTTTACATGTACTTATTCGAGAGGAGAAACACAAGGGCACTAAAAAAAAAAAAAAGAAGATACATCTAATAGCAGGACATTACCAGCGGCCAAGGAGGTTAAACTTGCCAACAGGCTTGGACTGCATCCAGCAGGCCCCATTTGGAGCCATATGATTGGATCCTGTTGTACGATTTATTGATTTCTAATGGCACAATTAAAAGCTTGTAATGCCATGAAGCTTAGAAATGAGAAAGTTGTCATGGCTGGGAAGCTAAAGAGAACTAAGGTTAAAAAAATCACTGATTTCTTTAATGCATCAGTGAATATTCCTACAACCTCATCTCCTAAACAGAAAACAACTGAGTATAAAGAGGGTCATCCTGGAGATTATTTGAGGGAAACTGTTAGGGAATTAGAATCCCAGAAAGATAGTTCAACTAAAAATTTGGCCCTGTAAACTCCATAGGAGAAGTGCATGTCACTAAGCTAAGGGAGAAGATACAACTATCTCAAATACTAGCAGGGATAATTATTTCACAGAGTATGAAAATTATTTGACTCCATTCCTAAGTAAAGGTCAAAATGAGCGAGGGGGGGAGCTAATTCTCAGTTTAATATACAGGTCAATATTCATACTACTGAGGGAAGTAGGGCCAGGAACAGTTATAATTGCTCCAGTGGTATCTGTGGCCCTCATGCAAATTGTAATGTACATACTATTAGACTGCTAAGTAAACAGCTTTCAGAAATGAAAACCATTCTGGTTTGTACTAACATAACTTTGGGTTCAGAAATGAAACACTATGAAGATCAAAAAGTGCAGTTAAAAGAATTTGAAAATACAATTAAAACTTTGGTTAGAAAGCTGGGAGAAGGAAACATGAATGGGGAAAACAAACAAAAAAAAAACAATAAAGAAATTACAGAGGAGATTGCAGAAACTGAATATAGGGAGATCCATAAATTGCAAGAGCAGAGACAAAAGAATGACCATATTCTTAATGGAACTAGTAATAAACAAGGGGGGAGGAGGAAAAGTCAGAAAAGAAAGTATAAAGAAAAGGGCATTCAAACAGTGGTGCAGAAGAGTGAAAGTGGGAGATTTGTTACAAGGAAAGATAGTACAAAAGTGGTGATGAATCTTTTGAGTAAAGCACAGAATGAGAAATTACCTATGATTTGCCTTAAAGGAATCCCAAAATCTACAAGGAAAACTCCTTTTTCACTTAAGGTGGCAGTATATAATATTATTAAGAGTGCTTTGAGGTCTAAATTCATCTGGGGAGATCATTCCTCTGTATACAAATATAAAGCACTACCTGATAAAGGCATAGTTTGTTTGGTACTAAGGAATTATATAGTTAGAGAACAGGTGCTAAAGTTACAAAATGATATACAGAAACTAGGTGTGGATATGGATATTACCTCTAGGAACCCGGCAAGGAATATGAATTTAAGACAAAATTATGATAGAGGCCGAAAAGAGGAAAAAGTGCAGTTTAAGGAAGAAGTATGTTATAACAACCAACTAAAATACAATGTTTGGGGAAACCCCAGGTTGTGGAATATGAACTAAAGGCTTCACCAGTGTACAATACAATTATTAGAGGGAGAAAACAATAAGGGCTAAGAATAAATGCTAGTATTGTATTAAAGGATATTACTGTATATGAAGATGGGTTATCATTGGGAAATATAAATTACAATATTTCAATGAGCTGTAAAGAAGAAGTGAACTCTCTATCCTCAGTTTCTGATGATACAACATTAGCCCTATCAGATTGAGCTGAAGATACCATCAGGCCACCTAATGAAAGGTTTTTGCTATCTAACCCATCTATTAAATTTTTATCCTGGAATATTGCAGGTGTCAATGTGAAAACTGATGATGGGGTCTGGTTGGATAAAATCAAAAAGTACGATATTATATAGCTCCAGGAAACCTGGCTAGAAATTGATGAAGAGGTACAAATTACAGGTTTTAATAACATTATGATTCCTGGAACTAGGAATAATGAGAAGCATAGATGTAGAGGTGGCCTGATGGTTCTTATAAATACACAAAAGAAAATACATATTGTGAAATTTGAACTCCCCCCCCCATCATAACTGGATTGTACTGGAAATATTTGTTAGAGAATCTGAAACTTATGTACTAACAAATATTTATCTCTCCCCCTTCATTATCTAACCCTGAATAGAAGTGGCACTTGGATGCATTATCTAACTGCTTAAATAAATATTGCTTTAGTATGCAAAATAAGCACTTTATTCTACTAGGAGATTAGAATGCACATATTGGATGTTCTAATGAACTAGATCTCTTCATGAATTTACAAGATATCAGTTACTATGGGGATCTACCAGTAAGGAGATCTAAGATTAGGAAAGTGGATTTTAAATGTAAATTATTTTTGGAGTTTATTGTGAAAAATGTTTCATGTAACTTAAATGGCTGATCAAAGACAGATCATTTGGGTGAAATCACTTTTCCAACTAAGACTGGTGGTTCTATTCTGGATCTTGCACTGGTCGATGTTGCTTTTTATTTCTCTAACACCATTGATTTTTAGGTTTTAAATGAACATTTTTCTGACCATTTTCCCTTGCAAGTTATAATAAAATATGAGGATATAAAAGAATTTACTTATGACAAGTCAAATGAGCTAGAATTAGATAATCATATGCAATTCAAAAAAAGGAGAATAAAATAGGATCCTTTAATAAAGAATAACATCAATACTTTGCAAAAGGATATGCTAACTTTGAAATTAAAATAAGAAATCTTATGTGCTACAGGGGATGAGATTTTTAAGTATTTTGAAAAACTAAGCATGCACTTTAGTAATAAAATGAGAATTAAAAGTTGGATTTATAGACCATAAGATCTGACTTTAAAAAAAATCTCGGGTACAATTTTGAATGTAGGAAATATAAAAGATTACCGAATAATGTGGCAAGGCTTTTTAGAAAAGAGACAGAGCTAGTTTATAATAAGGCTTTAACTTTTTTTTGGATAGGGGACTATAGGGCACTTAATAGACAAAGGAAAATGGATTATAATGCTAAATTATGGACTTTATTATAACTTGCAATTGATGGAAAAAAATCACAAGATTTTTGGAAGATAATTACCTATGCTGAAAGTGGTCCTTTAGGAACATAGAGGTGCTTATTCCTGAAGATGAGTGGGTTGTGTATTTTACTAATTTATATAGTGGAAATAATAGTGTTAATTACAATAAGGGGTTTTCTAAGGTAAGGGTTGAGGAAAATAAAGGTTAGGAGTTATATAGTTTTACCATATTGGAAATAGAAAATGCTATCCTTGCACAACATAGCAAAAAGGCCCCTGGCTTGGATGGCATTCCAGCAGAGGTATATCAGAATTATGTAAATTGGTGGTCAGATATCTTTAAACATTTCTTTGATTATGGAAAAAAATTGGAAATTTTTCCTAAATCTTAGAAAGAAGCCAACATAGTTCCAATCCATGAAAAGTATGTCAAGAGTTCTCCCAAAAATAACCATCCTATTTCTCTTCAGAATATTTCAGCAAAACTTTTTTGTCATACTTTACTTTATAAGCTTAATCAATGGATAAAAGAAAATAATATTTTAATTAACCAACAGTTTGGATTTAGAGAAGGTTCTTCTACTGTTGATTGAATTTATATTTTGGACTATCTGATCAGGAAATTTAGGAAAAATAAGTAACCTCTATGTTTGACATTTCTTGAGCTGACCTCAACTTTCGATAATCTAAATAGAGGGATTTTATGGGAGATTTTATTAAGCCTGTGCATGTATAAGAATTTGTTGGCTCTGATAAAGCAATTGTATACAAACACGTCTATACAGATCAGATATTCTACAGAAGGTAGAGTATCAATTCCTAGTCTAATAGCTAGGGGAGTAAAACAAGGGTGTTTACTGGCCCCTGTTTTATTTAATCTGTATATTGATCAGGTGGTGCAGGATCTTGATAGGCAGGATACGGATCCTCCAAAAATTGTAAATTTTAAGGTCTATGTTATTATGTATGCAGATGATATTCTTCTTCTCTCTAAATCCACTATAGGTTTGCATAAAGCTCTATCTTGTTTGGCTACTTCTCTCAAAAAATTAGATTTAAGTATAAATACAGGGAAATCAAAGATAATGATTATGAATAAACCTAAGAAGTTGAATTATAAATGGTCTATAAACAACATGATGTTGGAAGAAGTAAATAGCTATTTGTATTTGGGTGTCTTATTGCATTCCACTATTATCTGGAAATCGCATATTAAAGTGACTAAAAAATGAAGTAGACAGATTATTTGGGGTATAAATAAATTTAGCAAGCAATATTTAAATAATTCTGGTACTACACTGCTTAACATTTATAGAGCTAAAGTTGAATCATTTATTTTATATGGGTCGGAGGTCTGGGGGAAGAATTGTGTGGTTCTTAATCTAGAACCAGTACAAAATGTGTATATTAAACTGATATTAAATCTACCACAATTTGTTCCAGCTGAATATATAAGAGCTGAAACTGGTCTTATTTCTATGAAGTCAAATATTTTAGTAAGACAGGTGAAATATCTTGTAAGGCTAAATAATAATAGAAACCTAAATTTGCTCTTGAATTTATGTTGGATGGAGAGTGGTGTGTTAAGTGGATGTATAGAAAGATGGACATTGATAGGTGAACTTGATAAGGAATTGAGAGAAATTGGTTTGGTTGGTTTGTCAAGTATGGATAAATATCAAGGACTGAACTTAAATAGTGGCTTTAGTGAAGTTATAGAAAAAATGTATAATATCTCTAGACAAAATGATTTCGGAAGAATTTCATTTTCTCAAAATTTTAAGAATTGTAAGATGTTGAAAGATACACATAGATGAGAAGAGAAAATTATATTCATATTTGTCAAACAAACCTTCATTATAAAACCATTGCAAATTTGAGATTTGATATAAATGCTGGGTATTCATCAGGTGTTGTTAACTGGGAAACTCACACAAATGGTTTAGAATGTAAGGGTAATTGCCCAGGTAAATGGGATTCAGTACATATTTTATTGGAATGTCAAAATTTAGCATCGTTATGCCAAAAGTGGTTAGATACATATCTTAAAGGTCTGTATAATGAAAGTAAGGAAAACCATTAAAGTTCCTCTTAAATACAGATAATGCTGCTATTTTGTATAGTTTTGCACAATTTCCAATAGCCTCCATTAGATTAAAAGTGAAGGATTTACATAATGGTTCAATATGAATAACTCAGATGTACTGTCTTTGATAATTGATATAATGTGATTTATTTATTCTAAGTAATGATTGCTAAACTCCTGTGTATCTCTGTATTTTTGTTATATTGTCATTTATGATCTGGTTATCATATTGTGTGTGTTATACTTACTGTTATACACACTTTTAACAATAAACTGAAACTAGTAAACTGATTACAAAATCCAATTGTCTGGAGTAACTCTGAAAATAGGCAATGCAACATGAAATTACAATTAGGCAATGAAGGCAGCTACTGTAAAAAATCAAGGAACAGTGTCTCACAATGGTAGCAGTTGTTCTTCTAGGCCAGAAAATTGCTAAGTCATACAATTGGCATGCCAGGCAGTAAGGACAACATTTTCAAAAGGATCAGATGCAGATGCAGATGCAAATGCATTCTGCACCTGCATTTGTATTCATCAAATTGCATCTGAGTAGCCCTGCCACAATTTTTAAAAGATGTGTCCACATGGGACCAAAGGTCATGATTTTTAGTAAACAACAAATTAAGCAAATGTGATTTGTGTTATTTGTGTTTCATCTGAAACATGTTTACTCAAAATGCAAACACAATTAGACTTTCTAACAGAGTACCTAAGGCTTGGTTGGTGGCTGAAGCGCAATCACCATGATTTAGTGCCTCATTGTCCTCCCTGAGAGATGACTGCCCCCATAACACAGCACAAACATCATCTATGGTAGTCCAGTAAAACCCAACTCCCTTGCCCCATTCATCCACATAAGTGTGTTGTATCCCTCACCAATCTCAGTTTCTCCATTAGCTCCAAAGGAGTTGTGGGCAATTTTGTGATGCCCCTGTCTCCTGCCTGTACTAGTTTTAAAGGCAAAGGTCATAACAAAATTGTGACTAGCCAGGCAGAGGTCACCTTGTTTTCACAATGGCACTGCATGCTATTGACATAACTGCACCTCATTTTTGTGACCAGTGCACACTGATGTGTGCTGACATGAAAATGCTTATTATGACCCCCTTTGAGCATAGCTTATGGGGTCACTGGACAGAAACTGGCACACCATCATTGGTGCATTGATTTTACCCCAATCCTTGTATAACTGAGAATAAGAACTCCTTTTTCTTTAATTCCTGTTTTCCCATGCATTGTAGATACATTTATTGCTCCACTGTCCACTTCCAGCATACATGTTGAAGTAATACCACTTTTCCATCAAAACAATGATCTGGAAGGTAGAGTATAATGTCATGGCAGGTATCTACTGTCATGCAATAGTTTGTAAGGAGGATCACAAATTCAATCAGTTTAATTATAATAGTGGAGTCAGTTTTATAAATATAATCCTTCATCAACATAGGACTTTGTTGCCTAACATCACAACATAATCCATTTGGCATATAAGTCAGAAGCGGAAGAGGACTGAGAGCCTGTAAGACCTCAGTATCTTGCAAAACTAAGCTTCAGAAGGATTTTGCAACAAGGTCGACTTCAGACTTACAGGTTTTGAACAGTTTGTTTGCTCTATAGTAAAGCAATGGTCAGTAGATATACATACTATTTAGCTGGAAAAAACTGCTTTCTGTCACTCACACACACACACACACACACACACACACACATATATTTCTAAGAGAGTTCCCAAGATTGTGCAAAAACATTATTGTTAGCATTATGCATAGTCTCATAAGATTCACAAGTAATTTGAATTTCTGGACATTCCATATGTTATTACTGAACACATCTATCAGAAAAAGACGTGCTAACTCTTTAGACTTTACCTGTTCCTACTGCTCTTCCTGCTTTGAAGTCATAATCCTCTGCTTGTAACATCAGAATTATGTCTGTGGCAACAGATTGTGATGTCATAAATGGGATTATGCCATCAAAGCAGGTATATCAACATGAACAGATGATGTCTAAAGGGAAAACAACTTTCAGGAAAATTACTTCAGTAATAATGAATGGAACATCCTGAAATTGTAGTTTGAGGTGAATTTCTTGGAACAGAGTTCTCTTGATATAAATTATACATTTGTTTCTAAAAACTTGAAAATCTCTTTAAGCAACTTTAAAATGAAGTTGGTTTCTTTTATCTTATGTGTTTCATAAAAGAACACCTCTATTTCCTGCTAAGAACAACATTGAATGGTGTTTTAAGCCATTTAGTTTCTATTTCTAATATTGATTCTTATACATACCTTACTGATAAGCTCTCCGATCATCCCATTCCAGGATCCATTTGGAAGCTTGTTACCATACTTGCTGTCTGGAGATTGATAAATCTCGTACTTAAAGCCCAAATTCTTGGCCAGTGCATCCAAGACATCAATGGAAAATCCTTTATAACGCTTTGGCTGCCCAAGAATATTCTCTGCCACCATCACAAAAGGTTCCTCCTAAAAGAAGAAATTTGGTACAATAAAAAAAAAATACCACTGAGGTCTTAAATTATAACCAGAATTTGACTATATTTTGATGATTTGAAATGCAAAACATGCAAAGCTAATTTGGGTAGTGACAATTACAAAGAGATGTGTGTGATGAGACTAATAGTATAAGGCTTACTGAACTGAGCACATGATGCAAAAGATGGTTAAATATACTAAAATTAAATTAAAATCTTACCAAAATCTACAAAAAAAAAACTTAAAAAAATAATAACCAATAATAACCCTCATAAACAAATGTACAAATGAATTATTGGTTTTATGAGAATATTAACAATATATTCATGCATACTGCATATTTTCTCTATATAAGTATGTTTATTCAGATGTATACAGTATAGCACTATACTGTTTCACAGTAGCTAAGAAAGTTTGAGCAGGCACTTCCATGTTAAATTGTGACTTTTGTTGACTTATAGCTAGGCTGTATATTGACCTACGATCCTGCACATCCTTTGTGACAGCATCTAGCTTTATGTATTTGGTAAAACTGATCTCTTATTTTGTTAGATATAGAATGCCAAAACACATAAAAATATCCAGATTAATAAATGTATTGGGGAAAGAAAAACAAACAAAAAAGGCAAAGATTTGAAACATGAAACTTTTAAGTGCAGTAGATTCTGTGACATATTTGATGTTTTTGTAGTTTTTAGAATAACGTTACTTAAAAAAATGAGATTTGTTAATTAATTTAGAAACACAGGCCACACATGCATAAAAGCGTTTTACAGGAACTTGTCATAAGGGTCTTTCACAGGCCCATGATTGTTCATGGGTCTGTGACCCCATGTTGCAAACACATCATGGGCACACATATGCCCACAATGTGGCTCTTTTATGGTGATATTAGGAGGTCAACCCTTGTGCTGGCAGTCTATTTTTTTTGCAATAATTTACTAACACATTGAGCCCATATCTGAAGTTGACACATTATAAACAAAATTCAGCCACTAGGAGCCCAGCAGCAGTAGCTTTCAAGTGCCCCTACTGCAACACCCGGAAAAGGAGTGTGGTCATGGGGAGCACATACCTAGTGTCTAATGGCACCCTTGTGTTATAATCCCCCCCCCCCAATTAATATGGCCATTTGGGTCCTTTTTTGGTAGCTCACTCTTGCCCTGAAATTACCCTCCTATAAGAAATGATGGTACCATAACTGCATCCCAGGTGTCTTTTGTGTGCCTACATGCCCCCACCCCATTCCAAAATGAGAATCTCATTCCCATTGTTGAAAGTTTATATTAAATAATGTGTTTTCCTCCTGTTCCTTCCCCTCTCCCAACCTAACTTCCTGTATATCACACATGGAACGCATCCATGGTGCCACCAAGTCATCCCCAAAACTCCCTCCCCCATGGCTGTGGCTGGCAGAACCCCTAGTCTTACAGGTTACCATCTGACTGGAATACTACTAAATGTGATACAGGAGATACAGTGAAGTCAGTCAGGACACAACACTTTTATCACAGTCTCTGCCTGTGACATGCTACAGAATACTACAGAAATACAATGTAATGCATTAGCAATGTCACCAATGCGTCAGTTAAGAGAGTGTGACATGCTCTTCACAGAGCATTGCATCCTGGCTGACTACTGAACATAACAACTGCATGTATTCCCTAAATTGTCCTGTGAGCACAGCTCTAATGAGATGATTTAGCAAATGCACTGAGACTTTACATCTCATGTCAAACAATGGCCAGCCAAAGATGTTAGAGTAGTGTTTCTGCCAGATAAGCAATAAGACACAACAGGGTGTGCATTAGACACTTTAACACATGGCTAGGAGGAGAGGAGGAGTAGTGAGGTATGAGGCCACAGGCCTGGAGTGTCTTATTGGGCTTATAAAATGGTTATCTAAAATACAGATGCATGTAATATCTAAAATTAATAGTATTTAATAGTGAAAAAGTTAAATGTTTGTCTTAATTTTTAATAAAATAGTTCCTCTGCCTGTTTGTTTGTTTTGTTCAGTTGAGGACTGTGAGCTACTAAGAAACTCTTACCTGTATTTTTTTTTCCTGTCATGCAGTTATCATGGCACCAACCCCCCCCCCAACTAGCAGCACTCCTACTTAATTTACTTTACAAAGTTTGCAACAAGAAATTATGCTGTCTTTCTTATTTTTTTAATTTTGGAACCAGGCAGAGATAGGGACAACACACTGTTGAGAGCAAGAGTGCACGTGAGTGAGTGGGTGGGTTGGGAGACAGCTTGCTGGCTGTTCAGCTGCACAATGAATGGATAGTGAACGGGTGGGCTGGAGAGAGCTTGGAACAGTGTGATGCCAAGGGACTGAAATACAGTGTGCTCACCTGCTCAGTTTTCCAGAGAGAGTGAGAGCACAAGAGAGTGGGTAGGCGGGTTGAGATACAGCTTGTTGGCTGTTCAGCCATACAGTGAACAGGCGGGTGGGTTGAGAGACAGCTGGTCACTGAGAGACAGCTTGACAGTGAACAGGCAGGCTGGTTAGATTTAAAATCATGCAATGGGAATCAAAATTTTATAAAGGCTGCCATCAATTTAATTTATGAAATGGGCATCAACATATTAACAAGATGGCTGCTTTAGCTTTTCTCAACATTCTCAGTGGGCAGCCTTACAAATATCAATGCCAACTGGACACTGGTAGACCTTCTTCCTGAGAGTAAGACACATTAATACATAGGTATTACCCAATCAGATTGCTTTTATTGTGATGCCTATTTCATAACTACCAATATAGACACCAGGAATTGCTTGGATTGGAGCTGGGTGAGGGAAGCATTGCAATTGAATGCATGGGATTGCTTTGATTGGGGCAGGATGTATGGGCTCTGTGCCTCTTGATTTCCAGCAGTTGCCTAAACAGTGAGGAAAGGGATTCCATTTGACATCAGGTTTTTCTTGAATTGAGGCTGACTGAGGGAAGGAAGGGGCACTAAATGCCAGGTATAGTTTGACTTGGACCAGTGTGAAGGAGGGTGCTGAAATTGGATGCTAAGGACTCCTTGGATTGGGGCATAGTGAAGGAGAGGATGCCACTGGATGCCAGTAACTGCATAGTCTAGATAAAGATAAAGGAGGCAAGGCAAGGTTTATTCCTATGGTGCCCATTCCTGGGGGATCTGGGTGTCTCACATAAAAACAGGTAAGGAGATAGAGAAACATACATAAATTCATATTTAAAAACAATAATAAATCCTGCCATGCTGGCCAGCAGTGTTCATGGTGCGAGCGGGTCATCGGTGGCCAGCTGGGGTGGGAGAGGATAGGGCATCCAAGGACAGCTCTCCTTTCCTGGGGAGGGTGGAGAACTGAGGCCAGTGTTTCCTTGACACCTTGTGGAAGCTGGATGTTGGCATGCCTGGCCCAGTACAGTATGGGGCACAGAGGTGGAGCAGCCAGTGGGTGTGCTGCATGTGGAACTGCCTGCATTGCACGCTCCACCACCAATAATGTAAATATGTGGAAAATGGCAGATGGGTTGAGTGGCTTGATGGCTGTCCAACACATTGCATCCTCTCCAGAGGGCTTCAACTGTACTGTTCTGGTCCTGGTGGACAAGTTAAGGGGCTTCCCACCACACCGCCACTGAAGGGGGGAAGCTGTGAGGGTAGCAAGGTGATAGCCCTAAGTTGGAGGATGGGTGCAAGATGGATGGCAGATTTATGTAGAAGGATACCAGGAAGTAGAAGCTGACTAGGGAACGGGGGGGGGGAGAAAAAGCAAGCAAAAAAACAAACAATAATAAAAATAGATAGAAGTATTTTGGATAACTAGCTTTCCAGTAATTAATTAATCCCAATACCCTTATTATGTAGGGTTAAATAACTATGTCTGGGAAGTTCAGAGAGAAAAGATGAGACTTAAGACACCTCTTAAAAACCTCAACTGAAAGGGTCTCCCTGACAGCAGAAGGAAGCAAAATCCACAGGATGGGGCTGGTGACACTGAAAGTTCTGTCACCTGCAGTTTTTAGTCTCATCCTGGAAACCACCAGGAGGCCCCAAGAGGAGGAACGGAGGTAGCAGACTGAGGTGGCAGGTGTTTGGAGATCAGACAGATAACCAGGGTCTAGTCCATGTAGGGCCTTAAAGGTGAGCAAGCCCACCTTGAAGTTAACCCTCCATCTGACCGGCAGCAAGTGCAATTCACGCTGCACCGGAGTTACGTGACAAAACCACGAAAGGTCTGTCAGCGGCCTGGCAGCTGCATTTTACATCAGCTGCAGTTGGCAGAGGGTACCTCCTGAGACCCCAAAGTAAAGAGCGTTACAGTAATCAAGCCTGGACATTACAAAGGCATGAACCAGAGTAAGAAGGTCCTCATGCAGAACCAGAGGTTTGATCCTGGTGATTTTCCTTAAGTGGTAAAAACCCCTTTGGACAACTGATAGCACCTGAGATTCAAATGTCAATCCATCATCCAGGAACATGCAAAGATCTTGCACCCTAGAGGAAGCCATCAATGGCGTAGGCCCCAGAAAAAGACCAATTTCCATACTGGAGGCAGTCCTATCATGCCTTTAGCCCAATTCCATTACCAGAACCTACATCTTATCAGGGTTCAGTAGCAACCATCTAGATGACATCTAATCATTGATCTTGGCAATGCAAATGTTTAGCATTTCTACAGCGTTTTAAGTTCCAGGGGCAAAGGACAAGTACAACTGGGTATCATCTGCATAACAGTGAAAACTCACACTGTACTTTCTAATTAGCTAACCTAGGGGCAGCATGCACACTGCAAACAACATCAGTGACAAGATCGATCCCTGAGGCACACCACATGACAGGAGCTTCGGGGAGAAGGAGAAATTCCCCAACACTACCCATTGCTTCTTGTCAGGGAGGTAGGACTCAAACCAGTGGATGACAGTGCCGGCAAGCCCACAGTACTCTCTGAGATGATCAAGCAGCATAAAGTGGTCTACAGTGTCAAAAGCTAAAGAGAGATCTAGGAGAACAAGAACTGACCCATTTCATCTATCCCTTGCCCTAAGGAGGTCATTATTCACCAAAACTAATGCTGTTTTGGTACTGTGCTTGGCATGGAAATCAGGCTAGAGTGGCTCATTGATGTCAATGGTCAGGATGTGCTCCTTGAGCTGTTGTGCTACAATCTTCTTGATAACCTTTCCAAAAATTGGAAGGTTGGGGATGGGTTGATAATTTGCTATGATTTCCAGATCAAGCAATATTTTCTTCAGAAGGGCCTAACTAGAGCCTCCTTCAAGGAATCTGGGAAGAATCCCTCTGATAATGAGCACCGGACAATCAAAGTAAACACTGGGCCAACCGAATCAAAGCATCCCATTAAGATACATGTTGGAACTGGGTCCAGTTCACAATATGTGTGCTTTAGCTTCAAACCAACCTCAATGACTCGGCCAACTCTACCAGTTTAAACTCCCCCCAGACAGGCTGAGTGCCTCTGCTACATTCAAAGTGATCACTGCGAGACATAACGCGACTCACTGGCGGGATTCCCTGCCAGATAAAGGACACTCTGTAAGTGAAGAACTGAGCAAACTCATCTCACAATGTGACAGAAAATGCCTTTTTCAGCTGCAGACAGACAGGGTGTAATGACCTGTCTACAGTCCGAGAAATCATAGCTGGTCAGTTCTTCCCTGCAGCAATCTCCCTGGAAAGGAACTCTGCCTTCTTATGGTTGATTGCCCCCAGGTACTCACTGTAGTGAATAAGCAGGGCCAGTTAGTCCTGTTTTAGCATGGTCCTCCACCAGCAAAGCTCTAACTTCTGACCCCTAATATTCATCACCTTGAACTGTTCATCTAACCAGGGAGATCTCAAGTGACAGGATTTTGGTCATACACGAACCGGTATGAATGCATCAAGTACTGCAGTCATCACCCTATTATAGGTGGCAACTGCCTCATTCATGCACTTCACACATGCAGCATCTACACTAGATAGGTTGGCCACTTCCAGAAAACCCTCCAAGAATGTTCCCCCTATAGCATGGTAGCTGACCATCTCAACAGGAGTAGGGCTCTCGGGGGGGCCCTGAATGAGAACCTCACCAAGCAGTGTTCAGACCAAGTAACCTGATCAATCTTGAGGTTAGTTAACTCAATCCCCAGTGAGAACACCAGGTCCAACATGTGGCTGCCATGGTGAGTCATGGAAGTAACCTCTTGTGTCAGGCCAAGTGATGCCATCATCTGGAGGAAGTTGGAATCAAGCCCAGAACATTCATCATTGGCCCAGGTGTTGAAGTCCCCCAACACCAAACATCTGGGGGACTCCAATGCCTCACCAACAATGAGATTCACCACTTCCTCCTGCAGGAACTCTCCCCCCCCACCCCCGAGGGCCGGTAAATAAGGTGAATCCTGCAGCCTGCAACAGGACCCCCACAGACCACTATACATTCAAAGAACCTGGTAGTTCCCACCGGGTGTGCAGTGAAGCCCAGTTTAGATCTAAAAATAGAGGGCCACTCCCCCACCCCCTGTGTTCCTCCCTAGGGAAGTGCACAACAGAGTACCCGGGGGGGGGCGTCTGCCTCCAAAAGTGGTCTGGCATTGTCACCCACTCAGGTCTCTGTAATGCAAGCCAGAATGACAATAAAAATCAAGTCCGCTAAATTTGCGGTCTTGTTTCTGATCGACCTGACATTACAAAGCACTGCCCTAAGGGGACTCGTAGGTGCTACAGCCCCTCTGGTGTCCTGCCCACTCGGTCTGGTGGGACCTCTAGGGATGGGAACCAAAAACATCTGGCCTGTCTCCAGGTCCTGTCTAAAGCCAGGGCATCTCCTGCACCTGACCACCCCATCTCACTCACCTCCATTAAGCCTACAGCACCCCGCCACTGCCAACCGTTCCAACTCCTCTGAATCCAGACTTCATAACAGCACCTTGGAAAGGAATTGCACTGGACACTAGGGATTGCTTGACTTGAGGCAGGATAAGGTAGGACATCAGGGACAGTGGGGTACTGGATGGGTGTGGTAGAGAACCACTGAATGCCATGGACTGCTTGGGATAGGGGTTAACTTAATAAATCGGTTTCACTGGATATCAAAGACTGCTTGGCACCAAAACAGTATCATTACTTTTTATTTGTTATTATCATAAGTATCATTTTTGACGAGGGTGGAAATTATGTATTTGTATTTAGGTACTGTGGGGTAAGTGTAAAGCCACAAAAGCAGAAAAATGCAATGTTAATGGAAAAAGTCCCTGATTCTTTGTGGAGGTGTGCTGTGGTGTCCCATGGAGATCTATTGCTATGTATTGTTGGTGTCTCCCTAACTTCAGCCCTCTCACTCAAAGCACTTGTGTGTAGTGAACTTTCCTTACCTTAACTGTCAGTACTAAAGTTAGAGTGGTGCCAATCCTGCATTAAGCAATTGTTCCAACCACACTGAACTCCACACCACATATTCACTGAGAATCAGGGGACATTTTTACCCTAACATTGCATGTCACTACTTTTCTGCCATTATGCTCAACCCCAACTGTTGCCTAAATTAATTTTTGGCAAGTAATATTTTCAATATACATGCATATATCCATATTTAATACTAGTTTTTATAAAAATGCTTTGAAATATATTTTTTTCACTTCAGTATACAATGACAGTAAAAAAATGTTATGTGGTTTCAGCTCATGTCAACACAAAACCTATATACTTAATTTTAGCAAACTTATCCACACAGCCACAGTTACAGCTGGCCTGACTGCCCAGTGGATCAGAAACATGCTCACAGAGCTCCAACTTCAATAAACTTAATATAAGTTTTTCAAACAATCAACTGAAGTTCCTAAATGTTTTGTTGAGCTTGCCTGGTAGCCAAAGTGGTCTTTCACCTTAATTTGGAGTTTCTTTTTCTTCTACATTCCTGTGTCTCAGCACAATGGGCAAATCTAAGAGAAATCTGGGAAATGCTGTCAGTGCCCAGCAGCCTGACCACATGGTTGAATGATATGCTACCTGCCACTTCTATGACCTCTGGAGAACTGACTCTTGGCTCAATAATGGCCATTCAAAAACTTGACCAAAAATATGGAGAACTTTAATCATCATACGGCCTTCTCGGAGAAAAAAGCCAAGTCTGCTCAGAGGGATGCAACAACTGCAGGCGAGACCACCGAAAAAGCCCTGATTACATCAATGGGTCTTGTTAAAGAAAATGGTGTGCTCAGAGCCAGGCAGGAACATCTAGAAAATTTCAGTCAATCAGCCAATATCAGAATCCTAGGCCTGCTGGAGCAGAGTGAGGGACAGGATCATCAGACCCTTCTGACTAATTGGTTAATGGAGATGTTGCAGTTCCAAGACTCTATTACCATCAGAAGAGCATGCCACATTAACCCAAGGAGACGGCCTGATCGAAAGGATTATGTACGCACCATCCTTGCCATTTTGGGGAGTAGTGAGGACTGGGACAGTATGCTTCTTGCTGTAAAACAACAAAGAGGATTGAAATGGCATGGCCTAGTATTCCATGTTTTTCATGACCTCAGTTACAGCACTTGTCAGTGGAGGAAGGGGTTCGATGGGATGCGCACTCTTCTCAGAGAGCTTGGCATTAACCACTGTGTATTACTCCCCACATGTCTCAAGATCCAGCACAGAGGTAAGACATATATTTTTTCCAACCCCACTGATGCTGGCAAACTGGCAGTAAAGCTGCCACAAGAATATACCTCCCAACTGGAGCCTGATGACTTGGAAAGTGAGGTAGAGTTTATACACTTGTGTATCTTTATTTTCTGTTGTTTTAACACTTTCTCTTAACAGTACAGTTTACTATACTTTTATAATATTGAATGAACAGATACCCTATGAAATGTCTTTCATATTTTATTAGTGCATTGTGGAGTGAATCATTCCCAGCTCTGTGGATAGTGGAGTTGGACTCTTGTCAATGACATACAACCCTAAGCTTTTCCTTTTTTAGGTTCCATTTACTCAGTATTTGGCTTTTGTGTAGGACAACATGTTTGGATGGTGGCACAGTGTTATGATAGTGTGGATTCAGATAAGGTGGTCCTACCCTCCCCCCCATGAAGTGGGATGGATACTGCCTTCTCCCATGGAAAACACTATTTGACATAGTTTCAAATGTTTCTAAGTACATGATAAATCCGCTGTCAACATGTAGACTCTGTTATGAGCTTGAATGTTTGCCTTTTATTTTATTTTATAAGGCATCTCAGTCTGAATGTTTTGCTTAACTATATTCAATGTTTCAATAGTTAATGTAGAGGTTTATCAGTTTACAGTATTGTAGGGACAAAACCCTTGATGGATAAAAAATTTTATTTTTATCTTCAAGAATTTATTTTTTTAATTATCATTATTATTTTAGCTGATTTTTATATGGTATTAAGATGGGAAATGTTCACTTTTATTTCTGGTCAAGATTAACGTTGATTAGGTCTTAACAACAGTAACATGGAGAAATAATGGCATTTAAAATGGAGTCAGCTTCAGAGTTCAGAGAAAAAAAATCAGTTTTAAAGAGACTGTTTTAAATTTCAGGGTTCTGTGCTCTAGCTGTAGAACAGAGGTAAGATGGGGCCTAACTTACTTGTTCCACATTCCTGGGAAGACAATTTTCTAAGGATTTATGTGTTTGTACAGGGAAAGTCTTAGATGGAGCTAGGCATCCATGGCTATGATCAAGATAAGAGATCATGTGACTGGCTGCACCAAGAAGAAGAAAAATGTCTTAGACTTTAAAAGTCCCATTATGCTGTATAGGAATAAGAAGTGTTATTCATAGTTTAAAGATGCAATGTACTGCTGCTATGAAAATTGAACAGTTATTGGACAACAGAATGATAAATAAGTTTACCAAGTTTTATAGTTGTAGAGTGAAGCATTCAAAATTTATGAATATTATTTATTTAATATCATTTTCTTATTAGAGAACTAGACAAATCTAGTATCCTGTGATAGCTCACATCTTAGGAAGTCTAACCAGATGAATATTCAATAAGTAGTTAGTTGCTATAGAGAGAAAGACCATCTAAAAGTTTATATAACTTTTCTTGAAGGATCTTGTGTGTCTCTACAAAAAGTAATGTTTTAAGGACTTTAGGAATGGATTTTTCTTACAAATCTTATATCATTCTGTAGCTTAGACCATTAAGAATAAATTTATCATTTTGTTTTGAGAAGTTTTATTAGAATTATGAAGTTTTAACCTTAATAGTGTAGTTTAAAAAGTATCCATACTACAGATATCAGATGTTTTCAAGAATGTTTGGCTTAATATAAAACACTTGAATATGCAAGTTTAATGTTCAAATTACATTACATAAGACTTTTATTTAAATAAATAATGTTGACCCAAAAATAGATTTGAGGAGAAGGGGCTGTCTTAAAGAGGCATGTCTATATGTCATCATTTATCTTCTAAAATTCCCTACCTTTCTGGTGACTCATTCCAATCCAAATCTGGTGATGACATCACTAGAGCAGTTTTATAATAGTTAACACTGCTGGCCACTCCTTAGATCTGAGCTAACTATCGATGTAGGAAGACCTATGTTCAGTTAACTAAGAGTTTTAATGGCTTTATACTGATGTTAGGCCAAAGAACCTTGGGCCACGCCTGTTTGAAATGCAGGGGTCAGCCTATACAGAGCCAGAGCTCAGTGCTTCTAAAGATATCCAGAGGCAAGAAAGAAATACAAGGACATTTTTTATTGTGTATGAAGCAAGGTGTGTGTTATTTGCTGAGCATTTTGACAAGTATTGTTGCCTGCTGAAAACCATACAGATTTAATTTTAAGACTCACACAAGCTACACAGCGTGCTGAGCAAAAAGAGGTCTATTGTCCCAAGGTTTTAAAAGCAGATGCACAACACGAAAGGGTCAATAAGCTCCAGTTGTTAAAACAACTTGCTATTCACAAAAAACATTATTTAAATCCAGTATTGTTACGGACTGTGCAGATTGAAGCTGTGTTCTACAAATCCAATAACTAATTTTTAGCAAAGGTTTAACTTGCAGAGTGTATCCATGCTAAAAGAAGTTCCAGGGTCAAAGTTAGCAGACAAAGAAACCTTTACTTCAAAAGCCAGAGTTCTAAGTGGAGAAGAGAAAAAAACACTTCTAAAACCAGAAATATAAGTATTCCTTTTTAATTACTTTCACTAATTTTAATTAATATTCTTGGTATTTTAAATTGGCTTATCTGGGAAAGTAAGAGAGAATCTGCTCTTAACTATAGAATATGGGTATATAGCTTAAAAGCATTAAGCAAAACAATTGTGCATGATTTGAAAAGTTAAAAATGAGTTTTATAAATGTACAGTACAAACCACTATTGTATGAGTTGTTGCTAGTTCTCATAGAAAATACATTTTACATGCAGTGAAGTTCTGAAACAAGTTTTATACAAAAATAATCTGAGATATTAATCTTAAAAGTCTATGTTCTTATGCATAAAGGTTATGTTAAATACGAAGTATGATAAATTAGTATAGCTGTTACCATTTATTATTTTAAGTATTTCTTTACATTGTTTATTTGCTAGAATTTATTAGTTGCTGAATTATCTGAAACAATTTTGTTGATGTTAAGATAAGGCTTGATATGTATGCTAATGAGGAATATTTAGAATCATTTTATAGGTGTAAATAAAATATATATTTTTCATATAACTGTATGTGGGGTATGCAGTGTCATTTACCATTATACTTGAATCTGGAGAGCATAGGATAATATCACATGTGAATATTTATTTCTGGTAATTTATGAAATAATTTTTGGTTAAGGCCCAAGGTGAATCTAACTGCATCATTATAAAAAGTGATATTATAATCCTTTGTTCTGACAGTATAATAGATGGACCCTTTATTATATGAAAGTTATTGTTAATTTTCCCCTCTGTTGAGAGAACATTTTCTATATAGTGATTGGGTTAGGCATCTTATGACTCCTGCATGCTTTCAGAGCCCTATAATTTATTTATTTATTTATTTAGTTAGTTATTTATTAATTTTCAGAATTACAACCTTTGAATCAAAGACTCCTTTGCAAAGGCTCCACATCAGGACAAACAAACAGTTTTATGAGACCACAGTATACAGAATCATGTGCACAAGCATCAATGCTTAGTGTTACAAAGTGTTGCTTTACAAGCTAACAAACATATATTTACAAAGTAAGTTACAATACTAAGTTACATACAGCCCTAGGCTGGATTAGCATCCATCAAATGGTGTGTGGGTTGTCTTTCCTCAGTCTGAGTCTACATTTGAGGTTCTGGGTTAATACTGGGGGTTAAGTAGAACCCTGCATTGAGGAGGTAGATCGATGCTCAATTGCAGCTACATTTCTCTGAGACTATGAGGTGTCTCATGGTTTTGGTTTTAAATTGGCCAAAGGTTGGCACCAGGGTTATAGCAGGTGGGAGTTCATTGAGCCAGGTGGGTGCACGGTAGCTGAAAGACCTTTGGCCTAGCACAGTCCTTCGATAGGGGACATGGATGGGCACATTTGTTAGGTGCCTTGGGGTGCTTCTGTGGGTGTTAGTTTGTATTAAGGAGTGGAGGCCGAAGGGTGCAGATTTCAGCAGGATTTTCTTAGCCTGGAGGCAGGTATGGTATTTTAGCCTTCCTTTAAAGGTCAGCCAGTCTGCTAATTTGTAGAGGTCACAGGTGTGGGTTAGGTAGTCACTTCCAGTGACCAGTCGGCTGGCTTTGTTGAGGGCAAGGTCGATGCGCTTCAAGGCAGTGGGGTCAGCTGTCCCGTATATTATTATTCCATAATCTATCAAGGATATGACCGAACTGGTCACTACCAGGTGAAGGGCATGTGGTGGGAATGTTATGTGGTATCTTTAGACACTACACTGCACCAGCAGGTCTGATTGGAACTTCTATATGATAGTCTTTTGTAGATAAGGGTGTCTGCCACACTGGTGGCTGTAAGTATCTTTGAAATCTACATATGGTTATGGACTGTAGGTGATGCACCCCGTGGCAGTAACACAAATAGGCAGGTGCTACACTATCCTGCAGAAAACTTTTATGTTAAACAATGTTGCTCTGATATCTATGTACTCACTCATCTACTGGGTTTTACACTATTGTATTTTGTGTTTTCTGTGAAATGCAATAAACATAAAGTTAAAAAAAACTACAGTGACAGTTGAGAAGGCACTTTAATGTTAAAGAATACATTTATAGACTGAAATTAATTTTCAGAAGTAGTGAACTATTTCTTTTTAGATCTGAAGTATTTTCTATTTTCTATTTTATCTAATTAGAATATTTATTCCTACAATACTTGATATGATATGTGGAACAGTACTCTATCTGGAAGCTGACACTGTAAGTAGTTCTGTTCCTCTTCTTCCATCATCAGTCCTATGATATCACTGTTTCTGACACCACAGCTGACCAAGATGAGCCAATTACCTGCTCCAAGAATGATCGCTTGTGATGTCATGAAAAGTGAAGTTAAAATACCAATGAAGAATAGAACTAGATATCATATACTGTACTAGCATTAAGAAAAATACTGATCTTTAACTGAGCGCTGCTGTACCGTATCTAGTTTTATTATTCTTCACACATCAACAGAATTGTGGAGAATAATAGAACTAGGTAATGTATATCAGCATTCAGGTAAAGTACTGCTCTTTGCATCTCACTTAATGTTTTCAGGTAGAAAAGCCTCCATTGAGCAAATGTAAAAAAATAAATACTTCAGGAACAAAAAGTAGCAACATGCTAGTTTTAAAATGTATTCACATTTCTGTTTGCTATATTTGATGCTGCTATCTCTATGAATGCTGATATGTATGCTTGCTTATAAAATGGGCATGAAAATATAAGCTCACTGATTGGCTAGAAAATCAGTGTCATATGTGTATTACACATAGAAAAAAAAAGGGCAGTCAGAAATCAATACTCTGAATTAGAATGTTCAGTACTGAACATGCCTGTCACTTGGACTTACAACGCCTAGCCGTAAGCGGTAATATATGCTCTTACCTATACCCCGTCAGTATCTTATTGCTTACTTATATATTGGCTGATATTTGATATAGAGGCCAACAAAATGGCATACTGTACCAACATTTTGTGTCAGAATCTCTGAAGCGCCCCACTTTTACTGATATTCTGTTTAGTGCCTGTAAGGTTAGAGGTGTCAAAACCAGAAAAATATAAGATTTAAGATGCTTTGTTTGTTCACCAATAACAGAACAAAAAAAAAAAACCTAAGTAACAATTTTAAATCTAAACATTTAGATTTGATAGAACGTATTCCAAAGGTGGTTCTTTTGTAGTTTTGGTAGTAAATAAGTGAAAAAATAATAATGTTGTAAATAAAATAATGTCAGTGCATGCACTGTATTTTTTTTCCCACCTTTTCTTAAGGTGTTATGCATTTGTACTTGAAGAACATTAACTATGCATAGGATTCTATTTTTTATCTCATCCAGAAAGTGAAAAATGTGATTGCACATCACTGCCTCAATGAGTGATCTGTTAAAAATGTTATTTTATTTTGTTTTGATCCATTATGCTTCCACAATCATAAAGTACCGAAACCAGGGGCCCATCTCTTATAACCTGCTTATGCCCCACAACCAACCACTCAGATAAAAGTGGCTGCCACCCATCCTCAGTAGTGTACTTCTGCCTCCATGAACCCACAATGAAATACAGCCAGTGGGAGCTAATCCCAATGGCATGTTTCTACCCCGTATTTAAATGTGGCCACCATGAACCCATCCATTTTGATGTGCCTTTACTTCTTTACACCCACAAAGTCAAATAGAAAAACATACTTGTGGCCCACCTCTGGAATCCCATCACAAGTTAATGTATGACCACACCAGAAGCCCATCCCCAGTTGCCAGATTTGGCTATGTACAGAACTTACTGTTCAGCCATCCAAGATAATTCCCAGTGGCACACAACTGCTCTCCTCCCTCACACTAGGTTTAAGAAAGAGGTTTTAAATTAAATTCTCCTCACCCCTTACTTTCCACCCACTCACCTCCAGCTGCTTTTGGGTGATGCCCTGAAGCCCATATGCAGTGCCGTGGAAGATCCCCCACCTCCCTAGATGGGACTTTGAAACAAATTCTCCTCTCAATTCCTGAGCCAGCCACCAGCTGGACTTATAATTACAATTACTTATTAAAGAAATATATGCTCACTACTTTAACTTTAGTATCATCTCTCAAAGTATTGGTTTTAATTAAACTGTCATGACTTGCCAGGTAGTGAAAAGACAAGGTAATGTCAACTCTGTGTTGAACAATTATTCAAATCCTGAGGAACACCACACAGCACTTATAGAAAGAGGGGGCTCTTTTACTTGTATGTCACATTTCCCTAAATGCATGGCTTTGTGCTTCAACCCAAATTGATCACTAAATGTATGTTTTGCAATTAATGTACACTCTAATTTAGTGGAAAAAGAGATGACTCAATGAGACTTGGTGTTACAGTCAAAGCCACTTACAGCGGACTCATCTGTTACAGACCGAAAAGTCCCTAATGACCGATGTCTGCAGTACATGGACATGATCGATTGGAAGATTTTTTAAATTATGTTACTGTTGAAACAGTACAGTTAGCTTACATGTGAGGTACTTCAGTGTTTCTGAATATAAGTCACTACAGTGCTGGATGTTGGTGGGGAAATGTTCATTGGGGGAGGAGTGAGGTGCTTCAGTGTTTCCGTGATTCCGTGCTTGACATCTTTGTTAAAACTTAGTTTTTTATTCATTTATCCCATCTATAAACAGTGATTGTGCTTGGTGGTTGTGTGGGAAAAGATCACCGAGGGAGGGTTCTGTTAGGCTGTCAGGACAGGGAATGTGGGTTTTATTGCTTTTTGCACACTACAGTAAACTTGACTACTGAGTGAAGAATGAGGTTATGGAGGTCTGTTTTTCTTTTTTGACAGTGTTACACCTCCAGTCTGCCTCTGTTCTTGCCAGCATGTCCCAGTCAGGAATGATATTGGGATGCTTCTCCATAGTTCTCTGGAATGTTTCCATGCTTCACACACATCAGAGGTAGTCATGATCACTGGTGGGGGTTCATCTTTGTCATCATCCTCCAGGTCATCGGTCTCTGGATCCTGGTCTGGTTTCATGACTTCTGTGACCAGCTGGATGTCATCAGCTGCTGGCTCTGGATAATTTTCTTCCAGGCAGGCTAGAGATTCAGATTCAGACTCTGTTAAACCAATAGGAGGCATTATGATCTCCTCACCCACCTCCTCCATGCTGGCTAGCAGCTCTGACTTGTAGAACCCTAATTTTTGAAAGCAATGCACTGTAGTTTCCATTGTTAAACTATCCCATGCCATTTTCATTATGGGGACAGCATCCAGTACTGAGATCTGCCTCACACCATCAGCCACTGTGATGTCAGCCACTTGTACCACTTCCATATCTTCCAGAATTCACTTCCACATAGACTTTATATAATGCCTTCTAAGGCATAAATCAAACCCTGGTCCAATGGCTGTATAACTGAAGTGGTATTTGGCAGTAAGAAAACCAGCTGGTTGTTCTGTAGCCCAGCAATGCTGAAATGACCACTGAAATTATCCAGCAGTAGGATGATTTTCCTGCCTCAAAGTTTTCTGTCCCAGAATTAAATACTCTCTGAGAACATGTCAGAAGTCATTCACACTGATCTGTTATGCCTGTACAGGACAGATACTGTAGGTGGTGGACATTATGGAAACAGCATGGCCTGGTGGATTTGCTAATGATTACCAGTTCACATTTCTCCATCCCTGACATGCTGCAACATGCCAGGACTGATAGTCTCTCTTATGCCTTTTTTGATCCTGGTGCATAACGTCTTTGAATGTAAGGGTGCAGTATCCAACACAATGAAAATATACACCTGTTTCATCCATTTTGAATATGTTTGAAGGAACATAACCCTCCAAAATGTGAGATAATGTCAGTCAGCCACTAACAAGACCCACTGCTGTCAGCATGGAGCTTCTCTCCATTCATTAGCATGGTGGTAGAACTTGTTATGCCATGCCTTCCAATGCTGGAGCCCTCCATTAAGATAAAGTCCCCCTTGCCTAAACCTGCAGCAAGCTGTTTTGATTTTTCCTTGAGAAGTCAGCCACTGATTAGAGCTTTTTTCTCCTGCAACTTTGTAAACTAATGACGGAAAGCCTCCTTTACCTCCACTTTCTTCCCCTTCCCTTTCCTTTTTCAGCTTGGATTCTGATTTCCATGCCATTCAGCCAGTAGTAGCTCTTTAGGCTAGGACAAATTGGAGACTGTAGAATTTGGCAAACCGAAGCAGACAGCTAAATCTCTGACACTAATTTTCAGCAGTTTGTCATAGTGTGCTGTAACTGGGCAGCAACAGCATCTCATTCTCAGAGGGGTCTGTTTGTACCCATGTCTGAACCATGCTGCATGACTAAATTTTGACAGTATGTAAAGATACTTTGGTCATTTCAGCAGTGTAACAGACTAATATTATATATAAATATATATATATATATATATATATATATATATATATGTTCATAGTAAACAATTATTTTAATGCATCAGTTGGGTTGATCCACAACAACAAAGCAGGAAAATTCGGTGTTAAGGTTACCAGCCCTTGCATCCCACACCACCGCCCCACCAACAGGCATCGGGTGTGCATTAGATTGTTGGCTAATTCTCACCCCATCCCATGTGTAAAGAAGCTGAGGTGGTTCAGTATAGGAGAATTGTGTGAGAGTTAGGCCCAACAACCCCAATACACACCTGATGCCTGTTGGTGGGGGCAGGGAGGGTGTGGGGTGCAAGGGGTGGCAACCCTAACACTGAATTTCCCCCTGCTTTTGTCACTGTGGAGCAACCCTAACTGATGCATTAATGGAGTTTTTTGCCATGAATTTCCATTCTTTTTGATAATGTGCACATAAATGAGTCAATGATGTGTTGGGTGGGGCATGAGGCCATGCTGCTCATTTCTGCATATTAACAGTGACAGTAATGCATACTGGTAACAGTAATGGTAATGAGTGGCTGAAACATAACTGCACTATTGATGAGAATGTAACAGGAAAGCAAGCGTGAGGCCAGATGCTAAGCGGCTAACTGTTATGGTATACAAAATGGAGTATAAACAGTAACCAAATGATGTGCAAATGATAATGGTATGGTGAGGGCACAAACATAAGTGCAAACACAAAACAGTAATGGAAAGAAGCGCAAATGCAGGCCATAAACAGGCAGGACAGAGTACAGTGGAGCAGTGATACAAGTGCGAACAGAACACAAACAGTAATGGTAATAGTAATGGTGGCGTTGATCACAAAGGAAATGGGGCATGGAGGAGCCATAAGTCAGAGCACCAACGCTAACTATAGCGTAATGTTGGTGGGCATGAGCCAGAGCAGGTGGTGGCGGTGCAAGGTGATGTGGTATGAGTGCAGTGCAGGCGGTGATGCCAGATGCAGGTGCAAAGCAGGCCAGATGGTGACAGTGATGATTGGAGCACTGGCATGATTGGTGGCAGTGATGGTGAAAACTTGGTGAGTGGCGCCAGTGCATGAGCCACATGAGGACAGGAGATGGGTGACGGTGACAGCTGAGGCACTAAGCATGGAGTGGTGATGTGGGCACAGGTGCAGAAGTGAGTGCAGAGTGGTATTGGTGGCAGTGGTACGGAAGTGGTAGTAGTGATGCTAGCACAGAGCATGAACGAGCAGAAGCAGGTAACAGTTATGGTAATGCAGACGCAAACTCAAATAGTAATACAAATGGTAATGGAAATGCAAATGGTAACAGTAATGCAAATGCAAGCACAGATGCAAACATTAGTAACAGTAACGGTGACATAAATGGAAACGGTAACACAAACGGTAATGGAAACGCAAGTGCAAATGTAAACGCAAATGGTAATGGTAACTATAATGGTAACACAAACAGTAATAGTAATGCCAACACAACTGTGAACAAAAATGCAAACAGTAACGGGTACAGAAACGTGAATGCAAATGCAAACGGTAACGCAAATGGTTGTGAAAATGGTAATGGTACCGCAAATGCAAGTGCAAACACAAATGCTAATGGTAGCACTAAAAAGGAAATGGTAACGCAAACGGTAATGGAAACGCAAGCAAAAATGCAAATGCTGACAGTTATTGTACCATGAATGCAAATGGTAATGCAAATGGTAACACAAATGGTAACAGTAGTGCAAATGGTAATACTAACAGTGATGCAAATGGAAACAGTAACACAAATGGTAACACAAACGCAAACGTAAACATAAACACAAATGCTAATGGTAATAGTAATGCAAATGCACATGTTTTGTGTCCCAAAAAGGTTCATTCAGAAGCACAATGATTACAAAGAATGTGGGCATGATAATGACCCTCGCACCGGAAAATGAGCTCTTGGAATATTAACATGCTTATATCTCAGGAACCGTAAGACGTACAAAAAAAATTAAATCTCATAGCTATTTATGACTTTTCCAGGCTGGTTTGTACTTAGCCCTGGTGAGACTAAGCAGTTTTAATGACAAAGGTCTTATTATCAAACCGTTTACAGGGATACTAGGACTGAAAAGCACAGCAAATGCCGTAATATTTGGCACCAAACCATGAAAAGGCACATCTGTGGGTTGTTTGCTTTCTTTTCACAATTGCAGCCCAAAATACCAAACTGTTGTTTTGCATCAGGGTGGCAAAGTTTTCCTGTTGTTTTGACCATATTTTCGCAAATCATGACACTTTCACAAAAAAAATCATGAAAGTGTCACATTTACGAAAGTACTTTGTGACACTACTTTTTTCAAAAATTTTAGAAACATATTTCTGGGGCGCTTAACCCCCCCAAAAAGATATGGCTAGCATCCTCAGGACTTGACTAGGTGAAAGCAACTAAAATTGTGTCCCTAGAGGGTCCCAAATTTAAATGCAAGCATTTTTCTGAGCTGTAACTGAAAAAAAATGGCTATCTCATGAAAGTAAAAGGCTCATTTGCGACAGTAAAAACAGCATTTGTGACACTGTCGCAATTGTTGTTAACTTTTCCCATAGACTATAATGGGATTCAGTTATTTTTTTTAATAACTTTTGAACCGTTTAATATTTTTTTCAAGAAATTTTTGAAAGGCACATTTAGGGAGCCTGGCTACATATTCCCTGATGTTTTCGGACTGATCATGCAAACCATGCAGGCTGTATGTGCGAGCAAAGAATGAGCAAAAATCCATAATTTATGTAATTTTTGGCACACTGTAGCTCCACAACCGTACATCCGATTGTAATGCACCTTATCAGATCCAGAGATCGATAGTATCAGACCGTGCATTCCAACTTTCAGGTGAATCCACTGTACAGTTGCAAACTTATTAAAGTGTAAAATTTGAGATTTAACATTAAATGGGGTACTCAACATTAACTATAGTGGCACTACCTTGCCAGTATAATATATATTTATATATATACTGTCCATATGTCTTCCTGGGGTGTTGTGCCTATATTATTCTGCTTTTGGGTGCAGTGTCTATACCCATGTAATCATCTTGATTATGTGAATTACAGTACTAGTAGGTTTCATGTGCCATGTGGCCATGCTTGCAACAAACCTTCCAGATGCAGCATCTGTTTGGCACATGGCCAGGGTTGCTGCAAGCTGTGGGACTTTGCCACTGAGACGCTAACCAAAAGAGAATCAGGTACAGGGTCCCTGGCACACCAAGCTTTGATGCAAGCTGACTTTTGCTACAGCTTGCATCAGTTTAAGGGCCCTTTGAGAATCGAACCCTTAGAGTTAATTCGCTACACAACAATACACTAAAATTTTCTACACATTGCTGAAGCTCAGTAGAAACTTCAAAACTGGCAGCTTCATTACATATGCACTGTTAAATAATTAAATTTCGCAATTATTTAACAACATTCATTCTTACTTTGACTCCTTGCACTAAACTCAGGCAATGCAATCACTCATTTTTAAGCAATATTTCAGTCTTTTGAAACAGTATTACCAAACAGCAAAACAAATTCTGTTTTGATGGTACAGACCTCAAAGTTTGGCCTAGTACTGCTAATAATTTTTAAATCTAACTCTAATCCACTAACATATTTGCGTGTGAGGAAAAAAAATTAAAAGGGAAGTTGATATTTGTCCTGTTTTATCCCCATATCTTACAGCGTGAAACATCTGTCTGTTCCATCACCATGTACAGTACATATAAAAGAGTATCCTTGCTCTTTAGAGGTGACTGCCTGTTGAGGCTGATATTTACATATTGTAAGAGTACCAAAGAGTGACTCTGCTCTTTAGAGGTGACTGCATATTGAGATTGATGTTTACATATGATGAGTACAAAACATCCATTAATTAAATGAAAAAAGATGGAAAATGCAACTCTCAGCACTGCTTCTTTCCTTTGTTTTATTCCTGCTTTCTGAAATGCTGGCTTAAATTTATCACTAGGTTTCCCAAGTAGATTCAAGTTATTAAAAGGAAGAAAAAAAAAAGAAAAAAGAAGAAGAAGGTAAGTGGGGCAACTGTTTTTTAACATCTTCATTAATGGTCTGTAAAATGGAGACTCCAGCAGACTGCTCAGTGATAATACTAAGCTTGGAAGGGTGGTGACCTCCCTTGTGAATCGAGACAAATTTATGGCAGACCTGAACTAGCTGGATGACGGTTTCAGATTTCATTTAGCCAAAAGGAAGGTGCTACATGTGTGAAGAAAAAAAACAGAGGCAGGACCTACACTCAGTGTGAGGACCACCCTATGGCAGTAGAAGAGGAAGCGGACTTGGGGATCAAAATAGTTAATAGGCTAAAGCATGAAAAGCAGCACCCAGTCACTGTCAGTAAGGCAAGAAGAGAGCCAGGGTACATCAATGGAAGGATGGCCAACAGAGTAGGGAAAGTAATCCTGCCACTTTACAAGGCCCTTGCCAACCAGCTGTACAGTATATTGAGACATTTCAGAGGGTGTGGCCCAGGACCACCAAAATAACTAGAATATGGAGCCACCACCAAGCAGACAGGAGGCCAGACAGAAGACAAAGAAGTAACCTGGGGCTTTGAATCTGAGCTTGTGCTTGTGTGGGACACTTCATTTTTCTCTTGCATGGGGATCAGTGCTGTAATATTGTGCTGAGAGAGGGACTGAGAGGTCAGAGGACACCAAGAGTGGGAGGATGAGGGAAGGATTGTGTCTGAGATGAATGCCAGAGACCACGTGACATGAACCAGCCAATAGGGTGGCTGCAGTCAAGAACTACATAAAGCGCCATTTTGGTAGTCTGGGCCTTACAGTGCAGCCACCGCCAAGTGGAGAGGAGGCCAGATGGAAGGCAGAAAACTGACCTGGGGCTTTCAGCCTGAGCTTGTGCATGGGTGGATACTTAATTTTTGTCTTGCAGGAGGATCAGTGCTCTAATACTGTATTGGTTGAGGGATTGGAAGGTGGAAGGATACCAACAATGTGATGCTGAGGGAGGGATTGTGTTTGAGATGATTGCCAGAGACCACATGATGCAGACCAGCCAATAGGAAGGCCACAGTCCATTTACATTACCCAGGGAGCCAAGCAACCCCTCACATGAGCGACCCCAGAGTATGAGTGCCATGAAGCAGGAGTGTGGTGTCTGACTAGGTGGCATCTCTAGGGTATCCACAGGATGGCCACAGGGCACAGAAGGAGCCATGAGATCAGGGAGTATCCTGAGGGAAGGAAGCTGATGTGCTAGTAGTTGGTGGGTGATTAAAGTAGGAAAAAACTAGATAGGGTTAACAGGGAGGACGAAGGGACCTAGGAATTGTAACAGACAGCATTCCTGGGAAGGGGCATGAGGGTGGAGATGGTTGTTGGCAACAATCTAGTAGGAGAAGCAGGACCAGTGTTAAGCAGTAATGATGTGAGGCAGCCATCTTCTTGGGGGTGCTTAGAGGGCATGGGATTGTTTGGTGTATAGACAGATAGGGCAACAATGAGAGGAAGTAGTAAGACTGAGAAGTGAGTCAAGTGGGTGGGGAGGTTGGGGTAGGGGGGAACAACGGAGGCAAATTGACTGAAGGTGGGCTAACCCAGTCAATGCAGCAAGCAAGCAAAGGGGAAAATGAGGGGAGAGGATTCTGGGGGCTAACCATGCTACCACTAAGTAACAGTTGAGATCTGAGGCAGAAGGATGGAAGGTGGTCAAAAAAGGGGAAAAACGGGAACAGGAGCTTAGCATTGAATGAAGTTACAGGGATGGGAGGATGGGGAGCTCGAGATAAAGAGGGGGATAAGAACAGGTTCTTAGTGCTAGGAAGCCTGGAACAGCTGGAGGATGGGCAATCGCAAAGATGGCAGGGGAGCAGGGTAGTAGTGAAGGCAGGGGAGTTCATAAAGAGGCACAAAGCTAGTCAGCACACAAGAGGGCAGCAAGAGAAGTGGGAAGGTATGGTAGAGGAGAGGCAGGAGACTCAGAGAAGGAGAGGGGATGCAGAAAGGCAATGGTGAGCTGGGGGACAGACAGTCAGGGTAAGAGTAGTAGGAGGGAGTTTGAGGATTGCAGGGAAAAAGCAAGGATCAGGGGAGGCACTGGGGGCCAGAGGCAGGGTAGGAATAAATGCAGAGAAAGGGAAAGCTAGAGCAGAAAGGGGTGAGGGAGAGCAGGTAGGGAATGGGAGGGTATGGAAGAAGTCAGACCGGCAGTAGTTCAGGGGAGCAGGAGGGGTCTATTGATGGAGTTCATAAGGGACCAAGAGGGACAAAGGGGTCTACAGGAGTGGAATCAGGTTAAGAAGATCTAGAGGGGGAGCAGAGGAACAGGAAACACCAGGGAGGAGAGCAGGATAAAGGAGACAGGATTGTCATCCTGGGGGACTCAGTACTAAACAGTATAAAATAGGTGGCAGTGGAGTCAGAAAAAGCCACATATGGGTGTGGGGTACTTTATTAATAGGTGTGTGGGAAGGCTGGGGGGGACTTCATATTGTGGTGCACCTGGGTACTAATGTCTTGAAAGGGAGTAGCGTAGAAGAGGTACAAGAGAGATTCAAGGAAGTAGGTAGGATATGCAGTAGTGAGGGAAGGACAGTGGCATTCTCTGAGATTCTCCCAGTTCCAAAAGCTAGCACAGCCAGGAAACAAATAATTTCAGAGTTCAACATATGGCTGGGGGCATGGTGTGATTCACTGGGATATGGTCTGGTGGAAGGAGTACAACATGGGAGAACAGAGACCTGTATGCACCGGATAGGCTGCCCTTGAGTAGAGCAGGCTCAGGGGTACTTAAGAAAAAGTAGGGGGAGTTCATTGAGACTAGGTATAATTTAGACTAAATGGGAGGGTGACTGGGTGGGCAACAAACAGTGCCACCAAGCAAGGGAGTCCATTAGGCCTCCTCCCACCGCTAGGCAGGAGGGAAAGGAGCAGAATTCAAAAAAGGGAGGGTTCAGGGGTGACAGTTTGGCCAGGGAGGAGAAGAGTTCACACTGGAGGGTGATCTCATTAAATGCAAGAAGACTAAGTAATAAGGCAGAAGAACTGCCTGGCTTTGATGGTGGAAGGGGAGGTGGACATAGCTGCCATCACTGAAACATGGCAAACCCATTACCAGGATTTTGACGCAATAATCCCCAGGAACATACTATACCATAGGGACAGAGTTAGAGGAAAAGGAGGTGGGGTGGCTACCTATGTTAAGAAAGGGATATGGTGCAGCAGGGAGGAGGAGGATGAGGGCAGGGCCAATACCTTACAGGTCCAGATACAGAACTAAAGGGGTAGGAAGATTAGATTTGGGTTTTTGTATAGGCCTCCATCTCAGAGAGAAGAGACTGACAAGGGACTGAGGGAGCAAATAATGAGGCTTAGCAGTAAAGGCTACACCATGATGGTTGGGGACTTCAATCTGACAGGTGTGGATTGGAACACCCCAGCTACTTCAAGTGCCTGAGAGCAGGTCCTCCTGGAGGCCTTCCAGGATGGTTTTCTTACTCAGAAAGTAACAGAGCCAACCAGGGAGGGGAACATTCTGGACCTGGTGATGATGGACAAGGAACAAGCCCAGGACACATGGATGGAGGACCCCCTAGCAGGAGGTGATGACTGCATAGGGTGGTTCTCCCTCAATCTATGGAAAGAGGCAGCCAAATCAAAAACAAAAGATCTGGACTTTTTAAAAAGCAGACTTTGGCAGAATGGGCATCATTTTGGAAGGGCACCTAATTTATCTCAGACCTGATATGGATGAACAGAAATGGACCATCATAAAGCTGGGTCTGGTGGAGGCCACTAACTCTTGTACAAAGTGCCAAAGCAAAACAGCCAGGGTTAAAAAAACAAGCTGGCCGAATAGAGAGGCAGTGGAAATGGTGAGGGAAATGGGAGCTGCATTTAGACAAATAAAGCTTGGGTTGAATTCAGTTGAGAAAGTTCAAGAGATCTAACCCAGATGAGGACTGGGAGGGATATGTAGAGAAATCCAAAGAGGTGAGCAGTGTGGTAAGGGCAACCAAGGTCTCAAGAGAACTAAGGCTGTCACAGGGGATCAGAGATGGGAAAAAGGATTTCTTCAGGTGTATAAGGGAAAAGATAAATTGCAAGGACCAGATTGTTAAGATAAAGAAATATGGAGGGTGGGCAGATAAGGGGGCAGAGCAGGCCGAAGCACTGAATGAGTACTTCTGCTTGGTGTGTACCAGGAAGAGGGATGGACCCATGCCACAGGGGAAAGGTGGGGTGAGATCGGGGGAGAGGAGGTAACAGATGTGGTGATCCCAGTGGACAGGGTTTTGGAGGGCCTTAAAGGGACACATTCATGAACCATGCCCATCATAGCTTGAAAGCTCATGGAATGATCTTTCAAATTAGGTATTGGGCTAACTTGTAGCTGGAAGTAATCCACAGATATTGAGCACAGAGTCTGTTCAATATTAGTACCCACATTGCAGCCATGTGTAGAACATTGTGATGTCACTGAGAAACAAGATGTGCTTGACTCAGTGTAGTTGGGCACATAACTTGTTCCTCAGTGACATCACAATATTCTCAAAATGGCTGCAGTGTAGTATTAATATTGAACAGACTCAGGTATCTGTATCTCTGGAGTGCTTCCAGCTACAGGTAAGCCCAATACCTCATTTGAAGGAGCTTTTCATTGACTTTCCAACTATGATGGCCAATGGACATAAATGTATCCCTTTAGGTCCCTATGGGTGAATAAGGCACCAGGACCAGACGGAGTGCACCCCAGGGTCCTGAAGAAGTTAGCAGAGGTACTGCCAGGATCATTGGAGGACTTGTTCAACATTTCCCCCTAAGTACTTCATGCATGCCCAGGGACTGGAGGATTGCACATATGGTGCCTCTCCACAAGAGTGGGCCCAGGGACGAACCAAAGAACTACAGATGGATGAGTCTTGCAGCCATTGTGGGGAAACTCATGGAGACTATCCTTAAGGAGAGGCTGGTGAGCTTCCTGGAGGGAAATGGTCTACAGGATGACAGGCAGCATGGGTTTGTATCTGGCAGATCATGCCAGACAAACCTAGTTGACTTTTTTTGACTGGGTGACCCGGTCACTGGATAGGGATCATGTGGTGGATGTCCTTTACCTGGACTTCAGCAAGACCTTTGACTCAGTGCCTCATGGTAGACTGATCAGCAAGTTGAGCATCCTAGAAACTGGGGAAAAACTGGTTAAATGGATTAAGAGCTGGTTGCAGGACAGGCAGCAGAGGATGGTAGTTGGGGGAGAGTTCTCGGCACCCTGGGCTGTAACCAGTGAGGTCCCACAGGGCTCAGTGCTGAGCTAGTACTATTAAACATCTTCATCACCAATATATCAAACAGGATTAAGAGCAAGATCAACCTCTTTATAGATGACACAAAGATCTGTGCAAGGGTGGATAGTGAGGAAGAGTAAAGTGCTACAAGAGGATTTGGCAAGACTTGATTGCTGATTAGACACTTGGCAACTGGGGTTCATTGCTAAAAAGTGCAAAGCCTTGCACTTGGGGGCAAAAAACCCAGGAAACAGCTACTATTTGTGGTGGAGTGCAGTTATCCACTTTGGTGGAGGAGAAAGATCTGGGGGTACTGGTAACAGGGGACATGAAGCACTCAACACAGTATAGGAGGGCAGCAGCAAAGGTGAATAAAATGCTGGGATGCATCACCAGGGGAATCACCTCTAGGAGGGAGGAAGTCATTCTACCCCTTTATTGGTCCCTGCTGAGACTGCACTAGGAATACTGCATGCAGTTTTGGTGCCCCTATTTGAAAAGAGGCATCAAACTACTGGAGGGGGTCCAGCCTAGAGTGATGAAGATGTTCCAGGGAATGGTGGACAAAACATATGAGGATTGACTGCAGATGCTCAACATCTATACCCTAGAGGATAGAAGGGAGAGGAGGGGCATGACTGAAACCTTCAAGTACCTAAAGGGCATAAACAGAGCTAATTCTGAGGATTTATTTAGGTTAAAAGGGGGGAGGGATACCAGGAGCACAGTCTGAACTAGGAGAGATGGACATTCAGGAGGGAGATGAGGAAGCACTATTTCACAGAAAGGGGGGTGGTGGCAGGTTAGAATGCACTGCCAGAAGAAAGTGATTTCTTTTCAGACAGTGTTGTCAAAGGGAGCATTAAAACAGAGGGAAACATGGGGGAGTGATTTTGGAGGCAGGGGACAATAAATTTGAAGGGGGCATGGGGAGAGAGGGCAGCAGCAGTTCAATAGACTGAGTGCTGCACACTCGAGCAGACTTGACAGACCAATAGGCCTGTATCTGCTGGCAATTTCATATGTTCGTATGTTTGGACAAAAACTAAAAGGAAAGGAAAGAAGAGACTGGATGCTCTTTACATTTTCACTTTGGACAGCAGGATGCTGATGAGAGACATGATCTCTATCTTCCACATACTCAAGGGTACTGACAAAGTCAAGTGGACACAGATGTTTCATCTCATCTATTTCTCCAATAGGATATGGGGACGTGTCCCAATTCTCAGCGATGGTAAATATAAGGGTAATGTTATGAGCCTATTCTTGTCTCAAGATGTTGTGAACCTGCTGAACATCTACTACTAGAGGCAGTGGACTCAAAATAGTACTAGCCTTCATAGAAAGCCTGGAGAAATTTTAGCTTCTTATGGGGAATCACTGGGTACCCTGTATAATAGGATGGGTAGAGAAACCTTACAATACAGTACATGTTTGCAGAGCACACTTGTTAGTCCCTGCTTAAGAACTATTGAGGGTTTTAGTTAACCTTAAGTCTATCTTGATGTTTCATTACTATTTCAATATGTTAGAAACATTATGTCACCCTCAGTCTGTATTTTAGTGCAAATGTCCCATTTTGCTGCCTCTCCTAAAATTTTTAATTACATTTTATTTTAATTTGAAACATCCAAAGCTGGTCTATTGGCAGTTGTACTGCCTGATTGAAACATCTGCCATTTCTTCTGTGAGAATATCAAGTGCTTTTGATGCTGTCAGAGGTACAGTATTCTTTTAATATTTACAGTGATCATTAAATTGCTATTTACAAAGAAAGCATGTCAAAATTACCACCCTCCCTAGTTGGCAAATATAGCTTTGTAAACATTCTGTAAATTGTATAGCTGATATAGGCAAAAGTATGCTTTAAGGGTCAGGGAAATTAAAGTGCTGCATCAGTATGGGGGCTGAAAATTATACAGTACATGCTGGAAATAGAAAATGAAGTTATGAAGCAGTTAACGTTTCAACCACAGGTTTTCTTCAGAAATTACAGTACATACATAGAAAAAAGGAAGATCTGTCAGTAGAATATAAGGCTTACATAAAGCCAGAAAGATGGCTACTGAGCTGACTGGTGACTATGAGCTTATCATGGAGCTGTGGCAGAGTTCACATGGTGTGCAGTTTATAGGATTAGGCACAACGAAATTTGAATAACAGGGATGCTATTTAAAGTATGTCATGTTGACATATGTGTTTCTTAAAAGAAGGAAAAGCGAAGATCTTTTAATTGGATGCCCAACAGCTTGGTATTTAGGCATTTAAAAGGCCCTCCCAAAGAACTAGAGCAAGTACCAAAATCTCTTTTCCAGGCCTGCATTTATTCAAAAGTTTAAACCATTTTATGTTTCATTTATTTTGTCTCACATGGTTTTCTGACTCATCTCATCTTGCATATGTATCTTCTTATTTTAAATAATTTTTCTGTCTGTAGCTAGTCACTAGTAAGCACCCCTCACTTTTATAGTTCATTTTTGTAATCCATTTGTTGTTATAGTCATCCCTCCTTGTTACATAATTTGTACTTTTCATGGTTTAAATTGTAGTGGAGTATCATCTAGGGTTTGGTTTATATAAAACTCAAAATACAGTTTAGGATAGATGCTTTTCCCCTTTCTACCTCTTGTCTTTGTTAAAAACAACTGATTGTTAGCATGGATTTCTACATCTTATATACACAGTATGGTAAGATCCTATCACTCCCTCGAGTGTTTAACTGTTTGACATTAGTTAGAAGGCTTAAACTTTGCTGTCTCTCAACAATAGGAGTGGACTCTTTTTCCTCTTCTCCACTTCTGCTCACTACCTGAATGGCATAGAAGCAAGTGGTGGAGGCCCATCCATACAATCCTTGGCATTGTAGACTTGCAAAAACATTAAGGTACTATAACTGAGCTCATTGTAACTACTGCAGTGACTATTGCTCAACCCACTTATTTATCAACAAAAATTGTCTAGATCATTTCTCTATGGTAGTGCTGAATGCTTAGTTGTAAATCCTTAATTATACAATAGAGTCTGTTTTTACAACAATCCGATTGGCTACTGAGGGTCTTTACCCATGGGTAAATCCTACAATAACCCAAGGATAAAGATCCACTAGCTGCTTTACCAAAGAGAAGTGTAACTCAATCCAACCCCAAAAATCAAAGTGTGAGGAAAAAGTGGGAGTTTCAAAGAAAGATGGTGTTACCAAGAAAAAAAGTGAAATTGAACCAGTCCAAAAGCCACTTCATGGGCCAACTCTCAAGCAAGATGGATGCTTAACTCCCTAGCTCCACCGTTTGCCTCCTTAATCCAACCAGATCTGCTATCATCTACCTACTTTCTAACCTTAAAACACTATTTTTTACAGGGGAAGGTGATCTCTACCAGGCAATATAAACCTTTGGCATCCAAACCATGTCTTTCATGGACAAAGTAACATCCTATTTCAACTGGTCATACAGTTGTCTTTACAGAGTCCCAGTGACATGGTGACAGCTTTTCCAACAGATAAAGTGGAGGCAATGTTTGCCCAGCTACTATCTGAACTTTAGGAGATCATGATCAACACTATAATAAACTGCAATGGTATCTGCCAACTAACCACCTGTACTACAGTGGCCAAATCTAAGATCATAGCCACCAAGTGCTCCTCTGAGGATCTCAGGGCCCAACTCCAAGAACAAAGTACAACATTATAAAATCTACAAAATGAAGTCGATGATCTTGAAAATAGAAGCCAATGCAACAATCTCCATTTTGTTGGCTTTCCAGACTAAGTAGAAAGCAAGATGTGATCTCCTTTCTACAACGTGTTTTGCCACAAGTGTTAAGGATCCTGGGGGATTTCCACTTTAATATTGAGCAGACTCGCCCATCTCTAGCTCAGTTACCAAGATCAGGGGAAAATCCCCAGCCAATAATTGCAAAACTCCTTTAGTTTCCTGTGAAGGAGAACATACTATGGAGGGCAACAGAGCTAGTCACCATGGAATGGCAGGGAAACAAAATCATGATTTTCCCTGACTATTCAAAAGAGCTCTTACTAAAAGAACGGCCTTCACTCAATCCAGTCAGGCCCTCCACAGTATTTGTATTCAGTTTTCCCTCAGATACCTTGCGCTGCTGACGTTTTGGCATAATGGCCTAAACAAAACATTTAACTCCTTGGAGTCAGCTACGGAATTCATTGCAAACACCTGACCATAAGTGCTATGATCCAAGAACCCTAGGGACAGGGTTAGACTTAGAAGTGGCACAGGTTCCTCTCCCAATCTAATGGAAATGACACCACACCCCACTGCAAATGCCTATATCGGAGCCTCTGCACCAGATGATGAGGGACAGGATTTTCAACTGCCCCTGAAACAAAAAAGACAAGGCAGAACTTAATGCAGAGATGTTTAGCACTACAATCAAAGCAAACCCACTAAATCCCAGAGCTGTAACAGCAGTGAAGCATTGGCAGAACTAGAAGATGACCTGGCTCCCCTTCTATCATCTAACAGGTATGCCTTGCTCTGGGTCCCCCACACTCCAACAGGCCATCAAGAGAAAGTCAGCTGCCTGTATAGCCAACCATTTGACCACTGACTCCAGACATGACCCAGCCTACAGATCAATAAGTGCAAAACACGGAGGGCCCCCTGGGTGCTCCTACCAACCTCTAATCAGCACAGCTGGGAGCCCCTCCCAAGACACAAAGAGACCAACTGAACTCGAAGATGAGTTGCAACCTGCAGTGCTACCTGAGACCTGAGCTTCTGATTAGCTCAACTAAGAACTAAGGTACTGTAATTTGCTGTTTGACAAAGCTGCAGCTCGCTACCAATGGGGAGAAAGCTGCCTTGTCTCCACCAAATTTTGTGATTTGTTGTGACCTCTACGGCAGGCATACATACAAACTGTAATGGTTAATTTACAGCAAATTGTATATAGATGTTAGTACCTATTAACCAGCATCCTGTATGTGTTCCCTGGTATCCACTGAACTGATTCCTGAAATTATGAATGCTAGCCTCTAAGGAGAACCATTTTGTAATCTCTTGCCTGGGTAGGCACAACTATATTGATATTGACAAACAGGACACGGTCTTACTGAGATGGCCTGCCTTTATAAACCTAAACTACTACTGCTAGCCCCATGAGTGGCCAAGGTGACCAAACAAAGAAACATTTATCAGATGGAGGTGCCTTGTGCATTGTATTACCTGTTAATCAGTATCCCGTAAATCACTTTTATATAGGAGCTTCTGCATCTCCACTATATAATCCTCTATGATTTGAAAAAGGACCCTATAGGTCTAGCAAGTATAATGCAATTAAAACATGTGCCTAATTGCAAAAAGAGAAGATCACCATACAGTCATTACTTTATACATCATTTGGGAATCACATGCAGCATGTGATCCCTAATGCCCACAGAGGTGTCTACCCAGAGCTGTTAGTGCTCACTGTTATATAAAATCTTTAAATAACGTCTCTCCCTTGTTGCATGACCATGCTGACCTGTAAGATGCAGAAAGCATGGGGTGGCAGGTCATTATATGGGTTACTGACTAATTCAACTAAAAACCAAGATAATGTCATTTGCAATTTGGTACAACTGCTACAGTTTTCAGTGCAGAATTAACCCAGGGGAGCAAGTTGCCTAGCCACTACCGAACTATATGATTTCTCTGTCAGATCTAGCTACAAACTATGGTGATTGTTATGCAGAAACTGATGTATATAATGTATTACCTGTTAATCAGCATCCCATATGTGTTCCCTGGTATCCATGGCATTGATTCCCCAAAGTTATGAATGCTATCTCCTAAGAGGAACCATTTTGTAAACCCCTGCCTGGGTAGGCGTGGCCATTTTGATACTGACATACAGCATACAGTTTTACTGAGATGATCTGCCTATCTAACCACAAATAATTACTGCTGTTCCCATGACTGGCCAAGGTGATCCAAATAAGGAAACACTTATCAGATGCAGATGCTGTGTACTGTAACTTTCAATGTAAATGCTTATATATAGCAACCCCTGCATCTCTATTAATCAACCCCAGATGATCTAAAAATGGACCCTATGGGTCTGGCAGTTATGACACAGGCTAATCATGTGCCTAATTGCAAAATAGCAGCCCACCATGCAGTCAATACTATATGCATCATTTTGAAGTCACATACAGGGTATAATCTCTAAGACCAAAGGTGCCTACCCAGAGCTCTTAATGCTGGCTTTTAATCGGAGTCCGTAAATAATTTCTCACCCTTGTAGGCATGCCCATGTTGACTTATGAGGTGTAGACAGCCTGTGACAGCAGGCCGTTATTGCTGCAAGCACAGCCGCCACCCCTTGAATGGATATGGTGCCCTAAAAGGAGAAAAAAACTATTTGATACCTGTGCTAGTTTATCTTGCTGTCGAATCTCCTTGTCTATATTGGCCACTGCATGTCCCTGAATTAGCCCCTCAATGATTGAAAAAGGACCCACTTGGCCTTGAATTAATGGCACAATTTGAATATACCACACAAAGCCTGTCAGCAAGACACTAAGTGACACAACTATGAAGGGGCACTCAAATTAAGCTTTCTGATGAAGTGCGATATAGCAGGATTATATACAGCCCTATCTGATCCAATAAGCCTAGAACAGCCACTTCTGCAGACTACAGTATCAGCTCCCCTAAGCAGCTGAAGGGCACAAAGTAAGGATCACTAACCCAGGTTATTCTCCTTATTTTGTTAATTTCTATGTAGCGATTCTGGATATTTAAATCCACAAGATCTCTATGATAGAACAATGTGACTCCCCAGAGCATTACCTGATGTTGCAGATCAACTTAAGCCATGAACAAATTAAGAATCAGAGCCATATATCTGCCCTGGGGCCAGATATTCAAAACTTTCCACTGGGCACAAACCATTTGCCCCGGATTTGCATGGATCCTCTATATTCAAAGACAAAATAGAGTGGGTAAACTGCATTAGCTCTAGGCAAAATGATAATGTGTGCACCGTGCAAACAGAAAGGGCATGTACATGAATACAGGTGCTATGTTATATTCAATGTGTTAGCACAGCTCAAAATGTGCTTGCGTGACTTTGCGTGACACTTTGTATGGTGCAAATTACTGCACAGAAAAAGGTTGACTTATCTCTGGGCAAAACAAGGATAGGGGTGTGGACCAGAAGCAACAGGTAACATGGTTGTAATCATCAACAGCATCATGACTACAGCCAGTGAAATGGCAGAGAGGGCAGACGGCCACCCTGGGGCACTCCATATGTCATGGAAGAGACATACTGTACACATGTCCAGTCCCCCCATAGGGGTACACCACCACAATCCAGCACACACATGCAGCACTGGGGGAATGGAGGGTACTAAGGGGAGGGTGTACAGCTGGTCAGGCTGGACTACATAGTAGGCGCTGCCACATGGTTAGGGCTGTCCACACAGTGCACATGTGCCAGTGATGGGAATGCCCCTCACATCAGTGTGCCTGTATGATGGTATGTGTCTGCCCCCCCAGGACACATACTGCACACCTGTCTAGGCTCTCCATCACACGCTGCCAGACATATGTATGTTGGTATGGGAATCCCATGCCATTGGCGCAGCATATGTGGGTCACAGGACAGTATAACTGTGGTGTCCACTGTCAGAACACACCTGCCAGCTGTGCATTTCACTGTGTGGACAACAGCAGTCATTATTGCCTGACACACTGTAGGCATTGCTGTGTCCCTTGCAATACCAGCTAGTATGGTACTGTATCATCTGATACACACTGTAGTAGGAATAACAATATGTACATGGCATGCATAAAAACCACCCGTTCCTGTGGTGCTAGTCCCGTGGGCCACAATAGTCTGTTCTTCTGTGTCCAGACCCACCCTGCAGCTACTGAACTGTTTATCATGTCTGACATACAGGTGGAACTGTGAGCACACCCAGCCTGCAGCTACTGACGTGTATTTCCAGACTGACAAACAGGTGGAGCTGTGTGCACCATGCAATAGTGCCAGGAAATCAACATATTAATGCATGCAAAGTAGGCCATAATGAGACGCTAACGTGGCTGTTTGCCCATGGATTGCCTAAGTAGACTCATTAGCATAGGATCTTTGAATATAGTAAAATTTAGTGGCAGACTAATGTGTTAGCTCCAGACAAACATGTTGGAACCAGACAAAGGACTTAGCCCCAGGCAAACCTGCCAAAACTATAGCACAGTTCTGTTGTGTTTGGCCTGCAATGTTTTCAGTTGCTGTGCACCACTTCATTGTTATCACCCACATTGGCCACCCACTGCAACTGTGCCTTACTCCACCTCTGTGTGCATTGGGCTGCTATTGCAGTTATTGCAGTTTCGCCTTCCCGGTTGCTATATTCAGAGCTGTCTTATTGGCCAGGCTATTTATGTACTGCACTCTCAGACCTCTTTGCATAGCTTCATTTGTGCACTATATTCAATTGATTTAGCCCCAGGGCTATTCCTTAGAATATAACTTGCAAATGGTTCCAGGCTAATTTTGCATGCTGTGCAATGCTAATTTTGCCCCAGGGCTATGTTTTGAATATCTGGCCCCTGGTAACTACTTTTAAGGTTTGGTTCTCCATCATGTATTTCTTTAGACTGCTATTGCCTCTCTTAATGACCTCAGTACTGGACTGCGAGGTTGGAAGAAGTGCTGGTTGCTACACACATACTACCATTATTACACAGGACAGAACTGTTTCCCCACATCAAGTGCATCCCTGAAGGACACCTAAGTTTGATTGGTTTTGTAAACATAGAAGAGTTAAATACTCATGCTCCATTTATGGACTATCAGCGCCAAACCAGTGACTATTTACTTACTCCGCTGCACCCCATCACATCCCACCTCCCCAATTCCCCCCTCTCCACCCCTTCCACTCCTTTCCCCCATGTTCCTGTTCCTCTTTACAAGCCAGCTGCCCATTGCCCTTACCCGCTCACTTTCTGCTGTGTATCTTCTCACATATTGCCTCTCGTCTTTCAAGAATATTCACCTCAGTGAAATAGTTAAATTCATATAGGACCCCAAATATAGGGCCTGAGCCGTAATTCCCAAGGATTACACCCTGAGTCAGTAATTGAGACAATGGCTCATAAACGTTGCCCAATTGAACATTGGTACAGAATTCATGACCCCCCCCTCAGACTAGCCATTAGTGACATGGCCCAGGTAGCAGATGGTACCATCCATTTCAGCTGTTTCAGACCAGTGCATAGCTATAGTGAATACCATGGTTTGAATGTATAAGGTACCGCTACCAGATATGTCCATAACAAGGACAGGTAGCCCAGCTATCTCAAAAGACATGGATCCCCCAAAGCAGCAGAAGTATCTACTATACAAAAGACTACACCCCTTCTCCAAAACCCATCTTTTCCTCCTATACCTCAATCATCTCTTCTCTGTTCCACCATCTCCACTTCCCTCTACTACCCCACTGGACTCGCTGGTGTGCACTGCTGGCATCATAGCTGACGCACTACTATTGTCCCACCATGCCTGAACTACAAATGTATCATCAGGTGGAGGAGTTAATAATCTCATGGCCATTAGAAATATAAACAATAGCAATACATAGGTGAGGCTACCCAAGGTCTTTCCCTCTCCCCCCCCAAACACAGTTTGGACCCTCACGCTAAGGGTTGACAACAATAAGGTAAAGAATCCTAGACAGATCTGCATACAGGTCAAAACCTCCCAAATTAGGAGAGCTGGTGGAGAGCCTCATCTCACAGATTTACCTACTCACAGAGGCCTAGTACCTCTGAAGTTAGTATCTGGCAAGATAAAACTTCATTCACCTCTTGTTCATTGCCACACTCGGTGGGACCTAAGAAACCACGAGGTGCTTTTCAGCACCAGGTCTATATCTTGGTATCCATGCACTCACTCAATGTAAATACCTTCTTTGTTTAAATCGGGCCTTGAAAATATATCTTTTATAGAAAAGTAATGAACGTACTTTGCTATATATAGTTATGTGTGTTGTAATATTTAAATTGTTTTGCAGTGCATCTATGCTTTGGACAAAGTCTACGTGCAGCCAGTTCTTCTAGGCCAAACAAAGTATACAGTGGGGGCCTCTTAAGATGCTGATCCCACCTACCAGCCGATCACTTTTCTACAATCTCTCCTAGCTTGCCATCTGTCCAAGATCCATCATCACTTGTACATCTTGCCCCAACTAACATGATGACAGATCTTTGATGTATTACATGGAATGTAAGGGGGTTAAACTCCCCTATCAAATGCAAGCTAGTCTTAACTCATCTCCATCGACTGATGGAACAGCTAGCTCTATTTAAAGAAACCAAGTTAACCGGTACTGAATATTCTAAGCTAGCAAAAGGGTGGATGGGACAAGAAATTCACAGTGAAGCTCAGGCTAAAAAGGGTGGGATGGGTGTCTATCCTTGCACATATAAACCTCAATTGGACAATACAAAAATCAGAACAGGACACAGATGGGCACTGGGTCCTTGTCCTATTCCAAACACCTCATGACCCACTGATAGTTGGTAACTTATATGTCCCCAATGTGGACTCACCTTAATTCTTCCATGATCTTGCCTCGCAAGTCCTGCTTTAACTCCTCCAAAGTTCCCCTCCTACTCAGAGGAGATTTCAATTTAACACTAGACTCCTCCATAGATAGAAGCCATGGTAGGCCGAAACCCCATGTACGAGCCTACAGATGTATGGTGGGTTCACAATCCCTGACAAAGAGACCACACATACCACTCTCTGTGTTGCATGACACAGACAGCAGACTAGACATGTGGCTAGCCTCTACACACCTCTCACCCATGATAACTAATGCACATATCACACCCGTGGTCATATTGAATCATGCCTCCCTCCAGTTAGACCTATTATATGGAACAATCTCCCAAAAATCACCTAATTGGAGAACAGACCCTCTGCTCTTCATGAACCTACAATTTGGCCCATGGCTACAAGACACAGTGGAGGAGTTCTTCATGATCAATGATACTGGAGATACCTCTGTCTCAACTATGTGGAAAGCCTTTAAAGCTTCCCTTCATGGACATGTCATGACTTATGCCTCCCGCCAATGCAAAAAATGTGAATAGCAGCTGGTGGATCTTAAACAAACCCTGACACAAAAAGAAAAAATATACAATGCAGATCCAAAAGTGAAAGCCACAGCCCTATTATGCAAAGAAATACTAAACCTATGGCACAATATTAGCACCCTAACAGCCAGGAAAGTAGAACTGGTCATACTGCACTTAAAACATTGATTCTGGGAAGGGGGAAGAAAAATGTAGTAAACTATTAGCATACTGTCTCAAACAGCAACAGTAAAAAAGAGCCATTGTCTCACACAGCAGGGAATATTTACAACACCAGCAGATATTAACATGGCAATGACTGAATTCTACACTTACCTGTACTCTTAGGTGGACTCCCTAAGCTCTAAGCACCTCTAAACATTTCTCTCCTCACTCACCCTCCCCAAACTAATGCAGGATCAGTCTAATACTCTGGACCTCCCCATCACCAAGCTAGAGCTCTCCAATGCTATACAAGCCCTGACCCATTTGAAAGCCCAGGATCACGATGGTCTTCCAGTGCAGATCTACCAAGTTTTGACAGCCCAGCTATTGGAATGATTATATGCCAAAATCAAGACACGCTGGACAGTTTCCCCCTACCATGACCACTGCTACAATCGCCATATTCCCTAAACCTTGGAAAAACCCTACCTTCCTGCCATCTACTGCCCCATTTCATTTATTATAGCTGAGAGCAAAATTTATGCTAAGGTCATGGTTCAACAATTAGAAAATCTCCTTTCCCACTTGATACAGTCATCACAGGCAGAGTTTGTTAAAGGACGGCTAAGCACTGACCACATATGTACACTACTGAACCTTATACACATATCTAAAGGTGATACCACCCCATCTGCAGAAGCTGCAATATATTTTGAGAAAGTGTTTAACTCAGTGGAGTGAGAGTACCTCTATGTGGTCTTAACCCAATTAGGATTTGGAATTCCTTTTTATAGCCATTATGCAAGCTATGTATTTTGCCCCTCAAGCCAAGTTGTTATTAACAGCACAATGTCCCCACCATTCCCGTTAAACTGGGGCACAGAACAAGGATACCCCCTTTCCCCCCTTATTATTCATTCTTGTGATAGAACTCTTAGTGAATGCACTACGCAAGCAATTTAAGATAACAGGAATACAGGTCCGGGATAATCAATATAAAACACCACTAAATGCAGATGATCTTTTAGTATTGCTGGATAGTGCTAACATTTCCATCCACCCCCTGATGCAATTTCTCCACATGTTCACTACACTGTCAGGCTTCAAAATCAATCAGATCAAAACTGAGGTCATTCCATTTAACCCTGTATGTCAAGCCCCGTATTTCTCCTCCCTACAACTGCACTGGGCTCTAACTTTATCACTTATCTGGGGATAAGGATTACTCCTAAAATTCAATTTCTAGGAGACCTTAACATAAAACCACTTTTAACAAAGATACAAAATGACTTTGAGAGATGGAAGCCGATACAATTATCGCTGATCGTTAAAATAAAAGTGATAAAAATGATTACTACGCCTAAACTACTTCATATCATTTAATGCTTGCCCATAATGATTAAGAATGACTGATTCTCTCACACTGATAAGACTATAGGTAAATTCCTATGGGATGACAAACTGCCCCGATGCAACTGGAGCAAACTTAGAACCCATTGGAGGAAGGGGGGACTGAGCCTTCCATGGCTCAAAGGACATTATTGGGCACTTCAAATGGCCCAGACTCTGAGGTGGTGTCCAGATCCTCATCAAAGCCACTTATTATGGATGGAAATTGAAGCCCATCTCCTGGGGAATAGGCCTTCAGCTACTTGTCCATTCAAAACATACAAGTTACCAAAACAATCACCCCTCACCATCCAAACCTCCCATGACATCTGGGCTCAACTAGGTAAATAGCTAAAAGCAAATCTATCTCATCCGGCCATCACTCCCATCTGGGGCAACCAGTCATTCTGAGTAAGGGGTAGGACTATACAATGGGTGACCTGGCAGGAAAAAAACACCCCTACTCGATAACTGACCTCTTACTCCCTAATACTACCACATTAGACTCATTTCAAGGCCTGCAAGACATATTTGACCTCGAGTGGTCTGAATTCTGGAGGTATGTACAGATTACAAGTGCTTTAGAGTATGCCAATCAAATGGTAACACCTTTATCATGAACAACAGTACAGCGACACAGCAACGGGTCACTGTCACTGTGGGACACCAGCACGGTCTTCCCAGGGCCTTGCACCCCAACCCTGAATGAACTCTGACTGAGTTGATTATGTAAAGTATGGGAAGGTTACGGAGGGCAGCGTCCTCCTCATGGGGGTTCAGGGACAAAGCCCCACAAAGAAAAAAAAGTGTTCTTGGACAGATTTATGTTGACCACAATTGCAGTTGACAAAAATCATTGCTGGAACATTGGTCGACAAAATATTTGTCGAACCGGCATTGTAGAACCATGCTTTAGTGCCTATCATGAAAGATATACAGGCCACCCAGCCACCTATAGAAATGTACTCACTCTCCACATGGAATAAAAAAAAAAGGAGTAGTAAGTCAAATTTATGCCACTATCTGAGATGCTTTTCTGGACCAAACTAGGCAAGCATGGACTTACTGGGAAAGCACTTTTTTTTTTTTTAATTTAATCTCTTTCTCTCCCGACCTGCCCCCTTCCAACAGCCTCCCCAGCCCCATCACTCTGGCATACACCAGACTCACCTCAGCTTCAGAAGGTGCCAGCTGGCTGGGTGTGGTGCCTGCAGGAGGTCAGCATCATCTCGTCAGTCGGGGTTCCTTTTTCCTGTTTTTTCTTTTCCCATCCCAGAGCAAGGAGACAAGGCATGCAATGACGCCGATGGCCAAGCCACACATGCTTCCACACATGGCACCACTGGGCATCTGCCTTGCATATGCCCCTATGTTGTGGGTCTGCTGCACCAGCCACCAGCCACTGTCAGGGGTCAGTCAAGTAGCTGACAACATCCCATCCCTCCCCTGGGAGAGGAGAGCAGTCCTCCGGATGCTCGATCCTCTCCCTCCCTGGCTGACTGCGGGGCCCACCCGCACCATGAACATGGGTCACTGGCATGACAGGAGGTTAGGCACAGATGCCTCAACCCTCCACGCCACTGGGCCAGCAGGGAAACTACTCTTAAAACAAAACTGGATGACACAGAATGGTCCACTTGCTGGAAACTGTCCAAATCCCAGCCAAGAACACCAGTAGTAGACTGATACAAAATGAAGTAATCCACTGCTGGTACTCAACACCCACAGTGTTAAATGAGGTGCACCTTCTCCAAATGAATTAATGCTGGAAGTGCACACATCCAGAAGCTGACCTTTATCATATACTGTGGGACTGTCTTAAAATCCTTCCATAATGGTGACAGACTACAGATCTACCCTCTCTACAAGAGTTTCTGAATGGGATAACACAACTGGCCAAATATGAGAGACTTTCACACCTGGCCAATAACTCTACTGCATATGAGAAGACATGGCCTACTTTCAACTCTTTCCTGAAGCAAACATCAAACAAAGGGACTCACGCAACTAAAATCACACTTCTCCACCCCAAAACAGGAATAGGTTAAAAGCAATCTGTCTCTCCCTAGATTTAAAGGACAAAGGCCCCCTCCCCCTGCAAACCTCCATTCATGCTCTGTTGGGGTATTTATTTATTTATTTAGTTTTTGATTACTGGGTAAGTACAATGCACTAGACAAGAGTATTGCCTATATTCTGGCACGACCCAGGACAGTTACATAACAGAGAAGCAGGTACAAATAGGACTAACATTGTGCATGGTGCAGCATGAGGGAGCACAGAAAGCATGGCAATGTTTACAGACTAAGAGCAAGCCAATTTCACACAGCCAAACAAACAGGTTAAGTTAACCAACTTCCTGCACTAGACATAATGAAAATACTAACAGTAGTCAAGTAGGTATTGAAAAACAATAAACAGTTATGACAATAGGCTAAGTGAGAAAAGTAGGACTGGTGCGTAACAGACATGAGGAGAGAGAGTAAGTGCCATAATGCTGAGGAACAACTAGGAGAAATCTCAAGATTCAGAGCAGCAGCAGACCTTAGAATCCTGTAGGTGGGCGTGAAGGTCCAGGTTGAAGACCTGGTGGGATTTCGAGAGTTTGACCTGCTGGAGGAGAGAGTTCCAAAGGAGAGGGGCAGATGTTGCAAAGAAGAGTTCACCCTTTTTGGTGAGATGCCTAGGAATTTCCAAAGGAGTTTGTACTGATAACCTAAGGGGATAGGCAGTGGTAGAATGGGTAAGCAGCCTAGAGCGGTAAACAGGGGTCCCAGTTCTGATTATATTATCAATCAGACAGCCAGTAAATAGAGTCTCTATGATTGAGGGGGGAGCCAGCCCAGTCTGGAGTAGAGTTGACAATGATGAGTTAGCCTGTGGGCAGGGAGGGCAAATCTGCATATGCTGTTATAGCATGTGTTCCACTTGTAAGACAGGGAAAGAGAAAACCTTGTGCAATAGCAAGCATAGCAGCGTCATTGAGGGAGGACCTGATTTTATAAGCAAGTCCTAGTTTGGTGTTTACCACCTTACAGGTGGCAGCAATGTGCAGGTTAAAATCCAGAGATGGGTCAAGTGTAAGTCCTAGATACCTAAAAGATTCAACACATTCCAAAGGGGAGCCATCAAGACATAGAACTGAAAGGGCCATGTCACAGTATTTGATTCTCTGGTGGGAGCCAAAAAGCATTGCTACGGTTTTCTGGGAGTTCAGTAGGAGCTTGTTTAGTAGAAGCCAGTCTTGTAAACAGTCAAAATCTGTTTGAAGATTTGCCTGTATAGCTGAGAGGTTTCTACCACTGGAGAGAAGCACCATATCATCAGAGTACAGGATAATAGAGGTGGAACTGGGCAGAGAGGGCAGGTTGTTAATAAAAAGAAAGAAGAGGAGAGGACCAAGAATTGATCCCTGGGGAACTCCAATACAGGTAGGGGCAATATCAGAGACAGCGGTATCAATTTGAACAAATTGCCTTCTCCCAGTGAGATAGCTATCAAACCAGGAGATGGCAGTCTGGGAAGATCCCACAGAGGATAGACTGGAAAGGAGTAGAGGGTGATCCACAAGATCAAACGCATTAGTGACATCAATAAAAATGGCCCCCATTAGCAAGCCCTTATCCATGGCTGTAAGGACATCATTTGATAGTTGAAGTAGCGCAGTTGTGGTGCTATGACCCATTTGGAACCCATGTTGAGCAGGAAATAGGAGATTTTGAAGTTGCAGATATTACAAGACCTGGGAGGCAACAATCTTCTCCAGTATTTTGTTGAGAGTAGTTTGCCAGGTTTTTGGTGTCTCCTTTTTTGTGCACAGGAACCACTTGAGCTGTTTTCTATAGCAACGGCACAGTCCTGCTTGTGATAGATAGATTGAGAATTCTTGCAAGTGGGGCAGCAAGAGCAAGTGCTGCCAAATTAATAAATTTAGGCAGTACCCCATCAGATCCAGGAAATCCATAGGAGGGAGTAGTTCTAAGGAGACGCATCACCTCAACAGTGGAGACCAGTCTAAGGTTAAAAGGAGATCTAGGCGGTAGCTGCTTCTTGAACGAAGGAGCAGGAGACTGATTAAACTTTTCAAGGTGCTCTGAGAGGTCAGAGAAATGAACATTCAGAGCATTAGCAATAGTGGGTAACTTGTTATAGTTTTTACCGTTCAGCATCATTTCAGTTATGGACAGCTTGTGCCTTTGGCCCATTAATTTTTTGATGTGGTTCCAAAAACCCCGGGTATCTCCAACAGAGGCTTGGAGTGGTCTATGACAGTAGTCCCTTTTAGCCTTTCATATATCCTTCTTGTAGTCCTTCCTCAGGTTTCTATATTTAAACCATTCCTCAGTTAATTGGGACTTTTTTGTGGCAGCCCAGGCCTTGTTCCTTCTTCTCATAGTGCTAAGGAGATCCTTGTGTAACCATCTGGTTGCTGAGCCCCTGATTCGCCTCCTTTTCAGAGGAACATGCAGATATGGAAGGAACTGGCTTTCTGCTGTGTAGACTAACCCAAGATGGAAAGGTCATAGATAATAATCTGTAACTAAGAACCTCAGTAAATGCACTATTTTGTTTTCATAAATAGTTGTAATTTCATACTATCTTGTAACTTTGCAACTGCTCAGGTTATTTCTAAGGCTGTATGCAAATCAAAAGGGTATAACCCAAAGCATGCTAAATTTCAGAATGTAGTATGTGTGACAGAAGAATATTCTGACCAAACCACACCAGGCGTTGGTAAATCCCGGCATAACCCACACCCTGTAATGTCTTAGGCTTCAATTTTCCTCTCTTTCCATGTAAAATATATCATGTATAATGCCATATCTCATTATATAATGCTATGTTTTAAACATCCAAGGCTGAAATGTATGCCCATATCTGTTGCCAACTGTTGAAACAGACAAATGTTCCTTTATTGTCCCTTTGAAATAAATAAACATTATTGACTTCAAAAGCTACCTCACATTAAACAAATTACTTAAAATCTTTGCTCACTCCCCAGTCGCAATTGTTTCACCATTAAATGCAGCTAGTAACTAACTTTAGCACTCTTTACAGCTGCACTTGTATTCCACTCTTCTACTCAGTGTCTGAGCAGCTAAGTCTCCCCGATGAACCTGTCAGCAGCATCTATGTGTGTGTCTCTCTTTCTTTCCCTCTGACTTTGTTGCTTCTTAATGCTGTCATCCTTAATGACAAAACTTCTCAAGAAGCTCCAAAAACATGAACAGCAGCTCAACTGTGGGAGCTGATTACACCATGCTGTCTTACTAACTGAACGCCGGAGTCAGTCACAACTTATTCATATCACTCTGTCTCTGTGATATGCTTAACTACGGAAATAACTGCACACAATAGAAATCATCACAGAGCAATGGAGAGTCTACTGTATGATTGTTTTATTCATAAAAAAGTAAAAATGCACACTTACAAACACATGTGGCTTCTAGGCAACGCAGAGGGTACAAAAGTGAGTGTTGTATGCAGTCAATTTTGTTTAAATCAGGCACAGGCACTCTGAGTGGAGCCATGGCTCTGTGTTGCTGTTTAACTATGGAAAAATTCACTGCTGTCACTGTGCTCTTGCTACAAAAATAAAAAGACAAAGGACATAAACATCCCAGCAAGTAAGTGTGTGTGTGTGTGTGTGTGTGTGTGTGTGTGTGTGTGTGTATGGTGTATGTGTGGGGGTGGGATGGGGTGTGTGGGATGACTTTCTTACTTCAAAGATAACTTACCTAGCAACAAAAGACTATTTAATAAAGGGAGGAAGGATTTAACAATAAAAATCAATTAAAACATATTTAAAATCAATAAATGTAAACATTTTAATATACATTTTTTAATCCTTTTTAGAAGACATTGTATAATTGCAATAATCCTAATCCACTCCAAGATGTGGGTTATGTTGGGATTTACCCACTTCTGAAGTGAATGTGTTCACTTAGCCCACAGCCTCATGACCAAACCACACCAGGCATGGGTAAATGCCGGCATAACCCACTCCCTGTAATGGATTACTGCTTAAACAACCTTTTTATACATGCAATGCAGCAGGATTTTTCCAGCAAATTTATACTACTATTATTCAGTGAAAAATAATGGCTTTGTTTTGAGTTTATTCTGATCTGTATTGTATAGATGGTGTTATTTAAAACCTTTGACATACAGCAATTTATTGACTGTGAACATGAACACTTACAGTATGTTTTCTTTATCAGTGATTGAGCCCAAATTGGGAGCTTTGCTCATGAATAAATTCTCACACTTACAGACAGCACTAAGATATATACTGGTACATACTGGATGCTTTTAAAATTCCTTACACTTACACTTCACAGTTTCTTTGTAAATCAGCACTGCAGTTAGAGTACCTCATTTTTTTAAAACTTTATTTTATTAATTTAGTAGTAAACATGTTCAAATAAAGCTGATACCTGGTTGTGAGACACAGAAATTGATACTAGGCAAATGGCATTTGTTACATTATATTGAGGATATTTCATCTGGTAAATTGATAAATTCAGTAAAATTCAGAATGTTTAGCATTATGAGTCTGGTCAACAAGATGATGGACCATTATTTTAAGAAAATTTTATGAAGATAAATGTCCCTTTCAAATCTGCTTGATATTTCTTTCAAGTGTACACTTTAATATTTAATATGTAAAGTACTTTGTTCAATTTTTAAGAGCTCACTGGCATCCTGGCAAACCACTGGAGGGACACCGCAGACTTTTTGTACTTTACTGTGCACCAGTAGGTGGAGAGAGCTAATGTAAATGTACTACTATAAATTATAATAGGGTACTATGTAAAACATGTTTAATACACCACTCAAAACATAATACTGTACATTTTAAATTAATGTGGTTTATTGCATCTGGTTCTGTCGGCTTCAAATTGTTCTTCTTTCTCCTATTCTAGTATTTTCATAAAACAGGAGGAGAATTAAAGGACACTGCCAACTCCCCTTAGGTCTCAAAGTGTGTCTAGTTAAAAAAAATAATTATGATTGGTCCTATTCTGTAGAGATTGCTGATGCAGCTGGTAGTTTGAGTCTGATTACTTTTTTCTTTTGAAAAGTGAAAAGCAGAATGCCCACTGTTCTGGTTAGAGAGGAGCAAAAGTTGTGACTTCTGCTTTAGTGGAACTGCAGGTAAATTTAACAACTTTCGGAGAAGTTTCCGAACTTCCACCTATGGTGGACTGGAAATCTTCCGAATGTGTTGGGTGAATTTTCACCCTGTTCCACTCACCTCAGATACAGTAAGAAAAAAAATTACCTTGTGTCCAGTGCCTCCTCCCCCAACCTGGTGACTAGTGATCCCTCCACCAGCCCAATATATACAAATTAATTCACTGATGGCTAGCAGTCCCTCCCCCCATCCGATCACCTAGAAACATAGAAACATAGACTTTGACGGCAGATAAGGATCACTTGGCCCACCTAGTCTGCCCATTTCCCTACCTACAGGATAAGCTGCAGATCCTAGTTAATCAACAACCTATTTCTTCTAACCCCCTCACAAGAATTACCTTATGTCTGTCCCATGTATTCTTGAATTGTCCCACAGTTTTAGACCCCACAACCTCTTCAGGAAGGCTGTTCAATGCATCCACCTGTGAAAAAATACTTCCTCACATTGCCCTTGAACTGCCCCCTCTATCTTTAAATTATGTCCCCTTGTTCTTGCACATCTCTTTTTCTGAAAGATGCTACCCTCTTGGACTTTGTTTATTCTACTGAGGTACTTAAAAGTTTATATCATGTCCCCCCTCTCCTCCTTTCCTCAAGGGTATACATATTAAGCTCCTTTAGTTTCTCCTCATATGGCTTCTCTTGCAGATTTTGCATCATTTTAGTTGCCCTCCCCTGGACTGCCTCTATCCTGTCTATGTCCTTGTGGAGATGGGGTCTCCAGAACTGGACGCAGTACTCCAGATGGGGTCTCACCAACTGTCTGTACAGAGGGATAAAAACTTCCTGTTTTCTGCTGGTGGTGCCTCTCCCTATACATCCAAGTATACCCCCAGCCCTCCCTATTGCCTTCTCACATTGCTTGCTAACCTTAAAGTCATCTGATATGATTACCCCCAGGTCCCTTTCCATTTTTGTTGTCGTTACTACCTCCTCCCCCATTGTGTAATCTTCCCCTAGGTTTTTGTTTCCCAGGTGCATTATTTTGCATTTCTTTGCATTGAATCCAAGCTGCCATACTTCTGACCATTCCTCCAACCTTGCAAAGTCCCTTCTCATCCTTTTCACAGCTCCTTGTGTATCAACCCTTTTGCAGATCTTTGTGTCATCTGCAAAGAGGCATACTTTTCCTTCCAGTCCCTCTGCAATGACATTAAAAAGGACTGTACCCAGTACTAAACCCTGCAGTACCCCACTAGTAACTCCTCTTTCTTAAGAGTGGACTCCATTTACAATTACCTTCTGGGTCCTGTTGTCCAGCCAATGTTTTACCCAGGCTACCACCCTGGGACCCACAACCAGGCTGGTTAATTTGACTATTAATCTTTTGTGTGGGACTGTGTCAAATGCCTTGCTAAAGTCTAGGTAGGCCATGTCCACAGCCCCTCCCTGGTCTACTACTTTGGTCACCCAGTCAAAGAAATCAATTAGATTCATCTGACATGACCTTCCCACTGTGAACCCATGCTGCCTTGGGTCCTATGCCCCACTGGCATCTAGTTGCTTAACAATTCTTTCCTTCAGAAGTGATTCCATCACTTTCCCTAGCACAGAGTTCAAACTGACAGGTCTGTAGCTTCCTGCCTCTGTCTTGGTCCCATTTTTGTGAAGGGGAATCACATCCACCTTCCTCCAGTCCTCAGGTACCACACCATCTTCCCATGATTTGTTAAAATGTGTAGTCAGTGGTTTCACTAGTTCTCCCCTTAATTCTTTTAGAATTCTGGGGTGAATTCTGTCAGGCTCCATTGCTTTGTCCACCTTCAGTTTTAGGAGTTCTTTCAGAACCCTTTCTTCTGTGAAAGGACTAGGATTGACCTCCCTATCAAGAGTGCTTCTGTTAATTGGATTAGGCACCTCCCCCTCCTCCTCTTTTGTGAATATTGAGCAGAAATATTCATTCAGTATCCCTGCTTTTTCACTGCCTCTCTCTGCCCACTCACCATCCATTCTATTCAGCCTCACTATCCCTCCCTTTGTCTTTCTATGCTCTCTGATGTATCCCCTTTCTTAACTGAGTTGGCTATCTTTTCCTCAGTTTGGGCCTTTGCTATTCTGACTTCCCCTGCTTCCTTCTGCCTTAACTGGTACAGCTCTCTGTCCTGATCCTTCTGTGTTTCCTTATTCTTCCTGAATGCTATCTTTTTCTCCCTAACTTTCCCGCCACCTCCTTTGAGAACCATAGTGGCTTTTTCTTTCATTTTGATTTGTTTGTTTATGGACACAAAGGCTTGTTGCCTCTGTGATGGCAGTTTTGATGTTTCCCATTGTTGCTCCACCCCTCCTTCTAGCCTGTTTGCTAGTGCTTTTCTAAGGCACTCTCCCATCTTGCCAAAGTCAGCCCTCCTGAAGTCCAATATCCTCACTTTTGTATAGCTTGATTCTGTAACTGAGTTTATCATGAACCACACTGTTTAATGGTCACTTGTTCCCAAATGGCAACCCACTTCTAGATCTGAGATCCTCTCACTGTCTCCATTTGAGAGTATGAGGTCTAAGATTGCTCCCTCATGAGTGGGTTCCAAAACTAGCTGCCTGAGGCATGCCACCTGTAGGGTCCCATGTGTACAAAAATAATTCCCTGGTGGCTAGCTACCCCTCCCACCACCTGATCACTCAACATGAGAGGGGTGTTGCACTTCTGAAGTGCCATCTTTCAGATGAGATGTTAAACTGAGGTCCCATCTGCCTGGATTGGTGGTAGTTCAGGTGGATGTTAAAGATCCCATTTCACTTATCAAAAAAGAGTAGGGGAATGTCTCCGGTGTCCTGGCCAAATTTCCCTCATTCACTGAAAATACCACCAACAGCTTAATCTGGTTCAAAGTCAGTTGGCATTCATCTGTATCCCCTTCCCCCAGGTTGTGCCTGAAAATAGGCAGGATTTGTCTAGTGCACTTACCAGGTCAACAAAAACTAAAAAAAATAAAATAAAATAAATTGCTCCATATATTAAAAATACTTCCCTCCCTGGTGGCCAGTGCTCCCTCCACCCAATCAACAACCCTGCCTGAAGTGGGCACATATACCCTGTTGTCCAGTGTAAACCCCACCCATCCTGATCCCCCATATAATAAACATAGAAATTTCCCTGGTAGTCTAGTGATGCCCCCCATTACGGCTGGCCCACCATAAAATAAAATTACTTTTCTCTGATTTTGAAAGTCCCCCTCCCCACTAGTCACCATCCAGATGTTAAATCTTTCCCTGGCATCTAGTGGACCCCCCTTCCTTTTCCCAATCCCTTATAATATAAAAAATGGTAGTACATCCCTTAGTTCATCCCCAATAAATCCATTGATTCCCTGGTGTCTCTTGGACCCCCCACCCTATGTCTGATCCCTTATAATATATACAAAAAAATGGCCGTCCATCAATTTAGTCTATCCCAATAAGTCCATCCACTCCCTGGTGTTTAGTGGAGCCCTTCCCTACCCCCCAAACAAAAGTAGATCTCAATCCCTGGTGTCTAGTTGCCCCCAAAAAGGTAGGTAGAGCCCCACAAACTTGTTCTCCCCCACCTGAGCCAGGGACTGGCACAGCCCTCCTTTTACCACCATGGCTGTCCATTGACTAAGCTATGGACAGGGCTTGGTTGAAGAAGGTGAACGAAGATGGCTGCATGCTAAGAGACTGTGGAGGATCCTCATAAGCAGGAGCAGAGAGAAGCTTTTCTATATTTTAGTAAAGGTATGCCACCGTTGCCTCAATAGTTTTTAAACTCTCTGCACTTTCCAGGCTTTCTTGTGCCATCTGGTTCCTAGCATTTTCCCCTTCTTCTGCTCATTTCTCCATAGGAAGAACTGGAGAATAGTCCCAGTGGTGGGTGGGGAGCCCCTGTACCTGCGGTGGGTGAGCCACCCTGCAGAGGGTTGTGGAGCTGTGGAAAATGCCACAAGAGAACTCCTCGTTACCTTTGAAAATTTGTCTTTGAAATTCATCAGAGGGATCCACTGAAATGGCTGCATTAACTGATGGAGCCATTCTTCTACACAAAAAAGCTTCAACGGACTATCCCTTGATTCATGAAGTCTGTGGTTTTCTATTTTTACTTCTATTTTTACTCCATATATTTACGCTTTTTTTAAGCTCTTTTGTGTCTAGCTTTAGCTTCAGCTTGGTTTAATAATTAATCCTGCCTTTTTAAGATTTTTAAGACTTTTTTAGATTTTTTCTCTGATGCATTTCAATAAACACTGACTCAATCACAGGCAGCAGGGTTTAATAGGGAAACGGCAATACTGTTAAACTGCCTAAATCTGTTTTTTTTAGCTTAAATTGATTTTAATTACCCTTTAATCGCTTGACTTCATAGCGTATGCTATCAAATGTTTGGATAACCTCAAATCCCAAATCCCATACCTGTATACTTGCAGTGAGTATTAAGTCCGTTGGCTTGTTGAGGCTAAATGATTGGAGCCAGTATTAAATGTTAAGTAGCGACAATGTCAGTAGCTAATGCCTGATATGGATCTCCCTATTTACTCAGCCATCTAAAGTAAAGTGCTGCCAAATTAGTCATTGCATTTGGCATTATAATGTGCGCAAAGCTGATTTACCCTAGTTTTACCCAGTTTCAGCTCTTTTCAGTTTTACTTAAAGTTTTATTTACATTGCTAGCTCATTAAATTGCCTAAACCCTCACCCTGACATAGAAGCTTTCTCACAAACAGCTGATAAAATGCTAGTGGGTAGGGTCGGGTCTGGCCTGCTCTGTTTCATTATTTACCATTGTTTTCACCACTGTTTATGCTTTTTTTTGCTGTTCATGCTGGGTTACCTTAAAAATAATTAAGTAAAAGGCACTTCTATTCTGATACCAGCTATAAATGATCTAGCTATTTAAGCTATCAATCTATGAATTAATGGTGAGTCAGAGGTGTCTCAAGCAAGTGCTAGCAATAAGCAATAAGCAGGAGTACAAGCAAGCACTTTTTTCCTTTTCCTATTATCCAATTCTCTTATCTGTCAGAAGGGGCTGAGCAGTCAATCAAGGTTTTTTAAGGTCTTTGGATGCTGTTACATACAGTAAGTGTCAGTGGTAAACCGTGCCTTATAACATCACACAATACATGTCTTAATTGTTATGCTGTAATCTGCATAGTTGCATACCTTAGCTGAAGCTGTGAGACCTTTCTGTCTGGTAGTTATTAAGGCTATAGTGACTATTGGTGGTGATATTTTTTATTTATTTCAAAATCCAGTTATGTTCACATCTGTATGTTAATTCCTGCCATTATCTTCTTTACGGTATACTTAAGAACTCCTTTCCACCAACGAACGAGAAACTGTAATTAAATTAAAAAAAAAAAAAATATATATATATATATATATATATATATAAAATACATGCAAACTAAGGTAAAGCATAAACTGATAGAGTATTACGCCCTGTGGTGAACTCATGGAATTTCCAACTGTTTCTTTGGAATTGCTTTTTCCTTCCCCAAATATATCATAAAACTGTTTGAAAAATGCCAGCAACAACTCGTAGTAAGAATTCAAACTCCACCACTCCTTCTGGCAGTAAGGGCTTGAGCATCCCAGATTGCAGAGCAGGGGAAGGGGTGAAGTCAAAAGGGCTTCTCTCACTAAATTCAGTACCAATGAAGCAACTGGGAAAAAATTGAAAAAGATTAAACAAAAAGGGTTACAGCCTAAATAAGACTGACAAACATCTAATAGAAGAAATGATCACTGAAAATAAAGATTTACAGTTAGTTTCTACACCTAACCTAGTTACTAACAATGGGGGTGACATCAGACAATTTTTTAGCTCTTTAATTCAAGATAAAAAAATAGACAAAACTGAAACACATGCATTTAAAGGACATAATGAAGGAGACACTAGGGATACAAAAATAGACTTTTTTACAATTATTTCATAACCTCTCAGTCCTGGATTTGGAGGTTCAATCCATAAGAGAATCTCTCCAAATAGAAGAGGCTATAAAAGAAAATCCAGGTATTGGCACCCCATTACCCTTTCAAACAGCTAAAAATCATTACCCTGGTGACAAAAATAGCCCCAATAGTGGGGACAGTCCCAACCTGAAACACAACAAGTCCCAGAATATCTCCCAGGGGCAAGTGACCAGAAATTATAGTGCAAGTTCTTGGACAATGAGTCCTGATGGTCAGGAAAACTCACCTTACAAAGACATTGAGGGGATATCAAGAGAGCTTTTAGCAGCACTAAGGGACCCAGTAAAAGCCAATGTCTTGATATTTAAACAAGTATTAGAACTCAAGCATGATGGTTCATTCATCAAAGGGGTGTGCTTAGAGAACAGGCTGAAACTACAGTTAATGGAGAACAAATGGCTGATAGAGACCATAGAATAGACATAACAAACAAGGAACTAGACACCCAATACAGCTCCCCTGGTAATACCTCAAGGGCCACTAATGGACCCTGTATTACACGTCTGAATACGGAGGATAGCAAATGGAATAGCCCATCAAAACAAGAAGGGATAACCCTAAGGGATTTATCAGGAGCAAATCACTGCAGTCTCAGCAGTGAAAATGAATGCATTATGCTCCCGGAAGTTGAAATAAGGGACAGTATCCTTTGTAGAGAATTAGCCCTTAATCATCCATATCTGTGGTGTAAGAGAGAATTACAGGAAGCACATGAAAATGAGGATAAGGGTCCTAGAAAGACATGTACCTCCAAAAAAACAAAGAAAATGGAAAACTCCAGACCAGACAATGCCTCAGACACCCCTTATCCTCTTAAAAAAAATAAAGATAGAAATAAAAAGGTCAAAAACAAAATGATCAATGAATTATCACCAGATGAGAGCAAGAATACCACCAACATGAAATTCAACCCCAAATTAAAAAGCACCATCAGAAATCAGAGGAAAACAGGGAAAAAGTCCAATAAGAGCAGAAACCCAAAGGAAAATAAGTCCAAAGATTCAATTAATTTAGACAAACAAAAATTAAAGTACCAATAAGGTCAAATACAGAAAACTTGACACAAAACTGTAATAATTCAGATACAGCGGACTCAAAGGATTTAAATGAGGGTAGCACTGACACTGATTCAAAGATGGCAACAGGCATTAAAAAAAATGATGTTCATAAGAATGAAGAGTACCCACTTAGGCACAATGTTAACTTTGAATCCTTCTTGTTAAAAACTCTGGGTTCCGATTTCATATTGCCCCTTTTTGGGGTATCCTGTATGCCAAGTGAAATACAAGAAAACCTAACAGAAACAATATCTGAGTTACTGTCTTCCTCACTGAAAGGTTGTAGCATATTGAAAGACTCAATCAGCATCATAAGACCCCTGATGAAAACTGATCTGGTCTTGGTGGAGACCAATCAATTCTACATTCTAAAAGCCATATCACTAAAAGCAACACAAACCTAGAGGGTATAGGTATTATGGTGGGTGAAGTCACCACATTAAGTGACCTTTTCCCAGAATTCTACATAAATCAAAACTACCCAGGGGACAGTAAAGAGAACACAACAATTTCTGTCTTTGGACTGTAATTTCTGTCAAGAGACTTCATATCAAACTTAAGGGGCAAACTGATTGATTTTCTCAACATATGTTTGGACATCAGCATAAGTAACCATAATATAGGGAAAACAATAAAACTTGACTCAGACGGACAAATACTGTTTTATGTTAATGACACCTCTATAATCAAGGAGTTAGTGAAGAAACAAAGCACATTAGACAACCTTGGTATTCATTTTGTTATAGAAAATGAGGACGTTTTTGCTCAGATAAATCAGGGTAGAGCTTATACAACCTCAAAAACCTGGGAATCTCTCATAGAAATATCAAACAAATTTGAGCTTTTAGCAACTCCAGACCAATGACAGTCCAAGCTGGACTGCAGGTAGAGAGATCACAGACTCATGGCATAACTCAAATGGCATCTGGGGATGAAAATTCAGATGATGGCTATGCTAAAGTAATAATCTTGGACAACAATTTACTTAAAATATTACCATGGAATCCCTTAGGCTTGAGCTCAAAAATAGGAGACCCAGAAACATGTAACTATTTAAATCAATTTCATATAATTGGTATTCAGGAAATGTGAGCACTAGGAAATCTCCTCCTGAGTGGCTACACGGCATACTGTAAAAAAGCGATAAGAATCAAAAAATTTGGGATGGGGACTGGAGGATTGGCCATATTCATAAGGTTAAACAGTAACATCACAACAGAAGAAATCACCATCCCTAGTCACAGCATCTTAGCAGTAAAAATAATAGGACAATCTTCCAAACAGGCATGATTTATTATAAATGTTTACTCTCACCCTTCAAGAAGCCAATATGGAGACCCTGATTATCTATGCACATCAGAAAAATTAATCAATGACATGCAAACAGATTACCCTACAGCCAATATAGTGACTTTTGGAGATTTCAATTCAAGGTTAGGCTTACTGAATGGCTGCTCTGAAGACTTGTCAGAAGCTCTGATGACTCTTTCACATCCATCCCTGACCATAAAAGGGAATTCCAGAGACCAAATCACCAATAAAAGAGGAGTAACACTACACAGAACAATGTGCAGGAATAACAAGTTGCTCCTGAATGGCTGGTCAATTAATGACCCCGAAGGAGAATATTCCTTTATGGGAGCGAAGGGGTCCTCGTTAATAGATTATATGTGGATAAACCACAATCTACTTAACAAGAGTATGTCTTTTAAACTAGCACCCAGAACAGAAAGTGAGCACAAGGCCCTGGAAATAGAAATTGGGCACAGGGACTTTAACATAGACAATGAAACTATGGTCCCTCAAGTAATAGCTAAGAGAAGGGGTATTGAATGGAGTGCTATCATCAGTGATAATTTTATGAATTTATTAGAGAGCAGAGGGATACTGTCAAAATTAGCTTTATTGGCCAACCAACCCGTGGGTCCTTCAGTAATCTCTGAATTTAATTCTATCCCAAACATGATAGCCAATATAATAACAAAAGAGGTAGCTATAAAAAAAATCAAGGGCCAAAAAATGGTACAATAAGGACTGCCAGGCTGCAAGTAAAATATTAAACAAAACATTTAGAACTTTAAAACAGTCTCCAAACAAGGGCAATAACAGGCTAATGAACAAAGCCAGAAAAGAATACAGGGAGATCCTGGACAGGAATAAACAAAAATACACTAAGTAATTATGGAAGGAACTCCATAATGCGGTCCACAATAGAGACAACAAAGCATTCTGGGACATCTTAAGCACTGGAATGGGTCATCATTCCCGAATTAACACACACATATTGAACCAGACATCTGGGTAAAACATTATAAGCACCTGTGTTGCAGGGAAGATCCTGACCATCTTTCCGGCCTAACAGAATTCAAATATAAGGTCAGGAAATATTGCCCAGATGTCAAGAATACACAAAATGAGCTAGAAGGAGCCATAGACTCATTTCATAAAAGAAAAGCACCAGGGCCAGATGGGGTCCCATTAGACGTAATAACCAGAACTAAATTATCCTGGATTGCTTTTCTACTTAAATTTTCCAATTATATTTGGAGTTCAGGGGACATCCGCAAAAGTTGGAAATTAAACATCATTGTAGCAATTTTTAAGAAGGGTGATAAAAAGGACCCCAGTTGCTACAGACCTATCAGCCTCCTGGATACCCTAGGGAAGGTCTTCACTAAAATTTTGAATAACAGATTGATGTCATGGGCAGAGAGAAACAAAATAATAGATGAAGCACAGGCAGGATTTCACAGAAATCACTCCACAATAGATCAAATTTATGTACTAACCCACTTGATTCGTAAATATAGGATTGAGAAAAAACAAAAAATATTCTGCACGTTCATAGACCTTAAAACCGCCTTTGATAGGGTCAACAGACCACTACTATGGGATAAACTTGGAGATTTGGGGGTTGATCCATCACTACTTGAGATGACCAGACTTCTGCACCAAGACAACTATACCAGTAACAGATATGGTAACTCTTGGGAATTAAGCCCTTGGTTTTTAAACAATACTGGGGTCAAACAAAGCTGCACACTAGCCCCAATGCTGTTCAATCTTTATTTTGGCACTGTTCTGAAAGAAATGTACAATCCTGATTTCCATCTACCAAAAATTGGGTCGAGAATGGTCTCATTTTTAGCATATGCAGATGATCTTGTACTTCTTTCACTTAACCACTTGGGCATGTGCAGAAGTATTAGGAAATTTCAACTTGAATGCAAAAATTCTGATCTATCAGTTAATCATGATAAAACAAAGGTACTTGTGTTTGGGGGAAATAAGAGGGGCCACGATTACTATATGAACTCCTCCAAGATTGAGGTAGTAAAAGAGTTTTGTTACCTAGGACTCACAGTGAGCCAAACTGGATCCTGGAAAGCCCATTTAAAAAGTATCAAAAGCAAACTGGAGGGCTTTGTCCCAATCATCTTAACATTCTCACACAAACATGGGGGACAATCAGTTGATGGGATACTAAGAGTTGCAAGAGCCAAAATCACAAGTCAAATTCTCTATGCAGCTGAAATATGGGGCTTGAAATTAAAAGGGTCTAGGGACTTTGGATTAAACAAATTCTATAAAAAAATATTAGGACTTCCGAATAGCGCCCCCTCTGCCCTGGTCAAGGCTAAGATTGGAGAACAATCTATAGACTGTACCTGTGTACAGAGACAAATCAACTACTGGATCAAGACCTTTAAGATGCCCCCTGACAGATTACCACACCTGTGCTTTGAAGAGGCTACTTTATACTCTCAATCTGATAATGTTTTCCCTAGTACAAAGGTTTTGCATGAACTTATCAAACCATATGGGCTCCTATATCAGGTTGCGGACTGCTTAAGGTTTCCTATTGAATACAGTAAATCAATAATAAACATCAAAATAAAGGATAACTTCACTCACAAAGACCTAGAGGCATGCCAACTATCTAAAGCATGTTTGTGTCTAGCAAAAAACAAAAGGGAACACAAAATCGAAAGATACCTCTATATCCTACTTTCTGCTCATCAAAGAACTCTTCTAACCAGATTCCTTTTTGAGGTTTTTAAGAGCAACAGAAAAAGAGGACTATACTCAGGGGAAAAAATAAGGACTATATGTGCAAATGTGGATTGGGTGAAGATAGCTTATTGCACTTAGTGATTTTATGCCCACTATACAAAAAATATAGGACTTTTTGGTTGGGAAATATATTAAGCACACAATCTTATCAGCCAATGCAATTATTGATATACCTATTTACAACAAGTAACCTTGCAACCTTGAGCTCTGTGGTCTCTCTCCACAAGATAATTGACCTAAAAGGGCTTCACTTAACTGAATAGATATGGTTTGAATGTTGAATTGCTCAACTTTCGAGCGCAATTCCAGACAACACTCTCCAACAAACTTTAGACAGATTTGCATGAAGTTTATTTATGACTTAACCATGAATGCTAACATCACCTAGAAGTATTACCAACCAATTAAGTGCAACTTTCGGCATAATTTATTAATTTAAACCACCTTTACTACATTATGTATAAAATATCTGTTGATTCATTAAGACTAATCCTGTATTGAAATGGTTAACTATTTGTCATTAACCCTGTACTACCTGAATATCTATGTAACCTAAAAACAAATCTGCAGCTGTTTTGTGATTTTATATATTTCTTTTCCTTTCCTTTTTACTTATGATATAATCTGGCTGTATCTATTCACATTACGCAATAAGCACATATGAAATATTGTACAGGGAAATCTTTTTAAACATTACATTTTTTCCTTTTTTTTTGTTATTTATCCTTATTTGTAATGCCAATATTGCCGACCAATAAACTTGAAACTTGACTAAGCTATAAATGGATGAGCACGTGCTTGTACAAGTACAAGTACACACTCATACATTGAAAGCTCAGTCAGTGGCCAGCTGTTGTGGTGTGAGGGAGCTGTGCTTAGTTGCTAGCTCCAGTGGAGGGAAACGGGGTGGTGGGGCTCTACATACCTGGGTGGGGTGGTCCACTGGACTTATTGGGGATGGACTCATGGATGGACTACCATATTTTTTACATTATAAGGGACTGCAAATAGGGTGGGGCAGTCCACTAGATGCTAGGAAAAGTTTTATTGTTATCATCGGGCTGGAGATTGGCTGGGGGGGGGCAATAGACACCAGGAAAAGTCACTTTTATTTTACAGTGGGTGGGCAGCAATCAGGGAAACTTTAATTTTTATGGTGCCATTAGGCCAGAAATTGGAAGGTGAGGGTGCCACCAGACACCAGGGAGATGGAAATGTGAAATTAACAAGAAATTCTGCAGATCTGACCAGTCTGACAGTGATCAGTTCTGTGGATTTTCTTCCCCACAGTTTAATATTAAACCGTAGTCCCGCCATACATTTATTTTGCCATTCTGAGGTGAAATTTCTATGAAAGTTGTGAAAGTGATTTCCTAACATTTGTGGAAGTGAAAGTCTGACTTTCGTGCAAATTTCGCAGGCAGAATTTTTTTTCACACATCTAGCACTGTTGTTACTACACAAAAACATGTTTGTTTACAGTCCTTGATCAACTCCCACTTCATCTCTTTTGACCTTGGAAACACCCCCAACACAGTTTAGCCATTCATGATGCATTGCAAGAAGAGAGGAAAATTGCATATTGAAATATAGAAACACGGACAATGATTGCAGAAAAAGACATATCGGTCCATCCATTTGCTTATACACCTTATGATACCTCAAGATCATATGTCTATACAGGGTTTTAGACTGCACTATCCACCCTCATGCTCCTCATTTTATTGCCACCACCCAACAACTAAGCCCTTAACTCTATCACAGCCATGCTTGAAGCCATTAATGGTTTTGGCACCCACCACATCAGCTGGCAGACTGTTCCATGGTGCAACCACTCTCTGCATAATTATAATTTCTCATGTCCCTCCTGAACCTCCTTCCTGACAGTTTCCACTCATGTCCCCATGTTCTTGATTCACTAGTTCAACTAAAATAGTTCCACACAGGTCACCTTTTTCTTTCAGGAACTTGAAGGTCTCAATCATATCTCCCTTTTGCCCTTCTGGCCTCCAGGAAGTCGATGTTCAGTGCCCCAAGCCAATCCTCATAAGATACACACTGCTGGCCCTGAATCAGTTTGGTCAACCTACGTTTCACCATCTCTAGCCTGTTCTTATTTCTCCTCAGGTGAGGACTCTTGAACTGGACACAGTTGTCTATGTTGTTATTTTTCAAGATGCACCTGGAGAACCCTAGAGGAACAGTAGATCCCAGGGCTAAATGGAGAACTTAGGCAGACTGGATGGACCTTTGTTATTTTTCTTCCATTATTGTCTGTGTTTCAGTGTTTCTATGTTTTAGTACTCCAGGTGAGGCCTCACCAGTCATCTTTAGAGAGGTAGTATTACTTCCTTTTTCTGTTGTTAATTGCCCTCCCTATGCAGACCAACATCTAGTTTGCCTTACTGTAGGCCTGGTTACAGTAGTCTGATTGTTAAAGGGAGTCGCTTATGATGACTCCAAGGGCTCTTTCCTCTAAAGTAGTGGACAGTTTAACCCCTCCTATCCAGTACTCTGTCCTGGGGTTCCCATCCCATATGTGCATCACCTTACACTGGCATTGGATTTCAACTTCCATACCTTCAACCATTTCTCTAGCTTATACAGGTCTCTCTGAGTTTCTTTAATCCCTTCCATACTGTTTACTCTACAAATGAGCTTAGTGGCATCTGCAAAGAGATGCCTCTTGTCCTGAATTCCTTCTCATATTTTGCTGATGAATATACTGAAAGGGACTGGACCCACAACCAACCCCTGAGGCATCTCTTTCTTCTCATCTTTGATTCTATTTACCATGACTCAGTGCCACTTCCTTCCAGTCAAATTAAAACCCATCTAACTATGACCTCTCCTGTATCAGGATCCTCTAGCTTCTTCAGCAACCTTCTGTGAGGCAACAAATCAAATGCCATGCTGAAATCAAAGTAGAGTAAATCTGCAGAATGACCCTTATCCACTTACATCATTACCCAGTCAAGAAACAGTATCAGTATGGTGTGACAAGACCTCCATGCCATGAACCTATTTTGTTTACTTCCTAGAGTCCATTTCTCTCCCAGTAACCCACTAGGTTACTTTGACAATCAGTTTACCCACAACAAGATAAGACAGACAGGTATGCAGTTTCTGGTTGCTCTTTGTCCTCCCATGTGGAGCAGAACTATGTCCAGTACCTTCCAGACTTTCAGAACTACCCCAGCTTGAATAGAGCTATTCAATAGCCCTACAAGAATTTGGATAGTTCTGATGCCAATTCTTTGAGCACCCTTGAATGTTTCCCATCTGCCCTAGGGCCTTATCTGTCTTTAGGGATGTCAGCACTTTTTGGACCTTTTTGCTAATAAATACCTGCTGCCTCATCACCAGGATCCCACCTAGCAGTCTTTTTCAAAAATGGGGTTTGAGGCCTGGATGCTCACTTGACTTAAACTGCAGCTCATCTGTAAAGTTTAGTTGGAGGATTCCAACCCTTGAGGTGCAATGTGACAAAGGAAATTGTGGTTAGGTAAAGGATGGCTCCAATAATATCACATTAGTTATGTTTATGGATAAATTAGTAAGCACAGAGTGCAGTGGTCATAAGTTAACATGTTAATTTTAGAATGAATCTGTATTATGTCATACAGACTAATGTGGGCATTGTACAGAGATTAATGATAGCAAATATACAGAAGGGTGCACTATCTCTCAATATTAGGTGTGCTGAATGTTTATTGTCATTGAGTACTGCACTTTGGAAAATCGGGGTTACTGAGTTTGCATATTTCTCTCTGTCGAAAAAAAAGGTATCATCTTAACCAAAGACAGACCACACAAAAATAATAGAGGGAACCAACAATACTAAGTAAATGATGATAGAAATGACTATCAATGAAATTACAGTCTAATATTCTGCTGTGACATATTATGGATGCATAATTAGCACCTGATACAGCAACATACAATGATTTCTGTCAGTGTATGCACAGCAAAACCTGACAGAAAAGTTATGCAGTTCTAAACTGGAACTACAAAATAAATGACAGGCATGTTTAATATTTGCTCTGGATAAAATAATCAATATTTAAAATAAAATATACCACATAAATCTTGTACTGCCTTTTGTAGGGAAAACAAATATGATGGCTCAGACAGCATGATTGTACATGACTTAAGAAGTTCATGTGTGAGTTCAACGGAGCTCTGCACAAGTGCACATGCTGTAAACTAATAGCGTCTGAGTGTGGAATCTGTTTTCCTGGATCCTAAGTCAGACTGTCATGAACTGTTAAATGTTTTATTAACAAAAACAGTACATAGTGTAAGGCAGAAAAGTTTTTATTTGAATGAAATGAAAACCTGGAACAGACAGGTTTTATCACCATACAATTGTATTCAAAAAACCTAATGACACCAATATTGGAAAGCAAACATGAACAGACATTGACAGTGTCTCTTTATTTGTAGCATTGATGCATCTTCTAGTAGTGGACATATTTTCCCATAATTCACAAAGTCATATGAACACTAGTAGAGTTCTATAAGGGGATATGAAATCTTTGCTCATTAAGTACTAAAATGTATAGATGTGGTGGAGTGTACACATTTGTTTGAGCTCCTCACTACAAAGGGTGTGATATGGGTAATGAATCACCATCACCTATCGTGTTAGGTTGTGGAAGTTAGCACTATCTTGAGATTCAAAGCAGGACCAACAGATCACTGAGGGAGAATGGTATCATGTAACTAAGGGTTACACATGCATGAGTAAAAGAAGCATTCTGGTTGATAAGCTTGAAGGTCTGTCTACACAATACCCACACTGGATAGTGTCAGCCAGATGGACAGAAGGGCAGATAAGATAGGCTATAAGTCCCTTCTAGACCCCAATCTCCTCAAAAGGTTTAATATGTATGGCCCTGACTCACAGAGATCTAACACCCAAACTTAATGAAGCTGTCATTTCAATCATTCCAAAGAAGACAAAAGACCATCATGACTGTGTCAGTTACCATCAATTCTCCTTTAACTCCGTGGATGCCAAAATACATTGGAGAAAGCTAGAATGTGGTGCAATATCTTGCAGTAAATGCCATGCCAGAAAAAATTGCAAAAGAAGAGTGCTTAATTGCCACCAAATTACATTGTTCTCTGCAGCATACTGCAGTGTTTTGTAGTAATACTGCAAGGTACTGCATTAAATCTTTGCTGGTGTTGCTATTCTAGCTAAAACTCTAGCCCCCTGTCTTAAGAAAATCATATCCTTCATTATTATTCACCCTGTCTAGGTGGACTTTATGAAGGGAAGATCAGATGCAGACAATTTCAGGACCCCTGTAGATCTCATATAGCATGGCAATCATCCCACCATCCACAAACAGCTGTACCAGAGGATTTTTCACAAGGCCTTTGACACAATAGCTTTATTTATCAGTAGCAGGTCCATAAGACTATGGACTTTGAGCTTACCTTTCTAGGACTAGATCTGTACCTTGTATGCCAGCCAATAACCTCTATCCTTCCCATTATACCATCTCTGCCCCATTTGATTTCCAAAAAGGCACACATAAGGTTTCCTCCTATCCTCATACCTGTTCTTGATCACCCCTAAACCCCACACCTGAGTTTTCTGAGACAAGAGGACTCTTCAGGGATTTAAAGTAAACACGTCTAATCACCACATCAACCTATTTACAGATGATTTCCTCTGAACCATTTATAGTAACATAGTAAGTGACGGCAGATAAGGACCACTAGGCCCTCCTAGTCAGACCATATTTCCTGTATGCACATTGAACCTATAAACATCTCTTCTCCCCATTCATTTCTACTTTGAATGATTTTGCCAGTTGAAACATAGGAAGGGGATTGCTTAACCAATTTGGGGATCAGAATCACACCCAACATTTCTCAGATGTCTATGTACGGATCTTTCATTTTCAGAAGTGTAATATCAATGTAGTTACTTCTATAACCAGTAACTAAATTGCATAAAGCTGATAGTGAATGTGGTGATATAAGGCCATACCTTGTTGTTTTGGTCATGACGTATGTAAGTTTATTTATATAATGCATCAAAGACACACATGGTGGCCAAGGTAAGTTACAAGGGATCAAGGGTACAAAGAAAAGTCATGGGCCTTAGAATGATGTAACTCTTGTGACTGGGCAGATAACCTCTCAGCTGCTAGGCAGGGACTACAGTTAATTAAATAATTTAAAAGGGGACAAAAGAATAATTAAGCAGTGCTAGCTAGCAAGCACATCCATTTGTGTTTGAATGGGCCTTAGCATCAAGAGTTTCCTGGATTTCTGGCTTTCCTTTGCCTTTTCAAGGCTACCTAAGCTAATCTTGTTATTAATAAATGGGCTAAAATTTAGGTAAACAACTATAGTGAGTGTAGCTTAATTACATCTATTTCCAAGAAGGGAGGCTGGAATTTCCCCTAGAATTCTGGTTCAAACTAGCTGACCTCTGAGACTTTTTTTTCTCTCAAATGCAGACCTGCATATTTATGTTTTGTAATAATATACTAAAACCAGATTGGTTGCATAGCAATAGAAAAAGAATGCTAGCCAATCGCAGGGCATGCCACTGTCCAGTGGATTGGCCCTTTGAGACATGCCATTAAACAAGAGTGCAGAAGGGTATCTGAGCCTTTAGCCTTATTCATTTGGGGACACTGCCTCTCTGCTTGGGAGAGCAGAGACAATTTCTGTTCAAGACATTTCTCCTGGACTATCAACAACCAAGATTTTCAACTGCCTTTATAAAGACTTTGCACTTCAAACTTCATCAGCTAAGGACTTGAAGAAGACTTTAATCTCAGAGTTTTAAAGTATAGTTTTTTTTTTGAAATAACATTTTTTTTACTATATCTTATTGTAGAGACAGCACAGATAGTTCAGGTTAATTTTCCATATATAAAAAGAAAATTTGATACATGTCTGGAACATATACATTTGATAATTAACCAATATATCTGAATTAGTATAGCTGGACATCCATGCTCCTTTTCTTTTTTTTTTTAAGTCTTTTCTAAACACAACAAGTATCCAGAACATTTTATACCAAGTGGTAGTAGAGGCAGACAAGTCTCTCATAAAGCCAGAAATCAAGAGAATAGAGACCTGTCTAGAGAAGAGAATGAAAAGAAAGGAAAGAGAGAAGAGAAGGACAGATTATTATTGTCTTTGCTTTAAACCTCTTAATTTGAGGAAAAGAAAAAAAAACACAGTGGGTTTCCACAATACATCAATTCGTGAATTAAGGAGCATCCCAGACCAATGTATTGTCTTGAAGGAGAGCCCCACTAGTAATAAATTGCAACTATGAGTATTCTCCTTTATAAAGAAAAGAGGAGAAATCGGAGGACCCTCCATATCACATCACTGACAGGTATATTTAGCTAAAATTTCTAACACATTAATTTGCTCTCTTTGAGCCTGATAATTAAAAAAGGGCATCCATCTGGACTTAAGTTTATCTTTTTGCAATCTCACCCTAGCAGTAAGGTACTCCATTTCAAAAATAGACAAACAGTTTTTATACCACACACTCGACGCTGGACAGACTTTAGTCAGCCAACATTGACTGATTGCCTTGACAGCCGAGGCCACCAATACATTGAACAAGTAACGTTGAGATTTTAATTTAACCTGGTTAGGGTACTGTCCGAGAACCCAATATATAGGATCATTAGGTATAGATACCCCAAGAACTGCACTCACTTGGTCCCTCACCTGTACCCAAAAATTGCTAATGTGAGGGCATTCCCAAAATATATGGATGTGTGTCCCTTTTTTCCCACATTCCCTCCAGCAGAGGTCTGTGAAATATTGATCAAAGTGTTTAGTAATTACCGGGGTTCGAAAATATCTAGAGACCACTTTCCACCGAAACTCACACCAACTGTTAGAGGCAGTAGTTGAATGTATAGCTTCCCATATTGTGTCCCACACTGGGTCAGCAATATCTCTCTCAAGTTCCCGGATCCAACTTGTTTTAATGGAAACCGTGGAATCTGGTTCCAAATCCAAGAAATGGCCCACCATCCTTGAAATAAAACCTTTTGATTCTGTACTGTTGGCCTCCGTTCTCAGGGCATCCACCAACTGATTATTACCTATATCTCTAGGTCTTCCCCACTCAAAGTCCTTACCTTGTAAAAAATGTCGAATTTGTATATATCTAAAAAAATCAGAGGCAGAGAGGGAGAATTCTTGTGATAGCTGTTGAAATGTTTTAACTCCTTCCCCCGAGTATAGCTGGCCAATTTTAAATAAACCTCTCTGGTTCCATCACAGAAATCCTAGATCCCATGATAAAGGTTGAAAATCCAGGCAAGCCTTAATTGGGGAGTCCATCCCCAAAGACAACTCCATACCTAGTGTTTTATTAATCTCTTGCCAGGAGGAAACTATCCGATTCGACCAGGGATTACCACCATGCAGCCTTTGTATTCCATCATAATCCATATATATCAGGTCTCTAATATCCCCTCTAGAAGACTCCAGCCTCTCCAATTCCACCCATAATGGAGGATCACTGTCCCTCATAAGGAGGGTTAGTGGCTGGATCTGTGCAGCCCAGTAATATTTTCTAAGGTCCGGCAGACCCAACCCCCTTTTCTTTTTGTTTTTGAGAAGAATATTCCATCTTACTCTGGGTGACCTACCAGATCAAATGAATTGGGTCAAAGAGGATTTAACTGTCTTCCAAAAAAGGGCTGGAGGTTTAAGCGGCAAGGACTGAAACAAAAATAAAAAACATGGAAGTATATTCATTTTCACACTATCGACTCTGCCCATTAGTGTAAGGGGCAATTCCTCCCATCTATGCAAATCCTCCTGGACAGTCTGCAACAATCTATTATAATTAGAGGCGTATAATTTAGAAATATCTCTGGTTATTCTAACCCCAAGGTATTTAATATTTTCCTTCGCCCATTTTTATTTACCAATTACTGGGAGTGTACCATCTCGTGACCACCCTATGGGTAGTACTGCTGATTTAGTGTCATTAATTTTGAACCCAGATACTTCACTAAATGATTGTATCATGGAGACAATCAAAGGCATCTGTCTCTCAGGATCCGTGATATACAATAAGGTGTCATCTGCATATAGCGACACTCTGACCTCAACTCCCTGTACTTGTATACCTGTATAGTCTTTCGATTGCCTTATGAGGGCTGCTAGGGGCTCAATACACAAAGCAAATAATAAAGGTGAGAGTGGGCATCCCTGTCTGGTTCCCCTATTAATCATTATTCTATCCGAAATTGCCCCGTTCACCTTCACCCTCGCCCAAGGGTTTCTATATAGATTTGCTATCCATTTTCGGAATTTTTCCCCAATGCCAAATTTCTCCAAGACCTTATTTAGAGAAAACCAATCTACCTGGTCAAATGCCCTCTCCGCGTCCAGTGCCATCACCACCCTAAGGATATCAGGACGGAATGACCTTGAAGCAGACAAGACATTGAGCAATAATCTTATATTATCTTGGATGTGACGACCTAGAATAAACCCTGTCTGATCTCTGTGCACCAATTCCAACATAAATTCTTGTAACCGGGAACTCAGAATCTTAGCAAATATTTTGGTGTCCTGATTAATTAGTGAAATGGGATGATAACTCCCATATTCTGTCAGGTCTTTACCTGGTTTTGGCAGTAGAGTGATCACCGCCTCGTCCCAAGTGGCCAGAGATTCCCCTTGCTTCTGTGCAACATTACAAACTCTAGTAAATAAAGGGGCTAACTCATCGGCAAAAGCCCAATAAAACTCTCCCACAAACCCATCAGGTCCCGGGGCCTTCCCCCCCTTAAGGTTTTTAATAACTTTCCTAACCTCTTGTTCAGAGATTATCCAATCCAATTTATTTCCTGAGATTCTTCAAGCCTCGGTAGTATAATATTATGCCGGAAGCTTTTTACCCATGCTGGGTGATTTGGTCCCCTTTCACAGGAATAAAGTTCCTGATAGTATTGACAAAAACTACCCGCAATTTGCACTGGATCAGAAGAAATGATCTGGGTACCATGTTTTTTCAGCCGAGGAATATAATTTCAGCTTCTTGCTTTCTGAGTCTAAGGGCCAATAAACGGGTCGCCCGCCCCCCTGATTCATAGTATCTTTGTCTGGTATATCTCAAAGAGTTTTCGGTTCTGGTAATCATTTCCTTGTTATATTGTTCCCTGGCCTCTTGTAATTGCTCTAATACCCGAACATCTTTATTCTTTTTATGTTCCTTCTCCAAAGAACTTATAACTCCCAGTAGGCTTTGCACCTTGGCTTGAGTACATTTATATTTATAAGAGGAATAGCTTATAATTTGCCCATGCAGGACAGCTTTTAAACCGTCCCATATGAAACATATGTGAGTGTCCTCTTCCTTGTTCTCCGCTAAGTAAAGCTTAATAGATTCTTTTATTTGATTAATAAATCCTGTGTCGTTTAAAAGGCCAGGATCAAATCTCCAACTCCCCTTAGCCTTCATCCCTGACCATCTTACCCTAGCACTAATCATTGCATGATCCGAGAAGGTCACTGGGTGTATTATTAATCTGTTAAGTCATTAGCATATTTTGTTTGGGTATAAAACCTATCCAGCCTAGATTATGATTTGGCCACCACCGAATAAAATGTGAAGTCCTTAACCAATGGATTTTGTTGCCTCCATGGATCTACCCACCCTCCTTCTGCTACCAGGGTTCTGAGGAGTTTAGAGCATGATGTCCGGCCTCTCTTTCCCCCTTTGCTCCTGTCTAAGGCACCATTTTCAACACAATTCCAGTCCCCCACCATTATCACTCTGCCTGAAGGAAGGGAGTCCACAATAGTAAAAAATTGCCTAAAAAAAGTTCCCGAAGGGGGCGTGGGGGCATATGATGTTGCCAAGTGGAAAATATGTCCCATAAACTCTCTGGAAATTATCACAAAGTGTCCAGATCCACTTGTCTGAACCCGATGGACTTTGAAAGGAAGACCCCTGTGAGTTAATATGACCACTCCTGCTCTAGAGGCCTCGGAGCATGAGTCTGCATACACCCCTCCCACCCAGGTTCTCTGTAATTTGGAATGTTCATAGTCGGACAATTTGGTCTCTTGGAGACAGGCCAGGTCACATTTTAACCTTCCCAATTCCTGTAGTATTCTTGCCCTTTTAACCACCCCATTTATCCCTTTGACATTGACAGATATTATTTTAAGTGATGCCATTTTGATATTTAAAGTGTCCATCCATAACTCCTCCTCTGGTCTCATCATGCCAAGCAAATACATTGAGTAACTCATATGTATATATGTCTGTCAGGTAGGATAGGTGAGACAGTGTAGAAAAGAGAGAGAAAGATATACAACGACAAATAGCCAAACTAACATTAAACATCATGCAGTTCCGTTTAACCTTGATTAGAATTTTACTCTTAAAACCAAACTTGAGTACGGAAGAACAAGCACCCCTTAAAAAATATGGGTGAGAGGAACAAGGAAAAATCCAAAAAGAAAAACTGGGTTGCAGTCGTTGGCTGAAACCCGCTAGCTCAATCAGAGCTAGAAATAAACCTGAGGGTTAAGATGTTAACTCCCCAGATGCTAGTGGCACAGAGCCCTAGTTTGATAGGAGAAAAAGCGTCTACTGACGCTAAAGGGCAGGCTCTCAGGAACCCCAAGGGACTAACCCTCTCCTACCTAAAATGGGTCTGGTTAGGCCAGCCCTTGGAGTTGAGCACCCCAGGCACAGTGCTTATCTGTAAAATAACAAACTGATCTGGGGATAGCCAGGAAAATTCAGTATTACAATTTCAAGTCAGTCCCCACTATGTTTAAAGAGATGGGGCTATACATTTATCTCGGAAGGCTGCCCAATATAAACAGGGACCAAAGTTATCCTTTCCTTGGACCAGGGCAACCCCCTCCCCCGCACTGCGAACAACATGAGATCAAATTATATTCCACCCCCAACTCGACCTCCTTGAAATCATTTCCCTTTCAATCATCGCCTGGTTTAAATCGCAACTATATTATTTAATAGACCAATTTATCTACCCACCATTTCCCCTTAGTTTGAATATAATCTGCTTACCAGAGGGACTCTTATCATTGGTACCATGGTCATATGTCCCATCTAGAAAACCCTCCCACTAGAAACACATACCTAGCTCTATTAGGATCCCTTTTGCCTTATAAGGGAGCATCTAAAAAGTAAAGTTTCTGGGTACTACGAAGACCAATACAAGATCTTCCTAAGGGGATAGTTTGCGAATGAAACAGAAGCAGAAAACTTCCCTCAGATATATCACACAAACCCCCCAATCAGTCTCCATTCCCAGTTCACCCTCTCAGACAGAATCACTGTCCCAGGCTAGGTGCCTTCTAGGTTCATGAAGCTGCAAATTGTAGTAACTTCTTCAGGTCTCTTTAGCATGTAACCATCTTGCCATGTCCGCGTGCAGTGGGAGCAGAGCCTCTTCTCTCCTCCTCACGCGCTTCCTGGGGCCCGGAGCAATAGACCATAACAAGTCCTCAATCTCTTTCTCTGCCTGTTCTTCCTTCGTGTCTGGGATAGGTACCTCCTGGGCTGCGAGGAATGGGACAGCAGCAAACAATGAATCGAAAATCTTTACCCCACCTTCACTCTGTACCCAGAGCTTCGCATGATATCTGAGGTATGCTTTAAAGCCTTTATCTCTCAGGACTTTAACCACCTGCAGCACTTTTTTCCTTTTAGCGAGCATTGGGGAAGGGAAATCTTGGTCTACATATAGCCACTGGCCATCTAGGTTGAGATTTTTCTTCACCCAAGCCAGTTTTACAATCTTCTCTTTCGTTGTGTACCTCAAAAACATCACAATTATTGATCTAGGAGGCGCCCCCTCTTTTGGCTTAGAAGCGATAGATCTGTGAGCGCTTTCGATTTCTGTTTTGAAGTCTTCCTCCAAATTCAGCTCTGTTTTTAACCAGGAATCAATGAATTCTTCCATACATGGGGGTCCACCCCTGCCGAATCCAAAAATTCTGATGTTGTTACGGCGGGCTCTCGCCTCCGCATCCTCCGCCCTCGCAGTCAGCTCTTTTTCCCTTCTGTGGAGATAGGCCAACGATCTACCAAAGGCCATATGTTCTGCTTGCAAGGTTTCAACATGCATCTCCACGGATGTCATATGAGCTTCCAACTTCTTAAAATCATTTTGTAGGCCCATGATTCTGGCGTCTATTCTATGAAGTATTTTCAGCATTCTGTGCCCATCTGCTTTAGTGAAAGTGGATGTTGCTTCAGATCCTGAACCATCAGAATCCTCCCCCGAGGCTGTAATTACTGAGGAGCGGGATCCAGATGGACTCATAGGCCTCGAGTCAGTCCAACCCCTTAAACCACCTTTTTCTTCTTCGATGAGCTTTTTTTTTGTTCGTCTCATTTTGCAAATGGCTACAGGGACCGGGTAAATACTGGATAGCGCGTTCAAACCCCTCGATGATGATCGATGCACTTGAATATTGTACCCGAGGTACTAGAGCTCCAAATTAGGCTGCCATCAGTCTTGTGACGTCACCGGAAGTCCCCAAAGTATAGGTTTTTATGTATATTTTCCATTTTATTTTCAATGTCCTGTAACCAATGTCTTAAATTATTTGTCTTTATGTTATTTAATGCATTTATTAATTAGTAAAGCATTCTGGCTTATTTAAAAATAATTCTGCCCATATTGTTTGTGTGTGTGTTGCATTGTGAAGAGTTGCTCAAACTATGCTATGCATGTGTGACTGTTTTAAGGTCAAACAATACAAAGTGAAGTACCACTAGGGACTTCATGATGAAAGGAGGGGAGGGGAGGAAATATGAAGGGTCTCAGGAGGAGTCTGTGGGGGTTTGAACTGAGCACTGCATGTCTTGAGAAAGACACATTATAGGGTGTATAGGGCACTGCCCCCAGATGCCTATGCCCACTTTGGCTTTCTGGTTTGTATTCAATGGCCAGGAGGGTTCTACCTCAGGAACACAAACACAAGGCTGTTTTTGAACCCCCTCGCATGAAGAGAGGGTGCCCTGGGATCCTTTGGCATACATTCAGTTGTGAAACAGTGAGCATGCTAAATGGACTGAGGAAGGGTATCCCTGACCCCATCCCCCTGTCACAAGAGGGATTCACTGTGATGCAGAGAATTCTGTACCACGGGAGTGGACCTGTGAAAGAGTTGGTGTAAGTGGTGGGATTGGTGAACTGTTTGAACAACCACACAAAAAGAGGGGAAAAAATTGGATAAAAAGGAAAATTGGTTGCAAGATTTAGTTCCCCACCCTGTTTTCTTTTTTTTTCTGCAAGTAAAAGGCAGATTAGTGGCAGCGTAGGGAAGAAAAATGACTTTCAAGTGCAGCGACTACACTGTAGAAGAGCTGAAGCAGCTGTGCCAGGAGAGAAGGGTCCAGCACAAGGGACGCAGTAAGAAGCACCTCATGGAAGTCCTCAAGGCAGCTGATGAACAGGTGGCAGCCTGGGCACTGAGTCACATCTGGTGACAGAAATGGACCAGACCTTGGGCGTGGGGGTGCCAAGAGACATTGCAGTGTCCAGTCACAGGGAGAAGGACAGCAAGACCAGAGGGAACCCAGAGCCACAGTACCAGGGGAAGGCCACCACAAAGCTGGAGTTGGAAAGGATCAGGCTGCAACTGAAGCTGAGGAAACTGGAGATGCAAAAAAGATAGCATCAGAAGGAACCTGCCATGCAAGAAAGGTATCTTCAGAGAGAGAGGCCGAGGAAAAGCAGCAACAGAGAGAAGCCAAGGAAAAAGAAAGGCACCTTCAGAGAGAGGCCAAGGAAAAAGAAAGGCAGCTTCAGAGAGAGAGAGGCCAAGGAAAAGAAGCACCAGAGGGAGTTTGAACTGCAGAGGCTAAGACTCCAATAACCAGCACCAGAGGAGGTAAGTGGCAGAGGTGAACCTGAAACTCTAGGGCTGGGGCATAAATTGAGTTCCAAATTAATAGCTGAATTTAAAGAAAGGGAGGATATGGATGCATTTTTAAATTCATTTGAAAAGGTCTGTATCCAGGCCTAGGTATCGAGAGAGTCCTGGAGCTTCCAGCTATCCCTGCTACTTACTGGTAAATCAGTCCTGGAGCTTCCAGCTATCCCTGCTACTTACTGGTAAATCAATTAATCAATCAAAAATGTTTATTTTATTTGGTGAATCACCTTTGAGTAAACTCATTCACACAATGGACTTGGTCAGGTACATGATCAAACACAGAATAATATTACAAAAATTAAAATAAAGGCATTAATTACAATAGAATAAGATACATTTATAAATATGTACACTAAGAGAACACTTATAGATAGCAGTCACATAGCAATATATGCATTGAACATACCAGCATAATAAAGGCAGTGTGGCAACCATGCAGTGAAGGACACTGATTACATGGACCAACTAAGCTGGAGAAGAGAGGAAGGAGGATAAGCATGAGTAAAAATCACATTGGGTGGTCAGTGGAGGTCAATCAAATGGTACAATGTCTGAGGTCAGCACACCTTTAGCCAAAAATCAAGGAAAGCAATTGCAGAACTCCTTAATGGAACGTGCATATAGCGATTTGAACGCTGACAGATTAATATGGCAGGCTATTCTCATGGTTTTTTGGAGTTTATTCCAGAGCTGAGGAAGTGTATAACTTATTGAGGCCCTGCCAAAGCATGACTTGACTTTCGGGATAGTTAGGGAAATGTAAAAGGAACTTCTCAAAGCATAAGTATCTAACCTACAATAGGGTAAACAATCTGAAATGTAAAGAGCATGAGGCACTTGGCCAAATGGATAATGAGGACAGCAGAGACTATGAGAAACTTAAAACTGCTTTACTTAAAAAGTATGAACTGACTCCTAAGGCCTACAGGGTTAAAATCTGTAAACTCTGAAAAAGCCTTGACAAGAGCTTTGAGGAAATAGCCACAAAGCAACAGCAGTTTTTAAAAAGTTGATGGGAGAGGATAGAAGCAAATTCTCTGGGGAAAATTGAGGAGGTCATACTTTTAGAACAGTTCTTTTGAGCTTGCCCAGTGGAGCTGAAAACCTTGCTGGTGGACCAGGATCCAAAAACAGCACAGCAAGCTGCTGAGCTCTCACATCGCTGTGACAGAAGCAGGCCTGCTCTGAAAGGAAGTGGGGGAGCAGGTGCTGCAGGAAAAAAAGAGAAAAGTGCACCTTCATGGCAGCAAAAACTCTTAATATCTCTGCAGAAAGGGGGAAGCCCCAAGTTACCAAGAAGAGATGTCTTGGAAAAAAAGAATGATGAATGTTGGTTTTGTAAGCAGTCAGGGCATCTTACTATGCAGTGTCCTAAAATGGCACAGAGAGGACAAAGTGTCCCTCGAAAGGAGGTGGTTGCACTGTGTATCCCTGCAAGTGTGCCTGTGAACATGAGGGAGCACATACACCCAGTTAATGTAAACAGGGTACAGACCTAAGGTTTAAGGGACTCAAGGCATCTCCTACCCTGGTAAAAGGAATTTGGTTGAGCCTGAACAGCTCATACATAATTATTTTGTCACCGTGAGGGGATTCACAGGGGAGGAGAAAACCCTGCCACTAGCTAGTGTTCTCCTGGATTGGGGTGAGACAGGAGAGAGGGTGCAAAAAGTAGCAATGGCAGACAACCTCGCTCTGGATGTGATTATAGGGAATAATCTACACCAGAGGGTGGAGTGTGTGGTTACCCTTAGTCAGATGGCTAAGGCTGATTGTAATTCCCTGAACCCCAGAGAAGCCCCTGTGGAAAAGGATAGGGGGGCTGGTTCCCTAGCCAGTGTCCCCTGAAATGGAGAATAGTGAAAGGGATGTAGGACTTCCCCAGTTAGCCATTCACCAAACATCCACAAAAGGCTAATCTGAATAGGAAGGGATATCCAATGGTCAGAAGATTAGGGATGGCAATGACTCTGAATTCCCTAATGCTAGAGCTATTGACCCCAGTTTAGGAACTGAGGCGGACATACCCCATGCTTTGGGAAAATGTAAATATTTTGTAGCTGTTCAGAGGACTGACCCTAGTTTGGAGAGAATAAGGGTCTGTGCAGAATCCAACAGGACACAGGGAGGTGACATGAGACGTAGGGTATTTGGGGACAACAGAATGTTGTATATGCAGGACATGAGGACAAAGGGAGGGGTTATGGGCAGGCAGTTTGTTATTCACCAGAGGTATCGTGAGCAGTTTCTCAAGGTTGCCCATGATAACCCCATGTCCGGACATCTGGGCATCACTCACACCACACAGCAACTGGCCCAAAATTTCTATTGGCCCAACTTCACCCAGCAGGTGAAGGAATATCACAGGTCTTGTCACCGGTGCCAACAGATAGGGAAGGTAGGTAGTAAAACAAATGCAAGGCACTGTTTATTTCTATGGCTTCCATTCCCGTGGTTTCGGGGCACCTCACATGAAAACAGGTAAGGAAGTAGAAAAACAAATACATATTTAAAACTGAAATAAAACAAATAAATATTTCAGATAAATAAATTCAGTGACTAGTTATTCCAGTAACACTTATTACGTCAGGTTAAATATTTATGTCTGGGAAGGCCAGAGAGAAAAGATGGGATGTAAGGTGGCTCTTAAATATCTCAACTGAAGGGGCCTCCCTGATGGCAGAAGCAAAAGCTGCCCTACTTCCCTTGCCTATTGTAGAGGAGCCATTCCAGAGAGTAGGAATGGATATTGAGGGACCCTTGAATACCCCAAGCTCCTCTAGAAAAAGGTTTATCCTGATGGTGGTCAATTATACCACCCAATACCCAGAGGCAGTCGCTGTCTCCTCCATTGAGGCCCCCAAAGTGGCAGATGCTTACTAGGTATTTTCTCGAGTGTCAGGTTTCCACAGGACATTATCTCTAACCAAGGGGGTAGCTTCATGGTAGACCTGATGAAGTGTTTGTGGGAGAAATGTGGGATGGTGCAGAGATGCACGACACCTTATCACCCACAAGCCAATGGGCTTGTGAAACATTTTAATTGTACCCTAAAAATTATGCTCCAAGCGTTTGCTGAACAGCATTGGAGGGACTGGGAGAAATACCTTTCCCACATGTTGTTCACATAAAGGGAGGTGCCCCAAGAGTCAACAGGGCTTTCTTATTTTTATTTATTTAGTTGTTTAACCAGGTATAGCACACTAAGCTGAAAGCTTTTTTACAGGAGCGACCTGGGAGCACAAGGAGGTTAAGTGACTTGCTCAGAGTCACACAGTATGCAAGTGGAAGCTGTGGGATTCAAACCCAGGTCTGGTCTGCTGGATGTCACCAGATTTGCAGCTCAGAGCCTTAGACCACTGCACTATACTGCCTCCAAACTCTTATATGGACATAGGGTGTGTGGGTCCCTAGACTTGCTCTGGGAGGATTGGGAAGGCAAGCATGCCACCCAGCTAGCTCCCATAGTAGAGTATGTCATTAAGTTCATGGAGAAGCTGAGGGAGCTGATGGGAGTGTCCCAAAACAACCTGTTAGCTGACCAACAGAAGCAAAAAGTCTGGTACAACAGTGGAGCCAGAGCTTGCTTGTACAGCACAGGTCAGAAAGTAATGGTCCTTATTCCAGTCCAGAAGGACAAGCTGCTGGATGAGTGGGAGGGACCCTACAAGGTAGTCCGACAAGTGAATGACATGAATTATATTGTAGAACTGCCTGAAGGAGACATATCCATCGAATGTACCATGTCAACATGATAAAGTCATATGTAAATAGGGCCAACAAGGCAATGCTATTTGCTGTTTGTAGTGCTGAGCAGGGGGAAGGACTAAGAAGACACCTTCCTGGACTTGCTAATGGAAAGTAAGTAGACGTAATCAGTGGAGATGATCAAGCTGTCACCCCAGTTGACCCCAGAACAGATCCAGGAAGTGAGGGAGGTTTCAGAGGACTTTGCCCCTTTATTTACAGCCAAGCCCGTATTGACCTCCTTAGCCACCCATGATGTGGACACGGGGAAGCAAGCACCCATACGATGGACAGCTACAGGGTGTCTGAGGCCATCCTAAAGGACATTAGGAGGGAATTGGAGGAAATGCTGGAGTTAGGGGTAATCCAGAAATCCCACAGTCCTTGGGCCTTGCTCATAGTTGGAGGGAGAGGGGGTACATGATAGAAACTTTCAAGTACTTCAAGGGAATCAACAAAGTGCAAGAGGGTAGCATCTTTCAGAAAAAAGAGATGTGCAAGAACAAGGGGGTAAGAAGACAGAAGGGGATGGCTCAGAGGTAATGTGAAGAAGTGTTTTTTCATGTAGAGGGTTGTGGATGCATGTAACAGTCTTCCTGGGGAAGTTGTGGTGTCCAAAACAGTGGGGGGAATTCAAGAATGCATGGGAAAGACATAACATAATTCTAGTGGAGGGTAAGAGGAAGTAGGCTGTTGGTTAACTAGCATCTGCAGCTTATCCATTAGGTAGGGAAATGGGCAGACTAGGTGGGCCAAGCAGTCCTTATCTGCTGCCAAATGTTATGTTTCTATGTCCAAAAGCCAGATTGGTCTACCCACTTTTATGTGGACTATCATGGAATCAATACAGTCACAAAGTCCTCCGCTTACCCAGTGCCCCAGACAGATGAGTTGTTGGACAAGTTGGGGGGGCAACCTGTCTAACAACTATAGACCTGACAAAGGGATACTGGCAGGTGGAGTTGACTGCCAGAGCTAGGGAACAGTCAGCCTTTGTCATCCCAATTGGCCTCTTTGAATTTAAGGTGATGCCTTTTGAGATGAAGAACGCCCCTGCCACATTCAAAAAGGTTGGTTAACCAGGTGTTACAGAGTACTGAAGAGTATGCAGTGGCTTATTTGGTTGATATTGCCATCTTCAGTACCAGCTGGAAGGAACACCTGTCCCATCTGAAGGAAGTGCTGGGCAGGATACAAAAGTCAGGACTCACTGTCAAAGCAGAAACATGGCAGGTGGCCATGGCTGAGGTATCATATACGGGACATGTAACATAGATCTACTAATGCCAATACAGATGGCCTATCCTGTCAGCTGGGGTGAGGAACATAACTGGTGGAAACCCTGCTATAAAAGGGCTGTGTTCCCCCCCGTGTCCTTTCAAGGAGGGAGGAGTGTAGCTAGATAAGGCCCTACATTATTGTTTTGGTCATGTCGTACTGTATATAATTTTATGTATATAATGCATCAGAGATGCACATGGTGGCCATTGTAAGTTGCAAGGGATCATGGGTACAAAGAAAAGCCAAGGGCCCCTAGAATGATGTTGTAACTTGTTACTGGACAGAGAACCTCTCAGCTGATAGGCAGGGACTAGAATTAATTAAATCATTTAAAAGGAGACAAAAAAATAACTTAGCAGAGCTGGCCAGCATGCACATCCATTTGTGTTTGAATGGGCCATAGCATCCTGAGACGCCTGGATGTCTGGCTTTCCTTTGTCTCTGCAATGCTACCTAAGCTAATCTTGTTACCACTAAATGGGCTACAATTTAAGTAAATAGCTATACTGAGTGTAGCTTAATTGCAGTTATTTCTAAGGAGGGAGGGTGGAATTCTCCTAGAATTCTGGTTTAAACTAGCTGACCTCTGAGATGCTTTTCTGTCATATTCAGAACTGCATATTTGTGTTTTGTGATAAAATACTAAACACTGATTGGTTGCATAGCCATAGAAACAGAATGCTATCCAAACGCAGGGCAAGCCACTGTTCACTGGACCTGCCCTTTGAGAAATCCCATAAAGCAAGAGTGCAGAAGGTTTCACAGGTTTCATAGGATTTCCAAGCAAAATAGAGTTTCATCCTTTAGTTGCTTGCCAGCTGTACCATTTCATAGTCATTTACAAAGAGGCTGTCTAGTCTTGTTTTGAATAGTTCTATTGAGGTGCTTGATACCACATCACTAGGTAGACTGTTCCAAGTGTTTGCCACTCTTTGGCTAAACCACTGTTTCCTTTTCAATAGATTCCATTTGGATACTACTAACTGAAGATGGTGCCCCCTAGTTTTGCATGTGCATTCTTTTATATTAAGGCCATATTCTTTCCATTGGACATTGTCATGCAGTGCCCTATACAGCATACACGTATCCCCCTCCCTCTCCTATATTGTAAAGTGAACATATCAAGTCCTTTCAATCTTTCATGGTGTGGCACATCTTTGTTTTCTGCTATAGTCTTTGTAGCTCTTCACTGGATCCGTTCCAGTTTTAAAATATTGCCCCTCTTGTATGCAGCCCACACCTGTGCTCCATACTCCAGGTGCGGTCGCACCAATGCCTGATACAGGGGGATGATAACGCTCTTGTCCCTACTTTTTATGTGACAGAGAATACAATTAAGACTTTTAGTAACCTTGGCACAGTGTGAAGTAAATTCTAAGTCTGAGGAAATAATTATCCCAAGATCTCTTTCCTCTACTGTAATAGGTAGCACTGTATCTCTAATCTTATAAGCTATATTTAGATTCTGCTTCCCCAGGTGCATAATTATGCATTTATTCACATTTAATTCTAATTCATTCTTCTTAGTCCAGTTCACTATGTTACCTTCCTTGGTGTTAACTATTCCCCCTACTCTACAGTCGTCCGCAAACTTAGTTAGCCAAATATTGGTATGTTCATATCTCAAAGAAGATAGAACATTCTGTGGTGATTTGCATATGCAGCCCATGATGCTTTGCATTGTGGGGGCATGTGTGATTTTATATATATATATATATATATATATAGAAGAGGCAGGGACTCAAAACAGTATCTGAGCCTTTAGCCATCTAGTCTTATTCATTTGAGGACCCTGCCTTTCTGCTCAGCAGAGCAGAGACAATTTCTGTTGTAGACATTTCTCCTGGACTACAGTACCAAGAACCAAGATTTTCAACTGCCTTTGTAAAGACTTTGAATTTCAAACTTCATTAGATAAGGACTTGAGGAAGGCTTTAATCTCAGAGTTTTAAAGTATAGGCTTTTATGTATATTTTCCATTTTTGCTTTCAATGTCCTGTAACCAATGTCTAAAATTATTTGTCTTTATGTAACTTACTGCATTTATTAATTAATTAGCAAAGCTTTTTGGGTTATTTTAAAATAATTCTGCAAAAGCTGGCCCGCTGGCACAGTGGCAAGGTGTCTGCTTGCAGCGTCGACATCCTGAGTTTGGAAACAGACCTGGGAGTTGGAGAGCTGGCCGGGGGGAAGGATTGAGCATTCCAGGGATTGCTCTCCTACTCCAGGGGGAGGGGGTTGAGTGTCCGGTGCAATGCATACCTCTGGCAGAGGCTGGGGGTACTGCCACAGCCAGCACCACACATCAGGGGGTAGGGCAGATGCTGGTCATCACTGCATGTCCCCACCACTGGGGGTTTCTGCAGCAAAAGAAAAAGTAGTCTCCATGCATGACACCAGCTCTGCCGCCCCTCTCGCTGCCTAGCTGCCCAGAGGGTCCTTCTCCTGTGGCCCCATCCTGGGATGTAAGCTAAGTCTAGCCTACCCAGTGTCCATGGGAGGGGTGCCTACCTGGTGGCCCCACCCAGGGAGAAAGCCTGGGCATTTGGGGGATGGTAGATGGAGGAGTAGGGCTGAGCCTCAGGGGTGAGGAACAAAAATTTAAAAATAAAATAATTCTTTCTATGTCATTTGTGTGCATGTTGCCTTGTGAAGAGTTCTTCAAACTATACTATACCTGTGTGACTGTTTTAAGGCCAAACACTACCAAAGTGAAGTACCACTAGGGATTTTGTGATGAAAGGAGGGGAAGAAATATGAAGGGTCTCAGGAGGAGTCTGTGAGGGTTTGAACCAAGCTCTGCATTTCTGGGAAAGACACATAATAGAGTGTATAGGACCAGACCCAAAGCCTATACATGCATGTGGTTTTCTGGTTCTTGTGCAGTGGCCAAGAGGGTTCTACACCAGGAACACAGATTTGAGACTGTATTTGTACAACCTTGCATGGAGACAGTGTGCCCTGTGATCCTCTGGTGTACATTCTGTTGTGAAACAGAGAACATACTAAACTGACTGATGAAGGGTATCCCTGACACCATCCCCCTGTCACAAGAGGGATTCACTGTGACTCATAGAATCCCACCTCACTGGAGTGGATTTGTGACAGTGGACAGCAGCAGACATGAGTGGAAAGTGAGTACCAGCTGCCATCTCAGGGCTGGGGGCAGTTGTGGGAGGGGGAGAAGAGAGTGGCACTGGGAGGGGAGGTTTGGCCACTAGACTACCTCAGAGGGATGTTTGATAACAGTTGATTGGATGAAGGAGGGGGATGGGGTAACAAGAGCACTAGGAATGTATTATATTATATTATATTATATTATATTATATTATATTATATTATACTTTATTATTTATTTTGAAAAGAGTCACCAGGAAAGACATACTGAGCTACAATAGCTCATTTCCAAATGTGTCCTGGGGAAAGGGGAAGAGAGGATACAATATGAAAACAGAAACATAACATTATATATAGAGCAAATCTGTGTATAAAACATTAAAGTAAAATAACAACCATTTTAGTACTTATAAACGTAATCATAAACATATGGGAAAACACTTCAACACAGATATATTTATGTTGTAATACTTGGGAGAAGAGTGTGAGGGCTTTGCCATAATAGGCGAATGGGGAGAAGGATGGATAGCAGATTGGCCTGCACCCCTCCGGGATATAAACCCTGCAAGGGGATTTGCAGGGAGGAGCAAATAGAGGAAGGATTGGCAGATAAAATAATGGCATGAATAGATGGAGATGGATAAACAGAGGGAAAGGCAGTTAATGCAGGTGATCAACAGTGATCAAGAGAGGGGAAGGTGGAGATAGAAAATTGCAAATTGAAGGATTTAAGAGAAGTGAGGTGGGCAGGAGGCAAGCCTTATCCACAGAAGCAAAACCCAGGGTTATGAACACTACTCGATGCTATAGATGAGTCGCTGCTTCTACAGTCAATCATTTATAAGCACTATCATCACTGGCTACCTGCTCCACTTAACATCTGTCATATTCAGTTCCCCCATCAGCAATATCTCCCCTTATTTTGCCCTGCTAAGGATGCCTTCTATCGTTTCCTTGTCCATTTCCTCCACCTGAGACGGGAGTCTGTATACAACCACTGTGCGGATTGTGGTGCCATTCCCAGTCTCCAGGGTGAGCCACAGTGCTTCCTCTCCTCCCTGTTTACCAGTTAGTTCCATTGCTCTGATCCCTTCCCTTACATGAAGAGCTACTCCTCCTCTTCTTATACTCTCTCTGTCCCTCCTGTAGATTGTGTACCCTGGTATACTGACATCCCAGTCATGGTTCTCTGTGTACCATGTTTCTGTGACTGCCATGATATCCAGGCATTCCTCTTCCATCAAGGACACCAGTTCAGGGAGCTCATTACCTAGACTATAGGCTTTGGTACTCATTACTCTTCATTTTGTGATGGCCTTACCCCTTTTTGCCCCTTTCCTGTCCTTACTGCCTTTGTCTTTATCATCATTTACCTCTGCCCTTCTATGTATCGACTTCTCTATCTTAGTGTTTACCTCACTAACTACCCTGATTTTTTTGGGGGGGGCTAGGATTTCCCTTCTCCTTTTCAGTGCCTCTCCCCTTGGCTAGTTTAAATGCTTGCCAATGGCGTATTTAAACCTATCACCTAGGATCCTGGTTCCCCTTCTGGACAGATGCAGACCATCATGTCAGTATAGGCCTGCATCCCTCCAGATGGACCACAGTCCACAATGAAGCCAAAGCCCTGACCTCTGCACCAGTGTTTCAACCACTGATTGAATCTCATGGTGTGGAGCATCCTAGCCTCACGCATACCATAGACAGGCAGCACCTCCGAGAAGGTTACCGTGCATGCTACTTGTCTATGGCCCTTCCCCAACTCCACCAACTCCTCCTGCACTGCTCTGATCCCCTTCATAGCCAGGTTATTTGTCTCTAGGTGGACAATGACATCCAGCTCCTTCCCCCGTGCAGCTGCTCCCACGATCTTGAGGATCCACTCCCTGTCCTTCCAAGCCATGATGCCAGGCAGGCACCTTACCTCCCTCTCCCCTTCCTTCCCCAGTTCTACCCTCCTAACAATGGAGTGCCCCACCAGGAATTGTTTTCTTTCCCTCTGGAGTCCCATGTCACCATCCTGTGGGTCTCCTTTGTGGAGGTTCCCAGCATCCTCCTTGTTCTCCATTGTGATTCCTCCATAGAGGAAACACACTCTGCCAGAACAGCATTTGAATTGTGGAAAGGTACAACTGGAGGGATGTGCCTCTGTTCCACCACCTTCACTCTCCCTGAGACCACTGTGGTCCAACCGCTCCTCTTTCTTGGCAACCTCTGAGGCAGCGGCAGTGTCCCTGGTGGACCCTGGGTGGGAATGGAGGTCTCCCGAATCCTGGCCAACTCAGCCTGGAGATGAGCAACCTCCTCCTTCAGCCCAGATAGGTGCCTGCAGATGGGACAACAATGCATCCTCCAGAATGTCTCCTAGAAGACTGCTGCTACACAGCCACTGCACTGCACCACTTCCATCATATCTTATTTGTGGCCCCTTAACTGTTGTTTTTTATACTTACTCTCCTCTCTCTGTTAATTTTATTTATTTGTTTTTTCTTCCTACTGCCTCCGTGCCCTGAAAGCTCCTGATCATCCTGTTCTGGGACAGTAAGTTCCCATATTCCTCAGTAGACTGCTTCTTATTTGCTCAGAGTCAGACCTCCAGCAGCTGGGGGGGGGTGGAGAGCTAGTCTTTTCTTTCTAGGATGGTGAGTCTTTTGTGCATCTGTAGACACTCCCTTCTTGCTCTGAAACAGGAAGTTCTTGTTGCCAGTCAAATCCTGTGCCTATAAAGGTAGAACCGGCTAAGGACAGGGGGTAGAGGAGAGGGATGGAGGGCAATATAGTCCCAGTAAAGTTCTAACAGCAGCTCCTTCCTCTTGCTGTTCTCTGCCACAAGCTATCAATGTCAGTTTTTAAATGTAGACAACTGGCTTCCTTCTCTCTAAGTGACTCCCCCAATTCACAGTTTCTTTCTTCACCTAGCTAACTGCACAGATAACAATTCCTTCACCCAACTCAGACAAACACAGTTTTTTTTGTTTGTTTTTACCCTAATTTGAAGTTCCCAGTAGTAAGTTTCTAGTTCTTTAGTCCATTAGAGTAGTAAAGTTCTAACAGTAGCTCCTTCCTCTTTGCTGTTCTCTGCCACATGCTATCTAGGTCAGTTTTTAAATGCAAACATCTGGCTTCCTTCTCTCTTAGCCACTCCCCCTAATTCACAGATTCTTTCATCACCTAGCTAACTGCACAGATAACAATTCCTTCGCACTACTCAAACACATTTTTTTGTTTTTTTGTATGTTTTTACCCTAAATTGAAGTTTCCATTACTAGAGTTCTAGTTCTTTAGTCCAGTAGAGTAGTAAAGTTCTAACAGCAGCTCCTTCCTCTTGTTGGATGTTTGCAGATGAGCAGGCAGCATGAAGGTTATTTAGAAATACTGAGAAGAGTATTGGTTTGAGATCTGAACTTTGAGGGACACCAGTGTTTATGGGGGGCTGGGAGAGGGGTTGCCAGTCCAGGCTGATTGGAACCTACCCATGATATAGGAATGGAACCAGCTAATAGTGAACTGAGAGGGACCATCCACTGCTAGCTTGTTGAGGAGAAGGGATTGGGCAACAGTGTCAAAGGCTTTGGCCAGGTCGACAAAGATGGCAGAGATAATTCATCCCTGATCCGTGCTAGAGAGAATGGAGTCAGTGAGCCTGGGAAGGGAGGTTGTGGTGGAGTGGGCCTTGTGGAAGCCAGATGGGAAGGGGATGAAGGAGGAGGAATCAAGGAAAGGAGAAACCTGTACCAGAATCAAGTGCTCTTGTAGTTTATCAAGGACTGGAAGCAGAGATATCAGGTGGAAGCTATCAGGGATTGAGGAGTCACCAACCTTATGAAGAGGGATGACAGTGGCAAGCTTCCAGTAGTCAGGGACCATGGAAAATGTAAAGGAGATGTTCAAAAGTGTGGAGAGAGGGAGAGCAATAGGGTGGGCTGATAGGCACAGGAGTTTGGTGTCAAGCCCATCCGGGCTTTTTCCCTTGTGGGGTTAAGGGATAGAAGAGCTTGCAGTGTGTCAGCACGGGGAGACTGGAAGGAAGATGAAGCATGGTGAAGAGGTAATAGGTATGGAAGAAATTGACTGTAAAGGAGCTGAGGGATGTAAGGATGCTAGGAGGGTGGAAGCACAGGTGGTGAAGAAGTTGTTAAATTCAGTAGCTACAGTGGAGGGGTCTGAGATTGTGATGTCACCTACTATAAGGACTGGGGAGGGATTGGGTGGGGAGCGAGAATACGGCATGGACTACCTTCCAGAATTTAGAGGGGTTGTTAAGGTTTTCCTGAAAGGTAGAAGTGAAGTATTCCACTTTGGTAAGCCAGATAGCCCAGGTGCAGGCATTATGAAGAGAACTATATCTAAGCAAATCTTCAAGAACACCTGAAGCTTTTTAAGCCATCCATGCCAGGTCTTGAGCATGCTGGCAGGCAAGCAACTCGGCCAAATCCTAGGGGAGGTGGGGAGCACAGACCCTGGTCTTCCTAAAAGGAACCTACCAGTACCAAGCATTTAGGAACTACATTTTGAAGTAACTCAGGGCTGAGTCAACAGGGAAGGCATTAGCAATGTGAGACCAGTCAGTTCCAACAAGTTCCTCATGAAGGGAGGACAAGTCAAGGGATCTAATGGAGTGGAGGTGTAGGATTTTAGGTGGGTCATTGTGGTGATGGATTTTACACACACAGGACACCATATGGCAATCACTAAGTGAATCCAAAAGGGTTCCTACAGTAACTACCCAGCGGGGGTTATACGCCAGATCCTATTTAAGCAGGGTATGCTTACTTGACTTGTGGCTTAGACGTGTTGAATATGAAATTATTTGTTTTAGATTCAAGGAAGATATATGGTTACAGATTTTGGATTGGGTGCTGGACAACCAGTTGATGTTGAAATCACCGAGGATGTAGAGTTCACCCATTGAGGAGTGAGTGATGAGACTTGAGATGAGGTCTGTGATAGAGGAGGAAGAGGAGGAAGAGAGGCTAGGCCAGCAGTAGACCATACCCACAAAGATAGGTAGGGAGCAAGTGTAACCCCCAGGCCACTTTGTAACTACTGTCCACACCCCCCATTAAAATCTGGAAACTCTGGTGCCCACATACTGGCATACCAATTTACCTTACAAACAGGTTGATACCACTCTTGGTTTTAGGATGTATACCTGGCTCATTTTCTAGAGGAAGAGAGGGGTGGGGGTACAGAAACAAACAACATGAACCTTGTATAAATAACACAACCCAGATCCTGGGTGTAAGCTGCTAGGCATATGCCAGCTCTAACCTGCTGAGGGGGCCCCAGTAAATCCACACACTCAGAAGCAATAATTGGAATGTTCATAACAGTTACAGGGATTGTACAGTATGTCTTTATTAAACAGATGGAAAGTAAAAGCAGAAGTGGACCCCCAAGGGTCGGTCCCGGCTGGAGAGGTACACTTCACAAACTTTCGTTGCATGCAGTACAATTCATGAACAACAGCAGAACTATCTTCTTTCCAAATTCCTGAAAGTGCATTAGTAGACACCTGGCCATGAACATGAACATTTTCATCCAATTTCCCAAAAGGTACATTAGTGGACACCTGGCCACGCACATGAACATCTCCTTACCACGACTGTTAATCAGTAAACAAAGCCACACACTCAGAACTCTTCTTTACACATTAGGTGCATTTTAGTGAAACTAGTCACACACCTCAACCTGCAGCTTGGCCACTTGCTCAGGTAAAAATACTGGTTCCCTTTATGTACCAGGAAGCCCTGCCTTGATGGTGTTCCTCCAACCCTTGCCCCCAACCAACAATCTCTTCTATTCTTCAAAGTTACACTACTGAAACCCCCATTCCCCACTGAAATGCTAGAGATCCCATTCTTTAACTTCATCACTCACTGGGGTGACCAGAAAATAAACTGCACTCACTTGGGTACACAGTTTACTAGTACTTCACTCACTTGGGTGAAAATAGGGGCACTGACAGGTGAGATCCAGCCTTATCTATGGGCACACACACCCCAGACTATCAAATCCCCTAAGAAAATGTGGAGATCTGGTCTCCTAAAACAGCACTCACAGAAGTTTTCCCATCCACAGGGCATGGAACAATGAAAAGAAATGACAGGCACTCTCCTCTCTAAGGCCTATGCAAGGCCCACTGAGAACAAGCAGTTCCTTCCACTTCACAGGGAGTAGAAATCAGGAAATCCTGCTATAACCCTTCTCTCCACCAGACACTGGAAGCTGGAAATGTCCTTCTACTAGAGTGAGAAATCATGGGCCCTCTCCTCAGAGCCCACTGGCAGTCCTTCTGCCATAGTCACCTCCTCACTCCACAACTGACTACTACAGCCTACCAACTGAGCATTCTAAGTTCCCCAGATCAGCTATCCACAGAATGTAACTTATGCTGCTGTGAGGGTTTTAAATGACCTAAACATTCTTTTCTCAGGCTAGCAGAGTAAACAATGTTGTCATCATGTAAGAAGCCCCTAGTGAGCTCCCTACCAGCTGCCTGCTACCTTTCTAACAATAATACTGACAGGATTCTAGTAACCCCAGGGGACTGGGTGGTTACACAAGGAAGGGACAATTTTAGTAACAGAAGTTCATAGGCAGAGGGGAAAGCAGTGGAGAGATAGACAGTGTACTGAATGGATGAGGAGATGTAGATGGCCACTCCCCCACCCCTAGTAGACTGGTTCTGGTGAATAAGGGAGCAACCAGGGATGGAGATGGCAGTGGCAGGGATTTTAGAGGACAGCCATGATTTGGTGATGATCAGCACACTAAGTTTCATGCTAGTCATAAGGAGTTGTAGTAGATCAATTTTAGGGAGAAGGCTCCTGATATTAAGGTGTACTATTTTTAGACCTTTTGGAAGGTCGATGGAAAATAGTTGGGATGGCCCAGGGTTAGATTCAGTGTCTCCTGCTGTTAGGAGCAGTAAGATGATGAGTAATTTAAAAGGAATGGATAACTGTCTCCGAGGTGGAAAAAGCTTATGAGGCTGAGAGGAGGGGGCCTGGTTGGAGGTGGGGCTGAAGGAGGATTGTATGGAATGAAGTGCCACTAAGTGAAGGCCGAGAGAGTGAAGAACAGATGAACCTGGGTGTCTGGGTGAGTGGGGTAAGAGGTGGAGACATGAAAATGGAAGTGTGGGGGAGGAGGATTGAGGACAGGGGACTGATGTTGATAGGGCAGGAAGGGAAGTGGAGGGATAGACATTGGCGTGAACAGGAGGGGGAAGCAGGAGAGGACAAGGAAGATCATAGTGACCGAAGATAGAAGGGGAGAGAAAGGGGATGGTGGAGACTGAGGAAAGTAGAAGTGACAAAAAGGGAAAGTATAGGTTGGAAAGTAGAGGAGAATGTGATGAAGAATTGACAATACAGCAGTGATGATAGCATGAGACTGTACTGCACAGTGGATTAGCTAAACAGAATACTGCATGATATGCTGAACAAGACAACGCAGAATACAGGTGTTGACCTTGGAAGACGGGAATAGATGCAAAGGGGACATATTGGTGAGGAACTGAAGAGAAGCACATGACACCTTCAGTGAGCTTTGCAAACTATCTGAGTTATAATGCAGGTTTTTTTCCCTTTAAACTTCATTCAGTTTATGAGTTTCCAGAGAGTTTTTGCAGGGTATTTGTTCTTTCAGAATAACAGATACAGTACATAGTATAAATGGGTGATCTGACATAATGTTCTCATATGCTAATGCAGCTCTCAGGGACAATGAAGTTTCAACAACCACGAAATGGAGACTCCCAGGGCAATCACAGGGCCTAGTATGAACTGAAAAAAAACAGACTAAAGCATTTGCATACATCCTTAACAGCTACAAGAAAGGAGTTGTCTATTGACATGGAAACAAATAACATTTAGAATATATGAAGGTGTAGTTTTTCTTTAAACAATCCTGACTTATCGGCATTAAAATACCTGTTGAACAGCAACAGCAGTTGCGGCCTTGCAAATTTAAAAGACGCACTTAGAATGACCCCCGATACACTCCCATCAAATAGACAAAGTCTCAACTCAAAAGTTAGATCCGCTCACACAGACACAGCAGGAGTGATCTCCTACTATTTTAAACAGCAGAAACACTTTGCTGTCAGCTCCGATTGTAGAGGGAGGGCAGCGGACACAGAGAGGCAAGCCCTTCGACCCCCATTAAACAATCCTGACTCTGCAGTGGTAGAATAGCTGTTGAATTATATTTGGATCAGGTGAGGGAGATACCCCTTGCACAAGGGATATCTTATATGAGGATCAGGTGAAGGCTGGGATTACAACTAGCACCAGGGATATTTTTCATTACCTTCAGAGATAGTATGAAATGGGTAAACTATGCATAGATACATATATAGATACACAAACATTAAAGACAGAAAAAGACTCTTGTCCCATCCAGTCTGCCAATCTTACCTAATTATTCTGCAGTACCAAAGTGCCAGATACTGTCTTTGTCCCTTTCCCCCTTTTTTAAGAAGGCATCCTTACGATGGCAAAGAAAGGGGAGATATTGCTGATGGGGGACCTGAACATGCCAGATGTTAACTGGAGCACCTTTGCTGTAGCCACATCCAAGAGCAGGGCCTTTCTTGATGCCCTACAGGGGGCATGCTTCAGACAGCTAGTTTTGGAACCCACTCAGGAGGGAGCAATTTTAGACTTGGTACTCTCTCATGGGGTTGGAGAGAGAATCTCAGATCTAGAAGTGGGTAGCCATCTGGGAGCAAGTGACCACCAAACAGTGTGGTTCACGATAAACTTAGCTGTAGAGTCTAGCCATACAAAAGTGAAGGTACTGGAATTTAGAAGGGCTGATTTTGGCAAAATGAAAGTGTGCCTCAGAAAAGGGCTAGCAAACAAGTAAGAAGGTGGGGTGGAGCAACAATGGGAACACATCAAAACTGCCATCACAGAGGCAACATGCCTTTGTGTGAAGCAAATAAATCAAAAAGAAAGAAAAAACACTATGGATCTCAAAAGAAGTGGCAGAGAAGGTTAGGGAGAAAAAGATAACATTCAGGAAGTATAAGGAAACACAGAAGGAGCAGGACAGACAACTGTACCTATTAAAGCAGAAGGAAGCGGGGAAGACAGTCAGAATAGCAAAGGCCCAAACTAAGGAAAAGATAGCCAACTCGGTTAAGAAGGGGGATAAAACCTTTTATAGGTACATCAGGGAGTACAGAAAGACTAAGGCAGGGATACTGAGGCTGAATAAAGAGGGTGGTTGGGCAGAGAGGGACAATGAAAAAGCAGGGATACTGAATGAATACTTCTGCTTGGTATTCACAAAGGAAGAGGAGAGGAGGTACCTAATCCAGTTAATAGAAGCACTCTGGATAGGGGGGTTGATATCAGTCCTTTCACAGAAGAAAGGGTTCTGAAAGAACTCCTAAAACTGAAGGTGGATAAAGCAATGGGGCCTGACGGGGTTCACCCCAGAATTCTAAAAGAACTAAGGGGAGAACTAGTAACACCACTGACTACCCTTTTTAACAAATCATGGGAGGATGGTGTGTTACCTGAGGAATTGAAGAGGGTGGATGTAATTCCCTTTCACAAAAATGGGAGCAAGATAGAGGCAGGAAATTACAGACCTGTCAGTTTGACCTCAGTGGTAGAAAAAATGATGGAATCACTTCTGAAAGAAAGAATTGTTGAGTACCTAGAGGCTTGTGGGGCACAGGATCCAAGGCAGCATGGATCTGCAGCAGGAATATCATGTCAGATGAATCTAATCAATTTCTTTGACTGAGTAACCAAAGTAGTAGACCAGGGAGGGGCTGTGGACATGGCCTACCTAGACTTTAGCAAGGGATTTGACACAATCCTGCACAAAAGATTAATAAACAAATTAGCCATCCTGGGAGTGGGTCCCAGGGTAGTAGCCTGGGTAAAACAGTGGCTAAACAACAGAAATCAGAGGGTAATAGTAAACAGAGTCCACAGTGAAGAAAGGGAGGTTACTAGTGGGGCACCGCAGGGTTCAGTACTGGGGCTGGTCCTTTTTAATATCTTTACAAGTGACATTGCAGAGGGAGTGGAAGGAAAAGTATGTCTCTTTGCAGACGACACAAAGATCTGCAACAGGGTTGATACACAAGGTGGGGTGGAAAGGATGAGAAGGGACTCGGCAAGGTTGGAGGAATAGTCAAATATATGGCAGCTTAGATTCAACACAAAGAAGTGCAAAGTAATGCACCTGGGAAACAAAAACCCAGGGGAAGAGTATACAATGGGGGTGAGATACTGACAACAACAAAAGTGGAAAGGGACCTGGAGGTATTTATATCAGATAATCTAAAGGTGGGCAAGCAAAGTGAGAAGGCAGTCAGGAGGGTTGGGGGAATACTGGGATGCACAGGGAGATGCATCACCAGTAGAAAACAGGAAGTTGTTATCCCTCTGTACAGACGGTTGGTGAGACCACATCTGGAGTACTGCATGCAGTCCTGGAGAACCCATCTCCGCAAAGACATAGACAGGGTGGAGGCTGTCCAGAAGAGGGCAACCAAAATAATGCACGGTCTGCACCAGAAGACAGATGAAGAAAGACTAAAGGAGCTTAATATGTATATCCTCAAGGGAAGAAAGGAAAGGGGGGATATGATAGAAACTTTCAAGTACCTCAAGAGAATCAACAAAGTCCAAGAGGGTAGCATATTTCAGAAAAAGAGATGTGCACGAACAAGGGGGCACAATTTGAAGTTAGAGGGGGGATGGCTCAGAGGTAATGTGAGAAAGTATTTCTTCAAGGAGAAGGTTGTAGATGCATGGAACAGACTTCCTGAGGAGGTCGAGGAGTCAAAAAGAGTGGGGGAATTCAAGAATGCATGGGACAGACATAAGGCAATTCTAGTGGGGTGTGGGATGAAGTAGGCTGTTGGTTAACTAGGATCTGCAGCTTATCCCTTTGATAGGGAAATGGGCAGACTAGGTGGGCCAAGCGGTCCTTGTCTGCCATCAAATTCCGTGCTTCCACATTTCTCTGTTTCTAAATCAACATGTCTGTCCCATCAATGCCTGAAGCTGCTGATTGATTTGGCTTGTACAACTTCCTCTGGCTGCCTATTCTTCTTTTCCAAACCCCTCTCCATGAGGAAGTGCTTAAGGGCATCCTTTTTGAACCTCCTCCAGCAAGCCTTTGTGAATTCCATCTCATCTTGATATGTAAAATCCAGAAGAAGAATTCTTTTCTGTCCACCATATTTTTCCCATGCAGATACACATTTTTCTTAGTTTATTTTGTGATACAGCATCACTGCTGATCACAAGATGCAGTGTACAGCTCACAACCAACATCTAACCCAAGTATCAAAAGATTGTTCCTTACAATGAAATGAGACTATAATAGCTTGCAAATGACCTCATAGTTTCCTACATAAGAAGAATGTGTCATTTGCATGGGACATGTTGAATTTCTCAGGTAGTGCAAATGCCCCAGCAGGTCTGGGATGCCCTAACTCAGCCTACTTTTTGGAAGCCCTATATTTCGAATGGAAATGAGTTCTTACCTCCTTGTTGCAGTAGTGAGTTATGCTTTGTGCTGAGCATATCATTTAATGCCTTTATTGGGCTTTGCTCTTGGGGCTACATTCCTACAGAATATTCCCACTCACAGTTTGCTCTAAATGTTTGAATATACTGTAGCAACTTTAAGATAATGTGCTAATTTACACTCAGGATAGGGTCTTTGCAAGGAGCAAATTGTAGCTTTTAATATGGGGCCAACAATGTTTTACATATAATTTCTTAATTGTGGACTATTATGTATTTCAAATATATTACTGTTTAGTAAATATATATGAAGATAAGAGTGCACAGATATGCTTATGTAAGAATCTTTTAGATGTAAAATTTGTTGTTTTTAATTATATGTACTGTATGTGTTTTGACAACTGGGACCAGATAATAAATAAAAACCTTGTGCCGGACACAAAGTGGTTGCACCAGCTTTGTGCATGGGTTTGCACTGAACTCCTCTATTCAAAAGGTACCTTTGCATGCGCTACACTCATTTGCGTTCTTGCACAGAGATAATGTATGCAGTGTGAAATGTCAGGGGCAGGACCATGCATATCGGCACAGCATGATATTCAACATGTTTGCACTGTGCAAATGGGTTTGCACAGGTAACTTAGCACTGTGCAATTACTGCCTATAAAAAGGCCATCTTAAACAGGATCAGTTTTCAGAGGCAGGCAGAGACACAGGAGGTCACAGACCACGACAGTGCTCGGGGGAGCACACATAGTCTACCTGACACTGTGGGACTTAAAGGATGAGGAGGAGAGGGCCAATGCCCACCCTGGGCCTAGACATATGCCATGGAAGCACTATGCTAAACACAGACAATACCTTTCACAAGTCACACACAAAGTCTTCAGCACTGATCATATCATGAACTGGTACAGGCTCAAAAGGTCCATGCTCAGGCACATCTGTGAGCTGCTGTTTGGCCAGCTCTGGACAGACACCTAGTGCAGCCATTTGTTGTCTGTAGAGCCATAGGTGACAGCTGCAATATGTTTCCTGGCCACCAAGACATTCCAGACATTGGTGAAGGACATCACGAGTATCTCTTAGTTGGCCACCTTTCACCTGTTGGGCTAGTTTCTAGCTGCTCTGCTGGACCATGCTTGTCAGTTCATCGTATTCCCCAGCACATCAGCAAAGTGAACTGCAAAGATGCAGCAGTTCCATCGGCTTGCACACTTACCATCTGTACTTGGTGCCATTGACTACACCCATGTTGCCATCTGGGCACTCACTGGTTATGGAGTAGAGGCCTGTCTCAATAGGAATAGGTATCACTCCATCAGTTACCATGTGGCATGTGATGCAACACAGCACATCATCAATGCCCTGGCATGCTACCCCAGCAGCACTTCATATCCTGTGCTGGAGGTTTTAAGGTGGGGACATCCCTAGTGGCCACCACATCAGTAAATATACCTCAGAGGTCCCCCCACTGCCCCTTAACGTTCATGATTAAACTAACCTATGCTCTTTACCTACATAGGAGACAGTGCCTATCCCTTGTTTCCCTGGTTCCTCAGACCTGTCCTACGCCTTGCATCTGTTGCAGAGGACAGGTAAAATGTGGCACACATCACCACATGCAACATCTTTGAACATGTGTTTGTAATGCTCAAGATGTGGCTTCAGCACCTTGACCTTTCAAGTGGTGCCCTACAGTATCCCCCTCTGAAGGCTTGTGCCATATTCCTTGTTTGTTGTATACTACACAACATGGCACTCAACTGTTATCACACGGGAGACTATAAAATGGTTAAGCAGTGTATTATTAAACAACAAGAACAGTGCATACAGTGCATCATGCTAGGCAGCTGGGTAACAAAACAGGGACACAGAAAAGGATAGCTACCGGGGTTGCAAATTGGTGAACACACACAGAAGTCCATGTTAGCAGGCTTCCTAAAGGGATGTCAACAGAGATACATGTCAAGCAGGCTGGGGGGGGGGGGAGACAAGGGTGTTGGATGGCATTAAAAGCCCAACAGGCACGGGGTAAGGAAATGGGGTACACATGAAGACAGGTCAAGTGGCGAGGGCCACAGTGCTGTACACAAAGATACCTACCAGCCAGGCAGGGTGAGGGCTGTAATACAGACTATCCATTCCAGGGTTAGGACTGCCTGGGTTAGGTCACAGGGGCAGATGATGGTGTCAAAGGGGCACTGTGGGGGATGGAGAAGAAACATGTTGATGAAGTGTGGCCTCTACCACCACTGCAAGTATGGACAGTATATCTCCAGTGTCCATGGTATGGTTCGGGGGGACCTCATTCATGGTATGGAGGATGAGCATGGAGACAGTGTTACCTGCCCTTTGATGCAGTCTCATGGGGTACTGCCCCTGGGGAGGAGCAAATCATGGCCTGGTGTGAATGGTGTCCTTGGTGAACTTGGATTCCTTGGTGTACTAGGCACTCTTATTCCAGCACTGCATGACATGGGCATACACCATAGTGTCTGACCAGGGTGGCACTACTCCATCTGTACTTGCTAGGACTATGATCCAGCACTTGCAGTGCCTGCCACCATAGCTGCAGCCTCCAGCACAGTGTCACCCGGGTGAGCCATGAAGGTGGTCATTCCGGCATCCACAGCCTGACACAGGTCATGTAGGGTCACCATGTATTCTGCATGGTGTGCCTCCACCCACTGCTTGGCATGCTGCATATACTTGTGCAGCATGTGGTGAAGGCATGCAGCTCCTACTGTGCAACAATCTGTGCCATCATGGTGGACTGTAGCAGTTGCAAACTGTCAGCCATATCCCACTTTTGCCAGGGACCGTCCATCAGGGCAGGGTCAGGCTGCACCCTAGGCCATTGTATGGGCTGTGGCTGCGCCACAGTAGGTGATGCAGTCCATTGTGGGTACTGCAGGCTGGCTGTGGCTGGCCCAGTGGGATGGACCTGGGGCAGAATGGCTGTCGGCAGTGCCAGAAGATGCATCATGGGGAGGCTCAGCAGTGGCTGTTCCAGTGGTATTGGCCAGGGGTAATAGGGTGATGGCCATTCCACAGTTGTGGTCCTGGGATGGCACAGCAATGGCTGTGCCAGGGACTGTGGTGGATGACATCTCTGTGATCACTGGGCAGCAGGGGGACAGTGGCTGGGACCCATTGGTATGTGGGCTGGCAGAGGGGACAGCCTCCCCTGGACAGAGGCAGGCCCCACCTATTCCAAGCTATCAAAGTAGGTCTCGTCATCATCCTCTTCCATGTTCTCCTTGCTGATGTCCACTGGCTGATGCAGATGAGTGGACGGCAAGGGCTGCAGACCCCAATATGGTTCTTGGGTGTCCTCTGCCGCATTTGATCTGAAATGGCGTGCTGTTGGGAGAGAAGAGTTGAGTTATATATTATCGGCCCATACAAAGTGGTGTGCAGGCCATGTCAACATGCAAGGCTGGTATATGATGTCACATAACCCAAGCTGTGTGTGCATTGCACTGCCTGCACCCCCCAGGTACCTACACACCGCTACACTGGTGAGCACACTTTCTGTCACCATGGAGCACACAACCCAGCACCAGAGTGCACATGCCCCAGCACCAGTGTGCTCACACCTTCTCACCTGTGTACATACACCTAGGACCTATTAGTACACACCACACCACACCACCATTGAACACTTACCCAACACCAGGGGATCCCAACACCAAGGAACACACACTCTGCACCAGTGGACACACTCCCCAGCAGCAGTGAGCACACACCTCATCCCAAGGTAGCACACATCCCAGAACCAGAGAACACAGGGGTAACACTACATGGGGCACAGTTGTGGATCTGCACATAGATGATTACACACTGGGTGACTGAGAAACAGTAGTGTGGTCCACACCCAATGTATTACCCAGCACTGGCATATGCATGCACCCATATCTGTATACACCCAGACATACACACGTGGACAATGGCACATCACACTGGCAATCATTCATAAGGTTGGGCTTGTCACACTGGCTTTCATAGCCACCACCCAGCACTCCCGATACTTCCACAGGCTGTAGGGTGGATGCTATGGCCTCCTCTGTGGGATCCAGAGTACATGCAGCTGCCGATCCCCATGGACCCTCACCTATGGCATGCAGCTTCCCATCCTCTGTTGCCATGACCTGCTTTGTCTACTGCCTCGATTGCTGCCTTATGTCCCTAAGTGCTTTTTTACTGCTTCCATGGGCCTGTTTCAGCCACTGACAGTACTGACCTTATCAGTTAGCTTCTCCCAGATCTGCCATACTTGGGTATCTGTGCTGTTCCTCCTGGACAAGACCTCTTCCCTGGCTTTGTAGGGCTGTTCCAGCACCTGAAACTCCTCCACAGTGAAGCAGTGGACCTGAATTCAGTTGGTCTCCTCCATGGTACTTGCTAGACAGGGGAGTACAATACATGTGACCGGGGAGTACACACGGCAGCACACAGCTGGATGGGGCAGTGGTGTAGCCTTCCCCCACCCCTGACAATGTAGGTGTCCCAACAATGCCTGCCTTACCACAGCCCTCAGTCACCCAACACTAGGTCACCTATGTGCAGCCACAGCCATTTGTGATGGTCACATAGAGGCAGGGGTGAACAAGGGCAGGGTTCCACAGGCCCTAGGGCCACAATCATGTACATATGCATGTGAGTGGATGACTCTGCCGACAGTGTACACCATGGACCATAGGAGAGGATTGCCTCCACTCAGACATGGCAGCACTGCCATCATAAGATGTGGACACCATCGGCCACCACCTCCATATGTCCAAGGTACCACTGAACACAGCATACACACAGGGATGACACTGGGCAGGAGTCAAAGGAACTCCATTCAAGCATATCCCTGGCACATGTCGGAGAGGACCACCACCGCTATGATCCTTCCCCACTGAGTACTATAGGTGACTACCACCACCTACAAAGGACACGTCCACCTCCTAAAAATCAGGATATGTTGGGTCCCCCACCTAAGCATTACTAATGTAGCAGGGCTCCCATCTGTACAGGGTGTCTCATATAGTACAGCACAATGGAGACATGTACATGGACACTGTTTTCATGATGTTACATTGGGTATGTAGGACAACTGACTACATTATTATTCATATTATGTAATGGAGGGTGCTGGGACACTGAGGAATCTACCCTGGAAACAGTGACAGGGCTCCTGAATTGCAGTAGCATGTTCCGTGTAGCTCCATGGACATTTCCTGTATTTTCCTGTAGGTTACATTATGGCCTATGGAAGCCAAATGGCCCTGTTGTCCCATATAACCACTGTACAGCTATGGGGGCAAGTTTCCTATATATGGCTTCATTTCCCTGTAAAATACAGGAATCCCTATAGATCTGTGAGTCCTGTCTTGAACATGCCACAGGAATCTGGGAACCATGCTAAAGCACCCAGATACACACAATCCATTACATGCCCATCTCTCTCTCTCTCCCTAGACCATTCCAGAGGACACTTAGCTCTGTTTGCCCGCAGTTCAGCTGTGGAATCTAGGTGGTGCACTGTGCTCCTTTATATACACCAGGCACAATGAGGCACACTAATGTATACATACCAGCCAGTAATGACATGCAGCTATGGTTGTTTGCCTATGTGCTGTGAAATTACCTCATCTGCATAGCCGGGCTGAAAATTGCTGTTTTGCCCACTGTGCAATCTTGGCTTAGGACACCATTGCATAGCACCTGAGGTTGCGTATCCAAGGACTCTGGCACAAGCATGATGTCATGTGCCGCTTATGGCATCATCCATCTGTGCAGCACACCAGTGGCTCTCATGCTAGCCAAATGCCACCAAGCCAGCCCCCACCCATGGACATGTGTGTTGCACAGTGCAATGCAATGTAGTGCTGTGCAAATGGAAATATGCAGTGCAATACCTAGACAGACCAGAAATAGGATACAGGGTGGTCAGACTGCTCAGCAAAGTAGTGGGAACAGCACGGTAGAGTGACAACACAGGCTGTCCATCAGTGGGACTATAGGTGGTCCAACATTGAACTGGCCAGTCTGGTCAACCTTGTGGTGGCCAGGGAGGACCAACTGCTGGAGGAGGAGGCAGAGGAAGACAGGCCTTGCAGTGAGGTGTGGGCATCTGTGGGGCAGTGCCTCATGTGATGGACAAGGATCACCCACAATAGGGACCAGAGCAGGCATCATTTCAGTGACCTACGGTGGAGGGAGGTGTGCCACTGCCAAAACTGAGGGCGATGGTGGATGGTGGCATCATGCTCAGGCCAGGTAAGTACAGATGGCTGTATATACAGTATGTGTACTGGCCTGTGTGCAGTCCTATGTCATGGTAGTCTGTGATAGGGCTAGAACCCCTGAGGCACTTTTCACATCATCTGTGTGTCCTTGATGTTCACCTGTGTGCTAGGGGACATGCTCCACAGCATAGCCTGACACTACGTATGCAACTGTCTGGGCCTCCTGCTACATGGGATGTCCTTGTGCCTTGTACATGACTGGACCGACCATGGTTGCCTGAAGCATTCACCTGTCTTGGCTGCATGTCTGTGGGCCAACACAGTGACATGACAGCCATGTCAGGGGCATAGCAGGCCCAGATATAGTGGCATGGCATGGTGATCAGGGACTGTGTATCACGTACATTGACCTAGACATGTCACTGCCCATTACCACATATGACCACAGAGGGAGTCACATGTTTCCTACATGCATCTGTGCTAGCAGACATCTAAAGCAGAATATGGATGCTGCCAGAATCAGTGATGTCAGCAATGTCCTTACTATGCTGCATGGCCACAGGTATGCATCTGCTAGGTACACCATGGGATACTGCATTACAGCACTGGGGTTCTGGACATGTACCAACAACTGAGGGGGCCTTTACAGACTGCATCCTGGACCTCCAGCCATTACACTGTTATGCCATGCATGCCATTGTCCTATGTTATCTGTTGCGCCATGCATATCCATGCATACTTTGCCTGAACAGGGTCTAGGGACAAAATGTATGGTCTGTTGTGCAGGAGCTGCAGGGCTGGTAGGATGAGGGCACAGCTGTGCCCATGACCCCTACCAAATTCATAGGTATTCACTGGCAGTATAGCCTAGAGGTTAGAGTAACAAGCTGTGAATGAGATTGGTACCTGCAGACCTAGTTTTGATTCCCACAGCCTCCACTGGCATAATGCGTGACTTTGAGCAAGTCACTTAACCAGCCCAAAGCTCCTGGGTCACCCCTGAAAACAGACACTTGTGCCTAGTGAGCCTTATCTGGTTAACAAAGAATTAATTAAATTAAATAAATAAATAAAGTTAGGGCCTGTTCCTACCATTGTACTCATGTCTATCTGTGACACTGGTGCAGTATGAGTTGACACCGCTGCATGTGCTGTCCAAAGGGATACTTATGCAGCACCATCTGTGTAGCATGAAGGGTGTCAGTGGCACTGGACACAGGGACACCCTTGGTTTTGTAGATCGGGTGGGCAGAAGTCCTGTTCTTCTTGGTCATGGCACAGTGGGCAGACATTACCAATGTAACGGATGTGCATGGTCTTAGGGGGAACAAGGCGCAGGGTGATGCTGTTGGTGGGTGAGGTTGAGATTCACCAATATTGTACACCTGCCCAAGGCAGCTCCATGGGTGTTGATGACCTCAGACAAGGAGGTGGGTATTCACCAATTAGAAAATTGGCTTTTTATTTGGAGGCATCTGATTTGACTTGTACCCATTCCACAGGGGTACATTAACTTTCAATAGATGCCCACCAAATAAAAAGTTCCAACCCAATCCTGCATCATGCCCAGCCAAGCACCTTGTGCCCAGCCTGCTTCATCATTGGCTGAAGCACTGGGCATACAATTTCAAACTGCCACCATTTTTATAATCCCTTAGAGAGCCCCCCACCAACACATACACACACTCAGTAATCAAACCAGTTCCTACAAATAAAATAGTAACAGCACACAAAGCAACATTTTGTTCCCTTTTATTAAGGCCACTGTAAAAATGCAACATAGCTAGGCATGGTTCTGCTTCCCCAAAACTTATAACTGTGGTGGACAAGTGGGCTACTACACTGGGGCTGTCACCAATTTAAAACAAATTAGCTGTCCTTCCTGGGGTCTGGTGGCAGCTCCTTGAGCCTTTGAATTATGTGCTGCCAATCTTGGAGAGTGGCAGGTGTAGGATATGTTGGGGCTGCAGCCAGCCGCACTGCATAATCGCCTTGAAGTGAAAGTGCTTGCAGGAACTTCTAACTCCCAGCCCGTGCAGAGCTCAGGCAGCTGCCTGCTCTGCACAGGTGAGACAGGTAATGGAAATGGAGCCACCCTGAGGCAGCAGTCACAGTCCAAAAAGCTCTCGTTTCCCAACCAGGCTCTGCATCAGTTTCACTGAATATTCAATAACCCTTTTGGTAAAACTGCAGTTTCTAAAATGTCAACAGTTTCACTTTACACTTGTAGCACCAGCACATTGCGTGCTAAGCTCTACTACAGACTGCTTCATCTCAGCTCGCCCTGGTACAGTACAGTTCCAAGTGCCATGAATTTAACTGCAAGATGGGAGTTGGAGCTAATAGTTTTGCCAGCGGGTGAGCTGGTCATGGGAGAAAGAAACAAAGAAAGTGAAAGCCATGGAACAGGACCGCCCACCTTATGTAAGCTGCTCTGCCACTCCTTCACCTCTGGTTGCTGATGATCGATAAATCATTCAGCACAGCTTCCTAACATTTACTGCCACCAAGTACTGCTGAGGGAACAAACATTGCTGGGGTTGGGGGTCGAATAACCACAGTCTTCCTAGTATGTGTTGACAGGCAAGCAGGATCTTATATCATCAGCGCCCTCTACTGGTATTTTACATCAGCGGTAGAGGGACTACTTTACAAGGAAAGCATTAAAAATGAAATTGCAGTCATTCCTTTTTAGCATTACTTTATTTTTTTTGTAATCCTATAAAGAATGACAAATGTAGCTCATTTTCTAAGTGCAATAGTACCATCCAGGGTGGGCTGCATGGGCAATACCGGACCTTCCAGGGGCTATAAGGCCCTCCACCTGCGGCGTCGGGCCTCATTACACCCCTGAGCAGTCCAGTATTACTAAATACCACCCACCCTGTTGGGTATTATTCCTTGCTTACATCCCTAGCCCTACTACTGTTCAGACTCACCAGCCACCCGTCTACATTATGCTGCATGTCTCTTGCCAGCAGTGGATGTCACTGTGTGGCCCACTATGCAGAACATGTGCTTGTGGGGGCATCACCTCAGAGGGTCATGGTGGGGGACACTAACCCTGCATAAGGAGCATTGGCCCATGAGTGCCAATGTGGTGTGTTACTGTCTGTGTAGTCTACTGCTCTGCACCTATGTGCTGCCAGCATGGTGTCCTGTTTCTGCTTACCATGCCATGGCATGCAATCCACTGTGTGGTCATGAGCCCTCTGTGCCACCGGACAGGTGCCTCAAGGGGTTGATGGTAGTGAACACAGCCCTGATTGTACTGTCGGTCAGGTCTGTAGTACCATCTGCTCAGGACTTTGAATGCAAGGCTGACAGCAGGTGGTTGGCATTGGCCAAAGTATTTGTGGTACACCACTGTGTCCAGCTGTGTGCATCATACAGCTGCCATGGCAATCCAACTGCACTGGTGCCATATCGTGTGCCATATGCTCTGTGTGGCATGCCTCAGCAGCCCAGCAGAGCCCTGCATTTGTGGCATTGGATCGTCAGATGGTGGGGCCATCAGTGGGCAGTGCATGATACAGTGATGACTAGGATATGATTACTCCACTGTACATGGGCAGGGACAGCCATACAATGAGGCATGACTGGGCTGCACAATGCCAATGACTTGTGCAAGCCCTATATTGGGAGACACACTCAGGGTTGGACTGGAGTACAGACAGACCACCTGGACAGTGAATACAGGGGCTCACCTGGGAAATCAACAGTAGAGGGCCCAGAGTGACACACTAATATTAGTATTTCATTTCAATGTGATACACTAACTCTGTGTTTGCATCTTACATTTACCTATAGTTCCTCAGATACCCAATGAATTAGCAGAAAAATGTAAAATACAAAGAATTTCAGAGTTTAGACAGGGTCCAGGTACCCAAGTGAGGGGAGCCCACCTGGAAATTTACAGGTATCCTGGTGACCCAGTCCAACTTTGGACACACTCCACTTAGGGTTGTACCAGTGTCTGACAGGATGGTGGCTTCCTCCAGACCACACTACATTGTATACCAGTGTTGTGGTGCCTGGAGTACAGTGTCTTACGTGAAAATCCACATGCACCACCACTGCACTCACGGGTTAGTATGCCAGCTGCACCCAGAACTGTATGATGGTCCTAGTCATGTACAGCTGTGTTGTGTGCACCACATGTTTGTGCCTGAGTCCCAGGCTTGGCTGCCACCCATAGAGGCTCTTAGATGCTTGTGCCCTGCATGTTAGTGTTGACCTGTGCACTGGATGCCTAGTCAGTGGCTGTGGGATGTGTGGGTGCAACTCCTTGTGACTCAAGTCATGATACTGTGTATTGGAGCCTGGCTTGGTGCTGCTGTTGCATGTGCTGCATTCATACCTCTGGGATGCCTGCTGGTAGCCTTTGTCCATTCCATGGCTTGGGCACACTCTGGTGCAAAAAGGCACAGCCATTGCATGTGCATTCCTCCATTCTATGGATGCACAGTGCAGTCTCAGGTATACCACGACTGCTCCATTTTGGATGTTTGACTCCAGTCATCCATTTGTGGCATGGTGGCCCACGAATCGACTGGGTGTACCTTGGTTGCATATGGTAAGCTACACCTACATTTCCTGTACTGTGTCCATAGCTATCTGAATTCATTGTATTTCTGTCCATAGGTTCCCAAAGGACAGCAAGATGTGAAGGCATATTGAAGACCAGGAGGGATGGGATGACCTTCTGTGCTGGATCCTCCTCCTGCAGCAGATCCTAATCTGCAGGGTGAAAGAAAACACAGAGGCTGTCCAAGACCTGGCCACAGATCACTGGTAGCAGCAGCCACCACCACCAGTAGCAGAAGTGGTCCAGGGATGAATCAATGGGTGTACCGGTGTCTCCATGGGGTGTTGTCTCCCCAAGTTATGGACAGCTGCCCCAGTTGTTTTTCCCCACCTCCTGTGGTTTTTGCTGTCATCGTTGTTGAGGTGATCTGTTTGATATTATATGACCTGTTGCCTTTTTCACACTTTTTCACACTAATAAAGATTATTTGTGATACTGAAGCTGCTTCTTCACTTGTCTGCCATTGGTGCCTTCCCCTCCCACACACAGCCACCTTCAGTGTGCAGCTCTGTACCCAGTTCTCTGGTCAGGGCTGCATCACAACTTGCCACTTGTGGTCTATGCTGTCCACAGTGCCAAATTCAGAGCTGTGCTGCTGCAGTATGCTGTGCAATTGCTTGTCATTTGTATGGCATGCAATCCACCCTATATTCAGAGGGTTTAGCACCTGGGCAATGCCACTGAATATGGCAGGCAAAGGGACCAGCACAAACACAGGTGAAAGTGCAGCTCAAGCATTGCACTTGCATGCACATTTTTTTATATTTGACCATTGATGTTTTATACAAAACAACACCATTTATTCATTCACACTGAAACATAGCGTTCAATGTATATAATCAGAATATTGTATTACAGTTAAATTCAAGTTTTATGGCTCTTACAGAATTTTATACAGACAGTATAGGAATTAAATAGACATTGTATACTGAAGCATGAATTAATTGCTGGATTGATTTAGATTTACTGACACAGCAAACATCATACCTTAATTTGATCATATTTATTAGATGATAAATTAAGCATAATATTAAGTCAGGATATTGTTGGAAGATTAGTTTTATCAGTTTTATGAACAGTCAGACCCCATGGTGAGCAAGAAGGAATTACAGTAGTCCAGCAGAAGACTTTGTCCAGTTGTGTTCAATGGAAAAATGAACATGTTTATGTAGGGGGAGACTCTCTCATCACTAGGTTGAGGGGTGCTATCATCTCTAGGAAGGGGAACTCTCCTGTAGCATTCTATTGTGAAAAGTCACAGGAGGTAGAACTCTCCTGCAGTTTTCATGAGTATGTGACACAGAGTTCCTTTGAGTTCCTGCCCTAAACTCTAGCTCTGTGTTGTGCCCAGCATTATAACATGTTTATTACAATGATAGGAGCCTACCACACTCTAAACATTTTTTTTAATAAATCTAGGGCTTGAGTGCATTATTTCATTGTTATGATATCTTTTCATGTAAAGTTATTTATATAATAATGCAAATGCAAGGAAGGTGAGATTAAATAATGCAATTCCTTTCTAGAATAAAATAAACAATAGACTCCAGTTTTTACAAATGTTTGCCTAAGAACCATTTATTTCTGGCTGTGTAACTCAACCTTAGCCCTGCTTTTGGGCTTATGATGGTACTTGTGTGGAATATGTAGAGACAAAATAGTATCTTGAACATACTATAAAGATAGTCAGTGCTTTATTACAATTGAAAAAATATCAGATGCAAAATATTAGTACAGAACAGGAAAATAAAGTCTAAAATGAAACAAATATGTGTTAATTAAAATATCCCTACAGCATCAGTTAATGTTAACACATTTTTTTCCTTTAACTTTTTTATTCCATTTTAGAGAACTATTTTTCTCCTCTCGTATGTCTCTTACCCCCTGCTTTAAGTCTGCATTAGCATTTTTTCATTTGATAGGTGATGGTGAATATCATTACATCTGACCACCACAAGATTTGCCTCACTATTCATGACTGCATTGGAAGACCCTTGGAGCAGCCTGTTGGAAACTTGGAAATTGCTTGCCCTAACCTCTGGACCCCTGCATCAAATTAGTGCCCGGACCTAATGTTGGTGGATTTGAACTGGTTACCCCCCCACCAACAGCAACATTTTGCCAGCGAGGTCCCCCACACTGACTACAGCACCAAGCCACTGTGGAAAACCCGCTGGAACCCAGCGCTATCTGTCAGGGGTCCTGCACCCCCCCAATCAGCTCAGACTCAGAGTTGATAATCTTTACATGGGAGGGTGCAGGGGGCACAGCCCCCCACGTGAGGGGTTTGGGGGTGAAGCCCCCTGTAGAAAACAAGGATGGATAGTGTGAACTGGTAGCTGACTGCAGAATGCGGTGACCTGCCGGTGTCGCTGACGGGGCATTTGGTAAGAATTTTGTTGAGCTCCTGTCGTGGATCTGATTGGAACATGTTTGAAGCACATTGCAAGTGCTAAAAGCGTGTTTGAATATACTGTCTGAAAGCAAAGTACGAATTCAGGCACAAACATTTTTGCTCCTAACAAACTACAACTGCTAATGACCACACTGAGTTTCAATACAGTCAGCATTACATTTTGATTGAAATGAGTTGTAAGCCAGTTTGAGTACAAGTGGATTTTCAGTTGGTTGGTAGATTTAAATACAGGTTGTCTGATAAAACAGTGAAGATTAATCATTTGTTAACCAGTTTTCTCTCTTTCTAGTATTAATGATTACATCACAGAGTTGACAGCTGGTTTGCACTTTATTGAATACTAGATACATTTCAACATTTAGTTAACAGCTCATTGAAAATGGATTTATTTAAACCAAATAATAGCAAAGTATCAATGAGCTCATTTTAAAGTTTAATACTGACTGTACTGTATATGTCCAGTTGGTAGCAATAGGGATACAAGGAGCAAATTAGTTGTAAGTGCCTGTCACGGGTGATTTCTCTTGTGGATCAGTTTTCTGTATTCAAAGCTCTCCATGCAAATAACTTCTTAACAATGTCAAGGCCAGCGCAATTTGTGAAGTGTAGAATTTCATGCAAAGTGTAGAATTTTGCCCCAAAATGGTGGAATTTGGCACATGAATGACAGAATTTCACTGTTCATGGGCAAAATTCCACCATTTGAGGGCAAAAATCCACACTTCACAAGCAAAATTCCGTCATTGTCATGGATAACTTCACAATTTCAGGTGAAGGTGAAGTTGAAGTTCCTGAGGATAGGAAAAACTATGCAAAACTCCACAGATGCAAATTTTGGCCACTTTACAGCAACTTCACTACTGGAGAAAAACTTTGCTGCAACTTTAGTTAAGGCTCGATGAGGTCATATGCATCTCATTATAGCCTCCTTAAAACAGCAGAGCAAACTGTGGGTGGCAGTATAGAACAGAGGTTAGAGTAACAAGCTGTGAATGAGCTTGGTACATACAGCAGACCTGGGTTTAATTCCAACAACTTCTATTTGCATACCATGTGACCCTCAGCAGTCACTTAACCATCCCAGTGTTCCTGGATTGCTTCTGAAAACAGGCACTTGTGCCTAGTGGGCCTTACCTGGTTACCAAAGATTAAAAAAAACAAAAAACTTTTGCTTCTTGGAATACAACAAAGGAGCATCCCTCTCAGCACTGGTGCTGCCAACTACTCTAGCACCATGTAACTTCCTTGCCCCACTCCCCATTCCCAGTATACAGTAGTCTCCCTGGTAGTCCTGAGGATCCCCCCATCCTCACCTGATTCATAAAGTAAATAATTCCATGGTGTCCTGTGGTACCCCATCCTTGCCTGATTCCCAAAGTAACTAATTCCCTTGTTTCCAGAGGTAACCCCCCCTCCATAGACTTCCTTCCCCAAACCATCTACTGGTACCAGTGGGGTGCAGGTAATGCACAACAGCATAGTTAGGTTAGAGTACTGTGCATGTACATGGGGATAATTGTGAAGGGGACGGGGGGGTGGAGCAACTGCAAGGTAAGGGTGCTAGCTGCACACTTGAGCAGACTTGACAGACCATGTGGCCTGTTTCTGCTGGCAAATTTGTATATTTGTATGTGTAATTTAGGAGTGGACTAATGTTTATTTTGCTCTGCCTAAGAGGCTAACAAAGGTACTGCCAGGAACTATATGTTGTTAGGCTGGGTCCAGATACATATCTGAAAAGCAGCAGGTACTAGACTGCTACAGTACTGCAATTGCTTTACCTCATTCTTTCTCATACACCTGATGTTCATCCCCAATAAAGCCTTGTTAAGTTTTTTGTAATTGTTGTCTGTGCATACAGCTTATTCATAGAGTAACAGCTGCATATTTGTGGGGACTGCTGTACTGTGCTGATTCATGGGTGAGGTGATTCTGTGGGGAGATGGGGAGGTACTGCACCCAAGGGGATTGTACCATGCTTACACCAGGCCCACTATACCTTTCTGTGGGTGAAGGCACTATGTTATTTAATTCTTAAAAATGAGATATGAAATGCTATCAGGAGTTTAACGACTCAGGCCTCTCAACCAAGTTGAGCCTACAAGGCAGGGGTAGCAACCAATAACATTCATGGTGACCTGGTTGCATATATTCATTGTAATAAACTATGTTAATATATACATTAGGGTTACCAAACTACACATAAAAGGAAATGTACTATTAGCATTTTTTCTAATGCCCACCACCCTCCCCCAACTTTACTCTCATGACCCAAGATGAATATACTAGTCTGTGACCATGCTCCAAAAGTCTGCTTCTCCAAGCTACAGGTCCAGAGTCACACCCCACAAGTCTGTTGCTTTACATTTGACACACAGCATCCCTCACAGCTTTCTTTGCACATGGCCCAGTGGGAAGCACAAGATCAGTCAGAATTTTCTTTTCAAGGGGACCTGTGGTACCTGCACAAAGCATGATGTTAGTCTTTAATTTCTTTGTGCAGTAGATCCATCATAATTTTCTTTGCACAGTGCCCAAGAGGCTGTGACCAAAGCAAGAGATGAGTCATAACTTCCTCAGACGTGGCTGCAGACCTATAGTTTAAAGAAGAGGCCCATGGAGCATTACTTTGGATAAAAAAAAAGGCAGGGATGGGGAGTGGGTGGGCATTATAGTTGAAAAACCTTAAAGCCACATTTCCCTCATTTTTGTGGCTTGGTAATCCTAATAATGTATGTATATATTAAAGTAGTTCTTTTTCCAAAGAATTTCCTTACTTTTTGAGGCAGTAGTCATAAATTGCATTGTGCAGAGTCCCCTGGGCTTCATGCAATGCAGAAAGTGAGTCCTAACTGACACTGAGCAGGACATGAGTCCTAACTTTCCCAGGTATCAGTAGTAAAAATAATTTTATAGCAGTACTGCTAGCTTAAATTTTCCAGGGAAATTAACAAGCAGTTATAGTAATTACATTATTTATTTATTTTCCAATTTATTTATCTCAAAGGTTTCATCAGGAGAAGCATACTAAGCTGATAACAGCTGATTTTCAGATACATCCTGTGGGTGAGAGTTAATGGAGATAGTTTAAGAGGAGAAACAATACATAGTATTAACAGCATTACAAAATAGAAGCCATATACAGCAATACAGTATATCAATGAAGCTAATCATAACATTGTAAGGCAAATCAGTACAACAGGTGTATGTAGGAGATAGAACATTGAGCTTTGATGGGCAGGGGGAAATAACTCATACAGGTATTGGGGGTGCAGGGGAGCAAAAAATAGCCAAGGCAGTATGGGTGGATTGGGGAAGGAAATCAAAAGGTAGAGGGCCTTGGACATTTGCAGGTGTGAGTAGAAACATTACAAAGAAGAGACTTAAGGGAGAAAGCAGAAGAGGTGGAATGGATTGACAAGGAACAGGTGGACCAGAGTTTATAAAAGCAATATGAAAAGGCATCTTGACCAAGAGTAGATTTCCAAGATAGAATAGAAAGAGAATGGGAAACATTGCTGTGGAGAGAGTAAGAAGAAAGAAAGAGAGAGAGGACAGCAGGGAGAGAAGTAGGCGGGAAGGGAATCAAACCAGAATTTGGATATATAGGAGGCACAATGGCAAAGGCGACTGGTGTCAAGAGAGGGTAGTGAAAGGACAGTGTAGACTGAGCAGTGGCAAGTATGAGGAGGAACGTTTAAGTCAAAACAAGACAAAGAGTGAAAGGGGGAGCACTCTGGCAAAGGAGAATTTGGAACTCCCCAATAAACTATGTCACCATAGTCAAAAATAGGGAGAATCATCATTAAAACAATCTCTCAGTAGGTAGGAAGTGGGATACTTGTTTTGTTCCCATACAGTGCACCATGCTTGGGATGGAGCTTATGGCGTATGGTATCAATATGCACTGAGAGATCAAGATTTCAGTCTAACCAGACCCCGAGATATTTAAAGAAGGATACATCTTCAATTGTAACACCATCAAGGGTGTATAATAACGTGAAGGGGGAGTTTGGTAAATCTCTGTTATGTGCCAAAAGTCACAGAAACTGTTTTTGTGGCATTGAGGGACAGTTGGTTAGACTGAACCAGCACTGAATATTCCCCAAATCAAGCCAAAATCCAGCTGTAGCTGGTAGGTAAGGTCATGGGAAGAGGAGCCAGATGCAAAACGAACTGTATCATCAGCATACATATGAATGGATGCAGAATAGACAGAAGGGAGGTCATTCAGGAATATGGGAATAGGGTTCAGGGCCAGAACGTAGCCTGGAAGAATACCTGAGTGGAAGGGAAGTGGGGAGAAAATGGGGCTTCTGATCCAGACAGTTTGAGACCTACCCTCAAGGTAGGAGTAAAACGAAGTGGCTGAGTAGTAAGAGATGCCAGCTGCTTTAAGGTTCTTGAGAAGGAGAAGGTGTGCCACAAAGTCAAAACTTCACCAAAATCAACAAATGTGGTGGAGGTGATCAGTCCCTGACCCATACCTGAGAGGTTGGAGTCAGTGAGCTGGAGGAGGGAGGTGGAAGTGGAGTATAATTTCCTCAAACCAGACTGGAAAGTCATGCAGAAAGAAGAGGATTCAAAAAAGGATGAGAGTTGAGAAAGAAGAAAGTGTTCCTGTAACTTAGAAATGGTGGGAAGGAGATAGATAGGGCAAATGTTACAAGCAGAAGAAGAATCACCATATTTAGCCAGAAGGATGACAGTAGCCTGCTTCCAGGCTTCAGAAACAATGGCAGAGGGAAAAGGGTGGTTGAGGAGTAGGGTGATAGGCAGAGCAATGGCAGGAGCTGAGAGAAGCAGAAGCTTAGGATCATAACCATCAGGGCTACCTCACGTGTGAGGATTCAGAGCAAGCAAGGCCTTAAGGGTAGCAGAGGAAGTGGTGTGAAAGAAGGAATCGCAGAGAGGGAGGTAAAACAGATAGAGGAAAGAGAAGGAGAAGGAGAGGAAGGGATGAGAGACTGAGTGTAACCCCTAGGTTGTGCTATTCTAAGGGCTATTACCCCAGCCTCTATGGCTATTCATAGTTTGAGGGGTCTGAGTTCACTAATAAGGTGCCTCCACCCAAAGAAGTAGCATTGGGGTTGCTTGTCTGCTCTGGTATAGCCCACTGGGAAGCTATAGCCACCCACAAACCCTCCTAGTGGCCAGGTATCTAGCATAGTAGTAAATTCACAGTCAGTATGAAACAGTAATAATATGCACACATCCTTCACACTTCCCACCAGGGCTGGAATTGCAGCAACATCCCTGGAGACCCCCTGTAACATAAGGTTAACAATACAATAGCAAGCTCTTAATACTGTAACCCAACTAATAATATGCACACTATCCAGGTTAAACGTGAAGCAAGACAATCAGGTTTATTTAGGGGCAAGTGAACAAGGAAGGGGCATGAATCTAGGCAAATGATTTGTAATCTGACTTAGTTCAGTGATTGCATGCACTCTTTGTCCCAAGCAGACAGTCACACAACACTACATACCCAGGATGGTAAATCTGGCTAGCCAAAGGTGTTGCCCAGGTGTGGCTGGCACTGCTGCTGATGTTGGGGCTCTTGGTGGAAAGAAAAGCAGTTAACATGCAAAACACCCAGATTATTTGTAATCCGAGCCGGTTGGCTCAGTCCTTTGAAAACACAAGCAAGTGAAACTATTAGATGGTACCACAGATGATTTAAACACTTGTTACAGGGACATACCCTGATTGTAATCATGCTACCAGGAATCTGCTGCAAGGCAGGTGATATGAAGGCCTTGTGGTAATGACTGATGGGCGCAGGGAAACAGGGCCAACATGACACACCTCCTCTTCATGACCTTTGCTCCAGGTGGCTGCAACCTGCATGATGTTGCTGCGCAGGGGTGGGATCCCCAAAGCTGGTCTCTCACTGAAACAGTCTCTGGTGCATGAATAGCATCCTAATCCAAATTGGCAGGGCCTAGGCAGGATGAGCATTCTGGCAAAGTTTGTGGTCTTCTGCTGGTGAAGCCTCCAGCTGGTGTAATAGGCTCGGCCTTGGGTGAACAGATCTCAACCCATGTAACACATTCAGCACATTTAACATAAACAGCTATCTCAGGATACAGTTTGGATTTAGTCCAGTTGCAATTCATCAGTTTTACTAAATAAACCTTTCGATCCGAGTATGTCTCACACACAAACTGGGCTGACCGCTTCAGGAGTGAGTTTTCAGTCCAAATTGCAAGTAGCAATGATAAACTTCTTCATTCCATCTGCTGCAGCTCCAGGCTGGAATTCAACAAGTATGACTTCTGCTATAGGCAGTCTCAATGCAGGAGAAAGGTGGCAGGGAGGCAACTTAGGCCTTTTCCCACCGATTCCTCTATACTTCTTCTGGGAGCAGCTACTTCAAAGCTCGAGCTGTTCCCAACTTTCAACTCTAACTGATCCACTGTCTCCAGGCACACAGGCATTTCCCTTGTAAATCCAAAGATTCAGTTGGCTGAAGGAGCTGTCAGTCACAGTAAGGGCTCCCCCTCCAGGTTCTTTTAGGTGCCAATTGAAAAAAACTACAGAATTTCCTTCTCAAAGAACATTGGTTTCAGATCCATTTTAGGTCCCCAGTGGTTCTACTGGTCCAATTACTGGAAGTCCCAGACCTAATATGGTGGCTCCCATTCAAATGAATGAGCTGTAATCAAAACAGGTTAAATAAACTTTTCTATTTCAAATATAATAAGGCACACACAGTAAATAAGCACAGTTCCTACATAAGCTCCTGCTGCACAAGTAGCAACTGTAGAATGGAGCAAAACATCACACTGTCTGGCTGGCCACAAGCCCTAAATTGCTCGCACCTAACACAGACCAATTAATAAACACAGGTTAGCTATTCTCTTAAACGGACAGGCACGAAGGCTTGGCATGGCACTCTCACGTAAATATGCAGGATCACACTGGTATGGGACACTAGACTGACAGTAGGCATTAGGGGCCCAGGAAGACATTACAATAAGTCTTGAATTGGTTGGGGGGTTACACTGTGTAGAGGTGGTGAAGTAGGAGTTAAAGGAAGAAGCAACAACAGAAGGGTCAGTGATGAGGGAGTCACCAACCTTGAGAACAGAGGAGGGAGACTAGGCTATAGGGGGAAAATGGAATGGATAACCTTCCAGAACTCAAAGAGGTAATTAATATTGTTCTGGAGTGTGCGGATGCAAAACAGTGAGACTTAACAAGTATAATGGCTTTGATGCAGGTATTGCAAAGATACCAATAGTTGGTTAAAGCAGCCATGGAGCCAGTGATCTTAAAGGATAGCCAGGCAAGGTCTCCGGTGTGGAGGCAAGCTGACAACTCAAATGATATTAAGGGACGATGAACCCCATTCTCTGGTTTCCCTTCGGAGTGCATGATGATCCCATATGGCCAAAAATTTGAGGTAAAAGAATTGGAAATCATGGATTTATACTATTGGCTGCAGAGATTGGGGCCAATCAGATGCCCATAGGCTGTCTCATTGATTATCTAGGAAGGAGGGTAAGTTCAGTGACCTGAAGGACCGAAGACAGAAGAATTTAGGGGGGCCTTAGGATGATGTATCTTGTGCATAAAGAAAACCATATGATGGTCACTGAGGGCTTCAGGCAGGATACCTTAATTCCCAGTATTACTCAGTGGGGATGGTTTGAGAGGACCCAGTCTAAAAGAGAGTGATTTAAAGATTTAAAATTTAGATGTATGGGGTCAGAAATATACGCTTGCTGTATATTAAAATTAAATCATGGTTTTCTTTTTTTGTGATCATCCAGTGGTATTATTTGCTAAAATTGTACATTTTTAGGACTTTACAGTTCATTTTAAAAATGTTCAAGTTGTGGAAAAAGTGTGATGTTTGCTGAAATTGCACCATTTTTAAGAAATCACATTTTAAAATATGTGCAGTCAGGGTAACAAATGCTCAATTTGTGAAAAGACAAGAAAGCAGATTTACACTGGATGTTGACACAATTTTATTAAAATGAAGCAAATGTGAAATCTTCTGCAAGCCTAATAAATATTTCACCCATCATTAGTAAAAACACTAAGTAACATACAGTAGGATAAAAATAAAAATGAAGTAGAGGGCAGCTGATGTATACATAGTACCAGAGACAGTTACAGGAATTGTTTACAGGAAGATGTACCTTAGGCCATGATTTGAAAATTGAAGGTAACATGATACAGTATGCTGTGTATACAATAGATATATAATATTTATGTAACACAATGACCTGATGCAAAATATACAATTTATCATTTTTAGTAATGGGCAGGACCAAAAGTCATGAGAAGCAAAGCCATGAGTGAGTTATGCAAATTCTACCCTATTATAAGTGAAGCTAAATGTTGTATTTTGCTCAAAGATCTGGCAGCTGAGCTTCAGTGCTAAAAATGCAAAGTGATACACATTGGCAAGAGGAACCCAAGACTGCAGTATAAAATGGAGAAGTGGTGCTGAAAAGCACCACAGAGGAAAAACTTCTAAGGGTCATGATATCAGAGAGCATAAAGGCAAAACAGCACATTGTAACAGAGTTGTGGGCAAGGCAAACTGGATGCTGGGTTCCATAAAGAGGGGGCTGAGCAGTAGAAATCAGGATGCGATCCTCCCATTGTACAGGTCACTGGTGCAACCACACCTGGAATACTGCACAAGGTACTGCAGTCCACACCTGAGGAGAAACTAGGATAAGGTGGAAGCAGCACAGTGCAGGGCAAACAAGATGATCCATGGATAGAAATGTGCGAAGTCCATGAAATTTGCTCTGCTAGGTAATTTGCAGATTTCTCAGATTTCACAGAGTGATTTCTCAAATTTCGTGGCCGCAAATTCTGCCGTGAAATGCAAAATTTCACCCGCAAATTTTGAGCTTCGTGGAAAGAAATGGAAAATTTTGCTGAAAACATCACGCAAATTGAAATTTGATGGCCAACCAAAACTCTGCAAATTCCACGAAGCACAAATTTTTGGTGCTTTGCACGAAATTCATGGGCAAAGTTTAATTTCACAACATCTCTATCCATGGACTAGGGAATAAGACATATGAGGAGATACTGCAGGACTTGACCATGTACACCCTTAAGGAAAAGAGGTGGCATAATCGAGATATGCAAGTAGCTGCATAGCATGACTAGGGCAGATGCCAAGGAACTTTTCTCCTTGAGATCAAATTCAGAAATGAATGAGAGCTCACTGAAACTCAGAGGGAAGGGGATTCAAAATGGACATTAGAAAGCACTTTTTCACAGAAAGAATGGTGCGCACGTGAAACAAGATGTTGAAGGAAGTTTTACTAGCCAAATCAGTGAGCAGCTTCAAGAAGGGCTGGGACAGGTACATAGGATTAGTTAGAAAAGGGCTGGGGGGGAGTTAGAAACACAGTGGGAATGCCCACTAGGGCCAGTGCAGAGTAATTAGGTAGGGTTGGCAAACTGGAGAGATAGATGGGCCTTGTTCTGCTGTTATTGTCTATGTATCTGTAATATGTATCTACATAATAATATCTTTACACACACCTGTGTGTGTGTATGTATGTATTGCAAACAATATATTTCTTTTGACACCAACACATTGTTGTAATCCCATGCATTTTAATTTAAACTAAGACCTGTCGAGGCATGGGCAAGGCAAGGCATTTTAATTTTTATAGCACCCAATGCCAAGAGCTCAGGGTAGTTTAAAGCAAACAAACAGTAGGGTCATAAAACAATATGCATAACATTAAGCAATGAAACTTTCAAACCTCCGTAAATAAACAATATTGCACCAATCCCTAATCTCTAGATTTCAACTGACTGAATTCTGCATTCCACAGAGCCCTAGTAATTTTATATTTCTTTAGAACTGTGAGTAAAGACCAGAGCTCAGATCTTTAAAATGTGTTTTAATAAAAATGCAGTTCTTTCATAACCTTTGCTTCAGGTGGTGAAAAAGTCATGGCCACCTGTCCTCTAACATTCTACATCTGCTGTCTGTGCTCTGGGCGTATGCACTGTTCACCTGTTGATTTCAGCTGAGTAGTGCACAATGAGGACCTAGCAGTCTACACAGAATACTGATGTCCTGTCTCACACTGCATATTTTGGCTCACATTCTCACAGCAGCACTCCTAGACGGAGCACTGAGCAACTGTGAGCCAAGTTCTAGGCTCCACTGCTTCTTACAGCTTTCTGCTGCGGAGCATTGACTAGCTACAAATGTGTGGGAAATCAATCGTACTCTTACAGGTCTTTGCAAACCTGAGCTCCTTATTGACTGAAGCTCCTGGGAAAACAGTCTGTAGTCAAATGTCATGGAATGCACCAGCATGGATCCTCTTTGTTCCCAGCCCTACTGCCTATCCTGTGACCAGACACCACATGCTCCTGTGATTCATAAGCTACAAAGACATCATGGCCTTCCTGGGCTCAAGAATGCCTGTTGCCTGCTCCCTGCTACTTGCCCAGTCCTTCACATTTGCAAGTCTTCTGATCAGGCAACTGACATGGCAAAACAGATTGTGTCCATGCTGGGAGCACCAAGAAGCCAATAGCACAGGTCTCTGTTGAGGAGGGGTACCTTTTAAAAGGCAATGTGCTACAATTCTGTTTTGAGACTTTGGAAAACTAACTTGAACTGGTCGTGCTTTTCAGACAATTCAAAGTTACTGTACACTCATGCAAAATATACCTATGGCTGTATCTAAACTAATTTTGTAGGATTCAATTTTGAGAATACATTGCAATGCTTTGCTGCCAATAAATGCATGCAATAGGTGTGGACAGAAATGGAGTGTGATAAATCCATTGATTTGAGTAACAGTGTTGATACATGTAGACTCTTACTTTTATGTACAGGGTTACTATGTCACCATCCATTTATGTACACAGTAATTATGTCACACATCCCCTTCCCCTGGCTGGCACTTCTTTCTACCACTGTAGTTTCACTTTCAGCATCTCTCTAAGCCACAGAAATGCAGCAGACAATAAAAACAAAAGCAGTGTCTCTCCTGATCAAAAATCCTTATTTAAAGCTTTCTCTAGCACACACAAGCGCAACTAACTAGCAGCAGACACAAATAATTTTATTTTTGCTTTTAACCTTTTTTCCAAAATAGAACCGCATGCTGCTTGTTTCCTCCTCTACCCAGCCCATCCACCTCAGCTATGTTAGATAAGCTGAACACTGGCTTCTTACTACTATATGTCTGCAAACAATCTCAAACTGACATAAAACTCCCCACAACTGCAAGAAACATAGAACCATAGAAACATAGAATTTGATGGCAGATAAGGACCGCTTGGCCCACCCAGTCTGCCCATTTCCCTACCTACTGGATAAGCTGCAGATCCTAGTTAACCAGCAGCCTACTTCTTCCTACCCCCACCCCCCAGAATTGCCTTATGACTATCCCATGCATGCTTGAATTCCACCACTGATTTTGACTCCACAACCTCCTCCGGAAGGCCATTCCATGCATCCACAACCTCTCTGTGAAAAATACTTCCTTAAATTACCTCTGAGCCGCCCCCTCTATCTTCAAATTGTGCCTTGTTCTTGCACACCCTTTTTGAAAGATGCTACCCTCTTGGACTTTGTTGATTCCTTGAGGTACTTGAAAGTTTCTATCATGTCCCCCTCCCTCCTTTCCTCGAGGCTATATATACTAAGCTCCTTAAGTCTCTTCATATATCCTCCGTGCAGACCCTGCACGATTTTAGTTGCCCTCCTCTGGACAGCTTCCATCCTGTCTATGTCTTTAGGAGATTGGGTCTCCAGAACTGCACACAGTACTCCAGATGGGGTCTCACCAGCTGTCTGTACAGAGGGATAATAACTTCCTGTTTTCTACTGGTGATGCCTCTCCTCTATGCATCCCAGTATCTCCCAGCCCTCCTGCTGCCTTCTCTCACATTGCTTGCCCACCTTTAGGTCATCTGATATGACTACCCCAGGTCCCTTTCCATTTTTGTTGTTGTTAGTATCTCACCCCATTGTGTACTCTTCCCTGGGTTTTGTTTCCCAGGTGCATTACCTTGCACTTCTTAGCATTGAATCTAAGCTGCCTACATTTGACCATTCCTCTAACCTCTGCCAGTCCCTTCTCATCCTTTCCACCCCACCCTGTGCATCAACTCTGTTGCAGATCTTAGTGTCATCTGCAAAGAGACATACTTTTCCTTCCAGTCCTTCTGCAATGTCGACATAAAGACATTGAAGGACTAGTCCATCTCTGAACCCTGCGGTACCCGCTAGTAACCCTCCTTTCTTCTGAGTGGACTCCATTTACTATTACTCTCTGTGTCCTATTCTCCAGCCAATTCTTACCCAGGCTGTCATCTTGGGACCCACTCCCAGGCTGGCTAACTTATATATTAATCTTTTGTGTGGGACTGTGTCAAATGCCTTGCTAAAGTCTAGGTAGGCCATGTCCACAGCCCTCCTGATCTACTACTTTGGTCACCCAGTCAAAGAAATCTATCAGATTCATCTGGCATGACCTTCCGCTGTGAATCCATGCTGCCTAGGGTCCTGTGCCCTTCTGGCCTCTAGATACGCGACAATTCTTTCCTTTAGAAGTGATTCCATCATTTTCCCTATCACTGAGGTTAAACTAACAGGTCTATAGTTTCTGCTTCTGCCTTGCTCCCACTTTTGTGAAGGGAATCACATCTGCACTCCTCCAGTCCTCGGTACCACCCCATCCTCCCATGATTTGTTAAAGAGGGTAGTCAGTGGTGTCACTAGTTCTACCCTTAGTTCTTTAGAATTCTGGGATGAATCCCATCAGGCCCCATTGCTTTGTCCACCTTCAGTTTTAAGAGTTCTTTCAGAACCCTTTCTTCTGTAAATGGCTGGTATCAATTTCGTATCCAGAGTGTTACTACTGTTTGTTTTATGTACCTCCCCTCTTCCTTTGTAAATACTGAGCAAAAATATTCGTTTAGTATCTCTGCCTTTTCACATTCTCCTCTGCCCACCCTCCCTCCCTTTATTAAGCCTCACTATCCCTCCCTTGGTCTTCCTTTGCTCCCTGATGTACCTATAAAAGGTTTTATTCCCCTTCTTAACTGAGTTGGCTATCTTTTCCTCAGTTTGGGCCTTTGCTGTTCTGACTGCCTTCCCAGCCTCCTTTTGCTTTAACTGATACAGTTCTCTGTCCTGCTCCTGCTGCGATTCCTTGTACTTCCTGAATGCTTTCTTTTTCTCTTGAACCTTCACTGCCACTTCCTTTGAGAACCATAGTGGTTTCTTACATCGTCTTGTTTTGTTTATCATTTCTTTTTTCTCTTTTCACAGTACCTACTATAGATTGTCCTGCCTTTGATGCTCCGGCTACTCCATGTCACTCAATCATGCTCCATGCTGCTGATGACTCTGTACCTCAGAAGAAACATTCCATACTGTTTTTTTCTTAATTGAAACAAATCCAGATTGCAGCCAGCCACCAGTATTGTACAGCTGCCTCCCTTGTAACTCTGCCTCACCTCTTTTGCTTACTTGTTAAAGACCACCCCAATGTTTTCTCTCAGCTTTCAACCAATTGTCATTTACTGTAAACCAATCAGCATCTATGTTGAATTGCAATGGCCATGGCAATGAGGTGAGAGTATGCAGGGAACCTTCATTTCACAAAAACACCCACCATCTTTCTTAATTAAAAAAAACCTTATAACAAAAAAAGCATATACACAAGTCTCTACCTATTGCTTATGCCACTCATGAGGTTACTCAAGATCAAACAGCACCAGTGTACATAAGGCATGTATCACACTGGTCTCCACTTCATATCCCTCATGTGTACCATGGGAGAGATGAAAAACATTTGTGAATAAAAGTATTATTTTGACATCCACTGCACCTTTTATTTCCACTGCTGCCCTGGCATAGCTCCACTACAACCTTTTCACAATGGCCATCTTCAGCTAATCAGCACCAAAATACACATTGCCATAACCTAGCTATTGTAGGATAAAGCATGCTGCTTCCATAACCCACCAATAGGAAGAGGGGTCCCACACTAATTCTGGTTAATATGGTGAGCATGCAGCATTTGCAATGTTCAGGGTACAGGTAGGGGAGACAAAATAACAACTTGAATTGTTAATGTAATGAGCAGTGAAAAGATTACCAACACAGCCCACCTGCCCAAAGTATACATAGGACATCCCATGGGCTAATCACAAATAAGCTTCTTGATCACTCTTTCATGATGCCAACAATGCAGCCTGGCACTCGTGGGTTTGCAATTCACTGCCAGGCAGCATTGTTTGACAGCATTCCAGAGTGAATAAAAAGCTTATTAGTTATCAACCCATGGAATGTCTCCAGTACAGTATATACAGTACAAGAGAGAACACATGAATTGGCAATAATAAACCAGTGCGTACATAAGTATATGCCATGGAGATGACGAGTAGAGGAAGCAGGATACTGTGATGGTGCTGACAAGCCTGTTTAATCATGTAACATTCAAAGATTTTAATCCATCCTTAAAGCACAAAAGACAAGTGTCCTTACAAGAAATTCTAGCAGATGCTCTATTGGACATCTTTAAGTAACAGAAAAGTAACATAAGTCAGCAGTGTGGTCCAGATCTATAAACCAGGAGGTCACAAGTTTGAATTCTGCTGTAGCTACCAGCTTGCTGTACAGTTTGTGAGTCGCTTAACTTCAGTGTGCTGCAGTCCTCACTGGAGCTGAGCAGAATGTTCAAATTCCGGAAGAATGGAATTGAGCAGAAGTTTAAAAAATTACAAATAATTACAAAGAATTCCATTACAAGCAGGATTGTGAAATTCAGCCAGCAGCATGCAGATCACTTATCTACAGTTACCATAAACCATACTGCTGGTAAGTGTTCATTTTTCATTTTTGTATAAACTGCAGATTTGTGTTCCACGTTAGTGTAAATCATGGATTCATTTTCCACACATGGTGGAAAACTAATCCACTGTTCACATAAACCTCAGAACACTAATCTGTAATTTATGTTAAAACACAGCAAGAATTCTGTGGAATATTTTGAACAACTCTAAAACGCATTTTGGAACTGGAAATTACCATTCTGCCGGAATTCTGCCTTCAGAATTCTGCATTTAACATAGCTCTAATCCTCACAATTATGAAGTTGTGTAGAAGCAGAACCCCACTGTAAATGACAGACTGCATCTCAAGTAAAGCAACAGTATTTATTAGCCACCATGTAATTTTTTTCCAGCACCATAAGGAATAATGTATGGGTAATCATACACAAGCCTGTGTTTCCATTGACGGGTTGAGATAATAACATATGGACCTCAAGAGCTAGCCTCGAGAGGTCCATGCTGTTATCTAGACCCTGAGATGGAAACACAAGGAGAGTTGTTTTATTTCACGTTTTTTTATAAAATGGGTAGGGACAGGCCATGGAGCTGATTGTCTAGCAACCCTTGCCAGCCATATGTTTTATTTTTCATATTCCACACAAAAAAAACAAGTCCCCAAAAATGGTATGTACTACAAAAAAAAAACAGATGAGTGTGCTACCCTCCGTTCAAACATCTGAAAGCCGCCATCTTTATTTCTCGGCACTGGAAAATTTAAACTGATAAAAAATGTTGGACAATTATAGGTACAGTTCAACCTGTTTGACTACCCACACATACAAAAACTACTAAACGAGAAGGACACAGGTGGCACAGAAACACAAAAGATGGAAACTACAGCCACAGAAAAAAAAATGGAACAAGGTGAGCACCCATCTCATTACACTCACATCGGCTGAACTTGACAATATAGAGCAGAGCAAAGACAAAAAAAATACCCCCAAAAAATTTCATGGGCAGTCTTGGTATTCACAGACTGGTGCACAGAAAAGCAACAATCAGTTACTTCAAAATAGTCACCCTTGACACTTTAAACTCCACACTAAGGGAGTTTTATGTGGAAATCCATACCACAGACTCGGAGCACTACTCAATAGCCAGTTTCAGTGTACTACATGCCAGCCTGAACAGTCACCTGATTTCCATGGCTTCAGCCCAAAAACAAAGCATAATAACAGGCCCTGCATTCACATCAAGCAACAATGTATTTCTTGCTATATTGAAACAATATAGAAAAGACAAAGACAAAGCAAGTCACCACCCACGTTCGTTAGTGCCCGACCTCCACAAACTCAGAAGATGAGAAGCACTTTCTCCCCTGACTGCCCTGGCCTAGTGAGATGTGTCTGGGTAAACATCCAATTGGACTTCACCAGATGGGACAGGGAGATCACCAGACTCCTTCATCATAAAAACTGATGACACAGAAAGGATATTCATCACACTACAGTACAATGAGCAGACATAAAGACCTCCTATATTCAAAAGAAACAGGAGCACTGAAGGGCAATGTATGAAATCCCTGGAGATCTTAACTGCCCAATTAAAACCTTTGAGAAGTACATCTCTAAACTTCCACTGAATACTACTGCTCTATGCTGTCACCCCAAAAGATCGTCCCAACACTATCTAGATACATTCCCACTCTGGTATAGTAAAGAGCCCATGGGGATAAACTATTTATCTTCAATGATGACCCAACTTAGTAAAGAGGCTGGTGTATCCCAAAAATACACCAGCCACTCAATGAGCTACAATGCAGTGCAGCCATGAGATTATGTCCATGACCGGACACAAGTGTGAAGCAAGCCTGAAAGACTACTGGAGCATCACCTCATCGGACAGAAGAAAATGGAGTGAAATTTTATCTGGATAGCAACAAGATGAAGAACCTAGTTCATCATGCTGCGTCGGTTCTCCACTTTCACAACCCACCTCCACAGTACCACAGCCTGACTCAAATGTTCCATCCAACAAAACCTCAACCTACACCAAGCCATTCAACCTAACAAACTTTTTGTCTGCAGGAGCATCACTGAACTTCATCAGTGTCTACCCTGGCAAAAATAAACAGAAGAAATGAATTTGTGCAACTATACTATATGCTACTAATTAAAAAAGTTGCAACAGTTAGTTCACCTTGCAGTACACTCTTACTTTGAAAGGTCTAAAATTCTGGGGATCAAGGATGCATCTGGGGTGGTTCGCAGAAGAATGGATGACATTAATACAGTCTTCCTGAGGTTGTATGACCCACTACGAGTCAGAATTGAATCCTACTCAGCAGGAGTTGGCCACTTTCACAAAATCCCAGAGATCCAAGAGAAGCTAGATAGGCCCTTAACCCTGAGGGAACTGAATGAGGCAATTAGCACAATGCCAGCTGGTAAAGCCTCTGGAAGAGATGGCCTCCTGGCTGAATTCCTCAAGCACTTTGAACCAGTCCTCCTGGGCTTCTTGATGGCTGCCCGCAATGAGGCCACCTGTACAGAGTCCCTCCCTGCTTCTATGCATATGGCAGTAATCTCTCATAGAAACATGGAAATTGTCAACAGATAAGTACCACTAGGCCCATCCAGTCTGCCCAGAGGCCCTATACATTATATGTGACCACTGACCTTATGTGATCAATGGCTTTTCATCAGTCCTTCCCCTTTCAAGCTTCCCCAGTGCCTGTCCCAGGCATTCTTAAACCCCTCGACTGTGCTTGCCCCCAACTACTTCCTTTGGCAGATTTTTCCAAGCATCGACTACCCTTTCTGTCTAGAAAAACTTCATCACATTACCCCTAAATCTGCCCCCTTCCAATTTCATATTGTGTCCACTTGTTCGAGTACTTTTTCTACATTGGAAAAGGTCCCCCACCCTGCACCTTGTTTATGTCCTTGAGGTACTTAAAGGTTTCAATCATGTCCCCCCCCACTGTCTCATCTCCTCCAGTGAGTACATATTGAGGCCCCTTAATCTCTTTTCATATGTTTTGTGGTGCAAGCCCTGCACCATCTTTGTTGCCTTTCTCTGGATAGTCTCCACATTATCTATGTCACTGTGCAGGTGTGGCCTCCAGAACTGCATGCAGTACTCCAGGTGAGGCCTTACCAATGTTTCATATAATGGCATACCACCTCCTGCCTCCTGCTAGTGATGCCCCTGTCTATGCAGCCCAGCATGCCACTGGCCCTCCCTGCCACCTTTGTGCACTGCTTTGATACCTTAAGGTCATCAGAGATGATAACCCCTAGGTCCCTTTCTTTGTTCATGACAGTCAGCTCCTCCACTCCCAACCTGTAGCTCTTCCCAGGGTTCCCTCTACCCAGGTGCATTAATTTGCACTTCTTTGAATTGAACCTCAGTTGCCACATCTCTGACCATCTTTCAAGCTTCTTCAGGTCCCTTTTCACTTTCTGCACCCCTTCTGGAGTATCCACCCTATTGCAGATCTTGGTGTCATCTGCAAACAGGCAGACCTTACCTTCCAGCCCCTCTGCAATGTCACTGATGAAGACATTGAACAGGACTGGTCCTAGTACTGATCCCTGTGGTGCCCCAATGGTCACCACCCTCTCCCCACATTGTACCCCACTAACCACCACCATCTGCGTCCTGTCTGTTAACCAGTTCATAATCCAGTTCACTGCCTTGTCTCCCATGCCCAGACTACCCACCTTGTTAATCAGTCTTCCATGTTGGATGGTGTCAAGGGCTTTGCTGAAATCTAGGTAGGCAATGTCTACCGCCCCTCCCTGATTTATTTCCCTAGTCACCCAATCAAAAAATTCTATTTGATTCATTTGACATGACCTTCCTACTGTGAATCTGTCTTGCCTCAGATCCTGAGCACCACTGGATTCCATATGTGCCACTATCCTTTCTTTCAGCAGTGTCTCCATGATCTTTTCCACCACTGAGGTGAGGCTGAGGCTTTCTCATCCCTAAACTCAGGATGGACCTCCTCCAATGTGGTAGCTACAGACCAGTTTCACTAATTATAGCAGACTGTAAGACATATGCTAAGATGATAGTCGCTAGGCTCTGGGGAGTCATTCCAGATCTAATTAATGGAGATCAGGATGGCTTTGTCCAGCTGCAAAACTGCACAGACAACACAAGGCATCTAATCAATCTTCTGTGGCAAGTGTCTCATCTCTATTCTCAGGCAGTGCTCCTTTCTCTTGATGATAAGTCAATCCGGTAGGGTGGAGTGGCCATATCTGTTCCATGTGTTGCAGGTTATTTGGTTTTGAGGAGACCTTTCTTAAGTATATATTTTTACACTTTATAATGGTGCTTTGGCCTCAGTGCTCACTAATTCATTGGCCTCACCACCCTTTCATTAGGGAGTGTGATGTGACAAGGATGTCTACTCTCTCCCCATTTATTTGTTCTCACCTTAGAACCCTTGCTACAGCCCTTCCAAAATCAGCCATATATGTATGGTGTACAGATGGGAGGTGAGTATAAGGCTCTAGCCTATGCTGATGACATCCTGTTGATACTTACAAAGCCAAAAGAATCCATTCTTTCTGCACTGTCCATTCTTCAAAAGTTGGACTCTGTCCAGTTACAAGGCACATGTGGCCAAATCACTGATCTTAACACTGTCACCTGAGACTAGACACATACCAGTCTTCCCCTGGGGACTCCAGGAGGTACAACGCTCTCTGAAATAACTTTGAATAAATTTCACTTAGAATCTCAGAACACTGGGTGGACTTAACCCCATATAGTCTTCCTTGAATAAAGACCTAGTCAGATAAAGCTGCATCTCCCTGTCACACCGGAGAAAAGCTCTGGTTATCAAAATTATGGCAACCACCAGCATTCAGTATATTCTCAATAATCTCCCTTTAAGGATTAGATCTGAGCTGCTACAACAAGTACACCAGAAGATGCTTCACTTCGATGGGGGAAAGGGTCCATGATGGATTAGCCATAAGGCACTAATCTTACTCTTAGACAAAGGGGGGCTAGTCATCCCAGACTTCAATCTGAGACATGTGGCACATATCTTGTTACAGATGTCTCAGGCCTCATCTCCTCTGGCACCAACATTGCTGCCTAAATGGGTTCAATGTGAAACTTACCTACTGGTTAGTGACCTCTGAAACACAGTGATTTATGATGTGATGCCATATGGACTGCATGCCCATTCCACAACTGGTTTCATGATGAACATTTGGTCCAGTGTAGTCAAACACTTGGAATGGTGCCTTGGAGGCTCACCAAGCCTCCTCCTCTGGACGAACCCCCTTCTCACAATCAGTGGTCCTCAAGTGGACTGTCCGGTCTGCTCCTCCAGAGGCATCCAGCAACTATCCCATCTAATTTGTTTCAAGATGGGACATCTAAAGACTTTTGGACTTATTCAACTAGAGTTTGGGCTAGAGAAGCATAGGCACTGGCAGTATCGCCAGCTTCCATCTGCAAAAAACTCCTCTTCTAGGTTCCAAGTATCAGTTTGGCATTATTAATGTGTTCGAGAAACTTATTGTTCCAGGTGATGGCACGCTTCCCAAGGCTAGCCATATTTATAAAAACTATGAATTATGGACATACAGTATCCGGAAGGGAAAAGCTCTAGGTAAAATGGAGTGAAGAACTGGGCACTGATCTCCAACAGATTGAGTGGGACTCCTGTTGGAAGGATTTAAAACCCACTATAAGAGACACCTGAAGACATTTCACCCAATTCAAGACCCTGCACAGGTGCTATAGAACCCTGCCAAAGCTCCACAAATGGGGGATAACACTGTCAGACACCTGTTGTAGGTGCTCCTACAAAAGATAAGATAATTTCCACATTATATAGTTCTGCCTGAAGCTACAATTGTTTTTGTCCAAAGTCCAGCAGGCCTGCAGAACCACTGTAGGTACAGGCCTGACCTTCACACCCTCCTTAGTTACACTTGGCTTCACACGTGAAGCAGGGATTGACCAGGAGACTCCAGCTGCAATCCTGCATTGGATCCAAAGAGCCTTGGTTACTGCAAAAAGAATTATATTTAGGCACTAGAGGGACATCCCTCCAAGTGCCATCTGAGTGGCTCCATGACTTAGGTGAAATGGCTTGCTTTGACAGAGTCCTCTATGCCACTAGTCAACAACTCAACTTTTATGATAAAACTTGGGGCCCATATTAAGCTTTTCCCTACTGTGCAATCCTACAAGGTTCTATATGTACTCCAATGCACACCCCAGTGGCTCCAGTATTAATAGGAGCATCCCACAAACTAGCTGCCTGGACCCCTCAAGATTACTTGTGATGTCTGCTCAGGGCCTTCTCCCAGCACTCCCTTGTGCAGTGCTCTTTAATATAAGACTATATAACTCTGTGGTTCATTTTTGCCTGCTTAATTTATTGTTTGCTGTTGGACTGCATTATTGTACTCTCTGCTTGGACAGTCATGTTGTTGTCCTCTTTGACTGTATCAGTTTCTGTTGTTATGGATACTATACATACAATGTTCTGACCACACTTAGAGTTGTATTTCCAAGGGGCTTCCCCGGCCAGGTTTTCTAATTTAATCTCTTGGTAGTCATCTGTTATACTGATTTTTCTTAAGTGCAATAAAAGTTCAATCATAAAAAAGTAAACTATCCATTTATTATTTTATCCATCCCAGTTCACTTCCAGTTAAAAACACATTTCACAAAGGCTGGAACTACTTTTTCCAGTGCAAGAATAATTTAATAACAGTTTGAAGTTTTAATTGAAAAACATAAAAAAGAGAGTCATCTCTTTATTTCACAACATATACCTATTTTATAAGCACAATAACATGCTCCAGGGTGTGGGTAATGTGCTGATAAATGCACTTCTAGAGGCAGTAAGGCACTTGGCCTGCAGTCTTATGCCGCACTATACTCCTAGGTGTGCATTTATCAGTGCACAACCCACACCCTGTTGTATGTTATTGTTTACATATTATTTGGCTCTGTTGAGGAAACTAGAGAGTGACACTTAGTGCCAGTGCAGAGAGAGAGAGAGAGAGAGAGAGAGACAGAGAAATGAGGAGTGGCTGTGGTGAGTAAGTGCTTCCAGTACATATTTTAATTTACTTTGTATCAAAAAAAATTTAAATCCAGTACAAAGAGAGTGAATAAGTGCCAGTACAGAGAAAGTGAGTGAGCCAAGGAGCATCACTGCCTAATAAACTCCAGCATGCTCTTAGGGGAATCCCTTCCTGCACTGCATCCCAACCCTCTTGTGCAGACACAGGGCAGGCTATGGCCTGCACAAGTCATGTTCAGTGAAAATGACAGTGGGTGCCAAGTGGGAGTCAGCACAAGCAGGGACACAAGTGCACTTAATGACAGAATGTGCACAGCAATGTTTGCGAAAGTGATTTTCGAAAGTATTTCAGGGATTGTAAAAAGCCTGTTTTGGATCTTGCAAACCCCAAAATACCATTTGTGTAGTGTGTGTTATGTGTTGGTGGCAGCATGTGTCCCAAGATGTCCGGTTGTCTGTAGTGATATGTGTTTAGTGTTCGTGGAATGTCCGTGATGAGAGTTAGCAGTGACGACCCCATGCGACAGCCTGATGGGAGCATGGATGCATGGATTTGTGGTTTACATAGCTGTATGTTATTCCTGTTACCAGCTGGTGGTTGTGTGTGACTGGTTGTGTTGCCTTGGTCCTTCCCCTACTTGCATTTATCTGTGTGTGGTGGTGGTGGGGTGGGGGAGAATGTGCAGTTAGGATTTTCAACCCTAATGCTGAATTTCCTCACTTTTGTCCCTGTGGAACATCCCTAACTGATGCATTAGACAGAGTTTGTTGCCATGAATGTCCCTTCTTTTTGAGAATGTGCACTATAAATAGTGAATGGAAAGTGGTGGTGAAAGCACAGTGCCCACCATGTGATTTTTTGTCACTTCGCTGCGCAAAAACTGTATGACCGAGTGAAATGAAAATTGGTTACGCAAACAGAAATGCAAACAGTAATGGCAACACAGAAGGGAACAGTAATGCAATCGACAATGGAAAAGCTACCAAAAACACAAACACTAAGGCTAACAGAAATGCAAACAGTAATGAACATGCAAACAGTAACGGTAATGCAATTGGAAACGGAAACGGTTATGGTAACACCAACCTTGACGCCAAAGGGAACAGTAACAGAAAAAGAAGCGCAAACGCAAGTGTGTATGCAAATGCAAGTCATTACATGCATGGTCACAGTAATGCAATTGGAAACACTAATTCTTATAGTAACACCAATGATGACACCAAAGGAAACAGAAATGCAAACAGAATCACGTACGCAAACGCAAATGGTAATGCACTCGGTGATGCAAAAGGAAACGCAAATAAAGACAGCAATGGAAATGCAAATGGTAACCATAATGCAAACACTAGCGCAAACAAAAATGCAAAGGGTAATGCACACAGTGATATAAACAGAAATGCTAATGCAAACGGTAACGGAAAACGCAAGCAGAAATCCTGACTGTAACAGTAAGTGAAATGCACACCCTGTTTTTCTCCAAAAGGTGCATTCAAAAGCACAGTGAATACAAAGAATGTATGCATAATAATGGGCCTCGGAGCAGAAAATGAACACTTGGAATACTAAATTGTTTATATGTCAGGAACCATACGATGTAGAAAAAAAATGAAAATGTTTTAATATTTATGACTTTCCTGGCTAGTTTTGTATTTAGCCCGCTAGTGAGGGGCTAAGCATTTTTCCAATCAAAAGTCCATATCTCAAAGCGTTTTCGAGATACGGGCCCCGAAAGGCGGGGCAGATGCCAAAATGTTAGCCTATGGGAAAAATCGTCAACTTTGGAGTACCGTAACTTTGCAGCCCTCCAATATTTTGTCACCAAACCACCAAAAGGCACATCTGTTGGATCTTGGCTTTCTTCCCTCCAAATTTCAGCCCAAAAGACCAAACCTATTTCTGGGGTGTTTAACCCACCCAAAAAAATGGCTAGCATCCTCAGGACTCAACTAGGTGAATGCAGCAAGAATTGTGTCTCTAGAGGGTCCTAAATTTAAATGCCAAGCATTTCTGTGACCACCAACTGAAAAAAAGATGGTGGATTTGCGACACTACAGGGGTCATTTGCAACACTAAAAACTGCATTTGCGACACTGTTGAACTTTTTATTAACTTTTCCCATTGACTATAATGGGAAACTGTTTTTTAAATACCTTTTGAACCATTTAATATTTTTTCACAAAGTCTTTGAAAGGCACATCATGGACTCCGGCTGCATGTTTCCTGAAGGTTTTGGACCAGTTGTTCAGACTGTGCAACCCGTAGGTGTGGGCAAAGAATGCACAAAAATGCATAATTACCACATCCTCTAGCACTATGTAGCTCCACAACTGTATGTCCGACCATTACAAAACTTGGCAGATCCACAGATCTATGCTACCGCTCCATGCTTGCCACATTTCGGGCAAATCCATCATATGGTGGCAAAGTTATTAAGCTGCCAAATTTCAGAGTTTAACCTTTAATAGGGGTACTCAACCATAACTATAGTGGCAGTACTTTGCCACTATACTATATATACATACACACACACACACACACACACACACACACACACACACACACATAACACAATAGGGGTGAAGGTAAATGTCATTGAATATATACCCATAAAATCACTCCCGTTGTATAACTAAACAATGATGTATCCACAGTGGAATAACTGAAAATAAACTGCTATGCGGATATGTCAGAAGTAAAATAATTTGGTGTTAGGATTATCAACCCCTTGTACCCCATCCCCAACCCCACCGTCCTCATAACAAAATGCATTGGGGTGTGCATTGGGGTAGTTGGGCCTAACTCTCACCCCTTGCCATGTGTAAACAAGCTGAGGTGGTGCAGTATAGGTGAATGTGGTGAGAGTTAGACCGATGACCCAATGCACACCCCAGCACCTGTTTTTATGAGGATGGTATGGGGTGGGGATGTTGTGGTAGGGGTTTGTATCCCTAACACAGAATTTCCAAACTTTTGTCAGTGTACTATCAATCCCAACTGATGCATTAACTAAGTTTTTGTAATAAATGCCCCTTTCTTTTAAGAAAGTGTAATGTAAGTGGTAACTGGTATGTGTTTATGGGAGCACAGGCCCTCCAGGACCTGCGTTCCCTTCCCGTTGCCCAATTTTTTTCTATAATGGCATCTGTATGTGGGAGTGTAGGCCCTCTGGGCCCTGTGTTCCAACTTAGACTTAAATACTTCACGGTGCTATTTTTTTACCTAATGGTATGCATATGTGGGAGCATTGGCCCTCCAGGCCCAATGCCTCCACTTACATTCACATCTCTGGTTCCACACCTTGCCACACTGTACATTTCTGCAAAAAAAGTGCTAGCCATATTTTTGATATGAAATACAAAAGAAACTGCCTCATTTAGCACTTTAATTTTGCGAAATTCAACTACTTTCACAAAAAGCCCCAAAGCTTAACATACAATACTTTCATGAAACTAAAGAGTACTGTCACAGCAGTACTTTCACTTTCATGAAATACAAGGCAGTGTCGCAGCACTAATGGTACTTTCGCAAAACAAGAGATAGTGTTGCTACAGTACTGTTTGCTTTCGCCACAATAGTGGTACTGTTACAATACTAATTAGCACTTCCCTAACCCACTTCCTGGATTCGGATGCCAAAAGGTTGTGCAGACAGCAATACATCAGTAGTGTGTTCCATAGTTGCCTTTTGCAAATTTACTGAAAAAATTCACAAAGCTACCATTGTAAATGTAGTGCAATGTAACAGGTATGTGGTTGTGGGAGCATGGGCCCTCTCGGCCCTGTGCTCCCCTAATGCTTAAAATGTTTATGTAGTGGTATTCGAATGTGAGAGCACAGGTCTTCTGGCCCTGTGCTCCCACTTACACATACATACAGGGGCATTACACAAGCCTATAAATATGACAATGAACCCATGGAACACTAATTTGGCAAAATCTCAGTAACTGTGCAAGCTATGAAGAAATTCCACTGAAGTTGTAATCAACACTTTGAAACCTACACATGTGTAAGCTGGCTGAAGTGAAAACCCATATCTCGAATTGTTTCCGAGATACGGGTGGCGAAATACGATGTGAATACCACCATGTTAGCCTATGGGAAATGTCTTAACTTCAGAACACTGCAGCTAAGGGAGCATTGAATGGTTTGGGACCAAATCAACAAAATGCACATCAGTGGATCCAGGGCTTACCACCCTGCAAATTTCAGCCCACAAGCCCCAACCATTTAGGTACAGTGGAGTGACAAATAATTCCTCTGTTTTTGAATATAATAGTGCCATGAAATTGCAATACTTTTGCAAAAAATCCAAAAGAATGGGCACAACACTGTCATGATTTGCGAAAGTATTGCATCTGTTCTGTTGCAATTTTGCAACACTACAGGGAGCTGATCTCAGAAAAGACATTTCTGGGGGAGTTTACCCCAAAATAAAGGTTGTGCTCTGTAGCTCAGGGCCCGAATAGGTAAACACAACTGTCAGTGTGTTCCTAGGCCCGTCCAAATTTGAACTACAACCATTTTTGTCCGTCACCAACTGCAAACAAGATGGTGGCAGCTCAAAAGCTTTTTGGCATAGCTCAACAACTTTTTTTTGTTTTTGGAAAAGTTTTTAAAAGCTTTTGAGCTGAACACATATTTTTCCCATAGGCTATAATGGGACATTTTTAAAGTTTTGAAGGGATTATTATTTTTTCACCAATTCTTCAAAAGGCATTTCTGTGAGCCAGTCCCCATACACCTTGAAATTTTCAGACCAGTCAGATAAACTGTTTGGTCTGTAGAGGTGAGCAAAGAATTCAAAAAAGTTGAGGATTTTTCACACTTTTCAATGCTCCATAGCTCAGCAACTGAAAATCTGATTGGAACAAACATTTCCGGTTCAAAAGACCTATGGTACCACAGCACACTTGCAGAATTTCAAGCAGATCGAACAAATGGTTGCAAAGTTATTAAAATGCAACATTTTGGGTTTGACATAGAAGTGACTGCGCAACCCTAACTATACCATATATATGTGTGCATATGTATATCTTGATACAGTGCTATGCTGTTTACCATCAGAAACATGTCTAGCACCATCCTAATATATCCAGATATGAATCTAGTTTGAACATTTAATAAGTAATCTCAACAGAAGAGATATTTAAAAGTAATGAGTGGTGGACATCTTTAATGTTGTGAGTCATAAGGGTGTGTTCATGAAAATTAGGTACCAATGTAGTGCATATGTCCTGGGGTGTATAAGTGTAAAAAATCTGTATGCCTGTTTTTTTTTTGTGCTGTTTTGTAGCTTCACATGTGTAGGGATAATAAAATAACTTTAGCTTAGGGGCACAACACCTTTTGAACTTAATTACTATTGCAACCTCTTTTGCCTGTCATTATGTAGAGCTGAAAATGTGACATGGCAACTCACACAGTTTGCATATGTTTTTTTTTTTGTTTCTCATGTGAGCTGACCCCAAACACATTTTTATGTAGCCCTCATTTCCTTTTTATTGCCATTCATGTTGTTTGTGCTGTTAATCCCCCCCACACATACTCACATTTATTTGCACTGAAGAAGATCTCTGTGGTATTTGTATGCACTGGTGTCCACCAAAAACGTTTTTTATTTTGTTGTATTACTCCATTTTATTTTACATGTCAAATTTAGTTCTGCAGCTCCCTTCCCCCCTCTGATTCCATTCTAGGATATTAATCGCATACACTGCTTCCCTGAGCCACTGTGCTTGACCTTTGCTCCCCTGGTTCTGTGGTGTCCACATATCGCTGGCATACTTACAGTACATCACAGTGAGAAGCCATTATTTCTCTTTTATGTGATACGGTATTCCTGTAGCACATCTGGTGTGGGCATCTCCAGTTCAGTGTTTAAAAACCACTGCAGAATGTTGAACATTCCCTTTAGTGCCATAGATTTCATGCGCTGAATTGCTCATGTCTATCTCTGTGCTCCCTTGCACAAATGCCACTGGGGTCAACAAATGTACAAACGCCACCATCAGCATTGCAAATTTGGACTCTGAGGAACTGCATTAGTCTCCAAAAAAATGATCTGATGATTTTCTTTTGCCAAGATTATGGAGCCATCCAATAAGTAGACTGGAGAATTTCATTTTTTTTTCACAAAGAAAATTCATTAGAAGGACATTTCAGACACCAAATGCAGTTGTGTCTTGGTACATGTACCACAAGCACAGTATGGTATCCAGAGCACATCCACTACACTGTGCTTAGTGTCTTGGTAGATACACCACTTTCTGCACTACAGTCAGGGCTTTTAGCAAGATTACATGGAATTAAACATTATTTTGTAGCCAGCTCTTTTTATAAGCCCTGCTTTTAGTGCAGAAATTACACTGTTTGTTTCTTGGGTGGGTACAGGGTTTGAACTTGGTCCTGTTAAATGTTCAATTTTAATTTTGTGTTTGCCCTGTGTTGTTGTTGGTGGTGGTGGTGTGGGGGTAAGTGGTCCTCCATGTGTTAAAAAAAAAATACCAAATTGCCCAACCATTGATGGGCAAGCACACTGGGACAAAAATAAAAAAGAGAAAAATCCTGGCCCTGTCACTTTTTGTCCAGGTGTGTTTGCTCAGAGACATTCCACCATTTTATGCACCATGTGACCTTGGCTTGTGGACGTGGGTGGTTTGTACTGTTTGCCTCTTGTGTGTTGCTGAAAAGTTGAGTTTGAAATGTTACTTGCCAGCAATATGTCCGACCATTGCTGGGCAAGCATACCTGGAATAAAAAAGAGAGAGAAAATTCCTGGCCCTGTCACTAATTGTCCAGGTGTATTTGCTCACAGATGCTCAGCCATTTTGTGTCCCATGTGGCCATGACTTGGTGGGGGGGGTTACACTGTTTGGCTCTTGTGTGTTGCTGAAATGTTGAGTTTGAAATGTTACTTGCTAGCAATATGTCCAACTGCTGCTGGCAAGCACACCTGGTACATCATATTGAGTGTAATGCGTAGCTCCTTCAGTACGCCGTATAACATCTTGGTTCATCTTCTTTTCTTTAGTTCATCATACTGTGTACCATGTGATGCCTTTCCGTCACAGTCCATCATATTGTGTAGCCTCCTTGGCACACCGTATCCAGTGGAATGTGCAGCTCCTTTAGTACACCGTGTAGCATCTTGATTCATCCTCTTTCCTTTGTGTGCTACATCTGTACCACAATCCATCTGTCTTATGTTGACACCCTTCTCATTCACTGCAGTATCAGTCAATTTTCATGGAATGCTTATGTTCTGCAGTTTCCTCGGATCTGCAAATTGATTGTCTTCAACTTTCTTTTATTTTAAGACATGAACAACCAGAGCAGAAGACCATGTGTGTCTGCAAACACACTGTTGAAAGATGCAGTGATTTCAAGCCCTTTCTTGGTCAAGGAAAGATCACGCTGTTATAGACAGAAGATGAAGTTTGACACCAATCGATATGATGAGTATAAATGGAAATCCATGTCCTGTGCACAGACCTATAGGGATAACATGGATGAAGAGAAGCATGCTCTCCATGGAGAGAAAGAAAGAAAGAAAGAAAGAAAGAAAGAAAGAAAGAAAGAAAGAAAGAAAGAAAGAAAGAAAGAAAGAAAGAAAGAAAGAAAGTGCCTGAGGCAGTACAGACAGAAGCTGAAGGAAAACCAGGCATTGGAAAGTGTTCAGTCCCCAGAGCCAGCCAGAAGAACCACCAGAGCCAAGGAACAAAATGAAAAGCAACAACAAGAAAAATGGAGGGAGAAGAAAAAGAGCAGTATACAGCAATGACAGCACAGAAAAGAAGATGGATAAATGAGAGGAGACATGCAAAGTACAATACAAGACATGCAGGAGAAATGGCTCAAGTTGCCACAATCAAATCTTGTCACAACTGATCCCTGCTCAGAAATTACCAACAGAAAAGCAGTGCAAAGGGCACGGAGAGGGTTACTGCAATCACCATCATTCTTTGTTGCCACAGTTGCCCACATTGTCCATTCTGCATTACCAGCAAAGAAGGCAGCACTGGTGAAACAGAACCTCACTTTTTGTGCAAACCTGTAGGAGAAGTTGGTTGAAGTTATGAAATAAAAACTGAATGCTCTAACATGCAACAAAAAACAGAGGGAAGATACTTCAGATGAGAATTAATAAGTTTGTTAACAATTCTAAAAAAATATCATTTGCTATGGGCTGCAAGTAATACCTCGGGGATCAGTTGGACCAAGATGATGAGCATATCGAGGGGTTCTAACAAAGCCATAAACAAATTGGGATTGCCAGGTGAAACTGTCCAGCAAGTGAGGGACTTCTACAAAGCAGTAGCCATGCCACTGCCTTATGAAAAGGCGTTCTCAAAAAGAATGAGCAAAACAAAGGCATTCCTGGCAAAACCCCTCTCTGTACTGCATGAGGAGTTCTGCAAGGAAATTCCAGAGGCATCAATTGGGAGTTCCAGGTTCAATATTTTGCAGCCACAACACATAAAACTTGCAAGGGAACAAAAGCTGGACCAGTGCCTGTATAAATACTGTGAAAATGCAGTATTTAAGCTGTGGGCATTGAACTGGCCCACTGAAACTCATAGCACATTGGACTGTAGAGTGACAGATATTTATCACATGGTGGCAATTATCATGTGCAGAAGGTTACTGGAACAAAATTTTTCAACAAATGCTGTGTTGACAAAGAATGTGACAACTGTAGCACCAGTGCTCTTGAGGACAGATTTGCCAGTCTCCTGAAAGGGCATGGACATGATACAGTGAGGTGGCAGCAGTGGGACACCATAAAAGTTACTGTCAACAATGGGCAAACTAAGTCAAGGAAAATCTCAGCACTGTATAATTTGGTGAAAATCATGAAGGAAGACTTCACATTTCTGGGGCATCACCTGCATTTGGCATCATGGCAGCAGCACCAATTCATAACATTGAAAAATAATATGCTTGAGGGATTGGTTCTGATGGTTTTGGACTTCACTGAGAATTATGCCTTTAAGTTTAAAGATGAAGTTCAATCATGTCACTGGCATCATGAGCAGGCCACTGTTTACCAGGTGGTTTCCTACTACTGGAGTAAGTACTGTGTGGGCATCATCATGGAATCTTTGGTTTTTACAGTAGTAGCCACAGACATTGCCAGCTATTTCCAGATATTTTTCAAAATTTCTAAAGAGTTTCTCCCTGCTGCCCCTACTGTGGAAATGCAGAGAGCAGGAGATTTAGCTAGAAAAATCACAGAAATTTTGGGAAATAGCTGGCAATGTCTGTGGCTACTACTGTATATCAAGTGACCTAAAGCACGACCACAATTCCATGTGTCATTTCATAAAAATGTCAAACATACACCTTCAAATAGTTTGATCCATAACCATCACTAAGAAGGTACACTTCACAGATGGCTGTGAGAGCCAACATACTGTAAATCTAAGTCGGCATTCTATGAAATTTCACTCTCACATAAAAAATATGGCTTCCCCATTGATCGTGCCTTTTTTGGCTCATGCCATGGAAAAGGCCTCTCTGACAGCAAGATTGCAGTTGTTAAGTCAATGGCAACTAGGGCAGTGACATCCAGGCTAGCAGTCATTGCCTCTATGAAGACTTCTTCAAATACTGTTGAGAAAACCTGACATGACAGCCTCCTGATGATGGCTGCAACCATTCGATATGAACATTCCATTGGGTGGACTGACAATGAGATAAGAAGGCAAAAGGATGCATTCTTAAAACCGTACAGGGGACATGCAAAATCCAAAGTGTTAGATCTGTCTCCAGTGGTGTTGTTGCAGCCAGGGATTTTAACTTTTTTTGCACTGCTTGTCAGATGAATGAAGGACTTTGTGAAAATGCCAGTCATGTAGGTTCATGAACTGAAAAGAGGCTAAGGGGTTCCCCTGCTGTTTTGATTAAGAAACGGAAAAAGTGTGTGTTGCCATTAGAGTTAGAATCTGGTCACACTACTCATACCAGCAACATGCAGCAATATAAAACTCCAGGTGTACAAACTGATAGCATCCATACCACTAAACAACATACCCTCAACACATTGGAAAATACTGCAGAAATGGATAATGCTAGCATACAGAACACCATGCAGTAAAACATACTTTCTGACAGTTCCCCTGTCAGCACAGAGCCCATCCCCATGCCAGTAAACATTGTTCATTCTGCTGCAGATTCCACTTGATTTCTTGAACAGAAAAATGTCAGCAAACTGGATATAAACATAGAGCATTTGTATGTGGTTTGCTTTTCAAATGGTTTTTACTGTACATTGGACAAGTAAAATCAATTACTGAAAAGACAGTGGAATTTAGCTTTCTGCATCATTGTGGAGGTGCTCTATTCACATGGCCATGACATGATGACTGTTACAATATAAGGAGATGGCAAATTTTCCATGGACTACTGAACATGTGTGAGAAGCCACCTTTTAAACTCACACCTGAAAGAGAGCAGACAATACACGAGAAATATGAGAAACTAAAACAAAAATGGAATTAAGTATTGAAGGCCCCCTTGGGCTGAAAATGGACATTCGTGGTCTTTTTTGGACATTAAAGGTTACATTTTGAGGGCCAAGAAACAAATGTGAAATAAAATTAAAAAAAAGGATTTAAATAATAGAAGCAGAATGATTTATTGCTTATTATTTTTCATACTTAGATTTATTGCTTAAAGTTTTTCCCATATTTAAATTTATTGCTTTGAATTTTTCCTGTATTTTGATTTTTTGCTTAAAGTTTGTTCTGTATTTACATTTCTTGCTTAAAGTTTTTTACATACTTAGATTTATTGCTTAAAGTTTTTTTAGTATTTACATTTATTGCTTAAAGTTTTTTACATACTTCGATTTATAGCTTAAGGTTTTTTCAGTACTTAGATTCATTGCTTAAAGTTTTCGTTCATACTTAGATTTATTGCTCACACTTTTCCATACTTAGTAATTGTCTATTAGTTTGTTTTATAAGGTTTGCTATACCATTATATGAATTTGATTATCAGTCAACTTTTTTAACTTACATCAGCTGTTCGGCATCCTTTGTACATGAATCACAAATGTTTTGTGTCCACTGTACATACACCACAGTGTCCACTCTACATAAACCACGGTGAACAGTCTTGTTCATGGGCATCATTAAGGCAATTATCTTACCACATGCCCACTTTTTACCAGTTTGATCATGGTATCTCAGAAAACATTTAAATGTATCAATTTGCATATTATTAGTAACATTTGTTTTAACTTACAGCAGCTGATTGGTGTTCTTTGCACACGCATTACAACAGTTTGGTGTCCACTGTACATATACCATGGTGTCCACTGTACATATACCACAGTGAGCAGTCTTGTTCACAGGCATCTTTAAGGCAATTATCTTACCACATGCCCACTTTTTACCAGTTTGATAATGGTATCACAAAATACATTTGAAAGCTGATATATTTTGAAATATAAAATGAGACCTTCATGTCACACATTGGTACAGCATTTTCATGAACATACCCATAAATAAAAGAAGAGTGTTTAGAAAGGCTGCTTTAAATATATCTGAGAAAATATGAAATACATGGGATAAATCAAAGGATGCTAGAAATACATTTTTGCTGTAAAACTATATGATAAAATGTTTTTCTAAGAAATTCTGCTGCACTAAGTTATTGTGTATAATAAAACTTGAAAAAGCACAAATCATACCAGCACAGTCACTACTTTGAGTGTGACTCCATGCATGTCACTTCCTAGACGTCTTTCTTGTAGGCTCCCATTCAGTCCTCTACTCGTATCCCATGTTGCTAACTATGAATAAACAGAAACATAAAACAAGTTGGAATTTTATAAAAACAATTATTATTGTAAATTATTCCATTAATATTTTCAAAAATATCAGTCTTGAAAATTAAGGGACAGTATTTTGTGTAATAACATAGACAAGAACACCCTTACTGCATATTTTGGGTATTATATACTGTCTAAACAATTCAATTATGTGTGTTATATTTGATAAGAGAAGGAAGTCTTTCTGGTTACGTTGCTCTCTTCAAGCAGTAGTGTTTGTTAGTTGGTACAAAGTACAACTGTCGGATCTGAGAAAGGGTAACCTGTGCAGAACAGTACCATTAACTGTGATAGAAAATGATGTGAATAACAGAGTCTAAGCTGTGCTGAGCAGCTGTAACAGTTAAACAGTTCTAGTGGTGGTCTATGAAATAACAAGTATTTGAAAGTGAATGCACTAAACTTCAAGATAGGGGAATTTCTCTTTGGATGAATGGTTATTGCTACTGCCTTTTAGATGCAGAATCCCAGGTATTATTCCCAGTAAGGGCTGGAAGTGGTGCATCCAATCGAAGGGGAAAAAGCATAACGGTTAACATATAGTCTTTCTTAAAAATTCTCTATTTTGGATATCCTTAGGTTAATCATTAGAGTATTTTTTAATTCCTAGACATTTTAAAACAACTTTTATTACTCATGTTGGAATAATAACTCAAGTCAATACATAGGGGATATGCTACATATGCTGTGGGAATGCAGCATTTATCCAGATGAGTTGGATTCTGAACTCTGTGACCTCATGAGTGGTGGAGTATAGTGGTGCCATGAGTGGGATCAGCAAGTTTGGAATCATAGAACATAGAAACATAGACTTTGATGGCAGATGAGGACCGCTTGCCCACCTAGCCTGCCCATTTTCCTACCTAGGGGATAAGCTACAGATCCTATTTAACCAACAGCCTATGTCTTCCTACCCCCCCCACAAAAATTGCCTTATGTCTGTCCCATGCATTCTTGAATTCTCCCACAGTTTTGGACCCCATAACCTCCTCAGGAAGGCTGTTCCATGCGTCCACCACCCTCTCTGTGAATAAATACTTCCTCACATTGCCCCTGAGCCATCCCCTCTCTATCTTCAAATTCAGTCCCCTTGTTCTTGCACATCTCTTTTTCTGAAAGATGCTACCCTCTTGGACTTTGTTGATTCCATTGAGGTACTTAAACATTTCTATCATGTCCCCCCTCTCCCTCCTTTCCTCAAGGGTATACATATTAAGTTCCTTTAGCCTCTTCTCCTATGGTTTCTCTTGCAGACCCTGCACCATTTTTAGTTGCCCTACTCTGAACTGCCGCCATCCTGTCTATGTCCTTGTGGAGATGGGGTCTCCAGAACTGGATGCAGTACTCCAGATGGGGTCTCACCAACTGTCTGTACAGGAGGATAACAACTTCCTGTTTTCTGCTGTAGATGCCTCTCCCTATACATCCCAATATCCCCCCAGCCCTCCCTACCGCCTTCTCACATTGCTTGCCAGCCTTAAGGTCATCTGATATGATTACCCCCAGGTCCCTTTCCATTTTTGTTGTTGTTACTGCCCCCCATGTGTAATCTTCCCTTGGGTTTTTGTTTCCCAGGTGCATTACTTTGCACTTCTTTGCATTGAATCCAAGCTGCCATCAGCCAAGAATCCAGCAAGTCTGAATAAATGTTGTATCCTCACAGCATACACAGCATATTTGCTGGTTGTCAAAGCAGTGTGTTTCCCCCAAAGGATCTTTCATTTTATGTTTTATATATTTGATCCAGTCATTGCAGTTTGTCTTGACTGAGGGTCAATCGCCAGTGCACTCAGTGCGAGAAAGCAACCAAGTGGTTGTCGCTTTCACTGACGCTGAATGTGTAGGGCTGGCAGTCAGTGATGACCACAACATTCTTAATAAGAACAAATATATATTAATGAGAATAGCACATTTATTCTCATTTAGAGTGTTGTACATGTGAGAATACTGCATTTATCAGTATGTCATGAAACACACTCCCATGAAATACAGGACATACTGCTACCATGAGTGGTTTTAAAAAACCTCATCTAATGTGCTGATTTTTTGATTGTACATTTTAGATATATGCAGTGGAAGAATTGTGCTACATTGGCAGATAAGTCTGATAGCAGCTGAACAGCACCTCACAAGTATTTTTACTTTGTCATGACAGGTGTGGCATGTGAGCAGAAATTTTTAAAATATTTCAATTCAGGAAGGAAATAAAATAGATTGAAAATAGCTGATGTTCACTGTTTATTCTAACTCGTAACTGACTATGTTACCTAGACACACATTTTTGCAATACTGCTGCTTTCAGTAATGATAGACGACAAAGGGTGGTGGTGAATGGAGTTCACTCAGAGGAGGGGAAGGTGACAGAGGGGTGCCTCAGGAATCAGCACTGGGAACAGTCCTTTTTAATGTCTTTATAGGTGACATTGCAGAGGAGCTACAGGAAAAGATCTGCCTCTTTGCAGATGATACCAAAATATGCAATATGGTGGACACTCCAGGAGAGGTGGAAAGGATGAGCAGAGACCTGAGAAAACTCTAGCAGTGGTCAGGTAATGGCAGCTAGGTTTAAATGCAAAGAAATAGAAAATAATGCACTTGGGGTACAGAAATCCAGCGGCAGAGCACAAAATCGGGGAGTGTTATTGATGACCACCAGGCAGGGGAGAGAGAGAGAGAGAGAGAGAGCTGGGAGTCATCATCTCTGATGATCTAAAGGTGGCCAGTCAGTGTGAGAAAGCAGTTGGAAGGGCTAGTGAGATGTTGCGGAGCATAGGGACAGGTATCTCTAGCAGAAGGAGGGAGGTAGAGTCCCCTTTGTATAGATCATTGGTAAGACTTCATCTAGACTACTGTGAACAGTTTTGAGGCCACATCTCTGAAAGGACATAGACAGAGTGGAAGTGGTCCAGTAGAGGGAAACTAAAATGATGTGGAGTTTGCATCAAATGCCTTACAAGGAGAGGCTTCAGGAACTCCATTTGTACACCCTCAAAGAGAGGATGGGGGAATGTGATAGAGACTTTCAAATACCTCAATAGTTAAATAAGGTTCCAGAGGAAAGTATTTTTCAGAATATAGATGTCCTCAAAAACAAGGGAACCTGATATTGAACTGAGGGAAGGGGGTCAGAAGAAATGTAAGGAAGTACTTCTTCACAGAAAGAGTTGTGGATTCTTGGAACAGCTTTCCAGTAGAGGTGGTGGAGATGAAAACGGGTGGAGTTCAAGAAAGCGAGGGTAGCCATATGGGAATCTTAATGGAAAGGTCTGGTGGGAGGGAGAAAGAGGCAGAGATCAAGTAGGGTCTGCATTGATACTGTAGGTAGGGAAAACTGGTAGACTGGGTGGACCAAGCTGTTCTTATCTGCTGACAAATTCTATGTTTTTATATTTCAACTAAATTTGAAAAGTTGGTATGCATGCTACACTTGATGGCATACATCAGTAAAATTATGCTGTTTGCTACATTTTATTTGGGTATGCTGATGTCTGACAATTGCTAAAGCACAATATTTGTAAGTATTAACATTTATTTTATGTAAAACTTCCAGTTACGTTCTATTAGTTTTTTGTTCTAAAACAAATGTTATTAAATAGTTACAGCTGCCTTAAAAACCTGCTGGCACCTCAAAGAAAACTTCAAAAAATGTACTGTAACACTTAGGTACAATTCAGCTTGTGTTCCATACATATTCTAAAGATTACTCCTCTTGATTATATATTACCAAGGAAATTTGCATGACTGCATGATCCTTATCCCTTTGAGTTCATGTGCCTCTATAGCCTACTCCCTACTTCAAGTCATGATCATCTGTTGTGACATCACAGCCTGTTGCCATAGGAGTAACTGATGTCACAAGCAATGCATTATGACCTCAAGTAGGTGAAAGCAAAAGGAATAGAGGAACTCCTCGGGGCAAATATCCTGTTTCCATGCAAATGACTAATAATAAATAATGTGGAGAAGAAATGCAGAAATAATGTGAAACACCAGTTCGATTCTGTCTAAATATTATGTTTTGTTAAAGTTGTCCTGAAGGCATCAGCTACTCATTAAATAAACAGTGCTGTGATAGACAAGTTTCTAACAACTCAAGGTGCCCATACAAACTGGGCTTGCTAATTCTCAGTTCTCCTACCTCCAGAAGGCATGTTGACCAGGATATTCCAAAGTGTTCACAGGTCACTAAACAGGGCATTAACTCGCTAATACCACTTTTTGGGCTCAGTGCAGGGAGGGAACACAAAATACCTTTCTGGATGGCATGATTGGCAAGTCACTAACCCTTTAGCAATTGGTCCTAAAATATCCTGATGTAACTCTGCAAAGCAGCTGATAGCACACTGACATATTTGCAGGTTTGGGGAGGCTATAAGTAGCTGTCAGTGCCATGCTATTTCTGCCTCCCAAAACAAGTCCTTATGACCCCTGCACCTCTTAACTTTGTCTCCCAATCACCCAAACACCCCTGACTGCATGTTTTACATTATCCCATGTGTCTAGTGGTCCATCTTGCCCTGGAACATACCTAACAGTACATTTTTCCAGTATCCCTGGCATCTAGTGATCCCTCTCACCTATTCAACACCCCCAACTGTACATTTTTCAGTATCCCTGTTGTGTAGTGGTCCTTCTAACCCCCGAACACCCTAAACAGTAATTCTGTCATAGTCTCTGGTGTCTAGTTGTCCCCTCCACCCGTGAACAACTCTGAGTGTGCATTTTTCAGTATCCTTGCTCTCCAGTGGTCACATTCACCTCTCAGCTTTGATTCGCTAATACCCAAACTCAGCTACTCCCTATAGGTCCCAGTCCCTCCACAGCAGCCAGCACAGGCCCTCTGTTCACCTTCACAGCTGACCAACTGACAGCTACTGATGGCACACCTACTGTAACCACAGCTAGTACAGTTAGCCTGGAACTGGGAATGGTCACTTGATGGCTGGCCATGGAGGTGAGTATGAGGACTGTGCTGGTTGCCCTGGAGGAACTCAGTCAGTTGGTGCTGGGTTTGACTGGGGGGATTGAAGCTGAGGAATGGGAAGGACCCCTGGGCACCACTGGATTATGACAAAATTGCTGTCAATGGTGTTTAGGAGATGGGGGGACCACTAGATACCAGGGAAACTGTAATATTTACAATTGGTGGTGCTCTGGGGTGGGGAGACCACTGGACTACCAATAAAGCAGCCCTGACAGATGCTAGGAGGGGCTCACTAACACCATTTGTCTCCTGGCCTGAAACAAGGCCCTAATGATATGCAAATGAACCCTACAGTGCCTTGCTTCTGATATGGGGTCATTTGAATCTTAAGTCATGAATATCACAGTTTTGTTCAGTACAGCGATTGTCATTAGTGGGCCCTAACAGTCCATTTGTGATCTCAATCCTCATAGAACCTATTAGCCACATATCTCCTGTGTCTAGTAGGGGCCAGGATTTGCAATCATAGTCTGGTTACTTCCTGGAAGGTATATTGGAACATGCCTTTAGAGATCACAAAGTATTATAGCATGTATCAATATACCACTGGTTTGCTCCAGCCACTGATAAGCTCCTGTAGCAAATATTTAGTAGGGCCTAAGCTGGCTCTAAGAATATCCTGGCTGTTATCTCTTGTGGAACTGGTGCCTGCTTGGATAGTTGGCTCAGACAAAGGTTGGTTACTAGACTTAGAGGTGGATTACACTGTCCCAAATTAGAGGACGGAGAAGGAGTGAGGGAAGTAAATTTATCAGAAAGCAAGCAAATAAATTTACAGTGTGACTACTTACCTGTCTTTAACCATTAAACTCCACGCTATTTAATAACTACAGTATATTCCTGATGCTGCCACTTAGAAATACATTCAACAGAAAGTAGCTTCACCAGCCAGAAATTTTATGTTGCATTCACCAGAATGGATAAACTGAAACAATCACCTTTCAAGTGGAACAAACAGCTGACTCTCAAAAGATTTTTATTACCAACTTCCTAAATAGTTATTTTAAATTGGCCAGAAGTAAAATGCACTGTCCTACATGTGTTAAACAAGTCATAAATTTAAGCGCAGCAGATTCACTATCGATTAGTGAACCACAACTTAACTCAACCCCAATAAAAGAACCACTTTACATTGTTTTAAGGTTGCAATTCTAGACACTTCCACTTTTGTGTCAGAGATATTTCAAATGCAGTCAGTGATTAAAGAATTGAAAGCCTAATAATCATTTTATGGTCTTTTTTAAAATCTTACTATCCTTTTTAGCTTATAACAACTTTAATAATGTGCAGAATAAAATTGGTTGAAAACATTTCCACATACCAACTGCTTGCCCAAAATTGAAAAGGCATTTTACTTTGTGCCACTGACATAAGTACTGTTGAAAATGTTATCTTTAATCAGCTACTGCTGGTACACTACTGGGCCAATATGATAAGGGTTAAAAAGGCAAATCTATGTTAAGTCATGATATTCTGGTGCTTTTAAATTGCCTTTATTTTAAGCAAGAGACCTAACAATTGGGACTCATGCTCATTACAGCAGAGTTTCACAACCCTGACTATCAATAAAAGCTGATCATTTTCTTTTTATCACTCTGTCATTCTAGCTGCCCTCTTTTTGTTGCCAGCCCCACCAATCACATCAACCACCATATCAGTGACTTATCTGGGGCTAACCTGTTCCTCTACAGACTTCCCCCTGTGGCAGGGTTGTCAGGCATACCCCAATCCCAGATCATCTACAAAAACATATTGTCTGTTCATGTTCTCTACAGTTTTTATTTTATTGTACAAAACTTTTTGTTAGTTCACAGGTTCATGTTTGATACCATACTTTGTTTACTGTTTATATTTTATCTTGTATTTTGTATATTGTGCACCATTGCATTGTTTCTGTACAGTGTAATGTACTTTTAGTACCTGGGTCATACCTAAAAAAGACATCTGGCACCAGTGCACACACCCCATCCACATATGAATAAATAAATGAATATCCCTCCAGATTCCTCAGTCAGTCAGGCAGGCCCCCTTGTGCCCCCCAGTAGTATGGACTCTGTGAGGGGCCATAGCATCATTCTGCCACAGTCAGTGGGTGTATTCTTGTTTTCCTTCCTTAGCCTCTGGATGTTCTGTGGAATTGATGGCTTGACATTCTGCATGCAAGCATGCTGATGTCTACTGTTAGGAATCATTCTCCCGCCACTTTGCTGTTCTTCTTTACAGTGCCACCCATGGTCACCTAGGTGGTGATATTGAGGTGGAGCTTGCTGCCCTTTTTTCCCCAAAAGAGGAGAGAATCCTCTGGGATGTTTGATCCTCCTCCCCTCACCAGCCCCCAGTGACCTAGGTTTGCTCACAAACTTGGGTCACCAACAGTGAAAGCATTAGCACTACTGCTGCACTAGCAGACTGGATTGGTCAATTATTTAGAAAAAAACTGGCATGATTCTTAGCCTGACACTGTTAGGCTCACTAGATCCTGATGCAAAGCTGGTGCTTTTGTAGTTTTTATGAAAAGTAAAATAAAGAAGTTACTATACTTATGTTTTTTAAAATCACAAGCCAGGCAGGTGGGGAAAGCCTGTTTAAAAAGGAATTTCACAAGACTGATGCTGGCACATATGCACACAAAAACACTCTAAACAAACAGATCCATCACAGAGAGCTTTCAGATACCCAGTGTCCAAACTTCCAGCCAGGCAGTAGGAGTACATTGCCAGTACTGGCAACTCCGCCTCCCCCCCCCCAGTCTTCAGCTCTAACACTGGACTGGAAGGGGAAAAATGTAGCACCTCTCTACCAGAATGGTAGCAGGGAGGAAGCAGGAAATGAAAGACTGGTCAGCCTCACCTCAATAGTGGGTAAGCTTATGGAGGCGCTGCTTAAGGAAAGGATTGTTGATTACTTGGAAACCATGGGAGCACAGAATCCAAGGCAGCATGGATTCACAGCAGAAAGGTCATGTCTAACCAGCCTGATTGACTATTTTGACTGGGTGACAAAGGAGTTGGATCAAGGAGGAGCAGTGGATATTGCCTACCTCAAAAAGGCCTTTGACACTGTACCCCACAGAAGACTGGTGAACAAGCTAGACAGCCTGTGGGTGGCCCACAAAGTGGAAAACTGGGTTAGCAACTGGTTGAGGGACAGGAAGCAGAGGGTGGTAGTACAGTAAATGGGAACAAATCTGAGGAAAGGAGGGTGACCAGTGGGGCGCCTCAGGGATCAGTATTGGGACCAGTCCTTTTTAATGTCTATATCAGTGACATTACTAACGGATTGGAGGGGAAGATTTGCCTATTTGCAGATAATAACCAAGATCTGCAACAGAGTAGACATTCCAGAGGGGGTTGAAAGAATGAGGAGGGGTCTGGGAAAGCTGGAAAAATGGTCAAAAGTTTGGCAATTAAAATTGAATGCAAAAAAGCACAAAATTATGCACCTGGGATAAAGAAACTCTGTGGTGAGCTACATTATTGGGGGGGGGGATTGCTGACAATCACAAAAGAAGAGAAGAGATGAACTTAGGTATATCCATCTCTGAGACCTAAAGGTGACCAAACAGTGTAACTAGGCTGCGGGGAGGGCCAGTGGGATGTTGGGGTGCATAGGAAGTGGTATCACTAGTAGAAGAAGGGCAATGCTGATGTTATTGTACTAAATGCTGGTGAGGCCTCATCTGGAATACAGTCTTCAGTTCTGGAGGTCGCGTCTTCACAAAGACATAGACAAGGTGGAGAAGGTCCATAGAAGAGTGACCAAGAAGGTGCAGGGCTTGCATCAGAAACCATATGAGGATAGATTAAAAACCTTCACTATGTATACACTTGAATAAAGAAGGGAACAGGGCGATATGACAGAGACCTTTAAGCATTTTAAACACTTTAAAGGGAACTACTGGCAAGGGTTCTCGAGCCACTGGTGCATAGATTGTGGCTCGAGCACCTAGATACCCCCCGGAGTCCCAGTATATAATTTATCATTAAATTACCTGATCCTGCTTAAATTTACACTTCAAGGGTGGCGCAGCTGGCATACTGTTAAATGGAGTGGAGCCACCAGGGAGATCATGCTGGGCAAAACCTGTGATATGATGATTTAGTTTTGCCTCGGCATATAGGCACCTTTTGTAAAAAAACACTGGGCATACAAAATACGTAGATTTTAATGGTTCCACCTATTCAGTGCACCAGTATTAGTGCACCCAGTCATCAGGGCTCCAAGTCGGGATATCACCGAAACCTGTTTTTGCAGGGGGGCTGAGGACCCCTCTTTATTAATATTTTAACTCTGAGGGAGGGCAGACTTCGGGCTGTGGGCGCAAATCCTAGAATCAAGCCCTGATGTGCCGGTGCGCTACTGCCAATGCTCTAATGGCCAGAAAGGGACTTTAATATCTCCGCACATAAGGGCAACCCACAGAAAGAGGCAAAACCACATCATCATCATCATATAGCGGGTTTTGCCCAGTGCGATCTCCGAGGGTGCTCCACTCCTTTTAGCAATATGCCAGCTGCACCACCTCTGAATTGTAATTTTATGAGGGATCAGGTAGCATAATGACAAATTATATACAGGGACTCTGGGGGTCGGGCTGCTCGAGCCACAATCTATGCACCAATGGCTGAAGAACCCTTGCCAATATTTCTCCTTTAACAAAATGCAGGTGGGTGACATCTTTCACTACAAGAGTTGTAAGACTGAGGGGACACAATATGAGATTGGAAGGGAGCAGGATAAGGGAAAATGTGAGGAAGTTTTTCTTCACAGAGAGGGTGGTAGAAACTTGAAATATCCTGCCCCAGGAGGTGGTGGGTGCTAGCACAATGGGGAGATTCAAAAATACATGGGATAGACATGAGGAAACCCTAGATGGGGGGGAAGAGAGGTGATAGCCAATGACCAAGTAGGGTCAGAGGCTGCTGATGCAGGCAGGGAAAATGGGTAGATTAGATGGGCCTAAAATTCCTTATCTGCCATCAACTACTATGTTACTATGTAACAGTAGAAAATCTTTTCTGATGCTGAAAACATCCTATTCCATAAACATAAATGTTAAAAAGAAGAGAAAAATCACACCCCCCATTCACTGTTACTCTCTTACTCGTGTGCTCATTTCCCTCTCTCCGCCCCCTGAAAAACTCCCTTGTACCAATGATATCCTCCCTCATGTCTTGTCCTCTCCCTGTGTTTACTGGCACCCCACCATATTGTACACACCTCCTTCCTCAAAAAGAAACAAGAAAAACAACAATGCACACACCAGAAATCTGATTTGGTTATTTATTGGTCCATGAGTTTATTCATAGTCGACCAGTACCCTTATGTATCAACTACCTAATGAGGTTTTATCGGGCGGGGTATTCCTGTATCATGAAAGTACCAATTAAAAAGAGAATAATGGATGGGTATCTAGCTATAATGAGGATTTTACACCCCCGAGGAGTGGGATGCCATATAAATCCTGAGAGCGAAGCTTGAGGGGTTTATGAAGGCATCCAACCCTGAGGGTGTGTGTGAAATCTGAGTTTTAACTAGCTACTTATCTTTTATTTTGTATAATTGCTGGGGATCGTTTTTTCACCTAAGCAATTATACAAAATAAACGTAGCCATGGAGCCGAGCCACAGACCATTGGGGTTTCAAAGGGTCTGTGGTGGTTCAGCTCATGACATAAATCAGTGTTTGTCTTTTTTTTTAATTTTAAAGTGAAAAACATTTGTGCCCAGACATATTTTTGTATAAAAAAAAAACAAAGAAACTTACTCGTAGTAAGGTGAAGTGTACAGTGCTGAGGAGCATGGCAGAAGGGGAGGGTAGAGAAGAGAAAGTTCATGGGTAGTATGGTGGTTAGGAATAATGTTGTTTTCTTTTGTTTTTAGGACACAGTGCTGTATAAAAGCAAAAAAAAATATTTGCAGCGTGAGTTGCGATGTCGAGATGCAGATCGGGAATGGTCCAAATTGCAAAGTGGCAGCGGAAAGAAAGAACGGAAGAGCAGGAGCTGGGGCATGCACAGGAGAAGGGAAGCAGGGAATGTGAACGTCATTATAACCAGCTGGTTATAACACTGGAATTATAACCCAGTTTCCCTATGGGAAAAAATGGTATCCAGTTATTATATAGTGTTAACAGCAATATAGCAATTAACAGGAAACAACATTCAGCTGGTTAATCACAATACACTGCAATTAGTGACTAAGTGAGAACTACAGTGTAAAGTGATTTACAACACATTTATACTGTACTATAGTCATGAAAACATTTTTACTAAAAAAAACTGAACACTAGTTTGTTTGGCTAAGGACTGATAACTTTTATTGTAAATTCAATTTTAGATAATGCAGTCAACATATGTTGTCATAAATATTTGCCAGTCCCATGAGGCTGGAAGCCTCAAGCAACATTAAAACAATGCTGGTATCCAGCATAGATGCTAGTATTTTAAAATTTCCTACTTCAAAAACTGCACATTTGTCCAATCAGATATTAAAATGTTTATGATAAGTTGTGCCGGTGGAATTAGAAAAAATGTTTTAATGGCCAAAAGTAATGAAAAAAAAATAGCCAGTAATTGTCAACACAACCAAACAGCATTTAGCATGTGACTAATTTATATTGTTCCTATTCTTTGTATTTAATTTTGTTATTATTTAAATAAGTGGCATTCTGTAAGTGTTGCCTGACAAAATAAATGTGAAGCTTATGTATTAGCACTGACAACAGTGTCCAAACAATTTTTACACTCTCTTCTGTTTTAAAGTGTTAATGACACAGAGTGCAGACAATCTATTGTCAATGTAATGTCAAGAAAACATTTTTACTAAAAAACAAACATTAGTTTTTCGGGCCAATGACTGTTAAAGTTTATTTTAAATTTCATTTTAGATAATGTAGTCCACATATGTTGTCAGAAATATTTGCCAGTCCCATTTATTGTGGCTAGAAGCCTAAAGTAATATTTAAACAATGGTGGTATTCAGCACAGATATTAGTAAACTTAAAATTTGCTAGGTCAACGACTGCACATTTGCCCAATCAGATATTATGGTATTTGTTATATGTGGCAATGACTGGATTAGAAAAATGTATTAATGACAAAAAGTATTGAAAAAACAAACCAAAATTTAGCCAGAAGCCTTCAAACATAGGTGAACAGCCTTTAGACTGTGGCTAATTTATATTGTTACCATTCTTTGTATTACTATTATTATTATTTAAATAGGCAACATTCTGAAAGTGTTGGCTGACAAAATAAATATGAGGCTTATGTAATAGTGCTAACAACATTGGTCAAATGGACATACTATGGTATCCCTAAATTCAGTAACCTAAGTCTCAGGATACTTACCCCACTGGCCTGAAATCCATGCTTCCGAATCAATCAGATGCCCAACAGTACGATGTTGGGCATCTGATTACAAAATACAAAAGACAATTTTGGAGGCTTTGCTCACCACACCCCCCAAAACTAAAACAACAACTCTGAGGGGGAGAGGACCTTGGGGTTACAAAAAATTAGTTACGGGGGTATACAATTTAAACAAATGCAGCACGGGATAGAACCTGGGCCTCCCACAGCACACTGGCCAAACTGCCAGTGGTGTAGCCCTCAACACCACCAGGGCAGTTTGGCCAGCCTCCTGATTTCTCCAGTATTTCAAGCCCATCAACAGGGGTAAGGTAGTAAGCCATCACATCCACTACCTTACCCCTGTAAATGTCCATCGGGGTACCCACTGCTGGAATTCTCACTATCTGGATACTGAACCTGTCAGGCAATACTGCATGGGCAGGTCAGTGTCGGGAAAGGGAGTCTTGACAAATCATAAGGGTACCGGTCAGTACAGGTCAAACAATTTCCACACTCTCTTCTATTATAAAGTTTTAACGACAAAGAGTGCAGACAATCAAAGACTGTCCTCATCGCCCAAAAAAGAGTTGTACTCATACATGTTACATCTTGAAGCTTAAAGGACACCTAAACACATCTTTGCCTGGGTGCGATGCAACAAAATCTGTTATCACAGCGAGGTAGATGACGTGCTGTTTTCCAATATAATGCTGTTTACCTTCATTGTTGGTGTTTTCAATGGTTTTGTCAGAGTTCAGATTTTCAATTAACTTTCTGATATTTTTAAAAAAGAAACTCACCCCATTCTAGCTGTAAGATGGTGCCAACGTGGGATGCAATGATGTAATTGAAGAGAGAGTGGTAATACAGAGCCATAGAAGCCCTATGTGCTGGTCCATTTATGACTGTAATGTTAAACATTTAAAGCATGTAGACATGCTAATCATCACTTAATAGACCCATCATGATGGCAGTCATCTGGGAATGGGGGGTGAAAAACGTGTGGCTAAATAACAATGGCATTTGACACATGGGGTTAACCATTGAATCAAAGGGGTTATTGAGCATGTGAGGAGGTGGTAGGGGTGCCACTGAACCCCAAAAATTACTTGTGTTAGGAACAGAGACATAGAGAGTTTTATTGGACACCATGGAGTTCTTGGTACTAGATGGTATTAGAGAGGGCTGACACTGGACACTTCTGAATAAATGGCATGGGACACGGTGACAGATGGATGCTAGTGTATACCAGGAACTGCTTGACATGGAACAGGTGAGGTTGGGGTTACATAGAAACACAGAAACATAGAATTCGATGGCAGATAAGGACTGCTTGACACACATTGTCTGCCTGTTTCCCTACCTAATGGATAAGCTGCAAATCCTAATTAACCAACAGCCTACTTCCTCCTACCCCCCACTAGAATTACCTAACAGTATGTCTGTCCCATGTATTCTTGAATTCCCCCACTGTTTTTGACTCCACAACCTCCTCAGGAAGGCTGTTCCATACATCCACAACTCTTTCGGTGAAACAATATTTCTTCACATTCTCTCTGAGCTGTCCCCCCTCAATCATCAAATTGTGCTTCCTTATTCTTGCACATCTCTTTTTCTTAAAGATACTGCCCTCTTGGACTTTGTTAACTCCCTTGAAGTACAGAAAGTTGCTATCATGTCCCCCCTCTCCCAACTTTCCTCGAGGGTGTATATATTAAGCTCCTTTAGTCTCTCTTCATATGTCTTCTGGTGCAGAACCTGCACCATTTTGGTTGCCCTCCTCTGGACAGCCTCCACCCTGTCTATGTCTTTGTGGAGATGGGGTCTCCAGAACTGTACACAGTACTCCAGATGTGGTCTTACCAACTGTCTGTACAGAGGGATAACAGCTTCCTGTTTTCTACTGGTCATGCCTCTCCCTATGCATCCCAGTATTCCCCCAGCCCTCCTGACTGCCATCTCACATTGTTTGCTCACCTTTTGGACATTTGATATAACTACCCCCAGATCCTTCTCCATTTTTGTTGTTGTCAGTATCTCACCCTCCCTCCCCATTGTGTACTCTTCCCCTGGGTTTTTGTTTCCTAGGTGCATTACTTTGCACTTCTTTGCATTGAATCTAAGCTGCCATACATTTGATCATTTCTCCAACCTTGCCAAGTCCCTTCTCATTGTTTCCACCCCACCTTGTATATCAACCCTTTTGCAGATCTTTGTGTCATCTGCAGAGGCATAATTTTTTTTCCTGTCCCTCTGCAATGTCACTTATAAAGACATTAAAAAGGACCGGATCCAGTATTGAACCCTGTGGTACCCCACTAGTAACCCCTCTTTCTTCACTGTGGACTCCGTTTACTATTACCCTCTGCATCCTGTTGTCCAGCCAATGTTTTATCCAGGCTACCACCCTGGGACCCACTCCTAGGCTGGCTAATTTGTTTTTTAATCTTTTGTGTGGGACTGTGTCAAATGCCTTGCTAAAGTGTAGGTAGACCATGTCCACAGCACTCTCTGGTCTACTACTTTGGTCACCCAGTCAAAGAAATCAATTAGATTAATCTGACAAGACCTTCCCGCTGTGAATCCATGCAGCCTTGGGTACCGTGCTCCACTGGCCTCTAGGTATTCAACAATTCTTTCCTTCAGAAGTGATTCCATCATTTTCCCTACTACTGAGGTCAAACTGTCAGGTCTGTAGTTTCCTGCCTCTGTCTTGCTCCCGCTTTTGTGAAGGGGAATCCCATCCACTTTCTTCCAGTCCTCAAGTACCACACCATCCTCCCATGATTTCTTAAAAGGAGAAGTCAGAGGTGTTACTAGTTCTCCCCTTAGTTCTTTTAGAACTTTGGGGTGAATCCCATCAGTCTCCATTGCTTTGTCCACCTTCAGTTTTAGGAGTTCTTTCAGAACCATTTCTTCTGTGAAAGGACTAATATCGATCCCCCTTATCCAGAGTGCTTCTATTAACTGGATTAGGTATCTCTCCCTCCTCTTCTTTTGTGAATAGTGAGAAGAAGTATTTGTTCAGTATCCCAGCTTTTTCACTGTTCCTTTCTGCCCACCCACCCTTCTCTTTATTTAGCCTCAGTATCCCTCTCTTTGTCTTTCTTCGCTCCCTAATGTACCTATAAAAGGTTTTATCCCCCTTCTTAACAGAGTTGGCTATCTTTTCCTTGGTTTGAGCTTTTGTTATTCTGACTGCCTTCCCCTCTTACTTCTGCTTTAACTGGTACAGTTCTCTGTCCTGCTCGTTCTGCATTTCCTTATACTTCCTGAATGCAATCTTTTTCTCCCTAACCTTCCCCGCCACCTCTTTTGAGAAACATAGTGTTTTTTCTTTCATTTTAATTTGTTTATTTGCTTCACACAAAGGCTTTTTGCCCATGTGATGGCAGTTTTGATGTTTTCCCATTATTGCTCCACCCCTCCTTCTTGCCTGTTTGCTAGTGCTTTTCTGAGGCACGCTCCCATTCTGACAAAATCAGCCTTCCTGAAGTCCAGTACCTTCACTTTTGTATGGCTTTACTCTGCAGCTGAGTTTATCATGAAGCACACTGTTTGGTGGTCACTTACATAGATACATAGACAGTGTCGGCAGATAAGGGCCTATGGCCCACCTAGTCTGCCCATTTGAGCTTGTAAGTTCAGTTTGTTTTCCTAGAAGTCTATTTCTCCTTACCCCTGACCTCCAGAATTCCTTTATGTCTATCCCACGCATTCTTAAATCCCGTGATTGTTTCAGCCCCCACCACTTCCTCTGGCAGGGTGTTCCACTTGTCCACCACCCGTTCTGTGAAGAAATTCTTTCTCATGTTTCCTCTGAATCGTCCTCCTCCAACTTCATCCCATGCCCTCTAGTCCTGAAACATCTTTTCGCTTAAAATAGTGTTTTCCTGCACCCTGTTCCTCCCTGTAAGATACTTGTATGTCTCTATCATATCCCTCTCTCCCTCCTCTCCTCCAGGGAGTACATGTTCAGTTCCTTCAACCTGTCTTCATAGGATTTGTGATGCAACCCATGCACCATCTTTGTTGCCTCCTCTGAACCTTCTCTACCCTGTCTATGTCCTTCATGAGGTATGGTCTCCAGAACTGTACACTGTACTCCAGGTGGGGCCTCACTAGTGTCTTGTATGCTGATTATGATCTCCCTTTTCCTGCTGGTGATGCCCCTGCCTATACATCCCAGAATCCTATTTGCTTTACCTGATGCCTTGTCACACTGTTTCCTACACTTGAGGTCATCAGAGATGACAACCCAAGATCCCTTTCCTGCTTGGTGCATGCTATATCCTCACCCCCAACTGATATATTGTGGCAGGTTTTTGTGCCCCATATGCATTATCTTGCACTTTGGTATTGAATTTCAACTGCCAAACCCTTGACCATTCTTCAAGTTTCTGCGGTCCTTCTCATTCTGTCTACACCCTCTGGTGTGCCTACTCTGTTACAGAGCTTTGTGTCATCAGCAACAGTGAAATTCTGCCTTCTATATCCTGGTGCAATGTCACTGATGAAGATGTTGAATAGGACCGGTCCCAGCACTGATCCCTGTGGTACCCCACTGGTCACTCTTTCCTCTGTGGAGTGACAGCCATTACCACCTCACCTCTGTGTCCTGCCACCCAACCAGTTACCCACCCACCACACTACTGTCCTGCCCACACCCATATTCCCCAGTTTGTGTAATAGTCTTCTATGTGGCACAGTGTCAAAGGCCTTGCTGAAGTCCACAGATAGGCCATGTCCACTGCCCTCCCCTGATCCACCTCCCTGTCACCCAGTCAAAAAATTCAATGAGGTTGGTCTGACATGACCTCCCTGGTGAAACCATGCTGCCTGGGTCCTGTAGTCCATTGACAACCAGATGTTCCACCAATCTCCTTCAGTAGTGCTTCCATGATCTTTCCCACTCACCGAGGTGAGGCTGACCTGGTCTGTAGTTCCTGCTTCCTCTTTTGTTCCCACTTTTGTATAAGGGACTACATCTGCTGTCCTCCAGTCTTTGGGTACTCCCCTGTTTCCAGTGATTGGCTGAACAGGATAGCCAGAGGTTCAGCCACCACCTTCTTAGTTCTTTAGGACCCTGGGTTGCACCCCATCTGGCCCCATTGCTTTGTCAACTCTTATTACTTCCAGTTCCTTCAGGACCCTTTCTGTAAAGGACTTGTGTCCATTTCTGCACCATTCTCACCCCTTGCACTCCTTCAGACCCATTACTCCCTCTTCCTTAGTAAAGACTGGAGCAGAAATACCTGTTCAATATGTCAGCTTTACTGTTGTCATCTTCCACGCTGCTCCCATCCTCCCCTTCAGTCCAATCCATCCTCCTTTGTCCTTCTTCTTTTTCACTTATGTACCTGTAAAAGGTTTTGTCCCCTTAACCACTGATTTTGCAATGTGTTCTTCTGTCTGAGCTTTGGCCCTCACTGACTTCCCTGCCTCCCTTTGTTTCTCCTGGTACTTCCCTATCCCTTCTGCCTGTGTCTTTTGTATTGCCTGAATGCAGTCTTTTTGGCTTTCACTTTCTTTGCTACCTCTTTGGAAAACCATAATGGTCTCTCTTTCTTTTCCTCTTGCTAACCTGCTTAATGCATAATTCTGTTGTTCTTATAATCCCCATTTTAAATACTGCCCACTGTTCCTCAATCCCTGATTCCTGTCCCATTCCCTTAATGCCTCTTTCAAGCATCTCCCATTTTCCCAAAGTCTGCCCCCTAAAATCCAGGATACGTGTTTTTGTGGTTTGGTTCTGCTCTCTTCTGTGATTTCAAACCACAATGACTGGTGGTCACTGTTACCCAGGTGCTCCCACTGTTACCCCATCACACTGTCCCTGTTTGTAGAGCACAAGGTCCAGTATTGCCTCTCTGCCGAGTTGGTTCCATGACCAGTTGTTGAGGAAGGCACCCTGAAGGGAGTCCAGGATAAATCTGCTCTATTTGATGCTGCTGCTGGGATGCTCCAGTCACATCTGGTATATTGAAGTCTCCAACCAGTACTACCTCTCCCCATGTCAGCCATCCTTTAGATGCTAGCATCAGCTCCCTATCTGTTTCTTCCTCCTGGGCTGGTGGTCTATAGACCACACCTGTGCGGATGGCTGGCCCCATTTTCCTTTCCAGCTAACCCACAGTATCTCTCCCCATTTTGTTCCTTACTGGATCTGTGTGGCCCTTATGTCATTTTTCACATACAGTGCTACTCCTCCTCCCTTCCTGCCTGCTCTGTCTCTTCTGAATATGTTGCAGCCAGGTATGCCATCTCCCAGTCATGGTTATCATTACACCAGGTTTCAGTGATGGCCACAATGTCCAGGTCTGACTGTACCATGACAGCCTCCAGATCTTCCATCTTGTTGCTAAGGCTCCTGGCATTTGCACACATGGCTTTCCATGGTTTGACCTCCCTAGACTGCTTCACTGTTCTACTCCAGCCCCTTCCTTGGTTGTCATTTATCCCTGGTTCTCCTTGCTGTCTGCCCTTATGCTGAATTTGCCTTTTCTGCTTATCCACCTTTTGGACACTAATCTCCAACTTTTATACACTGCTTTGCAGAGATAGCCACTCCTCTGGTTCCTGGTTCCATTATTATAGCTGTGGGGGTGAGCAAGTAGGTATTCATCCTTGCTGGCCTGTCACCCCCTTTGCTAGTTTAAATGCTTGTCAATGTAGCATTTAAACTTATCATTGAGTGCTTGATTCCTCCGATGGATGCAGGCCGTCCAGGCTGAACAAACCTCCATCCCTCCAGATGGGTCCCCAGTCACCAATGAATCCAATCCCTTCCTCACAGCACCAGTTCTTCAACCATGAGTTAAAGTTCCTGGTGCATGCACTCCTATCTCCTCCCTTGCCTCTCACAGGTGGTACTTCTGAGAAAGTGACAGAAGTAGCTACTTGCTTGAGACCCTCCCAGTTTCCTAAACTCTTCCTGAACTTCCTTTGGCTCCCCATTTGCCAAGTCATTAGTACCTAGGTGGATAATGACATCCAGCTCACCCTCCTGTCTTGCCTTCCCAGTGATCCCCAGTATCTTCCTTCCATCCCTCCATGCCGTGGCACCTGGTGAGCACCTCACCTCCCTGTCCTCCCCTCCTGTGTTCCTAGCTGGATCCCTCTTCATGATGGAGTCCCCCACCAGGATTACCCTCCTCCCTCTGGGGTCCACTGCTTTCCCCACTGAGGTCACCTCCTTGCCTAACCTCCACATCCTTTCCTTCCACTTCCCTGGGTACCTCTATTTGGTTGTCCTCATTTGCCAGTGTGGCATATGAGTTCTTGAAGGAATAGGATCTGGGATGTGCCTCTGCCTGACTGCTCTAACCCTCCCTGAGCCCACTGTCATCCAAGTGCTCCTCGTTCTCGGCATCCTTTGGGGCAGCTGCATTGGACTGGCTGGTTCCTGGACAGGGTGATGGTACTCCTGACCCAGTTTACTTCCGCTCTGAGTCTAGCTACCTCATCCCTCAGTCCCGAGAGATGCATGCAGATAGGGCAGCACCTCAGTGTCCAGAAGGTCTGCCTGAATATGGCTGCCCCACAGCCACTACATTGCACCACTCCCCACATTATACTGCAATTCCACTACTTATCTGCTACTGAAGCTCTCTTAGTTCTCTATTTATTTACAGTATTAAAAATCCTGTAACTGATCCTCAGATATATATTTTTTTAAGGAAAAAGAAACCAATAAATAAATAAATGAGTCAAAACACTTGTCGTGCTGAGGGTGGTCTTCTTCCCCCTTATGCCCCTCCTACTTCACCTCTTACTATACCCTGTGTTTTAGCTCCTGTCAATCAGATTTATCAGGGCATATAATTAAGAGTTGGGGAAGGGTGGGAGGGGTGGCAATTGCAGCAATTAAAGACAGCACAGAATTACACTCACCACTATTTTTTAAATTTTCAACAGCCCAAAAAATTATAAGTAAAGACAACACAGGAAGAAAGTATAGTGTCACTACAAGCCTACAATCTAAGTTTAAAAGAAAATACCAGTTACCAGTTACTCTGAAGCACTAGATTGAATATGTTTCCTTCCTTCACCTTCTGGCTTCTTCTAGGAAGATGAACTTCTGTTTGCTGCTTTAACTGTGACTAAGCCCCACCTTCAGTTATCACGTAGCTGAGGTCAGATGCCAGACAATTATCACCCTTCACCCAGCTACAGGACAGTCAGACAAGCCAAGATAAAATTTGCAGCAATTAAAGACAGCACAGAATTACACCACCACTATTTTTTAAATTTTCAACAGCCCAAAAACAATTATAAGTAAAGACAACACAGAAAGAAAGTATAGTGTCACTACAAGCCTACAATCTAAGTTTAAAGGAAAAATACCAGTTACCAGTTACTCTGAAGCACTGAATTGAATATGTTTCCTTCCTTCACCTTCTGGCTTCTTCTGTTCCCAGATTGCCACCCACTTCTAGATTCGAGATCCTCTCTTGTCCCCATTTGAGAGTACCAGGTCTAAGATTGCTCCCTCCTGAATGGGTTCCAACATTAGCTGACTGAGGCATGCCCCCTGTAGGGCATCAAGAATTACCCTGCTCTTGGATGTGTTTGCAGCAAAGGTGCTCCAGTAAATATCTGGCATGTTCAAGTCCCCCATCAGCAATATCTCCATTTTCTCTGACATCCTAAGGATGCCTTCTATCATTTCCTTGTCCATTTCCTCCCTCTGAGAAGGGGGTCTGTATACAACCTCTGTGTGGATTGTTGCCATTTCCAGTCTCCAGGGTGACCCACAGGGCTTCATCTCCTCCCTGTTTACCTACTAGTTCTTTTGCTTGATCCCTTCCCTTAAATAGAAAGTTACTCCTCCTCCTTTTCTACCTTCCTAGTCCCACCTGTAGATTGTGTACCCTGGTATGTTGATGTCCCAGTCATGATTCTCTGTGTACCATGTTTCTGTGACTGCCACGACATACAGGCATCCCTCTTTCTAAAAGTATGGGACTCCCATGCCCCTCTGCGCACAAAAAGGATCAGAGGCTCCCACCTTCCCTGGATCACCACTGATATCATCAGCCAATGCCATTTCAGGGACCACGCATGGAAAGCCCACAAGAAACTGGGCACCCAAGCAACCTTCCAGTGCTACAGAGCCTGACGCAACTCCTGCACTAAACTCATTCACCAGGCAAAAAAGAACTACTCCCTACTGGCCTTCAGCGCAAACCTTAACCACCCGACAAACTTTTGGAAATGGTTCAAATTCCTTTTCTCCCCCCCAACCCAGCTGCCACCACCAACACTGTCACTACAGGGCACTACCATCACTGATCCCTGTGAGGTAGCCGCTGCTTTCAACACCTATTTCTCCAGCTGTGCAGACTCACTCCTATCATCCCTCCAGCACCCACCCACTCTGTGCCTCCCCACCAAGAGCACTCCTACCGACCATACAGTTTCTCCTTTCGCCCTCTATCCCAGCCGAAGTACTCAAATCCCTACAATCTCTGAACCCTAACAAAGTTAAATGCCCCACGGCCTTGAATGCCAAGATGTTATACTTGTCCGCTCCAGCCATATCAGCCCCACTAGCCAATTTATTCAACCTCTCCTTCTCACTAGGCAAAGTACCAACCGAATGGAAACAGGCTACCATCATACCCCTCCCAAAAAGGGATGACCCCTCCTCACTGGGTAACTAGTGCCTCATCTCCCTTCTCCCTTCTCCCAATTCTGGCCAAAGTACAGGAACATCTTGTCCTTTTCCAACTCTCTCCCCTTATCTGGATGCCTCCTCCTTCTTCACCCCATACCAATCCGGCTTTCGAAACTCACACTCAACTATCACTTCCCTGCTAAGAATCACTGATGACATACTGACTGGCATGGACAATGGTCACATCACCTCTGCCATCTTTATAGACTTGGCCAAGGCTTTCAACACCATCTCCCATGCTCTGCTCCTTTCTAAACTAAATGATGCCGGCCTCTCCAAGGTGGCTTCCAACTGGTTCCACGACTACCTGGTGGGTAGGCACCAGTCTGTAAAAATCGCCTCACACATCTCTAGCCCCCTACCAGCTACTGCCGGCGTCCCCCAAGGCTCAGTCTTGGGCCCACTGCTCTTCTCCATATTTTTAGATGACCTCCCATCAGCCTGTCTTTACTCATCCATCCAAATGCATGCGGATGACACAGTGTTGTATGCCACGGGCCCTTCCACAAGTGATGTGGCTAATCTACTACAGCCGGATTTCAATGCCATCCAGCACTGGTTCTGCTCAAAACAACTATTCCTAAACCCTAAGAAAACTATGTCGCTAACCTTCGGCTCACAGCAAAGACTCTCCTGCCAAGCCCCTTGCCCCCCCCTTCCAAACACTGGACGGGACCTTCCTGGAAGCATGCACCAGTTTCAGATACTTAGGTGTCTAGCTCAATCAGCACTTAGATTTCACCACTCATATTGATTCCATCCATAAGAAACTACTCCCTAAACTCGGCACGCTTTATAGGAACAATGGCTGTCTCTCCTTTCCAGCCAAGAAAGCTATTGTTCAAAAGATGATCCTCCCAATACTCGACTATGGTGACATAGACTATGCTACTGCTCCCTACTCCTCCTTAGCCAGCCTTGACACACTTTTCCACTCCTTCTGTTGCTTTATCCTCGACTGCCCACAAACAACCCACCACTGCACCTTATACAGCTCCCTAGCCCTGCCGTTCCTCCAAGACTGCATATTAACCCACTGTGCTAGGTCTGCAGCCAAATTCTGGTCCCAGTCCCTTCCCCCCTACCTGGCCTCTGTCCTCTCCACACAATCTCCCCTTGCTTACTCCCTCAGAAGCACGGACTCCAAGCTCCTCCACATCCCCTTCATGTGCACAACCAAAGGACAGGCAGCATTCAGATTTCATAACCCCCAGCTATGGAACACCTTAACAGCCGATATTAGACACTCATATAACCCCCACCACCTCAGTCTACTACTCAGCACCCATTTCTCCTCCAGCTACTCATGCTTTTAGCTAGTTCCCACTATGTACATGTATTTTGTGTTCTCAGATGGTATTCTATGTAATTTTATCCATTTGCATTTTCCCCCTCCTTTGCTTCTTTGTTTCTATCTTTCAATTGTCTGATATGGCAGGTGGCCCCCCTCACTGTGATGAATAATTACTGTACCCTGTGATGTACTATTTCTTGGGATTTGTCCCCCATGTTGCATCTGGAACTGAGCAACCCTGCTCAGAATGCCTTCCTGGTTAAACTCATAAATAAATAAATAAATAAATCAAGACCACCAGTTCAGGGAACTTGTTACCTAGACTATGGGCATTGGTACTCATTACCCTCCATTTTTTGATGGCCTTACCCTTTTTTGCCTCATCCCTGTCCTTACTGCCTTTGTCTTTTTCTCCATTTACCCCTGCTCTTCTCCCAGTCCACATCTCCATCTTGGTGTTTACCTCACTAACTACCCTGATTTTTGGGGGGAGAGGGCTAGGATTTCCTTTCTTCTTTTCAGTACCTCCCCCCTTGGCTAGTTTAAATGCTTGCCAATGAAGCATTTAAACCTATCACCTAGGATCCTGGTTCCCCTCCTAGACAGCTGGAGACTATCGCACCAGTATATGCATGCATCCCTCCAGGTGGACCCCCAGTCCCCAATGAAGCCAAAACCCTGAACTCTGCACCATTTTTTCAGCCAATGATTGAATCCCATGGTGTAGACCACCCTAACCTCACCCATGGCATAGACAGGCATCACCTCCAAGAAGGTTACCGTGCATGCCACTTGTCTAAGGCCCCTCCACAATTCTACAAACTCCTCCTGCACTTCTCTGATCCCTTTCCTAGCCAGGTCATTTGTCCCTAGGTGGAAAATGACATCCAGATCCTTCCCCTGTGCAGCAGCTCCCACAATCCTGAGGATTCACTCCCTGTCCCTCCAAGCCATGTCGCCAGGCAGGCACCTAACTCCCTCTCCCCTCCCTCTCCCCCCAGTTCTAGCCTTCTAACAATGAAGTCCCCCACCAGGAGTTGTTTCCTTCCCCTGCGGGGTCCCATGCCATCCTCCTGTGGGTCTCCTTTGTGTAGGTTCCCAGCATCCTCCTTGGTCTCCACTGCAGGTGCCTCCATAGAGGAACCACACTCTGCCAGAATGGCATATGAATTATGGAGAGGTACAACTGGAGGGATGCACCTCTGTTCCACCACCCTCACCCTCCCTGAGCCCACTGTGGTCCAACTGCTCTTCTTTCTTGGTAATCTCTGAGGCAGTGGTGGTGGCCTGCTGGTCCCTGAGTGGGAAAGGAGGTCACTTGAATCCTGGCCAACTCAGCTTGGAGATGAGCAACCTCCTCCCTCAGCCCAGAGAGGTGCCTGCAGATGGGACAACACCACAGCCTCCAGAATGTCTCCTGAAAGACTGCTACTCCACAGCCACTGCTCTGCATCACTTCCATCATGTCTTATTTTCGGCCCCATAACTGTTATTTTGTATACTTACTCTTTCCTCTCTCTGTTTATTTTTTATATATATAATTTTCTTTTCTTCCTACTTTCCTACTGCATCTGTGCTCTTAAAGCTCCTGATTTCCTCTTCTGGGACTAGTAGTTCCTATATTCCTCAGTAGTCTCCTTCGTACTTGCTCAGAGTCAGACCTCCAGCGGCTGGGGGGGTGGACAGCTACTTTTTTCCTTCTAGGATGGGGAGTATTTTTTGCCTCTATGACCACTCCTTTCCTGCTCCCAAACAGGAAGTTCCTGTTGTCAGTCAAATCCTGTGCCTATAAAAGTAGAAACAGCTAAGGGTGCTGTTCTCTGCCAAAAGCTATCTAGGTCCATTTTTAAATGCAAACACCTGGTTTCCTTCTGCATAGGCCACTCCCCCTAATGCACAGTTTCTTTCTTCGCCTAGCTAACTACACAGATAATAATTCCTTAACCCAACTCACACAAACACATTGACTGTTTTTTTCTGTTTTTTTGTTTGTTTTTACCCTCAATTGAAGTTCCCAGTAGTAGAGTTGTCACTGAACACCAGAGAATGCATGGCAGAGGATGGAATGAGGGAGGGAGAGTGAGCCATTAAACACCAGTGTTGCTTGGCACATAAACTATTTGACTGGCTTTACCAATATTAATTAGGGTGCATCTTTTTCCTAACACATTTGTAAAAAGGAAGGAAATTCATTACCAAAAAAAGTACATTTGGGTATCAAACAGGGTTGCAGCACAATGGCAGAAAATTTAGATAATTGAACTTTAGTGTAACATTCATCCTGAGTCTTAGTGAAAAAGTTGTTGGCTGTTTCTAGGGTTTCCATGGTTGCTTGAAGCAGCATTGGTGCTACTCTAACTTCACCACATTCTCACAAAGCAGAACAGAATAATTTGAATATGCTGGAGTAAATTTACTTACCAGATACAAGACAGTGCCAAATCTAGCGTAATGCAAATGCTGTTGTGAGCAAGAGTTCAAACCCCAGGAATACTGCACCACACATTCCACAAAATGCTAGAGATGGTTTACCATAATGACACATTTCCGACTTTTTGCCACAACCCTATCTGGTGTCCAAACCATGATTCCAATTCACATATTTTAAACAAAATGTAAAAACAATAACATGTTGATGTAAACTGAAAGACGATTGCCCAACCAGGTGTCTAGAATTACTTTTGTTTAGTAGCTGACTGGAGGATTCAAAAAATAGACTCTGAGGGTATGTTTTGTAAGCAATGTAGTATAGCTACTATATATATATATAGCTATATATATATATATATATATATATATATATATATGCTATAGCTATAACTAGGACAAAGTTGCCAGGCTGAGAAAAATCTTGGCACTATGTGTCCAGTACTTAGTTACATTTGGGTGCACAGCAAAATGGCTGCCTCATTGTTGTTGTGCCTCAACCTCCCTCCCAAATTGTGATACACAATGCAAATTGTGCACTGCAGTATAGAGAGAAGTCCAAAAATAAGTAAGGTACTGTACAAAGTAAGCCATTAATCTAGATATCAGTGAACACTTCACAGATAGCACACACACTAACATCCTGGCAACCATGCACAGATGTGGTGGTTGATTATTTTGCTTCAGTGTAGCAATTTGGCCTCCATACCATTATTTGTCAAGCAGTCCCTGATGTTTAGTACTCCCCTATTTTGATACCTGCACATGTTTTATGAGTCAATTGTATCCCATGACAGTTATTCTATTCCTCACCCATTACTAATCCTAACCTTGTCCTCATTGGTAGCAGAAGAATATTGAAGCCCAGAGGCACTTCATCACCCAAGTTGAACCACATTAATGATACAAGTCCCTCTTTTAGTCCTAACCATATACTGTTACCTAACTGGTGTCCAGAGGTCCAACCCAACTGCCTTGCATGTGGGGGCCCATCTCACCCAACAACTCTGCACATTTCTTTCTCTGATGTCCAGTTATCCCCATTCCCACTCATTCCCTATGATCAATAATCCACTTTTAACTCCCATGGCTGTAAGTGTTTAATATGCAAGGGGCACTGCATTGTGAATAGCATTAGAATTGTGGACACGCTTCCTTTCTTGGGTACTTACATTCAAGTGCCTTGGAAGTATTAGCAAAATAAGTCACACACTTAGTGTATAAAAAAGTAACTATTGGTATGCAGCTTTATGATTAACCATTGAGCTCTGTATATGTGATCAAAAACAAATCTCTCACTACATTAGATGTGCCTTTTAAGAACAAAAGTGCAGGCAGACAAAGCAATCTTGTTTGAGAAGTACAGAGTACTGTTGCTTCTGTATCCTATGCCTAATTAAAATGGGACAACTTTAACAAGCGTTTCATTGTACAATCCAGTGCCCTACCCCAAACTTCACTTTGCTAACTAACATATTTGAGAGCATTACAGTTCACATAATTGTCAGTTCTAAATATGATTGGGGACAAAATGTGGTAGATGCTTTAAAACTGCACTTATACTTTTATTGGCTTTTTCATTTTTTGATATCTGGCCTGTCTGTATCAGCACCTGAGAGGAGTTCATTCTCAGCACTAGTAAACAAACAACCCAGCTGTTTCTGTTTGATAAGGCAGTTGCAGTTTTCATTCATTGTAGCATTGTACAGTATCTTACACTTCAACAGAAATTTTCAACAAGGGGTTATGGTAGAGTTGGCAATTTATGGAAGATATATAAGTTGTACATGAGATGATGACAAACAACTTCTCACAGGACTAGCCACTTGTGGAATACATTTCATAAACCATTGGTCTCTGTAAAATAGATTTGATGAAGCATTCCAAGATATTCTTGATGCTCGAGTTATTGAATTATGAAGGTTCTTACTTCCTGAGATATGCATTTAATAAAGCTATGGGCTTTAAGCCTTACCGGAGCTATGTTTCCAAGATAGATTAATGTTATCTGTAGACATATTACAGGAAATCTCAAAATGGCAGTTCTCCTAATAAAACAAAAGGTCAATCACCACAGAGATGCACTTCCCAAAAGAAAAATACCAAACTCTGTTTAAATAGAATTCTCAGTCCTTGCCCTTGCCTGTTGAAATATTTTTTTTAATTGATGGGGGTCCATTCATATTTAAATAAGTCATAATTTGTCTGTAGCATTGACAGAAATAGTGTATAAATACATCTTACAGGTTACTAGGCTATCAGATGTGATATCATATAAATAAAAAACATACAAGGGTGCAATTTTCTAAACCATATAGAAGTCATTAAATAATACAAGTGAGGAGCACTTCAGAAGAACACCAAGCACAACTACAAAAGGAAGATATGAAGAAAAGTTCATTCTTGCTACAGTTTCTATGGATACATGCACCCTGTAGAAAGTATTTTACATCAAGACATAATCAACATTTAATGGAGGTAGATGCAAAAAGAGGTGTAATACACTAGAGACTATAAAATATCAAATTATCTTCACAGCAGGGTGTAATATGCACTGATGTTTTTAAATTATACCAAGCACTCTAAAAGGAGTGCTTTATTGAGGAGTGTTTCTTGGAAACAAAGCATTTCTGTCAAATGCAGTACATTAGTTCAAGATGGTGCCTCTGGTTGCTCTCGTAGAAAACAATGTAGTTATAATTAAGGATGCTTGCATGTTATCTGTTGATCACTGACATGATAATCTGGATACTTTTCCTGATCAGATCATGCTTTCTGCCACTGTCTGCATGACCCACAAATAGATAGTGTGTGAGTATAGCCACATGCTGACCTTCTTAGTAACCAATATATTTTAATATTTTTACACAAAGGATGTAGTCAACCTTGATAGCCACTGTTCAACTTGGACTGTACCGGTCTCATCTGAATTTATTTAAAAGAGAACCCACAAGAAGGCAGACTATTAGCTATCTGAGCTTCTATAGTTATAGTGTCACTAATGTCACAATGTCATGAGTTTAATTATTTAATTTGAAGCTTGGACACATATCCTAAGCAAAAACTACATGGTGCTGCAATGTTAGTTGTTTTAGTTTAACACAAAAGTTTTCTCTACCCCTCTTCTGATTGCTGTACAGGTTGAAGTGGATGACTGCATGTACTTTTCAGAAAGAGAGTGGGATACCCCAATCATTCTGGAAGGCATTTAGGCTCTCAATAAATCAGATTCTAGTGCAACAGTTGGTGACTGTGAGTTAATATTGCATATTATTGGTAAAAGCTAAGCTGGTTTCACATATTAACTCAATGCATTATCAGTATCTCATTCAATGGTGTGTAAAGTTCTTTGACCTGCAATGCATCACATAGGAAAAAATATACAAATAAAATAATATTTTATTCCTGTTATTATGGTAACTTTGAAAGACATGATTTGTCTGTTAGTTTGCTTATTAAGCAAAGGATGTTTATCTAGTGTTATTCAATAATGTGCTTAATGTTACTGTAGTTAGAAAATAAGTCATTTATGACTCTACTAATAAGTATGTAGAACTGAAATACTCAACAACTGCTAAAGAGATACCACAAAATAAGACCAGAACAAATGATTTAACTCTACCTTCAAACATTTCTCTTGTTTTTATGGCTGTGGGCAGAGTCTGTAGCCATGTTGTGATCACTCGCTCCGAAAACGTGCAATCATGGAACACTTCCTGTTGGAGTTTTTGAAGTATCCTTCTGAAACTCCAACAAAGCTGAAAGCAATCCACCACAGTCGCTCACTTTCAGAGCTGTACTGGCACTATTTGGTCGCTACTTCTGAATGTCAGCACAAGAACTGCAAATGCGTGCTACGCGCATGTGCAGTTCAACTGGCACCGCCATCTTGGGAATGGCATTACAGCATTCCATGCACTGTGCATGTGCGAGTGCCATGCATCTACAGTTCCATCACCATTGCCATCTTGGGGATGGCATTCAGCGGCGGTCATGGTGCTCCTACATCGGAGCATCTGCAAGCTCACCACAGCCATATCGGCTCTGGCTAGAACCTGTTTTTATAGATTAGTCACTGATTTAGTTTTCTTCATACTAAGTGGCAATAGCTGAAGCAGACAATGAGTTTTGTGTGCATTATTAGCACTACCTACAACATTTGCATTCTTTTTTTTATACATCTTTTTCCATCCGGTCATGGTCTGTGGGGCCTCTCTCAGGCATCCTGTCTGCTCCTGCCCTGCCTGAAGTCCTGCCTGAAGTCCTCCTACCTGTACCTCCTCTCTCCTCCTCCTCTATCCATGATCAGCACCCCAGCTTAACCCCTATGGGGTGGGGCCAGCCCTCCTCTTTGGACACTCTTAACAGTCAGACTCCACTATGGAAGAAGACCCTGGTAGAGAAACCTGGAAGGCCAGGCAGGATGGACCTTTCCATGTGCATGGGGGTAGGTGCTGTTGCCTACCCTACAGACTGGGATTTTCCTTGTTCTGGTGTTCACTTCTCCCCCCATGTGTGTGCACACCCCAATGCTTGATGCACGGCAACCCCTGCCTGCATCATATGTGCTGCACAGCATGCTACAGTGCCACTGGTCTCCACCAGGAGTTGCTGGCACACCGGATGATCCCCAACCTCCCCTCTGGGGAGGAGAGCATCCCAGCAGGTGCTCAATCCTGTCCCGCTCCAACCCTACCATCCTCCAGTGGCCTGAGCTCACTCTCAAACTCGGGTCACTGGCATGGCACAAGGTGTGGCATCCAGCACCTCAACCCTCAGTGCCATCGTGCTGGCAAACATTTGCATGCTTGCAGATAGGACTAAGTAACAGTGTTATTTGGCTGACTAATGTACCCATTAGGCCAGGCCAGGGTTGAGGAAAATACTTAATAGCAACAGAATGCTGTATGATTGGAGACAAGAACTGGAATGTGAGTTGATTATTTTAATCACAAATTAAGCCTACAGTGTGGGATTTTAAAGAAGAACATTTTCTGGTCCTTTTTGTTTGCACAAAATGTTTATGTTCAAAATTAATTTAACTACTTCATTATGGATTGAGGCAGCACACCCAACCAATGGGAGCACACCTTTCATCTGTACATGAGAAACTCTTATTCTGTTGAGAGTGTCTCATACTCATCTGCCCTACAGACAAGCACAATTGGGGCAGGCTTTTAAATATTTTAATACATTATTGATCTATCATGATCAATAATATATTAAAACTGCTGCCAAGACCACTCTTACAGTTGTAAGACTGGTACCATGTGATAACAGTCCCACCAAAAACAGTGGCAAACTAAATGGTGACTACATATTGGTGACAGCAATAAAAGCTATGGACACCACAGTGACCTACAATATAAATGATCAAAACTTACCTTTCAGAAAAGTAAACTCAAAACATCCCCTTCACCTCCCCCGCACCCCCCTAACTAATATAATCAACTCCTCTGGGATGTGACACGTAGGAAAAGAGGAAATCACAGGAGGGGGACTACACCATGAGGGGAGGCTATGCGTGAACAAGGGGAGAATGTTGGGGGGAAAACAAACTCAGTGGGAATGGAATGCATCTAGAAGCAAAAACAAAAAATAAACTACAATAACTGAAAACCACAAAATAAAACAGAAGCACCACTCCAGTCCCGGACCCCAGTCTACCAGCATCACAAGCCATCACCTAACCCACCACGCCAGATAACCAGCTGGCAGCAGCCCTCCCAAACACATCCTCTGTCCTTCATGTCATACCTCTGCCTGGCTATTCAATACATAGCTGTCTTTCACACTCGGTGTAATTCCTGTTGCTCTTTACTAATACTCCACAATCGCTCAAATTGAGTTGCTCATATTGAATCACTCAATTTGAGTAGCTCATACCACGGGTTACCCGTAAGATTGGTCTTACTTACATTTTTAAGGTATCAGACCCAATCGCCTTTAGATTGTGGTTCTAATACCCTTAGAATATGCATAAGACCACTGTTACAACCATAAGAGTGCCCTCAGCCATGATATTAACACACATTAAAGGAGCTATCTGCAAAAGTTCATTTGTACCACAGGCTTGTTTCAAATTTGTTTGTTTATTTGTTTGGCAGTTGTCATTATAAAATTAAGAAAGAAATATAATAAAAAAACATAATTCATATACAATAATATTGTATAGATTTATATACAGAGTTAATTTATTTGCATTAACCATCTCTAAATTTTAAAGAGCTACTGACGCCTCAAAGAAAACCTTAAAAACCTTAATCAAGAGGTACAATTTTGCTTGCATTCCATATATATTTTCCTCCTCATTATTTATTACTAAGGGAATTTCCATGAATAGATGATCTTCATACCTCAGAGATCCCTTAGAGTTCATCTGCTTCTATAGCTAACCCCCTACTTCAAGTCAGAATCGTTTGTTGTGACATCACAATCTGTTGCCATGTGAGTAACTGTGATGTGACAAACAATGTATTATGACATCAGGTAGGGAGAAAGCAGCAGGGATAGATGAAGTGTTCAAGAGAAAAGATCCTATTTTCAAGCAGATGACCTCAGTAATAAATAATGGGGAGGAGGAATACAGAATGAATGTGAAATACATGCTGAACTGTGGCTAAATAGTGTGTTTTGCTAAAGTTGTCCTGAAGGTGTCAGTTGCTCTTTAATATACAGTAGTGTATAATATTCAAAATAAGTGAGCAGGAGTGAACAGGGTTGACTATGAGTACATCATTCGGGTGGCTGATTTTTTTTTTCTTTTTTTTCTTGAGCAAGGGCTAATAATATAGTACATGGTTGGATGTTGTTATTAACATATTTCCATAGTCTTAGAAAAGCTTTTACACCACAGTTCAAAGGTCACAAAAAGTAGTTTACTACAGTGTGGGAGAACCTCATTTTGTTTCAGAATACCATACACATGAACATTTGCATGAAGCACCCCCCATACTTCCCCCTCTCTCAAAATAGAAACTGCCATTGTTCATAAAACTGAAAAAAAAATCCCCTTTCCACACCCAGCTGCTTATAGTTGACTACCAAGAGTCCTTAATAGTATTTATTTTAATTTTTTCACATAAGGAAAACCAAATTTTCACTCTATAAGTGATTCTGCTTCACTAAACGCAATGATCAGGGAAAAGAAAAGAATGTGCTTATACAACTGAGGGTCGTCGTCTGGTGTTGGACCTTTTTTAAAAGTAGTTTGATTTTCTATCTCTTTTTAAAATAAAACAAAATGTTATTATTGGCATGGAACTGGAGGGTTTCATAAGTTGCTTGTTGTGGGGCAGCTTTATTTTTGTTAATTAAAAAAAGCACATTTCTCTTGCAAGGTGGTGAGGAGAAAGACTGTTCATTTTCTGTTAAACCATATACTAAACATTTTACTATAAAACATAATGTACAGTATGGGCAACCATGTCCAACTCAACATGCATTTCTATCTTGGAGTTCTGATTACAGCTGGGACCTCTCAAGCTTTGCTCTCAAAAGGTGATGTGTGAAGTCAAGAAATGCTTTAAAATATTTGTAGAAAGTTTTCTAACATTGTGCTGTGCAAAGTGCAACTCTGAATAGTTATTCATCTAGTAAAGTGCCTACTTCACCTCATGAAGTCTATGTGTAGTGGCTCTTTGTCAGGAAAATTGCTGGTGAAATGCAACTTGTGTCTTATTCACTGAGTAAAATATACTTTCAGTCTTGGAAAAAAAACACATAAAATTCTCTTTGTATAACCTTAAAAAGAAAAAAAAAACAGCCCACATCCTCTGGCCTATGGCAATATACACCCACCCCCATCCATCATGCCAAACAATTTAAAATCATATTCAGGGACCCTGGTTTTCCATTTTTACCAATAACACCGGTAACAATCACGGAATCCTGCTTGGTTTGCGGATTTTGAATTCTTGTACCGGTGCCTCACGGAAATTGCATTTCACTGCACAGAATCTCTAAGATTTCAGCATCTTTTTACATTTTTTTTTAATTTTCTCTTTCTATGTCCCCTTCTCACAGCATCAGTCTCCACTTTTCAGAGATCCCTAGGCTGGCTATTCCTTAGCTTCACCCCCAGCTAATGCTCAGGAGCTCCTGCAGTCCTGCCCCTATCCTGCCTGGATTCTACCCCCCCAGGTGGGAAGGGAGGGGACCCCAGGTCACCCCTCCACACTCCCTTAGTGTGTGTCGGGCAGCTCAGTGGGTCCCTCACGGAGCCTGGTTATGAAGTCTGGAGCACCTGGGTCCCTTCTGCCAGTGGCCAATGTGGGGTGATTGTTCCTGGCTTTCTGGTCTTTGTCTCTGAGGGCACCGGCACTACAGGAGATCTAAGGAGGTAGGTCACACAGAAACATGCCATTGCTCCAGATCCTGGCTAGCGTCGTCCCCTCCTGATCACTCTGCAGCACCATTGCACCACCACCACAGGTGGTCACACAGGCAGTGGTAAAGCAGCAGGACCTGCACCCCACCCTCCCTGGAGGAGGAGAGGAGGGCAGTCCCCCAGGTGCTCGATCTTACTCCCCTGGCCATACCTCCAGCAACTCGAGTTTGCTTCTGACCCTGGGTTGCTGGCATTGCAAGCAATAGTGCTACCGCAGTGCCAGTGGGCCGGCCCAGATTTCAGCATTTTAAAATGAATGCTGCTGTGCTTTGCATTCTTTCTGCTTTGCTGCATATAGAGTCAGTAAGGAAATCACCCGCACTACTTTGTTGCAATCTGCCATTCGGTTTAAACACCCATGCCTAGTGGTTAGAGTAACAAACAGTGAATGAACTGGGTACATCCAGCAGACCTGGGTTTGATTCCCACAACCTCCACTTGCACACGATGTGACTCCAAGCAAGTCACTTAACCTCCCCAATGCTTCTAGGTCACTCCTGAAAACAGACAGTTCTGCCTAGAGGGCCTTACCTGCTTTACAAAGGATATAAAAAAAAATACCAATATATGTTTACTACATCACAGAATAGTAGTTAGGGTACCATGCAATTTACCTGAGTTTTACTTGGGCTGCAATGATTTTGTATAGGTGAAGATAAATGTTCAGATACATTTTATGTGTTTTATAAGCTTGTTTTTAGATTTTAGTGAGGTTTTTATTGTATTCTTTGCATATAAGCATCTAGGTTGTGGATTGCTAAACACAGGATCACTGTTACCAACTAGCTTATTCAAGTTTATAATCAGTAGGGCCATCCAAAATCCTCAGTTGTTTGAATGAAAACTAGTCTGAATGAAAGTATGTTCACAAAGAAGAAACTGCCTTACTACTTATGAAAAGACTTCACAGTTAGCACCCCATTTAGGTGAATTTGATAATTTGCACCTTTTCTCCCACCTGCTGATTCAGTCTCTGTGACAACAAAAAGTTTTCTGATAGATGCTTCAACAAAAAGCCAATGTTAAGTATTTAAGTATACTTATGTTTGGCCAGTGGATTTTGAAAGCACATTCAATGACATACAGATGGTAAGACCCCAGGGGCTGTATGATGCTGGTGGGCTGAGTGGTGCTCAATTCACATCTGAACAAAGACATGACAACTGGGAGACACCCTTTTCATGGACACCAAGTAAAAAAAAAAAAAAGCATCCACATGTCTGGGAGATGCATAAATCCATTTGAACGTCCTCCATTAATCACTTATGGATTTTTTAGGTGAAGACACTGTATTTCAAAGAAGCAAATTCAAGCAGTTTTTTTTTGCTCCTCCTACCCCCTGGCCATTCACTCCTTCAGGCCTGCCAAGGCCCCCTACCACTACTGCTGAGTCCCAACCACCATCCACTGCCCCTTACTGCTATGCTACCAGGTAACCCAAAGTAACCCTTCATTGAGTGGGCCCCTACCGCTGTGGGAGGCTACCAGGGGAGGAGAATTGCCCTAAAGAGCTTCCTGTGTATCCTGGGTATGGCAGGGATCAGAACAGACACATGTCTGGGGCTTCCGGCTTATGGAGGGACCAACAGCTGTCCTTCAGTTGGTCAGCAGGTGTTTTCCCATTTTTCTTGGGAGTGTGACAGGCTACATGATGTCAAAGCACAAGCTGACGTCCAACACGCCTCCTCCTGCAGTGAGGGCTGACATGTTGTCATGCCTCTGGCCTCCATCAGGGGCCAGCAAATGCTGAGTTGTGAACCCACCCTCCCTCCTCCCAGGAGAAGGTGAGTGGTCATTGGACACTCAAGCCTTCACCCACCAGCTGGCCCTCCAACACCCAAGTCTGTTCCTAAACCTGGTCAGCGGTGTCACAGGCAGAAATCCAATTCAGACAGTTAAATTATAGATAGGAAAAAATAAAGGTAGCCCACCTTAGCGGTGATGGTTCCGATTAATTCACATCTGAGTACTACAAGCAAAGAGACCAAGTCATTTCTAACTTGTGCATGTCGGGTGCAGGTGTTGAAGAAAGGGGATCATAGTGCTGTCACTACTGCCATCACCCCAGAGGGATGTGGACTGCATTGTTGCTACTACCATTACACCAAAGGGGTGGGGGCTGTAGTGCTTCTGCCATCACCACTGACAGATGGGGAATGTAGTACTGCTGCCATCACACCTAAGGGGTAGATGCCGCAGTGCTGCTACTTCTGTCACACCCGAGGAATGGTGAACATAGTACTGCTGCCATCACACCTAAGGGATGGGGGCCACAGTGCTGCTACTTCTGTCACACCTGAGGGAGGGAGGTCATAGTGCTGTTGCTGCTGCCATCACACCAGAGGGATGGGTGCCGTAGTGCTGTTGGTGCTGCCATCGCACCTGAGGGATGGGGTCGTAATGCTGCTTCTATCACACCTTAGGGATGGGGGCTGTAGTGTTGCTGCTGCCATCACATCTTGTACCTAAAATAACTTTAAATTGGTACAAGGATGGAAGGATGTGCAATAGTGGAGGTCAAAATTACTAAAATGCATGTTAGCAGAGTTAAAAATTGTTAAATAAAGTACACAAAACCGAACACCGGTAAAATCGGATTTTGGCTTAACAGACACCGGTGACAATATCGTTTTTTACAATGTGCAAAACGGAATATGCCCTTTCTCAATACCAGTAAACCAGTGTCCCTGATCATATTCTCTGCTCTTCCCTCTGATAGGCACCCATCCTATTCCTTCCCCTCATTCCCCAGTGAAGTATGAAATTGTTAATCCAATCCCTTCCCATTCCTGTAAAGTCAAGTGTTCCCCCTCCACCCCAGCACATCATGAAAAAACATTAAATAAATCCCCACCATTCACCACCCTCTTGTGAATACATCCCCACTCCCTCTAAAGCCCCTACACCACAGCAGAAAGGATATAAATCTGTAAAAAAGAAAATCACACCCTTGCAGAGTGAGCAACCTCACTCTTTTGTGTTGTGAGTCTAATGATTGGTGAGTGAAGTATATCCTAGTAGTATTACATGATTTGCTGGATATTGGTAAATCTAAAAGCTAAGATACTTTCTCCAGTGAGTGACAGTTATATTTTTTAGAGTTTTATATAATTTCCACAGGGGTTTGAAGGCTTTGGGAGGTGTACTCATAAGTGGGTGGTGAAGGTTGGGGGTTTAATCTATGTTTTTTCAAGGCAGATGGGGGAAGAAGAGTCTCACTTGATTTTGCATGTTGGAGAACAGATTGGATTTACAGTTTCCAGCTTTGCTTGATGATTGGGAGGGAGGAGGAAGAAGGTTGCCAGACAGGTGGAGGATATGATTGTAAACTGTGTGGTGTGGTGTGGTATATATGGCCCACTGAGTGAGGGTGAGGGTCTTTCTTTTTAAATGTATTTAATTTAAAAAAATAAAACATTACTGGCAAACTTTGTATGTGGTTGGAAAACTCAGGGGTATGGGTATTGGGATATGAGTTTAATCTGCGTGCCATGGTAGAAGGGTTGGGTGTTTATGGTCCTGTGGGTGGCGTTTTCCTTCTTTTTAAAGGTATTTTAATTTAAAAGTTTTAAAATCATTGGCAATGTTTTTGTATGGTTGGGAAACTCACCAAAGCATCACACAGTTTCCCCACTTCACACCAGCTTCACCAGGAAATCATAAAGTCCTTGCTTCTCTATTCTCAAATCTATGATATCATCACAGCCCCTAATGGGAACACAGCATTGTTGTCTATGTTTACTAAGTAGTGGTATTCAGAAAGGATCCACCAGGGTCAGACACCACCACATTCCACCTCTTTTGCTTGAGTTCAGAAACAATCAGATATTGATGGCATCAAATCATGGATCTGATCACCTCAGATCCTATGTATGGATCTAATTGAAACTATAGGATCCTATTTAATCTGATGGTTCTGATGGCTGCATCTCATCAAATTCCTACTATCTGAGGGTTGGATCCAAGAATCTCTCTTTGTACTGAAACCCTGGATCCTCAAAATCCAACTGAGAATCAGAAATCTTTCCTTGGTTGGACAAAGGTCAGATTTGGAAGATCAATAACAGACCTAGCTGTCAAGGGACACTTGAATCACACAGGGCACTCTCCAAACTCCACTGTTACCCATGCATTATTCTATATTTAATCAACAAAATTATAGTTTATAATAAGAATAGAGTGTAAACTAACAAATTGTAATTATTTGTTGATCTGGCCTTTCGGTTCTCAAATTCTATTCATTTTTAAAAATAAACTTAAAAAAGAAATGCAGAGTTTCATGAGGATACCAATAGTACATTTAAGACATATAACCCAGGCATAGTCATGCAGACTAGAGTAGCCTCCCATAAAAGAAAATCAATAATTCATTTCTCAAATTGTACAGCATAATTGTGCTACCAAATAGGAAAAGTAACATGAGGGAAAGCATTATTCTCATCCAAGCAGTTATGGATCAGAATAAGCCAGGAGTAAATGGTAAAATATATTAATTATATATTTCAGTTTAAATTTGTAACTTTTCCAGGGGTGATGGCCTTCACCATACAAGAGAGGGGAACAGTGATCTGGGCAGAAGTTTGATGTTTACATTGCTGGACAGTTAAAATGACTGTGGAGAAGGTGAAGGCCTAGGATACCATTAAGATGGGTGAATATTTGAGAAACTTATCTAGGACTCCCCCAGAACTAGGGGCTAGAAGCACTGTGGGAAGCAGCAAGGTAGGAGTTCAAAAAATGGTAGGGAATGAGCCAGGGAGGAGGCTCACCAAGCCTGCAACAAAATAGGAAAAACAAGAAATTAGGGAGGCAAGGAAAAATGAATGGGGAGTTCATGTAACAAATTAAAGAAGTGTAATCACAAGATGGAAAGTGGCCTGCCTTTCTGCTAGAACACTGGAAAAAATCAGTGAGTGCCAGGCAATGGTAGCAGATGCTAAGCTGGACCTCACAGGCATTATGGAAACTTGGGCCACAGATGACAATGACTGGGACCTAATGGTCCCAGGCTAGATCATGTATAGGTGTCATGGGGGTGTGTGAAAGAGGGGGTTGTCTCTATGTCAAGAAAGGAACTGAGGCAGTGAAAGATGGACCCATCATGGAAGGTAATGAGGTAATAGAATTGCTGTAGGTTCAGCTCATGGAGGCATCAGATAAGAAACTGTGTGCATGGGGGTGGTCTACAGACCACTAGTATGGGGCAAGAGTGATGGGGAACTAGGTTCAGAAGTAGAGAAGGGTGCATCAAATAGGGCAGCGGTAATAATGGGGGGATCTTAACCTGCCAGACATTGACTGGGACATTTCAGCAGGTACAGAAGGAGTGCCAGAAGCCAGGCCCTGCTAGATACATTGCAAGACTGCATGGTGGTGCAGCTGGTCCAGAAACCCACAAGGCAGGCCACCATTCTCAATGAGGTGCTCACCAGCTCAGAAACGGTAGGCAGAGTGCAGGTTGGGGAACCTCTGGGACTAAAGTGACTATAAAACCATATGGATTGTGTTGACCCTTTGTACCAGCAAGTCCTTATCAAAGACTTATGTTCTGGATTTTAGAAAAGCAGAATTGAACCAGATGATATCACTTGACCAGGATAGGTTAATTGGACTGGACAGTATCAATGGAAGTAGTGGAAAGATGGGGATAAATAAACTGGGACATTCCCAAAGTGACAAAGGCAATCATGAGAATGGTTATCATGAGAAATGGCAGCTAGGGTTTAATGCAAAGAAGTGTAAAGTCATGCACTTGGGCGCAAAAAAATCTAAGGAATAGTCACTGGTTGGGAGAGGTACAGTTATCCACTACAGAGGAGGACAAGGATCTGGGGGGAACTTATAACAGGGCATATGAACCGCTCAGCACAGTGCAGGAAAGCAGCAGCCAGGCAGAAGCCTAGGCTAACAAGATACTTGGGTGTACTGCAAAAGGAATCACCTCCAGGCGAAGGGATTTCATCCTGGCACTGTACAGGTCATTGGTGAGGCCACATCTGGAGTATTGTGTACAATTCTGGTGCCCCTACTTAAAGAAAGATATTAAACTTCTAAAAGGAGTCCAGCACAGAGCAATCTGGATGATCCTTGGACTGGAGGACAAACCCTACAAAGAGCTACTGAGTGAGCTTAACATGTACTCCATGGAGGAATGGAGGGAGAGAGTGGACATGATAGAGATCTTCAAATATATGATGGGCTTAAATAAGGTTGATACAGAGGGCATTCGTAGGTGGAAGGGAGGGAAGGACACAAGGAGGCACAGTCTGAGGTTGGAGGGTGGGAGATTCAGGATGGATATGAGAAGGCATTACATAACAGAAGAAGTGGTGACAGGGTGGAACACATTACCAGAGGAGGTGGTATCCTTAACATTGGTGGGCAGTTTTAAGAGAAGGTGGGACAAAGTGAAGGGGAAGGTCACACAGAGGGCTACAGAGGAAGAGATGTCAGCAAGCAGGTGCATGACTTCACTTGGGTGGGTAAGGGAAGACGGGGTAGCTGAAGTATAAGAGCTGCTAGCTGCACACTCAAGCAGACTTGATAGACCATATGGCCTGTATCTGCTGACATTTTCATATGTTCATATGTTCGTGTGTTCACATGTTCATAGAAACAGGTAAAAAAGACCAGTATGGTTCTCTAGAAAGGTCAGAGAGGCAGTCAGGGCCGAAAAGAAGGCCTTCATCAGGTATACAGACAAACAGGGGGATGAAGAATTGGGGAGTACCAAATAAGAACTACTGTAGGAAGGTCAACAGGGCTGTCAGAGATGCAATAGCAGACACATAATTGTGTATTGCAGGGGGGGTCGGGGGGAGTTTTTTTCAGGTTTATAAGGGAAAAAGAAAGACAGATGAGGGGATTGTTAGGTTAACAGAGTAAGAAAGGGTAACATAGGAGGACAACTAGAAAGTAACTGTCCTGATCGACTATTTTTGCTCAGTGCTCACTGTTGAGGACAGCAGACCTTTTCTGGAGAGTGGCATAAGCTTTGCTGAGAGTGGGTTCCAAAAATGAGACAGCAGGAATTCACTAGTGAAAGGGTCAGAAAAAGTCTAGCAGCACTAAAGACAGATACAGCCCCTGGGCAGGATGGAATGTACCTAAGGGTGCAAGAGAACTGGCATAGGAATTAACAAACTGCTAGAGCTATTTAATTGCTCTGTTCAGACAAGGCTTGTTCCAAAAGACAGGAGGGTAGGAGACATAGATCCACTACACAAGGGCAGGGATAAAAAGCTGCCTGGTAACTACAGACCTATCAGTCTTACCTCCGTTGTGGGTAAACAGATGGGGACACTAGTTAAAGAAGGCATAATGGACTACCTGGAGACAAAACAGACTCCAGGGTACTAAACAGCACAATTCGTACAAGGGAGTTCTTGTCATACTAACCTGGCAATATGTTTTCACTTGGTATCTAGGACAATGGATAAAGGTCATGGAGTCGATTTTCTGTACTTCAACTTCAGCAAGGCATTTGACTGGGTGCTGCACAGAGGCTTGCTGCAGAAAATAGATCCGGGCTCAATAAAGAACATAGTTGTGTGGAATGTTGGCTGGGAGAGAGATAGCAGAGAAAAGTGGTAAATAGAGACAGAGACATGGAGTGGGAAGTCACCAACTGAGAGCCACAGGGATCAGTCCTGGGGCCAGTCCTTTTCAATATGTTCATCAGTGACATTGGAGAAGCAATAAAGGACAGGATGCATCTATTTGAAGAAGACGCTAAGCTCTGTGGTCAGTCAGACAGTGAGGAAGAGGTAAATGAGATGCAGCGGGGTCTGCAAAGCCTGGAGAGGTGTTTGAGGGATTGGCAGCTGAAATTCAATGCCAAAAATTGCACTGTTATGCACATAGCAGAAAAAAAAACCCAGACGGGAGTATTAGATGGAAGGGGATAAGCTGGACACCATTTCTGAGGAAAGGGACCTACAGTAGGAGTCATCATAAGTGACTCCCTTAAACAAGCTGTTCAGTTTAATAAGGCCTACAGTAAGGCAATCATGATGTGGGGGTGTATCAGGAGGGATCCTGATAGCAGGAGGAAAGAAGTATTAGTTCCTTTCCATAGATCACTGGTGAGATGAAACCTATTGTACTATGCCCAGTTCTGGAGTCCTCATCTAAGAAAAGACAAGGACATACTAAAAATGGTGCAGTGTAGGGTAACCAAAATGATTCAGGGCCAGCAGGGCAGATCCTACAAGAATAAACTAAGAGCACTCAACATGTACTCGCTCAAGTCAAGATGATAGAGACCGTCACATTCCTAAAAGAAATGAACAATATGAACAGTGAGGAACCATTCAAAAGAAGTAGAAAATCTAGAACATGAAATTATGACTTTACCAGGTGGGGGGAGGTTCAGGAGGGTTGTGGGGAAGTTTTATTTTACAGAAAGTGTGGCTAAACCATGGAACAGACTGCCAGCAAAGGTGGTGGGTGCCAAACCATTAAGGGTTTCAAACACCGTTAGGACAGAGTTAAGGGCCTGGTACTTACTCAGGGGAGGTAGCAGTAAAATGGAGCAAGAGAGAGGATAGTGAAAGGAAGGGTCCCGTACTGACAAAATGTCATGGGGTATGATAGAGTGGTACAGGCAATCTGTCTTAGTTTCCTCGCAGTATTACCCCCATCTACAAAAATAAAGTCCGTCACATGTAGTCCTGATGAAAGGAACAGTTAGTCTGATTTTTTTTTTCCAAAGAATCATACGTATAGACAATAAGCATTATTTATACAATCAACAGGATTGATTAAGAGATTCTATGATCTTTCAGAAGAAAAATAATGATGACCTTCAAATGTATAAATGTATAAATGTATAAATAGTGTCCACATTGGTGCAAAAGAGAGATAACACACATAGGAAAGATAACAGGACATATATGGTCTACGATCCCTTTCATTTAACATATTGATTTACACAGCTGATTTATGTTTTCAGTGATTAAACCTATTAAACAAAAACGTTACATTGGCTCAAATGTTATCTTGAATGTCATGCAAATACAAATTTGTACAATGGTGCTGATTAACTGGTATAATCCTTAACAAGGGTTCTTAAAAATATATCAGATCATAAAAATTCCTTACAAAAATTTTAAGAGAGTGAACAGTTCAATAAAACAAAAACCTATAATAAAACTTCTATCTCATAAGTGTTCATATATAATTTGAGAAAGCCCACAGTCAGGTGGATGAAATGATTGGCAGGTGCTGGTGGGATGAGTTGTCCTTGCTTCTTATGGAATAAACATTTGCTTTTAAACTACAAACTAAGTTATGAGTTTGCTTATTTGGAGACACACTAGTGCCTATTAACCACTTTTTCATCAGACTCTTACTGTATATTTCTTTAGTGAGCTCTGGGCGTGGACTCCCTTGGACACCCTACCTTTGTCTTTGTACTGAAAATTATTGTGGGGCCCACCTGTAAAGAAACATAGAAACATATAATCTGATGGCAAATAAGGACCGCTTGGACCACTTAGTCTGCCCATTTTCCTACCTAATGGATAAGCTGAAGATCCTAGATAACCAACAACCTTCTTCCTCCTGCCCCTCACTAGAATTGCCTTATGTCTGTCCCATGCATTCTTGAATTACCCCATTGTTTTTGACCGTACGACCTCCTCAGGAAGGCTGTTCCATGCATCTACAACCTTCCCTGTGAAGCAATACTTCATCACATTACCTCTGAGCCATCCACCCTCTATCTTCAAATTGTGCCCCCTTGTTCTTGCACATCTCTTTTTCTGAAAGATGCTACCCTCTTGGACACTGTTGATTCCCTTGAGGTATTTGAAAGTTTCTATCATATCCTCCGTTCCTCGAGGCTATACATCTTAAGCTCCTTTAGTCTTTCTTCATATGTCTTCTGGTGCAGACCCTGCACCATTTTGGTTGCCCTCCTCTGGACAGCCTCCACCCTGTCTATGTCTTTGCGGAGATGAGGTCTCCAGAACTGTACACAGTACTCCAGATGTGGTCTTACCAACTGTCTGTACAGAGGAACAACAACTTCTTGTTTTCTACTGGTGATGCCCCTGTATGCCCCTAGCCCTCCTTACTGCATTCTCAAATTGCTTGCCCACCTTTATTTTATCTGGTATGACCGGTCCCTTTCCATTTTTGTTGTTGTCAGTATCTCACCCCCCACTGCGTACTGTTTCCCAGGGTTTTTGTTTCCCAGGTGCATTACATGGCACTTCTTTGCATTGAATCTAAGCCGCCATACATTTGACCATTCCTCCAACCTTGCTAAGTCCATTTTCATCCTTTCCACACCACCTTGCATATCAACCCTGTTGCAGATCTTTGTGTCACCTGCAAAGAGACATACTTTTCCTTCCAGTCCCTCTGCAATGTCACTTATATAGACATTAAAAAGGACCAGATCCAGTACTGAACCCTGTGGTACCCCACTAGTAATTTCTTCACTGTGGGCTCCATTTACTATTACCCTGTGTGTCCTGTTGTCCAGCCAGTGTTTTATGCAGGCTACCACCCTGGGACCCACTCCCAGGCTGGCTAATTTGTTTATTAATCTTTTGTGCGGGACTGTGTCAAATGCCTTGCTAAAGTCTAGGTAGGCCATGTCCAAAACCCCTCCCTGGTCTACTACATTGGTCACCCAGTCAAAGAAATCAATTAGATGTGTCTGACATGACGTTCCTGCTGTGAATCCATGCTGCCTTGGGTTCTAAGCTCCACTGGCCTCTAGGTACTCAACAATTCTTTCCTTCAGATTCAATATTTCCATAGACTGTCTTGTGCTGATATCTTGCCCATATAGGCATGCAAAATACCCAGACCACACTGAATTCTTTAGTAACCAAATCTTTAAGCAAGGTTTTCATAGTAAGTACAATACTGTCATGTCCTTTGGCTACAGGCAGCCCCATAACATGGATAACCTATTCCTGCAACCTATTATAGATGCACTCAATCTTTGCTGTCACCACACACACATAGGAGTTACTCCTCAATTTAAGGTGTTGGACCACTGGTCAAACACCTCAGCAGTTCTTCCACTTGTCAACAGACATTGTCAGGGAGCCATCCCTGCCCAGTTATTAAAGTTTTCCCTAAACAACATTACTCCAGGTTACTGATGGCACAAAGCAGATTGCAGTGAAATAACTTTCACATGAGTTACAGCAGACTGGACTTCTTTTATTGCACTGCCCTAAAATGAAAAAAATAAAATAGGGCTACACTTCTAACCCTTGCTCGCTGAGCCACTTACTAAACTAAAGATGCCCTAATATTACCCTAATTAAAAATGAACTATAATAACATAACTAAAATAATTAACAAAAGTTCTCAAACTGCAGAAGACAATCTGCAGAACCCAAGAAACAGATTTGTTTTCATTCCATCCCAAGCTAATACTCTAGAGCTCTCACCAACAGTCTGCCCAGCCTGGCAGCCATCTTTTCCCTTAGTATCCAAATGGCAATACTTTAACTTCCGCACCTTCTCCCCAAAAAATAAAGTAATTTGTTAGTGAATATATTTCCATGCCTTGAAACGCAGTGCTGAAGTTCATGTAATGCTAATGCTCCTTCAATGAACCATTAAAACCTAGGAATAGCACATAACAGAGTTATTAAGACTCATGTGGAGGTGTTTACACTAACTACAATGTTCCCTACTTTTGTGGTCTTCTGCTTCAGCCCTAGCTGATGCGGAAAAATAGTTGCTTCCGATTACTGCTGTCTACAGAATGAATTTTAAGTCAACGCTTCACTTTTTAATCCTTTTTCTTACTCCTTCATATTCCTATGTCCCACATCCATTTTCAGTGTTACATACTTAGGAATACAGGAACATAGGAAATGCTAGATGAAAAAGACCATTCATCAATCATATCCATTGCTTGCCATCCAAGCAGCTGCACCTTTAAATATTATACAGAAACACAGAAACAAGAAATATGGACAATGTTCATTGGTCCATCCAGTCTGTCTAGTCCCTTCCTTGGTCCAGGAGCCAAGCTATTACTAGCCAGACCATACTTGATTACACAATTCCCTCTGCTGCTGGTCCCACACTCACTCACAGTCCTCTCCCTCTCCTTTCTCCCATCTCTAAGCTCTCCTCCCCAGATCCATGTCTGTCCCAAATGTGCTTGAATGCATTTATCATCTGCCCACTGTTCAACCAATGTTGCAGTTGGTGCCATTCATCCAACCCCCTTTCTGCAAAGAAAGACTTCCTTATCCCCCATTTGAATTTGCTCCCAACCAGCTTCAGACTGTGCCCCCTTGTGATATTTCACTCCTTAATCCTGAATAATCCTTGCAGTCCACTTGGTTGATGCCTTTGAGGTATTTGAAGGTTTTAATTATGTCCCCCTCTCTCTTTCAGTTTCCAAAGAGTTCATGTTCAGGTCATCCAGCATTTCCTTGTTGTATCTTCCCTGCAGATTATGGCTCATTTTAGTCATCCTTCTTTGAATGGCCTCGAGGTAGGATTAATCCTTCTTCAGAGGAGAACTCCAGAACTGGGTATAGTACTCCTAATAAGGCCTGACCAGTAAATAGTACAGTGGCAGGATTACTTCCTTTCTTCTCCCTGATAAGGCCCTTCCTATGCATCTAAGCATCCCATTTGACTTTCTGTATGCCTTGTTGCATTGTACAGAAATCTTCAAGTTGTCACTAATTATGGCTCCCAGATTTTTCTTTCTCCTCTGTTGTGTTTTCCAGGTGCACTCTTGCCATCCAATATTCCATCTTAGGGTTTTTCTTCCCAAGTGCACAACCTTGTACTTTTTTGCATTGAATTTTAGCTGCCAACCCCCTAAACATCCTCAAACTTGACAAGATTTTCTTTCACTTCCCAGGTGCCTTCCTAGTTGTCCATCCTGCCACTTATTTTGGTGTCATTGGCAAAGAGCAGCATCCTGCCTTGTATACCTTTCCCAATGTCTTAAATGATCACATTGAAGAGCACCAGGCCCAAGAGTGACACCCACAGCAGCATCTTGCAACCTGTCTCACTCCTGACCTAATCCCTTTAAAACCACCCTCTGAGTCCTGTCCCTAAGCCAGCTGCCTACACACCTAGTCCTTGTGTCATCCACATCTATATGCCTCAGTTTCTTTACCAACTGATTGTGGAGCACTAAGACAAAAGCTTTACTAAAGTCCAAATACAAGACATCGATGGACCTTCCCTGGTTGAGTTCCTGTGATACCACATTGAAGAATTCAATAAGGTTTGTTTGACATGCTTTTCCTTTCATGAACCCATGTTATGTAGGGTCTTGGAGCCCCTGTGCCTTCAGGAATTCCAATAGCCACTCTTTCTCTATGGACTACAGTAGCTTACCCTTGATGGATGTCATGCATACAGGCTTGTAGTTCCCCGTGTCCCTTCTATCTTGACTCCAATGAAGAGGGGCAATGTCTGCCACCCTTCAGTCATCTGGAACCTGTCCAGTATCCAGGGATTAGTTTAAAAGGTCTACCACAGTCTTCAGTCAGTGCCTTTAGTACATAGGAGTGCAGTCCATCTGGATAAGGTGACTTGTTTATTTTAATACTCAGTATTCAGCACTCTTTCCTTAATAAGGGTTCACTTCATCCATATTGGTTCTTCCTGTGCCTGTATAATGCAGTCCATGAGAGAGCCCTGTTTTTCTTTCAAAGGCAGAGTATTTATTTATTTTTATTTATTTATTTGAAGTCTCAGATTACAACCTTTAAGTTGAAAGACTCTTACAGAGGTTTCATGTCCAGGAAACATAAAACATGACAGAAATACAGCAATGTAGAATAAACAGCAGGTACGATAGACACAGGAGAACACAAGACATTGAGGCAGCCCAGTAAAACATGGCAGTTACAAATTCAGGTATATACAAAAAGTTACTGTATATACAATATTGCAGGTTAGCCTTAAAAGAGAAATCAAATTGAAGTTGATCTTTTCAGGCACAAATTAGACAGAGGCAGTTACGGTTGCAGACCATTGAGGAGCAAAACCATTGAGGGGTAGACAAATATTGCCATGCTGGTAAAACTAGTATTGGGAGGAGGGCTAGGTGATGCAGTTACACCTATTTAGTGCTATGAGGTAGTCCTTCAGCCTCCACTTGAAGGGGTCTAGTGTAGTGGTAGTGAAAATGTTGGGGGGTTGGTGTTAAGGAGGTTGGGCACCTGATAACTGAATGCCCATTGGACCTGGGAAGTGCAGCAAAAAAGGGTCTGGTAGGAGACTCTGGTGACACTCCTGATGCCATGGGCTTTAGTGGCTGGGTTGAGAAGTGGCAGGTAGGATGGTGCAATGAGTCCCATGCTGATTTTTTTGGCAAAAACACATGTGTGGTAGGAGAGTTTTCCCTTGAGGGTTAGCCAGTTTGTACCATAGTAGAGGTTGCATGTGTGAGTATGTGTAGGGGAACCAGTGATCAGCTGAAAGTATTTGTTAAGGACAGTGTGGATTCTCTTTAGGGTGGTGTCTGTGGTGGAACCATAAATTATCAAGCCATAATCGATGATAGATAGTATGGAACTAGTGATGGCTGTTGCAAGGACATCCTGCATCAGATTGTGCCTGTTCCTATAGAGCAGACTGATCCTTATGTTGGCTGCCTTAAGGAAAGGATAGTGCAACACCTGGAATCCATAGAAGCACACGATCCAAGGCAGCATGGGTTTACAAAAGGAAGGTCCTGTCAAACTAATCTCATAGATTTCTTTGACTGGGTAACCAGAGTGGTGGACCAAGGGGGAGCAGTTAATGTTGTCTACCTTGACTTCAGCAAAACTTTTGATACTGTTCCACATAGAAGATTAATTAATAGGCTGGGTAGGCTCGGGGTGGGTCAGACTTTGGTCAACTGGGTGGCAAACTGGTTGATGGGCAGAAAACAGAGGGGTGGTAAACGGTATACAGTCAGAAGAGATGCAAGTCAGAAGTGGGGTACCTCAGGGATCAGTCCTGGGGCCAATTTTCTTCAATATCTTCATCAGTGACATTGCAGATGGACTGAAGGGTAAGGTTTGTCTGGTGGAAGATGACACCAAGATCTGAAACAGAGTAGATGATCCAGATGGTGTGGACAGAATGAGAAGAGATCTGCATAAACTAGCAAAATGGTCGGAAGAGTGGCAACTGGGGTTTAATGCAAAGAAGTGCAAGATCATGTACATAGGGAAGAGAAACCCTGAAGCCACCTATAGGCTGGGAGGGGAGTTGCTGGCAGTCACAAGGGAAGAAAGAGACTTGGGCATCATCATCACTGATGACCTGAAATCATCAAGCAGACATCTAAAGCAGTAGGTAAGGGCTAGAGGAATGTTGGGGTGTATTAGTAGGGGTATCACAAGTCAGAAGAGGGAGGTAATAATCCCTCTTTACAAGACAATGGTTAGGCCTCATCTGGAGTACTGCGTGCAGTACTGGAGGCCACACCTTCACAAGGACATTAACCAAATTGAGGCAGTCCAGAGAATGGCAACCAAAATGGTGCAGGGACTGCATCAGAAAACATATGAGGACAGATTAACTGAACTCAATATGTATACCCTAGAGCAAAGGAGGGAGAGAGGTGATATGATTGAAATATTCAAACACCTTAAGGGCATTAACAAGGTGAAAGAGTCTAACATGTTTCAATATAAGAAAAATAGCAGGACAAGAGGACACAGCATGAGATTAGTGGGAGGCTGATTAAGGGGTAATGTGAGGAAGTTCTTTTTCACAGAAAGAGTGGTGGATGCATGGAACAGCTTACCTCAGGAAGTGGTGGATATGAATACAGTGCAGGGCTTCAACAGGCATGGGATAGGCATAATGGAGCAATACAGATGAGTATGAATAGATATGCCATTGACAGAGCAAAGGCCAATGGCACATTGATGAGGTAGAAAAAGAAATGGGCAGACTGGATGAGCCTTGCGGTCCTTACCTGCTGTCAACTTCTATGCTTCTACGAGATGTTGCAGACATGCTCACTATAAGAGAAGGCACTGTTGATGGTAATGCCCAGGTATTTGAAGGTGTGGACCTGGTCAATGGTTGTGTTGGCAGCATTAGTGATGGAAAAGGTGGTAGATTTTTGCTTCTTGTGTGGACTAGCAAAGATCATGGATTTTCTTTTTATAATTCATGATCAGTTTTTTGTGTGTGAACCAGCTTTCAACAGCTGCAAAGCTGGATTAAAGTCATAGTTCAAGGGCATTGTGGTTGGCATCACTAGTGAAGAGCATGGCATTGTCCACATAGAGGAGGAGGTTGATGTTGCAAACTTGTGGGAGGGAGTTGAGGAAGATGCTGAAAAGGAGTGGGCCGAGAACTGAGCCCTGTGGGACACTGGAGCAGACAGGTTGTGGGGTGGATAATGTGTCCCCAATTTTGACTCTTTGAGATCTGTCAATAGGTAATCCATAAGCCAACGGTCCCCTGCAAGAAGATACCTATGTCAAGGACAGATGCCAGTAGCAAATTGTTATTGATCATATCAAAGGCTTTGGTGAGATCAATGTACACAGATCCCACCAGATGGCCATGGTCGAGGGCCTTATGGATGAAGTCAGTATAGACAGCGAGAGCGGCTGTCGTGCTGTGCCCTTTTCTGGAACCGTGCTGCTCTGGGAACTGGATGTTGTACTTAGATAAATAATCGGTCAGTTGGTCAGAGACAATGCGCTCTAACACTTTGGAGGGGGGGTGGAAATAGGGCTATAATTGCTATTCAAGGACTGATCACCACTTTTAAGAATTTGAATCATAACCGCTGACTTCCAAATGGAGGGAAATTGTCCAAGACAGAGAGATAGGTTAAAACTGTTTGAGAGTGAGAGGAGCGCTTCATCAAGTGTTAGATGGAGGAGTTTAAGGTGAATGGAGTCACTGCTGAAACTGGTTTTCCTAAGAACCTTTAGGAGATAATGTTTAGTTTCACGCAGGGTGACCTTCCTAAAGTAGAAGGGTGGCGGGGTGTTTGGGGGGGTGAAAGGCCGGAGGGCAGGGGCCATTATCGAAAAAGTCAGGGGGCAGCACGGCACTGAGGTGGTGAAAGCTGAGTTGAATGTGTCTGTGATTTGCATCAGATCAAGGATTATTTCTCCGTCCATGCTGAGCATGATGGGGATTGATTTGTCCTTTTTACCAGAGAGTTCTTTGAGGTGCTCCCAGAATTTTCTACTGCCTCCCCAGCTGTTGGTGAGAGCCTCCTTACAGTAGTCAGCTTTGGCTTTCCGGACTGCATGAGTACAGGAATTTCTAGCACTGTGGAATTGTTGCCACTCTGTACTATTGGCAGAGGCTTGAGCTTTGGCACAGAGGTGGTCCCTATCGGCAAGTGATTTGAGGAGTATGGATAAATCCAGGGGTTATTGATGGATTTAAGTCTATGCTTTCTAAAGGGGGCATAGGAGTCGCAGGCAGAATTAAACAGCATAATAAAAAGGTCGAGGGACTGGTTCACACAGGAGGTAGAGTGAAGAGGTGACCAATCTGTGTTTTGTATTTTCACTTTGAGTTGACAGAGTTGTCCCTTCTTTAAGACATGCTGCAAAGTCATTGCACCTTTGTGCTTGGGGGATTTGTTTGACCAGAGGCAAGTAATGGGGGAGTGGTCACTGAGGGAATCTGAAAGTACCTCAGTGTCAGAGAGTCATTTGGGATGGTTTGTAAAGATTAGATTGATCATGATGCTGGTCCCAGTTTTATGGTCTCAGTTGGGGGGTTGACAACTTGGATCAGATTGGAGGCAGCCACAACGTCTTTAAAGCTAGCAGCATTGGCGGTGAGCCAGTTAATATTAAAATCACCTAGCAGCACCACCTCTGGGGAGTGGGGAAGTTGGAGATGTAATCGAGGAAGAGATTGAAATCTAGGGAACTGTCATGTGAGGGTATGTAGGTAGTAAGAATTGTGAGGGCTTTGCCATGTTGCCCAAGAAGAAATTTGATAGCGAGTACTTGGGTGTGGGTAACAGTATGGATCTTAGGGAGGGCATGGCTTTGGAGGGATGTCTTTACATATATAATGCAACCACCTCCCCTTCTACTGATCCTATCATCCCAGTAAATAATGTACCTCTGGAGTGAGATGACACTGTCAGAGACTTCAGGTGACAATCAAGTCTCAGCTACAGCTAGCACATCAGGCTCGAATTGGGTAACCCAAGCCTGGAATGCATCTATTTTCTGGAGTAGGCTGTGGATACTAATGAATTCCACTTTAAGGGTGCAGCAGCGTGAGGGCTTATATTGCATGGGCCCTGGGTTGGGGTGTACTTTCCTTGAGAGTAGAAGCAGCAGTAGAGTGGAACAGTAGAGTAGGTGCTTGAGCAATTTCAGTGTGGATAGGTGTTTGTTGTTTAATGCCCTGGGAGCTCCGATTGTGATGGGGAGCTGGGCTAGCTGGGGAGAGAAGAGTATGATAAGAGGGAGAGGGGGTGCAATAGGGGGGACATCTGAGCAAGTTGGGACAGCAGGTGGGGGGGTGATCAAAGGCAGTTGTGCAGGTGATGGGAGTGGCCCTCAGCGGAGGGGGAGGGTTGTGCAGCAGGAATGATACAGTGAGATGCTGGCAGCATGGTGGGGCCACCAGTACAAGAACAAGGGGAAGTAGGTACATAGGTGCAAAGAAGTTTGAGGACCCTATTATGGGACTTATAAACAACCGTGGGTGGAGGGTAGGTTGGGACACAGCCACCCAAAGAGGCCTGGTTGTTAGCTGGGAGGGGGGATGACTTATAAGTGAAGCTGATAGCTGTTATGCCTAGCAATGGTGTTAGGAGCGGGGGCCTCACACCAGGAATAAGTGCACAATGTGTGCAAAGCCATAAGAGGGACGATTTGTCAAGGTTACTTGTGGCCCACAGGTCGGTGCATTAGTAAGGTATATGTCTTTGAAGCCAAGGGTTGCAGGTTTGAAACCCTGGGGTGGGTGGCTGAGAATAATGTAAAAATGTGGAAGTGGGAGATATATATTGTGTCGGATTGGATAAAGGAAGGTGTGTGGTGGGGTAGGAGCTAACAGTGCGAGGTAGCAGGCAGCTGTCTCAGTAGTGACTCCTAGTGGTGGTACAGAGTAATTAAGGAGAGGTTGAGGGTGGGAGAAAGGTCGGAGTGAGTCAGTGAAGCGGAAGAGGGAGCACAGGGAACAGAGAGGGAGCTCTCTGATGGCCCCTAGTGGTAAGGAATTAAAACCTGCAAGTGGGAAACTAGGTACTTAGTTATTTATTTTAGTTTTTGTTGGCCAGGTAAGTGCACTAGACAAATTCTGCATATTTTCAGGCACGACCTGGGGAAGGGGGATACAGATGAATTCCAACTGACCCTGAACCAGAATATGATGTTGGTGGTATTTTTTTAAGTGAATGGGGGAAATTTGGCCAGGGCACTGAGGAAATCCTCCTACCCTGCAGGTAGGGGGACCTCTTGGACACTCTCATCCAAGACGGCTGACCTTACAGATCCAGGTAAGAAGATGGCCTCCTTCTCTGTTCCACCTTTGCTAGAGGCTGGCACGAAAGAAACTTCAGTTTCCATGGAAGAAGAGATACCTGAGTTTTTTTCTGAAATAGAAATGGACTGGACTCAGCTACCTATATCTGAAGCTGCTACTACACAAGAAAGTTCCTCACAGGACAAAGATAAACTGCAAACAAGGTTAAAATTGAAGGAACAGTAGTTGCTAGAATTATTTGCTTTAGAAAAGAAGTGCAAAATGCAACAGAAAGCACTCCAAACAGAACTGTCATTGCTACAGACTAAACGTCAGAAACCTGACCTCACTGACTCACCCGACCCACTACAGCTGAGTTGTGATGCAGAGGCATCAAAGAATGCCACAGGACCTTGTACTTCAAAGGTTTCAGCTATGGAGGGCTCAGCTGGCTGTTTAGAAGAGCAAAATGCTGTGTCCCTAGTTCCAACACCCTAAAATGTTTCCCCATTGCCTCCTCATAAACACACGAGTCACCACCTGGGAATGACTTGCCTACGTGGCCCAAAACTGGTACACGCATCCCACAGAAGGAAGCTAGTTCCACAACATGAATCTGTGCTTCTACAGCTGCTCTCAGCCGCATTGCAGAACAAAAGGACACTATACCTGATGATTCTCAAAACAATCCGAGCAAAGGAAACAATGATGCTACTTAGTCCTCTGCAGAGAGCATTAGAGGGAGCAGGCTGGCTACAAACTCTATGGGACAATGGCTACCTATTCCATAAGATGTAGATGTGCAATGCTACTGCCAGCAAACACAGACCTCTCCAGTAGCTTCCACATTGGAACAAGCACTGCTGCCTATGACAGAGCAGAACTCAAGCAAAGTAAACAGAACTAGAGACACTTCCTTGGGCCCCAACGTGAGTACTCCAACTGACATTTTTGTACCAGATAATGTGATTTATCCACAGACTGAGCAACAACAAGAAGATATGAACACTAGAATGGGTCCCTCTGAAAACATACTACAGGACCCTTCTCAGAAAGCCTGGCTTAACCCAATGTTCCAACTATCAGATCTTTTTTAGAACAAGGGTGAGCCAGCTCCGCGGCAAAATGCAGTAAGGTTGATTTTCAAGGGTGGGCAAAAAAATTCACCAGAGAGGTTGCATGTTGCAAAACAGTTACTAAAGGGGTTGATGCATTTCTTTTCATCTGAAATCTTTACACTCATTCATCTGGGTAATCGTAATTTTGACATAAGCTTTAAAACAGTTTCTAGCCTGGTCAGGTTCTGGGCCCAATACAAGTCTGTTAAAAATACACCCCTTAAGATCTCCTACATGGAATTCCATTTACGAAACCTGCCATTAAGCACATCACTGTTATGTTTCATAATGAAGGAGTACATGTAGAGGGCATCCTATTCTGGCTTAGGTAAAGATGCAAGGTTTTAGACAGACCAGTACCCATATTAGATGACGAACAGATCTGGAATGGGGGAAATCAAGGTAAAATTAAATACAATCAACAATGGCCCAATACAATTGCCAAGCACTTTCTTTTTAGGGGAGGATAGAGGGATGCTGTTTTACATAGGACAACCGAAATCCTGTTTTAAATGTGGTTCTTGCACTCATCTCAGTTCAGCCTGCGATTCACCCCGAAGCAGCCATTATTTAGAGTTTGGTCACCTTTCAGCTTCATGCCTTAATCTATTCAAATGTAACCTCTGCGAAAATACAAGACATAGTTATGGCAAGTTTTCTTGGGCCTCCCACAACCAGGAGGACTGTCCTTCTCAGGAAGGGCTCATAAATAAAGCCCAACAGTTACAGGCAAAATGAGTGGCAACTGTCCCTATAGCTGCAGACCAAACCCACTCCCTGACAGCCCCTGATCCTCAAAGCAACATTGCCACTGTTCCTCAAAACGTTGAAACCCAGACAGCACCTCTTGTGAGAGAGACCCCAGTTGAAGAACCTCCTATCTTATCACAGAAAAATCTCCCTGTTCAGAATGATGGAGGGGAAGAGGAAATGCCACACCCCCCCCCGCCAAGAAAAGACACTGCCTTTCAGAAAGTGCAGGCAAAAAAATGAAATAGAGCAGGAAAATCACTTGCAGGAATACAAAAATGGAAAGTAGCACAAATAAAGCATTCAGATAAGGCTTGGAAGGCAGGGAACACATATACTGCACTGCTCGCAGACAGATCAGAAGAAGCCTTGGGGGGAGACAAATCAATCACATCTTCAGCTGCCTCCATTACACCTGATATAACTTCTGATACAGAAGGGGGTATGGAAAATGCCCATATTTCTCAGAGAACTAGGCGCAGAAGATGTAGCAAGACTCCTTAAACCCACACCATGACAAGTACACTCCCTTCCTTGGTATACTCCTATATCCTTTTCATATCCACACTGAGTCAACTCACAATAACCACTGTTAACATCAACAGTATAAAGAGTAATACCAAGATGGTTACAGTACTTAGTTTATTATCACAAAATAATTGCGATATCATGTGTTTTCAAGATACCAGAATTAAGACACAGTATGAACTACAGCAAGCCTCACGAGGCTGGATCAAGGGGCCATCTTTTTGGTCCATAGGACAGAGAAGTGTGATGGGGTGGGCATTTTACAAGGAAACTCTAATCTCACAATATCTAAACTAGTGGACATAGAACCTGGAAGGGCTCTAATGTTAGATATTTCTATCCACTCAGAAAGATTTAGAATCATCACAGCGTATGCCCCACAAAGAAAAGCCAATAGGGTGGCCCTATTTAAATTAGTTCAGTCATATTTGTATACTTCAAGGCTGATTGTCTGGGCTGGAGACTTTAATTGTGGGTTAGAGAAATCTGATAGAGGTCTCTGAATGGATAAACTCTTCTGCAACACAATAGCTCTCCAACAGTTTATCTCAGGTGCACAGTTAATAGACTCATACAGACATGTCTTTCCTGCAGGTGGCAATACCTATTTCAGGGTACCCCTCTCTGCAAGAATCAATTGTATTTTTATCTCAGCTGTCTTAAACATAACTGGGGTAAGTACCCAAGCTAAACAGTTCACGGACCATAGATTCATTATGTTAACAATTAATTGGGGCAATGTTCCATGCTGTAAAAAGAATCCCTGGAGACTAAACACTGCTCTGCTAACTGAGGACCATATCAAGAAAGCATGGAAAAGAGAATGGTTTGCAAGATTATCAGTTGTCGAATTTTACAACAATGCTGCCACCTGGTGGGAGGAACCAAAACAGTCTTGGGACCATTTCTTTCAGAAAAAAGCTACAAGTTTAGCAACAAACAGTTGCATCTCCTGTTTACAGTTGAGAACACAATTACAAAAACGTATTTCTCAGACAGAAGAGCATAAGACAGACAATGGATCACAGATTGCAGAGATAAATAAAAAATCTTTACCATGCAGTACAGCAAAGCAAAATCTTTGGAACAGGAGCTGAGATTTGGGACCACAATGCAGCAAGGCTCCATGGACCCCTTTAAGGAATGTAGGGTCAGGGTGAATCGCATGATTCTAACTGAAGTAAGCACAGAAACAGGAGACATAGTCTCCACCCCAGAAGGCATATTGGGACAAGTTGATACTTATCTTACACAGGTGTTCTTGGAAACACCTCAAATAACAGAAGGCACACAAATGCTGACTGATTTGCCTCAGATTAAGGCAGATGATCAACACTTTTTGATAGTCCTATTATGGCAGAAGAAGTACACTGTGCCATGCAAAGTCTTAAGAATGGTTCAGCCCCAGGGATGGATGACATCAGTGCTGAATTTGATAAAACCTTTAGTGAAGATATAGCCCCTGCATTGGCAATAGTTTTTAATTGTATGTTGCAAAATGGAGTATTCTCCGCCTCTATGAACTGAGTCAACCTGATTCTGCTCTACAAAACAGGGGATAGAACAGATCTAAAAAATTTGAGGCCACTCAGCCTACTAAATTCAGATTTAAAAATTTTATGCAAAATCCTTCTGAATAGATTAGTGACAGTCACAGATTCTGTCATTCGTCCATCACAAACATGTGCCATCTCCTTTAGAAGCCAAACTTGATAATTTGATAACAGTTAGGGAGATATTTCACTCAGCACAACTAACAGGGTTGCAAAGGTATTTACTAGGACTAGATCAGGAAAAAGCCTTCGACCGCATTTCACATCAATGTTTGTATAATGTTTTGGTAGCCTATGGCATCCCTATTGTCTTTATAGACTGAATAACACTTATGTACAAAAATGTAACACTAACACTAAATAGTAAGGGCTGGAGAAGAAAGGCAATCAGCGTATGCAGAGAGGTCAGACAAGGATGTCCCCTCAGCCCTCTCCTTTATGTTTTTTGCATAGATGTATTTTTAAGGAAACTAGAACAGAATAACCTCATCAATGGCCTAACCTTGAATTCTGCATCACCTGCCATCAAGGTTTTGGCCTATGCAAATGACTTACTGTTATGTATAAATAAAATCACAGCCAAAGGCTCTTTGTTAGATCTTTTCAAGTCCTTTTCACGCTGATCAGGCTCCAAAAGTAATTATTCCAAAAGCAATGGAATATTTGTAGGAGACACCTCTAATTTAGACATACCCACATTTGCAGGGATCAATATTTCTAGAAACACAATTACAGTATTGGGACTAACCTTTGGCAAAGAGGATATGGCCAAACAAAACTGGCAAGTGAGTTTACAAAGGGCAACTAGACTTGTAAACTCATAGAAAGGAAGGCAGATCTCAAAAAAGAAGCAGATGCTACTAATCAAGACCCTACTTTTACCTGTCTTTTTATACTTAAGCTATGTCGCCACCCCCCCAAGCTCTGATAACGTCCTTGTATAGTATATTCTTTTAGGCCCTATGGGGGAGCTGAATGAACCCTGTTAAGAGGGAAGTCACCTATAGAGCTGTAAAAGATGGAGGCCTATCTATGATAAAACCTGTAGCATTCTATTGCACCATCATTTTAGCCTATAACTTTGGATTTGCTCTTAAACCAGGTGCTAAGATATGGAAAACACAGGTATTACATTGGCTCACTCAGTGTAAGCCATTTTGGACCCAGAAAAAACCCTGTGCCCTCCATAGTCTTCAAGACACCCCTAAATATGGCCTAGAACAAATAAAGCACCTGATAAAATGGGACATTCCAGCTGACTTTCTAGTCCATAAAACTCGTAAGGATGTCTATGCCCACATCTTGATGCAGGAAAGCAGAGACGAGATTACCTTGGTAGACTGCCCCCAAGATAAACTCCAATTCAACCTGACAATGTTAACCTCCTACAGAGATCCAGATTTTATATGGGACACTGTCTGGTTTGGTCTACATGATAAAATGCTGGTAGAAAACAACAATAAACATAAACAAATACAAGACAGATACTGTCCAAAGGACTCACATATGCAAATTCTCAAAACTCAGCATTTATTTCTAGACTACGACTTCTCAAAACTCTTTTGGTCATATTTAGCCAAGGAATGGGAAGAGCCCTTGTTTTGCACCATGTCTTATGTGATGTTGTTGTATGGGAAATTAGAGGGTGGGGAAAATACTGTATAGATACAATATATATCATATTGGCCATAATCAGATATTACTTATGGCAAGCACATTCTGTATGGGTCACGCAGCAAAGGAATGTCTCACACATTGAAATCTTTAAGAATATTGAAATTTCTGTAAATAAACTATGGAACATGGATAATAAGAGATGTAGAGAGAAACAGCTTAAACTCTTATGGATAAATTGTGAGAAGTGGGCAAAACCTCCATGATACAACATGTGTACAACCATTTTTTAAGAGGTTATGAATTTTCCTTTATTTTTTCCTTCCTGTTCTTCTATTATGTATATGCATAACTGAAATTGAAAGTTTTTTGCTTTATATTATTGGAATTGCTTTTTGTCTGTAGTCCTCTAAATAGAAAAAAAAAACTATTCTTTTCCAATTTACTACATTTCACTACAGAAAGTATGGTTCTCTGACTGTAAAAAAGGAAACAATGAATGGGTAAGAATGTTATGGGCAAACTGTGAACACTGGGCAAAGCCCCCATGAACTTAGATATCTCATGATTATTGCCCTAGGAATGTATTATTGAATATTACTTGTAATTTATGGCTATCTTCTTTCTTTTAGTTTTTGTGGTTGTTCTCATGATTCTGTTTGTTCATTATAGTGTAACTTTTTATTGTACATAATGGTTATTATGCTTTATTGTGTATGTATTGTCTGAAGTCCTTTTCTAAATAAAAATTCCTCTACTGTTTCCGAGAAGTGCCATGGGATCCTTAACATCTACCTGAACTACCACCAGAACAGGCAGATAGGACCTCTGTTTAAAATCTTATCTGAAAGAGGCACCTTAGGAGTGCAGCACCCCCTTCATGCTGCACTGCAGTGTCAGTATTGGGATTTAACCCAAGTGCCTGGTGTGGGGATAGAACCCACAGAGTTCTAATCTCCCAGCCTCAGAGGTGAGTGTGCTACCTGCTGAGCCACTGATTTAATTGACAGGATGTCATGTGACCTAGACCTGCCTATAATATGAGAGCCAGCTTTGGGTGGGAGGGTGGCTGGGGTGGGTGGGGCAGTCAACCCAAAGCGTTGACAGACCAACACCCCCTAGCAAGGTCTCCATGCACTACCTTGATGCAGGTGGCTGCAGGCTGGCTGAGACAAGTGAGGGCTCCTGTTGATCCAAGGAGCTGTAGTCAATGGGGGGGGGGGTCATTTCAGCTTGTGGAAGAGAGGAGACAACAAAAGGTGTGTACGGGTGGGAACTTGAACAAAGACTGCAGTTCAGGCATGACCAGGGGGAAGGTAAGATGGCGTGCAGATAATTCGATTTGGTCCCAGACCCCAAAACAGTGAACAGACCACAATTCCACACAATGCAGAGTAAAAGTATGCATTGAGGATTTAAGCTTTAATTTCATCTAGTTCAACCCAGAAGTCTCCCTTTTCCATTCTTTCTAATCACTTGTTACAATTTCTCTTTCCTGTATATGTAAAAACACCACATCATTAGTAGTCACCCCTTTTACTATACTGAGTATTGTAGATGTCATTGGAACATAGAATTTGTCAGCAGATAAGGATCGCTTGGTGTACCCAGTCTACCCATTTTCTCCTGCCTATACTGTCACTGTAAATCCTGCATGATCTCCAGTTCCCCCACCTTTGCTTCCCAACCAAGAGTCCTCTCTGCCTATACTATGCAAGTTTGAAACCCACCACTGTTTTCACCTCCACTAGATGACTGCTCTAGGAATCTGACACTGTTTCAGTGAAGAAGTACTTCCTCATGACCCTCATAGATTTCCCCTCTTCAAGCTTCATTGCATGCCTCTTCGTTATTGTGCGCTTCCTCCTCTGAAAAATACTCCCCTCCTGTACCTTATTCACCCACATGAGGTATTTATAGGTCTCTTTCATGTCCCTCCTCTCCCTCCTCTCTTCCAAGGTATACATATTGGGATTCCTCGTCTCTCCTCATACAGCTTCTAATGCAGCCCCTGCTCCATTTTACTTGCCCTCCTCTGGACAGCTGCTTCTCTTTTATATGCTTTCTCCGATGTGGTCTCCAAAACAAGACAATGTACACCAGGTGGGGCCTCACCAATGATCTGTACAGTGATAACACCACCTTTGTCCTTCTGCTGTTAATACCCCTCCCTATGCACCCCAGCATTCTCCTGGTCCAGTCTACTGCCTTTTTGCACTGCCCCACCTCCTTGAAGTTATCTGATATGATTACTCCAAGGTCCCTTTCCTGTTTTATGACCACTAGTACTTTTTCTCACATTCTGTTCTCCGGTTCAGGGCTTCTGTTCCATAGGTGCACCATTTTTCACTTTTTAGCATTGAAATCCTGCTGCCATACCCTTGACCACTCCTCAAGTTTTCTCAGGTCTCTACACATTCTCTCTACCCCTTGTGAAGTATCTACCCTATTGCCAGTTTTGGTGCCATCTGCAAAGAGGCATACTTTCCCTTCCAGCTCGTATGCAATGTCTCTTATAAAGACATTAAAGAGTACTGGTCCCAGTACTGAGCCCTGAGGTGCACCTATAGTCACACTCCCCTCATCAGAAGGACTGTTGTTTATCACCACCTTTGGTCGCCTAGCCATCAACCAATTTCTGACCCAATTTACCACCTTAGGACCCACCCGCAAACTGTCCAGGTTTCATATGAGCCTCCTATGTGGTATGGTGTTGAAGACCTCCCTGAAGTATAAGTAGGCCATGTCCACAACCCCACCCTGATCTATTTTTCTAGTCATCCAGTTGAAGAAATCGATCAGGTACATCTGACATGACCCCCATGAATCCACACTGCCTCAGGTCTTGTAACCTGCTGGATTCAATATATTTCACTAGCCTTTCCTTTAAAAGCATCTCCATGAACTTCACCACCACTGACATCAGACTGACATGCCTAGAGTTGAAAGCCTTCTCCCTGCTGCCACTTTTATGAAGCAGAACTACATCTGCCCTCCTCCAGTCCTCTGGAACCACTCCTGCTTCTAGTGAGTTCATGAATAGGGCTGCCAGAGGTGAGAGGTGCAGCTAGTAACTCCCTGAGCTCTCCCAACACCCTTGGGTGTACCCCATCTGGCCCCATAGCTCTATGTGCTTTTGGATTCTCAAGTCCTTTCAGGACTTTCTGCTGTGAATAGACTTGTCTACCTCCCTCCCCCGAGTGTTTCTGCTGCTTTTACAATGTATGTAATCCATACCCCTCCCTTTCCACTGTGAAGACTGAACAGAAGTATTTGTTCAGGATATCTTTTTTTTCTTGATCCTCCTCTGCACAGTCACCCCCGGCCTTCTTAACCTCACAACCCCTCCCCTTGTCTTCCTCTTTTCCCATATGTACCTAACATAAGTCTTGTCCCCATTAGTTACCCTTTGGTGATCCTTAAGAAAAAGAAGAATCAACATTTATATAGCACTTTTCATACACAAGGTAACCCAAAGTGCTATACAAGCAATACCTCAGTTTGACACAGAAACACAGACAATATTGGCAGAAAAAGATCACCTGTTCATCCATTCTGGCTAGTTGTATCCTACTGTACCACATGACCTTTTGTCCAGACAGGGCTTTTGCCCTCTTCCCCTCTCCTCCTGCTTTTCTGCTACCTCCCCTGAGAAACTATTAAGCCCTTTATACTCTCACAGCCATGCTAGAAACAAATATAGTTTTTCATCTGTACATATAGTATGGTTTTAATGGTTTTGTAATGTACAGTATAAAACATAGACATATAGAATTTGTCAACAGAAAAGAACTGCTTGGCCCACCCACTCTACCCAGATGGTCCTTGCCTAGTCTGTCTCCATAGACCCTATCTGTTCTCCATTTCCTTCCCTCCTCACTGACCATTTCCTAATATTCCCCCATATCTACCCTATGAATGCTTGAGGCTCCCTGCTGTTTTTTCCTCTACTACTTCTGCTGGCAGTCTATTCCAGGTGTCTACCACTCTTTCAGTGCAGTAGTACTTCACAGATAGGTCACACCCACTGCCCTCCCCTGATCTAATTCTCTAGTCACCCAGTCAAAGAACTCAATCAAATTCATCTCACATGCCCCTCCCCCCATGAATCCTTGCTACCTTTGGTCTTGCAGCCCATTGGATTCAAGATACTCTACCAACCTTTCCTTTAACAGTAGTCCTATTCATTTCTCCACCACTGAGGTGAGTCTCTCTATCTGGCCTTTTGTTACTAGCCTCTTCCCTAATACCACTCTTTTGAAGAATGGCCATGTCTGTTCTTTTCCAATCCTCTGGGACTATGCCTGATTCCACTGATCTGTTGAATAAGGCCATCGGAGGAGCAGCTAGTGTCTCCCTAATTTTTTTCGGTACCCTTGGGAGTATCTTGTCCAGTCCAACAGGTTTGTGTGGCAGCAGAAAAGAGGTGGGAGTGTTTGTATGGCAGCAGAGGAGGCATGTGAGTGTGCGTATGAGTAAGAAGGACAGCAGGTGAGGGGTGGGAGTGAGAACATGGGTATGTAGGGCAATAGGGGATGGGTGGGACTATGTGCATGAGTACGTAGGACAGCATAGGAGAGAGAGAGAGAGAGTGTGTGTGTGTGTGTGTGTGTGGTATGTAGGGCAGCAGGCAAAAGGTGGAAGTGTGTGAATGGTTATGAGTCACAGCAGGCAAGAGACCATAGTGAGTGCTTGGTTATGTGTGGCAGCAGGCAAGGGGCAAGAGTGTGTGCTTGGTTATGTGTGGCAGCAGGCAAGGGGCAATAGTGTATGAATGGGTATGTATAGCAGCAGGCGAGGTGTGGGAGTGAGTGCATGAGATTATGTGGCATTTAACAGTATTAGATCCCTCCAGATATCTCCCAGGAACTGTTATGCTCCACATGTCAGGTAAGGCAGGGTATAACCCCCAAAGTCACAATCTCACATTCACAGTTTGCTTATGCTTTCGTCCTTTTGTTGAACCACACTGTGCGGTGCTCACTTGTCCCCAGGTGGCCCCCCTACCTTGATGACTGCAATACTATCTCTGTGAGCACAAGTTCCAGCATTGCTCCATCACATGTGGGATCTCTGACTAGTTCCCTGAGAAACATCCTTTCAGGGTATCTCTGATGCCCCTGCTTCTAGCTGAGGCCATTGTCATTCTTACAGTACTACTTTGATTGTCTCCTTGGCAGATTTCAGATATTCTGCCTGCTGTCCTCTGACTGGAATTTCTTATGTTAACAGACTACCAGCCTCTTCACTCTAACCATCTCCTTTACCTCTTTTGTGAACCAAACTGTTCTTTTTCTCTTCTGGTTCATTACAATCTATCTAAGCATCCTTTAGTTACCTCTGTTATCCTGCTTATAATAAATCCCACATTTTTTTCTTCACCCATTAATCTGTGGGTACCCAACCAAGCTCTCCCTAAAATCTTCTTCTGCCTTCCTAAAGTCAACCCTCCATACAGTATGTACAGCACCACTGTCCTAGTAGTCTGCCTCTGTGCTCTTAGCCTGAGATCAAACCACACAATAGAGTGGTCGCTCATTCCCAGCAGTTTCTTCACTGAAAATTTCCCCACATTTTTGGAACTAGTAATTCCAAAAACTAGAATGGCAAAGGCAAACTCTGCACTGATAGTGAACAGACCTAAACTCTGGAACGGATTACCAGATCATCTGAAAATAAAGATGATTGCCCCATGGTATATGATTAAAAACGGGTTAAAATCAGAAGTTTATCAAATTAATTGATAGTGTCCCTAGTTAAAAGAAAGCACTTTTACTGTCATTTTTTATTATTGATTCACTATCCTGATTATTGGTTATTTTTATGCCATTATTAAATGTAAGATGGATAAGACTAGGCTTTATATTTTTACAATTTGTTATGTATGTTGTTGTTTATAGATAAATGTTATAGGAGTCATAATGTACTCTCTGTAAACTTGTATTTTTTTAATGTATTGTGTGTAACTTTTTACCTTTATGTAACTGAAATTTTTATGGTTTGTACTGGGCCCTGCTGAAAATAAGTCTAACCACTCAAAGGGTTATCCTTTTCCTGAATTTATAAGGAATACATTTTTACAAAAAAACATATTGTTCCACATGCTGGATCAGGAAACAGTGTAGCATGATGTCCACCATTTCCTGGCTGCTGGCACTCCAGGCTACCAGAATGCTCCAGTCAACATCAGGTACTGTAAGTTGTACTTCCCCAGCAGGGCTAGTTCCCCCCTTCCCATCTTGGTTGTTTTCATTATTTTTGCCACTAATTCTTTATCTGTCATGACAATTTGAGTGAGTGGTCTATGGACCACCCATATCCAAATCACGTTCCCTTTCACTGGAACCAATTGAACCCATAGCATTTCAGCATGTTCCCTACTGCTTGTAAAATAGTAAACCTTTTTGAACTCTCCTTTCTTCACTATAATTAAATGATATACTGAGTAATGTTCTTCTACATGGGGTACTGATGTAACCTGAGTTTAAAATATTCAAAAATCTTTGCCATCTAATGACCTGGTGACAGTGCAATGTGCTACCCTGCCTGCAACTTGGAATTGGGAGGTGGATCCAGGACATACATTTGGGCCTGCAGAGGGACAGCACAATTGGTCATTGTGGCTAACCTTTGTGGTGGTCCAGGAAGACTGATTCCCTGTAGGGAGCACAATGTGCACATGCAAGGCCAGGAACAAAAGGGTCAAAGTCAGGGGCAAAGTCTTAATGACAATTAGTGACCACCAGCATGACAATGATGGCAGGCTCAGCCCCTATGCTTCATTCCACTACATACTGAGTTGAAAAGTTCCAGACTGGGAAGACTTTCTCCTCCTGAAAGTACTGTCATGGGGTTCAAACCATGGGGGAACCAAGAAGCAGGTAAGGAAGTTGACAGGTCTGAATGGTCACAGACAATAACCTATGGTAGGGTGTCAGGCATGAGATGATAAAATCCTGATTAATAAAAAGATCCAATACTTTCATTTGAATCAGATCTACTCTCTGGGTGAAACAATAACTGCTCACATTACCCATATTTCTGTCTTTAAGCATAGGGTATGCCATCAGCTTTTAATCCCTTGAACATGCTTAAGATGATTCTTTTCCACTTTTAAGCTCTCAAATCAGAGCAAGGCATAAGAGCAATCAGAGACAAAAGTCCAAAACCAGCGCTGTATCTCAAGAAAAGAAAAGACATATCAGCTCACAAAGCCGCAAGAGCATAAGGATAAGTGAGGTATTCATTTTCCAATGGAGGGATAGACTGTAACACTAATGTGTGACATTATTTCATATTTCAAATATGCACTCAGCCATGATAGAAATGCAAATTTAAGGAAGGACTAAGGTCTAGTTTTTTAAAACAAAATGTCAGGGACATCCCTGAAGAAAAAAGACACTAGGGACTGACAGAATATCGAATGAACTTTTCATGAGGAACTATACTGAAATCTATTAACTAGATGACAGCAACTTCATCCTCTGTGGTGCTCCTCATGAAAGATATTACAAAAGATCAACAAGTTAGAGTGACATAATGTCCCCTAAATGAACCAATATTGATTCTCCTTTAAAAGCTAGAATCTGTTGAAATCTTCCATAATCTGTTCAGACAGACACAGCTTTGATCTCTTCTCCTCTCAAGTTAATGCTATTTCTTACACACACACACACGTCTTAACTCTCTCCTTCAGTAAAGTGATTCTCTTGTGTGAATATATCATGCAAACCGCTTGAATCAAACAAATAATATTTAAGATATTCTTTAAAACTGCTAACTGTACCAGAGTTCTTAAAGTTCAGTGATATCAAGGTATATCAAGTGCTTGGTAAAAAATGCTTTCTGCCCAATTTTTGATTTGCACAATAAAGAGCCAATGACAAGATTTAATCTGATCTTAAAGGAGAACTACCAGCAGATGTGAAACTCTGACGACTGCACAGATTGTAGCTTCACCTCATAGATTCCCCCTGCAGGCACCATATTAAATGAAAAGTTTTTTTTTTGTTTTTTTTTTCACCTGAATGCTTGTAAAAAGTAATTAAACCCCCAGTGCAGCTGGCATGTTTAAATATGATGCTCCTCACCCCATGTGATTGTGCTGCAAGCACTGCATATGCCTGGCATACACATGGCATTTAAGAAAATCTGTAAAAATAGTGCCGGGCATGGGAGACAGATTATTAAATCCCCATACATAAGGGCACCAATAAGGAAGAGGCAGTGCCACATCATTATATTGTGGTGTTTGCAGCATGATTGCAAGGAGGTGAGGAGCATCATATTTAAAAATGTCAGCTGCACCAGGGGTTTAGTTTCTTTTTATGAGCATTCAGGTAAACAGACTTTTAATTTAATATGGTTCCTGCAGGGGGATCTGTGAGGTGAAGCCCCGATCTGTGCAGCAGCCAGGGCTTCACATCTGCCAGCTGATCTCCTTTAAGGCACAGTCACACTCAAAAAGTTTTCAGAAAAGAAACCATGGTACTTAGGGCTGGGTGAAATTAGAAAATTCTGATTTCATGGACTAGTCATGAAATTTTGTGAAATGTCATGAAATTGTGCTGAATTTCCTGCACTTCTTTAGTTGGTTGTAACTTGGTCAGTCTTATTTTAGACATCTGAAATTTGACATGTATTGTTTGGCAGAGGCACTTAACAGATGCCAGGAGGGCAGGTAAATTATGGGGGCTCAAAATCTGGCAATTTATTGTTCATGTGAAAATTTCCTAAAATATATTTCTATACTGACAACTTAGCCACCTTTGGAGCTAGATAATTGAAAAGGTATATGCATACTTTCTTGCAAGAGTCATGGAAATGGCTAAATTGTGAGGTAATTGGCTGTGTAAATTGTAAGTTACAGAATTCAAAATTTCACATTTTAATTATTTATTTCATGTATACTCTCAAGATTTAGCACACATATCAAAGTAAATATGTGCTGAAACAGTATTAAGCTGGATAAATGTGGTATGGAGGGTTAAAATTTATTGTGGATAGTTTAGAAATTAATAATTGGAAACATTTGCTCAGAAATCATAGACACATGATAGGTAATGCCACTAAAATTCCACTTGTGGAATTTAACTTTCACAAAGTATTTATCACCCCCAAATCAGCTTACCTGCACTAGCATAATGATCCTGCAGTACTCCTCCAACATTCCTGTAATAGTGGTGCCCCAGCATCATTCTCTAGCATGACTAAAATATCCAGATACTTCTGTCACTATGGCCTAGCTCACCAGCTAGTAGTAAGGCTTGGTGTCACTTGGCACCACTGCGTTCAAACAATAATATGTATTGTTATCCTCAGGATTGTTGAAGAGTCAGCAGGTGCATTATAATGAAACTACAGTACAAATCACCTTAACCTGTTCCTACTATGAGGAGTTGTTGCATTTCTGACTGAGTTGCATAAGTGTTTCTGCCTCAAGCACAAAACTCTGCACAAACTGTTTCTTAAGAGTTAAAACTCAGTTTTGCATGACCTTATGCTTGGACTGCAGATGCATTCTAACTGAGTTGCAAAAACATTTTACAAACATTGCTCTTAAGTAGGTTAAGCATTTAAAAGCAATGGAGGCAGTATAGTATAGTGTAGTTGTTAATAGCACTGAGCTGCAAACCTGAAGACCTGGGTTTGAATCCCACCGCCCCCACTTGCTTACTGTGTGACCCTGGGTAAGTCACATAACTTCCTTGTGCTCCCAGGTTGCACCTGGAAACCAGCTTCAGCTTAGTATGCCTTTTCTGGTTAAACAATGTCCTCTTTCCCCTTAAAAGAAATGCAGTACGAGCTGCCAGTACATTGCCAACTGCAAGAGAGAATGCTAAACCCGCTCATTAGTGAGACAGTTTAATATGACTTGTACTGTATGTTGCACATGAGCTCTAGTGGTTATCTTGCATATATCTTGCCCAGGACCACCTTGAAAATGAGTGTGCTCATTCGTGTTTATGCCTGGTTAAATAAAGTGATTGATTGATTGATATTATAAGAATTCAAGCTAGTGCACAGTGATGTCCATGACTATTCTTCATGGTTCATCCCACAAGAAAGTAACCTGACACACAACATCACTATACTTGTACTATGGAGCCTCCTATGAATGCTACCTTATTGCCAATTTACCCAGCTTTTACCTTCTTCTACAATGGCAACTCAAGTGTATGACTGGGCAAAATGTATGGATATGGCTTTGATAAAAGTACCTCAATATTCCACAATTTCAAAAAAGGTCATGAATTTCAACTTTAATTACTGATACTATTTTGGAAACTTTGGCTATTTATAATTCTAGCTGACTGCCTTTGAGCAAAAGATTAGAGAGCTGACACACATAGCCTCTTTTTGTTCCAAATTGGCTTTTCTCCCAGGCAGCAGCTCATCTCTTGGGAACATACCCTGTTCACAGGGATATACCTTGATTAGGATGAAAAAAAAAAACATCATTCAGTTGGCTAACAAGATTTTCTCCAGCATTGTTTACCTCCCATCTTCCCTGGTGGGTGGGATGCTGCTGTCAGTCTCACACATCCCCATCCTTCTGGAGGCCCTAATTGTGTTGCCTCCTAAACCTGACAAGGTCTCAGATAAAGTCACAAGTTACTGACCAATTTCTTTATTCAATTATGATATCAAGATATTAGCCAAAGTCTTGGCATTAAGGATAAATCAGGTTTGGGCCGGTTTTATCGGCACCGAGCAGGTTGGCTTCATGCCTTCCTGTTCCTCAATAGACCATCTTTGCAAACTCGCCCATAACATTTCCAAATCCAGGGACTCCATGATCCCAATGGCATTGGTCTCCCTGGACACAGAAAAATCTTTTGATAGTATTAATCGGAATTGTTTGTTTGCCACCCTGGAGTGTTTTGGTTTTCCCTTACCATTTATTCATTAGGTTAAGGTTTTATACTCTTCCCCAAATGCCTGTATATACTGCAATGTTTTTTTTTTCCTTTTGCTTTTCTTTATTTTTGGAGACTAGACAAGGGCACCCTCTTTCTCCCTTACTGTTTAACATTTACTTAGGACCCCTTTTATTGAACCTGAAAGCTTATCTGATCTTAACCGGAATACAAGTCAGCTCTTGGGAATTAAAGTTATCTGCTTATGTGGATGATACCCTGCTCCAGTTTTTGTATGCCAAATTCACTATCCCCGCTGCTTTGGCTACCATTCAAAAATACAGTGCTCTTTCGGACTACAGACTTAATTTAGATAAAACTTCCATCATGCCATTAACCCATACTGTCCTTCAATTGGATATTCTTTCACTTGGCCTGTCCTGGTCTCTTAAGCAAATTAAGTACTTAGGCATTTTTCTTCTGAAAAATACATCCACATTTCAGAAGCTTAATAGTGACAATTTGATAATTACTTTGCAACAAGATCTTCACTGCTGGACATCCTTAACTTTGACTCTTTGGGGAAGAATTAACATAGTTACAATTAAAATTTTAACCTGTATTTTTAACCCTATTAACAGGCTTAATGTCTGGCTTCCTCACGCCAGGTTTAAAAAAGTACATGATTTAATTTTAAAATTTTGGGGGGCTCAGCAAGACCCCCGAGCATGCTTACAATAAACATGCGGCACCCAAGGAGCTTAATGGCCTTGGGCTCCTTCATTTTGTTACATATTATTTGGCCACCCATGTCAGTAAATACTTCAGGTAGAAGCTGAATCCACTGTTTACTTACCCATATGGTTGGCCCTAGAACAGAAACAAATAGCTAATGTGGATCTATCTCCTTTTGCCCTGCTTTACACTGGTTACAAAGCTTTACCTTTTGCCCTTTGTAACTCTATAATTGTTTTTTTCAGTTGGGGTCAATTCACAACGTTGTGCTTTTCTGAAGTGCAATCAGATATGGGATATTTCTCAACCAGTTTTCTGAAATGTTAATTTCAAAATTGGAGGGAGGGTCATTATTTCATCATGGCTACCCCAATTGGTGGATGACAGGGTGTGGGACTTGTTCCATCATGGTACATTACTATCCATTAGGTATATTCTGAACCAGTATCAGTAAGACAATGAGTTTGCATTTAAGGTATACCAGCTACGGCGTGTTATCCTGCAATGATTTGGGACCACCTTTGGGGATACAAACCTTTTAGAGTTTTTGCAAACACTGCAAAGTCTAGTTTCTCAACCACACACTGTTTCTAAATTATATTCAGCATTAGTCTCCAAAGTTTTCCCAGACCTAGATGGTATTTCTCAGTATTGGAACAATCAACTTCGACAGAATACTTTCAGCTGGTGCAAGACAAGATTTGGAGGGATCTATATCCCTACACATCCCAAGATAAATTACTGCTTACCCAGTTTCAAATCCTGAATAGTATGTATTTTACCCCTACTAAATGAATGAGACTGGGTAGACTTCAATCTCCTTTATGCACCTGGTGTGGGCAAGCTATGGGGATGCTTTTTCACATTTTCTGGGAGTGTTCTAAACTATCTCCCTTGTGGACCCTAATTGAAACTAAGGCTGATCCCTTGCTGGAGATTGAGGCTACTTTTACTCCTAATATTTGCAAAATGGGGGGATTATAGTAATATTGCAGTGAAGGAACATAGGCACTTCATGGCTCTAATCTCCTTGTCTGTTAAAAGACTGGTACTTTGCCATTGGCTTGATACTGTTGTTTTGTCCTACAATGAATGGTTGCAGGAGCTCTTATTTAATATTCGAGTGGAAAGGATGTTTGCTAGTATGTACAACCGACTTTCATTGAAACATAGAAACATAGAATTTGATGGCAGATAAGGACCACTTGGCCCACCTAGTCTGTCCATTTTCCTACCTAATGGATAAGCTGCAGATCCTAGTTAACCAATAGCCTACTTCCTCCTAGCCCACACTAGAATTGCCTTATGTCTGTTCCATGCATTCTTGAATTCCCCCACTGTTTTTGACTCTATGGCCTACTCAGGAAGGCTGTTCCATGCATCTACAACCCTCTCTGTGAAGAAACACTTCCTCACATTACCTCTGAGCTGTCTCCCCTCTAACTTCAAATTGTGCTCCCTTGTTCTTGCATATCTCTTTTTCTAAAAGATGCTACCCTCTTGGACTTTGTTGATTCCCTTGAGGTATCTGAAAGTTTCTATCATGTCCCCGCTCTTCCTACTTTCCTCAAGGCTATACATCTTAAGCTCCTTTAGTCTTTCTTCATAGGTCTTCTGGTGAAGACCCTGCACCATTTTGGTTGCCCTCCTCTGGACTGCCTCCACCCTGTTTAGGTCTTTGAGGAGATGGGGTCTCCAGAACTGTACACAGTACTCCAGATGTGGTCTTATTAACTGTCTGTACAGAGGGACAACAACTTCCTGTTTTCTACTGGTGATGCCTCTCCCTATGCATCCCAGTATCCCCCCAGCTTTTCGTATTGCATTTTCACATTGCTTGACCACCTTTATGTCATCTACTATGACTAATCCCAGGTCCCTTTCCATTTTTGTTGTTGTCAGTATCTCACCCCTCATTGTGTACTCTTCCCCTGGGTTTTTGTTTCCCAGCTACATTATTTTGCACTTCTTTGCATTGAATCTAAGCTGCCATACATTCGACCATTCCTCCAACCATGCCAAGTCCCTTTTCATCTTTTCCACCACACCTTGCTTATCAACCCTGTTGCAGATCTTTGTGTCATCTGCAAAGAGACATACTTTTCATTCCAGTCCCTCTGCAATGTCACTTATAAAGACTTTAAAAAGGACCGGCCCCAGTACCGAACCCAGTTGTACCCCACTAGTAACCCCCCTTTCTTCACTGTGGACTCCATTTACTATTACCTTCTGTGTCCTGTTGTCCAGCCAATGTTTTACCCAGGCTACCACCCTGGGACCCACTCCCAGGTTGACTAATTTGTTTATTAATCTTTTGTGCAGGACTGTGTCAAATGTCTTGCTAAAGTCTAGGTAGGCCATGTCCACAGCTCCTTCCTTGTCTACTACTTTGGTCACCCAGTCAAAGAAATCAATTAGATTTCTCTGACATGACCTTCCTGCTGTGAATCCATGCTGCCTTGGGTCCTGTGCCAGACTGGCCTCTAGGTACTCAACAATTGTTTCCTTCAGAAGTGACTCCATCATTTTCCCTACCACTGAGGTCAAATTAACAGGTCTGTAGTTTCCTGCCTCTGTCTTGCTCCCATTTTTGTGAAGGGGAATAACATCTGCCCTCCTCCAGTCCTCAGGTGCCACACCATCCTCCCATGATTTATTAAAAAGGGTAGTCAGTGGTGTTACTAGTTATTCCCTCAGTTCTTCTAGAATTCTGGGGTGAATTCCATCAGGCCCCATTGCTTTATCCACCTTCATCTTTTAATATGAAATTGAGTGAGTTGCACACCTTGTCCACTGTGTAATCAGTCTTAGCATGGCTCCTGTCTGGGTTTATCATCTGGTGTGTGTAGTAATCAAGGTTGATTCTAATTACGAGTATTACATTTTCTCCTCCTGTTAATTTTAGTTGATCCACTCTGTCAGGGGTGGGGGTGGGGGTGTTTACTTGTTATGGTTGTATTTTTGTATTTTTTTTTTGTATTCTATCAATTTAATAAAGCATATACAATTAAAAAAAGCTTTACGCATCCACAGGTTCCCCTGTGACAGGAGCAAGATCACTGGCCCTGTCACAGGGGTCACTTTGTTGGTGGAATCCACTACCAACCCTCCCCAACTGTGATGCAGTGCCAAGCAGCATCTGTCTCCACTACAGTCTGCCTCCTAATGTGACTTATTGAGCCCACTTCTGTACCCAATTTGCCAACATGGCAGCACAATGCTCTGCTGCTGGGCCATGAGTGTGGCCACAAAGCTTAATATTTAGGGCCAATTAACCTAACAGAATTGGTGCTAGTCTGTTCTCTAATTTAAAGTTATAGGGCCTTACAATTCTGCAGTTTACATAATTGTGAAATGTCATTTTAAAATTTCTGAATGTTTGGAAGCTTCTATCTCAGTCACCTTTAATGACAGGGATCTGCTATTTGGAAAATTGCTGTGTGGACCTGGGTAATATCATCATACTATATTTAGTGTAATTTAGATAAAAATATTGTAAATTAGACAACAATAACTGAAATCACAATTATGGCAAAATTTCACAAAAGTGAAATTGAAATTTTGTCAGAATTTTGCTGGCAGAAGATAAATTTCACCCAGCGCTACTTGTACTGACACTGTCCTTGTTCACCTCACTACTGATATACTCAACATCATGGAGGCAGGTCAAGTAACTGGTTAAGTTAAGTTTAGTTAAGTTACATTAAGGAAGTTGAGTATTAGCCAGCTGTCTTTTTCATGCTTCAGAAATGACTTATCAGGTCACCACAATCAGGTGGTTAAATGCAGGGAGGTAGATGATCCTTCATGCTGGAGATTACTGATGGGGTTCCCAGGGCTCATTCTGGCCACAATGTTGTTCTCTCTATTTATTCATAAACTGCCAGAAAACTGATGAGGTGCTCAAGCAATACTGTATGCAGATGATACAGCACTGTATGGGAGTCACTTTAACTTGGGAATGATCGGGTCTTGGCTCAAAGCAGACCTTCAGTCACTCAAAACATGGCTTCAATCCAATAAACTCCTCCTAAACTCTGAAAAAAATGAATACTATTTGCATCTCGAAAGCTGTATCCCAAAAGAAAGGAGTTACTTGGACATGCTGCTTGACCAGGAGCTCTCTCTCAAACCATATATTATCAAATGGCCAAGCTACATAACCAGAAGCTGTGTCTACTATACAGGCTAAAGTCTTACCTCACAAATGAGATGAGGCTGTTTCTAGCCAGTTACATCCTGTTGCCTGCCCTAGTGTTCAGAATACCTGTCTTATCCTCACTTATGAACGCAGAGCTTTCCAAACTGAAGTTCTTGTATCAATGTGTCTCTTACTTCACTGCAGATGCTAGTATCAGGCTGCACCACTGCACAGTTCTCACTGCATTAAATTGGCCCTCTCTGGGAGGTAAACTTTACTATCCCTTTTCTGCCTGGCTGATAGAATTTTGCATACCCCTCCTCCATACCTTGCTACCATTCTTGAGCAAAGACCTCAAAGGAGGCTCTTCCTCTTATCATCACAGCCACTCTTAACTGTTCTATGGACATTACCTGTTGACGATCAAAGATCATTTGCCGCTTTTGCACCCAGACTGTTGAATGATAGTCCCACCAACATACTATACTGTCCTAATTTTATGTCATTAAGGGGCATCTACCTGATAGTAGACAATGTTCCTGTTTTTAATAAGATTCATATGCTGATCCTGTCACATCTTACTACTGCATTGGTTTCTATTGTCCTGTATCAGATTTAAGTTGTATCTAATACCAATGTTGTACTTATTATTTTTGGTGTACCCAACTGTGACTATTCTAAGTACTTTTTCCTGTATGCAGTGTCTAATGGTCTTTTTACATCAGTTTCTCTTAATGTATACTTTGTGAAAAATAGGCATTTTGTCTCACTGAGACCACCTGGTTACCAAAATCCAATACATAAATAAATAAACATATCTAATTTATTAAAGAAATTACATAAAAATAATAGATGTTATAAAATGTAGTAATAATGAATAAAAAATGTCATTGTAAAATATACGGTACTGCAAGGGAGAATAGTAGTTGGCATGAGGTAAAGTGAATAGTCAGAGACTATGCTAGGTACACTCATTAAGATCAGCAATAAAAAGGATATATTACTGTAGTTTACACTAGTTTATGATTGTCTCAGTGGGTTTTTCAGGCTCTGTCACAAAACCACAAGCAGTAATTAATAGCAGATTCCTGCCAACAGCAAATGAAATGAGTAATTTATAGTAATAAGTCATAGGCATTGCTGAAGTTAAGGTTCCACATTCATTTGTTGCATGTTTACCCTATGTTAATTACTACTCCAGGAGCAGAAGTGGTTTGGCTAAACTGAGCAAGCCAAATTCAATTTTCAGGCCCTTTCTGGAAGTTGAGAGGCATGCAGGTGGACACATAGACAGAGAGTGTGCAGTTGTGTCTCTATTTGACCCTTTTGTGAATCCAGACCTGGCTGTTGTCATATACTGTAAACCACATACTAATTTTATGATGATGAGGACAAAATATAGGTGAATAATTTATGGGTAAATTTACTATAACGTACAGCAGTATATATGGAAGTAATAATTACAAGTTGTTGAAATTATCATCTCATCATCACACACCTTATGGGTGTTGTTAGGCAGAAGGTGAAACCTAGTGCCTTTATTCATTCTCAAAGAGTGGAATTGTTGGCAGTAAGTGCATGTCCTAGAGGGTTTTACTGAGATTTTAAATGGCATAATGAAAGCGAAATTATAGTCTTGTATGCAATAGAAAATTATAGTAACAGATTTGCAAATCTTGATGGAGTAGAAAGCAATTCAGCTTTATTTTTCTTCTATACTATAAATGTATTTACAGTATATTGAATATACAGTCATTTATGCTATACGTATAGCAAAATACAGATTTCAGGAAAAATGTAACAACCACTGTATCATCCTGTTCCTCACTCCCAACTGTTCAAGTAGAATACTGTCTCCCAGGGTGACAACTATTTTTTCAAAGTACTTTTTGAATCTGAGCTTGATGGTCTTTACAATATTTGCAAAAGGTATATTGCATGTGTGCGTGTGTGTTTATAAAACCTTCACAGGAAAATGGTGGTGTTACTTTTTTGTGTACTATGTTAAATTGTTTTAAGATAGCTGCTTATTATTTCTAACCCTCCATTTTACATAATTTATCATGAACGTTGCTGCCCTGAATTTTTCAGTAACGCTATTGTGGTAGAATCATTTTCAAGTGTTTTTAGGAACTCTAAGGAAATCCTTAACATTCTTTCCTTTTCAGTTAATTTTATGGAAATGTAGCAGCTCTTCTGCTTGGGGGAACATATTTAAACTTGCCCAGTTTTTTGATTTGTTCTGTTTTTTGAGTATGGAGGCTGAGTTTTCCAAAAACCCATTCACCTATTCATAGACTTTACCCTTGGACTATTTCTCTTTTTCTAAAACTGTCCCTAACATTTTTTTCTCTTTTAGCAGGTCCACTTAACTGATCATGATGGTGGGTTTGCTGTGAATTCCAGGTCAATATTATTCCCTATTACCTGCTGAAGTTATGAGATGGATTTTTAAAGACTCAACCAAAGATGCATAAGTGGGATCCACCCTTCCCCATAGCAGCCCAAATGTGCCTGGTGGCATTGTGGCTGGCATTCAAACAAGTTGTCTATATTGTATGTCCACCAGTCATGCTTTAGGGTATATTCCTAATGCAAATCAGATTCACAGCTGACTGTGCTATCTCTACAGATAATGTGCTACACCAACTATTGGATGCTCTAGCACTTATATAGGTCTAACCATTCAGTGGACTGCCAGTATCAGGGTAACAACTTCGGGGGCTTTTCATGTTAAACTATTTCCATCCCAATATGCTGTACCCCAGCTCCCAAGTAGGCTAAATCACATCCTCAGTGGTAAGGACAACTAAATAACAACTAATAATAAACTGGATAACACACAACCTGTTTAATGGGAGATCATTAACATCAGTATCCCAAATGTGTGCTGTGGATGCAGTTGCATAAACAGTATAGTATGATAAAAACCTGTAGGTCAATGCATACTCTACATAATGATTGCAAAGTTAGGATTTAGCCAAACATGACTTCATGTGTATGTAGTGAGACAATTCCTCAGGGCATGTAATTTAGGCCACATATGTGCACAGTAATTACAACATATACTGTACATTATACTACACCCATAATATGACAATATACAGCATATACACTATTTGAATTGAAATACATTGACTTCTGTATTGCCATTAACATCTCAGTGCACTCCCCTGTAACACTGAATGGGGAGGAGGCACAGATTTATTACTTTCCTAACATGTCTCTGTCTTTTTCTCATTAATATTGTCATGTAATACATCTGCAATTGTAATGAATAGAATGATCATGGTACCATGGCACAGATTTGTTGCTTCTGGTCTCAGTGATATGTCATTGCTGCAGGAAACATGCTCACTAAATGTAAAAGCCATGTGGATTTGCAACAGTCCAGTGAACCAAACTACCTGCTATGGCTGTCTTGAATTATGCCTATCTTGTCCCTAAGTACAGATTGAGTACTAGTGCATGTCAATCGGCTTGTCTGTGTATATGTGCATGTCAGTGACTGTCATTGTCCCAATGGGTACATCATAATGTGTGTATAGTCCATGCCTGTTTCTGACATGCAAGTATCAGAGTCAGTATAGCGCAGTGTTTTAAGGCTCTGAGTGGCAAATCTGGAGACCTGGGTTTGAATCCCACAGCCCCCACTTGCATATTGTTGACCCTGAGCAAGTCACTTAACTTCCTAGTGCTCCCAGGTTGCACCTGTAAACAAGCTTTTAGCTTAGTGTGTCTCACCTGGTTAAAAAATTGGAAAAAAAAGAGTCAGTAGCTCAGCAGGTTGTACACTTGCCTCTGAGGTCAGACCATAGGAAGATTGTGGGTTCTAGCCACACCACAAGAACTTGGGGGTAAAATACCAATATTGCCACTGTAGTACAGCATTAGGGGGTGCTGCAGTCCTGAGATGCTGTCTTTCAGATGAAATTTTACATTTAAGGTCCAGTCTACCTGTTCTTGGGCTGTTCAGGAGATTGTTAAAGTTCCCATGGCATTTCCCAAAAATAGTAGTTGAGTTTTTACTGATAAGGAATAATATACAAGAACAAAAACAGGGTCATATATAACAAACGCAGTTACACAAGAAGGGACAAAAGAAAAACAATGAAAAATGGGTAGGATTGAAAAAGCATACCAGGAAATGTGCATAACGTGGTACTCCGCTCTTATGTATCAAAGTAAACAAATCTTACAGAATCTGAAGAAAAATTTATAGGCATTATACATTTTCCATAAAGACCACAAAAGTAGTCTGTGGTAATGTATTTCTTTCTTGTTGGTATACTTTTTATAATTCCTAGATAAGCTGGGAAATCAAAAGATGCAAGCGATAATCCTTTGATGAACCAAAACAGCACATCTCGAGTGCAAGATACACCACTTTATGCAAACCATTATTATTACAGATAGTGCTATAATGCCATTTTTCCAAGAGTGTGGAAAGGAACAGTAAATTGGGGTATCATAAGTTACAAAACTGAGCTAGTTACCAAATTGATTCATCCCATTTTTTACTACGCAGACATGGTCTACGATTCTGCCCCCTCCTCTTTTTTTGCCATGTTGGCTACCTTGTGCAATGCCTTCTGCCAGTTCGCCTCAAATCTACCTCCCCTAACCCATCACTGTTCTTTGTACTCTTCACTCTCTGTGCTCCCTCTCCCCCTGTGCTGTCAGCTTCATAGCATATCCTTCACTGCCAAATATTGGTTCAACATATTCCTGACTTATCTATCTTCCCTCCTCTCCCCTATCAGTGCATCCAACTACCCACTTCACTCCAGGCACTCTTGCACCTTCTTCCTCCCCCAAGTTCACTTATGTGCTGGTCAAGTGGCTTTTTCTTATTGCCTCCCCTCCCTCTGGAACCAGCTCCCCTCCTCCCTCTGGTTTTCTTCCACCTTTTCCTCCCTTAAACATCAATTCAATCTTTCTACCCAGCTGTATTGTTTTTGTAGGCCTTCCTCATCCCCCTGATATTCCCAAAATGTCCCTTCCTCTCCCTCATTTTCTCCTTCCACCTCTAAGCCTCTCTTCTTCTCTTTCATGTCTGTCCCTCTACCATTCCCCTCCACTTATTGCTTGCCTCCCATGTTCCACTGGTCACTATTACTATAATTCATTGGATTGTTAGCAGTTGCCTCTGCTGAATCTACGTATTTGGTATTTGTTTATGCATTATGCTCACAATATCTGTAACTTATGAGCTTTGTACATTTCTAGTATTTGACTCCCCCTCCCCCCTCCCCCCAGGTCACATCTGGAAATGAGCCTTGGCTCAGTATGCCTCTCCCTGCTACCAAAAAATGTTAAATAAATAAATAATAAGTAATAGTTACAAATTCTGGAGTATGCCATACTTTAATAAGGTCCTGCCAAAAGGTGATTATTTAAGGACAGGAAAAAAAATTAATGATGCATAGCTTCTTTCATCTGAGTACAGGTACATTGGAGTCAAAGTCATCCAGTTTCTTCATTTGTGTTCATTATTACCTTTTACCTGTAATTTATTATGCTTACAAAGCCAGAGAATTTCCTTTATATTGCATGGTATTCTTGGGTCCAATAGCTGTTTTGCCACCACAAAGGGTGGAATGTCTCCAATAATATTATAAATTGGCTCTGTGAAAAAAGGGCTAAGTGGATATGTCTGTACAATTCTTTCTTTGTTAGTGCAATTGGCTGTGAGAAGGTTAGTTTCCAGAGTCTAATTTTAGAGACAGAAGAATATGTAAAGGAAGAGGCTTGAGTCCTACATCTAGCCATGGTCTTATCTTGCTCTGTTTCCCAGTTAGTTAGTTGGTCAGACCACCAATTCCATCCAAGTGTAACCCAAGTCTTAGCTGAATTTAACAAGATCTGTTTGACAAAGAAAAAAAAAAGTACAATAGAAAAATAAAACAGGGGATTAATCATCCCAAACCTGATGTCCTTAAGAGTCCTATAAGTGTGGGAATGTTTAATTGGGTTTAGGCAATTGTATGCCCAGAAAGAATCCTTAATATGCTAATTGGTTCCTGAACTATAGGGACATTCAGAACCGTATCTGGACAAGCCTCTCTTAAAGATCCCAACGCAATACCTCAGCTTTTTCCTAAATTGATTTTACCACCAGACACTGTTGAGAATGACTTTAATATCTGAAAAATTTGAGGTGGAGATCAGAAAGCCAGGACCAACATACAAATGTCATCAGCATATGCCTAGAAGGAAGGAAGTACAGACCCAGTAGGCATTACCAAATGGGGAATCTGAGGGCATGAGAGAATTTTATGAATGAGAGGATCAAGAAATAAAACATAGAGGAGTCAGGGGGCAACCCTAACAGACACCCCTTTAGATATGAATCAAATTCCCAATCCATCTGTGTAATGCTGGAAAAATCTGGGCTGCTTCATACAGTAATTGTATTAGTCTTTTTTCCAAAATGCCATAAGTATGTAATAACAAAAATAAGAAGTTATAAGAAACACTATCAAAGGCCTTTTCCTGGTCTAAGGATAGATACTTGATTCCTGTTACCTCTTTCAACTTCTTCTCTCAAGGTTAAAATATTGTCCTGTATGCTTCTACTGGGAACACTACAAGACTGAGCAGGATCGAATAAGAAGGAAGCAACATGAGAGTCTGGATGCCAGAATTTTAGTTAGTATCTTAAGGTCCATGTTCAAAAGGCTCAGAAGTTGCAGGTTGTTGATATTAGCCTTAATACCTATTTTATATATCAAGTGCAAAATTCCCTTTGTAAGACTAGGACCAATAATACCAGAAATAAACATAATGTTGAATAACTGCACAAGTTCATATTTAACAGAATCACAGGTCAAATTGTATAACTCGCTAGGCAGCCCATCAGATCCAGGAGCAGAACTGCTGGCCAAGGGCTGAATTGCTGCAGAAACATTGTCTGTTGTGATCTCCAATTCTAAGTGTGTGACTAAAGATGTTGCAAAGTTTAAATTCACTGGTGAAGTTCCAGAGAAGTCACCTACTCTGTCTCTGTAGAGCAATTCGTAAATTTTTGCAGATAGCTTCAAAATTTGCCTATGTGTCTTTACCAGGAATTTTGCCTGTGAATGGTGGAAGTTCATCCATGAACAGCAGAATTTCACCTGCGAATTGCAAAAATTCACTGTTCTTGGTGAAATTCCACCATTCAAGTGAATTTCCACCATACACGTGTGAAATTCTGTATTTCAGAGGCAGAAATTCCCTCTTCGTGGATCGATCTGCACTTTGCAAATTGCACTAAATTCGCAGATTAATTCATGGAGTGAATTTTGCCAACTTCCCTCATCTCTGTATGTGACGGGTTCTGATGGTATGGTGGGAATCTGGATGTCTTTAAGAAATTACTGGCCTGCTGGGAGATTAGGAGCAGAGGTAACAAAAACCTGCTTTGCATGTTGTTCAATAAAAGCCAGTTGTACTCTGGTGTCAATTAAGAAAATAGTCTTAGAATTCTGAAGGCATGGAAATGTTCAGTCAGCAGTACATGGTTTACAGTCATCAAAAGGATTAGTTTGAAATTTATTACCTTTGGTAATAGATTTTTGTTCCATAAGTAAAGAAGATAACCTCTGATACTGGAGAGACATCATTTCAGATTTAATTTTAGAAATTTGTGAGAACGTTTTTCTTCATGGTGAGGGTGGTGGACACATGGAATAGTCTACCACAGGAGGTGGTGGGAGCAAGCACTGTGGAGGGATTTAAACATGACTGGGATAGGCATAAGGGAACCTTGGAGTTGGGGCAGAGGGTGGGAAAGCCACAAACCAGATAGGATCAGAGAGAGCGACATCAGCTATCGGGCTAAAAGGCAGACTAGATGTGCCTGGTGGTCCTTATCTGCCAACAAATTCTATGTTTCTATTCTGTAGTGAGATCCTGAGCACTGCTGGCTGTTATACTTCGTAGTTTATGGAGCTGATCTCTGAGGGACAGATATTTTAACTGCCTGTTATCTAAGAATTTCCAAGACTGGGCTTTGAAGGATATTAATTCTACCTTCAGATCTTCCCACCATTCCACCAGTGTATCATAAAATACTAATGTTGCTTTTTTTGCCTCTAACAAATACAGCAGCTTATCCTAGTAAGTAAGTGTGATGCTCTGTCCCTTCTTCTGGTTACCTGTATGATATTTATATTATAAATAACTGGTCTGTGTATGAAATTGTCTAACACAAGTTAGCAGGCTTGGCTTGTAACTTTAAAAGTCAGTAGCTGGAACTACAGGATATAATTAAACTGACCAGGGGAACCAATTAATTAACTGACTTCCTTACAGAAGGGCATTTTATTACCTTTATATGGCCTGCCCAGGCTTTTGAAATTGAACCCAAACATAAAGATTATGACATAACAGGATGAAGAGTAATTTGGCAGGTTCCTCTCAAAATGTAACATGTAGTCGAGAAATAGTTACAAGTGGTAGGATTGTAAAGTTCAGAGAGAAATGTGTGATTAAAGGATGTCATATTTAAGAATGTTTTTTTTTTCTAATGTTACCGTTAATTAGATAAAAAATGCCTCCTGGTAGAAATTACATTACAATTAATTCCAAAAGGAGGAGCTAGCTGACTCACCAAAAGGGGGTGTGGAGATAAAGTGAAATGAACCCTGTATCTGGGGAATATGTGTCATATCGTCTTGGGCTCTGAGACAGAAAGTTTTCTCTAACTTAAGCACACTTAGAAAGGTAACACTTAGAAAGAAATTAAGTCTTTGTATAGGAGTGTTTTGTCTGTAACTTCTTGTTTATTTTATTTATTTTTTTATTTATTTATTTAGCTTTTGTTGACCGGGTAAGTGCACTAGACAAATCTTGCCTATTTTCAGGCACGACCCGGGGGAAGGGGATACAGATGAATGCCAACTGACCTTGAACCAGATTAAGCTGTTGGTGGTATTTTTAGTGAATGAGGGAAATTTGGCCAGGACACCAGGGAAATTCCCCTACTCTTTTCGATAAGTGCCATGGGATCTTTAACATCCACCTGAACTACCACCAATCCAGGCAGATGGGACCTCGATTTAACGTCTCATCTGAAAGACAGCACCTCAGAAATATAGCACCCCTCTCATGCTGCATTACAGTGTCAGTACTGGGATATTAACCCAAGTGCCAGATGTGGGAACTGAACCCACAGCCCTCTGATCTCCCGGCCTCAGAGGCGAGTGTGCTACCTACTGAGCCACTGACACTGATTTTACATGATTGTACGCTGTATGATATATTGTTCTGTGTTTAATTTTACCTTTTTATCATATTTTTAGTAAACAATCATTTCCTTCAAATACTGACTGGGTGTCTTCTCAGTTTCTTTTTGCATGTGATGTATAGGTGGTTAAGTCTGACAGCTGTTAAAATGCTTGATTGTGTACTGAGCTTGTATAAAAAGGTAAGAATATACCTATGGTCTCTTATAGAGTTTTAAGGGTTTATTTTGGATACCTGATTGGGTGCCCCTGGTGAAAGATTTTATTGCAGTCCTGAAGAGGGTACAAATCCGAGCCTGTACATTGGGTATGCTAGCATAAAGTTAACAGCTTGAATCCCTCCAGAACTCAAGGCTAAAAGTTATTTGGACCCTAAGCAGACAGGAGGGTTACCTTGTCTGTTACCTGTTCACACTATTGCACTCTGAGGTTGGCATGGTTGAAGCAGAAGGCCTGACCTGTGGAGTGCATTTGTGACAGTAAGTAAGTAAATAAGTAAGAAAGTAAAATTTCATGTATTTATGGCACCCAAATCCAGAGGCTCTGGGCACAACTACAGATACTGTTCATTTGTAAAAGTTTATTCCTAAAAAGAAAGAACTTCCAGAGGAATAGGATTGCCCAATTGAGCAAAAATGCTCATTTACAATAGGGTCCCACAGATAACATGAGACATACTTAAACAGATTAATAAATAATTCAATAATATTTAAAATCAGCTAAAACTTTCTGAAAATACTTTAGTAAATAGGTAAATCCTCAGGCCCTTTTTAAATGCCTCCACTGATGAGGCCTCCCTCAAAATTTTGGTAGTGAGTTCCAGAGGGCCGGGCCGGCCACCTCAAAGGAATGATCTCCTGAGGTTTTCAGCCTGGCACTGGGAACTGCCAAGAGGCCCTCAGTGGAGGAATGGCAGGAACGTACCAGGATGGCTGGAGTAAGGAGGTCAGACAGATAACCATGAATATGTTTGTTTTGTAATGGAGAGACATTATGTCTCCAGAAACCAGGATCAAACCTTTTACGTGTAGTCTTTCTAAAGGTAGCTTGCACCAACCTGTGGTCTGTGAGTTCCACAGGTATCACATGTGATTCAGTACAAGACAACCATGGAGAACAAAAATCTAATCTAGCCTGTTCAGTGGCATGGCAGGTTGAGGCATCCATGCCTCCCTGCTGCCATACTGGCAATCTGGGTTTGGGAATGGAATTGGTTTGCTTTTGTGTCAGGCTGGAAGAGGGAAGATTGTTCATCCCCAGAAGAGTTCTAGTCCCTCAAGGAGAGGGGATTCCATGACTTACCACTTGACTGCACCTGGTGGAAGTCAAGTGGTGGCACATGCAAGTCCTGAGGCTAGAGGGAAGGGCCAGCTTTTGGAATGCTGGAGCCTGTCCTTGGAGCCAGAGTGCACTTGTGTGCTCATTGCACATCTGCCAAGCCCTGGGGAGAAAACCAGTGGAAGAAATAGAGGTTGGTCTTAATGAGACGCTCTCCCCATGAGCACCAATTGCCCACCCAATCTCAAGGGTAGGAGGGTGAATCAGAACAGCTGGGAACTATGGGACAGGCTCATACAGCCGCCCAGCCTGCCAGGGAGTAGAAAAACCTATAAGGGAAATAAAAATAGAAAATGTATTTGAGTAGAAAGATTACCTTTGTAAAAAGTATGTGCCTTCTGACCTCCAGACTTCTGAGCAGTATCAAGCAAACCATCAGTTTGTATCACAGACTTATGACAATTAGAGTCACAAAATAACTTAGTGGACTTTCCTCCCCTGTCAGAGAGGGAGAGTCCACAGTTGACATCACCTCCCAGGACAACCCCTCTAGTTGTAAATAGATATGGGAGAAGTAGTTTAAATAAAGTTAAAAAATGGCAATAATCAATTCTTAAATCTGATTGGCTGAGACAGGCTCCAAGCTGGGCATTTATTTTTCAATAGATGCCCAGCTAAAAATAAGAGCCAGTCCAAGTGCCTCTTCATAGAGTAACATTCTCTGATGGGCCATTTTCTAAGCACAATAATACCCTCCAGGGTGGGCATTGTTGGGAAATACTAGACTTTCCAGGGGCTATAAGGCCCGTCACCTGTGGCGTCGGGCCTCATTACGCCCCTGGGTGGTCCAGTATTTCCCAATAATGCCTACCCTGTTGGGTATTATTGATTACATATCTATCCACTTTTGATTGTGGAGTATATCTACATTAATTATTTGAAGCTTAAAACCAGATAATGTAACATCAAATAAGAGATCTCTCCCCAGAATGATATCAAACTAGCAGATTAAAGAGACAGAGGAGGTAGAAAATAAAATACCCGCACCAAAGAACTTGTCTTCCGCCATCAACCAAAAGGTCGGACCATGTCTAAAATGCTTAGAAATTATGAACATCTGCCAAAGTACAGTATTTATTTGAGTATCTTGTACAAAAATAATATCAAGAGATAAACTTTGGAGACAAGAGATAGCAACTAACATCCATTTAGGATTTTTTAACCTGTAGGTGTTTAAAGAACCAATTGTGAAATCAGGAACTACTTCTCCCATTAGGAAAGGATAGAGACAGCGAAGGAGAAAAACAAGTCCTAACATCATGCTGTCTTCTTTCTTCCAACTCACATATTTAATTTCTTCTATGAGGTTTCACAATTCTAGGTCCCTTCTTCCGCATTATATAAAGAATCTTGCTGAGAAAAAAGTATGGAAAACCCATCAGAATCATCCTCAGTGTCTCCCCAGTCCTTTCCTTTTTGAAAGATCTCATAGTTATTTTTGTAATGATATATCTTTTCTCCAATGCAGGAAGCTGGGGTTGACCTTTTGACCTCCATGATCTGGGATGACTCCAGAAATGGTGTGGATGGGGCAGAATAATCTGGGAAAGGTTTACTTTTGAAGATCCACTAGTATGTAAATGAGGATCTGACACAGTACCTTCTGCAGGAATGGGATCAGTAGTGATTGCTGAAGCACAGAACAATGGGACAGGAAGTTTTTCTGAAACTTCTAAAGATGGAGGCCTATCTTTTTACATAGAAGAGACCAAACTCATTGGTACATTGTTAGCCGTGTCCCCTTTTGGGATGTTTGACTTGGTTGCATTGTCTTCCAGAGGCTAGAGAAAGCTGTATATTGAGAGCATTTCCTTGTTGGAGTACAGTATAGTGGAGTTGGACAGCAGCATTCTTCTGTGGTCCATCCCTTTATCCCTTGTTAGTATAAAACTCTTGTTCCACTGAATCCATTTGGGTGTCGTAATTATGCGCAGTCTATGGGCATTCTCTATTGGAATGTCCTGATTCATCTCACAGTTTACAGCTCATGCACCTTGTGCAATGAAAACTGCCATGTCTAAGTTCAAGACAAATGCTACAGTTAAGCTTATCAGAGGAGCTATTAAGATGAAAGGGAAAGCCACATTGAAAACAGGCCATTGGTTGGCTGGGGTAGTACAGTACACCTCTGTTCTGACTCAAATAGAAACAATTAGGCAGATGGCAAATACCAGCATCAGAATAAAAGAGGTTGACCTTTATTTTCCAGCCACTAGTCCATATGAACTTAGAATTCATAATTGGGTCAGGAGGACTTAGTATGGTACATGGTTGCTTAAGCCAATATAGAATATCAGTAATACTGACATTTTCATTCTTTAATAATACAGTGATGGTTTTAACAGTCAGTTTTATTAATGCAACAGTAAGAAAGGGGGGTCCAATTCAATGTGTTCTTTAAGGTGGCATACACGTACCAGAAATGGTCTAGGCCAGCAGATTTTAAACTGATATAATAGAATTAATCACCCACTGAGTGAATCAAGGCAAAGATTTCAAAAACTTCATATCCCCCTAGAAGGGTATGAGCCACATAGAGTCTGTTAGGAATGTCTTGTAATCTTCCTTTGTATGTCAAACGTGCCATATTCCATTGTTTGGCTGGTTCAGATGTTGTACGAATAGGTCTGAAAATGTTTTCTCTTTGGGGGGTTGGAGCCTCATTTGGTAGTGGTTTTACTAGGTACAGAGTTCTGTTTTGAGTGTACCTCATCAGTGGTAGAGCTTTGCATATTGTTTTGGGGACTACAGCCATTGGTACCATACTGTCCAAAGTAGCAGGGGGGTGGTCTATACCCGTGGAGGTGTAGTGGGCAAGGAGTGGCATTTCAATCCATGGAAACTTCCACAGTCATAGTGGTCTCATGTACTGCAGAACTACTGTCAGGACCAGCCTTGAATAACACAGGGGTAGTAGACAATTGAAAAGTATTAAATATTTGTAATGCAGTGGGGGTGTATCAACAGTATTACAGAGTGAGAAAGAAGAGGACACCTGCACACTACCCATTACTTCTGGCTCTATACTGAATGATTGTTGTGTGAGGTGAGACAGTAGAATTTTTACAAGCCCACACTGAAGAAAGAGAAAAGCCAGGGTGCCACCCAGAGCCATTGGCCTTAGTTTCCCAATCAGTTGCATGAAGCTTCTGTGGAATACATGCAAGGGATAAAAGCTTACTCTGCAGAGCAACATAATTTGAGGTGCAGCCAGAAGAAACAGAAATATACTGTGCTGTATAATTCTGGTGAAAAGGAGAAAGTTCTCCACTAGTATCAGAAAAAACTCTTTACTGGAAATTTGCTGACTATGAGAAGATGTTTGTGAAGGTGCTGTGCTCCACTACAAAGGCTGATCAGCTATAGCCATGCTGGCTGAGATTGACAAAACCAGCAGCTGTTGCATATTACAAGCAGTACTAGCAAAAGTCATCCATGAATGAAGGCATCCACACTGAAGTTGTGCTTTTTCGTCTTGCACTCTGTTCTTCTTCCTTAAATAACTTAATTTATTTATTTAGTTTTTGTTTACTGAGTAAGCACCATAGCCAAGACATGACTCTTTTCAGGCACAACCAGGGAGATTACAATGGGTAGGAATAATCAGGGAAATACATACATTTTGAATTCAGGGAAAGCAACATTGATACAAAGCAAATCAAGATACCATAAATTGCAGGTGTAATTGATAATAGGTAGGGATAATCAGGGGAAAATACATATCTTTTGAATTCAGGGAAATCAACAATTATACAAAGATTTCACAAATTGCAAGCGTACGTGACAAAATAGGCATATACAGTAACAAACATTTTGTGACTAGTACTCACTCTTTGCTAGCAAACAACTGGGTTAAGAGCAGCTTGAAACAAATATAAAATACAGCTTAGAAAATTGTTGACATCACCTCCCAGGACAACCCCTCTAGTTGTAAATAGATATGGGAGAAGTAGTTTAAATAAAGTTAGAAAATGGCAACAATCAATTCTTAAACCTGATTGGCTGAGACAGGCTCCAAGCTGGGCATTTATTTTTCAATAGATGTCCAGCTAAAAATAAGAGCCAGTCCAAGTGCCTCATCACAGAGTAACATTCTCTGATGGGCCATTTTCTAAGCGCAATAATACCCTCCAGGGTGGGCATTATTGGGAAATACCAGACCTTCCAGGGGCTATAAGGCCCTCCGCCTGTTGAAGTGGGCCTAATTACACCCTGGGCAGTCTGGTATTTCCCAATAATGCCCAACCTGTTGGGTATTATTGCTCAAATAAGTGCTTATTAATCTGACTAGATGGGCTAAGCAGAGAGCAGTTTGTAGCAGTTGGGGAAGTGAGAGAGATGGAGTCTGAAAGCAGATTCAGGGGGGTTGGAAGCAGGCACAGGAGACCTGGCTAAAGAGGAAGGAGCAACAATTTCTTTTAAATGGCATGATTTGGGGCTAAGCGAACATCAAGAGGCGGGGAGTTCCAGAGTTTGGCCACTGAGTGAGAAAAGGCAAGGGTGCCTTTGTTTGATTTACATCTGGGTATTAGTAGCAGCGCTTTTTCAGATGAGCAGAGGCCATGGGAGGAGGGCAACAGAGTTAGTAGGGAGGCCGGCGAGACTGGGATTCTTGTTCTAATGGCATATCAGTCAATGAGCCAAAAGCTAGAGTACGAGCATCAGAGGGGGGTAGCCAGTTTAGATCTGCATAGAGCTGACAATGGTGTTTTGACCAGGGAGAGGCCAAGGCATACCTGCATATGCTGTTATAAGTGATATCCCACTTCCTGAGGAGAGTTGAGGATGCACTGAAATAAATGACTACCCCATAAGATAAAGACAGGAGCAAGATCCCATGGGCAATGGCTAATCTGGCTGACTGCGTAAGGATGTAGCTGGTTTTGTAAGCTACACCAATTTTAGCATTAACTGATTTACAGGTAGACGTGATATCTTATCAAAGTTAAGATTTTCATCAAGGAGTACTCCAAGATACTTAAAAGAGAGAATTGGCTCAAGAACCATTCCACCCTGACCTGAGACTTTAAAATGGTCCCGGTTGTTATTTGATTTAGATGTATAACCAAACAGCATTGTAAGCATTTTATCAGCATTAAGGATTAGTTTATGGTGGATGAGCCATGATTGAATAGACTTAAAAGCAGTAGTGAGGGTCAGGTTGATAAGGCGTATATTTTATCACTACAGTATAAGACCAGGTCATCCACGTAGAGAATGCCAAGCATTCAGGGATATTTGACAAGATAGTATTAATAAAAATATAGAAGAGAAGGGGTCCCAATATTGATCCCTGGGAAACACCTAGGTTAATAGTCATAGGGCTGGACATGGCAGAGTTGAATCTAACAAACTGAGTTATATTATATAGATAGCTATTGAACCAGGCCACTGAGGTTGGAGAGAAACCAAGGGCTAGGAGACTATCTAGAAGAAGAGAATGATCAACAAGGTCAAATGTCTTTGTCAGGTCAATAAAACTGCCCTCGTGAGGTGGCCATTGTCAATAGCTGTTAGAGTATCATTTACAATGTGGAGCAATGCCTTGGTGGTACTATGACCTTTGTGAAAGCCATACTGAATAGGTGAGAGAAGGTTATATTTTGTCATGAATTCAGTGGACTGATACTAGCTTTTCCATTATTTCGCACAGAACTGATAGTATAGCTATAGGCTGATATTTAGTTATATCCCTATTATCACCTTTCTTATAGACTGGTGTGAGTCTGGCCATCTTTCAGATATCTGGGACAACTCCATTGCAAGAAGAGGGGGTGAAAATCCTTGCTAAAGGCTGGGCAATAAATGGTGCTGATAGTTTAAGAAGTTTGGATTCAATACCATCCGAGCATACGCTAGTGTTGTCCCAAATGGTATTTAGCAGACCCAGGACATCCAATTTATATATCACTTTAAAGTAAAAAGGAGGATGAAGTGCATTAGGGTTGGGTGGAGTGGGTGGAGAAAAAAAACTGCCTCTGGAGGAAGACAGATGTAAAGCTGGACAGGTCAGAGAATTGATTATTGAACACTTCCACAATGGTCCTGGGGTTGTTGTAGTGGACTGCTTTAATGATCATTTCATCAGTCAGTTAAGTTTTCTTTGTGCCTAGGAATGACTTACATGTGCCCAGAATTTCCTGAGGTCACCTGATGCTTCCAGCAGAAGCTCCTTACAATATGTGCTTTTTACTAGTCTGATCCGCTATTTACAGTCACTTCTCTGAGTCCTGTAGGTGTCGTAGTTAACTGTAAGTCTTGATTTTCTGAAGCACTTCCAGTTCTCATCCCTGACATGCAATGCAACTAGAAGATCTTTGTGCAACCACTTTGTGGGTGTCACATGCACACGTGGGGTTACAAGGGGTGTATGTCTATTCTGAACTTCACTAAATTTGTCTAGAAAGTAGCTAAGAGCTGTGTGTACACCCTGGGACTACAAAAGATTAGACCAGTCAATAGACAAGACTTCATACAGGAATGTCACCTGATCCAGATCAGCATAGTTCCTGAAAGTGATATAATGTGGGGGCAGGGACTGGGAGCTAGAGTGTTGCCACACACAAAAAATAGGGGTGTGATCTGATATAGCATCCGGTACAGTGCCTGCATCCACAATTCTATCAAGCCTATTTGTTAACACCCAGTCCAGCAGTGTGCTTGACATTGCTTTAGTAGAGATCCTTGTGGGCACAGTTATTACTTGATGCAAGTTGTAGCTTTGGATTAGAAATAGAAGTGTGCCATGAGTTTGTCCAAGCCAGTTTAGAGTCATGTCCCCAAGAATAAGCACTTCATTTAGGCCTACCAGTTTTACCATTTCCTCCAGCAAGTTAGTGAAGGCAGTCAGTCCTCGCTGGGGTGGGTTATACGCAGCAACTATGTGTAGATTTTTAGCACCCAATCAGAGAAGTGCATGAATGTATTTGCAAGCGGAGGATTTAGGCTTGGCATTCTTCATGATATTAAGATGAGCTTTGTGAAACATTGCATCTCCCCCTCCTACTTAGGAGATAGCCTGTCATTCCTGATAACGCTATAGTTTAGCAAAGAGCAGCTTGAATCAGGGGTAGAGGGTTTGAGCCACGTCTCAGACAGGCACAAAATAGTTGGGTTATAGGTGACGACCCACGCCTCCAGCTCCATAAAATTATGCATAAGGCTTTTAATGTTTAGATGGGCTATCCGGAGCCCTGAGATGATAGCCCAGGAGACATTATTGCACTGCTGAGGATGTATGTGACCAGGGTTCAATTCCACATCTCCTGCCAGCAGTATAGCAAGCTACTAGAATAAAAGGAGTACTCATTTTGATTCTAGAGGTGAGTCTATGATCTAAGAAGGCAGTCACAAGATAACTGATGAATGCTGGGATCATCAGTGGAGTGAGATCGGGGTAGTCAATAAGTCTAACCAGCATGTTTGAGAACTTGAAAGTTTCATTCTGGTTTATCTGTCAGATATTACTGTAGGAACAGGGGAGCAGGGATAGCCTAGTAAGTGAACAGAGCAGCAGATTGGTCACAAGAGAGGCCAGAAATTTATTTTCATGTGTCATGATGGTCAGTATCAATAATAGAAGCCAAAAATATAGGAAGAACATAACCAACCTTTGTGCAGATTCAGATAGCAAACTCCAGGTTTTGAAATGAGCACTAGAGATAAGCCGATGCCCCTAGTGGTAATATGTGATAAGCAGCAAAAGGCAAAGTGGCCTGTTAGACATCAGGTGAAACTGACAAAACTAACCCTATACAAGTAAATGCCAAGATTGGGTGGGCGGGTGGGTGGGGAGCAGGTGCACAGTGCCAGGGGGTTTAACTGTGCAGTAGCACAGACAACCAGCTGAGCTGGTGGCAGGGCTCCCTATAAATTACCTTGCAAATTAAGTTAGGTGGCAGGCGGTGTCCTGCAAATAGGACTGCCTAGTGGGAGCGAGCTAGGGTTTGTCTGGGGCTGTGGAGGGTCTGGGGCTGTGGAGGGTCCAAGTCGCATCTGAGCAGGCAGGGAGTCCTTGCAAATTAAGTTGGGTGGTGGGCAGTCTCCTGCAAACAGGACCGCCTAGTGGGAGCAAGCTAGGGCTTGTCTGGGGCCATGGGGGTTCCAAGTTGTGCCCGAGCAGGCGGGGAGTCCTTTCAAAGTAAGTTAGGTGGTCTCCTGCAGACAGGAACACCTAGTGGGAGTGAACTAGGGCTTGTCTGTGGCCGTGGAGGTTCCGAGTCATGGCTGAGCGGGCGAGGAGTCCTTGCAAATTGAGTTAGGTGGCTGGTGGTCTCCTGCAAACAGGACTGCCTAGTGGGAGTGAGCTAGGGCTTGTCTGGGGCTATGAAGGGTCCAGGACCATGGAAGGTACGAGTCACACCCGAGCAGGTGGGGAGTCCTTGCAAATTAAGTTAGGTGGCAGGTGGTCTCCTGAAAACAGAACCACCTAGTGGTAGCGAGCTGAGGCTTGTCCGGTGCCATGGAAGGAGAATTTGTTTTTTTTTTGCAATTCCACATCCGGGTGAAGCTCCTCTGCAGAGAAAAGAGCTTTGGGAGCAGTATTCAAGAATAGCAAAGGAGACTGACATATAAACATAATCAAAACATCCGCATTCAGAGACAAGCTAGAGTCTTGTGAAACAAATGTTGCAGAGAAGTTCCCAAAATGATCAGACTGAGGAGAAACAGCAGCATCCTTATTGCAAGGTGGAAGCGCATGCTGGTAAGCTAAAACAGCAAGCTTCTGAGCCAGCCAGTGGCACTGAGGGCTGAAACAGTAGATACCTTACCTCGCATCACACTGGAGACCCAGGTTTGAGAATGAGCCCGGGTCATCAGAGAGGTGACATGGAAGGAAGGGAGGGAGCAGGATTGAGCAGCCAAAGGGCAGCTCTCCTCTACCTAGGAGAACTCTGTTGCCCACCATAGTTCCACTGCCCCTGGATGGAGGTCCTCAGGCAGTGAAGGTGAGCAAGCGGCAAGCAGTGGGAGGGTGTCGCGGTACCATGACACGTGCATGTCTCCTCATGCATGCACGCTGCCAGGACAGGGCTGGGAGAAAAGAGAGATAAAAAAATCAGGGATAAACTATAAATTAATTAAAAATAAAAACAGCGGGCTTCAGAGCAGCATGAAGTAAAGATCTGTCAACAACAGAAGACAGGGACCAAGCAGATGCAGATGAAACAGGTATTGTACCTGCACCACACATAAAGGTGCAGAAACAGAAACAGACAAACTCCCTCCTCCTCCCTTGTCTTCCAGGCAGCCATATTGCATGGCAGCATGCTGGCTAACAGCACCCTCCTTCAAAGAGTTGGTGTGTTTATTAGGGAATAAGAAATTAAACGTCTACCTACATCATGAAGCCATATAAACAATAATCAGCCATTACATAAATGTAAAAAAATAAACAAAACTCAAAAACCAACAGTAATCACTTCTTACTCTACAGCAAAATAACAACTGTTCGGTGAGGGAGAAAAAAATTAAGAGATAAGCAATCAGAAAACAAAAAAAAAATGATATACGAAATATAAATCCAAAACAGCCTAATAGTTTTCAAAATATGAACTAACCCATTTAAGCAGAGTGGGATACAATATCCCTCCTGGGAACATTATTTTAATACTGAATCAGGCTAGCACATTAAAATTAAATAAGACAGTAATCCCTTATGTGACTGGAACATCAGAATCCTTGACCCATGGCATATTTCTCCATACAGCTCGTAAGTTTTTACTTGTCATTTGTTTGGCTTCCATAATATAAATACTTAGCAATTCATTAGTCATTTTATTAATTAACTCTATATGTGAAACTTGTTTCTGTTGTAGACTAAATACACTTCTGGTATGCCCTATATACCATTTAATAGTTAGAAGTACCACATGCATCGTGCTTTTATGCAAATGATGCATATTTCCTGGATAGTTTCTATATAAGAGACATAAAATAGACATAAAAAGAGATAAAATAATTGGTAAAAAAAAAAAAACCTTCTTAAGTGACTGTTGTGAACCATGGTTCTTTCCACACCTTAGCAAGTGCTACCCAGAAGCCCATTAAATAAGAACAGAAAAATAAATGTTCTAATGTTTCCTTTTTCTGTGCTCATTGAGTTCTGCTGCACATTCTTTCCTCCAACTTCTTATGTTTTTGATTATCTTTGACATTAATCTTAGAGTGACAACTCAGCCAATGAAAATCCCACATTTTAGTTGGGATCCTTTTTTCTTTCATTAAATTTTTGAGATCTGGCAAATATTGAGGGGGGGGGGCATCTGGAGAATGTCTCGGGTTCTTGAAAGAGCCACTCTAGAATTCAGGCATGCAACCATTTCCTGAGTTTAGTCAGTATAGCCTGGCTTGTCACCACCCAGTCTCTTAACTTAACAAACATTTCTCTAATGAACTTAGGGGTATTGGTTGTATGCCTCAATGAGCCCATCCTCCCCATCCCACTGCTGAAACAAAATTGTACAGGAGGAAACCAGGAGTGGAGTACATCCTTGTCCATTATATCTTAATAAAGGATATAGGTTAGCATAAAAAATACAATAAAATACAGCAATGGGATTAACCATCCTCAGGCCACCATTTATAACAGATAAATACGTAATGTTCCTCTTGACTGGGTTCAGCCTGCTGCCCCAGACTGCCTGAAAAAAAAATACTAAGAATTGTAATTTCCATAGCTCTTGGGGTGGAGAGATATAGCTGAGGTATACAAAAATAGTCAATAAATATGTTTCATTATACAATGGCAAGAAAAAATTCTGGAGTCTGATTGGTCAGTGCACACTTTCACCAGTGAGGTTATCTCAGCATACCCTCACTGTATGAAGGTCCTGCACCTACATGACCGCATCCAAATAAACAAAAAAAATCACTCCTCTGCAATGTGGGTATGCCACTGTGTCCTCCACTCCTTACTCACCCACGAACATTGGCAGCACGTTCCACTCACCAGTCTCCAAGTCAGCAGTTTCACTTTTACTGAGTCTCCTGGAATGAACAGCACTCACATAACTGTACCGGGAGAACAGAAGAACTACAAAATGTTTTATAGGCAGCAGACTGGATTCAGAGTTCCCCACTCCTAATCCCATTGGCTAGCACAAGCTCCTCACAAGCCAGTGGCTTCACTGAACCATGCTGACCGTAACTGCCAGTCATACGGTTCACTTCTGTTGCTTGCTTCGTGAGAAAAAAGCGCCATGAAAGATACATTTACTTTGGCTGTCAACACTCCTGGACTTTCCCTACTAAAAAGAAATTGTTCCATTTAAAAAAAAGACATTGTTCTCCCTGCACTCCCCACTCCATAGTCCAGTAGACAATGTTATATGCCTGTGAGGCATTCTGCAGTGGGCAGACCACACAACATCATAACACACACACACAAAAAAAAAACATTATCAGAGACTGGGACCAGACATGGAGGTGGGTCAGCACCATGTAGTGGGAGGAACAAAAGACAAACAGCAAATAGTTTGCACAGAAGGTTGAAACAATGACACAGGAAAACAAGAGTATAAGGACACTGCCACTTACTGGCTTAACAGCAGTAACAATAGACTTTGTTTTATATATGCACCCCTACGCATAGAAAAACATGCTAAAAATACTCAAAGCAATATGTTTTTAATTGTTTTTATTTATTTTATAAAAGAGCCATAGTATAACAGCAATAATGCACTCCACGGTGTGGGTTGTGTTGGGATAACTTCACTTCTGGGGTGTTGGATGTACTCGGCCTGTGGCCTAATGATCAACCACCCCAGGTGTGAGGTTATCTCAGCACAACCCACACCATGTCATGCATTATTGCTTAAATTAAGTATACCTTCTTTTTTTACTGAGCTGCCACCTGTTTCACTGTGTTACATGTGTTCTACCTTGTTGTATCTTGTTTTCCCAGTTATCCATGTCAGCTTGTTCTGATCCGTATGTGATGCCAAGGATCTGTACTGGGCCTTCTGTCAGTCTTATACCTGCTAGAACTTGCTGTTTTGTATGATCTTGACCCAACTGGTATCCAGAGCATTTTAATAAGTTTAAAGTTACCCCTGAGACTAAGCCATAATGCTTACATTTTTGAATCACTTCTTGTGCTGTGTATTCTGTACTAAAATGCAAAGGTTATCTGCATATGCAATAGCCTTGAATGGCATTTCAAATTCACTAGTTCAAATATGGAAAATGCTGGGATAATCATTTATTACCCTTACCAGTGGCCGTGGGTCGATGCAAAATGCATATGAGAGTGGACTGAGAAGGCAACCTTGATGGACTGCCCTTAGTACAGGGATCATTGGACCTGTCCATCCATTATCAATTGGTGTGGCAGTGGCATTTCTATAGAGACTTTGTAACCATTGTATAAACTTTGGATGTTTACCATATCTCTGTAAAACTGTCCAAAGGAAAGGGTGACTGACTGAATCAAATGCCCTCGGTTGATCCAATGTTAGTAAAAAAACAGTTAAATTACCTTTTTTACTATGTTTCAAAAATCTTTCTTAATAAGATTAATTGTTCAGTAATAAATCTGCCTGGTACCGTATGGCACATGTCTGAGCCAGTGAAATAACTGACTTAGCTACCATTAGATGCCTACTATTTAATATCTTAGCTAATACTTTAAAGTCTGTATTTAGGAGGCTGATAGGCCTCCAGCTGTGAATGTCCTGCGTGTCTCCTTTTTTTGTATAAATAGTTCAGACACTCATTTAACATCCTGAGAGAAGGGGATGTCTTGTTGAGTATGTCATTAAAAAGTGCTGCCTATTCAGTTTCCAGTTCTGTTCCTATTTTTATGTTTGTTTGCATGCATGTGCAAGAAACATAGTGCCATCATCCGAGTTTTAGGAGGTGTGTCACCCCCTCTTCCAATTCAGTCAGTGTGTTGGCAGGCATGGCCCCAGCCCTCCAATGCATGCTGGAGCTGTCTATGACAGCTCCAAAATGCAGTGGCATACAGTTGAAAGGGGGAGCTACGCTTCAGTGAGCAGTGATCAGATATCACCTGCTCATGCGCAGCTCCCCCTACACACACACACACACACACACACACACACACATACATACACACACACATACACACACGCACGCATACTGCGTGCTGCCCCTCCACTCACACACTGTATAGCTGATGGGGGTGCCCAATCCCCTGTCGGCTGTGCTGCGCTACCCCCAAAGCCTTCCACATGCCATGCTGGGTGCCCACCCCAGCATGGCAACTCATGGTCTAGCCGATGGGGGTGCCCAATCCCCCATCGGCTCCACTGTCCTCACCCCCCCAGAGTACAGGCCCGAGGGTGTCATGCTGGGAGCCCACCCCAACGTGGCAATACATACTATGGCCGATGGGGGTGCCCAATCCCCTATTGGCTCCATGCCCCCCCCAGCTGTCCTTGTGCCATGCTGGGAGCCCACCCCAGTGTGGCAAATGTCCCACGTCATCGTAATAAAAAAAAAAACTTGTAAAGAAAAACAGTCCCACGCAGTCTCCCTGCCCCCCCACAACCCACACCCACCCACTGCGCACCCTGCCTCCCCACACCACCCCCCTCACCCCATACTTACCTTCGGACCTCAGTCCGATGATTTTCGGTGGACCAGGAACACATCTGCACTCTTCAAAGCCGACTGCGAAATGAGGTAATGCCGGCAAGCTGTATAATGGGATAGATAGGGTTTTTTCAACTTTGTTGCATATCTCAGGCATATTTTGGAATTTTTGCACCAAATTTTCAACATGGGGTTTTTGGGACCCCTTCTCATGAATGCTGTCACTGTCATGGCATTATTCGGGCTCGAAGGGTGATTTCGCAGTCACTGCATGAAATCACTGATTAACCAAACGACACTGCCAGTGTTCATAAGGTGGGCTCTCAAGAAGCCTATTTTGAAAATTTGGTGGAAAAATTCCCAAAAATGACTGTTTTACGAGCGTGCATTGTGCAGTTCATACACACGCTCATAAGTTCACGAATTTTCAATATTTTCACTCCAGATTTTCAACATTGCCATTTTACCACACCTTCTTATGAGTAGTATAGCTGTCATTTTTCACATCTCACCCAAAATGTGTTTCCGCCCATGTAGCTCACAATGGCGCAGTTGGTGTGCGAAATCAATGTACATGACAAATTAATAAAATCACAGTGACACTGTTCATGAGCAGAGGTCTTAAAAGGGCCATGTTGAAAATTTGGTGAAAAGATTCTTAAAAATGACTGTTTTACGAGTGTGTGTTGTACAGTTCCTACGCACACTCGTACATTCACGTATTTTCAATATTTTCACTCCAGATTTTCAATATTGCCATTTTACCACACCTTCTTATGAGTAGTACAGTTGTCATTTTTCACATCTTACCCAAAATGTATTTCCGCCCATGTAGCACACAATGGCGCAGTCGGTGTGCAAAATCAATGTATGGGACAAATTAAGAAAATCACAGTGATGCTGTTCATGAGCAGAGGTCTTAAAATGGCTATGTTGAAAATTTGGTGAAAAAATTCCTAAAAATGAATGTTTTATGACCGTGCGTTGCGCAGTACCTACGCACGCTCGTAAGTTCGTGAATTTTCAATATTTTCACTCCAGATTTTCAACACTGCCATTTTACCACACCTCCTTATGAGCAATATAGCTGTCATTTTTCACATCTTGCTCAAAATGTTTTCCGCCCATGTAGCGCACAATGGTGCAGTCGATGTGCGAAATCAATGTATGGGACACATTAAGAAAATCACAGTGACACTGTTCATGAGCAGAGGTCTTAAAATGGCTATGTTGAAAATTTGGTGAAAAAATTCCTAAAAATGACTGTTTTACGAGCGTGCATTGCGCAGTTCCTATGCATGCTTGTAAGTTTGCGAATTTAATATTTTCACTGCAGATTTTCAACATTGCCATTTTATTACACTTCCTTCTGAACAGTACAGCTGCCATTTTTCATATGTCGCCCAAAATGTGTTTTCGCACATGTAGCGCACAGTGGTGCTGTTGGTGTGCGAAAGCAATGTTTGGGACAGATTACGAAAATCACATTTACACTGTTCATGAGCAGAGGTCTTAAAATGGCTATGTTGAAAATTTGGTGATAAAAGTCCATAAAATGACTGTGTTACGAGTGAGCATTGTGCAGTTTCCACGCACCCTCGTAAGTTCATGACTTTGTAATATTTTCAGTCCAGATTTTCACCAGCAGCATTTTTCCACACTTCCTTATGAACAGTACAGCTGTCATTTTTCACAACATGGCCGAAGTGTGTTTTCACACTTTCAGCGCAGAGATGCGTGGTCACTGTGGGAAATCATTGTTCGGGACAGATAAAGAAAATCACAGTGACACTGTTCATGATCGGAGGCACCAAAATGCCTGAGTTGACAATCTGCTGTAAAAAATCCCCAACCTAATTATATTACGGGTGTGCGTTGCACAGTTTCTATGTACGCAATTCACCAGTTTTTTTTTATATTTTTACTGCAGATTTGCAACATTGCCATTTTTTACACCTCCCCATTAACAGTACAGCTGTCATTTTTTACATCCTGTTCGGAATGTTTTTGCACCTGTGGTGCTAAATGTCGTAGTCGCTGTGCATAAGCAGCTTTCGGCTAACAAACTGATATTGCCACAGTTCATGAGGTGGGGTCACAAAAAACCATGTTGAAAATTTGGGTGAAAATACCAACGAATGCCTGAGGTATTAGGGTTTTCCAACTGTAACGCCAACCCTGTAGAGAATGACAGGCATCAGGGGTGTGACTTGGGATTCTTGCCTGTAATGCTCATACCATTCCACACCCTGCAGCCAGTGAGAGGCATTGAGGTATGCCTTGGACTCTTCGGCCCCAAAGTTCACCCCATTCTCCTATGTCACACCCATCTAACCATATTTCCTAATGGAATGGGGTGCTCATAAGGGCCAAAGACCCCAAGGAACACCGTGACACTTGTCAGTGTCTGCAAGGTAGGGTGTGGTGAAATGTTGTGGCCGTTATGCCTGATGACCCAAAGGCACACCCCAATGCCTGTCACTCTCTGCAGGGTGGTGGTGGGGTTGGCTTCAGTTCAATACTTCACTGCCATTCTTATTACGCAGCTCTGTAACTTCTACACTACCACTGCCAATGCCAGCAAGCAAACATTCGGCATTGACAAATGCTTGTTGTATATAGTTCCTCAGTGAGTCCATCTCCTCCAGGAGCCTTATCTGTTTTTAAGGTAGAAATGCTATGCACTATTTCTTCAAGTGAAATGTCCTGAACCAATTGTGTGTTTACATCAGCTGTCACTGTGAGTGGGGGAGGGGGGGAGTGAATACTGCAAAGAAATTCTCATAGTCAACCCCTTTCTCCTGTGTAGGTTGAAAAAGAGATATAGAATGCTGGTTAAAAATGTGTAATATATCTTGTATGTTTGTGCAGAGAATATTTGTCTGGTCTAATAGACCCTCCATGTGTTTCTCTAATTCTGGCCTGACAACTTTCAAAGGACATATTTTCACCTCTTTCTCCTGTGTTCCAAACATAAGTTGGTGTTGCATGCCTTGTGCTTCCTGCATATGATATTCTGTCATATGTTGTTTAATACCCGAAGAGTTGGGGAATTTCCCCAGTGTCCTGGCAAAATTTCCCATATTTTCATTAATATAAATGACACCAACAGCTTAATCTGGTTCAGTTTCAGTTGGTTCCCATCTATATCTCCTCCTCCAGGACAATGCTGAAAATAAGCAGAATTGCTTCTTCTTCTTCTTGTCCCGGACGACAATACATACATAAATAAATAAATGCATGCATACATATATAAATAGTAACATTCATCATAATAGGTATATGTTTGTGTTGTAATATTGTTCAGGACACACAACATAATATCCTACATCAGCCACCAACATCACTCTTCACAGCAATTGCCTTGTTACGCCCACAACATATTCCTAGCTGTCTTTGCAGGTGGGTTGGTCTGCTTGGTGAAAAGATGGGAAGAGATGGAGCAGGGTGGGAGAAACAGCTGACTTGTGGGAGTGGGTATGGCAGCAGCATTGGGAACTCATACCTGGCAAGTGAAGTGCCAGCCAGGTGAGGGGGGTTGGGAGCAGAAGGCTACTGTTACCTGCTACAGTGTGTCATGCAGGCAAATGGGCCGGAGTCCTTACAGACATGCAACCTGCAGGCTTTGAAAATATGGCTTGCATGCAGGTTACACCAGCATCCACAGTTGCCTGCCTTTGAATTTCAAAACAGATGCAGGCAGGTTGCAGGGCTTTGAAAATCCAGCCTCATCTCTCTTTTGAGCACCCACAACCTAATGCTCACTATTTTTTTTTTTAATGCCAGCACCATAAATTTAACACTGTTTTCTACTCTGACATTTCTGATTAGCACTTTTCTGTCTGCAGCTCTGCACTCAATATAGCATTAATCAGGTAATTTAACTTTCAGGAGGCAGTTTGGTCTAGTGGTTACAGTGCAAAGCTATAAACCTGGAGACATGGGTCCCTATACACAGTTGCACTGTACGGAGATACGTAACTGGGGTGCTGGTTCTCCATTATGCCGCCACACTTTTTTGCCATACTCAAAGCCAACATACTACTGATGGGAGTGGAGGCTTCACTGCAACACTGTCACTCCACTATCCTATGCAAGTTGACGAATGTAGGTGACAGTATGCACAAATGGGGTCTACCCCCAAAAAACATGGTGAACTGTGCCAAACACAGGGATTTGATTATGACATAATACTAGTTGAATCATGTTATACCATGCACTGAGCATAGGCCTACTGCTGCAACTATTGAAGTTGCTGCCCCCAACCACCAGCCTCACTTTCACTATCTTCCAGGCCATATTCAAGGTAACCACCTAGCAAACCCCTGCTGACATCCCAGGTGTCCCGAGAACCCCTTCCCTAGCACTGTTACTTGTTTCCTATGTTATCTGGTGTTGTGCACCATCAAGACCCTTAAAATCAAGTGGTGTACCCTGACTTTTTTCGGTCATTCACTAGAGAAACAATTGTGTCCCTTATAGCTTTCAGTATTCCTTGAGGTATGAAATCCCCTGAAGCATGGAAAAGAGTCTTCCTGCAAACATTTACATTGGCTTTCTTCACCTCACACATTGCCAATATGGATGGCAAACCATGATTACCCTTCTTTTTCCTCAGCTCAGCCATTACCTACTTCATGCTATACTCATACATTTTATGCTTCTAAATGAAACAATCTTGTCATTTTCTTCCATCCTGGAACTATTCACATTCATTATAACCCACCCACATTAGACTTCAGTTACTTTCTGAAATTCAGGACAGTAGTTGCATACCTAGCCTGATCTTCCACGCCTTCTAATCCAAACCCCCATTCAAGTCTCAAAAAGAGACCCCTGACATTGATTTACAACAAAGAAACAAACTTTCATTCTTAACACCTTCCCATCCTACCATATTCCACATACCTAAAAATGCAGGTAGTCTGGATGCAGGATGGAACAAGCACATGCCTCTTAGTGCTCTGAAGAAGACATTAGGTGATGATACAGAAACATCAGCATCACATGCATGTGCACTCAAGGTGTGTGCTTGTTTTGCTCTGCCTCCATTCAATTCAGATTGGGAAGCACTGTGGAATACAAAAGGCATTTCATTGAACTAATTGCTGTCTAGAACTGATTAGATGCATGCCCCCTTTCTTGACTGGATATTGTTTTGCCACAGACTAATTTTCCTGTGTGACCACTTGCAATAAATCACATATTTTTCCAGTATCAAGGTAAGCATCTGGATTTATTAATTGTGTTTTGCAGTGAATTTATCTTTGCTGTTTCAATGTTGTGACTCTGATCAAGCTGCCACAAGTATTACTTTATCCTGAAAACTCAGCACCCCTTGGGAGTTGCTTTACATTTTTAAAAAGAACAGAAGCCCCACCTTTCTGGTGTTGCTAAGTATTAGTATGCTCTTTGGGGTTTATGAGTTCTGCCCTGTGTGTGCATGTAGGGGGTTGACCCTGAAGAAAGAACTGGCTGAACGGTAATGATTTTAGGTACTTGTTTTGGCAAAAACAAATACCCTGATATCTGGAGTGCAGCATTTGGCAATTTATTTTGATTTTTGTGCTCATCCCTACCAAAGACCAATCAAATATCACTGGTCCTCCTGCAGGTACCACCACCTCATTTCTCTGAATAACCCCCCACCAACACACACACACACACACACACACACGCACACACACACACGTAGTAGCAGCACTGCTTCCTCAACCTCCAGGATGTAATTTGGGGAGTGAAAACACCTGGAGATACTGGTTGGCTTCAGGAACATTGATGGACTACAGTCACTATTCTGCCACATAACCCTCCTCCATTGATCTCCATTCATTTTCACTTTTATAGTGCCTTCCCTGCCATGCCCAACCTTTAGCAGGAGGACTGAAGATTAGACAGCCTTCCAAAATATTGACATCATTCATCTGACCAAATTAAATGACTGCGTGGTGGGGCTGTCCCCTATCCCACTGTAAGCACACATTCCAGGCTACTCTTGCCTGATTTGGAAGCTGGGATTTGGTCACAAATTCAGGTTTTCCAAATGGTAGCAAGCTGTACTATTCTTAGAGCCACCGGACCAGAAGAAGTGCTTTTTGTGACACCAGTGACTCCAATATCCTTTGCAACCACCACTACAACTATGTGGGCATCCCTTTATGCAGGTCATGTTTTCACCAATAAAAATGTACAGCAAAGCACTGCTGCCTGGACTTTGTGGTATCAAAATCAGTCACATTTGATTCAACAGGCAGTATGCTCCTGTTCCTAGCCATTGCTCAAAGTGGCCTCTTGCCACCTGTACTTGACTGTTCCTTGCACTTGTTTACTCTGTTGCCTGTTAATGTTGTCTGTACCTTTGAGCTTTGCCGATGACCCTTCCCCATGCTCTCTCATTTATAGACATGGACAATATTGTTTTTGCAGCACTCTATCTTACTCTATTACTTAATTCATTGTCATGTACAGAACTGTATTGCTAAGGTTATTATGTGCTCTGTCGCTGTAGTCACTGTCTTGTACTGTAATGTCTTAACTGGTTGCACTCTCCCAGGTCATGCCTAAAAATAGGCAAATGTTTGTCTAGTGCACCTTACCCAGTAAACAAAAACAAAAATAAATAAATCACTGCTACATTTTACTCTTTGAGGGATTTATTCTACCAATGAAACCTATACATACAGGGTATTAGTAATCGAGAATGACATGGTATGATGTACAGTGCCACAAGGCTGGATATTTGGCACCCTAATGTTTTCCATTTATGTCCTCCATGCAGGCAGATTATTATTACAGGACTCAAATGCTGAAAGAATGAAAGGACCTAACTGCACTGTTAAGCAAAGGCTCAGCTTCTCTAACCTACAGTATCTGGTAAAAAACTATGTTATACACCACCAGGTCTACTATATCACTCCATAACCTTTATTAACACGTTTATGTTCATGCTCTGACAGGACATACCCACTGTAATGGTTCAGCTCCAGAATTCAGAACACTGTGCATAGGCACTATAATTTACACACACTAAAGACAGTTATAGCCATTACAATTCTTGCAAGATTATTTTTGAGCCATGCCTCACTGCTGTTTAACAAATGGTTAAATAGAGCATATTTCTCAGATTTGCTGGATTGAAATCTTGACTACCGATACTAAAAGAATAAAAGCACAGGAATCTGTCAGAAAACTAATGCAGCAGGTCCCCAGTCTGGCTATTACTATTCTATGTTCAACCAGATCAATACTAATGTAAAAGCAAAAATCAGTTTAGTGTATGCTTGGAAGAATGTAACCAGCTTCTGCATAACTGGCATTATTTGTTGGTGTATCGATTGCTAAAGTTTCTAAGGGGTCACACGTGTCTTTTGTGGGTTTGGAATACAGAAATGACTCTTAGCCCCATGGTGTGGAGGGCTGAGGTGATGGATGTCTTACCTCTACCTACACTGGGGACCTGGGTTTGGGAATAGACCAGGGTCACACAGGAGCTGGCTGGGAGAAGCAGGATTGAGTGTCCCAAGGACAACTTTCCTCCCTCAGGGAGGGGGTTTCCTGATTTCCTGACTTCTGCCACTCAGCTGGCACCTATCAGAGGCCAGGTGGCAGCACTGGCAGAAGCAGTACGTGTGGGGAGGTCTACTGATGCAGGTGGGCCTCTGCATATGTGCATTACCATGTCACACACTGACTCTGTGGGGAAGAAAAACAAGAAGGAAAATGCCCCACGTAACTTTGCATCAGGCACTGCATGAACCTATGTGGTAAGCCACCTGCCAAACATGGCTTTGTGTAAGTAGTGGTTAAACACAAGTCCAGAAGATGGGTCGGCGAAGGAGTTAGAGGATGCCAGAGAGACCAGGGATAGAAGGCAGTAAACAGGAGTAGTAAAAAAAAAAATATTCTTACTGTACTTTTCAGCAAAAGTATAATTATACACCCCCTACCAAAAATGAAAAAAATGCCCTTCGATGGTTATTGTGAAAGAGTGTTTGCCCCAAATTGTTAACTTAAAATTAAGTTACATTATTTTTGAAGGAACTGGCTAGCTTTCAGGGATCTAATGTGGGCCACAAATGTGCTTCTGTTTAAAAGAAAAGTGTTTGCTAGGGTATGCTTTGTTCCTAGAGAGATTTGATCCAGCTACTGAGGCCTTTGAAGCAACAGACTTAAAGTGTTACGCAGGACCATAAAACAGATGTAAGTATCTCATCTTGTTTTTACAACTAGACATCAAGCCAGCTGCATTGCTGCAAAGTTTTATTAATAAAATCATATTATAGTTTAGTACAGTATTTATCAATGTGAGATGGCTATGCCTGCCTACTTATTAAGCATGCATCCTTGTGGGCTTTTAGGGTGGGAAACTGCAAAATAAAGTTAAACAGCTGTGGCACCAACAGGAAGCATGAGGTGACACTAGTGATGGCACACTGGTAACTAATAAATCTGTTCCCTCATTTTTTTTTTCATATTATAACGTCACTGAAGAAGAGGCAAAAACAAAATGTTAGTATGTTTAACTTTTTTTTTCTTAAAGAGAGAACCTGGCCACCAACAAAATGGTTGATAACAGAAGAGAAAAGAATCACTCCAATTCTGAAAATAAACATTTCAAGTCATTTTGGTCTTCATTTCTAAGTTCATTGAAATGACAACAGAACTCAACTAAACTGTTTACTTAAAGGCTGGTCCAACATAATATCTTATTCATTTATAATTAATGATCAAGTCCTTTCAGACCCTATATCAACTGCAACAGAATTTATTAAGTTCTTCCTGGACATAGATCAGTTTAAGACCCACTAGGGGGCTATTCCAATAGGCTCTTGCTTTCTTCATGGCCACCTACTCCTGGACCTCAGCCACAGTTCCACTTTAGACTAGTGTCCAGGGAGGAAGTTTTCAAGAACCTCAGAGGTATAAAAAGCAAAGGAACACCTGGATATGATAACATTATTTATTTAAATTTGGTAACCGGGTAGGCCCACTGAGGCAATAACAGTCCCATTTTTAGGGGTGACCCGTGATTATTTACATACATCTGATTCAACGTTTTGGTAAATATAGTATGGGGTTAGTAGTGCTTATGTAACTGTAGTTTACTTTTTGGCTTTTCTGTATTCCCACCCTTGGTAGGTAAGCCGGGTAGTGATTAGGGAATAGAAAGCCCAGCACCAAGGCTGGGTAGAGTGCTGGAGAAGGAGGAAGCAGGGGTGGATAGTGGATGTTTTGCAATGCGCTATGTGGGGAACTGCCGTGGGAGGCTGGCCTTTATTAGTAATGTGGGATGAGCTATTCCCCCACATTGAATCTCGGGCTTTAGCCCTCCCATTCAATGTTTTGGTGAATAGAGTATTGGGTTAGTAGTGCTTATGTAACTGTAGTTTACTTTTTGGCTTTTCTCTGTTCCCACCCTTGGAAGGTAAGCAGGGTAGTGAGCAGGGAATAGAAAGCCAAAAAAGATTACTTCCTCCAACTCACAGAGAGTATTACCAGTACCACACAGGAGAAGAAAAAAACCCAGGTGGAGGAAACATCTGAAGACCCATGGCTACTGACCCACCTGTCCTCAGGGCAAACTAACAGGAGATTATCCATATTCTAATTTCTAAGTAAGGTGAACTGTCTGTTGAATGATGCATTCTGGAAGGTCGATTCTGAGGCTGAAGAGGCAAGTCCATTCTGAAAGAGTGTCTGGATCCTGAATATGGATTAAGTCCAGCTGAAAAGGGGTAAACGTGGTCCAGGATTCTAATGTGATATTGGTTGATAGTCCATGGGATTGCAGAGACAATGCGAACATGAAGAGCATGAGTTGATTAAATGAGCTGCCAGACTCTAAACTGTGGGAAGTATGATGGGTTATGGAATTCTTATAGTAATCTATCAGACTTTGTAGAGGGTTTGACATCTGGATTAGGGTCTCAAAGCTTGGAGTCAGCAATGTGTGATATGTTGCTATGTAGGCATAGGTGGAGATGATCAAGGATTCGGACAGAAGTTTTCGGTGCCTGGTAGGAAGGATAATGTGGAAGATTTTAAACCAATGAAGGAAAGGTGGTATATGCTGAAGGGATGGTCACTGGATATCGATGGGAATAAGTGGAAAGTTCAGTACAAGGAATTTGAGGATTGATTAGAGTTAATGGGCCCTAAGCATGAACGAAAATGTTGCCTACATGCTGTGTATCCGAGGCATGTAGGTAATCTTAAGTATGAATGCTGTGCAGCAGGGGTCCCATGGAGTCCCAGTGGCATTTACCAAGGGTGCACAAGGCACCTATGCACCCATATCCCTAGTCCCATGGGCAACTCTGCACTGGCGGAGTCTCGGGGGTGTACCTGCTCTATGCAGCATTCACTAAGCCACGTAGTGCCAGGCACTGGGGGTACCAGTTATGCCAGCCAGGACCCAGGTATAACTCAGCATGCACCCCTGTGTTCTCCATCTGCCTGGTACAGTGGGACCAGGCTATGGACCTCCGTGCTACCTCAGCCCACTAGGAAGCTGGGGAGGGCTGGAGCAGTGGATCAGGTGAGTGCCCAGCAAAAGTCAGAATGTTGCTGCTTTATGTGGCTTACACCTGAGCTGTGCACCCACTGCAGGGGAACAAGGCATCTGCTGTTGGACCAGGGATGGGCATCTGATTGGATGACCATCCGGGTCCACGGTTCCACCCCGACTGCTCCCACATGACTCTGCCCACCGAGGGGGTCAGGCCACAGACAGGGTGCTTGCAGTCATGCATACCATACACCCTCCAACTGGCCAGGTCGCGTAGGTACTCAGGTGGGGTACACACCTTAGGCACATACCTTCCACCACAATAGTGCATAGGGACAAGAGTTGCTATAATGAGATTTGCATGGGCTCATATTCATGATGGACTGTTAGTGGAAATGACGGATATGGGTATTGCTGTGGCTTAATTGCCCATGGCAACTTAAGTGGCCATAGCGGCTTTGCAGTGCTGAAGCATCCAATGTCAGAATGCTGAGGGGAGCCCAAGAATGGATCTTTGAATAACTCTATAGACTGATGTGACAAAGGGAAGTTGAGATCAGCATGGAATGCTATGGGTGCCTAGCATGCTTAATCCAATATAGGACTGATATGGGGCATGACTGGGATAGTAAAACAGCCAGGTCGGTTGTGGATGTGCAGATTGAGGAAACAATGGAAACCTACTCTTGGTGATGGTATTCGCTGGAAAGAATATGGGAGGTAATCCTAAGGGATGAGTTAGATGGATCTCTGAATGGGTATCTGGCATGACTTAGGGTAGCATGATGAAGAGATGCAGATAACTTTATGAATTATGGTGACATCCAGGGGCCAGGGAAGAGTTGCTCAGAGAGAGTAACTTTAGCAAGGCTGCTAGGCACCAGATATCCAATTATACGTGTTCTGGGATAGTAGCTGGAAGAAGTCTTAGGAATATCAAATGGCTATTTAGGGAATACAAGTCAAATAGTCTGGTCAAACTGAGTCACCTCTAATAGGAGGACTATGAGGAGAAGGTATAATGGATAATGCCAGTACTGCTATGAAGTATTCTACACGTCTCATTATCCTTAACAGTGATGGTTAGTATGGAGTTTGTACATCTTGGAAGGAATTAGGGTCACATTTCCAGGAAAGAAGATAGGAGTGAAGGAGACTCCACTAGATCTTGGATTCTATTAAGACATGGGATGTAGTGATGCCCATACTTGTTGAATTAACAGAATATATAAGGAATCATCCTGCAGAGTTGATTGAGAGATGAGATCATCTATAGTCCAGTTGAATGGGGTTCCAGAAATGGCTACTGGGGGAAATTATTGGGAAGTATCAATGATTCTATGGTGATGTAAGAGTCTATAAGGCATGCCGTTCAAGGGATGTTGCTGGAAGAAGGTTTCCTCAGGTGAGAAGAACAGGTTCTCTGTAGAGCATTGGAAGGAAACTGTTATGATGGCCAAAGTAGGAAACATAGAAACATAGAAAGTTGATGGCAGATAAGGACCGCAAGATCCATACAGTCTGCCCATTTTTTCTACCTTATGAATGTGTCATAGGCCTGTACTCTGTCAATGGCCTATCTATTCATACTAATCTGTATTGCTCCCTTATGCTTATTCCATGCCTGTTTGAAGCCCTGCACTGTTTTCATATCCACCCACCACCCTTTCTGTAAAAAAGAACTTCCTCACATTACCCCTTAATCAGCCTCCCTCTAATCTCATACTGTGTTCTTTTTTCTGATATTTTTCTTATATTGAAACATGTTAGACTCTTTCACCTTGTTAATACCCTCAAGATATTCGAATGTTTCGATCATATCACCTCTCTCCGTCCTTTGCTGTAGGGTATACATATTGAGCTCCGTTAATCTGCCCTCATAAGTTTCCTGATGCAGTCCCTGCACCATTTTGGTTGCCCTTCTCTAGACTGCCTCCATTTCTTTAATGTCCTTGTGTAGGTGTGGCCTCCAGTACTGCATGCAGAACTCCAGATGGGGCCTAACCAGTGTCTTGTAAAGAGGGATTATTACCTCCCTTTTACGACATGCGATACCCCTACTAATATACCCTAACATCCCTCTACCCTTACCTACTGCTTTAGTGATCTGCTTGGATGATTTCAGATCATCTGTGATGATGATGCCCAAGTCTCTTTGTTCCCTTGTGATTGCCATCAATTGCTCTCCCAACCTATAAGTGGCTTCAGGGTTTCTCTTCCCTATGTGCATGATCTTGCACTTCTTTGCATTAAACCCCAGTTGCCACTCTTCCAACCGTTTTGCCAGTTTATCCAGATCTCTTCTTATTCTGCCCACCCCATCTGAATCATCTACTCTGTTGTAGATCTTAGTGTCATCTGCAAACAGACAAACCTTACCCTCCAGTCCATCTGCAATATCACTGATGAAGATATTGAAGAGGATTGGCCCCAGGACTGATCCCTGAGGTACCCCACTTGTGACTTGCATCTTTTCTGACTGTACACTGTTTACCACCACTCTCTGGTTTCTGCCCATCAACCAGTTTACCACCCAGCTGACCAACTTGTAACCCACCTCAAGCCTACCCAGCTTATTAATCAATCTTCGATGTTGAACAGTATTGAAGCTTATCTGAAGTCAAGGTAGGCCTCATTAACTGCACTCTCTTGATCTGCCACTCTGGTTACCCAGTCAAAGAAATCTATGAGATTAGTTTGACAGGACTTTCCTGTTGTAAATCCATGCTGTCTTGGATTCTGTGCTCCTATGGATTCCAGTAGTTACACTATCCTTTCCTTAAGAAATGCCTCCATAATCTTGCCCACTGCTGAGGTAAGACTGAGTGGTCTGTAGTTTTCTGCCTCCTACCTGCTACCACTCTTGCGGATTGGGATCGCATGAGTCCTTCTCCAGTCTTCTGGGACCTCTCCTGTGCTCAGAGACTCACTGAACAGTTCTGATAATGGATCTGCTAGTTCCATCCTTAGCTCCTTTAGTACCCTGGAATGTATGACATCAGGTCCCATTACCTTGCCCACCCTGAGCTTATCTATTTAGGTTAGAAGCTTTTCCTTGGTCCTCCTCCACACACTCCCCTTTATCCCCTTTGATCTTAGCAATACCCCCTCTGGACTTTCTCCTTTCATTAATGTATATATAGAAAGTCTTGTATCCATCTTTTACTATTCATGCTAGTGTTTCCTCGGTTTGGGTCTTTGCCTCCCTTACTGCCTTCCCTGCTTCCCAATGCTACATTCCCTTATATTTCCTGAAGGCCAGCCTTTTGGCTCTGATGTTTTCTGCTACTGTTTTTGAGAATCAAAGTGGTTTCCTCCTTCTTTTGCTCTTGCTTTTCTCTCTAACACAATGGGATGTTACTTTAAGTATTGCCTCCTTCATGCTTGCCCACTTTGCCTGTACCCCCTCACCTGTATTTCTTCTTGACAGGACTAGCTTAATTCTGTTGCCAATCTTATCAAAGTCAGCTCCTCTGAAGTCCCATATTTTTGCCTTGGAATGGGATGATTTAGTTCTAGTGGCAAATTTGAAGCATATCATGTGATGGTCACTGGTCCCCAGGTGACTTTCTACCTGGAGATCTGTGATCTTTTCACCATTAATCAGTACTAGATCTAGGATAGCCCTGTATCTTGTGGGTTCTTGTACCAGTTGTTTGAGGCCCTTCCCCTGCAGGGAATCCACTATGTCTAGTTCTGGTAGATGTTCCTGCTGGTATTGATCAATCTGTATCTTGCATGTTGAAGTCTCCCATTATCAAAACCTCCCCTTTAGCTGTCATGTTTTGTATGTCTTCTAACAGTAATGTGTCTATGTCCTCCTTCTTCTGGCTCATTATGTGTATTCCGAATTTCTGTAGCTTTGATATTTTCATTGACATAAAGTGCCACCCCCCCCCATTTTTTCACCTCAGTCTCTTCTGAACAGTACATAGCCGGGTACTGAAGTCTCCCAAGTGTGGTTACTGGTGAACCATGTCTCACTAATGGCTACTCTGTCCAGTTTAGTTTCTGTCATTGTTGCCTGCAGGTCTGGGATCTTATTTCCCAGACTGCAGGCATTTGTGTACATGATTTTCCATTGGCCAGATTTTGGTGAGTTAGTCATTGGTTGAGGTCCAATGTTTCCCTGAATGTTGTATGGGGAGCTGGGCTTTTTTCCTTACCTGGTGATGCAAATGAACTACAAACATGCTGAACTCCTGTTTGATCACTAGTTGAGGGAGGAGGGCTATTCTTCTCATTCAATGTATCAGGTGCTGAACCCCTCTCCCCATTTGCTAATTTAAATATTCTTCAAAGACGTCAAACTTCTGCCCCAATGCACTGACTGCCTCTTTAGTCAGATCCAGTCCATCGAATTTAAAGAACTTTTGCTCCCAAAACTGTTGCCAGTCATCTACAAATGTGTGTCCTTTTTCTTGGCACCAGCCCCTGAACCACATGTTTAGCTCCCCTATCTCCCCTTCTCTGACATTCTGTCCATCTGCTCCCCTCTCCCAGATGGCAGGATCTCAGAAAAGATGATAGACGAAATGGATGACAGTTTGTCACCCAGCCTGGTCAGGTGTTCCTTGGTCTCCACAACTGACTAGCTGGTGAGATCATTAGTCCCTATGTGTACCAGGACGCTGATGTTTTCTCCTGCTTTCTGCATGATTTTATCAATGCGGTCAGTGTCTCTCCATGCTGATGTACCTGGGAGACATCTGACCATTTTCCCTGGTTGGGGGTAGGTATTAACTTCCTGAATTATGGAGTCTATTATGAGCAGAAGTGTTTTGGATTTCCTTTTTGCTGTTTTTGTTTTGTTCCCTGTTTTGGGTGAGTTTTGTTGCACTAGCTCCTGTGCTGCAGTGTCCTGCTCTGCAGTGTCCTATGCCCCTTTGTTTGATTTCAGAGACAGAGGCAGATACCTGTTTGTAGTTTTTATATGGTTTGTGGAGGTGATACGCTGGAGAGCACTGAGTGATGGGGCACCCGATTTATGCTTCCTAACCACCTGCCAACCTCCCGGACCAACTACCCTCTGCAGTTGAGGTACTTCAGTTGGATGTTTGGGAAACAGCAGGTGGTTCTTATAATATATTTCCTCCTGAATATGCAATTTGAGACATGCAATCTCTGCCCATGCTGCCTGGAGCTGAGCCCTTAGATCGCCAATGGTCCAGCATGTAGGACAGCATCCTAAATCCTGTATAACTGCCCTTTTGAAAAGTGTCCCGAAGTACCTGCAGTTATTAATATCCATTCCAGATTAGTTGCCAGGTTTATAACCTGATCCGAGTAATCAGAAGGAGGAAAATGAAAGTAAAAGTTTGATTTTTTTTGTTTGTTTTTGTATAACTTGTTATAACAAGTTAAATTACTTGTGCCCCTTTAAGTGAGGTCACTGTGTGGATAAACCTCTGATCCCCCCTTCCTGCTTTGCTACAGGAAATTTCTTGACTGTGCTACTCTGTAAAATGAGTGTAGAATGGGGTGGTTGGGGATGGTGGTGGGTGGCTGGGCCCTTCCCCTGCTGAAAAAGAAGAACCACAGATGAAAGAAACAAGGCGTTAAGAGCAGAAACAATCAACCAACAAAAAATAGAGTAGCCCTGAAAGCTTAGCCTAAAGATAGATAAAACTGTAAAACCTGTAAAGCACCACCTGTAATAATTTCACAGAAGATATATCCTCCAAAAAACACTTTGCTACAGTAAAAGCAGTAACAGAACATATACCTTGCAAAAAACAATCTGAATCAGAGAAGATTATAGCAGTATGCTGTAAGCATAAAACAGTAACAAACCTGTAGGCATACCCAGTATTAATGCAGCAGGATGTATACCCTGCAACTGCAATTTCAATCAGAGAACAATAAAGCAGTAAAATGATAGCAAAAACCAGTAAAATCCCTGCGAGTACAAAAGAAAATAATAACACACAGTAAATGTGCCTAGCCCAAAAAAGCCTTAATCTTGTTCCTTGTTCTGATAATGTTCCTTGCTCTCTCCTTATAAGCAAACCTAGAAGAAAAGAGCTCAGGTGAAGCTAGGTGCCTTTGCCAGCAAACCTCGTCTTCTAGGAGTATGAGAAAGATGAATGGGTAGGAGTAGTTGATCAGGCAGGGATGCAGGACAACAATAGCTGTAGGAATGCCCAAAAAGAGACACAGCAAATGTGCAGGAGCTCCAAGCCACCAGGGCAGTGATGAGGAAAGAAGCAGTCCTGAGATGGAGAGAAAAGACAAAGCAGAAGTCCTCTGATTGAAGGATGGAGCTGGAGAAGAAGACAGCTGAGGCCAAGCAGTGCATCGGCAGGTGGACGGAAGGTAAGGGATTGGAGCAAGCACCATAGCATACCAGGATAGAATGCAGGAAAGATGAATCAGGCCTTGGCAGGAGATCAATATCAAACCAAGAAGTGACCAGGACCAGGTGACAGGTCACCAGTGTATGACCAGGTCCATCTTGCAAATGAACCCTGCTCAATGGTACCCACCTGGATAAATAAAGATTTTGATTGATTGATTGATTGATTAAAGTGAATCCCAGTACAAGGTGTTTTATAAATGTGAGGGTCCGACCTCTGAAGGAGATGGTGAACTGGAGTTGCAGACATGGAAAGTACTGGCATTGTAGCTGAAATACCACTGGTTGGGACAAGGAGAGCATCACCCACTGTAACTAAAATATCTAACTCTGAAGGAGAGCATACCCCAGAGTAAAATTATAAGTTTTTACAGAGGGTGCAGAGTATAAAGCGACATGACCCGGACAAAACCCCGGGTCACACAGCATGCTGGCCGACCTACTGGTGGTATTCTCCTCCACATCACCAGGGCAGCTCGGCCAGCAACTTCATCCAGCCATCCTTTCCTGTGCATCAGAAGGGGTGGGTAGCATTCTGTCACATCCACTACCTTACCCCATCAGGAGGAATGTCATCGACTTTAGTAGCATCAGATTATCTCCAAAATTGGGCAGTACTGACTGGGGTAATGCTTGTCAGGATGTTCAGCTTCCAGATAACATAAGCATGTTCATGAAGAGGAGCAAATGGCACATATCCAGCAGGAAGCAAGGGGAATGCAGGCAGACATGTCCAATAGGAAAGCAGTAGGGAAGCAGAGATATCTGATATAGTAAAGAGGGAGGAGATGCCATCATGGAGCCGAAGGTTTGAAGATTGGATGAGATTGAGCCGGAAGGCAAGCCACAACAATGATGCCCAGGAGCACAGGAAGAAGTGGATTACAAGCAGCAAGAAAGTCCAGGAGTCAGTTTGGACCAAGTGGAGGTGGAGACAGAACAAGCTGGCGGGGTCCAAATCCAGGACTTGAGAAGGCCAAGGCAGGGACAAGTACATAAAGTCTGAGGCAGTGCAGGAGGTAGTTGAGCGAAGTAGGATATTGAAGGCAAATGGGGCACAGTGGTCCCTTTTCCGAAGGGAATGCATCAACTGGGTATCAGGCATAGATAGAATGCAGTTGGTGAAAACAGTAGACTGAAGGCAAATGGGGTATGGTGATCCCGTTCCCAAAAGGAATGTGGCAACTGGAGAGAAATTCAGAATCAATGAAACATTTACATGAATGTGCCTATATTTTTTAAATGACTCTAGTTTTATTTTTTTTTATATAGAATTTGAGTGATTTCACTGAGCCCTGTGACCACCGGAAGCAGGAAGAGAGTTGTAGTTTGTGGGTTGTAGAAACGAACTACAAACTAATATTGAGGCATTAGAAGTTAATTTTGAAATTATTGGGTGACTTCTAGACCTTAGTTAGGTCCTTGACTCCTTTTCTAAGGACAAATCACTTAAATTTAACGCTTTTAAAAAACGAGTGAGATTAGCTACACTTCCGGGTTCTGCACATAAATACTGACACTCCGGTGAGCGGAGCGAGAGAAATTCAGAATCAATGAAACATTTACATGAATGTGCCTATATTTTTTAAATGACTCTAGTTTTATTGTTTTTTTTATATAGAATTTGAGTGATTTCACTGAGCCCTGTGACCACCGGAAGCAGGAAGAGAGTTGTAGTTCATGGGTTGTAGAAACGAACTACAAACTAATATTGAGGCATTAGAAGTTAATTTTGAAATTATTGGGTGACTTCTAGACCTTAGTTAGGTCCTTGACTCCTTTTCTAAGGACAAATCACTTAAATTTAATGCTTTTAAAAAACGAGTGAGATTAGCTGCACTTCCGGGTTCTGCACATAAATACTGACACTCCGGCCGGCGGGCAGTAAAAAGCGTATCATGTGTGGAGATCTTGTCATGAGAGACACGCCAGTCGCGGTGTCTGCTGTGTCCGCTGGGAACAATGGGAATACTAGGAACAAATATTGGAGCAATGAAAGCTAACTTTGGGGTGGTAAGTAAGAGTACCAACAACATTGAAATGGCCCAAACAAGGCTTAAGAAACTAAAGGTCAAAAAAACATGTAGGGAATGTTGTATGTATGTTGAGGAGGTGACTAACTCAGAGTTTACTTGTGATAAATGTATCAAAAACTCTGCATTGATTAAAGAGATATCTGAACTTGAAACAAGACTTCAAACATACAAAGACATATCTAAATTGGAGGACTACATAAATGAAGCTGTATGTGATGTTAGTAGTAGGCAATCTATGGTTTTTAATAAAACTGGGCACCAAGAGTACTCGTCTGATAAAATTGAGGTTGGGGAATCATCCAACAATGAAGTAATTGAAGATTATAAGCTCAATACCAATATAGAAATTGAGAATAGATTTGAGTGCCTCTCCAATGATGCACCTGACAAACTGGTTAGGAACAGCATTAAAAAAAGGGGAGTAAATAGTACTATAAATAAAACAAAGGAAATAAGTGAGACCATGAATCAGGATGACATAAAGATGAATAACGCTAGTTGCTCAGGTAGTGCAAAGTCATCTGACAAAATTAAACCAACTGTAAGGGATATCCTTATAATAGGGGACTCAATTATAAAGGGTATTGATACATACGTATGTTTAAATAGAAATGAACACACCACAGTCAGCTCATTACCAGGAGCAAAAGTAAATGATATAGCTGGAATGATGGATGGTCTGTTTGAAAATACAGTTACTCCTCTTGTTCTTTTACATGTGGGGGTGAATGACGTGGGTATAACCAACTGGAGTTGTATGGAAAGGGATTTTAAGCGTATAGTGGATGCAGTTAGAAGGAAATGTGGTGAAATAATTATTTCAGGGATTATTCCCATGCAGGGAAATAAAGTGTATAAAAATAATCAGATAAAAATAATTAATATTAAGATCAGAAGCTTCTGTGAGCAAGAAGAAATTGGTTTTATGGATAATGAAAGGACATTTAATACAACAAATATTTTCAGAAAGGATGGCATCCACTTAAACTATGCAGGAATAAGGATATTGGGGAAAAAAGTTCTTGAAATTATTAATTTTTATTTAAACTGGTTCGGGGAGGGTATAGAAAATAAAAAAGAACCGAATGGATGTTTATCCTCCCCTTTAAATCTCTTGGGCTGGAACACTATTCTCACAAATGCTCGAAGTTTGCTCAATAAATATGATGAGCTTAACATAATTTTATACAAGAATAATGTGCATATTGCCCTTATTACGGAAACATGGTGGGATGTAATGGATGCATGGGAAAAAAGAAATTGAGGGGTATAAATTATATTCCTATTGTAGGAAATATAGAAAGGGTGGAGGATTGGCAATTTATATCCATAAAGATATTATGTCGGAGGAAATCAAATGGGATATGGGGCAGTTGGAACTATTATGGGTTCAGTTATTACCTATAAATAGGCCAAAAATTATGTTGGGCCTGCTTTATAGACCCCCGTCCATGTCATATGAAGATGACAAGGTTGTACTGAATATTCTTAGAAATCTGGACCCCACTAAGAGGATACTACTAACTGGCGATTTTAATTTACCCAATATTGACTGGGTTAAAAGTACAGGCACGTGCCCTCTTGAGAGACAGTACATAGATGCTATGGTTCAAGGGGGACTTGAGCAGCTGGTTATGGAGAGTACAAGAGGTAATAATATTCTCGATTTAATCTTTACTAATATGGGTGATCTAGTAAATTTAGTGGAAATAGGCCCCCCTCTGGGAAACAGCGATCACAACACTGTCTTATTCAAAATTAAGGGAAATCCAGCTTAGTAAATCTATGGGAACCACCACTAAGTTGAACTTTGGGAAAGCTGATTTCCAAAATATGAAAATGGATATGGGTAATTGGGACTGGAGATTAGAATTTGCTAATAAACCTTTACAATCAATGTGGGATTCTCTCAAAATTAAAATACAAAATTTAACAACTAAATATGTACCTACTATCATTAAATACCATAAGGTTAGAACTGTTAAACCTGCTTGGTTAACTATACCAATAAAAAAACTAATTAATAAAAAAAATAGGTTATATAAGAAGATGAAGGCCTTTTACTCAGATAAATTAAATGCTGAATACAAGGAATGCCTTAAAAAAGTTAAAATAAATATCAGAAAAGCAAAAGCTCAGCATGAGATTAATCTAGCAAATAGAGTTCAAGATAACAAAAAAGCCTTTTTTACTTTTATTAATAACCAAAGAAAGACCCCTAACAGTATAGGTCCGTTCCTCACTGAAGAAGGACACCTAGCAACTAATCAACAAATGGCTAACATACAGAACAAATATTTTTGTTCAGTATATATACCAAATGAAACTAATATGGATAATATTACTATGGCTTCTGAACCAGGAACTATAATATTGAACCCAGAGAACATTTATAAACAAATAGTGGGTTTAAATATAAATAAATCTCCTGGTCCTGATGGTATGCACCCTAGAATTTTGAGGGAATAGGCAGACACGTTGGTCCAACCATTAACATGTATATTTCAAACATCAATAAACTTGGGATTAATACCTCATGATTGGAAAGTAGCAAATATAGTACCCATTTTAAAGAAAGGACCCAGTACCCTACCAGAAAACTTTAGGCCCATTAGTTTGACTTCAATATTGGGAAAACTTATGGAAGGAATAATTAAGGATATACTTATGGTACATATGGAGGGACATGATATTCAGGATCCCTCTCAGCATGGTTTGTAAGGAATAGATCCTGTCAGACCAACTTATTATCCTTCTATGAAAAAGTGAACAGGGAATTGGATGCTGGGAATTCTGTGGATGTGGTTTTTCTGGACTTTGCCAAGGCTTTTGATAAATTGCCCTATAAAGAACTATTGCTAGTTTTGGAAAAAATAAAATTGCCCAGTAACATCTGTAGATGGGTTTCAAGTTGGTTGCAGGATAGGAGGCAGAGGGTGGTTATTAATGGGGAATATTCAGAGTGGGCCCCGGTTTCGATGGAGTACCCAGGGTTCGGTCTTGGGCCTAGCTTATTCAACTTATATATTGCCAGTTGAAATCAATAATAAGAATATCTGGCTATATAAATTTGCTGATGATTGTAGACTGGGTGTAGTTTCTAACAGTGAGGAACAGAGAGAAACTTTTCAACAAACTCTAGATTTAATTAATAAATGGACAAATCTTAATAAATTGGAATTAAACAAATCTAAATGCAAGGTCATGTACCTGGGTAAGAATAATGAGGAAGCTGTTTATACACTGGACAAAATAAATGTAGGCATAGTTACTGAGGAAAAGGACCTGGGCATTACAATTAAAAATTACCTAAAATTTAGAATACATTGTAGAAATCAACTTAAGAAAGCACTCTGGATCTTAAATTGCATTTTGAAACATATAGCTAGCAGAGAAGCAAAAGTCTTGATTCCTTTGTATGTAGCATTGGTTAGACCCCACTTGGAGTACTGTGCGAGGGTATGGTCCCCAAAATAGGGAAGATATACATTCTATTGAGGGTAGCAGAGAAAATAACTAAACAAATAAGAGGATTAAAAATAAAAATTATCATGATAGATTGGTTAGTTTAAACCTTTATTCATTGTACTATCGTAGGTTGAGGGGAGACCTATGTTTTCTGTACAAAAATATCAAGGACATTGAACTGATTCAGGATTTGGGATTTATATTTAATCAGGGTAGGACCAGCACAAGGAAACATACGACACAATTACGTCACCAAACTTGGACGCATAATTTTAGAAAAAATTGGTTTAGTCTAAGAATAGTTGGAGTATGGAATAAATTATCCACCAAAATTGTTAACAGTCCCACAATGAATGAGTTTAAAAATGGGGTTGATTTGTATTTTGGAGATAGTAAATTCCTTTTTTAAATTAGTAAAGGATGGCGAGCCTAATAGGGTAGGTTTATCTACCCTCGGCCCGTATAAACCTATGAAACTGGGTATCAGGACTAGAATACACTTAGTTGTAACAGTAGATTGAAGACAAAGGCTTCCATCACTGGTAGTCAGGGTGAGCTAACCTTCTGTCAATGCCATGTCAGGCAGAGTTTAGAGATGGAGGCTGTGGAAAGTTGACCGGGAGTATAAATGGTTGAGACTGAAGGTAGAGGAAACAGGTTCTCATCCCTGGAACACAGGGGAAGCCTTCCTGCACTGCTATGCCTCAGTAGTCATAGTTAGGGAAGAAAACCAGAACAACTGCTAGTATGGGCTGAGCAAGGAAAAGAGCAGCCACAGCTGCAAAGGAAAAGGTAAGCAAACAAATGAGGGCAGGACAAAGTTGATGGGAGCAGGGAACAGGAGGAGAATGAGCAAAGTTGGGATCATAGAACAGACAGAACAAGAACAATTGATTAATAGACAATAGGAAATGAGACAGAAAAATAAGTGGAGGAGTACTAGGAAAAAGAGGCCCGGAACCACAATTTGGGACCTGGAGAGTCGGTATGATGCAGTTGGCTTCAGCAACAAGGTGGAGGAGGCAGGATGGTACGAATGCTGGAAACATATTAAGTACCAGGGGTAGTATGGATAAATTCAGAAACATGAGGCTGAGCAGGGTATATAATGCTGAGATCAGGCATGGCACAAAAGGGGAAGACAGGAGTAGCAATAGTGACAGATAAAACTGCTGCAGAAAGTAGAACACCATGCCAGATGCCAGACTAGGAGACACATGGTACAGGACTGAGGTAGTAAAAGTATGGGGTTGGAGATGGAGAGCTGGCAGGAGGTGTGAGAAGCCCAAAAATACATGGGAGCAAATGACAAGGCAAGAACAAGGGCTGGGAGGGACGAGGAGAATCAGGGGTGAAAATCAAAGAGGGATGGTAAGTGGATTAAATAGGACTAACAAGAATGGGCAACAAGAAGTGAAACAGAATGGGGAAGGAGCATCAACTTATGGAGGAGGGAGAAATTCCTTATATGGGATCTGGGAGTAGGCCTACAAGAGCCTAATCAGCAAGGGTAGAGGAGACACATGTGAATAGGAACGCCAGAAGGGTACGATATAGTAATGTTACGATTGGGTAAATGCAGAAACAACAGGCCAAGAATGGTATCGGAACACTGATAAGAAAATGGAGCAAACAGGGAAAACCAGGAGAAGCATAAGTGGCAGGCAAAACTGCAAGGGAAGGTTGGATGAAACAGATAACAGAGAGCTAAAGGTGCTGTGAACGACAAACACTAAATGAGGGGAACTTGGTGCAGGACAGGCAGAATAGGAGGGGGGGGCACCGGAGGGCCAGGACCAGGAGCTAAAAAGTCCAAAAGGAAGAACAAGGAAAAAGGGGAAGAAGGGGCAAAACATCAATGGAAGGGAAGAAAGGTGTTTTTTTGTTAGTCATAATTTACGTCATGGTTTGGTTGAGAGCCCTTCATAAGGAAAAAGAGTGCAGTAATCCCCAGGAACAGAATGCTGGAGAAGCAGGCAATGAGGACAAGATAAGATGGGGAAGGAAATGGAATGCAGGCTGACAATATACAGGCAGCACTCGAGACTCGCAACAGGGGCACCTTAATGAAGCAGGGAGCCAATGCAGAGAAGGGATCGGGAGATAAGCAAAGACAATAATGGGAAGAGAAAAGACAAAGACACGGGTTTACCTGTAGAAAGCAGGCAGGCAAAGGAGGGGGACAGGCTGCAGCACAGTAGGAAGGTCCAGAATGGAAAGGTGGAATGGACAGATTTAAAGTTGTACGAGTAGCAGACATGGAACAGGGCCACTGGAAGGAGACGATCTGAGAGCATGCTGTGGGAGAAAGGCGCTGCAGAACCAAAATGCAGGGCACAAAAAATGCTGAGGAGAACTGTAGCAACCTCTCTCATCCTACAGGATGCCAGTACAGTGGAGTCAGAAGTGGCCAAGGCAGAGCGATGGGGCTAATGCTAGGAAGGGAGTGGGAGGAATGAACATGTGCAGTATAGAGAAATAAGGACAGTTCTGACAGAAAGGACTTCCAAGTCTACCAGTCACCCCGGAGGCCCACCATGCTCGGTGTACAAAAGGAAAGAAAAAAATGGGGTGGCAGAGAACTATGGGAGCACGTAAGATCCAGGATGTGCTGGTACAGATGGAGAAGCATTACTAAGGGGAAAAAGAAATAAACACTGAAAAGAAACACAGGAAACAAACTACAAAAGAAAAAAAAAATGGAGCATGGAGATCAGGTAGGGGGATGAGTAAAACATCAGGGAAATGGGAAGGGAGAAGGGCAGGGAAGGGAGAAGGGCAGGTGCACAGGCATAAAAAACAAACAGGGAGCAGGCCACAGGACAAAATGGGCAATGGAGAAAGAATGAGCAGTGGGGGGGGGACAAACAGAAGAAGGGGAGAGGGAGGGAATGAGGGAAGGGGAGAATCAGAAACAGGAAAGAAGGGAAGGAGGCTCAGCTGCACAAGCCATGCAGGAGCCAGTTGCTTATGAAGGGGTGGAGTTTTGCAACGCGCTAAACAGGGAACTGCCGTGGGAGGCTGGCCTTTATTAAGGATGTGGGAGAAGCTATCAAGGGAGCCAGGTTGCGAGTTCAAACTCATTTGAGTCTGCGTTTAATTTTTGTCTTTTTTAATAAGTAAAATTGATGGAAGTAGTATTATCTGGTTGATCCTACCTTTTTATTTCAGTTGTGGTAGACTGTGGCTGAGGTCGGTGATGGAGCGAGTGAGAGGGCATGTGTTGTGGTCCCTTGCTTGGTGGGCGGATGGTTAGCATGTGAAAGTTTAGCAGAGCTTGTTGTAAAATGACAAAACAAAAATGAGAACAAAAAACACCGAGGCTGCAAGTGATGTAAGAATTTGTTGCTGCACTGACAAAAGGATGTTCCCATATGTCGCTGTTGCTGGTGGATGGCTGAAAGTGTGTGAGTCGGGGGGAGGGTGAATGCAGAGCAGAGCCATGATCAATGCAGACTGCAGTCTGCTGTACCAAAAAACAAATCACAGAAACTGCTGTAAAATAAGACTGCAGGGTAGGCAGGAAACAGGGAAGTGAATTGTAAACACAGAACATGGCAAACTACAGAATGCAACAAGTGCTGGGTAGTGGAGGGAGGCTAATTATGTATGTACTGTGTGTATAAATCAGTGATGATATGTTCATGATGTGAATAAATGTGGGATTTCACATTTATACACATAGCTCGGATACATAAATTTATCACACAGCATTTATGTCCACGCCTATTGCATAAATATGGATCTATCTATACTGTATATGTACATACATACCATATGAATTCCCTACACCTCAAAAAATTCCAGTAGCTGCCTTGCTGTGCTGCTGCAGACATGCTACTGCCTCCCAAACACCAAGGCCCCCTAAGCCAAAGTCTGCTGCCACCACCAGAGCATCCTGGTCTAGCTACCTAAGAAAGTTAATACTTTTAATGCTGCTACTATCAGGGAACATCCACCCCAATCCTGGCCCACCTGCCGCTATCCACACCTCAAATCTAGGCCACCTTAAGATAGTCTCTCTGAACATAGGTACCCTCCTCCCCAAGCTCCCTCAATTACAGGCCTGGATAGAACAGCTCAAACCTGACATCATCGCACTCATGGAAACCTGGCTTTTCCCAAAGGTCACCGATGAGGTTGTAGCCCTGGAAGGCTACAACTTGTTTCAGCAGGACCGTTTGTCAAAACGGGAGGGGGGGAGTGGCTGCATGGTATACCTCAGATGTGATAAAAAAGGTCAAATACTACCTAGCAGCCTCCTCACCAAGGAGGCACAGATCCTAACTATAAAACTCCCTACAGGAAGGCAAAACAAAGTACTGCTGATCTCCACAGTATACCTACCCCCTGGAAAGCCCCCCACTGGCTTTGAACAGTTTATAAATAATCTAGAGCAACACAAACAAAACTGGGAGAAGGTCATTGTTAGAGATTTCTGCATCAGTTGACTTTCCAAAGATGCAACTGCCGTTAAAGACCAAATATCAGGCCTTTATCTAACCCAGTTGGTAAGCCAGACTACAAGACAGAACTACAGCACAGGCACTAGTTTTATCATCGACTGGTTACTTACTACCTGCCTAGAACATATCTCTGAGGTGTCGATTTTATTGGACTTGCTTAGTGATCACTCCCCAGTTTTATGCACTTGGACAGATAAGTTCACTAAGTGCGCATTCCGTGCCACCAGAACCTGAACCCTGAGAAATGGTTATCTGGATACCTTCAGACAATTACTAAAGGAGGCAGACTGATCCCTGCTGGGCAATGCTATGGATAAGAACCGAGCCCTAGATTACTTTTGCAAGGTCTTCTCCAAAGCATGCGACATCTTTGCACCTTACAAAACCAAAAAAGCAAGAGGATCCAATAACCCGTGGCTCTCTGGCTCACTTTTTGAGCATACGGGTCTCAGAGACAACTTATGGCACAGGCCAAGGCAACCGGGGCACGGGTTGACCTCATAGCTTACAAGGTAGCCAGGAATATCTGTACTAAGCTCATTAGACTCACCAAAGTCTCATACTACAATGACCTACTAGGCAGGAGCTGTGGCAGAGGTAGGGAATTCTGGGACTCAGTGAAATCCCTTACAGACAAAACCTCCAGGTCCCCTTCTGACCTCATTGTAACCTTCTCTGAAAAACTGCAGTTTCCAAGTGACATTGTGTTCAACGCTGCCTTTACAAATATAAGCAATGTACTACCCAATGACTACATCACTTTTACTCCGCCAGACCAGCTGCGCAACCTACATCCACCCTCCACATCCACCAGAGGCCTACCACCATTCTACTTTAGGCTCATTACTAGGATCAAGACTATAAAGTACATCAAACTAGTTCTAGGGAAAACAAGAGTGGTAGGTGACCCATTAGACATGAAGTTGGTTGCCCTTACTCTACATGAACTCGTGGATCCACTCAACAAGATCTCTAATGCATCTCTAAGATCTGGTGTGTTCCCTGACAGATGGAAGGCTGTATTAGTAATATTAGTAACTCCAGTCTTCAAATCCGGTGATAAAACTGACCTGCCTAACTTTCACCCATTTCAATTCTACCCCTCAAGCCCTTGAAAGGGTGGTTTCAGACCAACTTACAGAGTACCTTGAAAAATATAATCTACTCTGCAGGCAGAAACATGGATTTAGAAAAAAGCACTCCATGCTCACCACCTTGGTCAACTACACCTCCCAGCACTATGAAGCCTTGGACAGAGGGATGGCAGTGGGGTCTAACTTTATAGACCTCACTAAGGCATTTGACACTGTTAACCACCAACTGCTCCTGCACTTTCTCCTATCCACTAGTTTGTCCAAAAACACTGTTGCCTGGTTCAAGTTACCTATCTAATAGGTCACTATGTGTAAGAATCAGCAGCTTTCTCTCTGAACCTCAGGAGGTGAGCCTAAGTGTTCCCCTAGGCCCACTCCTGTTCAACCTCTTCATTAACACTCTACCCTCCGCTTGCCCAGGTCACATTGTAGTTAATGTGGATGATTACGTCATTTCAGGACCCAGCAGAGAGCTGGCCTCAATCACTTCTGAACTACAAGACAACTTTCAAAAGCTTGAATCATGGTTCTCCCAGTACAAACTATTACTCAACTATAAAAAGACAAAATGCATGCTCTTCTTTACTCCCCAGAAGAAGAGATGCAGTTCCTTAAGCGTTCTGAGCCACAGAGGTGACACACTTGAACAGGTAGACATGTTTATATACCTAAGCATTCATCTGGATGACACTCTCACCTTTTCAGCCCATGTGAAGCAACTTGTCAAATCTGCTAATGTAAAACTTGGGGTGCTATATCGCCACCGACAGTCAATAGCTCCTGAAGCCTTAAGACATGTGACATGTAGCTCAGTCCTGTCCGCCATGGACTACAGAATACTGATCTATGGGTCTGGCTCTGACACCACTCTGAAGAGTGTCAGAACCCCACATAATAACGCCTACTGCCTGGCTCCGGGGGCCCACCACCGGATCCATATATGTGCCCTATACAGTGAGACTGGATGGCTCCCCCTCCATCTTAGGGTACAAAATCAGACCTGCCTGCTAGTCAAAAAATCAATGCAGGGGCTCACACCTGAATCCACCTCTACCCTCTTCGAATCTGCTCAACCAGCTATTAACACCAGATGTGCCTCTAAGGGGGGGCTTGTAGTGCCTTTTAAGTGCCCCTTTCTCACCCAGAGATGCCTTTCTTACTGAGGCCCAAAGTGGTTTAATGACCTACCTCCACCTCTGATTGAATGTAACAAACTCAGTCAGTTTAAAACAGGGCTACATACCCACTTAGCAAACACATATGATTGCCACTGCCATTCTAACTGATGACGCTCCCCCTGCCCCTAAAACTTACAAGCCCCACCCTCCATGCCCCTCCACCCCTGCCTCCACACCAACCCCCTCTACTCCCCTTCCTCCCCTTCATTCACCCTGTCCCTCTCCCCTACCTCCCCTCCCAGCCCAATGGCTCACTCCACCTCTTTCCACTCCCTATCAATCTCACCTCCTCCTCTCTACCCCCCCTCCTCTCTATGGACAAGGCTAATATGGCTGTTTCTACCTTTCTACCTCTCAACTCCCCGGGGCCCCCCATTCTTGACTGCATTCTGCACTCTCCCAAGTATTGTACCACACTCTTTAACGTGTTGTGTATAAATTACTCTTCATTGTAAAATATGTATTCCCTACTGAACTGAGTTGAACTGCTGAACTTGTTATACTGTACCCATTGTATTAGCACTTATCACTTTTATGTCAATTTCTTTTTCATCTGTGTGTACTATTTTGTCCTCTGTCCTGCACCTACTGATTTGGAGCCTTTATAAACGAGCCTCTGGCTCAAAGGTGTTAATCCAAAACTGAAATAAATAAATAAATATTTTCTGTTAGCTTTTGATAACAACTAAAGTTACCCTAGTCACTAGAGCTACTGTAGCACCTTTGTGATATTATTTTTGCTTCAAGGCACATTTGTGCTCAAAGTAAAAAGGTATCTCATCTGTGCTCTCCATATGACATGAGTAATCTCTTTTTGTGTCAAGTAGAGTACAAATATTGATATCTCAGTAATGCACATCCTAGACTGAGAAGATATTGGAAAATTACTGGGTGGTCTCAATGTCATTATTCTTATTTATGTGCAGAAAAAATAGGGCTCAAAACCTGCTGCTTCTGTACTCAGAATTCCACTAAAGGAGATTAATGGTGGCTGGTATAGTAGGTCAACATTCTGACTCCCATCTCTGTCTTTAACAGCAATCTTGAGGATCTTGCTTGCTCCACTGAATGGGTACGTGTCTCCTGGTGATGATGGTAGTGGTTGCTGGCTGCCCTGAATACAGATAAAAATTGCTCCTACTGCTTTTGTTACATGCAGTACTTCCATGCCTGATGATTATAAAATGGAAGGCTTTGGGTTCATTTTTGAGACTGTCTATAACTGTGAATGCATACTGTAAAATATTAATCGCATAATGTGAAAGGGCAGAGTACAGAGAGATGTATAGTACAGTACAGGTAATTACAGTACATACATCCTTATGAAGCATCTGCATGTAAGTTACAAGAGAGCACTCTAATTATTTTTGTTCAAGTCTTTATGGCCACTTCCAGTTTGATGTTAAACCTTTTCCAAATGCTTATCTTAAGACTGGTTGTGGATTTCTGCAGGGCTCAGTTAAGAGTCTAATTCAGTTCCAGTACATAGGTATGTACTACTGCTTTGGGTCACAATGGGCAGAAAAAAAGTATTCACAATCACTAATATTGCACTGTACAAAACAATCAGGGCCTGATTTTCACAGTATGGTTAGTGGCACATGCAATAGCTCTCCAATATGCCACAAATCCCCAAATCGCTAGAAGAAATAAGTTCCTACAATAGCCAGGGGAGGAGTTCCCCAACAGTTTCATGAGCATGCAAATAAAATCCAGTTGTGCTCTTGCAAAATTGGGAATTTTGCACACTCAAAAGGGACCAAATTGACTGTGCCCTGAACTGGCACCATCAATCTCAATGGGGATAACTCTTCAGGTCCATGATTGGAGACATACAGTACATACGCAGGGTGAACCAGGATAATCCAGCTCTGATCAATGTGAGACCACAGACTGCAGCTAGTATAGGCACAGTCTGGACCTGTACAGCCCAGACCAAACCACAGACTTGCTGACCACAGACTTAGTGCCAGCTTTGCTAGACTACAGTGTCCCACAACCTCTCCCATCTTATCTCCCTCACATGTTTCTGAGTACATTTATTAGAAGCATCCATGATTTCCTACGGTATTTCTTTTTTAGGCAACAAATGAAGGGCGGAGCCTATTGTTTCTGATGTGGCAATGTTGTGATATTTCTGATGTGACAATGTTTCTTATGTAAACAAAAACTAAATAAATACATTTTGTGCCTGAAACCGTGTGAAGCAGAGTGAGTCTGTGAATTATCTACTTTGACTCTTAATAAATAATTTTACTGTGGGATTTGAGCAGGTTTAATACATTGGCTTCCACTGGTGGAGTGATGTGTCCAGAGTTCATTTAGTGTTTTCAGCTTGCTGTGAAGGGAGAGTATTGTTTGGCTAGTTTTGATTGCATACTTTCTCCATGGTTTTCTTATCCATTTTGTGTGTATCTGCTCCTGCTGCATGCTGTATTTTCTTTGTTTTTCCCCTTGTCCAGTGTTGTTTCCTGAATAGTATTGCAGCACCATGTCAATTACCTCCCATTGTGGCTCACTGTACCTACAGCATCACTGACAGCTGCTGAAGCACCATGTTTGTTTGCTTCAATTCAGTGCTATTTTATTTATTTATTTATTCAATTTTGTTAACCGGGTAGGCCTACTGATCCCTGAAGGTCCCCTTTCCAGGGGTGACTTAGATTTAGTTACAGAGTACAAATAGTTCACATACAGAGCAAGTAGGTGTGCAGACCATTTTTGGTTACAGTCAGGTCAGCATGCTAACTTATTAGGATTTAGACATTCATACATTAGGAATCAACAGAATTTGTACAGGGAGTAGAATTAGTGCACAAATAGACAATAGACAGCATAGTTGATTCTTACAAGATAAAGTATTTGTTCAGGACAGGACTGTGCCAGAAATAGGCTGGGAACTAGTTATTATGGCTCAGCGCTCTCGCGCGCATGTACATGGACTTTTTGTTAGGTGATGAGCCTGGAGCCCCTTTTGGAAGAGTCCCATGGAGGTCGCATCCTGAAGCTGTGGTGGAAGCTTATTCCATAGCACCGGAGCTGCATGGGCAAAGGATTTGGTGTCCGCTGAGGTGTGTACCCTAGGTTACTCCAGGAGATTTCTCCCTGTGGTACAGAGCAGCCTGCCTACTCTTTTGGGGCCAGCAGCCCAGCCAAGCTGTTGGGTGGGCTGCTGATGAGTTTATATGTGTTAGGTAATAATAGATACTACAGGCGGTTGGTGAGTGATGGCCAGTTAAGGGAGGCTAGTGCTTCACAGTGGTGCCTCCTCTTGTGAGACAAAGTGGCAAATCGAGCAATCTTGTTGTATAACACTTGCATCCTATTATGTTCTTGTTTTGCCATACCCTGCATTACCAGGGCAGTATAGGTCAAGGTTGGAAGAAGGATGCTGTTTGCAATGGTGACCCTAGATTCGGATATCAGCAGGGCATTCAGGTAGCACAGTAGATGAAGTTTTTGTTGCAGTGTGTTAGTAACCTGATCAACATGAGGCTTCAGTGTAAGGCATTGGTCCAAAGTGAGGCCCAGGTATTTTAAGGATTTCACTACTTCTATTGTGGTGCCCGATGAGAAGACTATAGGGATCAGGGAGTTTCTGTCCTGTCCAAGAATTCTTGGGCCGAATACCATAGGCTTTGTTTTTGTGGCATTTAGGACAAGTCTGTTTTCTGTGAGCCAGGATTCCAGTGTTTCAAAATCAGATTGGAGGTGACCCCCCAGTTCTGCAGTGGTGTTTGAGGATCGGTAAATCACTGTGTCATCTGCATACTGGACCAATGAGCAGCCTCAGCAGTGTTTATTCAGATTGTTGACAATGTGAATAGGAGGGGGCCCAGTATGGATCCCTGGAGTACCCCTTCCCTGAGGGTGAGTGGTTGAGATATTGCACCTCTCCATTTGACGTGCTGGGAGTTATTGGTCAGGTAACTATTGAACCAGGTTAGGGAGTGTTGGTCAAGAACAAGATTACTCAGTTTGTTCATCAGTAGGTCATGGTCTACTAAATCAAAGGCCTTGGTCAGTTCTATGAAAACAGCCCCAGTGGGAGTGCCCTTGTCCATGGCCATAAGGACGTCAGCAGTGAGTCTGATAAGGGCTGTGTCCATCCCATGTTTTCGTCTAAATCCGTGCTGAGTGTGTACTAGTAGTTTGTTAGTCTCCAGGTACTCCCTAAGCTGGCAGTAGACTAATCTTTCCTGGATTTCGGCTAGGGTACATAGGAGAAAGATTGGCCTGTAGTTGCCAATGGGCTCTCTAGGATCCCCCCTTGTGCATGGGTACTATGTGTGCCTGCTTCCATCTATTAGGCACAGCCCCTTCCAGTAGGGATCTATTATTGAGCCATGTGACCGGTAGGTTTATGGCTGGTGCTGCTGCCCTGAGCAGCCTGGGGTCCAGGCCTGCTGAGCCTTTTGCTTTAATGACCCTTAGATGGGGAAGAACTTCCTTTGTCCATACCAACCTTAAGTGAAAGTGTGGTCTGTCTGGGCTCTGCCTTTCTGCACATTGATGCCCCGCTTGAGGGGAGATTCGTTTTGTATTCTTCTAAGCTAGTGTTTCACCTGTTGAAGGCTAAGGCAGTCTCCAGGCCATCATTAAGTGTGTGGCTGTTGTGTTCTATTGGTCTTTGGTGTGGTCTACCACTGCCTTTTATCAGAGCATTTATGTGTGACCAGAAGGACTTTGGATCTGCAAGGTTGGTTTGTTGGAGACACTTTACATACTCCCGTTTCGCTGACTTCACTGCTTGCTTGCATTTTGGGATTATATTGGCAATTGTGGTATCTTTTTCTGTCATCAACAACACCCAGACTGGATCTAATGGCAGGCAAACTAAATTAGCCACCAAGGCATTTGGAAACCAGAATGAGAATCAGAAAAGTGACATCATAGCTGGTACTCAAGTCATGGTAAAAGAATCAAGTATACATATATGGAATAATGTAAGGGGTGTTGTATATTATGAGTTTTTGTGATACTATATAAACCATGAGTATCTGAAGGTGCATGTAAAAAAACATAATTTCAGCACCCCATAGTTCATTTTATATAATTGCTGGTTTAACTGCCTGTTGGAAACAAAACAGCAGTTGTGAGTCAAAATCATGAGGTGTTTGTGAGGTGCATGGCTCTCGATCGAGCTTCTCATTTTCTGCCTTGTAGGCATCTTCTTACTCTATTTTATTCAGTACAGTTAATAAAAATTGAATAAACACATTATGAGACATTGATAGTTAGACTGTTTTGTATTTAAATTTAATTTTTGTGTGGAGAGGATGTTTTTTGCTTAAAATGCAACCTGAGAAAAAAAGCTTTTATTTTCACTGCAATTGGACAGGACAGCTTTGACTTTGATTGCATGATTGCATAGTCACCTCAATTAACAGCAGAAAACTGATGCATTTTCAGAAGGTCTGCATCACTGAATGTAAGTATAGAGGAGTGACACAGAATGACACTATTGGATGGCTGTGGATAACTTTGAATCACTGTGACAACAAACAGCACAGAATAAGCACTATAGTCAGGTTTTAAAAACACATCAAAGTCTCTTTTATTATTTAAATGTTTATTTACTAAGGATTTTATGGGGGAAGTGATCTGGGTGTGTGCAAGTGATGGCCTTGGTCATGGCATCTATGCCAAGGGTGTACCATCACCGCAGTGACTCTCTGATGATGAAGACCACCACAGTGATAGGAATTGGGCAAAATCTGCCCGTCTCTGTGGTGGTCTGTGTGCCAATCAGGACTGCCTCGCTGGGTGATTTCCTCCCTCCCCTGTCCAACTCCAACTTGGAGTTAGAATCCTAGATACCGGGGATGTGGAGCCCCCCACAAGGGGGGGCCAGGAGCACAGCCCCCCCAGATGTGAGCGCTGACACCCCCGTGGCTACAATGCCGACAGTCGGCATTGTAACTGTCACTGTAGGGGATGTTGGCACTAGTGCTGTCGAAGCACTACAGGTAAACCTTTGCCAAGGATGTAAATGAGTACAGTAGTCTAGTAAGAGCACTGGCGATGACCTTGGTGACACCCACGCCATAATAACTAACCAGTTGTTATGGACAGTATCCAGTTATTCCAGTTAATAAACTCACTGACCAGTAATTATACTCTGTTAATAATCATGAGAAATGGGCACTGCTATTATGTGCCCTACAATTCTACAATTATTTCTGCTCTTTACTATCACTGAGTGACCAATGTTGTGAAGCCACTCCAGGATGTGATAGATATGGGGGCCATTCTTTTGCAATATATAAGAAGAAGAAGAAGAATCAGCATTTATATAGCACTTTTCATACACAGTGTATCCCAAAGTGTTTTACAAGCAATGCTAGACTGGTAGTGAAGTAATAGTAAGGAAAAATCCTGCCCTGTGACTGTTCCACTGCCAACTTGAACAGTGATGTTATCCTAGCACAACATCACTGTATCAAGGCCAGGCACACCTGACCACACAAAAAACACGTAAGAAATCACTATATCCTTACATTCTGTTCCCTGCATCCCTGCCTACCACCAGCCACAACAAACAGTTAAGCCTCTACAGATTCAGCACCCCCGAGTTCCTTGCTTTATCACATAAATACACAGCCACGTTAAAAACAAAAGAAAGAACTATTTTTTTTTTTTTCAGACAACTGTTGCCCGGGTTAAAGAACTGTCAGTATGTGCCCATTTGGCCATCTGTTTCACCGAAAAGCTGAACACAGTGGTGGAATTTGAAACATACAGTGGCGGTATTAAAAACAAAATCTACCCTACCTCTAAAACTAAGCCCCAGTCCTTCATCTGTTTTCTCCCACACCTCCCTACCCCCAAAAGTAACGGCCAACACCGCTTCACTCCCAAAAGTAACAGCCATTAACACACCCTTGAAATCTAAAGCAAAACCAAAAATAAGCACTTTGACTGGGAACACAGAGACAGGAGACTGGGGGCTGGGGATGGCTAAGCAGATGAAGGGAACACAAAGTAATGGAGTTGAGGGCACAGTATTACTTAACAACTCCACCTTGTGAAAAAAATGCAGAACAGGAACTTTGTTTCTCTAAGAATGCTTCCATACTGAAAAATAAAGTAAACACTATTGAAGAAATTATGTTTTTAATTATTTCCACTACATAAAAAATGAGCCATTGTATAATAGCAATAATGCACGTCAATTTGTGTGATAACATCACTTTTCAGGTGTTGGATACACTCGGCCTGCAGCCTTGTACCCATCCATGCAAGGCATGATGTTATCCCAGCACGAGACACACCCTGTCATGCAGTATTGCTTAATTTTAGAATTCGTAGAAGGAAACTTGTCCATGTTTTCAGTGCAGGGCTTACCTACTATCACCACTCCAAATGTCGTGATAAGGATGGGGATGACACCCCGACTAAGAGGATGCTTTTTTTAAAGATTCAACTCTTTAGGTGTTCCCTTTGGTTCTCTATACAACATTACAGTATTTTCCTGGCTACAAGCACCTCTCTGGTCACCACTGAGTGAACTGAGCACCACAAATTCTCCTTTTCCTTTTCTGAGGATGCAGACAGAAATGGATGCCCTTACAGAGTAGTAAAAGAAAAAGCTTGCCTTTGATGGTTAGATGGATTGAAAACTGGCTAGCTGGACGCAACCAGAGAGTAGTGATCTGTGGGGAGCTCTCGAACCCTAGAGAGGTTGGTAGTGGGGTACTGCAGGGCTTGGTCCTGGGTCCGATCCTGTTTAATGCATACATATCGGACATCAGGGAGGGCATAGGGTGTGAAATTAGTCTCTTCACGGATGACTCCAAGATGGGAGCAGTAGTGGAGGGAGAAGAGGGGAGGTTGGCCCTGCAAGGGGACCTGGACACCCTGGAAAGCTGGGCTCACACATGGAAATTATATTTCAATATCACCAAGTGCAAGGTGTTGCATCTTGGTCGGGGAAACCCTAAACACAGGTACACCCTGGGAGGGGAGGCACTGGAGGCCTCAATAGGGGAAAAAGACCTAGGGGTCATGGTGAATGCATGTATGAATAACTCTGAGCAGTGCAGCAGAGCAGCTAGCAAGGCAAACAGGATGTTGGGATGCATCGTAAAGGGGATCACCTCTAGGAGCAAGGAAGTGATTCTGCCGCTGTACAATGGACTGGTTAGACCACACTTTGAGTACTGTGTATAGTACTGGAGACCACACTTGAAGAGGGACATACAGCTCCTGGAGAGGGTACAGAGGAGGGCAACTAAGATGATACGAGGGCTAGGGGATTTCACTTATGAGGACAGACTTGAGGAGCTCTGCCTGTTTTCACTGGAGGAGAGGAGAGACAGGGGGGACATGACTGAGGTCTTCAAATACCTCAAGGGAATAAATAGGGTAAACATGGAGGGGATCTTTAGACTAAAGCAGGAAGGTATCCCCAGAGGGCATGGTTTGAAGTTGGAAGGTGGAAGGGTGAGGGGGGAAAAGAGGAGGAGGTTTTTCACTGAGAGGGTGGTGGACCCTTGGAATGCACTGCCTGGCGAGCTGGTTCAGAGATCCACAGTGTAGGGCTTCAAGAGAGGGTGGGACAGACACAGAAAGTGGATGTATCAGATGATGGCCTGTCCCAGGGGGGTGGGGATGAATGATAGGGGTTTCTGGAGCACAAGGGATGGGAGGGCCTCAGCACCCAACTAAGGATCTAAGGTTCGAGCAGACTCGATAGACCGTAAGGCCTAATCTGCTGGCAAATAGTATGTTAGTATGTTAGTATAAATGCTTTGAAAAATTCTTTATTTGAAACTCAGGACATCAGGACAGATGTGGAATCTAAAAGGAGGTGCCTCTCATCACTACCAGACCCCCACCTCAATAAAGCATGTATCCTGATGTACTGAGTCTGAAAGTATTTTTTATTGTATTTGTAGCATTTCTACAGGCAACCTTTTTCATTATTGCTCCTTGTGTACCTCTGTTTCCATTGCTGCTTGTTCAGAGCACCAGATCTAAGATGACACGCTCCCTGATAAGTAACATAAAAAGGTTCAGGCAGTGCTTGAACATGATGTAACTGAGTAGGCTGAGCTCTGAAAGGGGACAGAAAAATGTGGCTCCACTGCAGGAGGAGAGCACCATCACTGAGGTGAACACACAGGCCAGGCTTAGGCTGAAGAGGGGCATGTCAAGTATCAGGTGTACACTGTGCCTGTGGTAAAGCTGGTGCTGAAAACCAGCAGGGGGCAATCCTGCATTCACATGCATTTGGGCCCCTGAGAATGGCCACTGAGAATTGGCAGTTCCATTCATACAGTTTTACTACAAACTCTATTTTTTGCCTTTTTTTGTTACTTCCTGTGCTGCCAGCATGGTGAGTTACTGAGATGATCTCCAAGATTGGAGAGCAGGGACTAGTGTCAGTAAAATGGCATCCAGTACGGGTGACCCATGTACATTATCTTTCTTGCAAAGCTTTAGCAATCAAATTAATAAAAGTGGATGCTCAGTCAGGCAAATGATCTGCATTTCCATAACAGCACAATCTGTATGTTCTGTAAAACTATTACTCCAACCATAATTCATGCTGGGACTCTTTTCAGTTCATTAGTGCAATTTTATCAAATTATACCTCTTTTTCACTGCAGCAACAACAAGCAAATCATCCCCATTATCAAGCATTACTCAAATCACATCCCAGAAGTTAGTAGCTTTAACATTTGGCTACTCACTGTGTTGCTTAATGCACTGTTCTCTGACTGAACATCTGATATAGTTATATCTGTACATGAGGGCAAATTATCCTATACATATGCCTTTTTGACCTTTTAAACCTTTTAGTTTAGTTTTATTATGTGAGGACAGACATCCTGTGCAAATCTGTCTCCATACCCAAGGGCACCACCAATATTGGTGGAGAAGTAGCCTGAGCAGCTCCAAAAGCCCGTCCTACCTGAGCGGTGTTGTGTAATGCCAGATCCATCAAAAATAAGACTGCAGTTATTGCAGATCTTGTTGGTTTGGTGGATCTGGCGTGCATTACTGAGATCTGACTGGATGAGAATGCAGGCACCATATTAGAGGCCGCTATTCCAGCCGGGTACTCGGGGTTACACTGATCGAGGTTGCACCGTGGGGGGGGGGGTGCGGTCTGTTTTAAGACCAAACTGGGCCTCTTGAGTGTGCCAACTGTGGAGGCTGAGTCATTCGAGTGTACTGTAGTGACAGGTGTGGATTGTAGGATCGCCCTCATCTACCGTCCACCAGGTGATGAGAAGCAGTTCCTGCAGGAAGTAGCAGACTTCGTCATCGACATGTCATTCGAGTCACCCAGACTGATGGTCCTGGATGACTTCAATGCCTGGGTCGATGACAAACTCTCACAATTTGGACAATACTTCCTCCAATTGATGACTTCATTGGGCCTTACACAAGTTGTTACTTCTGCCACTCATAAAGGTGGTCACTCCCTTGACTTAATCTTCCTCCTGGGGATCGAAGGCTTCGATTTGTGGGTGAAACCTGTCAGATAGTCCAATCATTACACAGTGGGGTTCAGTTTTTGTGCTCCCCTTTGCAGGCCTACCCCAGTGGAGATGGTCAGGTACCGCCTTTTGAGAGATGTAATCTCTGAGGGCCTGGCGGCAGTGCGTGACCTATTGGAGCTTCTTGGCATAAGCAATGATCCGGATGCCTTGGTCTTGGCCTATAATAAAGCCATCTCCTCAGCAGTGGATATCATTGCTCCAGTCTGTGTTCATCCTCTCCCCTTTTGCCCTCAGTCCCCATGGTTTGAGGGGACCTTGAGGGAGATGCGGAGACAGCGATGAAGATTAGAGCATTGCTGGCACAGATCCGCCCTTGATGCCAACCATCTTAGATTGATGGAACACTACCAAGTCTATCATTCTGCAATCTCCCATAAGAAGGCAGAGTTCCTGTCCAGGGAGATTGAGGCTGCTCAGAACTGACCAGCTCAGCTCTTTCGAACTGTAGACAGACTGTGCAACCCAGCCTGTCTGCAGGTTCAAAGAGCCTTTTCACAAGGAGAATGTGAAGAGCGTGCTCGCTTCTTTGTGGCTAAGGTGACTAACATAAGTGCGGTACTCAAACCTGTATCCTCTATGTGAGAAGCGATGGATCGGCGCCCAGTCGCTGCCCCTGGGCTCTCCTGGAGTTCCTTTGACCGTACGGAGTTCATTGATATCATGTGGATTGTCCAGGGTATGTGCCCTACATGTTGTAGTTTGGATCTGGGCCCAACCTCCCTGATAAAGGGTTGTTGTGATGTTATCAGCCCGGTCCTAACGCAGATAGTCTGGTGCTCCTTGGAGACAGGTGAGTTTCCTAGCTTCCTGAAGGAGGCGGTGGTAACGCCCCTGCTGAAGAAAGCCTCTTTGGACCCAGACTGCCATGTTAACCACAGACCAGTCTCTAACCTTCCCTTTGTGGGGAAGGTGACTAAGAAAGTAGTGGTGGTACAACTGGAGAACCACTTGACCATCCATGACATTTATCAACCACTTCAGTCTGGTTTTGGAAAGAGGCCTAGTACCGGGACTGCACTAGTTTGGGTGCTCAATGATCTCTTGATGGCAAGAGATCAACAGAGCCATTCTATCCTGGTTCTTCTTGATCTTTCTTCATGTTTGACACTGTGGGCCATGGGGTACTTCTCAAATGCCTGAGGTTCATCTGTGGACTGTCTAGTACAGTCCTCAGGTTGTTTATATCACTCCTCACTGGCAGAACTCAGAGGTTGGTGTCAGGGGATATATTCCTCTGGTCCAGTCTCTCTGTCATGTGGGGTTCCTCAGGGTTTGGTGTTGTCCCTCATGTTCGTAGTGTACATGCTGCCTCTCAGAGACATTGTAAGAAGGTATGGGCTAAGGTTTCACTGCTATGCTGATGATACCCATCTCTATGTATCTTTTGCACCTGACCAGGATAGAGCTCTTCCGGTATTTAACAACTGCCTCACTGAAATCCAGAACTGGATGAATTCAAGCTGGCTGCGGTTGAACTCGGAGAAGACGGAGGTGATGGTCATGGACCCAGACTGCCAGATAAAGGGGATGGGAGACAGTTTTCCTTCAGGATTATTTCTGGGTGGCTCCCAGCTCACAACCTTTGAACAGGTGTGGAACCTCGGGGTGATTTTTAATGATGGGCTGACACTATGATCGCAGGTGTCAGCAGTCATCAAATCATCCTTCTACCATTTGAGGAACATCTCCAGGATTAAGCATCTAGTTCTGTCAAGTGATCTGCCTACATTGGTCCACGCCTTAGTGACCTCGCACCTTGACTATCACAACTTCCTTTATCTAGGGCTACCTGGGGTTGATATCTGCTGCTTGCAGCTCATGCAGAATGCTGCTGCCAGGTTATTGATGGGTACTCCTCATGCATGTCATATTTCTCCTGTGCTGCTCAAACTGCACTGGCTGTCAATTCAGTGGCAGATAACATTTAAAGTCGGTCTTCTGACTTACAAAGCCCTACACGGACTGGTCCTGGACTACTTGAAAGAGCTCCTGGTACCCTACTGCCCTAAGTGATTGCTCTGCTCAGTGGACGAGGGGTTGCTAGAGGTTCCAAGGGTTTCTTTGAAATCTTTGGGCCTGTGTTTCTATGTACGTGGACCCAACCCTCTGGAATTCTCTACCCTGTCCACTGTGGGACTGCACATCTGTGGGGGAATTTAAACAGTCCTTAAAGGCCCAACTGTTGTTGTCAGCCTTCCCCTGATGATGATGTTTTAATGCATTTTATGAATTCAGTATTATTGTATTTATGTTTTATTTATTGTTTCATGAAGCTTATTGTTAAGGTGTCTTGGTTTCAGAAAGGCACAATATAAATAAAGAATAAAATTATTATTATTATTACTAACATGTTAAATACTGTATTATGTTTAATTTTCTGTAATGGGGATATTTCAGACTTCTGTAGCACTTGATAACAAGCATTCATCAATGCTGAATGTTTGATGCTTGGTAAACAAGTAGTTTTTTTGCAGTTTTGCCCCCAAATTTTGAAGATACTTGTTTTAGGATTTACCTTATAGACATGACATGTCCACAGGTTCTTAGGAGGAATATAAGTTTGGTAGGCTGGGCAGCCCTTTATTGAACTCGCCACCCATGAGTGTCATGGGTGAAACTCAAATTTTGTTTTACTCATGAATTCATCTAATTCACTCTCAAAGGCAGTTATGTTCTGGCTTTCGACAATGTGTTGTGATAGACTGTTCCACATTGTTACAACCCTTTGTGTAAAGAAAGTACCTCATTTTGTTATTTGGTTCACGTCCCCTTTGATTTTAAAACTATTGCTCCTAGTTGTTTTTGGACCTTCTTGTCTCTCCAATCCCATCGTTTCCCTCATATCATCATTATGTACAGCTTTATATGTTAAACAAAGATCTCCTGTGACTTGTTTATATTTTGCTGAAAATAAATTTCATTTTCCCAATCTCTTTCCATAACTCAGGTATTGTAACGGTTTAATTTTTTTAGTGACCTTCTTTTGCACTCCCTCTATTCATTTTTTACCTCTTTAAGTATATGACATACTGAACTGAGAGCAATGCTCCACGTGTGGGTGCACCAAGCTTGTATAAAATGGGATTATCACCACTGGCTCTCTACGTTTTATGTTGGCCAGTATGGAGCCCACAGTTTTGTGACATTTTTTGACCTTAACCATACTGTTTCTATCAAAGGATAGATTATCTGTTATCATTATAGCAAGATATTTTCCTCAGTTGTTATTTGGAGTGTAGTATTGTTTAGTTTGTAATTTATAAGTGGATTGTTCTTCCTTAAATGCATGATTTTACAGTTTTGTACGTTAAACCTCATTTTGCGGGTCATGGCCCATTCTGCCAGCTCATCTAGTTGTTTTTGCAGATGTTCTCTGTCTGTAATATTAGTCACAAGTCCACCTACTTTAACATCATCACCGAATTTACATAACCATCCTTTTCCTGTAACTTTAATAGTGGTTAACATTATGTTAAATAGGGTGGGACCTAATACAGACTCTTGTGGTACACCACTTGTGACACTTCCCTAGTCGGACACATATCCCTTAACAGAGACCATCTGTTGTCATTCTCCCAACCAGGATTGTATCCATCTGATGATGTTTGGATTTCATTTTATCCTGTCTAGTTACTCCAACAATATTTTATGATATACTTTATCGAAAGCTTTGGCAAAGTCTAAGTAAATGGCATCATATGATATTCCTTTATCTAGAGCTGCGCTCACCAGTTCAAAAAATTGGATCTGGTTAGTAAGACAAGATCTGCCTTTAACAAATCTGTGCTGTGTAGTGTCTACAGTTCCTGTTGCATTAATATGTTCCAATATATGCATTTGCAATAGTTTTTCCAATGTTTTGCCTATCACTGATGTAAGGCTTATAGGCCGATCATTTTTGGGATCCCCCCCTGCTCCTCCCCTGCGAATAGGTGTCACTAGTGCCATCCTCCATTCCTGTATAGTTTTGCCTTCTTGAATGGACTTATTGAACAACATAGTTAATGGTCCCACAATTTCACCACTTAATTCCTGTAATAATCTCGGTGTGATACCATCTGGTTCAGCTGAGCTAGTCGGTTTCAAGGATTTTATTATTGTTTCCACATCACTTGTTCTAAACTCTATTGTAATATTTATGGTTACCTCCACTGGTCTGGAAACAGTTTTGTCTGTCTCAAAAATGCTTAGGAAATAGTTATTTAGCTCCTGGGCTATCCTCTCTTCTCCTGAGATTATCTCATTTTCAGTCATTAAGGGCACTTTTAGTGTCCCTATATAATTATAGAATTGTGTCCTGTTATCTCTTACCTTGTTCACTAAGTTAAGTTCAAGTTTGCATTTTGCCTTTGTAATCATCTTTTTGCATTTTTTATTTTGTTTAAATGTATTCCACGTTAATGTTGTTGGGGTTTTATTTTATATTTTTTGTACAGTTTATTTTTTTTTATTTATTTGTTTCCTAATGCTGTTATTCTACCATAGTGGTACACAATGTGTTTTCTTGTGTATTATTCTAAATGGTACATATTTGTCTATACAATAATTTAATTGTTTATTTATTTATTCCCATTTATTATCTAAGTTATTTATTCCCATTTATTATCTAAGTTTGAATATTTTAGTTCCAAATCTATTGTACAAATTGTGTTTTTTTTTCATTTTTCCTTTATCAGCTTTACTGAAATCTTTTATGATCGCATTGCCTTTAGTATATTTTATACCACTTTTGTATTCCAAGGTTACCATTTTATGATTAGAGTCTCCTTGGGGGGTAATATCTTGATATTTTCAATTTTACTTTCACTGTTTGTCACTACTAGGTCAAGTATGTTCTTTCCCCTTGTAGGAAAGGTCACGTTCTGTTCTAGATTTACATTTTGCCTCCACAGGTGTTGTACTACTGAGTGTACTCCAATTAATGTTAGGCATGTTGAAGTCCCCCATTAGTATGTAGTCGCCTGTTATATCATTTCTTTCTATATCAGAGAATAGTTTTTCATTTTCTTCAGTGGTCAAGTTGGGTGAGCAGTAAATTAGACCTATAGTAAGCTGATCTAATGGGAGTTCAATCTTTGCCCAGATACCCTTTGTGTTATTGTTGTTGTCTGCATTTATTTAATACAATGTAAGATCTTCAGTAATATACAGTGCTACCCCTCTCATGTTCATTCCTATTTTTATGTATCATTTCTAGTACTGTATATTGGCCAAAATGTAATTTCGCATCAGAGGCACATGCCATATTAATGAGGTGGTGTTGAAAAATGGCTATATTGCAAGTCTAGAGTCAAAATATTGAAAATTAGTGAAGATATGAGTGAATGCTGAAACAGAGTAAAGTTCAGTCACAACCTGAACATTTTACAGTATTTGTACACCACATTTTCGGCATAGCCTTCTTATTACCCCACCTATTGAACCCAGTAAGTGAAAATTTTCGGACCATGCCAAAATGTCAGTCTGCACAGCTGAAACATCATTCTGTGTCACAGGTATGAAGACACACTTTGGCCAGGATTCGAAAAATGATAGCTGTTACATTCATGAGGTGCTGTGAAGAAATGGCTATGTTGAAAATATGTTTCCTTTTTTTTTGTGGGGTCCAGACTGAACCTGTGCATCAGCCAAAAGCTGAGAGTAGGAAGATCTGGACTTATTCAGTACTGCAGCTCTATTGTGTGGCAATATCTGCCTCTGTCTGTCAGTTGAAGGAGGCAGAGCTACATAGGAAGTGACTTGGGAGTAGTAGTTCTTTCAGGGACTGTGGAGAACTACAGGCAAAAGGAGAAGTCTGTATTTTACTGTGCTGGAATCTAGCAGGGCATAGCTAGGCTTTTGGACATTTTTAACAGGGTTGTTATAGCCTTTTAAATTCTTTTAAGGCTTTTTCTGGGCAGTGTGTGACCACAACCCAACAGAGCACTTCTGGGTCGCAGCACATATCAGGGAAGCTTCGAACAAGTGCCAGTGTTTTGTGGGGTCCAGACTGAACCTGTGCATCAGATAAAAGCTGAGAGACAGGAGGTCTGGACTTGTTCAGCTCCACAGCTCTATTGTGTGGCAATATCTGCCTCTGCCTGTCAGTTGAAGGGGCCAGAGCTACATAGGAAGTGACTTGGAGTAGTAGTTCTTCCAGGGGCTGTGGAGAACTACAGGCAAAAGGAGAAGCCTGTATTTTACTGTGCTGGGACCTAGCAGGGCATAGCTAGGTTTCTGGATGTTTTTAAAGGGGCTCTTATAGTGTTTTAAATTCCTGTAAGGGTTTTTCTGGGCACTGTATGACTGCGACCCAACAAAGCACTTCCAGGTTGCGGCACATATCAGGGAAGCTGCAAGTGCAGCAAGCTTGAGCATGTGGCATCATGCACAGAGTTGCATGCAGAGACATGCGCATCTCTGCACATGTTAAGCATCTTTAGCATAGTAGCAGGAGTCACAACATATTGGATCTACCAGTAAGCGACAAATATTAATTTAGCAACTCTTGACTACTGTACTAGACTAGCATAATAGGATTATATACTGTGTAGAGAACTTAAACCACCAAGATAGAAAGCTACATTGTAACCCTGAAAACAGGAAAACTGGGAATTAAATGTAAAGAGTGTGCTTAGTTTATTGTGGGAGACAGCACTGGCCTTTCTGAATACACCTGTAGGCAGTGTATTGAAATAAAGGAATTGAAAGTAAAAATACTAGGACTTGAGCTGGAATTAAAATGTTACAAGCAAGTTAAGCCTCTGAAGGGTTCCATTTAGGAGGTAAATGACAAAAGCAAGGAAACAAATCAAAAAAGGGGCAGGAATTGTGTTGATTCGGAAAATGACTGGGAATATCAAGCATGCATTAGCAAATACAAGAACGGGAGGCGAGCAATGACATTTGAATTACCTACAAGGAACTCATTTGCTACTCTACAAAGTTTAATAGATAGTGTGGAAACGCAGGCTGACAAGTTACTACAGACAGCTCAGAATGATGATAAGGTTGTAGCGGTTAACTGTAATAATAATAATAATAATAATAATAATAATAATAGGGGTGTACTGGATGAAATTACAATTGGGGGACCATTCACTGATCAGACACAGTTAATAATGACAGCAGCCCAAGAAACTAATGGTGATAGGGTGGAAAACAATGAAATGGAGGTGGAAAGTCTCATGAATATTCATAAGGAAACAAGAGACAGAGTTTATATAATTGGGGACTCAAGTATTAAGTATACGGATGCCTATACAGCAAAGAATTTAAAAGAAACAGTAACTAGTAAGTATTTGCTTGAAGCAAAACTGTCTTAGGTCTGAACCTTGTTACCAAAGATTTAAAAAAAAAAAAGGGATAAACCTTTGATTATAATACATGTGGGAAACAAATGGCATGAAATTTACTTGAGAAGATTAGATGTTCTTTGATTTCATAACTATAGATAAAACAATTAGAAAGGTAAATGGCACAACTGCGGGCAGCAAGGCAAGGGAGCTGGGCTTAGCACAGCCAGAGTTCGCAGAGGGGGAGAGAAACTGAAGTTTGGAGAACAAAAACCCAGGCAGCCGAAACACTTTTGTGAAAAGGAGAGACTGGAGGAGGTGCATCGTAACAGGATGTACCATGAAGAGAACTTGACTCCGCGCCGACCAAGATATGGATAGCTGCCCAGAGCTTAGATCGTTGCACTGCCACAGGGGCTCTCCCCCCACCCCCCGATTGAAGCTCCGTGCTCAGGAGGTCGAGAGGTCTGAACACCGCCCTGGAGGCTCTCCCCACCCCCCCAGGATCGCTATCGCTGCCCAGAGCTGCCTAGAACTTCCATCGCTGCACTGCCACAGGGGCTCTCCCCACCCCTGATCGAGCCCGTGCTCAGGAGGTCGAGAGGGCTGAACACCACACTGGAGGCTGTCCCCACCCCCAGGATTGCTATCGCTGCCCAGAGCTGCCCAGAACTTCCATCATTGCACTGCCAAGGGATCTCCCCACCCCCGATCAGAGCTCCATGCTCAGGAGGTCGAGAGGGCTGAACACCGTGCTGGAGGCTCTCTCCCACCCCCAGGATCACTATTGCTGCCCAGGTACATAGACGGACCCGCACTCCTTGGAAACAAAGGGAGCTGCTTGTGACTTGATGCCTTTTTGCATTTTAAATTTCCTTTTATTTTCTGTCCCCCCAACAGTTCAGATAGTTTATAAACTCATGCTTTTTGAATGTAGAAGGGTGTTTTGAGATTTCCCGCTGTGTTACTTTAAATCTTTTAGAAACTAAATCTCCAGTTTAAGGCATTTCTAATCCAGTAGCCACTGTTTGTTTTGCCAATCTGTTTAATTTTGCAGATTCACATACCGAAGTAAAATTCGGATCAGCGTGGCTCAGTTGGTAGCACATCCGCCTCTGCACCAGAAGGTCGTGGGTTCTCGTCCCACACCGGGATTGGACTTGTACCTAAAAATTGCTGGCATCCAAGTGCAGTATTGGGGAGTGCTGTACTGCTGGGGTGTGCTGTCCTTCAGATGAGACATTAAACCGAGGTCCCTTCTGCCCATCCTGGTGCTGTCCTGGTGGGTGTCCAGGCGGAAGTAAAAGAACAAAGGGCACTCTTTGTAAAGAGTAGGAAACATTCCTGGTGTCCTGGCCAACATTCCCCTTCCCATAAAACTGGTTCATGCAATTATCCAGGCTGTGTGTGGGTGATGATGTGCGATAAGGCCGCCACCACACATTCAGTCACTCCACTACCAGTCTAGCATTGCTTGTAAAGTGCTTTGGATGTATGAAAAGCACTACATAAATGCTGATTATTCTTCTTCTTCTTCTTCTTCTTCTTCTTCTTCTTCTTCTTCTTCTTCTATAACGCTGAATATAAATTCTCCTACCTCTCCATTCCTTAAACAGAGCTGCCAAGAACTTCCATCGTTGCACTGCCACAGGGGCTCTCCCCCCTGATCGGAGCTCCATGCTCAGGAGGTCGAGAGGGCTGAACACCACGCTGGAGGCTGTCCCCCACTCCCCAGGATCGCTATCGCTGCCCAGGTACATAGATGGACCCACGCTCCTTAGAAACAAAGGGAGCTGCTTACCCCGCAGTCGCTGCGCAACTGCTCCCCACCCACCCCCAATACCCCCACCCTTGGCTGGTGTTAGACTTATAGGCGAATCCTCGTGATATCTGGGACAGTCTCACATTTTTTTCTAACACCCAAGTTTTCCATCTGCTTCTTATAGCCACTTGCCACCAGAGGTCGCCTAATCCTGTAGGGGTTTCCCAAATGGCTATTCTGTCCTGGTTAAAGCCAGTCTCTCTGCACCCTCCAATCCTAGCACTTTGGCATTTCTTCTATCAACATTATGGCTTCCTCAGCCCTGCTGACTCTCCTCTTGGGTGCCTTCTCGCTAATGCTACTCTCTACTCTCACCTGCTCAGTCACACTTACCTTACCCACTAACGTATGCTCCGATGACAACTTTTGCTTCTCCAACCTACTAGCTGATGCATCTCCCACTCCCCTTCCCCCATCTGTGCTTATTGTCAAACGCCTGTGCCTGCTAGCTAGGTACCTCCAGTTTAGGTGGAAATTCTCCCCCAGAGTTTCAGCAAGGGCTTGCACCATTATCTCACTTTGGATATGTATCCTGTTCCTAACACTGGTGGGGGATATCGAGGCTAATCCTGGTTCTCCTCAGGTATCTAACCTTTCACAGACTCCCCCGATGCTATGCCTCCCGAAATCCAATGGTCTCACCTTTGCGCACATAAACTCTAGCAGCCTTCTTGCCAATCTCCCAGACCTGCAGGCATGGATGAGTGTAAACTGCCCAGACATCATAGCCATCACTGACACATGGCTAAAGCCCTTAGTTACTGACTCCCAGTGCTCCTTTCTCGGCTACAATATGCTCCAGGCAGATCGCACCGGGGCAAAAAGAGGTGGAAGCCTGGCGCTCTACTACAAATCACATCTGAACATCACCTTCATACACTGCCTAACTATGAGGTCCTTTATTCCCTCCTTCTGCTTGGAGGAGTAAAGAAACTCCATATCTTCAGCATATATGTTTGTCCCAAAAACTCCAAGCAAGGGCTCACGTAGTTCATTGATTATTTGTTATCAGTTACAGGCAAAAGTGACATTATCTGCCTTGGGGATTTCAACCTAGATTGGGCAGTACATAGCTCTTCCCACCTGTCCTCCCTGGTTAGTAAGGCCAACCTATCTCAGCTTATTCAAGAACCCACCAGGGTCTTCCATGGGGGTGCCTGCGCCACCCTACTCGACTGGATCCTAACAAACAGGAAGGAATATATCACCTCGGCAGGAGTGCTCCCCGACACCATTAGCAATCACTATCCAGTTTTCTGTGTCTAGGACACCTCCACCCCCTCCTTCCCCTCTAAAGTTGTTACCTCCCCTAACCTCTCCCCCCTAAGCGTGGATGCTTTCACTTATGATCTTGGCCTTGTTGACTGGTCTCCTCTCTACTTAACAGAGGACATTAACTATGCAACAGATTATTTCAACTCCATCCTACTTTCACTGCAAAACCAACATATCCCCATCACCACACGTAGGGTGACAGGGAAGGTTAACAAGTGGCTCATGCACCCACTGCTTCAACTACTGAAACGCAGGGATAAACTTTGGTCTGCGTGGAAGGTCTCTCATCTACGCACTGACTTTGAAGCCTATAGAGCCTTATGGAACAACTGCAAAAAGGAAATACGCCTGGCTAAAAGATCCTACTATAGGAACCTCCTTATGTCCTCTACCGCCAACCCTCAAAGGTACTGGGCCCAAATCAAGGAAATTCTTGGCAATAACAAGCCACAGACACCTACAGAGTTGAATATACAGGGCGTACACTGTAATAACCCACTAACCATTGCCAATGCATTTAATTCTCTCTTTTCCTCGCTACCTGCTGAAGCACCAGCCAGGACCCAAGCTGATTGGCCTGCTGCTTCCCCAAAGACCCCCACTTCACCCACCCTGGTGCTGGCTCTGACCACGTACCAAGAAGTACGTAAGCTTCTCAATACCGTAACAGCCTGCGGGGGCCCGGACCCTGGTGGAATCCATCCTGGTATACTCAGGCAGTTTGCAACCTGGCTTTTCAAGCCAGTCACCAGGCTTTTCAACCTATCTTTCAGTATTTCCTCTGTCCCCTTTGCCTGGCAAATGGCCAGAACTATCCCTATACTCAAAAAGGGAGATGTCAAACTTATGTCCAACTATCATCCCATCTCTCTTCTCACCACTTTCAGCAAGCTTCTTGAGAAAGTAGTCCATCATCAGCTCTCAGATCACCTCTCCAAGTTCAATCTTCAAACCCCCTGCCAACATGGCTTTAGGACTGGGCACAGTACCACCACGGCTCTGAGACAACTCACCAGCAAAGTCAAAAGTAATATGGATAAAGGCCTTCTCACAGGTACTGTTTTCATAGACCTGTCCAAAGCATTTGACATGGTTCATCACCCACTCATGCTGACGAAACTCCAATCTGTTGGTGCCCCTGACTCCACTCTATCCTGTTTCCATAGCTACCTGGACATCCGCACTCAGGCTGTAGATTTCCACAATGCTCTGTCCTCCCCAAAATGATCACCCGTGGTGTCCCACAGGGGTCCATTCTCGGTCCTCTCCTTTTCTCCCTTTTGCTAAATGATATTCTCAACCCTTCCCGCCACAGCTGTACTCTCATGTACGCCGATGACCTGGTTCTTTATTCGGCATCTAAATCGATGGAGGACATCAACCTCACAGTCTCATGTGATTTTCAAGCTCTTCAACTATGGCTCTCGAACAGGCATCAATATCTAAACCTGGACAAAACACAAGCCATGCTATTTGGCTCCACAAAAAAACTGCCCTCCACGGCTCCTAAGCTCTTGGTTCACTGCAGGGATGGTTCCTCCATTACCAACACATCCTCCTTCAAATACCTGGGGGTCATACTTGATCCCTCCCTCAAGTTTTCAACTCACGTCAATGCGGTACGTCGTGCTGTTGACGCAAAAATTGGCGGTGCCTACCGAGTGCGCCACTCCCTCACACCATCTGCCAGACTATCTGTAGCAAGAGGAGTGCTTCTCCCTCAGCTCCAATATGCTCTACTAGTTATTTACTCTGCCAACTCCAGTGTCCTCAGCAAATGGGACACTTCCTATAACAATATCTGCAGATTCACCTTAACTGCCCCTCGCCTTACTCATCACTGCCTCCTTTACTCCGTTTAAACTGGCTGTCATCCAAGGATCTCTGGGCCTACTCCCCTTGGTGCTTTATTGACTCCCTAACTAGACCTCCTCGCCCGGAATCCCTGGCCAACTTGCTTGCTCCCGCTTCCCAATCCCGTACCCATAGGTCCTCCTCTGTCCCTTTGCTCTCTATTAGACCTTGCGCTACAAAAATGGGTGAACAGGCATTCTCCAACTTTGCCCCTAAGTTCTGGAACTCACTTTCCCTCCAGGTTAAAAATTCTGCCTCCCACTGGGTCTTTAAAAGCTCGCTGTTCTCTCACCTTTACACCCTTGGTCACTGAAAATGCTCATAAACATAATTCCACTTGACTGCCGGGCTGAGGCCTGGATCTACTCCTATTTTGCTACAATACTGCTTTTTCAATGTGTTCAGGAATCCTGAATTACTAGTTTTGTTGTTCTTTCCCAGCTTGTATTCTGTTAAAATATTGTTTGTAATCTTATGTTGTTCTTTTCAATTAAGTTGTACTACTGTGATTGTCTGTACCTTTGTCCTGTGCTCTTCCGGGTCGTGCCTGAAAATAGGCAGGATTGTTGCCTAGCGCACTTACTCGGTCACCAAAACCTAATAAATAAAATAGCAATCCCAAAGATTTTGACTGTACCAAAGGCTTGCGAGAAACTAAATTGGAATATTTGTAGAGTAAATAACTGGTTGAGAAGATGGAGCTTCATGAATGGGTTTCATTGTAGTAAATCTTGGGAAATCTTTAACAATAATAAGTTTCTTTATGGTAAGGATGTTCTACATTTGAGTAGGATAAGAAGTAAAGAACTGGGACAACTTTTTGGATCTCAAATAAATGGATATTTAAATTGACTTTTGAGGTGAGACAAGGTAGAGTTGAGCCAATGAATGAAAATACAGTTATAAGGGAGAGGGGAAAAAGTCTCAATACCAAAAGCTATGGGGTTACCTCTGGTCCATCAGTGCAGCAGTTGGATTTCACCTTGTGACACCAGCGACCTGGGTTCAAGAACAGACTCAGGTCACTGGAAGGCTGACCGGGGGAAAGAAGGATGGAGCATCCCGTGGACTGCTCTCCTTCTTTGGGGGGAGGGTTGGGACTCCATCTGGTGCTTGATGGACTCCTGATGGAGGCTGGGGGTACTGCAGCTACCGGTGTGTGGCAGCACTCCAGGGGGTGGGGTGGACACAGGATGTCATTGCATATCCCCGCCCACCAGAAAAACAGGAAACTAAGTGAGCTACCGGCCTCCCTAGATGACGCTCACCACTGGCATCAATTAGCCCCCCAGGCTGGCCATCTGACCATTCCTGATGTTTGCAGTACTAAGGGTCCAGGTGCTGCAGCCCTGTCCCGGGGGCAATCCGGGGGGGTATCAGAGTTTCACAGCTGTTGTGAGGGGTGGAAGCCCCATGGTCCATGACCAAGCAGAAGGTTCTGGGTGGCTGGTGGCTCGAGGTGAAAAAATATATAATAAAAAAAGCTGCGCGGTTGAGCTGTAAAGCAGAGGGAAGACTTGCCACAGTCAGCGGCAGGCAGAGTGGTGCTCCTAAGCCCACATTGCTGCATTCAGTGACAGGCAGCAACAGAGGGAGCTACAGGAGTAGAGGGGAGCCATGCCGCAGTCATTGGCGAGCAGTAGCGGCACTCCAGCAGGCACATTGCAACAGTCGGCAGCTGCCAGCAATGGAGGGAGCTTCTGGAGACCCAGAGAGGCTGAAGGCACCCAGGATTGGCTAAAGCAGAGACACACTCATTAGGACTGTGCACTTTCGGTTTTGTAGTTATGTTGCATGTCTCTGTTGTTTATCTCCGTTTCCCGCTTTTGAATGGTCTCAGAATTGCAGCGCCCCCAGTTCTCATCCTCGCAAACGGCACCGAAGTCCCCCCAGTTCTCATCCTCGCAAACGGCAATTGAGTAAATAAGTGAAGCACAGTATGCTTCTGTAATGTACATGCGCTCACTCTTTTGAGGTGAAGTGTGAGCAATACTGTTGAAGGCAGTTTGGTTTTAAAGTTTGCGGTCATCGAATGCTGTTGAAGACAGTTTTCATTTTAAGTTTGCAGTCGTCGTCCACATTGATCCCCCATATCCTGTTCATCTGTTTCCTGGATGGTGAGTTTATAGTGAGAGAAAATTGCAGAAAAAGTGAGTGAATGGAGTAATGAGCGACTACACGGACTCCTGGCATTGTAGGCAGAGCACCAACTGTGAACAGTGAAGCCGATCGCACTGGCGGCTTCATGTGACATTGTTTTGTTTTTTGTTTGTTGAAGAGATCAAGGAAATACTTGTGTTACATTTTGTGGGGCTTTATCTTGTGCCATTTGTTAGGGGTTTTGGTGAGTTTGTAAGTTTTTGAGAAGGTTGGATTTAAAAAAAAAATGAAGTACAGTACTGGCAAACTTCACTTCTGACATGCCAAGTGTGGGCAACTTGTAAATGGCCATCGGAGTGATTTTTTTGACATTTGATGTGGCCATGTGTGTGCTGGGACTAGACCCGTGATGTTGTACTGGGATAACATCACGGGTCCAGTCCCAGTCTGACCAATCAGAGTTCAGGAAATTTTTTGCCATTGTATAATCATGGATAAAACTTAACACAGGAAACAAGTCTATCCTGCTGGATTTGTGCTATAGATCTCTCAGTTTAAGTGAATCAAAGAACATAAAATTCTTAAACATGATAGATAGTATGCAAATGACAGACAACACCATCTTGATGGGAGAGTTCAGTTTCTCTAATATATCAATGGACTCCATACAAGGTAAAAATAAAGTGGAGAACCTAATTATAGAAATATGCATGAACAACTGTTCAGAGCAACTTGTAAAGGAAAATATTAGGGAGAGTCATACCTTAGACTTAATTCTCAGTAATATGGAGGGGACTATAGAAAATGTAGAAGTCATACAGCCCCTAGGAATTAGTGACCATAATATGGTTAAATGTGTTATATTAAAAGAGACAGTTAAGGTGGTAGAGAGAACGAAAATAAAAAACTTTGCAACGGCAGATTATGCAAAAATCAAACAGTTGCTGCGGGGTGTGGATTGGAAGGAGGATCTTGCCAAACTATCCTTTAGAAGAGGCATGGGAGAAAATAAATACCACACTACAGACTACTATCAGTGACTTTGTTCCGGAAATAGAAAAGCACAATAAAACTGGAAGAGTACCTAAATGGTTTAATAAGCAAATTCGTAAAATGATAAAAAGTAAAAGGCATATAAGAAATATAGGAGAAACCCTACTAGAGAAAGGCTTGAAAAATATAAAACCTTGGCAAATCAATATAGAAAGGGAATAAGAAGAGCTAAGGCTAAAGCAGAACTTAGTTTGACTACAAATAAAAAAGAAAGTTGCAAACAATTTTATAACCCTACCAGGTCATAATGTAGCATGCTTAATAGGGTACGATATTATGGCTAAACCTGCACAGAGCTGTAGGTTACAGTGAGTGGTGCAATACTGCGAATACTGCGGTACACGGTATTGCACCACTCAAAACATCCCGGGCAGAGGATAAGGCCTCTACTGGGGCGGGATTCCACTGAGCAGCAACCATGGCTCAACGGACTGAGCCACTGCAGCTAGGAACCCTGGCTCTGTGTCTGGGACTGGGTTTGATTCCTGGTCCCAGTAACTTTTATATTTCTTTAAAATTTGTGTGCTCCCCTGAGTTGACCCCCCCCAAGTTGAGAATCTTTATTGGGGAGGTTGTGGGGCATAGTGCCCTGTAATGGAGGGGGTGGTGGGTATGGAGCCCCCAGCAAAAAAAAAAGAGTTATGCCGCATGGCAGAAATTGCGCTGTATTGGCAGCACGATTTTGCCATGCGGCATGATGTCTTGCGACATTATGGCCCTGTGTCTTTTATAACTACATGGGAAGCTTAAGGAGAAGTCAAAACCAGACAATAAATCTGAAAGATGGGGACATAGTGGCACATAGGGAAGAAGATATGATGAACATATTCAGCAATTATTTCTTGAGTGTCTACTACAGTCAGAATGGAGAAAAGAACACAAGTAATGATGAAGTTAGGTATCCAATCATGCTTCCAGATATAACAGTGGCCCAGTTAAATACGAAGTTAAGGAACCTAAATAAACACAAAACAAGGGGGCCGGATGGATATTACCCACTATTTCTTAACAAGCTGGCTGAGGAACTTGCAGAACCATTGGCAATGCTCTTTAAAAAATCTTTGAAGGAAGAAAGAATGCTTCATGAATGGAGGGTAGTGCACATAACACCCATACATAAATCAGGGGATAAGGCTAAGGTGGAGAATTACTGTTCCATAAGTATAACATCTGTAATTGGTAAACTTATGGAAAGTTTCATTAACGAATTCTTAGAAGATAAAACAACTGGGACTAGTGGATATAACCCAGCATGGTTTTGCTTCTGGCAAATCATGTGTTAGTAACTTGATGCACTTTTTTGAGTCAGTGAGTCAAGCCTTGGATCAGGGTCTACAAGTTGATGTTATGTATCTGGATTATGTGAAGGCATTCAATTCAGTGTCTCATGAGATACTGTTAAAAACCTTGCAACAACTCAGGATTAATACCTTTCTTTTAGGGTGGATCGCTTCATGGCTTACCGACAGGAAGCAAAGAGTGCAAATAAGGGGATACCTATCTGATTGGGGAAGAGTCACTAGTGGGGTACACCAGGGAATCGATTCTGGGTCCCCTATTATTTAATATCTTGGTTTCCTCTATGCAAGTGTCTGAAGGAGTGTGGGTCTGAAAGTAAGCAGATGACACCAAAGTAGGTGCCACTGTAAATGATAAAAACTCAATATTAAATTTTCAGAGACAGTTTAACAGTTTGGAAATGTGGGCAAGGGAACACAAACTAAGGATTTAATTAAGCAAAATGCAAAATAATGCATTGTGGGTCAAATAATATTCAAGCACAATAATTTATAAATAATAAACAGATTGCTTGTATAGAAAATGAAAAGGACCTAGGGGTAGTAATAAATATCTTAAGTTTTGATAAGCATAATCTAGAGGCTGCAAATAGAGCTAATAGAACTATAGGCATTATTCTCAGAAATATCAAGAGTCGAAGTAAAGAGAGTCCTGGTACCTTTGTACAAATTCCTGGTCAGATCTATTCCTGAATATGGGGCCCCTTTCAGTGCTCCCCAAGCTATAGGAACCAGTAGAAAAATAGAGCAGATCCAGAGAAGGTTCACCAAAAAGGTCCGTAATGTAAAAGACCAAGAATATCTGGTCAGACTACAATCGCTGGGGTTATACTCTATGACCTATCATAGAACAAGAGGCGATCTCTGCTATGTATACAATGCACTAACAAATGGTGTACTTTGGGAATCAGCAGGCTTGACTTGGAAAGAAACTAGGTCTCATCCCTGGCAGTTAAGAGGTGAAAGGTACAACTCCATGAGAAGGGGAAGATGGTTGAACCAGTGGGTAGTGAATATATGGAATACACTTCCCCTTGAGGTAGTGAGTGCTGGTAGTCTGATAGCCTTTAAGAGAGAAGTTCCTTGATGAACATATTGGGGATAAGAAATGGGATTTTGTCCACTAAAAGTGGCAGGCCCACACATGGCTCTAGTAGCTAATGGACCTGAACCCAAACCTAAGAATATTGAAAATTACTATAGTTACAAGTCTGTGTTCATAAATTTCAACATAGGCTTATAAATTTGTTGGTTATTTTTTATTATTCTTGCCCCCAATTGTCCACATAGCCATCTTGTGAACCCATCTCATGAATAAGTATAGAGAAAATTTTCTACTTCTGCCCAAAAGGTGATTCATGCAGTGACTGCGAAATCACCTTTTGGGATGGGAAAACACATTTTGGCCAGGATTAAAAAACAAAATTATAGCTGTCACATTCATAAGGTGCTATAAAGAAATGGCTATGTTGAAAATTTGGGATCAAAATATTGAAAATTACCAAAGTTACAAGCCTGCATTTGAAAATTTCAACTGAGGCTCATAACTTTGTTGTTTTGTACTATTTTACACCAAATTTTCAACACAGCCTTCTAATGATCCCACCTCATGAACAAGGGCAGAGCAAATTTTCAACCCCTGCCCAAGAGTTGATTTCATGCAGCGACCATAAAATCACATTTTGGGACAGATTTGCCTAATGCTAATGTAATTGTTCATGAGGTGGGGTCCCAAAACATGTGTATTGAAAATCTGTGGCAAAAGTATTCACAAATTGGCAAGTGATGCCTCTAAGTTTGAAACCCCCTTGAAATACAGTGTACCACATACAGTACCTGATTTCCTCAGCTAGCAGTCCAGCATTGAAGAGTGAAGATGTGTCTGTGGTCCAGAGAAGATTAGGGTGCCTGACCACCGCTGGATAAGTAAGGGCTTGGGGGTGTGTGTGGGGGATTGCTGAGTGGGAGGTCGGGTAGGGGAACTAATGGAACAACAGACATCGATGGACAGTTTTCTGTTTTACAGGGTTAATTATAAAAACAGTGTCTATTCTAAGTCTTCAAGATGAAAAAAAAACAGAGAACAAGTTTATGGAAACCCAAGTCTGTGTAACACCAATTAAAGAAAAACAGACTCGGGCTTCACAGGCTGTTAGGCTAATTTCTTTTTTGAACACATTGCAGCTGTGCCCCTAGCACTGTCCTTACAGACATGCTTTGTTCACATCCGATGAGTGACAGCTGTTCTTCAGTAGTCGCAGTTGAAGTGTTAGTGCCAGCTACTGCTTTCCTCCATGGAGTTGCAGTCAGACAACTAAAAAAAAAAAGCAGTAGAGAATAAATACCTGAGCACATTTCGAGCATTCCTATGTTGTATATAAACAAATCGAAATTCCTGTACCATCATTCGAGTAGTACATGATGTTTGAAAAAAGAGTATTTAAATAAGGAATTAATCAAAAAGAAATGAGCCTAATGAACAGTGATGTGCGAAGTCCGCAAACTTCACTTAGCAAAATATTTCCTGAATTGTGGTCAATTCATGAAGAGCAATTTGCAAAATTCAACGATTCAAGGAGCATTGGATCGAATGTGAAGTGTGACATCGCACACAAACTCTGGCCACAATGTGAAAAAAAATATATATAAATCCTTGGTGTCTAGTGGTCCACCCTGCCACAGATCACTGGCCACAAATAAATCCCAGGACTCTAGTGCCCCCTCTACCTGCCAATTGTCAGCCCCAGTAAAATTAATTGTTTAAATCCCTGGTGTCTAGTGGTCCCACCCAACCCGCTGGCACTGATTGCCGACACCACATCAGTCAGTGTTCATATTACTTATTTGTTTAAATAAATCCCTGGTGTCTAGTGGACCTCCCACCCCACCCGTCGAATATCAGCCCCAGTAAAATTAATTCATTGTGTAAATCCTTGGTGTCTAGTGATCCCCCAAACCGCCATTGCCGATTGCCAGCACTGCACCAGTCAGTGTCTCATTACTAATGTTTTTAAATAAATCCTTGGTGACTAGTGGCCCCCCCACACCATCAGGTAAAGCTCCCCACCCCACTCCTCCCTTTATTTAAAACATTAGTAATGTGACACTGACTGGTGAGGTGCTGGTGATCAGAAATGGTGGGTTATGGGGGGGACCACTAGATGCCAGGGATTTACATAATGAATAAATTTTTCTGGGGCCTACAATCAGCAGGTGAGGTGGGGGTCCACTAGAGACCAAGGATTTATTTAAACAAATAACTAATGTGACACAGCCTGGTGTGGTGCCTGCGATCGGTGACAGCGGGATGAGAGGGGCCGCTAGACACCATGGATACACACAATTAATTAGTTTTAATGGGACCAGCGATCAGTGAGTGGGGTTGGGGGTCCACTAGACACCAGGAATTTATTTAAAAAAATATATAACGTGACAATGACTGCTGCCAGTGATCAGCAACAGTGGGTGGGTGGGAGAACCACTAGACACCAGGATTTAAATAATTATACATTTTGGGGGCTGGCAATTGGTGGGGGCAATGGTGAGCGGGGGGGGGGCACTCAGATTGCCATTTCTAACTTTTCCTTGCATTGGGGTTTTTATAAGTGTAATTTGCACTTAAAAAAATTCCAAAAGCAAAGCAAAGCTACAAATGACAAATTTTTCATTAAGCGGGTCAGCTTCACGAAGTGACCCACATAGCCGAATTGGGCCACTTCATCCAAAATTCCCCAGTGAAGTGCATCTCTACTAACGCATTCTGCATCAGGTTACTTTCCAGTTATGAAATTGAAGACTTGTTTATTTTATTGCATATGAAGGCCGTTGACATTTCTGTGGTGAACGATTCATGATTATGATAGTATGGTATTTATCCCTAACTGCTATAGTTTTTATTTTATTTTTTAGAGGGGGCAGCAATATGGTCAACAACTTTCCTATGTAATAAAAGAAACAAGCCTCTATGTCATAACTGGAAACTAACCTGATGCAGATTTAGTTAGACTGATTTCTTTAGTTCCTTGTTTTAATACTCAAACACTCTGTACTACTCAGTTGACAGGAATTCCGATGTTCATATACAACACAGGAACACTCAAAATGTGCTCAGATATTTATTCTATATTGTTTGTGCTCAGGGGTGTGGCCTAACCATTGGCAAGATGGCAGCATAGTTATTTAGCTCTTACCTTATTGAGGACTATATCCTGCATAATCCGTCATCCAACGCTTAGCTGTAGAGGAATAATCACAGGGAACTAAGCCCGACCACTGCTGAATAAAATGGTTGCCTTATTTTCCACTACTCTTAAGGACTTTTGATAACAAACCAGTTTTTTTACAGGAGCCTTCACACACCACACCAAACATGTCAGCCTCACCGCCTGTAGTTTGGGACCCTGCAACAAACCAGAGCATGTTTGCCCAATTAATGGCTAAAATGGACACTGTACTGCTTGCCTCCGACAAAACTACACTTACGATCCAAAATATCGAGGATCACGTACAACTCATTGAGCACACTATATCCTCCCAACAAAAGGAAATTACCAATTTGAGCAGCACTGTATGGGAGCAAAACAGGACCATCCTCAGGCTGATGGACAAAGTAGAAGACCTAGAGAACCAGAGCAGGTGAAAATTTCTGGTTCCTAGGCTTCCCTGAAGGAGCAGAAATTAGGGACCCGAGCGGCTTCCTCCAACATGTCCTGCCAGGCATTTTAAAGTGGAACCCTACACACTCGTTAGACATCAAGTGGGTTCACTGGTCCCTGGCCCCACTTTCCAAGGCCAGGGACAAACCACGACCTATTCTGGCCGAATTACTTAAAATCAAGATGAAGGAAATGATAATGGAGGTGGTCAGGACACAGGGGCAGCTCTTTGGCAGAACCACATCATTTATATCTATCAAGATTATTCAAAGGAACTTTTGGACTGGAGGAAAGCTTATACAGAGGTTCACTGGATCCTGCACCATGTGGGAGTCAAATTGGCCCTATGTTATCCAGCGGTGATGCGCTTCACAACTTTAACTCCCCAGATGCTACAATGGAATTTTTGCAGAGGACCTGGCCAAGGGAAATACAACAAATGCAGAGATCGCCCAGACAGCAGAGGCAGCCTGGATATGAGGAGACACAGCTGCACACTCAGTATAGGAGGAGAGACATTGCAGCAGGCAGGCCTAAAACTGATGAGGCCTGGTTTCTCCCTTGGAGAAGCTCCAAAAGGCAGAATTCTAAACAGCATGACAGGAAAGAGCACCTCATGTCCAGAGACCTATATGAGAGCCCCAAGAGAGCCATCCTGACCCCAGTGTTGGAGGAACCTGTGGAAACATTCTAGATGGAGAACAGATACGATGTCCTGAGGCCCACAACACCAGAAGAACTGACCCAACACCCATCAGAATTTCTGGAATCGATGACAACAGGGACCTACACGCCAAAATCGACACCCAAGGACTCTTGGGCCTTCAAGGTCACTGCAGAGGAGCTGGAGCATGCAGAGATAGACATGAGATAGTCCACGATGCCAGAGCAGAAGGAACCAAATGAAGACTGCCAACCTAGGATGGAAGAACCGGGAAGAAAATGATCAGACAAGTGCACTGCTTGCATACATTTGGAGGTCTTGAGGGGGGATGGGGAGGAAGTTTCTTCATGCTAAGCAGGGGCAGTACCCAGGAAGATAACACTACATCCCCCGAGAGAAATATTGCTCTAAGGGGGGACGGGAGGTACTAGAGTCCTCCTCACATCCCCAAGAACTGGTCCAGGCTCTGAACCCCCCCACTCTCCTCTCGGCTCACAACCTAGACAGCAAGGTGCAAAGTCGAACAATAGACTAAGAACTAAATACCTATTATTCACCACAAATGACTAATGGTGTATAGGAAGGCTTTTCAGCAGCACTGATAGTGCAATACATGGGCCTTTCCTCTTTCTTTCTTTCTTTCTTTCTTTCTTTCTTTCTTTCTTTCTTTCTTTCTTTCTTTCTTTCTTTCTTTCTTTCTTTCTTTCTTTCTTTCTTTCCTTCCTTGTTGTTTACTCTACAAATAACAAAATGATGAGGTGGGGGTACAGGGAGCCAGAACTGCATGGATGGCTGTGGGGAGCTGGGAGAGAGGGAGAGGAACATGAAATATAAAGCATATGGTCATCCCCCCTTGCAGTATGCACATATGGTCAAGGAGGGTGTGAGCTGAAGAGCCACCCCCCTCCCTCCCACCAGGCTTGCTGAGCTTACTACACCATGGGACCCTCAATATAAGAGGACCCTCTGCATCAGGTGTAGGAACAGAACTTGATGGAGGGCAACTGAATAAATTAGGCAGATCTCTATTGTCGGTAGGGATGCACAGGAGACAAACCCCAAAAAACCCAGCAGTGTGAGTTTATTTATTTATTTATTTATGACTTTGATAAATGGGTAAATACACTCATCCCAGGGACTTTTTCACCCACAACCCAGGCCATAGTAAAATGGCACTGGCGGCAACATAAACCAAAATACAGAAATTTAAAATACAATAGAGCATAGGTGACAAGTCAAACACAATGGTGCCAGAGCAATGCAAGACAATGACATGACAAATGGCACATGAGGTAACCTTGAAACAAAATACAGAATACAAAAAGTTCAAAATACAATAGAACATTAAAGAGAAGTCAAACACAATGGTACCAGAGCAATGTATGAGAGTATAGACAGTGGACCCTGGCACACAGTTTGGTACAGAGTATAAATTCAGAGCTAGATTACAGGCAACTGTGAGGCAGCTAAGGATTTACAATGTCAGGTAATCATTACAGCTGTCAGAGGAGGAAGAGGGGAGAGTGTAACTAGCCTAGGAAACATCGACAGCTAGAATCAGCTAGGAGCCAGTCTTTGAGGTGGGTTTTGAACAGACAGTGGGAAGCCAGGGAGTGAAGCCCTGCTGGCAAATTATTCCATAGTGAGGGGGTATAACAGATATGGCTCTCCCGCCTATGCTGGTAGATACTCTGGGAACATGGAGGCAGGTAGAGTTTGAGTGTAGGCAGTGGCTTGAGGTTCGGACCTGGAATAGGGCTGCAAGAGGGGACTCCTGGCCAGAGCAGACAGTATTATCGACCAGGCAGCAAAGGGTGAGGTTGAGGCAGCCCTGGAGTGGGAGCCACCCCAGAGATTGATAGAGTACAAAGTGGTGGGTGGAAAAAGGGGCTAGTAAGGCAAAGCGACAGGCACTATTATAGGCTGCGGAGAGTTTGGTAGTGAGGGGAGAGGAAGCCCTGGAGTAGATGGAGAAACAGTAATCGATTATGGGGAGTAGGTTACCCTGGACAATGGCAAGCCAGGCCTCAGGGGAGAGGTAGTGTCTGAATCTGTAGGCTATACCCAGCTTTTGGTGAATCCTGCACACTACTGAGTTGATGTCCTTGGAGAAGGAGAGGGAGGGGTCAAGTAAGACACCCAGTTACTTAAAAGTTTCAACATTTCTGAGCACCTGGCCATCAGGTGAGACAATGTGGAGGGAGGAGGGAGATTTGGTCTTGGCTAGTAAGGGCTTGGACCCGAACAGCATGGACTTTGTTTTTTTAATATTTACCAGGAGCAGGAGGTTGGTTAGAAGCCAGTTATAGGCTGCTCCATAGTTTTGGGTGAGGACAGAGAAAATGCAGGAGGGGTATTTATCACTGACATAAAGGACAAAATCATCTGCAAAGAAAAGGGAATGACAGGTAAGACTGTCAGAAGGAAGGGAATTTATGAATAAGGAGAAGAGCAGAGGACCAAGGATGGAGCCCTGGGGAACACCGGTTGAGAAAGGTAGGGTAGAAGAGCAGGCGGGGCCAACACAGATAAATTGGGAGCATTAGAGAGGTAGCTGAGGAACCAGTCTGATACCCTGAGAGAGCATCCAAGGAGCTGTAGCTTTGAGATGAGGATTGCATAATTTACCAAGTCAAAAGCCTTGGATAGGTCAACAAAGACAGCACCAGTGGCTTTTCCATTGTCCATGTTCTGGAGGATATGGTCAGACAGCAGTGCAAGGGCAGTGGTGGTACTGTAAGATTTGTGAAAGCCATGCTGCTGCCTATTCATGAGGTTGTACTTTGCAACATGTTCGGTGAGCTGGTGGTGGATAACTTTCTCAAGGAGCTTACTTAGGTGGGGGAGGATAGAGATTGGCCAATAGTTGTCAGTGTAGTGGAAGTCACCAGCTTTCAAAATAGGCATCAGTTTGGCCATTTTCCAAGGGTTGGGCATGGTAGAGGTGGATAGGGCAAGGTTGAAAATAAGTGTAAGGGGTTTGACAATGGTTAGGAGAGATGAGTCTGAGGAAGATATGGCAGTGGAGTCCGACCTGTGGGAGCCATGGTTTGGGAGGCATTTGAGAAGTTTACAGGTATCGATAGGGGTGACAACCTTGAAATAAAAAGGAGGAATGGGGAAGGGGACTAGGTGAGGAGAGAACAGTTGGGGGTGGCTGGTTGATCCACTGGGTGAGTCACTCGAGAGCTTGGAGAGAAGCACAGAGAGGTCAGTAAATTTCTCATTAAAAGCCTTGGCCACTTCTAAAGGGTTAGTTACCAGGCCAGTAGGGGAATTGAGTTGTTGGGCAGACTTGCCAATTTGGTGGTTTAAAAGTGATCCAATGGACTCCCAGAATTTCTTCGGGTCACCAAGACTTTTCTTCTGAAGGTAGCAGAAGTAGTTCTGTTTCAGGGATTTAGCCAGGTGTTTCTCAGGTGTCTGTAGGCATCTAAGAGGGCAGGGCAGGGGGATGCCTTATAGGCAGTCCAAGCATGATCCCTGTCCTTTATGTGGGAGAGAAGATCTTTGGTGATCTATAGGGAGCAGCCACCTCGGATCCATCTAGTTGTGAGAGGGAAATGCTTTTCTTGTAGTGCCAGCAGGGTCTGAGTAAAAGACACCACTGCTGAGGACACATCAGTGAGAGAGTAGAGTAGAGTAGAGATCAATCCAGTGACCATGCATCACTGAGGAGGGAGGTGAATGGGTGGCAAAAGATTTGAAAGGATAGGTATTTGGGGAGGGCGCTTGATCTTGGCAGTCCAGAGGATGAAAGTGGGTCAGTAGTTGCTGATTGAGTCCACCATTGTTCCTGCTTACAGTGCACAGTCTTCCCTATTAGTGATGATCCAGTCGAGCAGGGTTTGGGTGGCTGTGCGGGTGTTCTGCCTGGTGGGTAGTGTAATAGACTGGATAAGATTGTGTTGTTTTAGCATGCAGGTGTAGTCCGATCGGTTAGCACTCAACCAGTGTTGGTTGAAATCACCATGGAGAATGGTGTCTCTGGTGGGTGCGAGTGTGCTGAAGCCAGATTAAAAGATGTTTAGGTCCTTGAACCCTGCAGTAGGGGGGTTATCACAGCAGAAATGTAGAGCTTCTTTATGGAACCCAGGGTCAGCTTGGACAGGAGTTATTCGCTGGAGGAGGTGATATCAGAGCAGAGGATAAAAGTAGCAGAGAGGGGTTCCCTGAGGAACAATGCTATGCCTCCACTCTTTTTCTTGCCAGGCCTGTCAAGGCACAGGGAGAAGTAGCCAGGTAGCTGGTACATGGTATCAGATAGGGGAGGCTTTAACCAGGTTTCTGTAAGTTCTAGCATGTGGGGCTTGTACAGAGATACCCATGCCTCAAGGTCAAGGAATTTGGAGGGGAGACGGCAGATGTTAATATGTAAAAACTTCAACCCTGCAGCGTTTGCCCAGGTGCTAGTGGAGAAGGTAATACAGGAGTTGGGTGGGCTGAGTTAGCCTTGATGTTGACAGCTAGGAGTAGGAGACAACTAGAGACAACCTCAAATGTATCCAGAGATCAAAACTGCTGCCTAGCCACCCTCTGGTCAGACAATCTAGCCAAGGCATATTTGTGAGAAGCCACTCATGGGCTTGTATAGGCCAGAGAGTGACAGACCCCAGGGCAATGAAGCTGGCCTTGTGCAGTTTCCAGTTGCCGGCTAGGAGCTTCAACTGCCCATCCAGAAAGAAAGGAAGCATAAATACTGTAAACAGTTTTGTTGTTTGTTTCAAGTTTGAAGTAAATGGATCATACAGGGAATCAGAGACAAAAGAAGGCAAGGGAGCCAACCAGAGGATGAGGGTGCACATGGAAATTATTGTAATGTGTAAAATTATGTCGTTGGGTGTATTGCAGGGGTAGCAGGTTCAGCTCACAGCCTCTAGGTCTACTACAGTATCTATACTTATAAAGTACATCATAGGCCCAAATGGGTGAAGTTAATTTAATTACATGGAACTTTAGGAGTAGGCTCAATACACCGGTCAAATGCAAACAAGTTATCTCGAGATTGAAAAGGCTGTGAGAGGACCTGGCCTTCCTGCAGGAAACTAAATTAAGTAAAGAGGGTCATATAACGTTGTAAAAGGAATGGGGGGACAGGTCCTGAGGGATTTGGGTCCAACACAGAAAAGGGGGGTAGCTATCCTAATTCATAAGGCCCTTCACTGGAAAGTGGTCAAATATGCTGGGGAGCAGGTGGATACTTGCACTGATGGATACCCCCAATGGGCAGGTCCTCTTTGGTAATGTTTACGGTCCTAAGGAGGATAATCCAGTATTCTGCCACACCCTTGCCCAAGAGGTGGGGGCTCTAGTCCAAGTCACAACCCCAATCCTGCTGGGGGGTAATTTCAACATGACTCAAGTACCCTTGTTGGACAGAACTGGGGCCCACATAGAGCCACACACTAGGGACATACAGGTGCTGAAACAGCTAAAGGGGGACACAGGCCTAGAGGATGTATGGTGATTACTCCACCCACAAGAGAAAGACTACACCTTCCATTCGCCAGTACATGGTGCGCACAGCAGGCTGGACCTATGGCTGGCATCACCCACTTTAACACAGGAAGCCGTGAAATCAAAAATACTCCCTACAATCATTTCAGACCACACCCAGGCACAGCTACTAATCCTATGGGGCCCCCCCATCACCTAGATCCAAAATGTGCTGTTTAGACCCTCTCCTCTTAAGTGGCCCCACTTTCATATAATGGGTTAAAGAAGAGACCTCTTTCTTCCTCAAACCCCGGGATACCACACCAGGTATTGGACAGGAGACTTTCAAAGCCACCCTAGGGGTCATATCATGGGATCATGCCACCACATGCAGAAAAGAGAGAGCACAATCCCTATCCCAACTAGAGAAGGACCTCAAAGAGGCAGAAGACAGGTTTAAGGCATTCCCATATGCTGACTACCACTCCCCTGCAGGCCGAAGTATTTTAGGTCTCCGAATGGAGATTAATGAGTTACTGGTGAGAAAAGCAGAAATATCTCTGCTCAGTCTGTGTCACAGGTACTGGAAAGGGGGGAGGGGGGGGAAGTCATTGCATACAGGCTTCACAAACAACAGGCTGAAAAACATATTCCAAGGTTAGTGGATGGGATGGGCTAAATTAAAACCAAGGCAAGGGACATAAATAGCATAATGACAGAATTCTACACAACACTGTACACCTCCTCAAGGGCCCCTAATCCACACACCCTAGACACATTCCTAAAATCAATCCAAACCCTGACCTTGATGCCACAACAGGTGGAGGCACTGGACTCCCCAATCATAGAGGAAGAAATAGTACAAACTATAAAGGTCCAAAACAAGGGGAAATCCCAAGGGGGAGATGAATATCAGGTCGAGCTATGGTAGGCCTTGGTGACAGAGATATCTTCACTAATCCAGTCGGTGTACCAGAAGTCTCTAGAAACAATCAGTTCCTCCCCACTCTAAGAGAGGCAATGATCTCTGTGATCCCCAAAAAGGGAAAAGACCCTACTAAAGCAGACAGCTATCAGCCAATATCCTTAATCAACATGGATAGCAAAATTTTTGCCAAAGTATTAGCAGCTAGACTAAATCCCATCCTTCCACAACTCAAACACCCATCCCAAGTGGGGTTTGTACAGGGAAGATATGGAGCAAACATATCAGGTCACTGATAAACTTAATCCTCAACGCTAAAGATCTCTGGACACCCACAGCAGCAGTGGAGTAGATTTCAAAAAGGCATTATACTCTATAGAATAGGACCATCTGCAGGGGGTACTTAAACACATGGGGTTTGGACCCACATTCCAAAAATGGATAGGGGCACTGTATCATCAACCCATGGCATGGGTTCTAACCAATTCCATGCAGTCAGCCCCCTTCCCTCTGCAGAGAGGCATATGCCAGGGCTGCCCAGTTTCCCCCTGCTCTTCGTACTAGCAGTGGAACCACTGGCAGCCAGAATTAGACAGCAGCTGGTAATCACAGGGATTAAGTTAGGGGAATGCAGATACCCAACCCTCATGTATGCAGATGACCTACTGGTCCCACTGGAGGACATAAACACATCCCTGAAGCCTCTTCTAGAGCTATTTACACACTTCACCAAGTTGTCAGGGCTTAAACTTAACCATACCAAGACGGAAGTCCTGCCCCCGAACTCTATGTGCACCCCAGTTGTGGTCACACAGCTGGGCCTGAAATGGGCACCAGAAACTATCACATACTTAGACATTAACATAACCCCTTACCTGCTCAGACTGTGGAAACTAAACCTAGAACCCACACTGAAAGAGATCCTGAGTGAATTTGAAAGGTGGAAGAGGCTGAACCTTACAATGGCCGGTAAAATTTCCTCCATCAAGATGGTCTGCCGCCCATGTTATTCTACATTCTGTCCCTTATCCACCTGTCATTACCCATGAGTTGGCTTTCCAAGATAGACAAAATGGTGGGAAATTTCTTATGGAACCATAAGAAACTAACATATAGTAGAAACAATCCTAGGGCACATTGGACAGCAGGGGGGTGATGCCCCCCCATGGTTGGAGGGATATAAATGGGCATTTCAGGCCACCCAAACAATAAAATGGTTCCAAGTGCAGACCCACGGTGGGTGGGCATGAAAAAGGTTCAAAGCAAAATGCAGCATACACTAGTGCTGCTCTACACCCCCCTTCCCAAACTTCTACATACACACCCCTACAATTGGCCCATCACACACATACTGGGACAAACTTCACTTGATACCCTCCCAGAAGTACTTAACAGTTTGCTCAAGGGGCAATGTGAGGAAGTATTTTTTCACAGATAGGGTAGTGGATGCATGGAACAGCCTTCCTGAGGAGGTTGTGGGGTCTAAAACTGTGGGAGAATTCAAGAATGCATGGAACAGACATAAGGCAATTCTTGTGGGGGGTAGGAAGAAATAGGCTGTTGGTTAACTAGGATCTGCGGCCTATCCTGTAGGTAGGGAAATGGGCAGACTAGATGGGCCAAGTGATCCTTATCTGCTGTCAAAGTCTATGTTTCTATGTTTCTATGAAAATCAAGACAGCCCCAGCCCCAAGGGATCTATCTCCCATATGGGAGAACCAACATATAAAGGTGAACAGGAAACCCATAAATCCATAAACTGGCCAGGTTGGAGATACAGAAGAATTGTACAAGTAAAAGAAGTCCTAGAACACAACACCAGAAGGGTAGCCCAGTTCTCAGAACTGAAAGTCGGTGGAGCATGCCAAAAAATTAATTTTGGAGGTATTTACAGATCAGGGGAGCAGTTCAGAAATATCTAAACAAGGGACCCCCCCCCCACAGCAATGGTACACCAGTGGCTATGTACTCCCTGAAGAACAGTTAGCATGATCTACTCCAGACTTAGGGAAACAGTCCCCTCCTAATTTGATGCCTCAAGGGCAAGGTGGGTAGGAATGCTAGGGCAGGAGATACCCATTCAGCAGTGGAAGGCATGCTGGAAACTTGCACACCAAGCATTTCCAGATTGTAGGAGTAGATTAATCCAGAACAAAATCATGCATGCATAGTACAAAACCCCTGAGAACTTGCACAGAGCTAAGCTATTACCTGACAATCTATGTTGTAGGTGTCTGACTCAAAGGGGGGACCTGTATCATATACTATGGGGGGTGCAACCAGTCTATAATCAAGGAAGTCCTCCAAAATGAAATACCCTTAAATCCTGCATTAGTGCTCATGGGTGTAACCACGGATGTGCCTCACCTCACCACTGTGGAGGTGAAATGGCTAACACTGCTGAGTATGCAAGCCAAGAGTTTCATCCTGTGCAACTGGTGTACAACCATGATACCCACCCTCCCAGAAGTACTTAACTGTTTGCTCAAGGTGGTAACACTAGATGGGATGATGCATGTTACAACTAACACACTCTCTAAACATTATAGATGCTGGAACCCATTCCTACAGTTCACTAAACCTAGGGCAGGTATTGGATGAGTATATTCCCTTACCTTTCGTGATGGATGACTTTAACTGCTATGACCCCAGTAAAGAAAAAAGAATGCAGCCTTTAGATGTGGATAGGTTAGAAGGTATTATTACCACAAGTTATGCACAGTCAGGTTCTCAGAGTAACATGGGGGTCAAGTGAACAGTTCTTGTCTGTGGTTTAATGATTCTTTGTGAGCATTTATCATTTAAGGCAGAGCTACTGTCACATAACGGACACAAAGACCAAGGCATATGGTAGTCAACTCTTAGAGCTGATACCCCCCCCCCAATCTTGGAAGGGAAGGTGGAGCCCATGGGATTGGAGTGACAGAGCAATGTGCCTACAGTATATCCAGGTATGTCATAGTTTTCTGTATTCTTTGTATGTCCTCAAGGTGCTATACAATTTATTTATTATTTATTTATTAAATTTTGGTGACCAGATAGGCCCATTGAGCCCCGGAGGTCCCTTTTTCAGGGTTGACCCAGGATTACATTACATGGTAGAATACAGAGAGAAAAGGCAATTCGTTACAATGTACAGGCAAATAACTTTTCAGGTTTGCAAGCATTCAAGACAGTATACAGTACTTTAAGATATTCTGACCATGTTGATGTATCGAGGGCAAGGAAACAGTACTTGGGAGATGTGGAGAGAGAAAATGCTTAGCTAAGGTTGCCTGAAGTAAAGTTTAGAAGTGATGGGTGAAGGGGGGATCTCAGGTGCCATGACAGTAGCATGTGCTGGCTTCTAGCATGTGTGCCTTGAGTCTAGTGTGGAAGTTCTTGATCGAGGAAGCTTCCTGTACCAGGGGTGGAAGTTTGTTCCAAAGGAAGGGAACGGTGTAGAAGAAGGACTTGCCACCCACCTTGGTCCTGACTCTGGGTACTTGCAGAAGAGTTTGGCCTGAGGTCTGGAGGCTCCGAGGATTGTGTTTGATGGCAATGATCCCTGAGAGGCTGGGTGGAGAGGAGGGGCTAAATAACTTAAATGCAAGACAGAGCAGGGGGTACTGAAGGTCTGTGTCGAGTGAGGGCCAATGCAATAGAGCTAGGGTGTCACAGTGGTGACTTCTGAAGTGAACCTGTGCAGCAAAATGAGCCACCTTGTTGTACAGGACCTGCAGCCTGCTGAACTATAGCTTCGCCATGCCCTGTATAACTGGGGCGGCGTAGGTCAGGGTGGGGAGAAGGACACTGGAGGAAACTGAGATCCTAGCTTCAGAGATAAGCTGGTCCTTTAAGTGGTATAGGGTGCTAAGTTTGCTGTGGATGGTCTTAGTCACGAGGTCAATGTGATACTTAAAGGGAAGTCCTTGATCCAGTGTGAGGCCTAGCTATTTTAGTTAGGCCACTACTTCGATACACTTGCCTGAGACTGAGGTGGGTTGTAGGGATTGGGTTCTGTCTTGTCATAGAAATATAGAAACGTAGAAACATAGACTTTGACAGCAGATAAGGACCACTTGGCCCACCCAGTCTGCCCATTTCCCTTCCTATTGGAGAAGCTGCAGATTCTAGTTAACCAACAGCCTACTTCCTGCAACCCCACACTACAATTGCCTTATGTCTGTCCCATGCATGTTTGAATTCCCCCTACTGGACAACAGAGCTTCCCCTACAGTGGCCGTTTAAGTCATTTGTGATCCTAAGGATCTAGGTCCAAGCAGCATGGCCTTGGTTTTGCCAGAGTTGAGGACCATTCTGTTCACTTTTAGCAAGGACTCCAGTGACGTTAGGTCAGGTTGGAGGAGGGGCCAAGATCAGCCAAGTTGTCCAAGGATCAGTAAATGACGGTGTCGTCTGCATGCTGGACAACAGAGCTTCCCCTACAGTGGCCGTTTAAGTCATTTTTGAACAGGGGAAAAAAGGAGGGGACCAAGTATAGACCCCTGTGGTACCCCCTCTTTTAGGGGAAGTGGGTCAGACAGAGCACCCTTTCAGATACCCTCTGTATACAGTCAGATAAGTAGCTCTCGAACCACTTTAGAGCACGGGGGTCTAGTCCTAGTTTATCCAGCTTGGATAACAGGAGTTTGTGGTCAACAAGGTCGAAGGTCTTTGACAGATCTATGAAGACTGCACCTGTTGGCATCCCATTGCTCATTGCTCTGAGTACATCTGCCGTAAATTTAGTAAGGGCAGTATCTGTGCCATGCTTTGCTCTAAAGCCATGCTAGGAGGGGGCAAGGAGCTGCTGAGACTCTAGGTAATCATGGATTTGCCCATAGACTAGCCTTTACTGGAGTTTTGCCAGGGTACAGAGTAAGGAGATAGGCCTGTAGTTGCTAATGTGTTCCCAAGGGCCACCCTTGTGGATGGGAATCACACTGGCCTGCTTCCACTGGTCAAGGACGATGCCCTCCAGTAAGAATCGGTTAATGAGCCAGGTCAGGGGTCTGGAGTGGGCTGCAGCTCCAGCCTTAAGTAGCTTGTGGTTGATCCCATTAGGTCATCCTGAGCCCTTGGTTTTCAAGGCCTTTAGAAGGGTGAGAACGTCTTTTACCTTGTCCAGTCTTAGGTGAACTGTAGGTCAGTTCAGGCAGGGGGGACTCAGCTGTTCTGGACTCCGTGGTTCGGGGGGGTAGTCCAGCCTTGTATGAGTCCAGGTTTGTGAAGTGATGGTTGTGGACTGAGGCAATTTGGGGATCATCACTCACCAGTTGACCATTGACCTTGATAGGGCCGGGTTCTGACTTGTTGTTTCACTTGATCAGATCATTGATGTGGGACCAAAATAGTCTTGGGTTACCTAAGTTGTTTTTTTGGAGGTAAGTGACATGCTTCCTTTTCATAAGTTTTGTGGTGCTCTTGCATTTGTTTCTTAGGGTTTTGTATGCCACTTGGTTGGCAGGGAGTGAGGAGTCCTTGAACTTCTTCCAGGCCTTGTCACGACTGATCATTAGGGCCTTAAGTGACGGAGTGATCCATTTGTAACAGCTGCCTTTTGCTCAGAGTTTTTCAGGGGGGCAAAGAGGTTGGTAGCTGTCATTCATGAATTCTGAATGTGGTCAAGGGCCTCATCCAAAGTTGGAAGGACCACAAAGGGCTCCAGTCGAGGTTGCTTAGGTAGTTGTTGAATTAAGCTGCAATGAAATTAGAGTAGACATGAGCAGTAAGTATTCTGGGTTGAACCTTAGGTGCTCTGTTCTTCCAGACGCAGAAGATGGGAAAGTGGTCGCTCAGGGCATCGGTCAGAGTGCCAGCTTTCTGGATACTGGAGGGGTTTGACACCAGAGCCCAGTCTAGGATGATGTGGTTCCCCATTTTGTAGTTTAATCTAGTTGGTTCTGAGATTACATGCACTAGATTTGCATCTTGAGTCATGGCCATGAGGACTTTGTTTGGGTCGTGGGCCCAGTTAAGGTTGAAGTCCCCCAGAATGAGGAGCTCAGATGAGACATCATTGACCATAGCTTTTGTGATTGACTCTAGAGATAGGAAGGCATTCTTTTTGAGAGTTGTATATGAACCCTATAGTGAGGTATTTCGAATGGCCAAGGATAATGCAGATAAATATCAGTTCATTGTCAGGGCAGATGTTATGCTGCAGGCATAGTTCTGATACCATTAGTGTATCATTTGCATAGATAAGAACACCACCCTCTCTCTTGTTTACCCTGTCCTTCTGGTAGGAGTTGTGTCCTTGAGCCATCACCTCATGTGTAAGAATGTGGGCTTTAAGTCAGGTCTCTGAGATGACAAGTACATCAGGCTTGTAGAGGTCAAGCCATGCTTGTACTTCATGCATCTTTGACCGGAGGCTACAAACGTTCAAGTGTGCAATCTTCATCCCTTTGGAGGATATCCAATGTGGGTCCTGAGGGGTAAATATAGAGACATTGGCAAATGGAGGGCCTGGGTTAGGTTGTATGTTTCCTGCAAGGAGCAGAAGAGCAGCAAGCAGGCACAGTAACTTAGGGCTGGAAGATGGCATAAAGTTACTCCGGTGTAGCCTTCTTGAATAATTACACAATGGGGGGGGGAGTAACAACAACAAAAATGGAAAGGGACCTGGGGGTAATCATATCAGATGACCTTAAAGTAAGCAAGCAATGTGAGAAGGCAGTAGGGAGGGCTGGGGGATACTGGGATGTATAGGGAGAGGCATCGCCAGCAGAAAACAGGAAGTTGTTATCCCTCTGTACAGACAGTTGGTGAGACCCCATCTGGAGTTCTGCATCCAGTTCTGGAGACCCCATCTCTGCAGACATAGACAGGATGGAAGCAGTCCAGAGGAGGGCAACTAAAATGGTGCAGGTTCTGCAAGAGAAGACATATGAGGAGAGACTAAAGGTGCCTAATATGTATACCCTTGAGAAAAGGGGGGGGGGCATGATAGAAACTTTTAAGTACCCAAGTGGAATCAACAAAGTCCAAGAGGGTAGCATCTTTCAGAAAAAGAGATGTGCAAGGAGACACAATATAAAGATGGGGGGACGGCTCAGGTGCAAAGTGAGGAAGTATTTTTTCACAGAGAGGGTGGTGGACACATGAACAGCCTTCCTGAGGAGGTTATGAGGTCTAAAACTGTGGGAAAATTCAAGAATGCATGGGACAGACATAAGGCAATTTTTGTGGTGGGTAGGAAGAAATAGGCTGTTGGTTAACTAGGATCTGCAGCTTATCCTGTAGGTAGGGACATGGGCAGACTAGGTGGGCCAAGAGGTCCTTATCTGCCATCAAAGTCTATGTTTCTATGTAATGGAGTGTGCCATAACATTTGCCCTTTCTTTCTAGTTCATGGGCAATCAAGACGGAGTCTGTGCAGCAGGGAGTCGTGCAGTTGTAGTGGTTGATGAGATGGGTGTCATGGCACCAGGGTCCTTTGTGATCAGGATCCCCTAGGCATATAAGCCTGTCCATCCAGATGACAGACAGGACATACAGTGTTGCCAGGAGTGCTCCCCTATTGGGGAGGAAGGAGTACGCTCAACTGCAGGAGAATTTGGCGGTAGAAATTAATAAGTACCAAGGCCACTGTTTTTCGGTTTTTACCGGAAAATCTGGTAAAATTCCAGAATTAGGGCTGCCTGAAAACCGGTAAAAAAGAAGATTTCATGGAATCTGGCATTTTCTATCAGATCAGTAAATCTATAAAAAAGTCTGCTTTTGTTTTAATTCCTTCCTGTACTATTTTCAGTTTGCTTTATTTAATGCTCTGTATGTTAAGCCTATTTTAATTCTGATTATTTATGCACGTACTGAAAGAATGATAACAGAATCCCGGTAAAATCCGGAAATTAGAGTAACAATCACTGGTGAAATTCCGGAATCTTAAGTCTTGAAAACGGAATTTAATTGTTTTAATCACCGTAAATCAGTGGCCTTGATAAGTACCAGTACAGTTGGGTTCGAGCTCCTGCTCTAAAGCAGGGGAAGATTTGTCTTGCGGCAGAAGGCGTTTACAGGGGAGGTCCATCTGGCATGGAGCAGTGAGCTGGCACCTCAACGCCAAGCCAGTTGAACTTCAAATTCTGATTCGGTAGTGGGGGGGGGACCCGCTACAGAGAGGTCACCCTCACCTCCCCTGTGTGATCCAATAGGCAGTCTGTTAGTGAACCACGGGGGACGGTTTCAGCTTTTGTCAAGGCTAACCAAGAATCACGGCTTGCTGGAATCCAAGCAGGTGCTGTGTACACTTTTGAATTTGGAACCAAAGACTCTGTCCCTTTGTGTCTCCGACTCGGATGCAGGGGGTGCTGCTTTGTTCAAGATTGAAGAAAAACGCAGAAATTTGTCCCTATACAAATCTATATGTGATGAACCTGTAAGACTAATGTCTTCTGAAAAATATAATGGAATTTAATAAAAAGTGTAAGCAATAAAAATATATATATATATATATATATATATATATTATTTGTGCTCAGATATTTTATTCTGTATTGTTTTCTTCTTCCTTTTTTTAACTGTCAGAACACAGCTCTGTGGAGGAAAGCAACTGCTGTTGTTAGCACTTGAACCACAGCTACTGAAGAACAGCTGTCACGAGATCCATACTAATTCCTGACTGTCAAATTCCCGGCAGGGATTTGCCTGACTCCGCAATCTCATCTAGTTGCAATCCCGACTTTTGTCTGCCCGTCAGTTATTTGCCCATGTACATTTCCAAATGTCGTAATCCTGACTATGCGTATATTGCTGTTTGTGGATCAAGCAGATTAAGAGTTTAAAAAGTTGTTGCCTGATATCTTTTCTACCCACTGTGCAATTCTGAGCAACGCCTCCTTCCTGCCAACTGTGGAGATCTGGCATGGCCGACCCTGCTGATCTTGTTGATAACCATAATATTGCCACAGTACTGTTTGTTAATGGTGCATATTAAAGCTTCACTATTTAATTACAAAGTAACATCTTAGTCAGAAATGGTGATAAAGCGTGCATTTCTTTCAAAAGCAAGCACCATTTCTGATTTTATTTGTGGAGACAGGATGATTACTGTATTGATTTTCTGGGAGACACATATAGTTGAAATCTGAAACGGAACAATGTTTCAAGTAAATGACAGATAATGTTTCAAGTAAATGAAAAGCCAAAAAAAAGGATACCTGCACATGAACAGTACTTCATAGTTTACAGAAGCTGCTCAAGACACAACTTGGGACTGCAGTCGTGTATTGAGCAGGTGCTGGATGGGGAGGCAAGCTTAGCTTCACACAGCCTATGCAAATGGGCCCATAATAGGTGTGCAGATGACCAACTAGCACCTTGCATGCTCATTGGGCTCATTTCCAAGGCTGCCTTTGTGAATTGGAAATAGCACTTCAACACTATTTGTTGTTGGGCCATACTCCTGGCTGCATGATGGGGTGGCACTACTGGGGTTCGTGTTAGCAGTAATGAGGTTACCGCGGACTTGAACTAGTCTTATTAACAGTCAGATAGCGCAGTATGCAATTGGACTGTGAACAGCAAACTTAGACCTGTGGGTCCCTGTCCATGTAGGGCTTTGTAGTTCAGTAAGCCAACCTTGAAGGTGATCCTCCACCAAACTGGTAGCCAATGCAGCTCGAGTAGCACAGGTGTAATATGGCTAGATTGATAAAGCCCAGTTAGTAACCTGGCTGCTGCATTCTGCACTAGCTGTAGGCAGTGGATGTCTACTCGTGGCAGCCCTAGGTGGGAGGATGGTGTGGTACCTGAGGATTGGAGGAGAGCGGATGTGATTCCCCTTCACAAAAGTGGGAGGAAGACAGAGGCAGGAAACTATAGACCTGTCAGTTTGACCTCAGTGGTAGGGAAAATGATGGAATCACTTCTGAAGGAAAGAACTGTTGAGTACCTAGAAGCCAGTGGGGCACAGGACCCAAGGCAGCATGGATTCATAGTGGGAAGGTAATGTCAGATGAATCTAATTGATTTCTTTGACTGGGTGACCAAAGTAGTAGACCAGGGAAGGGCTGTGGACATGGTCTACCTAGACTTTAGCAAAGCATTTGACACAGTCCCACACAAAAGATTATTAAACAAATTAGCCAGCCTGGGAGTGGGTCCCAGGGTGGTAGCATGGGTGAAACATTGGCTGAACAGCAGGACACAGACAGTAGTAGTAAAAGGAGTCCACAGTGAAGAAAGGGGGTTGCTAGTGGGCTACCGCAGGGTTCATTACTGGGTCCAGTCCTTTTCAATGTCTTTATAAGTGACATTGCAGAGGGACTGGAAGGAAAAGTATGTCTCTTTGCATTCAACACAAATATCTGCAACAGGGATGATAAACGAGGTGGGGTGGAAAGGATGAGACGGGACTTGGCAAGATTGGAGGAATGGTCAAATGTATGGCAGCTTAGATTTAATGCAAAGAAGTGCAAATTAATGCACCTAGGAAACAAAAACACACAGGAAGAGTACACAATGGGGGTGAGATACTGACAAAAACCAAAAATGGAAAGGGTCCTGGGGGTAGTTATATCAGATGACCTAAAGGTGGGCAAGCAATGTGAGACAGCAGTAAGGAGGGCTGAGCGGATACTGGGATGCATAGGGAGAGGCATCACCAGTAGAAAACAGGAAGTTGTTATCCCTCTGTCAGACAGTTGGTGAGGCCCCATCTGGAGTACTGTGTGCAGTTCTCGAGACCGCATCTCCGCAAAGACATAGAGAGGGTGGAGGCTGTCCAGAGGAGGGAAACCAAAATGGTGCAGGGTCTGCACTAGAAGACATATGAAGAGAGACTAAAGGAGCTATGCATACCCTAGAGGAAAGGAGGGAGAAGGGGGAAATAATAGAAACTTTCAAGTACCTCAAGGGAATCAACAAAGTCCAAAAGGGTAGCGTCTTTCAGAAAAAGAGATGTGCAAGAACAAGGGGGCACAACTTGAAAATAAAGGGGTGTCGGCTCAGAGGTAATGTAAGGAAGTCTTTTTTTCATGGAGAGGATTGTGGGTGCATGGAATAGCCTTCCTGAGGAGGTTGTGGTGTCAAAAACAGTAGGGGAATTCAAGAATGCATGGGACAAACATAAGGCAATTCTAGTGGGGGGTAGGAGGAAGTAGGCTGTTGGTGAACTAGGATCTGCAGCTTATCCATTAGGTAGGGGAATGACTATGTGGTCCAAGCGGTCCTTATCTGCCATCAAATTCTATGTTTCTATGTTTCTATGTTAGGTACAGGGAGTTAAATGAATCTAGACAGGTGGTCACAAATGCTTGGACCAATGTCGGTAGATCATCAGGCGGAACCAGGTGTTTAGTCTGGGTGATATTCCTCAGATGGTAGAATGAGATCTTGACAACAGATGACACCTGAAATTTCAGGGTCAGCCCGTCTTCAAAAGTAATGCTCAAACTCTGCACCTCTGCAGAAGTCCTCATCTGGCAGCCTCCCAACACAAGACCATTTGCCTGCCCTGCCGAAGACTCCTCTACTCGATGTCCCGGTTCCACAACCGACACCTCAGTCTTGTCAGAATTCAGCTTCAACCAGTTGGCAGTCATCCAATCTTGGATCTCGGAAAGGCAGTTGTTAAATACCGAGATGGCTGTATCCTGTTCAGGTACAAATGACATGCACAGCTGAGTATCATCTGCATAGCAGTGAAAACTCAGCCCTGTACCACCTTACAATGTCCCCCAGCAGCAACATGTACACCACGAACAGCATAGGAGACAGCACAGAGCCCTGAGAAACTCAAATGGCAAGGAGAATATGTCAGAGGAATAAATCCCCGACACTACCCTCTGAAATATGACAGTGAGGACGGACTGAAACCATCTGAGGACTGTACCCAACAGTCCACAGATCAGCTGCAGGCACTCTAGCAATATCCCATGGTCCACAGTGTCAAATGCTGCGGAGAGATCAAGGAGGACCAAGATGGAATGACTCCTCCAATCACTCGCTATAAGAAGGTCACTGAGCACCCAAACAAGGGCAGCCTCATTACTATGCCTCTTCCTAAATCCTGACTGGAAGGGATCATAGATGTCATGGATGGCAAGGTGGTCCTCCAGCGCAGCACAACCACCTTCTCAATAACCTTCCCCACAAAGGGAAGGTTAGAAACCAGCCTGCAGTTAGTGAAACAATCCAGGTCGAGAGAAGGTCTATTGAGGAGTAGAGTCACCGTTGCCTCCTTGAAGGAGTCAGGAAACTCTTCAGTCTTTAACGAATACCGGACATTCTCAGCTATGCCGATGACCTCCACACATCCCACAAGGAAACAGGATGGGCCCAGATCCAAACCACAGCAGGCTGGCCGCATATTCTGGATGACCATTATGACATCTGAGATCACCACCTGATCAATAGCTGACCAACTAGCCCGAAGTGTTGCAACCTCCAACCAATCACCGCCACCCCCATTGGAGTGGGCTGAATAGATCTCTTGCCTGATGTGAGCAGTCTTATCTGCAAGAAACTGAGCAAACTCGTCACATTTCTCCTCTGACAAAGATCTCCATAAATGCAGACAGGCTGGATTGCACAGTCTGTCAACAGTTCTGAAAAGCTCCGCCAGTCAATTGTGTGCAGCCATAATCTACCTGGACAGGAAGTCTGCCTTCTTATAGGAAAGCACCGATTGATAGTCTGCATAATGTGCCATCAATCTAAGCTTGTCAGCATCAAAGTCAGATTTCTGCCAGCAACGCTCCAACCTTTGCCCAACCCACCTCATCTCCCTCAAGACCACATGAAACCATAGGGACTGAGGAAGAAGGGAGAGAGGTGAGCACGGACTGGAGCTATGGAATCCAGAACTGTCACCATGGCCTTGTTATAGACCTGCAGTGCGTTCTCTGGATCTGAGCTTGCACTCAGAAATCCCGCTATGTCCAGCACTGCCATCAGGCCATCTGGGGTCAAAACCCTCAATGGGCAGTATTGGACCATCTCCAGAGGGTTAGGCCTATGAGCGGGTGCCTGAACATTGAACCTGATAGTGCAATGTTCAGACCATCCAACCAGTTCCACCACCAGGTCGGCGCTCTCCATACCCAGTAGGAAGACCAGGTGCAATGAGTGACCCAAAGTATGGGTCACAGAGGAGGCCTCCTGTGTGAAGCCCAATGAATACATCAGTTGGGGAAAATCTTACCCAAAGTGCGAGAGTTCATCGTCTATCCAGGCATTGAAGTCACCCAGCACCATCACTCTGGGAGACTCCAACTCCGTGTAGACAATGAAGTCCATGATTTCCTGCAAAAATTGCTTCCTATCTCTGGGTGGATGGTAGATGAGAAGAATTTTGCACCCCACACCTGTGCCCAAGATAAACTCAAAGGACTGAGTCTCCCCCACCGGTACATCTACTAGGCCAAATTCCATTTTAAAACAAATGGCAACACCCCTGCCCCTACTATCTAGCCTTGGGCAGTGTATCACCGAGAACCCATCCAGAACTGCCACCTCCGGAATTGGGCTGGCATTCTCATCCTGCCAGGTCTCGGTGATGCAAGCCAGGTCCGTTGACCCAACAAGATCGGCAGTCACTGCCATCTTGTTCTTGATGGACCTAGCATTGCACAACACCATCCAGGTTGGACGGGACTCCAAGGCTGGCCATGAGACCTGCACACTCAAGGTGGAACCCTTTGGTATGGGGACCAGACAAGGAGGACCCATCTCCTGTCTCCATTTCACCCCAGGGCATCTTCTTCCCCCACTACCCCTTTCCAGCCGCTCTGGTCCTCTCCTCCCCAAGGTTCTAGCCCCCCCCAACACCTCATACCTACTATCCCCAGTGTCTGTCAATGGCCATAAACATCGGCAGGCAACAGAGAACAGTTAAAGGGATGGAGGCCATGGAGTTTGCCGGAGGCCTAGTGCCTGATCAGGAGAGCGAACTGCCAACACATAATCTCTTACCAACCCAAGGAGCCAGCCCTCCATAACTTAATAGTAAAACAAAATAAAAAATCCCACAACCCACAAATAACTAACAATCCCACCCAGCAAACTCAAAACAATTATACTAACCCACTTACCCACCACACAATCACACTACTAAATCCCAGCCCAACCAAATAAACACAGTAGAATAAGTGCTTAGAGAGTGCAAAATAGTAGACAGTGCAAAGCCAATGTCCAGATGCAAGAAGCACACCAAAACTTCAGAAAGAGCGTTTTAAGGTGAGTGAGGCTCTCACCCTCACCCAGTCCTTGTAATCACAGTCCAAGAATTGCTCTCTTCTCCCACCAGTAGCAATACTGATATTAATGCAGTTTAAAGCAGTCTTTTGAGGTATTCTCTCAACCTCCCCAATGAGTGTCCAGAGTTCTGCCACAAGTAAAAGTGAGCCAGCAGACAACAGTTTATAGTAAAGGCCAAATCTTCTCCAACAATCCACACCGCTTTGCCTGAATCTCCCTCCACCACCTCAGAACTGCATATATCACCACCTAGGGCAGCAGAACAGCACCACCAGCAAACCAGCAACTCACAGGTCCCTGAGGAAAGCCCACCAGCTCTTACCTCAGTGAGCCCTAAGGCTCCTTGAAGGTGCTCACCCCCACCGATCCGTGCCCTTCCGGTGCACCCTCTAGTTACCGACCGGTCCAAGCCACTATCCCCAGGCACAGTGCTGCAGCTCCAAGCAGCAAATACTGCCTTTCTCATTTCCCCCAGAGAGGCAACCAGCAGCTGCAAGCCAAAAAGAGGCTGCCCAGGACAGGGGGCAACTGGAGACCTAGCCACTTAGTGATGGCCAAAGTTCTCCCGCCCTAAACAATCTCAGGGAGTCAACCAACCAGTCAAAGCTCCCAATGCTGTACCCCCCCCCCCAAGGAACTGGTCATGACCTGCACCCCGCGTCACCTCCCCAAGGGCCAGAAGTAGAAGACACCCAATTTTCCAGGGAGAAAATAATGGGCCAAAGCAAGATCTACCTTGCTGTCTGGACCTTGATCATGCTCTTGCCATGCCAGCAGTTGGTTTGCTCCTCTGATGCAACCTCTGCAGAAGACACCTCAGTCCAGCTTGCTCCCACCTCCATTGAATCTCCACTCTGATAGCCCTGATCAACAACTGGGCTAGGAATCCAGGCCACATATCCAGCAGCTCCCGGTGAAACTCCGCAGCTCTCAGCTATGGTAGGAGAGCCAGTCACGACTTCCCAGCAAAACAGTCCCCCGTGACTTTAAAAATGAAAAAAATTAGAAAAACACTAAATGCCTCTGCTTTCAAGCTTTCACACTGTGTGAGCAAGTAAACAGAGCTATGAAGGGAAAATAATGCTAGCAATACCTTGTGAAGTTATCTAGCAGTTTGATATACCTAGAATGTCATACCCTGCAGTAATAAGCACCAAACAAAGCCCCTAACTACAGTCCCAAAAATGAACGCTTGCATCACGATCTGTCTCACTTAATGCCCTATCTAAGAACTAAGCTATAAACCTAACTAAGAAAACAAGTGAAAAACAAAGCAAAATAAGCAAAAATCAAAGTAAAAAATAGGGATGGCTCAGCTAAACCTCAGGCAGGCTCACACACAGCTGCATCTTGCCTGCACTGCTGAAAACCAAAAAGAGTTGGGTCAGGCAGGAGAGGGGAGGATACCTGTGGCAGGGCTGAGCACCTACCACATATTTAGTGCTTATTTACATGGCACTACAGATATGAAAAGCTGTGGCTATTATGCACTATCTCTGCTGCCCCCAGGTAGTAGGGAAACAACAAAGGAGTGGACAGTAGTAGTAAAGATGAACAAACTGCACTGGAAACATGTCTGGTAGGATCTACAAGCTGCACATGCAAAACCCACTTCCAACTTGCATTTTACATTATTGGTAGTGGCCAAAACTTCAAAGGAGAAAGGCAGAGATTTGGTGGAGAAAGGTGGAGAGTGAGTAGTATTGGCAAGGAGTTTTGGCATTCTGAAGGTGTGATAGGAGACAGAGGGGCACAGCCCCAAAAGCTTCTCAGAGCTCAGACTGATACAAATCCTTTTGTGTGCTTTACAAATGAAAATTTAATTTAGTTTTATTTTATTTAATATCTGATGACCAGCTAAAAACCCAAGGGCATCAAATGCCCATTTTCATGGGTGACCTGGAACAGAAAGAACAATACAATACAATAAAATTAGCAAAAATAATTATTAATCACAAGAACATGTTGTAAGAGTAAGACAACGCTGCTTCAGGGATTTCTTAAATGTATGCAATGAATTACATGCTAAAATATCATTGGGCAAATCATTCCACAGTTTTACAATACAAAAGATCCATGATCTTTAACCTAAAGAAGACCTGTAGGAGGGATATATATCATATAGATAATCAGACATTCAAATTAATGGAAATCAGTGTGGGGGTGTCCATACCTTTTTTGAATATTTCCTACTGTAAGTATGTGTACTACATAGGGGACCCCAGATACATGGCAAGTACTGGATATTCAGCAAACCTTTTAAATAAAGAAAAACGCTCCTTGCCATTACCAAAAACACTCCTTGCCATTACCCTCATTCTGCCACCCTTATCAATGTCAGACATTTCACACCCCACCCTTTTTCCCATCCTCAACATAAGATTAATTTAACAAAGTCTTTTCCTGGCATGCACTGTGCAGGGGGACACAGCATCACTTTAAAATCTTGAGTAGGAGGAAGAAGGTCACCGGGCTGGGCATGCTGCAAGTCACACATTGCAACTGAACGGTGTCTTTTCTTTTTGTTTGTATATTAGGCTTGTTTTTTCTTGCCTTTTGCCCATTTTCTCATTCTGTTTTAACTGTACTGCTTCGCTTCGATTTAAATAGTTAGGGTTTTTTAGTGAGGGAGTTAGCTGTGGATATTACCGGGATCATCAATCATCCATGCGGTGTACACTAAGGATGCTTGACAGTCCCGTTATTGCCTGACAAAAAGGGATTCTTTTGTTTAGTTTCCCCCACTTACCCTGTGCAATATTCATTGAAATAATGGAATTTCCGTTTCCTACTGCTGGTTTTTGCTGAGCTACCAGAAGTTGAGGAGAGGAAGTGAGACTTACTTGGGGAGGCAGTGCTGTGAGGCTGGTGTGGAGCTTCATTGAAGTTTTTTTTTTTCACTCTTCTGGGCTGGTCGAGACTGTAGATATCTGGGCTGCTTTTGCGACTGAGTTTTCCCATTGGTGCAGGAGTTTGCGATGGCTCTGAGTTGGATTTTGGCTGGGTCAGGCGTTGGTGCTGTGGGAGGTCCCGACGCTGTTTGGTAGCCACCGGCCAGATTTGCTACTGCATGGGAGACTGGGCCCTGGATTTGCCGGGGAGCAGGTTAACGAGCTTGTAGCTCTTCCAGGTCCTCGGGGGGGTCAGCTGGTAGGCTGACACTAGCCGAGGATCAAAGTTGTGGCAGTGAATATTTCTGGCGGCAGTCTTTGCGAAGGAGTTTCTTGGGCCCCCTCCTGCTCTTTGATTGCTAGACCCTGGAACTCTTTCTTGATCATCACCATAAAGAGGACTTCTTCGGTGAGGATTGTGCCTTCTGAGACAGTCAGACCTTTTATTTTTATTTCTGGCAAACCGAATCCTTTGAGCCTCAGGCAGTGATAGTGCCTGACGATTTCAAGGATCCCTCAGATAGTGAGGGTGCCTGAGGGGGGTCTGAAGATATTTTCACAAAAATTTCAGGATTTAGTGCACCATAGTGAGAGAAGGTGCACTTGTAATCCATTCGTATACTGACATTGGTTTTAGTTACTGTTTCCATTTAATAATTTTCCCAATTTAGTACATCCCAGTAAGGAGGAGGTGCACCTGGAAGTTACAACATTTATTTTGTTGAGAGTTGAACTCCTCAAACAGATTCACCTTTATTAGAGACTCTAGTGACTGGCCTTATAGCCCTAGTTTAAGCTGTCATTAGGCAATTGTTATTAGAATTTTTAATACATTATAGTTTATTGTATGGGTGGAGGGTGGGTGTGTAGGGTTACTTATTTTTTAAGTCTGATTTAGTTTTATAATTGCTTAAGTCCAATCCTCTTGGTGAGAGAGAGAGGAGTTTTTTGAAGGGGTGAGCTTAAATTTTTCGTGTTTTTTTGGTTGTTTGATTGTTTTATTACTTTATTTATTTGTATTCGATCTTCCACCAAGTGAGAGATGAAGGAGTATTGAATTTAATTATTTGTTTATTATTTTGGGTGTGGTTTATGTGTTTACTTTGCTAACTGTCGGGTATTTTTGGGCTTGGGTGTAGATCTTTGGTTTCGGAGGTAGTAATATGTGTTGGAGGCCTGCCCCCCCTTTGTCTACCCCCTTTGCAGTTTTCAATCTATCAGCTGCAGAGCGATGGTAGTGCCCAGGAAGTGGATGGGCAGGAGAGATTGCGAATGGCAGAGGATGAATGAGCAGAGCTCTCACATTGGGGTTGTTAGGTCCAGGAGACGCCCTGGGGCAAAATGGATTCTGAAACATGGTCCTCCATGCCTGGTTTCCATACCCAAGGGCACCACCATTTTTGGTGGGCAGATAGCTCAGGCAGCCCTGGAATCCCATCCAACTCGAGTGGTGTTATGCAATACCAGATCCATTAAAAACAAGACTGCAATTATTGCATATCTTTTTGGGACAGCTGATCTGGCTTGCATCACCGAGACCTGGCTGGATGAGAATCCCGGCCCCACTTTGGAGGCTGCGATCCTGGCTGGGTACTTGGTGAGACACCGCTCGAGATTGGACCACGTGGTGGGGGGGGTAGCTGTCTATTTCAAGACTGAACTGAGCCTCACAAGTGTACCAGCTGAGGAGGCCAAGTCATTTGAGTGTACTGTAATAGCAGGTGTAGGCTGTAGGATCACTCTCATTTACCCAGGGATGAGAAGCGATTCCTTCTGGAAGTAGCAGACTTCGTGATCGACATGGCGGGTGAGTCACCCAGGCTGATGGTCGTGTGCGACTTCAATGCATGGGTCAATGACAAACTCTCGCAATTTGGACAAGACTTCCTTCAGTTGATGACATCACTGGGCCTGACACAGGTTGTTACCTCAACTTCTTATAAACATGGTCACTTTCTTGACTTGATCTTCCTTCTGGGGATTGAAGCCTCTGATCTGGTAGTGAAACCGGTTGGATGGTCTGATCACTACACTGTAGCGTTAAGTTTTTGTGCCCCCTCTTCATAGGCTGATCCCTGTGGAGATGATCAGATACCACCCATTACAGAATGTGAGCCATGATGGTCTTGCGGTGGTACTTGACCTACTGGTAATTCTTGAGGCAAGTGGAAGCCCAAAGACCCTGGTTCAGGCCTGTCCAAGTTCGTCCTCTCTCCCTTCGCCCTCGTTCCCCTCGGTTTGATGGGACCTTGAGGGAGTTATGGCGACTAGGATGAAGGCAGAAATCCACACTGGAGACTGACCATCTTAGATTGATGGAACATTATCAAGTCTATCAATCAACAATCACCCATAAGAAGGCAGAGTTCCTGTCCAGGGAGATTGCTGCTGCTCAGAACGGACAGGCTCAGCTCTTTTGAACTGTGGACAGGCTATGCAACCCGGTCTGCCTGCAGTTCTGAAGAGCCTTTTCACAATCTGTGTTTGATGAGCTTGCTCAGTTTTTTGAGGATAAGGTGGCCAGCATCAGGGCAGAAATCCAACCAGCACACTCTGTGGAGGCTGCTAGTGATCACTGTCCAGTCACTCTCCCTTATTTTGCCTGGAGTACCTGCGACCGGCTGGAGTTCGGGGATGTTATGCAGATTGTCCAGGGTAGTTGGGATCTGAGCCCAACTTCCTTGATTATGGGTTGTTGTGACATCATTGGCCCAGTCCTTGCACAGATAGTCAGGTGCTCCCTTGAGTCGGGTGAGTTGCCTAGTTCCCTGAAGGAGGTGGTGGTGACACACCTCCTGAAGAAAGCTTCTCTGGACCCAGGCTGCCCTGCTAACTACAGATCTATCTCCAATCTTCCCTTTGTGAGGAAGGTGATTGAGAAGGTCGTGGTGCTACAGCTGGAGAACCATTTGACCATCCATGACATCTACGAACCTCTCCAATTTTGTTTTTGAAAGAGGCATAGTACCAAGGCCATGCTGGCTCGAGTGCTGAATGATCTCTTGATGGTGAGAGATCAGAAGAGCTGCTCCATCTTGGTACTTCTTGATCTCTCCTCAGTTTTTGCCACCGTGGATCATAGGATGCTGCTCGAGCACCTGAGGTTCATCCATGGCCTGTCTGGTACAGTTCTCAGGTGGTATAAGTCCTTCCTCACTGGCAGAATGCAGAGGGCGATGTCAGGGATTTTTTCCTCTGACTCATTATCTCTGCCATGTGGGGTCCCTCAGGGTTAGGTGTTTTCCCCCATGTTGTTTGCAGTGTACATGCTGCCCCTCTGTGACATTGTAAGACAGTATTGGCTGAGGTTTCACTGCTATGCTGATGATTCTCAGCTCTACCTGTCTTTCGCACCCGACCAGGATATTGTGCTTTCGGCATTTAATAACTGCCTCGCTGAAATCCAGGATTGGATGAATTTCTCCAGCTGGCTGAAGTTGAACTCTGGAAAGACTGAAGTGATGATTGTGGATACGGGTCACCAGACAGAGGTGTCGGTGGCTGGTCAGCCTACTGGGATTTACTTGAGGGGCTCCCAGCTTCTTGCTTCTGAATTGGTGAGGGACCTGGGGGTGATTCATGACAATTGGCAGACACTGCAATCTCAGTAGTCAAATCTTCCTTTTACCATCTGAGGAACATCACCAGGGTCAAGCACCTAGTTTCGTTCAGCAATCTTCCCATGCTGATCCACGCCTTTGTGACCTCACGCCTTGATTACTGCATCTCCCTTTATCTAGTGCTGCCGGGGGTTGCTATCCACCACTTGCAGCTGGTGCAGAACGCTGCAGCCTGGTTGTTGACAGGGACTCCTCAAATGTGTCATATTACACCGGTGCTGCGTGAACTGCACTGGCTGCCTATTTAGTGGTGGATCACCTTCAAGGTTGGACTACTGACTTATAAAGCCCTACACTGACATGGCCCAGACTACCTGAGAGAGTTTCTGTCCCTCTACTGCCGGGGCAACCACTCTGCTCAGCTGACGAGGGGTTGCTAGAGATTCCAAGGGTATCTTTAAAGTCATGGGGGTGCCCATGCTTTTATGTATGTGGCTCCAGCCCTTTGGAATTCTCTACCCCAACAGCTATGGGAGTGCATGACAGTGGGGGGTTTCAAGCAGGCCTTGAAAACTCATTTGTGGTGCCAAGCCTACCAAAATTAATTTTACTGATTTTACTGATTTATTCATATTTGTGTTGTGTTTTATAGTTTTATCTTGTTTTATCTAATTTGTATGTTAACGTGCCTTGGTACTTTGACAGGCACTCTATAAATAAAATGTATTATTATTACTATTATTATTATTATTATTATAAAAGAACCTCTCTCCTACCCCAACCCAAACATTCCCCAAACAGTTGTGTTTAGAAAGATGGCTACCTTCACTAATACTTGATTTTAGGGTGGGCAATACTTGTACAATGCCATGAGTCCATCACTCCTCTTGAAAAGCACCCAGTCCCTTTATGCTGCACTAATCATCTGACTAAAAGATGACTGGGTGTTCTACCAGAATCAGGGAGGAATGATCAGCATCACTGGTGACACTAAGCAGACTGTGAGAACATATAGATGCGAGTGTTTCATTAAAGGGACACTTTGTCAATCCATTTTGCATTATATTATTTCTAGAAGAAAATCCACATTTTATGATGGTTTACCTTCTCTAAAACTCACTGAAGTTGCTGGTTGTTTGATGTGCTTCCTTTCTTAGCATAATTGAAATGCATGGGAATGGTGTAATTATACCAAACTTTGTTTTGCTTTAAATCCTTGATCTACTCTTATTGCATACATCCTGAACATTAGGAACACCCCCACACAGTGAAGCCACTCATGATGCGATAGTCTCCTCTCCTTCCACAGCATTATGAGTGGCTACATTGTGTTTGGGGTGTTCCCAGGTCCAGGAAACATGCAATGGAAGTTGATCAAACAATGTAAACAAACTCATTTTTGTGTGATAACACCAGTATACTTGGCAATCTGTTTTTCACTTCTTAAAAGGAAAAAAAATGAATCAGAACCAAAGTATCAGCTACATCAGTGATCTCTACAGAATGTGAGCAATTGTAACATGTGTTATTTAATGTAGAGACAATGTAAGGCCTAAGGGGCTTGACAGTTCCCATTTAAATTAATTTCACATATTTTGCTAACATTCATGTGAATCTATTCTGACAGCTTATACATCAAAAGAGAAAAAAATAAACAGTCCTATAGAACAATAGTGGCATGACAGGTTGGTTAGCAATGTAATGTGCAAGAAATACAGCACTGCACGTATACCACTCCATTGAAAGAAATTAGGTATGATCGTTCTGTGTAGCAAATGGTGTAAGTGTGCAATAATTACTGGGTACCACTTTCTCCCATAGGAAAACCCAATTATAATTTGCCATTATAACCAAATTATAACCAGGTTTCCCATGGATTGCACATCTGCCAGTCATGCTATCTTCTTTCAGCATGCGAGGTTTGGAACATCACCCCACTGCAGTTGGTCACAGTCGGTGCTGAATATTTTTTTAATTAAAAAAAAAAAGCCTCATCCTGTACTTCACTGGCAGGGAAAACCAAACAGAAAATATTGAAACATACCATCTTGTTTTGGTTTCCCTGCCAGCACACAAGAGCCAGCAGATCTGCCCACCTCTTCCTACCGGAAGCACTCCAAAGCTCCTCAGCTGCTGTTTGCCCGGTAAGTTAGAAAAAAATGAAAAAAAGAGAACAAAAATAGTATACTTGTTCCACATAAGTAAGTGGATATCTGTGACATGGCAAATACATGGCTCACAGTAGGTTGGCAGACCACGAATCAGGACAGCACAGAATCCTGACAAGTCCCTTTGCTGCATGATCCCCAATCTCTCATGATGTTTTATAATTGCTGAGGTGAAAAAGCACACACCAGCAATTATAAAAAATAAAATATGGGGTGATGTAAAACTCGATTTTACACACACACCCTCATTGTGGGATGTATTTCATAAACCCCTTGGGTTTCACCCTTGGGGTTTATGTAGCATCCCACAACTCAGGTGTGTGTAAAATCTCATTACACACCACCCCATATATTGCTGTCATCTCTCAGGTGTCAGCGTGGCTTGGTTGGTAGCACATCTGCGTCTGGACCAGAAGGTTGTGGGTTCTTGTCCCACACTGGGATTGGACTTGCACCTAAAAATCGCTGGCATCTGAATGCAGTATTGGGGGTGCTGTACTGCTGGGGTGTGCCATCCTTCGGATGAAATGTTAAACCGAGGTCCCTTCTGCCCATCCTGGTGTTGTCCTGGTGGGTGTCCAGGTGGAAGTAAAAGAACCCAGGGCACTCTTCGCAAAGAGCAGGGAACATTCCCGGTGTCCTGGCCAACATTCCCCTTTCCATAAACCGGTTCATGCAATTATCCAGGCTGTGTGTAGGTGATGATGTGCGATATGGTCGCCACCACACATTCAGTCACTTCACTACCAGTCTTGCATTGCTTGTAAAGTGCTTTGGGATACTGAGTATGAAAAGTGCTATATAAATGCTGATTCTTCTTTGCTCTATTTTATGTTTGATATTTTTCTGTGTATTACATCACACAGTAGTATGGTGTTTTGCAGTGGGTAATCATTCATAAATCAGGATATGTGGGATACATTGATTAAAATCCTGTTAGTCAATGTAGGCTAATTACTTACACCAGATACACTGTCAAATGTGTTGTCTTTTTTCTGATAACCCTCCTTCACTGAAAAATTTGGTTTACCATATATACTTATGTAGTATTCAATACAAATGTTGTGCTAAAGTTGCTAGTAATGTTATCTGAGTTATGTATTTCTGCTGCAATAAAAATCAGGCCAATGGTTTCAGGACTCAACAAACCAGTTCGGCACCCAACCCCCATTTGCTCAAACTTGAAATAAAAACCATTAATTCATAAAAAGCATAGCCAAAAGAAGTAAACCTGTGCCTTAATTTTCCATTGGTACTTTTAATTTTTTGGTGATCCGGAGCTTGCCAAGAGGATTGGGGTTGTACATTGTCTCAGCTAGAAGCAAGACCATTCTGGACTCTTTGCAGGGGGCATTTCTCCGGCAGCTAGTCAGAGATCCCACACATGATGTCATAATACTGGACCTGGTGCTCACAAACAAGGACAGTATTGCAGATGTCAAGGTGGGATGCCATCTGCGGACAAGCGATCACCATACAGTGTGTTTTAACATAATGATGGCAATAGAGACAAACCACGTAAGGACAAGGGTTCTGCACTTAAGGAGGGCAGATTTTTAAAAAATGAGTGAATGCCTCAGAGACAACTTAGTGGGAGGGATTGCCAAGGATGGCTGGAGGAAATCTGGGGCAAATTAAGGGATGGCATATTGAAGGCAACAAACCTCTGTGCAAAGCAAGTGATTAAGAAAAGAGACCAATATAGTTATCAAGTGTCTGTGAAGGTAAAGGCTAAAGGGGTGGCATTTGAAAGGTAAAAGGGGACTCGGACGGAAGAGGATCAGGAGGAATACCAGGAAAAGCAGAGGGAAGCAGGAAAGGTGGCGAGGGGCACTAAGGTTCAAACAGAGAAAAGGATATCCAAAGGTGTAGCTAAAAGGTGGAAAGGATGAGCAGCAACTTGAGAAAGCTTGAAGAGTAGTCAAGGGTATGGCAGCTTGGTTTCAATGTGAAAAAATGCAAAAAAGTGCACATGGGGCACATAAACCAAGGGATGGAGTACAAAATGGGAAGGTGGTACTAATGACCACCAAGCAGGAAAGAGACCTGGGGATGATCATGCCAGATAACCTTAAGGTGGCCAGGCAGTACAACAAGGCAGTTGGAAGGCAAGTTGGATTCTGGGGTGCATAAGGGAGAGGTATCACCAACAGAAAGAGGGAGGTAGTGTTGGCTCTGTATAGATCACTGATAAGACCCCACCTAGAGTACTGTGTCCAGTTATGGAGACCACATCTCAGTAAGGACATAGTGTTGAAGCAGTCCAGAGGGGGGTAACTTAAATGGTTCAGGGGGTTTCATCAGAAGCTGTATGAGCAGAGATTGTGAGACCTAGAGGTGTACTCCCTGGAACAGAGGATGGGGAGGGGATATAGGATGAATAACTTTAAATATCTCATGGGGGTAAACAAGGAACAAAAGTGAAATATTCTTCAAGCAAATATGCTTATGGACAAGGGGGTACGATAAGAGGCTGGAGGGGGGAAGATTCAGGAGAAATATGAGGAAATGCTTCTTCTCAGAAAGAGTAGTGTATTCCTGGAACAGTCTTTCAATGGAAGTGGTAGGTGTGAAAACAGTTGTGGGGTTCAAGAATGCATGTTACAGGAATAAGGGGAATCTCAGGGAAAGGGAAGGAGGAATAATGGACTGCAGATCAAGTAGAATCTGTGGTGGTACTATAATCATGGAAAAATTGGCAGACTAGGTAAGCTAACTGGTCCTCATCTGCCAGGAAATTCTGTGTTTCTATGAAAGACTTTTTTCAGATACATAAGCAACAGGAGGAAGATAAGGGGAGGGACTGTGAGGTTAAGAAGGACAAGGAGAGACAGTACAGAGAAAGATTCGGAAAAAGCAGATATTCTCAAGAGATACTTCTGCTCAGTCTTCACAGTGGAGGGAAAAGGGGATGGACCACATAGAAGCAGCAGGAATACTTGAGGTGGGGGGTGGGGGTGGACATGAGCCATTCACAGTCTGAAAGTGGATAATGCTATGGGGATGGACTGGGTACCTTCAAGATGGTGAGGGAGCTCTGGGAGGTACTGGCTGCACCTCCGACTGCCATATTCAACAACTTGCTAGAAACTGGAGTAGTTCCAGAGGACTGGGGGGTGGGGGGCAAATGTAATCCTGCTTCATAAAAGCAGCAGCAGGGAGGCTGGCAACTATAGGCCAGTCAGTCTAAAGTTAGTGCTGGTGAACTATATGGAGACACTTCTTAGTAGGAACAAAACTGTGCACTGGATGTATGGTGGTACCTTGCTACAGTAAATCAGTTTAACTCAGAATGTAATGCATAATGTAAAAGTGATTATAATTATCTTTATTTTTAGGATGATCGAGAAGTGCATCATTTGAAGTTTTGGTTTTTAATGGTTGTTCCATGAACTGGATAAGCATTGGCTGGATGGGCTTTTAATATGTATTTATTATATATTATTTAGCAAATGTAATGTAGTCTATGATATTTACATGGATGGGGTTCTTTTAAATTTTTAAGTTTGGATAATTCAGTATTTAATATGGATGTGCTCATATACAATTCAGTGACGTCCTTTGTGATGTCAGAGCGTGACTCTGAATTTAAGACAGAGCCACTCTAGTGATTATTTTACCTTTGATGATGCCCTGGTGGGCGGAGTGAAATGTTAGGTGAGAGAAGGAGGTGCAATTTCTCAACTATTAAAAAAATCTTTATGGATTCCAGTCCTGCTGAGTGCTGATATATTCTACAAGTTCTAAGTTAAACTGATTTAGCAAGGCACCTCCATACATCCAGTGCTTTGTTCCTACTAAGAAATAGATGTTTTAAGCAGTGCACATGGGATTGTTTTCCATATTAACTGAGTGCAGATCAGAAAATCATCTAAAATGGCTGAAGGTGACCCATGCAGTTCTAGAACAGGATGGACCTTTGATTTGTATATAATCATTTTTAAACATACTGGACAACAAACCCCATTTTAGCATTGTTGGATGCAACAGCAAACAATGCACCCGCAGGAAACAGGACAACTATAGAGATGTGTAAAGCTTTTTTTGATTTGGAAAAAGTTGCAATTAGAGCACAGAGGTTATATGTCAAAAAATAAGTATGGAGGCATATGCTCAGGTGAACAGGGTGCCAGGAGGATTAAGGTTATTATAGCAGCTGTCAGCAGGAAGGGAGAGACATGATTCATGCAAAGGTGGGCTTCAATTGAGCTAATTAAACTGACAATTGAAAGCTGGGATGAAATCATGCAGGAGGTGCTAAAAGAGAAAAGAAGTGTTAATGGATAGCTTCTCAGAACACTCAGAATTTCTTCAGTTAAGTGCTTGCCTTAATAAGGCAATTGAGTCTTATGACAAAAACAACAAATTAAACAAATTAAAATTCCTCCTTCTACATTTCCTAATATCCCCCTGTCCTTTTCCCTCTTTTCCTCATCCTCTACCACCCTCTCTTCCTCTAGTGTCCCAGCTTTGCTCTAGTCTCTTTGGTTTATTGGTTGCAGTCTCTTATCATCTTCTTGGCTTCAGCTTGTAACTCTCAAGTCCTTCCTTCCCTCCTACCATCTAAATTCCTATTCTTCTGCCTCATTTTCTCACTCCTCCTCCTCTCATAAGTGTCTTTTAGGTTTGATAAAGCTCATTATTTCCTTGCTGCTTTTAGTTACAGGTGACATTGAGCTCAACCCTGGCTCTTCCCAATTTTATCCTCTCCCCAAAGGTTTGAAAGTGGCCCATGTCAATATCCATAGTTTTCTCCCCAAAATTGATCTATTGCAGCCACTTATGGTTACCCTTAAGCCTGATGTTTTGGTAATATTAGAATCCTGGCTCTACCCTAAGGTCTCTGACTCCTCGGTTGCCATCCCAGGTTTCATTATTATTCATCAGGAATGAACAAAAGGGGTGGTGGTGTGGCCAGTTACCTCTCCTCAAACATCCAGTTTGAGCCTCTGCTCTCCATCTCTATTCCCTCTGCTTATGAGATGCTTCTTAAACTCTCCCTTCCCTTTTCTTCACCAATATTTATTGCTGGTGCCTATTGCTGCCATGGTATGTCCCCATCTTTAGTAACTGACCTACTAACTTTAATCTCCTCCCAGGTATCCACTGATGGGTTACTTATCTTAGGTGATCTTAATTTAAATTGGCTGTCCCCTTCTCTTCATAAATGTTCCCTTAAGGTGAAGTCCCTTCTCTTAACTCAACCAATCTCTGTACCTACCTGCTGTAATTTTAAATCTCTAAATCAGTCCCTCTTGAACTGGGTCCTGTCTTTTCATCTCCATTGTACTGTGGCTGTTAACATTCTCCCTGATGTCTTCAGTGACCACAATATGGTCTACTATGTGTGCAAAATTCATTGCCCAAAAGTTCCCCCAAATTCATTTAGATCCGGTCTTTCCAATCGCTGGACTTTTCACATCTTCATGCTGATCTGTTAGGCACTGAATGGTCCCCTATTTCTACAGCTGGTAACATGAATGATACCTTCAATTTTTTTACTTCTAAATTTATGTCTGTCTGGGATCATCATGCTCCACTTACAAGAACCAGAGTCTGAGGTTCCCACCTCCATGGATCTCAGCTGAGTTACTGCTCGTTACCATGTGTGTGATGTTGCCTGGAGGTCAAATAAACCCTCTGGCTCCAATTCAGACCTTGCTAATACAGTTCCTTTCTAATGCTTGCACTAAAGCTACTAGGCTTGCAAAGTCTGAATATTTGCTATCAAGCTCTAGATCAATATTAACCACCCTTCAAAGTTCTAGAAGGTCTTTCATTCACTTTTCTCTCCTCTGGCTCAGTCTCCTCCATCTGTTCTCAAGACAGGTGATACTACTATCTGATCCTGCTACAGTTGCTTCTTTCAATTCCTTCTTCACTTCCTGCACCCCTTCACGCCTCCTCTTCCTCCTCATCCTCCTCTCCTCATCTCTCTTCTTCTCTTCCCTCACTCTACCTCTGATCTCTCCCTCTCTCTCCTCCTTTTTCTTTCTCAATAACCCCTACTGTTGCTCTCAATGCTCTTTTGGCTGTTAATCATCATAATGGTGGGTTTCCTGATGGTCTTGATCCTAGGCTACTATTTATCTCTGCTCATTCCATTGCCCTACTTATTTTTGATCTCCTTAACTTCTCTTTCTCCTTATCCTGTGTCTTACGCTCTTGAAAGCTAGCTGCTGTCATTCTCCTTCCCAAAGGGGGTGATCTCTCTCTTCCTCTCATGTCTTCCAACCTATCTCTCTCCTTCCCACTTTAGCTCAGCACCAGGAGCATCTAATTATTTCCCATCTCTCCCATTTCCTTGACCCAGCATCTCTCTTTTTACTCCTCTCCTGTCTGGCTTTAGGAAGTTTAATTCCACTACCACATCTCTCCTTCAGCTCACTGATGCTGTTCTCTCTGATATGGATCAGGACCCTGTCACTGCAGATATTTTTGCCAATTTAGCCAAAACTTTTGATACTGTAGCCCATCCCATTCTCCTGGACAAAATTAAGGCAGCAGAACTCTCATTTTCTTCAGCTGAGTGGTTCTGCTCCTACATTAAAGGCAGGTCACAAGTAGTCTGTATTGGAGTCACCCCCCACACACACACACACACACACTCCCTATCAGCTCAGTTGCCCCTCAAGGATCTGATTTAGGTCCAATTCTTTTCTCCATTTCTCTTAATGACCTCCTCAATGCCTGCTCTTCTGTGTTAATACATCTTTATGCAGATGATAGTTATTTTTTCCTCTGTCTTCTCTGTACTTAATCTCATGTACCAACACCAACTGGACTTCAACAAAATGCAGCATTTGTTCTGAGCTAATCAGTTATCCCTCAATGCTAAGAAAACCATCTCCATGACTTTTGGCACCAGGAAGAGATTTGCCAGAGACCTTCCACATCCTTCCTTTCAAACTAGGAATCATACTAGGTAATTGTATGAGGCAAAAAGGCTAAATGCCCATAATGCCTCAGACCTACAAATAATAATTTGACAGTTTTTTTGGTTTCATGAAAATGTCAAGTCTGTTCTTAAAGATGTTCTTGTTATCACTAATGATTACATTTGTGGGCAATTTATTCAAGGGTTTAACAATCCGTTGTGAAAAATAGTGAGCCCTTTTTTCAGTTTTACACCTATTTCTAGTTAGTTGGAGTGGGTGGCTTTTAATATTGGCCTTAATTTGCTTAAGATTAAGACCACTTTCAACAAACAAATGTTCATCATTAAGGATGTCCCATGAAAGCAAGAGGTCACCCCTTGTCCTTCTATCTTCCAGTGACATTAGATCAAATTGCAATAGCCTGTCTGGATATGAAAGCATTTTGGAGGATACTAGATACCTCATACTCTTGATGGTGCAATTATAGAGGATGTCTCCTTCTTCAAGTACCTTGGGGTATGGTAAGATCATCATCTAGATTTCTTTGTTCATGTGGATGTTATCCACAAAAAGCTTTACCCCAAGCTTGGAATGCTTTACAGAAATAAGAGTAACATTCCACTTCCTGATCCCAGAAAAATACTCATTAAGATGATTTTGCCCATTTTTGACTATGGAGACATAGGGTCAGATATTCAAACTGTGCTCTTCTTAGGTGAAAGCCCTTCCACTGTGCAAAATAGTTGCGCAGGGGTGTGGCCTGGGTGATATTCAAAGGAGTTGCGCTATTGAGCAACTCCTTTGAATATCACCCCCCCCACAGCCACTGTGCATGGCGAGGAACTTATGCCAATTTCAAGTTGTCAGAGGAGCATTCAACTTGCGGTGGTGTAAGCACCTGTGCCATGCACAAATCCTGATATTCAAGGTGACATGCAAATGGGGCCATAATTCATGCAAAGGCACAGGGGCCATTTGCATCTGATTACTCTTCATTGCATGCCATTAGCATGCAGGTGCACCGATCCCGAGGACTTGCGCCTGGTGCACTGCCGAGGCAGCAACCATCGGGGGTTCGATGCCCCTGCAACCCGATAAATGGGCAAAAGGCGAAAATCCCCACCACCACCCCACTGGCCCGACTGTAGCAACAGCAGAACTGTCCCCCCACCAGCCGACCGCAGAGCTGCATTGGTTAAAACAACCCCACAGCCCGATCGCGGGCATGGTTTAACCCTCCACTAGCCCGATCGTGGGCGGCATTGTGTCCCCCCCTCCCAACATCCCTGGTGGTCAGTGGACTGTAGATCCTGATCGTGGGATGTAATCATTAAACACCCCCAACACATCCTGGTGCCTAGTGTCCCCTCACCCACCCACCCATGAAGCCTCACCACCCGCTCCCCCTGGCCAGCGGGCAGCAGCATCACCGCCTGCCACCCGCCCTGCCGACTGACTGCACAGTAGGGCTGCGCCCATTGGTGCAGAGCAAGAGCCAATGGGCATGCAGTATACGTACAAAGGAACAGTCGGTTTGTGAATGATGATTCATTTCCAAGACTGGACTGTACTCTGCTATGGAACTACATCTGACCAGTGTCTGCTCCGCCAATAATACATCTGCAGTCAATCCATGGCGAATGGCGGGTGGGATGCTGCTGTCGCTGACTGACGGGGGAGGCGGGGTGGCGGGGCTCGTCATGTGGGTGGGGTGAGAGGTTTACACTAGGCACCAGGGATGTGTTGAGGGGTGTTTAATGATTACATCCAGCGATCGGGAGTTTCCAGTCCACTGGGCCACCAGGGCTATGTTTGGGGATGTTGTGATTACATCCCGCGATCAGGTTCTACAGTCCACTGGACCACCAGGGATGTGTTCGAGGGAGAGACATTGCTGCCGCAGTCGGGCTGGTGGGAGGAGAGGTTAAACTATGCCTGCAATCGGGCTGCAGGGGCATACCTCTCAACCTCTCGTCTCATAAATCAGGGACAAGACATTAAAATATCAGGGACACAGACCCCATATCAGGGACACATCTTAAGATTTGGTAGTATACACTCAGAAAGCTGATAGAATTAGGGGGGATTTATGTAAGATGCATTTCTGAATAGGAAGGAATCTGTAACTTTAATATTTAACATTATTTTATGCTTACAATCCCCAGTGTTCTGTCACAAAAATACAATTGTTATGAGGGACAGAGACAAATTCTGAGGCATAATCAGGGATGTCCCTAAAATCAGGGACAGTTGAGGAGGTATGAGGGGGCACAGGGAGGTGGGTTGGGGGCCAGCAACAGGTGGCAGCTGCTGTGTTGCGCCTGCAATGCAGCAAGCTCACCTGTGGGTGGCCCTCAACAAGCCTTTTTTTTGGCTCAAAGTTGTGCAGGCACAGGTTGGGAGTTGCGCCTGCACAACTCTGCACAGCCCGGCTGAATATCGAGGCTGTGCGGTTCCTCACATAGTTCCTCCCCACCAGTTCAGCATGCATTCATTTGCATTGCGCTGTTGCTCAGCCTGTTTTTAGTGGAGCAACTGCCTCCTGCTGAATATCGCAGAATGGAGCAAGTTCAGACTTGCGCAGGCGCAACCCTATTGAGCATGGCGCAACCCTTTTGAATATCTGGCCCATTGTGTATAGTGTTGCTCCAAAGTCTACTTTACCCAGAGTGGATCCTCTCTTTCACTACTTTTGTCACTTAGCCCTTAATAAACCCACGCGTACTTATCATTGTACCTTATATTCTTCCATCTCCCTCCCATCTCTTGATGTCAGGCATTTCACCCACTGTGTTTCTTTTATATCTAAATTTTGGTTTAGCAATGTCCCCATCTATCTTACCTCTCTCTTGTCTCCTTACCCACTTCATCCTCCTACTCTCTTTGTAATGCTTGCTGTCACTCTTTTGCCCTCCCTCAATGAAATTTACTGCTGGTCAGACTGCCTTTTCTTTTTGGTTCCCTAAACGTTGGAATCCACTCCTCTCTTCTATTTACTCTGCTACATCCTTTCCTGCCTATGAAGCTCTCCTTTGTGAGTTCTCTACCCACTCCTGTAGTTGCTTCTGATATGGGGTTTTGTCTTACCACTTCCCCTCTTCCTCTGTATCAGGTATCCCTATTTTATTTTGATAAGCTGACATCTAGTTAATTGTTCCTTGTACAGCTCTACAATTTATTGCTTGGTGCTGTTAGTCAATTTTACTCTTAGGAATATTTGTCATGTTTTTCTTGTCTAAACTTATTCCATTTTATATACAGTATTTATATTTTGCATTTATATATCTGTTTTTTTTCCTGTCCTATTCCTTCCCCAGGACACATCTGAAAATAACATGTTCCAGCTCAGTACATCTTTCCTGGTAAAACCTTTGACATAACAAAATAAATAAATACATACATACATACATACATGCAAACGTACATACATACATAAAATGACTAAGTTCATATGAGACACAAATGACTATAAGCTGAAGAGGGATTTCAACTGGAAGCAGTGTCCTTCTAGGTATGCAGATAATGATACCTCCCAACTCAATGCTTAGGAATGCCAATATAAGTGCCATGAAATACAGCATGGACTGCAGTGAGTTTGAAGAGGAAGAGTCTACTAATAATTTACAGGAACCTCTTTTAACACATCCCTCTCCTGGTCCTGCTCCAGAACCCAGGAGCAGCACATGGAAAATATGGTTCAGACCAGATTACTGAGATGGGGTTCAAAAAGGAAGACATGAAGAGGGTGATAAAAGAAGACAAAGACCCAGAACTGAGTAGGTGACTTATTGGGATCGACGACAGTGGAACAGATGGGACTACTGAATGTTATGAACATATCTGACAGAGTGTTAACTAAGACTGAAATTTCAGCTTTTCAAAAGGGACTTTCCTTTACCAATGACTATGGTTAAGGAGTTTGACAATTTTTTGGCTATTAATCATTTTGACAGGAATGTGAATTAACAAGCTTTTCCAAAAGGATTCCCATGAAAATGATGTGAATACAATGGAGGGGGTAGGAGAAATGCTTAAAAATCTATCTACCTTCTGTCCACCATTGTTACTGGCAGTTGATACATTTTCAAAATGTTGTGAGTCTGATTTACTATAAGAGTTATTTGGTAGCAGTCTAGTCACTAAGTAAAATAATCTGAGTAAAGTTGAACATAAAGCAGTACAGGATTTGAAAGCTGACTAGTATCATGATCAAACTGGCTGATAATGGGGTGGTGTGATTCAAAATACTGCAGATTACATTGCTGAAACTAACAAACAATTGGGAAAATGAAGAATTTTATAAGTTACTGACTCATGATCCCACCACCAATATTAAAAGCTGAATAAATGTATTTTTACACTCATTAGTGGCATACAAGATGATTTCAGTAACAGAAAGGAGGTTTACAATGGTAGAATTTCCAGCCAAACCAACAGTATATACTTTGCTTAAAATGCATAAAAATACACAGAAACCTCCTGGCTGCCCAATAATTGCAGGTATTGGGTGGCTTACTAAACCTCATTTCAAAGTATGTAGAATTTGTATATACAACCTTTAGTAAATGATTTACATTCACGTGTCAGTGATACATAAGTGATATGTAGGGGGTATATGTAAACAATGAATGCATTTAGGCAGTGTTGGATGTCAACTCTCTTTATACAAACATTCCCACGATGGGGGCTTGGAAGCTATCAAGTATCATCTGTTCAGATAACCAAATTATTCACAATAAAAAATATCAATGATTGTGGATCTAGCAGAGATTGTGCTCAAAAACAATCTTGTAACCTTTCTGAAAAGTGAATATTTACAAATAAGGGGGACAGCTATGGGGTGAGTTTAGCTCCAAGTTTTAGAAATTTATGTTTGGGACAGTGGGAGGAGCTTGTACTTTTTGAACAAAGCATTAACCAGAATTTAAATAGAATACTTGCCTGGAGATTTTTTATAGACAATATATTTATTGTCTGGAAGGGCACAGGGGATGAATTAATGGAATTTGTCTTGTGGCTTGAAAGCACAAATTCTAATTTGAAATCGCAATTAACTTGGGACACAAATGAACTATTTTCAGGATCTCAGAATTATAAAGTAGGCAAATGAAACACTGGTTACTGATTTATATACCAAATCCACTAACCTCAAGAGGTATTTGCGGTCTGGTAATAGTCATCCCCGACACATGATTAAAAATCTTCCAAAAGGCCAGTTTATGTGGCTCAAGTGTAACTGTAGATAAAATGAGTGGTACAGTTCACAAGCAGATGATAAAACTAAAAAATTGTTGCTAGAGGGTACAGTGTCAATGATGTAGAAACAGCAAAAAAGGAAGCAGACACTACAGACAGAAATAGTCTACTTCAGGGAAGAGTAAAAATGAAAGATCCCGATAATAGATTAACTTTTACAACTACTTTAGGGGTCAGATCAAAAGAAATGAAGGATGTGGTGAAGAAAAATTGCATGTATTAAAAACAGCTTTGAGAGATAGTGCTATTTTGCCACAAAGAGCCATATTTAGCAGGCAGAGGAATATAAAGAGGACATTGTACACAGCCAGCTGATAGTAGACAATGTAGTTAAGAATACCTTGAATGGTCTATGTTCCCCATGTGGTACTTGTAAGATGTGCCCTACAGTATGCCAAACCCAGACCTTTGTAACTCCTAAGACAGGTAAAACTGAACGAATCAAAGACAGAATGGATTGTAATACTGAATGGAGTCATGTATATCTTACAGTGGTCCTGTTCAGCTTTTTACATCAGAAGAACTAAAAGAACATTTAAGGACAGAATAGGGGAACATCTATGAGCCATACAAAACAATAAGCAAGAATATGCTATGATCGTAAATGTTAATGAGAATAGTGGACCGAGTACCCATAAAGTTAAAACAATTGCACTGGAACATGTGCGTCCATCAACTAGATGAGGAGACTTTGAAAGCCTAATTAATAAAAGGGAACAGTTTTTGATTTTTCATATGGGGGTGTTACAACTGCCAGATATTAATGATAAATATGAAATACAGCCCTTTTTAAAATATTGCATATTGTGCAGGTACTGTATGTGATAGGTGTTGTATGATATTTTATTAACTTCTTAAAAAAAAACTGTTTATGTCTGCCTAGGAAGCTGCATGTTATGTACGTGATTCCCCCCTTCCCCCCTTCTTTCAGGTTCTGGTTTGCAGCTTTCTGAACTATGAGTAGTTGGTAATTTGTATCATTGATATGTGTAACTACAGTATGCATGTATTGAATAACATAAAAGTGATTATAGTTTTGTTCATTTATTTTTAGGCTGATTGAAAAGTTCATCATTTGAAATGCTGGTATTTAATGATTATGTCTTCTACTGGATAAGCATTGGCTAAATGGGCTTTTAATATATATTTGTTTTGTATTATTTAGCAAATGTAATCAAGTTTAATATGTACAGTATGCATGCTTGGGATTGTTTTTGATTATTATTTAAGTTTAGATTATTGAGTATTTAAGGTAATTTGGTTGTGCTCAAGTACAATTCAGTGATGTCCTTCGTGATGTCAGAAGGTGAATGTGGATTTTAGCCAGCCCCTCTAGTGACTGTTTTACCTTTGATGAAGCTCCAGTGGGTAGATCGAAATGTTAGGTGAGAAAAGAAGACACTGTCTGCTGTCTGGCTGGAGACTTCACTGTTCAATTATGCCTTTGATTTTATGATGAACTGCACAATACTGATTTTAGAGACTTTTCTGCATCAGTAAAGTTGCTGTTGAAGGGCAAGAGTTTGAGTCGGTGCAATTTCTCAAAATTTAAAAAAATTCTTTATGGATTCCAGTTCTTGTAAGTGCTGCTATATTTCACAAGTTCTGTATGGAGACTCTATTGACAGAAAGGCTAGTAGAGTATTTCAAATCCAGCAGGTTTCAAGACCCCAGGAAGCATCGATTCAAGGGGAGGAGCAGCCATGACGGAGGAACCTGACTGATTTCCTTCAATTGGGTGACCAGAAAAAAAGATCAGGGTGGGGGGTGAACATGGCCTACATAGACTTCAGCAAGGTATTTGATACCATAACATATAGGAGACTTATATGGAAACTCGAAAGTTTGGGGTTTTGACCCAAGGTGGCAAGCTGGGTACTGAACTGACTGATGAATAGGTGACAGATGGTCATGATAAATGGCACTCATGCTGAGGGGAGTGTCATCAGCAAGGTGCCTCAGGACTTAATGTTGAGACCGCTCATCTTTGATGTCTTCATAACTGACATAACTGAAGAGTTAGAAGAGAAGGCATGCCTCTTTGCAGATGACACCAACATCTGCAATAGTGTAGATATTCTGGAGGGGGGTCGAAAGAATGAGTAGAAACCGGAGAAAACTAGAGGAGTGATCAATGGTATGGTAGGTGGGTTTCAATTGCAAAAAAAGTGCAAAATCATGCACTATGGCACAAAAACCCCAACATTATGTATAAAATGGGGGTAGATGTGTTGGCAGTCACTAACCAGGAAAGGGACCTTGGGGTTATCTTATCAGATGACCTCAAGGGGCAGGGCGGTGAGACAAGGCAGTAGGTAGGGCCAATGGAATGCTGGGGTGCATAAGGAAGAGAATTACAAGCAGAAGTAGAGAGTTGATGCTACAACTGTATCAATCGTTTGTGAGACCCCACCTGGAGTACTGTGTCCAGTTCAGTAGAGTGCATCTCAAAGATATGGACTGGGTAGATGCTATCTTGAGGAGGACAACAAAAATAGTTCAGGGGTTGCATCATAAGCCATATGAGGGGAGAGAGAGAGAGAGAGAGTTGGGAATCTCAATATGTACTCTCTAGAAGAGAGGTGGACTATGATAAGGACCTAAAAATACCTTACCGGGGGCGTCAACAAGGTACAGAAGTGGATTATTTTTCAGAATGGAAAGTGCCTGAGAACAAGGGGGCATGCAATGAAGCTGGAAGGGGGAATTTAGAAGGGATGTGAGGAAGTGCTTCTTCACTGAAAGATTGATGGACACCTGGAACAGTCTACCAGTGGAAAAGGTGGGGGTAAAAACTGTAGTGGGCTTCAAGCATGCATGGGATAATCACAAAATAATCTTAGTTGGAAAACAGGGGGAATAGTCGTAGAGTCTGTGGTGACAGTATAGGCAGGGACAAATTGTGCAGACTGGGTGGGCAAAACAGTCTTTATCTGTTGACAAATTCTATGTTTTTATGTAGATTGCACATGCAGTCAACCTCATTAGCTGCACAACACTTGTAAGATTCTTTTTGCCCTTAGTATGATTTGTTCGCCAAAGCACCAAGAGAAACACTTTCTTTCAACTCTTATGCTTCATCAGTAAGGGTCTGGAGCAAACTATTTTCAATTGTGTTGGTCAAACACGTTGCATAAATAAAATGAGGTTTTTGCTTGCACATCTCAAATGTTCCTTTTTGTATATTAGGCCCCTGTAACTTCCCTGAGTGTCAGTATGTGCAACCAAGATTGAAATTTAGACCGAATATTAGGCTGCATAGAAACATAAAAGCTGTGAGCAGGTAAGGGTCACTATGCCTATTCAAACTGCCCATTTTCATTGTGATCACTTATGCTTCAGACCCTCCTTGGTTAATGTCACTGTCTCTTCAACCCCCTTCCATTGCTTTATGATTACCTTGCACTTATCTCAGGTTTTTTTGAATCAGACCACTGTTTTCACCCCCACTACAGTACCTCCACTGGGAGGCTGTTCCATGCATTCACCACCCTTTCCATGAAGAAGTACCTCCTCACATCTCTCCTGAACCAACCTCCCTCCAGCTTCATACCATGACTCCTTGTTCTCGAGCTCCCCTTTCTCTGAAAAATACCTCTGACTTGTACCTTTTTCACCTTGTGAGGTATTTAATGGTCGCAGTCATTTCCCCCACTCCCTCCTCTCCTCCACGGTGTATATATTAAGCTATTTTAGCCTCTCCTCATAGAGCTTTTGATGCAGACTTTACACCATCATGGTAGCCCTCCTCTGGACTGCCTCTACTCTATGTCTTTCCTGCAATGTGGTTTCAAGAACTGGACATACTACTCCAGGCGGGGTCTTATCAGAGACCTATATGGAGGAAACACCACTTCCCTTTTCCTGCAGGTGATACCCCTATCTAGGCACCCCAGCATCCCATTGACTCTTCCAATTGCCTTGTCACATTGACTGACCACCTTTAAGTCCTCCAGTGTGATTATGCCCAGGTTCTTTTCCTACTTGGTCTTTGCAAGTATCTCTCCCTCCATTCTGTATCCCACCCCTGGGTTTCTCAGGCCCAGCTGCATTATTCTGCAATTTTTTAAATTAAACCCTAGTTGTTAATCTTTTGATCACGCCTCTAATCATTTTAAATCTCTTGCCATCATTTGCACACACCCACAGGGTGCCACTGTCTTGCAGATCTTGCTGTCATCCTCAAAGAGGCAGACCTTCTCTTCCAGCTTTTCTGCTATGTCACTAATGTAGACACTGAAGAGGACTGGCCCCAGCACTGAGGTACCTCACTGGTCATGCTCCCCTTTTTGGGGTGAAGTCCATTTACTACCACCATCTGCCTCCTATCCCCTAACCAGTTTATTACACAGGTTTATACCTTATTGCCCACTCCATGCTACCTAACCTGTTTACCAGTCTCCTATGTGGAATAGAAACATAGAAGCTGATGGCAGATAAGGACTGCAAGGCCCATCCAGTCTGCTCATTTCTTTTTCTACCTTATGAATGTGCCATTGGACTTTGCTCTGTCAATGGCCTCTCTATTTATATTCATCTGCATTGCTCCCTTATGCCTATCCCCTGCCTGTTTGAAGCCCTGCACTGTGTTCATAACCACCACTTCATGAGGTAGGCTGTTCCATGCATCCATCACCCTTTCTGTGAAAAAGAACTTCCTCACATTACCCCTTAATCGGCCTCCCTCTAATCTCATGCTGTGTCCTCTTGTCCTGCTATTTTTTATTATATTGAAACATGTTAGACTCTCTCACCTTGTTAATGCCCTTAAGGTGTTTGAATGTTTCAATCACATCACCTCTCTTCCTCCTTTACTCTAGGGTATTCATATTGAGCTCAGTTAATCTGTCCTCATGTGTTTTCTGATGCAGTCCCTGCAACATTTTGGTTCCCTTTTTTCTGGACTGCCTCAGTTTGGTTAATGTCCTTGTGAAGGTGTGGCCTTCAGTACTGCATGCAGTACTCCAGATGGGGCCTAACCAGTGCCTTGTAAAGAGGGATTATTACCTCCCTCTTCTGACTTGTGATACCCCTACTAATACACACCAACATCCCACTAGCCTTACCTACTGCTTTAGTGGTCTGCTTAAATGATTTCAGGTCATCGTTGATAATGACGCCCAAGTCTCTTTCTTCCCTTGTGACTGCCAGCAACTCCTCTCCCAGCCTATTGGTGGCTTCAGGGTTTCTCTTCCATATGTGCATGATCTTGCCACTCTTCTGACCATTTAGCTAGTTTATCCAGATCTCTTCTCATTCTGCCCACCCCATCTGGATCATCTACTCTGTTGCAGATCTTGGTGTCACCTGCAAACAGACAAACCTTACCTTCCAGTTCATCTGTAATGTCACTGATGAAGATATTGAAGAGAAGTGACCCCAGGACTGATCCCTGAGGTACCCCACTTGTGACTTGCATCTCTTCTGACTATATACTGTTTACCACCACTCTCTGTTTTCTGCTCTTCAACCAGTTTGCCACCCAGTTGACCAACATCTGATCCACCCTGAGCCTACCCAGCTTATTAATCAATCTTATATGTGGAACAGTATCAAAAGCTTGGCTGAAGTCAAGGTAGACAACATCAACTGCTCCCCCTTGGTCTACCACTCTGGTTACCCAGTTAAAGAAATCTATGAGATTAGTTTGACAGGACCTTCCTTTTGTAAACCCATGCTGTCTTGGATCCTGTGCTCCTATGGATTCCAGGTGTTGGACTATCCTTTCCTTAAGGAGTGTCTCCACAATCTTGCCCACTACTGAGGTAAGACTGACTGGTCTGTAGTTCCCTGCCTCCTCCCTGCTACCACTCTTGTGGAGCGTGATCACAAGAGCCCTTCTCCAGTCTTCTGGGATGTCTCCTGTGCTCAGAGACTCACTAAACAGTTCTGATAATGGCTCTGCTAGTTCCACCCTTAGCTTCTTTAGTACCCTGGGATGTATGCCATCAGGTCCCACTGCCTTGTCCACCCTGAGCTTATCAAGCTCTTGTAGGACCCTTTCTTTTGTGAAGGGACCAGTGCACACCTCCCTCTCCTGTGCCCATGGTGCTGAGCTGTGGCCCTGCCCTACCTCTCTCTTCAGTAATACTGAGCAGAAGTATCTATTTAGGATAGATGCTTTTACATAGTCCTCCTCCTCACATGCCCCCTTATCCCCTTTGATCTTAGCAATACCCCCTCTGGATTTTCTCCTTTCACTAATGTATCTATAGAAAGTCTTGTCACCTTCTTTTACTGTCCGTGCTAGTGTTTCCTCAGTTTGGGCCTTTGTCTGCCTTACTAACTTCCCTGCTCCCTTAAGGAAGTTTGGTATGCCTCCCTATTTTCATCCTGCTGTGTTCCCTTATTTTTCCTGAAGGCCAGCCTTTTGGCTCTGACCTTTTCTGCTACTGTGTTTGAGAACCAAAATGGTTTCCTTCTTCTTTTGCACTTCCTTTTCTCACTAACACAATGGGATGTTGCTTCAAGTATTGCATCTTTAATGCTTGCCCACTTTGCCTGTACCCCCTCACCTGTATTTCATTTTGCCAGGTCTAGCTTAACTCTGTTGGCCATCTTATCAAAGTCAGCTCCTCTGAAGTCCCATATTTTTGCCTTGGAATGGGATGATTGTATTCTAATGGCAAAATTGAACCATACCATGAGATGGTCACTGGCACCCAGGTGACCTACCTGGAGATCTGTGATCCTTTCTCTGTCAGTCAGTACTAGATCTAGGATAGCCCTGTCTCTTGTGGGTTGTTGTACCAGTTGTTTGAGGTCTTCCTCCTTCAGGGAATCCACCATGTGTCTAGTTCTGGCAGATGTCCCAGCTGGTATTGATCAATCTGTATCTGGCATGCTGAAGTCTCCCATAATCAGAACCTCCTCTTTAGCTATCATGTTTTGTATATCTTCTAAAAGTAATGTGTCTATGTCCTCCCCCTGGTCTGGAGGCCTATACACAACCCCAGTTTGTATTGCTGTCCCATTTCCTGTTTCCAGGGTGACCCACAGTTCTTCTGGCTCTTTATGTGTATTCTGAATTTCTGTAGCTTTGACATTTTCATTGACATAAGGGCCACTCCCCCCCTTTTGCATCTTGGTCTCTTCTGAACAGTACATTGCCAGGTACTGAAGTCGCCCAAGTGTGGTTACTAGTAAACCATGTCTCGCTAATGGTTACTATGTCCAGTTTAGCCTCTCTCATTATTGCCTGCAGGTCTGGGATCTTGTTTCCCAGACTACGAGCATCTGTGTACATGATTTTCCATTGGCCAGATTTTGGTGTGTTAGTTGTTGGGTGAGGTCCAGCATTTCCCTTGTGCATCGCATGGGGAGCCAGAACTTTTTCTTTACCTGGTGATGCAAATGAACTACAAACATGCTGAACTCTTGTTTGACCACTAGCTGAGGGGGGGAGGGGTGTTCTTCCCATTTGATGTATGGGGTGCTGCACCCCTCTCCACATTTGCTAGTTTAAATATTCAGCAAAGACGTCAAACTTCTGCCTCAATGCACTGACTCCCTCCTTAGTGAGATACAGTCCATCAAATTTAAAGAACTTTCACTCCGAAAACTGTTGCCAGTTCCCTACAAATTTGTGTCCTTTTTCCTGGCACCAGCCTTTAAGCCACATGTTTAGCTCCCCTATCGCCCCTTCTCTGACATTCCATCCATCTTCCCTCTCTCCCGGACTGGCAGGATCTCAGAGAAGGAGATACCGGATGAAATTTATGATAGTTTGTCACCCAGCCTGGTCAGGTGTTCCTTGGTCTCCACAACTGACCAGCTGGTGAGTTTGTTAGTCCCTATGTGTTCCAGGACATCAATGTTTTCTCCTTCTTCCTGAACAATTTTAGCAATGTGGTCAGTGTCTCTCTATGCTGATGTACCTGGGAGACATCTGACCATTTCCCCTGGCTGGAGATATGTATCAGCTTCCCGAATCATGGAGTCTCCTATGATCAGAATTTTTTTTTAATTTCCTTTTTGCTTTTTTTGTTTTGGTTCCTGTTTTGGGTGAGTTTTGTTGTGCTAGTTCCTGTGCTGCAGTGTCCTCTGCCCCTTTGTTTCATTTCAGAGATAGAGGCAGATACCTGTTTGTAGTTTTTATATGGTTTGTAGAGGTGATATGTTGGAGATCACCGAGTAATGGGCACCTGATTTACCCCTCCTAACCACTTGCCAACCTCCTGGACCAACTACCCTCTGTGGTCAAGGTGCTTTTGTTGAATGTTGGGGAAATGGCGGGCAGCTCTTATAATATATTTCCTCTTGAATATGCAATTTGAGGCGTGCAATCTCTGCCCATGCTGCCTGGAGCTCAGCCCTTAGAGCTCCAATGGCCCAGCATATAGGACAGTGTCCTAAATCCTGTAAAACTGCCCTTCTGAAATGTGTTCCGCAGTACCTACAGTTAATGATATCCATTCCAGATAAGTTGCTGGGTTTATAACCTGGTCAAAGTAATTAGAAGGAAGAAAATGAAACCAAAAGTTTGATTTTGTGTTTTGTTTGTTTGTTTTTGTATAACTTGTTATAACATGTTAAATTACTAGTGCCCCTTTAAATGAAGTCACTGTGTGGATACCCCTCTGATCAACCCCTTCCTGCTTTGCTACAGGAAATGCCACGACTGTGCTACCCTACTGTATAAAAGAAGTGTAGTGTTGGGTGGTTGGGGATGGGGGTGGGTGGCTGGGCCCTTCCCCGGCCGAAAAAGAAGAGCCACAGACAAAAGAAACAAGAAGGTAAGAGCAGAAACAATCAGCCAGCACAAATGCAGTAGCCCTGAAAGATTATCTGAATGATAGATAAAACTGTAAAATCTGTAAAGCACCACCTGTAATAATTTCACATAAGATATACCCTGTAAGAAACACTTTGCTACAGAGAAAAATAAAGCAGTAACAGAAAATATACCTTGCAAAAGACAATTTGAATCAGAAGATTACAGCAGTAATTTGTAAGCACACACCTGTAGGCACACCTAGTAAAAAAGCAGCAGAAAGTATACCCAGCAACAACAATTTAAATCAGAGAAAAATAAAGCAATAAAATGTTAGCAACAAACAGTAACAATCCCTGGGAGTACAAAATAAAAATAACAACACACAGTAAATCTGCCTAGCCAAAAGAAGCCTTGATCCTTGTCCTTGCTCTGGTAAGGTTCTTTACTCTGTCCTTTCAAGCAACCTAGAAGAAAAGAGCTCAGGTGAAGCTAGGTGCCTTGGCCAGCAAACCTAGTCTGGTGTTGAAAGCCTTGCCAAAGTCTAGGAAGACCACCCCTTCAAGATCCAACACCTTGGTCACCCACTCAAAAAATATATGAGATTTGTTTAATTGACTTTCCCTCTGTGAAACCATGCTGCCTCAGGTTGTGGAATCTGTTGGATTCCAGGTATTCCACAGTTCTTTCATTTAATAGCTTCCATTACTTTTCCTACCACCGAAGTCAGGCTGACAGGCCGATAATTGCCCACCTCCTCCTTGCTACCACTTTTGTGAAGTGGGACTATGTCTGCTTTCCTCTAGTCCTCTGGGACCATGCCAGTCTCCAGCAAATTGTTAAACAAGTCTGCAGGGGTGCAGTCACTCCTCCTTGAGTTCCCTTAGCACTCTTGAATGCACCCCATCTGGCCCCATGGCTTTATCCTCCCTCAGATTAGCGAGTGCTTTCCTGACTCTCTCCTCAGAGAAGGGAGTGGCATCCATTTTCCTTCCCTTAAAGCTCCTGGTGCCTTTTTGTGGTCCCTCTCCCTCCCCTTATACTGTGAACACTGAGCAGAAGTATTTATTTAAGATGTTTGCATTTTCTTGAACTCCCTCCATACAGTGTCTTCCCTCTCTTTAACTGTACAATTCCTCCCACTGTCCTCCTTTTCTCACTTACATACCTAAACTGTCTTGTCCTCTTTATATACTGCCTGGGCTATTCTTTTCTCAGTTTACACTTTTGCTCTCCTTACTGGTTTGCCTGCCTCCTTCGGTTTTCTCAGATACACTTCACTATCCTCCTCTCTGAGGGTCTCCTTATACTTTCTGCATGTCACTCTTTTGCCATTAGCTTTTCTGCCACCTCCTTTGAGAACCATAATGGTCTCCTCTTCCTTCTACTTTTGCTTACTTGCATGACAGACAGGTTTGTTGCCTTTACTATGCCATCATTTTATCTGGCCCATTTGCCCTTCACCCCACCAGGGCATCTCCTTCTGCCTGGTCCTTATGGAGGGATTCACCCATCTTCATAAAGTCAGCCCTTCTGAATCCAGGACCCTCACCCTTGTGTGGTTGAATTTCACTATTATTCTTGTATTAGACCACACTGTGTGATGATCACTGGTCCCCAGAGATTTCCAACCCTAATATCTGCAACACTGTCCTTTTTAGTAAGCACCAGGTCCAGAATTGTCCCACCCCAAGTGGGTTCTTTGATTAATTGCCTGATGAATGCCCCCTGTTGGGGGTCCAAGATGTCTCTACATCTAGCTGTCACTGCAACAGGGGCCTCCAATCTGCATCTGGCAGATTGAAGTTCCCCACCAGCACCACCTCCCCCTTTTGAGACATTTTGCCAGTTGCTTTTAATAATTTCTTATTAAGTCTTCCCCTGCACTGGAGGCCTGTAGAACACTCCTATCTGAATAGCGGCTGCATTTCCTGACTCAGGGATGACCCACAATACCTTGCCCTCCCAAATTCCCTGTACCTTTGTTGCTTTTCTCTTTTCCTGAACATAAAGCACCACTCCTATCCTTGCCTTCTGCCCTGTCTCCTCTAAACATTGTGTAGTCTGGTATGACCACTTCCAAGACATGGTTGTCAGTGAACCATGATTCTGTAATGGCCACTATATCCACTTCTGCCTCTGCCATGATGGTCCCCAGATCTGTGATCTTATTTCCCGGACTTCTAACATTTGCACACATGACTTTCCAGATTTATGTAACCATTTTTTGTCACTTTTACCTTTTTTACAGCTGTTCCTCCTTCCTCAACTTTTTAATTTGACTGATCCTCTCCCTCCTCCTCCATTGCTAACCCCCCTTCTACTGTTATTGTCTTGCATCCCTGTGGGATTGTCTCCTGTCTGTGTCTCTTTTTTCTCTCTAGTCTCTATCACAACCTGTTGGGGGGCAATTTCTGTCACCCATTGCCTTCTACCATCCCCTGTGGCTGGTTTAAATCGCCATTGAAGCTCAAACATGATGGAGGAAATGATGTGCAGTGCTAGCCATGCGCTGAAAATAATCCAGTCAACAACTTAAACTTCTAGGCCTTGATTTTCAAAGACCCAAGACTGATGCACAGTGCTTGCATCAAACAGATCTGAAGTAAGGGGCTGCCTGCGCCACACTGTGCACCAATCCCAATTTTCCAATGGAGTCTGCACCAACAGGGGGGCTGACTGCACCAAATGTGCTTGCACCATGCCTGCACCACCCATAGGGCTGTGCCATGGCAGAAAGGGAGCTTGTGGCAGACCCTGCTGCACCATCTCCTTATGTGGGATTTTCTATGTCTGAGGGGACTGGCTGTGGTTAGGTCAGCAAGGGCTGATCTAATAAGCCTCACAGTGGTGCACATCAGGTAAACTGCCCTGGTTGTGGGACTCTGCAATGCAGGCTGCTGCTCAGGTAGTGTTCTGGGTACCATGCACAGGTGCTGTCCACTGCATGGCACCAGACACCACCAGAGACCAGCCCACACAGGGCACATCCCATTCAGGAGGTGAGGACAGAGGGGTATGGCAGGAAAACATGCCCAGTCCCAGCCCAGGCAATGGCACAGGAGGCAGTGCATCAGACTGGTTTACTGGAAGAGCATAGTGAGGCATGCAGATGTATGCATTGGTGACATCTGCTGCATCAGAGACAGGAAGGTTACAAGCCCAGCTGACACACTGGTCCACACCTGCCTGAGTTGTCACATGGAGGCTGGCCCTGGTGATGCTGTCATGCTGTGGTGTAGTGTACCCTATCTATCTGTAAGAGGCCTTGGACAATATAGGAGAGTGTTCTTGAGTTGTAGCCAGTAAGTGTGTACTGTAGAGCTACTAGGAGGTATCCAAAGTGGTGTGAGTATGGCTGGGTGAATGGTTTCTCACACTTAGCTTGACCTCTACCAAGAACAACAGTGAACAATGACCTCTCTGGTAACTTAGGGAATGGGGAGTGGGGGGTGGACTTGGGTAATGATCATGCAGGTCTACACTCTTTTCCACCACTGCAAATTGACATGAAATGGTATATATGTGGCACAGAACAGCAGGCCACATTGTTCAGACTGGGTAGTAGTAATGTGCTGTCAGTGCAGTCACCCAGTACACAGTGAGGTTCAGCCCTTGTCTGAGTTTGTTACCATGTACAGCACCTGCCTCAGGACACACAAGTCTCGCTCAGTGAGCATGAAGTATAGGGAACAGTACATTAGAAAGCCTGGAATGTCAATGGCCACACTAGTATGGCACATCCCAGACACAGGTAGCAGATGGTGGAAGGCTGTGAATGCCTCACATTGTACTGTGTGCACCTATAACCACTTGGCAGATATGGCAGTGGGACATATGCATCCATGAGGCAGCACCACTCTCTAATCCTCAGCAGATGTTCCCATGGCTGTGCCATTCTCCAGGAAACCAGATGTAGTAGTGGATGTTGTGCTACCAGTTTGACTTGATGTTGCAGAGTCGATCATGTATCCCAATAAGACTCAGACATGCCTAACACACCTGTGTGCATGGTGGTGGGGGGTACAGGTCACAGCACAGAAAGAGAGACATATATTTGACCTAGGCACTGTTAGTACATGGGATCCCTGATAGGCTTCTACACCCACCCTGCCATTTCTCTGTCCAGATGATAACAGTGGGGCAGAGTCCATAGCTGGACTGCACATCACTGGAGTAGCAGTGGCCACTTCACAGGTGTTAACTGATCAGCAGCAGCAGCTGTACAGGGAGTCGTAGTATGGGCACCAGCTGTGGTATGTCCCGACTGGATTTCCTGTGTCTGGCAGAAGTCTGACTGCCCTACATCTGTGATATCTTTGGCTCCTCATATGCAATCAGTATACCTGTGGTGCTGCAGCAGGATCCTGTTTGCTCAGGTGCACACCGAGGTAAGCAGACACCACACACAGTTCTGTTTTCCAGCTCCACAAAATGAGCTTTAATCCACATACCCAGTAAGGCAGTCAGTCAGCACTTTAACCTGTGTAGACCACGACTGCATCAACAAGGTGGGGTTATTTTGCAGCCCATCATGAGAGTTTTGGGGCAAGCTTTTCCACTGTCAGGGGGCTGACAGCAGCTTCCATCAGTTCCCTTCCTTGCACCAGTTGTTTGATGTAAGGGAATGCTTGCAGCAACCGTGAGGACTTCGGTGCTGGGACCCCTCCAGTACTAAGTCTGGCACAGGGTCCCTGGTGCATGGGGCTTTGATACAAGCTACCATTTCCAGCAGCTTGTGTTGGTCTAAGTGGCCTTTTAAAACTGAGCCCCTGCTCATTGATTGGGTTTTCTCCTTGTGACCAAACCGTTGCATGATCTGGAGGGATTGTGTTAATCAGAGTTTACTCCTTGCAGATCAGGTGAAGCTGGTGGCAAAGAATATATGTTACTATAGTGGCAGCCAAAGATAGGTAATGATATAGTTAAAAGATATGTCACTGAGAAATCCAACTGAAATTAATGGGTTTTGCAGTGCTATATTTAGATGCATCACTATGTATCTCTGGTAGTCATTGTATATTACATATATTTTCAGCTGAGTAATGTTGCTTTGGTAAACACTCGTTCTGCTTTGAGGTATCATGACATCTAGGTGGTTTTGTAAAACAACAGAACATTTTCATTACTGGAATAACTGTCAAATATTCCATTGAGAGGAAAAAAATAAATGACTGCATTCTTTTAACATAATTGTAAACTTGGGTATTTGTGCAACCTGTTTTATCACCCCAGTGTATTGTTTTGAGAATTTATTTTTTGGGGAAATAACTCAATTTTTCCTTGTTTAAGGTCCAATACTAATGCAGGCTTTTTCACAGCCAGTATTTATTTCTTTAATTACTCAGAATTTCCAGAACCCAGTGACTTCAGTTGAGCTAAAGACTAGAACACAGTTGAACACAGTGACATCAGCATAGTCAATGTTATTGTGTTCTGCTACACTGAATTCAAGCAGGTAATTTAAATAAATGTACTCACTGCTTGAACAGTAATTACTAAGTCACATTTCAAATGACTAAAATAGTTTAGCTCAGGAGCCTCTTCTTGATTTTAACTTGTAAAACCAGTCAGATTCTAAGGATATCCTTTTTTAGCATTTTCAACCCATAAATACTTAGAACAATGTGACTGTTAGTATTAATACAGGCTGCTGCCAATTGAACATCCTAAAACAATTTATAAATTTCTAATTTAAATATTCATTGCACTATTGTGTTCAAGCAGGTTACAAGGAATTGTTTAGACAACATATTTGGCTATTTAAAACAGGTGGTTTCATTTTCTTAGACAAATAGTTTCAGTAAGACTCATCCAGAAAAATGGCAATGATAAAACAAAGAATATGGGTCAACTGCAGGATAAAATTTCTAAATAGACGTGATTGGGGTATGTGTGTGTGAAAATCTTGGTATCTAATTTTGCCAGCTCATACCCCTAGTTATCAGATTTTCAAATCAGTTAGGCGTTCTTGCATTTGGATTTGTGTAAAACTCAGAGAAAGTGTAAGAAGAAATATATCAATAGTAATGGGAAGAAGGGGAAGAGTCAAAATTAAATCTGGTCTGAAATAAAAGACAGACATTGTGTATATTAAATATAATCAACTCCCATTCTTCTGCAGCAACAGAAAATATGAAAGAAGGCAAATTGAAGTTAAGATCTCTTTAGTTTTCACATTAAACAACCTTTCAAACAGTAGCTGGGAGTGCATTTTTCAAATAATTCCTAATTATACAGCTGTACATTAAATTGTGCTCAATTTCAACACTAGTAATTTGCCTTTGTCGTACCAGAGATACAGTAGCCCCCCCCCCCCACACACACACACACACTTTTGTTGGCTCTTCCTCTATGTCTCTTTTGGGCAGATTGACTAGCATACAGTGTGGATGTATTATAATTAAATTGGCATAATTACTTTATAGAAGTGATCAGTGACAATATATTGTTCTGAAAGAATTAATCCTCTGAGTCCTCAACAGAATTTCAATGCCTTTTTCCAAATGAATTTTCAAATAGTATAATTCATATTAACTGAACTCTTTGGTGAATGCTTTAATATATGCCTTCTTTGTCATGGTATCATTATAGAAAAAAAGAAGGAATCCTACAGATTTTGAACCATCATGGATAATGAAATCTACCAATGCAGATCAGAGCCACAGGAACTCAAATAGAAACTTAATCAGTATCTTTAGAAATGTCCTCTTTATGCTGAAAAAAGAAAAGGGAAGGGGGGCAGTTCACAAATTACCACTTACTCCATATTTATGATATTTTCTTAGTATTAAAAGCCTTTGTTTGTCTAGAATGGCCAGTTCTCTGTAATCTCAGTGTAACTGTGACCCAATGCCAAAGTTCAGTTTGGTGGATCTTTTAAAAACCAACACTTCTGACTCTGGTATGGAGGGCTCAAAGTTGTGTGGCTTTCTCTTGGCTATGCATCATAAAAAGATAAAAAATATATAGTAGGAAACTGCAAGCAGAAGAAGGCCTCTCAGTCTATCAAGTTTGCTCTGTGATGTGGTACGTGCACTCTATGGGTACATAAACACCTTCCCCCCACCATGACTTCCTCAGCTCCCTTACACTTCAACAGGCTGACATAAAAATTTTTTTACAGGAGTGTACATTGATTTTGCTCAACGTTGTGCATACCATTTGACTTGCAGTGGCTAATCAGCAACAGTAAATATGGTAATCTCCTCACACCACACATGTCCCTGTGCCATTTCCTGCGGTCTCTCTCTCTCTCTCTCTCTCTCTCTCTCTTTCTCTCTCTCAGCAGAGAAAGATGTTTATGCACCAAGTCACACAGCTCTTCAGTTCTTGTAAAAACTTTTTTTTTGATTGAAGAACACAGGGAAACATAGAACCTGATGGCAGAAAAGGACCATTTGGCTTACCCAAGCTGCCCAAATTTTCATCCTATTTTATTTCAGCAGACCCTTGCTGGTCTCCAGTGACCCCTTATATTCTATACACACCTATGTTTATCCCACACAGGCTTGAAGCCATTGGCCATGGTCAAAAGTGGGTTTTACCTTGTTAGGAATACCACCCAAATCCTAGCCCTGATCCTGCCTGAAGATCTGACCATGCTGGTACATGCTTTCATCACTTACAGGTTGGACTACTGTAATGCCCTGTACCTTGGGTTATCTGGAGGCAACCTCCACGGGCTGCAGCTGCTACAGAATGCAGTGGCAAGATTGTTGTCGGGTATGAAAAGGAGCAAGCATATCACCACAGTTCTCCTTGAACTGCACTGGTTACTGATCCTGTGGAGGACTGTCTTCAAGATAGGGCTCCTGACCTAAAAGACCCTGCACAATAGGGGACCTGTCTATCTGAAAGATCTCCTTGTTCCCTACTGACTGACCCAAGCACTCCGTTCTGCCTGGGGATACCTCCTTGGAGTTTCCAGAGTTAGGTTGCACATTTTGGAGACAAGGCATATTTGGTGGCCGCACCTACCCTGTGGAACTCCTTGCCAGGTTATTTAAGGGAAGCTCCCTCGGTAAAAGCCTTTAAGAAGGGACTGAAGATGTTTTTGCTCAAGCAAGCTTTTATTTGATTTCTGAAATGATTAATTTGTTTTAAGTAGGATAGATCGATCAGTTGTATAATCCCAGTTTAATTTTGTTGGTATCTGTGTTTTTTTGTGTATGTTTTAAAAACTGTACTGTTTTATATTGTTCAGCACCCAGAGTCTTCAGAATTGGGTGCTTTAGAAGTAAAGAATCAATCTATCTATCTATCTATCTATCTATCTATCTATCTATCTATCTATCTATCTATTATCTATCTATCTATCTATCTACCTACCTATCTATCATCCACAGTTTTAGCCTTCACCACTTCGGCCAGTAGTTGGTTCCATGCATCTACCACCATTTCAGTGAAGAAATATTTCCTCACATCACTCCTGAACTTCCCCCCTCCAGCTTCAGTACATGCCCTTGGTCCTGGAGCTCTGCTTCACATGAAAAAGGCTCCCCTTCTTCACCCTGTTCACTCCTGTGAGGTACTTGTAGGTCTCAATTATGTCTCCTCTCCTCTCCACTCCACTCCACTCCCTCCTCTCCTCTCCTCTCCTCTCTCCTCTCCTCTCCTCTCCCTCTCCTCCCCTCCTTTCCTCCAAGATTATAGAAACATTGAAACATATACATTGTTTGTAGATAATGACTGCTTGTCCCACAGAGTCTTCCCTAAATTCCCTACCTATAGTGCCACCAGAGACCCTAATTGGACTCCAGCTTACACCCCCCTCTTGCTTCTAAGATTCCCTTATGTCTATCCCATGCATTATTAAATTCTGTGACCATTCTAGCCCCCACCACTTACACTGAGAAGCTGTTCCAAGTATCCACCACCCTCTCCATAAAGAAGTACTTCCTCACGTGTCCTCTGAGCCCCCCCCAGCTTCATATTGTGACCTCTTGTCCTTGAGCATCTTTTTCTTTGGAAAATGCTCCCTTCCTGTACCATGTTTATTCCTCTGAGATTTTTGAATGTCTCTGTCATATCCCCCTGTTCTCTCCTGTCTTCTAGGGAGTACATATTTAAATCCTTAAGCCTTTTTTCGTAGGATTTCTGATGCAGGTCCTGCACCATTTGGTTGCCCTCTTTACACCACCTCCATCCTATCTCTGTCCTTTCAGATTTGGGGCCTCCAGAACTGTATACACTACTGAAGGTGGGGTCTCACCAGCAACCTATACAGGGGTAATATTACCTCCCTCTTTCTGCTGGTGATTCCCCTCCCTATGCATACAAGAATTCCACTAGCCTTTCCCACTGGCTTATCACACTGTCTAGCTACCTTCAGGTCATCATAAATGATAACCCATAGGTCTGTACCCTGCTTTGTGACTGTTAATACTCCCCCCACCCAAGTTGGTACTTTGCTACTGGGTTTTTGTGCCGTAAGTGCATCATTTTGCACATTTTTGTATTGAATCTTAGCTGCCAGACTTGTGACCATTCTTTTAACTTCTTTAGATCCTCCCTTATTCTTTCAATCCTCCCGGTGTTTCTCCTCTGTTGCAGATATTTGTGTTATCCACAAATAGGCATACCTCCCCATCCAGTCCTTCTGCAATGTAGCTAATTAAGACGATGAAGAGAACTGGGTCTAATACTGACCCCTGCGAACCTGCTAGTCACCTTGCCTTCCCCAGAGTGTTCCACATTTATCACCACTCTTTGGCTCCTACCTGTAAGTCAACTCTCCACCCATTTTATGATTTTAGAACCTACTCCTAGCCTACTCAGTTTGTTTACCAGCATTCTATGTGGAATGGTGTCAAAAGCCTTGCTGAAATCCAGATAGGATATGTCAACTGCCCCTCCCAGGCCCACTTCCTTTGTTATCCAGTGAAATAACTTGATCAGGTTTGTCTGGCAGGACCTCTCCTCTGTGATTCCATGTTGCCTTAGATCCCGTAGACCACTGGTAACAAGGTATTCTCCAATCCTTTCCTTCAGTAGTGATTCCATTACTTTGCCCACTACCAAAGTCAGTCTGACCAGCCTTTAATTTCTCACATCCTCCCTATTTCCAATTTTGTTGAGTGGGACTACATCTTCCCTCCTCCAGTCCACCAGTACCTCCCCTGTTTCTAGTTATAGGTTGAACAGGGCTGTCAGTGGTGCAGCCAGTTCCTCCCTGAGATCCCTCAACAACCTGGGGTGCATCGCATTTGGACCCATTGCCATGTCTACATTTAATTTTGACAGCTTCCTTAGGACTCTACTGTGAATGAGCTAATGACCATCTCCCGACCCATTATGCCCTTGTCTTGTAACAAAAGCCCATTTCCTAACCCCTCATTCTTGAATACTGAACATAAGTATTTGTTCAATATGTCAGCTTTCTGGTGGTCCTCTTCTACAGATACCCCCTACCCCTTTCAGTCTTACTATCCTTCCCTTGGACTTCCTTTGTTCACTGACTTATCTGAAAAAATCCCCCTTTTTTAATGACATGGCTATATTTTCCTCTGTTTTCATTTTTGCTCGTCTAGCTGCCTTCCCTGACCCCCCTTGTTTCTCCTGGTAACTCTCATTGTCCTCCTCCTCCTTCTGTGTTCCTGTGTATTTTCTGAAGGTTATTCTTTTCTCTTACTTGTTATGCTTCCTCTCTAGAGAACCATAGTGGTCTCTTTTTTCTCTTGTCTTTGCTGACCTGGTTGACACAGAGCTTAGTAGCTTTTTCAGTTCCCTTTCTTATTGTAGCCACTGTTCTTCTACTCCCCCTAGTTTCCCTGTTCCTGCCAGGGTGTCCCTGAGGCATTCTCCCATTTTCTTAAAATCAGCCCTCCTGAAGACCAAAACCCTCATCCTCATGTGTTTTGATTCTGGCCATGTTCTTACATTATGCCACATCATCTGGTGATCACTAGTCCCCAGGTGGTCCCACACTGTGATGTCAGAAATGCTATCCCTGTTTGTCCAAACTAGGTCCAACAATGCCACCTCATGAGGGAGTTCCTTAATTAGTTGCCTGAGGAATGCCTCCTACAGGGAATTCAGGATGTCTCTACTCCTGGTCATTGCTATAGTAGGGAGGCTCCACTCCATGTCTGGCAAATTTAAGTCCCCCATTATAAACACCTCTCCCTTGCAAGCCATCTTAATGATTGCTTCCCACATTTCCACATTCACTCCCCCCCCACCCCGAGATGGAGGCCTTTTGACCATTCCCATGCAAATAACTGATCCTTTCCCCTTTTTCAGGGTGACCTACAGCTCTTCTGCATTCTCCTTCCCCTCCTGTATTTCTGTAGCCTTTATGTTGCTTTTTCCGTAAAGAGCCACTCCTCCCCCTTTTCTTTCTACCCTGTTTTTTTTTCTAAACAGATTATATCCTGGTATAGCAACATCCCAGTTCTGTTTTTCATTGAACCAAGTTTCTGTAATGGCTACCAAGTACGGCTCAGCTTCTGTCATGGTGGTCTCTAAGTCTGCAGTTTTGTTGCCCAGATTGAGAGTGTTAGCACACATGGCTTTCCAGATGGTGTTACCACTTTCTCTCCTTTTTGCCCTTTACCCTCCTTTATCATGCCCCACCTTTTTCTCAGCTTCAAATGTTCCCTCTACTTCTCCAATTACATTATTATTTGATTCCTTCTGGGTTTTCACTCCCTCTGGGATTCTGTAGTTAGCCTTGGGAACTTGTGGGGGGGACAGTTTCAGTCTCTCAGTCTTATTCCACCTCCCCCTCAGCTAGTTTAAATGCTTGCCAATTCAACAGCTGAACCTTTCACTGAGGACTGCAGCCCTTCTCCTGGATGGATGCAGGCCATCTCCCCTGTACTGGCCCCCATCGCTAGAGGAGGGTCCCCAATCCCCAATGAACCCCAAATCTTCTTCTTAGCACCATTTCCTCAATCAGGAGTTAAAGATCCTGGTGTGGAGAATCCTGTCATCCCCATTGTCATAGAGGGGTAGCACTTCTGAAAAGTTCACTGATCGTGACACAAGCCTTATACCCCTCCCCAACTCCTTAAATTCTTCCTGCACTATGGCTGCTCATTCCTAGACAGGTCATTTGTCCCCAGATGGACAATGACATCTATCTCTTCCTCCCTTCCTGCTGACCCAGTGATCCTTTGGATATTCTTTCCATCCCTGTGTGCTGTGGGGCCGGGAAGGCACCAAATCTCCATCTCCTCCTCACTACGTTCTCCTAACTCTGTCCCCCAATGATAGAGTAGCTCACCAGGATTCACTTCTTCCTCCTCCTCTTGGGTCTCCTCTCACCCTCATTGGGTTACTGCTGGGGAGACCCCACATCCCCTGTGGCCAGTACTGTGGGTGCCTCAGTGAAACATTCCAACTCTGCCTCGGCAGCATAGGAGTTCTGTGGTGGAACCAGTTTTGGGATGTGCCTATGCTATACTACCCTAACCCTCTCTGAGCCCATTGTTGTTCAGCCATTCCTTCTTCTAGGCAACCTCTGAGGTAGCAGCAATGGGCTAGGTGGTCCCTGGGAGGGCGAGAAGTCCTCCAAACTCAAGCCAGCTAAGCCTTGAGTCTGGCAACCTCTTCTCTCATCCCAGAGAGGTACATGCATATAGGGCAGTAGCGCCGACTCCAGAAGGTGCCCCGGAAGACTGCCCCACAGGCACTACACTTCACCACTCTCCTCATTCTCTCTATTATGCATGTTCTTTTTACCCCTTATTACGCCTTAAATTTATTCTGTTAACCTACCCTGTATATCGTTTTTCTCAGAGGCCTTGGTTCTTGTGTCTTTCCTAATTCACAAAATCTAGTTCACATAGCTAAAATCCCCCAGTGACTTTAAAGCAAGACCCCAAATTATAGCACTGTACACAGTACCCTTAGTGCAGTACTAATGAACCTCTCACACACACACACACAGTTCTCCCCAAAAGATATTTAGGAGTAGTCCCCTCACCCTCAGTATGGTTTGCCCCAGAGTCAATAAAGATTTATCTTAGTTCAATGGGTAGGGTCCCCAGTTGGAGGCTGTCTCCTTGGGCTGACTCCATCTGGCAGACTCCCATGTCCTTGTCACATGGGTCCTTAGCACAGGTGGCCGCTTGTTGTACTCTACCTTATGTACTATCCAATGGCTGATTGGTGCTTAAGGGAGTGTCCCCAACTGGTGGATCAGCAGGTGGGGGCGTGTCTGTGGGCTGGCTTGGCTCTCTGCTGGACCGCTCCTCACACTCATCTCCCAGCAAGTTTCAGCTCCTATGATTGGGCCAGTGGGGCACAGGACCCAAGGCAGCATGGATTCACAGCAGGAAGGTCATGTCAGACAAATCTAATTGATTTATTTGACTGGGTGACCAAAGTAGTAGACCAGGGAGGGGATGTGGACATGGCCTACCTAGACTTTATCAAGGCATTTGACACAGTCCCACACAAAAGATTAATAAACAAATTATCCAGCCTGGGAGTGGGTCCCAGGGTGGTAGCCTGGGTAAAACACTGGCTGGACAACAGGACACAGCAGGTAATAACAAATGGAGTCCACAGTGAAGAAAGGGAGGTTACTAGTGGGGTATCGCAGGGTTCAGTACTGTGGCCAGTCCTTTTTAATGTCTTTATAAGTGACATTGCAGAGGGACTGGAAGGGAAAGTATGTCTCTTTGCAGATGACACAAAGATCTGCAACAGGGTTGATACCCAAGGTGGGGTGGAAAGGATGAAATGCGATTTGGCAAGGTTGGAGGAATGGCCAAATGTATGGCAGCTTAGAATCAATGCAAAGAAGTGCAAAGTAATGCACCTGGGAAACAAAAACCCAGGGGAAGAGTACACAATGGGGGGTGAGATACTGATGACAACAAAAATGGAAAGGGACCTGGGGGTAGTCATATCAGATGACCTAAAGGTGGGCCAGCAATGTGAGAAGGCAGTAAGAAGGGCTGGGGGGTATACTGGGATGCATAGGGAGAGGCATCACCAGTAGAAAACAGGAAGCTATTGTCCCTCTGTACAGACAGTTGCTAAGACCACATCTGGAGTACTGTGTACAGTTCTGGAGACCCCATCTCTACAAAGACATAGACAGGGTGGAGGCTGTCCAGAGGAGGGCAACCAAAATGGTGCAGGGTCTGCACCAGAAGACATAAGAAGAAAGACTAAAGGAGCTTAAGATATATAGCCTTGAGGAAAGGAGGGAGAGGGGGGAAATGATAGAAACTTTCAAATACCTCAAGGGAATCAACAAAGTCCAAGAGGGTAGCATCTTTCAGAAAAAGAGATGTGCAAGAACAAGGGGTACAATTTGATGATGGGGAAACAGCTCAGAGGTAATGTGAGGAAGTATTTCTTCACAGAGAGGGTTGTAGATGCATGGAATGACCTTCCTGAGGAGGTTGTAGAGTCAAAAATAGTGGGGGAATGCAAGAATGCATAGTACCGACATAAGGCAATTCTAGTGGAGGGTAGGAGGAAGTAGGCTGTTGGTTAACTAGGATCTGCATCTTATCCGTTAGGTAGGAAAATGGGCAGACTGGGTGGGCCAAGCAGTCCTTATCTGCCATCAAATTCTATGTTTCTGTGTTTCTATGATTGGAGGGAGGGCTCTTTGTTTCAGTCTGAGCCTCCTCCTCTCCTGAGCATTGTGGTGCAGTTCTGGCGGGCTTACTGGGGGGTTAAAAGCTGTGTGGCAGCTTCCTTGTCTGTTCCTGGAGTGTCCTGATTGGTGGATCAGTGGCTGGGGGTTGTGTCGGCATGCCCAATTGGCTCTCCACTGGATTGTTCCTCACTCTTCTCTCCCAGCAAGTTTCAGCTCCTATGAATGGAGGGAGGGCTATTTGTTTCAGTCAGAGCCTCCTCCTCTCCTGATTGATATGACACCTTGCATTGAGAACCTTCTCCTCTCTTAATCGATGCAGGATTGAGACCCCTTAGTCTGTCCTCGTAGGGCTTCCCTTGCAACCCCTGCACCATTTTGGTTGCCCTACTCTGGACCACCTCCAGCCTGTCTATGTCCTTGTTGATGTGGTCTCCAGAACTGGACACAGTACTCCAGATGAAGGTATACCAGACACTGATACAAAACAGTTTTACCACCTTCCTCTTTTTGCTGGTTATGCCTCTCTCTATGCACCCCAGAATCACACAAGCCTACAGTCTATCACACTGCACTACCACCTTGAAGTCCTCTATATTATAACTTGAAGGTCTCACTCCTGTCCATTGACTGCCAATGACTCCCACCATCAAATGCTCAATACTGGGGTTTCTATGCCCTGGGTGCATGATTTTGCATGTTTTGAATCACAAATTCCATGTTTCTGACCACTCTTCAAGCTACCTTAGATGCCTATAGATTTTCTCCACTCCCACATGAGTGTCCACCCTAGGGCAGATGTTGGTGTCTTCTGCAAAAAGCCATACATTCCCCTCCAGGATCTCTGGAGTATCCCCAATGAAGATACTGAAGATGACTGAACCCAGTACAGAACCATATGGTACACCGCTGGTCACTCTCCCATCTTTAGAGTGTGTACTGTTAACCACCACCTTCTGTCTCCTATCCGTTTACAGTTTCAAACCCAATCTACCAATTTGGACCTCACTTCCTCACTTTAAGCTATTCATCTTCCTAATCAACCTTCTTTTTTTTTGTCTATACAGTTTTATTTCTCCAGGGAGGGTGGGCAGGCTCTCAGCATTGACCCTGCCCCCTAAGACTGGTGCTTGCCTCTCTCATCTGGGGGAACAAGTCTCACATCGAGTCCCCCAATGGCAGGACCAGGAAGGAGAAGGTTGTCCTTCCCTCCAGTCAACATATCCAGTCCCAAGAATCGAGCGGGGTGGCAGAAGCCACAAGGGTACAGGAAGGACTTCACTAAGCCAGTTCTTTCACTTTTTCATTGTTCTCCCATTTGACCCCTGCCAAGGTGATACATCTAGATTTCAGCAAGGCCTTTGACTGTGTTCCCAACAGGTTTGTTAGGAAGCTGGAGGACCTGGGGTAGGGACAAACCTGGCTAGGTGGGTTAAAAACTGACTGCAAGATAGAAGTCAGAAGGTAGTGGTCAGGGTAGAATTCTTGGAAGCTAGACCAGTCACTAGTGGAGTCCCACAGGGCTTGATGCTCAGGCCACTGTTATTTAACATTTTAACTTCTTCATCAGTGACATTTGCAGACAAGATAAAAGACACAATATGTCTGGTTGCAGATAACACAAAGCTCTGTGGGAGAGTAGACACAGAACAGGGGAGACAAGATATTAGACAAGGCCTTGCCAAGATGAAGAGGTGGTCCAGTATTTGGCAACTTGGATTCAACATCAAAACGTGTAAATGAATGGCTTTGGGAGTGATCAACCAGAACGCTAACTACTAGTTGGATGGTGTGCAAGTTAACAGGTAAGAAGAGGAGAAAGACGTTGGTGTGATCATTACAAGTGATCTGAAGTACTCAGTACACTGCATGAGAACAATGACCAAAACAAACTGGATGCTGGGATGTATAGCAAGGGTTATAACCAGCAAGAAAGTAGACGTTATTCAGTCACTATACAGGTCACTGGTTCAGTCGCATCTTAAGTACAGTGTGCAGTACTGGAGCCATTATCCAAACTAAAGTAGGACATCAACCTGCTGGAGACAGTCCAGAGAAGAGTGTCCAAGATTATCCAGGGACAGCAAGACAGGCCATATGAGGTAAGACACAGAGATCTCAACATGTGCTCCCTGGAGGATAGAAGACAGAGGGATGACATAGTTGAAACCTTTAAATACCTCAAGGGTTTCAATAAAGTGAACTCTGAGGGTCTCTTCAATCTTATTGGGAATAGGACCACTAGGGGGCAGTGCTTCAAGCTGGTGTGGAGATGATTCAAGAGAAGAATAAGGAAAACAATTTCACTGAGAGTGTGGTGGTAAAATGGAATGAGTTTTTGGGGGAAGTTGTCTCCCTGAAGACTGTGGACAGCTTCAGAAGAGGGTCGGACAGAGTAAAAGTGAACGCTGCATGGGGGGATGTGGAGGAGTGGTGACACTGAATAGAAGGGAGGAGTGCATAGTGGGAAGGGGGCAGATCTCTCAGTAGATACTGGGGGTCCGCAAACTCAAGTGGGCAAGATAGACCACAAGGCCGTCTTCTGCTGCCACAATTCATATGTTTATACACTAAGCTCCTATGTTCTCTATTGAGTCCAACAATTAATTTTATTAATATAGTCTGATAATCTGAACACTTAAAGAACTAGATCTTTCAGTAATTAACATCATGTTGAAACTTTCTGATGGTCTGCACTAATGTTATGAAATATTTTAGGCACCAAATGAATTTTGGAGCCTTTTGTTATGGAGTGTGACTATTTTCAATGTCACATTTTCTGATGTGGGGTGTGTGGGGAACTATTGCAGATTGATACACCAACAGAAAATCTGTCATGTGATTGACCCTAGTTTCAGCCATTGACTTACATTGATGAAGTGATATATCTGGAGCATGGGTATTGGCAGGTGTATTCCTCGCATACCACCGCATACCAAAAGTTTTAGCCTGTAGCATCATTTTGTAAGCCCACTACAAATAACCTTCCTTGCATAAGTATCCTTGCCTTTTCCTTGCCACATTGTTTTCCCCTTCCCTGACATTAATCTCTGTTTCTGGCTTCTACCAGGCTGCCTGAAAGGGGGGGAAGGGGTGAGATGGAGTGCACAGATTGACAAAGATTTGAGAAGGGGGATCTCAGGCTTTTTAAGCCCCCTAACAGCAGATAAATTCTAAACTGTATTCTTTTCTACCTAGTGTTTATTCCAGCAATGCACGGAAGTGAAGACTTTTAGTCAGAGGGAGAGCATAGATAGACCCAGAAGACTCGCTGACAGAACAATGACTTAATCCACATCTTCATCACCCTGAAGGAAGGAGGAGATTTGGTTTCACAGCAGCAGAAGAATAGAAGAGCCAGCACTGCATCTGCAGACAACCAACCATATTGACTTGACGTGGTGGGAGAATCAGATTCAGACACCACATCAGTGATGGTCTCAGGAGCTAGACAGGGAATAGGATGTGGTAGCTGGTGCTGGTGGTAGTGTAGTGTGTGTAATGTTTTCTTCCACAGATGTTTCATATAAACTTGCCAAGAAACTGTTCAATATGATAAATCTGTTGGGATTCTCGAAGTTGAAGTCAAACTGCCATTAGAAAAGAAGCTGTTTCCAAAGAATCGCTTAATTCCTTAATGCAGGTAGCCAGTTTGGCATGAATAACTCATGTGGTGGCAAACACCCCACCCAAGTACACCATTTTGTGGCAACCCTTCATCACCTTTCTGAAGCCCAAAGCAGGAATTGGCTGAGCCAGCCCTCAACACCCTTCCCTGCCCCCCCCCTTCCTTTCATTTCAGATGGTTCAGTGAATGAACACCCAGGGCCACTTCATATGGTCAAGTTAAAGTATTCACTCTGCAGACTTTCTACTATTTAGCTCTAATATCACTATAAATCCTATAGATGCTTTGTGTGTGTTATGTTTCTGTTTTGATGCAGGTCTGTTCCTAAAGGTGCATTGCCCCACTGCAATGCCATGTATCAGAGCGAGAATCACCTCTTAGAGCTGATACTCCAGGTCATATCAGGTAGGCTTTGTTACTGATATTACTATATGATCTGACATACCATAGCTCACCTACAGGCTTCTTGTACAAGGCATATGTTGTAAGCCTGAAGCAGTGGGGGATCTGCACACTTTTTTTTTTATGCATTGTTTGGTGGTTGTGATGTTGAACATGGTTTGTGTTGTTTATTATTTCTGAAACAATAAAAATCTTTAACAAAATAAAAGAAGCTGTTGCATTATTGAAGTCAGTTTTAAAATGTTCAGGGCTCATACAAGACTGTATAGTTGCTTTTAACTGAGTTTTAGCAACCAGCTAAGTTGTCCCTCCTGTAAATGTGAATGGATAATTTCATGCAGAGAGGCAGAGAGGCGCTTGACAGTTTCCAATTATTTTCAGGAGGTGGGCTTAGGGGCAAGTTTTTGTGGGACTGTTAATGTATTAACATGTAGCATATGTTTTTGTCCTACAAAAAATAATAAAAAAACACATTTACGTAATTCTGTTTTGTAAATTGGAGCTGACCCAGTGCCTCTCCTTACTGTGAGTGGGTTGTCTAAGGGAGAAATTTGGTGCAGGAACCAGTGTCCAGGCTACAGGCACTAGCCTATTTTTTTTTCCTTCTGCTGGTATGCTGTGAGCACTGCAGGGTCAACATAGTCTGCTGTTATATATGTTTAAAAAAGTCTACACCCTAGAATAAAAGAAAACAAGTGTATTAGAAGTCAAGTACTTTTCATTGCATTTTAACCTTTTTGTCCAAAAAGTTTAAAACTGTGTTTGGATTCAAGGCTTTCAATTTGAAAATACTTTTCTTATCCCAGAACATGCTTATTATATTACAGAAGTGTACTGTTGGAAATGAGTTTTTACTGGCAGCATAAAAATCAAAGTACCAAAGGTATTGAAAGGCGCAAAACTCAGTTTGCTACATATTAGATGATGGCATAAAAGGAAGGATGTTATATTTCAACACTCCAGATAGCTGTTCAGCCACAAAGGACAACCCAATACACTCAGGATAATGTCATTCACTACAGCACTGTCCTCCACCACTTCAACCACAGTACTGTTCCCTGGACTTGCTCTCATCTCAGCTATAGTTCTTCCTCCCACCCAGTGTCAGTTGGGGATACTACAGTTCAATGAACATTGATTCCAGTATTCCTGGGTAAAGCAAACCAATGAAGTTTTACTGACAAAACATATCAATTCACTCTACTCTTTTCCCAAGCAATGACTGTAGGTCTTATGGGTACTACAAAGGAATGCATTTCTATGTAACATTTTCCCCAGCACTCTGGTTCAGTCACACAGCTGAGAAATAAGCAGAATGAAGGGGTATATGTGGGGATAAAAACCTCATTGTTTTCATTTACCCAGGTATACAGTATGCAAATCAACTTTCATTGAACTGTAGTACCCCATCTGAACCTGGTGCAAAGTGTTATGGTAAGGATAAGGGACAGTGGTATGGTAGGCATGGGGAAAACTGCTGTGGTAAAGGAAGTGTGTGTGTGGAGGGGGGGGGAGTGCTTGGTGAAGCAGACCGTGATGACCAGCTATCTAGATCATGGAAATGGAACCTCCTTCCTCCCATTCATGTCTTAAACTAATACTTTACAAAACTGAGTTTCAGAAGAATAGGTACTTTGATTATTACTTGTTAACAGCCCGCTTTCTGATACTTTTTCTCTCAGTAATATTTGCATAAAGATTTGATCAAGGGCTATTTGACTAAGACAGGAGCTCTAGCTATTATTGCTCCAGGTTGTTCTTCTGTTAGTAGGTCTGTAATGTTTACCTTATTTTTCATATTTAATATTTTTACTAAGAACATTGTTTTATATATATAGAACATTATAGTCCATCTCAAATCAAGCAATGTCTTACTGCTCAATCCATCCAAAACAACTACCATTTTCATCTGCTTCAGACAACTGTATTTACCTGTTGAAAGCTGACAAATTTTAAATTGGCTTTTGTTCAAGTCAATGGTTCCATCCACACTTCTCACCTCTTTTACCTGTTATATTGAATTAATTCCTAAAACTCTTATCTTTGAATTATTTGTCACTGTATGCCTGACTTCCCCCTGGAACTGGCTATATAAAATGTGTACCTTATTTTTCACATTGTTATGCAGTCTCGTAGTATACATTTGATTTTGTATCCTGGGATTTGTCATGATTTGACTTTATTTGCCATTGTCACAAATCTGTATTATACTGTATTGTTTCTGGATGTAATTCTCTCAGGTTGTGCCTGAAAATAGGTAAACGTTTACCTAGTCCATCTTAGCCAGTTAATAAAAACTATCTTACTAAATGTTGTTCAGTTTGACATATTATATTTATGCACGTGCCTCTGTTTTTAATTGCTTGTGTATGATTACCTTAACATTTCTTTCTTATAACTTGCTGCTCCTTCTCCATCATGTCTCTCTACTCCACATATTCACTTGGTGTTCCCTCCCCCCTCCATCTTTTCTTGCTATATCTTTCCTTTTCTGTCTTTCTGTATTGTGATGTATTTCATATAGTTATAAATATGAGCATTTTTTAATACCAAGAACACACATTGTGCTCTTTTTAAATGGTTTGTTTTTTTCTAGTTTACTGGTCACATGTATTGTATCTGTCCTTGCACTTGACACTTCAATATAGCATTGAGATACAATTCTGGTTAATGCACCTTTAAAGCTGTTGACATAAAAGGTGTGCAAATAGACTTGTTTGCTTTTTCTGCCTAGACAAAGTGTATGGTACATGCATGAAATGTTGACGGCTGGAGGGGTGCTATCACAGTTCACAACTGTTTGCTTCAATAATGTGATTTTTGAACAAACCAAATATTGTTAGGATGTGTGGTTTCTGTGGTCTGTAGCCTGGCTTCTTCCTGCACTCAATTTGATTCCCTACAGCTGGAGCATGACCTTGCACAAGCCTGCAGCTGTCTCCTTGTTGTTTTTGGATCTCCTTTCAGGACTCTTTCTTCTGAAAATAGAATAATATCCACCCCCTCTCCCCATTCTTACTTCTTCCTGGCATCCCATACCTCCTCCATCCACCAAGAAGACTGAGCAGAAGTACAGTACTTGTTTAAAAGGACATCTTTTTCTTGGTTCCCTTCTGTGTAGTCTCCTTCTTCCACCCTTCTAATTCTCAATATCCCTCCCCTTGCTTTTGTCTTCTTGCTTATGTACCTGAAAAAAAGTCATCCCCTTTTACCCTTCTTCAGTCATTGCCTTTGCTTTCCTAAACACGTAACCTTCTTCCTTCTGCCTGGTTTGGTACACCTCCATATTCTCCTCTCTTTGCATTCTTTTGCACTTCTTGAAAGTCACTCTTTTTTCACTAGCCTTGCCACCTCTTTGAAGAACCATAATGGACTCTTTTTCCTTCTGCTTTGTTTATCTCTTTTATGCAGAGATTTGTTGCCATAATTATACTCTCTCTTATTTTTCATCACTTTGGTTGTACTCCTTCATGTCAAAGTCCCCCATTCTAAGCATTCTCTGAAGCAGTCTCCCATTTCTTTAAAATCTACCCTGCTATTGTCCAGGACCCTCAACTTTGTGTGGGTAGCCTCTGTGCCTTTCCTTATGCTGAACAATGCTGTATGGTGATCATTGGTACCTAGGGACCTCCCTACTGTCACACAACAATGCAGTCTCTATTAATTAACACTAGGCTCAGCACTGCCTTCTCCCTAGTAGGTTCCTTTACTAGCTACTTAAGAAAATCTTCCTAAATGGAGTCAAAGATTGCCCTTCTCTTTCCTGAAGCTGCAGCCTGAAAGTTCTACTCCACATCTGGTAGACTGAAATCAACAACTAGCAGCACATCCCCCTTACCTGGTATCGTGATGATGGTCTCTCCTAGTTTCTTGTCCCTCTCCTCCCCTTGTTCTGAAGGTCTGTAGACCACTGTGGTGCAAACATCAGTCCCAGAATCATCTTCAGGATGACCTACAGCACCTCCAGCCCTCTTTACCTTGGTGCACTTGCACCTCAGTGGCATTTGTTTCCCTCCCACACATATAATGCAACCCCTCCTTCTCTATTCTGCACCTTGTCTCTTCCAAATAGAGAGTAGCCTGGTATGGCCATGTTCCAGTTGTAGAGCTTGGTACACTATAATTCTGTTTTGGCATCGAGATCCATGTTAGCCTCCACTATGATAGCCTCTAAGTCTGGGATTTTGATTGCAAGGCTTCTGGTGTAAGCACACATGGCTCTTCACTACTTTTCTTCCCCTGCCTTATGCCCTGTGTCTTCCCACCTCTCCCCTCCCCTCCTACATATGTCATTAACTGAAGCTCCCCGATTTACTGTCTCCTATTTTTCTTCTGCCATTTCTGGTCCTCTGATCCACTTTCCTCCCACCTCACATTGTATCCCTTGTACCCCTATACTTTCTTCTTGCCCTCCCTTAACTTCCTGAATCTCAGTCCTGTGGCCCTCTCTCCCTGTCATCTTACCCTCTGTGGGTTGGGCAGTTGTTGCTTTCCTTGGTTTTCCCACTTCCCCCACTGACTATTTTAAATGCCTGTCCAGGTAGCATCTAAACCTCCCACAAAGGACTGCAGTCTCCTTCCTAGAAGGATGCAGAGTGTCCCTAATATAAAATCACCCATCTTCATAGGTTGTGCCCCAGTCCCTGATGTAGAAAAAGCTTTCCACCATGCACCATGCCTTCAACCAGTCATTAAAAGTTCTGGTGTGGAGTATCCTTGCCTGTCTCCAGCCCTTTACAGGCAACACCTCTGAAAATGCTGCTGTTTGTGCTGCCTGCTTTGAATTAGTGAGAAAATATTTTATAGTTTGTTGTGGTTAGATAGTTAATATCAGTTCATTGTAGTCTGTGTGCAGGGAAGATCAGAAGTTCAAATGCTACAGTAGAGAAAAGACAGTCCAGAGTGTGACTGCTACAGTTGCAGTCTGCAGCAGGGCTGGGACTTAAGATCAGGGCTGTTGGAAAGAGGGACAGGGCAAGGGGTATATTTAAGCAATAAGGCATGACAGGGTGTGTGTTATTGTCTAATAACGTCACTCCTGGGGTGGGTTGAAACACGAGGCATAGCTGAGTGCTTCCACCACTCCAGGAGTGATGTTATTAGACAATAACACACACACTGGCGTGTCTTATTGTTATAATTCAATGGCTCATTTTTTAAAAAAAATAATAGAAAGCATAAAAAAATTGCGTAACATTTTTATTTTTATTCTTTTTGCATGGGAGCCATATTTTGTTAATATAAGAAAAAGTAGTCCAGTAGGTGGTGGTGCTGCTGCTTATACTGTGGGTTTCTTGTACATGGTCAACTCCCCCCCCCAACACATTTGTTGTTTTTTGGTGACCTTTGCTCTACCATGACATTTAATCAGTGTTTTACTGCTGCTTGTCCTCTGACCTGGTGAAGATTTTTTTAATTAAGTCTCTCCTGTGAAAACTATAGACAGTAAAAATGATAGCAGAGTTGAGCAGACACTTCTGGTTTCCCCTGTTCACTCAGATGGTAACTGAGCATCATCAGAATGTGTAAGGTACAGAGCTGTTGTGTTTCTTTTTATTGTGCTAAACTGCTTTTTTTGAATGGCCAGTGTGTGTGTGTGTGAGTTTGCTGAGAAACCGCTATGGTTTTGAGGTTCTTGTGGAAACAGATGAGCGTGCATGTTTTACCAGACTGAGGCAGCATTGTTTTTTAGTGAAGCCAAATCTGATGGCTTTTATGTGAATTAAGAAGCTTTTCTGTGAACTACTGTAGCTGTAGGAGCAAGACACACTGGCAGTGAGCTTTGTGTGTGTGTGTGGGGGGGGGTGGCGGTTAAGCTCTACCAGCTTCAGGGCATCATTAGCTTCGAGGTGACTTGTGCCATGAGGGATGGATTTCTTTAAGTGTTTTCTGGTCACTTGTGTGCCTAGACTCAATATAGTGATGTTGTTGTTCAATAACATCACTGTCACAGGCACACACTAACCAATCAGGATACAAGAAATTATTTTGCCATTGTATAATTGAAGTTTTTTTCTGTACTTAATTCCTGACTGCCCAGCCTGCCTCATCATCTAGCACCTCCAGCTCCATTGCAATCTTTTCCCAGGACATACCTTCAGCACTTGCCCTGCATCAGTATCAGTTAGGTAGTTGCCATCACTGGTGGTGCAGGGTCTTTGATGGTGTCAATTCATCATGCTACCTAGTGTTTTTTCCACCTTTTTTCCTCACCAAGAATGGCAAGCATTTAATGACCCACATGACAGTGTGTATACTTGCACTAGTAGTGGCACCTGGCATGCTCTCCTTACTCTGTTGCCCACCCACTGTGCTGTCACTTAGCCTCTTCCAGGTAGCAGGCAAACAGTGGGACATGGTGTCACTACTCCTGATACATCTGTTGCAGAGCTAAACTTTGCTGGGGGATTGTTGGTAAAATGTCAAACATTTCACTATATATAAGCAATGCTAAACTAGCACTTTGCCAACAATTTGACAAGTGAAGTACCATTAAACTTTACATCAGTTGTAGGTGCAAAAAAACAATAATGCTTCCTCCCCACCCTGTGTGATACCCATAAATCTTCTCTCCTGCCCTCATCTAATATGACTATTGTGATAAAGTAAAAGCTCCTGACCTGTACCCTCTTCTCCACTAACTTGCAACACCATTCATCAACACTTATCCCCAGTGGCGTAACCATGCATACTTATTGTACGCCATTGCGTACAGAAAAAAACTGTTCATTTAAAAAAAAATTGCCCAGTTTAAAAAAAAGCATAAAACATCCTGGCATTAAGACCCAACGGCCAACGTGGTCTGAGAAATCAGCTTGGGGGGGGGACAGTGCGGGCCTACTGAAGCAGTGAAGAAGCCCACATCCAGCATGTGCTTTTTGCGCCATCCAGAACACCTCCCGCCAGTGTCTGCCAATCAAGTAGTCTTATTTTCCCACTGCACTACAGGCAACATGGGGATATCAGCAGAAGAAGTCGTGGTGTCGCGCCATTAAGCTGGTGAAGTAGTGATGAGTGAGAGCAGACTTGAATGTTCCTCCTTTCCGTGTGTGCCATGCTCCCATCTGCCAGGCTTCTCGTTATCGTTGACTCACCGTGACTTGAGCCGCGTAAGTCCCTGGCACTCCCCAGTCTCAACCGAGTCTATGCCGTGGGCCTGGCCGGTGGCCCGTGTGTGTGTGTGTGTCTGTCGTCCATGCCGTGAGTCATGACCCCAGACCAGAGAGAGGCAGTCCAACAAGTCAGAGGAGGCAGAGGCAGCAGCAGCAGCGACTCCAGTGAGCAGCCCGGTCCAGGCGACCAACCACCAGACCAGACTCCGGAGAGAGAAAGAGACAGGACAGGGGCAGAGGAGACAGCCAGGAGAGAATGAGAGAGAGAGAGAGATGACTCCTTCCTTGATCCTCCCATCCTGTTCTCCATGTCCCCGGTCCTGACCTCCACATCGTCGAGACGACACATTGACTACTGACTTGGCCCAAGGTTTGTGTTCCCCTTTATTAATCATTCCTTTCTGTCTGTCCAATTGACCATTTACCGAGGAGAAGTGACTGTTTAGCCCACTAATGTCTTGAGAAGTATTAGTTATCCCCATCTCAATCTACAAAAAGTGGCTGAGCTGTAAAAGCCTAAAAAACGTTCCCATTGCAGAGCCCACATGTTGTCCTCAGGGATTCAGAGGATACCAGGTGTCCATTTTCCACTGATTGCCAGTACTGTGTGAGAGCCTTTCTGTTTCAACAAATGTAATCATTGTGCATCATAGGAGAAAGGAACCCGGAGTCCCTTATTTCTGTTAGAGGACCTGCTGAGATAAGGGTCTTATCAGTGCCCTCCCCTTCTGTATAATTCTCTGTCAGTATGTTGTCCATGAGTTAGTAATGTCTCGAATCTCCAGGCACAAACCCTACAAAAGAGAGTGCAAATAAAGCAGCAGGAAAAGTGGGCATGTTCTCAAGACCAAATCACACTAGCCGTGGTAAATTCTCCAGTGTACCCACACCCTGGAGGGATAAATTGCTTAAATACCCTATATCCAGGGGACATGGGACAGTCAAAGCATTCCTTCCATGGAAATACTGTTTCCACTGCAGCCTTGATTCAACTCTGCATCCTGAGACCCTTGATCAACTGCTCCTGCTGCTGCTTCTTATTCATCAGGTCGAGATGTTTATTATTATGAAAAATTAAACTTTCTTTATCTTGCAATTTGAAGGGGAGGGTGTCAGATTTATTTGTGCACAAGGAAACATGGTCAGAGGGTCTATTATCGAGTCTGCATGAAGCTGGAGGGGCCCCCGGCCCACACTCAGTTGCAATGGTGGGTGACAGTAATCTCAGGTGCATAACTGATACTTTCGTAACACCACCCAATAAAACTGCGTTGCACAAAAGGGAGCCACCATCAAGTTGGGTGGGAGATATCATCTACAACAGTGACACTGACTAACATTATACAGACTGCAGTTTCAGATGTTAGTGGTCACATGCAGGCTGTGCGGCCATTACTACTAGCGTGGAACTGCATATGACACAGGGGTCAACCTATGGCATATCACCATGCTACCAGTGATGTTGCTGCCCTCCTACCCCATAATGAGTTGGTCGCTTCACTTGCCAGTCTATTCTGGTGGTCCAGTGGCCCCCAACCCCCTCCCCATCTAAACTCATGCCTTGGAAGCCAGTGGATCCGTAATGCCTAACTCACTGTCCCTGAATATTTTAGAGGCACTGTACATCAAATAACCCTTCCTTCCCCCTTCTAGAACAAATGTGCCAGCTTGCAAGACAATGACCTCTTGTTCTTCTAACCATGGGGTGGCTGTGCCTTGCAATTGGGGTTGGGTATGGTGGGGGTTCTGCAGAGCTGCAGTACATGGCATGGTGCTTCCATGCAGTCTCACTAGCAAGGGCAAAGGCTTCCCTTGTCCCTTTTCCTATGCTAGTGCACTGACCTGTGCATCAGCGCAGGGAAGTACAGAACTCAAGACCCCTTTGTGTATAGAGCAAAAGGCTGCAAGGGAGAACCATACTGGAATGTGATCCTTCCAACCACTTTGCAGCACCAAACTATGACAGAATGGGATCCTATGTGTCAGCTCTGTTTGCCTGATGAGTCATTCTGTGGCTTAAGTCTGCAAGAACACTGGAAATATATTGGTGGTGCATGTGCCTGATGTTTCTCTGTGCTCCTGTGAACCTGCTGCATTTAAATGTAGCCTGAAAAGTGCTGACCCCACTGATAATTTATTAATTTGCAGTTCTTGGAGTTTTTTGTTTTGTTTTTTACTTATTTCTCTTTGAAGCCCAGAATGAGGGGGATTAGATTGGTAATGAGTCTAATGTATGTAGAAAACAAGACGTTATGTGTTTTTCTTCATCTTTTTTTGTTGAACAGAGCATAGTTTTATGTATTTATTTTATCATTTATTTGCTCAGGAAGTGCTGGAGCTCCTTGCTCAGTATGACTCCCTCAAGGTGATTCAGTAAGTGAGGAAGTGGTGGTTGGGAAATTCAGGCCTAGGCCTGTTACTAACACCAATGAATGTTTGAAACAGACAAACTCTGTAAAATCTGTTTCGTTAACTGACATGTATTCCTACACCTGGAAGAAAAATATTATAACTGTGTATGCTTACCCCAACTCCACAACACAGTTGGCTTATTTTCATATTTTGGATAATCACCCTCAGATCCTTCTCCTCCTCTGTTATGGCTAGCTGAACCCCCCAGCTGGTAGCTCCTTCTTGGGGTTGTTTGCCCTGAAATGTACTAGTACTGTGTCTTCAATGTTTTTCACTACTGAGTCCTCGTCCCTCCCTGTTTAAACTAATGCAAGTACACTTGGCAGGGGCGGCCGTTCCTACAGTCTTATGTTTTTTCTTTTACCTGTTATTTGCTTTTTTGGGCTGATGACAGTCAGATATTTGATTGTTGTTTCCCCTCAAGCTTAGTGGCTTCTATTTCAGAACTCTTCTGGTTATTCGGGAGTCGAGTCAAGTGAGCTTGCTGCTTAGAAGGTGACTGGTGTATCCATTCTTACCACAGCTTATATGTACGGCCCAGTGCACAGTACCCTGCTGAGGGTTTCCTTCAGGGTGGTTTAAGCTAGTCTTTCCCAATCTCCAGGTCAGAGCAGGGATTATTTGTGAGATGAGGATCTATAAACTCGAGGTAGGGGCTCCATATCACACTGTATTTCTGCATGTTTTGTGTTGAGGAGACAGGAGTACATCACTGATTCTGGAGTTCATAGCCACTGTTTTTCACTGTCTTGGACCATTCCCCTAAAGTTGGGGCAGTAGCATAGCAAATTCCCAGAGGTCCTGGGTGCAAGGAGGTTTTGAATAGACATCAAAATTATGATTTGGGCCCTTCAAACCTCATGGGCCCGGATGCGACTGCACCCCCTGCACCCTTGTAGCTATGCCCCTGAGTTGGGGTGTCAGGGATTCTCCATCTCCTTAATAAGCATTTTGCCTGCACTATGGCTGATAACAGCCATTGCATTTGTGCTTTATTTTGGTTGTATTCAGGTGGGGTTAGGCCAAGCAGTATTGACTGGGGATTGTATAATGGTGGATAATGGATCTAAAATGTCTCCACACTTGTAGTATCTGATCCAGTACTACTACTCCTGCTACTGCTATATCCTATATCTCTCATCTGCTAGGCTAAGGTTATGTTGCACTTTGAAAACCTGTTTCTGCAAATGTTGAATTGATTTTGTTTTCTACAGTGTGTGACAAGTCAGTAAGTGTTAAGCGTCACCCCCCAATGTGAACTGCAGGGGGTTTGCCTCAGAAAAATATGGAGATTAGCCCCCCCCCATTTCTAGTATTGCCTTACCTCCCAGTGGTTCAGGCATCCCAAAAGCAATCTGTCATGATGACTCCCCCTCACCCCCACCCAGCGTGCATGACCCTGGCCCAGTGGCCCTACTGTTAATTTTAGACACCCTCTCCTGTACCATTCACCCCTGTGAGGTACTTGCAGAGGTTGCAGGTCTCAGTCATGTCACTTCTCTCCTGTATTCCATGGTGTATATGGCCTTCGCATCCAGTAAGTGTTATGGTTCTGCAACTGTGTTACTTAGGTTTTGGCCAGTCACATTCTGTATTCCACATAATTAATCCTCCTGAGATGCTGGTGTCACCCTCTGCAAATAGGCAGACTTTCCAAGTTACATCCCTTAGTTGTGCGATGTTGTCTGTGTCACTAATGAATACCTTGACCAGGATTGGTCCTAGTTGCATCTGCTGCTAACCAGCTGTGTGCTGGTCCCTCACCCTTCCCTTTCTTTAGTGAATACTGAACATAAGTATTTTCACTGTTTCCATTCCCTTCTATTTTTCATAGATAACTATTGGTGTTGGAGTCTTTAACAGGCAACTGCTTTGAGTCCCCCCCCCCCACAACCAGGAGAGTCAGCCAGCCAGTGCTCCTATCATCCAGTCCAGTCCTGGAGTCCCCCGCAGCCACCCCCACACTAGACGAACAGTAAGTAACAGGAAGAGCAGTGTGGTAAGGTTTATTGCATGACAAAAGGGAATCAAGGGATTAACTCACATTGACATTGCATTGTTTCCTACTGCAGAATTCTGCAGCTCTGCACTGAATCCTGCTGGGCTTCACTGTAAATATATGCCTGTACTGCTGAATACTCCCACAACTGGCCCCCAAAATGCACCAGAAAGCATCAAAAATACCAAAATTTTCTGGGGGCCTAGGTGCCCCCCACTGACTGGGTGGACTCTAACTTGTGCGTACACTTTTTAATAGGCCGGTTACTCCACTGCTTATCCCCACTGCCTACACAAAGAAGTAACACCAAATTCCACTGACCATCTACTCAGTGATCACCCATCCTCCTCCCCCAGCCATGCAAAAAAGACACCTCTGCTCATCAATCCCACTCACACCCCACCAACCCTCACCTTCCACACCACACAAAATGGACCTGAGCTGAGCCATCCAGAAAGGAGGCAAGAAGCCAAGAGAGGACAGGATACAGACCCTTCTCTCACCACCTTAGCTCTCTGCAACCTGAATAAATTGTAAAACACACTTATAGTAAATTGAGCCATCCCAATCATTTAGATGGTCAAGTGGGGGTGATATATGGGGTGCCCCCCCTATCCAAAGTGGTGCCATTCCTGCATATGCTAATAAAGTTATGTCTAATACTCAGGTCTATAGCAATAAATCCTAAGTTTACACATATGAGTGGAATGTCTGGTATCAGAACTAGTTTGTATCACAGTGACTGTGATCATCAAATAGTGAAAAGCAGTAGCAGTGAATGGTGTTTAGGTGCCAGTCACTATCTGTGGGCTGCAGAGTGAGTCATACTGTCATATGATCATGTGAATCTGGGAGTGTGGGTCCACATGATTACCAGATTACCTAGGTACTCAATACTGTGCAGTATTAACAACATAACACTAATTGTGGCTAACCACTACTGATCATGGGGAGGGTGGGCACTGGACTACCAGAGTATGAATGGTAACAATCAGGGCACTACCTATCACTACAATAATACCATAGGTGTCCTTTGAATTGTTTACTGACCTCAATCTGTCAGTCCTATGAAATGCACATTCCTTTCACAGGATGGTGACATCGGCTGCTCAGATGACTGATACTATCTTTGACAACATTGATGGTCCCCTATCCCCTTAGAAAATGCCATAAAAATATTTCCTTGCATACTACACCAACTAAATGTCATACACCACATCTGTTACATAATAGATGCACTGCATATGACAAAACCACATCGCAATAGCTGTAATAACACACCGTTACATTGTAATTAACACTGTATTACAATAGTAATAACACATATACATTCATATACAGAGACCACATTAATCATCTATTACAATTATGTAGCAACATGAACACACCACTATTAATACAGCTAAATGCCACTCACAGCATATACCACAAATACCAATATAACAATCAGTCTTCCAGTTACTGCCTATAAAAGAACACACCACCAGCAACCCCTCAGATGTGAATTTCAAACCAAAGACATGATTGACAAACAGACCACAGAGAACTGACAGAACTTTAAAAGGACAATCAAAAAGGTCACTCTTTACCTGAAAATAATAAAAAATATATCTGACAAATATAGGTGAAGCTCTAGACATCCTGCAAATACCTGCAACAGAACTGGATAAAAATTTGGCAAATTTCATCTATACCCACAAAAAGTCTGATGGAAAAGAATATAAACCAGCAGCCTTAAGAGGTCAGGGCATTCTGGACTGCTGTTTCGTATCTGAAAAACACCCACACTCCATCTACAGAACAAAGGACACCCCCATCAAAGAAATCATAAGGACAATGATAGCAAAACATAAATACCTTAAAAACATGGTAAAGGAAATCACTCCAATGAGGCTGACCTACTCACAGCAACAGAAATTTAAAAACTCTGCACCACAGGTACCAGAGGACTCCATAACCCAAAAGACTTGTTCCATGAAATCCACTATGCACTACGCACAATACAGCAATACTGTATACTCTTCAATGGGGAGACATACAGTAAAACTGGAAAAAGACATAGGGAGAATCAAACATCTTCAGTATACAGAAAGAGACACAAAGACAAGAAATGGAATACATCCAACAGTGTCAGACAGATTAAACCAAAACTATACCAAAATCAAATCCAACCATAAAAAGACATGATAGACTATGAACTGTACACAACTCACAAACCACCACAAATGATGACTACAGATTCCCCTTTCTACATAGCAACCCTCATCAACCATAAACTAGACTCGCTGTGGATCTGTAGCATTAAAATAGGCAAAAATAACACTTGGAGGATACTAAAATCAATAAAACAAAACACTGGACTTAATGAGGAAAAGAAAATCACCAACCACAGCACAAGACCTCAATACAAACCCTGGTAAACTGCAACATTCCACCAACAGAGACTGCACAAATATCTGGCCACAGAAACCTGCAGTCAATTAATAACTATTAAATAATATCTGAAAAAAAGCAAAAATACGTCTCCACATTACTCTGCAAAGGAATCAATCCATAGACTGCAAACACAGAGTATAAGCCAGAACTCCATAGACCACCAATACCACCAGCAAAAAACAGAGTTACACAGAAACAAGACTGCGCTTCTGTCAAAACAATACAAGCATCCTGGGATGAACTATGGTACCAACAACCCCCCCACTAAATGTGTCTCAGCACAGCCTGAATGGAGAAAAGACTCCAAACAATGGAAAACCTCTAGCAACATCACTACATAAGAAGTCTATCCCCAGACATGGCAAACTCCAAAATACAACCCCCCCCCACAACAGTACCAACAACCAGGAGCCTTGCAAACCTAACCCCCCACACACACACACATGCTGTCCTGGAACCTTGGCAGCAACCTACAACTCCATCAACATGTTTTACTAGAACCTTGGCTGCAACAGTAGCACAAAACAAACAATACCTGCACTCTTTGCACAGCTCCTTGAGTCCTTGTACTGTACTGATGCTGCCTCTCCTAATGTGAGATGAACAGGACTACAAACCTGAATGCAGCAAGCTCCATGTCTTCAAGAACACTGATCAGTGCTGACACCACTGCAGCTCTGGGAACACTGAGCCATACTAAATACACCATCCTAGGGATGCCGGCCAGCAAAACGCTGACTTTTCAGCACATCAGGAAGTGACCATTCATGCCAGTGTCAGGATTATCAGGATGTGAAACAGAGTATCAATTGGCAACAGCTGCAGAGCATTGACTTCAGCAACTTCTACCATTATCAAATAATGCCTTCGCACCATTCCAGGACTCTTCTGGGTCTGGTCACCATGGCAGCCAACATGAATAGCAGCAGCAGCAGCAATCAGCACAAACACAAACTGCATGAATTCACAACCAAGTCTCCTCAAATATAGAAGTAACAAAGGGCAACACCAACATACTGCAACAATCCTTGGACACAACTGCATGGTTACAGGTAATGTGACTGTCGACATCTTTAAAAGTGAAAAACCTGGTGAAAAAAACACAATGTAAAAGAGACAGATATTCAAGCAATAACGCTGACTGAACCCATTATACTCTCCTTCTAAACTGCCTTACTGAACTGCCTTACCACCTAATGACCTATGCTATGGATACCTATCATTACCTGCCAATCCATATTATCACAGGTGATGCAGCAGTGCAAATGACTAAAACTGCACATAATGTAAAACAGTGCAAATGCATATTATTGTCTGTGTTGTAACAGTGCAATTGCATGCTACATCCCTTAATCAACTGTTGTCTGTGTCCAAGTGTTCTCAGTGTCCATCATTTTTTATTACACAAAATAAATAATGGCAAGGTTCACTATGCTCATAAAATGATCCCATCTTGTGGCACAACGAACCCTTATAAAGGCCACTAGCCCTTCAGGCTTGTGGCTTGATGAGCACCTTAGGCCCCTCAATGGGATTATTTCCTTGTAAACCACACTTTGCCATTATTTATTCTCTCTCTCTCTCTCTATCTATATATATATATATATATATATATATATATATAGATATAGAGAGAGAGAGAGATAGATAGATATAGATAGACATAAAATAGCTTATTCTTTCTCTGTATATATAATAGCTTATATGATTTATGATAATGAACTGAAACACAGTATAGCATGACAGAGTAACACTATTGGGGTTGGAATAAGGGCTTCAGTCATATATTTAGTTACACTTAGCACTGACTCTGATGGGGGGATGCAAAACATGCACAAGGATAAGACTAGTTTGGGAGGGTATTAACTAGTGCAGCACTAACAGCTGGTTAGTGCTTCAATAAAATTTTGAACATGTGTTGCTTTCTATATGCAAGGCACATTGGCATGCCTTAGCGCTTATGCATTAATGGGTCAGTGCCAAGCTTACTGTGGCTTTAAATATTGCACATTTAGTGATTCCCATGCTTTCCAGTGTACACCACAGTTAGCAGGGTGCTACCCTGTTAGTATGGTGATAGTAAATTCCAATTTCCTACGCCATGACTTCTAGACATGGGAAGAAGTGAGTCAAAAACTATCATTAGAAAACTATGCAGAGGCAGCTTCAGTACAGACTATGAAGGGACTTTACTGCAACTTTTGTAAACATTGTTTTATGTTGTTCGCAGGTAGTAGAAAATGTGATTATATTACTAAAATGTATGTAATCATCTGTGGGTATATGCTATAATTTTCACCAAACAAAAAAGGTTAAAACAGACTCCTAGGAGATCCATATATCTAAGGGGAAGATTAATTGTAATGGGTTTCCTCATGTAGTTGTACTTTGAACCTTATTCCTAAAAGGTACTAAGTTTAAGACAAATAGGGTTAAAACTTCTTAGTTTGAAATATACAGTTGTGCTGTAAACAGACTAGTGCTATTTATGTGGCTGGGCATGTTAGCTGCTTACATTTTTGGCAAACTAATTGTTGGAGACTGAATTAAGAGGAAGAAGCATCACACACTGTAGGGACGGGGGATTTTTGACACCTATGTCTAGATGTAGGGCTGGGCAAAATGTATCTTCCACTAGCAAAGTTCTGGCATAATTATGATTTTGCTTCTCAAATATTTCACAAACTTTCCATGAAAATCTTGTGAAATGTTACAACATGGTTATTTTTGTATGGTTTAATAAGTGTGTGAGTATATTTCACTGAAGTTGGTAAGAAGACTCTACCAAGATTCATACAGAAGTGTACCAAGTTTCAAATCTATGTTTTTAAAGATGTTGGAGTTACAAGCCTCCAAACTTTCAAAAATTTTAAAATTACAATTCACAATTATGTAAACTGCAGAATGCTAAGCCCCTATAACTTCAAAACTAGAGAATGGAAACTCACTGTTGTTGTTAGGTTCATTGACCCTAAATATTAGACTGTGGCTGTGCGAGACAGACAGAGGCACTACCCCCAGCAGGGGGGTGGAAGGGAAAAAAGGTTGAGAGAAAAACCTGGCAGCCAACTGAATGGTGGTTGGATTCAGACCAATCAATGTATATCCCTGAGAACAGAGTATGTCCCTAAGAGATGAGCTGATGGCTGGGAGAAAAAACAATATGGAAACAAGCATTTGTCAATGCCAAATGTTTGCTTGCTGGCATTGGCATTGGTAGTGTAGGAGTTACAGAGCTGCATAATATGAATGGCAGTGAAGTATTGAACTGAAGCCAACCCCATCACCACCCTGCAGATAGTGACAGGCATTGGGGTGTGCCTTTGGGTCATCAGACATAACGGCCATGCCATTTCACCACACCCTACTGTGCAGACACCGACAAGTGTCACGGTGTGCCTTGGGGTCTTTGTCCCTTATGCGCACCCCATTCCATCAGAAAATATTGTGAGATGGGTGCGGTATAGGAGAATGGGGTGAACTTTGGGGCCGAAGAGTCCAAGGCGCACCTTAATGCCTCTTAGTGGCTGCAGGGTGTGGGTGGGGGTGGAAGGGTATGAGCATTGCAGGTGACAATCCCAAGTCACAGCCCTGATGCCTGTCATTCTCTACAGGGTAGGGTGTTATGGTTGGAAACCCTAATGCCTCAGGCATTCGATGGTATTTTCACTCCAAATTTTCAACATGGGTTTTTTGTGACCCCCACCTCACGAACAGTGGCAATATCAGTTTGTTAGCCTAAAGCTGCTTTTGCACAGCGACTATGGCATTTAGCACCACAGGTGCAAAAATACATTCTGAACAGGATGCGAAAAATGACAGCTGTACTGTTCATGGGGAGGTGTAAAAAATGGCAATGTTGAAACTCTGCAGAGAAAATATTAAAAAAAATGGTGAAGTCATGAGCGAGCGTAGAAACTGTGCAACGTGCACCCATAATGTAATTAGTTTTGGAATTGTTTACAGCAGATTGTCAACACAGGCATTTTGGGACCTCCAGTCATGAACAGTGTCACTGTGATTTTCTTTATCTGTCCCGAACAATGATTTCACACAGCAACCACGCATTTCTGTGCTGAAAGTGTGAAAACACATTTCAGCCATATTGTGAAAAATGACAGCTGTACTGTTCATAAGGAAGTGTGGAAAAATGCCACTGGTGAAAATGTGGACAGAAAATATTACAAATTCATGAACTTCCGAGGGTGCGTGGAAACTGCGCAATGCTCACTCGTAACACAGTCATTTTAGGAATTTTTTCACCAAATTTTCAAAATAGCCATTTTAAGACCTCTGCTCATGAACAGTGTCACTGTGATTTTCTTAATGTGTCCCATACATTGATTTTGCACAGCGACTGCACCAATGTGCGCTACATGGGCGGAAACATGTTTTGGGTGAGATGGGAAAAATGACAGCTGTACTGCTCATAAGGAGGTGTGGTAAAATGGCAATGTTGAAAATCTGGAGTGAAAATATTGAAAATTTGCAAACTTATGAGAGTGTGTAGGAACAGCGCAACGCATGCTGGTAAAATAGTCATTTTTGGGAATTTTTTCACAACATTTTTAACATAGCCATTTTAACACCTCTGCTCATGAACAGTGTTACTGTGATTTTCATAATGTGTCCTGAACATTGATTTCGCACACCAACTGTGCCATTGTGCGCTACATGCACGGAAACACATTTTAGGTGAGATGTGAAAAATGACAGCTGTACTACTCATAAGGAAGTGTGGTCAAAAGGCAATGTTGAAAATCCAGAGTGAAAATATTGAAAATTTGCAAACCTACGAGCGTGTGTAGGAACAGTGCAACGCACACTTGTAAAACAGTATTTTTTATGAATTTTTTCACCAAATTTTCAACATAGACTTTTTGAGAGCCCAACTTATGAACACTGGCACTGCCATTTCGTTAATCGGTCTCGAAAGGTGATTTTGCACAGTGACTGCAAAATCACTCTTCAGGCCAGATTAATGCCATGACAGTAACAGAATTCATGAGGAAGGGTCCCAAAAACCCCATGTTGAAAATTTGGTGCCAAAATTTCAAAAAATGCCTGAGATATGCAGCAAAGTTGAAAAAACACTATTCATTACATTATACAGCTTACTGGCATTTCCTCAATTCGCCGTTGGCTTTGAAGAGTGCAGACATGTTCCTGGTCCACCGAAGATCATCGCGCCGAGGTCGGAGGTAAGTATGGGGTGGGGGTTTGGGGAGGCAGGGTGCACAGTGAGTGGGCGGGGTGGGGGCAGAGACAAAGAGGGATCGTTTTGTGTTGCAGTTTTTGTTTTTTAACAAAGGAGGAGATGATGAGGAGCGTTTGCCATGCTGGGGTGGGCTCCCAGCGTGCTAGAGATAACTTGTGGGGGGCATGGAGCCGGCGGTGGATTGGGCACCCCGTCGGCGACAGCATCTGTTGCCATGCTGGGGTGGGCTCCCAGCATGGCACCCTGTGCTCTGGGGGGGGACAGTGGAGTGATGGGAGATTGGCCACCCCCATCAGCTATACATGTGTAGCCACGCTGGGGTGGGCACCCAGTGCGGCATGTACAACTCTGTTTTGGGAGGCACAGCACAGCCGATGGGGGATTGGGCACCCCCCCTCGGCTATACAGTGTGGGAGGGGTAAGCATACAGTATGCATGTGTGTGTGTGGGGGAGCACGCGCGGGCAGGTGATATCTTATCGCTGCTCACTGACGTGAGCTCCCCTTTCAACTGTACGCCACTGCATTTTCTACTGCTGTCATAGACAGCTCCAGCAGGCATTGGATAACTGCGGCCGTGCCTGCAAACACACTGACTGAACTGGAAGAGGGCTGCCAAACCTCCGAAAACTCAGATGATGGCACTATGTTTCTTTCACATGTGTGCAAGCAAACATAAAAAGGGGTGTGTATCAATGCTCTAGTCTCTTGCTCAAAGACTGGCTAAGTCATAAGCAGCCAAAGATTCCAAAATAACATACGTAATTAAAGTGAAATTTCATGAGCATTTGTGAAATTGTGGAATGTTGTGATACTTTTGTAGATGTCATGCCCATACATTATATACCCTGTAGAGGAAGGTAAAGGCTGGGTAAATTTGCAATAACCTAGCATTCATAGGAGGCTTTACTGTAAATGTATAGTGGTGCCAAGTATTAGATCACCATTCTTCAGTGATAAACAATGAAGAATAGTCATGTACATCACTGTGCACAAGCTTGTATTTTTGCAATATGCCAGCTAAAGACTAAAGCTCACTGACTTAATGACTTGTGGAAGAACATGCACAGGCAGCATTGTTTCTGTACAATGCCATCTGCTGACTCTATCATCCTTTTAGAAAATGGGTTAGAAAAACTCTGCTCTGTGATTGATTGAGATCACCCCCAACCCAGGTGGATATCAGGCAACAGAGGCCAGTGAGTAACTAGTCCCTGTGCCAGCCTGCCTTTTTACCATTCAAATTACTCTGCCGGTAGAATGTTGGAAGATGACATGCAGCCATTTTTTTCTGGTCACTTAGAGAAACAACAAATGACCCCTTCCCCAAGTAAACCACAGTTTGGACACTGTAGTGAACTTACCTGATAAAAATATACCAAACCTTCAACATTTATTGATTCAGGTAGTGGCAGCCAAAATATAACTTCTTTTTTTTCACACTAAAAACACAGCTGAGCTTGTGTGCTTAACCTGGCACTGGAGTTACACTCGTGCTAAATTTCAAGCTGCCAGCAGCTTTCTCTGATGCTCCTCAACCCCACTTCACATTAATCAAGTCAATGCTAATTTTTCACTGGCGGTCAGGCCGGTTGTATACCTCTCTGTTTTACTTTGTTTTTCATTTTGTTCCCCACAGTTGTGCTTGCTGGACTGACCCGCAATTATACAGTCTGATTCCTCCAATGCTGTCTCACACAACTATGAACCACAGTGCTGAAGCCTCTCGCTCTCCCTTTCTCTCTCTCTCTCTCTCTCCCTCTCCCTGCAAAAAAACCCACAACCAAATACAACATTTCTCCCTACTGGACTGACACAACTGATCCCCTCTTTGTACAGCCCGATTCCACCAATGCTATCTCTCATAGCCCTGAACAGCAGCACTCAAGCCTCATGCTCTCTCTCCGAAAAAAATAAAATAAATTCTCACCCAATTTCAACAACACCACTGGCCACTCCAGAGCCCCTCCAGACTAGCAGTGGGTCCCAGTACACTTCTGCAGCACTCAAGCCTCTCACTTTCTCTCTGTCAAAAATAAAAATAAATTCTCTCCCAATTCTATCAACACCACCAGCCACTCCAGAACCCCTCCAGACTAGTGGTGGGTCCCAGTATACTTCTGGTACCCCGTTCCATGTCTAAAAATATCTCCCTCATTTTGAGGCTCAGTTCCCCTCATTTTAAGTCCATGTCCCTCATCTCACTGGCAAAAGGTTGAGAGATATGCCAGGCTGTCTCCTAAGTCCCTTCCTCAACCCCCCCCCCAAAAAAAACAGCATTCTAGTGCAGGCAGATGAGCTATTTTATTACAAAACTTAAGATTATATTTTTAGTAACAACTTTTATTAAATATATTTAATTTTTTACAGTGCCCATTTCCTAAGTGCAATAATACCCACCAGGGTGAGTGGTATTGTGCTTTACCGGACAATTAAGGTCCCCATCTCTAGAATCGAGCCTCATTACACCCCTGGGGTGTTCTGATATAGCTCAATACTGTCCAACCTGTCAGGAATTACTGCTTACTTAGATAACAATGTAAATTTTTACTATTTGAAAACAGTGGCACTATGTGATGCCAAGCCTTACAATGAGTTGCAATATAGGCCACTGTAAAATATCTGGATATCTTTAGTCATGGTGAAGCATGATTCTGGGTGTCATTGACATAGAAGAGATGTAGGGATATAGCAGGGCCACATGATACCAGTGCATGTAAGGTGGTTCAGTGGTGATAAGTGCTTTGTGAAAATTGAATTTCACAAGTTGAATTCTAGTGACATTCTGTATTATGTGTCCATGACTTTTTTAGCAAATTTTACCAGTTAGTAATTTCTAGAGTATCCACAAATGAAATGTTCACCTACTAAGCCACATTAATGCTGCTTAATTAGATTTTAGGACATATTTACATTGGGTGTGCATGCAAAATCTTGAGTTTATACCTGCAATAGCAGTGGAGCTATAAACAGCAATATATTTTGTAAGCTTTCACACAATTTAACAAATAATTAAGTTGTGAAATTTTGAACTCATGGAACTTACACTTTATTTAACTAACTACATCTTTATTTAGCAGTTTCTAAGACTCTTCCAAGAAAGCATGCATATACAGTAAATTTTCAGTTATTAGCTCCAAAGGTGGCTAAGTTGTAAATATAGAAATAAGTTCAGAAATTTCCACATGAATAATACATTTTTAGATTTTGGGCCCCTGTAATTTACCCACCTCTCATCTAAATGTCATGAAACTTGGCATTGTTTTAGTGTTTTTCAGACATAGTAGGTATGCCAAATTTCAGGTCTCCAGATGTAAGAGTGACAGAGTTATGACCAATGAAATAATTTTGGAACATTCTGCAAAATCAGGAATTGTTAATTTGTCCAGCCCTATCTAGATGCAATTTTCTATTGTAGAACTGTGAACTTAAGATTAAATTGCCCATACATCCAAATTTCTATGTTAGGGCACAGCTCAGTCCAGTTTCTAAAACTTTGACTTAATTATGTCCAATTTGCAAGTTTTGATGTAAATGTACATGAAAACAATGTTCAGAATGCATGTAGCCTGGCATATCATTTATATCAATGTCCAGCATTTTTTATCCAAAACTGGCTTTAACTTGTCATAAAACAGAAATTCTGCAGATAAGTTCAACTTTTGAAAATAGCACCAACAAGACAGACCATTTTTTAGACATAGCATGGCAGTTTCTGACACTTAAGCATCTAGCAGTCCTGTCCCTTTATGATTTTTGGAAATCTCATATGATGTAACTAGAGAGGTAGCAAATTTAAACTTTCTGGGTGAAGTTGGTGTGAAGATTATGTGAATTTCACACTTCACCAACTGCTCTATGTTTCTGACTTCCCTACTGACTATGCCTTCTAATTAAAAAAGGGTTTAATTTTTAATCCCAGTTCATCACTTGCTGTGCCATATATAACCATGACCTTACCACAGTGAAGATGCTTCTATATGTATTTACATCATATCAGCACCCTCTGCAGTTTGGTCAGCCTTAAGGTATGTGACTCCCCTACATGAACATGCAAATGGTACCCCAAGGGAAAATAAAATAAATCATCCATCCCCATATGTCTGTTGCTTTTCAGGCTAGAAAATCCTTCCAGGTCATATCAAAAACATACAGTATCTATACTTGGAACTGGTTCTGCAAAATAACAGGTATCAGCCTGCATGACAGACATAAGGGGGTACAGATTGAAGCTGAGTCCTTCTCCTTCCTCCTTAACATGGTGGCAATCCTGCTGGAGGCAGGTACATTTCCTTTCTCTATGGCTTGATGGTGGAAATTTACTGCTTATTCAACTCTTACAGGAGTCACTCCTGCTGTTGGCTTTGACATCTGACCACTGGTTCATCCAGTAGGACCCATCCTGGGTGACTATCCTGTCCTTGAGTCCCACTCCTTAAAGCCAGCACAATGCCACTGATGAAAACTGATAACATGTCCTGCTGACCACCCTTTCATCTTCCAGTGGAGTGGCAGCACTTTGCCCATCCCTGTCCTTCTGCCCAACCAGACCACGGTGGACTTTTAAAAATAACTTTATTTGGACCAGTGCCATCTATTACCACCATGCAACCACTGACTGACAAGATTAGCCATGTGAACTCTAGTCAGTTCATTCACAGTGAGTCTCATCACACTGCTGCCAAAACAGATGATGACTCCTGGGGGTTGGGGGTACACAGAAGGATGCTGCAAACTTGCAACATGCTGTGTAATGCTGTTGGCTGCTTCTGAATGTTATAGTTCAACATTCAGACAGCAGATCCAGTAAGAACAGGTTTCCTTTTCTTTAATGAATATTAAAACATTTAGTCATAGGCAGGAGCAGGCAAGAGACAGATTTCTTCTGTCCTCCACACCCACCCACACAAACACGAAATGCTGGCCCTGTCTGCAGTGAAAAAAAGAAACCCTCTCGCACAGTGAAGTTTGCCAAGAAACAGGAAGTAGTCCAATCCAGTAGATATACCCTTCCCTCCACCCACACACCAAAAACAACCTCTCATCTGCCCACTGGCTAGACAATTATCATGAATTAGAATCCCTTCATCCAACCCCTCACCGACCCCCACCTCACTTTCCCCAAGAGCACCTCAAATGAATACGTTTAAGTCATGTGTAACAAAGACAAACATGCCCCTGTGTAGAGACATCCACTCTGTTCAATGATATTCATCAGAATGAATGAATTAATGAATGAATGAATGAAGACACCTCGGCCTGTAGTAAAACCTTATTGGCTGCTGTGTACATTTTCATAACCAGATATATTATGAAACAAATTGTTAAGTTAAACAAAGAAGGATGCTTTTAAATAGCCCTAGGGTTATACCGCGGACCCAAAAAATGTAGACCCACCACCTGGGAACAGAGTACAGTGGAGGGGTATCCGGGAGATTGGAGGTTACTGGCTTGGTTCCTGGGCTGCCTAAACAACTGCAGGGAAGTAACTATTTTTACAAGTGGGCCGTATTTGGGGACCATTGAAAGTTAACAGGGGAAGAGTGTATGATTTAAATTTACCATCAGGGTTGCTTTCTAAGAGTGGATTTTTCTTATTGCAGTATTGTGTACAATGTAGTTTGAATGTACAGAGTGTTTTGTTTTCATTGTTGGAGTTTGAGTACAGTGCTGAATACAACAGTGTTTGAATTTACAGAGTGTTGCATTTGCTGAGTGTTTTCTTTTTTGGCAGTGTTGAAATCAGTTTGGTAAAATACCATTCTCTGAGAGATGATTATTTCTCAGGACAGCTGCTGAGGGAGGCATCCACCTTAACCTCCCGCATTCCCACCCTCCCGGGCCATGCTACCTTTATAAAAGGCCATTCAGGAAAGGGTTTACTACTTCCTGAGTAGGTCAGGGCAGGAGGGGCTACAACCACATATTAGAACCACATAAGTGAGGCACTGGGACAATAATATTGAATAGCAGCAGAACACAGGGCAGAACAGTTTTAAGCAACAGGGAAAATGTGAGATAACAAAAAAAAAAGTGGGAAACCTAACACAGGAAGGGGGTACAAACAATATAGAAGGGTCGCTAGTAGAAGAGAACATATTTAGAACAGACATGGAAGTTGCGAGGAGTGGTGCAGTGTAGTTGGTGCGGGGCCACAGTGTTCTAGAGAACATTCTGGATCATGTGGTGCTGCCCCATTTGCAGGCACCTCTCTGGGTTGAGGGAGGAGATTACCTTTCTCCGAGCTGAGTTAGCTAGGATTCGTGAGACCATCACCCCTACCCAGCCACTACCGTGTCCACCACCAGCACCTCAAAGGATGCCCAGGAGGAGTAGTTGGATCACAGTGGGCTCAGGGAGGGTACAAGAGAGGGGTCAGTTGTACATCCCCAGCCAGTCCAACTAAGTAACTCCTACACTGTCTTCAAGGAGCAGGGAAGCCCCACAAGGGCACCTACAGCTGAGACCAAGGAGGTGGCAGGTCCTCTGTGATGGAGCCCCAGGGAAGGGGGTAGAGGACCCCAGAGGAGGAGAAAGCTTCTCTTGGTGGGGGACTCCATTGTCCAGGGATTGAAGTTGGGGCACCTAGCATTGGGGCAAGGGAGGTCAAGTGCCTTCCAGGAAACACTGCATGGAGGGATAGGAAGAAGATCCACAGGATCATAAGGGCAATAGTAAGGAGGGAGGAATAGGATGTCATTGTCCACAAGGGGACAACTGACCTAGCAGGGAACAAGGCAGAGACAGACAGAATTCAGGAGTATTTCAGGAAGTTGGAGGAGGGCTAAAACAGATGGTGCACTCTGTCTCCTTCTCAGAGATACTACTTATCTATGGTGTGGGGAGTCTAGGTCACTCTGCATCCAGAAATTCAACTCCTAGTTGAAGGAATGGTGTGGAAAAGAGGGTTTTGGCTTCACAGGGGACTGGGACCACACCGGAAGTGATGAGAGTCTGTATAAGGATGATGGCCTGCATCCATCTGGGAAGGGGATCTTAGTCCTGAGTAAGAAGATTGAATGCTTCTTTAGCAAGCATTTAAACTGCCCAAGGGGGGACAGGAATGTCAGGTGGCTGAGTATCCCCCCCATGAGCACTTGCTCCACACAAGTACCCAAGGAGGGGTGAGACCAACAGAGGGCAGAATTCAACACAAGGGCAGAAGACAGGAAGGACCAGGGGAAAAAACACTCAGGAATGGGGGCACTGGGTAACAAAACAGGTGATGGAAGTCACATCCTGGAAAGCCATGTGTGTCAATGCCCAGAATCTTAGTAACAAGATGGAGGACCTGGAGGATGCCATGGCACAGTCAGACCTGGACATTGTGGCCATCACAGAGGCCTGGTGTAATGATAACCATGACTGGTAGATGGTCATACTAGGCTGCAATCTATTTATTAGGGACAGGATGGGCAGGAAGGGGGGAGGAGTGGCACTGTATGTGAAGAATACCATAAAGGCCACAGACATTCAAGGGAAACAGGGAGGGGCAGACACTGTGGGTTAAGTTTGAAAGGAAAACAGGGTCAGTCATCTGCACTGGGTAATCTACAGACTACCAGCCCAAGGGGAGGAGACAGATAGGGAGATGATGCTAGCCATCAAAAGGATGGCAAGCAAGGAGGAGGTGGTGCTGTTTGGCGACTTCAATATTCCAGATGTGGACTGGAGCCTCCTAGCAGCAGCATCAGCCAGGAGCAGGTTTATCCTGGACTCCATTCAGGGAGCTTTCCTTAAACAGCTGGTCTTGGAGCACACATGACATGAGGCACTATTGGACCTGACACTCACAAATGGGGACAGGGTGACAGGGATCACAGTGGAGGAGGACCTGGGGAACAGTGACCACTGGTCAGTGTGTTTTGACAAAACTGAAGAGGTAGCACCCAGTTCCACAAAATTCAAATCCTAGACTTTAGGAGGTCAGATTTTGAAAAATTGGGGAAATTCTTGGAAGAGGCTCTAACTGGAATAGGGAGGAAATTAGGAGTAGCAGAACAGTGGGCATTATTCAAAACAGGGATAACAAGAGCTACACAGTAATGTGTAAAACAAGTTAGCAAAAGGAAAAGGAAGAGGAGACCATTATGGTATTCCAAGGAGGTAGCAGAGAAAGTGAAAGCCAAACAAAACGCATTCAAACAATACAAAAAAAAAACACAGGCAGAGGGGGACAGGGAGAGGTACTGTTAGAAACAAAAGGAGACAGGGAGGGCAGTAAGGGAAGCCAACGTGCAAACAGAGGAGTGCATTGCAGAGTCAGTGGTTAGAGGGAACAATACCTTTTACAGGTACATAAGTGAAAAAGGAAGGCAAAGGGAGGCATAGTTAGGCTGAAAGGGGAGAGAGGGAGTAGAGTGGTGAATGACAACAGTAAAGCAGACATACTAAGCAGATATTTCTTCTCAGTCTTCACAAAAGGAGGGAGCAGGCAAATGGCCAGAAGATTAGTAGTAAGGTAAGGAAGAGAAAGGAAATGGATACGAGTCCTTTTCCATGGGAAAGGGTCCTAAAGGCACTGGAAGGATTAAGAGTCATTAAAGTTATGGGGCCAGATGGGGTACATCCCAGGGTGCTTTGAGAGCTGAGAGAGGTGGTAGCTGAACCTTGGGCAACCCTGTTTAGCCTGTCACTGGAAACAGGAGAGGTACCCAAATACTGGAGGGCAGCTGATGTAATCTCCCATTACAAAAGCGGGAAAAGAGGAACTGTGAAACTACAGACAAGTCAGCCTGACCTCAGTGGTGGGGAGAATCATGGAAGCACTGCTAAAGGAAAGAATAGTGGAACACCTAGATGCCAACAGTCTACAGGACCCAAGACCCCCCAACCCCCACACACACTCTCACTCACCTGAACTGGTCAAACTGTGAAGAGCCACTCTTCAATTGAGGACACATCTTGCAGCTGCAGTACAGTCAAAAATTCCATTGAAATACATTGAAACACAGTTCAATGGATGCAATGCAGTACCTTGCAGTATTACTGCAAAATGCTGCACTACACATGAACAGTGTCATTTAATGGTCTGTCATTCAGTGGCAATTGTGCCCTTTTGTTATGCAGTATGTTACTGTGCTGCATCATGGCTAGCTCTGATGATTTGGCCAAGCTGAGCAGCAAGACAGGTAGATGGAGACTACACTCTGTTCTGTAGTATGCTTGCTTTTATCAGCGTCTAGCCTGCTAATAAGGGAAAGTGTGCTCCTGTTTAGCCTTTGTTTGTTCACTTTTTTATTTTTTAACAAGAAAGTGGACAGGGCACAGCCCTTTTTCAGCCACGCCTGCCAAATAGCATTACAAAACTTAACAATTACAAGTTTTAACAATCAACATATAACAATACATTACTTACATTCACTTACATTAACAATTACTTTTAATTTGCAACAATTCAAATAACAATCATTTAAAACCAGTTACATTTTTTGCTGTATTAACCACACCTATAAATTCATTTAAGAAAGAAGACCAACAAGGAGAAAGCCATTACGTACATTTCTGTTCTACATTGAGGGATTATGGAGATACTGCACTGTTTCTTGTTTTTTGACATGTACCAGGAAAGATAGACTTAAAGGATAATGATAAACAGTGGATTATCAACTGTGTCCCAAAAGAGAACTGAGAGTCCTGTGGTAGCAGAGACCTGGTGCGGAGGTAAGCAAATCTAGCTTTGCAGAGTGGGACTAGTGGCAGTTCTTATGGTATTTTGCTGTGGCTCTATGAACAGACATCAGAGTGTTATGCTTACTTTTGTTTTGTTTGGTCTCGATATTACAGCAATCGCTAAAGCTTGTAAAGTACTAAATAAATATATTTTATAGAATAAATATTAACCACTGCACATCATTATTGATCCCATTACCAAACCCTGCTCTTTTACTTAACTGGAGATTTACTTGGGCTAATTATAGTCAATGGTTGTTTTGCTTTTGTTGCTTCCCTAAGAGAGTTTGGGTGTGCTAGATAGTAACTTTTGTTACTAATACTCTATACTTTCGTTAGCAAACTGAGTTGTCCACCCCCTCAACCATTTATTTCTCCCCCTTCCCCTTTAGGTCCTTTGTTCACCATTCCCAGTTTTTTAAATATACTATAAGAATGGACCAGAGTGCCACTTCCAATACCACCTTTCTTCTTAAGCCCTCTCCCCTCCAGGTCTCCACCCTTCCCAGTAAACGTTGAAGTGCCCAGTCTCCAGTGTTGTAAATTGCAATATCCCTCGAAATAAAGAAAACCATCATTTGATATTTTTTTACCTATAAAAAAATTGTCCCTTGCAGTTCTCACCCCATCCACTCAACCATGACCTCCACTCAGCAGACACCACCTCACACCCCCACCACAACACTCGCACACCTTCACTCACCTGAACTTGTCCCATGGTTTAGATAGAAACACTCTACAATTGAAGATATGTCTTGCTGCTGGAATTGGCGACTACCATATAAGAAACCAAGGTAAATGCCATTTGATGTATTTCAATATGATTTTGAACTTTGATTCCTAACTTTGCATTTTTGTGAATTTTGATCCCATGTTTTCAGCATGGCCTTTTATGACTCCACCTTAAGACCAATGACTGTGGAATTGTGTAACTCTGTTCCAAAATGTGATTCTGCAGTTACTTTGTGAAATCATCTTTCAGACAGGATTTGAACATGTCACTGCTTTTGTTCATGAAGTGGGGTCATAGGAAGGCTATGTTGAAAATTTGAGATCAAAATATGAAAAAGTGTGAAAAGTTATAAGTATACTTTGAAATTGTCCTACACTCGCTCATAATTTTGGTAACTTTAACTATTTTGACTGCAGATTTTCAACACAGCAATATTTTCACACTACCTCATGAACATGGCAGCTGCCATTTTTCAAATCTTGGCCAAAAAGATGCTTTGGCATCAGTAGCACGGAATGATGTTTCAGGGGTGTGGAATGATGTTTTGGCTAGGATCTGAAAATGTACACTTACCGGTTTCATGAGGCGGGGTAATAAGGCTATGCTGAAAATGTGTGTACAAATATGGTAAAATGCTCAGGTTATAAGAGAACATTGAGTATTTCAATATTCACACATAACTGTGCTAATGTTCAATATTTTTACACCGGATTTTCAACATAGCCATTTTTCCACACCACCTCATAAACATGACAGGTGTCACTTTTTAAATCCTGGATGAGATGGCACTTTGCACTTCTGGTGTAAAGTTACATGTCAAGCGATATACTATAAACGATATATGTCATATTTATAAGGGGAGTCATAAAATGACAATCTTGAAAATTTTGGGTAAAAATTTAAAAAAATATGTAATTGTTAAGAAATTTTGTGTATAGTGCCAGTCTTGACCCAAGTTGGTATGCTGTGTGATCCCCTGCTGGTGAGCTGAGTTTGGGGGTCAGCTCACTCATCCAGTTGGATGGGGTGAGGGTTGGGGGATGCCGCTGTTGCGCAACAGCCCTCCTAGCCAGTGAATAAAAGCTGCTAGATTGACTTCAGTATTTCAACACTCACATATAACTTTGCTAATTTTTTATATTTTGACTCTGAACTTCCAACATAGCCATCTCTCCACAACATCTCATAAACATGACTGGTGCCATTTTTTAAATCCTGGATGAGATATGTTTTCTAACTTCTGGTGTAAAATTACATTTCAGTCCATATGCTATAAATTCTACATGTCATGTTTATAAGGGGAGTCATAAAATGACTATCTTAAAAATAGGGTGTCAAAATAAAAAAATATGTGATTGTTAAGAAACTTAGTGTGTATTGCCAGTTTTAACCCCAGTGGGTATGCTATGTGAACCAGGCTGGTGAACTGAGTTCAGGGCTTGTTCAGTCACCCAGCTGGATGAGGTGAGGTTGCTTGAATGCTGTTGTTATGTGACACCCCTACCATCCTGGGAATGAAAGCTTCAGGGTTGTGTACACAGGTTTGGCTACCATATAATAAAGACAACTGTCCTCTAGGCATAGGGCCCTGCACCACTGTATCTGTGGTTGGCAGAGGTCCCTGTGCATTGACTGACACATGGGCTCTTTGCCTTGTGCATCTGTATCTGCAGCCATATAAGCACATGGACCAAAGGGCCCTGTGCTTCTGAAGCCTACTGGACAGCCCCATGCATTCTTGATATTTGTTATTGCATTGAAGTTCAGGGCCCAAGGGGCACATTGAGACTTTTCCATGGCATGGGCCCAAAGGGTTTGGGATCTGCATAAATGAGGATACAGTTACACTATCTCAAAAAGAAAGGGAATTCTGTGCAAAAAAAACTTCATTAATGCACCAGTTAGTGTAACTTAACACCTCAAAAGTAAAGAAATGTGGTGTTAGGGTTTCAAACCCTAACTCCCCACTCATACTCACCATCCCACAAGCAACAAATGGGAAAAAAATTAGCGTTTTGGGTCTCCAGAGTCTTGGCAAATCAGTGGTGGAGTCTTCCTTGGGGTTGTCAACTGAATGTCCATTGCATTCCCTGAGTAAACAACATCACACATGATATCCTTTAGGCAACATGTGGTAAGATAAACTTATGTACCTTTAAAGATCATATCACTATGAGGCACTGGCTTGTAACTAGCTGTACTTCAGACTGGAGGCTACGGGCTAAGGGGAAGGGTGAGCATGAGGATGGAAAGCATCAAGGAAGACCCCCCCACACACACTGATTCGGTAACACTCCGTAGACCCAAAACCCTAATGTTTTGTCTTTGGACTGTGTGGGTGGAGAGTTAGGGTTAGAAACCCTAACATCACACTTCCCTACTTTTGTGGCATTAAGTTACCTTAACTGGTGAATTAACAACTTTTTTTGCAAAGAACATATATATATATATATATATAGATACACTCTGCAAGTAACTTTAGTTCACTTGAAAGTTAGTTCACCAACAATAAACTGATCCTCAATAACAAAAAAAATCGAAGACAATGCTCTTCTCTAGTCTCTCACAGAAGAGAAAATTCCACCTTTTGTCATCAGAAATTGTCAAAGACATAACCTTGAACTGGTGGAGACCTTCAAATAACTTGTAATACCTCTGGATGATTCCTTATCTTTTGCACCCAATGCTGGCAATCTGGTGGCCCTAGTTAACACAATACAGGGTGCCCTGTACTGTAACTAAGATGCTCTCACTGGGGATGTTTTATTTTTATTTGGAAAAGTTTCACCAGGAAGGACATATAGAGTGATAATAGCTCATTTCCAGATGCATCCTGGTCTGGGGGGGGGGCGATACATAGGAGAAAACACACATACAGTATTTTTTTTAAACAGAGCGAAATCACATAAACAGGTACAAATCAGCAACAACAGGTATACATGTCCAGATATGCAGTAACAGCAAAACATGCATTATACATATTCATTGGTTTACAGAGGAACCAAGGTATAAAACACACAAAGTGCTTATTATGTATTTTCAAGAATAAGAACTTTGACAGGGAAAGTGCTAAATTCAACCAGATTATGTAGTCAGTACAGTTACTAGGGTACAACAGGAGCTCTGTTAGGTAGAGAAGGGGTAGGTGGGAGATAGCTTAGCCAAAGGCCCTTCACCCCTTTGGGATGTGCAAACCCCACAAGGGGCAGGCAGAGCAAACAGGCATAAGAGATAAGATTGAGCTGAAGTCGGGTTGAGTATTTTGAGGGAGGAAGGGAAGAACATGGGGGGGCAACAGGTCAGCCAAAGCTTTCACCCTAGGGATGATAGGAAACCCCACAAGGGGTTGGAAGGGCAGAGTAATGAGAGAAAAGTTTAGTCCAAAAGTTGATTGGGCTTTGTAGGGGGTGGAGGTGAGGGCAAAGAGGGGGAGGGTGGTTAGTTGCATTTGAAAGAGGAGGCTATGTAATGCAGAAGAAGAAGCAATAGAGAATGGAGGGACTGTGCAGAATAGATATTTAATGGGAGGAGTTCCAGATACTTGGGAAGTGGAAACAGAAGGCAGTGCACCCTGAAGTGGTACACGGGGAGGGCCCTGTCGGTGGAGTTACGGATGGCGTGGGGGGTGACTCAGAGATGAGGGAGTGTAGGTAGGGTGGCAGAGAGCCAAGCCATTACTTCCCAATTAAAGAGGCAGTATGGTCAAGGCGTCTGACACCGAAGGGTGGGAAGGAAAATGAAGTGTAAAGGTCACAGTGGTGGGTATAAGGTGGGCAGCCAAGAGTGAAGTGGCAGAAGGGGTGAAAAAGAGTGTTCAGTCTGGATAGGATGGATTTGGGGACAGAGTTGTAGACTACTTCTCTAAAGTCAAAGATAGGGAGACTCATCTTTTGGACTACCTCTCTTTCTCTGGGCATGTGGTGGAAGGCAGTTGTGGAGTCTGCACAAAGCACTGAGTTTAGGGAAAAGCTTTTTGTGATTAGTATCCCCGTGCACTGCAAAATCAAGGTTCTTGTCGCGCAACAGCCTAAAGTATTTGAAAGAGGAGACATCTTCCAGTATAGAACCATTGAGGATGGGAAAGGAGGGAGTGGCATTGAGCCTGGTGAGCTTCAGCCTGGTGCCAAAGGTCATAGAGACTTTAGTTTGGCATTTAAGGAAATTTGATTTGCGAGAAACCAGCACTGGATGTTGTCGAAGTCCACATGAAGGCTGTTCGCCACCTCCGAGAGGAGGTACAGGAGGTAAATAGAACATTAACATCTGCATACATGTGGATGTTGACAGACGAGCAGGTGTCGGGTAGCAGTTTAAGAATATGGCAAATAGTATGAGATGAAGTGCTGAGCCTTGGGAGATGCCAGTATTGACTGGGAGTGAGGAGGAGAGGGTATCACCGACCTGGACAGACTGGGACTTGCCCATGAGATAGGACCAGAACCAGCTTGTTGCAGATCTGGACAGGCCACCCGCAGTCAGCTTGGTAAGGAAGAGGGTTTGGGCAACAGCATCGAAGACTTTGGCCAGATCAATAAAGACAGCAGAGGTGATGCATCACTAATCCATGCCTGAGAGAATGGAGTCAGTGAGCCAGAGGAGTGAGGTAGTGGTGGAAAGGGCCTTACAGAAGCCAGACTGGAAAAGGGTAAAGAAAGCAGAAGAGTCAAGAAAAGGGTTGAGCTGTGCCAGAGCCAGGCGCTCTTGAAGTTTAGCCAGAATTGGGAGCAACGATATAGGGTGGAAGTTACTTAGGTTAGAGGGGTCACCACCCTTTGGAAGGGGGACAACAGTTGTGACCTTCCAGAAAGCGGGGCAAGCAAAAAGGATAGGTTCAGGAGAGTTGCTAAGGGAGGGGCTATGGTGTAAGCTGAAACAGCTTGGGGTTAAGGCCATCTGAACTTTTACCGTTTTGTGGATTTAGGGCTAGCAATACCTGCAGGGTGTCATCTGGGGAGACAGGTTGGAAGGAAAAGCATGATGAAGAGGACAAGTGAGTGCAGAAGACTAGTGAGGTAGTAGAGGGAGGTATGTAGGCGAGGAGGGAGGAGGCACAGGTGGTGAAGAATTTGTTGAATTCAGCCACCACGGGGGGGTCAGGTACAGTAAGGCCCTCTACCTTTAGTACAGGTGAGGGAGGGGTGGACAGGGGGACAAAATAAAGCATGAACAACCTTCCAGAATTTAGAGATGTTACTAAGGTTTTCATGAAAGGAGGAGTTGAAATACTTCACTTTAGCAAGGCAGATAGATGGTCCTGGTGTAAGTGTTATGGCAGGAGCAGTAGTTGAGAAGGTCCATAAGAGTTCCAGAAGCTTTGCACGCTGCCCAGCCTGGTCACATGCATGCTGGCAGGTTAGCAGTTCAGCTGAGACCCAGGGACGGTGAAAGCCATCGACTCCGGTCTTCCTAAGCAGGGTATGATGTTAGCTGACTTAATGTGGCCAACTCCATTCTGTCACTTCTAGATTATGGGCTCCCTGTTTATGCAGCTCCCTGTGACACAGTGCAGAACAAAGTGAAGCTGATCTGTAATAAAGTGTGCCACTTTGTGCTTGGTGCAGATAACCACACTCTTAGTTGTACCCTTTACACACCCACTAACCGGCTACCATTACCCAGCAGAATAAAGCTCCAGACCTGTTTGCTAGCTACAAAGGTGCTCTTGGGCTTAATACCCCCTGCTTTAGCAAATTGCTTCTGCACTGCCTCCAACAAATACAACACCTGGAACATGGCCAGGAATGCCCTTAAGCCTCCTTTCCTATGTACTCTGCTGGACAAGTAGTCATTTGCTGTCAAGGCCGCTAACTGGTTAAACAAATTGCCTGATATGCTGCATCTCCCCAAGCTTAATCAGTTTAAGAGATCTTTGTCATTTTCTTTTGCAGTCCAACTCAATAGTGACCGTTAAACAGTTTTATTTGGTTTCTCTGTACATAACCTGTGACTTTTTATACAAGAATCCGTATGGATTTTTTTTTTTTCAAAACTGAACGTAATTGTTTTTCCTTAAATGCTTTGAACCTGACTCAACAGCATTTCTTCTGAAACTGCTTTTTCTAATGTTTTTTGTGACTATGTATTTGTTGTGGAACCTTTGCAAATTAGCACCTGTGGTCAAATGTAATCTCTGAAGTTTTCAATAAATAAATAAACTGTAATTATGAACTGAGTCAATGCTATGAAACTGCATTTAACAGTGTAAATAAAAAATATACACACACACATATATATATATATATATATATATACAGGGAATACACGATGGGCTGGAGTGGAATATGGAAAATATTCTCACTCCTGCAGAATGAGAATACACATCTCTCTCTGCAGTAGTGAGAATATTTTCCATATTCCACGATTTGCACATCATTTGTGCTATTTATACAATGGGGGTAGGAGCTTCAGAAGTGTTGTTATGTTTTCCTGTTCCTGTATGCTGTCTGCTCTTTGTGTGTATGGTCTAAGTGTGTGAGTTTTTTGAATGGACTGGGAGGTTGAGAAACACTATGGGAAACAGCTGGGTGTCCTTTGCAATGTTAATTGAGTTACTTGCAGGTAGCAGTGAGAAAGAAAATGTTTTTTGAAGCAGTATCATTTAGAATGCAGGCTGTAGTGAAGCTGAGAAACAGAAACATAGACACTGTTGGCAGATAAGGACCTCTAGGCCCATCTAGTCTGCCCATAGGCCCTATACACGTATGCATCCACTTACCCTAAGTGGTCAATGATTTTCACCACTCCCATCAGCATAGTTATGGGCTGGGAGTTTTAGAAACACTATGGGAAACAGGTGAGTGTAATTTGCAATGTTAAATGAGTTACTTGCGGGTAGCAGTGAGAAACAGATTTGTGAAGCAGTTCAATTTAGAATACAGGTAGTAGTGAATGAGTTGTGACATCAGCAGAGCAGATGCATTTGTCAGATATTTTAACTCCAGTGATGTCATCATCAGATATCTCACTGCAGTGGAAATAACTGAAGGTATCACACTGATATTGCTCTCACTCCCATTGTATCTCTCTCTCTCTCTCTCTCTCTCTATATATATATATATATGTATCTGTATATAGACTCACACACATACTGTTTGTATATAGAATAATGGGTAAGTGTGGTATACAGCACGTATACCAAGCAGTGCCAGTGGCTTAGCAGGTAGCACATTCACCTCTGAAGTTGTGAGATCAGAAGGTTGTGGGTTCTATCTCCACACCAGGCACATGGGTTAAATCCCTGTACTGACATGGTTGTGCAGCATGAGGGGGGTGCTGCACTCCTGAGGTGTTGTCTTTCAGTTGGCATGTTAAACCGAGGTCCCATTTGCCGGTTCAGGTGGATGTTAAAGATCCCATGGCACTTCTCGAGTAGAGGATTTTTTTATTAAAGGAAGCAAAACCAGATAGAAAAATACATACAGCAATCATGTAAAAGAAAACACCATCAAATTAAGGTACATCTATTTCCATAGAATATAGCCCTAAGCAAAATCAAAACCAACTTCAAAATATCTTCTGTGTGTTAGTAAGTAACATTTTACTTATAACCATATTTCATTTATACAATATAAAAAAGGAGAGGCCTCTCCATCATATTTTAACAGTATTAGAGTCATTAAGAACAACTTCATTATCATAAATTTCTAATAATGCTTTTTCACAAACCACCTTAAATACAATATAAGGCATACGCAGCTGCTGAACTACCTATTGTACCCTAGCATTCCAGAGGTAAAATCTTAAGTCTGCAAAATATACAATAATGTACTCTTTTTTTTTTAACTTTATGTTTATTGCTTTTACGTTGATAAACAATGAACATTCAGATTGCTCATACAGGGATTAGATACAACATGCCATATATATACAGCTGTGATAATCATTATTACTGTAAACCTCTAATCTTTTACAGTAGGAAGTGGGGAGTCCCATAAAATAAATTTTAATCCAATAATGCATAGTGAATTGCCAGCCTCTTCATAGGTAAAAGGTAGATCCTATAGGGACTAATAAAAATAGAGATATGTAACACAGTCAACAGATTGCTTTTAAACTTGGTAGTAAGTAGGGAGAACAAAACAAATCCTAGACTCCCCATTAGAGCCCTCTACAAACTAGAGAGAATTAAACAAGCTTGTATAAGCACCAAAATTCCTAATAAAGCAGATTCTTAATAATCTGGTTTTAACTAAAGCTGTACCTGACATTAGTCAGTTAAACAGATGCAGCAGTTATTATGAGATACTGGAGGTTAACAGGAAAACACATCCACCCACACTCATGGAAATAAGTTCTAGTTGTATAAAATACTGCGTAAACAGCATAATGTAATTTCTTTACTATCCTGCGACCCCATCCAGCCCTCAAAAAATGAACATTATTTAATCCTGATATTCAAGTCACTTTAGGAAGTCCAAAAATAAGATAAAAGTCCCTGTATGTATTTAATCATATCTAGTACTGCATTTCAGTCCTGATTCATAACCTGCAACATGCACAGCCATCGAGATTCACCCATCCGAATCCGAGTCTGATTGCTGGTGTTCTGGGGCTTCCCTACACCCCACAAATTTAGCCTCAACTTTCTTGACCCAGCGACCTGTGTCTGTAGGGTTGCTGAAATGTCACGTTTACCACCATATGTGATTCTCAATCTAGCATGTAATAAAAATGAATGAATGATACCTAATGTCCTGAGCCTTTGCCACACAGCATCACAGCCCTTTTTCTGGGCTCACATCTGGAAGGACATACAGATATAACTTAATATCAGATCAGTTTATTTTCAGAGGTTAGGCTGCCCTAGCTGCCAGAATTATCATGTCTCTAATGTCTCAGCCCAGAGATCTCAGCAGGATAGTGTATGACTGGTGCGGTTCTGTTGGGGGCCCCCTGGGATTAACCCTGTAGGCTTTCGTACAGGAGGATAGTTCAAATTCCTCAGGTAAGGTCAGGTTTTCTTGCAGCCAGTTGATCAAGAATTTTAATAGATTCGTCCCCTCAGCTCCCTTGGGAACCCTTACCAGACATATATTTCCCAATCAAACCTCATTTTTTATCACCTCCATGTGGCTCTGGAGTTGAATATTCTCCTTGGTAAGTCTAGAGACCACAGCCATGGTAGAAACAGAGAGTTTTTCTACCTCAGCCTCTGAGCCTGTTAGCGACTGGATAGCAGAATCATGAACTTCTAACTTTTGTAGGGTTTTCTCTATTTTTGCATCCATCACTTCATGGACTTGAGCAATGCCTTCCATGGTGGTTCCAATGAGGCCTGATCACCCTCATTTCCAGTACTTGCAGCTCCAGAGACTTTCGACTGGTGCAGATTTTTGAATGGCCCGTGCTATTGTCCTTTCTGAAGAACCATGGTAAAACAGATATCATCCAGCACCAGGTGGTTTCAGAAATACAAATCTGCGGTTGTTTGTTAGCGTTAACCAGAAACTATTGCTTTATTTTTAATAAAAAATCTCTAGTATAGAGAGCTCTCATGAAGTACGCCTCCAACAATAATGTACTGTTATTGAATTTTAACCAACAATTTGAATAGTCTCCCAAAATCAATACTTCATAAGTTAGGTTTTGTAACCAAATCAGATTCCCAGGCTTGAGCCATAAAAGCTCATAAATTATGGGAAAAGGAACAGTCTAGGAAAAAATGCTACATAGATTCTTCTGCAGCACCACAATCAGGAAAGGGGCATGTCCATTCTTCCAAGGGTTTATGTTTATTATTATCTCAGACATTTAGTTTCCCATACGTACTTAACCAAACCACCTCCCACATTTTTTTGGGGATGCGTTTTTCATTCAACATATTGATTACTAGTTGTTGCTTATTAGGTCTATAATTTTTAAATTCCAGTTGAGTTGGGCCTACTGTGTCTAGAACATAATTATGTAACTGTTTCTGGGAGGAAGACTCAAATAGGGGTTTTGTAATGTTCCATTTATTTAATTTCTGAACTACCAATCTCATGGAGTCTGGGATCAGCAAGTATTTAGAGTATTTTAAGGGGGGCAACCTCCCATTTATCAAAGAAGACCATCTAATTATTAAGGAACCATCACTGTGTTAGGGAGTTACGTGTCTTTCCAGGGTAATCTCATAGAGTATGCACAGAATAAAGAGTGAAAAAAGCTACCTGGTCAAGCATACCCAAGACACATCTATCCATTGATAAATAGATGAAACCTCATTTAATGGGGTTCAGGTGGCTCCCCCAAAAGATGCAGAAAAAGATACTATAAATACATGTCTCCATTGATAATGTTAATGGAAATATTGATCCCACATAAATCAAACAAGGAATCAAAAAGTGTTTAATAAGAAACACCCTTTTAAGCTTACATAATTTCCATCCCTTCCAAGTATTTACTTTAATCTCACACCTTTGTAAGGCCCTTTCCTAATTTCTGGTAGTGTTATTGTGTGTGTTAAAGGTCATACCCAAAATCTTTACTTGGCCCGTAGTGACAGGGAAGTCAGCAATGAAAGATGGAGGGTCATCTCTTGGCCCGATTACCACAGCCTTGCATTTATCTAAGTTAAGTTGGGCAGATGATGTCTGTGAATATAAACTGAGCTCCCTGCTGAGCTGCCAGTATGCTGGCATCATTCTTAAGCTGTAGACATTTGTCATCCGTGTAGACCAAAATTTTTATCTCATCTCCCTGGGTTGACCCTGTCAGCCCCTGAATATTCTGGTTCTTAACAATCTTCCTCAGAATTGGGTTTAAAGAGAAGATATAAAGCAAGGGGCTCAAGGGGCACTCCTGATGGACTCCTTCCACTACCCGAGATTCTGGGCCCATGCTCCACTGTATAATAAGGCTGCAGCATGCATTCATGTAAAGCAATCTGATCCATTTAATAAAGGGGTCAGGAATGGTGTACACTTGTAGAACTTTAAACAGGAATCCATGATTTACTTTATCAAAAGCCTTCCGCAGATCCAGAGATACCACCCAACCAGTCCCCTGTGATTTTTGGAAGAATTCCCATATCTCTCTAATTATTATGAGGGGGGATAAATTGATATGTTTGGTAATCTGCAAAACTGAGCAGGATGTATTATTGTTACAGCAATTTTTCTCAATCAGAGGTGAAGGGTTTGAGAGAGAATTTTGAAATCAGCATTTAGAAGACTTATGGGTCTCCAATTCTGAAAATTATTTTTTTCACCAGATTTATGGAGAAAAATAATTAGTCTTTTAGAGAAGTGTCCTGGAATCATGTTGTGCCAAAGGAAAAAATCAAAAACTCTTTCCAAAAAGAGTACTATTTCTACTAAAAAAGTTTTATAGAATTTGAAAAGGAGGCCATTGATTCCAGGAGCTGCTCCCAACTTACGTGACTGAATGAGCTCTGAGATTTCTACTGGTGAAATTGGTTGAGTTAGAGAAAGGAGTTCTTCTTGGGATAGAGAATAGGGGGAGAGTTCTGATAAGTAGTTGGAAACATCCTGATCCTGTTGGTGAGGGGCTATGGAAGGAGGTGCCAGATTTTCCACCATTATACTGGTAAGGACTGCACAGGATGTTGCCACCATGCCATCTCTATTTTTTAGGAATGAAAAGGATGCTGCCTGCCTCTGGATTTTGCATGCTGCACAAGGGCATGAGAATGGTGTTTTTTCAATACCATACAAGAGTTCTCTTCTGATTGTGCATGCTCTATCATATTGAAAAGTCAGCATATCGGCTTTCACTCTGTCAATTTGTGAAGCCAAATTGTTTCCTACTGTAGGTGTTACCAATAAGAGATGTGTTCTTACTTTTATTTTAGATACTGAAAAAACTGTTTTCTAGAATGAGTTTTTCCATGATGCTGAAAACATTTCTGAATGTCTAGTTTGGTGTCATGCCACCAATCTCCCAGATCATCGTAGAACTCAATGACATATGTCTGGGCCAGTAATAGCTGTCTGATTGCAGACTGAATCCCTGAGTAAGTAAGCACTTGAGTATTAAGTTTCCATCTCAAAGTTCAGGATGGATATTGGGGATCATGACCTATCGAGGAAACCACAATGTGATCAGAAAATTCAACTGGAACCAAATCCATTGACCCTTCCTTTAAGTGCTTAAAGGTAAAGATATAATCAATTGTAGTAGTATACTGTGCACGTGTATAAGTGAAAGTCTGCCTACCTGATACCAGATCATTACAGTTTATCAGGTCTGCTGTAGAAATGCAATTTTTAAAGGCTAAAGAATCATAATAAATTTTTGTGAGGGTGACTTGCCTTCTAGGGATTTTCAGACTACAATTGAAATCTCCCCCATTAAAAGATGCTGAGCTGTGACTAAATAAGGTTGCATGATGTCAAACAACTTCACCCTATCTGCTTTACTTTAAGGGCCATAGACAAGCTAGGAGATGTAGAGGAGACTTACTCTTTATCTATAAATCCTATGATCTCAACAACTAATGGATCAGTGTGGAGTCAAATATTCAACTAGGAGTACCATAGGTAGAATACATAATAGACATCTCTTCATCGACTGGGCTAATATGAATAAAAGAGACTACTTTTTCAACATTAGAACATTAAAAGCCTGGAATAATCTTCCGATGGAAGTTGTCAAATCTGCAAAGTTTAACACCTTTAAACATAGACAAATGGCTCCTTTCTTTCCCAACTTAGGATGACTTGCCCACCCAACGTGGTGGACAATCATGATGGGTGCAAGCCTACTTTTGTCCAAAAACATTAAGTAAACCAATCTACATTGATCCCCATCCCAATACCCATCTAATACTAATGCCCTCCCTAGAATAAGATCAATTAAGTGGAACAGATGAAACCTATTCCTTAAAAAAAGAAAACCAATACATCAGCCTTATTCACACTGAAGGACCAATAAGAAGGTCCCCTGGGCCATTCAGCTTTAAATGATGTTAACTGGGTAACTGACCCAATCCATGTTTCTTGGACTGCAGCATGCCATTTGATGTTATTAAGTAAACTGTGACAGTTAAAGATGCTGCTTTAGTGCTCAGCATTTAAGAGGGTGTCAGTCCTGTTTCTTTTTTCTCCTTTTCTTCTTCCCATCATAAAGATTTTCTGGGGGCTAGGAAGATGTTATATTCATATCCATAGAGTATGGTAGGTCATCATCCATTTCTGAGTCCTCCAAGCTGAGGGTGTAAGTATATATACGGATTGTCATTGTCAAGGGACATAGGACCATCATCCTTTTTTAGCCATCTGGTAGACCTTCTGTTAAGTGGCGGTATAATGTCCTGCTGTGGGGGTACAGGTTCTGAAAGATCAAGCAGTACTTGATCCTTTGGGTCTGAATAACACACAGGCTGAAACAGGGCATCTGCTGGTTCTGTTGGAGGATCCTCCTGAGGTCCTGCAGAAGCTGTCATGGGTTCTGTTTCAGTAGGTGCCAGGTCTGTAGGTGTTGTGGACTTGGAGGGGGGCCAGGGGATGAAGATGTGTCCACTTGAGCTTTGTTAATTAAGTCTTGTGGGTCCATCTTCTGGTGTTTGTTGGACGAAGCCCAAGGGCAGTCTTGATAGAGATGTCCATATTCCTCGCATAAGTTTCATCTGGTATGATTGTTACACTGGGAGCTTATGTGGTGCACCTCATTACATAAGCTGCAGTGAAGCTTATCACAAACACTGGATAAATGAGTTCTGGACCCACAGTGATAGCGTGTCTTTGGCTGGCCAGCATAGAAGCAGATCCCCCTGTTGCATGTGAGAAAAAAGCTATTTTGAATATGAACTATGCCTTCATCTGTTTAGTGCAGCTTGACTTTGAATTTCCACCCCCGGGGTCCAGAACTGTACTCCATCCAGTATGGTCTCAGGGGCACTAAGGATCTCACATTTTTTGCTGGAGCCAGTGATAGATGTCTTCTATAGGGAAGCTTTCATTCCTGAACATTATAGTGACCATTTTAACTAATAAGTGGAATTGCCACAAATGATGTTCAGCGAGGAGAGAACTTTAATTGACTATATTTGGACCAGAATGTTTTGAGTAAGTGGGCAGAATGGAAACTAATATCAAATGTGTCTTTGCCTGAGATATGGATAAAAGCAAAGACATCTGCAGGGTAATAATGTAGGGAGTCCTTAATCAGGACTTTCCCTACATACTGCTGGTCTGGCCGAGGGTCTCATCCCCCCTTTGTATTTGAGTTTAACAGCATGCCATCTGGGTAATGGCTCAGTTTTATTTGTTTTGAAAAGTTCCAACAGTAATGATCGAGGAGGGGGGTTCCGACTGAGGGGGGTTACCTGAACCAGTCATCCCTTGGGCTTCTGGTCCCTTAGGTTCTTCTTGGGACAGATGCCTTCCTTGGGGGGGGGTTGCTATCCCCTTTAAATGTTGTGTTTGTTATCCCAGTTGTAGCTTGTGTGTTCATTGTATTTTGTTGTATGTTATCTTCAGCATGTTTATTCTTCCCTGGAGAATTTACCGGCTTACCATCACTAGTAGCGGTAGGAACTTTAGCAGAAGCATTACTTGAGTCTTGTTTGGGAACTTGGGCTTCTACCTCCAATGGGGGATGCCAGGCAGGTGAAGCTGAAAGCTGGGAAAAAAAAATATGGTCCCAAGCAGAGTCTGATATCCAGCCACTGTCTTTATTCTGAATCCACCCTGCACCTTTAAGGGAAAAATTTGACCAGGATTTAGTAGCAGCAATGTCTATTGGAAGCCTGAAGGCAGATTGAATAGCAGCTGCCGCAGAGTTGGGATCCTGAAACTTTGGACCCTGCCGAGAGTCAGCACAAGTGACCATATTATTCTTCGCCAATAAAATTTATGTAGCATTTATTGGAGGAATATTTCTGTTATAGAGTGTGACATTATCTCTTTTCCTCCTTAAGTCATCCATCTTTTTCTTCAGGCTCATCCTCTGTTAGAATTTTAACGAGAGTTGTCTTTTTCTCAGAGAGCTCTACTTTCAACACTTTATTTGCATTTTCCAGTAAAGGAGTGTCAGCCACTGCCAAACATAATGTGGCATCACTGCTAGTAGAGAGGAGTTTTAGGCCAGTAGAGAAATACCCTGTATCTGCTATCTGCCATTCCCAACTTGTTCCCCACTACAGTGAGTGCTGTTGGACCTGAAGCCACACCTTGTGAAGCTATGCACAATCATGGCTGAAAAACATCAGCAGATAATGACATTCCTTTTAGTTTTGTCCCTGCCATGCCAGAAGAAGCTGTTTTGTGGAGTTTTTGTGCCTGTTGTTGTTGAAAAACATTTGGACCCACAGTAGTCTCTGAAATATTTGCAGGTACAGTTACTGAAGTCAGAGGAGCCAGTTTTTTGGGCCAGATTCCTGTAGTAAAAACTATCCTCTGCTGTCTAATGAGCAGTCACTCATTCCTCATACTATCTGTTCTATTTTTTCTGGCCCCTGAAAAAGTAAATACAGTAGAGCTACTTTAAGAGTGTAAGGAAGTTTGATAGATAACAGTTTACTCTTTACCTGAGGCAGTTATTTTGGAAAATTGGGTGTGTCTACGGTTGTTGTTGCTATTGGTAAATTTCCACAGCTGGCTTGGTCATGAAGGAGGCCTGTCCCTGGCCCCATGTTTTTCTTTTGATCCTGGATTCAGCTCAATGCCTCACGCAATTGGACCTTTTAATTCTTGAATTTTTCCTCTTCTTCCAGCATGACATAATGCAACTCTGCAGCAGCTTTGTCCAGTAAAAGAAAACTCTGTTACTGTGATAGCTGGATTCACTGATATTTTTCCATTTGACTCAATCTGTCCCATTTCATTTTCTTCACAATGATCTTTTGCATCAAATAAGGTTTGGGTCTCAGCAGCAGTCAATGCCGTAGTTGAGACCTGACCCCTAGCCTCCTTCACATCCATCTCTGCTGGCTCCCCAGCAGAACTGGACTCCTCCATTCTGCTTACAGGAAGTCAGGCCCTCTACTGGCAGAGTAGGGGAAATTTTTATTGAAAACACATAAGAAGCACAGAAGGAAAAGCATAACCAAACACATTTATCATTTGTACTGAGAAAAAATGACACAAGTGATAAGCCAATAAGAAACCAAAGGGGATCATAAAAAAAAACAGAAAAAAGTACAGTTCAAAACCCTGAACCAACTACTCTATTCATATTTGATAAAAAAAAGTGAATCTCTTCCACCAAATCAACACCTGACGTGCAGAATACAACAAACAATCTAATTTATAAATATTCCAGAGCTCATTGATGACTAAAATGCTTAAACAATCATAAGACATCCTCTTTTGATGTAGTACCCATTGACAACAGGTCTGCCATCGATAAAATCTAAGGCAACAGAAAAAAATAATCAGAGTGTCAGGATGGAATTGAGAAAAACCTGCTCCATATTTTCTCACTACGAGTATGTCATAATTTAAGAATCAAAGCCAGTTTAATTGCCATTTATTAATTTAATCCCATAAAGCAGTGGTATAAGAGCAGTGTAACAAAAAATGCTCCATAGTTTCAGTTTGTGCTATACACTCCATATAGGGGCAGTTTCATTCAATTAAACTTTTATGTTTGGCATTACCCCTCAAATATAACCTCCCATAAACCATAAGCCAAAGGTTTTCCCACATTTTCTGTGGTATCCTTAAAAGAGTCAACTGATGTAAAATGTAATGATTCTCAGTTGTGGGGCAATTTTTGAAACTAGGTTCCCTAGGGTAGTTTCTAGACATTATGTCCTTATATAAGATTTTTGTGGAAAGTGTGATGAGACTGTTTTTCATAATACTAATACCTCATTTATATAATTTCTGTGTGGCCGGCAAAAAATAAGGAGGGATCTGAAGGCGTGGATGTGGTTTAGGTGCTGATTGTAACCATGATTTGAGATATACAGCTAAGAATTTTCCCATCCAGGCATTAGGGATTGTATCAGTATTATGTAGTAAGTTACCAATCAAGTGTTTAAAAAATAAAGTATGAAGGAATACTACAGGTTCTATCATGTTAAGTCCTCCATTTTTTTTCAAAATAGGTGTAATATCTTTCAATGGGGTTCAGTTTTGAGCCCCACAACATTTGGAAACACAAACTATAAATTCTCATTTCCAGTTTAGTAGGTAATGGGTATAATAAAGCTGTGTATTGTAAAAGTGGCAAAATGAACTTTTTTTAGAATGGCTATTCGTTTCAGTTTGGAAATTTTCCATTGATGCCATCCGTTTACTTTTTGTTCTGCCTTAATTATTCCCAATTCCCAATTCCTTTCTGGTATATTTTGTGGTCCAAAGGTAATACCCAAAATTTCCAAAGGAGCAGAAGAATTGTAGAGTCCATACCAATGGGTATCTGGTTGTACCCCTGGTCCAATAAAAATACCTCTGCTCTTGTCCATATTCAGTTTGGCATTAGAAACCAACTGATACAGTTCAATTTCATGTAGGAAAACATTAATCTGTTCTGGATTTGAAAAGGAAGCACAGATATCATCAGCATAAGCTTGTATATATAAGGCCTGTGGGACACCAAGACTGGTGAGACCTGTCCATTTCAGGGATGACATGACTGAGTGAAGTAGTGGATCGAGGGAAAAAATATATAACAAAGAGCTTAAGGGGCACTCTTGACAGACCCCACAATGCATTGAGAAGCTATGACCTACTATATCATAGGCCGGACTGTAAAAAAGGAATATAGCAACCATAATTGGGTTATAAAAACCAAAGGTATTTTATAGGATTGTAACACTGAAAATAAGTAATTGTGGAGGACTCTATTGAAGGCTTTCTCTTGATCCACTGTCACTATACAACCTGGAAGTCCTGAAACATTACAATGATAAATTACATCTCTCATAGTACATAAAGCCTGTTGGATGTTTCTGTTTGACAGACCACAATACTGAAGAAGGGGAAATCACCAACGAGGCATAAGTTTTTAAATGGGTATTTAAAATATGTGCTAACACCTTATAATCTGTGTTCATGAGAACAATAGACCTCTAATTTTGTATTTGAGAGTGAACACTTTTTTTAAAGAGGTAAACCAACAGTCCTTCAGAGAAAGCCGGATGTATAGTGTTGTTAGAGAACGAAAAAGTATAGGTTAAAATAAACATTCTACTACTTGAAGAATAAAAATCTTATAAAATGAGTGAGGGATGCCTTCCAAACCTGGTGCAGGATGGAGCTGTAAGGCTTTAATGGATTGTGACATTTCTTCTTTAATAATGGGGGATTGTAATTGTCATGTTTCTATTGGCAAATCAGGAATGTTCACTCTTTGTAAAAACTTCATTATCTCAGCTGATGAGATATTTATATTTGACCTTAGAGAACCGTAATGCCACTGAATTTCAGCCTCTATGTCCCTTAAGGAAGAGACTGTTCTGCCTTCAGGGGTATTTAAGAATTCCAAAGAGACTGTATGTTTTAAGGTTTTGCAGGCCTCATAAGGGTCACCTATGGGGGAAGTTTTAATATTATGATATAACATTGTCTGTATAGATCTTGCTCTAGCATTTTCAAACAATTTCATAACTTCTTTTATAGTAGAGATCTGAGAGGTATAATCATATTTAGAAAGATCTGCCAAAGTGATTAGTTTATATAACTGCTGCCTGAGGGATAAATAGTGCAGGAAATCAGCATTCCCTTTTTTCTCCCCATATTTAAAAAAACAGTTCTTAATGACAGCTTTAGTGTTTACCCACCATTCACTTTAACGGTATACAAAAACTCAACCGATAATCTAGCCTGAAACAAAGCCGTTATTTCCTGAATGACCCATTCTTCTTTTGAAACAGAAACATTTAGTTTCCATCAACCATGTAGAGTAGATCTAGTAACAAAATGATGTATAGAAAAAAGTAGAAGTAAATGATCTGAAAAAGTGACAGAAACACTGGAGAAGGAACATTTGGGGATATTTGAGGAAATAAAAATATAATCAATAATAGATGTATAGCTATTATGCTTATAAGTAAATTTAGGACCTTTACTATGCAACAGATGACAATTATATAACCCAGCAGTAACAATCATTTGAGACAAAGCATTAGAATCATAATGTATTTTTTTTTGTTGTCCCCTTGTTTGGGCTTATTGCCTGTGGGTAGGGTACACAGAATCACGTGATGAGCTGCAACCAAGAAGACGTCTTTGGTAGTACTTCTAGGCCTCGCTACAGTTTATCTATATTAAAGCGTATTTTGGACATACCTGAGGTAGACCAAGCTTTGAAACTTTCCTTCCTGAGTGTCATCAGGTGGCTTGCTTGAAGGGACGGAGCATAGCGGTGCAGTTTCTAGCGTCTAAAAGTAGACACGCAGAGCTGGAAAGATGGCTGAAATGGAGTGTGGAAGTATGGAGCCTTTGGCCACACGAACCCTGTTGGCAAAGCGTCCAAAACCTCAATTTCCGACTCCGGATACCACAGAAATACAGTAAACGGTAGATGAGGGGAGTCTCTCAGCACTGGATGATATTCAAGAAATAAAACAGCTGCTGCAGGGGCTTATGATAGATTTTGCAGCTGTTAAACCAACTTTACAGGCCCTAGCTCAGCGCATGGGAGATGTGGAAGCCTGGGTTGCCTCCCAAGAAAGGAAAATGTCTACAATGGACTTAGATATGATTGCTCTGCGTAGACAAGTTAGGAAGCTGGAGGATCATGTAGAGGATCAAGAAGTGAGAAGTTGGCAAAATAATTTAATTATGGCTGGATTACTGGAAAGATCTGAGGGAATGGACTGTTTGTCTCTTGTACAGGATCTATTGCTGAAACTTATGGGTCCGACGCCTTTCGGAGAGGTGTACAATTTAGAGAGAGAGCATCGAGCTTTGCGAGAAGTCCCTCCACCAGGAGCATGTCCCCGGGTCCTTATAATGAGATTTCTAAACCATAAAGAAAAGCTTCACTTGCTCAACAAGGCTAAAACTCTTAAAAATCTCTAGTGGAATGGGGAAGCTATTTGGTTGTTTTAAGATTTAACCCCCTTGGTTTGGGAAAAATAAAAAGAGTATGCCGACATTAAAAAAAAGCTGTATCTTGTGGGGGTTAAATTTAGAATCTTGTATCCGGCAACCTTGATGGTGAAGCTGAAATCGGGAGAGAGGAAATATCTAACTGTGAGGGATGCTCTCGAGGGTTTGCAGGTGGAACTCCTGGCTCTTTTTAAACCAGTGACTTGAATATATAAGACGGAGGGAACTTTTGGCAGAATTTGAGATGCTACCAGTGGAAAGCTGCATAAGATCACATGGAGACTAGAGAAGTTAAAACTCATGTACTATGTCCATGATTTTTTATTTAAGCAAATAGCAACAGGACTGTGCAGCTGTAAGGAAAGTTAAGTAGTTGCCAATGTCAAACTATTTGAATTATTTGATTCTTTGGGTTATGACTTTAGACAGTTTGACTTGGTGAATGCAGATGGAGAGGCTAGATCCACATTTATGACTAACTAGTGACAGCAGAATTATGCTAATTTTGACCTATGTTTCTGGTTAAAGTTTAACCTATATTAGTAGGCATGCAAGGTAGGGGCTTGTATTGGTTTAAAGCTCATTGGGCATTTACAGGGTTCTCTGAATATTTTTTCTCTCTCATCTTGGGGGGGGGGATGTATCCCCTTCTCACTTCTATGTGCTAGAGTTGGAAGGGGGTTACCTTTTCCCCTAGTGTATGCCTGATTTAATTTTGTGAAGGGTCAGAATATCTACTGGTTAGAAAATAAGAGAGAGGATTATTATTCCTCTGAGTTGCTAAATGAAAGTAAAATGAGGGAGTCAGGGTGGCTAGATAAGGAGGGTCAGTGTGATCTTAAAGAGGCTAATGTCAATGGTAGGTCCAGGAAAGATTTAAGTAGAAAAGGGGGGTGGCCAGGGGCACACAGGGACAAGCTCATCTATGGATCTGTATCTTTTAAGAGGGTGATCGAAGGATCAGGGATCTTGGTAGGGAATTCAGGGGTTGGGGAAAGAGAGAGACTCCAAGGTTACTATGGGAGGGAAAAGCAAGGCATTCAGAATGGTGATTATTAAAATTATTTCCTGGAATGTTAAATGCCTCGGAGGTAAGAAAAAAAAAGTAGTCATTTTGAAACATCTCCAGTACATTGGGGCATATATTGTAGTACTGCAAGAGACATATTTGTTGATGGAGGAATTGATTCTTCTTAAAAAACTCTGGGTGGGTCAGGTTTTTGGAGTTGGTAAGGCTAAGGCTTCTGGGGGTGTGGCAATATTGGTAGGGAAGGCATGTCAGTATGTTGTAATGCAGGATACGGGGAGGGAGGATTGTAGAGGAATTTTCATTTTGGGTGTTATTTTGGGTAAGAAGTTATTAATTGCTTCGATTTATGGTCCTACACTGCCAAATCCAGAATTTTTGCTTCTTTGGAGATGGATTTGATTGTGTTTCTGACATATCCACTTATATTAGCGGGAGACTGGAATTTGTGCTTAAATAATTGAGTAGATAGGAAGCCACCATCTAAGATGCCGTTATCTGCGGTCCAAATGGCTATACATAGAATTTTGAAAGTTTCAGTGCTGGTTGATCCTTATATGACACATAGGAAGGGGGACTACCATATGACCTTTTATTCAGGGGCACATAGAACCCAGACCAGGATAGATTTTTTCCTAGTAAATAATGAGGAGTTAAGGGAAGTTAAAGAGCTGACTATGCATGGTAGAGTTTTATCAGATCTCTCACCAATCCAGCTGATTTGGGAGCTTGGCTCTATCCCACCTTGGCACTATAGATGGAGACTAGACGATTCAATTTTAACAGAGGATAACTTTGTTACTAGATTGGAGCAGGCTCTTGTTGATATTTTACAGTCCCAGCTTCCAACATTACAGGACAAAAGGTTGGCCTGGCCAGTATGTAAGGTACTATATGCAGGAATAGCCCAAAGATTTACAGTTAGAAGGAATAGTATGAGAAATGCGAGGGAGGAATTTTTAATGGGGGCTATTAATTTGCTCACTCCCTTGGAAGGCTCCTCTAGGGGGTTGGATACTGAGCTTAAAGACTTAAGAGAGGAAATGGCAGATATTGTCTATTGCAAGGTAGACTATTGGTTGGAAAGGCTCCAAGCTAAATATCTGTTACAGGGGGATGTCCCTGGTCATCTTCTTGCATCTAGAATTAAGGAGTGGGAAGCATCACGCATTATTACATTATAAAGGGGAAATTATAACTGATCCTCAGGGGATGGCTGATGCTTTTGTGCTTTACTATAAAGAGATTTACCAAGGTGAGGTTATCAGTGTTCAAGAAGAAATGGAGAGGTTTCTAGATGGTATAGTTTTGCCCCAATTGGATCAGGCACAGGTACAGACCTTAGTAACTCCAATAAGGCATTCACAAATCTTAGAGGTAGTTAATTCACTACCAAATGGTAAAACATCAGTACAAGATGGCCTTACAGCCCAGTTTTATTGAGTGCATATTGCTACTGTTCTTCCCCTGTTGAAGGAATTTTTTACCAAAATAATGCAGGAGGGAGCCCCTCATCCCCCTTTGTATCATGCATATATAACACTTATTCTGAAACCAGACAAACCAAAAGAAATGCCAGGTAGTTATAGGCCTATTGCCTTGATGAACCAGGACATAAAGATTCTAACAAGGATTTTGGCCAATAGAATTATTAAGGTGGCTCCTACAATGATTAGCCCAGACCAGGTAGGGTTAATACTGGGTAGAGGGGCCCATGATGCACTTAGGAAGCTACAGCATATACTTTGTTGTGCAGCTAGTTCTAACGTGCCTATGGCATTGATATCCCTGGACACTGAGAAGGCCTTCGATAGAGTCTCCCACATTTTTTTATTTGCTGTTATGACGAGGATGGGTTTCCTTGAAGGCCTTCTCAGGGGGCTCAAAAATCTATATGCATCCCCCATAGCTAGGGTTTTATGTAATGGGTATGTCTCACAAGAAATTCATTTACATAATGGGACTAGACAAGGGTGGCCATTATCACCAATTCTATTCAATGTTTATTTGGAACCTCTCTTAAGGGCAATGAGTAGTGATATGGGGACACAGGAAATAGTGGTGGGAGGGGAGAAATTGAAATGTTCGGTATTCGCAGATGATATACTATTGCGTTTACAAGAGCCGGTGGAGAGTTTTAAGAGAGCCCTAGAAATTATTGAGCATTTCTCCAAGGTTTCAAACTATAAATTGAATTTGACTAAAACACAGGTACTACCCCTTACATTGCATGTATATAGAGCAGACTTTGAGCCCCTGCAGTTTCATTGGGCCCTGCAGCAGAATAAATATTTGGGCATTTGGATGACTGTGAATATGGAAGAAGGGGTGGAGGCAAACCTGGGAAAATTGCTGGGTATACTTAGATCAGATGTTCTTAAGTGGAATAAGCTTTTTTTAAATTTTACAGCAAGGTTAGGATTGATTAAGATGAATCTGCTACCCAGACTTTTATACCCCATTTATCCAGCTCCATACATGATTCCTAAAATATAGTTTATCAAAGTCCAAAAATTAATATCGGACTTCCTATGGAATTCTAAGCCCCCTCGGAAAAAGTATAATAGTAAGCATCTTCCACACCATATGGGAGGTCTCAATTTACCAGACTTTCATGGGTATTATGTGGCTGGGCAATTGGGTTTAATGGGTAGGTGGAGCACAATTCAGGAGAGAGAGGTAAATGAGCCAACCTGGTTACAGGTGGAGAAGAAGATACTGGGGGATGCAGGTTTATCTCTAGAGGCGTTGCTTTTTGTAAATCCAGAAAGATTGCCTAAGAAAGTAAAATCTAGCCCAATAAATAAAATGGTGATGGCCTGGTGGACTTTTTTAGCCCTGAATCAGAGAAAAGCACAAATGAAAGCTCAAGAGCAACCCATGATGGGTATCCCCAATTTCTGTCTCGGGGGACAAATAATTACTAAAAAATGGTTACCTCTATTGAGGGGTCTCAATTTAGCAGATTTTATAATAAGAGGGCAGGGTGGTTCTTCCATCAAGGTGTGGCAAGATGGATTTTTACAAAAGGATGCAACTTACTAAACTAGTGGGGAAGGAGATGGGAAAACCAGGTGAAGTCCAGAAACAGCCGTTCACATGGGAAAAGCTGAGGGAGGTAAATTATGTATCTAGACCCTTATCACAAGTCTATCAGGTGCTATTGGATTTTGTGGGCCTGAAATTACTGGTGCAGACCTTATACTGTGATAAGAGTATAGCTCCTCTGAGGCTGGATTGGAAGAATATATGGATGAGTTGCAAATGTATTTCCATACCCAAGTATAAGACCATGCAATTTTTTATTTCTTCTAGTTTGTACCACACTCCTGCTAAACTATGTGCTAGGCACCTTAGACAGACAGATCTATGTTTTGGATGTGGTTTGGGAACAGGGGACATTTTACATGTGATGTGGGACTGGTCTAAAATACAACCCTTGTGGGCTAAAATTAAACAAAACATGGACCCTTTACTGAACTATTCAGGATTTTATAATACCAGGGATTTGTGTTTTGGGAGACATGGCTCAGGTTATGGGGGTAGCAGCTAAATATCATCTTTCTTTAATGCCAGCTCTGGTTAAATCCTTTGTTCTAAACCATTGAAAGAATGGCCTTATCTATACCTATGACCAATGGGTGAGAGACCTCATTAAGGTAATGGTAAGAATGAAGAAGCAAATGTGAAGTGAGGGTAAGAAAAGGCTATATGACAAAAGGTGGATGGTCATGGAGGCAGTTTATTCTATACAGGTAGAAGGGGACCAACTGAAGGTCTGTCTGTCAAGTGGCGAGTAGTTAATATTAATGGTGGGAATACAGAGTTTTTTCTTTTTGGACAATTCTGAACTTTGTGCATTATACTCTAATCTTATTTCTAGTTTATTTCTTGGGCATCCAAATTTTCAAGGTAAAATATTATTACTCTTTGGTACTGCAAAAATCTCATAGAAATAAATAAATTAAAAGATTGTATGACTTTGCCAATTTTAAGGGTGGGGGACTCTCTCTCTCTCTCTCTCTCTCTTTTCAGGGGACACAGGTGTAAACAGTTTTTGGTAGGATATTAGTAATTGGATATTTTACCAGTCAATGTTGGGATGGGCAGGTGAGAGAATAATTATGTTCTTGTTCTTTATAAAATGTATATTTCTGCCTTAAATTGTCAGCTGAAGAGATTTATAATATGTTAAGATAGAAGATGACGTGCACCTGTGTGTGTGTGTGTACATATTGTTCATGTACGTAGTAACCATAACCAGTTTGGGGTTGTGGCCCCTGAGATTTCTTAGAGGATGTGTGTTTCTATGTATTCATTAATGCAAAACTTAATAAACATTCTTAAAAAAAAAATCCCCACACAAAAATATTCTGTAATGTGTAACTAAATAAGGTTGGATTGCATGTATAAGGTTAACCTTCTCTGCTTTTACTTGAGAAGCATAAACCAAAATGAAGCGACAATCCATGTTGTTCCATGGACCATCTAGGATCAAAATCTTCCCAGGTATTAGATCATACAATTTACATAATTTAAAATTGAAGAAATGAAAAAGGATCCCTAATCCATCAGCCGAAACACGGCCGAAGGACTAGTAAGATGGATGCCAAACCCATTCTAGTTGAAGGAGGCGCACCTGTTCTTCAGTATAAATCCAAGTCTCCTGTAATAAACAAACATCAAAGGATTTGTCATGTAAAAATTGAAAAACCACACTTCTTTTTTTATAATTCAGTAAACTATGTACATTGAAAGAACAAATCAAACCTTCAGCCATTTTAAGCTTTTCCTAATGACTAACCGACTAAGTTTTTTTCCTTTTATTTCCCTTATAATCACCATCTAAACTCTTTTGCTGCCCTTGATCATTTATAGATTTTTGGGAGTCAGAATCCCCCACCTCCATTTCAGAATCACTCCAACGGGTAAATAAGGCAGCATAAGAATTTTTTGATTCTACCGGGATGGGAGGGTCTGAGGAAATACATTTAGAAAATCTGGAGGATCTTCTACAGGGAACAGAGTCAGAAAAAGGTAAATTAGCAACCTCCTTTTGGGGAGTAGGTGAGTCTGTATAACAGACAGGGGTAAGCATGTCTGGTTCCAGAATTTGTTGAACTGGGTTCTGAAGAGCATTATTTTTTGATTCTGGATTCAAAGGGATCACAGAGAGACCTGTAGGAGAGGTCTGAGGGTTTAAGGAGGAAGGAGGAGGAGGTTTAGTTGGAGGGGGAGGGAGGCTCGGGGAATGGGAGGGAGAAGGAGGTGAGGAAGGGACTTGAGAATCTTCATTTGTGGTGTCATGAGTTGGCAAAGCAGGTTTAACCAAGTCTTGTGTCTGCTAAATAAGAAGCTCAGGGCTTATACAGCTTGCCTTATTACGTGCTGCCAAAGGGCATTCGCCAAAATTGGGTCCATATTCCTCACAGAGGTCTCAGCGAGTATGGCTGGCACATTGCATGGTGCTGTGACCAATTTCACCACAGTTGTTGCAACGGGACTTATCACAGGTACTGGAGAGGTGGATGCAGGACCCACATCTGTAGCAGGCTCAAGGCTGGCCATCATAAAAACAGACCCCACGATCTTTCCCTAGCACAAAGGAATTTGATATATGTTCAATACTTGATGCAATTTTACCTTGTACTTCCAACCCCCTGTCCAGAAATGTTTGCTGTCAAGAATGGCCTAAGGTGTACCAAGAACCACACATTTTTATGCTAACAAGTATGAGATATCTTCAACATGGACCCCCTCGTTGCAAAACATGATGGTGACATATTTTATCAAAGGCTTTGTTAAAGGAATTACTACAAAAGGGTTCCATGTTGGAGATGTCTTCACCAGCCCATACCTTTCCCAGAACAGATCTAGCACATATGAGGTTCGAAAACTGACATCATAATTATCCTCACCGGAAATGTTGATAAACACATAGACTTCTTTGGGAGAAAAATGTAAAGAGTCCTTTAACAGAATTTTGCCTGCATTATGTCTATCAGGCCTTTCCTCTAACCCCCCCCCCCCTTATATCTTATCCTAACAGCATTTCTATGAGGAGCAACTATTTCTTTTGAGTTTGCAAAAGTTCAGATAATAAAGGTTTAGGGTCTTGAGAACGTTCTGAGACTGAGGAGAGATTCCCCCTAACAATTTTGACCCTGGTTTAAAGGGAAAGGTCTGTAGAGGCCGGGTTTGGAGCATTTGAAATAGGTAAGGGTTCCTTAGGCATGCTTGAGGTCTGAGAGCTGTTTTTTTCAGAAGAAATGGGTAAAGGCTTTGAGGAGACCCAAGGCTTCTACTCTGCCATAGCCTGTGAAAATGAGATGTCCCATGAAGGATCTGGGATCCAGGTTCCTGTAGTTGATCTCAACCATCCTGCCCCCAAGAGTGCTCTCTGAGGTGAACATTCATCATTCAGCTGAGGAACTGAAGAAAAATTACCCTCAGAAACACAAGTCATAGCAATTTTGTCAAGGGGGAGCTCAGAGAGAGGTTGCTGACCAGATTTATCGTTTAATTTCTTTTCTTCCTGCTGCATTCGCAATGCTGCATTTTGAGAAGACTCAGCACAGGGTTTTGGCCCAAAAAAGAAATCTGTGGCACCCTTTTGAGTAGTCAGTTGGGTTTGATATATTATTGTTCATCCCTGTTGTACTGCCATCGGGTGTTTAAACACGAAACCCACTGTTTTCGACAAAGTAACTCCTGAGGTAGGCTGTACAAGTGATATACCAGGAGAGTCTTTTTTTATGTTTAAACCACTGTTTTGTTTAGTGGGGGAGCTTAAATCATCATCAGATGTCAGGAGGCATTCACTGGCTTTGTCGTGTAAACCTGCTGGTATGAAGTGAGTTGTCTGACAAGATGCTGACAGCTGTGCTTGTGCAATCAGTGTCTCAGTGTGAGCTGGGAGCTGTTTTGAAAGCAAGTGAGACTCATTTTCTGCCATAACAGACTTGTCAAAATTGAAGGTGAGTGGAGATGAAATGCACTTTTCAGGCTGTAGGCACACACTGGATGAGGTGTTATCATTTCCAGCCTTTGTAATTACAAGTTCTTTACAAAAATTTGTTGACTCACCCAGCCCCTTTGGAGCAGTTTCAGGAGTGGCTACTTCATCCAAGAGTTTGACAGGCCTGGGAACTGAACTGACAGCAGTCAGACCAGCCTGTAAAGCAGCTAATACTTGTTCCAAATGCTGTTTCTCTAACAAATGGTGTTATTCTTCTAAATGGACCAGTTGCAAAAGCTCTTGTTGTTGTAGCTCCAAATTGTTGACTAAAGTTGTATCCATGTTAGAAACAGATTCCAAATGCAAATCCTCTGTGGAAACATAAATATCTGTGATATCTTCCTCAGAAATATTAGAACTTGAAAGCGAGATTTGAACTGCAGCCTCTACCAAACACTGATCAGGAGATGAGGCCTGGTCCCTTGTCTGTAACATGACTGCATCCTTCTATGCTCCGGGTGAAGTGACCATCATGCAGACCAACAGCCTGTCCCCCTACTGGCAAGAGTAGTGGAATTTCCCTGGTGTCCTAACTAAATTTTCCCCCATTCACTAGCAATACCACCAACAGATTAATTTGGTTCAGGGTCAGTTGGCATTCATCTGTATTCTCCTGTCCCAGGTCGTGCCTGAAAATAGACAGAATTTGTCTAGTGCACTTACCCGGTCAACAAAAACTAAATAAATTAATATAAATAAAATACAAGGAAATAAATTCATCAATGGGACTAACTAGATCATAAATCCATGAGCCAAAAGGATGAGTGGCATTATTATTTGATTAGCTCCCTTAAAGCAGCAGTACCACCACATCAGGAAGTGATCTATCAAAATTCTGCTTTTTGGCTGTAAGCATGTAGCCAATGTTCCAGTTTCCACACCTGAAAATATTCTTTTTTCAGTCATCTTTAGTTTCTTAGATTTTTGTAATTTATTTGAATTGTTGTGGCACTACAATAAATATGGCGGCTAACTAATTTTCAGCTTCTCTTTTCCTTTAGGTCATATCATGTCTTCTGACTACAGCAGTGGGACCCTCTGCTGACCATTCTCAATGTCCCTGCAAGTCACACAGATGTGCAGCTGGCAGCAGAGGGAGTTCCAGTGCAACATGCTTGGTGGCAGAAATGTAAAAAAAAAAAAAGACGATAACTGAGCAAATTACTCTGTGATATTACAATGCTGGCGAGAAAGAGTACCAGGTATATGATCAGCAGAGCACAGGGAATAAACTGTCAAAAAAGGGCAATATTTTTTTGTAGTACTGCTGCTTTTTTTTAACTCTGTTTATGGCTCTTCCTTACCCTGAACTCTCTCCAGATGGACACATGGCTTGAAGCCAGATCCCACCCTTCTGAAGTCCTCTGCTCTACTCCTCTGGAACCCCTGATTCTCCATCCACTAGCCTGACCACCCAACCCCCCAGCTCTGAGTCCCACGAGGCAGGACTGCCATTACTCCTTTCTGGCACTCTATCTTACAATCTAGAAGAGCAGCCAGCCAGGGAGGAGAACAAAGGAGTGAGTAGAGAGACCTGACACTGGGTGTGGTGGCTAGCCCCCGGACCATCCTTCACCTATCAGGAGGCAGAGAATTTTACTTACTTTTCCCCCATTGGTGTGACATGCAGTGGATTCAAGCACGAGCCCTTCCACAGATGTCCTGACAATGCCAACCCCCCACAGACCTGTGCTACTGAAAGAAATGCACCCAGCCTCCACCAGGAGCTGCTGCAGAGCATGGTACACCCTGGATCCTACCCCAAGAGAAGAGAGCAGTCCTCCGGATTCTCGATCTTCTCCTTCCCCACCAACCCTCGATGGCCCTGGCTCGTTCCTGAACCCAGGTTACCGGCATGGTGTGAGGTATGGCGTTCAGTGCCTCAACCCTCAACGCCACCGGGCTGGCTAGTACTGCTGCTTTAATGGTTTTTTTTCCAAATATAGTGGACTTACCAATCTGTTATTTCATGCAATACATTGGGATGATTACTATTAATTTTGATCACAATTGTGTATACAAGGAAAGGGTCCCTTCTATGGGAAAAAAGTCAAGAGGTGTGTGTATATATATATATAATATCATATATATACATATATATATATATATATATATATATATATATACAAAATATATACAGTATATATATATACACATACATACAGTATATTTATCTAACAGATAATCCACTAAAGGGCATGCAGTCGTGCGTTGATTATGTATGCCTTGGTGCATGTTGTGAGGCTTGATAACGTAGGCCAAAAGTGTTCAACCACCATGACATGTGATTATCAGAGCTCAACCACATGCCCTATAGTGGGATTATCTGTATTATAAAATGGCCAATATTTGTTTGAGGGATGAAAAAGAGAAAGAGTGCAGGTGTGTGGTCTTTGTAGGATTATGCATGGTCATGTAGTGTGTTTTGTCCAATCAGGAGACAGCATTTTAAATGATTTTTCTCACCCATTTTATAAATACATATATACCTGTTCATATAGAATGCTATAGATAAACTGTAGATATGTACAGTAGCTATTGTATGTGGGAGCAGAACCAGTTCATAAGAATGATCAATAACAAACCAAAAAGATGTTAGTCTCACCAGTCAAACAGAAAATATTTAATTTCACTTCCCACAAAAGTTAAAACTTAATATTTCAAAAATGAATTACTCTTTTCGTGGTGTTCATAGCTGCTCCTCAAGAAAAAAATCTGTACATTTCGGCAAGTTTCATGAAGCTGATAACCAAAGTTCACATTGTTATTTGCCAGGCTAATTAGTCAAATTCAAATGACAAATCAATAACAGTGGCCACTTCAGGGGTGAATCCTAACATGAATAGCATGCTACACTCCCTTCTCATCACCCAAAAATGTTATATTCATTGATACCCTCTCCCACCACTTTACTGGTACCGTTCTGCCCCACCCTTGCTAATTGCAGGCTGCTGCAGAGTCAGACCATAAAGCATTCCCTACTCTTTCCCCACCTGCATGCCAAACATACTCCACATGCCTCCCACCACTTGAATACCACCAAATTATTCATTTATCAAAGTGTCCTATCATGATCTCCAAGGCCCTCCACCCCCCTCTGGTCCCCTCCACCCTCCCCCACCAGCACCCACAAAATCAACCTTCAAAAAGAAAATGATCTCCTGCTGCAGAGTGTCTGCTCTGTGCAGTGTCCATCTCATAACATGAATGAATGAATACTGGTTTCTTTGCTTCTAGTAAAACCTGATTGGCTGAATTCAGCCAGTCAGGTTTTATAAGGAACAAAGCCATCGTCATCCATTCATTTGCACCATTAGGAAAGGTCACTGCACAGAGAAGATTGCCTGTACTTGGGGACCATTTTGTTTATTGTAGGTTGATTTTGTAGGTGCTGGTGGGGGGGATTAGGGAGGTGGGGACCAGAGGGATATTGGACAGGGGACCGGGGTGCTTGATTTGACATTTGTCTATTAAGTGACTTACTCTTTGGGACCCAGGTGTGGGGAACAGGTGGAGTGTGATTGGAACAAGGGTAAGAAATGGGTAAGGATTACTTTGTACGAGTTTTGCTATACTTCCAGTCGTCAACATAAAATTTATTGAAATATGTGTGTGATCATTGCTGTTAAAGCATGCAGACATGTGTCTTTGTAACCTCACTGAGCCATTCACTGAAAGTAAAACTTATACAAGCCAACAACCCACAAACTAATGTAATAGTATTTTTTTAATCTGCCAGCGAAGTTGGTGAGTCGACCACATAATTTGCGAATGTCTGCAGATTTGCACCAAATTCACAAGAAGAATAAAAACTCACAAAATCTCTTTATTAAGGTTAGCGATGTTGCGAAAGTCAATTTTGCCAGTGAAATTGCCACAAAATCAGCAATTTCACCGCACAAAATATTTTGTGAAATTCCACCATTCCACAAAATTTTTCACCGTGTACAAAATTGTGAAATTTCATGCATAAAATGTGAAATTTGACCACAAAATTTGAAAGTTTGCCAAATTTCACCTGCATTTTACCAAATGTTCCCCGATTGTCGCCATTTTTTTGGGTGAAATTTTGCATTTCATGGCCAAATTTTGTGTTTTTCAGGTGAAATTTCTTATTATGCCTGCAGAATTTCTCATTTCACACACACAAAATATTTTGTGAAATCCACAAATTTCATGAAATACTTTGCAGAATGAAATTTTTTAATTTCACACATCTCTGTTTATGGAAGTGGTCCTCTACACTGCAATATATCATCCAAACTGCATATCTGATGATTATGTTAATGTCATATATTTAGCACTGCTGAGAGCTCAGGGATACAATTTAGTTCCAACTCTGAATCAAGTGCCACTTATTATATATCTTTTGAAAGTGTTTCTGACTTATTTGTGCTCAGCCTGCCTTTTGAGATGAATTCTGACCTTGAGAACCACAACTTTTTATTTCCTAACTTCTTGATCTTCATCCACAAAATCTAAAATTATTCCAGTTCAAATTGTTACACAAATTATTCTGCTACTTCTTAATTCATCCCTGTCTTCAGTTTTCCTCAAATAATGCAGGGATACACACTATCCTTTGCCCCATGCTATCACTCCAGGCTATTCACTTGTGTTGAAGAATAAAGAGAAAATCCCCACATTCATAAGCAATAATCTGTCACCTAGATTGTTTATGTTTGGTAGCCATTTTTCTTCTAGCAAAGCACAAAACAATGCATTTTATATAGTGTAAGAAAAAGTCCCTTCACTTAGCAAAAAGCAGACAACTTGAAGGTTTTACTTCATAACAGATAAGACCATTATTTTCTGTTATACATTAGATCATTTTAACTACTGGAGTCTTCTGCTCAATAATTCAGTTAAAACTGGAAAAACAGTATTACAGTATTTTATATAACTTGTTGATGTTAATATTAAAACAGTAAAACATTGAATGTTAAACCATGTGGGACCTTCTTTTGATTTATAGTAATGCTAGCTGATTCAGTGTTGAGTAGTCCAACTCCAGGCCACATACAGTATAGAAATGCAGACAAACAGAAATTAAATTTTTTGTGTGTTGGCAAATTCTCTCCTACATGTTTGTTCAATGACAATTCAATACCATTTTGCAAAAGTGAAACTATAAACATTGTATTCTTCTCAGCATTAGGTCTGTACAATGTAGCACTGTTAATATTCAGAAAGTTACGGTCAGGAGGATTTCAACTGTTGCATTCACACTGGGACCAGTCCTCTTCAAAATCCATGTATGTGACATTGCATAAGAACTGGAAGAAAAGGTATGCCTTTTTGCAGATGACACCAAGATGTGTAATAGGGTGGAGACACAGGAGGGGATGGAGAGAATATGCAGGTATCTTGGGAAACTAGAGGTGTGGTCAGTAGTATTGCAGATGGGGTTCATTCCTAAAGGTGCAAAAATCATGCACCTAGAGCATAGGAAGTCAGGAACTGATTATACGATAGAGGGAGTGTGACAGGGCTAATACCTGTCACAGAATAATGTTTCATACTTTCTCTTGTTGCAGCCATCTATCTTCCTGTCTTCTAGAGGTATCTCTTTTATTTTCCTGATAAGGAGGCAGGCCACTTCCTTATCAAGTAACCCCCTTAAGTCTTCTATATTCTTGGCCCCTCTTTGTTATTCTCTTCCTTCCATTGAAACATTATTCACAAATTTTCAGCATAAATCCACCTTATACTGGGTAGAAAAGGGTTATGGCTCCCTTAAAATGTTTGATGTAGTGGTATAATGCCCTTGATAAAGAAAGACATATCCCCTGTACTGTTCTGGTAAAGATTGTGAGAGCTTTGCAGTTTATAATGTTCTTAAGTTGCCAAAAGGGGTAATAAAATATGTTTGGGCTTAGAAACAATGCTGCCAACAGCTTAGCCTGCCAAGTCTGCACGAAGCCAGCTGTGTAGTTTAAATAAACTTGGTTTCCTCCTGTTTTCATGCTGCAAGCGTCTGAGCTTCCCAATAAAATGGACCTGGTTGCAGCAGAATGTGAGTAGGCTTAATATCTGGGTGTTGTCCTTGCAGGAAGCCCAGGAAGCACTGTTAAAACAAGTATAAGCCCCAGTTCCCTGTGAGAGTTTTTCTTTGTTTTTTCTTTCCCCTGGAGCAATATATTAGTAGTGTGGCTCCTACTTTTACACTCTGCACTTTTGAAATGTCCCCCTTCACTTATGCCACAGTAGTAGAAATATTATATCCCAAAATAAAGGAATAAATAAATTGTACCTTAAGCTTGGCAGGAGAGATACAAAATGGAAGTTGCTCTGAGGATTAGCTGTGTCATTCTGGCAGGGAACTATAGGGGAATGGCGGTCCCTAGTGGGCTAGATTTATACTGTTGCAAAGTAATGTATGGTGATTGAATATACATGGGCTTTGTATATCAAAACTGGTTACAAAAAGGACTTCTACAATTCATTTAAGCATTGTACAGCAATTCATGTGTACTCTAAAATGTTAAGATAAGTTTTAAAGAAATTCATTGCTTGTTACATAATGAATCTAAGTCACATGATTCAGGGGGAGGATATAAATGTCCTTTAGTAAGCTGCCTTTTTTTGAGATAAGGTCAGTGCTTGCTGATCAGTGGTGGAGGAAGGTTCTACTGGTTTGAGGATATTCTGTTCATGTTTTTGTTTGTATTTTGTTCTACTAACTGGTGCAAGAGGAAGTGAATGCTGAAGAAGGTGCCAAAGCTAAGACTGTGATTTATATTGTTTTTTTGTTTATTTTATTTTTATTTTATAATAAAATTCCCACTTAACCAGGTGGGTTGCACCTTATTCTGGAGCGGCTGTCCATCTTTTATATCCCACACCGTAACAGAGAGGTTCTGACAGTCAGGAAAGGATCTGGGGTTAACATATCTGAGGAATTCAAGGTGGCATGGCAGTGTGACAAAGCAGTGGGTAGGGCTAGTGTGATGCTGGGGTGCATAGTGAGGGGCATCTCCAGAAGGAGGAGGGAGTTGGCATTGCCACAGCATCCTTCAATGGTGAGACCCCACCTGGAGTACTGTTCCCAGTTTTAGAGCCTGCACCTCAGAAAGGACATAGACATGGTGGAAGTAGTCCAGAAGAGGGCAACTTAAATGGTACAGGGTTTGTACAAGAAGCACTGCAAGGAGAGACAGAGGGTTCTCAATATATGCACCCTGGAAGAGAGGAGAGATAGGTGACATGATAGAGACTGACAAGTACCTCATGGGGGAAAACATGGTGCAGGGGGATTCCCTTTCAACCAAAAAGGAGCATGAGGACAAGTGGGCATGTGATGAAGCTTGAGGAAGGGAAGTTCAAGAGAGATGTGAGGAAATATTTCTTCTCAGAAAGGGTGGTAGATGCCTGGAACAGACTGCCAGCAGATGTGGTGGAGGCTAAAACAGGGGCAAGGGCTTCAGTATGTGTGAGATAGGCATACAGTAGGAGCATATTAAAAAAGAGGCAGGGAGGTGAAAGTATCATCAGGAACTAGAGTCTGCAGAGAGAGATTAGGCAGGGAACAGCTGGGCAGACTGGGTAGGCCAAGGGGTCCTTTCCTGCAGACAAAATCAATGGCCATTCTCAGTTACAATGGGTGTTAGCACAAAACAGGTAGAAACAGGATGTGTCATTGTATCTTCACCTGAAAGCACCATATATAAAGCTAGGTTCATGTTGCAGGGAGAGGAGTCCTTTTGTGACCAAGGTGCAAGGTAAAATGTCAGTTACTCTGTATATGGGTCAAACAGTGTTGGCACTTGCTAATAGTTTAGACAGCCCACGCAACCAGGCTGCAGGCAGAATGATATTGTGGCACTTACATTGGGTATTAGTTGTGCCATGGGTTCCCCCTCCCTTTGTAATCTGATGGAGACACTTTCTGGTGGTCTAGTGAACCTTTCTCACATTCCCCTACAGATTGTTAGTCCCTGGCTTCTAGTGGTATCCCCATCCCTAGTTCTTGTGTGCCCCTCTGCAATTCAGTCTACCTGTGTTTTCCAATATTCCTTTGATATCCTTCCTATCATCCTGTCAGCTGTGCTGTCACAGGAAACATTATGCCCCCATTACAACCTGATTTTATAAGATAGCAACCTGATGCATACTAATAACCTGTGGGAGGTACAGTTATTTTGTGACATGGCTTGTGAAATTCATATGCTTTTGTGATCAGCCCTTCCATTTTGCATGGTCTCTCTCTCTCTTTCTCTCTCTCTCTCTGTCTCTCTCATTCCTAATCTCTCATAGTTGAAAGGCTAAGCTTGTGGGTCAGTAGTGCAGTCCATGTGGATTCTGCCACTATGCATCTTACTGTATGTATACTCATGGCATCCGCTCCCTCAAAGCTTGCTCAGCATTCTCTTTTCTATGCCTCCTCCTTTGGCTGCAGTGAGTCAGATACAGTATATTTCAGTTAGCTAGGGCCCAGCTGAATTTTGGCATCTCCTAAAAGGTAGAAACTACTGTGTATGAAATAATCTTCCAACCATGAAAGCTGTGCATGCACTCTGTACACTTACATGTTATTCCATAGTTAATTACTTTTGGGACCACTTTGCAAGGCCTACAATCCCTACTGAGTGATAAGATTGTTTGGTTGCTCATGGTTCTAAGTGGCTGTATGAACCACTTACGTTAGCATCACACAGCACTACTGAAAATAGGATCAATAGTCATTCTAGGTGAATTTATGGTAGTCATACCATTTTCTATCTTTGAAAAGAATGTCCTTTGGAGCTTCAGAAAGTGACATGCCTTGGAGCTACAAAAAGCCATATGGCTTCTACTTTTCATTATAAAATGAATAGGAAAAACCTAGTAACCTGGTTCATTCACACTGGTAACACCGAGGAGTAAAAAGCTTTCATCTGACCACACTTCTAACTCAAACTACATACATGTAGACTACATGAGCCACTGCACCCAGGGCATGTTTTCCTCTTAAGAACATTTTTTTTTTAAACCCCACCCTGTGTAGGTAAACTGCTTGAGGCTTCTCCCACACCTCACATCACCAGAGGCAGGAAGAATGGAACACTGTCTATCCCATTCCACAGAACCTCACTCGGTCAGTGTGCTTTCGCTTACCTGGCCCCATTCTGGGTAAACGAACTCCCTAAGAAACTACACACAAACAGCATATCTCAATTCAAAGCAGGCCTCAGACAGCATCTCATGTCATGCACAAAGTGCACCTGCTGCTCAGTCTCCTACTGAAAGTTTTAGACCATCAACCTAGGTACCACCCAATGCGGGACTACCTAGAGAACCCCTGCCTCCTTCACCAGCCCTGCAAATAGAACGTAAGTAAAGCTGCTTGATCAACTCTAATTCCACATGTAGATAATGCCTCCCCCATCCCCCCACCATCTCTAACTCGACAAGGACCTTTTTGGAGCTGTTCCCCCCCTACCCCCACACACAGTGACCTAGCTCACTACCCCCACCTCTAGCCCTCTGCGAGTAAGTTCAAACCTCTGCCCTCCTGTTTTTAACTGTCACCCGGCCTGGTGTAACCTGAGTAAGAGTAAACCCCTATGCAGTCTTCTCAACTTTAGTCTAACAACGGATTTTGGTGGTCACCTGAGGAGGGGTTTACTGGTTTACTGGTTAACTGATGCTATCAATCATTTTTTTCTGAAATAGCTTCTACTCTGTTACAATTATTCTTTTCTCTCCAATTTGTGTAACTCTCATGTAAATGCTCTTGTATGCCAAGGAGCTGGCATCTGTAACCACTAAATATGTGTCTTTGTCTTATTTGTCCACCCTAACGTGGAACCTTTGTAAAAGAGCTCATGCTCAAAGGTCTATCTGATATATTAAATAAATAAATAAAAATAAATAAAAAATAAATAAAAAGCACTAAGGTTAGATTTTCACTGCACATCAGGGACTTGTAGCACAACTGAGGTTCATCTCCAATGCCTGTGGGTACAAGTTAGAGTAACTACAGTAAACACTGATCTAACTTACAGTATGTGTGTATCTGTCAAGGCTAGAGACACTTTGGGTGCATTGTAATGACACATGCATCAATGAATGACTCATGCATCATTATTTCACCTTAAAGCAGCCACAGGTGATGTAAATAAGAAAAAAGGTTTGAAAATAGCATTTGAGTGTTTATCTGCATTTAGAATGCTATAGGCACAACCAAAAATGGGGAATTGTGCCTGTGGTATTCCCAGTGAGTGTCCAGCCACAAATCATAATTATTAATCTAGTTCATTAAACTATTTGTTTTATTAATGGGAAACATAACTTCAGAGTGTGCATTCATAAAGAATGTACATACTTTGCAGGTATTTAAAGGCACTTGGCTATGCTTTGTGGCAAATAACAACTTGAGCTATGAGCACGTTCCTCAGAAACCACACCCTGTTGTGTGTTATCCCTTTATATATCCAAATAACTTGCAGCATTATGATTTTTTTTATTTTGTCAATATATATTAGAGTCAGCCAGGATGCAATACAATAGCTTGCAGTATATGACATGTCACAATATATTGCATGACAAAAAGGGCTTAATTGCCATTGAATGATATAGTTCCCTGCAACATAAGGCAGCTTTTTGCAGCAATACTTGAAAGTACTGTGTTACATCTTGGCTGGCACCACTGCACCACACTTAATTTTAATGACAGAGTAGCACCACTACAGGTAGCACTGAGTGAGCACTTGAGTGTTACTTTGCCATTTCTGGCTGCTTATACAGAAACTCAGTTATCGCTGTAGTTAGGGCCAAAAAATTATTATGCATTGCATTTGTTGCAGGATCTCAAAACCTGGCAAATTTGTACAATGTGGTACATTACTTTTATTTTTTATTTTTTATATAGCTTTTCTCTCTTTGGCGCTCCAGGGGCAGGCAAGCTGTGGTCCTCCCTCAGAGAATCTCAATCTGCCCTACACACAGTGCTTCACTGAGCCTCCCCCGGTGCCCCATTTTCCTGTTTTCTTCCTGTTATCCCAGGACCCCAGAAGATGGTCATACATGCATGTGTAGACTTGCATGTACTCCATGACTCCAGTGACAGCCCCTTCCTCTCACCCCACCTAATGCCTGGCTCCTTATGGCTTGATGCTGCCAACTAGCCTCCTCCAGGTCATAGCCAAGAGTCGGGGAAACCCATGTCCCTCCCTGGGAGAGGATAACTGCCTTGTGGCCTCTCCAACCAGCTCCTTGCTCTCCCCCTGGATGACCCCTGGTGCCCTGGCCTCCTTCCAGAACCCAGGTTGCCAGCATGGGAGGAGGTAAGTTGTCCAGCACCTCAGGTTAAAGTACTTTTAAAGTGTTAGGGGAGTCAGTTTCAGTTTTATGTGGGGTTGCACAGATACCTTGAAATGAGATCTTTGGATAGTCAGATATTAGGATAATCCATGTTCAGCTCCCATACCCAATCCCAGGATCAGATGTTTGACTCGGATACAGATCATTCAAATATCAAATTATCCTAACATCATATATGACTCCCTCCAACTCTGCAACACTGCTATAAAACAAAAAGAATCACCACCTAACACACCCACTAGCCCCCACCTCCTCCCCTTCAAAGCACCCAAAATACCTATTTATTAGAGTTGGGTCCTGTGGATCCTGACACTACAGTGCTCACTGTAATAGTAATAATAATACCCTCCACCAAAGAATCTTAGATCCCTCACTTCCCCCAAGCCACATGCCCATCATGTTCAATTATTGGAGACCCCCCCCACCTAACACATCCACCAGACAGCACCTCCCTCTTATCCTCACCTCACAAAATGGCATGGGTTTTGAGAATTTGCTCAGGTGATTGTAAATTTCTGAGAGCATTTTATTCAGCAAAAGCTATTTAACTTTTTAGGTCAAAATTAAGTCTTTCTGAGCCTTATTTTTGCACACTAGTTGCCAGTTAGCCACTTTTTATTTCTTTATAATATTTATTTTTGTGTGCTCCTGTCATGGATTCCATTAGCCACTGTTTTTCTTTGTTTTGTGTGATAATTTATGTGCAGTGTGCTTGGGACCTAGTGTTGCAGGGCTTATATAACACCATTAGAGAATGATGACTGAAAATCAGTCGACTGGTGCAACTTTTGATAATGCTCCCCTACCAGCCAGTGTCAGCAGTTTTGTGGATTCTTTATTTTTCAAAAAAGGAGATATAAATCCCTTATTAAAAGAGAATACCACAAGCATTCGCACAGCCCCAATCTGGGAGAGTAAAAATTGTGAGAGGCCATTGCGTATTAAAACAGCTTTCCAACAATTAGAAAAAATAATCTTAAAACAGAGGAGGTTATATTGTCAAAAGGTTACCCTTGAATCATATCTTAGTGTTAAAAGAATTCCAAGGGGTCTCAGGAAGATGCAACAACCTGCTTTTGGCATGGAAAAAGGATATTTTTTTAACTAAATGGCAAACACATTTATTGGATCCATCTGCAGGACTGGTACAAATTATATTGGATGATGGTGCAGAAGAAGAAGATAAAGTTAGAGTAGTTTTTATTAGAAAAAGAAAAACAACTTAACTCATTTGAGAAATATCCAAATTATAAAGCTTTTCAAGAACAATTGGAACTCACTATAAAAAAAGTATGACCTCAAAATTAGGCAAATTAAGATCTGCAAGTTTGAGTGAGATAGAAGAGATTATGCTGAGGGATGTATTTTTCTATTAAGTGAAAGACTCAAATATGAACCCATGCTCTATTCTTAAAAAACTGGGGTTGTTAATGACACATATACTAATGAGTCTGAATTGGAAGATCTTTTAGATGCAAGTCGGGAGATGGAAGAGTCCCCACTACCAAATCAGGAAGCTGAGAGAGTACAAAGTATAGGATCTAATCTAGTACCAACAGAGAAAACAGAACAAGTTCTGCAGATTCTGGTAATGGATTCTCAGGAATCGATTATCCAATTTACTTTACCCATCCAATAGCAGGAAATCAATGTAATTCCATAATTACCAGAGAGAATATTGAGACTCAGTCCCAGAACCACAAGGATTCTAGAACCAGAATTACCATCAGCGTTACCAACAATACTATTACAACAATGACACTTATAGGCAGCCCAGTGGTGCTGAGGGTTGAGGCGTTGGATGCCACACCTCATGCCATGCTGGTGACCCAGGTTCGGATGTGAGCCCAGAGCATCAGGGGTCAGAAGGGAAGGGATGTGATCGAGCATCCAGAGGACTGCTCTCCCATCCTGGGAAGGGATCCAGGGAACCACCACTCTGTAGCGGCCCCTGATGACAACCGAGGGCACTACTAAAGTGGTGCAGCAAGAGGTGGAGTGCAGCAGATGTCATTGCATGCTCACACTCCAAGGACAAAATAGGAGGAAACATGGCAGCACAAGCCAATGGCAGCTAGATGGCCACAGCTTCACCAGCTGGTGAATGTCTGGATAGAGGCATGTGCCGGTATTGATTCCTGGCCGGGTGCAGGGGCATCAGAGGGGGTTCCTCTTGATGGTACAGATGGTATGCCAGCTGAGCATGCACAATTCTGGGGTCAGCAGTGAGCAGGAGTGGTGGCTGGAGGTAGGCAGGGACTGTGGCTGCAGAAGGATAAAAATAGAGGAGATAAAAAACAACAACACTTATCATGGCCATCAGAGAACCAAGGGATACAGAGTCTTCCAGGGCTAGGAACAGGAAGGGCATATGGTAATTACAGGAGAGAATAGTAATACCAATCTGTTGATTCACTCTGAGACACCCATTGAAAAAAAATAATAAATTCTGATTAACATCTGAGACTGTCAATTAAGTGAGATAGAAGAAAAAGTGCTTAATTATGGACTATCATTTATACCAACAGTCGGTTTAAATGAATTTCAAATTATAGTGGATCTACACAAGTTCACTAGAAAATTAGAACTAGTGGCTTTCTTTAATACAGATAGAGAACCATTGGAAGTGGAAAGCAACTTATCTAGCATTGATAATGGGGACAATCAAGCAATGATAAATGTGACACTTTGAGACCTAAATATACTATTACTCCACCTACTAATCATGTTGTTTAAGTTTTTCAAAGACTCTGTGAGGGCATTCAGACCCTCAGTATGCAGAAAACAGGAGGATATAGAAACAACTACTCATTGGAAGAGAGAAAAGCCATTGAGAGCTTAAGAAAAAATTACCACATCGAGATGAAACCTACGGATAAAGGAGGCTCTATTGTAATTATGTCAAAAGTAAAGTATCAGAAAGAATTTATAAAACTTACTAAGGTCACTACATTTTATCAGTTATTAGAATGTGACCCAACATTTCTACAAAAAAAGAAATTGATTAACTATTAAATGAAGCTTTGTGTGAGGGTGTCATTTCTAAAGCTACTTTTGACTTTTTGACTGTCACTAACCCCATTAGAGCAACAAAGTATGGCCTGCCAAAAAATACATAAGGATATAGTGAATCCACTGCTTCACCCTGTCATAGCAGGTATTGGCTCTCTCACTGAGCAATTAGCACAGTATTTAGACCAGTTTCTAAAACCAGTTGTGCAAAATGGCAGATCCTACATTGGGGATACGTTGCACATGCTGGAATATTGAAATGATCTGTCAGTTGAGGAAGACTGTTTTTTAGTAACAATGTCTATATATATATATATATATATATATGAATATTCTGCATAATGAGGGAACTGAGGCTGTAGAAAAAGTACTATATAATGACACCACTTTGGATAATATTATGGTACAGTTTTTGGTAACTCTCACTGAGAAGGTTCTAAAATGTAAGTTCATTTTGGTAATGAACCGTTTTTATCTACAGATAAATGGGGACCGTGATGGGGTCATCATTTGCCCCCAGTTATGCTAACGTATACCTCACGCAGTGGGAAAATACAGTTATTTTTGAGTCTGAAGTTAATTTTTTTTTTTTTTACAAGATCAACATTTATAAGCGCTTTATAGCTGATTTGTTCTTAGTGTAGAAAGGGTCCTTGTCTGAGTAAAATGATTCTGTAAAATATTTAGAGAAATCAAACAAAAATCTGAAGTTTACTGTTATCGCAGACTTGCAACAAATTATCTATTTATATTTATGTATTAGAAAAGATGAGGAAGGAGGGATTGTTATAAAACTTTTTCACAAATCTACCAATAGGAATTCGTTATTATTTAACATGAGCTGTCATCCTTGACATTGCATAGAAAATATTCATATCGGGCACTTTCTTAGGCTGCAAAGAAATTGCAGAAGGGAAAGAAGATTTCAAAGAAGGCATTAGTGATCTGACTAAACACTTTAAGGAAAGAGGTTATAGTGACAAGAGTATAGTAAAAGGAATTGAGAGAGCAGTTAATAGTGACAGAAATGAGTTGATTGAGAAACAAAAAGAAAGGAATAATGGTAGGAACAGTAGTAGAGAAAAGGATCCAAAAAACATGCAACTTTGTGACTTCTTGTAATTTACAAGCACAGCAAGTGTGTGGGATTATAACTAAGCATTGGGAGGTCTTAAAGACTGAATCAAAGCTGTATGCCATTACAAACCAGCCACCCTGAATTATCTGCAAATGAGCCAAGAATTTGGGAGACCAGATGGTGCACAGCTTCTATCAAGCTCTGAATCTCAATAAACAAAAAGCAAGTCTACCTAAGGGAACTTTTAAATGTGGGAACTGTAAATTTTCTTGCAGTATATTGCAAAGTAGGGAATGTTTTATGCATCCCATTACAGGAAAAAGTTACAAAATACTGTATATGATTTTTTGAATTGCAACACTGAAGCCATGATTTATGTTGTAACCTGTTCTTGTCTAACATTTATGTAGGCAAACCTATATATAATTTCAAGAGATGGATCGGTGAGCATTTAAATGCAGTAGCACATCATGATGATTCAACAACTGTTTTGTCCCTACATAAAAAAGCTTACAGAAACTATGGAAAAAAACATGATCTTCTGTTTATTGCTTTAGAGAAAGTAACTTTTGGACCGAGTTGTGGGGATTCAAGTAATGAGTTATTGAAAAGAGAAACTTCTTGGTAGTATGTTTTAGGAGCCAGTAGGTATCCATACTTTAATTAGGCATTTCAGTTGGCACCCTATTTAAAATGATTTCATAATTTGGTTTAAGATTTAATATTAATATATCTTGCATATTTTTCATTAGTTTGTATTTTTAATTATGTCGAGGGGCAACTAGAGCAGGGTATTACCCTATTTCTAATCTCTATACATCACCTATACATGTTTGCATATAGTTTTTTTTCAAGTTCCCCCTTTTCCCAACTCTTTTTCTTATTCTTAGGATTACTAGTTGTGTATTTTTGTACTTACACTTTTGAATTTGATAATTCTCCAAGACAACAAATGAAAACATATATATATATTATTGACAAAGTTAAGATTTTTAATATGAAACAAAAGTAAAAATTTAGTAATAAGATATTTTACTGAGTGGGTGTTTATAAAAATTATTAGATACTGTGATTATGTAAAATATGTGTTATGCTGCTGTAGGGCTTCTTGTTGTGGTACTATAAGTTTAGGGTGCACTTTGTTCATTACACTTTTTTTCTCCACTTTTATGCTGTAAACTTGTGCAATATTATAAAACCTTTATAGTTTAGTTAGGTATTAGGGTGATGGCAATAGGTTTATGTGTGTATATATCTTTTCTGAGCTGGTAAATGCCATTGATGTAATGAATGTAAATTGGTTGTTGACTTTTTGCAATTGACATGACCTCCGATTTTATAATAAGTGTATATTTTGTATTGAGATGTCAATAATTTATGTGTGATGCTTAATGATTTTTAAAACAATCCTGTGTCTTATGTACTGTTATAATTCTGCTGACATTTAGGAACAAGAATTGTATATGTTGTATGACTATGTTAGATGCTATAAGTGCATGCTTCTTTAAAAATGGGAGTATAAATGGGGGTGGGTGGGAGTAGTAGCCATACAGGTCATACCTTGAGAAAGCTCACAGCTACATGGGTGAAACAATCATTGGTTGATGCTGGTGAGGTGAGTTTGTGAGAACATTTTATTCAATAAAAGCTGTTTAACTTTTTGGGACAAAATTAAGTCTTTCTAAGCCTTATTTTAGTACACTAGTTGTGAGTTAGCCACTTTTTCTTTCTTTACGTTATTTATTTTTTGTGTGGTCCTTGCATAGATTCCATTAGCTGCTGCTTTTCTTTGTTTCAGGTGATGGTACCTCGGAGGAGTGGTTGCCTTACACACACCTTCATTCCAGTTGTAAGAATGAAAAGATGTCCATTAACAGTAGTAACACCTGATTTGCCCACTGTTAGGCAATCAGGTTTTACTTCTGTTGTAGGAGATCTTTTCATTCATATAGCTAGCATAAAGACAAGTGCAAGGCAGCTGCTCCTCTGTGGGACCATCACCTAAATTAACTCTAAAAACCTAAGGTATTTTTGGTGCTGGTTGGAGAGGAAGGTGGGAGTTAGTGGGTGATTTTTTTTTGTGGGGGCGGCTCTCCAATAACTGAGGATGCTGGACATTTGACTTGTGCTGAGAGGATGGATCTTTGATTCAGAGGTGTGAGTGCACTGCAGTTGTAAGGATCTGCGGGACCTGACATTTAAAAATGGTGTGCTGACCGCACATCAAAACCCGCACAGTGAAATCCCTCACCATACAATCTCAACAAGTTTTGAGATTGTCACTGTGAGGGACCAGAGGGTGAAATTTCACCCTTTCATCATGATTTGACCCCCTTTGATGTAACTCTGACTCAGAGTTAGATATCTATAGAAGGGGGTGTGAACCTTCCCCTGCACGGGGAGTTCGGGGGCACAGCAATTGATAGAAAAGAACACAATGTCTGACAGGCAAAATTTTGCCTGTCCACATTGTGGATCTTGCTAAGCCCAAACTTCGACAACAGTGTTGTCGATTCGGCATAGGTAAACCTTAAAAAATAGGTACTTTTGGTAGTATCCAGGTAAAGAGGAAGGTGGGGCTAATGGGTATATTTTGGGTGGGTGGGGTTCTCCCAATACTTGTGGACACTATGCATTTGACTTGTGCTGGGAGAAGTGACAGATCTACGTTCAGCAGTAGGGGTTATTACTATTGAGGTGAGCACTGCAGCTGTTGGAATCCATGGAACCCAACCCTAATAAACAGGCATTTTGGGTGCTGTGGGAGGAAAGAGTGGGGTGGGAGCTAGTGGGTCTGTTGGGTGGGTGGTTCTAGTTTAACAGCTAAGGTGGGAATTGTGTTTTTTTCTTGGGAAGGGAGCTTATGATTTAGGAGGGGGTGTAGCAGCTTCAACAGGAAGAACTGGAGAATGGCGGTATCAGATTTTAGGATATCAGATGTTGGATAATACGATATGCTAAAATTCAATTTGATATCCCAAGGTGACTTTCAGGATATCAGATTTTGTGGAAGAATATCCTAAAATCCTAATATCCTTCAAATCACCCATTATCCTAACTGTCCATTTTTATAATGGATTAACTGAGCAATCCTAGTAGTTTTTAGACATTTTTGGAAGAAAAGACAGAAAACTCTAAAGCTTTGAATCATAAAACATTCATGTATGACAGATCCTTACACTAAGGCGGCTTTTTTGCAGTTTTGTAAAACATGTTACCAGAAAGTATCAACTGTTAAAAAATATTGCCATTTATACATGCATTAGCACTTTCCTGACAGTTTTTACAAGATATATCCTTGAGGCAATAACTACATGGTAAAAGGTTATTGGTACTGTAAGTTCCAAGCAGTTGTGGCCTGAGGGCTAAGATCTGCTATGACTTGCAAGTTTAGGAACACTCCTTTCCTCCAGGTCAGTACACCTCTGCACCCCCTTCTGCCTGGCCTAGTCCCAAAGCCTTGGAAATGTAACTGAAATAGATATTTCATTGCCCACTGCATCTAACTCCCCCACCTCACTCCCTCTGCCTAGTCCTGGAATTACAAAACACCAAAGAAATAACCTTCAGCCTTTCAACTCCCAACCTGCTCCCCTCTGGCCCCTTCCAGGTCACAGATCTTGATACATTAAAAAAAATCTCTCCCCGTCATGCTGCCTATCGATTATGACCTATGTCATTCAACCTGTGACAGAGCTCTCATACAGTACACCAGTTAAGTACCCTTCCCCTTATTACTGCATCCTCACTTTGAACCCACTCTCGTTTTTCAGTCTCTGAACCTGGATTATCAAACAAATACCCCTATTAATTGCATCCAGGATCCACACACTCCCTCGTCTGGTCCATTTGCTTTGGTACAACAAAGAAACACCCTACTTTTCTTTCTGACACCTGACTCCCGACCTTCTCCCCTATCGATCCCTGGACCACTCCGTACTAAACAGATGCCCTCCTTATTTCTGCTGCATCTTGACTCCCACCCGAGTCCCCCACCAGGTCCCAGACTAAGGCACACAAAACATATACCCTTCCCCATCTTAGTGAATTCTAACTCCCAGACTGCTGTTATGCCAGGTGAAAGAGACTCAGAACAACAGACTAATACTGCTTCAACCTCCCACTGCATTACAACTCTATACTGTCTCCCTCTGCCCATTTTCTCAGCTTGGTAAACACAGATCCACCCATCCCCTTCCCCACCTCATCATGATGCTAACTCTGCTTCCCATGCCCAGTTTGTGGTCCTGGCTAAACCAAATGCTTTCCACCCCGTACTGCTACATCCTGACTCCTACCAAAGTCACTGTACATACTTTAGTCCCAAGATCACAGTAAACTAAATGTCCCTTTCCACCCAGTTCCCACACTGCCCAGAACATAATATGCAAAACAAATACCATTCCCTAATGCCCACTGCATCATGACTCCTCCTCATTTCCTGTACCTTGTCGTTGAGCCCTGCCACTATACATCTACAAAATATACTCTTTCATACTTCACCCTCAGTCCATCCCTATTCTCTTTCCTGATGTCTAGCTCATATACACCAAACACCTGCCTTTTCCCAGTACATCTCAACTTCCACTCCATTTCTCCCACGCTGACCATGGCACACCAAACAAATACCACTCCCCTTTACATTAAATTCTGGCTGCCATGCTACTCCCCATCTTGTGATGGAGCCCTGGTAAACAACCCAAATACCCCTCTGCCATTCTGCTGACTTACAACTCCCAACCTGATTCCCCCACCTGATCTCTAGATCATGATGCACCAAAAAAATACTCTACCTTTGCACTAAATCTTGTCTCCTGCACTACACTTGATTCTAAATCTAGAGGCCTGGTACACAAAACGTATCCCCTTCAAACTGTATCCTGACTCCAACCCCACTCCACAATCACTGGAACCTGGCACTATAAACATATACAGTACTGATGGCTAAGATGCAAATTAGTGTCTAGAGTTACTTCATGACACAAGGGATTAATTGCCATTGACGCTTCCTCATTTACTGCAATTACTCTTCTGCAATATGCTGCTGTATTGCATGGCATCCTGGCTGGCACCACCGTATCTCCCATCCCACTACTCCGCTTTTCCTGGATTACTCACATTAGTTTTAGAGTAGATGTATTAGATTTGACTAATTAAATTATTCCAACCATCTAGCATGGTTGAAGGTAATACAAATGTCAGTCAGAAAAATACATCTAGAACACTGAATGGATGACTGTGTGATATGAGTTTTTTTTTTATTTACACACCCAAGGTGATTTTTTGTCAAATAAACCACAAGTTCAAGGCTCGAGTGGTTTAAAAAGGCAAAACGTACCAAGGGTGTGGGAAGAAGGAGTAATCACACTGTTATCCATATTTTATTTTTTATAATATCTGTTAGGATCTTATGTCACCAGAACTAGGAACGAGCAAGTGAGCATTTATAATAAAAATAGTAGGAGAGAGAAAGAGTGCAAGTAAGCTGACAGATGCAGTCACAACTGTTTTCAGTTAGTGTGACAACAGAATGGCTTCCTGCATGGCTGATTAATCAGTTGTGACTTTCTCTGTATCAGCCTGGTGAGAGGTCACACCAAGCTGACATAGAGAATACATGGTTTGATTTCTAGTTGATATCAGACCCTGGTAGTTATTTTTTAAACTTCAGCAATATAAACAGTGACACTTAAAGAAATCCTATTATAACAGAAGGAAGGACAAAATTATGTTATATTATATTATGACCATTTATTTGTTTTTTAACAAATATATTCATGCAATGAATTGAAACAACTTCTGAACATTGAAGCACAAAATGACTGACAGGTAGGAAGCATAGTGTGGTGATGGGTGGTCACTATTTTGAAAGGAGACTTGTGCTGAGTGATGTTCTGCAGGGTCGGTGCTGGGCCCATTGTTTTTTAACATAAGAGTATTTATAAATGACCTGGAAGAGGAGGTCATCAGCAGGTTGATAAAGTTTGTTAATGACACTAAACTGGCAAGAGGAGTGGACAGCAGAGTAAGGTTATGCACTACAGGTGGATCTGCACACATTTGCGGCATGTACTTCAAAATGAAGGCTTAGATTTAATATGGGGAAGTGCAAGGTTACTACTGTACACCTAAGAGCAAGGAATCTGAGTCACACATATACTCTGTCATTCAAGAGTGGCTGCTCAATTATGGAAGTGGACTACAAGCTGTAAGTCAGACAGGCAGTGTAAAGACACTGTTAAGAAAGCTAATACAGTGCTGGGATGTATTAGGATGGGTAAAGGAGCATGTAACAGGAGATGATATTCCCCTGAACAAGGTATTGTTTTAACCACACTTGCAGTAGTGCATCCATTTCTGGTCACCACAGTGCAGAATAGACATTGAAGGGATCAAGATGGTTTGGCACAGCTGATACAGTGGCAGTGAGGAATGAGGTGCTGGACACCACACCTCATGTCATGCCAGCAATCCGGGTTTGGGAACAGACTCAGGACACTGTGAGTCGGCTGGGAAGGGAGAGGATCAAGCATCCAGAGGACTGTTCTCCTCTCCTGGGGTGGGTAGTGGGACTTGCATTGCTCTGCAGCAGCCCCCGATGGAGATCATGGGCACTACAGGAGTGATGCCATATCAAGGAGTGGAGCAGTGGCAGACATCGGCACATGGGTGTGCAGACATCATTGTACATTCGTACTCAAGGGGAAACACATGAGAAAAGTCTGCTCCCTGGATAGATGATAGCAGCCTCCCATGCCCCACCAACACACACCCAATGCCAGGTTCAACCCACTGGCTCTCCCAATCCCCCACCCTACCTTGGCTCCGGCAAATAGGGTCATTGATGGAATAAGCTAGGTGGGGACTATCTGTCCTTGATTTTCCAGTGGGGGGGGGTTCAGGCAGGTGGTAGCATGGTTGGCAGTGAGCGAGGTATGCCTGAGAGACTTCCAAGGTGGCAGTGATAAAGAGAGTTAAAGAAAAATATGGTTTAGCACATGTCCACCAAGATGATTCATGGCTTAGTATGTAAGAGCTATGAGGAAACACTGAACATATAGTATTTTAACATAGAAAATGAGAAGACTGAGTGGGACATGATCATGATCATAGTTTTCCAAGTTGCAATAGACATAGTGAGGTATTTCCAGACATTTTGCAATATTTCTAATGAGATTATCTTTTGTGCCCCTACTGTGGTACTGCAGGCATGTAGAGAATTTCTCTGGAGCTATCACTGAAATTTTGACAGGGTAGATTATACAGATGTTTATACTGATGAGTGCAAACAGAACTAGAGGACATGCCCCTCAAATTGGGGAGTACAGAACAAGGTAAAAGATTAAAAAGCATTACTTCACAGAGAGTGTAGCAAACTTGTGAAACAGCCTGCCTGTAAGATTGTGGAAACTAACGTTGTTCATCCTTTCAAGGCAGAATTACAGAGATTTCTTCAGTTCTGATTATTCTGCTCTTTGGCCCACAATAGACCCCCCCCCCTCTCTATGGAAACCCCCCACAGCCCCATCACCATCCTTCATGTGGACTTACAGGTTAACTACCTCTTAACCAGGGCCACCATGATGGTGTATGGCCTACCATGTCAGTCATGCATGGACATGCATAGAGTGCCAGCATCCACTCAGAATGGACAAAGGCATTTTCTTCTGTGCTTTTCTGTCAAGGAAGCAGCATGCATGCTGAATTCCTGGAGATGTCCCATCCAATATGTTGTGCACCCACTGTGCTACCACCAGGCCTGTAGCAGGTGGCAGTCCTGTAGCAGGATGCAGTGCCCAAGGGAGGAGATCTGCCCCAGGGATACTCAATCCTCCTGGCCTCTGTTGGCACCCCAATAACCTGATTTTATTCTCCAACCTGCAGTGAGTGGCAGAACTACTGTTGTAATTTTGGGGCCTCTCCATTAGAGAGATTTTTGAGGAAGCATGACATTGGCGGTTACACAGAATTAGTGGGGCAATATCCTGGTTGTTAAGTTTGGGTGTGTGTCCATACAGTACACAAATGTGGCTTAGTTACTGCCATGCAGCTAGTTGGGAGAACAAGACTGACTTTAAGTCTAAACTCTCAGCACAAAACTATGTCCCCATGTTTCTATCTTACTTTAAATTATCTGACAACACTATTCCCAATACTCTAACTTTGGAGAGAACATGAATGTTCCACTTTCAGGGCTATAACTGTGTATACAGTGCAGCCCACCCAAAGATTGCACCCTGTGATAAAAATTTCACTATTTCAGAAGTGCCAGCTTGAAGTGCTTGCCTTTGGATAACATAATTTTCTGCAAAATATCACTAGTAGAAACAGTTGTAAGCACTCCATCCTGGCAAATGACATTGTACTTTGACTATTTTGATTATTCTTCTTAAAAATAATTTTTTTCACTGTATAACCTGGGTTTCTGATCCATTAATCTGCATATTATTCATCTTAGTCTACCTGACTGAGATATCTAGATTATTTCGCAACAGATTTAGGACATCTGTTCCGTGGTGACCATATAAGGTGATATCACTGGGCTCAATTCTCAAAGGTCAGGAAATGATGCAAGGTGTTTGACACCAGAAAAGAATTACATATGGCTCAAGCAGAGTCAAAACTTGTGTCAATTCAGATTTTGTAACACTGTTTGCATTAAAAGCTGAACTGCCTGTGCCAAAGTGCTTGTGTCAGGCTTATATAAAAAAAATGGGTGCACCATGTCGCAATGGGGCTTGTGCCAAAAAAATGGATGCAGCACCCCCTTTCTTGGATTTTCAAAGTTAGAAGCTGTTAACACTGCACCGAAGATGCATGCCACTGTTAGACCAAAGATTCATAAAAACTGAAATGATTTCATACCTTTTATTGGACCAACATACATGTTACAAAAGAAAACAGGTGATTTAGCTTTCAGACTACGTTGAGTCCTTCATCAGAAACGAATGTCAGTTGTTTTGGAAGAATGCATTCTATTAACACCTAGATCATACATAAAAAAACATAAAAAGTACAAATTGTATTGGCCAAAAATCCATTCAAAGATCAACTGAGAAGTATAAGGGAATGCACAGTCTGTTATCCAAGAAAGCATTTCAAGGTCAAATGTCAACAGACCAGATAACACCATCCCTAAAAAAGTGAAAACAGCATTGAGTGTCATTTTGAACTATGCACAAGTGAATGTGTTTATGTATACATGAAGAAACTAAATCTTATTAGCCTTAAACTAGCATTTGAAAGTTAACCTAAAAAAGTCTCATCCAAAAGGAAGGTATTACAAGGTCAAAGTTACAGAATCAATCACCCTTTATCTTGAGAGAAGAAAGCCAGAAACTTAATTAAAACTAAGAAATGTGATTAAAAACCAAAGAAGTAATATACTAAGAGCTTCTAAGTATACTGTGGTAAAAGTCCTCTGAACAAAAAACTCCTTACTCTATGGCAATTAATGGGTTTAAAGATAAGCTGCCCCTGTGAAAAATAAACATAATCAAACTGTATTACACATTACACAGTGTTAGCCCTATCAGGAGATGTATGTCTACCATATGCTAAAAAGTCAATATTATCCATTAATGTTAAAACCCACACTGCTATAACATGACCTTTCTACAATATTGTTTCAAATGCCAAGTATTAATGTACCATTAAAAATCAAACCTAACAAAGACTCCCTAGTAATTGAGATTGTGTATCTTAATATGTTCTTTGTTTTATAATGTGTCAGTATATAATCAATCTGCTGTATATACAGTAACAGTCCTAGAAATCTGAAACAAAACCTAAGGGACATCACAAAACATAACCTCACTGTGTCATGTACTAGACAGCAAGAGTTTGTGCATATAAAAGGAACAAGCACAACACTGACTACCTAGTAAAAGAGATACGGTACCTAAAATGTCCATGTATGAACATGTATCTTAAAAAAGGAGACCCAAAGGATAATTAACAACTATAGGCCCATAGCCATACTCTCTGTGCTAAGCAAACTACTAGAGAAACTTGTTGCAACCCAAACCATTGCCTATCTCACAAAGTGCAACCTTCTCTCAGACACTCAGCATGGTTTCAGAAAAGGGCACAGTACCTCAACTGCTCTTCTCAAATTCTCTACTGATGTACTCTGCAACATGGACAAAGGCCTACTCACTGGAGCAGTATTTATTGATCTTACCAAGGCTTTTGATCTTGTTGATCATCCTCTGTTTCTCTCAACCCTGCATAGACATAACTTCTCATCCTCAGTAGTTGACTGGTTTAGCAACTACTTATCAAACAGATTACAACTTGTTAAATTCAACTCCACTCTTTCGGATGTGGCCAGCACTGACGTTGGAGTACCACAGGGCTCCATCCTGGGACCCCTTCTTTCCTCACTATACATCAACAACATAGATTCTGCCATACCTTACTGCTCAGCTGTCCTTTATGCTGATGATCTCGTCCTCTACTGCAGCGCTGATAAAGTCAAAATCATTAACGAAAACCTCTCCTTGGCTTTCAGGAATGTGCAAACATGGCTAAATGCTAATAAGTGCATTCTCAACACTACAAGGACCCAAGCCATGCTATTTGGCACTGCCCCCAAACTCAGGGCCTGTAAGGAACCCCTCCTGGTTCATGACTCTGGGGGGTCTCTCATCGACTGTGTCTCATCCTTAAAATACCTGGGAGTCCTCCTTGATAAATCCCTTGACTTTAGTCTACACATCCAGTCAACCTGTAAAGCTACAAATTCCAAACTTGGAATCACCTACAAGACTAGTCACCTGTTAACACCATCCACTAAATTGGCCATTGTCAAGGGTATTCTGCTTCCAGCGTTAACATATGGTGTCTCCACCTTTGCTAAGGCCCATAAGACTGCTCTCCATAAATGGGATGGTTCATATAACAACATATGTCAGAATGTCTCCTCTTCACATCACCTCAAGCACCACTGCACACTGTATAGTGACCTAGGCTGACTCTCTCCTAGTGCCTACCGACTATACTCCCTAGGAACCCTCACAGACTCTGTAATCTGTAACCAAACCCCCTCCTCCCTTGCAGCACTACTGGTTCCACAGACACCTGCCCATGGACTACCCTCAGCAAATAAATTTCTACTTATTGTACCAAGGTGTCTCACTTCAAAAGGCTCTGGAGCATTTCACTGTACAGCCCCAGCCACCTGGAATTCCCTCTCTCCTGCCCTGAGGCAGGCAAACTCCCACCCTATCTTCAAAAAAGAACTATATCGCCACCTATCATGGGACCCTTTCACATGCTTTGATCCCACGTAGTGCCTCACAGCAGGCCACCCTATTGCTCCCAGGATACTGCTGCATAGCCATAAAATGTCTTTATAGCTGCCACTTAGCCCAATCTTATTTGCATGAGCTAATGTCACCTTGTGCCTAAGCTATATGTATTATCTAAAGTACTGTCTGACTGGTATTCTTACCTACATGTACTATATCCTATGTAGTGTTATAATTCCATCTCTTTTTATGTATGTATTCTCCTGGGTCATGCCAGAAAATAGTTAACTTTGGATACTGCAACTAACCCGGTAAACAAAAACTAAATAAATAAGCTTGACCCCATACCATCAACCCACCCCACCCTAATTTTTAGAGGTGAAACTAACATAATGATAACCAGTTAAAATGGATTCTGTATCCATTTAGTACTAAAACATACAGCAAAATCACAATGTATTCCCATTATATGTCCATTCATTGTTCCTGAAGTTGGTGAACATTCAAGTAGTGTAATTTGACATAAAACCTGAATCAATGTTCATACCATCTCCCACCATATTGAGAAATAAAATTACCTTGATCTCGAAAGCCCATCTCTGTTGAGAATTTTTGAAATGTCCTTTCTAAACCAAAACTAACATATCTGAGATGGAGATCAGACTGACAGAAGGGTTGTCCCTGTTTTTTTCAGTCATCTTCATTTTAATAGTATGTTTGTGTGAGGTTATTCAGGCATGGAGAGGTTGTCCTGTCTCCCCCACATACCCTGTTTGTGCACATCTCTTGCATTGATTGAAATAAACCACATTCCAAGATGTACATGTATAATTCCCCTTTATCCTGAATTGTCTGTTTTGTGGAGTATTAAAGCAATCAGAAATAGAGATGGGCTCACAAGTCTTACATCTGGTGAAACAGCAGAGTCTTGTACCATTTAGTGTTATGTTGTTTTGTCCTAGTGCAAGTTTACTCCTAACAATCAGGTTGGTTAAGTTAGGTGGCTGCTTAAAAGACAATAGTGGTAGTTCTTGAAAAATGCATTTTAGAGTCCTTAATAATTTTATATAGAAGCTCAAGGTCAGGATGATATGCGACTACTAGGGGTATTCTGTTGGTGGTAGTCCTTTCTTTATACTGAAGTAGTTGTTCTATTGGTACCTGCATTGCACGTTTTACTGCTCTGTCAAATTCTGTAGAAGAATGTCCCTGCCAAATCCAGGTTTTTTCAACATGGCCAAATGTGTATCTCTGTCCTCTTCACTTCAACAGATACGCTGACATCGAAGCGCCTGACTGTACATTACAGATTTTTTTATGTGGCTCGGGTGATTACTATTTCTATGCAAGTATCTCTGTTTGTCTATGGGTTTCCTGTAAATGCATGTCTGCAAGGTTCCATCCTTGATGGTGACTGTGCTGTCCAGAAAATTAACACTGGTGGCAGAATATTCCAAGGAAAATTTTATGGATGGTGGAGATTGTTAAGTTCCTGATGGAACTCCTAGAGTGTGTATGTGCTCTCTTTCCAAATGATAAAAAAAATCATCAGTGTAATGGAAATAAGTGAGTGATTTGTGTGTGCAGTGAGTGCCTTCCTCACTCCCTCTTTCTCATTCTCTCCTGGACCTGAGCACAGTACAGGTTAATCCCCAATTATTTCCCCCTTCAGTCTCCTACCCCTTGGTCATTCATGAACTAACTTTGTGCTTTTTTTTCTAACTTTTAAAACTTTCTTGTCATTTGTTTCACCACAACTGCAGAGCAAGTGCCAATTCCTCCCTCTCCCAACAATCTCTGCTTCTGTCTACCTGCTCACAGCAGACACAGAGCACAGACACCAGCACTGACCAATCAGATAGTCAGGCCAGTGTCATGTGGTCCTTTCTGTTGTGAAGAACCCACAGTCTGCCATTTCATGCCTGATTTCAACTTTGGAAGTGTTTCAGGCTGACTGTAATGGTGGTTTAAAAAATAAATTACCCGTTACACGACCCATTACCTGTTTCAACAGTACCCAACCCACAAAGTATACTGTTAAGTCAGGCAAGGTAGTAAATTACCCAAATTTTCCTACCCAGAAAAACATGCTAATACCCAACCTACCAGCTCCAGCTACCCAACAGGTTGCCTATCCCTACATATTTTTGATGTGGCAGACCTCTTGCATCATTTTGGGGGACTTTACTAGAGAGAGAAGGCTTTTCTTGCAAAATGCAGCACACAGTATTTGGTGCACCCTGATTTGATGCAAGGTGGTTGCCTTCTCTGAGGTCATTCCAGTATGGGGGAAGGAGGTAGTATGGATAGGATATGGAATGAGCAAATTGATGAGCTGAACAACTGGCTTCAGAGCTAGTGCCAAGAAAAGGGGTACCTCTTCATAGGAAACTGGCCCAACTTCTGGGACAGATGGATCTTCAGATTTGATGGTCTGCACCTCACTCAGGAAGGTGTGTGGGTTCTTGGTCAGAAACCGGGCATAGCCTTAATCCATTTAAACTAAACACTGGAGAGAGGACAGCAGCAATGTATGGATCTGCTACCTCTTCCCCAAAATACAAACAAATCAGGGGTACAAATGCAAAGGAGGAAATCAACCTACTGGATGAGGTCAATACAATAAATCATTCGAACATACAACAGGGCACCAAAAAGGAAGGCGACCACGCATGGAAAGCTATGTTCACAATCTCAAGGAGTCTGACAAATAAATTTGCAGACATCACCACCTTCATTGCCGAAGCTGATCTGGACTGGGTCACCATCACAGAAACATGGTTCAACAATAACCATGACTGGGACATGACTATACCAGGATACTGTTTATTTTGGAAAGACAAAACTGGTAGAAAAGGGGGTGGTGGCATAGCTATTTATGTAAGAGAGGGAATAAAAGCCACTATGACTCAAAATGACAATACTGAAACAGAGTCACTTTGGGTCACTCTAGAGGTAAACAATGAAGCAGCTACTTGGGTTGGAGTGTTCTACCAGCCCCCAGCAACAAGTGTGGAGGGGAACAAGGAAATATTGGAAAACATACACAAAATGAGTGACAAAGGGGAGGTGAATGTACTGGGTGACTTCAATTTACCTGACGTAAACTGGGATACACATACAGCGAGTTCAACCACAAGCAAGGATTTTCTAGAGGCCCTGCATGTATCTGGCCTGAAACAGCTTGTAAAGGATAAAACAAGGGGGGAAGTGGTATTTGACCTGCTCCTAACAAACGGGGACAATATTGCAGATGTAGAGGTTGGGAGCCAACTGATGACCAGTGATCACTGTATGGTGTGGTTCATGGTCAAGACAAAAACAGACACAAAGCACTCCAAAACAAAAGTCATGGACTTTAGATGAGCAGACTTCACAAAAAATAAAGCAAAGTCTTAAGCTGAGTCTGGCTAAAATTACGCTGGGGATAGATGTTGAAGACTACTGGATATGCTCAAAAGGGTTATACTAAATACTACAAATAACTGCATAAGAAGGGTGACAGTGGTGGAGGAAAAGAAATATGAGCCCCAGTGCATGTTGTAATTTTGGGCCCCCTGCCCCCTACACAGCACCCCCACCCCTGACAGCACCCCCTACAACCCCTACAGCACCCCCTGCCCTCCCCAACAGCACTCCCTGGCCCAGCGTGCCCCCACCATCAATTATTTTGTAGGCTACTTCAGGGTTCAGGCTGAAGCAGTGGTAAGCATGGAGGAAGACGTGCAGGACATGAGGAGGATAAGGTCAATAGGTTTGATTCTGCTGCTCTGCATCTGAATCTTACTGAGGAGGAGAGACACACAGGGAGTTGTCAACAGTCCTTGTCTTTGCCTGGGGTGCTGTTGATTATTCTCTGTTCCTAACTGTATGTTTTGGTTCTCAGAAATGGCAATAAAAAACAGTCTTATAAGAAATTTTGCAGCCATGCTGCCCCTTCTGCTAGCCAACAACAATCACAAAGTAACAGTTTCTACCTACAAACACAAATCACAGTTACCACTACAAATTCAACACATTTTCTTCATTTTTTTAGTATTCATTATAAATGACATCCCCAGTCCATTACCTTCTTCCCCAGGCCAGCTAAGTCAGAACCAACAAGAGTCAGACTATGAAGTGCACCAAAACACTGGCCCGCCGTCCATTATCTGATTTAAAAAACTTTCACAGACACATTTAAACTGGGTCTCTCACTGATGAAAATCCTTAGAGGTGTAACTATTTTTTGTTCACACATAGGCCATTATTGGCATGGCCACAACACCACTTCAGAATTATTAAAATCCTCCCTTAGGAGGCTCAAATAAGAATCAGGCAGGCACCTCCAACCCACCACTCCAAGGTTGACCATCACCGACCTCGCAGTCCTTAGTTTGACTGAATCATGGGTGACTGCTCGAAAGATCAGAGTGCATAGTTACCTGGGAGATCGACCGAGACTTGTTGAATTACAATGGTGACCCGGTAGGCTTTGGCTGGTGTGAAGAGACCTACTCCCAGACAGTGTATCACTCTTAGGTCAGGCCGTGAATGCCTTTCGTCACCGGCTGGTCCATCTCTCTATCTGCCACGGACTGAAGTGCTGACACCTGTCACGACTCAAGTTAGTTTCTATTGAAGCTGCTCAACTGATGAGTGCTCACATCTTAAAGTGACAGTATTGCATACATTAAAAACCAAAAAAAGGACCATTCCAAGTGACCAAGAGGAACTCTGGTAAATCCCTCCCACCCTGCTTGCTGGGCCCCTCTAAGTGCGTTGGCCCCTGTGTGACTACACCGGCTTCACTGGCTGTTCCTCCTCCACTGAAGGGTGAGCAAAGCTAAAAAGAAAAGAAAACCACTCTGGTTTTCTAAAGAAGTAGCCACTAAGGTCAGGGAAAAAAGAATGGCTTTCAGGAAATATAAACAAACCGGATCCGATGGTATCCCATGAGAAGGGCGATCACTATTGAGCACCTACAAAAAGTGTGATTCAATAGAGGCACCTGTTCTCAGGGCTAGTGGATGGGAGGGTGAATGCTGGATATACTGACATCCTATCACTCTATGTATATGCGCGTGCAGGGTGAGAGTGTGAGGAAACCATGCGACAGGCAGAAGGGGAGGAGGTTTGTGAGGTGTAGCGAGATGGCTGGTTGCTGAGCTAGTGATGTGGGGGGAGTTTTTGTGGCAGGCTATGGTTGGGAAGGTGCTGGATTTGGTGCTGGGCACATCGGGATTTTTGCACCGGTCCGAGATTTTTGTTTTGTTTTATTTTTCACCCCAACCAACATGCACCACCCTGGAATTGAGAATCTTTAGTGGGGGGGGGTGCAATCACCGTTATCACATAAACTCGTACCCGACAAGGACAGAGAAGAAAGCAAGCAGACACAGAAGGAAGCAAACAAAGTGATCAGGATAGCAAAGGCAGAAACTGAGGAGAGGATAGCCAAGGTGGTCAAAAAGGGTGACAAGACATTCTACAGATATGACAGAGAGAAGAGAAAGACATCGGGAGGTATTGTTAGACTCACAAGGGTGGATGGGGAGATCACAGAAAATGACAAGGACAAGGCTGAAATTCTTATTAGTTACTTCTGCTCTGTATTCATCAAGGAGGAGGGAGGATGCAGGCCAAGCAATGCAGCACACAGTAAGGAAGGAGTTTGAATATTCTCAGGTCCCTTTACAAAAGGAAGGGTCCTAAAGGAACTAGAGAAACTCAATACAAACAAGGCCATGGGACCAGATGAAATTCACCCTAGATTGCTAAGAGAACTAAGGGATGAGCTGGCAGCACCCCTGGCTGATCTTTTCAACCTATCATTTAAACTAGGGGAGGTCCCCCAAGACTGGAAGAAGGCACAAAAACAGAAGCAGGGAAAGTGCAAACAGCTACAGACCAGTATGCCTAACCTCAATTGTGGGCAAAATAATGGAAACCCTGCTCAAGGAGAGGATTAAATGCTTTCTAGAAGAAAACAACAGATTAGACACAAAACAGCATGACTTTACAACAGGAAGGTCATGCCAAACCAATCTGATGGACTTCTTTAACTGGGTGACTAAAATAATAGACCAGGGAAGAGCAGTAGACATCTAGTATACCTAGATTTCAACAAAGCCTTCGACTTGGTCCCACACAGAAGGCTACTCAACAAACTGGACAGAATGTTAGTAGGACAGCAAGTAGTGAAATGGATAAGGAACTGACTCACTGGAAGGACACAGAGGGTACTTGTAAATGGCTCACTTTCAGAAGAAAGAGGAGTAGATAATGGAGTGCTATAAGGATCAGCACTCGGTCCGATCCTATTCAATATTTTTATTAGTGACATTAGTGAGGGACTAGAGGGGAAGGTGAGCTTATTCGCAGATGACACAAAAAATAAGCAATAGGGTAGACACTCCAGGTGGGGTAGAAAAGATGAAGGCTGACCTTAAAGCTCTGGAAAAATGACCAGAAACATGGCAACTAAAGTTTAACACAAAAAAAAGGCAAGGTCATGCACCTAGGAAGGGTCAACCCAGGAGAGGACTACTACCTGGGAGGAGTACAATTGGAATCTTCCAAACAGCAAAGGGATCGGGGAATAATTATAACAGATGACCTAAAGATGTCCAAACAGTGTAAGAAAGTGACACTATGGGCAAATGGCATATTGGGCGGCATAGGCAGGGGTCTCTCCAGCAGAAAAAAGAATGTCATCCTGCCATTCTATAGATCTCTGGTGAGGCCACACCTGGAGTACAGCATACAGTTCTGGAGACCACACCTAAAAAAGGATGTCAACAGACTGGAGGCAGTGTAAAGGAGAGCTACAAAAATGATACATGGCCTACAGAACAAAAACTATGAAAAGCATCTCCAAAACTTGAACATGTACTCCCTGGAGTAACAGAAGGAGAGAGGAGACATGATTGAGACCTACATGTTCCTAAATGAAATAAACAAGGTGCAGGTTCAGGAACTATTCCAAGTCAGAAAACACACAAGAACTAGGGGGCATAACATGAAGCTGGAGGGGGGCAAATTCAGAGGTAACACACACAAGCTTTTTTAACCGAGAGGGTGGATGCATGGAACAGCCTTCCTCAGGTAGTGGTGGTGGCAAAAACAGTGATAGGTTTCAAGAATACTTGGGACAGGCACAAAGGCACCACCACACTGACAGTAGCAAAGGGAAGGGTTAGGCCTATGGGCAGACTAGATGGACTGTATGATCTCCTTCTGCTGTCACTTTCTATGTTTCTGTGGTTATATGATGCATCTTGCGTCGATCTAAGGGCCCTTTGAAAATCTGTCTCATTAACTCTAATAACTTGTCAGAATGTTTATTATGATTAAAAATAATAATGGACCAAACTTAATCCCTTGAGAGACAACACCTATGACAACTACTGTACATTCTCATCTATACAATATTACCTTCACTCTGCTGTCTATTGGTAAAAAAAGAGCATGTTCAGTGAACTAGGTCCAGAAGAATATTTATTTGAAACACTTCATATATTAGTAAATTATGACTGATTAGATTAAATGCCTTAATGTTATCTATGAAGGTGCCAGCCACTGAAAGTTAAGGTTCAGCTTCTACTGTTCATGATTGTCAAGCAGCAGATAAAATGCTGTGTCCTCTCAACTCCTAAATCAGCTACTGCCCTTATTTACGGTACATTACCACTATCACAGTTACTAGTAATATAACAAAAAGGCTTGGTTTACAGTAGAGTTGTGAGGGATTTTCAAATTCCACTTCTGCTGGATTTCTGTGGTGTTTCAGAAATTCTGCTTAATTGTGCAGAATTCCATTGAAAGAGGAATTCCAAAATTTCAAAAGCAAAACATTAACCACAGAATTATTTTCCACAGTTATGTAAACCATCAATTAATTTTTTGCAAACTGTAGATTATATAATCTACAAAATATTATTCCATGGTTTCTGTGGTTTACATAGAATTGTTTTTTTGAAACTCCATGAAATTAAAAAATAATTTTTGAAAAGCATTCCAGACAGCTCTAATTTACAGCCTTTACATTACAGTAGTAATTAATGAATCAGTAATGGGAATTAATGAATCAGTAATGAGAATTAGATGATAGCTGGCCTAGGTGGTGAGTGGTTAGGCTATGTCAGTCACTGCCAAGGCGTGTCTGTTTGTATAGCAAACAGGTTGGAAAGAATGCCTAACTCAATATAAATAGTGTCAAACAAGCTTTGCACATTTATTAATGATTATTTTAAACCAGGTGCAAATTCATGCATTCACCAATGTTTTGGAGACATACTTCTTCATCAGGGTACACTAGTTTAAATCCAAAAATATAATTGCATAAATTAGGATTTTCTCACAATAAATATATGGCTTGGAAATTAAATGTGGTATTTTTGGGGGCATTTACTTCCAGTAAATGTGGCAATAAACTAGGCTGCAGCTTCTTTTGAAACCTAAATTAACATAATAATCTATTAAATCATATATAATTCCCTTGTCCAGAATTTGTTGTGATAATAATTACTGTGAGATTAAGTGTGGTATTCATAAAAATACCTTAAAATAGTCTCTGTATTTCATCCATTTTCAAATGGAAATTTTCAGTCCCCCATAATGAATTGATATTCTAAGCTTCTTACATTACATGTTTCTAATCCTATATACTAGATTCCTGTACCTAGGGATTACAATCGTCGAGTCCCTCTCCTTCAGTTAACATATATGGAATATTACTTCTGCTGCCAACAGGAAGTTAGGGGCCCTATATAGGCTCCAGTTCTGCCTCACACCTGAGGCTAGAATCCAGGCAGTAGAGGGGACAGTTCTACCCATCCTGAATTATGATAATGTGGTATATGGTGCAGCCTCTGAAACCAGCCTGGACAGGGTCCATAATACCCTCAACAACGCATGCCACTTTGTTTTTGGCACAGATCACCTTACGCACACATGTAACCTTTATATTGGGCCACAATGGCTTAATCTCATGGACTGAATCAAGCTCCTCTCCTACCTTCTGGGAAGAAGGCCCTTCTAGGTCTTGCACACCTCTTCCTACAAGCCTTATTCCATCCAGTCCCAGCTGAGCACTCCATGAGAAGTGTTACAAGACATGCACTAGCAGTACCTTTCAGAACAACTGTTTTGGGGAGGTGAGCCTTTGCAGTAAGGGCCCCCACCTGGCTAAATAGCTTCTGCAGGCCACTATTAGCCTTACTCGCCTTGGTGAGTTTAAATCTGAAATTCTGAAGTCCATTTCCCCTCCACTACAATGTTGCTGTAATGAACACCTAGCCACTTCTAGCCCTCCTGATGCCACCTGACACAATATGGCTTGTCTGCAGCAACTCGTGGCTCCTAAGAATCTCCCACTAATCCCCACCTACCCACCCCTTGGTCCCCATTCCCACCACCCCCTCACCCACTTAGCTCTCCTGACCTTCCATACCCCCCACCTCCACACCCTCTTAGCCCCCTCTGACCTTTAAGCTATCACCCTCCATTGTGCTCTCCCCTTTATCCATCTAGCCTACAGCCTACTCTCCCTTAATGGCTGTACTTGTCGGTGGTCACATTAATTGTTCCCTCTGAGAACCTATCTAAGCTCTATAGCTGCATTCTGGGAATTCTCATACTTTGTACATAGTTGGAATCTGCACTTTATTCACCTTATCTGTTATGGGACTATTTTCCTCTGTATTATGTAATTAAGTGATGGCTTTTGTAATGTATTCTATCTCTCCCCATCTGTCTATTTGTAATGCTGTTTAGTCTTTTTAATGATGTGTAGCTGACGATGCCTTCTAGCTGATTCTGTTTCTCTCCACTGTCCATGTACTTAATGTTCCCCCACCCTCTGCTTGACAAGGATCTGTTGTAAATGAGCTTTTAGCACAAAGGTTGTAATTCCATTTTACAATAAGTAAAAATAAAATAAAGAAAGAAAAATAATAATACATCACCAAAGCACAAGTACAAACCACAGCCTGTTTCTGTTTTCTACTGTAATTCACCCTTAAATTGTGACAACTGTGTAATTCTGTACAAGAAAACCCATCAAATTCTTCTTAATGCTTGCTGTATTTAATTGCCTTGATTAGAACTGGCTACTCCCCTGATTGAAAACTCTTTTGTTTTTGAGGTTGGCTTAGCTGGAAATTGCCTGCTTTTGTTTCTTTGTATGCAATACCTGCACATTGCACACTTGTTGATTAAATGCAATAAATATGTGTGTTAAAGATGCCTCCGTGGTGCTGGGTGATGCAGCATCACTCTGGCATGCTGGCAACAACCCAGGTTCATGCCCCAAACATAGGATATCAGAAACAGAGACTAGCAGGGTGGGATTCACAGCATCTATTGCATACTTGCCTTCCATGCAGCATTGCTTTTGGTGGTGTGGGTGACTATGTGCTGCTGAGCATCCACCCCTATAATGCTGCCACTGTTGTATGCATGTGGGTGGGTGACAGGGCCCTGAAAATGGAAAAGGTTTGTGCTGGGTACCTTACTTGATGACCTTCTTGGCAGCCCCCTCCCACACTTCTAGACCCTCAAAGCAGGCTGGCCCTTCAACCTCCAGCCAGTGCAGGCTGAATAAAGGCACTTTCATCCTGGTAGCAGCAGGAGGGCCCACCAACAGGGATAAGTTAGATCTACCTGATGAGGGAGGTACTGGAGGCATGGGGGAAGGGTCCAGCAGTACAGGGTGAGTCTGAGGGGCAGAAGGGTATATCTTGGGGAGATTCTGAATGAGTAGATGTCCAGGGCAGTAGGAGTAAAAAATATGTATAGCTCCAGGTTCTGCATTTGAAAAAGAATCAGTGTTTCAGGAAGTACGAGGTTTCCAGTTGTCTTGCTGCTTCATCTGCTAGAGCAGTAGAATGATATTTTGAGTCACCAGGGTTCAAATCCCAGCTACAGCAGCTATTTCTTTCTCACTTCTGTTTGTTTGTTTTCCATATATGCACATTGAACCCTTATAGATTAAAGCTGCTACTGGATACCAGACAGAGTTTGAAATGGGACGGGGTAAGGGAGGGGATACCACTGGGTACCAGCAAAAGTTTACCGTAGAATAAGGAGAGGGTGGTTAGCCAGTTGACACTAGAGAAGGCATCACGAGAATATTGCCAATATCCATTAAAAGTAGGCCACATATAAAATTAAATGGCTTACTGCAGACACTAAAAGCTCATTATGGTATTGGATAAAATGTTGCCCCAGAGCACCTCATTCTTCATGAACATTCTGTATATTGCAAACCTTTACACTAATCTCCTGGTTGTTCTATGGCCTAGACTGCAAACAATGATTTTATCTGGGCTCCTGTTAATCTTGCTTATAGACTAAAGAATGCACAGTTCACATGCTACACTGACTGTGAATTATGTGATCAAATTTCCTTGTGAACTATATAGTGTTATCTTGGTGAAGCAGCTAGAAATTTTAAGATAAGGAATGGGAAACACAAAAGTATGATAAAATGCAAAGATATCTACTCAGTGGCCACAACCTACGTTAAGGATTACACTCACTTTTAAAAATGAAAGACCAATGAAGGCGGTGATCACTGTGTTTGTAAAATGTTAGTATTCCCTTGGGCACATTGCTAAATTTGCAAGGTTTAATTATAATTCTGTAGACATTTTTAAAGTATTGGGGCAAATCTTATAACTGGCACTAAAAAGGTAATTGCATACTCTACTGCATATGCAGTTGCTCTGTGCCTTTTAACTGCACTTTTTCAGTAAATGTGGTATTATGTTGCATTGCCTATGCTTGCATCTAGCATGAATTATTGAAGGAATTATACTACTCTGCTTCTGTCATGCATCACAACTGATAATCCCATTCTATAGCCATTCATTCATGATATAACCCTTGCCTGTTGTCAGGTTTATCTTGCACGAGTCCCAGATCTCAATGAGATTCTGCCTCTTAAAACAAAGGTTTAATTAAAATAAATAAAATATTTATGTCAGATGTACATCTTTTCTGCTGTTATGACATGATGAGGGTTTGCAGGTTACAATAAAATCTCTTGAGAAAGATGGCCCACTGGCATGGCAGTAGTGCTACCTCTCATGATGCCATACACCGATGTACAGGAATGAGCTTGAGTCATTGGGGGATAGTTGGGGAAAGAGTTTGAATCATCCATAAGATTGCTTTCTTGCTATGGGGTGGGTTGGGGGGATCACCTATGCTGGAGCGACAACCAAGTTGCCGGCATAAATTATGTTGCTAGCACTTAGTTGACACCCAGAAGAGTACTCTGACAATCTGCCATCTGGAAGTCAGAGTGTCAGTGATTGTGGGGGTCTACACCTCCTGCACCCCCCATATATTTATATAACTAACTCTGAGTCACACCCTGATGATAAGGAAGGTGAACTAGATATCAGCAACAATGCCCAATAGTAAGAAACCCCAGATGCATAAGATGCATGCAACATTATTGCCTTGACAACATTCTGGTGGCAATATTCCAGCAACACATTAATAGACTTCCCTCTGGGGGTGGGTGGGGTTACGCTAGCTCCACCACTTGAATGCCACCTTGTGAAGTCTGGATGGCAGCACAACTGGAGTATGATTTCATCCAGGGCTACATCCTGGAAGGGCAAAAATGGCACTGGTTGGGCAGGTGAAGACCTGTCTGCCCTCTACATGCATGGGGCTGACCAAAGGAGGAGACCCGAAAGGTCATTAGGCCTATTCTGCTGGCAATTTAGTATGCTAGCATGTTAGTACATTTATCTTAGGCTCCCTTCCCAAACCATCAGGTGTACACTCAAACTTCACCTCCACCATGGGCAGCTGAATTGCATGGAGGAGGATCCTGTCTCAGAGTAGAAGGCAGATATCAGCTCTATGGCAGATTGAAGGGGTAAAACAACAATGTGTCATTGGTGACCCTTGGAGCCCTGCTGGTTCAGATAAAATGAGCCCTGGGATAGAAAGTCTTGCTAGCTGAAGGCAGAAGAAGACCTAGTCAGAGGGCTGGGGGGGGGGACACAAATAAAACTGAAAAAACAGCCTCTTCAGTTGTTAAAGAATATGTTTGCCTTGCTAAAGTGTCCCCTATCACTTGTATAATTTGTTTCTGTTCTTCGTCTGTGAGCTAGAAAATTGCACTGTAGATGGCATATTAAAAGGGACAACTTAGAAGCAGTTTACTATATTTTCTTCTGTTGACATAAAACATAAATAAAATACATATTCATGCAAATGCAATCCAATTATTCTTCATACACAGTATTTGGTGACAAGGTGGGACAGAGGCGGGAAATGAAAAATGGCCCATTTGGTCAGATTGTCAGATTTAGCATTGATAACAATGGAGAAAGTATTTCAGATTATGAAGCAAATGACATCAGTTTTTGGAAGCAAACCAAATTGAGCATGAACATAATAAAACAGGCTCATATAACCCCCGCCCCCAGTATGCATCTAAAAAAATGAACTGTCACAGCTCAGTGCATTCCTTGTCACAAATTGCAAGTACATAAATGAGCTACTTTCCTAGTTGTTTTCATTAAAAAAAATTACACTGCTTAGAGATTTTTTTATCTAAAAAAAAAGGTTAACTGCATTTTCTAGCCCCCACAAACCTAAGAGACTATTATTTCAAAAAGATAAACATGATAGCTGATGGTTTATGTTTTACAGCTGTAAGCAGCACTTGGGTAAAACTGTTGCTGAGTATGTTGCTATTATGAAGAAATTGCCTTAACTCTGCAAATGTGGAACCTGACCGGATGAACAATTGAGTGACTACTTTAAATGATATCAGTCAAGAACATCACAGTCAGTTACTGAATTCTTCACATATTAAAATATTGTCCTATTATAGGGTTCTTTAAATATCTAATTACTGTGAACTGACTAGCAGCAACAACGTCATCACTAGAAGAATTTAATACAGATGCCTTGAAAACATTGAGGACAATACTTACAAATAAAGTGTACTCAACTGTTATCTGCTATCAGAGCAAGGGGATTATTCAGTCACCTCACATTTCTGGTTCTAGCCATATAAATTTCATATCTGCTACCAGCTGGGACACATGGCTAATGCTGAGATCACACTTATTGTATTAGCTATCAATCAACACAAATGAGATACTCTTTATTGCATTTCTACAGTACCTGAGAATTATAAATGAAGGTCTGAAGGAACGTGGAGTGTGGAGCCAGCTACCCTCAAGCCCAACCCAGAGTCCCAGCATCATGTACGGCAAGTAGACACTGCACCAGTGATCCCAAAGCCATGGGTCTCTTCTCAATTCCCTTAATTTTTGGTGCCGTCGCATGGTGTGCAGCCGATTGGCTGTTCATCAACGTGGTGCTTGCAGATTGATCGGCTGGCCTTGCCCGGCATTTTCAACTCTTTGGCACTAAATTGGAATCTAACTGTGCTAAAGTAAAGCTGCTGTGTTAATTTCTTTTTCTCTATTTTGCCCTTCTGGTTGTTCTCCTCTGTTGCCCCCTGTATTCTCTGCCCTAAAATTTAGTTTTTAAAATTCTCTGGAGTGCAGCCTCCAAGTACTGATCTGTAGTAGTGTGTTACTGGCAGAAGTGCTACAGCCTGTACATTCCCAAAGCTCTGGTTCCAATGTACTGTTAAGCCTGCTCTTTCATTGTGATATTGTGGATGTTAATTTGGAAGAAAAAAAAATGTATTGATTGCTAGGCAGAGACTGGTACTTGCATTTGTAATTCCTTCTTTGTCCCCTGAGACTGCCACTTTTTAGCTACCTTTGTTTTCCTTTCCACAGCAGACAGAGCTGGCACCTTGCTTACTGTCTGCAGCACACCCTCTGACTTAATTCAGTGAATATTGTTCTTCTCAGCTATTGTTTAATTGGAACCCTCCACCTATCTCCTGCTCTATCTGAACCCTTCCACATCCTTTTTGCCCCACCCCTCCACCCCCTCCCAGGACATCTTTAAATACAACGTAACCATGTCCACTTCTGGCTACAGTATCCTGACTGGTTATTACAGTCCATACTATTTTCTTAAAGGTATATCCTAAATTACATTGATTTTGTTAGACTTGTCCCCTCTTGGATCTTCCTGGCCACATTTATACAAGCATCTCAGTATCTCATGGGATAGCACTTCAAGATGAGGGCAGCATTATTTCTAACTATTGTATCCTACTTCCTTGTGCACCATATGTACCACACCTTGAATCCTAAGCTCATTCATTATGGTGATCCCAATCTCTGTTTGTCCATAGCTGATCAGAATACCTACAATTACTCTGAATGGCCCAAGTGCACTCCAGGGTTCGCTAGGTTGGAGTCGGTTATTCAAACACCATGGCAGGCTGGTACGTCTCCTGTCCTAACATGGGAAGGCATGCTGCCTTCTCACTTTTCCCCATCTCCATCGATGCTTTCTGCGAGACTACTCAACTTTGTGGCTTGCAGGCCCTTCAGCTTACCACTGCAAGGACTTCCTAACTACACCTACTAACTTACGCAAGTATAAAAGGGCAGATCACTTAAGAATGTCTTGAAAGCCTTCAGGAAACTCCTGCTTATCCTACTCTTATGCTCAGGCAATGTTGAACTTAATCCTGGTCCACCAGCACTTATTTCCTCCCCCGCTGATCTAGTGAGCCGTAACGGTGTGAGTTTCATGCATGTCAATACATGCAGTCTGCTAAAAAAATTTACATCTATTCAGGCATGGGTTTGTCACACCTCATCTGATGTTTTGGTGGTTACTGAATTATGGTTCAAGCCTGGAACTATGGATCAGGAGGCATATATTCCTGCCTATTCCTTGTTTAGAACAGATAGCAGTCTAGAGGAGGAGATGTTGCCATATATTATTAAAAATAAATGTTTTGCCACCGTCATTGACTCAACTACAATTCAGAAAGAGTTTGAATGCCTAACTCTCAAGGTTGAGATTGCACATAAGATCTCCCTCTGCGTAATAGGATGCTATAGGCCCCCATCTGTGGGATTTCAACTATTGTCCCACCTAAGTAACTCCCTGGGGTCATTGTCATCAGAGTTCATTATTCTGGGTGACTTCAACCTTGATTGGCTATCCAATGTTTCTACTCCCCTTAAATCTATCTGTGACTCCCTAGGCCTGTCCCAACTCATTTCTGAAGCTACCCACCCCAATAAAAAGAAGCCTTTTAACAGTACACTGCTGGATCTCATTATAGTAAATAAACCACACCTATTCTCCTGTGCTAGGGTCCTGTTCTTTGATATCAGTGACCATTGCTTCATCGCCTGTGTAAGGGCTACACCTAAGCTGGCATCTGTCGCTGAACCCACCCTGAAAAGAAGCAGAAGAAACTTTCATGCTCACACTTTCACCTTGGATTTGCGAGACTCCCTGCTGTGGCAATACTTTTACCTTGCAAAATCTGTATGCACAGCACATATCATTTTCCAAAATATCATTATAGGGATTCTGGACAAGCATGCACTAGTTACAGAAGTCAGGGTGAAGGCCAAATCCTGTCTATGGTTTACTGCCGACCCAAAGGCCCTATTGCTTAACAGAGATCTGCTATGGAAACTTGCATGCAAAACCAAACTTCCGAAGGACTGGTCTCTTTTTAGAACAGCTAGGAATTTGTGCACTAAGATGATTAGAGAAGCCAAGGTGCACTTCTATCATACTAAACTCGAATCCTCCATGAAGTGTTCTTCCAAATTCTGGAAAACCTTAAAGGAGTTAGAAAGCTCCACATCTGTAAATTCATTGCCAAAAAAAATCACAGTTGGTTCCACTACAGTCTCTGACAGGAATACTATCCTCGATTCTCTCAATAATCATTAGCTTTTGATTCCTCTCCTGCAAGCAACCTCCATGCACAGTTGGGTGTGCAGGATCACGAAGTTTACAACAATGGTGCAACCTTTTCTCTACAGCCTGTAACTCTGACAGAGGTGGAAGAATTACTATTACAGCTAGATGACAGGAAAAGTGCCGGGGCCGTCTTTATTGACCCTTTCTTCCTGAAGATTAGTACTCATGTCCTAGCAGTGCCAATCACACACCTTTTCAACCTATCACTCTCACAAGGAAATATCCCTCCCATGTGGAAAATGGCCCATGTGGTCCTTCTGTTCAAATCTGGAGATCCCAGTGACCTAAATAATTATAGACCTATTTTCCTGCTTCCCATCCTGTCTAATTTGCTGGAGAAATTAGTGAGTTTGCAGCTTAGGAACTACCTAGAATCATCTAACCTGTTGAATCCCCTACAATCAGGCTTCAGACCATGGCACAGCACCATCTCAGCATTGGCAAAGGTGATGGATGACTGGCAGCATGAGCTGGATGAAAAGAAATTAATTTGTGCAGTTTTTCTAGACCTAAGTAAGGCCTTTGACGCAGTTGACCATAGCTTACTCCTGTCTTCTCTTCAGAATATCAGACTGGACCCCCTGGCATTGAAATGGTTCTCTAACTACCTCACTGGCTGATTCCAACAGGTAAAAGTGGAAGGGGAACTATCTCTGCTAAAACCACTTCTGAGAGGTGTACCACAGGGGTCTATACTGGGCTCCTTGCTTTTTGCAATTTACATCAACAGAATTGATGCTAGTATCAAAGATGCTAACATTCACCTCTTCACTGATGATGGTGTGCTTCATGTCAGCAGACCTACTCTTGGATCAGCCTGTAGTGATCTACAGCAGGAATTCAATCAATTGCAGCTACGGCTCCAAAATCAGAAATTACTTTTAACGCCAAAAAGACTAAGGTAATGCTTTTTTCACTCCTTTCTCATGCAACAAATCCATCTTCTAATGGAACACTTCCTCAGATTACCACCCTACTTGGTGGACATTTGGAATTCATAGACAAATTTAAATATCTAGGGGTCTGGATCAACCACAAACTTTCATTCATTGATCACATTGAGGAGCTGTTGAAAAAAATCAGAAGGAGACTTGGTCTCTTTTATAGGATTAAGCACTTTCTCACCAAGGATGCAAAGAAGAGACTGGTGCAAACCACGTTCCTCTCCCTGATTGACTCTGCAGACTTTCTATATAGTCAAGGTCCTACTACTACGCTAACTAAACTGGACACATTCTATTACCGAGCATTGAGGTTTATCACGGATCTCCCTTACTCAACTCACCACTGCACTCTATATACAGCTGTGGGTTGGCCTTTCTAAGCTTTAGATGACAGAGAAACGCTGCCGTGTGGACCTATAGTGCCATCACTCAGAGGTTACCCTCTTATATCTCAAACTGTCTACCATTGAGAGTCATATTTAAGTATGGGCTGAGAAGTGCTCAGTATATTTTTCTGGCTGTGCCCAAGGTCAGATCATGGTTTGGCCAGTCTGCCATTAGCTGTATGCTACCACTGCTGTGGAATAAGTTGCAAGAAACTCTGAAACTGTTCCGCCTGATCAGTCTAGCAGCATTCAAATAAAGTTAGAATCGCTTCTTCAAGGAAGCCTGTAACTGCTTCCATTGACAGCTGTCATTTATCCAGTTGTTGATGTCCTCCCTCATACCATGTATCATAACTGTGCCATTATTGTCTCCTCACCATTCTTCCCTCTCCAATTCTTCCCTCTCCGTCCTTTTTTCTTCAACTTGTACCTTCCAAGGGTAATTGCTGACCACTTACTTTCTTTCCTCCCCCTTACCCTTCCTGCCCTTCTCAGTATGCTGCCCTAGCTTATTATATTACTGCTGGCATGTGTGTGTTGCCATCCTTTAAGATAACTCATCCCAAACTAGCATGTATCCTTCCATGATTACCCCTGCTCAGTGTCAATGTCTATATGTAAATATATATGCAGCTGTTATGTGGTGGTGCTATTGCTATGTTCTCAGATTCTTTCTTTCTTGATTGTCACTATTGTTAATTGTCTTGACCCCAGTTCAACTCTCACTGACTGGTACTGCTGTAACCATGATGTTCTTTACTGTCTTATTGTTCTATGTCCAAGTCCATCTTGAAAATGAGCTTGCTCAATGATGTTCGCCTGGTTAAGTAAAGATTTTGATTGATTGATTGATTGAACGTTAAATGAATTTGTAAAACTATTAGATGATATCTTAAAATCCTGGGGCCCATTTCTACAGTGGGTTACACATGGCACAAGGTGACTTGTGCCAATGGGAATGATGCAAGTAGCACTTTACTCCATGAGTTGCAACATTTGGGATTCTGCAAAGCAGCCTACGACATGTCACAGGCTGCTTGTGCCAAAGTGGAGATATACCACAATTTGCACCATAAACCCCTGTGACATGGCCCAAGGGGGTTTACAGCAGCAGTTGCACCCCATTTTGGAATGGCAGCTGCCACATCCCATAATTTGTAATTCTAAAGGTATCCCATGGTAATCGCGACTCCAATACAGCTACTTAAATAATAGTGACACAAAATCAGTGAAAACCAAACCTAGTGACCGTACTTCATAGTGTTTCATCAAAATAGCGACAATAACACTGTTTAACCCAGAATAGCGAGAATAACACTGTTTTACCCAGACCATACCCTGCACTGCTACTTTCTTTGCAGTTTGCATTTACCCCATCTCTGTCTGCTGTCTGCCATACTGTGCTATTTTACATCTCGCACAGCAACCGTACCATTTTACATCTCGCACAGCAAGCCAGCAACACATCAATGGCCTAAGGTGGATCAGAATAGCATACAGCAAACCAGCTATTATAGATTTTTCAGATGGGAAGACTGGTGAGAAAGGAATATTACTTGGGCACCTTTTTTTAATTGTTTAGTGTACTAGCCAAGACGGCTTCCTCTGGTAGGCTATTTCCCATATCCATTACCCTCTGTGTAAGACATGTTTTCTCTTTTAGTTCCAAACAATTCCCCTTGTAGTTTCCTCGTATGACCCCTGGTTTCTTTTTCTCCTGCTTTCCTTTAGATTTTTAATGTGTTTAATGTGTGAGATGTAAAATGGCACAGTATACTGGCAGACAGAAGACAGGGACAGGAGTAAGTGCAAACTGCAAAGAAAGTAGCAGTGCAGGGTATATTCCAGATAAAACAGCATTATTGTCACTGGGTTAAGTGCAAACTGCAAATAAAGGGCATAGGATGCTGATGCTGATCACCAGCTGTTGCTGTATTGACAGCCGAGTTTATATTTGGTATTGCTATACATGCAGTCACTAAATTGCAGTCACTATTTTAAATGGTGCTATTTTTTTCCCACGCTATTTTCACATATAACCATTCTAAATTAACCCCCAGTGGACGTCCATCAAAGTACATTTACAGCAGCTATTTGCTGGTGTACTTTGCGTCCACAGTGTGTTGAGCCAATGTGCCGCCAGCCCACCTCCTAGTACAAGTAGCCCCCATGCCCCATCCCCAATATACTGTAAAATACACCCCAGAGGGCTATCAGAACTCCTGATCCCCAATCCCCAATCCCCAAACTCCAAGTATGGACTGTACTGCAAACTGATAGAAAATGAAAATCCCACATCCCCTCTATCCCTAGTAGTCTAGTGGCCCCCCCACTCAGCAGTGCCAGATCACTCTGCTCCCCTGACCCATACCCAGCCAGCGACTGGCACAACCCACCTCTCACCACTGCTGCCAGCTGCCGACTGAGCTCCGTATGAGTATGTACTACTGTAAATAGTATGCGCTCAGTGAATGACAGCAGCTGTCATTCACTGAGCACATACTATTTGCAGTAGTACACACTCATACAGAGCTCAGTCAGTGGTTGGCCATGGTGGTGAGAGGTGGGTTGTGCCAGTCACTGGATGGGTATGGGTTGAGGGCAGTGGGGTGACCTGGCACTGCCTGGTGAGGGTGGGGAGCCCCTAGACTACCAGGGATAATGAGGATGTGGGATTTTCATTATGTATCAGTTTGCAGTACTGCCCAGACTTGGGATTCGGGGATTGGGGATCAGGGATGATGTGTTCCACTAGCCCTGTGGGGCTTACTTTACAGTATATTGGAGGATCAGGGCATGGGGTTGTGATAGCCCTGTAGGGCTTATTTGAATGGATATTGGGGGATTGGGGCATGAGGGCACTTGTGCCCTTCCACTGTGAGTGCATGGGCTTGCAGCAACCCATTCAGTTATGCCCTCCACTTGGCATACTGTTAGGGTTGGCAAAAGTCACAGGACTTAGCCACAGGGACCCTGCTTGATATAGAATCACTTGCAGGGTCCATGGTGCAATGGCTTTTTGTGCAAGTCACCTTTGGTGCCACTTGCACCATCCCTTCTAGAATCTGGGCCCTGGTCTTGATTATGCTGCATGTATCCTTGTTGTAGTACTGTCTGATTGTATGTAATATTGTATGTTTTAGTGACTTTTTTGACTTGTAATAATGCTGCTTCATTAAGGACCTCACTGCAAATGAGCCTAGGCTCAATTGAGTACATCTTTCGTTCATATGATTATGAACAAAAATGCTTTACTACTACTACATCAAGACCTGTCAGATATAGAGAGCGGATTTTACCTACATACAAAACTGAACAACCCAAAGAAAAAATAGTGCTGCACTCTATTTTTATTGGCGATAGTTTGTAAAACTATATTATATGATGGTAAAATGTGCTGGGTTAAAAATCAGAATGGAAATTGACACAGGTGTAATCACATCAATTAGAGCAGATAATATTTACATAATTAAACTTAGAAAGGTTACGTTCCTGCCAGTAACTTGTGTTTTAAAAACATACACTGATTATGTATTGTAATTGTACAACAGCAGGATAAACAAAGTCTTTGAGGAAAATATTTAGTTAATATCTTCTGCAGATTTCACCTGCAAAGGCAGAGGAAGATTTATGGATCACTGAAAATAGAGTGAATATTTCTGCAAATTTGCAATTCAGTTGCAATACTTTACAAGCGGATTATGAATACTAAAACAAGTAGCAACTTATTTGGTCAAAATATGAACCACAAATCTGAAGATTCTGAAAAAAGGTATTTTCTATATACAGTGTTATTAACAACATGAACAATTGTGCTATGTTTAAGGTTCATCCATGCTGATACACAAACAAAGAGCACTTGGTAAATGAGAGCCCAAGCAAAAGGTTGATGTGACACATGAGTGGCACAGAATTGTTCCCCTCCAGACAGATCGCACGGTGTCTGCATGATTTAATGGGGGGGGGGTTATGCCCCCTGTACTGCCATCCTGCATGAAAAAAGGAGATCAAGTCTGATGTTAGGGCATTAGGGTCGGCAACCCCAAGAAAGACCTCACTACTGATTTTTCAAGACTCAGGAGACCAAAAACCCTAATGCTTTTTCCTTTTGCTGCTTGGGGGTGAGTTAGGGTTTGAAACACTAACTCCGCATTTCTCTACTTTTGTGGTATTAAGTTGAACCCTAACTGGTGCATTAACACTTTTTTGCAAACGATTTTCTTTCTTTTTGAGATAGTCAAATCATATCATCATTTTCACAAGTCCCTTTGGGACCAGCATGAATAAACACAGATGTGTAGGGATCAAGGAAAAAAAGGATGACTCCATCTACCTGTTTGTTTGTTTGTTTGTTTATTCGCTTAACGGGTAAGCACACTGGAAACAAGTTCCTTTTACAGGTGCGACCCACATATATTGCATACAGACAATACATAATCAAACATACATATACAATGCAGCAAATTGCAGACAAAAATGTCTTTGTTACGTATAAAATTCATAAAAAAAAATTCATAAAAAACAGTTACAATTAAACTGAGATTCAAAATACATCCTTAATGCATCGGCAAACTTTTTGACAGAACACAACCACCTAATATCTTGAGGAATTTCATTCCAAATAAATGGAGCAATATATGCAAAGGATCCTTGTCCACTTTTAGATTTCATAAAAGGAATCTCGAGAAACCTACTGTCTGACCTATGTCTAGAATAATGACCATCAATATATGGTCTCAAAAACTTTGAAATACTATGTGGAATTCCAGAGTCCATAACTTTATATATGAACTTGGCCACACAGTATTGGAAATTTAATGAAACCGGTAACCAGCCCATTTCTTTCAAAATCACACAATGATGAGATGACTTAGAACAATTTAAAGCAAACTTAGCTATCAAGTGAAGTAAAGTGGATTTCTTTGAGATCACTGTCGCAGAAGCAGTGTCAGTAATCATAGCTGCATAGTTCACAATAGGAAGTAAGCAGCAATTTGAAATAACCAGCCTAGACTCAGGAATAAGAAATGAATGGATTCTGTACAAAGAACCTAATCTACAATGTATTCTTGAGGTAACCCTCAAAAATGAGATTCATAACTTAGATGAGAATCTAGTAATACCCCAAGATATTGAAATGTATCAACATAGTCAAACAGTAATCCATCAAGAGATTTAACTTCCAAAGTACCAACCTCAGATCTCAGTCTAGGTGGGGTACCAAAAACCATCACCTTTGTCTTAGATTTGTTTAAGAGTAATTTACAGGCCATAAGTGAAGACTGAAAATTGCACATTTCCTCTGTTAAAGAAACACCTAGATCTCCAACTGACAAACCCTGAGTATAAATTACTGCATCGTCAGCATAAAGTGTTAGAGAAGCATTATTAATCACACTTACTAGTTGATCAAAAAACAAAGAAAACAAAAGTGGCCCCAAAATAGAACCTTGTGGAACCCCACATTAACCATTACAGAGTCTGATACAGCACCTATATTTAACCCTTTGAAACCTATTTGTTAAATAATCTCGTCCAGTCCAAGAAAGACTCACCAACTCCCAATGACTCAAGTCTAGAAATCAACAATTGGTGATCAACTGGGTCGAATGCCTTGGTCAAGTCCACGAACACGGCACCCGTCAGACATCCTTTATCCATGCCATTAAGATCACGGCGTCGTGAACTCGACTCAAGGCAGCCTCAGTACTCCTTCCCTTTCTAAAACCATGTTGGTTCTGAGACAATAATCCAAAGCGATCCACATACCCAATCAACTGATTTTAAACTATTCTTTCCTGAACTTTAGCTAAAGCAGACAAGATAGAAATAGGTCTGTAGTTACAAAACTCATGTTGAGACAGATTTAAATATAGGAGTGACCAAAGTATGTTTCCATATATTAGGTATAGTACCTGTAACAAAAGACAAACTGAAAATAATACTAACTGGAAGTGCTATAACTGAGGCAGCATCCGCCAATAAACTAGGACATAAGCCATCAGAACCAGCTGAGCTGTCCCTCTTAATACAAACAACTTCTCTACCTCCTTTGGAGTAGTAGTCCTTAAGTACAGTTTAGGATTAACTGTAAAATCTTCAGTCAATCCCAAGTAGTTCACCTTGGACTGGTCACTAAAGGAAGCAGGCAATGCAGTAAATTTCAAATTAAACTTGTTAGCTATCTTCAATGGACAAGACAACAAGTCACCGTTCAACCTCATTGAACCTGGTTGACAAACATTAGGTCTTATAAAATTGTTAATTGTTTTCCAAAAAGTAGTAGCGTTAGATAACCCTTCACATTGTTTATGACGAATATAGTCTGTTTTAGCCTTCCTTATCTTAGCTTTACATTGGTTCCTTAAAGTCCTATATGCATGATAACCAGGAGCAGAATGGTTCATTTTATACGTTTTCCAGGCCTTGTCTCATTGTCTCATGAGTTTAATCAAAGGAGGTGTTAACCACCCATAAGTTTTCCCTCGGACCCTTCTTTTAACAAGGGGAGCTAACTGGTCCAAAACATGTGTAAACTCAGTAATGAAAAAATGCAATGCAGAATCCACATCAGGGATAGAATATAAAAAAGACCAATCTATTTTACCCAACTCTGTACAAAAGAATGTACATCAAATTTAGAAAAAGATCTCGAAATCCTTATAATTGGCTTAGACTTCTTCAGTCCCCCATGTTTCCAAATACAGAAGACTGGATGATGATCACTTAACGAATCAGAGGTCAAACCACATTTTATCATATTAATAGGTCTATTTGTTAATATCCAGTCCAGCAATGTGTGATTTCCTGATCTATTATTGTGTCGAGTGGGCAAAGTAATAATTTGTTGTAAACCAGACTGAGACAAGACCGTATTTAACTTTGTTATATCTGAACCCATCAATTTAAATTAAAATCCCCAGTAGTATTAACTCTGTAGAAACCCCAGTATTCAAAGCATTTACAAGTTCTTGTAAGCCTGATTTGCTACCATTAGGTGGAAGATATACACAACAAATAGATAATTGTTTGAGTAATCCCAACAATAACTGAATAGTAATATGTTCACAATATTCCAAATTACTGTTAAATATAGTGGTCTCATTTACCATTAAATATTCCTTAACATAAAACAAAACCCACCCCTCTACCAGTGACATGATCCTTTCTAAAAGTTTATAAGCAGGTATACAAAGTTCAGTATCAAGAACAGGTAAGGTTAACCAGGTTTCAGTCAGTGCCAGAACATCCGGATTATGTAAACTAATACATGACTCCACCTCATGAAATTTAGATGTTAAGCTTAATACATTAAAATGCATAATTTTGAGGCCATAATGAATGCTGCAAAAATCACTATTCTGCCATATCGTTTGCTAAAGGACCAGGGTTGCTTTCAACATTGCCAGATCGAATTAGCAAGAGAAAGCAATGTAACCAGGTTCTTATGCAAACAGGCAGAACACATTTCCGTGTCTTATATTTCCTAACACTGTAACCCAAATTGTAACACATGTATTTAACCTTTACACCAAATAAATGACTATAATTAGGAATAAACAGTTGAGTCTGGAACTCCAGAATCTGATTATTTTCATCGTTCTAAAGTCATTATTAACACATAGAACAAAATAACCCATCAGTACACAAAACACAAAGTGTATAGGCTACACACAACAATATCCCTCTGTTAATCATAACTAATCTATAGGTACAAACCCAAAAGAAATGATTAACTCTAAGCAAGATATTACAAACTCTAGTAGCCCAGTCCGTCCCGGTCTGATTCAGTCAGACTCCTCTCTTCACTTTGCCGTCACTTAGCTGCTGCGCTTTGACGCTGCCGCTGTGTAGAAGGCAGCCTTTATATTGAATAATCGCCCTCCACTCTCTCCAGAGCTGCCACCATCTGGAAAAATGTGGAGACCAGTACAGAATTCAATGAAAGCAGGTGATGGCAATAATGCTGCAAGCAGGTCAGGTACTGTGCTATTACCTAGCAACCCAAATCAGTCACAGCTCCACAGAACTTTAGCATATACAGTTCTCAACAACAGATGACTCATGTCAAACTCAAACAGCAGTCTATGCAGCACACTTCAGGTCCTGTGGCAGCTTCAATGTGATTAAAGTTAAAATCAGTCTATGAGTTAAGGGGGAGGGGGGTAAAACACGTCAAACACAGCAATTCAGGTTTCACTCACAGGCTTGCAGGCTGTGAAATTGTGATTCACAGCAGTAGTTGGTTACTCACAGATGGCAACACTGACAGATAGAGTGTTATCAGCAAAAGATAAGAGGAAATAGCCAGTCACAGAGCCTGCCACACTCCGGTCAGACTCTTCTCTTCACTTTGCCGTCCCACCTAGCTGCTGCCGCTTTGACGCTGCCGCTGTGTAGAAGGCAGCCTTTATATTGAAATCGCCCCCCCTCCACTTCCCAGAGCTGCCACCATCTGGAAAAATGGAGACCAGTACAGAATTCAATGAAAGCAGGTGATGGCAATAATGCTGCAAGCAGGTCAGGTACTGCTGTACACTAGCAACCCAAATCAGTCACAGCTCCACAGAACTTTAGCATATACAGTTCTCAACAACAGATGACTCATGTGCAGACTCAAACAGCAGTCTATGCAGCACACTTCAGGTCCTGTAGCAGCTTCAATGTGATTAAAGTTAAAATCAGTCTACAAGTTAAGGGAGGGGTAAAACAGGTCAAACACAGCAATTCAGGTTTCACTCACAGGCTTGCAGGCTGTGAAATTGTAATTCACAGCAGTCGTTGGTAACTCACAGATGGCAACACTGACAGTTAGAGTGTTATCAGCAAAAGATAAGAGGAAATAGCCAGTCACAGAGCCTATAGAAGTAATTGCCCGTTGCAGGCCCTACACTTCCATATGGTGACAGGTGTCAAGAAATCATGAGGCTGTGTTTTGGGCTGAGGAAGTACAGCACCCTTTCTTCCCTGCAGTTCCATGTTGCCCAGATGAGATGCACAGGACAAAGAGTCCATCTCTCAGTCAATACACAAGACACTCTGCCACCCACAGGTGCTGATGTGCAGGGCCATGTCCCAAGAGAAGAGCTGACTTCACTACATTGTACCTGTGCCCATGCGGGCAATCCTGCTTCTTTCATTCCCTGACTGTGGGGGTTGCATAACAGTGCCATTCCCCCCCACCCTCACCCCATCCAGCTGGGTCACTGAACTTGCCACTGAACACAGATTATGGGGATGGGATACCAGAGCATACCCACTGGAGTCAAAACTGGCAATACACAAAAAGTTTCTTAATAATTTTTTTTTATTTTATTTTGACCCCAAATTGTCAAGATAGTTGTTTCATGACTCAACTTATAAACATGGTATGTGGCATTTATTGTAGTGGCCAAAACGTCATGTTGCACCAGAAGTGCAAAAACCCATATCATCCAGGATTTAAAAAATTACACCTGTCATAGTCATGAGGGTGTGTGAAAATATGGCTATGTTGAAAGTTTGAAGTCAAAATATTGAAAATTAGAAAAGTTAAGAGTGAATGCTAAAATATGGCAGCGTTTAGTCATAACATGGGCATTTTCCCATATCTGTACACCAAATTTTCAGCATTGCCTTCTTATTACCCCTCCTCAGGAACCCAGTAGGTAAAAATGGTAAAATCCCTGATCAAATATCATTCCATGCTACAGTTGTGAAAACACACTTTGGCCAGGATAGAAGAATGACAGCTGTCAAGTTCATGAGGTGGTGTGAGAAACATAGAAACACAGAATTTGATAGCAGATAAGGGCCACTTGGCCCACCTAGTTTTCCCATTTCCCTGCCTAATGGATAAGTTGCAGATCCTAGTTAACCAACAGCCTACTTCCTTCTACCCCCCCACTAGAATTGCCTTATGTCTGTCCCTTGCATTCTTGAATTCCTCCACTGTTTTTGACTCCATTAACTCCTCAGGAAGACTGTTCCATGCATCCACAACACTTTCCATGAAAAAATACTTCCTCACATTACCTCTGAGCCATCCCCCCTCCATCTTCAGATTTGTGCACCATTGTTCTTGCACGTCTCTTGACTTTGCTGATTCCAATGAGGTACTTGAAAGTTTCTATCATGTCCCCCTTTCCCTCCTTTCCTCGAGGGTATATATATTAAGCTCCTTTAGTCTCTTTTCCTATATCTTCTGGACCAGACCCTGCACCATTTTGGTTGCCTTCCTCTGGACAACCTCCACTCTGTCTATGTCTTTGCGGAGATGGGGTCTTCAGAACTGCAAACAGTACTCCAGATGGGGTCTCCCCAGTTGTCTGTACAGAGGGATAACAACTTCTTCTTTTCTACTGGTGATGCCTCTCCCTATGCATCCCAGTATCCCCTCAGCCCTTCTTACTGCCTTCTCACATTGCTTGCCCACCTTTAGGTCATCTGATATAACTACCCACAGGTCCCTTTCCATTTTTGTTGTTGTCAGTATCTCACCCCCCCATTGTGTACTCTTCCCCTTGGTTTTGATTCCCAGGTGCATTACTTTGTGCTTCTTTGCTTTGACTCTAAGCTGGTATAGATTTAACTATTTCTCCAACCTTGCCAAGTCCCTTCTTGTCCTTTCCACTCCACCTTGTGTATCAACCCTGTTGCAGATCTTTGTGTCATCTGCAAAGAGACATACTTATCCTTCCAGTCCCTCTGCAATGTCACTTATAAAGAGATAAAAAAAGGATTACTGAGTACTGAACCCTGCGGTACCCCACTAGTGACCCCCCTTTCTTCACTGTGGACTCCGTTTACTATTATCCTCTGTGTCCTGTTGTCCAGCTAATGTTTTACCCAGGCTGCCACCCTGGGACCCACTCCCAGGCAGGCTAATTTGTTTATTAATCTTTTGTGCTGGACTGCATCAAATGCCTTGCTGAAGTCTAGGTAGGCTATGTCCACAGCCCCTCCCTGGTCTACTACTTTGGTTGCCCAGTCAAATAAATAAATTAGATTTGTCTGACATGACCTTCCCACCATGAATCCATGCTGCCTTGGGTCCTATGCCCCACTGGCCTCTAGGCACTCAACAATTCTTTCTTTCAGAAGTGATTCTATCTTTCCCTACCACTGAGGTCAAACTGACAGGTCTGTAGTTTCCTGCCTCTGTCTTGCTCCAACTTTTGGGAAGGGGAATCACATCCACCCTCTTCCAGTCCTTAGGTACCACACCATCCTCCCATGATTTGTTAAAAAGGGTAGGCAATGGTGTTACTAGCTCTCCCCTTAGTTCTTTTAGAATTCTGGGGTGAATCCCATCAGGCCCCATTGCTTTGTCCACCTTCAGTTTTAGAAGTTCTTTCAGAACCCTTTCTTCTGTGAAAGGACTGATATTGACTCCCCTATGCAGAGTGCTTCTATTGACTGGATTAGGTATCTCCCCCTCCTTTTCCTTTGTGAATACTGAGCAGAAGAATTCATTTAGTATCCCTGCTTTTTCATTGTGGCTCTCTGCCCACCCACCTTCCTCTTTATTCAGCCTCAGTATCCCTCCCTTTGTCTTTCTTCACTCCCTAATGTACCTATAAAAGGTTTTACCCCCTTCTTAACAGAGTTGGCTATCTTTTCCTCAGTTTGGGCCTTTGCTATTCTGACTGCCTTCCCCACTTCCTTCTGCTTTAACTGGTACAGTTCTCTGTCCTGCTCCTTCTGGGTTTCCTTATACTTCCTGAATGCTATGTTTTTCTCACTAACCTTCCCTGCCACCTCTTTTGAGAACCATAGTGTTTTTTTCTTTCATTTTGATTTGTTTATTTGCTTCACACAAAGGCATGTTGCCTCTGTGATGGCAGTTTTGATGTTCCCCATTGTTGCTCCACCCCTCCTTCTTGCCTGAGATAATAGCTATGTTGAAAATCTGGGGTCAAAATATTTAAAATTATAAAAGTTATGATCGAGCATAGAAAAATGTTCAATGTGTGCACATAACATTGTATTTTACATATTTTGATGGCAAATGTTCAACACCACCCTCTTTTTACTCCACCTCATGAATATGGGTGGTGAAAACATTCAAATTCCATCCAAGAGGTGATTTCACAAAGCAAACATGAGATTGCCTTTTGGGCCAGATTTGTATAATTCCACTGCCTTTTGTCACAAGGTGAGGTCTCAAGAAGGCCATGTTGAAAATCTGCAGTCAAAATATGTAAAAATGGAAAAGTTATGAATCAAATTTCAAACCCCATTGAAATGCATTAAACTGCACTTACCTGATTTTCTCATATTGCAGCCACTGGATCAACAGCAAGACATGTCTTTGATCAGAGAGTGTATCTACACCATGGGACATGCTTAGGTGAGTGAGGGTGTGTAGGGTGCATAGGGTGTGTGGGGTGGTGGGTGCTGTGAAGGAGATTAGGTTGGGTGGGTGGAGGGGTGTGGGTGGTCAGATCAGTGAGCAATCATTTTCTTTTTTACAGGGCAAAAAACATTGAGGGATGGTTTTCTTTATTTCAGGGGATATTCCAACACTGGGGATGATGGAACCCGGTGTCAGATTAGTGTTTGGCATCACTGGGGGTGAGCACCCCGATGGTGCCACCTACATATTGAAAATGGGTCAGGCAACCCTACAGAGAAGGGGGGTCAGGAGAAGTGGTACTAAGGGTGGGGACCCATTATAACATATAAACATTGGGGTGGATGTTGTGTTACCTGCAGGGGATGGAGGAGAAGGAAGTGGTACCAGGGTTGGGCACCCCAGTTCACTTAAGAAATATTTTAATAGACAGATAGATAGACAGACAGATAGACAGACAGCTAGATAGACAGACAGATTGATAGACAGTCAAAGACAGAGAGGGAGAGAGACAGAAAGAATATGAGATCACTATCTCAGTGTTTTAATAAAGCTAGCAGCATGACTCCAACTCTGGCTACAGTAGCTAAGAAATTCCCACTGTTCTTATACAGAGAACATGGGTGAATGGCTCCTCTCACTAAATTGGACACCCTGGATTTTGGTGTGCCCAGAAAAGGTTTTTCTGCAAGTTTTTTAAAAACAAACACAAGAATCTAGCTAAATGGTTCCATTTAGCTAAATTTCTTTCATGGACATTTCTTTTTGAAAATGTATCATTTTTATGTCTTTTTGATGTTAGTGAGTTTAAAAGAACACTGTGGCCATAACAATGTTTATATTTTTCCAAACAACAAGTAAATCATGAAAATAAGCACTCAAGACACTTTTTTTTTTTACTGTTCGCGTTGCTTGGTCATCAATAAAAATCTTTATAATTGTGGAACCATATAATATTTTTTCATTAAATCTTCAAAAGCACACCCTTGGTGAAGGCCCCTTTAATCCTCAAACTTTCATGAAAAAATTCCACACTGTTTAGGCTGTAGGTGACAGCAAAAATATGCAATGTTAAGTACACTATAGGGAAACTAAACATTTTTGTTTTCCATTTTTTGGTTCTCTGAATCTTAAAAACCAAACATGATGACAAGTCTTATGACTCTGACAGCCTGACTGTGCAAGCCCAATTCTGGGTTGTTCTGTCAAATGACACCAAAGTTCTTAAGGTGCAAAACTTGGGCTTTAACATTAAACATTCTACTCAACCCTAACTATAAGTCTGCTACAGTGCCCCTATAATATATCAAAAAACTTACACAATTATCAAACTTTGTATACTGTACTGATACAGCTCTTTTATAATACTTCTTGGTTTCCTAACTTTCATTTAAAAACTTGTATTTAGCCTCAACAGTTCCAAAGTTAGCCTCTTCTATAGATATTTTCCTTGACAAAGTCTAACTATGATAAGGCTAGGGGCAGAAATATACAACTCAGATTCTAGCCAAAATGATTTCAAAGTAAGAACATATTGAAAAGAAGTATATTTTTTAAAGGCTCTCATTGTAGCTGTTAGGGTTAAAAACATTTGTTATTATTAATAGATGCTTCATGTCAAATTGACATAAATGTTACCGTATAGTATATTGAAACAGTTTACAGATGCATTTTTTTAATAATTGTTTATCCCATCCTGCACTCACTTGCCTAGTCCTCTCTCTCTCATCTTTACAGGTGACATTGCAGAGGGTCTGGAGGAAAAGGTATGCAACTTTGCAGATGATACAAAGACCTGTAACAGAGTTGGTACACAAGGGAGGGTAGAAAGGATGATAAGGGACTTGACAAGGTTGGAGGAATGGTCAGACATATGGCAACTTAGATTCAATGCAAAGAAGTGCAAAGAAATGCACCTGGGAAACAAAAACCCAGGAGAAGAGTACACAATAGCAGGGGAGGTACTAACAACAACAAAAATGGAAAGGGACCTGGGGGTAGTCATAGCAGCTGATCTAAAGGTGGGTAAGCAATGTGAGAAGTCAGTAAGGAGAGCCAGGGGGATACTGGGATGCATAGGGAGGGGCATCACAAGTAGAAAAAGGGAAGTGGTTATCCCTCTCTACAGACAGTTGGTGAGACCCCATCTGGAGTACTGCATGCAGTTTTGGAGACCTCATCTGCGCAAGGGCATAGACAGGATGGAAGCAGTCCAGAGGAGGGCAACTAAAATGGTGCAGGGTCTACATCAGAAACCATATGAAGAGAGACAGAGAGAGCTTAATATGTATACCCTTGATGAAAGGAGGGACGGGTGGACATTATTTATTTATTAAATTTTGGTGACCAGGTAGGCCCACTGAGCCCTGATGGTCCCTTTTTCAGGACATGATAGAAACTTTTAAGTACCTCAAGGGAATCAACAATGTCCAGGAGGGTAACATCTTTCAGAAAAAGAGATGGGTAAGAACAAGGGGGCACAATTTAAAGTTAGAGGGGGGATGGCTCAGGGGTAATGTGAGGAAATTTTTTTTTACGGAGAGAGTGGTGGATGCATGGAACCGCCTTCCTGGAGAAGTTGTGGGGTCTAAAACAGTGGGAGAATTCAAACATGCATGGGACGGACATAAGGCAATTATAGTGGGGGGTTGCAGGAAGTAGGCTGTTGGTTAACTAGAATCTGCAGCTTATCCAATAGGTAGGAAAATGGGCAGACTGGGTGGGCCAATGGTCCTTATCTGCTGTCAAAGTCTATGTTTCTATTTACTATGTTTCTATATCCTCCTCCCTCTGTGTTTCCTAGTATCTTCTGAATGCTACCCTCTTAGTTTTTACCTTTTCTGCCACCTCTTTCAAGAACCACTGCAGTCTCCTTTCCTCTTTCTTTTGCTCTCTTGCTTAATGCAGAAGTTTGTTGCCTTCACTGTGGCCCATTTTTAGTTTTCCTACTGTTCCTCCAGTACACCCAGTTCATCCCCCCTCCCAACTAGGTAACCCAGGAGGGATTCAGCCACCTTTATAAAATCTGCCCTCCTGAAGTCCAGGCCCCTCATCTTTGTGTGGTTTGAGTCCACAGCCATCCTTATACTGAACTACCCTGTACAGTGATCGCTGGTCTCCAGTTGCCCCCCCACCTTGACATTTGCTATACTGTCACTGTTTGTGAATACAGGGTCCGGTATTTCCACACCATTAGTGGGTTCACTGACTAGTTGTCTGAGGAATGTCCCCTGCAGTAATTCCAAGAGTTCCCTGCTTCTAGCTGAAGCCACAGCCAGAAGGCTCCAATCTACATCTGGCTGATTGAAGTCCCCCACTAGCAGCACCTCCCTCTTTACTGCCATCTTGCCAATAGCTTCCATCAGTACCTTATCTAACTCCTCCCCCTGTGATGGAGGTCTGTAGATCACACTAGTGTGAATAGAGGCTCCATTCCCATCCCTAAGGTGACCCACAGTACCTCTACCCCCCATATTCCCTCTATCTCTGTTGCCTTAATGCCATCCAGCCTCACACAAAGTACTACACCCACTCTTTTCCTTTCTACCCTGTCCTTCCTGAACAGAAAATAGCCTGGTATGACCATTTCCCAATCTTGGATTTCAGTGCACCATGACTCAATAATGGCCAAAATATCCAAGTCAGCCTCTGCCATTGAGGCCCCTGGGTCTGTAATTTTATTTCATAGACTTCCAGCATTTGCACACATGGCTTTCCAGGGTTTGTTACCACTCCATTTATTACCCCCCTTTTCCTTTTTCCTTTTCCTTTTTACTGCACCTGCTTCCACCCTCCCCCTTCATTTCCTTCACCCTGCTTCCTGTATTAATTTGCATCCTGGGGGATTCCACTCCTCTCGAGTTCTCCCTACTCTCTACTTCAGCTTGTGTGGGGAGCAGTTTCCACCTCCATGATTTCTTCCAGCACCCCCCTCAGCTAGTTTAAATGTTCATCAAAGTAACATTTAAACCATCCACAAGGACTGTGATTCCCCTCTTGGATGGATGCAGGCAATCACCCCTGTATTGGCTCTTATCCTCCTAGTTGGGTCCCCAGTCCTCAATGTAGCTGAACTCCTCCTCTCTGCACCTTTTCTTTAGCCATGATTTGAAGCTCCTGGTGGGGAGATCCTTCTCCTACCCCCTGTCATGGACAGGCAGCATCTCAGAGAAAGCCACTGAGTGTGCTACCTGTTTAAGACTCCTCCCCAGCTCCCTGAACTCCCCCTGCACTATCCCAGCCCTGTAACTAGCCAGGTCATTAGTCACCACATGGGCAATATAGGAATTCTTAGGATCCACTTCCCATCCCTCTTGCCTGTGGCACCCTGTAGGCACCAAACTTCCCTCTCCCCACCCTTTCCTGTTCCTAAATGTATCCCCTTTACTTTTGAGTCCCCCACCAGAAGTTGCTTCCTTTTCCTCTGGGGCCTTCTTCTACCTTTTTTGGGGTCTTCACTACAGAGGACCCCACATTCACCCTGGCTTGTACTACAGTGCCTCTTCCTGGTAGTCCTACCTCACAGGAGCAGTGTAGGAATTGCATAGAGGAACCAGTTGAGGAATGTTCCTTGGACCCACCACACTTACCCTTCCTAAACCCACCAGAGTACATCCATTCCTCCTCCCTGGAATCTACTGAGATATCACTGGCAGACTTGGTAGCCCCTGGGTTGGGGAAGAAGTTACCCTAATCCCAACCAACTTGACCTGGAGTCTAGAGATCTCCTCCCTCAACACAGAGAGGAGTGTGCAGATGATTGACACTGTATCTTTGCCATCTGACACTTTTCATGATCCTTTCACCAAAATGAGACAATGTTAATTTACTAAATAGCTGGAGCCAAGTATCTGGAACATTCTGGTGGTATTACATCAAGGAGAACCACACCATTTCCTAACTTATTTAACATTATATTTGATACATAGAAACAAAAAAGAAGACAATGAGCTTCAAGCAGCTTACTGTCTGTTGTGTCCTGAGGAAAATTACATAGGATCAACACAGAAAACAGGGTACAATAGAAACAATTAATAATGTTCTGCAATACAAAACTATGCAATTAGACTATTCTGACATGGAGTGAACAGAAAAATAAAATCATGAAGCACTGAGCTGAGTTGCCTACAAGAAAAAGAGAAATAGCCAGTGGCAGGACAATTCAGATCCTGAGCATGCCTGTTTAGGGACAGTAAAGAGGAAGAGAACTGAGTGAGAGACATAAGGGAGATCCAGAGGCAGGGAGTCTCCAAGAAGATGCATTCTGTCCATCTGACATGGGATGACTGGGATCAAGGAAGCAGTGGGAATTGGAATGATGCAGTGAACAAGTTAAATGAGGGATCGATGTGAGTATGGAGGAAAGATAAACAGGGAGGTATAGTCCAAAACCAGAGGATCAGAAAGTTCCAATCCTTGAGTTTTCACCCAACTAGATAAGAAGCATCCTAGCTTAGAGTAAAGCTAACAGTGATGAGTTAAGAAAGTTTAGAGCAAAACAGCGGAAAGCATTGGAGGGGGGCAGTCTGAATAGTGAGCACTAAGTTGTACACAACACAGTGTCACCATACTATAGTTAGAAAAGGGGCAAACATTGTTTTTGATAATCTCTCATTTGTCAGCAAAAGTGACATAGGACTTGTTGAGCTGGAGGGCACCAAGCCTGGGGAGGAATTTTGTGGAGATGTTGTCAATGTGGGTGAAGTATTCATGGGACTGCTACAGCCAAACCCCAAGGTACATGAAACATGAGACATGATCAACAATTGAAGTGTCACTGCTCATACAACTGGGACAAGGGGTGTGTTTTGCCAGTTTTTGTTTGCAACCAAAAGTCATAGACACAGTACTTCTTTGCATTCAAGATTGGTTGTTTTTAGTGGCACCTTCTCATCACATTAAGGTACTTCTGGGCATGTGTAATTCTTGGTAACATCATATTTTCAGTAGATAAAGTCATTGTTTCTGCAGCTTATGCCCATCCAATATCAGACATGATGTTACCCTATTATGAAATCTACCCTATTGTACCTAACTGCTTAAGTAACAGATGGCAGACAGTGGTGATAGTAGTGGTGGAGAAGGCAGTCACTAGTGAGGTTCCAGAGTGTTCAGGTCTGGGATAACTTGTGTTTATCATGTTTATTAATGAGTTACAATTGGGGACTACTAGCCATATAGTCAAGTTTGCAGATGATATATAGCTAACAAGAGTGGTCAACAGTGAGGATGTGAAAAACTGCATGAGGACCTACTGCAAAGCATATGAAATAAACAATTGGTCAAACAGTTGCTAAATGCAGTTCATTGTGGGAAAGTGTAAAGTAACAAGCTGATCTAGTAGCAACGTGACAGTTCTACCATTGCTACACTGGTTACCCAGGTTTGGTAATGGTCCTGGTCCATTGGGCAGTGGCTAAGGAAGGGAGAATTGAGCATCACATTTATAGCTCTCCTTTCTCAGGGCAGGGGAAACTGTGTCCCACTATTATACTGCAACCTCTTGGAGGCAGGTAATAGTACAGGAGGTGCACACGGCAAGTGAAGAAACTTTCACCAGATACCAAAACGCATGTATGTAACTGCGCACATGTATCAGAATCATAGAACACCTGCACCCAGGGAAGAATAACATGGTGGAAAAAGCATAGTTCTGCCAGAATCAGTGTTGGCCTCCCCATGAGCCCAAAGTGATGATTAACATGCAAGTCCCAGAGAAACTTGGTGATGGAACCAGGGTGTTATCACCAGTAGTGGTTAGCAAAGGGGGAACCAAAGAAAAAGCAGAATGGAATGTGCAAATAATGCTCCTAGGGTCCAGAAACAGAACATTGATTTTCAGATAAAATGGTATAGAGCTGGAGAGAGACATGGGGTGGTTATTATAGACTCTTCCTTGAAAATGTCCCCACAGTGCTCAGCATCACCCAACAAACTCAACAGAATGCTAGCTTCCATACAAGTTAAATGAATTGTAGAAACAAGGAGGTAATAATGCCACTATACAATGTAACGGGTCAATTCCATTTGCATAATTGTGTGCAGGTCTAATGACCACATTGCAGAAAGGATATAAAGAAGCTGGAAAAGTACAGCAGAGATAAATGAAGATGATTAGTTGGCTAGCAAATATGCTGTACAAAGAAAGGTGGGAACACAGAGGTGTGTTCTCCCTAGAAGAACAGGAAATTAATGAAATATATGATTGTGGTATTCAAATCATGAAATGCTATAAAAATAGACAAGAACCACATGTTCACAAGGATTAATGATAGCAGAAGCAGGAGGCCTGGTTCAAGCTTATTGGTAGAGAGGAGAGATACAGTATATGTGTAACATCCATGTGCAGCTAAGAGCTTACAGGGAAACCACACCCTCATAACTTATATATTTTATTTGTTTCTTTTTCAACAAGCAGCTCTTTTCGTGCAGCTGATGAGGATGTATGTGTTTGCTTTACTGTATTTTTATTTTTCGGACTAGTCCCCTCTAACTATCCTGGAGAATTCCTTTTTCTGGTTGTTAAAATCTCAGTGATCCTGAGAGCTGCATTAGCATAGGACAGCATAATGTGTCAGCACCCTTTCAGCTCCAAAAGAATGCCTGTCTGCTTAATTATAGTTCAACAAACAAGTTGCAGCAAGGTGTAAAATATCACATTTACCTTCAAATAGCTTTGCAAACTGAGTTGTAACCAGGGGTTCAGTTAACTCCATTTGTGGAGTATTTGACTTCCAAAAATAAGGCAGGAACTTCCAAAATAAAGGGGGAGGAAGTCATTGACTTCCAAATGTAAAACACAAGAGGAGATGACTTCCAAAACGGTAGGCATAGAAGTCAGAAATTATGGATTTTTCTGAAAGAAATTGTATTTTACCACTGTTATGTTGTATTAACATCTGTAAATTCATCCTTCCTAGAATATTGGCTTTCACAAGTGGGAGCCTGAAAGTATTTTGACTTCCAAAAAATTGGAATGACTTCCAGATTTTGACTCACAGAAGCTTTAGACTTCCACTAAAAATAAATTAACTGAACCCCTGGTTGTAACACAGTGTTTTTCCCTTTAAATTACATTCAGTTTGTGTTTTCAGAGTGTTTTTAGAATATCTGTACTTTTAACATAGAGATACATAGTATAAATGGGTGTTGTGGCAAATCATGTTCTCATATGCTAATGCTGCTCGAATGGGCAATGAGATTTCAACAAACATAAAATGGAGAGCTCCAGGATAGTTATAGGGGACTAGCATGAATAGTGAAAAAAAAAAACTAAACAAACACATATCTCCCCAACAGCTACACAAGAAGTGTTGTCTGTTGCAATGGAAACAAATAAAATGTATAAGATATGGGCACAAGGTCATAACCGTGCATACAATAATAGCACAGCAACAAATGCCACAAGCAAAATGGCATGCACTATAAGAAGGTCAGGAAATGCACAGATCTTCAGAAAGAGTACACACCATTGAAATAAATAGGTTACTTATTTTTTTATTTTTTTTTTTGCATGGGGCTTCATATCCCGCACCCCCAAAACATTAAAATAACAAGCTGTGTGGGTGGGTGGACTCAGGAGATGGGGAGAAAGTCAGGAGGGAGGAACTTTGTTTTTTTTTTTATTTGTTGCTTTTTTTAAAATTGACATGAAGAAGCCAGCCCAGTGGTGCTGAGGGTTGAGGCGCTGAATGGCACACCTCATGCCACGCTGGCGACCCGGGTTCAGATGTGAGCCCAGGGCATCTGAGGTTGGCAGGGGCGAGATGAGATTGAGCATCCAGAGGACTGCTCTCATATCCAGGGGAGGAATCAAGGGAATCACCACTCTGTAGCAGCCCCTGGTGATGACCAGAAGGCACTACTAGAGTGGTGCAGAAAAAGGGTGGCGTGCAGGAGACGTCGGCACATTGCAACATCATTGAATGCTCGCACTCCAGGGGACCACATAAGGAGGAAAATGGCAGCACAAAGCCCACAGCAGCTTGATAGCTGCAGCTTCACCTCCTGGTGAATGCCTGGAAAGAGGCGTGTGCCAGTAATGGATCCTGGCCAGGCGCTGGGGCATCGGAAGGGGGCCCCTCTCGATGGTACAGCAGCATATGCCAGCTGGGCATGCACAAACTCCTGGGCTGGCAATGAGGAGGAGTGGCAGCTGGAGGTAGGCAGGGACTGTAGCTGCAGGAGGAAAAATAGAGAGGTAATAAAAAAAAACTGAAAGCAAAAGTAGTACCAAGGGAGGACCTGTGGGAAATCGAACTACAGCCCCAGGTCTCCCGAGTATGCCATGTGCTGGTGCTTTAACTGCTCCACCATGGGAGCAGCTGGACCAGGCATCCAGCATATGGTAACTTGATGCCTTCCTAGTAATTCATAAAGTGATAGTGGTAGCAGTAATTTCCTATTGCTGTTGTACCTCTGTCATTGTAATTCATAGTGTGTGCTTCACAATGTGGTTAATATTGGGCTATATTCCATGCATGGTATTGACCCAGTAGGCAAGATATGAGGGTGTGGTTTTCCTTTAACAGATTGGTCCAACCCCGTTAGCTGTATGCCTGTTAACATTGACTAAGTGTAATTAAAATGGAATGGAGCCAGTGCTAGGAATCCTAGGCATACACTTGTGCAGTACTAATTCTATACAATGACACCTACTGACTCTTTAATAACCCTGCTAATGATGATGTGCTATATATTTCGAGCATTTCAAAACAGTGACACCAAATTATGCCAAGCAGTACAACTAGTTGTGACTGAGGACATTGTGACAGTAGTAATAAGATATATTTGGTCATGATGGAACCTTACTCTGAGCATCACTGTATTCAGCCAAATAGTTCTGTTTTTCAAATACTATGATTCTTTCTACTATTTTATCATTTACAGTTTGGTCAGCATAATGGCTGTTTTTGTTTCCAGTTATTGCACTTTACTGGTTATCTGCTTAGTCTCTGTAGTTTTATATGGTTTATTTACTATCTAATCTATTTATCATATTTCATTTCACTAATTGTATTTGTGTCATTACCTTACACCCCTCACATGTTCACTCCCCTAAGAATGCACATGGACATGAGCTTTGGCTCGATGTGCTTATCTTGGTCAAAAATGTAAAAAAAAAATATACAGATGCACACACACACACACGTATAGCTATAGAAATAGCTGTAGTTGTAGATATAGAGTTGGATATATAATTTCGGGTAGTCTACAATGATTCATTACCAACAGGTTATTGGAAATTGTACAATGGCAAGAAAATTTCCTGGACTTTGATTGGTCAGTGTGTGCCTGAGACAGTGATGTTATTACACAATAACATCACTTTATGGATTTGGCAGATGATGTCCACTCATATTTTTCAGAAACAAAGATATATTGTTGCACTAAAAATCTACTAAAACATTTTAATTTTTTTTTTATTTTGTATAACATTGAGCCATTGTATAATTGCAATAAGGCACTCCAAGGTGTGTGTTATTGTGTAATAATGTCACTCCTGGGGTGGTGGAAGCACTCGGTTTCTGCTCATGCTTCAATCCACCTCAGGAGTGACATTATTACACGATAACACACAGCTTGTTGTGCCTTATTGCTTAATTGTAAGTCAATATATGGACCCCAATCAGTTTGGTTCCCTTAAGAGGAGTTCCACTACATTAGCCTTGTTGAAATTTCAGGAGTTATGTATTAGGTCATGGGAAACAGGGGACATGGTAAGAGCGGTCTTAGTTGACTATAGAAAAGGTTTCAATTTGATAGCTCATGACGTTCTAATAGACAAATTACAGGCTTTGGCAGTTACTACCTGTATAATTAGATGGATCCAGGACTTTCTTGAAGGCAGGTCACAGTGGATTGAGAAAGAGGGATGGAAGTCAGAATGGGAATATCTCTATGGTGGGGTTCCACAAGGTACTAAATTAGGACCTGTTCTTTTTCCTATTATGATTAATGATTTTCACACAATGGGACCCTGCATAAAATATGTGGATAACACATCTGTGATTGATAGATTTGAGGAATTAAATCAAAGTACTATACAAGAGGATTTAAATAAGATTGACGTTTGGACACAGTTTAATAAGATGCAGATAAATCCTGACAAAACACAAGAAATCAGATTCAGAAAAACTAATACAATGGCATAACTTCCACTTATAGTTGGGGGTGCTACTGTGGAGGTGGTAAAGAGTGTTAAATTGTTAGGACTAAACATTCAAAATGATTTTGGATGGAAAGAGCAGGTGGCAGAGATGACAAAGAAAGGAAATTCCAGAGTGTACTTTCTAACACTGTTAAAGAGAGCAGGTGTAAGCCATGAGGGCTTGGTGTATTTCTTTTGTACTATTGTTCTTCTTAGTTTGGAGTATGGGGCAATAGTATGGGATGCAGGGTTAACCAAGGTTGAGAGCGAAGAGATAGAGAGAATCCAGAAGAGATCATTGTCGATAATTTTAGGTAGTGAAATTCCATATAAAGATGCATTGAAAACTTGTAGGTTGGCAAGGCTGGGTGAGAGAAGGATAAAAATGCCAAGGTAATTGTTTTATGAAATATGTAAACCGCAACACAAACTGCATTCACTGCTACCACCTAGAGAGTTTGCATTTTATGGATGAAGAAAGCAGGTTAGATAGTGAAAACCAGTTTTTAGAACAATGAAATTTCAGACATCATTTTTTATGATATTTTTAAATGATTGTTAAAATTATTTATTGTGTATAATTCTTTTTTTATTTCTTGGTTGTTTGGATTATTTTAATAAGTTGTTTATGTTTGCATTTATGTGATTGTGTGGTGTATACAATGTCAGATACTCCCATTCTTTGGGTGTTGGCTGCAATGTGTTAAACTAAACTAAACTATCAAATCAAATCAAATCAAAATCTTTATTTTACCAGGCGAACATCATTGAGCAAGCTCATTTTCAAGATGGACCTGGAAACGAGAGGTTAACAATACATGCAAAGGAATACTCAGTTACATCATAATTGGATAAACAATATATACAAAATGAATTCACACTTACATAGTATTTACATGGAACAGTAATTATACACAGGAAGTTTATAATACACATGAAATAGAGTATTAAAAAGAGCCATTAAGCAAGACCATGAAGGGTATGCAACTAAAAAGTATAGCAATTACAGTACAGTATATATATATATATATATATATATATATATATATATATATATGGTTAAACGTATGCAACTACAATTACAGTGTGTATTTGATGCATCCTTGAACATAATTATTGATTGAAGGAGCTTGGAGGGGCATGGGAGGGTGGGGAGAGGGATGCAAGATGGTAAGTAAACAGATACATGGTACATGCCCACAAGGGCATGTAGTGGTTGCAGGGGTGAGGGTGGCAACAGTTAGGGAGTGGAAAGCAAAACACCATTATGGTGTCAAGGGGTGGTAAGCAAGGAGTGAAGGTAGGGCCAGGATGACATGGAAAGGGAGCTAATGATAAGGAAAACAAGCAAACAAACACAGGGTCAGGAAAGAAGAAGCAGACAGGTAGGTTCTTATAGGCTGTAACATTGTCCAAGAGGGATGGGAAAGAAGCACCAGTAAAGGGATACACTGTAGCAGATGGAGTTGAGGCTAGGGGAAGGTGACATCAGGGGAAGTAGTTACAACTACATACAGAAGTAACCAGAAATAAGCCCCAGTATCTAAATATAACTAGTTATATCTCAGGAAACTGCTATTGATGCCAAAGAACGTTCTTTGATATTTCTGTATATACTGTATCTAAATACTTTCTGGGATGAATATACGACCATTTTTTGTAGGAAACATTATGAAAACATGATTCAACATTACCCAAAGGCCATCCCAACTTAATTTGTGGAAGGACTTAAAAAGTAGAATAAAATTTAAAATGACAGATGACTTGTTTTTCTTAATTCAAATTGACAATTATTTGTTCTCTAGTGAAAAGCTAGTGCCCAGTGTTGACTGAGTGACCCTCTGCAAATATGATCATTATGTGTCTTAGAAACACAGACTTTGATGGCAGATAAGGACCACTTGGTTCACCCAGTCTGCCCATTTCCCTACCTAGTGGATAAGCTGCAGATCCTAGTTAACCAACAGCGAACTTCCTCCTACCCCCCACTCTAATTGCCTTAAGTCTGTCCCATGTGTTCTTGAATTCCCCCACTGTTTTTGACCCCACAACCTGCTCAAGAAGGCTGCTCCACGTGTCCATCACCCTCTCAGTGAAAAGATACTTCCTCACATTGCCCCTGATCCATCCCTCCTCTATTTTCAAATTGTGCCCCCTTGTTCTTTCACATCTCTTTTTCTGAAAGATGCTACCCTCTTGGATGTTGTTGATTCCCTTGAGGTACTTGAAAGTTTCTATCATGTCCCCCCTCTCCCTCCTTTGCTTGAGAGTATACATAGAAACATAGAAATTGTTGGCAGATAAGGACTGCTAGGCCCATCCAGTCTGTCCGTAGGCCCTATACATTGTATGTGGCCACTGATCCTGCGTGGTCAATGGCTTGTCATCAGCACCCCCCCAGGCTTCCCTTGTGCCTGTCCCAAGCATGCTTAAACACCTGCACTGTGCTTTCCCCCACTACCTCCTGTGGCAGACTATCCCATGTGTTGACTACCTTTTCTGTGCAGAAAAACTTCCTCACATTACCTCTTAATCTACCCCTTCCAATTTCATATTGTGACCCTTGTTCTAGTACTTTTTCTACATTGGAAAAGCTCCCCTGCCTGCACCTTATTTATTCCTTTAAGGCACTTTAAAGTTTCAATCATATCCCCCCGCCGTCTCCTCTCCTCCAGTGAGTACATATTGAGGTCCCTTAGTCTTTCCTCATATGTTTTGTGGTGTCAGCCCTGCATCATCTTTGTTGCCCTTCTCTGGATAGTCTCCACCTTATATGTGTCATTGCACAGGTGTGGTCTCCAGAACTGCATGCAGTACTCCAGGTGAGGCCTTACCAATGTTTTATACAATGGCATCACCACTTCCCACCTCTTGCTAGTGATACTTCTGCCTATCCACCCCAGCATACCACTGGCCCTTCCTCCTACCTTTGTACACTGCTTTGATACCTTAAGGTCATCAAAGATGATAACCCCTAGGTCACATTCCTCCTTGGTGACAGTCAGCTCCTCTCCCACCAACCTGTAGCTCTCCACAGGGTTCTCTCTATGCAGGTGCATTATTTTGCATTTCTTTACATTAAACCTCAGTTGCCACATCTCTGACCATTTTTCAAGCTTCTCCAGGTCCATCTTCATTTTCTGCACCCCTTCTGGAGTATCTACCCTGTTGCAGGTCTTGGTGTCATCTGCAAACAGGCAGACCTTTCCTTCCAGCCCCTCTGCAATGTCAGTAACGAAGCTCAAACTTACTGCAAAGAACAAACTGCAACTCCATTTAGGACCTGGAAACCTGATTAAGGCATAATACTGCAGAGCACTGGGTAAGAAGTGAGATACACTTTCTACAAAAAGTTTTATTTGTATTTTTCCTCATTGGCATTAAGCAGAGAATTGCAGGATTCCTTTAAAAGGGTAGTAATTTTATAACCAGAGTGAGATACAACTGAATTTGCTTGATTAGGGGGTTGAGACCTAGCATTTTGAAGGATATTTTTGTAACATTTTAAGTGTCCTGCTGGCTGAGGGTGAGTTCATTTTATCCTTGGACTCAGTAGAGTGGTTTGGTTTGTGTTGGAGCCGTGGTCTAGTAAATTGTGGTGTTAGTTGTATTACTATAAAGGACAGTACTCACCAGGGTGGTGGAGCAGTTGTGTATCTGATTGTTTCTAACAGTCACCAGTGGCTGTGCACTACCTACCCACCCTTCCCCCCCCAGGCGTGGCATTTCCTTTATAGCCACAGTTCTGACATCACTTCCTCAATAGGTCTTGGGGCAGAACTGTCATATTCCTAATAACCCTGCAATGTGCATAAAGAGTAGTTACACAAAACAAATAATAATACATATATAATTACATATTGTATAGAATAAGGGAGCGGGACATGTGGGGAGTGGTGCAATGCACTGGCTGTGGGGCAGCAGTTTTCCAGAAAACATTCTGGAAACTGTGTTGCTGTCCTATTTGTAGGCAACTGTCAGCTCTGAGAGAGGAGGCTGCCCACCTCCAGGCTGAACTAGCAAGGACTAAGGAGGCCTCCCCCTCCCAAAGATCACCACTGCCACAACCACTGAGTCAAAGGTTTCGGAATATGAAGAGCAGTAGGACCACAGTGGGTGCTGGGAGGGGTGCGGGTGTGGACCAGAGGCGAAGCCCCCCAGTTGTACCTCTACACAAATCAGATGCCATTCTGGCAGAGCAAGATTCCTCTATGTTGGCACCCTCAGTGGAGACCCAGAAGAATGCTGAGGACATCCACAAGGGAGACCCACAAAAGTGTGGCAAGGGACACCACAGGGGAAGGAAACAGCTACTGATAGGGGACTCAATTGTTAGGGGGGGTAGAACTGGGGAAGGGAGAGAAGGAAGTAAGCTGCCTGCCTGGTGCCATGGCTTGGAGGGACAAGAAGCAAATCCTCACAATTGTAGAAGCAGCATCACAGGAGACAGAACTAGATTCCATTGTCCACCTTGGGACAAATGACCTAGCTAAGCATGGGATCAGTGCAGTGCAGAATGAATTTGTGGAGTTGGGGAGGGGCCTCAGATGGGTAGCAAGCACAGTAACCTTCTCAGAGGTGCTACCAGTCCATGGCAGGAATGAGGCTAGGGTACTGCACACCATGCAGTTTAATGAATGGTTGCAAAACTGGTGCAGAGCACAAGGCTTTAGCTTCATTGGGGACTGGGGTCCACCTGGAGAGATAAAGGTCTATACTGGTACGATGGTCTGCATTTGTCCACAAAGGGGACCAAGCTCCTAGGTGACAGGTTTAAATGCTTCCTTGGCAAGCTTTTAAACTAGATAAGGGGGGAGGTACTGATAAAAGGCAGGAAAAGTCAAGCCTCCCCCCACAAAACAGAGCAGGTAGTAGGGTAAACACTGAGGTACAGAGCTCAACACAGGGCAGAATGGGGGTAAACAGTAAAATAGATAAGAGCAATAAGAGCAGGGAAGGGGAAAAAAGGATCAAGCCAACATTAAATGGAGGGCAATGACTACTAATGCCCATAGTCTGGGAAACAAGCTCTCTGAGCTAGTAGCTTTGATGGAAGATGAACAATTGGATATTGTGGCAGTCACAGAAACATGGTACACCGAGAACCATGAATGGGATGTCAACATACCAGGGTACACAATCTATAGAAGGGACAGGGAAGGCAAAAGAGGAGGTGGAGTAGCTCTATACATAAGGGAAGGGATCAAAGCTACAGAACTAAAAAGTAAAGGGGGAGGACAAGAGGCACTCTGGGTTACCCTGGAGATGGGGAATGGCATCGCAATCCGCACAGGGGTTGTATACAGACCCTCGTCTCAAGGGGAGAAAATGGACAAGAAAATGATAGAGGACATTCTCAAAATGGCTGAAAAAGGGGAGATACTGCTGATGGGGGACCTGAATATGCCAGATGTTAACTGGAGGATATGTACTGCAGCCACATCCAAGAGCAGGGTCATTCTCGATGCCCTGCAGAGGCAGACTTAGACAGCTAGTGCTGGAACCCACGGGAGGAGGAGCAATACTAGACCTGGTACTCTCAAATGGAGAGAGGATCACAAATTTAGAAGTCAGTAGACATCTGGGAACAAGCGACCACTGCACAGTGTGCTTCACAATGAGCTCAACCATGGAGATAAGCATACAAAAACAAGGATACTGGACTTTAGAAGGGCTGACTTTGGCAAAATGGGTGAACACCTGAAGAATGCACTAGCAAATGGCCAAATAGGAGAGGCGGAAGAACAATGGAGAAAATCAAAACTGCCATCATAGAGGCAACAAGTCTTTATGTAAAACAAATAAAGAAAACAAAGAGATAAAAACCCACTATGGTTCTCAAAAGAGGTGGCAGGGAAGGTTAAGGAGAAAAAGGCTGCATTCAAAACTATAAGGAATCACAGAGGGAGCACGACAGGGAACTGTATCAATTAAAGCAGAAAGAAGTAGGAAAGGCAGTCAGAATGGCAAAAGGCACAAACCGAGGAAAAATAGCCAACTCGGTCAAGGGGATAAAACCTTTATATGTACATTAGGGAGCATAGAAAGGTTAAGGAGGGATAGTGAAGATTAATAAAGGAGAGGGGAGGTGGGCAGAGGGAGACAGTGAAAAGGCAGAGATACTGAATGAATACTTTTGCTCAGTATTCATAAAAGAAGATGAGGAGCAGTTACCTAAACCAGACAATAGAAGCACTCTGGGTAGGGGGGGTTGATACCAGTCCATTCACAGAAGAAAGAGTCCTGAAAGAACTCCTAAAACTCAAGGTGGACAGAGCAATGGGGCCTGACGTGATTCACCCCAGAATCCTAAAGAACTAAGGGGAGACCTAGTGACACCACTGACCACACTTTTTAACAAATCATGGCAGGATAGGGTGGTACCTGAGGACTGGTGGAGGGCAGATGTGATTCCCCTTTACAAAAGTGGGAGCAAGGCAGAAGCAGGAAACTACAGACCTGTAAGTTTGACCTCAGTGGTAGGGAAAATGATGGAATCACTTCTGAAAGAAAGAATTGTTGAGCACCTAGAGGCCAGTGGGGCACAGGACCCAAAGCAACATGGATTTACAGCAGGAAGGGTCATGTCAGACTAATCTAATTGATTTCTTTGACTGGGTGACCAAAGTAATAGACCAGGGAGGGGCTGTGGATATGGCCTACCTAGACTTTAGCAAGGCATTTGACACAGTCCCGCACAAAAGATTAATAATCAGTTAGCCAGCCTGGGAGTGGGTCCCAGGGTGGTAGCCTGGGTAGCAGAACTGGCTGCACAACAGGACACAGAAGGTAATAGTGAATGGAACACATTCTGAAGAAAGGGGGGTTACTAGTGGAGTACCTCAGGACTCAGTACTGGGTCCAATCCTCTTTAACATCTTTATAAGTGACATTGCAGAGGGTCTAGAGGGAAAGGTATGCCTCTTTGCAGATGACACAAAGATCTGTAACAGAGTTGATACACAAGAAGGGGTAGAAAAGATGAGAAGGGACTTGGCAAGGTTGGAGGAATGGTCAGACATATGGCAACTTAGATTCAATGCAAAGAAGTACAAAGTAATGCACCTGGGAAACAAAAACCCAGGAGAAGAGTACACAATAGCAGGGGAGGTACTAACAACAACAAAAATGGAAAGGGACCTGGGAGTAGTCATATCAGATGACCTAAAGGTGGGTAAGCAATGTGAGAAGTCAGTAAGGAGAGCCAGGGGATACTGGGATGCATAGGAAGGGCATCACAAGTAGAAAAAGAGTGGTTATCCCTCTATACAGACAGTTGGTGAGACCCCATCTGGAGTACTGTGTGCAGTTTTGGAGACCTCATCTATGCAAGGACATAGAAAGGATGGAAGCAGTCCAGAGGAGGGCAACTAAAATGGTGCAGGGTCTACATCAGAAACCATATGAAGAGAGACTGAGAGAGCTTAATATGTATACCCTTGATGAAAGGAGGGACAGGGGGACATGATAGAAACGTTCAAGTACCTCAAGGGAATCAACAAAGTCCAGGAGGGTAGCATCTTTCAGAAAAAGAGATGTGTAAGAACAAGGGGGCACAGTTTAAAGATAGAGGGGGGACGGCTCAGGGGTAATGTGAGGAAATTCTTTTTCACGGAGAGAGTGGTGGATACATGGAACAGCCTTCCTAAGGAGGTCGTTGGGTCTAAAACAGTGGGGGAATTCAAACATGCTTGGGACAGACACAAAGCAATTATAGTGCGGGGTTGCAGGAAGCAGGCTGTTGGTTAACTAGAATCTGCAGCTTATCCAGTAGGTAGGGAAATGGGCAGACTGGGTGGGCCAAGTGGTCCTTTTCTGCCATCAAAGTCTATGTTTCTATGTTTCTATGTTTCTATGACATTGAACAGGACTGGTCCTAGTACTGATTGTTAAGGTACCCTACTGGTCACCCCCATCTCCCCAGATTGTACCCCATTTACCACCACCCTCTGTCTCCTGTCTGTTAACCAGTTCCTAACCCGGTTCACCACCTTGTCTCCCTTGCCCAGACTACTCATCTTGTTAATCAACCTTCTATGTGGGACAGTGTGGAAGACTTTCCTGAAATCCAGGTAGGTGATGTCTACTGCCACTCCCTGATTAGGTTCCCTTGTCAACCATTAAAAAAAAAACTATTAGATTTGTTTGACATGACCTTCCTGCTGTGAATCCATGTTGCCTCAGATCCTGCACACCACTGGATTCCAAATCTGTCACTATCCTTTGTTTCAGCAGTGTCTTCATGAACTTTCCCACCACTGAGGTGAGGCTGACTGGCCTGTAGTTCCCAGCCTCCTCCCTACTGCCACTTTTGTGCAGTAGGACTACATGTGCCCTCCTCCAGTCCTCTGGAATGATACCTGTGTTGAGTGAATCTGTGAACAGGGCCACCAGAGGTGCTGCTAGTTCCTTTCGCAACTCCTTTGATATCCTCGGGTGGATGCCATCTGGCCCCATGGCCTTACCCACCTTCAGCTTTGTGAGTTCTTCCAGAACTCTTGCCACTGTTAATGGACTGGTGTTCAGTTCTTCCCCCCATTGCTTCTGCACACTAACTGTGGTCCTTGATCTTCCCCCTCCTTAGTGAATATGGAGAAGAAGTATTTGTTCAGTATTTTTGCCTTGTCCAGTTCCCCCTCCTTACACTCTCCCTCCTCCCCTTTGAGTCTCACAATCCCCCCATTTTTTCTTCTTTCATGAATGTACCTATAAAATGCCCTATCTCCTTTGTTTACAGACTGTGCTAAGCTCTCTTCTGTCTGTGTCTTTGCCCTCCTAACAGCCTTCCCTGCTTCCCTTAGACATGCAGGGTATGCCTCCCTGTCTTCCTCCCTTTGGCTCCCCTTATATTTCCTGAAACTCAGCTTTGTAGCCTTGACATTGTCCCTCACCTCTTTGAAGAACCATAGTTGTTTTCTTCTTCTTTTCCCTTTGGTCACTATCCTAATACACTCGTTTGTTGTATCCACTATGGTTCCTTTCAGTTTCTACCATTGTTTTTCGACCCCCTCTACTATCTCTCCCTTCCCCAGGACTGCTTGTGTACATCTACCCTTTTCAATGAAATCTGCCCTCCTGAAAACTAATACTCTTGCCCTTCTATGGCTTGACTGAGTCCATGTCTCCATGCTGAGTGACACCATGTGGTGGTCACTGGACCCCAGCTGCCCTTCCACCTGTATTTCTTTGACTCTGTCCCCATTGGTCCATTCCAGTTCCAGAACTGACTTGTCCCTGGTTGGCTCATGCACCAGCTGCCTGAATCCAACTGCCTGCAGGGATTCTAGGATGTCTGTGCTTCTGGCTGAAATAGCCATCTTGGTGGCCCAATCCACATCCAGCATATTGAAATCCCCCAGTAGCAGAATTTCTCCCTTAGTTGCCATGTTGTGCATGTTCTCCACTAGTTCTCTGTCTGCTTACTCCCTCTGTGCTGGAGGTCTGTAGATCACCACAGTGCGTATCGCTGTTCCATTCTCTGGCTTCAGGGTGACCCACATTACCTTGGCCTCCCCCTGTCTTCCATGAACGTCTGTAGCCGTATACCATCTCTCATGTACAGGGCCAGTCCCCCACCCTTTTTACCCTCCCTGTCCCTCCTGAACAATGTATAGCATGGTACATTGACTTCCCAGCCATGATTTGCAGATTACCATGTCTTTGTTATTGCTGCTATGTCAAGGTCTTCATCTGCCAACACGACCTCCAGGTCTGGAATCTTATTTGCCAGGCTATGGGCATTTGTTAGCATAACCTTCCATGTTTTACAGTCTGCCCTCCCTCTACTCTCATTCTCCTTTTCCAGAATCTTCTACCCACCCCAGTTTATTTTCCATTTACTATTACCCTCTGCACCCTGTTGTCCAGCCAATTTTTTTACCTAGGCTACCCCCTGGGACCCACTTCCAAACTGGCTAAATTGTTTATTAATCTTTGTGTGGGACAGTGTCAAATGCATTGCTAAAGTCTAGGTAGGCCACGTCCACAGCCCCTCCCTGGTCTACTACTTTGGTCACCCAGTCAAAGAAATCTATTAGATTCATCTGACATGACCTTCCTACTGTGAATCCACACTGCCTTGGGTTCTGTGCCCCACTGGCCTCTAGGTACTCAACAAATCTTTCTTTAAGAAGTGATTCCATAATTTTCCCTACCACTGAGGTCAAACTAACAGGTCTGTAGTTTCCTACCTTTGCCTTGCTCCCTCTTTTGTGATGGGGAATCACATCCACCCTCCTCCAGTCCTCAACTACCAAACCATCCTCCCATGATTTGTCAAAAAGAGTAGTCAGTGGTGTCACTAGTTCTCCCCTTAGTTCTTTTAGAATTCTGGGGTGAATCCCATAAGGCCCCATTGCCTTGTCCACCTTGAGTTTTAAGAGTTCTTTCAGTACCCTTTCTTCTGTGAATGGCCTGGTATCGAACCCCCTATCCAGAGTGCATCTTTTATTTGGTTTATGCATCTCTCCCTTCTATTTTTTTGTGAATACTGAACAAAAGTATTCATTCAGTATTTCTGCCTTTTTACTGATACCCTCTGCCCACTCCCCACCCCTTTATTAATTAATTAATTTATTTATTTAGTTTTTGTTGACCGGTTAAGGTGCACTAGCCATAGAAATGACTATTTTCAGGCACGACCTAGGAAAAATACAGGAAATAAAACATTTTTTACAAAAGACAATACAGGAGCATATAGACAGTAAGTGCATTCGAATATATCAATACAGTGTAAGTAATGGTAAAACAACTTGATACACAGTAGAAACAACTGATTTAGCAAGAAAATAATGTGGCAATAGTAAAAATAAAGGAGGGTGACATAGCAAAAGTCTTAAGCAACATTGTGGCAGAAAACATAAGTTAGGTTAAGTTACATGAGTGTGTCAACTGGTAGTCAAGGGGGAAAGGAAGCAAAGAAAGGAGGAGTAATCAAGGTAGGAGGAGGTGTAAGGGGATGAGAGGAAGAAAAGGGGGTGAGGTAAGAGCTTTAAGTTAAAAGTTGTATAGAAACAGGCTAGGAGTTAGGATAGTGCTGAGAGTAGTTGGTTGAGGGAAGGAGCAGTGAAAGAGGTTGTGGGTAGGGGAAAATATAAGTGATGTGCTAGGGGGATTTGAAATGGGGGCAAGAGCAAGAGACAGCAAGATGATCATGGAGCAAGTATTTGAAAGAGGCATGGGAAGATGCTTGACAAATAGTTAGAGGTAGAGAGTTCCACTTTTTTGGTGCATGGCAGGAGAGGGCACTAGCACCTCTGGAGGAGTGGTGTCTAGGGATTACGACATGGGCATTGGCAGCAGAGCATTGTTGGTAGCTGGGCGTCCGGTTAAGGAAAAGTTCTGTCTGTGGTTTAGGTGTTTGATTTCATGATCCCTCCCTTTGTCCTTCTTTGCACCCTAATAGACTTAAAAAATGGTTTTAGTCCCCTTCTTAACTGACTGTTACTGGACATTCATTCCATATGTAACCCCACAGGGGCAGAAGTCCTCTACCAAACTTTATACTTATCTGGAGCATGAAGGCAGAATCAGAACTCACCCATTTATGTCTATTATACTAGGTTCTCATACTAGGTGATAGAATGGAAGAAGGCTTGTAGCCCATATATACAGTTCCCCACAATCATGGGCCTATTTGGATTCGGTAGCCAAAATCCAATTATCCAATAGATTTTTAAAGCTTTTGACAGAACTAGCATTCACTACATTTTCAGGCAGTTTATTCCATAATCTCTCAGTTCTATTCAAGATTGAAAAATGCCTTTTATTATTTCTACCTGTATCTATCCTGACTTGTATTTTGTGTCCTCTGAAGCCTGAAGGTTTATCCTGAAATACCATACCCATCTCTCTCTCCTTAAACCTGAATCATTCACAAATTATAAAATGTCAACACATCGCCTTTGATTCTTCTTTGTTTTAAGGAAAACAAGCCTGTTTTTGTAGTCTAATCTCATAAGTTTTGTTTCTAAGTGATCTAACATTTGTTGTATATCGCCTCTGAACCCTTTCTACCCCATCACTTTCAGTCTGTGTATATGGACTCCAAAGTCTGGATACATAATCCAAGTGAGGTCTTATATAAATTTTATAGAGATGCAACATACATGCTATATTTTTATTTATAAAACTCCTTTTTCATGTTTTTTATCATAAGGTTAGTTCTCCTAATTATGTTGATTCTATGTTCCTTGAAAGTTAACTTATTGTCCACAAAAACTCCATAGTCTCTTTCTGGTGTGCTGGTCCTTAAACTCTTTCCACTTAATGTGTATGGCTAGGATGTGTTGTATATCCCCAAGTGCATAACTGCAAGTTTGTCTATACTTAGGTACATCCTATTCCTCTAAGCCCAGCTTTCACTTTCCTTCAAATCAGCTAGCATGTCTGCTCATTGCTGATCATTGGATACTGGTCCGCCTATTTTAATGTCATCAGCAAACTTAATAACCTTGTTTTTTTTTAATATTCAGATGTAAGTCACATATGTATAGTAACAATAAGACTGGGCCCAAAACTGAGCCCTGTGGTACGCCACTGTTCACACGAACAGTTTCTGAGTATTCTCCTAATATTCTCACTTTCTGTGATCTGTCACTAAGCCAGTTTTGGATTCATTGAATTATTCTACTATCAGTAATAATCTAATGAGAGATTACTTACCTTAATTACTGAATTAACCAATAAATCTGAGGTATTACTTATGGGAGATCTAAATTTGCTAGGAATCATTCGGATTTCTTAACCACTAACAATCAAGTTGAATCTCTATTTCTTGACTCATTTATTACACTTGGTATGCACCAATTGGTAGCCGAACCAACTAGGGATAAAAATATCCTGGATGTTATTCTAAATAATATTGAAATAGATACCGATAATACTATTGTAACTAATCCCTCAGCAACAGTGACTGCAATATGATATTGCTTGAGTTAATTACCTCAAGAGACAGTACCAAACCCATAAACTTCAGGTGTAACTATCCAAGGGGTGATTATGAACAAATTGGAGCATCTCTTAATGGAATTAACTGGGTCACTTTATTATCTGATCTAAACATGAATGAATGTTGAAACTTACTGAAAAGCATCATTCATGATTTAGAATCATTATATATTCCACTAAGGAAATCAAATAATAATAAGGGAAAAATCCCCCATTGGCTTAGTCCATCAATTCTGAGACAGATTAAAAGAAAAGAGGCAGCCTACATTAAAATGAAAAAAAAAAATGCTGAAACATTATCATCCTTTAGACTAGAAGTTAAAAAAACTTAAACTCTTATTAAAACTGATAGAAAAAAATAGAATCCAAACTTTCAGTCTCTAAAGGGAATACTAAAGCTTTTCATGCTTATGTAAACTCTAATAAAAAAACAACTAACCCGATTTCCACTATACAAAAAAATGGAGACGAGATTAACGATGCTTCCAAAATAACAGACATTTTCAGTGACTTCTTTGGATCAGATTTTGCAGCTAAATATTCAAATATCTTATCTCTGATGAAGCTGTGCGAATTACACCGGGGAAAATAAAATCTGCTATTCTATCCCTAAAAAACAATTCTTCACCAGGGGCTAATAATTTGAATACCTATTTGATTAAAGAAATAATGAAACAACTCTTGCATCCCTATTATATTTAATAAATCCCTTATAACTGTGGAAGTTCCAGATGGTTGGCGTAAGACTTATGTGGTCCCAATTTTTAAAAAGGGTAATAAAAAATTTACTGAAAATCTCAGACTCATCAGCCTCCCTTCTATTGGCTGTAATCTATTGGAGAAAATCATAGAAAAAAACAAAATAGATATTGAAATTGAAACCCTGGGATTAACTGATATAACACAGCATGGCTTTCTTAGGGGAAGAGCCTGTACAACTAATTTGATAGCTTTTACGAATCAATCAGTAGTAGTATGGAAAGAAGCATTTCAGTGGATGTCATCTATTTGGATTTTAAAAAGGTTTTTGATCTGGTTCTCCATAATTCTTTATTAAATAAAATGATCAAACTGGGTTTCAATTGTTACTTAACCATTTGGATCAGTAACTGGCTATCTAATCGATCACAAAGAGTTAAAATTCATAATATCATCTCTTCAGAGATCAAAGTGACCAGTAGAGTACTTCAGAGTTCTGTATTGGGACCTACCCTTTTTGGAATTTATATTAGTGATCTTTACATAGGGGTTTCTAACAACATATGTATATTTGCAGATGACACCAAATTATCTGCTGAGGTTGATACTCCACAAAAAATGTTACTATTTAAACAGGACTTGTTTATCATTGAAACATGGACACATAACAATAAAATGCTTTTTAACACTGTTAAGTGTGCTGTAATCCACTTAGGGACTAAAAATGCTATCACTATTATAACCTAAGTGGGTCAGCCATTAAACATGCTACCACAGAAAGGGACTGGGGTATTATCATCAATAGTTCTTTCTCATCCACTGACCATTGCAGGAAAGTTGCACAGATAGGTAATAATATTTTATCAGCCATTAAAAGAACATTTGTTAGTAGGAGTGAACATTGTTTAATACTACTCTATAAATCCTTCATTTGTCCCCATACTGATTATGCAGCTTCATTTTGGGCCCCTCATCTCAAAAAGGATCAACGGCTAGTCAACAGCATGCAAAGGAAAACTACTAAATGAATACCTAGAGTTAAACATCTGACATACAAAGGAAAATTAAGAGCATTAGTCTAGTATGATCTAAAATTGAGAAGTGAATGAGGTGATCTGTTACTTTTGCACAATATTTTGCGGGATAAAACTCTTATAAATATAATATTGATAAGGCTATAAAACCTAACAACTTAAGATTCACAACAGACATATTCAGATTCCAAATGCTTTTACCAACAAGGGACAGTACTATTTCACAATAAGAGCAATCTCACTTTGGAATTCATTACCCCACTATATTATAAACAAGACTACTTTTGAGTTCATTTAAAGTGGAACTTGATAAATTCCTTTTAGTATAATAATTCACCCTGCATGTGTAGGAAGGGTGGTCCTAATGGGCCTAGAGCTTCCTTCCAGCTTACAAATATCAAGTAATACTGAGTAATACTGATCTCTTGAATTTTTTTTTTATTAAACAACACAATAGGAGAATTTGTGAGCTCTTTCATGGAATACCATCCCTGTACTAAAGAATTAGGGTTGATGCCAAGTAGCTTTTTTCATTGAGCTCAAATACATTGATGAGAGGAACCCACTTAAACTAGCAGGAAGGAGAATCAAGAAAGATGTTCATAAATACTTTTTCACTGAAGGAATTGTGGACAACAGGATCAAGGTACCCTGTGAAGTGTTAATGGCCAAGTCAGTAAGCAGTTTCAAGCAGGGCTGGAACAGGCATATGGGCTTAGTTAGGAGAGGTGTGCAGAAACTAACAAATGAGAAGGCCACCAGAGTTAGAGCACAGTAGTTAGGTTGGCTGGGCAGACTGGATGGACTGAAAAGCCTTTTCCTGCCAACACTGTCCATGTATCTAGGTATCAACAGTACTGTATGTATCTATGAATACAAGCCCATACATGGATTGTATTGGTCTCAGTATATGCGGTGCCATGAATCCAGGCTCATAAAAGCCATCTATGAGCTTCTTTGCCTCCAAATGTGACATTTACAATTTACCCATTTGATTTCTCAGTTGTGCCTCCTTATTTCATCCCAAATGCCCCATATTTTTACTTCCCTAGCTTTTTGCTTTTGTGTCCTTTCTTGGTGGCCAAATCACACATGCAGCCTCTTCAGAGATTCCAGTATGGCTGCTGGCATAGACAAATGTGACCCCTTGCCACCTTTTACTTAGTACTTGCAACTAACATTGTTCATGCTTGGCAAGTAGAAGCAGCCCATTCTAAATATGGATTGTATGTTAATATTCATTCTTCATGAGGAAAACATTAGTGAGCACTTTGTTTCTACCTTCTCTTTGTAGTGAGGTATCCAACACTGTACTACATTTCTGACAGGGCAAGAGGGTGCCAAATATAGCTTTACATATTTTTGCCATAATTAGACCATTCCCCACACTTTAACATATGCACACTTACATAGTCTGTTATTAATGTTCATTCACTATAACTTATTGGTTCCTCAAAAAGGATTCCTTGTGTAGTTGGCCCCACAGCATATTTATTTGAAAATTATTTAGTTTAACTTTCACCAGTATAAAGTACTTTACCTTTTTAAATTACTCGTCTGCCCAGTCACAGATCCATGTCAATTTGAACTAGTTTTGCTTCATCTTCATTGTCAATTACCTACTGAGATTTCTATCATTGGCAAACTCAACCAGCTTACAAACTGCCTCCTGTCCATGGCAGTTTGTATAAATGATTACTGGTAAGGATTAATACACTAACTTTTGTGTGATGCCTCTTAGCATGTAACTGAATCTGAAACAAATTCCATTACTTGAATTCTCTCTAATAAATGTTAATCAGTAAACAGTCACACACCTTCGGTGTTTGCTCTGTATATGTATTATCCATTTTTTCTCTGTACTTAGTCAATGTACTTATCATACTCTGTATTTGTCCACATTCAATGTATGATGTGGAGCCTTTGTAAATGAGTCCCTGACTCAAAGGGTTGTAATTCTGAGACTTTATGTAAATAAAATTAAAAAGAGTTTTACCACTGTATTTCCATTTATAGTAAATTTGTGGAGGGTTCCACAAAGATCTATATTAGGCCCACATTGCTCTCCATATTTAGACTGGAGGTGTCAGCATGGCTCAGTTGGTAGCACATCCACCTATGGGCAAGAAGGTTGTGGGTTCAAGACCCACTCTGGGAGCAGGCTTATATCAAAAATGATGGCACCTCAATGCAGTACTAGGGAGTGCTCTTCTGTGAAGGAGTGCCATGCTTTGGATGAAATGTGAAAGCAGAGTCCCTTCTACACATCTGTGGTGCTGTCTTTTGGAGTGTCCAGGTAAGAGGAAAAGGAAGCAAGGCACTTTTTTACAAGAAATGGAGATTTTCCCTGATGTCCTAGCCAACATTCCCATTTCTATAAAAAAAACAGTTCATGCAATTGCTCAAGGCATTGTCTGGGTGTTGATGTGCAAAATGGCTCTCAATATATGTTAAGTCCCTTAACTACCAGTCTTTTTTTGCTTGTAAAGCTTTTTGGAATACAGTATGTATGAAAACCATCATACAAAGCTGAGTCTTCTATGTCTTATAAATAATGTATTTGAAGCATGTAATCATTGCAAAATTATCTACACACATGATGCAGTAAATTACAACTCAGAAAAGGATGTTCTTACGTTAAATATGAAACGTGGCAGTGATTCTGGATGTCTAAAAACTTGGTTTGAATCTCTTTCCCTCTTGCTGAACATGAAGATGGTCAGGGCCATTCTCATTTGCATACCTTTGAAGTTTAGAGATAATGCTTAGAACTTTAAAATAATGGGTAACGATCACTTACAATTTGAAAATGTGAGAAATATTAAATGTGTGTGGTTTATGTTGATTCTATCATGGCCTATAATTTTCATATGATTTATGTAACTAAACCAATACATAAAAAATGGGAGTCTATTTAGAGCAAAACAGTTTTTGGCATATAAAGGAAATGGGGCTGTAAGAAGCAGTTGGTTCATTCTTGTGCTGGATTATAGTGCTATAGTGTAGGGGTGAGCCTCATCTACAATTTTGCATAAAAGAAGGCACTTTATAATACCTTTGGTCACTTTACTCTGAGAGCATCTAAGTTATAGCACAATTGTAAAGTGTACTGCCAGCTTCACTGGCATTCCCTTGAGGATTGGGACACAGTAATTTGAATATTGGATCCATGGTACAAAACATTCTTAATTCAAAGTTAAGTGCATTAATCCCTAACTTGCTTCATTCTTTCACCTTATGAAATCTACAGAAGTGTAGGACTGAGGGTATTTTCTTGAAGAGATTGTAAAATTTGGACTAACTTACCTTTTGTTATACGGTATGTCCAATCTGTTGCTGACCTTAGAAAATACGTGATAAATATTTTACTGCAAAACAGTATATAAATGTTGTCATGCTACCTGATGTGTGTATGCAGTATATTCCCTTAACTCATTCACACCGCAAGAGCTCTTTGAGACTTCCACCATTTGTGCCCTGTATACTCTTAGCACTGCATCCTGGGCCTTTCTAAGCAAAATCAAGTCATAATCAGCATGCCATAAACAAATATGAATACCTCTTGAACCGTAAGTGCTACACACAAAGTATCAGTGGCAAAGTTGTTCCGCACAATGTTACCTTTCCAATGGTGCTATGCAATCATTTGTAATCAATTTAGTTTTTATTTTATACTAGCTGAAATACCAAACTGATTTTTTTCAAGGTGCTTAGGTGATGCATGAGAGACCAATGTCAGCCATGCACACCATACCTTAAACAAATACAAATAACTCCTAAAGTGTATGTGGTAGACACAAAGTATCAGTGGCAAAATTATTCAGCACAAAATAACCTTTCTAATGGAGCTATGCAATCAATTGTAATCCATTTAGTTTTTATTTTATAGTAGCTGAAATACCAAACAACTGTTTTTTTTTTCAGATTTATTCAAGGTACTTAGGTGAGGCTTGAGAGACAAATGTTAGCCATGCACACCATACCTTAAACAAATATGAATAACTCCTAAAGTATACATGATAGACACAAAGAATCTACAGCAAAATTGATCAGAGCAAAATAACCTTTCAAATGGTGCTATGCTTTCAATTGTAAGCAATTTGGTTTGTTTAGTAATTAGGTAAAAACTGCTGACTTCCTCAGATGTTTCTAGGCCTGAGTGAAAGTCGGTTGAGTACGTCTACAGGCGTTATTGTCCTGAGTGGCTATGATTTCAGACACCGCCTACAGACGTCTCTAGGCCTGAATGAGTTAATGTAATTATTTGTTAGATGTTTATCTGGGTCACATCTGTAAAAAAGTTTATTTGGTGCAGATTATTTAGCCCATTAACAAATTATAAATAAAAACTGATACATAAATCAAATAATCCAGTTCTTCAATCATGTGACTTATTGTTTTGTGCCTGCTTCTACATTTTTTCACTTTTACTAAGGAAATGGATAAAGATAAAAACAGAAGAATAATACTGGGATGGTACAGGCATAAGGGCATAGTTAGAAATGGGTGGTGGGGCAGAAACAAAGGAAAGGGATTGTCATTAGGTCATTAGGTCCAGTGCAGAGTAATTAATGTAGGCAGGGGGTAGACTTTAGGGGTCAACAGGCTTTTTCTGCTATCCTTGTCTGCGTAACTATGCATGTGTTTATGTAATTGCAACATCAAATTCCTCTGCATGTGAGCAGTTATAAAATGTGAAGAACTATAATTACATGTAATTACATCATCAAATCTTCAGCATGTCAGCAGTCAAAAAATTTGTTTTTATACTGGAGACAATATGATGTCCATAGGGTTGACAGAATACCTTAAATTGTGATACAGTTCCATGGCTTCCATCTAATTTGTTTAAATTATATAGAAAACATGTACCTTGCTGTTATAGAAATATTACTACAAGTTCAAAAGCTGCATTTATTGTCTTCTTTAGTAGTTTTGATAAATGAAATCTAAACCTGAAGTTTTGTTATTTTAAGATACAGCACACTTCTTGAAAATTAATATTAACCCCCAAACCCCTTCTTTTATCTTTCACCTTTCTGCCCCTCTCCCTGCCAGCTTTCCCCTCCTTCTTTTATTCTTCCCTCTTCTCCCTATGCTCAGTCCTCACCCCTTCCCCTCTCTATTTTATCCTGCCCACCAGTTTCGTGACTCCCCTCTCTCTCCTGCCGTCTCGTAGTTCCACCGGCTCGGCCGCAGGTTACTACTCTACCCCGCCAATGCCGTTTTCACTGCCTCGCCTCTTGTCCTCCTCCCTTCTTCTGCTCCGCTGCACTCTTACTAGGTGCACTCTATCTCCCTACCCCCACTCATTTCCCTATCTGTTCCATGCCCTTCATCCCTTTTCCCCTATACCCTGCCCTTCCCACCCTACCCTTCCCTCCCCATTCCTTTAGTTCAAATCCCTCCTCACCCTTGCACCTAGTCCCCCCACCGCCCTCCCCTGCACATCACCCTCTCTCCTCTCTATTTTTGCACCCATAGCTTAACTGTCCTGTTCCCGACCTCTCCGTCTCTCTTGCCGACTCCAGTTCCACCGTCCCGGCCACAGGTGGTAACCTTCTCCGCTAATGCGCACTTGGCGCCTTACCTCCTCCTGTCCTCCCTTTTTGCTAGTCTGCCTACCACCCCCTGTCTCTCCGCCTCTCCTGCCCTACCCTTACACCTGTCCCCTACCACCTCCCCTAGTTCTCAACAACTGAATACATGTAATTTTATCCTTATTGCTATGCTTGACTACACTGTGTGACTTTGTCCTTTGCAAATGTATCCTGCTCTGTGTAATTTCTTATGTATCCTGCAAATGTATCCTGCTTTGTGTAATCTCTTATGTGTCACTGTGTTCTGTAACTGTACCTCCCGGGTCGTGCCTGAAAATAGTCACTTGTTGGCTAGCGCACTTACCCGGTCAACAAAACCGAAATAAATAAAATAAATAAAAAATAAGTCAGCTGTAACTTTTTTGTGTCTGAAGTACATTTTGCTAATTATTTTATTTTCTATGTGACAGTACAAATGTGATGTGTGGAACAGTACCCAACCCTAAAGAAGAACTGCACTGTACCTGGAAATCATTTTCCCTATAGAATCTGATTTTTAAAAACAGGTTATAATTATGTTACTGTTCCATCTCTACAGGTCTTTTAGTTAGCCTGGTGGGTGTTTCTGATGTATACACAGGTAGTATGTGCCATTTTAGAAATTAATGTTGTAATTTATGTTCTTGCTCAGTGTTTCCATTCTTGGCACAGGGGGTGGCTGCCTCTTTTGGATTGCTATTCACCACTCTGCCACTGAACTAGAACTACCTTTTGTATCCCTTATCCTGGAATCCTTATCAATTGATCTCCTTCTTGACAACAACAAGATAATCACCATCATTGTCACCTATCTTCCCCCTGGCACCCCATCCACTGATCTTGAAGCCTTTCTTCACCTCATGAACTCCATTCCACTTGATAGGGAATGAATAATCCTTGGCAATTTTAATTTAAATTTGCTGTTCCTGCAGACCACAGTGGCCAGAGAAACTGTTAGCAGCCTAGGCCCTCCACCAGATCATTACCTCCCCCACATGCACCAACTATAGGATCTGTTATGAATCACTTCTTGACTGGATCCTGGTCTCTCAGCCTTCTCACATTATCTCCTCTGGAGTACTGCCTGATTCTATCAGTGACCACAGCGCTGTCTTCTGCTGCTGGTCAGCAAAAAACTTACACCATGAGCACAAATACATCTATACCAGACAACTTAAGAAACTTAATCCCGTTGAGTTTTCCAATGCTGCCACAGCCACTGACTGGTCCTTCTTGGAATCAGTTAAGGACACTGATGCGACCCTGGATGAGTCCAGCAACACATTCCTTGCCTTATGTGACTCTCTCATCCCCATGAAAAAAAACAGGGTAAAAAGTAACAGCCATGAATGGATCTTCTTGGACATCCATAAACTAATGAGGGAAAGAGACAGGGCTTGGGCCAAATAGAAGAAAGTGAAGCTTCCCCACCTCCTTCAACATTACAAATCCCTTTGAAACAGATGTAAATTCATGGTATATTCAGCTAAACTCACCTGCCTCACCGATAAACAGCGTAGCTCAAGGGGTATCCCAAAGCACACATGGAACATTCTCAATGACCTCATTTGGGAGAGGTCAATGCAATAATGAAATCAGCCTCTCCTCTTGTGGACAACTGGTCTCTGATCTCCTGGAAGTTTCTAGACTCTTTAATATCCACTTTAACAATCTTGATAAATACAAGCCTAACCTTCCTTATACTCCTGGACCTCCCTCCCTGCCCCCAAACCCCACCGAGCTTCTATTTTCACCACCTCTCCTACCCTGAGTGATAAAACATATCAAATCAAATAACCCCAGGCCTCACTCTGGACTTGACAACATAGACCAAAGGGTCTTTAAACAGGTCTGTGAATCACTTGCCATTCCCGTCACTAATATTTTTAACTATTCACACTGCTCCGGTACATTCCCTCTCAAATGGAAATGTGCCATTATCAAACCCCTCCATAAACCCGGTCATAAAGATGACATCAACAACTATAGACCGATCTCCCTTCTTGGTCCTCTTTCCAAAATCTTGGAAAAAATAGTCCGTAGACAAACCATTGAATTTCTCAAAAATTATGACCTACTTTCCAAGGCACAACACAGGTTTAGTGCTGGCCATAACACCGAAACTGCCCTCATCAAATTCACAAACTTCATTAATAAGGCAACCAACGATGGCTTCTACACTGGGTTAGTTTTCATTGACCTAACAAAAACATTTGACCTTGTTGACCACAATTACTTTTTCTCTATCCTCTCTGGTTTACACTTTTCCTCAGATGTTGTAAACTGGTTTCACAACTACCTCAGTCACAGGTCCCATCAGACCAATATAAGCGGCATCCTCTCTAACCCCTGCACCATAAAGTATGGAGTACCCCAAGGGTCTATCCTTGGTCCTATTCATTTCTCCCTGGTAGTCAGCTCCCTCCCTGAAATCTGCATGTACACTGAACTCATCTTGTATGCTGATGATGCTACCCTCTTTTGCAAGGACAAGAACCCCTCGTTCTTATGCGACATGCTTCAGCATGACTTTCTTTCTGTCCACTCCTAGTTTTCATCTAGAGGGCTCATACTTAAGTGAAAAAAAACCTAAAACAATGGTCTTCACCAAGAATTGGAAACCAGTTTCCTTTGAGTTCTCACTTCTTGACAACGATAGTAACCAAATCAAGAGACTAAGCAAATTCAAATACCTAGGCCTTCTCCTGGACTGCCACTTAAACTTTGATTCTCACATTAATCATGTGATCAAGAAAGCACACCAAAGAATTGGCATGCTCTACAGGGTTAGACCCTTACTAATGTCAGAATCAAACACCCTACTTGCCACCAGTTATTTACTCCCACTGTTCGAGTATGGCACTCTAGCCTACTTCCCACCCCTTACCAAAGGCAATTTAAACAATCTCTGGACTACCTATCATAACATTATCCACTTCATCTCCAGGCTCCCTAGATGTAGTCAGCACTGCAGCCTGTACAGACTCTCCCACTGGCCTCCCCTTGAAGCCAGACTCAAAAGCAAAATCATCACCTTTTTTCACAAGCTATCCCTTGGCCTCCTTCCCCTCATCATTGAATCTTTCTTCCCTATGTCTGCTCCCTCCCGGTCCACTTATCACTCCTCCTACCTCTCTTTCTTCATCCCATTCTGTTGCACTTCCCATGGCCAAAACACCCGCTCCTACAAGGGCTTCAAACTGTTCAACAATCTCCCCCCTTCTCTCATGCAGTGTCCTACCATCTCCTCCTTTAAGTACAATCTCAGGAAACACCTCTCCCTGTCTTTCTCCTGCAAGTGTCCTCCTGTTTGACTCCCCACCTTACCTCTCCCTCCTGAAACTTCTGAAACTGCTGACTGATGCTCCTTTTTTTCTCTAATGGCTTAGAGTATCTCTTAATACAGTACTTCATCTCCTACTAGCACTTCCCCTTACCTCAGCACTTGGAATGCTATCAATGTTAGTATTGTCATTATTGTTTTTAATGTTAGTATTGGTTTAGCTGTGTGTTATCTGTTATACTTATCATGTTATTGTATAATCAAACTGTTATGCCATGACTGTCCAACTGTTATTATGTATCACTTGTTCTGTTGTCAAAAACTGGATGCTTGTGAAAATGGATAACTTTGCTGTCATGCCTTTCCAGTATAATAAATAAATCAAACTGACCTGATCATACACAGCAGTCAACCGTAACCTTTTTTTGCACTAGTCAGCAGGACAAGTTGATTCAAAGCTGCACTCACCTGCAAATGATTGCTCTAGCCAACAACTGAAATGGTAAATTAAATTTTGATCACTTATACAGGAAAACATGCAGGCCAAGAAATACTCTGTTTTATCACATTTATTCTGCTTCCACATTGTTTTCTGCCCCAGCACAAAAAAGTCTGCAAAGCCATTACATACAGTGTGCCCTCAATTATTTTGTACTTTGGCCTCCTCTCTTCTTCTTTTTACCACCCACCCCCACCAAACCAGAGTATACCACAACAGTAGTTGTTCAGTTAAGCAGTCCTAGCTCTGCACAAGTATCTTCATGTACTTCACCACAGTGTCACCACAATCCACGGGGCAATGAACAGTCAGGCAGAGAAAGACACTCTCAGTCCTCATCCTGAGATCAACTGGAGACTGAAAGTGTTCATACTGTGTCAAGTGAGCCAGGAACACATCTAGGATTTCATTGGAGAGGGGACAACTCAAACCTAAGGGGCTTGGGAAATAGAACATTTATGACATTTTTATTAGTATTGATTTTATCATTCTCTACCCCAACAATAACGCATTTCTTTTAAACATTGTCTTTTCATCAGCCCAGGGGAAACAGTACACAGGCATGAAACTGTACTACCTCTCATTCTGTATAGGATGATCTACGCACCCCAGGAATGCCTATGTAACCTTTCAAATTATGTATTTCATCAAGGTTCATTTTGTGCCATACATGCTCCAAAGGTTTGTTTTTAGGATGAAAGGATATGCTGATAGGATAGGGGTAGGATTGTTTGGACAGCTTTGGCAGGAATGGTCCACTTAGAAGAGCTGGTAACCCCTACACTTGCCAGTAATGGCAGCTATGGATGGTCATTTCACAGTCTGGTCTGCAGTGGTGTCCAAGGAAAGTACAGAGAGATTTGGAGGGGAGAAGGAGCAGCTATGCTGAGGCTAGAATAAAACCCACCACCTGCAGGGAAAACTCTTTATACCTCTTAGCATTTCATCACTGCAATGTTGGATACATACACTCAAAATGTAGGGAAATGAGGGGCACAGGTCTTTATAATACGGGAAAATTGTCAGACAGAGATACATTCAGAAAACTGGAAGCTAGTGATTTAACAGCACTCTACCCTTAACCACACTCTTGAAACTAGCTGAAATTCCTAAAGGTGGTGTGATAATGATTCTTTTTTAGTCTTTTGTGGCACCCTCTCTTAAACTGCCAGATAATTGCAGGTCTTAAAGAGCTGTTAATCACACCAGGCCATCTGGAACATTGAGAGAGATTAGCATGAGGATTAGAGCCTGCTAAATTAGTTTTCTTTTTTACTTTATCAGCAACCACAGAAAACCTGCACTAGTCAAGATGGACAAGTAGAGAGTTAGCTGCACTAGCGCTGATCAATTTGCACTAGGTTTTGGGCTAGTAAAACAATGTTAAAATTGACCCTTGATCATACAGTTCTAAAATGGTAATTAACAAAAGAGTAAATCAAAAACAACAACTGAAGTTACTAATAGCCTTGTATAGATGTAACAATAACAGAATTTGAACCAGTATTTAAAAAAATGCTTCTACTGGGAAAATAACCATCGAGTTCAGCACCATCTCCTTTAAATTGATATACGATATCTAGGTCTGTTCCCCTGCATAACTCAAAAACATTATGATTTTACTGACTATGATATTACAGACACTCAGGGCAGAATTCATGAAGTGTTCAAATCCTAAGTCCCACTCTGCAACTGCTGTTGCAGATTGTAATTGCCCTCAGCTGCAGCGGTTGTGATTCATGGCCGCATCGGTTGCGGAAGATACTACATCTGTTCCCTCCGGCCATAGCACATTCCCGCAGCTGCATCCATCTCCCTGGAGACACCTCCCACAAGTGACCATAACCCGTGGAGCTGTTCGTAATCCGGCTCCAACTTTGTGTATACCTGCCAATGTGAGTAACCTGCAGCTCTGCAAGTGGCAACCCACTTGTGCAGTGGTTTACCCGCAGTTGCTGGTCTTTCCAATGCTTTGTGAATCCTGCCCTCAGACTTTGCCAGATTAGTCAGTAGTGATATCTCATGTGTGAGGTCACAATGCTGAGGAGGTTTGAAGGAGAGTAATATTAAACCTGTACATGGAGAATTCTGACACATATGTTTCATTTATATTAATTATTCCACCTATTTAATAGAGATGTGCAAATTTGGCAAACTTTGCTTTGCAAATGAGTTCATAAAGTTTGCCAAATTCACAAAGTGAGATGTGCTGATTTTACAATGTGTTTGTCACGCAACGTGTCACTTGCTTCAAGTTAAATTATGCAAATTTGACAGCAAAGATGCTACTTCAATTTACTTCACCTGAAACAGGGCCACTTTCCAAGAAAAGTAACATCAAAATGGTGAAGCGGAAACTTTACAAAGTTCTTTGGGAAGACAAATTTTACAGCTTTGCTGGAACTTCACCCACAAATCTCTGCTATCAGATACTTGTTGTTTGTACTGAAGCAGGGAATACATTTTGCAGCCAGTCATAACTGTTTGAAGCCCTGAACTAAGCATAGTTTAGTCCCCCAGACTTCTCCATCCCATCTGTTGTGATGTGCTCCACATGGAAGTAGGTGTGGTCAGAAACAGTTCATACCATCGGTGCACAAGATGCACTGGCTGGCATCACTGCGTTTAACTCTATGGTCCAGCAATGATTGAGTTACACAAATGCACACCTTCATCATGAACTGAGTTCTAAATACTTTGGTACAGTTTGATCCATATATAGTCTTTCCTTTTTGATTTGAGAAACATTTTGTCAATGGAATGCTTTCTATGGCAAAGATGTTGAATGGCAGTTACAGCAAAGAGACAATGGGGCACAAGAAAAGTATACCTTTGGAAAAAATATTTCAGCACTTGTTCAAATGGATTCTGGTTTAAGTGGTTTCAAAGTTGATTACGTTTTAGGGCTGATTAACATAGCTGAACAGTTCTTTCTTATTGTATCCAATGGAGGAGTGGGTTTCCAATGCTTTAGAGTGGGATTCCTGCCAGGGTTATTGTCCAAATCAAACGTGTATTGTGTTTTATTATACAGCATGCATCACGTAACGAACAAGGCTGTAACAGGCAGCCACTTCTAAGGGACATTTTGTTAAAGCCAAATGCCATTTGCCATTAAATCAACAGAAAAATTATGCGATGTAGTGGACCTATAATTTCTCCTGTAACGACTGCCAGGGAGCATACTTTACACATTTGCTGACACCATTAATTGATATTTGCACCTAATTACCGACCACTTCCAGTTGTTTGCAACTCAGTAATTAACATTAATTGATTACAACCTTTATTTAAGCCCCTTCCCTTCTGCACCAGACAGTAGTTTCATTGATTTTTTTGCTATGTTGCTGTGCTGTGTTCTTGAGACAAGCTCGCCGGTAAGCAAACTTGTTTGTCTCTGTCCAAGAAAATAGAAATAATCGAAATTTGGCATCAGAGACCATAGTGCCCATTTCTCCATTCCAAAGTCAACCATCTCTGATTTGATCAAAAGCAGAGATAAGTTACTTTCAGACTGGCACTCAAACTAAAACTCTAAGTGTAAGAGAAAAAGAAAAGGTAAGGATAACAATGTTGAAGAGGCACTACTCAGGTGGTTTATGAATGCCTGGGGCAGGGAGACATTGATCAGTGGTCCTCTCCTGCTTCAGAAGGCAGATAAGTTGGCTAAAGCGCTTGGCAAAACAAATTTTAAATCAACAGATGGGTGGTTGAGCCATTAGAAGGCTAGACACAAAATATGCTTTAGTAAGATTCACAGTGAAAAACTTGATGCAGACAACAGCGCTGCTGCTTCCTGGTTAAGGGATGTCCTGCCTAGCTACTGTCAGGTTACACTCCTGACAATATCTTTAAAATGGACAAAACCGGGCTGTTTTTCCATTGTGTGGGATATGGCACTTTAGCCTTTCACTCTGAAGCACCACTGGGCTTAAAAAAAGCTAAACAGCTAATTACTGTGTTACTGACATGCAACATGTCTGGCACAGAGAAAAGGATACCGATAGTTACTGGAAAGAGTGCCCAACCCTTTTGCTTCTGAGGAGTCCACAACCTCCCAATCATTTATTGGCACAACAAATCAGCATGGATGACTGGAGATATTTTTACCTCATGGCTCTGTAACTGGGACCATAGTCTTCAGTTGAGAATGATTTCCCTGCTGCTCGATAATTATAGTGCACACCCTCCTGTTTGTGGCCTGAGAAATATTAAGCTAATTTTTCTCCCTCCAAACACAACAAGCATTATGCAACCCCTTGATCAGGGTGTAATTTATAGCTTCAAACATCATTATGTTACCCTGATGAGAGGCTGATTGCTGGATATGCTCAATCGAGATGAGGAAATCACTGCTTCAGTGTGTCTGCTGGATTAATTTGCTGGATGCAGTGCATCTAATTCAACAGGCTTGGCAAAAGGTTTCGATGGAAACAATTCAGGCATGCTTTTGCAAAGGTGACTTTACCACTGATTACTCCATTTGGACTGTGGCACAGGAGCCTGAAGATGTGTTAGAGTTGAGTGAACAAGTGGCATTACCATCAGAGGCAATGGATGAGATCTGTCACCTTGGTGACGAGGATAAACAGGCCAATGTTGATAACATCAATGAAGTGTTGGAAGGTATCCAGGCTAGCACACAAGCAGATGTCCAGACTGAAGAAGAAGAAGAGGAGAAGAAGGAACAAGAGATGGAAATGCAAGTTACTCCGACTGATGTCCAAAAAAACTCTCCTTACTTTGAATCATGCGGTTGAGCAAAAGGACAATATCATCCTGAGCTGGGACCAGCTCGCACTTACTGAATCCATTTGGCACAAGTACACCACGGTGCACACTAAAGAGATCAGTAGAGCTGACTACTTCAGGCCAATGCAGATAAAGCATTAACCAGGCAAAAGCACGGTACAGCACACAGTATTTTATTTCTTTTTTTGTTTTATTTTCTTTGTAAAATAAATGAAGTTTTGATCGCTGATAAGGCTTGCAGAGAAAATGCTAAACACTTAAATCAAAAAAGAGCTGTAATCCACTTTACATTTGTGCAACATGTATAAGTGTCTTGTGTTTCTTGTTATAAGTGTTCTTATTGAAGTCTGCCTTAGTACAGTAGCAAGCGATATATCAATAATGATGTAATGGATGCTGCTTGTAATGGACATGTTGCTGGTTGTCAGAGCAGTCCATTACAAGCAGTGCATACTGTAGTTGGGAACAGAAGTAAAAAAAGTGTTTTTTTCAGCATGAATGTGCACAACATAGTTGGAAATTAGTGGACATCCTTAATGCATAAGTGTTTGAACATTCTAGATAGTAGAGCACACAACTATAGGCAAAGTCCCCCGGCCCCATCCCACTCTTGAGCATTCTGCAGTAATAACCTTTAGAACAGGGTTTCACAAATAGAGAAGCCAGCCTCCTTGGGGAGGCTCAAACAAGTCTGAAAAAGTACTGTATTTAAGTTTCGAGTTGTTGCTATTTTTATTTTTAAGGGATGAGGTAAATTAAAAGAGGATAATAGTAGGTGAAATTATGTATTTATTTACAAATCAGTAACCAGGAAAAGCACACTGAGAAGGGTTCATTTCAGGTCTATGTTGGGGAAGGGTAGGAACTGGGAGTGAATACAAATCAAAAGATGACTGCACTACAGTCAAGCAATATAAAATTAGCAATAATGCAAACAAAGAGGAACAATGAGCAAACAACAAGAGGTAACAATTGACCAGTTAGACTGATGACAGAACAGCTTAAATGCAAGGGTTAAGCAGAGAGGTACTAGGAGTAAGTGCTTAAGAGCAGGGTAAAAATGAAGACACAGAGGGTCGGAAGGTTATTCCAAAGGGGAAACAGACAGAGAAAGCAGTCTGACCCATGAAGGTACTACAATATAAGGTTTGAGAGTAAAAATTGCAGAGCAAGTAGGCTGGCCTTCAGGAGGGGTAACACAGTTGGTTATAATCAGTTAAACAAAAATGAGAGCCATCTACTCAAAATAGTTTCACTTTATTCCTGGTGTACTGTGCAAAGTATGTTATTTTTCTAGGGGGAGGCCAAATATTATTGCAGCGTTTGGAGGAGGCTCAAGATCTTTTCCATGGTTTGGGGGAGGCTCACTGTGACAAAGTCTGAGAACTAATGCTTTAGAATGCATTTGGGTCTGGTTTTCTAGTAAAATTTTCAGCACCATGTTTTCATTTATAATGACTTGGCTTTGAAAGTTCTACTGGGTTTTAATTTCCTGTAATGCATGTTTGAATTTCCTATGATTTACTTCACTTTGTAGTATAGAGTGTGGGAGAAACTTCAAAATCTGCCTCCCCCACCCAATTTGCACTTTCTTTTTTTTTAACTCTTTTTCTAGCTCCACTGGGCCCCAGACAACTCTCTTGGGCATCCACTCACCCCAGCTCTACCTCCAGGCCTGAAACTCTTCAGCTTCCTGGCACCAGCCTGGCTATCCCCTCGGCTCTGAGCCCTCCCGAGGTGGGGCTGCCTTCTCCTCCCAGGGAACTCTATCTGGAAATTTGGGCCAGGCTGGGCTTGGCCCAGGTGCTGAATGAGTCTGGCCAGTGGAGTGTGGCTGCAAGGGTGGTGCCGTCACCTATCTCCAGGAATGGGGATTTTCTAGGTTGTGGTCCCCCTCCACCCTCTTCACCTTCCCTGGTGGAACTTTGATGTGCAATGGTGCCAGGCATGCCCACCACAGTTCCGCATCCCTCTAGTGAGCTCTGCGCATTGCAGTGCCTCCAGTAGCAACCCAGGGCCACTGCAGTACCAGGCATAGCCTGGATCCCTCACCAAGAGAAGAGAGCAGTCCTCTGGATGCTTGATCCTTTCTCTCCCCTGCCAACCCCGGTGGCCCAGGCTCATTCCCGAACCCAGGTCACCAGTGTGGCACGAGGTGTGGCATCCAGTGCCTCAACCCCCAACGCCACCAGTCTGGCTACCCCATTTGCACTTTCAACTGTCATTCTGGCTGTTTCCTCAAATCCATTAAGTATTACTGAGGAAAAGTCAAGGAAAAGTCATCACAGGGTAGAAATCAATCCTCAGCATGATTCACAGAACCTATATTCATAGATGGGCTGTAAGTGCTGGGCATTTCTCAGAAGAAGCTAGTTGCTTTCACCGATATTTATTTAATGGATTGAGGCTTTTAAAATACATTTTATATCTTGCTCCCAGTAAATGCTGTTCAACTAAGTGTCATCAATATTTCTGTGCATAAACATGTAACACTAAAACAAAGAATTCTGTATCTGTTCTGTGCTGCACTGAATGTTTATTTATTCAAAGATACTGTACAGTAATTTTAAAGGCTAGCCTAGTAAGCCTATGACTTGTTTACAACAGGAACTGGCCCCAAATGGCTAACAGTTACCCAGACAATGATATATGATTACAGATGATGTTGTTTGAGGAATGTTTTGATCATTTTTCTGAAACAGCAATATGGACAGGTGTACATAAGCATTTATTCACTGCAAATTTTTTTAAAAAATTGCAGAGAATGTTAATAAAATATTAACAGAGCATTTGAAAACCTAATACTGAAACACAGAGCTGACAGTGTGGCACTTAATATTTTTCTACATTGCAGGAATTTTACCCCCCAGACAGAGGGGAAGAATGGGAGGGGAATCTACCAAGGAATAAATGTAGGGGGGAGGGACAGGAAGAGGAGGGGCATAGCACAAGGTGGACTATTGTATCCTTGAATGCAAGGTCAGTGTGGTGGTTTAAGGCTCTCAGCTGCAACCCTGGAGACCTGGATTTTGAATCCCACAGCCCCCACTTGCATACTGTGTGTCCCTGAGCAAGTCACTTAACTTCTTTGTGATCCCAGGTCTCATCTGTAAATAAGCTTCAGCTTAGTGTGTCTCTCCTGATTAAAAAGAAGAGAAAAAAAGAAGCTTGGCAAACAAGGAAGCAGAATTCCAGGCAATGATGGCAGAAGAGGAGATAGATATTGTCGCCATCTCAGATACCTGGACCACCCAATACCATGACTGGGATTTCATTATCCTGGAATAGAAGTTGTACCACAGAGATTGGGTTGGGGAAGAAAAGGTGGGGTAGCTGTTTACGTTAAGACATAATACTGTTTACCAGGGAGGAGGGGGAAGAGGGGAGGACAGAAGCCATATGGGTGTTGCTCCAAACCTCTAAAGGTGAGAAGATCAGGATGGGGTTGGTGTACAGGCCACCCTCACAAAGCAAGAAGATGGACACAAAGCTGTGGGAGCAAATCAGGAAGGTCAGTGGCAAAGGGAGTACGGTTATAGTGGGTGATTACAACCTACCTGGAGTTGACTGGAGGACCATGACTACCACAAGCGCCAGGGAACAGGTACTGCTGGAGGCTATCCAGGACAGCCACCTAGTGCAGGGAGTGACGGAGCCTACCAGGGAGGATAACATACTTGATATTGTGCTAACAAATGTCAACTAAGTCCAGGATGTAGTCATACAGGACCCACTAGCAGGAAGTGACCACTGCTCAGTGTGGTTCATCCTCAACACAGGCAGGGAGTCAGCTAAGACCAGGATGAGAGTGGTAGACTTCAGGAAGGAAGATTTTGTCAGGATGGGCAGCATCATAGAGGGGTATTTTTCTGAAATTAGCCCAGGGATGGATGCTGAACAGAAGTGGGCAATCATTAAGAAGGGTCTGAATGAGGCCATGAACATGTGTGCCAAGTCTCAGACTAAACAATCCTGGTCAAAAAAATCTAGCTGGTTCAGCAGGGAAGTGGAGAGGAAGGAGAAGGACAAGAGATTAGCTTTCAACAGGTTCACAAAATCTGGGAGTGAGGAATACAGGGAGGTGCACACAAAGGCATCTAGAAGGGGGATAAAACCTTTTATAGGTACATCAGCGAGCATAGAAAGACAAAGGGAGGGACAGTGAGGCTGAATAGAATGAATGGTGGGTGGGCAGAGGGGGACAGTGAAAAAGCAGGAATACTGAACAAATATTTCTGCTCAGTATTCACAAAAGAGGAGGGGGAAGTGCCTAATCCAATTAACAGAAGCACTCTTGATAGGGGGGTCGATCCCAGTCCTTTCACAGAAGAAAGGGTTCTGCAAGAACTCCTAAAACTAAGGAGAACAAAGCAATGGGTCCTGATGGAATTCACCCCAGAATTCTAAAAGAATTAAGGGAGGAACTAGTGAAACCACTGGCTACTTTTTTTAATAAATCATGGGAGGATGGTGTGGTACCCGAGGACTGGAGGAAGGTGGATGTGATTCCCCTTCACAAAGTGGGACCAAGACAGAGGCAGGAAACTACAGACCTGTCAGTCTGACCTCTGTGGTAGGGAAAGTGATGGAGTCACTTCTGAAGGAAAGAATAGTTGAGTACCTAGAGGCCAGTGGAGCACAGGACCCAAGGCAGCATGGGTTCTGCCGGGAAGGTCTGTCAGATGAATCTAATAGATTTCTTTGACTGGGTGACCAAAGTAGACCAGGGAGGGGCTGTGGACATGGCCTACCTAGACTTTGCAAGGCATTTGACTGATCCCACACAAAGATTAATAGTCAAATTAACCAGCCTGGGAGTGGGACCCAGGGTGGTAGCCTGGGTAAAACACTGGCTGGACAACAGAACACAGAAGGTAATTGTAAATGGAGTCCACTTTGAAGAAAGGGGGTTACTAGTGGGAGTACCGCGGGGTTCAGTATTGGGTCCAGTCCTTTTAATGTCTTCATCAGTGACATTGCAGAGGACTGGAAGGAAAAAGTATGCCTTTTGCAGATGACACAAAGATCTGCAACAGGGTTGATACACAAGGAGGCATGGAAAGAATGAAAAGGGACTTGGCAAGGTTGAAGGAATGGTCAGAGGTATGGCAGCTAAGATTCAATGCAAAGAAGTGCAAAATAATGCACTGGGAAACAATAACCCAGGGAAGAATACACAATGGGTGGGGAGGTAGTAACAACAAAAAAAGGAAAGGGACCTGGGGGTAATCATATCAGATGACCTTAAGGTTAGCAAGCAATGTGAGAAGGCAGTAGGGAGGGCTGGGGGTATACTGGGATGTATAGGGAGAGGCATCATCAGCAGAAAACAGGAAGTTGTTATCCCTCTGTACAGACAGTTGGTGAGACCCCATCTGGAGTACTGTGTCCAGTTCTGGAGACCCCATCTCCGCAAGGACATAGACAGGATAGAGGCAGTCCAGAGGAGGGCAACTAAAATGGTGCAGGGTCTGCAAGAGAAGCCGTATGAGGAGAGACTAAAGGAGCTTAATATGTATACCCTTGAGGAAAGAAGGGAGAGGGGGACATGATAGAAACTTTTAAGTACCTCAGTGGAATCAACAAAGTCCAAGAGGGTAGCATCTTTCAGAAAAAGAGACTTGCAAGAACAAGGGATACAATTTAAAGATAGAAGGAGGGCGGTTCAGGGGCAATGTGAGGAACTATTATTTCACAGAGAGGGTAGTGGATGCATGGAACAGCCTTCCTGAGGAGGTTGTGGGGTCTAAAACTGTGGGAGAATTCAAGAATGCATGGGACAGACATAAGGCAATTCTTGTGGGGGGTAGGAAGAAATAGGCTGTTGGTTAACTAGGATCTGCGGCCTATCCTGTAGGTAGGGAAATGGGCAGACTAGATGGGCCTAGCGGTCCTTATCTGCCGTCAAAGTCTATGTTTCTATGTTTCTATGTGGGGAAGTGAGTAGGGCAGTCAGGGCAGCCAAAGCAGAAAGGGAGCTGAAATTGTCTCAGGGGAACAGAGAGGGAGAGAAAGAATTCTTCAAATACATAAGGGAGAGAAGGAGTTGTAGGGACAAGCTTGTTAGAATCAAGAAGGAGGAAGGGATTGGCAGAAGAAGGGGAAGACCTGGTGGAGGCACTCAACGAGTACTTCTACTTGGTGTTCAAGAATGAAAAGAATGGCCCAGTACCACAAGGGAAAGGGGAAAGGGTGGAGGGGGGCAGAGGTAACAGGGTCATCCAGAAAGATATGGTTCTAAAAGGCCTTAAAGCCTTGCGGGTGGACAAGGCACCAGGACCGGACGGTGTACATCCAAGGGTCCTGAAAGTACTGGCAGAGGTGTTGGCAGGCCCTCTGGCAGACCTGTTTATCATCTCCTTGGAAATGGGGAATGTGCCCAGGGACTGGAGGATGGCTCACATGGTGCCCCTTCACAAGAGTAGGCCCAAGGACAACCGGGCAATTACAGACTGGTGAGCTTGACTTCTATAGTGGGGAAGATGATGGAGACCATTCTGAAGGAGAGGTTGATAACCTTTCTGGATAGTAATGGACTACAGGATGAGTCGACATGGGTTTGTCTGGGGAAGATCTTGCTAATCTAACCTAATTGACTTCTTTGATTGGGTCACTAGGTCAGTTGAAGGCCATGCTTTGGATGTCCTGTATGTGGACTTCAGCAAGGCTTTCAACTCTGCACCACATGGGAGGTTGCTGAGCAAGCTGAGGGACCTGGGGGTGGGGGAGAAACTAGTGGGGTGGGGTGGGAGCTGGATTCAGGGCAGACAGCAGAGGGTAGTTGTAAGGAGGGGGGAGACATCTAAGTCAAGACCACTAACTAGTTGGGTACTGCAGTTGTTCAGTGCTAAGCCCAGTTTTATTCAATGTCTTCATAGGGGACATTACAGAGGGGGTTACGAGTAAGATCAGCCTGTTCACCAATGACACAAAGACTTGTGCAAAAGTGGACAGTGAGGAAGGGAGGTAGGCACTCAGGGAGGATCTAGCTAAACTCAAACACTAGTCAGAGGAGTGGCAGCTGGGTGTTAATGCTAAGAAGTGCAAGGTCATGCACCTCAGAGCCAGAAATCCCAGGACAGCTACTGGTTGGGGGGAATGCAGGTAGCTGCTTCAGAGGAGGAGATGGACTTGGGGGTCCTAGTTACAGGGGACATGAAGATATCTGCACAGTGTAGGAGGGCAGCAGCAAGGGCAAGTTGGATGCTAGGGTACCTCCAGAAAAGAAGGGAAGCACCACAGAAGATCAATGGCACCTGCTGCAGTATACCCCACAGTGATACAGCTGAACTGATGCACAGTCCTCCCAATGTGCACCAGTCCGATGGATGGAACCATGATGCCCGGCACAGCACAGCCCGATGGACATCACCATGACAATCTACACAGTGATGTTCCTCACCCCAAACACCCTTGACCATGAACCGCCAGGAGCACACCCCCCCCACCCACCACAGAGCGGCATTGGTTACGGATGTTGCCAGAGTGGCATTACAGGGCACAGCATGCAACTGTTGGGAGTGGCATGGTACTGTTGCATGGCAAAGGACAGGCCACATGGCAAATGGCCACCGTGGTACAGACAGATCACAGCCCAGTCACTGACCCCACACCCAGTACCTGTTGACACCTTGGGGGGTGTTGCTGTGGTCAGTCAGGCGCTGCTGATGCGGTCGAGCTGTTCATGTCAGTGTGGGGTGGTCATTCTTGCTATGTGCTTCCAATAAGAAGAGGTCATCATGCCCTTGTATAGATCACTGGTGAGGCTGCACTTGGAGTACTGTGTACAATACTGGTGCCCATACCTCAAAGGATGTGAGATTGCTGGATGGGGTGCAGTGGAGGGCAACAAAGATAATCATGGGGCATGGGGAAATGCCATATGTGGAAAGATTGTTGGAGCTCAACATGTACTCGCTGGAGGGTAGTAGGGAAAGAGGGGACATGATAGAGACCTTTAAATACTTGAAAGGCATAAACAAAGTCAGAACAGGTAGATTGTTCCACTTAAAGGAGGGAAGGGTCACAAGGGGGCACAGTCTGAAGTTGGAAGGGGGGGAGGTTCAGGAGGGAGATGAGGAGGCACTACTTCACAAAGAGAGTCGTGGTATGAAGGAAAACACTGCCGGAGGAGTTACTCCAACTGAGGACAGTGGATAGCTTTAAGCGGGGATTGGGATAGAGTCAGGGGCAGGCAAAGTACAGACAATAACATAATGGGGGATAGGCCTGGGAGAGGGGAGAGAGGGAAGAAGGGGATTTGTTGGGGGGGGCAGCTGCAGTAGTAGTAAACTGCGAGCTGTACACTTGGCAAACTTGATAGATCTATGGGTCTTTTCTGCTTGCTATGTCATATGTTTCTATCTCTGTGATGTGATGCTGCTGAGTAGGCCTAGTGCACTGGTGGCATTTACACACCTGAAAATGAACTGTTCACACTGCAAAGTCCTGAAGGTGCTGCTGCTAAAGCCAAAACGCACCAGACAGAGTTAAAAAAAATGGGTAGTGTACACATGAAGCAGTTTAAATTTTTTATTATGGAGCTCAAACTGGGAAAATGCTCATTTTACTTAAGTGCCTTAATAAATTATTTAAACTGCTCAGTGTGTGAGCTACCCATTCTTTTGAGCATTTACATATCCCTGACACCCCTAAACTCTAGAGTGTGGCAGTACATAGAGGGGGATGGCAACCCGTGAGGAGGAGCTGCACCAGATGGATTAGAAGCCTTGTCTTGCCACCTATTGGATCCTTTGCTCTGCTCTCACAGATGATCTTGGGATTGGAAAGTCTACAGAGCAGACAGCCCTGGGAAGGGACATTTTTTGAACTAAAAAAACGCGTCTTTAGCCATGCATACATAACTTCATGAATGCCATGTGTAGTGGCAACTCTCCTAAATATGCCCCCAAACCAGCGGCTCGTGCTGTTCCACAGAACAACTATGGATTGGGTAAGGCAGCACACACAAAGGACTGCTAGAGGGACTGTGAATGGCAGAGAAGCCTTCCTGTCACCCATCATTTGGAAAATGAATTTATGTTTTCCTATGTACTGTGTGTAGCCAGGGTAGAGGCATACTGCATCAAGCCCAATGTGTGGTGATACAAACATAATTGGTGGTTTGACTGCTTGTCCACACATCAGTGGCCAGGTGTACTTTGGATCTTCACTCTCCTAAAAAGCCAGTTTAGTTTGAATTTGTAAAATCTTTGTGGATCATAGGCATAGCACAGTGGTTAAGTAGTTATGTCTAGTCTTAGTAATCTAGTACTGTTGGCAAAGGTATTGCAGCAAACCCATGAACTCATCATTATCTAAAATGCATGTTTCGGGCAATCAATTAGAAAAATCAGATGATTGGTTTCAAACATGAAAAGATGTGGTAAACGTGTTATTCTGCTTTCAGGCATCTGAGAGATTTTTTGTTCTTTGTGAAGTGTTGGGAGAAGACAAAAACAACATGAAGGTGGCAATGACATCTTCACTGTTTTAGAAAATAACATTACTAGGGTCTAAGGGCAGGCTCCTTTTTGTACATAGGCTTGTCAATCCATATGATTGTTACTGAAAGCCAACCTCTTTCTGCTTCTTTTGTTATTCTGTACTTGTTTACCTACTTTTTTTATTAGCATCATTGCCAGCATCCTGTCTAAAAGGTTAATCAATAGGAAACAGCTGTAATGTCAGTGATTGATATACTTGGAGTATGCCCATCACAACTGCTGTTTGTAGTGCTTACATTAGAAGCTCATTATGTTAATTGAATACACAAACACTCTGCATTTTGTCTTTGGACAGGGGCATTATGGTAATTACATAAGCAACATGCTACAGCATGGTGCACATTAAAGGATTTTAATGCTCACCCAAGGGGAGTGAGGCATGAGACCAAAGGCTGAGTGCCCTTATGCCCTGGGAAGTGCATTCAGATCCTTTACTGCATACCGTGCAGTGGATTATTTTGCTTATAAAATAGCTCAGTACTCTTTTGAGTTATTTATTTACAGTGATACATTCTGGTAATATAGCTGCTTTACATATTTTTTTTTTAAATATATTTTAAAAATAATAAAATATGTACATGAAATAGCCACTGATTTTGTAGGTAATCAGACCTTTTTGCCTTTTTTGTGAGATCCAACACCTGACTGTGCAGTGCTAGGAATTTAATGCATGGTCAGCTGACATCTCTCAGATAATTAACTTTCTAGATTTTTTCTTGCCAATTTATGATGCTTGATAGACTATATATGACTCAAAAATTACAAAAGACTCCCTTTATATGCATGTGCACAACAATAAAAGGATGAACTCGGTTGCTACCAGTTGTCTGCTGTGTTTATGGCACTACGTGCCACCCTCAAATACATAACATTTACTTTGTGAGTGACATACATATCTCTAACCCAAAACTTTCAATATAGACAGTCTTTTCCAGTTTTATTCCCCAAGTCTTATGCTGTCAATTCTGCTCCCACTTCTCTTTGTATATCTGCCTGGGAGTATCTAAATGGATGGCATCACCCTTTTGTACTGTATCTGAGTGAGATGGATCTCTCCTGCAAGTTCTTTACATTTCTTGTAGAGCTGCATGAATTACTTGCTGTATCTGAGCAACCAACAGACTGAGGAGATTCTGTTAAAATGATTTTATTTTTATTTTTTGTGAATTGCTGTAGGTAACCTGTCAGTTTTGAATGAATGAATGGTATATTTGGAGAGCTTTTGCCACTGTGAGCTGGGTTAACTGTATCTGTGTGTAAATGGTCTTCTGTACGGCAAGCCACTTTATCATGATACAGAGGATTATGAATCTACGAGTTTATTATTCAGAGTCAGATATTCTCTAAATGACAGGAGCTAGGAGGTTGGAGTACTCATTTTCTTCATTTTATTCCTGTGTCCTCCCCCTCCTCAAAAGCACTATCTATCTCTACAGCTGTATGTTTTCCCTTGAGCTTTTCCTCAGAGAAGCTGATGGATAAGCCTTTTCTAAATGTCACATTAAAGGTGATTTACTAAACTGACCCTTCCATTTGCTAATTTTCATCTGGCAAATTTCTGGAGTACTTATGAAAGTAGTCCATAACAGTAAGGTAGAATGCTTAGCTGATGTGTTAATTTAATTGTGTTATCTGAAATCTGCATTAATAAAGTTGCAGAATGGCAACATGATCAATCTATCTGTTTGTCTGTCTGTCTATCTATATCTACCTGTGGCAAACTGGTCTTTCCCAGACTCAGCCTGTGCCTCAGTTACCTGATTTCTCAATACTTCAGTTGCTACCACTACAACTCAGCTTAGAAACTCGTTCAGGGTATTTCTAGCTCTGAATCTCTTCAGAGCCTCTGTTCACACAGTACAATGTTCTGTGCTCAGAGACACACAACCTACCCATCTCTGTCACAGCTGAGAACACCATACTTTAGAAACAGATTATGGTAACAGTAGCCTTGTCTTTAGAGCTGGGAATACAGTTTTGTCAGTTATAAATTAATTAGCTGTACCTCAGAGGATTCAGTCACAGAAACATGAAATATATGAAAATAACAGTTTTTAATACCTCAAGATTACACATTTAATACAGTATACTACACACAGAGAGACTATAGGGAACAATAGTTGTATAGAATTGGAAAATAAAATGTTTGCGCACAGAAAGTTTCACACAGAAAGAAAAAAAAACTATGGGCTCAATTTTCAAACAATCAGGAATGGCGCACGGTGCTTGCTCCCACAAGTAATGGCTCAAGGGGCATCTTGTGCCACACTGTCCACCATTCCTGATTTCCAGATGCCACTCATGCCAACCGGAGGCCACCTGCACTGCCTGGACTTGTGCTGTCCTTGTGATGGACACACTGGTGCACCAAGGAAGATGTAGTCTTGTGCCATGGCAGTGCTGCAGCATCCCCTTGACTGGGATTCCACAAACCAACAGATGCACTGCCCACTAGAATTAGACAAGCCAAGAGCTGATATAATGGTTCCTGCACTATTTTGAGAGAGTCATCATGGCTTGGTGAGAGATGGTCTGTGTCTCTCTGTTGTGCCCAGCATCAGTGAACTTCTGTGTCCATCTTGCATCTGGACACCTGTCCTGGCACTAGTCGAGCTGCATTTGGTGCCCTCCAAGGGCTCCCCCCCCCGTGCCAGTCACATGACTGCTTTCTCACCCAGTCCAGTCCCTGTCACCAAAGCAGCCGTGCCCTGTCCCCATCCAGGGACCATCACCACCCTCCCAACTAACCCTGTCCTGCCCTATACTGGCCATGCCAGCCTTCAGGATGCACAGTCAGCAGGTCCCTGCCATGACTGCCACTCTTACCCAAATGTGTTGCAATTTGTGGCATTCCCCTCCCATGCACCATTTGTTTGGTGTGCAGGATGGCTTCTGACAAACTAGGGGACTTGGGTACCAGATTCTTTGACAATCTGGCACATGGTACCTGGTTCCCCCCTAGTTTACCACAGGCTTGGGTTTGGTGTACAGTGCACCAATCTAAGGAGGACTTTAAAAACTTCCCTCTCTCTCTCTCTCTCTCTTTTTCTCTCTCTCTCTCCCTTTAGCAAGGTAGATTGGCTTACAACAAAACACTTTGAATCAGAACTGACTCAAACCCTCCAATGGCAGTTGTTCATCGTACTAAGCCTGACTGACTCTTTCACACCCTGCCAGACCTAAAAGCACTCCAATTGCACTCCATGACATGCCATCCAATATGTCACTTGACATAATAGATTCAAAGTCCTTTGTCTGAAGCTAGGGTTGGAACCACTGGTTTGCTCCAGCCTTTTGGAAAAATAGATCTGTATTCTTTCCAAAGATATGAACCCCTACTGGAGCGTGTAGGTTAGCTAGCCATTTCCTGACATTGAAATACCCTTGCTAATCCCAACTAAAAATTGTCCAGAGGTCCTGCCATGAGACTGGACAGCCAGAAATAAATTTTCAACAGAGCCGGTTGCTCTGTTGTCAGAGACACTGATAAGAAAGCTTGACTTTTCCCAGCAGCTGCTAAATTCAAACTGATACACCTACAGAAAGAATTACCTTAAAATAAAAGGAATATGGTATAAATAGCAAATTATCTGTCTGTCTGTCTATCTATCTATCTATCTAACATATACTCCCTTGCTTTGAGCCCCTAATGTCCATGTTGTTGTGCCTTCTCTTGAGTTCTACCTCTGCCTGTACTCAGACTCCTGAATCTCTCTACAGTACCACAGCACTGCCATACTTCACCACTTTAGGCCTCTCTCGGTACACTATTACTGCTCATTATACCTTGCTGCTTTATTTGCATTTGAAATGTGTTGCATTGTACTTTGTCAGTACTTTATTTTGTACTGATTAATGTTACTGTGTATGTTTTATTGAATCTCTCACGCCCTTTGTATCAGGTCACACCTGGAAACAAGCCTCTGCTCAGTGTTCCTTTCCTGGTTACCAATTTTCAAGGAGATATATAAAATACACACACACACACACACACACACACACACACACCACACACACACATGTGTATCAGTGTGTGTGTGTGTGTGTATATTTGTGTGTGTATCTGGGGAAGACAGATCCACTGCTTTTGTCTATGATAAATGTGCCAGACTTTTAGTCCTTAGGTCACAGGTTATAGATTTCAAGATTTAAAGAACAGATTATTTAGGCTGCAAGACATCGGGGATTAGATAACTCCATTTATATAACAATAACCAAGAAGACATATGTAATCAACAGGAAAATGAATAGATAGATGGGTGATGAGGGGAACTACAATGACTAGATGTTAGTTAATGGAGGATAGTAGAAAAAGGGAAGATTACCTTGAGGCCCTTCAATCAAAAAGGTTTGACAGAATTACCAATGTAGGTCCTAGCTGTGATAGTAGACTCAGGGGAAGACTAATATCCAAAGTTAATAAAAGACAGCATTGTGATACAGGATTCAGTTATATGCTATGTACATAATGTTATATATAATGACAATGGAATATGCAGTGGTTGCATATTTCCAAGGTCTGAAGACAGCAGTTATAAATAATTAGTTGGATAGTACTGTAAGTAAATAAGACCATGACCCTACGTTTGTAATCCACATAGAAATCAATGACATAGAAAAAAAAAAGTTGATTTAAAGTACTGGGGCAGGGATCTACTCTCATAATATCTGAAATTCTTAAGTTGCCAATGACATCTACAAGCAGCAACAGAAAGATCAATTTGAATAGAAACACAGAAACATAGATATTGCTGGCAGAAAAAGACTAAAGGTCTACCCGGTCTGCCTGAACATTATTGGCTGACAGAATGGACACTCAAAGAAGGGTTTACATTCTAAATGAATGGGTTGACTCATCAGTGCAGCAGTAGCACTACCACTTCTGTTGCCTGCAACCCAGGTTCAGGAACAAATCCAGGGTAATCAGGGGACAGCTGGGGGAGATAGGACTGAGTATCCCAGCAGATGCTTTCTTCCCCTAGGGTAGGTGAGTGGCATCTGCTGTCATTCAAGCATCACTTGGGTGACCATAGGAGGTGCAGCAGTAAGCTTTGCTAAGAAGGGAGGACACTGGCTGGTGTGATGCAAATATGCGCATGTGCATGCATGCCCTTGCCACCGTCATCCTGTGGGAGTGGGGCTGAACAATTTGGAAATATCCTGACCATGCAGGATTATTGTTGCTCCTTTTCTGACCCCACACCACTCACTCAATGATCCTCCAATAACATAAATTTAATTTCCACGGAGGGCCTGGCTGCCCCTGCCCATCACAGCTCAACAAGGGCAGCCAACTACTTGGAGGAAAGTGGGATAAGTATGGGAGACAATAGGTGATACGGCAGCTGGCAGTGCTGCAAAGGGAACCAGTCAGTGAATCAGAAGAAAAAACAGCAAATAAAAAATGCAGAAAAATAAAAAATTCTGAATACACTTAGACTTTTTTTAAAACAAAAAGGATGGATCTTATGTAGGAGATGGATTGCAGTAAAATAAAAGGGGTTCCAAATAATGTGCATCTTGAATTAAAAACTCCATCCAAAGCTTTTTAAGCTGATAGTTTGAGTGGATGAGGGAGACCTCTCTGTGAGGAACCAAAACATGAAACAACCAACACAGAGGAAAAATAAAAAAAATCCATAAATTATACTACCTGAAACAGAAAGGTACCCTCTTCTGGTGCTGGGTTATCATGAGTGATCTAAATAGGGTAAAGGGGTTCCAGTCAGTAATATCGCAAAACAAAATAAAGTTGGAAAAAATAAAATGGCAAAAACAGTGTCACCATCAATACTGGCAGCACAAAATGAAGCATGCCAAAACAATGCAGGCCACACAACACACAGGTAGCAAACAATGTCCACTGCATGGAGACATTGCACTAGAACCACAGGGGCCAGGAGCACAAGCCAGCATGCCATCTCCCCTGTCCTGTGTGTTGCCGGGGACATGCTGGCTTGTGCTCCTGGTCCCTTGCATTATACAAGGCCATCCACATGGTGGCCATTGTCCACCTGTCCTCCAGTGGTTACCCCCGTGCATGTTCTCCACCACTCAGCATTCTGGGTGGGGGTACCCAACTATGTGGGTGCCTGTGCCATTAGATTACCATGGCATGTGTCCAGTGGCCTGCTTCCCCCAGTGGTGGTTGCACCCTGCCCTGTTCCATTTCCCTGCACCCCTGTGCTGTTCCTGTGCACGGGTGCCTCCTGCTGTGAGTTCCAGTGGGGTGCCTCAATGCAGTGGATGTTGTTTGCTACCTGCATGTTGTGTGGCCTGCATTGTTCTGGCACACTACATTTTGTGCTGCCAATATTAATGATGACACTGTTTTTTGCTGCTTTATTTTTGTCCACTTTATTTTGTTCCACGATGTTACTGACCGGAATCGGTGGGGGGCGTAGGGTAAAGTAAAAAACAGGACTTTTTTAAAACAAAAAATACAATACTAAACAGACTTTAGAGATGCCCAAATTTACAATTATATTGAACAATGTAAACAACATAATTTATATTCCATTTAAAAAGAAAATTACCTCTCTGGAGTCACTTACTTAGCATTTGTTATAAAATACAACAGGAGAGGGAAAACAATGTGGTCACCACTATAAATCATGAAACCAGAGAAGAGAGCACAACTCATTATCCAAAATGAAGCACTATACCTACTTAAGGGCATACAAGCAGAAAATTAGAGGGGCAAATAAAATTAGAAACCAGGCTAGTAGTTAATATACAAAATGTAAAGTACAAATGCTAATTTGATCAAAAGTATAAATAATACAGTGGGTCCACTCCATATAGAAGGGGCTAAAATTGTAATGACCAAGGGATAGTTAACTATTTCAACTCATACTTTGTAAGGTACTATATTACAAATAGTTCAACAATCTTGGAAGAGATAATAATATCCACTGATGCTGGGGCCCTAGCAACTCAAATAAGAGCATCAGATATATGTTAGGAATACATTCTAAAAAAACTATAAAAGATTTGTCTAAATCATTAGTTCTCACACTTTGTTATAGTGAGCCTCCCCCCAAGCCATGGAAAAGATTTTGAGCTTCCCTCAAATTTGGAAATAATCTTGAGCCTCACCATGGAAAAAATATCATAAGGAAACTGTGACAATGCACTTTATCATGGTGGGCTTCACTATACTTTGCACAGTACACCAGCAATAAAGTGAGACTAATAAAGCTGACTGAGTATATTCTCTTTTTGTTCAGCTTATTATTCTCCCCCTAACCCCACACCACAGGTTACCTTTATCACTCTACTTTTCTGGCTCTTGGACCATTGCTACTCTGTTTCCCCTCTGAACAACCAACCTTGCCATCTTCATCTTCATCTTCTTCATCTCTCTCCCTTTCTTACCCCAATGTTAAGCAACTCCCTGTACCCTTACCCTAGATCACACCTGAAAACAAGGGCTGGCTCAGTGTGCCTTTCCTTGTCACTAATTTACATATAAACAAACACCTACTGCAGAAACAAGCCTTGATTCAGAGTGTCTTTCCCAGTCACCAGTTTACATATAGATACATACCTAGAAACAGTATTTGGCTCAGTTGTTCTTTCCTGATATCTTGTTTGTGCACAAGTAAGCTACCTGTCATTATCCATATTTAGTTTGCTTCATCCCTTTACACAAAACACTCAAAACTTTATACTGAACATTCTCAGACTTGACTAGGCCTCCCCCAAAAACATTTGGGGCCTCCCTTTGGAGGCTGTCCTCACCATTAGAAAACCACTGGTCTAAATGAATACCCAGGGTCCAGACAGTATTTACCACAGAACGATAAGAAAATTGTCATCCCATCTAGTGGGTCACCTGAAGGTCCTATTTGACTGTTTGTAAAATACTGAGATAGTAACATGGAACTGAAGAACAGCAGTAGCTCTCCCAATCCATAAGAAGGGTAATAAGTCCCTAACCTGTGACTAAAGACCAATTCGTCGCACTCTGGTCATAGGCAAATGTCTACCATTGTTTATTAAGGAGCATATATTAGTTCATCCTGTTTTTTCTCCTATTTGTCTAATTCTCATGTAATTGCTCTTTAATGCCTAATGATCAGGCCTCTGTAACCACTGAATATGTGTATTGTCTTATTGTCCACCCTGACGTGGAACCTTTGTAAAAAAGCTCACGCTCAAAGGTCTCTCCAAAATACTAATTAAATTAAATAAAATAAAAAAAAATCCTAGGTATTTGGGACAGAGAGCTCATCAACAACATGGTTTCACTAAGGATAGGGCAACACTGACCAATCTATTATGCTTCTGTGAACTGGTGAGTCATGCATTATACAGGTATACCAGCCAATGTTGTAGTCCTTGAATTTAAAAAAGCCTTTGTGCTAATGCCTCACATAGGACTAATAAATAAACTCTAGGACATGGGATTCTTGAACAACACACACTCTCTTGGTTAAAGAAATCATTGACAGATTGGATGGAAAGTGTGAGAATTAAGAAGTTCATTTCATACAATGCTAAGTTGACAAATGGTGTTGCACAGGTCTCAATTCTTGGCCATATGCTTTTTACCTACATGTTTCAGACATTGGTATGGACATTGTCAGAGGTGTTACTGTGAGGTACTTCTGTACTGTAATATGAATGAATGAATGAAACTTTATTTGTAAAAGTGCCTTTCCAAAACTTAGGCGCTGTACATAAACAGAGCAAATCATTTTTTAAAACTCACATAACAATCAATTTGTTAAAATTCATAAAAATACCAGATCATAAACGTCAGGTTCAACAAAATACAAATATGCCAGATTAAATATTCAATTCAGTACTTATCTGGGTATGCTATATTAAACAGGTGTGTTTTTAATGCCGTCTTAAAACTTTGGACAGTCAGGCAATCTCTTACCCGACAAGGAAGAGAATTCCACAGGGTTGGTGCCACAAAAGCAAAGGATCGGGCCTCTGATGTCTTTAAACAAACCCTGGGAATCTCTAACAATCCCTTGTCAGCAGATCGGAGAGGACAGAGGGGCAGTAAGGGCAAAGGAGATCTTGCAGCTAATGGGGTCCCTGGATGTGTAGGGCTTTATAGGTTAGTAACTCGACCTTGAAGGTGATCTGCCACTATACTGGCAGCCAGTACAGTCCATGGAGCACAGGTGTTATATTACTGGTTCTAGAAGTAGCAGTCAGTAACCTGGCTGCTGCATTCTGCAGTAGTTGCAAGCAGTGGATATCAACTCCCGGTAGCCCTATGTAAAGGGCATTGCAGTAGTCAAGGTGGGAGGTTATGAAGGCATGGATCAATGTTGGAAGATCATCAGGGGGAACCAGATGCTTCACCCGGGCGATGTTTCTCAGATGGTAAAAAGAGGATTTGATGATGGCCAACACCTGGGATTTAAGGGTCAAGCTGTCATCAAACATAACACCCAGCTTCCACACCCAATCTGAGGTAGTCAGCTAAACACTCCTGAGCCAAAGCCCAGAAGGTTGTCCCACTGACAAACCCACCTCCTGACAATCTGGGTCCACCACCAACACCTCAAGTTTTAGCCAGGTTCAACCACAGCCAGCTGGCACTCATCCAGTCCTGGATCTCAGACAGACAGTTGTTAAATACTGAGAGAATCACATCTTGTCTAGGCACAAAGGACATGTACATCTGAATATCATCTGCATAGCAGTGAAAACTCAAACTATACCACCTAATGATCTCTCCCAATGGCAACATGTACACTGCGAACAACATGGGTGAAAAGATGGAGCCCTGCTGTACCCTGCAGGATAGGGAGAGAGGGGCTGAAGAATAAATTCCAGAGACCACTCTCTGAGTCCTACCCTTGATGAAAGAATGAAACCATCTGAGGACCATTCCAGATAGTCCACAGATGAACCGCAGGCACTCCAGCAGCACACCATGGTCCACAGTGTCAAATTCTGCAGAAAGAGATCAAGGAGGACCAAGATGCAATGAGTCCTCTGATCTCTCACTATTTGGAGGTTATTTAGCACCCAAACAAGGGCTGTCTTGGTACTATGACTTTTTCTAAATCCCAACTGGAGAGAATCATAGATATCGTGGTTGGACAAATGATTGTCCAGCTGCAGTGCAACCACCTTCTCAATAACCTTACCCAAAAAGGGTAGGCTAGAGACAGGTCTGTAGTTAGCCAGACAGTCTGGGTCAAGGGAGGTTATTTTTAAGGAGGGGTCGGACAACCACCTCCTTTAGGGGATCCGGGAAGATCCCTCACTCCGATGACCTCCAGACTATCTTGGCTATGACCCGGCTGAGTTAATCTATGCACCCTACAAGAAGGTGCATAGGGCCTGGGTCCAAACTACAGCTGGTTTTACACAAAGTCTGGATGACCCTCATGACATCCATGATTTCTGGCCAGCTGAAGTCATACCAGGCAAACTGGGTGCCCACCACCTCCTTCTGAATGTAGTAGACAACACAGTTTGATGTTATCCTCATATTTGACACATGTTGTAACTGCCCCCTGGTTCTTGTGCAGTTTATGTTATACAGCACATCAGGTCCACTCTTTAATTCCCCTCAAGAACTTGTATGTTTCTACCATGTCACCCCTCTCCCTTGTGGACTTACTGTAAGTGACTATACTGTACATTAAGGACCTCAAACGTTCCTTATATGATCTGCACTGTTGGACATAGATGTCCTTGTTGACATTTCATGGCACAGAGTCTAGTTTATCCTTGTCCTTTCTCAGGTTCAGACTTCAGAACTGGGCATGGTACTCCAGGTGAGGCATCACCATTGACCTACTGTGTACAGTGGTGACATTACCTCTTTTTCCCCACTGTCAAATCCACAACAAAATGCATCCCAACATCTTTGTTGCCATGAAACATAGAAATATAGAAGTTGACGGCAGATAAGGACTGCAAGGCCCATCCAGTCTGCCCATTTTTTCTACCTTATGAATGTGTCATAGGCCTTTACTCTGTCAATGGCCTATGTAGTCATACTAATCTGTATTGCTTTCTTATGCCTATCCCATGCCTGTTTGAAGCCATGCACTGTATTCATATACATCAATTGCTGAGGTAGCCCATTCCATGCACCCACCACACTTTGTGTGACAAAGAACATCCTCATATTACCCCTTAATTAGCCTCCCTCTAATCTCATGCTGTGTCCTTTTGTCATGCTATTTTTCTTATCTTGAAACATATCAGACCCTTTCACCTTGTTAATGCCCTTAAGATATTTGAATGTCTCGATCATATCACCTCCTTCCCTCCTTTGCTCTAGGGTATACATATTGAGCTCCATTAATCTGTCCCCATACGTTTTATGATGCAGTTCCTGTACCATTTTGATTTCCCTTCTCTGGACTGCGACAATTTGGTTAATGTCCTTGTGAAGGTGTGGCCTCCAGTACTGCATGCAGTACTCCATCTGGGCCTAAACAGTGTCTTGTAAAGAGGGATTATTGCTTCCCTCTTCCTACTTGTGATACCCCTACTAATACACCCTAACATCCCCCTAGCCTTACGTACTGCTTTAGTGGTCTGCTTGGATGATTTCAGGTCATCTGTGATGATGATGCAAAAGTCTCTTTCTTTCCTTGTGATTGCCAGCAACTCCCCTCCAAACCTATAGGTGGCTTCAGGGTTTCTCTTCCCTATGTGCATGATCTTGCACTTATTTGCGTTAAAACCCAGTTGCCACTCTTCTAACCATTTTGCCAATTTATCCAGATCTCTTCTTATTCTTCCTACCCCATATGGATTATCTACTCTGTTGCAGATCTTGGTGTCATCTGCAAACAGACAAACCTTACCCTCCAGTCCATCTGCAATGTCACTGATGAAGATATTGAAGAGGACTGGCTCCAAGACTGATCCCTGAGGTACCCCACTTGTGACTTGCATCTCTTCTGACCGCATACCGTTTACCATCACTCTCTGTTTTCTGCCCACCAACTAGTTTGCCACCCAGTTGACCAACTTCTGACACACTCCGAGCCTACCCAGCTTATTAATCAATCTTCTATGTGGAACAGTATATAAAAGCTTTACTGATGTCAAGGTAGGTGACATCAACTGCACACCCTTGTTCCACCACTTTGGTTACCCAGTCAAAGAAATCTATGAGATTAGTTTGATAGGACCTTCCTGTTGTAAACTCATGCTGTCTTGGATCCTGGGCTCCTATGGATACTAGGTGTTGCACTATCCTTTCCTTAAAGAATGCCTCCATAATCTTGTCCACTACTGAGGTAAAACATACTGGTCTGTAGTTCCCTGCCTCCTCCCTGCTACCACTCTAGTGGAGTGGGCTCACATGAAGACTTCTCCAGTCTTCTGGGACCTCTCCCATGCTCAGAGACTCACTAAACAGTTCTGATAATGGCTCTTCTAGTTCCACCCTTAGCTTCTTTAGTACCCTCAGATGTATGCCATCAGGCTGTATTGCCTTGTCCACTCTGAGCTTAGAAAGCTCTTCTCGGACCCTATCTTTTGTGAAGGGACTTGTGCACACCTTCACCCCCCCATGCCCATGGTGCTGAGCTGTGGGCCCTGACCTACTTTCTCCTCAGTAAATACTGAGCAGAAGTATTAATTTAGGATAGGTGCTTTTCCTTGGTCCTCCTCCACACACTCCCCCTTATCGCCTTTGATCTTAGTAATACCCCCTCTGGACTTTCTCCTTTCACTAATGTATCTATAGAAAGTCTTGTCACCTTCTTTTACTGTTCATGCTAGTGTTTCCTTGGTTTGGGCCTTTGCCTGCCTTACTGCCTTCCCTTAGGGGAGTTTGGCATGCCACCCTATCTTCATCCCAATGCGTTCCCTTATATTTCCTGAAGGTCAGCCTTTTTTCTCTGATCCTTTCTGCTACTGTTTTTGAGAGCCAAAGTGTTTTCCTCCTTTTTTTGCTCTTGCCTTTCTCTCTAACACAATGGGATGTTGCTTCAAGTATTGTATCCTTAATGCTTGCCCACTTTGCCAATACCCCCACCTGTATTTCTTCTTGCCAGGGCTAGTTTAACTCTGTTGGCCATCTTATCAAAGTCAGCTCCTCTGATGTCCCATATTTTTGCCTTGGAATGGGATAATTTTATTCTAGTGGCCAAATTAAACCATACCATGTGATGGTCACTGGCCCCCGGGTGACCTTCTGCCTGGAGATCTGTGATCCTTTCCCTTGCTCTAGACTTTATTGCAATGGCTGGATTGTTTGAGAAATTCAGTATTGATGACCTCAGGACCCTGGCCTCAGATGTTGTGACAACCTAACTTCCACATCTAGTGCTCTATATGTAAGCTCCTATTCCCTGTGTGTAGCACTTTGCACTTTTCGTCACTGAATCTTAACTGCCATATTTTTACCACCACTACAGACTGTTCAGATTCATTTTTAACTGTTTTTCTCTTTCTTGTTGTCTACTCTCTGCCATAGTTTTGTGTCATACATTAGGAGATGCATCTTGCCCGGGATGTCCTTCCCTACTGTCACTAATGAATGTATTCAATAGGACTGGTCCCAGGATTGACCCCTATGGCAACCCCGTGAAGACCTATTCAACAGAAATAGCAGTCCATTCACAAGAGGATATAAATGGAGGCTAGTTGAACTTCTGGTGATGTGTCTGATGAGAATGGTTTTGCTTTAGAAAAGTTCCAGAGCTGACTGCATGTCAAACCTCAGAAAACATAAAATTTGCATCCAGATCTCTCTCCTCCCCATCACTTTGTGCAGATCTAAAGATAGACCACTGGAGATTTAAAAAAATGAATGCTGAAATAACTCACCAACAGCTGGAACCCAGAGCTACACAACAGCAGGCACCCCAATCCCAGCCCACTCACAAATTCCAAAGTGCCACAAGGTGGATTCACTTCCAGTATTGCCACTGTGACAACTAGATAAGCCAACTCTGCTAGAAACATTTTTTGGCAGAACTTAATTCAATTAAAATGATGATCTCAGAGAATGTCGACAATCTTAAATTAGTCAAATCTTCACTGGGAAGAGAAGTGAGGCACAATTTCTATGGGTACGTCACCTTCTACTGTCACCAAGTCCATAGTGTAATGTGTAGTATACTGAGAAATACCTAGATGCGTCACAGATAATCCACATCCGTTTCTGTTATACATCCAGATATATCTAAAGATTGACTGGGACATATCACTGGCCTCTACTGAATTCTTAATTATATCTACCCTTTTCTGTACACAAAATATTTTCCTAGAGTTTAGGTATAGACACCTAGAATACATTTGTTTAAATTCTGGTAGTGCACTTGAGGCCTGGCCCAGTGGTGCCCAAAGTAAAATATTGAGCAAACATTTTGGAGACCTGGTGCTCAATTTTCAAAAAGCCCATAGATAGCAGCAAGTTGCGGAGATATAGGGCTGCAGAATTGTTGGGGTGTGCCAGGGACCCTGTGCCATATTTTGGAAAAAATTAGGGTCCCTGTGCTCGAGACCAGAGATCTGCTGCATCCACAGGGTTGTGCTGAAGTAGTGGTACATTTGCAGGCTTTGACAATAGGATTTGTCCAACCCCCTACTTGGCTCAACACTCGAGGGGCTGCAAAGTTGGGGAGAAAATGCCTACCAGGAGGGAACTGTGGAGGCCAAGACACAAGGGGGAGACCTTGGAGGTGATGACAGCACAGGAGGATACAGCCCTCATAACTGCTCCATAGGTGCCACTGAGCACAATACTGTCAGTGGACAGCAGTGGCTGCATGTATTGAGGTGCAAGTGGTGGCTGGGAACAGTTCCCAGGCACTGCAGCATTCCCCTAGCACCATGTCTTCATATATAGGCAGGCTGCTGCCTTTGATGGTGTTGTGGTCAGTGGAACCTATAGGACAGGTGCCAGGGCTGTATCCTTCTGAAGCCAGGTCCCTTTCCCTTCCTGCCAGCCCCCTGTCCCAGTCCAATCACCTGTGTGGAACAGCACAGGGCACCCATGCAGTGTGCCCCTTATCCCCCACGCATTAGCTGCATGCTTCTGTCACCCCCAATGTCTCCCCTATGCATCTTCTGCCCCCTTGTCTTCTCTATACAGTCCCTCAATCACTCCCCTGCCAGGCAGTGGCACAAGGCCCTTAGACCACCTTCTGGCTGATGTAATGGCAGCCCCCTGTTGCGACCATGTTGGAGTTTGTAAAATAGCAAATAAGGGAATGGTGCAGTCCTGCAATGGCACAACCACCCTTGCAACCTGGCACACTGAAACTTTGCTGCAAGGGTGGCATGGGGGGCTTTACCGTATGGCATCCCAATTTTTCCATAGCTAGTGTCTGAAAACTATGATGCCAGGTGCCACTTCTGTCTTTCCTGTTAGGCACAGGCCCCTGGTGTCATAGTTTGCTCTTTGAAAATTGAACCCCTTGTTTCATGTACCTAATCTAACTTCTATGCCTCATGTCAGTAGAGCCAGTGATGCACTTTAGAGACAACAAACTCAGACCACAATGAGACAAGCAGGCCCACCCTTTCAGGTAGTGCTTCCTTAGGCCAAAGCTTTAATGGCATCAATGCCAGGGTTAACAATACAACACTGATCATCCACTGGAGTCACATTATGAGCTGCCTCAAATAAGGTGTTGTATGAGTGCCTTATGGGGAAGCATACCACACCTCACATCAATGACTACAGATTGTCTCCCCACTTTATAGGCTGTGGTTGAGTTGGTGAGCCAGCCATAGGAGTCTGAAGGACTACTGTGATTCAGATTGTTTTCACAAGTGGTCCCAAGTAGTGTCAGAGAGGACTTAAAGCAGCTCAATAGCCTGATAAATTGAGGAGTTAAATACTGTGCATGGATCTTCAGACTAGACAATAAATATAAATTACTTATAGATAAATTGAGGAGGTACCAGGGGAGCGATGACAAGGGAGATAAAAAGATCTATAAAAAAGTGCACTGCATTTATAGATTTATCTGTTAATATCTCATTATGTAAAAATATCTGAACAGTGTTTGCATCAGAAATGCTATAAACAGCAATACAAATCCATGTTATAGATTATTCTGACTGCACATGTATGGGATCTAGTAATTTTATAAATGCTGAATAGACCGAGAGCTGGAATACACTATAGGAGTTCACTTTCTCACCTGATCAGAATAAAATTATAATCCATTATTGCATAGCAAAACAAAAGAACCACATGTTATACTAATTAAAGAATTCTTATTAACAAGGTAGTAGACTGAACTCACCAACCAGTAACCATTATCAAGATATTAACAACCCATTTCAAACAAATGATATTAGAATTAATATGCTTCATAATGAATTGCATAATTGCTATTACCTTTTCAGAAATGTGTTGATTACATTCTTCCAGTAGTTACTTGTTCCCATATTCTTCAACTATCATTCAGGTCAAACATTTTTTTACGTAGTTAAATTTTTGATTTCTTTTTCCAGTTTGCTAATCAGTATATATAACATAAATGTACCATTTAAGTAAAGATACAGAATGTAGAATAGTAGTAACTTACAAAGTCACAGCAAAGAACTGGACGCTAAATACATTCCTCTCCTTTGAGGACATGTATAGATGCAATGTAATGGAATGTAGGTTTTTTGTTTGTTTGTACAGTCAATACTGTAATAGCATTAATACTTAAGTACATGAATCATTATTGTTATTCCACATGTGTAAAGAAATATACAGTTACAATTTGGTAACATCATGAATTAGCAATTGACATTAGATTATTAACTTCTTACACATAATTTTGCACTACTTACATGTAATATACATATAATTACTGGGTAGCGCTTTTCCCAATAGGGAAACCCAGTTATAATTTGCCATTATAACCAGCTTGATTGGTTATAACGGCAAACATGCACCACATTCCCTTCGGACCAACCATGCGTCAGTCACCGGTCTGTGACGTTCTAACGAATAATCCCAAATCACCCCACGCTTCACCATCCCTCACATTCAACAGTAATTTAAAAAAAAATCACCTATCAGGAAAATGAAACGAAATCAGCTGCCACGTTTTCCCATCGGCATGTTGTCTGTGCAACCGAGTGCGTGCCACTGACTCGCCAAGCTGGGAAAGATGCCACAACCGCTGCTCATCAGTAAGTCTATGCTTTTAAGAGAAGCACAGAAACAGAAATTAAAATATTCATTTTATACCCCCGACAAGCACAGCACTGTTATTTGTACTGCAGACAGCACACAATCCAGACAGGTCCGCAACTTTGTGAACACCAGTCTCTTACTTTATTTTATTTTCTATAATTGCTGAGGCAAAAAACCACACACCAGCAATTATAAAAAATAAAATATAGGGTGGTTTGTGTAAAACTTGATTTGCAGACCCTCGTCTATTATGCTTTTATAAACCCCTCGGGCTTCGCCCTCGGGGTTTATGTAGCATCCCACAACTCGGGTGTGTGTAAAATCTCGTTACATACACCACCCCATATATTATTCTCTATATATAATCACTGGCTGTCAATTATTAATACCAGAAGCCAGCACTCAAAAAATCCTGTTACTTATGAGTGTAATGTCACTCTCATTTATAATTGTATATATTAGAATGTTCATGTTTTAATAAAATCTTGGTGCAGCTGTTGTACAGCTTCCACACCCAGTTTTCTAAATATTTGTGATGTTCACCTTTCACACTCAAACACCCATACAAAAATCCTACCCTCCCCAACACAGAAACACAGCAATTGACATGTTATATTACTTATCTGGCAATCATGGCATTTTTAATTTGTTTATGGTGTTAAAAACATAAGTTCTGTTGCACTCTGCTTTGCTTACTTGTGCTTCCAGTATTACTAAGCTGATGGAAAAGCATCATGGGTGTCTTCTGTATTTAACATCAAAAAAAGAATCAAATGGCAGAATCAATTGCACACGTATTTCAGGAACAATTATAGGACTTGTAATCCAATCAAATTTATGAGGCTTGTGTCTGGGGGAAATACTTGGTAGGGGTGTTTCATTGTGAAAGTTTAATGACACAGACATTTCCTGAAATTGGGGGATTGGCTGTGAAAACAAGGAAAATTATTTGTTTTTAAACCAGTAATTATAAAAACAATAAGACATGACAGATTGTTGGTTATTATTCCTGAACCTCATGCCCAGGCATGTTGTGAAGCTTGAGTTTATGGACCGAGTTCCTTCAGCCACCTTGAAGTCCTGTTCAGGAACAGTAACACATACTCTGAAATGGCTTACTGTGCTTATAAAATGGGCCCACAGTAAAAAACATTAACATAGTTTTAACAGTATACTGTAGTTATGATTTCTGAACCCAACTACTTTGGAATTTTCTCCACCAAACAGGAAGAAGGATTTCTCCCGCTCATTTTATAAAAAAAATTACAAAAAAAAAATATATATATATATAGGAGGTGTGCATAACTACTATATTTTATTTTTCACACTTCGATGTGTGATACCCTACTAAACCACTTGGGCTATGCATTCATGGTTTATGAGAGCACTGCACACCTTAGATATGTAAATAAACTACAGTAGTTACACATTCCTTCCATTACAGTATTCTATATAATTCATTTCAGTGTCACTGGTCAATTGATGAGAACAAAATAAATGGTACTCTAAAAAATATAGCAAGTAAATATGGTGCTTTATATATTTAGCTAGTTTGTTTTTGCTTCTTAAGCTTTGCTGGTCTTGTGACCATGGAAAATAACAACAGAAGACATGGGTAAACAGTGAACTACCATGATGCATTATGGTCATAACAGCAGACCAGTATTCTGTTATATGTGTGCATCTTTACATCAGATCTATCTGGTCAAATATTTAAAACATGAAGACTTTCTGAAAAACTAAGTTTATAACTTTGGGCACTTTGCAAAGCTTGATCATATATTTGGGATAACTCAGCAAGCATGTTTGCCTGCAGACATGTCCCTTCCTGATAACAAATGGAATATGTTATTTACCCTTTACTAAGTTTTGATCATTACAACTGCTAACTATATGAATGTGAAACACCTGTGTATGTGTTGTCACATTTGAAACACTCTTAAAAACTGCTTAATGTTTTAATTCAGCTACAGTTTTAAGAGCATTGGGTCGTGTGTGTGTATCCTTGGCACTCTAATTCCTTACAGTGGAGTGCCATGGATATACACTAACACAATTACCTTTACTAGATGATTAAATACCAATACATGGAGTCCCAAAGTAGTATCTGCTTCAGATTCTGATCTACACAGACCATGATTTCAATATAAATAACTTGTTCTCTGCCTGCAGCAGTTCTTTTTAAAAAATACTGCTAGGTAAAACAGTACACATTTGTAACATACTGTAGTAGCAGTAATTAAAGATCAGTATGGATTTTTGGTCCATCATGTCTAACTCCCCTCTTCCCCACTTAAAGAACAAGAAGGAATGCATCTGATGTGGACACAAAGCTTGGAGATCAGGACCTGATATTCAGAAAAGCACAAAGCAGAGTGCAAAGGTTTGCACTCTGCTTTGCAAATGCCCAGGGCTCCAAGTATGCTATATGCAGTCAGAGAGTGCTCTATCCGAATGAATATAGGCCATGTCGGCACTGTACTAAGTAAGTAGCACTATCAGGACATGGCTTCTGAAGTGGGCCACAAGAGTGGACAGTGTCAGAGCACTATCTGAAATTTTCAAAGGGGTCCATGCAAATGAGTCCATTGGGCGTGCAAGGTGCTAAGGAGCAATTTGCATGCTCATTATGAGCCCATTTGCATGGGTAGCAGAGGCAGGTTAGCAGGGTGCTGTCCCCTCTTCCCAGGTCTAAGACATTTGTAGATATCCCTACAGCTAGTGGTCCCCCTCTTTCTGATCATCAGCTTCATGTACAAAATACCCTCCCTGGTGCAAGTGGCCCCCTCAAATCACCAGCCCATTCTAAAAACACCATCTATGTTGTCAGTGGTCCCCCCTCCCTCCAATCACCAGCCCATGGTGAAAATACCCTCTTTGGTGCCAGTAATCCCCTCGATCACTGACCCATTGTAAAAAACACCCTCCCTAGACATTTGCAGATATCTGCTAGTGCCCCCCCTTTCCAATCACCAATCCATTGTAAAAAATACCCTTCCTATACATTTGTAGATATCTCTCATGCCAGTGGTCCCTTCCTTGTGATTGCCAGCCCATTGTAAAAAACACCCTCCCTGGCACCTGCCCAGTGGTGCTGAGGGTTGAGGTGCTGGATGCCGTACTTCATGCCACGCTGGTGAACAGGGTTTGGGAATGAGCTCAGGCTGCCAGGGGTCAGCAGGGGGGGAGAGAAGATCGAGCATCTGGAGGACTCCTCTCCTCCCTCAGGGGAGTGTCTCACATAGTCCCACTTGCTGTGTGCCCTCTGGTGGTGACTGGAGGGCAAGACAGGTCAGGAGACATGCTCTGATGTGGTTACATTGGTAGGGAGGGGGGATGGGAGAAACAGGAGAAAAAGAAAGTCTGGCAGGGCTCCATGATGATCCTCTGCACGAGGCTGTCCCCAGCTTCTAGATTGGGTCTCCTGGGAGGGGATACCACCTTCCTGACCCTTCCATGAGGGATAAGCCATGGGGGAATCTCCAGGGTCAGTGAGTGTGGGGGCATCTGGACCTGAGAAAGAGTCCTTCCTTTGGAGGGCCAAAGCTCCTGCCAGGGCTTGGGAGGATAAACAACTAAAATAAAAAATAAATAAATAAATAATCCTTCCCTGGTGCTAGTGGTCACCTCCCATGATCCTCGGCCCATAGTAAAATGTATAACCCTTCCTGTCATCCAATCGTTTCCCCCCCCCAGCACTGATCCATGGAACTACCAGTCACAAAACTGTAATCCTTGGTATCTAGTGGTCCCCCAACTGTGACACCAAACACTCCCCCAGTTACCTTACCAGTAAACCTGGTGCCACAGATGTGCATACAGCAACTGGCACAGACCTCCTAACACCTCCTCAACTGGCCACCGCATGTTGACACAGGGAGTGCACATTTTATTTATAGGACAGTGCCTGTCCTATAAATAAGATGCACACTCCCTGCCTGGACATGCGGCAACCAGCTGAGGAGGTGTGATGAGGACTGCACCAGACACTGTTTGTGAACCCTAGGTACTGAGGATACTGGTAAAGTGATGTGGGGGTGTTCAGTGCAATGGTGGGAGGACTGCAAGATGCCAGGGACTATGGCTTTGTGACCAGCTGTACCATGGATCAATGCCAGGGGGAACCACTCGACACCAGGGAGGGTCATAAGTTTTACTATGAGCTGACGATCAGAGGGGGGACCATTAGCACCAGAGAGGGTATTTTTAACAATGGGCTGGTGATCAGAGGGAGGGGGGACCACTAGCAACAGGGAGGGTGCTTTTTACAATGGGCTGGTGATCAAAGTGAGGGACCACTAGCAACAGGGAGACTTTTTTAACTACAGGCTGGCAAACTGAGAAGGAAGTGCCATGGGCTACAGGGGATGGTGTGCTCCCCCAGTGCCCAACTGGCTAGTTGGCTGCATTACCTCATTCAGCTGCTAGGATTGTGATGAGTAAGAGGGGTTTTTGTTTGTGGTATTTGTGTGGTGCAAAAGGACCACACTAAACCATTTTACATGGTGCAAATCTGCTGAATATTGGCCTGTGCCAATATTCTTGCCCCTGCCCCGCCCATTTGCATACCCCCATACATTGCAGTTTGCATGGGTAGTAACCCTATTTGCCAGTGCAACTGACACTTCTGAGTATTGTGCTCCAGCGCAAAACTGAGTTTGTGCGGGCAAATACTGGTTAGCACCTGCACAAACTTTTGAATATTGGGCCACAGATTTCTGGAAATCTTTTTCTTTGTCATCACTACCTGTATACCCAAGTAAATAGACATTGTCAGCACAAGATTAAGACTGACTGTACGTGATACTTGCATTATACCAATTTTAAAAAACACAAGTCGAACATTACATGAGTATAACAGGTGAAGCCCATATGTGTACTGAATATTAATTGACACCCTACATTCTCTGTTATATGGGAGTGTAACGTGTTATCCATCTATAATTACAAGTGGTTGTACCAATGATAGGCTGAAGTTGTAGATGTATATTTAAAAGTTGTTCTGGATAAAATATAGTACTAACAGGTAAAATGTCAAATACTTTGTCATTTGACAGGAGTTGTCAAAACTATCTGAATACCTGTTTTGCTAAAATTAGTACTCAGACACTAGTTGAAAAGAACAACAGACCCTTTGCTGCATTTTTTTAATCAACTGATTATAGACAATAGCTTATGGAGAGCTTGAATAACTGTTTTTTTTTTAAACACACACAGTTTGAAATGACTAGATAAATAGAGATGCATCAATGTTTTGATTTGCTGGTGAAGTTAGTGGAGTCAGAAACTTCAGGCTATGCAACATGCTATGAAGTTCTCATGTTCAGTCCCAACATCAATGCAGCAATTATTTAAAAACTTTTTTAGCATTTAGACAACCCTCCAACACACTGTGCAACCAAATCCCAACCCATTCCCATCACCTTCACCTTTATGAACAATGTTCCCAACTCTCTCACCCTCTAACACCCACCTCCTTCCAGCACAGTTTTGGTGAAGTTTCTTATAATAAGTGTACAGTAGTATAGCATAAATAAATTGCTTCCCCCACCTGCGGAAAAAAAACAGGTGACAACCCACCTCCCCCACCCCATCAATTACCCCAATTGATGAATTCATGAGGTTACCCCCTACCCTATCCACCCTCTAGCACCCAACCTCCCTCCCCAAATCTACCAAAGTATAAGGATACAGCCCCATAACACATGAAAATTGTCATGTTGGAATGATCATGCTCTGCTTAGTGTCCCAGTACTATTAATGAATGATGACATAAGCTATAGTTAGACCATATTGTCACCTCCCCCACGCAAAGTCAACTCAGGGAATGTCTCAAAGTACTTCACAATGGGAAGTTTCCCAACTCACCTATTTCTTTAGATACATCAGATGAACTTTACTGCTATATATCTTGGTTTTGATAGTTGTATTACCGTCACATACCTTGTGAGACAGTATGAAGTGAGGTGAGGAAGGATACTGTTTTCACCTTCCTGTTGCTGCTATTACCGCTTGAAGGTTTTACTACCTGAAGGGGACAACCTGCTAGGTGGCAGTGAGAGGTTATATTTCCCCTCTGATTAATGGGATGTACTCACCTAGTTGCTAAAGAACTGAATTTGCATTGATTAGCCATTGGGAGGAGAGACCTCATAGATTCCTTTCTTGGACTGCTTACACCTATTTTTCAATAGCTTCTAACTGAAGTACATGGGGATGTTTTGTTTGGGTTAGGGCAGTTTTGTTTTACTTATCTAATCTAGTGAGTATATTGAGAGTGAGCTGGGTCAGTGGGGATTTAGTGGGGAGATTTAGGTGGCTTAGGTTTCTGAATTTATTTTTATGTTGGTTAGTCAGATAGGTGAGCTTTTAAGGTAGTTTTATGTTAGTAGGATGTGCTGTTTATCTTAAAACCCTTTGTGCATGTATTCTTTGGGAATGATCCACCTGCTCTGCCAGTTCCAGACCATGGAACTTCAAGGGACAGTCAATTACCTCTGCAAGTCACTGTGATCTTGAAATAGCAGGGCAGTGGTTGGAGGTATGTTCCTGAGGTTGATGTTGGAGTGAGTCAGTTCAGGAGCATCAGGCCAAGTAGGTGCCCAGGACTGAGGATGATAAGATTGGAGGAGGTTCACCCTGTCTCACCCTACTCCTGAGGGTGCCCACAATGAATAGAGGTCAGACAGCCAAAGAGACCATCTGACCTTGCTTCTCCCTTTTGTGGTCTGATACGCAACACAAGGTCCCCGAGGAATAAAACAATGGTAATATCAGATTGCATTGCTGATTCCTGTAGTAACCAGGTGTGTCTAACTGAGAACTGTCTTGGTATCAACTCTGTGCTCATCCTGGAGGCAGCAGTCTCAGCTGTTTTCTGGTTGGTATACTGCCTGAATGTAGAGTATGTGGTGGGAGGGTTTCAATTTGCTTTAGACCCTACCTGAATCTGACAGAGTACGCAGTGAAGGAAGTAGGGTCATCTGAATGTGTGGCCATGATGGGTGATGCCCATTTGAGCTGTAGGAGTCTCTTGTTGCACCGCCCACTGGAGAGGAGGAACAGGAAATCCCACAGGAATCTCTGGATTTAATTGTCAACCTTTCACTGACTGGCCCAACCTGATTGTTTTGGGGGATTTGAATGCATTGGTCAGTGATGAAAAATTACATTTTGCTTAACAATTCCTGAGTTGATGTAATCACTGGACCTCACACAGGTGGTTGACTCTGCAATCTATGAACACAGACACACAGTGGACCTTATTTTCTTTCTGTGGCTGAACATAAGGGATGTCAGATCACCACACTGCACAATTTCTAACAGGAGCAACCCATACTAATTCCCCCTTACAGAGATGCTCCAGTACTACCCTAAGTGAAATCTGGGAGCCTGACTAGCACTTGGCACTGCTCAACAACACAGGCACAGTGTTGGGGTATGAGGATGATTCAATGGCTACTGTTGATGGTTATCACCTGGCCATCTCAACAGCACTGGACTCCCTTGCACAAATCCATATCTGCGCTTTGGTCTTCCAACACAGCCAGCTATGGTATGATGAAGAGCCGAGGGGCTGAAGATGCTAAGATGGAGATTGACAAATTCCTGGAGATGGTCTGGGTCAGAGGGAAATTTCCCAGGAAAAGGCAGAGTTCCTGTCATGGGTTTTTATTGCATCCTGGGAAAATAAGCCTGCTCAGCTCTTCCACACTGTGGGGTTAATTTATCCTCTCTGTCTGCAGTCCAAACAGGTTATATCAAACTAACAGTGTGAGGAGTTTGGAATTTTTTTACCTGGATATGGCATCCTCTCTTTGAGCCAGGATTTTTCCAGGTGACCTGTCATGGATTAGTAACAATTGAGATGAATTGCACGGGGGAAACTACAATGGCTTAGAGTAAGTTAATGCCAGTTTCTCAAGAAGAGTTCAATATGGTGGTTAAACTGCATCCCATTAGCTGAGAATTGGACACAGGAACAATGCAGCTGTTGATGGACTGCCAGTATTTGCCAGAATTGTTTATTCTTTTATGGAGAGGCATTCTCCTGCTGCCTTTAAAAATGGCATCTTAAATCTCCTCCTGAAAAAGCCATCTTTGGACCAGGGTGTACTGGTGAACAACAGGCCTATCTCAAACCTGCCCTTTCTGGGCAAGGTTTTCAAGAAGGTGGTGGCAATGCAACTTAAGGCTCGCCGCAAGAAAGTAACCAGATACAGAGCCTTACAGTTGGGTTTTGGGCCTTACTACAGTATGGAGACTGTGCTCATAAAGGTGTTTAATGTCCTTCTCCTTTGTGAGTGATAGAAAAGACCACTCTATTGCTGTCTTCCATTTCTCTCATCGGTTTTCGATATGGATCCTGGGGTCTTGATGAAATGCCTTAAGGAATATAGGAGACTAACTAAGGCAGCCTTAAAATGGTTTATGTCATACCCATCTGACAGAGTGCAGTCAATTACAATGGGATATTTCTCATTGTAATATGCTGCTGTCAGCTGTGGGGGGTTTCAGGAGTCAATTCTGTCCCTCGTGCTTTTTTTACTTATATTTTGTTGTTTCACATTTCCATCATCATGATGTAAAATTGCCTCACAGTGGCGTTACTGCACTTAAAAAGTTGCCTGGTTTCTCTGACATATGCCTATGTTATTGGTTAAGCAGCACAAGAAATGAATGTGTGTGCCTCATGGGAAAGATCAGAAGCCTGCTTATCAGTGAGTCTCTCATAGCTCAGGGGTTAGAGTACAAGAACAGAATGCTGGGGCATGGATTCAAGTCCCAATGGGAATCACACCTTTCCTTTCACATTTCTATCATCATGATTTAAAATTGCCTCTCAGTGGCTTTACTGCACTTAGAAAGTTATCTGTTGTATCTTACGGACTGAATGAGAGAGAGAGCATGAGTGAGTGAGTGAGTGAGTGAGTGAGTGAGTGAGTGAGTGAGCTATAAGAGAAGACAGTGTGTCAGATCTGTACTAAACCCTGTATCAACATTTTACTCAAAAAGAAATTTGCATACATTTTCACCCTGATATTAACTATGTACCTCATTTACTGGTATGAATAATTTGTGTTGAAAGTATGTTTTGCACTCTTGTTCATTCTGGTATGCTGTATGTTTCCCTCAGTGTTCCAGGTCACCTCTGTAAATGGTCTTGTTCCTCACTGGCTCATCCATTATCAAAGGGATAAATAAATAATGTAGTGACAAGGCTGTCTATGATGCATGCATTTATCCATTGTGTCCATTGAAAGCCCTAGCAGAGGAATTAAATAGCTCATACTGTAGGCTGCCAGCTCTGAAAATACAGTATTACATAGTCTTAATTGGGACAGGAAACAGCTGTGAATATGTGGACCATGAAATATCCAGTAAACTTCCCCTTTTATCAGCACACGGGAATATCACATGACTTAGCAAATGGCTGTTTCCATTAAAGGTATTGGCTCAGGTATTCAAATGTCCAAATGAAGACAGAAATGGCTGCATCAGTGTCTGCATGACTGTGCTTCAGGATTAGTATTTTTAAAGGTCCATAATTGTTATGGCAGTTTCCATAATTTGCAGCAACTTGCACAAAAAAAAGGTACTGTACATATGCATCACTTTTTAACAGATTGTCATAAATCACAGCTTGGCCAGATTCAAAAAGTTTTGCCTGGGCACAAACCCAGTCTGCGCCATACAAACTGGATTTTGTCCCAAAGCGGCATTCACAAAAGCCCAGTTTGTACCTCCAAACTGCGTTTGCACTAGGGCAAATTTTGAGGTGGGCAGCAATGCAAATGAGGAGGAAGGGACCTGCATATCAGCACAGTCCTATTCATTAAGTATGTTCTCCACGCGAGGACCTTTTGTGGGGTTCCCTTACATGGAGAAAATAACACTTAACTCCATACAACCCTAGTGGTTCTCAGAGGTAGTGCAAGGTGGCCCCCACTGACCAACAACACTGTGTTTCTGGTAGTCTAGTGGTCCTTCCCCCCCTCCACCCATTCTCTGATCACCATCACGTATAATTAAATAGCATATTTTCCTAGCAGTCCTCTGGTCCCCCCATTCTCTGATCATGATCCTGTAGAATGAAATAGAATATTGCCCTGGTGGTCTAGTGGTTTCCCCCTTCCCCATGCTTTAGTCCCAGCAATCAAGAACTGTCTCCATGGTGGTCCAGTGGTCCCTGTCCCAACAATCGCTGAATAGTGTCATTGGTGTCCAGTTTACCCTCCCATCCTGAACCCTTGTAAAATACAGTTCCCCATTTCCCTGGTGGTATGGGACCCCCACCCCGGCAGGTAGTGACCCACCACCCCGTTCCCTCATCCCAGCCCTAGCAGGCAACCAGCACAGTCCTCCTCTCACCACCATGGCTGGCTGCTGACTGAGCTCTGAATGAGCACTTACTGTACACAGTATATGCTTATTGACATTGATTGACAGCTCAGTATAACCTGCCATTCAATGACTGCATACTGTGTACAGTACATACTCATTGAGAGCTTAGTCAGTGGTCAGCCATGGTGGTGAGAGGAGGGCTGTGGTGGTCACTGGCTAGTGTCAGGATGTGGTGGGTCACTACCTGGGGTGGGGGTGGGGAATCTACTATACCACCAGATAAATGGAGAACTGTATTTTACAAGGGATTGGGATGGGGGTTACTCTGGACACCCATGACACTATTCTATGTATATTGGGTGGGTGATCAGTGAGGGGAGGGACCGCTATCCCCCAGGGACACTTTTTAAATTATTACAGGCTGGCGATCTAAGAACATGGGGGGGATCACTACTGCCGGGGAATATGGTTCTATAGTTCCATATTTACCTCTTGGGCCAGTGATCAACAATGCGAGAGGGGAACACCACTAGTACCAGGGATTATATATTGTATGTTCTTAGCACTTGGTGATCAGGACAGCGATCGCCAAGGGAGGGACCACTGGACCACCAGGGAGACTATTCTTGATTGCTGGGACAAGAGATTGGGGGAGTGGGGAGCTACTGGACTGCCAAGGCAATATTCCGTTTCATAATACAGGATGGCAATTGATGAATGGGGGAGTGGGGAGGGACCACTGGACTTTCAAGGAAATATGCTATTTAATTATACAGGATAGTGATCGGAGAACAGGGTAGGGGGATAGACCACTACAATGCCAGGGAAATATGCTATTTCATAATACAGGATGGTGATCGGAGAACTGGGGTGGGGGAAGGGACCACTAGACTGTCAGGGAAAGGTAGCACATCAGGTGGGCGCCTGAATCATGGTGCAGTCTGAAATGGCGATGTGATATGGGTGAAAGCCCAAAAGGCGAGGGGGCAGGAAGGGTGACCAGATGTGGTGGGGTGGGTGACCCTAGCGAGAGAAGGTTGCTATAGGTAGACGCGCATGGGGGAGGGAGCAAGCATGGCGAGTGTGGCCTGGGAGGGGGCAGAGGGGATTTAGGGGGTGGTGCTGCAGTCGGCTGCCAAGCTGCAACATGGCATCAGTGGTTGGTCTCCGCTTGCGGTGCTGGGGTTTCGGGTTCGGGTCTGGGTCCGGGCGCTACTATGCTTTTCTTGCACCCGCCCCAAAACTTGTCATTTTTTGCTTTCAAGAGCCTCCTGACATGCACCCCGAGTTGAGAATCTTTGCTAGGGTGGTCGAGGGGCAAGGCCACCTGCATGGGGGGGTGATGGGGCACAGTCCACCCACATTAAGCAAGTGTTTTCAGTCCCTGGTGCTGTACTTCTGTGCTCCAAGGATGTCAGGGTGGCAAAATTGTTTTTGCCAACCTGACGTCGCAATAATGCAAGTCGCCATTCAGCGCTCACCATTATTACATAGAACCCCAGGGAAATATGCTACAGTGAAGCTTCCTAAGATCAAGCTCAGTGTCACAGTTTCCCTACATGACAAAGAGGATTAACTCCCATTGAAATTGCTCGGTTTCCTGCAGTAACTCTACTGCAGAATTCTGCAGAGTTGGGTTTGATCCTGGTGAACTTCACTGTATTTCATAAAGTGGGACAGCGATCACAGAATGGGGGAGAAAACCACCAACACCAGGGAATATTGAGCCCTTTTTTCAGCTGCAGGGACAGCGAATGGAGATCAGGAGTGGGGAGGGTCACTATACCACCAGGATAACTTTATTTACATTCTGGGGACAGTGATAGGTGAATGGCAGTGGGGGCACTATTCCACCAGGGGCTGCTGCTGCCTCAAGCAGGGGCTGGAGGGTGCGCTAAGCCCCCAGCAGTCCATGTAAAAGGGCCCATAATGGGCATGCAAATGGCCACTTAGTGCTTTACATGCTCAAAGGGCTCATTACATGGCTGCTTTTGTGAATGGGAAATAACGCACCTACACTATGCATTGTGGGGCCATTCTCCTGTCTGGATATTGGGACAGTGCTGGTGGGGTTAGCGCTGGCCTTCCTGGGTTAGTCTGGCCCTATTCACAGTTGGATAGTGCCATGTGCTATCCGACTGTGAATAGCAACTTTTGGAACCTGCACAATTGCAAGGCACAGCACGAACTTTTGTGCTGCTCTTTGTGATTTTTTTTTGGAATTGGGACCCTGAAGATCAGATGTAAGTGGACCTTCATTAGATGGCCTAAATGGTACTTAAACTTCTGATGCAGTTACAAGTCACATGTCCCTTTTTGGTGTGAAAATCTCACTCATCGTTTTCATTGCCTTATCATTGCCACTGATTTTGACTGTTATTCCCCTCTTAAAAGTTAACTGCTGTTTACTGTACATCTATAAAATATCTCATCAAAAACATAACCAATGTGTACAAACAGACAAGGTAGTCAGATGTGAAAAATGTGATGCCTAAAAGAGGAAAACATTCAAGTAAGATGAAGTAACCATGCCTGTACTATAAATACGTAATATCTCAGAAATTTACAAAGTATTTGGAATAAGATTTATTTATTTATTAATGTAATCAGTTTACAACCTTTGAGCCAAACGGCTCATTTACAAAGGTACCTCGTCAACAAAGGTAGATAATACAGTTAAAATAGAAAGCAGAGTACATACAAAGAAGAGCATCAGTATGAAACAGACACGCATTAATGGCACCTGGTTACAGCAAACATTGGTAGTGTAATACAGAGCAAAAAATGGTATAATTGACAGCAGTAGCTGGGTAGCAGGTAAGTTATGCATAGGTAGCATAAGGAAGAAGTTTGCTTGTGGTCCTCTGTAGCCTTTTCAGTTTTTTTTCTATATTTTATTTTTGCTCCCAGACTGAGGTAGGTGTTTGGGCTCCCATCTGACCTTTTCACTGACCCCCACCATCCACCACCTCCTGAAGCCTACCTGAACATGGACAGCTCATAAGGCCCCTCCATTTACTCCCAAGCAAGTGCTCATTTTCTCTGCATATGAGTGACTAATGGCTAAGGCTAATTCCCTCCAGTTCCAGGAAATTTCAAATAGCAAACAAAAATGTAAACAAGATATGGCTGTCAATTACTTGGGCCTGTAGTAAGGGTTATGAATGGATAGAGGCCACATAATTGCCAGTTGTCTTCCTTAACATGGCTAGGAAAGTATTTGATTTGGACATAACCATCTTTGGTGCTGACTGCACACCCCACAATCAAACCAACCCTGGGAAAACAGTAGAATTATAAAGTTTAGAATAGCAATGCTAAAGGAGCAGGTGTGTTTACTACCTGGTTGTCATTAGAGTGGTATTTACATGTCTATGGGGAACATCTTGTGGGCTATAACATCAACATTACCAAGCTAGTCTTCATAATTCTATAGAAGAAACAAAAGAATAACAGCAGAGGATGGATTAAATTCCTGCAGAAATAAGAACTTTTATAACAGAAGTGATAGCATATTTGAATAAATTATATACATACAGTGTGAAGGAGTTTAAAGTTGCCAAAATAGCTGGAGAAATGAGTTTAAGATGTGGAAGAAAGGGTTCTATGGCTCAGAGATCAGTCTAGGACATCAAAAGAGGCAATCCATATTTTCTGCAGTCAGAAGTGCAACTAGCTTTACAATGAGAGGATTTGGAAAACTATACTACAAGATCAAATTTTTGAAGTTATCAAATACAAGAAGGACTAGAAAAAAGGCATATGATTAATATTTTGGAAACAATACTAAAGCAAGTCTTAAACCTGTCTAAGGATAACTCTTTAAACATAAAAAGGATTGGACTGGGTCAGTGCCCTAGAGGACTGAGGAACTGTGCACCTTACCTATCATCTTGCCAATGATCCAAGTTCAGGAATGAGCTCAGATCACTGGGGATCAGCAGGAGAGGAGGGATGGGAGAGGACTGAGTGGCCTCCTGGCAGTTCTCCTCTCCTGGATTGGAGTGGCGTGCTGTCTCAGCTCTTGGCTGCCAGTAGGTAAAGGCTTAGTGGCAGCACCAGTGCATGAGCAGCAAACATGAATCAGGGAAGGGAGAAGCTGTTGTTCTGGGGCACATGGGCACCTCCACATGCATGTGAATGAATGAGTTAACAATGTCTAGGGGAAGGGAGAAAATGGGAGGAAAACATGGCAAGGCAGGCATCAATGAAGCTCTGTGCACTGAGCCCCCACCAGCCCCATATCCAGGAAGCACCTGTCAGCCATCTGGATTATGACTTCAGGGGCAGAGCAGCCTTCCCCCTCCTGACCCTGCCACAGGAAGCAATCCATGGGGTAATGGCCTGGTCAGGTAGGCTTCAGGAGGTGGTGGATGGTGGGGGTCAGTGAAAAGGTCAGATGGGAGCCCAAACACCTACCTCAGTCTGGGAGCAAAAATAAAATATAGAAAAAAAACTGAAAAGGCTACAGAGGACCACAAGCAAACTTCTTGAAATGCAGACTCAGTACTGCAAATTGAAACATACAGTATATGCACTTTTAACTACATTATTGTTATATGTGGTTCATAGCTCAGTGCTTGTGCTATGTACTGTAACTGAATAAGGTAAGATTGTGCTTGGATACAGAGGCAGACCAATAAGTAGAACATGGCTTCCAAGGTATTAGTTGTATGGAATGGTTAGTGCTTAGATGCTGCAGCATAGGCAGGAGCACGTCAGATACAGTATATGGTAGCTGCAGAGTATTTATATATATAAGGTGCTTAGATGCATGAAGTGATGGGTAGGGATGTAAGTTTGTCATGGCAGTCATACACGTCATTGATTCCATGATGTTTGATCTTTATTCAGGACTTTCTTGACTTTCACTAGTGTCATCAGACTGTAACAATGATGACAGTGCCACAACATTTACTACTGTTTACTAATGATTTCATGAACAAACGAGTCATTAAAACCTCATCCATGACAAACTTACATCTCTATTGATGAGTAACTTATTATGAATAGATGTTTTGGCTTTACTCTGTATCCCACCATAGGAAGGATGCTTAGTTGAGTAGGATGAGACTCCCCAAAAGAAATAATGATATCTAACAATTATCTCCTCCAGCTCCAGGGAGTGTGGCCAGTAGCACACAAGAGAGAAAAAAACCCCTCTGAGAGAAACTTCTGAGGACCCATGGCTACTGACCTACTCATTCTTCTGGGCATACTAAAGGAGAATGTTCCTAAATAAGATTTTAAGTTGTTGGCTAATCCGACTCCAAGTTATAGATCCTGATCCAGGGAAAGCAGGAAGGCTGAAAGAAAGTACTGATATTATAGTGTCGGAGAAGATAGTAGTACATCCTTCTAGTGAACTCCTAGTCCAAGAAATCCATGTCCAGGGCAGAATCTGATAGTAGATTGGAATCCATGGTCAAGCATAATGATTTGAAGCATCGAAAGTTGCATTTATGAAATGATCCAGAAGGCAAGAAAGTCTTCTGAGAAGAACCAGGAACTAATTGGCTAAGTCTCCGAGTCCAGAGTATGAGGAGTGGTGGTTTGTGTTCTGCTTGGCAAGCTTGCAAAAGAAGGCCTTGATTATGAAGCACATGAGCCAGGTATAGGTTGCGCAATCTGGAAAGAGCAGAGCCATAGGAACGTCCGGTCCAAAGTAGGTGAAACAAGTAGTGAATTGGAATAGATCTCAGTGCGAATGGATAGACATAAGTTAGATGGACCTCCAGGTCCTGAGGGGTGAAGCAGGTCATAGAATAGGCTAGACGGTCTGTGATGAACCCCTAGGCCCTGTAAGGGTGAGCAGGTAAGTATGACCATATAGTGTGTGTGTGTGTGTATATATATATATATATATATATATATATATATTTATTTTATTTATTGATTAAATTCTCGGATTACAAATACCTTTGAGCAGAAACTGCTCGTTTACAAAGGTTCCACATCAAAGGATGAGGGTCAACATACATACAGAGATAGTAAAAGAATGCACAATAAACAACCAAAACAACTAAAAGAAAAAATAAAGATACTCAGTTATAACATGCATTGAGATAATATTCATAAAGCGAGCAGCTTGAGTGGCAGCTGGCTGCGGTAACAATAAGAGACAGAGGGCACCATATGCAGTTAGTATTGCAGGCGTGCGACCGGGAGAGGAAGTTGGCAGGCTAATGGACCACTGTACAATGGTGGTAGAAAATGTCTTGTACCAGTGGAGATACGAAGCAGGAAAGGAGTCGCAAGGAAGGCCCGGTGCCAGAGGGAATGAGACTGGGAAAGGGCGGGCTGTGAGACATGAGTGAGCTGGGAGGTGTTTATATATGGACCTATACATAAGTCAGTAGCAATAGTATAATTGAACCTGCATGATGCAGATGTAGTAGAAGAGGAGTAAGTATTGCACAGATTATGTATTGTATACATTGGAGAGCATGAGGGAATGTACTGTAAATAGCATGTAAATCAAAGAGCTTTCATCTGGTGATCAAATAGTTGTATTGAGCTAGGTAGTTATCCATATTTCGGAAGCCAGAATGGTACAGCAGGGGGAACTGAACTTGTGGGAATGGTGTGACGATTTCTGAATTGTTGTGCTGACGTTAGTCATGGATGATGATAACTGAAGAAGAGGGCTGAGTTGAATGAAGTAATGTTGTAACAGGATCCAATAAGCCTTAGATGACTGAAATAGAGTTATATTGAGGCCTAAATCAGGAGATAGAAGGTCTTCCAGATAGAGCTCAGCTAAGTGTCCTGGTAGTAGTGGAGTGGTGGTAATCCAGTAACTCAAACCGTAAATCCAACAAACATACTCTCCTGGATTGGGCGCTTACCACCCACCCTCATCGGATCATTCAAGCTGGCCTATTACCAGTCTCCCTTAGTGACCACCATATGATCTACATGGTGCGTAAAATCTTCAGACCCTCTGCTCCCCAACCCCGGTCACTTCTCACTAGAGTTTATAAGTCCCTTGATCTGCCTGCGCTCCTAGCGACCTCCCACCAGTATTGACTGGTCTTTCATCTGAAGCCTCCTCCATTGATGATGCCTTGCACTTTTCTCCTCAAATTTCCTCTCCATCTGGGACAGCCATGCTCCACTCAGACGATCCCGAGTAAGAGGAACCCACTTGCCCTAGATTACAACAAGCCTGATGCAACAACTACGAGCCAGAGACCACGTCTGGAAAAATTTCAAGGCCTCAGGTAGTCATAGGCACAGCGCCACTACCGGTCACTACGCAATGCCTGCACCAGGCTCATAAGGCAAGCCAAATCTAATTATTTCAAAAATGCTTTGAATAACAGTTTGGTCACCCAACTCAATTCTGGAAGTCCATAAAATCCCTTCTTTCCCTTGTTAACCCCCACCCCTCATAACATTGCAGGAAAAACATCTCAGATCCAACATGGTAGCCTCGAATTCAATTCTTACTTCTCCACTGCTGCATCATCCCTTCTTTCCTCCATTCCCTTTCCCCTTCCCCCACCCACTACTCCCCCTACTGTACCCTCCTCAGCTTCTTTCTCCCTATGCCCTGTATCATCAGCTCAGGTGCTAAAATTACTGATGTCTCTCAACCCTGACAAAGGTTAATGTCCCTCTGGCCTCGACTCCAAAATGCTCCTGCTCTCTGCACCTGCCATAGCCCACCTGCTAACCCTGCTGTTCAACCTGTCTTTTAAACTCGGTACAGTCCCCAAAAAGTGGAAACAAGCCACAGTCATTCCCCTTCCCAAAGGAGGGGACCTCTCCTCATCTTCCAACTACCTCCCTATATCCCTGCTCCCCATTCTGGCCAAACTTCAAGAACGTCTGGTCCTTTCCCAACTCCACCACTATCTTGAGTCGATAAACTTCTTAACCCCTTACCAGGCCGGATTCAGGAAAAATCACTCCACCACCACCTCTCTTCTCCAGCTCACAAACGCTATCCTCACAGGTATGGACAAAGGGGAATTAACAGCTGCCATATTTATTGATCTGGAAAAAGCGTTTGACACCGTCTCCAACCCCTTGTTGCTGGCTAAACTGGCTCTAGCCGGACTGTCGGCTGCTGCAAATAACTGGTTCCACTCATACCTGTCTAATAGGTCCCAATCTGTCCACGTAGGCTCGGCTACATCCACCCTACTCCCAGTCACTAGCGGAGTCCCCCAAGGGTCGGTTCTCGGTCCACTAATGTTCTCTATATTTCTCAACGATCTGCCAGCAGCCTGTCCAACTACGGCCATCCACATGTACGCTGACGATACAGTGTTGTTCGCCTCTGGCCCATCCTCTAGTGCTGCCACAGCCTGCCTACAGAAGGATTTTGACTCCGTCCAATGTTGGCTTATCTCAAACCAGCTAGTCCTAAACTCAAAAAAAACTATCTCCCTCACCTTTGGCTCCCGGCCCAAACTCACACGGCTTACTGCGCCACCTAAGTTCTACACTCTGGACAGCTCCCCACTGGAGGCCTGCACCTCCTTTCGTTATCTAGGTGTCTGGCTAGACCAACACCTTAACTTCTCTGCAACATTGATGCTTTACACAAAAAATGTAACCCTATGTTGGGAGCCTGCTACTGAAATAAAAATTGCATACCCCTGCCAACCAGGCAAGAAATAGTCAAAAAAATTATCCTCCCTATATTTGACTATGGTGACACTGTCTACTGTGCAGCCCCTCAAACCTCCCTAGCAAGGCTTGACCCCCTATTTAACTCCTTCTGCCGCTTTTTGCTGGACCGCCCTCCCAGCACCCACCACTGTGTCCTCTACCAATCCTTGAACCTCACCTCTTTACACAACAGAAGATCACATCACTGCACTAGAACCTCGGCAAAGTTCTGGTCACAATCACTCCCATTCTACCTGTCAGCCTCCCTAACTGCCCTACCCCCACCATCCTACGCACTCCGTAACAGCGACGCTAGGCTCCTGCATATCCCACATAGATCCACCCGGTCCGGACAGGCTGCTTTCAGCTTTAGGTTACCCAAACTATGGAAGTCCCTGGCAGCCAATATTAGACACTCCACAAGTACTCCCCAACTAAATGCCCTTCTCAATTCGCACTTCTCTACCACCTGCTCCTGCAACCCTCTCTAACTCCCCCCTCACTCCTGTACCTGCCCAGCGTAAGAATCAAGTCTGGTCTCTCCACTGTTCTGACCTGCTCATAGTAAATCACTCTATACTGTACAATAATCTGCCTACCCTCAATTTGTTCCATTTTATATTATGTATGTTACCCACTGCTATTCTATTACTCCTTATGTATGTTGTTTTCTGACTATACCATGTTCCACTGTATTGTTTTGTTCTGATTGTATCATGTTCCCAACTGTAACCCCAAAACCCCAGGGCGCATCTGGAATTGAGCGGTACTCTGCTCAGCATGCCTTCCTGGTAAATCTCTTAAATAAATAAATAAACTGACGTGTTAAGGCAGAAGCATCCAAAGGAGTTGATGGCAAAAGTCCAACTAATCCAGATGTACATCTGTAGAGGAGCAAAGAGCTCCTGTAAGGCAAGCAGATGGTGGGCAGGCAGGTGTAGAGTAGAGTATGAATATGAGTATGCCGATGCCCCAATGCTGGGTGAGGCAGGTGTGAAGTAGACGTAGTCAAACCTCCAGGCTTCGATGTTGGGGAGGCAGGTGTAAAGTAGTATTAGTGGAACCTCCAAGCCCTTATGTGGGCGAAGCATGTGTGTACAAAGTCCGATGATCAAGAATGGCAGAAGGCTGAGATGAAGGCAGATGAGATGACAACGTGAACCACAGTTAATAGTCATATGGCACTAAAACAGGTTAGGTTTAATGCTTAAGCCATGATATAGGAATGCATAATGGAATAGAGCTTAGCTGAGAATCCAGATAGGAACTGGAGTGGTAGTAGATCCGAATGAAAGAAGCATCCTGGTAGGAAGCATCCAAGGGGAGTGAAAGGGAACTAAACCCATACAAGGTGTAGGATGTGTGGCTGGACCACACGTAGGTCAGCCGATGGAAAGTACAAGGTGTAGGATGTGCTATTGACCACATAGGTCAGTGGTAAAGTGAGTGGAGAGTGGTAGCTAAACTCCATGAAGGCTAGCTTGCACAGCTGGACCCCACGTAGGTCAGCCGGTAAGGTGAGTAGAGAGTGGCAGCTAAGCCCCATGAGGCTAGCATGCATGGCTGGACCACAAATCGGTCAGCATGAAAGTTATTTAGTAGCAATAAATGCAAATGAAGTGAAGCAACATGGTAAGCATCCAGGGATATTGATGTAAAATCCTAAGATATAGTCCAATAGGAAATCCACAATGGAGCACAGATTGTCCTGGATGGATGGAAAGGTGCAAACAGGCAAGATGAGAGCTGCAGCATCCAGAGCTTGATTGGCATGACTGAAGACAAGAAATCCTGGAGTGTGTTCAATCTTGATTGATAAGCTTGGATGATGATCCTCAGGAAGTATCTGGAGCCGGACACTGAACGCAGTGATGCGGCGCATGACTGAAGAGCATGGCAGGAGTGTAGAGGTGAAGGCAAGGAAGCAGCTAAGCCCATACAAGGGTAGAATGAGTGGCTGGACCTCACATAGGTCAGCTGAAGGAAGGAGTAGAGAGCAGCAGCTAGACCCCACAAGGCTAGCAGGACTGCAAACCCACACACAGGGTAGCAAAGGAGCAATGAATGCTTGCTAGACTAGGCCCCCATGTGGCTGGCAGAAATGACTGAACCCCACATAGGCCAGTTGGAAGGGGAGTGAATGAGTCATGCTAGACCCCACGTAGGCTAGCAGGACTGGAGCTGCTGCCATGGAGGGCCACCTGGTGCTGCATGCATTGCAGTGCAAGAGTGCAGAGCAAGAGGGTCCTGGATGCATGCAATAAGAGAACAGCAATAATTGGACTCAGTTAGTGGTCCACCTGGGACCATAGTTAGCTCAGTATTGCTGTAATAGTAGAAGCAATTGAATAAAGCAGCACATGTTGGAGCAATTAGTCAGGTACACTGGAATAAGCAGAGACTGTTATAGCACAGAATGGTGTAATGGTCGGATAAGGTGCAAAGAAAGTTAGGAATTTGCTGTAGGTGCTGCTGCTCAGAGCTCACAGGATGGCTTTTAATGAATGAATAAGGTGCTTCTCTTTCTCCTCATGTGGAGAAAGCATTTCGTTTACATATCTTACATGCATTTCTTTGATGTGCTGCCTGAAGTGAGCTTGTAGGCTTTCCAAAGTGAAATACACGCCCAAAAGCAGAGTGTCTAGTGGAGCAGCAATTTAAATGGCAGGTAGCTACACTGTTTCAGAGCTTGCAAGAAAGTTTTTTTTGTTGCATGTTGACTTCTTTAGGCTTAAAAGTTCAACAAGCAGCCACCAGACAAATTAAATAGTGTTATGTGTGGCAAGCAGACAGGGCTCAGCAGCAGGTGCAATGGTGCCAAGAAAGTAGGTAGTCATGGTAGCACCGGAGATGTATGAAACCCAGCAGGCAGTGGTGGCATGACCAGAAAGGACCCTCCAACAATCAGCCAACTGCAGGAGAAGGAGACAGAGAAAGCGGCGAAGGACTGGGACATGGAGCAGGAGCTGCTCGAAGAAGGAAAGAGAGTAGAGACAACAAGAAGGCAAGTGCACAGGCAAGCAAGGTGAGTGTAGGCAGAAGAAATGTGAAAAAGGCAGGGAAGTGCAGCATTTAAGGAATGAGCTATAGAACCCCCTTAAAGAAAATAAAAGCACAAAGGCGGAAACAAAACAGGGGGAACGGAAGAGAAGGGAGCCAGAGGGGAACCCACAGAAAATAAACAAAAGCTAGGCAGGACAAATAACAAAGAGAGCAGCCACAGACCAACAACAGCACAAGTGCGACTTACTCTAAGCAGAGCAGCTGCAGCCTGCTTGTTTAAGTAGAATGTGGGGAGGAGCTCTTCCCCCATATAACTACAGGCATAGCCTTTAAATTACTAAAGTAAAAATCATGTTTGCTGTTTAGAATCAAAAGGTTATGCAATAATAAAACCACAGTATTTACATTTTTCAAGATCATTCCACACTCACACATTACAAAACAATATGCAATGATGTTTGTGGACCTTTCTCCAAGCATTTTTGCACCTCTAGTAGTCTGCTGCAGCTGGCCTTTACATATCCTCATGATGACCAGAAAAAATAGAGTGGGGATACCAACACAAATTAATGAGAGTGTAGCCCTAGAAAGGTCAGACTGTAAGTGGATTGCAAACAGAGAAAGGAAGGATGGTGCAAATGATAAGGATCAGTACATAATAGCAACAATTTATTGAAGTAAACCAAGAAAAGGATGTGTATAGCAACTAACAAGGGACACAGCTGACAGACTTCTCAATGTTTCACAAATGTGATGTGGTTTCCTTGGAGGGGGCCAGGGGGAATCTCTACCTTGTGTGCTCCTTATTGTTGGTTACTTTAATAAATAGTTTCACTTTTGCGTTGACCATTATCCTATGTGAAGCAATTACTTTCTTTAGTGGCCAGAAAACACCTTTCACTTGTTCCAAGCTGTCATTTTCATCAGTAATACAATAACATTTATTAAAATATGGAATCTAATTGCTAAACATAAGTAAAACATTTGCCAGAAAAGAAGAAAGATTACTAAGTTTCCATTAACTTACAGATTCAGACCGAAAAGCACTGAGATAAAAAATAAACTGATAATCATGTGTCATAAAGGATCATAAGTTATGTGTTTATATAAATAAAAACCTACTACTACTACTACTAAAAGACCATGCATAGAATATCTGAATAGTTAATTCTACTTTGCCAGGGTTTGTGCTATGCAAACTGGGCTTGAAGGCTTGACAGGTAGTAAGCATGTATTTTATATTCAAAGCCAAATATAGTGTAGTGTTATTAGGCCATGATTGCTAATGAATCATCTGAATGCCTGTTAATGAGGCTGAGTTATACATACAACCCATGTTGCAATGGCATAATGGAAATTTTATAGAAATACTTACAGCCTGTTCAGTGAAAGTTAATGCTTCCAAAAGTATATTTCAACAACGGTGCAAATAGTATGGACTACTACTGTCTCTCCCTGTTCACATCTTTTTGTGTTTTCATCTTCAGCCCCTTAAAGCACTCCCCAACACGTCACAACCACAATATCAACACACCCAATGTCATGTTGATAAAGTGAAAGCATGAGTTAGATGGTTGCCAACTGAGGAGGTGTAAAAAGGGCTTGTGGCAGCCACCATTGAATGACTGGAATGAGAAACTGGGGTGCTCTGGGGGGGGGCGCTACTTGACATCAGGGAGAAATATACCTTGATAATGACATGTACATTAGTAGGTAAGGAGGTATTAGGACTTTATGTGTTAAGTAGGATTATTAGCATTTTATGTTCAAATACTGCAGTTAAGCGCTTAAGTGCTAAGGGATTAATTTGTACCCTGCAAGGTGCTTAGTATGGAGAGGTGCTTAGCACATGTGGTAACTCCATGTGGTCACTCTCTCACAGTTTGTGATCACCCAAGGATTAGGCCTGTGCCTATTGATCATAGGCCGTATATCAGAAACCTGTTAGCCCTTCAAACAGTGTTAGTGTTTGGTTTTCAATATACTGTACCTTCTTTTGTACCATGCACAAAACAGCACAAGTACAAAGCTTGCTGCACTCTACTTTGTGCGTCTTTTAAATATAGGGCCTTGTGTTCAGCATTCAAAAAGCTGTCTATGGAGAGATACCTGGGTGAAGGTTCAGGTGAATAGAGATTTGTCACTGGACGGGGTCTGAGAAGGATTTGAATGCTGACTTGGTGTCTACTGCTACTCACCCTGTTTGCTAGGCAATAGCATATTTCTAAGAGGCAGCTTAAAAAGCAGGAAAAGACTCTCCAACTTTAGCATTTATTCCACAACTAGTGCATGAATTATGGACTGAACCTGATCAGATGTTCACTGAACTGAAAGTAGACTGAAGGTGAAATTTGAAAACGTTGACACTTCAGTTCATGCTTTAGGGAGAAGTTTCAAAATAGATCAGTTTCTGATCTGTCTACATCTGTTTTCTTTTCTACATCTAGCCCTCCAAGTTCTCAGTCTTTTTTGTTTGGCCATAACCTCACAGATCCATCCACAACCCATACTCCTTTCAGGCTGTATTTCTGCAGGGTCTTTGTGGTGGTGGGGCCTGAGAGTGCCAACAGCCATCTTTGAGGTGCTAGATCAGTTTTTACTAGGGCTGTGCATAGTCCGAATAGTGTTTCCCGAATACCACGAACAGTAGGCTTGCCGAATATTCAGATGGACATTCCGAATAGTTCACTATGTGGCTACTATTCGGGACGCACTATTAGGTGGGTGAGATTTCAAAATCTCACAAAGCTTTGCTGGGCAATCAGAGGCTATTTTTGGAGCTCAGAGCCATGAACACCATGTGATCTCACTCTGAGTGTATAGAGGAGAGGAGACAGTTGTTTCTCAGAGAGCTAGCTCTGTTTAGTTTACCACTTGTAACTTTTATAACTGTTTAAAAAATGTTTTGTGTGTGATCCAGTTTTTACATCTCATCACCTTGTGACTGCATCTAACTGCAGTTTGGTTTTTCATCCTTGAAACTGGGCTGAGTTTCAAGGAAAAGGAGAGTCTGTGCATGAGTGAATCTGTGTGTGTGCTGCTGCATGCTGACTCCCTTCCCCCACTGCCTATAGTTTCACAGCTCAGCTGAAGCAGTGTGGTTTGATTTTTTGCTTAAGAACCAATTAGTTCTTATCAGGATTTTTTTTTTCTTAACAAAGTCAAGTTTGGCTTTTGCATGTAGTGGGTAACTGTTACTGGGCTCAGTAACAGTGAGTGGCTCAAGCTTTTGCTGACTGCCCCATCCCCTCAGCTGTGCTTGCTTAGCTTTTTGTTCCAAACCCACACACAGCCCCTGTGGTATTTTCTATTTCTTTTGTGAAGCAAATTGGTATTTTGCTGTAATCAGGTTCCAGGCTCAGTTCCCTGCATAAGTGAGGTGTGATTGTCATCTGACTCCCTCTTATCTGCGTTGCAGCTTATCACAGTGCCTACATCATTCATATGTATGTTGTAATGTTGTTCTTGTAATCTGTGTCCTGCAAGTGTATGCACAGTTGTCTGCACGCAATTTTTTGTGATATAAAAAGCAGCCTATTTTTTTCTCACTGGATCAGGCTTGGCCCATTGAAATGTTGCTGACTGTAGTCTGGTTCTTGGCTCAGTTCCCTGTACAACTGAGTAAGGAGGGTGTCGCAGGTGACTCCCCCCTCCACAGTTCACTGCACCTGAGTGGCCTCCTGTGCATGTGAGTTTTTCCTTTTTTGTGTGTCTTCGCCCCCTGTGTATGCACTACTGTGAGTGTGTACATGTAAATTTTCTGTGAACTGCTTTAGTATTTCTGTGTGTGTCAGGCATGACTCACTGGGTTCTGTGTGTTGTAAGTTGTTTGGTGCACCTTCAAAGCTTGAATTGCTGTACTGTATGACTGCACAACTGACAGCGAACAAGTAAGAAGTTGTTTGCTGACTCCGTCTCTTTCTAGTATCAGCTTGACTTTATTAGCTGCTACATATGTGGTGTTGCTATTGTTGTTTTCTGCAAGAAGCACCAACATAAACAAAAACACTAATCACAGATAATATACACAGTAAGTTGTGGACCATGTCTCATCAGTCCCGTAAACATGCATGGTCCAGCCCAAGCAAGTCATCTTCACCACCAGTTGTAAGTGGTGAGGAACAGGGTGAGAGAAGGTCTGTTCATATTCGCCGCTCTAAAACAGTTTTCTCCCCTGATAAGCCTTCAGGTTCTGGTGTCACTAAGATTGGGGGTAGTACTAGTACTACTACTATAACTTCAACTGCTGCCACTACTAGTATTGCATTTGCAGCACCATCATTTTATAAAAGTAGGAGGGCTTTAGAGCTGACATCTCCAGTTATACAAGAACAAGAACCCACCCCCACTACCAGTGGTAGTACTATTCACACAACTGCCCCCATAGAGACAACATCGCCTATCAGTGTGCTCCTCCCCACCACCACCAGTGCTGCGATTTCAGCAACCAGAGCAAATCCTTTTTGTACTGTTGACACCATCACTGCCATAACAGTGTGCACTGTTATTTGTGCTCCTTGCACAGCCACTGTCACCACAACTTTTGCTTCCATTAGTAGTCCTGAGTGTTGTGATGTCACCATGACTACTGCTGCCAGTATTACAACTAGCTGTAATAGGATGACAATTTCTTCGATTGTAACTCCTGATTGTAATTCTGGCACCAGGACTACTGTCGACAGTGCTACTACCTTGCCAACTGTGCCCTTGACCATAGGTACTGTGACTAGTACTGACCATGAGACTGTTACAACGACTGCACTAATTGTGTTGCCAAAATGTACTGTTGCTCAGCCTCGCAAGTTTCCTCTCATCACATTTCCTTTTGCTGATGTGGAGGATTCCGAAGAAGAGCATTCATCTGGTTCTGAATATTTACCAGAGCCTCAAGACTTGCTAAGTACATCATCTGACAGTGATACCTACCTAAGCGAATTTGGCGATGAGGCCGAATATGCGGCATATCTGTGTGAGACGCTTGAATGTGCAGCTGCCAAAAAATGCAGTACTTCTTGTCGTGGCAAGTAGACCAGTCAGGGTCACCCTCTTCCTCCTCCTAAAAAAAACAAACAGTCCACCTTGTCCTTTCAAAGAGTTGTGTCAAGTTCAACTCCATCTGATACACAAAGTAGTTTTATAACTACATCTGTTGCAGAGAAAGAAAGGGGTAGAACAACTGCATCCACTGCATCCATGTCTGATTAGAGGAAAGGGGCAAAACATGTCCATGGTCACCCTATTGGGGCCTGTACTTCCACTGTCAGTGCAAGGAAAAGTGTGGTGTGGCTGTACTTCAGTGTTGTAAAAGATGAGCCAACAAAGGCAGTATGCTGTGTGTGTGGCTATACTATAAGTCGTGGTAAAAACCTTTCAGATCTCACAACAACATCAATGATGAACCATCTTTGAATGAAACATCCCAGTGCACTTCAATGATCCACAGCTGTTCCTCCCCCTCCACAACTTGTGCCTGTCAGCCCCTCTTCTGATACTGGTCCAGTAGATACACAAAATATTGTTAGTGATTCTATTACTGAGACAGACAGTGTGCCCTCAACACCCCCTACACCACTTATAGTGCTTCCTCGTACAGGGGCATCACCCATTCTGCCTTCTTCTGCTCAATCATCTATTATTGTAACACCTTCCACCATGGGTTCAAAGTCAAAATCAATGCGATGTGATACCACTTTGTCTACACCCATCATGCAAGTCTTCCATGCCTGCACCAAATACCAGGCGTCACACCCTACAGCACAGCAGATCACCAATTTAATTGGTGAGATGATGGCCTTGGATCTACAGCCATTTTCCATTGTGGAAAACACAGATTTCCGTAGGCTGCTGCAGCATTTGCACCCTAGGTATAATATACCATCACATACCACATTTTCACATACTGTAGTACCCAACATTTACCATGATTTGAGAAAAGAAGTTGCAAGACTACTAGCACAGGCTGTTGGTGGAGTTTTTCACTGCACAACTGACATATGGACGAGCATGAATTCAAATCGTACATATATGTCACTGACAGCACACTGGCATGTTGCAGATGTGGTAGTCACTGGTGGTGATGGTGGTACTGATGCTGGTTCTGTCTCTTCCCCCTCTCCCTGCAGGTCTGCTTTGCTAAATGTCAATGTCATGGAAAAGGATCACCGGGCTATAAATATACTGTCATTCCTGCAAGAGATGTTGAGCCCATGGATTGATGGCAACAATTTGCAGGTAGGGTTTGTGGTCACAGATAACGCTACAAAGCACTTAGAGATTGCAATTTTGATGGGATATGCTGCTTTGCTCATACACTAAATTTGGTGATGACAAAGGCTTTGGCAAACACACCAGAGGCAGATCACACTGTCAAAGTAGCCAGAAGCGTATGCAGCCACTTCCATCACTCTGTGAAAGCCATAAACTGTCTGCATCAGCTACAAGATCATCTTCAAATACTGCAGCATCATCTCAGCCAGGATGTACAGACCCAGTGGAATTCCACCTACTACATGCTGTAAAGGCTTCTGGAGCAAAAGCAGGCCCTTCATGAGATGAGCATGGAAACTGATATGGGGGAGTCCTCGGACATTAGGACTGAGCTGTGATTGAGGGCTTGGTAAAGGTTTTAGCCCCATTTGAAAGGAGTGCTTGTGACCTTAGCTCTGATTCTGCATTGCTAAGTCAGGTAATTCCTGTTGTACAGATCCTGAAAAAAAGCCATGAGGAGATTCAGTGAAAATGCTGAGAAAGATCCAAACCAGATACCAGGAACAGTGATATCCATTGTGGAAAACCTCACCACAGAACTAGAAGTTAGATTTTCTGATCTCTGTTTCAAAATAAAGCATATATTTGTCACTACGTTGGATCCACGTTTCAAGTGTGAGGTACTACACCTTATAGTGCCCACTCACAGGGTTACAGACATTCAGAAGCAGATATGCTCGGAACTTATTTTCTGCATCCTTTGGTCAATGAAACCAGCAAGTAACCCTATCGATGAGCCAGTCTCAGATTCACAAACTGAAAGCAGTATGGAAAACCTTGAGAAAGAGGGTGACTGTTGGGCCGAACTCAACTCATCACTACAGGCTGAGCAGCGGAAGAGAACAGAACAGCAGCCAAAGTCAGCACCCAATCTGCTGAACAGTTATTTCAATGAGCCTCTGGAGTCATTCTTCATAAATCCAGTGGAGTACTGGATCAAAAGGATGAAAGCATCTCCACATTTGCCACAATTGGCCCTTAAATATATCTGTTGCCCCCCTACTAGCGTACCATCTGAACGAATGTTCAGCACTGCTGGGAATGTGGTGGAACCTCACCGATCCTTACTTGACCTAGCACATGTGGAACAACTTGTGTTTATAAAAATAAATCTACCTCACCTTGGGTACACATATGGCCACTGACAATTGCATTAAATAATTGTCTTGTACTGGATACAACATTTGTGTGTTGTAGCATTGACCCATACACAAGCCATTCTGTGTTACCCATCATTGTTCTGTTAGCAAATAAGCACGTTAACATTCATATTCAAAGTCATACTAACACAAGTCTGAGACCAGCACCCTTTTCCTTTATTACTTCCACTGTCATGATGTATTCTTTTGAATGAGCATGCCCTGCAGTTCCCAGTGCCTAAAACTACCACCCACCTATTGATTGCTATTCCCAATACAAAATCCTCAACTGGTGTTGCTACATCTCTCATCCCCTGTGTTGCTCGTGCCCATATTCCATCGATCCCTTTAACAGTTTTCCAGGTGCCAGTAGCCAGTGTGGCATCACCAGTCTCAGGTATTTCACGTGCATAAAATATGGCAGCTAATAGTGTGTCATCTCCATTCTCAGTGTTTCCCATGCCTGAAATATGGCAGTTACAAGTGTGGCATCTCCAGTCTCAGTGTTTCCCATGCCTGAAATATGGCAGTTACAAGTGTGGCATCACCAGTCTCAAGTATTTCACATGACTGAAATATTACGGTTAAGAGTATGGGATCACTTGTCTCAAGTATTTCACATGACTGAAATATTCCAGTTACCAGTATAGCATCACATGTCTCAAGTAATTCACATGATTGAAATGTTCTGGTTACCTGTATGGCATCACCATTTTCAAGTATTTCACATGCCTGAAATATTCCAGTTACCAGTATGGCAACTCCAGTCTCCGGTATTTCACATGACTGAAATATTCTAGTTACCAGTATGGCATCACCCATCTCAAGTATTTCCCATGCCTGAAATATTCCGGTTACCGATGCGGCATCACCAGTCCCAAGTATTTCACATGCCTGAAATATTCCGGTGACCAGTGTGGCATCACCAGTCTCAATTATTTTCCATGCCTGCAAAATTATTGCAAAGTGCTGCAGTATGCTGCAAGGAGCAGTGTAATTCAATGACAGTTAATCTCTAGTCATCCAATATTTTGTGACAGCATTTACTGCAAAGTATTGAATTGCATCTTGTCTTGCTTCACTGTATACTATTGATACATAATACAATTCCAAAGAAGGTGGTGAGATAGACTACATGGACGATGACAGACAGGTGTCTCTTTATTAGATGGTCTCAAATATTTTTCTCCCCAAGCAAGCCTTTTAGTTCTTGTAGCATTGGGAATAGTACTACTACTACTACTAATACCACCAGCAGAACTATTACTACTACTGGTATCACCACCTGTTCCATCTATACATTCACTGTCACATCCTTTTGTGCAGTAGTAGGAGGGCATTAGTGCTTACATGCTTTGTGCAGGAAGCAGCAGACACAACCACCAGTGTTCCCACTGCAATCACTATGGCTGTTACATCTACAATCAGTGTGCTTCCCACCACCACTGGTGCCATTCATGCAGCAGCCACCCTTTCAGCTGTCAACACTATGGCAGCCACTGTTACCACTGTTCTTATGTCCATGGCCAAAGCACCATCTACACCATGTCTGTGGATTTATGTGATAACCATGAAAGTGCAATAGCGATTGGTGGCAGGGCAAGTATATATCACCAAAAATCTATTTCAGTGATGGACACCCCTAATGCACAGGAAAACAGTGCCAGGGACTTACATGTTGATTGTTCATGCAGTAGGCTGTGCCCCTTGCATTGCCCCACACCCGCCTACTAAAGAATTCTTAACTCCAGGGGGGTGCATGTCGGTTGGGGGTGCAAAATCTGGAGAAAAAAAATTGGGGGCCGGGCACACAAAAATGTAGGTGTGCCCGCACCTGAACCTGGAACCCTTGCACCTTTAGGCTGACAACCACCAACCACACTATGCGGCCAGCTTGGCAGCCCCACACCAACCTCACCAGGCCAATCCTCCTTCCCTTCCATCATGCTGGACCCCGACCCCCCACACATGTACACATATAGTGAAATCCTGTCGCTATATGCACCCACCTCCCCATCCAGTCACTCTTCCTCAGCAGTAGCCTCTTCGACATGCATCAGGATTGAGTTGCCGTTATTGCAAGCACTCAATCGCTGATGCCCATGTCATGGGGTACTGTGTCTGTGACCATGAACACCCTCCAGTGCTGACCCAATGCAATGCTTCATATCATTTTCGGAGTGCTATATGTGTGGTGTGGTGGATCAAGTGTGCCGCATGTAGCTTGTGTTGCATTAATGAGAGCTCTGCATTGGTGGTTGAAGTCTCATTGAGGTGTATATGCTACACCAGGTTTAATGGGTGATTAATAGTGTTGTTAAAGTGCTTTTTTAAAGTTTCCTTAAAAAAAAAAACTTTTCTGGCCTAATAACGAATACCAAATACCTGGGACCCGAATACCGAATATTCAGCCGAATATTCGGGAAAAGGTATTCGCACAGCCCTAGGTTTTACCCCCTGGTTTCTTCCCAGATTTCTCCTGCCATCCACTTCCCACTATGACACCACTCACAGTGCTAAAGTCTTTGCAAACATACAGCTTTCCTTGTTGCCCTGCCATGGGTACTGCTGATGTTGTGGATGTGTGATTCTTTACTGCTGATTGAGGACCAGCTACCATGAGCAACAGTCCTTGAGCTTGGCTGCCTGCCTATCAGCATCCCAAACTCACTCTCAAAACTGGATTGCTGTCATGGTAGCTTAGAATGCTACCACTGCGCCAACTTGTGGACCACTTGCTCATATTTCCAAAATAAATATCTATCTGCACAGTCAGACTATCTATTAGATGATCTAACCTTCAAATGTTCACACTTAATAACAATCAAAACCATGGTGACTGCATGCAAAAATGGTGCATGCCTCATTTTTTTCATTTAAACTTCCACATATAATAGAAAGTGTCACAAAACTCTGGACCATTTAAATCATAATGCCTAACATTGTGTGCAATTAGTTGGATGCAGACACATAAAACAAGCATTTGTCAATGCCAAATGTTGCTTGCTTGTATGTGCTGTTTAGGTATTTGGAAGTGATAGTTCCATGCCTTCCTCTCAAGACATCCACTGTGTCTTTCCGTTCAGTATTCACAGAAGAGTGGGAGGGGCAAGGGGCACAGCATTACAGCAGTTGCCAAGGGGGTGAAGAGGTGGACAATAGTCCATTCAAAGGCAAAAGAGTCCTGCAGGAGCTCACTAAATTGTAGGTGGACAAAGTGATGGAACCAGATGGCATACACCCAAGGATATTAAGAGAGCTGCAAAGGAAGATAGCAGTACCTCTGGCAGCCATGTTCACTGAGTCATTCAACACAAGTGAATTGGAGGAGGGCACATATGGTCCCTCTACACAAGTCCAGCAGCAGAGAGGAGGCAGGGAACAACAGGCCGTTCACCCTCACCTCAGTAGTGGGGAAGATCATGGAGACATTGCTTAAAGAAAGGATAGTGGGGCATCTAGAAGCCATCGAGCCCAGGACCATAGACAACATGGATTCACAGTGGGGACATCATGTCAGACAAATCTGGTTGATTTCTTTGACTGGGTGACAAAGGAAGTGAATCAGGGTGGGGCAGTGGACAATGCTTACCTTGATTTCAGCAAAGCCTTTGACACCATCCCATATAGGAGACTAATAAACTAGCTGGGTAGGCTGAGCATGGGGGAAAGGGTGATAAACTGGGTTAGAAACTGGCTAACAGACAGGAGGCAGAGGGTGGTGGTAAATGGTGTGCAGTCTAGGGAGAGGGGGTCACCAGTGGGGTGCTGCACGGATTGGTCCTGGGGCCAGCCCTGTTCAATGTCTTCATTAGTAACATTGCAGAATGTCTGAAGGGAATTTTTTCACCAGATTTTTAACATAGCCATTTTAAGACCTCTGCTCATGAACAGTGTCACTGTGATTTTCTTAATCTATCCCAAACATTGACTGCGCACACCGAATGAGCCTTTTTGCGCTACATGCGCGGAATCACATTTTGGGCGACATGTGAAAAATGACAGCTGTACTGCTCATAAGGAGGTGTGGTGCGACAGCTGGAAGGTTGTTTGGGGGGGCTGGAGCTGACGGGGGATTGAGCACCCCAGTCGGCTATAACACATTTTGCCATGCTGGGGTGGGCTCTCAGCGTGGCATCTGGATGCTTTGGGGGTGGAACTGACGGGGATTGGGCACCCCTGTCAGCCATAACAAATTTTGCCACGCTAGGGTGGGCTCCCAGCGTGGCACCTGGATGCTTTGGGGGGGCATGGAGCCGACGGGGATTGAGCACCCCTGTCAGCCATACAGTGTGTGCATGAGGGGAGGGGGAAGGCACATGAGCACGCAGTATGTGTGCGTGTGTGTGTGCGTGCGGGTGTGTGTGTGTGTGTGTGTGTGGAGGATGGAGCTCTGCTCACTGAAGCAGAGCTCTCCCTTTCAACTGTACGACCACTGCATTTTCAACTGCTGTCATAGACTGCTGCAGCAGTGATTGGGGAATTGGGTCCATGCCTGCAAACACACTGACTGAATTGGAAGATGGGTGCCACACCTCCGAAAACTCGGATGATGGCACTATGTTTCTTGCACATGCATGCAAGCAACATAAAAAGAAGCAGCTGAATCTACATGTATGTCTGACCCATTTGAAAATCCTGGCCATTGACTGTAGTTACTGAAAGTAATATGTCTCTTACTGTATAGCCCAAATGGAGAAAGATACAGACCAAATAATTTATTGCCTTCACGGAATCTAGATGTAGTATTTGCCGTATTGGTCCTTGTAACAACAGATCCAGAAGCAAATGATTTGATACTTTTTATTGGACTGACATAGATGTAACAAAAAGAACAAAGTGCTTTAGCTTTTGGACCAACAAGTCCTTTGTCGGAAGCGTAATGACAGTTATTTAGAAAAAACAATACTTTTAATACCCAGATCATGCAGAAAAAAACAGAAAAAATCCTCATTGTTTTAAAATACTCATTTAAAAAAACAGAAGATGATGTCAAAGAAGCTTAACAGTACCATGTCACCTTTAGCTGAAAGAGTCTAAGGGTCAGAGGTGCTTAGTGCAGGAGAACTCTACTGCATATAAATTAAATTGACTTATAAGATAACAACTACTTGAGCAGATGGCTCTTAAATCAAATTATGATTGTCACAATGTGTATAAGAATGCAGTTACTGAAAAACAACCCCCACCTGGATTAAAGACATACTAAAATTGTCAGTTAAAAGCAAGCACCACAGGATAGGACTACCAGAAGCATCTATGTATATATAACATACAAAAAGTAACCAGTAAAGCTTTCTTACAAAGATCAGTAGTTACAAACTGTATGATATGTAAAACTTAGTTGGACCCATTACCCAACTATACTGTCCAGCTAGTTATTATGCCCCATAAACTTCAAAAGCCTATAGTCTAGTAACATTAGTTTATAAATGATAATATAAATATAAATTGACAGTATAAGCGTCAAACAAAAAACTACTTGTCAAGGACCACCAAGAAATTAAGATCATGTAGCCTATGTACAGATGTCAATAAGTTCTCAGTGTATAATATAACAACTTGATGTATTGAAAATGTCTAAGGAATCTGAATAAGAAATACAACTGTAATCCCCCCCAACATACACAACACACCCCACCCCACCACCCCATATCATGGGTAGGGGAGGAGATAACTAGCTTTAAGTAGATACACACACACACACACACACACATATGCACACACACACACACTCCTAATGCACCATCATTCATATCAATCACTGCAATTGTTACCCCAAGGAATTCAACTTGTCATGAAATTCCAAGTAAAAGGGATAATGTATCCTAATATCTACAGAGTAAAAATGTGACACTATGCAACCATACCACTATCTATGCAGTAACAGTCCAAGGATTCTGAATAGAACCACAATGAAATAAAACTTCCACCTTCCCCAGGGTAATATAAGTAAGCAATAATACCCAACAAGGTGGGCGGTATTGTGCTATACCGGACCGCCCAGGGGTATAAAGAAGCCCGACGCTGCAGGTGGAGGGCCTTATAGCCCTTGGAAGGTCCAGTATAGAACAATACCACCCACCCTGGATGGTATTATTGAGCTTAGAAAATGGGCAATTAGTTGAGTAACAATAATATATAATAAATAATTACTCTGAGCCGTAAAGTTTTACATTTAACAATATATTCATTGACAGGAGAGAAAAAATAGTCCCTTTCTGTTACATGATAATGGAGATTTTCATAGATTTTACACATGACAGCTGTACTGCACATAAGGAGGTGTGGTAAAATGGCAATGTTGAAAATCTGGACTACAAATATTAAAAATTCACAAACCTATGAGCGTGAGTAGGGACTGTGCAACGCACGATCGCAAACGGTCATTTTTATGAATTTTTTCACCAAATTTTCAACATAGCTATTTTAAGACCTCTGCTCGTGAACACTATCACTGTGATTTTCTTACTCTGTCCTGGACACTGATTTCGCACAATGACCAAAACCATTGTGCGCGGCATGTGCGAAAACATGTTTGGGGTTAGAAGTGAGAAATGACAGTTATATTGTTCATAAGGAGGTGTGGTGAAATGGCAATGCTGAAAATCTGGAGTAAAAATATTGAAAATTCTCGAAGTTACCAGCATGCGTAGGAACTGGGCAACGCACGTTTGTCAAAGAGTCAATTTTGGGAATTTCTTCACCAAATTTTCAACGTAGGGTTTTTTGGGGCCTACCTCATGAACTGTGACACTGTCATTTCATTTATCAGTCCCAAAAGGTGGTTCGGCGCAATGACCCAAAAATCACCTTTCAGGACCAAATAACAACATTTCAGTGTCACAGTTCATGATGTGGGCCCCCCCAAAAAAATTTTGAAAATTTGGTGAAAAATTCCCAAAAGTGACTGAGATATGCACTAAAGTTGTAAATTGTCCATGTATGCCATTATAGAGCTTACCGGCATTTCCTCAGTTCACGGTCTGCTTTGAAGAGTGCAGATGTTTTCCCGGTCCACTGAAGATCATCGTGTTGGGCTCCAGAGGTAAGTATGGGTTGAGGTTGGGGTGTGGGGAGGTGGGGTATGCAGAGGGTGGGTGCAGGTTGGGGAAGGGGGTAAAGAATCTACAAGGGAAGGTTTTTTTGTTTTTTCAGGTATTTTGCTTTCTTTTTTGACTACAGGGGACTTTTGCCATGCTGGGGTGGGCTCCCAGTGTGGCATTCAGACATTTTTTTTGGGGGGAGCAGTGTAACCAACGGAAGATTGGGCTCCCTCGTAAGAAAATGACATTTCTGCCATGCTGGGGTGGGCTCCCAGCGTGGCATAGAGACATTTTGGGGGGTTTGCAGTACCGGGCAGAAACGGGAGTGGGGCCGAGATGAAAGAAAGCCGTGATTGAGGAGATGGCTTTGAGGAGTGAGCGATGTAGAGCGTTACTCTTAGAAGTTGCAATACTGGTAGATTTGAAAAAAATAAATATGTTTTGCCGGTGCTGTGCAGCCGAGTATTTTCCTTTTTTTTTTTAAACTTGTTTGTGTGTGTTTCTGGTGGGGCTTACTCTGTCTCACTAACTGGCAAAAAAACAAATGGTGGCAGTTTGAAATTTTTTGCCTAGTGCTTCAGCCAATGAAGTACCGTAGCAGGCTGAGCACAAGGATACATGGCTTGGCATATGGCAGTTTTGGACTGGTGCTTTTTATTTGGTGGGCATCTATTGAAAGTTTATATACCCCTGTTGATGGGGCACTAGCCAATCAGATGCCTCCAAATAAAAAGCCCATTTTCTAATTAGAAGTAAATATACAATATGTGTGTAAGACAAGAATTCTAACATACCTACATTTCTACAAATCACTACAATATTAGCCTAATGTAAATTGATCTATCCAGAACCCCCATGCAAGTGAGCTCTTGCACCCCAATATGTTCAGAGTTCAGAAATGCGATAGTATATAATAACACTACTGTATGTGCAGTAACAGGCTAGGGAACCTGAATATGAATATATGACATGGTACTCTTAAGCTTCTCTGACATCATCTTCTGTTGTTTTAAATGAATATTTTAAACTGATGAGGTTTTTTCCTACATGAATTGGGTGTTAAAAGTATTGATTTTTCTAAATAACTGTCATTACGCTTCCGACGATGGACTTGTTGGTCCGAAAGCTAAAGCACTTTGTTCTTTTTGTTACATCTATGTTGGTCCAATAAAAGGTATCAAATCATTTGCTTCTGGATCTGCCGTCATGGAAGCATTCAAAAATGATCGTGCTGCCCTGCATAAAAATATGGAGATGATGGAGAACATTACTCAAGGTAAAAAAAAAAAAAAAAAGTGGGTGCTTGGAGGAATGTTCATTTAGGAGGTAGGTGCAGCTAATAACATAGACACCAGTAAAACACAAACCCAGCACAAATAAATACATTGAGAAGAAATCATGTTGCTGCCAAAAATGTTTTTTTAATTATTATACTTTATTGAGTGTATAAAACATACAAACATGGCATGAGAACAATGACACAATAAAGTTGACCATACCTACCCCACCCGGAGGCATGCAAGCCTCACCCTCCCACCACCCTCCAATTAATTCCACCAACCCCCTACCCCCCAGAGCAGCAATTGGACCAATATGGCAGAGAAGCATGCTAGTCAAAGAGGCAATATATGGATTATTGGAAGGAGAGAAAGTATGAGCTATCAGGCAAGTATCTCTGAAGCACTTGGTACTGTAATATTTACTTGTTACCATCAGTATATAAAGTGTACATTTTGCCCCATTTGCTACCAAAGGCCTTTGAATTAGATCTTAGACAAGCAATCATGTGTTTTACCTGTAAATTAGATAGTAGCTCCTGTAACCACTCATTATAAGAAATTGTAATTTGGTGCATCCAATGTCTGAGGACTATTTTTTTTAAAGATAAAGAAATTAGAGCCATTGAATATCTACGTTCTATGACAGGAATTGAGGCCAGATCCCTCAGGACACAAATCTTCGGCTTGAACAATCCCTGTATTCCAAGCAAGGGATCAGCCCAGCATTCTATTAGCTTCCATAAAGGAGCTATCATAGGACAGGATCAGAAAATGTGAAGGAGAGAGCCTTCCTCACTCCCACACCTGGTGCAAGTGCAGGTCTGAGATTGCCCCATTCACGCCAGTTTCTGTGGTATAATACATGTTATTCATGATATTAAACTGAATGAGGCACAACCTATCCTGACCTACAAAGCGATATGTACCTTCCCATATACTCTTCCACTGCTGTGGAAAGAGAGTGAACACTTTGTCCCAATATGAAGAGGATCCATTGATCCCTGGAGCATACTGAGAGAAAAGCACTTGATACAGAGAGAGGACACTGTATGACTTTGAGACACGAGGGGAATATAGGCTGAAAAATACTCTGAAATATTATTGGTCCAGGAGCCCAGACTAAACCACTGTATTAACATATGCCTTAGTTGGAACACCTTAAATATGTATCTCTGATTTAGGCCAAGCTGTTGTAATAGTGCATCTGAGGACCTTAGAACACCTGCCTAGAGCAGATCCTTAACCGTCAGGGATTCAGGAACAGGGAGTCGGGACCTCTGGATGGATGCAAAAATGATTTTATTGGCTTGTCAAAGCTCCAAGTGTAGGACAAATGTTTCATATGCTTGGAGCTTTGGCATGACAATAAAATATACCTTTGCAGCAACCTGCTTTCTTGTAGATGCATCATTGTGTGCTGGATTTGTGTTTGTTTGGATCCATGGAGTACCTTCTTCTTTCACTGACACAGACCTACAGTAGCTGAGAATTGGATGAGCTTCTTTGGCCAAGTCTGTATACTGAGGTAAAGTATACAGAACTTTAAGGATTTTAAAGATGTGCAAAGTTGGATGGGTATGACTGGTAAAAACTCATGCAATTCTGAGTCTAGTAAAGGAGTAATTATTATCATTGCAAGTCACTGAAGAAAGTATGCCTTGGAAACTGCAGAAGAAAAAAGAGAATCATTTGGGCAGAAAATGTTTGCTATTCTCAGACTTGGCCAGGAAGACATAACAATGCTGGAGGCATGTTTCTTTCATTTTTTATGTTTTTTACTATATTCTTTTTTCCTCCTCTTTTTTAACAACTGCAGGCAGGTCATGATACCTCCACCCTGCCTGCCACATGAGTCTGTCCAGCACTCTCCCCAGTACTGCCGAGCACCAGTATCCCTCACGGATTTCCCCCCCCATGGGGGAGTTGAGAAGGGGAGGGCTGTCCTCCCCCCAGCAAGTACAGCAAGTCCAGATTGGGTCTTTTTCTGGTAATCTGGTGGCACGGGGGATGCCAGTTGGCTGGCAGGGGTTCACTGAGCCTGCTGTTGCCCCTTTTCCATTTTCTGTCCCTCCCCCTGTGGCCATGAATATGCACATGAAGAGGTATGCATGTGACACGTAGCCACACTCTTGGTTTCCAGACTCTGATGCCGCCACCCAGCCTACAGCAGGGGGCAGCCAAGGAGCAGGATAACACACCCTTCCTCCCCGGAAAAGGAGATCTGATGTAGGACACCCAATCCTCTCCCTCCCCTGCCAACCCTTACCATCCCGAGCTTGCTCCTGACCCCGGGTTGCTGGCATGGCACTAGGTGTTACATCTAGCACCTCAACCCTCAGCACTATCAGGCCAACATCTGGAGGTATGCTTCTTTAGAGTTCAACTTCTGGAACTGGACGCTGAGATCTCACTGCTAATACTTTCTGAACAGGACTGTTTATGAGGAACATACTTATCATGCAGTGAGAATACTTTCTCAGAAATTTTAGATGACTCAGTGGAGTCAGTGAGACTGACTATATCTCAATAATGCAGCCTCATGTGGCTGTTGGAGAGACAAGAAGCAAATTTAATCCCTAACTTCTGATTGCTACTGCTGACAAGTGTGTAAGCAATTCTGCAAGTTATAAATCAGTTTTTTTTTGTGATTAATGAAATTCAATGTTTTTAATTAGACGCTGTCCTTTGGTGAAATCAAAATAGTATCAGAAAGGTAAAATTGACTTCTTATTAGTTGTATGACTATTTGAATTGCCGCTGCTGTTGTATGAAGTATTGAATCTACAACAAATCATTAAATTTCTTTTTCTCTGTATTAGCATGGGACAGGCCCTTTGAGTCACTGCTGCTTTAATTTTTCAGAAGTACAAATTGAGGATATTTTTAAAGGTTGCTGGGATACATTGGGTTACATGGAGCAATGCCCCTGAATTTGTGTCTTGAACAGCCAGTTCAGCACCTTTGATGAGAAGTTGTTCCCCTCTTTATAGATCAGTTCAGTCTTTGTTGTTAAATCACAACTGATAATTATAGTAATTAAAAACCATCTTACAAGCACATTTAAAATAGCATCAAATTACAAGAGATTATTCATTCGAAGACAAACTACACTGCAATTTGCTTTTACCAATGTTACTAATTTTGCTATGTAGTACCCTGTAAGTCTAGAAAACTTCGATTTTCATTATACAATATGTCATTTGATCAGCTCATTAGTTTTTGAGCAACTCTAGTCTCTTGTGGTGTTCCACAGACTCAATCTTGGCACCTATGTTGTGTGTCATGTACATTTTGCCATCAGGTGAAATCATTAGATGGTACTGAGTACAGTTTCACTGCTATGTAGCTGATACTCAACTCTGTCTGCCTTGTACCCCCTGATGGGTTGAATGCAGTTTCAGTGCTTGCATTGGACCTACAAGAAATCAATGACTGGATGGCCTCCAACTGCCTTTGCCTCAACCCATGCAAGACCGAAGTTATGATTGTTGATCCAGGCTGACATGGGTTGGCAATGACAAGGGCCGACCTTCTTTCACCCATAATGAATGGTCAGACTCTTTGAGCTGAGGATATGGTGAAAGATCTGAGCATCATTCTGGAATGCAAGCTGACATTACAACAGATGTCCTGGTAATGAGGAACAGTTTTTACCAACTCTGTATTGCCTGGATCAAGCCACACCTAGTGCCAGCTGACTTAGATATTATAGTACATCACTTTGTCACCTCTAGACTGCATTATTTCAATGCCATGTACTTAGGATTATCTGGAGGCTTATGGTCCAGAATGCTGTGGCCTGACTGATGGTGGGAACTTCTCAGAGGGACCACAGCATGCTGGTGTTGCATGGTCTACAGTGGTTGCCAGTTCAGTTGCCTATCACCGTTAAGATATGTTTGCTAGCATTCATGGCCCTACAAGAATGGAGTCAAAGCTACCTGAAAAACCTTCTGATATCCTACTGTACATACATACTAACCCCTTCCAATCCACTGATGTGGGCTTGTTGTAGGTCCCTCATTCCCACCCTAAGTGATCTGGGGACAGAGCTTTTGAGGTTGCTGCTCCTCTACTCTGGAACTCCCTGCCAAAGGTAATAAGATCTGCTTGTATGGTGGAGGACTTTAAAAATCTGTTATAAGACCTATTTGTTTGCAAAGGCCTACCCAGTTTAGCTTGATGAAATTGTTTGGTGGTTATTTATTATATTCAGTTTTCTTTTGTGTAAACTGTTCTTATGTTGCTTTTATTGTTGTAAGGTTCACTGAGCCATTGGAAAGGAAACAAAACAAATTAATTGCTTTGCCTTGTCTTTAAAACAGTTCATGTACAGTACATGGCTTTCTACCATGAGTTTTATTTTCCTTTTAACACAAGCCTGAAACTAATTAGCAACTTTAAGCAGCACATATTTTTTGACTCACTGTTCAAAAGTTTTTTTTATTGTTTCATATAAAAGTAAATACTTAACATCTAACACTTTCCTCAGCCAAAATGACATTTCTGTTGTATTCCATCTTTTAGTAGTAATACATGTTGGATGTCCTTTGTGTCACCTACTACAAGCCGCATGTCCACTTTGGTTCAGTTGATTTTTATTTGTCAAACTTGGCTAGAAACATATTGTTTTTGAACATTTAAATGTATAGCCACTGACACTTATTTTCATTTGTTTGGATCTTTAGTCAGTTCAAGATAGGTTCATGCATATGCAATTTTAACTATGTCTTTACAGTTTTATTGTTGACAAACTGTTTTGCTTTACTATATAAAAATATAGAAGCATAGACAATGGCATCACAAAAAGACAACTGGTATATTCAGTCTGCCCATAAACCCTAACAAACCTGGAACCTATTGTACATACAGGATTCTAACTCACACTATCAGCCCTATGCACCCCATCCTACTGCTATCAACATGAGCAACCGTTAAGCCCTTCACTCTGTTCCAGTCATTTTTTAAACCATTAATAATTTTAGCACCAACTACATCACCTGGCAGATTGTTCCATGGCTCCACCACCCATTCTGTAAACTAAAACTTACTAATTTCCCTCTTAAATGTCCACCTATTTGTTTCTCCTCATGCCCCCATGTTCTTGGTCTGCTGCTTATGCTAAATAGCTCCTCATAGTTTACTTTGTTCATTCCTTTCATGAACTTAAAGGTCTCTATTGTATCTCCCCCTCTCATCTATTCTTCATTGAGTACATGTTCAGTGCATTGAGCTGATCCTTGCAAGATCTGTCCTGTGGCCCTGAATCATCTTGGTCAAGCTACATTGCACTGTCTCCAGGATGCCCTCATCTTTCCTTAGGTGAGGACTCCAGAACTGGGCACAGTACTCCAGGTGGGTACACCAGTGATCTATAGACAGGTAATAATATCTCCTCCCTTCTGCTGTTAATACCCCTTCCTATGCACCCCAGCATCTTGTTTGCCTTACTGTAGGCCTTGTTACACTGGTTTAATTGTTATGGGGAGTCAGTGATGATGGCCCTAGGCTTCTTTCCTCATAGGTCATGCACAGCATTAACCCCTGTCCAGTACCTTGTACTCAGGTTCTTGTTCCCTATGAGATGAGGTGGCCAGGAAAAGAGTAAAGGAGAGAGAGAACTACTGTCCTTGTTATCCCAAATTTGGGTTCTCGAATCCAATGTCTTGGTTAACTCCTCAGATGAGGACAAGGCGAGGCTCCTAGGGTTGAGAGACAAATATTTTGAACTACTCAAGGAAAAGGCAGAGTTAGCTATCATACACACTAAAGCTAGTTATACTGACCAAGGTGAGAAGGCAGGGCGCCTTTTGGCACTTCGTATTAAACAACAAGAATCAGTGAAATTCATCCCTTCTATCAAGGCTTCTGTTGATGGGTCTCTGAAAACATATCCCACTGAGATAATTCAAGAGTTTGTAGCATGTTACAAGTTGCTCTGCGGGGACATGGAGCTCCCCCCCCAGTCCAGTAAGCATGGAGAATTACCTGATAGACTCACATCTACCCTCCCTTCCAGTACATTACATAGATTATCTGGTCTATCCTATAACTCAGGAGGAAATCACCGAGGTTATCAGTGGTTTGCCCTCAGATAAAACTCCTGGCCCCAATGGATTTTCTTCTCTTTTCTATAAAAGATTTCGAGAACTTTTATTGCCAATACTTAATAGTTTATTTCAGCATATTCTATCTGGGACAGAGGTCGATTGCCATCTCTTTGAAGCCTTGATAGTGCTTCTTCCCAAGCCAGACAAGGACCCTGAGCTCATTCAAAGCTATAGTCCTATATCCCTCCTAAATCAGGATATCAAGATTCTCTCAAAGATTTTAGCTAACAGGTTATCCGTGGTGCTCCCCGAGTTAATAGGTATGAATCAGATAGGTTTCATGAAGGGATGCTCTTCGGCAGATCATCTGCGTACGTTATCCCATGTCTTTTCGGCTTCCAGAGATGCTGACTTTCCTGCAGGCTTGGTCTCTTTGGACACCGAGAAGGCGTTTGACCGGGTGAATTGGAGTTTTCTCTTCAAGGTACTGAGTTCCTTTAAATTTCCTCCAGTATTCATTTCCTGGGTTGCCGCATTATATAAATCCCCCATAGCAAGAATCTCAGCTAATGGGGCCTTCTCAAACTACTTCTCACTTCATTCAGGTACTAGGCAGGGTTGCCCCTTATCGCCTTTCTTGTTCAATTTATATCTGGAGCCCCTCATCCAAAACATTCTCCAAAATACCTCTATACAATGTATCAGAGTTGGGAGTCATGAGATTAAACTCACTATGTACGCAGATGATTTGCTGATACATCTCTCCCATCCAGTTTCTTCAATACCACCCTTACTGAACAAAATAGCCAAGTTCAGCGTGCTATCCAGCTATAAGTTGAATACTAGTAAATCCTTATTTTTCCCATTAAACCACAAAGTATTTAAGGATGATATTTTCCCCCTAGGTTTAGGTTGGACTCCATGAGCAATTAAATATTTGGTCATAAAGCTATCCCGTAACCCCTTAGTGTGGGTCAAAGATAATCTGGACTCTTTCTCACAGGTTATTATTTACAACCTCAACAGATGGTCTAAACTCCCAATATCATTATGGGGCAGAATTAATATTATTAAGATGAATGTATTTCCTAGAATTTATTACCCTTTATCCCTTCTCAACTCTTTTATTCCCATATGCTGGTTTAAGAAACTGCATAGTACATTTACCAGATTTATCTGGGCAGATAAATATCCCCAGTTGTCCTACCATAAACTAGCTGCCCCAAAACCTGAAGGGGGGCTGAGGATTCCCCATATGGCATTATACTACTGGGCAAGTCATCTAGCAAAAATGTCTGAGATGGATATCCCCAGGCCCTGAAATAAAACAACCGGTATGGCTTAAGATTGAGTTAGACTCAATTAAAGTCAAACGCCTGGATCCCTTAAACTTATTTTACCTCAAGCTGTCCCATGTAAAGATGTCCGACTGCAACACAATAAGCATCTCCTGAAGAGTTTATACACAATTATGTTTATTTCTTCATTATTCCCCTCAGACTGATTTAGCTCAGTCTATTTGGAATTCCCCATTTTTTACTTTTAATGGTAAGTGGATTCCCCACAACTGGCTGCCTCAATTAGGCGATGGAAAACTGCTTTCCTTGGTAGATGGGGCAGGGCACTGGTTGTCCCCACGGGGAATTATTGACAAATTTCTTATCCCGATCTCATCTCACTTTAAAGTCATGCAGTTAAGACACCTTCTCACTGTAGCTCTGGGGAATTCTCCCTCCTCCCAGAAGGTATCTGCTCTGATTCCTGAAATCTCCCTATTGTCTGGATCATCAGGCATAGTATCTAAGCTATACAGGGTGTTGTACTATAAAAAATATGGGGACACCTTTGGACCTACTAGTTTCTGGAACTCACTCCTACCTCAATATCAGTTGGACTGGCAGGCCCTATGGAGATCCTGTCTTAAGTATGTTTCCCAAGATGGATTGCGTCTCATGCAATATCACATTTTACACAACATGTATTGTACCCCTATTAAATTAAAAGAATGGGGCTTCTCGAACTCTAGTACATGTACCAAGTGCTTGCAAGAAGAGGGTACCCTCCTGCATATGTTCTGGTCCTGTCCCAAAGTTTCCTCCTTATGGAATTAAATTAAGATGTCTCTTGATCCCCTACTGGGCCTACAGGAATATATTATTCTGGAGGTGTGCCTTCTTGGGGATATGTCCCTGGTCAGTGTTAGAATTAGGAAATACCATATTTCTATGGTTGTGCTCTCAGTTAAGAAACTTATACTACGTCACTAGAAGGAACAATCGTCTCCTTCCTTCCAGGAATGGTTACATGAAATCATTGCTAATCTTCGAACAGAGAAGGCAATTGCAAGTCTTCATAATAGACTAGCAGCATATAGTAAGATATGGGATCCCCTTCATTCCTTACTTTTGTTACCTCACTGAGGATATATCACATTCTGGTTCTACCCATTCGTTCGACAGAATTGAGCACTGCACATTAGGGCGATTATGTTTTGTTGCTGCTGTAAGGGGGTGGGATGAGAGGGGTGGGATGGGCAGTTCTCACTGTTCAAGTGTTACGTCACACCCTGATTTGCTGTAACTGCCCTTTATAATGGAAATGTATTAATAAAGTTTAAATTATAAAAAAAAAAAAACATGTTGTGAGCAGGATGTGAAAAAATTACAGCTGTACTATTCATACCATTTAGTAAGTTTTATTAGTTTGAAATTTTTACAACAACCATCAATACAGACAGCGTGCTAATGTATTAAACAGAAAAATAATCGTTAATGAAATACTGATACATATACTTGACATGTAGTACACAGATAAAGATTATAGTATAATAAGTCCTAAGACATGTTATCGTTGTCTGTATCCCACCCACCTCCCCCTCCTCCTCTCAACCAACCCCAGTCTGCCACTTACTATTAACTGAGGATGGTTATAAAGACATACAATAATAAAAGACCATGTTAAATGTAATTGACATTAAAAGGGAAAGTAAAGATGACTGAGATCTACTGAATCAATAAAAGGGCATACAGTGATTCCCATCTTAGTTTATAGTTATCCATTCTGTTATTAGCTCCAGCAATGATGATCTCTGCTTGCAAGGCAAACATAATCTCCTTACACCATTCCATATAGGCAGGAGTATTCAGTTCCAGCCAATGCCTCAAAATTACTTTCTTGGCACAGCCTGATGTTAAAGCCATGTGCACTCTCTGTTGACTCCCTTGTAATCATGCGTAATCACTCATGATACAAATTTCCGAATTAAAGTTATCTGATAATACAAGAAGTGGATCAAGATGATTTTGAACGTGGAGCCAAAAAGAAGTGATTTTATCACATGACCATAACATATGGCGCAAGTCAGCAGAAGCATGCTGACATTTGGGGCATTGGTTAGAAAATACACTTCCCATTTGATGAAGTTTAAACGGTGTATAAAATAGATTACGGTTACTATAAAATTGCATAAGTCTATATCTATCCCACTTAATGTATTTATATAAGTGATTCCAAATATTAGACCAGTTCCTAGGAGGGGAAGTTGATGTTAAGACATTATCCCACCAATAGTACCTCTTACTTTCCAGAGTAGCGACATTTGTTAAAAGAAATTTATATGAATAGGATATTATATGCGAAGATGGGATAGAGCTAATATAAGGGAGTAAAGCAGACATAAAGGGACTGTCCCATATCCCTGACCCAAAATAATGTGTCAGCATGTGGGATATCTGAAAATATGTGAAAAAGTGTGTGGCAGGCCAGTTGAAAAGGTGAGTGGCTGCATTATAGGAGAGCAGTTTTTTGTCCTGAACCAACTGAACACCCATATCAGGCCAAGGGTGAGATTTAATTATCTTACCTGAAATTAGAAGGTTAGGGTTTGAGAACACGGGTTGGGCAGTGTCTTTGTATGCATCCACTTTGAGGAAAGTTATTAATTGATGTTGTGTATGAATTGAAGAACTTAGTGATGTTTCCTTTAGGGATTTAGGGAGGTTCTTCCTAGTAATAAAAGGAGGGGTCTTGGGGTCAATGTCTTTTTCAGAGCAGAGTGCTTGTTTGATTCTAACCCAGGAAGGAAAATATGCAGGATCTAGACTATTCTCTGGGGGTTGTATCCAGTATCTTACCCTGGCCAAGTATATAGCTTAATAATACATGTAAAAATGAGGGGCTTGAAGACCACCGTCAGTTTTTTGACGAGTAAGTTTATAGTAAATTTGTCTAACTTTTTTCCCTTGACATATAAAAGTATTGAGAATTCTCCGTATCTGGGAAAACCATGATAATGGGAGAGCCCCATTAAACATTTGTAGGTGATATAAAACACAAGGTAAAACATTCATTTTTATTTCACTCATACGACCCCATATAGAAAGAGGTAATTTTGACCAGTGCCTAAGATCTTCTGTTAATATTCTAACTAGAACATCTAAGTTAAGTTTGTTCATGATATGGGGGGAGGGGTGAAGGTAAAACCCTAAATATTTGAATTTATTGGTGTTCCATTGTAGTCCCAAATGTTCAATATCAGTCCTCACTATATATTTATTGAGAGGAAAAACTTCTGTTTTTCCCGATATTTAACTTGCTATTCAAAATTGCCTCAAATTGGGAAATTATATGAAAGACAGCAGATAGAGACTGGGTAGGATTAGAAATATGAAGAAGTGTATCATCTGTGTAAGCAGAAATTTTATATTCTGTATTACTTATTGATATACCAGATACAAGTATTGAATTTTTAATTTTTCTAATAAGAAGTTCTAAATATAAGTTAAAAAGGAAAGGAGAAAGGGGACACCCTTTGCTGGTACCCTGAAATAAAGTGAAGGATGTGGAAAGGACACCATTACATTGGATTTGAAGTGACGGAGAGGTGTGCAAAATTTTAACCCATTTGGAAGGGATATTTAGGTAATAACATAAAGAGATATTCCCAAGGAACCCTTTCAAATGCTTTTTCTATGTCCAGGAAAACAAGTGCTGCCAGTACAGATGAATCCCTGGACACAGAAGACAGATATGCTATTTTTCAAAGGTTATCAGATGAAAGAGATGTACTATTCATGAAGTGATGTGAAAAAATGTCTATTGTGAACATTTGGAGTGAAAATATTAAAAACTGTCAAAGTTACGTGCATGTGTAGAAAAATTTCAATGACCACATGTAACTCTGATTTTTTAAAAATTTTTATGCCAGATTTTCAGCATGGGCTGTTTGAGACCTCACCTCATGAACACTGTCACTGTCATTTCATTAATTGGTCCCAAAAGGTGATTCTGTGCAGTGACTGCAAAATCACACTATGGGTTAAATTAACAAAACAACAGTGACAGTACTCATGAGGTGGGGTCCCAAAAAGTCCATGATACAAATTTGGTGCCAAAATACCATAATATGGCTGAGATATCAACAAAAGTTCAAAACGCCATTGACAGCAATTAGACAGTGCTTACCTTGATTCCTCAGTCTGCAGTTAGGCTTTGAAGAGTGCAGACATGTCCCAGTCAACAGAAGATGACAGCGAATGACCAATAGAGGTACGTATAGTGTAAGGAGGTGTGTGAGGTGGCTGGTCCTCAGTGGAAGTGTTGGAGTTGGGGAGGGAGAAAGTGGGGGATGATGGGGGACCATTTTCTTATTTTCAGGTAAAAATAAAGTCATTGGGGAATGGTTTTCTTCTTTACAGGAAAAAAATCTCTGGACACTGAGAGTGGGCTAACCAGTGTCCCATAAGAGGGAGGACGATACATGGGGACACTGGGAGAGGGTTTCCCAGTGTCCCACATTGCTGAATGAGAGACACATTCTCAGGAGGAGGTCAGGACACTGGGAGTGGGATCCCCAGTGTCCCACAGTGAAATCCGGGGGGAAGTATAAGCAATGAAGTTTTTGGGACAATGGGAGTGGGTTCCCCAGTGTCCCTCACTGTTGGGGGGGTGACATCTGGTATGTCTGGGGACACAGGGAGGGGGCTCCTCAGTGTCCCATAGTGGTTCCCTTGTGGTGCAGAGGACTAGATGCATAACTGTTGGTACAAAATTAGTCATTCCAATTTTTTATTGCTGTAATTGTATGACGGAAAAAAGAATGGAATAACTGGCTTCAAACTCAGTACCCTTGCTACTGTAGTCATGTGTCTAGTCCTCTGCACCAGCAAAGAACAGCAACAAGAGCAGGGTTTTGTTTTAATCATTGCCAGCCTGGGGAGTTCAAATACACAGCAGGGAGAGGAGGCAGGTTCATGGCTGACTCTGCAGCCATTAGCATGAGTTCCAGCTGTGGCTACATAAGTCAAGAAAATATCTGTGTTCTCATACTGAGAATGAAAGAGAAGCTGTCCTCTCGCTCAGCTCAGCACCCGAGATTTCGGGTGCTGAGGAACTGTGTTTCCGGCCACATTAAAAAAAAGCATTAGAATGTAACTAAGGAAGTCCCCTTTGGCTAAGTTTTAATGTTTCTTTTTTATATTCCATGTTTTATTCCCATTTTCAACACTGGTTGGTCCTCACTAGAAGGAAAACAAAATGGCAGACACAGCAGAGCCCCTGCGACCAATTGTGTGATATGCAAAATACCTCCCTTCTTTTTGAAAAAAGGGACTATATTTTGAGCAAAGTGTGATACTTACACAAAATACCTCCCTTCATTGTGAAAAAGGGGACTGTATTTTATGAAAAGTATAATTTGTGCAACAAATAAAATCATTCATGCCTAACATATATAATTTCCCATAGGAAATAATGGAAAAATTAAAAAATGTAATAACTTTGGAACGGATTAATATTTTTTCACCAAACCTTCAAAAGGCACATCTGTGAGACTAAGGCATTCTACCCGGAGAATTTCAGAACACAACCTGAAGCTGTTTCTGAGATCCAGGTGGACAAAGAAATGGCAAAAAACACAAATTTTGTCTGTTTTTTCAATACTCTGCATCTCAGAAACCACAAAAGGGATTCACACAAAATGTAGCATTTCAAGAGAACTGCATCAATAAATTATGCATGCTAAATTTCATTCAAATCTGTTGAATGATTTCAAAGTTATTAATGTTCAGAAATTCGAGTTTAACAAACAAGTCACCTTTCACCTAACTATAGTGGCACTAGCTTGCCACTACAAACTATATATACTGTATATATATATATATATATATATATATATATATATATAGTGTGTGTGTATCTATTGAGAGACAGACAGATAGATAGATAGATAGATAGATAGATAGATAGATAGATAGATAGAGAGAGATTGGTAGATATATATGTGGCACAATGCAACTGTGGTTGCTTTTATATCAGAAAAACAACAAGGTACTCTAAAATCCTTATAGCCGAACATATACAAGCAATTGAAAAAGCAGACAGGAAAAATGCTATTTCCATCTCAAAGGATTGAGGGATAGGAACACTCACAACTTCACATTTATGAGCATTGAGAAACTCATTACTATAAATGGAGCAATTCTGGATATTTTGAAAAGAGACATCTAATATACCAGGACTGAATGACAGATTACAGGTTCCCCCATTCTTGTAGCCCATCCACTTTGGAATACATATTCCAAAGAACTCCTCCCTTCCCCCATGCCTTTCTTCTGTTAAAAAATATTTATGCTGGCATCACCATCCTTTTAATACCCCTGCCCGTCCTCTGATGATTGTTCATTATGCACTGAAGTGTTGTGACTGATACCTCACTACTTGTTGTTTTTTATGTTGCTTTACAGATGTCACATGAACTCATGGAGATTGTTGTTTGCAGATGTAGATGACTGTAAACATGGATCGGATTGTTCTGACTGTATACTAAGATCTGGATTTTGAAAATGGTTATTGCAGATTCACCCTGTGGGAACTCCAGGAGAAATATAGTAGTGTTGTTTTTAATTAATGTGTTGATATGCTATGTATAGTATCTTTATTGTGATTTTTATGCTACATCTGTACTTTTTCACTATTTGGCATTTCTCAATCTATTTTGGAGTAGTTCCTTTAAATACTGTTGCTTAAAGGAGCTTCAGCAATTCATCATGACAGCCATTGAGAAAGTGCTTGTTCATGAAGTTCATTTGGTGTCAGCTGCTGTGGGGGACTGCCGTGCCTGTGTGATGCTTGTGCCACTTCTATGTCATTATTTTTACAACAATCTTTCTGAAGTGTAACTGCTTCATCATATTCTATCTACTGTGCACTTGTGCAATTTATCAGTAAAGAAGATGACACTATAAGGTACTTCTTAGCTTCATGTGATTGTTCATACAGCTGTGTAAACCATAAAGTCCTAGTCTTAGCTGGTCCCGGCCTCTGTATGTGCTCTATTTACATCTATGACTACCAATTTTTAATTCAAAATTGGCTGTAAAGTAGCAGAAAATATCTTGAAATTCTGTAGGTATACTATGTACAACTTCTGAAAATAGCACCATTAAAAAAAATGTGGTCTTCACATACCCAGGCAGTTCATGATATTGCTGAAAAAAGGAGTTACATCAATGTTATGAGTTTTAAAACCCTACTGTGGGTGATCTGGATGGCCCAGTGGTGAGGCAGTAGAGTATCATGCTATCATTTGGGAGCTATGAGAGAGCGAATGTTCAAAAGTCATGTAATGAATGCAACCCTAGTTACAATATGTCACTGTCAGAAACTGCGCCAGTATGTCTAAATCATGGTCTGTCTTTTTGAAGCTATTTTCAAAAGCTGGACTTATCTGCAGAATGTCTAGCTATTTTATTGTATATCAAATTTTGGATGAACAAATGTGCTAAAAAACAGGTAGACATACAGTAAATGATAGACAAGGTTATATAAGGTTTGGAAATTGTGTCCAGTCCCATATATGTCTGCACTTCATAGATTGGACATAATTAAGTCAGAGTTTTAAAAACTGGACTTACTGTAGCTATGTTCCAGCTTTGGAAATTGGACATGGGGCAATTTGGTCTTATGCCCAGGTTTCTATGATAGAACATTGCAACTAAGCATAGGCTTTGAAATCCCCACCCCATGAGTTCCAAATCCCCTAATGGACTCACCTGGGGCCCAGTAATAGTAAATGGAGTCCACAGTGAAGAAAAGAGGGTTACTAGTTGGGTACCACAGGGTTCAGTACTGGGGCTGGTCCTTTTTAACGTCTTTATAAGTGCCATTATAGAGGGACTAGAAGGGAAAGTATGTCTCTGCAGATGACACAAAGATCTGCAACAGGGTTGATACACAAGGTGGGGTGGAAAGGATGAAAAGGGACTTGGCAAGGTTGGAGGAATGGTAAAATGTATGGCAGCTTAGATTCAATGCAAAGAAGTGCAAAGTAATGCAGCTGGGAAACAAAAACCCAGGGAAAGAGTACACAATGGGGGGTGAGATACTGACAACAACAAAAATGGAAAGGGACCTGGGGGTAGTCATATCAGATGACCTAAAGGTGGGCCAGCAATGTGAGAAGGCAGTAAGGAGGGCTAGGGGGATATTGGGATGCATAGGGAGGGGCATCACCAGTAGAAAACAGGAAGTTGTTGGCCCTCTGTACAGACAGTTGGTAAGACAACATCTGAATTACTGTGTACAGTTCTGGAGACCCCATCTCTTCAAAGACATAGGGTGGAGGCTGTCCAGAGGAGGGCAACCAAAATGGCGCAGGGTCTGCACCAGAAGACATATGAAGAAAAGGAAAGGAGCTTAAGATGTATAGCCTCGAGGAAAGCAGGGAGAGGGAGGACATGACAGAAATTTTCAAATACCTTAAGGGAATCAACAAAGTCCAAGAGGGTAGCATCTTTCCGAAAAAGAGATGTGCAAGAACAAGGGGGCACAATTTGAAGATAGAGGGAGGACAGCTCAGATGCAATGTGAGGAAGTATTTCTTCACAAAGAGGGTTGTAGATGCATGGAATAGCCTTCCTGTGGAGGTTGTAGAGTCAAAAGCAGTGGAGGAATTTAAGAATACATGGGACAGACATAAAGCAATTCTAGTGGGGGGGTAGGAGGAAGTAGGCTATTGGTTAACTAGGATCTGCAGCTTATCCGTTAGGTAGGGAAATGGGCAGAATATGTAGGCCATGCGGTCCTTATCTGCCATCAAATTCTATGTTTCTATGTTCTATGTTTCTATGTAATAAATCATTAATAGAGTAGAAAAAGATAATAGCTTATCAACTGTATCTAGCAGTCATATATTTAGAACACTTGCTGTACTGTAAATGGGTCATGGAATGCAACTAGATGTCTGCTAACAGAATGCTTTCCCATGTTCTCCCTCCTTTTTGTCAAAAGTGTGTGTTATGTACTTGTACATAATCTGTTTTGTGATAATTATGAGAGGTTTGTTTTGCTTGTATTAAATATTTGGGCTGGCAGTATAGCTTAGAGGTTAAAGGAATGAGGTGTGAACAAGCTTGTTACATCAAGCAGACCAGACCTGATTTTGATTCTCACAACCTCCACTTGCATATTGTGTGACACTGAGCAAGTCACTTAATCTCCCAGTGCTCCCAGGTCACCACTGAAAACAGGCACTTGTGCCTAGTGGGCCTTACCCAGTTACCAAAGACTAAAATAAAATAAAAAAAAAAATGCCAGTACAGTTGTCATACTTGACTGCACTGAACACATATAAATTAGCATCATTATGAACCACATAGTATTTCTGTAAACCTGTTGGTCAGCCAAGGAGTGGGCATTGGCAGCTACTATAAAGTCAACTAATTGCCCACTCCTCTGGCCAGAGGTAAGATGTAGCTGTGTCAGTCTTAATCACTTGTTAGAGGAAAGGGTGAAGTATGGAATAAAATGGAGATACAAACTATGCAGTAGGGGTACATCCATGTACAGTATGTGATCCTGATCTTTACTCTTTTGCACTTCTGTGTTCAGTATACACATATTGCCAGTCATCTATTACTGTTTTAGAGGAAGTCATGCTGAATATTCTAACAGAGATTGGCTAGTTAGAGATTGATGTGTATTGTGTTTTGAGTTTGAGTAATTGCAATATTAATCATTTAACAAAGGGTTTTCATTTTTTTTTTCTTAACATTCATCCTGAAATATTTGTGAAAGAAAATGTTACATTACAGTGTAGGACCATGAATGTGACTATGATCATGGGGAAATGAGGATCTTTGCACGTATACTGTATACAGGTTTGCTTTACTGAATAATCAGTGTAGGGATCAGTTTAAAAGTTTTTAGATTTTATTTCAACTGATTAAACTGCCACAGAGCTTTCTCTCCATGAACTTTGAATTTCACAGCTTCTCTGTTATTTTCCTCAATACTTTGAAATCTAAAAAACTGAACATCCTGGCATACAATAAGGTCCACATACAGTAGTTAATATTTTACATGATTATCATATCATGTGCCATGTATTGTATTTGGATGATGGATGCTGCCTTTTAAATGATTTGTTTTAGCCCCTTTACCATCCAAATGAATGAGAACCCAAACATGATATCAGTAGCACATTTTGCAGTGCAAGGCTGTTATTGCAATACCTTACCTTATGACAGAGGCAGTCAGTTAGAGATAAGCTTCTACCTCCCAGAATGAAAGATTTAATCATTATCATCCTTTAGTGGGATTTCACTGTTCCTCCCCCTCTCATTTTAGAGAAAATCCAATTTTGTTGCTGGTATTCTTTGAAATGACTGAAAGATTATGCTTGATGTGGCACCATCCATGATCAACATTTTGAAATGTGAGACTGGATTTTTATGAATTATTTTTAACTAACTGTTTGGAAGGTTAGGTGTGGAGATAACAGGTATATGCCAAATGTTCATATTTGTTAAAAACTTTAACTTCCTTTTCTGCAGATGGAAATAGCCAAGATCAATTAAAACTTGCATTTAGAATTTTGTAAATATGTGCCCAGCAAGCTGTGAAAACAGCTCAATTGAGAAGTTACATCTGAAATAGATGCCCAGTTGAAGGAGAATGAAAGGAGATATGAAACTGATATATAAGTAATTACTAGCTCTGATTTGCCCAGGACATTTATGGTGTCATATGGGTGGCTACTATAGTATGATACATTTTTGAGGCTTACAATTTGTTTCTGATAGTAACATAGATGTGTCAATAAAGATAGGAACAAGATTTGAAGAGTGGTAGCTATTATAAATCACTAATGTAATTTCAGCCAATCAACATACAGAGCTACTGTACCTCTAATTCTGAGTAGAGTGGGTTCTCGTGCAGGAGCTCTAGGAGGGAGTGTTCCACTTTGGTCCCAGGGGGTAGAATGGCACAATAAAATATATAAAAACAGTACTCTAAACTTATTAAAAAAATAAGTCAAGCTTACTTGAGTGACTTATAATAAGATACCAGGGCCTCTAAGGGATGTCTCTAATGGTGTAATGGACTCCTGTTTTAAGGTTCAGCAGAAAGAACTGCTCAGATTTTCTTCACTGTCCTTTCACCCCAACCTCATGTTTGGAATCTCTTATACTATAAGAGACATCCCTTGGGGGCCATATCAACTTATAGTATTAATGATATGTGCAATCTCATGATAAAAAAGCAATACTTTAAAGGACAACTTTGGTCTCCATTCCATTATGTAACAGTGTGCAAAAATGGAATGCATGGGACCAGCTCCCTGGCCCTAAGACCAGACTTCAGGAGTGGAGACTGGCAGGGAGGGAGACATGAGCATCCCATGGATGCTTCCTTTTTGGGGGGTGGACAATTTTGCACTGCTTGATAGATGCCTCCTGCTAGTGGCTTGCGGCAAGAGTTCATAGCAGTATGAAGCTTCAACATGTCACGGAATACACGCCCCCCACACAGGACACCATCATGGCTGGGCCGTTACATGGGAGGGAGCGAAAAATGGAAAAATACAGCTGCTCAACTGACCAGATAATGGCAGCCAGTCCATGCTCACCACAAAGCCTGGAAGCATCCGTGCCAAACCTCGGTCTGTGCCTGGCATAGAAGGAAGCCTTTGGGCAAGTCTCCTCTCCCTGTCCCCCTGCCCAAGGAGGGTGTCCCCAGGTGAAGGGATAAGTCAGGTCAACCAGGCGGTGGCAGTGCTGAGGGCAGCAGGATGGTGAGAGGAACTAGCAGCGGGGCACTAGGCTGCTCGAAGGAGTGGGCGATCGAGGCCATGGGGAAGCATAAAGAAATGTTACAAAAAAAATGGAATACATTAACACATCTGAAATTTGAATTGTTTGGATGTGAGGCTAACCACAGTACATTAATTTCTGTCCAGGGACCAGCAAGAGCCTTGTCACATCAAGAAGCTGATGTGTTTTCCAGCTTAAGGGTGGACATGGGCAACCACTGACTCTTTTTTCTGAATAGAGATCAAAATATAGTTATGGTGGTTTACTCAGAATGGAGTAAAATAATAGGGCAAAACTCAAGGTAAAATAATTGTTTTGTGTGTTAGAAAAGATGATAGATATCCTTTAATTTTGTTATTTTAAACGTCTGCACACCAAGGTATCCATATTTATGCTGCATGACTAATTTCAAGAGAGTCTCAAGGGGACAGTTACATCAGCAGGTGATTCTAGCACCTGATCCACTTGATACAGCTAGACATTTCAGGACTTTTCAGTCACAATATCGGGACCAGAAGCAGCATACAATGTGGGCACCATAACACAGACCTCCAAAATTGTTAAACTGAGAATTAAAGTTGTTCACTGACTGTAGCAGAGACCATCCCAACACAGATCTTAATATGTAACTTAATGTGCCTAGAAGTTACAGTGCACAAAGATTGTTTTGCCAGATAACTGTACCAGTTACCACCAGAGAAATATATACACATGGTACACTACAATGCACACATATGTGTGTGTGTGTGTGTGTGTGTGTGTGTAGCATAACACTGGTAAATGCCATCCTGCAACCCCCCACACACAATATCTATGGGCCACTTTTTGCCCAGCACTGATTCCATCATCCGTATCCCTCAATGTTTTTCCTGGCAGCCCACTAGGCACCCAATCCAAACTGTACTTTACCACCACTGTCCTTGGTAGTGCAGTGGTGCTCCTCCATAGCACCACTCCTGTATTTGAAGCCATCTTGCCCAACATCAGTCTTGATTCCCTGATGTCCATGTGCAGCAGGCACCACATTCCACTTCCCTACCACCACAACCTAATAGGTTTTAGTTAAAAAAATGATAGTAAACAGCTGTACTATGAGCTGTGATGTTAGGATCCTTGTTTTTTTTTTAATTGGGGAATTAATCCCTTTAACATTAAGTGTAGAAAATGTTATTAATTTGTTATTTGCTATAAACATAATTAGTATTATTTCCAATAATGTGCTTCCACCTTATAAATGTTTACCATAGATGTCTACTTTCCTATACGTTGTGGATGGTAACATAAAAATTAGGTTTGATATTCTTGAAGAATCTTCCATTTCATCACAAACATAACACACACTATTTTCCATTCACTTTTTAAATACCAAAAGAAACAGGTCCTTTTAAAATATATTACATTCAAACTATTTTTATTGCCCAGCCATGTATCCAAATTTCCCTACCACCACCCCATTTATTTCTTTAAAATCCTTGAAACAATGTCAGCAAATCCCACTACACAATTCACCTGAACAGCATGCATTAACCTTCACAGTGGGAGTTAGACATAATGTGATTAAGTAACTCAGGTTTAAAAGGACCAAGCCTGGGGATTGATTAAATGGAGTCAGGGATTGAGTTCATCCAGAGTGGGGCCCTGAAGCAAAAAGACCTTTGGCCAGCAGTAGTCTTCACGAAAGGGACACGGAATGTGGCAGTGTCAGAGTGTCTAGTGGAGCGAGCTGGAAGGTTCTTTTGGAGGAGTTGTAGACAGCCTGGGGGGGGGGTAGGCCCAACTGGATTTTTTTGGCCAGTAGACATGTCTGATAAACTAGCCGCCCCTGGAAATTTAGCCAGGATGAGCGCAGATAGAGGTCACAGGTGTGCGTAAGATGATCACAGCCTATAGCAATCTGCAGGCTTTGTTTAGGGCACGTTTAATGCTGGACAGTGCTGTGTCAGAGGTGGCCCCGTAGATGATTATGCCGTAGTCTACCAGTGAAAGGATGGAGCTGGAGATAGCTAAGCATAGAGCCTCCGAAGGTAGACATGGCCTAAGCCTGTAGAGAAGACCAATTCTTTTGTTAATTTCTGTACAAGTTGACGTGATATGCTCACGATAGGTAAGGGCGGAGTCTAGGGTAACCCCAAGATATTTGAAATTGGAAACCGGTTCCAGCATGTTGCCCGACACATTAAGTATAAATAATTTTGTAGTGCTGTGCTTATGTTGTGGGTGGGCGAATAGCATGACTTTCATCTTTTTTGTGTTGAGTATGAGCTTGTGAGAGGAAAACCAGGCTTCAATTTGAGAGAAAGAGCCCTGCAAGGATTTTTGAAGCATCATGGGGTCAGGGTGGCGACTGAAAATCACAGCATCATCTGCATAAAGGAGAAGATGCCCAGAGGAGGCCAGAGGTAATGAGTTCAGGTAAAGTGAGAAGAGGAGCGGACCGAGGATAGACCCTTGTGGGACACCCGATCAGACTGGAAGGTTAGCAGAGAGGCTGTTTCTTATCATCACCACCTGTTGCGTGCGGCCAGATAAATAACTAGAGAACCAGCAAGTAGTTTCATTGGAGACGCTGACAGAGAGGAGGGAGTTTATGAGGATGGTGTGATTGATGGTATCAAATGCCTTGGAGAGATCTATAAAGACTGAGCCAGCCAGGTCTCCATGGTCCGGAGCATCATGAACAAAGGAGGTGAGTTCTAGTAGGGCAGTGGTGGTGCTGTGACCTTTCCTAAAACCGTGTTGTTGGCAAATTAGGTGTTGTGCATCTAGATAGTTAGTAAGTTGATCAGCCACTATTTTCTCCAAAGCTTTAGAGAGTGGGGGGACTATGGAGATGGGCCTGTAGTTACTAGTGGAATTACGTGCACCACTTTTATGTACTGGCATAATCCTCGCCTTTTTCCACAAAGCTGGGAATTGTCCCAGGCAGAGGGACATGTTGAATATTTTAGTGAGAGGTACTAGAACAGCATCAAGGGTTAAGGATAGCAGTTTAGCATCTAGTGAGTCACCACTATGTCTGGACTTACCTAGGAACCTGGAAATATATGCATGGGCATCACTAGTGGAGATAGTTTTGAGATGAAAAGGTGGTGCAGTCGGGGGTGGCAGGAAATATCCCACATCAGTACTGAAAAAGTCAGAAGGGATAATCGAGCTTAGGTCTGAGAATGATATATTTAAAGCATCTGCATTTTTCTAGGTTCTTAGGTGGGGGTACCATCCAGGATAAGCATGGTAGGGGGAGGGGAGGGAGACTTTCCACTAAGTTCCTTTATATTATCCCAGAACCTCTTTCCATCATCCCAGGTGACAGTGAGTTTTGTTTGGTAGTAAGCAGCCTTTGCCAGCCGAATGGCCCAGGTGCAGGTGTTTCTGGCGGCACGATAGCATTGTCGATCAGTGGGTTGACCTGACTGAAGAGCTCTGCACCACAGGTCATCACGTGCCTTCATTTGATCAAGCAAAGTCCGAGTTACCCAGGGGGATGATTTAGACTTTTCAATCCGTTTGACGTGGGGGGCGAAAATGTCACAGGCAGATTGGAAGGAACTAATGAAGAAGGACAGGGCGGCATCAACTGACGTCAGGTGATCAAGAGGGGACCAGTCGAAATTCTGAAGTAGGTTTCTGAGATGTTTTAGAGACCCCCTTCTTGAGTTGGTGACACATGGAGATCCTAGGTGGGGGTGGTTTCCAGCTATTTGACCAGAGAAAAGTTACCGGGGAGTGATCACTGATTGAGTCCGATTGGACCTGAACATCCAGTATGTGCTCAGGATGGTTTGTGAGTATGAGGTCAAGGAGGGAGCTGCGGCTCATATTTTTGTTCACTCTGCTAGGGGTGAGGACCATCTGGGACAAATTTTGGGCAGCAGCTGCATCCCTGAGGGGGGATATCTGGGGGGAAAGCCAGTTTGAGTTAAAACCTCCAAGGGCTATGACTTCAGAATTTTTTGGGAGTTGATCAATTATATTTAGGACAGATGCAAAGGCATCCCTTTGGTGATGAGGGGTTATGTATATGGACATTATGTAAAGGGATTTTTTTGAGTTCCCAAATTCAACCCTGACAGTGAGAGACTGTGCACCTTCCGAGGGGCTTATGGTTGTAGTGTTTATTCCTTGTAGGTGATCTCGAAGATATAGAGCACAACCCCCACCCCGCCTTTTTAGTCTATCCGACCTGTGCAATGAGTAGCCAGGTATGCTTACAGCCGAGTCAGGGATATGCTGTGACAGCCATGTTTCAGTAACAGCTATGACATCAGGGTAGTGGAGGCAGACCCAGGCTTGGAATGAGGCAAGTTTCTTTTGGAGACTACAAATATTAATGGTGGCCAGCCATAGCCCCTTTTGCCTAGCTGGTTGCCCTGGAGCGTGGAGAGAGGGACCAAGATTTAGGTGAATGTTGCCATCTAATAGCAGGAGGATGATTGCTGTCCTGGCTAGGATAGTTTTGTGGATCTTTTTGGAGGTGCGTCGAGATGTGACCATATGATGAAGTGGTTTATTGGAAATATGGGTGCACGTAAAGCGTAGTATTTCCTACCCATAAAGTAATGGGGTAATTACGGTGTCAGAGGTGGGGTGACATGGGAAGAGAGGAGGGAAGGGGATATAGGACATGGTAACTGATGAGGGGGTTATTATTAGTTAGGTTAACGCAGGAGGAATGATTGGGGCAGGGGGGTACTACAACTAGTATGAAGAAGGCAGGAGGGTAGTGGGTTGTAGGGGAGGGTTAAAACGAGGAGGGTAAGCCATGATGCAGCAATGTGGATAGAGAAGGATGATATGGTGATTATTTTAGCCATGCTTGGGAGGGAGGTTAAGTGTAACTTAAAGATGTTTTCCAAGCTGGCTGTAATGATTAATGTTTTTTTTTTTGATGTTGTTGTTGTTGATTGGGCTCACACGGAAAAATAAGTCTTGCAGTAGTACAAAGAGCTGAGAGTGAAAGATCAGCTGTTTAAAAGGTCAAGAGTGAAAGATCCACTGTGGATGGCAGTGGCAGCCCCTAGTGGCAGGTCCCGATAACCTGCTAATGGAGAAGCTGCCTGATTGTTTTTTTCGCCTCACTAATCAAAAGAGATCTCCGTGTGTATTTAAGGAGAGCATAACCAAGGGTGGTGGTGATGGGCGGCGGGGCAGCTGATGAGCAGCATCAGCGGGGATAGTACTACTACAGACAGCGGCTTTGCAGAGTTCCCCACTGTACCTGCTGCTCGGTTCCAAGGGCAAACGCGGGTCCCTTAAAGCTTTAAACTGCAGGTCCTTTGCTTAATTTTCGGCTCCGGGGAGGGAGGGAGTTCGTTCCATCACGACCACCAGCACCCACGAGGGGAGCCTCGCTGTGTGATTCTGCCGAGAAAGAGGAGAAAGCAAGGTTAATATAGGTGTGTTTCATGTGGGGAGAGGGGATTGAAATAGATGATTAGGGATGTGCGACTAAGGATTTGGTATCTGCGTGGGACACAAAGAAATGGTGTCTCGCAAGTTTCACAATTTTTTTGCAAAGCACAGTATTTTTGCTACAAGGCTATCTACTCTGCAGTTTTAGAGCTGGCTATGGGGCTCAGGAAGCAATCTCAGGTGCAGAAACAGTGACCTAGCTCAGTGAATTTAATGTTTAAATACAGCCCAGTACTTTTTGTCAACTGTAAATGATTTCAAAATGGCTATGGGGCTCAGGGGGCAAATCTCAGGTAACAGAAGCAATGACCTTGCTCAGAGAATTTAAGGTTTAAATACAGCCCAGTACCTTTTGTCAGCAATGTTATCTGCAAATGAATTCAAACAGAAACAGTGACCTAGCTCGTTTTTGTCCACCCCCCAACCCCCACCTTCGGCTATGCTCCATCTAGCTTTTACTTTAAACATTTTAGTGGAAAATTTGATGCAATTTTTCTTGTAGACCCTTTAAGGCATCTTGTGGGGTGTCAAATATGATAATGGTTCCTTCAATGTTCATTCTCAGTCTTGCAGGAAATATTGTAGTAGCCTTTATATTATTTTGCCATAGAAAATGGGCAAAACACTATCAGCTCTCTGATTGAGTGTAACCTCCCCCTCTGGGGTGGGTGGGTGGCTTAAGGCCCTGTCACTACTCTGTAGTGCCCTTCCAGTGCCTCCTGGGGGGATTCAGACAGTGCTCCCATGTGTTTTCTGTGGCTGCAGCCGCTAAAATGCTTTCTGTTCCTTGGTTAATCTGGCTAGGGGAGCCGAGGTCCAGACAGTGTTTTTGCCTCTGGGCAGAGTTGGGAGGGGTATTTGGCAGTCCCGGGAGCATGGGAAAACCAGATCACCTAACATAAACAAATATGGCCATGCTGCGCCATCTGTGCATGTGCAGTCACCTTAGTTAAAGGAACTGCTGCTCCAATAATGTGTTTGGCATGCGGCCACTATTTAAAATTATCCCTGGCTCCAGGGCAGGCAGAATTGCTGGGGATCAGTGAGAAAATGCCTCCAGGCATAGGGACAATGGGAGTCTGCCCTCCAAAAGGGCAAGCAATAAAATAATAAGGGCAGCACAATTTGGGCACAGTGTATAAAAATGTGTCCGCACCCAAGGGACTCCTGCAAGTGGGGGGTGTTGTTGGGAAATATCAAAGAGCATCCCCTAAGCCTGGGGACAATGCAGCCAATAACAGTGGGGGGGGGGGGTCAAAAAACTATAAAAGGGAGTGCAAGTCTGCCAAACAGACAGATTTCTCAGGACCTCAGACCAGAAGAGACTGTTTTGGGCGTCTTAGAAAAAATTCCTATTCCAGCAGCAATGGTCTTTCTGCCCCATAAGTGGAACAGGAAGGAGAGACCCTGTGAAGAGCCAGTGAGATTCAGGACACAACTGAACTGCTACTCAATTTCCCTTGAACCAAGTTTTGAACCTGCAGCTGTGAGTGTGGACTTGCAAAAAGCAGTCTGCAGCAGTTTGAAGCCTGAGAGTAAAGAGTTTTCATGGCAAAGAGCAAAGAGATTCTGTAGCAGAAATGTAGAGATCTTGCAGCAGAGAATCAGAGATTTTGCAGCAGAGAGACAAAGATTTTGCAGCAGATAGTTAAGAGATCTCGTAGCCCAAGAAAAGAGGAATTGAGCCAACTAGGTTTCCCCTCGGAGAAGCAGCTATGCAGTGTTTTTGAAACTGCATTGCTACTTCTAACCTAAGAGAATTTGTCTGTGCATGCTGAGGATAGAGGCAGTGCCAATGTCCAGCTGCAGTTATGTTCCAGAAGAGTTGTGTACCAAGCAGAAAGTCCCAGGGGACTCTCAGCATGCCTTGTCCTCCAAACCACCAAGGAGACTGGCAGAGAGGAAGACATTAAGAGGCCTGTCAGGTAAACACTGCATGCAGATACCTTAGAGGTGAAGATTTGAAAGGCCTGACAGATGAAGACCAGCTCCTGTCTATTTGCAACTGAATATCATGGTGCACCGCCAACTCCTGATACCAGAGTGGTACCTTCTGACATTGAAGTCACCCTGTTGAAACCCGTGCTTCAAAACTATAAGTACCTCGGGCTGTGGCTCAGAGGAGTGTCTATTTTAACTTGCTAGCTAGTTAGAGAAAGGGGGTTAAGTCCTGAGCAGGATTCTGCAAGTGTCAAGAAAAACCCAGGCAACCAAGTTAAAGTTTGTTGTAATTGAACTGTATTGGGCCCCAGCAAGAGCACCAGGTTAAAGATTGTTTGTACTCAGTGCATCCCAGCACCCTGGTGTGGTACCCACCACTATGGACTATCTGTTTTTCAAAGGCCATTTGGAGAAAAACCAGGTACAACCACAGGTGGGAGGCAGTGTGGGGTATAATTGCTGATGCCCTTTGTTATTCTTGTGCTATTTTCTCCCATTGGTTACCCCACCCTATAATAAAATGAGAAGTTGATTTATACTACCCTTTGGTATTGCCATTTGTTGTAGAAAGTGTTTTGTTGCACTGTGAGGAAGGTATTGTGGGGGCAGTTATTGTATTTTCCTGAGGGATGGTAACCTGCACTTCATCCAACAGATATCCCATATTACTACCTCATGTGGAAGCACCATACTAGTATACTTCTGTCCAACTTGTCCACTAGTGAACCCAGGCTGGCCCCCTTGGCTGGGATTCTAGGTGAGACCTGAGGGCCCCAGAAACAGCCAAGGTGAGTCAAGGGGCTACTTTACATAGGGATAGTGCAAAAGGAGGAGGAACCAAAGGAGGCAGATGGTGCTGTAGGGACAGTAGAAAAAAAATAGTTCCTGGACTGGATACATAGCATAAAGGGTGATTATCTGAACTAATGACTAGCAAAAAGGTACTGTTAGATAGCCATGCTCCAAAGTATGCAATCTGATAGGGACACTCCTTGACAGCATTTGTTGTCCACTGGGTAGTATCTGCCCATCTCTTTCCAAAACTGATTTTTATTCATTCACTTTTGCTGTACTTTTTCTTGTGTAATGAGGTTACCTACTGTAAGTGGGGGATTCATTAGTATGATTTTCAAATCTAGCCTCAATTACAACCACGAGAAAGGAGTCCTGTGGTTCAGTGTCAGATGAACATTAAACCAAATCATATAACCACTGCATACTTGTCAACCTTTTAAATGCTATACTGTTGCCTCCTACTTCCAGTGCTTTCCATGTCTGGTACATAAGTAACATTTGAATAAAATATACTTAACTCTCTGCTGTCATCATTACTAAAATGTATTACTGATGTTAAAGGGAGTTGCAAATTCAGATTAAGTAATGCTAGTCAGAGATAATTTTAGCCAGACAAACAGTTCTAGTTCAAATAAAGTACAGGGCTCGATACAAATTATGTTCCTACATGTGAAATGGTAGCAATAAAGCAAGCTAGTGTAACACTCATCCATTATTTGGAAATGGAAATACATGAGAAGTCACTTGCTGTTTATGATCTGACCAATGGGGAACTTTCAGTGGCACAGCTTTTCACTTACTCCCTGAAATTTATTCAGACAGGCTCTTATACTGGGTGGGAACTGATAAAAGGGGACGATTTGTTTACCACTGGGATTTCTTAATGAAAAGGTGTCTTCCATATGCAAGTGTGGCGTAAGCAGAAACTGCTGTTACTTTAAATAATTGTTTCAGTGTCAGCGAACCTCTCAGCCTTTACTCAACTGCACAGAAAACAGAAGGGAGATGAGAGCACCGTGTACAAACCAAGTGCCACTGTAAAGCCCAAAAGGGAATGCAGCATGAGAAAAAAAACAATACAAAGCTCATATCATGTGTACAATTCGGTTTTCTTAGTGTCAATGATCAAAGTGCAAAGGGTACGAAAGCAGAAGTGTACTCTAAAACATAAGCGAGTGCAGTTCTGCCATGCAGGCTTCACTTATCCAGTCTTCCCTTTGTCGACTAGTAATAAACCAATTTAATAGTGTTCGCATTGTGCAGTTTTTTCTTCCTCATATTATTCAGCAGTACATCTGATGTTTAGCACAGTGACTATAGTAACAAAACTGAGCATAATCAGCAATGCATTTGATACAAAGCATTAAGTACTGTACACTAGGCTGTCAAGCTACTGTTAAAGTATACACATACGCTGCCCCTTCAGGGTTATAATATCTTTAGTTTGAGGTAGTGCAAATAAAGACATAGAAGCAAGTATTCAAATGATAGTAGGACTACAAAACATGATGTTCATGATCCAGTCCTACCAGTTACTTATTCAATATGTGACCCAAAGCAAATATCCTCTACAGCAAATAATATATAAATATATTGTATTCAACTATCACAATTTATTAGACAACTACTTCTACATTTCACTTGTCTTTCCTAAGTTTTGTATCACAATGCTGCCACCTTATAAACAGGACAGAAATATCTGGCACTGTGTTTGGTGGAATAAGATAACACAGCAGTGCAACAGATCAGCTGGCCCATAGCTGTGTAAATAAACTTCAGTATTTCAGCAATGTAAAAAGTAATTCAACCAATCAGGTCTTACTATTAGCACAGACACCACCATTCATTCATTCACGCCATTATGAAATGGACTCTAAACAGAGCAGATGCTCTGCACCGGTGGACCATTTTCTTTATTGCAGATTGATATTGTGGGTACTGGTTGGGAGAGGATGGTGGTGTGGACCAGAGAGGGGTTGGGTGAGGAACTGGGAGTGCCAGATTAAGACAGTGGCGTGAGTAAAGGTGGGGGGGACTGTATTTAGTGCACGGTTGGGGGAGGGTTTATTTCATGGATGCCGCTGTCTGTGTAGAGCAGCATGCAGCATGCAATTGATTGGGGGGAGGAGGTTGCCAGTGGAGGGATGGAGGATGGGAGGGGTATCATGATTTTCTGTCTTTTTTTGAAGGGGAAGGGGATGGTTTTACAGTACGGTGGGTGGGGGAAGTTTTTTTTTCAAAGTTTCAATAATTAAAAAAATTCACTAGTGAAGTTGGTGAGTTGAATGCTGAATCTGCAAATTTTGTGAATTGCAAATTTCTATGGATTTGCACCAACTTCACTGGTGGACTGGAAATTCAAAGCATCTCTGACAATGAGGTTCTGAGCACTAAATAGAGGTCTGAGGAGAAAGTTTTACACCTTTGCTGCACAGTCTGCACTAGTTAACACTTAGGTTGTGGATCAACTACAAGCTACTGGAGTTAATTTGTAAAGAAACATAGAAACATAACCTCTGTTGACAGATAAGGATCTTCTGGCCTACCTAGCTCTTTTGGACTATGGACAGACTGTGCAATCCAGTCTGTCATTAGTCTTGAAGAGGTTTTTCACAAATAAAGTGTGATGAGCTTGCTCAATTTTTTGCAGATAAGGTTGCCAGCATCAAGTCGGGGATTGGCCTGACTCCCTGTATGAGGGATTGCGGACATCAGCAGGAGGTTGCATGCACCCGTTCTGTCTGGTCTGACTTCAGAACTCTTGGACATTGTAAGAATTGTCCAGACCTTGTGACCAACCAGCTGTAGTTTGGATCCGGGCCCTAAGCCGTTATTGGTATGTTGCGTAGATGTCATCTGCCTGATCCTTGCAGAAATTGTCTAGTGTTCCTTGGAAAAGGGGGTCTTTCCTGATCCCTGTAAGGAGGCAGTCATTTGACCACTCCTTATAAAACCTTCCTTGAATCCAGACTGTCTAGCAAACTACAGATCTGTCTCTAATCTACCCTTTGTGGGTAAGGTTATTGAGAAGGTAGTTGCATTGCAGCTGGATGATCGTCTTACAACCCACAATGTCTTTGACACTCTCCAATCTGAGTTTAGGAAGAGACATAGCACCAAGACTGCTCTTGTTCGGGTGTTAAATGATCTCCTAATTGCGAGAGATCGAAAGGCTTATACTGTCTTAGTCCTTCTTGATCTCTCAGCAGCATTTGACACTCTAGACCATGGTCTGCTTTTGGATCACCTGCAGCATTTCTGTGGACTGTCTGCTACAGTCCTATATTGGTTTTGATCCTTCCTCATGGGCAGTTCACAGAGGGTTGCCACTGGAATTTATTCCTCTGATACACCCCCTCTGTCCTGAGGAGTGCCGCAGGGCTCCATATTGACACCCATGTTGTTTTCAGTGTATACGCTGCCATTGGGAGATATCATTAGGCAATACAGTTTGGGTTCTGCAGATGATACCCAACTGTATATATCCTTTACGCCTGGACAGGATGATGCAGTCCCTGTGCTTAACAACTGCCTAGCCGAGATCAAGAATTGGATGAGCAGTAGCTGGCTGAGGTTAAATCCAGACAAGACTGAGGTGTCAGTCGTGGACCCGGGTCATCCGGAGGTGGGTCTTTGGGCTGAGCATCTTTCGGATTTATGGCTTGATGATGTCCAGCTCATGACCTGAGACCAGGTGGGTAACCAGGGTGTTATTTTCAACAGCAGTTTGACCTTAAAATCTCAGGTGTCCACTGTCATTAAATCTTCCTTTAACCATCTAAGGAATATTGCCCAGGTAAAACACCTGGTTCCCCCAGCTGACCTTCCTACACTGGTCCACGCCTTTGTAACCACCCACCTTGATTACTGCAATGCCCTCTACCTAGGGCTTCTGGGGGTTGACATCTGCTGCTTGCAGCTGGTGCAGAAGGCAGAAGCCAGTCTTTTGACTGGTACATTTAGGACTAGTCATATTATGTCTGTGCTGTGTGAGCTGCACTGGTTGTCTGTACAGTGGTGGATCACCTTTAAGGTCAGTATGCTGACCTATAAAGCCCTACATGCGCAGGGACCCTAATATCTGCAAGAGCTCCTTATTCCCTACTGCCCCCGCTGCTCACTCTGATCTGATGACAAGGGATTGCTAGAGATTCCCAGGGTTCATTTAAAAACATCTGGGGCACATGCTTTTTCATATGCTGCACCCACCCTGTGGAATTCTCTACCTCGTTGGTTAAGAGAATGCCCGACCGCCATAAATTTTACAATCAGAATTTAAAACCTATCTGTTTTATCAAGCTTTTTCTGTATATTTCTACATTTTTTATTATTATAATTTAGTTTATATTGTATTTTATTGTACAGCGCCTTGACAATTTGAAAGGTGCTTAACAAATAAATTTTTACTTTACTTTACTAGTCTGCCCTATTTATCCTACCTATAGTGACACCACCACCCCTACTCAGTCTTTGGCCCCCCCCCTTACCTCTAAGATCCCTTTGTGTCTATCCAATGCATTCTTGAATCCTGTTACAGTTTTGGCCCCCACCACCTCCGCTGTGAGGCTGTTCCATGCATCCACCACCCTCTCCATGAAGAAGTACTTCCTCCCATTTCCTATGAGCCTCCCCTTTAGTCTTTTTCTTTGGAATATGCTTTCCTCTTGCACCTTGTTTTCACCTGTGAGGTATTTGAATGTTTCTATCAAATCCCCCCCTTTCTCTCCTTTCCTCCAGGGAGTAGGTATTCAATTCATTGAGGCTTTCCCCATAGGGCTTCTGTACAGGCTGCGCACCATTTTGGTTGCCCTTCTTTGTACTGCCTCCACCCTCTCTATGTCCTTGTGGAGGCTGGGCCTCCATTACTGTACACAGTACTCAAGGTGTGGTCTCACCAGTTATCTATATAGGGGTATTATTACCTCCCTCTTCCTGCTGGTAATTCCACTGCCAGTGCAACCCAGCATCCCTCCAGCCTTCCACACTGCCTTGTCACATTGCTTTGCTACATTCAGGTAATCAGAAATGATCACCCCCAGGTTCCTTTTCTGCTTTGTAACTGTTAATACCACTCCTCCCAGTTGGTATATTGCCCATGGGTTCTTGTACCCCATTATTTTACACTTATTTATGTTAAAATCCAGCTGCCCAGACCCTAACCATTCTTCCAGTTTCTTTAGATCATTCCTCATTCTTTCCACTCCTCCCGGTTGTCCACTCTGTTGCAGAGTTTTGTGTCACCTGCGAACAGGCATACTTTCTCTTCCAGCCCTTCTGTAATGTCACTAATGAAGACATTGAAGAGGACTGGCCCTAGTACTGATTCTTGTGGCACCCCACTGGTCACTTTGCCTACTCCAGAGTGGATGCCATTTACCACCACCCTCTGGCTCCTATCTGCCCAGCCAATTTTCCATCAATTTAACTTCTTTAGGACCTATTCCTAGGCTCCCCAGCTTGTTTAACAGTCTTCTATGTGGAACGGTGTTGAAAGCCTTGCTGAAATCCAGGTATTTTTTTATTTATTTTATTTTTATTTATTGAAGTCTTGGAATTACAACCTTGGAACCAGAGGTTCATTTGCAAAGGCTCAACATCAAGGATAGAGAGAACAATAATTGAACATCGTACAGGGCAACACAAGTGTAAAGGTTATGAAACAATACATGCTTCAAACAGATTACATACAGTGTTCAGTAAGTGCACAGTAAGTGCTGCTAGGTTACATGTGTTACAGGGTTAAAGTATCTTACCCATGTTTTTTTTTGTGGTCAGAGAGGAAGACCTTGTCAGAAACATCAGAGGTAGGGGAGACACTAAGATAGAGGGCATGTTAGAATAAAGGAGAGTTCTAGACTTAGGGGAGGGAGAAGGTAAGTAATGTAAAGATATGGGGGATTGTCAGGGGACAGAGGAAAGGAAGGGGTAGAAGGGTACTAGAGTAAATACATAAAAAATGAGAGCAGTGGGGGAGGGAAAGATACAGTTGGAGTTAGGTCAGGCACTTGTAGCTACTGCAGTTCATTAGATGTTGCCACAGTTTGGCTCTGAAGGGCCCAATTTTGGTGTATGACTGGAGGTCAAGTGGAAGATTATTAAGCCAGGTAGGCACCCTATACATGAAGGAGTGCTGTGCCCTTGTAGTAAGGCAGAAAGGGACCTGAAAGGTGGGGTTGGCCATGCTTCTGGTACGATGGTGGGTCTCTGACCTGTTGAGGAGCTGCAACAACTTATGTGGGGGTAGACCTATGCTGATTTTCTTCATGAAGAGGCAGGTATGGTAGGAGATTCTGCCCTGAAGATTCAGCCAGTTCACTGTGGTATAGAGGTGACAGGTGTGAGTTTTAAGGTGGGAGCCAGTGACTAGTTGGCAGGCTTTGTTAAAGGTGACAGTTAACCTCTTGAGAGTAGTATTGGTGGCAGAGCCATATATTATTCACCCAAAGTCAATAATTGAAAGTATGAAGCTAGTAATGGCAAGGCAAAGCACTTCTTGGGACATGCACCACCTGTGCCTATACAGAATGCCTAGCCTGATGCTTACAGCTCTGGAGATTGTATTTACATGATCATTGTAGGAAAGGTTACTGCCTAGTGTTATGCCAACATATTTGAAGTTGCAGACTTGTTCGAGGGGTGTGTTAAGGTTGCTAGTAATAGATAGTTGGGCATTTCTATGCTTGTTGTGGGGGCTGGTGAAGAGCATCACTTTTGTTTTTTCATAGTTCAAAATTAGTTTCTGATCGGAGAACCAGGACTCAACTTCAGTGAAACTTTCTTGCATACTGCTGATGAGAGGTAGAGGATCAGACTGGTGAAAAGCACTGCATCATCTGCATAAAGAAGAAGGTTGGTTGGGCAGATTAGGGGGAGGGTATTGAGGTAAAGGCTGAATAGGAGAGGACCCAGAATTGAGCCTTGTAGAACACCAGAACATACCGAGTGGCTGGCTGAGAAAGTATCTAGTATTTTCACTCTTTGGGTTCTGCCCTCTAGGTAACTTTTAAACCATTCAGTGACATCGTGAGAGAGGCCAAGGGTGGGTAAGGACCTGAGTAGTAAGGTGTGGCTAACTGTATCGAACGCCTTGGTGAGGTCAATGTAGATTGACTCCACAAGGTGTCTGTGATCTAGAGACCTATGGATGAAATCTTTGTATTCTAGTAGGGCAATGGTGGTGCTGTGGCCCTTTCTGAAGCCATGTTGTTGGGCACATTGTATATTGTAGGTGGCAAGGTAGTCAGTCAGCTGATCAGCAACAATGCACTCTAATGCTTTAGAGTGGGGAGGCAGAATGGAAAATGGATGATAGTTTGAGTGTGTGGCCATGTCACCGGTCTTGTACACAGGTGTCACAACAACTGCTTTCCACACCAATGGGAATTGACAAAGACAGAGGAACTGCTTGGGTATTTTGGTGAGGGGTGTTAGAATAGAGTGAAGGGTAAGGAGGAGCATTTTGAGATCTGGGGTGTCACCACTAACTCTAGATTTTCAGATGGCATGTAGTAAGTATTTTTTAGCTGTCTTGGTAGTTATTGCCTTGAAGTAGAAAGGAGGTGCATTAGGGGGTGTATTCAATTTGGTGTTCTTGAGCTGCCAAGGGGGATCATCAAAGAATTTGGGAGGGAGAAAACCACTCAGGTCAATGAAAGCAGTATTAAAAATATTTACTATTTCTTTAGGGTCCTGAGTGGTCACACCATTAAAAATGAGCACTGTGGGAGAGCATTTATTGGGTCTGCCTATGAGATTTTTTATGTTCTCTGCAAATTTTTTGCTATTACCCCAGCAGTTGGAGAATTGGTCTTAGAAGTGGGTGATTTTGGTAAGGCATACTGCATGGATGCAGGCATTCTTGGCCTCTTTGTAGTGCTGCCAATCACTTGTTTTTTTTTTTTTCTGTGGTGTGTGCTACATGCCAGAGATGGTCCTGAGAAGCCATGAGGCTTAAGAGGGGCGCAGTAATCCAGGGGTTGCTGGTTGACTTACACTTCATTTTTTTTGGAAGGGAGAAAATTTATCACATTCTCTGTTGAATGTTGAATGTTGAGATGAAGTGCCTTAGTGCCAGCTCAAAACTTGGTGCAGTGTCAATTAGTGACCAGTCATACTTATACAGGTATTCTTGAAATTGTTTAAGTACTCATTGTTTTAATACACGTTGGTAGGGCAGTTTCTTAGGGCATCTGGGATATTGGCATGACCACTGGCTCATGATGGGGGAGTGGTCACTGAGGGAGTCGGACAGGATCTCAGTGTTTGTAAATCTTTCCGGGTGGTTTGTGAGAATGAGGTCTAAAAGGGTGTGGGTGCCAGTTCTATAGTTTAGTCTACTGGAGAAGTGGACCATTGGAGTAAGGCCAACTGCTGCAGTGGCATCCTTGAAGGGGCCAGCTTCAGGTGCTTGGCAGTTGATGTTAAAATCTCCAAGTGTGATAATCTCTGAGCTATTGGGTAATTTGGAGATGTATTCAATGACAGTATCAAACCCAGAAACTATGTCCTTGGGTGGAATACGGACTGACAGGACAGTAAGTGACTTCCCTTTTTGCCCCGGGGATATTTTGAATACAACAGCCTGTGCACCGTTACCAGTGGACAACATTGAGAGGGCATGGCCCTGGAGGTTATCCGAGAGGTAGATAGCACAGTCCCCCCCTTTTCTGCCAACTTGATCTGCTCTGAAAAGAGTGTAACCTGCAAGGGCAGCAGTGGAGTCAGGAGTTTTGGGGGAGAGCCTGGTTTCAGAGATGGCTAGAATGTCAGACTTGTGCTGCTGAACCCAGTCTTGCAACTGATTTAGCTTTTGAAGAAGACTGTGAACATTGAGGAAAGCTATCTTAAGACTGCTGGAGTTAGTTTGCTGAATGTGCGATCACTGCAGGGGGTGGGGGTTGGGGAGCACATTCCCAGAAAATAGTAGGAGTAGGAGGGCATATCTGATGAACATGAGCTTAACCAGTTTAGGTCTGGTGATTATATGATGTTTTGGAACCAATTTAGCTGATAGGGGCCTTGGGATTGAAGCAAGGTGCAACACCGGAAAGAGAGTGGTGGGAGGACCTGGGTGCATCTTGCCATAGTGAGGCACATAGAGTGCGGGAAGGTGGGTTGCACTAACACTCCTGGTGCATGAGGGCAGCGTTACATCTAATGGTGTAGAACTGGGGAGGGTAGATGTGGCGACCTGTTGTACTGGCCAGCTGGGGTTAGTTAATACCAGCAGGGAGACAAATGTAAGAGGGTACATAGTGGGCCCCATCATTTACCAGGAGCCTGACCAAGGGAGTTAGGACAATTTAGCATTCATATTGAAATTGTGGGAAAGGGGCTAGGAGGATTGAGATGTCCATAGCAGACAAGTGGGATCCCCTAATATGGAGTCTGTACTTAAGAGAGAAGGGGGGAGGGTTAAGTAGGAATAGGGGACAGAACTAATGACAGGTGAAAGTTGAGGGTAAGATGGATAACTGCCCACCTTACTTTGGGATGGCCAGGTAGTGCAGAGGTAGGGTACTTGCCTTTGTTGGAGAGGGTTGAAGGTTCAATACCATGAAGGGGGCAGAAGTTAGAAATAAGATGGGAACCTTAGGAGTCTAGAGGGTGGACTGAGAAGATTTGTGAATTGAAAGTGAGGTGAGAGGCTGGGTGGAACAGGGATGGATGTGATAGAGATAGATCACTAGTGACTTCTTCTGGTCACCAGGTATAACCGTCTAGTGGAAAAATGGGGACTTAGAAAAAGTAAGAAGGTCACATGACATAGTCACATGACTGTTGGGACCAATAAATTTAGGGTTGGAAAAGGAAGGGTGAGGGGTGGGTGGGGCAGTCAACGTGCTTGCGCATTGATGGGCTACACCAGTCCACAAACACAGCAAATCCATTTCTCTGTGTTCCACCGACCTGTGAATCTTGCTGTCAGCAGTCTCCTGTGATGTTGGGCTCTGTAGGGGAGCTGACAGTAGTGTGTAGGTAGGCCACATCCACCCTCCTCCCTGATCCACATCCCTGTTTACCCAATCAAAGAACTCAATCAGGTTTGTCTGGCAGGACCTCCCCCCTGTGAAACTATGCTGCCTCTGATCCGACAGATTATTGATAACAATGAATTCCCCAATCCTTTCCTTCAATAGTGATTCCTTCACCTTGCCTACGACTAATGTCAGACAGACAGGCCTGTAATTTCCTGCCTCCTCCATATTTCCACTTTTGTGGAGTGGGACTACATCTGCCCTACTCCAGTCCCCCGGTACTACCCATGTTTTTAATGACAGGTTGAAAAGGTCTGTCAGAGGTGCAGCCAACTCCTCTTTCAGTTTCCTCAGTATCTTGGGGTGCATCCTTTCTGGCCCCATTGCTTTGTCTACTTTTAACTTTGTTAGTTCCTTAAGCACTCTCTCATCTGTAAGAGGGTCAGTGTCCACTTCCCATCCATTTATACCCTTGTCTTTATCCTTGGCATGTTTTCTTCCTCTCCTCCGTAAATATGGAACAGAAGTATTTGTTCAATATATCCACTTTTTAGTGGTCCTCTTCCACACTGCACCCTCCTTCCCCTTTCTGTCTTACTATCCCTCCCTTTATCTTTCTCCTTTCACTTATGTGTCTAAAAATGTTTTATCTCCCTTTGCCACTGATTTGGCAATCTTTTCCTCTGTTTCAGCTTCTAACTGCCTTACCTGCCTCCCTTTGTTTTTCTTGATAAGTCTTTCTGTTTCTTTCTCTCTGTTTGTTTGTACATTCTAAATGCCCCTTTTTTTGCTCTTATATTTTCTGCTACCTCCTTAGAGAACCATAGTGGTCTCTTCTTTTTTTCTCTTACCCTTGCTAACCTGCCTGTCACCGAGATGTGTAGCTTGTTCAATGCCATCTTTTATTTTTGCCCAAAGTTCCTCTACACCCCCCCCACCCATTCTCCTATCCCTGCTAGCGAGGCATTCTTCCATTTTCTTAAAAACAGCTCTCCTGAAGTCCAGGATTCTTACCGTTACGTAACTTGATTCTGACCAAGTTTTAGACCTCAATTCACTGGATTCTCACTGTCTCTGAGATCTCCTGACCCCCTGTCTCTCATTGGGGGGGGGCACCCATTCTCTGAACCTGATGCTGTACAATGTGCCTCTATCCTGCTTAAAATTGTCAATGGATTGAGCATGGTCTGCATCCCCAGTCACATGGAATGGACTTACTTCAGAGATTCACCATGCCCACACCATCTATAGGCTGAAACCACAGCATGGTGTTACATTTTCAATCACGCCTTCCCCAATTATTCTGCAATCTTTACACTTATTTAACTTTGTTGCTGTGATCTAATATTTATTCATATATCTTGTAATCTATTTGCATTTGAGCATATTTGTCATTCATTTTATTGTATGCTGTGCCCTGAACCTATGTAAATTTTGCTGTTCTAAAGCTTCTGTATGTTTACTTGCATGTACTATCCCATTCCCTCTACCCCCAGGACACATCTGGAATCAAGCGGTAGTCTGCTCAGTATGTCTTTCCTGGTAAAACTTTTAAATAAATAAATAAATATGTCTTATCATAGTGCTTCATAAAATAAATCACCTACCTTGGTTCTATTAGGACTACAAGCAGATTTTTTCCAAACCTTTTTTTGTCGCCAAATGCTATTCCCATTAGGAACACCCATTATATTATTTATTGGCTTATTGTCTATCTGATGATATTAAATATACAATAAAAATTCAAGAACACAATTCAGTATGGGATGCCATTAAGGATGCAATTAATACCCTCCGGCCATATACACCATATATTCTAGTAAAACACATGGACTCTCATATTCTGAAGTGGCCTTTCTGCAGAACAAATTATATTCCTGTGCACCATATAGCATGTGGCCATGATGGAAGCATATTTGTAAAAGCAGAGTATCCTGTATAGTGTACACTGCTTGTATGAGTATCTGACTGTTGTAGCACCATGAAAAGTGCATAGGTGCAGTGCACGATTACCACCTGCAGGCACTGACACCTGGGAAGAAAGAAGGATAGCATATCCCAAATAGGATAACCTTTTTGATCCTGGGTACACTATACAAAGGCTTGCATACTTGTGATCACACAAGGCATACAAATCTTTAAGAAGTCATTTCTGTATCAAGTGGCCATTAGCAACTTATGCCTTTGTGTCTTTGCGTACATAGAGGCATTGTGCAGAGCTTCAGACATTGCAGCTCTCTCACTCTTTCTTCATAGTAATTCTGTCAATTACATTGGTAGTCCAGTGGTACAGTGCTCCCATCTTGATTCCTGTTGTATCCATGTTAATATCCCTGGTAGTCTGCACGCTCCTTGCATCATGCTATAGGACTGCTGTCACCTGACAGCTTACACTGGAGCATGGCAGGATACTGGAGGGAGGCCACTGAGTAGATGGGAGTTTGCGACATTTTTGCACCCCAATCATGGTTCATGACTCAAGAGGGGATCCCTTTTTAAAATATTCTATATTTGTGACTGTGGACAAGTTTTAATATGGAGGGGAAGATCTTTACTAGATGTTGTCTGCAGCTGGTACTGTGTCAACACCCTTGAATTCCTTAATTTTTTTATATTAATATGTGGAAGGACGAAAATGATGGCTGGAGGGGGATGCTGAGACCACTGTTGGGGGGTGGCCATGGAAATAACAGAGGCCATCTAGAACAGGGAGAATAGCATTTTTAAAATGTTTTAATCTTAACACGGAGAGAAATGTTTCCAGTATTTGGCCCCTAATACAGTACAAATCACATTAAACTGTCACATCAGTATGCTGTTTTGCACTGTTTTTCAAGCTGACAGTGCACTGTGTTTTTTTTCTACACTTAACTCAGTGGAAGCCTTTATAAAATATTTTTGCGACTTAACTGGAATGCATCTGTAGCATCATCACAATGCAATTCAAAACTGAGTTGCAACTCTTAGCAAAGGTTTTTGTAAGGTGATATGCTGGATTAAACAACACTTTTGCCACTCATTGAGAAATGCTAAAGCAACTCATTGGTGTGACAGATTGATACCCATTGCACTGTACCACTTCTTGGCCTGACTATTCAAGTACGGGTTATTCGAACACCCCAAGTATTTACCATGAACAAGTAATGGAACTGAAATGCAATATAAATTTTATTGCCATGGACTTAATTTCTATGGAAGCAGCATCAATGTTAACAGAATTTTGAAAATTGACAATACAGTGGAATATACAGTATTAGAAAAAAATAAACATTATCTAAAGCATTCTGTATAAAGCTAATATTTCTTAATGATAGCAGTATTGGTTAAGGGTTCAATTCTTTCAATTCTCTCTAATGAAGTTTGACTTCCGGAAACCTCTATTTTACTGAATTTTAATCTTGTTCTGTTTCAGTGAGGTTTTGTTATGTTTTAATCTATTGCTGGGTGTTTCCATTTGTGTTCGGCACCCTGAGCCTATGGGATTGGATGCCCTATAAATAAAATTGCCTTGCCTTGCCTTATACTTAGTATTTAGGCATATATACTCTATGGCTATTAACTGGTTATCCAGCTGCCATGAAAGCCCTCACAGTATAGACCAAATCCTCCCACTGGTGTTGCTTTCCATCCATGTCCATTTGGCGAGCTACGGAACACGGGAAGGATATTGTCACACAATGAAGGGGGATCACAGGTGTCACCAAGACCAGCTGTGATGGAGCATATATATATCCATAATACTCATTACACCCATCACCCACATTACAACCCCACAGCAGCACAGGTTTTGGTAGGGGCTGGAAGGGTATTGGAACAAAACCACTTTTACTTTCGAGTTGGCCTTTAAGACCCTCATGCTTTCAAACTCCAATTACTGGCTGTTCCTTAGGGGAGAGGGGTACTTCAGGAGGAGTGTTAACATGCAACATCTGTGCCAATATAGGAGGAGAGTGAGAAAGGAAAAAACATTGTTTTCGTTTGACTCAACTTGAGTCTGGACTGCAAGAATGTGTAAAGATGAATGTAAGTGAGTCTGTTTCTTTTTCTGAAGTAAAGCAGATTTCATTTAAACTAAACTGGTGTTCAAAGTATGCTCTCTCTTTGAGTGTCCCCAAGAGGCTACCCAGTTCACTACCCACTTACTCTGGCTGTACTCTGGACACCACTAATGTACACAGTAGCAGCCAGTTGCTGCAAATGGGTTGCTGATCCTATGTTAAGGAAAGCCGTCAATAAAATCCTTTGCTTTTCCAGTAAGGCATTGTTTATGGCCAGTAGTGCCCTATTAGGAAGATGTTGGCTCATTCCTGCCAACAGTAACTCATGTGTTGAAACTGATTAGAGAGGACCTAGGGAACATAGAGGAAGGCTTTGGGGTAAAGGAAATATGGGACACAATCAGAAGGGCCATAGAGAATGCCACAAACAGCTGTATAAAATGAGAGGAAAGAAGGCAGGAACTAGACCACCAAGCTGGTTTAACACTGGTGTGGCAAAGGTAGTGAAGGATAAGAGGGTTGCATACAGGAAAGGTAGAAGGACAACTAGGGTAGAGGAGGAGGAGGAGGAGTACCAAAGCCTGGCTAAACTAGCAAAAAGGGATGTACTACAGGCAAAAGTAAAGAAGGAACTCCAGGTAGCAGAAGGGATTAAAAAAAGGGGATAAGGCCTTCTTTCATTACATTAAAGAAAGGAGGGACAAGAAGAATGGCATAGTCAGGCTCAAAAAAGGGGAAAACATAGAGGTGGAAGATGGGACAAAAGCGGAGATATTAAACAATTATACCATGGACCTCGGACACCGACCAATGAGAACGGCAGGCTGGCACCTTACCTCCATTGTAAATCCTCTGATAATCACCGCAAAAGGTGCCAGCCAGCCGCATAGTAAAAAAATAAATCCGACCCTGAAACCACAAAATTTAAGCCACCATGTTGAATCCTGCTTAACTATCGTCTCACACAAGCGACCGGGAAATTTAAACACAGTTCACCACTTTGCAGTACATAACTAAATTTAAATAAAGTATTTTCTTGCATATAAACACGTCTACTGAATTCACCTCATAAAATTGTTTGCCGTCGACTTGGCTCCATTGCTACTTCCTCGTGCAGTCCTCTGTCTCTGAATCCTTGCTTTCGGACACAAGAAAAAAAAAAGCAAATCCATTCCCCGTCTCTCAACAACGCAAACTCCATGTCCTGTTCATTCACGCTTTGTCTCTCTCTTACACTCCTGCTCTCTGTGTCCGAATCCCCACTGCCAAGCAGAAAAAAAACGTAAGGACAGTGTGCTGTACATTCCTATTCTCCACTTCTCTGTGTGGCTCCACAGGAAAAAAAAAAAAACACGAAGTGAGTCTGTTACAGCAATTGACCGTTCCTCTTCTAGACTTCTAGTAACAAAGCTCTCTCTCTCTCTCTCGCTACACTGCAGCGATGAACGATTATTCTGAAAACCCTGTATTCTCCCTCCAGCTCAGCAGCCATAGCAACACCCTAGCAACCAAGCACAACTCAAAGAACCAAGGACTATTTTTTTGTAGCGGACTAACAAATACAATAAAAATAACAAAATACAAAAAAAAACATATTTTATTTTATTATTTTTGTATCTCAAAAAAATATACCATGGTATAATCGCAATAAGCCACTTAGGGGTGTGGGTTATTGGGGGATTTACCATGGTTGTCAAGGATTTACCCACAAGGCGCAACCACGCCAACCATGGTAAATCCCTCAATAACCCACACCCCCTCATGGCTTATTGCTTAAATACTTCTGCTCCATCTTTACCAAAGGAAAAGAGAGTCCAATAACGCACAGTGAGAAGAGGAAGATGGGGGCTGGTGAGGACCCAATAGGGGCCATAGGGATTGAATGGATGAGGGAGGGGCTCATGGCATTGAAGGTGGAGAAATCCACAGGGCCTGATGGAGTACACCCGAGGATACTAAAAGAGATGGCAGAGGAGCTGGCAGGCCCACTGACAATACTATTCAATAGATCTCTTGATACGGGGGTGGTGCCAGGGGAATGGAGAAGAGCACGTCATGCCACTCCACAACAGTGGCTCAAGGGAGGACCTTGGAAACTGCAGGCCAGTCAGCCTGAGCTCGATTGTGTATAAACTAATGGAGACAATATTGAAGGAGGGTCTGATCAAGTTTTTAAGGGAAAATGGCCTACAGGACACTAGACAGCATGGGTTCATGACAGGCAGATCATGTCAGACGAACTTGATTGGGTTCCTTGACTGGGTCACTAGGACAGTGTACAAAGGCCAGGCAGTGGATATTATATACCTGGTCTTTAGCAAGGTCTTTGACTTTGTGCCACACAAAAGGCTGCTAATGAAACTAAAGGACTTAGGGGTGGGGGTTAGGTTGGTTAGATGGGTTGATAACTGGCTGAGTGGCAGAACACAGAGGATGGTAGTGTGGGGGGGGTCTCCAGTGCCAGGGAGGTTACCAGCGGGGTTCCACATGGTCAGTATTAGGACTGGTGTTGTTTAATGTCTGTATTAGCAACATAGGGGAAGGCATTCAGACAACACCAAGCTCTGTGGGAGGGTGGACACGCAGGAGGGGACAAAGGAGTTGAGAGAGGACCTAGCCAGGCTAGAGAGGTGGTCAGGGATATGGCAGCTCTGGTTCAATACCAAAAAGTGCAAGGTGATGCACATAGGGGCAAAGAACCTGAGAACAGTGTACTACATTGGAAAGGTTCAGGTTATGCCATCAAAGGAAGAAAATGATCTGGGGGTGATAATTTCTAGTGACCTGAAGCACTGGACTCAATGCAAAAAGGCAGTGGCAAAGGCAAATAGGATGCTGGAATGTACTGCAAGGGGATTTAGCAGTAGGAAGAGTGAGGTTATTCTGCCTCTCTACAGGTCTTTCGTGGGACACATTTGGAATACGGAGTAAGATATTGGCATCCACACCTGAAGAAGAACATAAACATGCTGGAATGGGGCCAGAGGAGAGCAACTAAAATGATAGATGGAAAGCAGGATCATATGTAGAGAGACTGGGAGACCTGGGGATGTACACTCTGGAGCACAGGAGGCAAAGAGGGATATGATCAAAACATTCAAGTACTGGAAAAGAATTAACAGAGTGGAATGCCAGGGCCTATTCAATATAGGGGCCAACACTACCACCAGAGGACACAACCTAAAACTGATGAGAGGAAGGTTCAAGAGGGCTGCAAGGAAGCACTTCTTTATAGAAAGAGTGGTGGCAGCATGGAATGAGCTGTCTGAGGAGGTGGTGGAGACAAAGTCAGTGGAAACCTTCAAAACAGCCTGGGACAATCATAAAGGAATGTCAGATGGCCTCGTCAGGGAAAAGACAAGGAAATTTTGGGGGGAGTGGGGTAGTCGGGGTAGCAGATGTAAATTTAAGGCTGGAATCAATCTTTATTATTTGGAGTAGACAGGACAGACCAAGAGGTCTCCTTCTGCTGGCTATTTTCTTATGTTCTTATGTTGCTGGCCCACTAGTCAAATGCTGTTAGATTTTTTGGTATGTTAGTAAAAATGTCCTTTATTACCCATGCTGGCTTGTATTTTAAAAAGCATCAATTCAATAAGTATGCCAGTTGGGTTGGTGGAAAAGTTTGCATGGGATCAAGTCAGTTTTCTAACCACTAACCAAGTGAATACATACAGTATTTAGTTTCAACCCCTGCTAGCTCTTTCCAAGGGTGGGATTGAGGTACAGGGGCTAGAGATGTAGAGATATATTTTTTTAATACTGAGAACTAGGACTGTTGTAAATGTAAAAAGTTCACTGGCAAAGCTGGTATGAAGTCAAGAACTACATGCTACGCATAGTGGGGTGATGTGCCTGACTTTGCAACAACTTTGTGAAATGAAGTTATTTTTTTTAAACGAGTTTAAAAATAAAACAAAACACCCCCGCCAATGTATGTCATTTTTCTCACCTCTTCCCTCCACACTGGTTGTTTAAATATGTATCCCCACCCTCATAGTGTCCACCTCCCTTCTCCATCCCACTGTCCCAGGAAAGTGACTCTAAATACAGTCACTAAAGAGTCACCAGTGCGATAATTGTAAAAAAATAAAAAAACTCACCCTTCCCCATCCAATTAAATAACCCACATCAACCCATCCCACCTGACCCACTGAAAAACATGTGAATACTCTCTTTCCTCCACCCACTGGGCACCCAACATCATACACTCCACACACACTCACTCAAACTATATGTGCTCACTGCTCAACTGTCAAAATGTTTGGATCTGTAAAAGAACAAAAATGTCACTTACCATGGAAAAAGGTTGACCTTTCTGTTCAATGGCTCACTCTCAATGAATGACTCCTGTGATGATGTGACATTAGTAATATCTGATTGATCAATGTGGTTAGCCAATCAGCCATTACTAGGAACATATCATCACCATTTCATTTATTGGAATGAGCTGGGGAACAGGGAGGTCAACTATTCACTTCGGTGAGTAACAGTTTTCTCTTTTACAGGTCTGGACATTTTCATACCCAAACAGTCAGTACATATCCTTTGGGTGAGTGGGGGAAATGAATGCCAAAGAGGGGTGAATTGAGGATATGCACATGTCTGTCATGGGGTCAAATGGGTCAGATATTTAATTGAGTGGTGAGAAGGGGGATTTATTTTACAGATGCCAAAACAATGACTCATTAGTGACTGTATTTAAAGAGAATTTCACTGAAACAGTTGGCAGGGACGACGGAAGTAGGTGATACAAGGTTGGAAGGGGTAAGAGGTATTTGAATCAACTAATGAGGACACTAACTGAGCAGGAGTGGGGCACTACATCCAAACGAGTAGTTGCCAACACTTTTCGTGTGCCAGACCAAAGTGTAAAAGGTAAATCTGAGATCGATTTGGGTAGGGATTTGATTAGTTGTCAGGGTCCTTAGTGATCAGATACAGTTTTTGAATGTAGGATCATGAGGGATTCTGCATGAAGTTTTAAAAAGATGAGCTAACAGTAAGCAAAAATAAATTAGATATATTAATCATTAGGAATGGCATAGATGTATGCAGGGCAGAGAGGCACGAGGGTCAAGTTGAGGCAGTATGGATTACCTTGCAAACACCTGGGGGTAAGAGGGTAAAGTTGGGGGTGGTATATAGGCCATCATTGCAGGTGGATAATCTGGAGGAAGGCTTGGTGGAGAATCTCAGGGAGCATTGTGGTCAGAGGGAGGGAATAATGGTGGTGTTGTGGGACCTTAACTTACTGGGGGCTGATTGGGAAACTATGTCATCCTCATCAACCAAGGAGCAGTGCCTGCTGGACATCTTTCAGGATGCATTCCTGTCCCAACTGGTGGCAGATCCTACAAGGGATGGTCGCATCCTGGATGTGGTCATATCAGACTGCAACCTGGTCAGGAATCTAGAGGTCAGGGACCCTCTGGAAGGGAGTCATCATGCCACAGTCTGGTTTTCTCTGAACCTGCAGGGAGAGGAAAATTGCACTAAAACAGTAGTAATCGACTTCAGAGGTGCAGACTTCAAGGGTATTGAGGGGATCCTCAGAGAGCATTTACAGGGGATCTGTCCAGGCATGGACACAGACAGCAAATGGGAAGTTATTAAAAGATGGCTTCTGGAAGCTACTAGTGCCTGCACTAAGGTCAGACACAAGGCGGGGGGGGGGGCAGGAAACCATGCTGGTGGACCAGGGAGGTACAGGAAGTGGTAAGGGAGAAGAGGGGGGCTTACATACACTACAAGTGAATGTGTGGGGTTAAGAACAAGGAGGGGTATGATAACATATCCAAAAGGGTGACCAGGGAGGTGAGACTGGCCAAGGCTAGGGTGGAACAGAAGTTGGCTCAGGGGATCAGGGCAGCGATAACATTTCTTTAGGTATATTAGGGAAAGGAGGAAAGTGAAGGGGCAGATTAGTATGTTGAGGACATGGAGTTAGTGGACTGAGGAAGCCAGGAAGCAGGCTGAGGTACTAAATGATTACTTTGCCTCAGTCTACTCTAGAGACGATGGTGAGACAGCACCTTATGGGGGGGGAGGGTGGGTCAGAGAGGAGGAGGGGGGACACCTCATAGTGGGAGGAGGGTCAGTTTTGCAGAAAGAGGGGAGATAAAGGATGGTGAAATTCCTACAGGTAGGCTATGGGATGCCCTCAGGTCCCTAAAAACAGATAAGGCACTGGGTCTGGACGGCCTGCATCCCAGGGTGCTAAAGGAAATGGTGGATGTACTGGCTGCTCCCCTGGCAGACCTCTTTAGCTCCTACCTACAGATGCACAGGATTGGAGGATGGTTTAAGTTGTGCCCATCCACAAAACAGGGCTATGGGAGGAGTCAGGCAATTACAGACCTCTCGGCCTGATGTCTGTGGTGGGTAAAATGATGGAAGCCATACCGAAGGATAAGCTGGAGGAGTTCCTGGGGGCAGGGGGCCATTTGGATGATCACCATTATGGCTCTGTGCACAGCATATCATATCAGACTAACTTTGTGGAGCTCTATAATTGGGTGACGAGGGCACTGGACCAGGGTAGGCTGTGGATATCCTCGTTCTAGACATACTGGTACACATAGGGATTAACTACCTTGACAGGTGATCAGTTGTGGAGACCAAGGAACACCTGACCAGGTTGGGAGACAAACTGGCATCCATTTCTCTCACTTCTCCTTCTATGAGATCCTGCCAGTCTGGGAGAGAGGGGGCAGACAGATGGAAGGTCAGAGTAGGTGAGATAGAGGAGCTAAACATGTGGATCAAGGGCTGGTGTCAGGAAAAAGGACACAAATTTGTAGGTAACAGGCAACAGTTTTGGGAGCAAAAGTTCTTTAAATTCGATGGACTGCATCTGACTAAGGAGGGAGTCAGTGTATTGGGGCAGAAGTTTGATATCTTTGCAGAATATTTAAACTAGCAAATGGGGATAAGGGTGCAGCACCCAATACACTGAATGGGAAGAACATCCCTCCCCCCTAAGCTAGTGATCAAACAGGAGTTCAGCAAGTTTGTAGTTTATTTGCATCACCACGTAAGGAAAAAGGTCCGGCTCCCCATACGACATGCAGAGGAAACACTGGACCTCGTCCAACAACTAACACACTGAAATCTGGCCAATGGAAAATCATGTACACAAATGCCCACAGTCTGGGAAACAAGATCCCAGACCTACAGACAACAATGACACATGCTAAACTGGACATAGTAGCCATTAGTGAGACATGGTTCACTAGTAACCACACTTGGAAGACTTCAGTATCCAGCTATGTACTGTTCAGAAGAGAGAGAGAGGTGCAAAAAAAGGGGGGGAGTGGCCCTTTATGTCAATGAAAATATCAAAGCTACAGAAATTCAAAATACACATGAGGAGCCAGAAGAACTCTGGGTTGTCCTGGAAACAGAAAATGGGACAGCCATACAAACTGGGGTTGTCTACAGGTCTCTAGACCAGGGGGAGGATATAGACACATTACTGTTAGAAGATATACAAAACATGACTGCTAAAGGGGAGGTTCTGATAAAGGGATACTTCAACATGCCAGATACAGATTGATCAAAACCAGCAGGAACATCCACCAGAACTAGACACATAGTGGATTCCCTGTAGGGGGAGAGCCTCAAACAACTGGTAGAGCAACCCACAAGAGAGAGGGCTATCCTAGATCTAGTACTGACTAATGGGGAAAGGATCACAGATCTCCAGATAGAAAGTCACCTGGGAGCCAGTGACCATAACAAGGTATGGTCCAATTTGACGACTAGAACAAAATCACCCCATTCCAAGGCAAAATTATGGGACTTCCGATGGGCTAACTTTGATAAAATGGCCAACAGAGTTAAGCTAGCCCTGGCAAGAAGAAATACAGGTGAGGGGGTACAGGCAAAGTGGGCAGGCGTTCTCAAAACCAGTAGCAGAACAGGTCAGATCCAAAAGGCTGGTCTTCAGGAAATATAAGGGAAAGCAGCGAGATGAAGATAGGGAGGCATACCAAACTTCCCTAATGGAAGCAGGGAAGGCAGTAAGGCAGGCAAAGGCCCAAACTGAGGAAACACTAGCATGAACAGTAAGAGAAGGGGACAAGACTTTCTATAGATACATTTGTGAAAGGAGAAAGTCCAGAGGGGGGTATTGCTAAGATCAAAGGGGATAACAGGGAGTGTGTGGCGGAAGACCAAGGAAAAGCATCTATCTTAAATAGATACTTCTGCTCAGTACTTATTGAGGAGAAGGTGGGGCAGGGCCCACAGTTCAGCACCATGGCCCATGGGGGAAGGAGGTGTGCACTAGTCCCTTCACAAAAGAAAGGGTCCTGCAAGAGCTCACAAAGCTCAGGGTGGACAAGGTAATGGGGCCTGATGGCATACATCCCAAGGTACTAAAGGAGCTAAGGATGGAACTAGCAGAGCCAATTCTAAAGTATTGCATACAGTACTCGAGGCCGCACCTGCACAAGAACATTAACAAAATGGAGGCAGTCCAGAGAGGGGTAACCAAAATAGTGCAGGGATTGCATCAGAAAACATATGAGGACAGATTAACGGAGCTCAACATGTATACCCTAGAACAAAGGAGTGGGAGAGGTGATATGATCGAAACATTCAAACATCTTAAGGGCATTAACAAGGTGAAGAGTTTAACAAGTGTCAATATAAGATAAATAGTAGAACAAGAGGACACAGCATGAGATTAGAGGGAGGCCAATTAAGGGATAATGTGAGGAAGTCATTTTTCACAGAAAAGGTGGTGGATGCATGGAACAGCCTACCTCAGGAAATGGTGGATATGAATACAGTGCAGAGCTTCAAACAGGCATGGGATAGGTGTAAGGAAGCATTACAGATGAGTGTGAATAGATAGGCCATTGACAGAGTACAGGCTTATGACACATTCATAAGTTAGAAATAATGGGCAGACTTGATGAGCCTTGCTGTCCTTATCTGCCATCAACTTCTGTGTTTCTATGTTTCAGCCGGGCATTTGACTCAGTGCCACATCCTGGGCTGAGGGATAAGTTAGAGAGAATGGGGTGGGGGGGGAAGATGGGTAGGTGGATAGAAAACTGGCTAACTGGGTTGTGGCAGATGGTGATGGTTGTGGGGGTAATCTCCTCTCCTAGGAGGATCATCAGTGGGGTTCCACAAGGGTTGGTGCTGGGCCCACTCCTGTTTAATGCTTACATCTCTGACATCAGAAGAGGTATCAGGAGTGAGATGAGCTTCTTTGCTAATGACTCCAAGCTGGGGGTGGTGTTGGATGGGGTGGATGACAGAAGGGCCCTTCAAGAGGACCTGGAGACCCTTGAGGGGTGGTCTCACTACTGGGGACTGAAGTTTAATGCTAAGAAGTGTAGGGTTATCAACTTGGGGCTTAGAAATTCATATCAAGAATACTTTCTGGGAGGGGCGAAACTGCAGGTTATGGATGGGGAGAAGGAGCTTGGGGTGGTGGTGAATGCCAAAATAAATAACTCTGAACAGTGCCGGAGGGCAGAGGCCACAGCAAATAAAATGCTGGGGTGCATTGCAAGAGGGATAACTTCCAGGAAGTGGGAGGTGATTCTCCCTCTGTATACCTGCCTGGTTAGACCGCACCTTGAATACTGAGTGCAGTTTTGGTGACTGCACTTGGTAAAGGACATTACACTCCTTGAAAAGATCCAGAGGAGGGCAACCAGGATGATACAGGGGTTGGGGGAAATGACCTATGAGAAAAGACTCAGGAAGCTTAATTTGTACTCCCTGGAGGAGAGGAGGGACAGAGGTGACATGATTGAGGTCTTTAAATACCTTAAGAGGGTAACTAGGGTGTGCCCTAATAGGATTTTCCAGCTGGGCCACCAGGAGGCATCACCTGAGGCTGGTAGGAGGGAGGCTCAGGGCTGAGACTAGGAGACGTTACTTCACTGAGAGGGTGGTGGAGCCATGGAATGCATCGTCAGGGGTATTGGGGGAACTGAAAACAGCGGTGGGCTTCAAAAGGGGCTGGGACAGCTATAGGGGAGGATCAAACTGAGTAATGCCGGACCTGGAGGTGCACTCCGAAGGGTGAGGAGGTGGGGGGCAATGAAGGATGCAGCCATCAGGTGCTGATTTTTGAGCAGACTAGATAGACCTTTAGGCCTACCCTGCTGGCATCTTAGTATGTTAGTATACTGTATTGAAGGGAATTATGATCTCAGAGTCCTCCTGGGTACAGTTCAGATCATGGAGCATAAGTGGGATAACTTTGTGAGATTTTATCTAGGATAATAATAATAAGGGGTGATATGGTGAGCTCTTCAGTGATTCATTCTAGGCATTAGCACTGGCAACAGCATGTGTTGCTGTTGTCTTAGAGACAGAGATAGGCCAAAGTAGATGGGGGAGTACAGTTACACACCACACATACACATGAAACACGTTGCCATCAGAGCATCTAGATGTAGTGCCCCACCCATACTTTGTTCAGTGTGGTGAAGAAAGATAATTTAAAAACCTAGAAACAAGCATGAGTCACAACTAGGTAAGGAGCTGAAAGCAGCAAGAAAGGAATTCTAAAGTTGCATTATTTTGGTACATGACAAATAAATTCAAAGTGCTACATTTGTTTCAGGCTGAGAAACAGTCAATATTTTGGAAAAATGGAGTCTTGCATCTGACTTATTGGATCCCAGTGCTCCTGGTCCCAGATGTCAACTCTGCCCTCAACCACTTCTTCAATACCCTCACTGGAATCTGAAAAATCAGTGCCCCTCTAAAAAAAACCAGAGCATGTCTCCATCACCCCTGGATAATGATAGAACTTTTAACCCTATGAAAAGCTTGAGATCGAGTCTAGGCATTATATAAATCATCCCAATCCCCATCCAACCTGCAATTATACAAATCCCTCAGAAATGCCTGCACTAAGACTATCCATCATGTCAAAGCTGATTACTTCAAGTCCCACATACAGTCTAAGCTCAACACACCTGCTACCTTCTGGAATGTTATCCACTCTCTCATTGATCCTCCTGCACATCTTACATCTCCAGTCCTTAAAAGAGATGGATCACCTGTCTCTGACCCTTCCTCTGTTACCAAGATTTTCAATAAATTCTTCACCACATGTGCACTCCCTGACCATCCCACTCCTACCTCTTCTGGCCCCTCCCCTCCCTCAGTTGCTAGCTTCAGTTTTCCCCCAGTCTCTCCTCATGAAGTATACCAGGCCTTAATGTCTCTTAATCCTGATAAAGCTAACCCTGACGGACTCCACCCCAAGCTCCTCTGCATCTCTGCTCCTGTAATAAGCACCCCACTTGTACACCTCCTGAATCTCTCCATCTCAGCCTGCACGATCCCTCAGGCATGAAGGTAACCAAGGTGCTGCTGCTTCATAAAGATTGTGACCTTTCCATGCCTGGAAACTACCATCCCATTTCTATCCTTCCCTCACTCACCAAACTACTCGAGTCCTTTGTCTTCCCTAGGCATTCAGAATTCCTATTCTCCTCAGGCATTCTCTGCCTCTTCCAGTCAGGCTTCAGAAAAATGCACTGAACTACAATATCTCCTCTCTGCTGTGAGTCACAGACTCCATCCTTTTGGCAGTTGACCAGGGTCAAATAACTGTTGCTCCTACCTTCTGCTGGTTCATCTCCTACGTACATGACAGGCAGCAGTGTGTACAGGTATGAAATTCCCTATACTCCCCTCTCCCTAGCCTCACTGGCATTCCTCAACGTTCCATCCTTGGCCGTATTCTTTTTTCTGTTTTTATAAATGACCTTACCTCCATCTGCTCTACCTCCCACACTCACATGTACAGAGACAATATTGTTATCTTCACCTCATGACCCTCCATCTTTCATGTACAAACCCCCCTCCATCATGACTTCAGCAAGGTCCAAAACTGGTTTCAGGCTAACCACCTAAAATTAAACACTAAGAAAACAGTGACAATGACCTTCGACTCCAGGCAAAAGCTAGCTAGACTTCAGACCCTCCCCTCAACGTTCTTCACTCCAGATGTTTCTGCCTTCAAAGAGGTCCACAAATTCAAATATCTAGGGGTCTGTCTGGGCAGCCATCTCAATTTCTCCATACACATAGAAGTCATCTGCTCCAAGCTCCTTCCCAAACTTGGGATTCTGTACCATCACAAATATAGATTCCCTCTCTGTATCTCTCAGGAGTTAGTCACGAAAATGATACTTCCCGTTGTCAACTATGCTGATGTGATCAGTGACATCACTATCAAGACTTGACATTCTGCTAAACTCCTGTCACTTTGCTACTGTCTCCCCTTCCTCACCACTGCCTTCTTTACTCCTCTGTCTCCCTTATGCCTCTACCCCACAGGAGGTTGGTAAACTGACCTTTCCCTCATTGACAAATACTGGTTTGGGACTTTCCTTTCTTACCTCTCCTCCCACCTATCACCAGCACACCCCTCAGCCTAATCGTTGCACTCCTGGGACTCACACTCCTTCTCCCTTTCCCATCCCCAATCAACAGCAGATCAGTCTGCTTACTCTTACAATCTCCCTTTTCTTTGGAATCAGTGCTTCTCATACATTCATAAATCTCCCTCACTCTTCCATCAAATGCCTCCTCTGACACCTTCTGGTTGCCCAGTGCTCATGCACCTCCTCCTCTGTCTCCCCATTCACCCCCCCAGCCCCCTGTCCCCCCACCCGATATTCCCCTGGACTCAAACTGTTTTATAATGCTGCCACAAAAGATCTTTTTGTTTATTTTTTACTTGCAAAGACTGCTTACTATGTAATTTCAAGCTGCCCTAAAATGTTACTTATATTATTTTGCTGAACTGCTCTGATTTTTGTATCCCAAGTCTTTATTGTTTCCCTGTTCTCCCAGGTTGCACCTGGTAATGAGCTTTGGCTCAGTATGCCTTTCCTGGTTACCACATTTTAAATAAATAAAATTAGATATGGGAACATGAAGGAAGCAAATAGTGAATATATTTTTGATTAATATACTAAGTAAGTTATAAAGTAACATTGATAGGGTCCGAAATTTTCTGGTTTATGTTATATCTGTCACTTCCTTGAAATGAAAGTTTTAGAAAATAGAGACTTTAATCCATCATGAGAGGAGGCGCAGAGTATCTTTGAAGTAGGTAAAGACATGCATTTTGTATAAAATTAAAAGAAAACTCACAAGATAATTTTTTGTGATAATGAACTGAAAATGTGCATTGCATTTACAAAAAGGAAACACAAGAAATAACAAAGAATCACTGATATGGAAGAAATGAAATAAGGACTTTAACAGGTATGGTATTGTGTAAAATTTATGTCTACACATATATATAACAGAAACTATGTTCTGTTGAAACTGGCTGAGGTGTCCTTATAATATTGCTAATTTTTCAATGGTTCAATAAAAGAAAGCATACAATTAAAAAAAATAACTTGATGAAATAATTAAATAATTGTCAGAATTCAGTAACTGAATATTTTGTGTGAATTCAGCGATAATAACTGGTGAGGGTTTTTCCCATACAAAAAGCCAAGTGTAATTTGTCATTATGACCAGCTGGTTACAATGGCAAACACAAGCCGTGTTCTATAAAGAAAGTCACAAGAAAGTGAGCTGCTCATGCCACTGCATTTTCACCCTCTAATTACAAATACCTCCCACTACTATAATCAGCCTCACAGACCTGGCATCACTGGTCGTCCTGAAACTTCTTCACAGTATTTTCTTCCTATACGAGCTGGAAAACCTAAAAAAAAGAAGTCTTTCTATTTCTCTATTGCCACCTCAAGTCACATGCAGCTGATTACTATGGAAACTTCATTGTCATTGGAAACCAGTTTGTTTTTTTAAGATCATCGGGAAGCATGGTGTTCAATGCTTTTTCATAAACTGCTGTAGACTTCTGGCCTTTACTTTTTTCACTTGGTGAACTTTTACTTGAAAAAAGGCTAGTCTCCCCACCTTTTCAACTTTCATTTCTCGAGTAAGAACTACAATTGTGTGAAAAGCGTGCTTCAAGCTCAGTTACAAATATTTCCCAGTATAACATGTTCTGCACAAAATTACTTGTTTATTAAAATTTGCTTAAAAATTCCCATTTTTCTGTTGCTGTTGAAGAAGTTTTCAGGTTTGTTTTCTGGCACAAGTACATTCTTAAATATATGGAAGCATTGTTAGAATAATGATTTATCCTATTATATCATGTCCAGCTAAGGACATGTACAAGATGGCAGCAAGGAAATTAGCTCCCACCTTTGTACGGGTTGGCATCATTCAAGGTGATTTACCTAAATATCTGTCTGTCTTTGGTTATGTTGTTTACTTTATGTTAAAGTCTTTGCCATTCTACATGTACTTCTGAACTGCTTGATTTGCATTCTTGCAAGTTTAATTTTTTATTGGGATGTTTCAATTATTTTTGTGCTGAGCTGACCACTTCTGAAACTGCAACTTTGAAAAGAGATATAACCAAAACAAGCATGACAACCCCTATATTTCTTTCCATTTCCATATCCATAAACATATTCTACATCTATCAAAAATGTTTTATGAAAATGACATGGGTTTGAAATGTTTTTATCTATAAAAACATACAAATATTTCCCCTTCATTTGAGGAATATCAGTCCAAGAGGGTGTCATAGCATTGGTAATTTACTCTTTATTTTTGCACTTGTGGAAAAAATGAAGCTTGCATCATGGCAAATGATGTGTTCTTGTTTAATATTGTCTTTCATACTCATGCTGACATCTAAAATATTGATGTTATACCCACATAAAACAACATGAGTCCTACTGGAGTTTTTCCATAAAGAGAGATTAAGTCTCAGCAATATAACTTAAAAACAGGCATGGCAAACCAAGTTTTTTGTTGCGGATTTTAAATATTTAGATGACCATCATGTACTGGGCAAAAAATTATGACTTTGACGTGGTGTTGCTGAAACACCACAGAACTTCCCTAATTAATCAAAATATCATAAATAAACTACACAGACACAGCTCTCTGACACTGACAGATCAGCTTTTCCTGTCTTCTATTTTTCCATTGTTTACATACAAAACTGCCTTGCACTACCTGAATTGCTGTGGCAAAAAAATGTGCACCAGCAATTATATGAAAGAATATATGGGGTAATGTGTAAAACTTGAATTTTACATACACTCTCAGTGTTGGATGTTTAATGTGCTAGTTTGCACACTATTTTGGACAATAATGTGGTTCCACCAAGTCGCTTCGACAAGAAATGTATCAAAGGACTTTACAGCAGCAGCACTTTGCCGATGGTGATCACAATACTCTGGCAAAGTGCTGACAGAGCCAACAGTGGCTAAAGTCATGTACTGCTTGTGAGAGGCTTTACCTCCTGTCCCCCCAGACTTTTAGATTCCTAACTCTGGGGTGGAGGCAGATGTTGGGGGAGAGCGGCCGAACCCAGGAATCAATGAATTCGTTCATTGCTCCCACAACCTTTTTAACACTGTGGGTGTCGATTGGGTTGAGTCTCTGTGAGGGATTCATTATAACAGCATTGCTGCTACAATGGTATATGCAATGATGTGATTGACAAGTGAACTCAGTAAAAGGCTGAAGGCTGAGTACTTCATCCTTACAAGACACTCACAATATTGCAGACGACAGTAAGGCAACTTGCACATTATCACTATTATGCTTCACGTGTTTAAAGAAAGCTAGTGTTACTGTTTTCTGTCCCTAGGTGAGTTTTTGGAAACTGCACTCCTTCATCTCCCTCCCCGCGGCATTGCACTTGTTTATAGTTGCTAGTTATGAGTGGCATGAGTGCAGACCAATTTTAATGTATGGTAGGATGATGGTGCCACTACTACCATTTTGCTGACAATAAAATGTGAGTTCAGAGCTCTCAGTTTCATTTTATTGATAATTAAATCGCAGTTGTGAGTTTGCTGTGAAATAAACTGTTTGTAACTCTGGCTTTGCAACTGGAGGGGAGGGTCTACATATAGTATAAAGTAAAATAAATAAGTACAGTATTTATAAACAGTTAAGATGTTTTGGTGAAAAGGGTTCAAATGCATAACAGTTGTTGGTTATTATATTGGATGAATTACGAAGAAAGATGCATAAATAATTGAATTTTCAATTTCTTACCCTTGTTTATATAGTCAGAGGGTTTTGAGGAAGCAGTGATAATATACTATGAAACATAGAAAAAATACTGCTGACACTATGATTATTCCATAGATAACTATGTAATAGGGAAAAAAATTAAATAAAATGGCAACTAACTTTAGGAGTGCAGTGTTATGTTTGTGTAGAAGTAGGCAATCTGCTTTGATCAGAAGCATCCTGACTGATAATTTTGTGATTTCAGACCTGGATGGGTCACACTGAAATGGATGTACCATCACTTATAAAGCCAGAGCTGAACAGCCATACTTTTCAGTTGGTTTCATTTCTAGACGCCACATCCCCTTCCCTGATCTAAGTGATCTTTACTATAACCAAAAGAAACATATAAATTGTCAGCATATAAGGGCCTTCAGTCCACCTAGTCTGCCCTATTACCACTAACAATTACGCTCTATCATGTACTGCTGGCATTAGGTCATACCCACTCCCTGACTACCAGCAGTCCTCTATGCCTATCCCAAGCATGTTTAAAACCTGTAATCATCTCTAGTCCCATCACTTCTGCTGGCAGGCTGTTCCACTTGTCCACCACCCTCTCTGTGAAGAAGTACTTCCTCGCATTCCCTCTAAATCTCCCTCCTTCCAGTTTCATCTTGTGCCCCCTCATCCTTGAGAATCTTTTTCTTTGGACTATAGTATTCTCCTGTACTTTGTTCTTCCCTGTGAGGTACTTAAATGGCTCAGTCATATCCCCACTCTCCCTCCTCTTTTCCAGGGAGTACATATTTAATTCCCTCAGCCTATCCTCATAGTGCTTGCATTGTAGTCCCTGCACTATTCTGGTTGCCCTCCTCTGAACTGTCTCCACCTTATCTATGTCCTTACATAGATGTGGCCTCCAAAACTGGACATTGCATTCAAGGTGTGGTCTCACTAATCTCCTGTATAGTAGACTTATTGCCTCCCTTTTTCTGTTGGTGAATCCCCTGCCTATGCATCGCAGCATCCTGTTTGCCTTTCCTGCTGTCTTGTTACACTGCCTACCAACCTTGAGGCCACTGGAGATGATCACCCCCAGGTCTCTTTCTTGCTTAGTTCATGCTGTTTGCCCCACCCCAGTTGCTAAGTAGCTCCCGGGTGTTTGTTCCATATGTGCATTATATTGCACTTTTTTGCATTGAAACCTAGCTGCCAATCCTTTGACCAATCCTTCAGCTTCCTTAAATCTCCCCTTATTCTATCCACTCCTCCTGGTGTGCTCACCCTTCTGCAGAGCTTAGTGTCATCAGCAAACAGGCACATTTTCCCTTCCAGACACTCTGCAATATCACCGATAAAGACATTGAAGAGGACAGGACCCAGCACTGATCCCTGTTGTACCCCACTGGTCACTTTACCCTCTGCAGGGTGAATGCCACTAATCACCACCCTCTGGGTCCTATTATCCAACCATTTCTCCACCAACTTCATCCCACTTCACTACCTTCTTTACCACCCCCATGCTCCCCAGCTGAACAGCCTTCTTTTAAGCAAGAACACCATACTCAAACTAACAAAGTCAATCAATTAAAGATTAAAATGCCCCATTTTCAAATTAACATCTTGAAAAAGTTTAACTTATATGAATCTGGTTTATTTAACAGCTATGTACTTCTTGCAGTCTATGTTCCTTGCTGCAGATTTGGCCCTAATGTCACCCTTACCGTATACACTCTTTGGACTAGAAGTTCTAACATTTGTATATAATTGGGTTACTCTTGTAAATTTACCACCCCTTATTGGTGGAGAAAAGACTGCCAAAGGACTCCAGTGATGTTACAAGAATTTTCATTTGAACACTCTGGTAATGCCACAAGAAATTCTGGGTAGGCATTTCATTGAAAAAAGCACTTTGCCAATTTAAATTATTTATTTTTATTTACTTTGAATGTATGCACTTCAGGATATCCACATTTAGGAAAGTGTCTAATTGTAAAGTGGATCATGAGGGGCAGGTAAAGAAACAGCATGAAGGATACTAACCATATATAAATAAGCATGAGTGATAACAATAAAACGCAAAGCATTATGTACAAAAATTGACAACAGCCAACTCTTACGAGCCATTAAGTAAGATATGGTGTGAGAAGGTAGATTAAATCTACAATATGCAGCTATAATTAAAGGGTTGGGATGTTAGCGATTAGTAACAATATTGAATTCATTAGTGCTAATGGACTAGGAGCAAAAAGAAGTAGTTTGCAGGTGTGTGAAAATTGCCCATTTGAAGGCACGTATGGTTCTAGAGTCCTTGAAGTTGTTGTGGAATGTGCACAAAGGGTTCAATTCTCAAAGCCCCCAGTGCAGCACAAGAAGCTTGTGATACAAGGAATGGCCAAAGTGCCCAGTGGACCTAACAATGCACCAGGAGTGATTCTCAATGACAGCCTGCATCAACTGTAGGCTGCCTGCCCAAAATGAGGCTTGTGCACCCATATGCCCAAAAATTGGCTGCAACATGTTGCTAGGGGACATGTGGCAGACTCAAAGTGCCACATCCCCAAAAATGGGATTCTCAGAACTTTCTCAGAGGGAGAAATTCTAAATACCCTTAGACCAGCCAGGGCTGGTCTAAGGGTATTTAGAAAATTCTCCTATGGGAGAATTGACCTGTTTGTGGCAATGTGCTGTGGTCCCCCCTCCCCAGCCTCGATGTTAACCATAGTATTAAATATTAGAATAACCTTTCCTGGTGGTCTACTGGACTCCCCTCCCCAATCCCCAATTCTGCTCTCCAATGTAACAATATTCACACTCCTTTCTTGATGGTCTAATGCCCCCCTTCTCTGAAGCCCAATCCCCATTTCTGCTCCTTAATATTTCAATATTCACATCCCTTTCCTGGTAGTCTAGTAACCCCTGATCCCCAATCCTACTCCTTAATGTTACAATATTCACACCCTTTTTCAGGTGGTCTAGTGGACCCCCTCCCCAGTCCCCAATTCTGCTCTCCAATGTAACAATATTCACACCCCTTTCCTTGTGGTCTAGTGCCCCCCTCCCTGAATCCTGATTCTGCTCATTAATGTAACAATATTCATTTCCCTTTCCTGGTGGTCTAATGGTCCCTTTCACCTATCCCTGATTCCAGTCCTTAATGTTACAATTTTTATACCCCTTTCCTGGTGGCCTAGTGGCCCCCTCCCACAATATTCACACCCCTTTCCTGATGGTCTAGTGACCCCCTCACTGATCCCTGATTCAGCTTCTTAATGTAACAATATTTACACCCTTTTCTTGGTGGTCTAGTGGTCCCAACCCCCAATTTTGCTCCCCAATGTAACAATATTCACACCCCTTTCCTGGTAGTCTAGTTCCTCCTCTTCCTGAACCCCGATTCTGCTCCTTAATGTAACAATATTCACATCCCTTTCCTGGTGGTTTAGTGTCCCCCCTTCCCAAACCCTGATTCTGCTCCTTAAGGTAACAATATTCACTTCCCTTTCTTGGTGGTCTAGTGGCCATCCTCACCTATCCCCAATTCTAGTCCTTAATATTACAATTTTTATACCCCTTATCTGGTGGTCTTTTGGACCCTCACCCCCCACCTCAGCAGGTATTGCCCTCAACCCTGCTCCCCAATCCTGAAACAGAGCCAGCGACTGTGACAGTCCACCTCTCACCTTCATTACCATTTGCCGACTGAACTGTCACTGAGTACGTACTGTATAGTGTATGCACTCATTGACTGCTTGTCAGTCAGTGAGCATCTACACTATACAGTACATACTCAATGACAGTTCAGTTGGTGGCTGGCCACAGAGGACAGACATGGGCTGTGCTGGTAACCAGCTCTGTTGTGGGATGGAGGAGTGGGTTTTTGAGCAATACTTGTTGGGGTGGGGGTCAACTTGACCACCAGGAAAGGGGTATGAAAATTGTAACATTAAGTAGTGGAATCAGGGATAGGGGGGAGGAGGGCCACTAGACCTGGAAAGAGTATGGAATATTGTAACATTAAGGGAGTTAAATTGGGATCGGGGATAGTGGCACTAGACCACCAGGAAAGGGGTGTGAATATTGTAACATTAAGGAGCAGAATTAGGGATCGGGGAGGGGCCACTAGACCAGCAGCAAAGGGGTGTGAATACTGTTACATTGGAGAGTGGAATCAAGGATTGGAGAGGGTGTCCACTAGACCACCATGAAGGGTAATTCTAATATTTAATACTATTGGTGACATTGGGGCTGGGGAGTGGACTACTTGACCACCAGATAAAGAAGTTAACATAAATTTGCAGATATGTGCATGTCGGGGGGATTGCTAGACCATCAGGATCTAAAGTGGCAGACAGTCACCCTGCTGCTTGAGTCAAACCCTCCCAGTGTGCCCTCTGTTTGGCACATATTCATAGTTGCTGCATACGCTGGACTTTGCTGCCAGGACCCTGCACAATAAAGAATCTGCCATAGGGTCCCTGACACACTGGGCTTTGATGCAAGCTGCCATTGGCAGCAGCTTGCACCAATCTTAGGGCTCTTTGAAAATCGAGCTTAAATTGTTTCAGCAGGTACATCCACAGGGAAGGTTTTGAAGCCTATTGATATACAAGCTCTTGGTGCGTGTAGCAGGTTATCGCATGAGAATCACAAGGAGAAGGGCTGAAAGGGCTTGGTTAGCAGGTTGCTTAGATATGCTGAGTAAAGGCCTCGTGTATATTAATATATCAGGGTAGGCCACTTAATGTCATGTCTCTCTTTTAAAGAAAGGAGGCCAAGGTGGCTGTATAGTATATTTTGGTAAGCGCTTTTGTCATTTGCTGGTGCAAATCAACACATGCTTTTAAATGCCATGTTAATCAGGAGCATTGTAACTGAGGCCATCCAATTGACCTTGCTTTTATACTCCAATGCCACAAGCAGTGATTAAGTATTCACTGACTAATGCTTCATGATAAGCAGTTTCTTGCCCAGTAGAGACTTTTAAGCTTTTATTGGGTTTACAGCTGGACTGGGTGAAATTAGCAAACTTGACTTCTGCAGAATGTTCATGAAACTTTTCCAGAAATTCTTTAACTGGTCATAACTCAGTCATTCTTGTAGTTAGAGACCTGAAGTGTGGCAAGTTTATTGCAAGGGAAATTAAAGGGATTCCATATTTCATGGCATTTGGATGAGTGGCATGGAACGTTTAAGGGCTCAATGTCTGAAAATGTATTAATTTTGTGAACATTTCTGAAAATATTTTTCTCCTTACAACTCACCACCTTTGGAGATAGATAATTGAAATTTTATATCCATATTTTCTTGGAAGTGTCTTAGAAACTTCTAAATAGGGAGGTAGTTGGTTAAGTAAACTGTTACTTAAAGGAGTTCATAATTTCACAATTTAATTATTTGTTACATTTTGGGAAATCCATGCCAGCTCAATGGTGAGGAGGGCTGAGGTGCCTGACCCATTACCTCCTTCCACACCCATGAAGAACAGACATGGGTCTCTCACAGGCTGGGGAAGAAGCTTGAGAGCCCATCAACGGCTCTCCTGTTTCAGGGAGGGTGACAGATGTATCTCCGTTTGGTTGCCACCTAGCAGAGGCTAGGTGGCACAGTAGTGATCGCGTACCTAGTTGACTGGAAGCAGGCACAAAGGTGTGCTGCATCTTAACTCAGTACATGCACAACACAGCATGTATTCCAACCTGGGTTAGGGAAAATAAGAAAGAAAAACACTGCCTCCTGCAGGATGATGCCGGCAACTCTGCAGGCCCCATTCCACATCCTGAGTTACCTATTCACCCATGGTGGTAGGAAACAGCAGATGGAATAGATCCTGGATTCAGTGGATGGCAAGGCTTGAGGTCACCAGGTAGAAGGGGGTTGGTGGGGGAGAGATAGTTAAAGAAATGCAAGAAGTCTCAAAATATCTGGTTGTTTGTAACTCTGCTGTTGTTGCAGGTATACATCCAAAATTTGTCATGCAAACTCAATGTACAGTAACTAGTCCTGAAAATCTAATAAAGCTGGGTAAGTGTGGGAATCAACTCCCTGCTCATGTAAGGACCGCCCCCTCCCACCGAAGTTTCAGGTCCTCCCTTTGGGACCACCTAAAACAAGCATCAGCCTGCCTCTGCTCCTAGTCGCCCTCCCCTCCAGGTTGCCCGGATGTCCCCTGACAGCTCGCGAGCCATCATATTGACTGCACTCCTCGAAAAGCCTCCACTGACATCTGATTGCCCTTTTGGCCACCTCCAGTGGCCACCATGCCCTACTTGCTGCACTTACTTTGTATCTTCTACCTGGCTGCAGTTCTGCTGCCTATTTCCTGTTTGTACCATATTGAACCTGTTGCTACCATGTTCCACTATATGTTATTTGCTTGGGCTCTCTGCCTGCACTGTACTGTACCGTACTGACTAATTGTTACCTTGTCTCTGAAGTATTGTTTTGACTTTGTAACTCTCCCGGGTCACTCCTGAAAATAGGCACTTCTATGTCTAGTGTGTTTTCCTGGAAAACAAAAGCTAAATAAATAAATAAAAATAATAGGTTAACATTTACTGTGGAAATTTCAGGAATTACTGATTAGCAAAATTTGCTCAAACATTCCTGGACACATAGTAGATAATGTCACTAGAGTTCTGCTTGTGGAATTTAACTTTCACAAAGCATTTATCTCCTCTGAATGTATTTAGCTGTGATGAGCTGTTTGCATTCCTGTAGTTCCTTTCTGGATGACTATTTTGTCACACTGGCTTTTTTTCTCTGAGCTTGATTAGATGGACTCTATGGACACACTGAGATCCTCTTTCTTTCTAACAGACATGTTCTCTTCAAAAGATACCACCTATTTCTATCTTGTAACAACTATCCCTTTTAAGTAGCCAGAATTTCTCCTTCTTGGTTCCCCAGTCATTTTCTTCTCCCACTATGTGTCTCTGACTTCCTTTAAGTTCTGGACTTCCAAATGTATTTGATGCTCAGACCAGTCATTTTTATGTTGGCACGCTTGCGCAGCCAACATCTTGTGAGTAGTGCAGCTTTGGAGGTGCGGTCAATGTTGGGCAAATGCAGGGCATGCACCAGTAGGTGCGTCCCTCATTCCCCAATCAGCCTGCATGCCGGTGCCACACAATGCATACATAATGTGGCCAGCACATCTAGAAAAGGTCCTCTGCAATCCCAGCAAAGCTCATCAGATGCAGCAGACCTTCCCTGGATGTGCTCGCCAACATTGTGGATATGGCGGCCACCTAACTGCCGACTTCAGGGGTGCCCAATCCCCCTGCCAGCTTCCCATGCCCCAGTGTATGTGCCGGTGGGGGAGCCCACTCCCTTTCAGCATAAAGCACTCTCCTCCCCATTTGTTATATGCCAAGGGGGGTGCCCAATCCCCCTCGGCTCTCTCCACTCCCCGCTTTCTTTGTGTGCCGACAAGGGTGCCCAATTCCTGTTGGCATAAATTAACCTCCCCCTTGTGTTGTGTGCTGATGAGGGTGACCAATCCTCCGTCGGCTGCAGCACTCCCCAGAAAACAGTTAGGTGGCACATTGGGAGCCCACCCCAGTGTGCTAAATACCCTGTAAAAAAAAAAAACTGTCCCGTGATGTTTTTTTTCTTTCACCCTGTAACACAAAAACAGTCCCTCGTAGTCTCACTACCCACCACCCTCACCCACCCACTGTGCACCCTGCCTCCCCACACCCACCCTCACCCCATACTTACCTCCGGGGTCCAGCACGACAATCTTCAGTGGACCAGGAACACGTATGCACTCTTCAAAGCCAACAACGAACTGAAGAAATGCCAGTAAGCTGTATAATGTAATAAACAGGGTTTTTTTCAACTTTGATGCATATTGCGGGCATTTTTTGGAATTTTTGCACCAAATTTTCAACATGGGGTTTTTGGGACCCCTCCTCATGAATTCTGTCACTGTTATGATGTTAATCAGTCCCGAAAGGTAATTTCACAGTCACTGCATGGAATCACCTTTTGGGACCAGTTAATGCAAGGACAGTGGCAGCGTTCATGATGTGGGCTCTCAAAAAGCCTATGTTACAAATCTGGTGGAAGAAATCCAAAAAATGGCTGTTTTGCGAGCGTGCATTGTGCAGTTGCAATGCACCCTCATAACTTCACGAATTCACAATATTTTCGTGCCAGATTTTCAACATTGTCATTTTCTACACCTCCTTGTGAACAGTACAGCTGTCATTTTTCACATCCTGGCCAAAATGTGTTTCTGCACTTCCGGCACACAATAGCGCAGTCGCTGTGGGAAATCAGTGTTTGGGGCAGATTATGAAAATGACAGTGACACTATTCATGAGCAGAGGTTCTAAAATACCTATGTTGAAAATCTGGTGACAATACTCCATAAAATGATTGTGTTATGAGTGTGCATTGTGCAGTTGTTACGCACGCTCAAAACTTTGCAAATTCACAATATTTTTACACCAGATTTTCAACATTGTCATTTTTCTACACCTCCTTGTGAACAGCACAGCTGTCATTTTTCACATCCTGGCCAAAATGTGTTTCTGCACTTCCGGCACATAATAGTGGTCGCTGTGGGAAATCGGTGTTCTGGGCAGATTACAAAAATGACAGTGATGCTGTTCTTAAGCAGAGGTCATAAAATGCCTATGTTGAAGATTTGGTGATGATACTCCATAAAATGACTCTGTTACGAGCATGCATTGTGCAGTTTGCACACACGCTCGTAACATGCATTTGTAATATTTTCACTGTGGATTTTCACCATTGGCATTTTTCCACACCTCTTGATGAACAGTACAGCTGTCATTTTACATATCCTGCCCGAAATGTGTTTTCGCATGTCCAGTGCAGAATAGCGCAGTCACTGTGTGAAATCACTTTTTGGGACAGTTTGAGGAGATGACTGTCACACTGTACTGTACATGAGCAGAGGTGCTAAAATACCTGTGTTGAAAATTTAGTCCCAAAAGTTCATAAAATGACTGTGTTACAAGTGCATTGCGCATTTCCCAAGCACCCTTGTAACTTCACAAATCTGCTATATTTACAAGCCACATTTTCAACACTGCCATTTTTTATACCTCCTTATGAACAGTACAGCCGTCATTTTTCACATCCTGCACAATATGTGTTTCCGCACTGCACTACCAAAGCCAATGCCAGCACGACAACATTTGGCATTGACAAATGCTTGTTGTTGGTGTGATTCTCTAGTGTCCTGCTTTCCAGTGAAAATTGTCCCAAGTATGTTTCCTTAAGCCTGCTGGCAGGCTACTATTCTTTTGCTACTTAGCCCAGCTGCCATTCCCTTGGTAAACTCATGCATCAAACTCCTGCCATTAGCTGACCCCTGCATTAGCTACTTCCCCATATCCTATTGTTCAAATCCCCTTGACTTCCTTTTCCATTGACATGACCATACCCCCCTCACTCTTTTAAGAACATCAGTCTATCTTCAGTTGGCTATTGATCACAATAATTTGACTTGTACTGCAGGCAGGCACATCACCTTACCTGCACTAGTACCATTGCCCAGCAATGCCCTTCCAATATTCCTGCAGCAGTGAAACCCACTATCATGCTCCATCATAACTTCAGATATCCAGATACTTCTGTTGCAACGGCTTCATTCACAGCTAGTTGTAATGATTGGTGTCACCGGGTGATACTGTTTTCAGATGTTAAAAATATACATTGTATTTCAGGTTGTTAAAGAGTCAGCATGTGGCATTGTACAGAAACAATGCTGTGCATGCATGTGCTTCCACAAGTCATTAAGTCACTGAGCTCTATTGAATAGCTGGCATATCATAAGCAGACAAGCTAGAGCACAGAGGTTTCCATGACTGCTCTATATGGTTCTTCACTCAAGTTACTGACCTGACTCTTGGCACTACTACACTTTTACTATGGAGCCTGCTATGAATGGTACCTTATTGCCAACCTAGCCAGACTGTTAGTTACTCCACAATGGAGCTCAAGTGTATGGAGGGTCCAAATGCATGGTTATGGCTTAGATAAATGTATCACACAATTCCACAGTTTGCACACAAGCTCATGAAGTTCAACTTTAATTACTAATGTTAGTTTACAATCGCTTGCTGCTTACGACTTGGTCAACCTTTGACCAAGAGATTAGAGAGCTGATGCACATTTTGCCTCATTTTTAGGATCCGAGAAGTTCATAAAATTCATCATTTTCCATTCTCTTTTAGTTTTAATGTTATAGGAGGTTAAAATTCTGCAGTTCACATACTTGAGACATGTAATTTTCACATTTCCAAAATAATACTTCTGTCACCTTTAACAGACAGAGATCTGAAACATTGTACACTTTTCCATGGGGATACGTAAATTCATCATACTAAATTAGGTACAGTTTGGAAGAATACTTCTTAAATTATATGGAAATAACTAAAATTAGAATTGTGTTGACATTTTTGCAAAATGTTGCTGAAGCAAAATCATAAAATTGCTTGAATTCGGTGAGCAGAAGATAAATTTAACTCAGCCCTACTTCTGGCATTATTTTTTCATATGCTTTGAAAAGTTTAGTTTGGGATCCAGCCATAGTTCCAGGCACTTGAGATTTGGACCATCTCCAGTGGAGAGCCTGAGTGAGAAAGAATATGCAGGTTGCTGTTTGCAAGGACTACTATTACTGTGTGTGCAAATGTGGTGAATATCTTACCCAGACTATGCTGGCACAGTTGCCTGTTAGCTTTTAACATCTTCATCAAAATAATAGGACTGCCTGCATGCACAGTCAGTACAGTAAGTTGTTGAGAGAGTGAGTATATGTATGTATGTGTGTGTGTGTGTGTGTGTGTGTGTGTGCGCACGCGCGCGCATACATATGTGTGATTTTGTTCAAGAGTCAAAGCAAGCCAGTTAACTGGTAACAGAGCAGATAGGAAACACATTTGTCAATGCTGAATGTTTGCTTGCAGTGTAACTCAGAAACATAGAATTTGTCAGTAGCAGAGGACCGCTTGACCACCGAATTTGCCCAGATGTTCCCTGCCTAATTGGTCTCTGAAAACACTAAGTGGTCTCCAGTGACCCTCCCACTTCTCTATTTATTAATATTCCACTATATCTATCCCACACATGCTTGAAGCCCCCCACATTTTTTGCCTCCACCACTTCTGCTGGCAGTCTTTTCCAGGTGTTTACTGCCCATTCAGTGAAGTAGTGCTTCCTCACATCCCTCTTAAACTTCCCACCTTCCAGCTTCATTACATACCCCCATGGTCCTGGTGCTCTTTCTCATTTGAAAGATATTCATCTCCTCCACCCTGTTCACCCCTGTGTGCTACTTGTCAGTATTAGTCATGTCCCCTCTCACTCTCTTGTCTTCCAGGGTGTACATGTAGAGATCTTGTAGTTTCATCTCATAGGTCTAATTGTGCAACCTCTTCATCATTTTACTTGCCTCCTCTGGACTGCCTCCACCATGGCTATGTCCTTTCTGAGGTGTGGTTGCCAAAACTGGATACAGTACTCCAGGTGGGGTCTCACCAGTGAGTGATCCAGCTGCTGGAGATACTCCTCCCTATGCTCCACAGCATCCCATTTGCCTTACCCCTTGCTTTGTCACACTGCCCTACCAGTTTCAAGTCATCAGTTATGATAACTTCAAGGTCTCTTTCCCACCTAGTGACTGTCAGTACCTTCCTGCATCCTGCATTACTCTCCTATGTCGCTAAGCCCTAGGTGCAGGATTTTGCAAGATTTTAATTTTTTGCATTTCCAGTTAAATAAAGCTTTAAAGAGCCCCTGATGTTGTTGGGACAACTTTGAACAATATATATTTAGACACAGTCTAGCTTATAGTTCACACTTATTCTGCAATTGTCAACTTTATTTTTTTATTACCAAGGACATTTGCAGGGAAACAGGATATCTGCCCTATTTGCTCTGTCTGCTTGCCTTCTTCTGCAGTCACGGTTATGTTTATGATATTTCAGTCTGTTGCTGTGAAGATAATTAAGATATCATAAATGGCATTATAAAGTCATGTGTAGACAGGCAGCCAAAGCTAATAAAGTCCACAGAACTGTAATCTTGTTTTTATGTCACTTCCGTCAGTAATAAAGAAAAAGGGGGAATAATTACAAGCATATATTTTTGACTGAAGGGTATAGAGGGTAAAAGTGCAGAACTGTTAAACAATGGGTTGCAGGTTCAGTCCCTCTCAGGGCCACAAACAATATTGTCTATGGAAATCTAAGCTACAGTAAACTTTTAGCCTGCTCAGTGGCATGGAGGTTTGAAATGCTGGATAACTCACCTCCTGCCGCACCAGCATCCTGGGTTTGAGAACAGACCAGGTTTGCTTGCAGGCTGATGGGGGAAAAGGAGGGTTGAGCATCCATTAGCAGCTGTCCTCCTTCGGTGTGGAGGGATAGTGTGTACCTCTGATTGGCTGCCACCTAACGGAGTCAAGGTGGTGCTGCAGTATTCACAAGAACCAAAAACTGGAGGTGGGCATTGAGAGTGTGCACCATCTTCATGGTCTACATGTCCTGCATTGCTCACTGCTGGCTCTGACTCAAGGGGGGTAATGGGCAGAAAAGAACCTCCATCAGCAGGATGATGTTGCAACCTTGTAGACACTGCACCATCACCGTCCATGGCTCCCACTCACGCAATGAGGTACGAAGTAGATGGGGTAAGTCCTGGAGGTGGGGTGATGGGACTGGGGTTTGGTACAGCAAGGGACTAATGGAGAGGGGCAGAAGGATAAAGTCCAAGTGAGAAACAAAAAAAAAATCACAAAAATAGGTTAACTATACCCTGATATAGGCCTACATTTTACATTTTTCAAAATGATTCAATTGATATCAGGGACTCATTTAAGGGAATATAAACAATATGTAATTTGAAATAACTATTTCTGAGGTTTTCTGTTCATTACTAACATGCTATTAACATATGGGATGCTATTATATTCACACACAAGCACACATATGTATACACACACACACACACACACACACACAAAAGTGGTTAGAGTTTATGTAATGGGATTGTGGTTAGTGACCTTTGAAAGAGATTGAGAAAGTGGTCAGCATCATTAAAAATACAGTGGGAAAGACAGAAATGAGCATAGAAAGAGTGCCTTTGGGGCATGAATATTCAGTAATAGAAGTATAAAGTTTGTATACAATGCATGTGTTGTGGAACCATTGATGCTGACTGCAATCAGTCAACAAACAGGTTCAAGTGAGAGAAAGCAGTGGCAAAATTGGACCACTGGAGCTGTGGTTGGCAGTAGATGATACTTGTAAGTGATATTAGGGTAGCCTTGATTGGTGAGAGCATTCCAGCTGTGGGCACATGTGTCTGGCTCCAAGTGTGACTACTCAGGCTTTCATCTGGATGTACTTTCACCCAGCATAGGCTGCATTTCTATTGACTGAGATGGTAGTTCAGATTCCATGCCCTTTGGATCCTTGACATCTTATCTAAAACTATCAATGAGCATATAAATAATTGTTAATTGTGAATAAAGTTTTTTGTGATGTAGGCACATTTCCTCCTGGAAAACAGTCACCACAACTCATATGGCTCAAAACAGCTATTGAATGATAATAGCTTTTATCCACTCCTGACCTGGACCAAACTTGAACCAGTAGCTTACATAAAAGGTATTTCAACACATTGCGAAGCAACTGAGCCATCCAGTACACTTTTCATAAATGATCATCCCAGTCTATACCCAGACCGAAATGGAAGGTCATGGTAGTTTTCCATTCACTCAGTACAGTGATAGTAATGTCAGCTATAAATTCTTCAGATGTGGAGTTCATCTCAGTAGCAATAATTCTCTGAGGTGAATGTCAGACAGGGAAATTCCTAGAAATCATTTACTATCAATATAGTGTATACAGCTGGAGTATAGTTAACATCTGTGGGTTCTACGGCAGGGGTGTATTCTATGTTGCCACATCTTGCAACCACCGGTGGGTGTCACTAGGGACACAAGTGAGAAGAAAAGGATGGTTCAGGCAATATAATATGTTCTCAGCAATATAAAATCATCATATTTTAACATGAAGAGCTTCACAGGAAAAATATATAAATCCAGATCTGCTAGGTCTGCCTTAGTAATAACAACAAAAATAATAATAACAACTCCTTTAGCTCCTAAATCTCCTGTGTCTGGTCCTAAGTGATATGTCCCATGTGACAACATTTCAATATGGAATATACAAAAAGGCAATGTTAATAGAAATACATATTATTCAAAAAAAAACAAACAACAGAGCATAACTGTTAGTCTTTACCCTCCGCACATCTTTGCCAAAGGTTTCACTGTAACTGGTACCAAGTATTTCAAACTGCACATGGGGATTGGCAGAGTCTTCTGTAAATTCCATGATGCCAGTTAGTCCGTTTATACGACCCTGATAGAACAAACCAAAAAATAAATAAAAAAAATCAAGCAAATGCATTCAGCATCATTACATTGTAGAACAGATTTTTGTCTTTAACTGTAATTAATTTATTGAGTAAACATTATCATGAATATTTAGTCCTAAGCTAATATTTATTAAAGAAAACATTTTTTTTTAGTATAGCTATTTGGTCCATATCACCTCCTCCCACCAACTGGTGATGGGGAGACGTAGGTATTTTACTTGGTTTTCTCCCCTGAGCACCCCCAAAACCCTGAACATAGCTGTGCGAGCATGTAGAGGCATGCTATGCACCCCGTGGCACCAGATCAGCCCCTTCAACCTCCCATAGTTTTTCTCCACCCCCTCTTTGCCTATGCTACACACTGGACCTCCACCCAGTGGGAGCAGAACTATGGGGAGGGGGGCACCAACCCACCCTCACCACCCTCAGGAGAGAAGAGCTTTCCATATGCATGCTCAATCCTGCTGTGCCCTCCCCCCACACCAGCACACTGATGACCTGAGGTCATTCCCAAACCCAGGTCACTGCATAGCATGAGGTGTGGCATCCAATGCCTCAACCCTCAGCACCACTGGGCCGGCTAAAAGACAACAATTTTTATTGTTCACATTTAATTTAACTGACATTTGTGGCCACTAATGCCATAAAAGATGTCCAAAGTAAAACTGAGGAACAAAGCAATAAATAGAACTACAATTTGGGCTGGATTTGTACATATTTGCATCAACATCACTTCTGATGTAAATTTGTGGGGAATGTCTTACATAGGATTTTTTAATGAAGTTGTAGCCTGCAAAAGCAAAACTATAGACACTTGGGGACTGATTCCCAAAACTTTGCCCAGGCACAAACCTAGTTTACCTGAAGTAAACTGGGCTTTGTGAATAGTTGGTATTAACAAAGCCCAGTTTGAGGGAGTGAGGGAGGCCGCAATGCCAATGATGGGGAGAGGACCTGCATATGTCTGCAATCCAATTCACTAAGGTTTTGCTCCACACAAGGTCCTTTGTGAAAATCCTTGTGTGGAGCAAATTACAGCTGAGAAAAACATGGTGGTAATCTGAGCAACCCTTAACCCTTGTGGTGCCCCCCCCGGGTCCCTGAGCACCAACCCAAGAATAAAAAGAAATATATCCATAGTGTAGGGTCCCTCCCCGGTCCCAATCTCTCATCCAATAATACAAGAAAAAATTGTTTCCATAGTGCAGGGTCCCTCCCCATTCCCTGATCTCCCACCAGTAATGTTATAAAATAATTTCCATAGTGCAGGGTCCTTCCCCATTCCCCGATCTCCCACCCATAATGTTATAAAATAATTTCCTTAGTGTAGGAGGGTCCCTCTCCACTCTCTGATCTCCCATTATGGGTGGGAGATCAGGGAAGGAGCAGGGAGCACTACACTGTGGAAAGGGTTATATACATCATGAGGCCAGCGATTGGAGGACATGGGGGTACTACACTTGGGGAATGTGGCTGTGTGGGGCTTGGTCTGGTGGAGTTCTGGGCACTGCCACACTAATGCAATGCAAACAAGCCCATAATGTTCATGCTAGTGGCCACTAGCACCTTGCATGCCCAATGGGCTGATTTGCATGGATACATTTCTGAATGGTGATTTAACGCTTAGAACTATTTGCTGCAGGGCCATTTTCCTGGCTGACTGTGGGGGCAGTGCTACGGGGTATTCCACTGCTTTTCCTGAGTTAGCGCTGCCCTATCCAGCCCTATTCACAGTCAGATAGTGCACCACACTGTCCAACTGTAATTAGCACATTTGCCCTTCAGCACACTCAGGAGGTGCCACGCAAACTTTTGCTTGCACTTTGTATTGTTTTTGTGAATCCTGGCTCAGATTTATTTATTTTTTTGTCACTGCTATGGATGAAATTCCCTGTCATCTTGAAAAACAGTGCATACAGCACCAGTTTGTCAAATGGCAGGCATAGTTCATCTACATCTAACCATCTGAAAAATAAGGAAATACAGCAATCCAGTAAATACTGCACAGCTTAAGGAAACAACTGTAATAGCAACATGTAAGTTTGCAAAGGAAAATTGGGAGCCTGGAGGTAAGGGACCTGTTGGCGGGGAGTGACCATGCCACGGTCTGGTTCTGCCTGGACCTAGGAGGGGTAGAAGGCTGCACAAAGATGGAGGTAACTGACTTCAGGGGGGCAGATTTTAAGGAAATGGTAAGGATTCTTAAGGAGCATTTGGATGTGATTGGGTCAGACATGGACGCTGACAGTAGGTGGGAAATCATCAGGAGAGGGGTGCAGGATGCTACCAGCACCTGTGCAAGAGTAAGACGAAAATGCGGTAGGGCCCGAAAACCCTGCTAGTGGACCAGGGAGGGCCAGAAGGTGGTGCGGGGAAAGAAGGCAGCCTATAGGCAATTCAGATGCTCAAGGATTGAAAGGGATCGAGGGGAGTACGAGCTGATGGCTAGAAGGGCCACTAGGGTGGTGAGGGCGACTAAGCCAAGGAAGGAGCAGAACCTGGCCAGGGAAATTAGGAGAGGGAACAAGGGGTTCTTTAGATACATTGGGGAAAAATGAAGGGTGAAGGGGCAGATTAGCAGGATTAAAACAGGGAGAGATGGATGCAAGACCCGGGAGAGCAGGCTGAGGTACTAAATGAGTACTCCACCTCGGTTTCTAGGGAAAATGGGGTGCTGCATCACTTTGAGAGGAGACAGTGATACTGAGGAGGGGGACCCTTACAATCGGCGGGTCTGGGGAGAGGGGAGGCATCATTGGCAGGAGGGGAGAAGGCTAAGCAGGGAGAAGAGGTAGTGGAGGTGGAAATCACAGCAGAGAGAGAGAGTGAGGGAAGCTCTTAGGTCCCTTAAGATGGAGAAAGCACCGGGGCCGGATAAATTACACCCCAGAGTGCTGAAGAAACTTACAGATGTCCTGGCAAAACCCCTGGTGGAGATAGTGCCTATCCACAAGGGGGGATCAAGGGAGGTGGCATGGAACTACAGGCCTGTCAGCCTGACATCGGTGGTGGGCAAGGTGATGGAGGACATTGTCAAGGAGAGGCTGGGGGGGACCTGGAAAAGTCAGGGTGCCTAGATGATAGACAACATGGATTCATCCCGGGGAAATCATGTCAGACAAACCTTGTGGAGTTCTTTGACTGGGTGGCGAGTGCCTTGGACCTGGGCAGACCAGTGGACGTCCTCTTTCTAGACTTCGGCAAGGCATTTGACTCTGTTCCTCATGAGGGACTGTTGGATAAGCTGGGAGAAATGGGGGTGGGGAACCAGATGATCAGATGGATAGTCAACTGGCTCCAGGACCAGACCCAGAGGGTCGTAGTTGGCAGGATAGTCTCATCCCCAAGGACGGTCATTAGTGGGGTCCCACAGGGATCAGTCCTTGGGCCCCTCCTGTTCAACACCTACATCTCTGACATAAGGACAGGTATGAGGTGTGAGATGAGTCTCTTTGTGGATGACTCAAAACTGGGGGCGGTGGTGGAAGTGGAGGAGGGGAGAGTGGCCCTACAGGGGGACCTGGAGCCTCTGGAAAGATGGTCTAGAAAGTGGAAGCTGAGGTTCAGTGCAAGAAAATGCAAGGTACTGCACCTGGGGGCCAGAAACCCGGGCCAAGTGTACACCCGGGGGGGAGGGGAATGCTACAAGTCTCGATGGCTGAGAGGGACTTGGGGGTTGTGGTGGTGGATGTCAAGATGAACAACTCGGAGACTTGTAGGAGGGCAGCAGCCAAGGCCAACAGGATGCTGGGATGCATCCCTAGGGGGATCACCTCCAGAAGGAGGAAAGTGATATTCCCTCTGTATAACTGCTTGGTGAGGCCACATCTTGAGTACTGTGTGCAGTTTTGAAAGCCACACTTAAAGAGGGACATTAAACTCCTGCAGAGGGTCCAGAGGAGGGCAACCAGAATGATTTGGGGCCTGGGGGACAGGACCTATGGGGAGAGGCTTGAAGAGCTAAATATGTACACATTGGAAGAGAGAAGGGACCGGGGGGACATGATAGAGGTCTTCAGGTACATGAAGGGGGTAAATAGGGGAGGAGCAGTCAGGGTGCTTCGAAGGAGGAGGAGAGGGCAACTAGAGGGCATGGGTGGAAGCTGGAGGGGGGAAGATTCAGGGAGAAAGGAGGAGGTGCTACTTCACTGAGAGGGTGGTGGAGCCATGGAATAGCTGCCCATGGGGCTGGTGGAGGCAGAGACAGTGGAGTGGTTCAAGATGGGGTGGGACAGGCACAGGGGAAGGGTTCTGGAAGCAAAATCCAATGCAGCGAGAATATCCTGAACTGGGAAGGGAGAAGCCAGAGAAGGTGAGGGGGGCAGCAAGGTCAGCTCCCAGGGTGGGGGCTGACCAAACGAGCAGACGCGAAAGACCGTTAGGCCTATTCTGCTGGCATTTTAGTATGTTAGTATGTTTGTTGCTATCAACAAAAACAGAAGTGAGGAAAAAAATAATTCTCCAGAGTAATTAACTATACTGTAAAGTACTGTATATGAACACAAATATGAAGTTTATATAAAAAGATGCGTATGGCTAATCAGTCCCAGTACAGTATATACATTATGTACAAACTGGCTTTCTGAGTGAAGCCTTTCCTATTGTGCCAAATCGGTTCAGACTGTAACACACATCTGGATTCAACATTCTGATTTTTTTTTGGGGGGGGTGCTGTTCATCACAAAAAGATGCTAATTGTCTCCATATTAAAAACATCTTCATTTTGTGTAAGTGATGCAACTACTTATTCCTAGACTGTCAACTGAAAAAACAAGAGTGAAAAGAAATGACATTTTGATGCTGTCAAGACATCAACAGTAACTTCCCTTGAAACTCTCTCCATTTACCAAGAAAATAGGTCCAACTTTTGACCTTTAATGTGCTTACAGTAAAAGACAAGTTTGGACTTGTTTTTAGATGAAAGGACAGATTGCCTTCAAAAATATATTTTAATATGCATGAAAGGTTGGCCATGCCAATGACTGGTCACTGCTACAAAAAATGACATTTTTTTTTTAGTTGTTCAACCAGGAGTAGCACACTAAGCTGAAAGCTTTTTTACAGGTGCATCCTGGGAGCACAGGGAAGTTAAGTGACTTGCTCAGGGTCACACAGTACGTACGTGGAAGCTGTGGGATTCAGAGCCAGGTCTGGTCTGCTGGATGTCACCAGATTTGCAGCTCAGAGACTTAAACCACTGCGCTATACTGCCTCCCATATATTCTTATTATAGTTATAGACCAGTACCTCAGGATTGCAGATTGTACTGAACATTTTGTGAGTTTTTATGGAGTGTTACGTACTGTAAACCCTGCAAATGTCAATCCAAATGACCAAGGATTTGCTTAGAGTACACGAAAACATTAAAGACTGAAGTTTTTTTTAATGTAACCATTTCTTCTGAAAAGTCTGCAGCCAAAACAACAAAACATGAAGTCATAAACATTGATAGTGTACTTGTGCAGGAAGCAGTGTAGTGTAGTGGTTAAGGGCACTGAGCTACAAACCTGAAGACATGGGTTTGAATCCCATCAGCCCCCACTTGCATACTGTGTGACTCTGAGCAAGTCACTTAACTTTCTTGTGCTCCCAGGTTGCACCTGGAAACAAGCTCCGGCTTTGTGTGCTCTTCCTGGTTAACCAATCCCCCCCAGTTCATACTTTCCTTATGTGCTTTGTATATATTCCCATTTTAAAAAAATGTGTAGTGTTAGAGTAATTTGGGCTATGCTTTCTGGGCTTGAGCAGTATGTCAGTATTCATAGATGTAACACATGCAGAGTGAATCTATTGCATTTTTGTCAGAATACTTAAAACCCCATTTATCAAGCATGTACACATAGACAGACAATTTACTTTTTTAAATAATGCCCTTTCCCTTAAAATGATCACTCTGGCATCAGATGTTTGCTACAGGGAAACCTCATCCCCTCCAAATAATCCTGCTGGCACTGTGAACATGTCCCAGTGCTGGCAAAGAATCACACACAACAAAACAAAGTCACCATCATCATGAATCCAGTTCTATTTGTGAAAAGACCCCACCCTCAAAATATTTGAACTACAGTATAACAAAATGCCACACTCTTTTCAAGCAACCCTAATAATAAACTCAAAGCACCCAACTGCATATCAGCATTGCAGTCACTTTGCAATTCTACACTCAACTCTGCCCCATAATATCCACATAGACTTTATGTAACAACATTGTGTAACAGCAATACAGTGAAGCCCACCCCAAAGATGTCCAATTCTTCAGAATTCTGCAGCAGTTACAGTACAAAACAAGGACATTGCAAAGGGAGTTAGTCCCTCTAGTCATGTAGGAAACTGTGTCTTTGTACTTCATTCAGGCAGTCTGCTCTGTACATCACAATGTGCCAGCCCTCATCTTCTAAAAGGCATCAGCCTTCATACAGGCTTAATCTCTCTGGTAGTGCACACCACTGAATTGTTGTTTATGGAGGAGGGGCCTGAAATTGGCAAACTACTTTATGATGCATTCTGTCTTTCCATTAGAAGTACAGCCAAGGTGTACAACTGTAGTCTTCCATTCCATGCACAATGCAGTGGTTCATGCTGTTAAGTCATGGGGTGCCTGGGCTAACTCTGGATGCCTCTTTGAAGATGAGGTATGTTGATGGTGATGGATAGCTATTGGACAAAGTATATTCAGGAGATTTTATATAGGAGCTGTTAGACTGGGTTTGGTTTGTATTGCATAGTGGGTAGGATGCTGGAGAGTGATGTTGTACTTGTGCTAGTATGATTGCTGGCATCAGGGATGGATTCCCAGTGCCAGATGAATAACTAGTAGGGGAGTCATTGCTTGCAAGCACTGGAGCTGGCTCAAGATGCTAGACTGACTGTATTGGGATTGTTCATTTGCTGGAACTGGGGATAGGCTTCCTTTGCTGGACTGATCATGGCAGGTTTGTTTGTACGGATCAAGGATGGTCTATCTTTATATTTCCAAGTCTCTTATCTCTGTTTGGAGATGCTTATGTTTTATTAACATAGTTTGGTTTTATATTAGAATATACCCATGTTTCAGTAATATAGAAGTCTGTGCACAAGCCCAATACAGTACTCTATCAGTCTCTGTTGTTATTGGTCTTCACATTGTAATGTGGCATTTTGATCTACTCAGAGTACATAAATAATGAATTCAGGTCCATGTTATTCCAAAATTACTTTTGATTCTACAATTTACATACCCAGGATAGCCCAACAGAGATTCTTCAGTGAGATACTGGTTTCACTGATATGCAGCTGACTAGGCAGAAGCACTGGGAGTTTAAATGACTTGTACATTGCTGCTCAACTACTGAGTAAAGTGGCTTTAAAATGATAGGAACATGGGCCTCCTGGTTCCCAAGCTAATGTACTGTATAAGCTACTAGACCCTAATGCCTGCTAAAGTGAAGCCCCTCACACATTATTGTTAGACTAAGCCAGATATTCTGTTACTGTATCTGATTGGACTATTTATGTGAAGGCTTAGTGCACTAGCCGATTATACTGTATCTGATTCTTTTATTGAAAACCTTTGTCACAATAGTGCACATTTTTTGGTCTGTTTAGCCTAAATAGTGTGACTAGTTACCAATATTTGTACTACATGAAATGTTTACAGTATCTGTCAAAATGTAATAATTTCATATTTCCGGTGTCTGTGTGGAAAGACATGCATGTTTTATGAAGAAAAGTCAGTTTTTCATTACCTCTCAAATACGTCAAGGTCTCAAGACCAGACTTACAAAATCAAGGATATACTCTTCCATCTAATTCAGTATTCTGATGTGGTAATTCAGACAGCAATGTTTAAAAAATTATGTATATAGGATATGAAAAAATAGAAATCATCCTCAAAATGAAGAATAAAGATGCATACAAAGTTATAATTTTAGTCAGTCTTATCTGGCACATTATGTATTGTGACTTTCTTTGTTTAGAAGGGTAAGAGTAGTGAAGCATATGTCATCTAGGGAACTCTGAACAAGCTTGGCATTTGGTTTGACTGGAGTATCTGATTCCATAAAGCAAAATTCAAGCTACTGCACTTGAGGAGGAAGACCAGGGTAGGACCTACACATTGTGTGGTGCACCTCATGTTGCAATATGGACCAAAAAAGCTGTGATCATTATAGACAAGGGGCTGTAGCATGATAAGCTGTTTGCAGCAGCCCACCACTCTTAATATGGCTGTCATAATGTGGGGGAGGGGACCAGCAGGCACTGTAATAATACTGATGCTTTTCAAGTCTCTGGTCAGGCCACATCTGGAGTGCTGCATGCAGCTCTGGGCTCCACTATACAAAAAGGTATTGATGTAAGAGAGAGGTTGACATGCAAGATAACCAAAATGGTCAATACCATGGGGAGCAAAAATTATAAGGCAATGGTGGTCCTTGAAACATTTACCTTGGAGGTAAGCAGGCAGAGATATAATCTCAGAGGCCTGCATCTCAGTATATACAAAATAAGACAGAGAATTAATCTGGTTTTCTCCAACAGAACATGGGGACATGTACTGATGCTCAGAGGAGATACATTCAAGGGAACTATTAGGAACACATATTTTGCTCAGAGGATGGTGAACATATGAAATGGCCTGCTATTTGAAACAGCAAACACAAAGATAGTACAGGCCTACAAGGCAAGTCTAGACAAATTTCTGCTTCTCATGAGACTCACAGGGTGTCCTGGATAAAAGAGTGGGTATGGACTCCCTTTAAATTAGTAAAGTACATGTTCACACAGCATAGCATACTTATTCACCACTGCTTCTGAAGTGGGTGGCAGACATGATGTACACTTATTCCCATCGAAATTAAATTACTTCTCTATGTTACTATTTTAAACAATTTATAGAAACAAAATCTACTGCTGGATGACAACAATATTAGTTTTCCATTACTAATGATGTTATTACTTTCATTACTCAAATATTTTATTTCCATTGGATAGTAAGTTGTATGACTGTGATAGGGTTAAAGTTGTCAAAACTGTGCCAGATACCCACTTTTTTTTGTTTAGTCAGGCTTTTTTATCTGATTAGTTTAGCTGATCTGTTATCAAATAATTTATAGTTTATGGTATTTTTTTATTGTTTTTATGAACCTATCTTTGCAAAGTACCTTGAGTCCCAATTGATGAAGTGAACTATACTAAGTAAAGCATGAATGCATGCCCTGAGTGACCGTTCCCCAGTGCAATGTCTAAGAGTAGTTAAACAGACAAGGCCACCCCACAGATCATGGTCAGCTGAGTCCTAAACGAAAATGAAGGTGTCTGAATTCAAATCAGCTTGGCCTAAATTGACTGGAGCTTCTTAGATGCCATTACCAGTATTCACTCGGCCCTAGAATTCATGCCTGTGATAAATGTGTACCCTTTAAAAAAATACAAGGCAAGAGGAACACCAACAGGATGGATCACCCCCAAATTCCTTGCCTGCATTAGGGATAGGGACAATCTGTGGGCACTGGCCAGGGAAATATGGTCCACTGTCCAACTGCAAAGGTACAAGGAAACCCACAAAAAGTGCACCAGTATGAAAAGAAAGGTCAAATCTGACTTCTATAAGGATCAGCAGACCCTGAACTGGAACAATGAAAAAAAGATTCTGGGACAATGTCTTGGAGCTTGTTGGAAAGGGAGTTAAAATCATTCCTTAAATGCTCATGGTGGAGGGTAGAAAGGCCCCAAGGTCCTTGATCTGGCTGAAATTGCCAATCATTTCAACACAACATTTACTGATTTCAGTTCCATCCTCCCCACTGAGTCTGCCCATACCCTTTGCAGGGAATCTGGTCCTGAATCCCCCAGATGGTGGCTTCTGAACCAGGTAACCCTAAATTATACTTTCAGGCTATTTCAGTCAAAGACAGCTCAAAATACATTAGTAAGGATTCTTAGCAAAACTAGGTGTGGGAGTGATTTTGTTGATATGAAACTTCTTGCCCTAGTGGGAACAGAACTTTCCCACTTGATCTCTGGAATTTTTAAATGTATTCCTGTGCTACATGCAGTTTCTGAGAAATGGAAATCTGCACTGGTTACACCAGTTTTCAAAAGGAGTGACTGCAGTAGCCTTGCTCATTACAGACTTATTTCAATTCCCTCCACCCATCCAAGGCCCTTGAGAAAATGGTCTCTCTGACCAACTTGTCACATACCTTAAAAAATACAGTAACCAGTGTGTAAAGTAGCATGGCTGTCAGCAGCTACACAGCACCAACATGGCACTGTTGGAATACAAAAAATATGTTCATGAGGCCCTTGACAATGGTAACCTCATCTGAGCTATATACATCAACCTTACAAAGGCCTTCAAACTTGTCAACCATAAGCTTCTACTTAACAAACTCCTCGTCCTGGATTTGTCACAGAACACTTTTGACTGGTTTTACAGCTATCTCACCAACTGCTCCCAGTGTGTGAAAATCAAAACATCTATGTCTGATACTGGGGTGGGGGTGGTGGAGCACAGGTGTCCACAAGGCTCCATCTTAGGCCCACCCATTTCACCTCTTCATAAATCAACTGCCTGATGCCTTCAGACAGCTAGTTTACCTCTATGCTGATGATGCTGTCATCTATTCCAAAAACCCTGACCAGCTTCACTGCCCCTCTCCAAAGTGACTTCAGGTCAGTAGAAAGCTGGTTCTTCAATAACAAACTGGTCCTGAATTGCAAAAAATCAAAGGCCATGCTCTTCTCTAGTCTCCTACTGAAAAGAAACGTTCCACCCTTTGCTGCTCAAAATGGCAAGGGGCGAGACCTCAAAAAGTTAAAGATATTCAGATACCTTGGAGTAACTCTAGATGGCAACTTACGTTTTGCCCCTCATGTTGACAAACTAGTGGCCATACTTCACAGAAGACTGGGTACCCTGTACCAAAACTAGAACAATCTCATTAGGGATGCTAGATGCCTTATTGTAGCAAACTCCATTCTGTCACTTATAGATTATGGCCTGCCTCACTGTCAGTAAAGCTGCCTGTGACACGGTGCTAAACAGAGTAAAACTGATCTGTAATATGGCGTGCTCTTTGTACTTGGTGCAGATAAACAACACTCATAGTGGTACCCTTTACACACTCACTAACTGGCTACCTTTACCCTGCAGAATAAAGCTCTATACCTGTTTGCTTGCCAAAAAAGGCGCTCCTAAGCCTAACACCCCTCCTTTAACAAATTGTTTCCTTACCATCTCCAACCAATACAGCACTAGGAATATGGCCAAGAATGCCCTTAAGCCTCCTTTTCAGCATACTCAGCTGGGCATGTGGTCATTTACTGTCCGAGCCACTAACTGGTTAAATGAACTGTCTAATACTGTGCTGAATCCCCCCAAGATTAATCAGTTTATGAGATCTTTGTGATCTGCCCTTGAGGTCAATTGCAATTGTGACTGTTAAACTGTTTCATTTGGTTTCTCCCTGTACATATTCTGTGACTTTTTATACAATGGTCTGTATGGATTTCTTTCAAAACTGTATGCAACTGGTCTGTCTAAAGTGCTTTGAACCTGACTCAACAGCATTTCCTTTGGAACTGCTGATTGTACTTGTAATGTTTTCATGACTATGTATTCAATGGGGAACTTGTGTATATGACACACCTGTGCTCAAAGATATTCTCTGAAGTTTTGAATAAATAAATAAACATTGGCAAGCAATGTTCTATATCAGAAGCATGATTGCTTTTAGAGCCTTTATAAAGTACAAAACACAAATGGGAATTTAAAAGGAAGGTGTACAATTCCCTTTATCAGTTACTATAAATATCTTGCATTTATTTTGCTAGGTTAGATATACATTAGCAAATGTAATGAGAAAAACATAGAAAAATTACACTTTAAAGATGGATATGTAGAGGAGTGCACTTTGTGACATACCATACCTTTCAACAGTCCCTCATTAGAAGGGGTGTTCCTTCTTTTACCACTCTGAACCCCCACATAGTAAATGTCAGTCCCACATTATAGAGTGAGAAGTTTAAGCAACACGGCATGTAAATATAGGAATCCCTAATAATAGCAACCTACTGTATATAGTATTCATACCAGGGCACTGGTTTTCAAAATATTCCAAACATTGAACAAGGACTGTGTAGTGAAGTACTTTACTAATAACAATGAAAGTCAACTCCAGTTCTTTGTAGGAGCTTTCCAAATATTAGTAGTTAATTGGCCTTTGGTACCTTAAGTCCCAGTCATTACTGGAAGACCTGCACCCACAAGGAGACCTAGCCTAAGCAAAGGGCAAGTCATCAATACTTTGCATTTAATGCTTTGCAATGTATTTTCTGCCTTGTTCAAAAAGCACATACTGTATAAGGAGTCATTTGTTTGGGCAGCAGAGCTAGGGTACAGGAAAGGGTTAAATTAGGCAGGAACCAACATGAACTGCATTGATTCATAAGCAAAGATATGTGAAGTTTCTTGTTTTGGCTCTACGATGCCGGATCGACAACTATGTTGTCGACCGATATCACAGCATCAGATTTATGTTGACCACAATTTGTGGTCAACAAAGATCCAGCAGGAGACCCTGGTACATTTTCTCTGGGGCCTTGCCCCCCAAGCCCCCATGCGGTGGGTTCTGCACCACACAGACCCTGAACTATAGGTTTCCAACTCTGAGTCGGAGTTGATTCGGGGGGGTGCAGGACCAAGAGACAGAGTGCTGGGGTCTCGCACCGACCATTAAAGTGAACTGTTGATGTTGTCAGCATCGATGTGTTCACTGTAATGGTGTCACCGTATAGTCGGCATACCTCTTGTTTTGCTAATATGTGGAAAGCTCCTACAAAGAACTGGAGTTGACTCTTGTTGTTATTATTAGTAAAACTTATTCCTCTAATTAGTTGTGCGGTACCATAGCAGGTGACCTTAAGGCAATATAATGCCATGTTTGATATATCTACTCAGTAGTTCTCAAGTCATTTAACATGTGTTGATCCTTCCCTCACTAACCTAATTTGAGGACATCAAAACACAAGATCACTGTTTAACTATTTATGTATTTATTTATGTATTTATAAGTCAGGCATCAACTCATTATAGGAACCTCTCTCAGTATTTATAGACCATCAAATTAAACATTTGGTAGCGAACACTAGGACATTTATTAAAGACTCAGTAAATGTCATCAAATAAATAGTGAACCAAAATGATACAGACTTGGATATTGAGAATTGTATTCTAGTAACATGGGATTTGAAAGATCTCTACACATCAATCCCACATGGGGAAGGGTGTGTAGCTTTAAGAAAATTGTTGGAAAAAGAAAGAAAAGATGAAATACCACTGAATGAGTTATTATTAAAAATGGCAGAAATGGTGCAGAACCAAAACTTTTTTAAGTTTGAAAATGAATATTTTCTGCAAATAAAGGGGACAGCAATGAGGTCCAGTATGGCACCCTCATATGCCAACATACATCTGAATGATTTTGAAGAACAATTTATTTTCTCTGATAATAACATATTTAGATATTACATTTCGGATATTTCATCATTTTATCAACAATATAATGTATATCTGGACAGAACTTAAAGAAAGGTTGGAAGAGTTCAATGAGTATTTAAATACTAGAGAAGAGAATTTAATATTTACAATGACCACGAGTACACAGGAAGTGCCATTTCTGGACCTCTTTATTTATAAATCTCAGAATAGACTGGCAACAAAGATCTATAGAAAGCCTACAGATTGGAATTGTATGTTAAGAGCTGATAGCTTTCCCCCAAAACATCTGTTGAATTCAATACCATATGGATAATTTGTGAGAATAAAATGGAATTGTACAGAAAATGAGGAATATTTGAGGGCACAAAAGGACATGGAAGAGAAGTTTAAAGAAAGGGTTCACAAGGAAACAACTCTGAGAGGAGCTAAGGCTAAGATTGATACTAAAACCAGAACTTATTTACTGGAGGCAGAGGGTAGTAATCAGACCAGACAAAGAGTCAGGCCAGCAGAACAGAGAATATTTTTTTTCTACAGTGTACAATGACATGTTTGGTCAGATAAAATATACCATAGGGAAACAATGGGATATTTTAAAATCAACAACAGTATGGTAACAAGTTTTTTTTCTAGTCCACCAATGGTGGTAGCAAAGAGAAACAGAACTGTAGGGAATGTGTTATCTAAAACATTACATAAAATTCCAGAGACAGGGACACAACATTGTATGGCCAATATGGTTATAAGAGGGAATTTTCCATGTGCCCATTGTACCCATTGTAATAACACTTACAGAATTAAAAAGATAAGGAATATGGCAAAAGATGAGGAGATTATTGAACACTTTATCAATTGTTCAACAGAGGGGTTATCTATTGTTTAAAGTATCCTTGTGATAAAGTATACAATGGTAAAACAGAAAGAACATTAAGGTGTAGAATAACAGAACACAAATCAGATATAAGATGGGGTGATTTGAAGTCTCCAGTAGCAAGGCACTTTTTGGAGACCGGACACCAGCTGCCCAGTCAAAGATTTTTTGGTATTGAAAAGGCAACAGCCTACAGTAGAGGAGGTGACTACAGGACAAATTTATGTATTTAAAGAAACACATTAATTATTGATTGATTGATTAATTAATTCATTGATACTTTCAAAGTGTTTTACCAGGTAATAATACAGAGGTATACAAAAAAATCTTGTTTACAGAAGTGACCTGGGAAGGGGGAATGAGGAACAAGTATACAGCAGCAGCACACACACACAAAAAAATAAGCAATATAAATACAGTATACAAAAAACAATATAAATAAAATGATCATTTCATGAGATATGTTCAGCAATTAGTGGACAGGGATCAATAACAATTTACCAGCAAACAAAAAAAATGAGTCTGTTGTCAGAGTGGGAGTGAAAATAATGGGACAGCCTTGGTTAGGTTCACAAACTTGGTCCTGAGTGGTATGGATAATGGTTTCCTTAGCAGGGCTGTGTTCATGGATCTGACCAAGGCCTTCAGTCTTATTGATCATAAACTGCTTTGCATAAAGTTAAAATCTTTGGGTTTGTCGTGTAACGTTGCTTCCTGGGTTGAAGATTATTCAAAGGATCATTCCCAATTCATTGGAGTTTCTAGAGTGATGTCTAGTAAAGTATTAATAAACTTGATAGAAGTGTACATCAGGGGTCAATTTAAGGGTCACTTATGTTCACTTTGTTAACTATCTTCTACCTGTAATCAAAAATTGTCATTCATTACTTTATGCCGATGACCTTACTCTTTTTTTCTTCAGCTAAGGGATTTTCAGTGTTGGTTAATGATCTTCAGACTGATATTTCTTCTGTTCATGATTGGTTTTCTATGACTTTACTCATTCTTAACTCAAAGAAAACAAAATCTTTGATTTTTGGGTCATGTTTCATGCTAAATAATTGCCCTGCTTTTGAGCTTTATGGCAATCAAGATAATTTAATTGAACAGTTATCCAAGTTTAAATATCTGGGAGTTATTTTGGAACACTTACTCACTTTTTCTGACCTTATTAAGTTTATTTGTCATAATAGTAATCAAAACATTGGAGCCATTTATAAGCTGCAAAGTTTTTTGTTTTGAATTACGTAAAGCCATTGCTGTTGGTTCCCTTTTACCTCATTCTGATTATGTATTTAGCCTTTTTTTTTCTAATTGGGTTCTAAAGAAGTACAAAACCTTATAGTTGTGTACAATAATTTGTTGTTTTGTTTTGTTAGCTCCTTCACATGCACACCACTGTTATTTATACTTACAGCTTGGCTGATTTTCCCCAGTGTAACATATACAATATTTTTGTGGCTGTTTAGTTTTTAAAAATATTTTTCAGTCCACCACTTCCCCACTCCCTGATCTTCTCTTAATCAAGGATATGTTGCATAATTTACCACCATCAAATGTGGTTGTTCTTATTGTTAAATCCTGTAAAAGTAGAGCTGGTTCACGTGATTTTACTGAAGCTGTGCCTTGATTCTGTTCTAACTTACCTGATTTTTTGCATATAAACTGTTCTCTTCCAGTTTTTAAAAAGTGACTAAAATTGTACCTGCTTGATTAATGTGTTTGTAACTGTAAGAGAATATTTCTTGAATGTTGTATATTTTTTTTATATTACATAATGTGCACAATTTGCCCAGGTTGAGGCTGAAAAAGAACCATAGCTACAGTGCTCCTACCCTGTTGACACATGAAATAAATAAATAAAAATAAAAAAGTAAACAAAAATGTGCTGCCAGAGCAGCAGTGGTGAAAAAGGAGCACAAGTAGCTTGGGAGCTTGTCACACCAGCATTTAAACAAATAGAGCAAGGTGCTGTACATGTCTTTGACACAGTGAAGGCTAGCTCAGGCAGTTATAGAGCATGCAGTGGTTGGTCCTGGCAGGGGCATGTAGGAAAAATCTACAGAGGGCATCAAATAGGTATTCAGTTGTAGTATAAAACAATAAACCCAGTTTCAGCCAACCAGACAAAAACACAAACAACTGTGCCTATACAAAATATTTTTAATTTTAAATAGTTAAAAGCAACTTACAAAGACTGGTGTAGCAGTATGCTCAACAAACCCCTGACCCTGATGCTTCACACCCACATATTCTTTTTCAAAGAGTTACTGGTATCCTAGAAACACCTCCTTTTAAAGTTCCCATAGCCAGTTGGGAACAGAGCTGAGTTAATTTGAGAGGTGCTGGAAGACAGACCAATATGTAAATTAAAGTGAAAGTGCTAAGCAGACAACAACTAACAAACCCATACCAATTTAAAAGTGTGTGTCAATGATACAGCATAGTGCTTCTAATGCAAATTTTACAGAGACTACATTTTACTATAAATTACTTGTATCCATTTGGGGTAGCCTGGCTATAAGTCCTATGCCTCTTAATAATATTCTCTTATCCTTTGAAATAACTAATGATTTATTTCATTTTTCTTAACTTCTTATTTATTCTAAGCTTTCAAAAAACTGTTTCTGTCAGTGGAAGCACTTGACTTAATAGCGCTTCAGACAGAAATCCTAACACTGGCACATTCAAGTAAACAATGAGTCTGGTGCCAGAGTGAGAGCGAAGGTGATGTGCTGCCAGAGCAGCAGTGATGAAGACAGAGCACAGGTAGCTTGGGAGCTCATTAAGCCAAAGTTTAAATCCATAAAGTAAGGTGTTGTTCACCTCTATCAGACACTCAAGGCAACTCCAGACAGTCATAGAGTGTGCAACTGTGAGTCCTAGCAGGGGGTATGTAGGATAAATCCACAGAGGGCATTGAATAAGGTATGAAATTGTATTAACTGTCAGTCTGGAGTAACAGTCATAAACCACATCCCCAGAGTCAATGACTGGAAGGACTAAACACTCAATCAGGCACTTGCACATGCCCAGAGAGAGGTAGCCACCCACCCGATAGATGGCATCAAGTTTCCTGTGAGATTTGGAAACTAGTGACTGGATATGCCAAGTGAACGGTTTAGAATAACATCAGGATATTTATGTTGGGACACTGAGGATAAATGGGAACCACTAGAGTTATTAACGGACAAGGTAGGAGTGGGAGCTAGACGTTTTTGGTGCAAAAAATGCATAGTTACGGTTTTGGATTAATTAAGTGTTAAATTATTAGCATTCAACCAACTTGATAGTGCATTAAAGTCCAAATGCAGGGCAGTAGATATACCAGCAGGACAATATCCAGATGTATAAAGGATGCTGTTATCCGCTTACATGTGTATATTACAAGATTTTATAGACTGTAGCAAGTCATTAACAAAATGGTAAAAAATGAATAGATAGTGGATATAACATTCAGTTATAGTCCTTATTTTTGAAGCAGTAGATGACAAGCTAGCATGCCTTATTATTAATTAAACTGATTTATTACATGAGTATTGAATCTCGTATTCAATATTAAGAGAGTATGTAGTGTTCTACCATATACATTTACAAAGCTATAGACCTCACCCTACCCTAGTGAATGATTGTACCATTTCATTAATGAGGGACACAGTTAGTTGAAACAACATTTTTAAGGCAGCATCTCAACAAATGTATGTCCATTAAGCTGCAGGTGGCAAACTTAACCTGTATTTTTAAAATATTCTTTAGCTGATGCAAATGTTACCTTTTTGCTGCAGTTCCATTTGCAACCATGTTCTAACAAAAAAAAAAATGTGACCTGCAAAATTAAACATTTTAAGCCCTCCACTCTGGAGGGCTTGTGTTTTGCATTAAGAGAATCCTTACTGTAAAATAAAATAACCCAACATTTTTGATGAGTAAAGGGAAGGGGAGGGGGTTAAAAAAGATAAGTGTGGATTTGTATTCAGAATGCAGTCCCTTTGCAAAATAACAAGTGTTAGAAATCATGCGGCAGGCAGGAAGGGTTGCAATATTAACAAATATACACAAGACTGAAGAGTCCTTTAAAAATGCATACTCCATACCACGTTAAGTGATGGAGATGGAATACAAGGCATTTGAACTTTAGGAATAGGAATTTGAAGATTTCTTGCAAATCTGTATCTCAGAACAGTACATTCCTGAAAACAGCTGGATATTTTTCTTACAGTTGAGAACACAGTTGCATATTATAAAAGAAGTACTAAAATCAAGTTGCACAAAGTAGCACTATATGAAAAAATGAAGATGAAATATAAGCTCTCTTGTTTATAGTACCATCTGGGCAGAACAAATAGAAAATTGCTTTCATGTTTTAAATAATATCAGAAAATAGATAATTCTCACCTTCCGAATAGTTTCCAGCATAGATCTGCCACCATTCCAGGGTTTAGTAGATTTCCGCATGCAATTCAAACTAGCCATGCTGTGCCACTTCCTATCTTCCAACTTTCTGTGAAATGCATTAGCCAGCATCAAGACACTGTCATATAGGTAGAGGTTAGACACCTAAATGGAATGAAGACATAAGAATTATAAATTACCTTTCCAGTGTAAAACAATTGCCATTACATAGAACTGTGCAGCTACAGCATTTAAAATCTTTTTTAAATAAATTAGTATTCATACTGTTTAATGACAGTCATTATACAGATTTCTGTGTCTTAATATTGTGAAGGAAAACACAAAACTGCAGATCAAAGTCTTTAACAGGTGTGTGGGCTTGTCCTGTAGTTTATTTATTTAAAGTTATTGACCAGGAAGGCATGCTAAGCTGAAAAACAATTAAATATTACGATGCTTCCTGAGGTTACTGTAAATCAAAACAATACTTAGCAAATGAACAGAGTAAATGGTAGAAAAAATATGCAAGCAATAAAACATGTATGCAACAGTAAAACACATTCATTACTCAAAACTATGATAATACACCACTTAGGGTTGAAATTGAAAAGGTTATCCAGTGAACAAGATGACCACGATTGAGTGCTTTCAAAAAGGGCGGCTCAATCATGGCGCCTACATTCTGGACTACAGCACCTGGCAGGGTAATGACTGGATACAGGGGTAGGTGAACATAGTGTCAAGATATCGCTATATATACACATGTGGGGGGGACTACATTGCATGACAGGCCAAAGGAGAGGGAGGGTATGTGGAGTGTAGTGCAGCACTCAGCTGCCGAGTTGGCCGTGTGTCGTGGTGGGTAGGTGGCAGGCTGGGGTTGGGAGGGTACTGAGTTCAGTTCTGGGCATGATCATTTTTTGTTCCAGCTCCAGGTTTTAATGTTTTTTTAAGTTTTGTACCCCTCTGGAGTTGAGAATCTTTAAGTAGGGGGGTCCGCCCCCCACATCACATAGAAAACTGGTCACCGGTTTTCTAGTCACAGTGAGTGTACATTGCCATAATTCATTTTTGGTGATGTACGCTGGCCCAAATGGTGATCGTCCTTCTGCGATCATCGTTTTCACATAGAACCATAGAAAAGCTAAAAAGTAGGACAATTTATAGTTAGAGAAAAAAGAAGTCCCTCTAACCTTGATGAATCTGTGTAATAACTTTTTTCAGGGTTTGAATAACCACATAACACAGTGCTGTCATTGCCTTAACATAGAAACATAGACTATGATGGCAGATAAGGACCACTTGGCCAATCTAGTCTGCCCAATTCCTTATCTATTGGATACGCCACAGATCCTAGTCAACCAACAGCCTACTTCTTCCTACCCCCCACCAGAATTGCCTTATGACTGTCCCATGTATTCTTGAATTCCCCATCTGTTTTTAACCCCGAAACCTCCTCAGGAAGGCCATTCCATGTGTCCACCACCCTCTTCATGAAAAAATACTTCCTCACATTGCCCCTGAGCTGTCCCCCCTCTATCTTCAAATTGTGTCCCCTTGTTCTGAAAGATGCTACCCTCTTGGACTTTGTTAATTCCCTTGAGGTACTTGAGACGTATCTATTATGTCCCCCCCCCCTTCTTTCCTCAAGGGTATACAAATTAAGCTCCTTTAGTCTTTCTTTGTATGGCTTCTGTTGCAGACCGTGCATCATTTTAGTTGCCCTCTTCTGGACTGCCTCCATCCTGTCTATGTCCTTGCATACATGGGGTCTCCAGAACTGCATGCAGTACTCCAGATGGGGTCTTATCAACTTTCTGTAGAGAGGGATAACAACTTCCTGTTTTCTACTGATGACGCCTCTCCCTATACATCCCAGTATGCCCCCCAAGCCATCCTCACTGTCTTCTCACATTGCTAGCTTACCTTTAGGTCATCTGATATGACTACCCCTAGGTCTATTTCCATTTTTGTTGTTGTTAATACCCCCCCATTGTGTATTCTTCCCCTGGGTTTTTGTTTCCCAGGTGCATTATTTTGCACTTCTTTGCATTGAATCTAAGCTGCCATACTTTTGACCATTCCTTCAGCCTTGCCAAGTCCCTTCTCGTCCTTTCCATCCACCATTGTATATCAACCATGTTGCAGATCTTTGTGTCATCTGCAAAGATGCATACTTTGATTCCAGTCCCTCCACAATGTCACTTACAAAGACATTAAAAAGGACCAGACCCAGTACTAAACCCTGTGGTACCCCACTAGTAACCCCCCTTTCTTCAGAGTGGACTCCGTTTATTATTACCCTCTGTGTCCTGCTGGCCAGCCAATTTTTTACCCAGGCTACCTCCCTGAGACCTACTCCCAGGCTTGCTAATTTATTTATTAATCTTTTGCGTGGGACTGTGTGAAATGCCTTACTAAAGTCTAGGTAGGCCATGTCCACAGCCCTTCCCTGGTCTACTAATTTGGTTACCCAGTCAAAGAAATCTATTAGATTCATCTGACAAGACCTTTCAGCTGTGAATCCATGCTGCCTTGGGTCATGTGGCCTGCTGGCTTCTAGGTACTCAACAATTCCTTCTTTCAGAAGTGATTCCATCTTTTTCCCTACCACTAAGGTCACGCTAACAGGTCTGTAGTTTCTTGCCTTTGCTTTGCTTTCAATTTTGTGAAGGGGAATCACATCTGCCCTCCTCCAGTCCTTAGGTACCACACTGTCCTCCCATGATTTGTTAGAAAGGGTAGTCAGTGGTGTCATTAGAACTCCCTTTAGTCCTTTTAGAATTCTGTGGTGAATCCTGTCGGGCCCTATTGCTTTGTTCACATTCAGTTTAGGAGTTCTTTCAGAATCCTTTATTCTGTGAAAGGACTGGTATCGACCCCCCCATCCAGAGTGCTTCTATTGATTGGATTAGGTTCCTCCCCCTCCTCTTCTTTTGTGAATACTGAGCAGAAGTATTCATTCAGTATCTCTGCTTTTTCACTGTCACTCTCTGCCCACCCACCTTTCCCTTTATTAAGCCTCACTATCCCTCCCTTGGTCTTTCTTCACTCCCTAAGGTACATAGAAAAGGTTTTATACCCCTTCTTAACTGAGTTGGCTATTTTTTCCTTAGTTTGGGCCTTTGCTATTCTGACTGCCTTTCCCAATTCCTTCTGCTTTAACTGGTACAGTTCTCTGTCCTGTGCTTCCTTATACTTCCTGAATGCTATCTTTTTCTCTCTAACCTTCTCCGCCACCTCTTTTGAGAACCATAGTGGTTTTTCTTTCATTTTGATTTGTTTATTTGTTTGACACAAAGGCTTGTTGCCTCTGTAATGGCAGTTCTGATGTTTTTGCATGGTTCCTCCACGCCTCCCTCTTGCCTCTTTGCTATTGCTTTTCTGAAGCACTCTCCCATTTTGACAAAGTCAGCCCTCCTAAAGTCCAGTACCCTCACTTTTGTATGGCTTGACTCTGTGGCTATGTTTACAAACATACGAACATGCAAAATTTGCCAGCAGATAAAGGCCTAGAGGTCTATCAAGTCTGCATGAATGTGCAGCTAACACCTCTTATTCTGCAGCTGCCCCACCCATCCCCTCCATTGACCCTCCCTCTTATCCTGTTCCATCCCCTTTTGAAGCAGTCCACTGTTCTACCAGATACCACTTCTGCAGGTAATGCATTCCACCCAGCTACCACCCTCTCTGTAAAAAAGTGTCTCCTCATCTCCTTCCTGAACCTTCCTCCCTCCACTCTCATATCATGGCCCCTGGTGTCCTTCCCCTCCCTTACTTTGAACAGCCCCTCTGTACCTGTCTTGTTTATTCCATTCATGTACTTAAAGGTTTCAAACATGTCCCCCCATCCCTCCTCTCCTCCAGTGAGTACATGTTCAATTCCCTCAGCTTCCCCTCATATGATAAGTCCCCCAGCCCCTTGATCATCTTTGTTGCCCTGCACTGCACCCCCTCCAGTAACTTAATGTCCCTCTTCAGATACAGGCACCAGAACTGCATGCAGTACTCCAGGTGCGGTCTAACCAATGACCTATACAGTGGCAGAATCACTTCCTCCCTCCTCAAGGATATACCCCTTGCAATGCAACCCATCATTTTGTTGGCCTTTGCAGCTGCCTTCCTTCATTGTGCAGAGTTGTTCATTGACCCTGTAATGAGCACCCCAGATCCTTCTCCTCCTCTGTCTGGGCTAGCTGCACTCCCCCAGCTGGTAACTCCTCCTTGGATTCTTCATCCCAAAATGCAGCACCTTGCACTTTTTGGCATTAAACCCCAGTTGCCAGGTGTCTGACCAGGTTTCAAGCTTTGCCAGATCATCCTGCAACCCCTGCCATCCCCCTAGGTCATCCACCACCGCTCCTCCCTTGGTATCATCAACAAACAGACTGATCTTGCTCTTGATACATAGATACATAGATACATAGACAGTGTCGGCAGATAAGGGCCTATGACCCACCCAGTCTGCCCATTTGAGCTTGTAAGTTCAGTTTGTTTTCCTAGAAGTCTGTTGCCCCTTACCCCTGACCTCCAGAATTCCTTTATGTTTATCCCATGCATTCTTAAATCCCATGATTGTTTCAGCCTCCACCACTTCCTCTGGCAGGGTGTTCCACTTGTCCACCACCCGTTCTGTGAAGAAATTCTTTCTCATGTTTCCTCTGAATTGTCATCCCTCCAACTTCATCCCATGCCCTCTAGTCCTGGAACATATTTTTCACTTAAAAATAGTGTTTTCCTGCACCCTGTTCCTCCCTGTAAGATACTTGTATGTCTCTATCATATCCCCTCTCTCCCTCCTCTCCTCCAGGGAGTACATGTTCAGTTCCTTCAACCTGTCTTCATAGGACTTGTGATGCAATCCATGCACCATCTTTGCTGCCCTCCTCTGAACCTTCTCTACCCTGTCTATGTTCTTACGTAGGTATGGTCTCCAGAACTGTACACTGTACTCCAGGTGGGGCCTCACTAGTGTCTTGTATAGCGGAATTATGACCTCCCTTTTCCTGCTGGTGATGCCACTGCCTATACTTCCCAGCATCCTATTTGCTTTACCTGCTGCCTTGTCACACTGTTTCCCTACCTTGAGGTCATCAGAGATGACAACCCCAAGATCCCTTTCCTGCTTGGTGCATGCTATATCCTCACCCCCAGCTGATATATTGTGCCAGGGTTTTGTGCCCCATATGCATTATCTTGCACTTCTTTGCATTGAATTTCAACTGCCAAACCCTGACCATTCTTCAAGTTTCTGCAGGTGCTTCTCATTCTGTCTACACCCTCTGGTGTGTCTACTCTGTTACAGAGCTTTGTGTCATCAGCGAACAGTGAAATTCTGCCTTCTAGGTCCTGCGCAATGTCACTGATGAAGATGTTGAATAGGACGGTCCCAGCACTGATCCCTGTGGTACCCACTGGTCACTCTTCCCTCTGTGGAGTGACAGCCATTTACCACCACCTCTGTGTCCTGCCACCCAGCCAGTTACCTACCCACCACACTACTGTCCTGCCCACACCCATATTCCCCAGTTTGTGTAATAGTCTTCTATGTGGCACAGTGTCAAAGGCCTTGCTGAAGTCCAGATGAGGCCATGTCCACTGCCCTCCCTGATCCACCTCCCTAGTCACCCAGTCAAAAAATTCAACGAGGTTGGTCTGACATGACCTCCCCTGGTGAAACCATGCTGCTTTGGGTCCTGTGGTCCATTGACAACCAGATGTTCCACAATCTCTCCTTCAGTAGTGCTTCCATGATCTTCCCCACTACCGAGGTGAGGCTGACTGGTCTGTAGTTCCTGCTTCCTCTTTGTTCCCACTTTTGCATAAGGGACTACATCTGCTGTCCTCCAGTCTTTGGGTACCTCCTGTTTCCAGTGATCAGCTAAACAGGATAGCCAGAGGTTCAGCCACCACCTCTCTTAGTTCTTTAAGGACCCTGGGTGCACCCATCTGGCCCCATTGCTTTATCAACTCTTATTACTTCAGTTCCTTCAGGACCCTTTCTCTGTAAAGGGACTTGTGTCCATTTCTGCATCATTCTCACCCCTTGTACTCCCTTCAGACCCATTACCTTCCTCTTCCTTAGTAAAGACTGAGCAGAAATACCTGTTCAATATGTCAGCTTTACTGTTGTCATCCTCCACGTGGCCCCCATCCTCCCCCTTCAGTCTCACTATCCATCCCTTTGTCTTTCTTTTTTCACTTATGTACCTGTAAAAGGTTTTGCCCAATGATATGTCTGCAGTGAATATCCCAAACAACACTGGTCCCAACACTGAGCCCTGTGGAACACCGCTCGCCACTACCCTTGGGTGTGAGAGCTCCCCACCCACCACCACCCTCTGTTGCCTTCCCTGAAGCCAGTTCCCTACCCATCTCAACAGCTTTGCACCTGCCCCTGTGCCTTCTAACTTACTTTCCAGCCTTCCATGTGGCACCGAGTCGAATGCCTTACTAAAGTCCAGATACAGGACATCCACTGCATGGCTCCTGTTCAGTTGCCTAGTTATCCAGTCACATAATTCCACCAGGTTGGTTTGCCAGGATCTGCCACATATGAAGCCATGCTGTCTGCTGTCCTGTAGTCCTCTGGCCTCTAGTAGGGCCACCAGCCTCTCCTTCAGGATAGTCTGCATTAGCTTACCCAAAATGGATGTGAGGCTCACTGTTCTGTAGTTCCCCAGTTCATCCTTGGGGCCACTCTTGTGGAGGTGCACCACATGAGTCATCCTCCAGTCCTGAGGTACACACCCCGAGTATAGTGAGGCATTAAATAGGTCTGCCAAAGTTCCCAGAAGGACCTCTGCCAGCTCCTTCAGTACCCTGGGGAGGATGCCATCTGGACCTGGTGCCTTGTCCACCCTCCATGCCTTCAGACCCTCCTGAACTCTGCCTTCCATGATTTCCCCATCTGTCACCCCTCCCCCCTTGTTTCTGCCATTCCTCCCCCCTTGAGTGTCATCCCCGTCTTCTCCTTATTAAATACCGAGCAAAAGTAATCATTTAGTGCTTCTGCCTTATCGCACCCTGATTCTACCCACCCCCTCTCCTTCCTAATCCTTACTATGTGGTCCTTACAGCTCCTTTTCTCCCTGATGTACCTAAAGAAGTCCTTCTCCCCCTTCTTAATGCCTTGTGCCAGCCTGAGCTCCGTAGATGCCTTGGCTCCCCTTACTGTCCTTGTCACCTCCTTCAATTCCATCAAGTACTCCTTCCTGTCATCCCCACTTCCTGTTTTCTTGTACCTCCTAAATGCAGCTGTTTTCCTCCATACCTTTACCATGACCTCCTTGCTCAACCAGCTCGGTTTCTTAGCTCTAGCCTTCTTGCTCTGGGCCTTACAGAAGGTTTTGGTTGCCTCCACTATCCCCAGCTTTATGAGCTCCCACCTCTGGTTAGTGTCCATACTAGACTGAATTCTGGCCAGGTACCCTTTTACCACTTCCCCCATCCTCCCAAAGTCAGCCCTCCTGAAGTCCAGCACTCTTCTGCCAAATTCAACTCCTTCCTTGTCCATGTCCAATGTGAGCCATACTAAGTGGTGGTCACTCCCTGACAGTGGTTCCTCCACCGTAAGTTCTCTCACAAAGTCCCCATTTGCCAGCACAAGGTCAAGGGTATTCCCTAACCTGGTTGGTTCACTGACCATTTGCAGCAGAAAGCTGTCCTGGAAGGCATCCAGCAGTACCTTTCTGTTCCTGGTTGCTGGGGTACTCCAGTCCACTCCTGGTACATTAAAGTCCCCCATAATCACCAGACTACCTTTCTCGCAGGTCCTCCTGATCTGTCCCACTAGTTCCCTGTCTAACTCCTCCATCTGAGATGGCGGCCTGTACACCACTCCCATTCTGAGAATCCTATTCTTGGAATCCTGGATTTGCATCCAAACTGACTCCGTACTACCCTCCTCCCCTTCCTCCCTTACACACTTCAGTACTTCCTTCACATATAGTGCCACGCACCCTCCTTTCCCAATCACCCTGTCCCTATGAAATAACCTGTACCCTGGTACAGACAGGTCCCAGTCATTGTACTGGGTGGCTTATGTTTCTATGATGGCTGCAATGTCCACCTCTCCCTCTGCCATGAGCACCTGTAACTCTGCAGTTTTCCTCCCAAGGCTCCTAGCATTACGGGTAACCACCTTCCACCCTCCCCCCATCTTGCCCTCCTTTACTAGCATCACCAGTAGTACTTGCCATTTATCCTTTGTCACTGTTACAGGGGGTAAGCTCATATGGTTTCCCAACCTGTGATCTCTGCATGTCTCTTGCTCAATTGCCACCCCTGCTCCTAGTTTAAATTCCCAACTTCCTCTATATACTGCTCCATCCTCTGTTTCAACACTTTCTTTCCCTCTTCACTCAAGTGTAATCTGTCCTGGGCATAGAGACTACTGTCCTCCCAGGTCCCTCTCCACCCCCCCAACAGCCCATATCCTTTAGCAAAACACCAGGTTCATAGCCATCCATTAAATTCCTCTGTTCTCAGCATTCTTGCTGTGCTTGCCTTGGCACTAGAAGTATCTCTGAAAAAGTTACTGATCTTTCTGCCCCCTCACATAATTTTCCTTGTTCCTCAAACCTCCTCTGGACTATATCTACTGTCTTGTCAGCCAGGTCGTTCATCCCAAGATGTATAATTAAATGAGGCTTGTCCCTATCCCTTCTAGCATATTTCAGAAAAGATTGTCCCACCCTTTCCGCTGTCATTCCTGGCATGGCCTCCACCCAAATGTGACTATGCCTCTCCCCTTTGCTGCCCCACCTGACTCCTCTTAGTATTGAGTCTCCCAGCACTAAGATTCCACCCCTTACTCCCTGCTTGTTTCCATTCATCTCCATCTCTTATTTCCAGCTCCTCTTCTTCCTCCTTCACATTATTTCCCCCTTTTGCCCCTGTTGCAATTCTCCCAGCAGAACTTCCCCCAACTCCGGTTTGGTGAAGGCATTTATCAATTACTCCTCCAATTGCATCATTTCCCTCCTCCTTCTTCCCCTCTAGCAGTGCAAAATTATTTTCTGAAGACCCTTCACAAATGCCCGCTCCCTCTCTCTTCATAGTAATCTGTTGTCTCCTTTCCACTCCATGACTTTTGCCACTTCTTCTCCTCCCCTCACAAGTCTCTGTCTCCTTCTTCCATTTGTCTTTTGTCTCCTGACCTTGTTTTCCCAGCAATTGTTCTTCCTGACCTGGGTACTTTGTCTCTGCTTCCCTTCTTCTGACCATCTCCTCACCACTGTTGGCTCAAATAGCCCTCCTTCATCTCCCCTCCTCCCTCCCTCCAGTATTGGGCTAAATCCACCCTCGGTCTGCCTTGCCTGTCTTAGTTCCTCCTGCAGACTCTCAATCTCCTTTATAAGTTTCTCTACATGGTTGCACACTAAACATCCCCCCACACTCCAGGCAATTTTTAGAAAGATTGGTGCACTGCAGTTTTTGCAGCCTACCATCCTACCCATTGCTGTTATTGCCCACCAGTGACTCCCCATCCTTCCAGATGAAGGATACCAAACACTCCCCCAAGTCTCCCTTCTCCCCCATCAGTGCAAAACATTATTTTCTTAATTTCTCTTGCCTCCTTTGTTGTACACGTTTAGATAGATTGAGCAACTGCTTTTTACATACCTAGCCTTCCTATCCACACCCAAAAAGAGACTTTAACTATTGCACAACCTTCTTCAAACTCCTCCTCCTCCTTTCCACAATGCAAATAGCAATGCAAAGAAGTAACAATGAAAGCACCTTGATTTGCAGTTACTTCTCTTCCACTGACATAGCAGTCACCTCTTCACTTGCTGCTGTTCCTTTTCTGGATGTCTGCTTCTGCTATGACAGGTGCATGTCCTTTTCCCATTTGAGGAAGTGATGTCAGAACCCCTGGTATAAAGGAAATCATGGATCAGGGGCAGGCGGGGTGAGGGGCTGGGAGGTGGGACCAGCCCAAGTCTCCAGAAACAATCAGGTAGCTGAGGCCCCTGGTCAGACCATTAGCACCCTTCCCCCACTATACACTAAACTTTGTAGCTAGTGAAGCCAGCAAAAAGGAAATCACAATTCTACTCAAAGCCCCAAAAGCAGGTTTGCTACCAAAAGAAACAGGTCTCCAATTCAATTCGAACAGCTTCACCAACAACACATCAAAATAGGCTTGACATTAGAAGATATAGGTCTCCAATTCAAAGAAACAGCCCCAAATAAATCACACCAAATAGGTTTTAAATCAGAAGAAACAGGCCTCCAGAAACACAGCCTGCTACACAGTAAAACCTCAAACAAATGAGCCCACTTATAGCCACCAAAACAGGTTTCAAATTTCCAGGAGCCACAAAACAATACCCTGCCGGCCCCTTATAAGTTGTAAGAAAGAAAATAATTAAACAACCTTCTACCAAGTAAAATCCACAAGAAACAATGTAAAAACAGCAAGAGGAAGCTACATTACTGGAACTGATCTGATCCCTTCCCCTTCCATTTACTCTTGAAACACACTGTTTGGTGGTCACTTGTTCCCAGATGGCTACCCACTTCTAGATCTGAGATCCTCCCTCCGTCCCCATTTGAGAGTACCAGGTCTAAGATTGCTCCCTCAAGAGTGGGTTTTAACACTAGCTGTCTGAGGCATGCCCCCTGTAGGGCATCAAGAATGACACTGCTCTTGGATGTGGCTGCAGCAAAGGTGCTCCAATTAATATCAGGCATTTCAGGTCCCCCATCAACACTATCTTCCCTTTTTCCTGTCATCCTAAGAATGCCTTCTATCATTTCCTTGTCCATTTTCTCCCCCTGAAATGGGGTCTGTATACAACCCCCATGCAGATTGTGGTGCCATTTCTGGTCTCCAGGTGACTCACACTGGCTCCTCTCCTCCCTGTTTACCATTTAACTCCATTGCTTTGGTCCCTTCCTCTACATAGAAAACTACTCCTCCTCTTCTACCCTCCCTATCCCTACTGTAGATTGTGTACCCTGGTATGTTTCTTTATTTTTAATGAGTTTATTGGGCAACAGATGTGCTTTCAACAGATTCAGACAATTTACATCTTTGCAATACTACAATATTATTTCATACACAGTAGCTATCAGAGTTTAAAGTCATAAGGTAACTTCATATGGAAGCATAGTTAAAGTACATACTTTAATGATTTTATCATTGTTATAGATCCAGTGAACATAATAATCTGCATAGGACACCACCCTATAGGTATCACCCCACCCCAACCAGAAGCACGAGTAGGAGCTCAGATGGGAATGTCTCCATGTTCCACTGCCTCCAGCAGTGGACTCCAGGTCTCCTGAAACTGGGAAAGTCTGCCTGGTGCACTTAATTGAGCTCTTTTTATTACCATGCAAGATTTTAAATTCAGTACCCATCTAGCAATCGATGGAGGAGTCGGGGACATCCATTCCTCGGCTATCGTTCTCCTAGCATTAATAAGTGCCAAAGACCACATGGGGTCATTTGATACCTGACTTGGGTGGACTGGATCTACTCCAAGAAGGAATTCAAGAGGGGACCTGAAAGGGCTGTATCCCAGCACTTTGTTCATTATACCAAACACAGAATGCCAGAAAGGAGCAACTTTAGAACACGTAAGAGTCAGGTGAATGAAATCTGTACCTTCCACCTTACATTTGGGGCAGTACTCAGATCTTGAAGCATCTGGGATATACAACCACTTAGGTGTCACATATGCCCTATGCAGAAAGTTTAATTGGATATGGCGCAGTTTGTTGCTGTGAGAGCAATTCAGATAATGGGAGCATGCCAATCTTCAGGAGTGCTGGTCTAGAGGTAAAAGTAGATCTCCACTCCACTTTTCCCAACTGGATATTGGCACCCATTGTAGAAAACCCAGGATAATGCAGCAATATACTGAGAGAGGTTTTTGCCCTTGTTGGAGTCTGAAGAGTTCTTCCTCCATGGAGAAAGAGTTGAACCAGCCATGCAGTGTGGAGAAGGTGTCTTCACATTTTTTGCAGATTGTCAGATATAGGAAAAAATCTCCTGGGTGAATATTCCACACTTTACAGAGCTGTGCAAAACTTTTTAACATGTCTTCCTCATATAATTGACTAACCGTCAGGAGTCCCTTCTTCCTCCATATCCACAGACGTGGCATTACTGCAAGAGAGTATCCACCCCCATGTTTCATTAATGATAACAGGCTGTTGTTTGGGGAGGTGTTGCAGACATGGCTGAAACATTGATGAGCCCGCACCCATACTTGCAGTGTAGTGGCAGTGAAAGGGTTGAATACAGGCTCCACCTTGCGGGCACCTCGTGTGCCAACCAGAGTATCATTTCGAAGGTTACCACACAACATATCCTCCTCTAGTCCCAGCCAGGGGCATTCTTACCTCAAAGGTCCCATAGGAAGGAAGGTCAGCTGTGCTGCCCAATAATAGACTTTAAAATTCAGTAGCCCAGCTCCTCCCTCCTCCGGGGGTCTCTGCAAGAGGGACTTTTTAATTTTTGCCCTCCCCCACACCATAAGAATATATGGATTGTGGCCTCTAGCTGTTTGAAGTGCGTTTGTGGTACCTTAATGGGGAGTGCTTGGTAAAGATAAAGGATTCTTGGTAATATTGTCACCTTCACTGCCCCAATTCTACCAAGGTGAGAGGGGGTAGATCTGCCCACCTATCACAGTCCTCAATTATTTTTTGCAAGGAGAGATTTTAGGTTCAGGGTGTGGAGGGAGTTAATAGTGGCTGATAACTGTACTCCTAAATATTTTAAGTGGTGAACTAGTTGTAGCCCTCCCAGACTGGCAATTATTAACTATGCTCTATCCAATGTGCCCACTGGCAGCAGCTCACTCTTAGATCAGTTTGCTTGGTGACCAGAGATTCCACCGAATGTTTGCATCAGGCAGTGGACTACAGGTAGATCCTGAGCTGGATTTTGCAGATAAAGGAGCTGGTCATCTGCATACATTGCTATTTTATGCTCCCAGTCTCCCCCTGTGAACCCTCTGATGCCCAGGTGTGCTCTGAGGGCCACCCCTAATGGCTCCAAAGATAGTACATATAAAAGGGGAGAGAGAATGCACCCCTGATGGGTGCCTTTACCCAGACAAACAGGTCTAGAGAGGACCCCATTAACAATGACCTGCACCTGGGGACCCTGATATAGTGTACGAACCCATGAACAGAAGGTAGGTCCCACCCCCAATCTTCTCAAAGTATGAAACAGGTACCCCCACTCCGCATAGTCAAAAGCCTTTTTGGCATCCAGTGCCACCACCGCAGCCCCATGAGTACATTGAGTGCACCCCCATCTATAAATTATATTTAAAGTTCATCTAATATTGTATTTTCTCATTTTACCCTTCACAAAACCTGACTGATCCTGATGAATGATTTTCGGTAGTAGCGGGTCAAGCCTGGACGCAAGAGCCTTTGTTACTATTTTATAGTCTGTGGTTAGGAATGAAATTGGCCTGTACAAGGCACACTTAGTTAAATCTTTGCCTGGTTTAGGCAGCACCATAATCGTGGTGAACCATTTGGAAGGGGGCAACTCACCTCTAGCCAGTCCCTCCTCAACCAGGTCAAAAAAAGGATCCAGGAGGAGATCACCAAACATTTTAAGGAACTCTATAGCGAGTCCATCAGGGTCGGGGGCGTTCCCACTTTTTAAAGTCTTAAAGGCAATCTGAATCTCCTATTTAGTTATTGAGGAATCCAGCTTCTCAGCCCCCTCCTCACTTAATTTGCTAAGAAGTACTCCTGCAAAGAAGGTGTCAAAGTCACCTTGAGAGGGGTTACACTTGGAGGTGTAAAGGGACTTATAGAAATCACCAAATGCCTCTCCTATCTCCCCATCACTCTGCATTACCACCCCTTGGGCATTGCAGATCTGTTCCATTGTTCTCTCTGCCTCCCTATGCTTCAACTGCCATGCAAATAGTTCTCCCGCTTGATCACCATCGAAATATGCTCCAGTGTTAGACAAAAGAATGGTCCTTTCCAACTGGGCACTAGTCAGAGTGTTAAATTTCCACTCTAACTTCTGAACCACATTGTATAGGGCATCAGAGGGGTTGAGCATAAGAGCCCTCTCACATACTACAATTTTAGTTCTCAGAAATTCAATCTCCTTTGCTTCATTCCCCCTTTGGTGCGAGGCAAAGGAGATGGTCTGACCTCTTATGAAGGGCTTCAGAGCATCCCATCTTGTACTGCGAGAAGTATCCCTCCCTCGGCCATTTCATTGCAAATACTCCTGTGTACACCCTTTCACGAAAATGATATACTCCTCATCTTTAAAGCAGCAGTACTACAAAATCAGGAAGTGATCTATCAAAATTCTGCTTTTTGGTTGTAAACATGCAGCCAAAGCTCCAATTTCCATACCTGTAAATATTTTTTCAGTCATCTTTAATTTTTTTAGATATTTGCAATTTATTTGAATTGTTGTGGCACTAGTATAAATATGGTGGCTAGCTAATTTTCAGCTGTGCTTTTCCTTCAGGTTGCATCACATCTTTTGACTACAGCAGTGGGACCCTGTGCTGACCATTCCTGATGTCCCTGCAAGTCATACACATGTGCAGTTGGCAGCAGAGGGGTTTCCAGTCCGACATGCTTGGTGGCAGAAATTTAAAAAAAAAGCAGAGGATAACTGAGCAAATTACTCGGTGATAGTACAATGACATCGGGAAAGAGTACCAGATATATGATCAGCAGAGCACAGGGAATAAACTGACAAAAAAGTGCAAATATTTTTTTCATAGTACTGCTGCTTTAAGGAGTAGAGGGTCAAGCTTCCAATTTTTTGGTACTTTGTGTTCCCCTGAGCCCTTTAGACTTATATAATGTGAGGTATGGTCAGAAACCAGAATTGTGAGATATGTTGCCTCCCCAACTCCCAGCACCAGGGGTCTGGATATCAGTTCTCAGTTAATTCTGGCATACGAGTGGTGAGCGTGTGAAAATAAACTGTACTCCCACCCTGTGGGATTAGTGTGTCGCCAGGCATCAATTAGATCTAGATCAGCTGGTAGTACTTCTAAAGCTATCACATTCTGTGATTTGTGCACCGGGAGCTTATTGGAGTGGTCCAGCACTGTGTCCAGGATGCAGTTGTAGTCACCACCCAAGATCCAGGGGCCCTCCCAACCTGACATATCCAACGCTAGTTTCTGAAAGAAACCTGAGCTTTCCACGTTTGGAGCATATACTGAACTAATTAAGAAGACTCTCTTGCTTGTTATGTTAACTTTTTCCAGAGTGTACCTACCTGCCTGATCTATAATGCTCCCCATAATCTGAATCTGAGCTCCCAAGGGAATCCAGATTGAGGCACCCCTTGATTTGGACGAGAATGTAGCCGAAACCCACGTGCCCCCATAAAACTTGTCATTTTCTGTGCCTCAGTTTGGGAGAAGTGGGTCTCGTGCAGCAACACAATTTGCCCCTTGATCCTGCATACTTCTGACATCACCTTCCTATGTTTTGTAATGGATTTAAGACCACTTATGTTCCAAGACACACATTTAATATCATCCCCCATAATTGTCGGCCACTTTGAGTTTTCCAACACAGAATGTATGAAACATGTGCACATCTATGACCATTTTTCCCAAAAGGTAATTAAGAAAATATACCAACAACCCCCCCCATCCCCTCATACCAAACACCAAAAAAAACCTCCCTCCCCAACACCGATCTAACACCTGCATCACAGGAAGATAACGCCATACTGGGTGCCAGCTCAAAATATACACCACACACAGCCTTTACAGGTGCCATTGAGCTAGCTCCCCTCCCTATACTCCCCCAATGACAGGTATAATACATATTCCACCACCCATCAAATCCCTGCACACTCTCCCCTCTCACACACTGGATTCTTCCCCATCCTGCCAGGCTGCTTACTGGCAAAACCCACCCAAACCAGGTCCAACATGAACAACCAGATTCCCCCCCTTCCCCTTAAGTGAGCCAAAGCCCTCCAGCGTTCGCACTGCAAACAGTAAGCAGATATTGAGCAAAATGTCCACCATATTTGTCATTAAGAAGGTGGGACACCAATTGTAGCAAAAGACAAAAAAAAGAGTAAAACAGCTGAATACAATAATTAGAACCAGTAACACAGTACAAGAGCTGACAGGGCTCAACAAGGGTAAATAGTAACATAATGTAAGCTTTCCACCTCACAAAACTGCCAGGCAGGTGCTCAGAGTTGCAGGGACTTCTCCCAATAAGGAATAGTCCAGATATTAGAGATCTCAAATATAGACACCAGCTATTACTGTACATCCACTCAGGGTCTGTAGCTCTGCACAAATATGTCAGCTGCTCTGAGAGGATCCAGGAACAGAAAACCCACCTTTACCCATGTCCAAAGACATGGTCAGGTAGACTTAAAAAATCAAAGCCATGAGCACCCATGGCCTGCAATTAGACCAGCTTTGAGTGGTCCTGGGGAGCCATGCATGAGGGAGCTTGTGGAAATCAGGGGACTTAACGGCTTCTTCTACCCACACCACAGTCCCTTCATAAGGTCTCCTATCAAAAGATTATCTTGAGCTTATATAAGACCCCTGACATAACCAGTCAACTGAGTACAATATTCACAAAGGTGAAGGCTAAGAGTTGGTAAGCTGGGCAAAAGTAAATAAGCCTTCCATCTGTCAGTCGTCAAAACCGGAGTTCCAGATTATACATAAACCCCCTCTGGACATAAGCAGAATGAGTGAAAGGAACTCTGCAGATAGTACATGCACTTGTAGGGCAATAATATAGGAGGCCTTTCCTTCTGGTACCTGTGTCCCTAGACATGGTCAGGAGGCATCAATAAGAAAATTAGAACCGCTGGGTTATTAGCATGCATACTGTAGATTTCCATTGAAGTATTCCCCTTATAAATGCAATAATATGACCAGGAGGACATAAGAGCACCAGACGAGGGAAAGGAAAAAGAACAGATACTCACTCCATTTCAGCAGAAAAGGCTCATGGTGATGCAGGCTGTGTCTTGTCCTCCTGGCCTCCTCTTCCTCAATCCACTTCTCTGCTGCTTTGGGGCATGTGAAAAATTGAGGACTCTGGCCTGGCCTATCTACCCAAAGGCAAGCCGGACACATGAAGGCAAAGTTCCAGCCAAGCCAATAGAGTTTGCTTTTGGCCTGATTAAACCTCTGCCACCTGCTTTGAAGATCCTTACTGTAATCTTGATAAATGTACACATTTGAATTACCAACAATTATGGGGCCTGCTTTTTTGGCATTCTGAAGCACTGTTTCTTTGCCAGTGTACCGCAAGTATGTTATTAAACAGAGACGCGGCCTATCGCCCGGGTTTGGAGGAGGACCCACCCTGTGGGCTCTTTCAGTTTCAAAGGTTGCACAGTCCTCTGAGAGGCCCAACTGTTCCACCAGCCATCGATGTATCCTGGTGTTCAGATTCTGGCCCTCTGTGTCTTCAGGAAGCCCAATAATCTGTTATGTTGGATATATCCTCGATCGGTTTTCCTGCTCTTCTATGCAGTCTCTTAAGTTATAGCCAGGGTTGATATTAGCCCATTTCCTTCTGCAGTTACCCCAGCGTAAGACTCTTCCAATTCACCTACTCAGTGCTGAAGCTCACAAATCTGGGTAGAGTGCATTGCCGTCATCTCAGTAAGGCTGGTAACTACAGACTGTAGGTGTGCAAGCTGGGTCGTAATATTCATGGAACCCAGCTTTCATTTCTTGCTGCATTTGCATCAGTGTAGATGGGACCCCTGTGAGTGATTTGGTGAGTGCATCCATGCTGATGTCTTGTACACCCGCACACTTGGGCTCCAGGTCTGAAGGCCTAGGACTGCTTGCAGCACCCTGGTTCTGTTTCAGCTGCTGTATGGTGTAAAAGTGAAGCTTCTCTTGCTTGTTCTTGAATTTCCCCAAAGCCACCCAGGAAAGCCTCTCTAATGAACTCAGTTTAAGGCTTTAAAACTCACTTTTTTGCAGCTGTAGATATTTTAAAATGATGGTGTCGCGAGGAGCTGAGCTAGCATGCTTCTGCCATGTTTGCTAGCCAGCCATGCCCCCCACCCTGGTATGTTGACATCCCAGTCATGGTTCTCTGTGTACCATGTTTCTGTGACTGCCATGATATCCAGGAATCCCTCTTCCATCAAGTTTCCCAGTTCAGGGAGCTTGTTACCTAGACTGTGGCCATTGGTATTCAATGCTCTCCATTTTTTTGTGGCCTTACCTCTTTTAGCCCCAACCCTGTCCTTACTGCCTTTGCATTTTTCTCCATTTACCCCAGAGCTTCTCCCTATTGACTTCTCTATCTTGGTGATGACCTGACTAACTACCCTTATTTTTTGGGAGGGGGCTAGGATTTCCCTGCTCCTTTTCAGTGCTCCCTCTTGGCTAGTTTAAATGGCCAATGAAGTGCCCAATGAGTGCCCAACCATGACTTGTTTCCTTCCCTGTGGGGTCCCATGCCACCCTCCTGTGGGTCTCCCTTGTGGAGGTTCCCAGCATCCTCGTTGGTCTCCACTGTGTGTTCCTCCATAGAGGAACCACACTCTGCCAGAATGGAGTATGAATTGTGGAAAGATACAACTGGAGGAATGCACCTTCATTCCACCGTTGTCCAACTGCTTCTCTTTCTTTTTTTTTTTTGCTGTCTATTTTTCCTCCTTGAGCCACCAGACTGCCTACTTTACCACTTCTGGCATCTCCTTCAGGTCTCCGTCCACCATCTCAGGGAATCCGGCACTCCTTGTAGGTCCCGCAGCTACCCCTCTGGCTTACCCCCCGTGGCAGGGTGGAGGGGAGCTTCTCCTCTTAGCTCAACCCCCCCGAAACACCTCAACCCTCAGCACCACTGGGATGGCTTATTGCTTCTCTTTCTTGGCAACCTCTGAGGCAGTGGCAATGGCAGCAGCCCTGGTGGTCCCTGGGTGAGAGAGGTGGTCCCCTGAATCCTGGCCAACTCAGCCTGAAGATGTACAAACTCCTTCCTCAGCACAGAGAGGTGCCTGCAAATGGAACAACACCACATCATCTAGAATGTCTCCCAGAAGAATGCTGTTCCACAGCCATTGCACTGCACCACTCCCATCATGTCTTATTTGTGGCCCCTCAACTGTTGTTTTGTATGCTTACACATTCCTCTCTCTCTGTTTCCTTTTTTTTCTCCCTACTTTCCTACTGCATCTGTGCCCTTACAGCTCCTGCTCTTCCTGTTTTGGGACAGGAAGTTCCTTTATTCCTCAGTAGTCTCCTTACTTGCTCAAACTCAGACCTCCAGCAGCTAGGGGGTGGGGGTAGAAAGCTACTCTTTTCCTTCTAGGATGGTGAGTCTTTTGTGCCTCTGTAATTACTCTCTTCCTGCTCCCAAACAGGAAGTTCCTGTTGTCAGTCAAATCCTGTGCCTATAAAAGTGGAACTAACTAAGGGTGGTGGGGAGGGAGGACTGTATAGTCCCAATAGAGTAGTAAAGTTCTAACAGCACCTACTTCCTCTTGCTGTTCTCTGCCAAAAGCTATATAGGGCAGTTTTAAATCCAAACACCTGGCTTCTTGCTGCCTAAGCCACTCCCCCTAATTGACAGCTCCCTTCTTCACCTAGCTAACTGCACAGATAACAGTTCCCTTCACCCAACTTAGACAAACACACTAACTCCTGTTTTTTGTTTGTTTGCTTGTTTTTACCCTAAATTGAAGGTCCCAGTAGTAGAGTTCTAGTTCTTAAGTCCCAGTAGAGTAATAAAGTTCTAACAGCACTTACCTCCTTTTGCTGTTCTCTGCCAAAAGTTATCTAGGGCAGTTTTAAATCCAAACACCTGGCTGCCTGCTGCCGAAGTCACTTCCCCTAATTCATAGCCCCCTTCTTCACTTAGCTAACTGCAGAGGTAACAGTTTCCTTCACCCAACTCAGAGAAACACACTAACTCTTGTTTTGTTTGTTCGTTTCACCCTAAATTGAAGGTCCCAGTAGTAGAGTTATAGTTCCTCAGTCCCAGTAGAGTAGTAAAGTTCTAACAACACCAAATTCCTCTAGCTGTTCTCTGCAAAAAGCTATCTAGGGCAGTTTTAAATCCAAACACCTGGCTTTCTGCTGCCTAAGCCACTCCCCCTAATTCACAGTCCCTTCTTCACCTAGCTAACTGCGCAGATACCAGTTCCCATCACCCAGCTCAGACAAACACACCAACTCTTGTTTTTTTTTGTTTGTTTTTACCCTAAATTGAAGGTCCCAGCAGTAGCATTCTAGTTCTTAAGTTCCAGTAGAGTAGTAAAGTTCTAACATCACCTCCTTCCTCTTGCTGTTCTCTTAACTTCGTCACTTTATTTCAACACTAATGTTTGGAGAAAATGTGCCAAATTGCCTTTTCCTTATTGCTAGTAGGCTTGGGACTCTCCTCTCCTATCTCTCCTCCCACTTATCACCTGCTCACCTTTCTACCTTCACTCCAGGTACACTCGCTCTTTCTCCCTCCCCCACCCTCATACCGGGGCCAGGCTGTCTGCTTTTTATCATCTCTCTTTTTGCTGGAATCAACTTCCCTGGGATGTTTTTCACTCTCCCACACTCACTACGTTAAAGTCCTTTCTACGTTTTCTCCCTCGCTCTGACTGCTCTTGCCACTCCTCCACCTTGCCTCCCTCCTGCTAGTTTAATCAACCCCAAGCTAAAATACCCTTGCTTCCTTTCCTCTACCTTATGACTGACTACACTTACTGTCTCTCATGTTGTTGGCCCTAGTTTCTGGTACTAAGGTGTTATTTATTTTTTGCTGTACTCATTGTTTGTTAGACTGACATGCCTGCTACTGTTTGTACTTTTTTTACTATTTTCCATACCATATTTGTTTGCTGCATGCATATTCAGTTTGAACTGACCTAGTTGTTAGTTGCTTGTAATTTTTTAAATCTCCCCCCCAACCGTATTCCCAGGTCATACCTGAAAATGAGCTTCAGCTCAAAGTGCCTTTGCTGGTTATCAACTTTTAAATAAATAACTAAAAATTTAGGGCCAGCGCTACATTGTGAGATTGTGCAAATCCAGAAAAAAAGCTTGCCACATATTCACCAAGGCATTGGGGACTTTTTAAACTCGATTTAATATACCTACCTGCTAGGCTTTTTCAACCTTAAGAGGTACATTATTCTAATGTTTTGCAAGAAATGTGCTTACAATCCAAAAATGCAACTGAATAACAGATAATACAGTACTTTGTATTTAGAATGCAGTCCTTTGACCAGGATCCGTACTAAATCGGGACATCCGAATGCCCATCACGAATGTTCCTGACACCTAAATCCTAACTAACTTGCAAGCATGACTACAAAAATCCCATTAGCCGAAATACTGACAAAAAGTTTACCTGATAGGTTAAAATCCCAACTTTGTGCTTGTCTACTGAAATCTAGTGGATGCCTTTAGAACATAATTTCTGACATGTAACAGCTGACTGCGAGTTTGACAGACAGTAACTGTTAATTAAATCATGTTATCAGCTCAGGTGTTACTGATTAATTAATGTTTACTTAACTCCCATGCTAAGCTGAGGCTGCTTCTAGCTGCATTACTGGATCTGTATTATGGCAGAAGCTGGAGTTGTAGTGTGTGAGATGGTAAAGTCTCAGAAAGGCAAGGATAAAATTATCATTGCTGGATACCTATATGTGCAGAAAAGACATTGTGGTGATCTATTTTATTGGTGCTCCCAATCAAGAAAAAGTCTAAACTGTCTTGGTAGAGCATCAACAGTATTAGTTTGAGGACAACATTGTCTCTGTAAACATTGCAAGCACAACCACTCCCCATATGCCACTGATATACCTATTGCTGCATCAGTGGCATCACTGAAATCTAGAGCTCTGGAAACCAATGATTGTCCAGCACAGTTGATTCAAGCCGAGATGGCACAGGTCTCCTAGGAAGTATTGGAGAGCATGCCTTCAAGGCAAGCTTTGCAGCAAGTTGTGAAAAGAGCTGGCAGACAAAATGCACCACCTGAGCCACACTCTTTGGACAGTTTGGACTTTCCTAAACATTTAAGAAATGTGAATAAGCAGAGATTCCTATCTAGGGAGTCTACTCTTGGAGAGGAAAAAAATATCTTTACCACCAGAATTAATATGGAAAAACTCACAAATGCAGACTACTGGATTATGGATGGCACATTCAGAACTGTTCCAACCTTGTTTTGACAGCTTTATTCAATACATGCTGCCATTGGGTCCCCAGAAACAGCTCAAAGTGTGCCCCTCATATACACATTAATGTTCTCAAAATCCCAGGAGTGCTACATCAGACTTTTCCCTTATTTGCAGGACATAGCAAATGAGTACAGCCTCACACTTTCTCCAACCATGCTAATCACTGGCCTTGAACAAGCAGTCATCAATCCTTGTAAAGCTGAATTTAACAACTGCCAGAACAAGGGGTGACTTTTCCACTTTGGTCAAATTGTCTAGTGTAAGATTCAAAGTTTGTGGCTTGAACATTGTACAGCACTGATGCTGATTTCAGCTTAAAAATGAGGCACCTTGTAGGATTGGCTATCTTGCCAGCAGAGGAAATAGAGGCAGTCTTCCTTGAAATTAAACCTGAGTTGCCACTAGCCAGTGCCACTCTGCTGAAATGGTTCAAAGATAACTAGGTGTTGGGGAGAATAAGGTGCTGTATGTGCAATAACACCACAGTGTGCAGACCACCACTGTTTCCACCATCATTCTGGTCAGTACATGACCAAATGGCCAGTGGGTACACTCATACTCAAAATAATGCTGATGCTTGTCACTGGAGGTTGGGATCATTAATCAGAAGGGCTCATGTAGGGGTACATCAATGTATCTCAGAACTACATAAAGAGCAACAGGTCACCAACAGCACAGCTGAAAAAATAAACAGGGATATGCAAAAATCACCAATGAAAAAATGGTGCATTGACCGAGAAACAAAGAGTGGAAATATTGTTAAGAAAAGGAGCACTAGGTCCAATATTGAGTATATTAGAGGCATTGCACACAATCTAAGCCTGTGAAGCAACTGAGAAATGTTTAAGAATTGTAATATCATGTTTTGAGCATTTTCAGTGCAAACTTTTAAACCTTTACATTAAAGTATTGCCTTTTACTCATTATGGATTGATTCTGGCTTGAGAAAACAGTGAACTTTGTAAGGTAAGCTATTTTCATTACCTTGTTTGTTGTCACAAGAAATGCTGCTGTGTTGTGTTTGCAAACATTGAACTACAGTGCAAGGGGTAAAGGTGAAAGGGTGTAGGTTAAAGTGATGGCTGTAAACATGATACCATCATCAGGCAGCGTGCATCAGGCCGCACCTCCTGTTTACACTTGCCATACTAAATAAAATATGCCCTATTATGTGGTAAGTGATGATTTTTAATATCCGTTGAGCATTTTTAATATGGTTATGGTCCACTTGTATTAGTTGCTAGCATGTAGAATGAGTAATTCAGCAGTGCCTGACACACCCCGACACAACATGATACAGTTAATGTCGGGATTCTGTCTTTTCAGTAGTCTCTGTACGTCGGTATTTTGGGTTTCAGAGAAAAAAATGGGCACTTGGTAGTCTGGATTTTAGCAGTCAGGATTTAGACCCTAACCCCTTTGACCAACATTGTCAATATAAACTGCTTCTTCCATTCAGTCAAACTTGTTTCCTCATTATGCATTAAACCATCAGGCCCTGGCATCCACTGGTACCTCCTCCTTCCCCCAAACAAAATAATCACTGGATACAGTAGTACCCCATCCCTTATCCTGCTGCAACTAAATTATTCTATGGCATCCCATGCCATGAACAAACTTACTACCACCCAATAGTACTCACTCTCTCACCTTGCACAAGAAATTAAGAAATGTCTGGCATCCAGTGATACCTCTCCTTATCCCTGCTCTAAAGAGAGTCCCTGGTGTCATGTGTTACTCCTCCCACTATTCCAAAGATAGGCCCTGATGCCTAGTGATACCCCTCTCCCTAGTCCTGTCCCATAGAATATCCATGGTATCTAGTGGTACTGCTTTCCTTCATGCTATCCTAAGGAAATTTCCCAGTGTCTAGTTGCACCATGATGTAGCCAATAAATCCCTGGCATCTAGGTATTTCCTCTCTCATCTTTCCCCAAAAATAATGTTCTAGGCATCTGGGGTAACCCACTGCATTTCCCGCAGTGTATATTGCCTCAGGAAAACAGACTTTATCACACTCTATGTACCTAGGACTTGTACCTCCTTTGGCAAACATGCTATCTCGTATGCCCTTCCCTCTATATGAAACCAACTCCAAGCTGTATTAAAACTAACTTGCATTGTCCAAGTTAACTTCTTCAGAGTGCTAATTGCATCTAAAATAAAAGATACTTGTAACTGCCACTAAGCCTCCCCCTATCCTTATGTGTGCTTCTTGACTATTGTCTCCATTGGTCCTTGCCTTACTGAGATTTTAAATCTTCAAGCTTGCAAAATGTATTCCATGGCTAACTAATCTATTGGATTTTTTCTCTCTGCTCCTATACCCCTTCCTTCCTTAGGCCCTCTGTCTACATACTACCCTTTGCTATACCCTTTCCTACCCTAGGCTTCCTACTTACACATTACCCTCTGCTAACTTCCCCCTTCCCCCAACCCTGTTCACCCTAATTATCTTATCCTTCTTTTCATTTGTTCACCACATTATGCTTATCTATTGCATCATACATTGATAAAGTTTTAAACCTTACCTTGTATTGACTGTACACTTTTTTGTAAAATGTCCCTTAACGGTACATATATTTACAATGTTGTACCTTGCTATGTAATACCTGATTTCAGACTTGTGTGCACTTTGTATAATTGGTTACCAACGCACCTTACTATATAATGTGTTATTGTATGTGTACAATTGTCAGGACCTCCTTGGGAATGAGCTTGCTTAATGGAGTCTTCCTGCAATAAACTTGAACTAACCCCCTCCATTGCAAGGGAAGTAGTACCACTAGGTATTCCTGGCATCTTGTGATACCCCCTCTGTCACCTTGGACAAAGAAAGTACCTGGCACTCAGTGGTATCCCCTTCCTCAACCTGCTCCAAGGAAAGTTTATGGTATCCAGTGTTACCCCTTAACTCATTGAGCCCCAATGAATGTCCCGATATCTTAGTGGTACCCCATCCCTCACCCTGCCCCAGAGATAATACCTGTGTGCAGATGTTTTATAAATGAGAATCACTCCAAACTATTGAGACGGCAGACAGCTGAGGAGGTGGGATGAGGGATTAAACCAGCTGCTGTCTGGGAATGGGGTGTGTCACAAACCCACTCAGCAGGTCAGGCCTCTGTTCCCACAGTGCCAACCTCCGAGCGCAGTCTTGTGAACAGTTAACAGAAACAGGGTAACCCTCCTGTCTGTTTTCTGGGTTTGAAACAACCTTTGGTCTCAGTTCTGGAGGGATTAAAACTGTGAACCACTTACTAGCGTACCCAGTGCACAGGCTCAGATAATTCTGTCTTCAGGGGGCCAAATATCTTTGCCTATGGGCACCTAACCAGGTGTACAAAATTAACCCTTAAAAACTCTAAAAAAGACCTCAGATTACTCTTTACCTTTTTCCAGTTTGGTATCACCATTCAAGCTTATGCACAGTGTCTGCATTAACCATATATACTTCACTTGTTAAAGAAAAGAAATTCAAAGACAGGCCAAGTAGGCTCTAAAAATACAGTTTTACTAAAATAGATAAAAGTATTTAAAACATAAAATACAGAACCATATATCACAAGAACCATACAATCTTTTAAAAGAACAAGGTTTTAACAGTGCAATTCCTACTACAGTACTTAGATTTTGTCTCTCTCTACCTGTATACTTGCTTAAAGTGCTCAAAGATGTTTCTTTGTCAGAGTGTAGATAAAAGTGTGTCAAAATGGAAAACAGAATACTGTTTAAAAGCTGGCTTTGCCCACCTCTTTGCATGAGGTCACCTAGATCCTCCCTGTCAGAATATAAAAAATATGTATCAATGCAAAACAGGATGTCTTATCAAAGGTAAATTCTGTGGTCTCAGCACAACTCATTTTGTCATATAACTTTCTTTGATCTTATGATCAGCTTCCCCTTTCTAGGACATCAAAGCATCTTTTATGACTTTGTACTATAGCATCATAACCTGCTCTTCTTCCTCTAAGTGTTATAAAAGTTTATGATCTGTTTTTGCAGTTAAAGCTATATTTAACTTAGATAAACAGGAGATTCTTGATTAAGGCCTGTTCTAGTCTGTAGTTAGCTCCTGGCCTTCCAGGTAACACCTTGTATCTAAAACCTGGGCGTGTGTGTGTCATCTCACATGATGTCTCAGCATCTCTCATGAGAGACAGTCAGTAACACATTTTTGTATTACAAAAATTATATAGTGATCAGAACCAGCTGTCCAAGTGTCACAAGGTGGACTGTTGGTGGGTTGGGGTGCTAACAGGGCTATAGTCATGGGCTCCTGATAGCAACATTATATCCTGATTAATACCAAGCCACCAAGAATTTACTCCTGGTTGCTGCATAACAGCATTTTTAATAAAGGACACTGCAGTCTGTCATGCTGGGATGGGGTCCCAGTGTCGGAAATAAAACCTTGCAGGTAAGCAGCAAGGACTAGCCACTGGGGATAGGCTCCCAGTGGTAATATATAGAAAAAGCAATTCCAAACCATTGGGAATTGGACCCTCATGGTGGCATAATAACATTAAAATAAATACATTGCAATTTCTGACACCAATGTTGTCAATTTCAGGTAGGTAGCAGGGACTGGCCAATAGGGATGGGCACCCAGAGGCAAAATATCCAAAAAAAAATACCAAACAACCAGGGTTCAGCTCCACATAATAGGGTGAGCTCCTAGTGTCAGAAAAAAAAAAACTTTACAAGTAGCCAGCAAGCACCTGCCACTGGGGCTGGACTTTCAGTGGCCATATATATATATAAAAAATAATACTCTACTTTCAGTGGTGGACTCCTGGTGGCTCAGTCTAAATAAAAAAGACTATAATGTCTGATACTGGGCTGGGCTCCTGGTATAGGGAATAATCTGGGAGAGGGCAAATACAGTGATTTTGGATAATGGACTGCTGGTGGTCACATTTTCTAAACCAATAAACTAAATATATATATATATATATATATATATATATATATATATATAGTATATATATATATATATATATATATATATATATATATATATATACTATATATATATATATATATATATATATATACACTATACACTGTATATACAGTGTATATATATATATATATATATACAGTGTATATATATATATATATATATATATATATATATATATATATATATGTAACAAAAAAACTAATTAAACTGTATGCTTCTAACCCCACATAGGAAAACTGTCCACTCTATACAATACCACAGTGCTAATTTTCACACTTTAAACTCTTTTACTTTTCTCACTACACAATAGTAAAACAGGTAAAAGCTACAAAATATTGGAACATGGAAGGGTAAACACTTCTGAATCAATGCAGTCCTGTGCTGGGCAGTGCTGTCAATCATAGTGCGAGCCAGACCATGGAGAGAGGTGCCCAAGATCCAGCTCAGCAGCAACCCTTTAGAACAGGCCAGGAAGCTTGTTACTCCACAAAGTGTGGGTCATGCCAGAGTGTGATGCAGCATGCAAGGCCAACACAACTCTGCATCAGCACCATGGATGGTAAGAGGGTCCTTGGGGAACTGTAGAATATAAAATAATAATAATACTATAAATACCAAGAGCACCGGCACCCCCAAGTGATGGCACCGGCACTCTCAGGTACTACTGTATGAAGATCTACAATGGTCACTCAATCAGTCAATCAATATATCAATCAGTATTTTATTTATATAGCACCCATCTCCATTTGGACTCTGTGAGCTGCACAATAAGAACAGATTCAAAACATTTAAAATACAACAACCACATTTAAAACAACACCAACAATACAATATTTACTTACAGTATAGCATAAACCTCTTCTCTGCATAAAAAATGCTGATAACTTTACATAAAATTCAGTTAAAATACTGAACAATTAAATATGATTTGAGGCCCTTTTTAAAGGCTTCCACTGAGGAGGCCTCCCTCAGATAACCAGGCAAGGAGTTCCACAGGGTAGGCGCAGCCACCACAAATGCCCTATCTCCTGAGTGCTGCAGCCTAACCCTGGGAACCCCAAGAAGGCCACCCCCAGTAGAATGGAGGGCCCAGGCCAGACAGTAGGGCACAAGGAGCTCTTGCAGATAGGCTGGACCCCTCCCATGCAAGGTCTTACAGGTCAAGAGCCTTATCTTGAAGACAACTGTCCACCGAACCAGCAACCAGTGCAGTTTGCAGAGCACTGGGGTGATATGCTCACATCTTTTCACCCCCAACAATAGTCTTGTTGCCGCATTCTGCACCAGTTGTAGTCTGCAGAGGTTGCCTCCAGATAATCCTAGGTACAGGGCATTGCAGTAGTCCAACCTGGAAGTGACAAAAGCTTGCACTAGTGCGGGCAGGTCTTCAGGTGGGATCAGGGCTTGAATTGGGGGGATATTCCTGAGGTGATAAAACTCATTTCTCACCACGGTTGACACCTGAATATCACGTGTCAGACCGCCATCCAGAAATACTCCCAATCTCTTCACCTACCTAGATGGGGCAAGGGGCACACCCCCAGCACTCAGTCGGGGAGTAATGCCCCACACCCCCCTCCACCCTAACAACCTGGCTCCACCAACAGTACCTCTCTCTTGTCAGGGTTCAGCTTAAGCCAATTGTGGGTCATCCACATCTGGATCTCCTCGAGGCAGCTGTAAAATACAAAGTCTGACACCAGGCTATTGGGTGCACAGGAAAGGTACAGCTGGTTATCATCTGCTTAGCAGTGAAAACCCAGCTCATATTTCCTGATAATGTCCTCCAGAGGCAGCATATACATCGTGAACAGCAGAGGTGACAAGACCGACACCTCCCGAACACAACAGCACAGAGGATTAGGATTTGATGAGAAATTCACATGGTCACCCTCTGCACTCTGTTTGTGAAGTATGATCTGAACCAGTTGATGACATTTCCGTACAGACCACACCAGAACCATGGGCAGTCCAGTAACACCTCATGATCCACAGTGTCAAATGCCACAGAGAGGTCTAGAAGAACCAAGATGGTACGGGGATTCTATCCCTTGCCATCAGGAGGTCATTAAGCACCCTCACCAGGACCGTCTCTGTACTATGCCCCACATGGAATCCAGACTGGAACAGCTCATAGGCAGAGGAGGCAGCAAGACACCTCTCCAGCTGAGTGACCACCACCTTTTCTATAACCTTCCCTAAAAATTGGAGGTTCGAAACAGGTCTGTAGTTGTCGAGGCAGTCTGGTCCAAAGATATCTTTTTCAGGAGTGGTCTAACCAAATCCTCTTTCAAGGCTAAAGGAAAATCCACACTCTTTAATGAACTCCACACTACCTCAGCAATCACAGGATCCATCAGGTCCAAACATTCAACCAAAAGGTGAGTTGGACCTGGATCTAACTCACAGTATGTCGGCCACAACTTAGAGGTTATCTGTCATGACAGCTAGGGAGAAGCAGATGGGACTGAGAAGTTGTAGGAAATATTCCTGAACAGATAAGTAAGATGCAGGCCAGGGACCAAACAGCTGTAGCAAAACTCAAGTCACAAAATACTGATCAATACCAACCCACTGCAATACAAACTCGAGGACCGCATGGTGTACCACACAAACCTTAATGGTAATTATTTAAAAAAAATCAAACCTTAAATGTTTGACCTTCCTAGGATATCCTTCTGCACTATGCTACAACACCGTGCCAGTTTTTACAATATAAACTTGTGCACTTTTCTCTGTTCATGATGACTAAACAGCTCACACTTAAAAAATGACCCATTGAAGTGCAAGCTCATAAATTACTGATCCATTGAACAACACTGAAACTGTTCTCGGCATGCTGTATAGTATATTAACTCTGAAACCCAATTTGCACTGCTTATGTATGCCCAGAATCCATTCTTACTACTTAAATATTTCCAGATTAAAAAATAAATAAGACATAAACCCTATTGTGAATCATTCTACATCAAACTACACTACCACAGATCTGACAATCTAATGTTTTACAGTTTTTATTCGTAGAGAAGGGCAAAAATCCAGGCAGAAAAGGGAAGAAATTATATAATTGTGCGTTTCTATCAATGACACAACTCAGCAATGGATGAACCGATTGACTTGTAATTTTCAGAGAATGTAGATTCTGTCAACAAAACCAAAACTTGAATGTTTCAGTCTGATCTGTCAAATAATAGTTGTGCAAGTAGAAAGCAAATAAAAGACTTTAACAAAGAACTAATGAGTGACTCTAACTATACTGTATATCTAATGTGCAATAGTGAAACAAATGTACAGAATCAGTCATAGAGTATTTTTAATTAAAAGAAACACTGAACATCAACCTGTCTTTCACAATTTCAACTACTACAGTTCACTAGTGTGTACTTTTTTTTTGTCAGTTTTCCTATTCACGATATGCACAGTAACACATTTTGGTAGCCAGTCTGAAAAGTGTGTATAAAAGCAATTGACTGTCCTCAACTAACCTCATAATGCCTTCATTTATGAAAGCGTAGTGTATATCCTAACAATAGACTCTATTGTCATAAAAAGCAATTGTGAGATTAGGTGATGCAGCATCTTTTTGAAAGACACAGTGAAATAGCTACTACATTATCTGAACTATTTAGTAAACTAACAAGAGGAGAAATTAAGAAAAAAAAAACAAGAAACAACTAAAGAAAACTTGTTTGTAGCAAATACCATGGTTTTAGTCTTTTAGTTTAGTAGTCACTGTATCTTTTAAGCAGAACTCATTGTAATAATAATCAAGTGGCATAGGCTCAGAATAAATACTGAAACTAAAAGCCAAGAAATGGAGTAATAAAATACTGTAAATAGTTGTGTCAAAATGAAATAAGGTATAAAAAAGGAATATCTAATTCAGGGCATGCTCTTTCTTTTGCCTTGTCTGCAGATCCTTATCCCAACTAATGCCATGAATCTGTTGGGATGATATGCCCCTCTTTGGTAAATTGAATGAGTATGTTTTCCTCAGGAAAGAATACGTCACATAAAACTATAAAAAAAATGAACAGTATTTTATAGCCTTCAACACCCACCACAAGTTACTGCAACCCACATAAGAATACACATAGAAAACATATTCAGTGATTTTGCACTTCATCAAGTAGGGGTAAGGAACATGTATTCACAGTCACAGTGCTGGAAGGCAATCAAATTCTGTGCATGTCTAATACAGAGCAGGTCTACCTCCTCATTTGACAAATAGTGAGCAAGCCTACAGAAGGCTTGATCATTATCTGTATATATGAGATATCTCTGAAAGTGCCACCATCATCTACTTCTAGCCTAGGTGGTTACAAAGCTAATGTCAGTATATCTTACCTTAAGGTAGCCCAAAACTCAGAGTTGTAATGTTAATGCTTAGCTGCATGAGTAGCATGTGCATGCTCTCAAGGATCTCTCTCACTCCCTCCCAATCCAGTGTCATTCTCTACACCTATCTGTAGGATAAAATTTAATTTCCATATTTGCAGTCCACCATGTGGGGATCTGCTATGTAGGATATGTGTTTTTGGAATGAGCATTGGACAATGCTGAAGGAATTATTGGTGAATGAAGAAGAAGTGTATTCCCTTAAAGAGTATCATTGTGAGAGGAGGGTTTCATGGATTAGGTAAGAACATGGAAAATGGCATAAAAAGTGAAAAATCAAAAAGAACATCTCCACCACAGTGGCAATCTATCAAGCAAGAAAGAATAACAGTTCAATACACTCAACGGGTCAGTTGCCAATCCACACTAGGGAGCACTACATTATGGACTAGCTCTTTAGACCATTACTCTACAAAATCTTCCAGAATTTGACCAGCTCACCTCATATTTGTACATGAAGCTAGATTCTTTTACTCCCACAGCCCACATCAGGTCACCTTATTCATAGATACCCAAAATGTACTCTAATACCATTTATTCAGAATTGTCTAACATATCTTCCCACACTATGAGAAATCATGATTCTCATTCCATGTGACTCCTTTCTAGTCCCAAAGACTGTGTGGGCAATGTTGCTGGATTCACTCTTGTGAAGCACTGTTAATAATACATTGTTCTTGGCTGATTTCTCAAGCAAATGATTATCAGATTCACCCAGACCATAGGTCACTACATCACTCTTCATGGCTGCTGAAGTAATAGTGATGTTTACATTTGGGATCGCCAAAGGATTTCCTAGATATTTGTGTTAGTGAGACAGTCATTCACTTAATGTTGATAACCAGATAGCTGAAGTGGAAATAGTAATCCAAGTGGTGTACTGAAAAAAGTATTGAGCCCCTTTTTGAGCATGAGTAAACCAAATAGTAGATATCTCCTGGACATATCAAAGTTGGGTTTCTATGTAGCACCTATTTAGGAAAATGTTTCTATTATCATTGTCTTTTATAGGCTTGTGTGATGTCAGACCAGTCATTTAACCATTTCCTAATGGATATTCTCAACATTAATGTATCTGTTAAAAAACGATGTGCCTCCCAGGAATATCAGACCCCTTTTAGCCACTTGCAAGTGTGTCTTAGAGTTCCTGATTGTGAAAACAACAGTTGTTATGGCAGTTAATTATTTTTCCACAGGAATATGAGCTCAAAGTATTGTTTTTTGACCAACAATATATACTGCAATATATGTAATACATACTGCACCATAAGATAAAATTGCCCTTACCATTGACCCTACATGTTGGATAAAAGTACTTTCAGAATTTAATTCAGAACTAGTTCATTCTGCCTGCATTTTACCATAATCCTCATGGTAATTCTGGTGATCATCTGATTCATAAATTAAATGTTAAAAATACTCTATTTTTTTCTCAACAGGGCTAAATCAGTCAAAATGAGCTGGAATAACACAGTACAGTAGGTACAGAAGGAATTTAAAGTCCCTCTGATGTGTCCCTTCTTCACAATAAGCCCTCTCAATTCATACATCAGGAATATCTGCTTGACAAATTTATCACAATCTACCAATGGATTTAAGCTATCTCATTGTCTTTCCAGCTTCCAGTTGTTTAACAGCCATTTTGATTGGGTATTATCTGTCATAACTGATGTGTCTATGAGGTAACCATAAGGTGTTTGAATGCCCCTCCCCAGATTTGGGTCAAATCAGCCAGGGATGACAGACATGTGGGCAGAAGTTGCCCAAACATAAATATTTTTGAATTCCAATTGAAAATGGAGCTATACACAAAGCATGTCTGGAACTGATAGTACTGTACCACTATATGACATGCAGTGAGGTACTTGGCAGCTGGCTAGAAATTTGCACAGTTGCTATTGCTGGCCTCTGGGGGGCATTTAGAGAGTGTTACATGGATGCCCACTCGGTGTAGGGAGGGGCCACTTGATGCCAGTTATAATATTCTAGGTAAGATGTGGGCATTACAGGTGGGGTGGAAGAACCACTAGACACCAAGGAACATAAGAAGAACATAAGAATTTGCCTGCAGAAGGAGACCATGTGGTCCATCTAGTCTGCTTGGGTTTTCTACCCCCCACTATCAATTTGTCTTGCTATGGTGACTATTCTGTCTGTCCCATGCCTGTCTGAATTCACTGACCATCTTGGTTGTCACTACCTCTGGTGGCAGGCTCTTCCAAGGGTCTACCACCCTCTCCATAAAAAAGTTCTTCCTAACATTGTTTTGAATTTACCTCCTACCAGGTGCATGCTGTGACCTCTAGTATGTGCAGCCCTGTTTTCAAGGAAGAGGTTCCTGATTTGTACTGTGCTGATCCCTTTAACAAATTTAAATATCTCAATCATGTTTCCTTTATTCCTTCTCTGTTCAAGGGAGAATAAATTTAGCTAGCTAAGCCTAGCTTCATACGTTTCATGTTGCAGACCCTGCACCATTTTGGTGGCATGTCTCTGTATGGTTTCCAGATGGTCTATGTCCCTTTATAGGTGTGGTCTCCAGAACTGCACACATTACTCCAATTGAGGTCTCACCAGGACCTGTACAGTGGGAGGATTACATCACACTTCCTACTGGTAGTACCCCATCAATACATCTGAGAATGCTGCTTTCCTTTAGTGATGCTTTTTTCACATTGCTTCCCTACCTTTAAATCCTCTGAGATCATGACACCAAGATCTCATTCCAGCTTGTTTCTTCTAGTAGCTGCTCCTGCAATACATACCTCATGCATGGGTTCCTTCTACCCAAGTGCATGACTTTACATTTTTCGGTGTAGAATCCAACTGCCAGTTCCTGGATCATTCCTCTAGCATCCTGAGATCTGCCTCCATTTCTGAGATTCCATCCTGTGTGTCCACCCTGTTGCAGAGCTTTGTATCATTTGCAAAGAGGCAGACTTTTCCTTTCAGTTCTTCAGCAATGTCACTGATGAATATATGGAAAAGGATGGGGCCAAGTACTGTCCCCTGTGGAACGCCACTTGACACCTTCCCCTCTTGGGACAAGGTGCCATTTACCATAACCCTCTGTGTCCTGCCTTGCAGCCAGCTTGTGATATATTTAAGTACTTTGTGACTGATGCCAGCTTGCTCCAGTTTGTTGGCTAGCCTTTTGTGTGGGACTGTATCAAAGGCTTTACTAAAGTCTAGATATATTACATGCACTGCTGCCCACTGGTCTACTTCTCTTGTAACCCAGTTGAAGAATTCTATCAAATTTGTTTGGCATGAATGTTCTGAGGATTAAGTTTTACATTAAGACAAGGCAAATGAGGGGTTGACGGGATTAGTAAACTACCAGGGTTTACTTAAAACAAACTGGATAGGTGATCAAGGGGGAAGTGGATTACCAGGGAATACCTTAAAACATAATAGATGTATGATGGGGGTTGGGGGCCCATTAGACTACCAAGGAATATTTTAGATCATATGGGAGGGGGCCTGCTGATATCCCAGTAGGTACAATGCATGGATATGCTGGTGACCCATGTTCAGGCGTGGACTTAGGAGCCAGTCAGGTGGCCTAGGGAGGCACTGCTACTTTTCAACATTCCCAGTCGGGGTGGACAGGCACCAGTTTCTGCCTTCCTAACAACAACTGCAGTGGCTGAGGAGCTTCCTCCATTGAAGGGGCATGCTAGGTACATGTTGAGATCTGTTGAAACTCTGCCTGGTATAGGGGTATAGAAAGGATGGGGACACAAGGGAAAGAAAAACAGAAAAAAAAATATGCAGCACCAATCACCATTAATGACGATGCTAGTAACCTTGGATCCTACCCCATGTGGTCCTCCACTGCTGTTTCAGCAAGGGGAGTAACAGGTGGGATTGGGGACTGGGATTTGGTGTGAAGCAGGCAATGTAGTGACCTGGTGGTAAACAGCTTTGTAGAAATTTAAAAAACACACAGGACTGGTTCTCAGGGAGAGGCTACAATCCAAGTTTTATCCAGACCCGTAATGGGATTACATTGATCAACTAGCACCTTGCCTGTGCTATGGTCTAATTTGTATATTTTTATTTATTTATTTATTGAGGATTCAGAAAATACCTTTGAGTCAAAGACTCCTTTTAAAAGGTTTCACGTCATTGCATGTGACTGCGTGAATATAGCTGATAAGTCTACAGGAGCAATCACCATTTGTATGCCCTAACTACCTGTTTGCTCCTGTAAGTCCTAGTTTTGCCAATTAGCCACATATCTTAAAGGGCCAGTAGGGGGTTTTGGTTTATGGGAGAAGTTGGGATACTGCCTGGCTCAAGTGGGAAGATATAGTGAAACAAGATATTTGCCCTTCCTATGTGCTTTGGGACTGTTCCAATATACTAGTAGTTTGCTACAGGCAATAATTTGCTCCTGGAGCAAACTGTTTGTAAGCTCAAACAGAGATTTTAGAGTATCTGGCCTCATGAATCCTAACTCACAAAAGCTGATTATTTTTTTTAAATTAGTATTTATCTTCTTTAACTGTCAACTAGCCCCACTTTGGAATGGTCCCCCAACCCCATCACAGAGCTTCTCTGGAACTTTGCTGCTGCCATCCACCTTCTGTCAGAGGACCCTGGAAAGCTCAGGCACTGGAATGGGCCTGTGGGGGATTGGGCCTTCATCCTGCCCTGGTTGTGGGTTTTCCACCAGTTTTTTTTTTTTTTCCGTGGGTCCACAGCACATGCAATGACATGTTGTGTGAGCTTTGTCTCCATGGAGACATCTCTGGCATCAAGTGGGCAGGACACCTTCTCTGGCATCCCACTCTACTGCCACCTAAAACCACCAGGTGGCAGCTGTCTCATGGGATGCATGTATTCCCCTTAATGTGGGAGGAGAGCTGTACTGGGGACATTCAATCCTCCCTCCCTTGGCTGGCCCCTTGAATGACCCATGTCCATTCCCAAACTTGGGATGCCTGCCTGACAGTAGGTGAGGTGCTCAGCACCTCTGCCCTCCACACCATGGGCTGACAAAAGTGGATTCTAGTTCACAAAAGTGGTGTATGGCAGTTTCAGAAAAATGTTGTCATGAAAAGAATGTACCGCGAATGTGCACAAACTGCATTTTATTTTCTTAATTTAAAATGTTCAAATTTCTCAGTAAACCACATTTCAAGAATTGTCCTTAGGGCAAAACACTACAGGACATAAAAGGTTCATAATTCAACTGAGCCATTTTTGTTCTATCGGTTAGCAAAAAAAAAAAAAGTTTTAAAAACATTTTTCCATATTTTCAACTAACTAGAACTTTAAAACCATCAAACTGACTTACCAAATGTATTGGATTCTGAAATCATGGCACCAATGATGCATATGCTGAATTTCTAGTAAATCTGTCTTAAGGCCTGCTGCAGTATTTACGTACAGAAATCAGAGTTTAACATACTATTGATATGTCTACTCAACCCTGGTTCCACCACTTCAGAGTGCCGCCAGCAGTACACCCATTCATTACAGCACCAAGTGTGAAAGTTGCTGTCCTCTCTTTTGTGGAGGCTGTTCCCTGTGCCCCCACTCCCCTTTCTATGGGTACTACTGGGGCGGACCTCAGGTGGGTAAATCTGGCATTTGGTGTTATAATGACCTAGCACTGAAATGCTAGTGCCGTAATGGCCGGAAAGGCTCAACCCTAACTATGGGGGAATTTCCATTTCTCTATAATATTTATAAAGTATTGACAGTCAGTCTATGACTATTACAAAACTCATGTTTTGGGGAGCTTCAAATACTGTGAAATAAAGTTACTGGCAGGATATCACAGACAGAGTAGCTGTTTCCATAAAAATGTAAATGCTATTTATCTTGCTAACCTGTATGCTAATTTGAAAAGGGCAGCTTCCCCCATCAACTCAATTTACCATGTCTGGCAGTCAGCAGCACAGACTGAAAGTGAAAATGTGTAACTCATGTTTAAACTTTCTGTCATTGTCCCTGCAAACAGCAATAGACTAGGCATGCCACAAAGTAAGAGATTACATCATCTTTTACAAATGGTTGAACATGTTTATTCTTTTTTCCGCTCTTCTGCAACTGCAGTATCCTTCTCCCCAATAGAAATTTTCAGAAGAATGAAATAAAATAAAAAATCCAAATGTGAGCACATTGTTAATAACAAACAAATAAATTATGTCAAGAATTATACTGGGTATGTTAATTACCATCTACTTTAAAAATGCAACTTCTAATTATGTCACAGTTGAACAGCAAAGTTTAGTATTTGTATAAATGATGGTAAATATGTTGTGGGGAAATCAAACCATTTCCCTGAATGTAGAATTTGGGTCAGTGCAGATACATTGAATCTCCTTGTGTCAGGTGAGAATATGATTTGGTTGCAATAGTGTCTCTGCACTATGAGAGTCTCAAATTGATAATATGTGTAAGTAATAAGCCACAACAGGGTTTGCATTATATAAAGAATAATAAATGTCATGGTGTGCATTAGGAAATGTAATATACTGTACACACAAGGTTTGCGATGCTATATAAACCTTGGGAGTGAAGTTTAAGGAGTTTATATAGAGGATCATGTATGGGCTTTGATGAACAACTGCACTATGCTAGCATCGAGTGGTTCCCTTGACAACCCAGGTTAACCTCAAGAGCACAGCTCAAGAGGTTTATCAGGGTTGACATGAGAACCATGAGAGGTTAGTGTGTGGTTGTTCATCAATGCCCATACATTGTCTTTTATAGTGTATGGGCATCGTATGGACATCATTGTAATCGTATGTGGCACATATTAACAATCAGACCCGCATCTATTAATAAAACAAGTACTGCCCCTACCTTACCGAGATGACGCTGAGTGGCTGATTACTTTTGGAAGACAAGTATTTATTTCAAACACATCTGGCAACTTACATTGAGGCTATGAATAAAATAACCTTTTTTTTATTATTGCATTACAGACTACGCTGAGTTTTAAAATGAAACAGTCTCGGTAACTAAGTTAAGATCAAGTAACATGTGACCTTCAATAACCAATAGGGATTGCCGTAACTCAGTGATAGCAGTGTGTCTGAATGGGCTGACAGTTGGGCTGGTGGGTGGGGTCGGGCCTGGCCTGCTAAATTCAAATAAACAAAAGTGCTGTTTGAAACATGCAGCTAACCACGCATCCTTAGAGATGGCTGTGCGACTGGATTCCATGTTGTTAACCCATCGATGTGACACAACATCAATGGGTTAACAACAGTTCTGCGTCACAATGATGGCATAACAACCTTAGGAAATGATGATTTCCTAAGGTTAACAACGTTCTAACATACATTATAACAGCATTACACACCGAGGGTATGTATTTTAAATTCTAGTGTGGCACACTATTCCACGGGTATTTTTGATAATTTCTGGTTAGCAATTTTTCTCTCCATATTCAGTAATGTGATATAATTAGGTGAACAGAATAAGGTCAGAATCTGAAGCAAAATCAGAAGCAGGTTTTCTTGGATTAAGTTCAGCTTTTTAAGTTGCTGAAATAACTTTCTTAATTTTCAAGCAGTCAGAATTCATCTGCTTGAAGGTAGCAACACGACACATCACAAGTGGCAGTTCTAAGTAAGATCACAGGTAGCAGGTGAATGTAAAACAAGAGATTGCAGACTGCATGTTTTCAAGCGTCATCAGAGAAACTTCTCTGGCAAAAACCTTGTGTAGAGAACAAATCTCTAGTTTAGACTTTTGACCTTATTTCTTAAATAAGTCACTCGAATACTTATAAATAGAGATGTTGAGAAGCAATTCACAAAGTTTTGCTATTAGCCTCAAAATTCACCTATGTGGCTTTATCATTTTTACACTGTAATTTTGCCCATGAACAGTGGAATTTCACCCACGAATGGTGGAATTTTGCCTTCATACTGTGAAATTCCATTGTTCATGGTGAAATTCCACTGTTCACGGGTGAAATTCCACACTTTGCAGGTGAAATTCTGCACTTCACAGGCAGAACATCACAATTGACAGATTGCTCAAAACTCCATGAACTTCGCTAAATACATGGATTAATTCCCAACTTCACCCATCTCTACTTATAAATAGCTTTCTGTCAGTGACAGTACAAATACTTTGTTTATCAGCTGTGTGGTTGACAGCAAGTGGTTTACATTGAATGAAACCAGTTTGGGCATGTGTTTGCCATAATAAGCAAGAGAAGTGTAGTTCCTCTGGGTACGCTCACTTTCATTATGTAATGCATTAAATGTACTTCAGGGTTGAGAAGGGCTCCTTACTGACAAAAGAAATGTTCAGTAAGTCATTCAGACTCCTAATCCAGACTTGGAACAAGACATTCATTATTTATACCCAAAGTTCACTTCAGGTTCTGACCATGATTTGCTTGCTCTGACCTTTCATCCATGTATGGTCTTCTTCAAGGAGATCATGGTCCTTTAGTATTATTCAAACAAATATGTACATAGTTTTATTATCAAGACATAAAATTGCACTTGGAGACACCAAGCACAGTTTTCATTGAAAATTAAAATAAAAACTTAATTTACAAAGGCTGTTTCTAAGATGCACCACTGTTTACTGATTCTGGTAAAAAGGTGCTTGCTTCAGTATTTTCTTGATGGCGTTTTCAATAAGTTCCCATGCTTGTTATTTAATGAGTTTGACAATGTATACTTATTTCAGTAAACCATATGTCAGTCATTTCAGTAAAGTAACAGTATCAAGCAAAGGTCAGATATTTCAAGGTGAAACTCATATAGTCATACATAAATTTCAAAAACAGTGTTTACACTTACTACATAATCAACAGCCTTATTCGTCTTAGGACCATACTGCCAATATTTCTCATGTAACAAACAGCTATATGTGTTCACAATCACATGCACTACTTGAAATACACTCAATCTTTAAATTCTCTTAAATGTTTGTTGTATTACTTAGGACATTCTATTCATTGATTCTGTTGTTCATGTTACATGCTCCATTTAAAGACTATTGTCTTATTTAAATTACTGAAAGCATTCTAATTACATTATTTAGTTTTATTCAAACTATTTACACAAACACCCTTTCTCTGTTTCATAACATCACTGCAAGACATTCTGTAGGACTGCAAGTCTTATTTACTCTTGATTCTAAGGGCCCAATATTCAAAAATGTGCAAAGGAGAGCACAAAATATGCACTGTGCTTTGTGATAGCTTGAGTGCCTGAACATGCTATATTCAGTGGAATAGCGCTTTGGCACTATTTGACTGAATATAGGGCCTTGCTGTCCCAGCACTAAGCCACTTCACGTTGTGACAACATGGCTCCAGAAATAGGGCACCATAATGGCCTGTGCCCACAGTAAATTTCTGATATTCAAATGGACCCATGCAGATGAGCCCATTGAGCATGCAAGGCACTAAAAGTCCATTTGCTTGCCAATTATGGGACCATTTGCATGGGGAGTGAGACTGGTTTGCATGACATATCCTCCAATTGCCTGGTCCCAGAGAAGCTATTTGTGGTGCTAGTGGTTCCTCCCCCCACCTTCACCAATGACCCATATTACATAGCAATATCTCTGGGGTCCAGTGATCCCTTTTCCCTCCTGATGCCGTGTCCGATATTAACTGTCATATTCCCTGGTGTCTAGTGGTCCTTCCTCCCACCTGATGACATGCCGTATATTAAACAGCATTTTCCATGGCATCCAGTTGCCCCTCCCACCACCCAATGCTTTGCCCAATAGTAAATATCCATTTCCTGGGTGTCCAGTAGTCCCCCAACACCAAATGCAATGTCCGATAGGAAATATCTATTTCCCTGGTGTCCAGTGGTCCCTCCCCCCTACCTGATGCTGTGCCCAACAGAAAATAGATAGTGCATGGAGCACTGCATCAGTCACTGTCCACTGACAATGGTACCAATAGGCAGGTATGGGGCACCGGTGGGATTGCTTGCCCGTGCTGTGGGTGGGAAGGAGGCCACAAACCATCACCAAGGGGGGGTGCATCACTGTTTGGGAACAGGACCAGGGCTTTGTTGTGGGAGGGACTTACTTACAAATGGCATGCCACTTGGTAGTGGCGGGCCAGTGATCACTGTGGAGGGGGTAGACTTGACATGCCAAGGGTCTTTACTTGGTACAAGGATGGTGATCAGGTAGGGAAAGGGACCTCTGGACACCAGGGACATTGATATTAATATCAGGCACAGCATTGGGAGGGGGGGACCACTGGACACCAGGGAAAATGGTATTTATTATCAGGCATGTCATTTGGTTGGGGGATGGACCACTGGACAGCAGGGAAATGGATATTTCCTATCAGGCATTGCATTGGGTGGGGGGAGAGACCACTAGACACCAGGGACTTCTACACTGGGGTCGAGGGGGACTACACTTCCTCCACCAACTGCTAGGGTTGAGCGGAAGTAAGTCATGGTCTAAGTCAGCGGTATTTGTGCCACACAAGGGGAACCATGCAAAACACCCTTGTGCAGTGCAAATACTCTGAATTTCAGACTACACTGATATTAAGGTCCCCACCCCTTCATTTGCATTGTGCCCACCTCTACAGTTTGCCCAGGCATAAACCCTGTTTGCCCACACTAACTGGGCTTTTGAATATAGGCATTCCACACAAAGCCCAGTTTGCAGGCAGAGACTTGAAGTTGCACCCAGGCAAACTTTTGAATATAGGGCCCTAAGTCTTTTATTGGTAAAATAACCTTATCAAAGTCACTGATACCGAAATATCCTTATCTTTACTGTAATCAAGATTGAAAGGCCAAGGGATTGAATCCTTACCAATATGTAAGTTCTTTAAAAGAACTTTGGGAACTAAAATGGTGAGATTTAAAAGCCACAGCAAAACCATCAAAGTCTATTAAAAGTGAACATTTTAAAGTATACATCTTTTTTCTTTAACAGTGACAAATGACAGTTGGCCAGGAGATAGATGTATGTAAGTCAGTTTAATTTGATTATACAGCCTTGAGAAGAATCATGGCCCTAGAAGGAAGTGTATGCATATGACACATGTGGTGTTAAAATTAAGAGATCTATCGCACAGGCTGCATATGAGTTACACACTTTATAACTGTAAATGCAACAAAGACATGTATAATACAAAAAAGTCTGGGGAGGGTGGTGGGATGCACAGGGTGTGCAGCAGCCATGATACTGGACTGGGCTTGGAAGTTCGGTGGTTGCCCAGTGTGCTACCAGCTGGCACAGCTTAGGGAGGAGGTTGCGGGGATTAGGAGACAGTTGGGGTAAGGGGGGAGGTATGGTTGGAAGGCAGGGGATCTCCCATGGGGTTGCACCAAGCACTAGGGTTGGGGGCATAGGGAAAGGGGTGTGGAAGAATACCCGGGGGTCACATAGGGACCCTGGCAGAAGGTGCCCAAAAGGAGGACACTACCAAAGAAGCAGGCAGGTAACTGGGGACCCTCACAAAGGGGGGCCAGAGGGCCAACATTCTCAGGGAAGAAGGCAGATGGCCAGGGCTGGACAGAAGGAAGCAAGGCATGGAGGTGGATCGGACCTTATGCTCAGTAACCACTTCAATTCTCTTCTTCTGCTTGAGGATGAGGGGGTGATGTAGCCATGGCAGGGGTGGTTAGAGATGGAAAGGGAGTGGGGGGCAGAAGGCGGGGGCTGGATAGCAGGAGGAACAGGGGGAACCTGGAATGCAGGAAAATGGGGGGAGCAGTGAATCAGAGCAGGAGAGGCAGGAGGAAAAGGGAGGAAAGCACAAGGAGAAGGACCAGTTGGGAAGAAAGGGCAAGAAGAAGGACCAGAAGTACAAGGAGGATACAGTAAAGGGAGCTGAGGGTTAAGGCCAGGGGAGCACGACAAGCAAGGAGGGACTAAATGGAGACAGGAAGGAAGGGAGGATGAGCCAGGCTAGTTTAGTGGATGGAGGAGAAGGACCAGTCACGAGCAGTGAGGGGGAAGTAAGCGAGGTACAGAAAGATACTCAGGAGGAGGAGAGGCATAGGATCGGAGGGGAGGGGAGGGGGTGGCCAGGGTAAATAAGGAGGGGGCAGCATGTGGCACCCAGAAAGGGGGAGGAACAAGGAACCGGCTGGGTGGAGGAGCCGGTAGAAAAGATGAGGGACGTGGAAGAGGGGAAATGGAGGAAAAGGAGTGGTCAGAGTGCTCCTGTTGGGGGATTCTATGATCAGGGGTATCAAATGGGATAGGAAGGGAGAAGCCTGGCCAGTTAGAACAAAATGCTTCCCTGGACCAATGGTGCACAGGGCCAAGCACGAGGTATATCAGCTGGGAAAGGATTATGGGGGTTCCCTGGACATACTGGTCCACCTGGGTACAAATGATATTGAGGGAAAGAGCGAACTAGAGATACAGGCAAGGTTCAGGGAGTTTGCCAGGGTCTGCCATGACATAGAATGCACAGTTTCCTTCTCAGAAATCCTGCCGGTGCCAAGAGCTAGTGGGGAACACAAAAGGAAGATTAGGGAGATAAACCAGTGGCTCAGGAAGTGTGTGAGGCCAGAGGGTGGGTTATGGGGGATTGGGGAGACCTGGGAGGATAAGGAGCTGTATGCTAGAGATAGGCACCATCTCAATTTGAGGGAGGGGAATCATGTTGGAAATAGAGGGGTTCATTGGTGAAAAGTGGGGTTTAAACTTGTGAAGGGGGAGGGATGGGAGAAAAGGCTGTCGAGGGGGGGCAGATAAAGAAGGGACTCTGTCTCCACCCCTCTGGGGAGCTGGAGGAATGCAGGAAAAGGCTGACTGGTAAAGTGCAGACCAGAGGAAAACAGAATCCCCATGGGAACATGAGCAGGGGAAACGGAAGTATAGGGAAAGCGTGGAAGGTAGTCCTGCTAAATGCCAGGAGCTTGGACAATAAAATGCTTGAGCTCCAGGCAAAGCTAACTGAGGGAGCGGTGGATGTGGCAGTGGTCACTGAGACCTGGGCCACCGCAGGACATGACTGGGACCTGAACCTGGAGGATTACACTATGTTCAGGAAGGACAGAGGGGAGGAAAGGGGAGGAGGGGTAGCAATGATAGTCAAAAACTGCATTGGCATAGGGGGAGTAGAGGAGGCAGAGGGAACCGAAGAGGCAATTTGGGTAACCTTGATAACAAGGGGGGCAAGAGAGTAAAAATAGGAGTGGTGTATAGACCCCCTGCACTGGTGGAGGAGCTGGAGGAGAGTCTGGTGGTAGATGTTGGGAGACACTGCAGACTTGGCAGGGGAAGGGTGGTGGTGTTGGGAGACTTAAACATGCCAGGAACAGACTGGGAGACTATGACATCCTCGGTGGCCAGGGAACAGAGGTTGTTGGATGTCTTTCAAGAAGCGTTCCTAACTCAGCAGGTGGGGAACCGCACTGCGGAGGCGGTATTGGATGTGGTCCTGGCAGACAGTAACCAGATTGGGGTACTGGAGGAGGACCCATTTGGTGAGGACCATGCCATGGTCTGGTTCTGCCTGGACCTAGAGGGTAGAAGGCTGCACAAAGACGGAGGTAACTGACTCAGGGAGCAGATTTAAGGAAATGGGAAGAATCCTGAAGCATTTGGATGGGATTGGGTCAGACATGGACGCTGATAGTAGGTGGAAATCATCAGGAGAGGGATGCAGGATGCTACCAGCACCTGTGCAAGAATAAGACGAAAATGCGGTAGGGCCCAAAAACCCTGCTGGGGCACCAGGGAGGTCCAGGAGGTGGTGCGGGGAAAGAAGGCAGCCTATAGGCAATTCAAGTGCTCAAGGAGTGAAAGGGATTGAGGGGAGTACGAGTTGATGGCTAGAAGGGCCACTAGGGTGGTGAGGGTGGCTAAGGCAAGGAAGGGGCAGAACCTGGCCAGGGAAATTAGGAAAGGGAACAAGGGGTTCTTTAGATACAATGGGGAAAAATGAAGGGTGAAGGGGCAGATTAGCAGGATTAAAACAGGGGAGAGATGGGCACAAGACTTGGGGGAGCAGGCTGAGGTACTAAATGAGTGCTTCACCTCAGTTTTCACCAAGGAAAATGGGGGTGCTGCATCACACATGGGAGGAGACAGTGATACTGAGGAGGGAGGACCCTTACCGATCGGTGGGTCTGGAGAGAGGGGTAGGCATCACTTGCATACCAGGATACATAACCTACAGAAGAGACAGGCAAGGGAGAAGAGGGGGAGGAGTAGCTCTCTGTGTAAAAGAGGAGATAAAAGCAACTCAATAAAAGAATAAACAGGGAGGAGAGGAGGCACTGTGGGTCACCTTGGAGACTGGAAAGGGCACCACAATCCGCACAGGGGGTGTGTACAGACCCCCATGTCAGGTGGAGGGAATGGACAAGGATATGATAGAAGGCATTCTTATGATGGCAGAGAAAGGGGAGATACTGTTGATGGGAGACCTGAATATGCCAGATGTTAACTGGAGCACATTTGCTGCAGCCACATCCAAGAGCAAGGCCATTCTCAATGCCCTACAAGTGGCAGGCCTCAAACAGCTAGTTTCAGAACCCACTTGTGAGGGAGCAATCTTAGACCACGTACTCTCAAATGGGGCAGTGAGAAGATCTCAGATCTAGAAGTGGATTGCCATCTGGGAACAAGTGACCATTAAACAGTGTGGTTCACGTTAAACTCAGCTACAGAGTCAAGCCATACAAAAGTGAGGGTACTGGACTTCAGGAGGGCTGACTTTGGCAAGATGGGAAAGTGCCTCAGAAAAGCACTAGCAAACAGGCTAAAAGGAGGGGTGGAGCAACAATGGGAAATCATCGAAACTGCCATCACAGAGGCAACAAGCCTTTGTGTGAAGCAAATAAACAAATCAAAATGAAAGAAAAAGCCACTATGGTTCTCAAAAGAGATGGCTGGGAAAGTCAGGGAGAAAGATAGCATTCCAGAAGTATAAGGAAACACAGAAGGAGCAGGACAGAGAGCTGTACCAGTTAAGGCAGAAGGAAGCAGGGAGGGAAGTCAGAATAGCAAAGGCCCAAACTGAGGAAAAGATAGCCAACTTGGTTAAGAAGGGGGATAAAATCTTTTATAGGTACATCAGCGAGCGTAGAAAGACAAAGGGAGGGATAGTGAGGCTGAATAGAATGAATGGTGGGTGGGCAGAAGGGGACAGTGAAAAAGCAGGGATACTGAATGAATATTTCTGCTCAGTATTCACAAAATAAGAGAGGGAAGTGCCTAATCCAATTAACAGAAGCACTCTTGATGAGAGGTTGATCCCAGTCCTTTCACAGAAGAAAGGTTTCTGCAAAAACTCCTAAAACTGAAGGTGGACAAAGCAATGGGACCTGATGGAATTCACCCCAGAATTCTAAAAGAATTAAGGGGAGAACTAGTGAAACCACTGGCTACTCTTTTTAATAAATCATGGGAGGATGGTGTGGTACCCAAGGACTGGAGGAAGGTGGATGTGATTCCTCTTCACAAAAGTGGGACCAAGACAGAGGCAGGAAACTACAGACCTGTCAGTTTGACCTCTGTGATAGAGAAAGTGATGGAGTCACTTCTGAAGGAAAGAACTGTTGAGTACCTAGAGGCCAGTGGGGCACAGGACCCAAGGCAGCATGGGTTCACAGAGCGAAGGTCATGTCAGACAAATCTAATAGATTTCTTTGACTGGGTGACCAAAGTAGTAGACCAGGGAGGGGCTGTGGACATGGCCTACCTAGACTTTAGCAAGGCATTTGACTCAGTCCCGCACAAAAGATTAGTAGTCAAATTAACCAGCCTGAGAGTGGGTCCCAGGCTGATAGCCTGGGTAAAACATTGGCTGGACAACAGGACACAGAAGGTAATTGTAATGGAGTCCACTCTGAAGAAAGAGGGGTCACTAGGGGACCTGCAGGGTTCAGTGTCGGGTCCAGTCCTTTTAATGTCTTTATATGACACGCAGAGGGACTGGAAGGAAAAGTATGCCTTTTGCAGATGACAAAGATCTGCAACAGGGTTGATAAACAAGGAGGCGTGGAAAGGATGAGAAGGGACTTGGCAAGGTTGAGGAATGGTCAGAAGTATGGCAGCTAGGATTCAATGCAAAGAAGTGCAAAATAATGCACCTGGGAAACAAGAACCCAGGGAAGAATACACAATGGGAGGGGGTAGTAACAACAACAAAAAGGAAAGGGACCTGGGGTAATCATATCAGATGACCTTAAGGTTAGCAAGCAATGTGAGAAAACAAGGGAGGCTGGGGTATACTGGGATGCATAGGGAGAGGCATCAGCAGCAGAAACAGGAAGTTGTTATCCTCTGTACAGACAGTTGGTGAGACCCCATCTGGAGTACTGGCCCAGTTCTGAGGACCTCAATCCGCAAGGACATAGACAGGATAGAGGCAGTCCAGAGGAGGGCAACTAAAATGGTGCAGGGTCTGCAAGAGAAGCCATAAGGAGGAGAGACTTATGAGCTTAATATGTATACCCTTGAGGAAAGAAGGGAGAGGGGGACATGATAGAAACTCTTAAGTACCTCAATGTAATCAACAAAGTCCAAGAGGGCAGCATCTTCAGAAAAGAGACGTGCAAGAACAAGGAACAATAACTTAAAGATGGGGGGTCTAGGGCAATGTGAAGTATTATTTTTCACAGAGAGGGTAGTGGATGCATGGAACAGCCTTCCTGAGGAGGTTGTGGGTCTAAACTGTGGAAGAATTCAAGAATGCATGGGACAGACATAAGGCAATTCTTGTTGGGGGTAGGAAGAAATAGGCTGTTGGTTAACTGGGATCTGCGGCCTATCCTGTAGGTAGGGAAATGGACAGAATAGATGGGCCAAGCGGTCCTTATCTGCCATCAAAGTCTATGTTTCTATGGAAGGACGGGGGAAGGCTAAGCAGGGAGAAGAGGTAGCAGAAGTGGAAATCACAGCAGAGAGAGTGAGGGAAGCCCTCAGGTCCCTTAAGATGGAGAAAGCACCGGGTCCGGATAAATTACATCCCAGACTGCTGAAGGAACTTGCGGATGTCCTGGTGAAACCCCTGGTGGAGCTTTTCACCATCTCTCTGAGGACAGGGTGGGTACCCCAGGACTGGAAGGTGGCGCATATAGTGCCTATCCACAAGGAGGGATCAAGGGAGGTGGCAAGGAACTACAGGCCTGTCAGCCTGACATTGGTGGTGGGCAAGGTGATGGAGGGCATTGTCAAGGAGAGGCCAGGGGGGCACCTGGAAAAGTCAGGGTGCCTGGACGATAGACAGCATGGATTCGTCCCAGGGAAATCATGTCAGACAAACCTTGTGGAGTTCTATGACTGGGTGATGAGTGCCTTGGAACTGGGTAGACCAGTGGATGTCCTCTTTCTAGACTTCAGCAAGGCATTTGACTCTGTTCCTCACATGGGCCTGTTGGAAAAGCTGGAAGAGATGTGGGTGGGGAACCAGATAATCAGATGGATAGGCAATTAGCTCCAGGACCGGACCCAGAGGGTCATAGTTGGTGGGATAGTCTCATCCCCAAGGAGGGTCATTAGTGGGGTCCCACAGGGATCAGTCCTTGGGCCCCTCCTGTTCAACGCCTACATTTCTGACATAAGGACAGGTATCAGGAGTGAGATGAGTCTCTTTGCGGATGACTCAAAACTGGGGGCGGTGGTGGATGGGGAGGAGGGAGGGTGGTCCTAAAGGGGACCTGGAGGCTCTGGAAAGATGGTCAGAAAGTGAAGCTGAGGTTCAATGCAGGGAAATGCAAGGTACTGCACCTGGGGGGCCAGAAACCCGGGCCAAGTGTACACCCTGGGGAGGAAATGCTACAAGTCTCAATGGCTGAGAGGGACCTGGGGGTGGTGGTGGATGTCAAGATGAACAACTCAGAGACTTATGGGAGGGCAGCAGCCAAGGCCAACAGGATGTTGGGATGCATTGCTAGGGGGATAGACAAGGACATAGACAGGATGGAAGCAGTCCAGAGGAGGGCAACTAAAATGGTGCAGGGTCTGCAGCAGAAACCATATGAAGAGAGACTGAGAGAGCTTAATATGTATACCCTTGATGAAAGGAAGGACAGGGGGGACATGATAGAAACGTTCAAGTACGTCAAGGGAATCAACAAAGTCCAGGAGGGTAGCATCTTTCAGAAAAAGAGATGTGTAAGAACAAGGGGGCACAATTTAAAGATAGAGTGGGGACGGCTCAGGGGTAATGTGAGGAAATCTTTTTTCACAGAGAGAGTGGTGGATACATGGAACAGCCTTCCTGAGGAGGTCGTTGGGTCTAAAACAGTGGGGGAATTCAAACATGCATGGGGCAGACACAAGGCAATTATAGTTGGGGGTGGCAGGAAGTAGGCTGTTGGTTAACTAGAATCTGCAGCTTATCCAGTAGGTAGGGAAATGGGCAGACTGGGTGGGCCAAGTGGTCCTTATCTGCCGTCAAAGTCTATGTTTCTATGTTTCTATGGATCACCTCCAGAAGGAGGGAAGTGATACTTCCTCTGTATAACTGCTTGGTGAGGCCGCACCTTGAGTACTGCATGCAGTTTTGGAGGCCACACTTAAAGAGGGACATTAAACTCCTGGAGAGGGTCCAGATCAGGGCAACCAAAATGATTTGGGGCTTGGGGGACAGGACCTATGAGGAGAGGCTCAAAGAGCTAAATATGTACACATTGGAAGAGAGAAGGGACCGGGGACATGATAGAGGTCTTCAGGTACATGAAGGGGTAAATAGGGAGGAACAGTAAGGGTGCTTCAAAGGAAAGAGGAGGGGGCTACTAAAGGGCATGGGTGGAAGCTGGAGGGGGGAAGATTCGGGGGGAAAGGAGGAGGTGCTACTTCACTGAGAGGGTGGTGGAGCCATGGAATGCACTGCCTAGGGGGCTGGTGGAGGCAGAGATGGTGGAGGGGTTCAAGAGGGGGTGGGACAGGTACAGGGGAAGGGTTCTGGAAGCAAAATCCAATACAGCAAGAATATCCGGAACTGGGAAGGGAGAAGCCAGTTAAGGCGAGGGGGGCAGCAAGGTCAGCTCCCAGGGTGGGGGCTGACCAAACGAGCAGACGCGAAAGACCATTAGGCCTATTCTGCTGGCATTTTAGTATGTAGTATGTTAGTATGAAAAGGAGTTTGCATTAATTGAGCATGTAATTTATTAAGAATTATAAAACAGAGAATGTGTGTGTATAAATAGTTTAAATAAAAGTAAATAACACATATCAAATGTAATTAGAATGCTTTCTGTAATTTAAATAAGACAATTGTCTCTAAATGGAGCATGTACCATGAGCAATAGAAACAATGAATAGAATGAATTGAGAAATACAACACACTTTTGAGAGAATTTAAAGATTAAGTGTGTTTCAAATAGCACGTGTGAACACTTATATGATGCATATGTTTCATAAGAAATATTGGCAGCATGCTCCTAAGACAATTAAGACTTTTGATTATGAAGTAAGTTTAAACACCCTTTTTGAAACTGAAGTATGACTATATGAACTTGACCTTGAATTATCTGATCACTGGTTGGTAATGTTACTTTATTGAAATGGTTGTCATATGGTGTACTGAAATAGGTACACATTGTCAAAATCATTACATAGCGAGCATGAGAATTTACTGAATAAGTGTACTGAAGTAAGCATCTTTTTTACCAGAGACAGTAAACAGTGGTACAGCTTAGGAACAGTTTTTGTAAATTAAGTTTTTAATTTAATGCTGAATGAAAACTGTGCTTGGTGACTCCAAGTGCAACTTTATATCTTGATAATAAAACAATGTGCATATTTCTTTGAATAATACAGGAGGACCATGATCTCCCTGAAGAAGTCCATATATGGTTGAAACATTGGGGCAAGCAAATCATGGTCAGAACCTGAAGTGAACTTTGGGAATAAATAAAGAATTTCTTGTTCTGAGTCTGAATTAAGAGTCTAGCTGATTTATTGAACATTTCTTTGTGTCATAATAACCAGCCAGTTATTATGGCAAAAGACAACTGATTCAGTCCATTGAAAAAGAAAATTGCTCACCAGTTATTATAGGATATCAATACATGCCCTGGAGTAGATTCTTGTACTTATAAAATGGCATACTGCTCTTATGTGTTATGTACAAAGTGAAACATTTTTATATGACTTTTTCCACATAAAACCATGTGTTTCAATACATTCTGGATGGCAAAATTGTATAAAGCACATAGGTTTCGATTTTGTAGGTAATGAGGATTTTTTTTGTCATGTTAATGAGATATGGCACCCGACCATGAATGATTAGCTTGTTTATTCAAGATACATAGATGTCGCTCAGCCAATGAGGTTTTAGGATTTTTCTTTTCCATTTTATTAAGTACATTATTTTGTTTTATGATACAAAATGGCAAAAATGATGACATTCACAAACCAAAAATACAAAATGAGTTAGGATTTGTGAGGTTCTGAAGCACTAGATACAAGTGCAAATCTTGAGGTGTGAGTTGAACTCCTGGGGCATGATATTCAAAAATAGGCAAAGTGGAGCACAAAGGTTTGCACTCCATTTGCCCATTGCCAACAAACCTGAAGATGCCATATTCAGTGGGATAGTGCACTGGTGCTATCCAACTAAATATAGGGTAAGTTGTTACTAAGCTGAGTACCACAGTCCTGACATGGATCCCGGCAGTGCAGGGGACACTGCCCCTATACCTGATAGTGCCGCTAGTTCCTGGCGTGATATTCAGATGGCCCCATGCAACTAAGCACAATGGGCATGCAAGGAGCTAAGGGTCCATTTGCATGCCTGTTACCGGCACATTTGCATGGTAGGTGGAGGATTTGCACCTCTGTGACTGGTTCTGCCACCACCCTGATTGCCCAGTCCCGTAGGAAGCAACTAGTCCCTGATTCCTAGTGGTCTCCCCACCCCCTGATCACTTGCCCTGGTATTATATTGTTCTGAATGCCTGTATGTTCTAGTGTATGTTTTGCTATACTGTATCTTGTACTCTCCCAGGTTGTGTTTGAAAATAGGCAGGTATATTGCCTAATGCACTTACCCGGTCATCAAAAGCTAATAAATAAATATATAATGAATCCTTAGTTCCTAGTGGTCCTCCCAGCCCTCTGAACAATAGCCCTAGTACTAAATAATAACTCCCTGGTGTTCAGTGGCCCCCATGCCCTCCAATTGCCAGCACCGGGGTGACCTCTAGGCACCAAGTATTTATTATTTGCTACTTGGGCTAGCGACTGGAGGGCAGGGGGAACAACTAGGCACCAGGGTTTTATTGTTTAATGCTGGGGCTAGTGATCAGATGGTGGGAGGACCACTAGACACCAGGAATTTATTTAATACCAGGCCTAGCGACCAGAGGGCAGAGGGACCACAGGAAACCAGAAAATTCTTTTCTATAACAGGGCCAGTGATCAGAGACCTAGGAGGTTACTGGACACCAGGGACATACTTAATTTTAATGGGGCCAGTGTTTGGAGTGTGGGGGGTGCCACTATTCACCAGGGAGCAGGTGCTGTCCCCCACTACTAACATGGTTGTTGGCTGCAGTTGCTCCACCAGCCACTAGGGTTGCCCGGAGTAAGACAAGCTTCTTCTTAGCCATATTTGCACTGTGCAAAGTGGTCTGCATTAACCCTTTTGCACAGTGCAAATGCACTGAATATTGTAAAAAGCAGAGCTCAGGCTTGAAACAGGAGAGAAAAGACCCCTAATGCTTGGGTGCCTAATTCAAAACCACATCTTTATTGCATAAAAAGGTACTGCTTCTCCAGAACTCTTTCTCAAGGTGTGGGTAACTGAGGGCAGGTAACTACTTAAGTAGTAACATCATGAAGTGACAGTGCTATATCAAAAAACTTCATAGCACATATTTTCCATTTACCAAATGTTAAAATACATACCGACATTGTATTGTCCCAAAATATGCCTATTACCCTGAATGAAACAATATTTAAAAATACAACTATACAACAAATATGCAGGATATAATAGATAAGTGGAAAATTACCTCCATATGCTGGAGGTCAAGCTAATGATTGTAGTGTGAAGAACGGAGGGGGAGGTAGGGGAAGGAGGAAAGTGGAGGAAGGAAAGAAAAGTTGATAATGAATAGAAAATGAAAATGGAAGGATAAAAATGGAAGGAAAGGAGGGGATATATTTGATTAAGTAAATAGATATATAAATATTGTAATAAACTCTGAACACCAATTATCATTAGAAGCAGATCCACATTCATATAGAAAAATCCTTACTAGAAAGTTCTGTGCAAATAAATCTGAGGCATATAACAACGTTTCAAGGATATAAGTTCTACAGAAAAAATAGATACTGTAAATTATGGCAAATTACCAAAGATATAAATATGCATCTCATTTAAATATTGAACTATGTATTGCATATAGTCCACCTGTAACAAAGGATGCATTTAAGTTTTTTTTTTCATGAAAGGGGTTAATTGAAATTTTTCATTCAATCCAAACCCACTACAGTATATTGCTCCTAGTATGTTTTGCCAGAAGGTTTCTCGCTGTAGCAAAATATTATCCACATCACCGCCCCTTGCTGGGGCCTGATCTTTCTCCACACCTTTTATATACAAAGTGATGTTGTGATCCAGTTACCACAGGTACACATGTATTATCTTTAAAGTACCTACTTAAAGAAACAGTAGTTGTTTGAGCAATTTAAAAATGATCACAGAATAAATATGAAATAACACATACCCCACATGTCTTATCTATACATATTTGCAATAATATATTGTGCAGAAACTTACAACATCATACAGTTAGGATTTCTGAACATTTACGAAGCATTGTCAAACAAGATCACTCAAATTCTTTAGCAATGCACATTTTGCACAATTGACACGGTCATACTTTTACATTTTAGGGCTTGGAAAAAGTGAGTCTGGGCATCAGGGGAGGTGATCTGGACAATAAATTGCTGCAGCGAGAAAGTAAATTGCAATACAGTACATACTGAGTGCAAATGTGGTCAAAGAATTAAATGAGGCTTTTAGATTGGTACAGTTTCTTAAACAAAAAAAGTGAATTTTAACTGCATGATGCTGTAAGTTTCTGCAAAATGTATTATTGTAAATATGTATAAATAAGATATGCTGGGTATCTGTTATTTCCTATTTATGATATGTCTATTTTTAAATTGCTTAAACAACTACTGTATCTTTAAGAAGGTACTTCAAAGGTAATACCTGTGTACCTGTAGCCACACCTTGAAAAAGGGTTAAGTCAAATGTGAAATGTTGGTGTTCTAGTGGGAGGACATGCTGTTTGTCTTTTTATCTTTTTAAAAAATAAATCTGTTTTTTTACAATGTGACCTACTGTATCATTTCAGGTCATCAGTCTGTTGCTGTGTAGCCTGACTCTTTTGGCTAGAAATTTGGCTTGTTTCGTAGGGGCTCTAGCCTTTGTTTTCATGCAGCTGCTATTGTAGGTGTTTGACCAAATGAACAAACATCTTCTGTAGTTCATGTTCCTTGTTTTACTCTTTGGTTCAGCGTTAAACAACATATGAATATTTCTCCTCTGAAGAAACTGAGGTTACTTTAGACACAAACTCACAGGAATTAAATCATATGGCATGAAATAAATAAACATATGCACATTTTAATGTGAGAGTTATAACTTTCTGGTTTCCTCATGATACAGTGCACATTTTTATAGAAAATCTAGTAAAGATAAGATATAAAATAAGAAGTATTGAGAAATACTTAATCAAACAGTGGTGCCATTTAATTATAAGATGGAGCATGTGTATATAGTGAGCAATAGATATATAGTATTGGCACATAAGAATGAAACATTTTCCCCGATTATTCTACATGAGACAGTAATCCTTTTCTGGTTCAACAGCTTTGCTATTGACAGTATAAGAATGTTCCTTCCTGTCCTTTCTTCTCACTACCATCAGATGAAACTGAAAATAGTGATCTCTGTTGTTCAGGAAGACATGCTAAGTTGAACAGTAGATTTCTCATTTCTTTTTTCCTTTTTGCCTTCTGATGTCTGAGCTGTTGTTATGTGGCAATAGAGGACATGTCAATGAAAGTGGCAATCATACCATTTGCCCAGTCACTTCTCTTATTAACCCTGGGATCTTTATTTATATTTAAAGAAAGTATATGCCATATGGAGTGCTAGACTATTATCTATTGTATGTTGTAAGTACTTTTTAATGGATGCAAAACTGTAGCAGTGAGATAGGGTTTCAGCACTTCATTTAAGCATGTTATAAAACTGTTTTTTAATTCAGTGACCACTGTCCAGAATCAAATATTTATGTAAGGTTTTGATGGCATGTGAATTGGAGCACGGGACTCGGAGTAGAGTGCCAGACTTGGAAATGCAGTGACAAAATAACTCAGCCACCTATCATATCCCTGTGTGCATGCAATCCTTACAGTGTAGTGGCCACTTTAGAAAGCCACAGTAACCTCAAAACACCATGGTGCATTCTAGGAAACATCTGGTTACAAACTGCATTAAAGCAAATACAGGACATCTATCATTTTAAAGGGGCTTTGTCAGTGAGTTTTTGCACAAAAGACATTACATTTTTGCAGAACTAAAGTCCCTCCTGTGGATATGGAAAAACTACATTTTGCTTAGTTGAAGTTAAGACATCTGAGTAAGAGAGAAAGGTGCATGACTGCAGGTAGGTACTACACTGGAGCAGTTGAACTGGTGCATGGATGCAGTGAGTGACTGATTTGTTTATTTAGTTAAGGCATCCCAAAATGTTTCTGGGCTGTACATTTTTGTAATCTTGTGAAGGCTTAAACCACATACTGTACATCTGTGTAAAAAATAGTGCAATTATGAAATGGGGTTTATGGGAATATATAACATTTTGATGAGAAGAAAAGACTAAACTGGTCAGGGTGCCCAGTTACCCTGTGGCAGCATGTTGCACTATATTGCCAGCAACCTGTATCAGAAGCAATCCCATAAAGCCAGTTCTTAGACAGCAAGATGGAAGAGCCCCTGACAATGGCAATGTTTCCCTTCTGGGTATTGATTTGTGGCATGCCTGCCACAGTAGTGACCACATATAGTGGGCTGGGGAGCTTGCACCTCCATTGGGGAAAACTGTGTGTGCATGAGCTGACCTCTGGGTCTTGCATGCCACCATGGGCGCTTGGAAGTGACCAAGAAAGAAAAAGCAGAAAAAGCATGAAATTGCATGAATGATGATCACCACCACTTATGTGCCCTGTGCACTGTGTAAACACCCAATTGGCACCATAGTTTTGCTTTACTTATTGTTTAATGATAGCAGCTGTTGGGGTATTGAAGTCCCCCCAAATAACAATGGAAGGACTGCCACACAGCTGTGAACAAACATAGGTCAGTTAAAAAACAGTGATGAAACAGATCATACATACCAGTTGCTTTCTTTTAATTTAAATCTTATGTTCACTACCCACGTAAGACAGAAAATAACTAGAATTTTTACTTTCCATTTTACAAACAATGCAGCATCATCCAGTCTTATTCAACTGGATCTCCTATCAAAGGAAGATGGAGCTGCTTTCTTCAGTGTAGTGGTAAAGTGTCAGTTTCACAGCTGTACTGTTGTCAACTTGAATTTTGTCACGTAAGACATTTTGGGCCAGATATTCAAAGCTTTGCGTGGTCCGCAAACAGTTTGCATGGGAATAGCGTGGGATTAGTGTGGGTCTGCCATATTCAAAAGGCCAACCAGCACGGGCAAACAGCAGTAGCACCGGGCTAAGCATAATGATATGCAAGGGGCATAGTGAAAATGAATAAATTCACTATGAGATATTCAGCGACTAGCACAGCACTAAGGTGTTTAGTGCTACATTGCATGACCCATAGCGCAGTACAATTTACGACCCAGAAAAAGCTGGTCTTAACCCTGGGCAAACAGCGTTTTATGTCATTGGTGCATTGTGCGGTGCTTGCGCAGGATTTGCATGGCTTTTGCAGCCCTAAAGTAGGAGTACAACACTTAGAAAATGCCAGACATGGAGGACACATGCTGCTTGCTGATGGCACCACCATGATGCCAGCAGCTGCCACCAGTCCAAGCCAAGCACAGACAGTGAGGGGTGATCTGACTCACAGGGGACAGCATGGCAGTGTGGCCATATAGCACACACCTGCAGACCATACGTCTGTAGTGCGTAACAGATGCCAGCACACACATGCAGCACTGTGGGCATGGTGGCCAGTGAGGGGAGGGTGTATGGGTGTCTAGAGCTCACCACAGCCCAGGTGTGGCCACAAGGCTGGGACACATCCCTCAGTGCACATGGGCCAGTAGTGGGATTATGCCACCACCTGTGTGCATGTCGGATCCTACATGTCCCCCAGTCACCTACCACACAATTGTACAGATGTCACAGCACACACTGCTGGTCATGTACATGACACTGTGTGCATCCCATGCCACAGGTGTAGCATCTGTGGATCACACAACAGCGTGATAGTACTGTCCACTGTCAGTAATTACCTGCAAGCTGTGCCTGTCACTGTGCACAGTGCAGTGGTCATCACTGCCCTACATACCATAGGCAGTGTTGTGTCCCTTGCACTACCAGCCCTCTTGCTACTGTAGTGTCTGCTGTGCACTGTAGCATGACCTACAGTGTGAAGGTTGCATGCAGCACCACCACCACCTGTGCCTATGCTGTGTTGTCCCCTGGGGTATGATATGCTATTCTATGCTGTACTGTTTACATGAAGCCTGCAGCTATCATCATGCACTGCCTGACTGAACTACAGGTGGAGCAGCGGTCAGACCTGGCCAGCCCCTGTACCTCCAGACTGACCTATAGGTGGCACTGTGGGGCCCTGCAGTAACGCTGTGCAAACTGCATGCAAATCAGGGCACGATGAGATGCTAATGTGGCTGTTTGCCCAGGGACTAGCTAAGTAGGCTCATCTGCATGTCTCTTTTGAATATGGCAAAGTTTACCACGGGGCTAACGTGTTTGCACCGGGCAAACCGTTTAGCTCCTTGCCATTAACACGGAGCTAATGGTTCGGGGAATATTATACAGTTTTGATCACTGTTTTTTCATGTTTGCTGCTGCCTGCAGCTGTACTGGGTCCATGCATTTGCCAGAACACACATTGGTCACATAGTTCCTCTCTACCTACCCTCACATCGTTGTGCACTGTGTTGTTGTTGTGGTTTACACTTCCTAGTTGCTATATCCAGTGCTGTCCAATTCCAGAGCTACGGCTGCCCTGCACTACCAGCCCAGTTTGCACGGCCTCTTTTCCATGCTATATTCAGTGGCTGTTTGCTCCGGGCTATTCCTTTTGAATATAGCTGGCTTTGTGCTCCAGGCTAAGTTTGCACACCAGGCAGTGTTAACTTAACACATGGGCAAAGCTTTGAATATCTAGCCCTTTGAGTAGAAATCACTACAATATTCCTTCTCTAAAAATAGCTCTAATTCTGTTGTAGAACAGTTCATACTGCTGGCTTCCATTGGTACCCATGGCAATTTATTTAATTTATGAACCATCCGCAATGGGGATAAAACTGCACAGAAACCAAATTGATTTTGAGGGAAGCACTTCTTTAGCACTGGTATTGGGGGGGTGACTGACCTTAAAATTACTATGTGCCTCTTTATTTTTAATTTGGTGCAGACCCAGATTGTTTAGATTCTGCTTTGCATTTTCCCGTCAAAATCATACACGGTTTTATGAGGTCTCCCCTCAGACATCTCTTTTCTTAAGAATGTATACCTTCTGTCTCTAATAGTGGTGTGTGAATACCTCCGTTGAATATTCAGTTGAATATTCATATTCAGATATCCAAATATGCAATTATTCATCTTTGATGTAAAAATATTTTTTAACAGACTTTATAAACTCTTTTTGCCTCTGCAGGTGGTATGACTTATGCCATGCCCCTTTTGTAGTCTCCCACCAAACATTCCTCTCCTCTTCAAATGTATACAATATGTGCTTAAATGTTGAACTTGCATAGCAACCACTTCCATATACTATATTCAAGATGTCCTCCTCCTCAGTGCACTTTTCCAGATCCCAAAGGCCAATATTATTTTAGTTGTTCCCCTCACCCTCGATCAATTATTGAGGGCAATAGAAGGGAGTATCCTGGCTAGTTAGTAGTCTCCCTCTTTAACTCAAAGAACACCACTGATTATAATTGGCTAGCTAAGTCAGTTGACAGCCTTATGCAACATGCCCAGGATTCAGGAGGAGTGGCCTGTGTTTCACAGATTATACCTGGTAAATGGATGGATTAATATGTAAAAACACAGAAACCAGCCACTCTTGAAGAAATGCTCACACTCCTAGAATAATTACTCTCAATCATTTTTGGACCTACAGTATGGAACATTTTAATAAACATCACTTTTAAATTTACCTGAAACAATATACCACTGTAAGTCAAAGCTGCATTTCTCCATACCTTGATTATGAATTTGACTCCAGTAAAGAAATGGAATGAACACCCATGCATATCAGACCATGTGGTTTTAGTGCTAATGGCAGCCTCAGTCCAGGAGCTTAAGTAGGCTGGGTAATTAATATGGGTGCTCAATCCATTCTGTACTAGTGTTGGACTGATAACAAAGCTGTCCACACCATACTCACCACTGCACTGCAGTAAGTAGACACATCTATAGAAGGTTGGCCCTCCCTAAACAACAAATACACAATTAATGCAGGTCTCTTAGGAGCATAGTACTGGTACAACATTGTCTTGGTAGCTCCCATGCCTCCTTCCCTGTATAACCATACTGACCCAGGTACTGGAGGAAATGGCTGCAGCCATATGTTTATGTAAGCAGTAACACACAACAGGGTGTGGTTTATTCAGGATAAATGCACGCCTGGGGCATAGACTGGTGTGAGATCACAGGACAGATGCCTTACTGCTCACTAGGCAGAATGCTTCCATCTGCTGTAGCTTGTTTTGTGGCAACTCAGGTGAGAACATGTCCATCTGGGTATAGGACAAAGGCATTATTACTTTCTGTTGGGTAACTTATCCTTTTTATTTTTTTTTTATATGCTTCTTTGTTTGTGGTTTGAGTGAGTTTTAATCACTGAAGAAAGCAGGGCACTACTCACTATAGAAAACAATTGTGGCTGTGTTTCTGCATCTGATATGTGGCTTATGGAGTCCAGTGAGTAAACAGATCATTTTTAGTGGGTCTTGTTATTTTGTGTAGTATAGTAAAATTAAAAATCATGTATGGAATGTAGTCTCAACTGATCAACTTCCTTTACGGTCTCTTCAAATTTGATAATTTACATTACCTTGTAGGAGTAACATGTGCATCTGAGAGGATATTTAGACTCCTCTGGCCCTACATACATGCCATTGTTAGATGTGCAAACCCTCGAGTGCACCAACTAATAGATGTCTCTCCTGTGTTGGTCTTTATATGAACATAGCACATGAAGGAGGGCTACATGCAATTGCAAAGCACATTCAGATAGACCTGAAAATGTAATGCCCCCTGCTGTTTTCATTTTAAACTGTTCAAGAATAGTATTTGCATCAAATGTCTTTATTCTTAACAATGAGTTTTACACACAGATCAAAGGTACAAGTATGGGCATTACATGCACACCTAGGCCCAGATATTCAAAACTTTACCCTGGGGCTAAATTAGCAGTGCCCGGCAGGCAGACTTAGCCCAGAGCAAAAAGCAAGCTATATTCAAAAGGAATAGCCGAGGGCAAACAGCGTCTGAATATAGCATGGGAATAAGGCTGGGCTAACTGGACTGGAAGTGCAGGGCAAACGTAGCCCTGTAATAAGACAGCTATGAATATAGCAACCGGAAAGTGCAGACCTCAACAGCAACACAGTGCACAGCGATGTGAAGGTAGGTAGAGGTGGCCTATCGGGCCAATGTGTATGCCAGCAAATGCAATGCTATTCCCTGAACCGTTTGCATGGTGCTAACACATTTGCGCGGGTTTAGTGCAGAGCTAAGCCATTTGCCCAGTACAAACACATTTTCCCGGTGATAAACTTTGCCATATTTAAAAGTGACATGCAAATGAGCCTACTTATATAGTCTCTGGGCAAACATCCACATTAGCATCTCATTATGCCCTGATTTGCATGCAGTTTGCCCAGAACTACTGCAGGGTCCCACAGTGCCACTTGTAGGTCAGTCTGGCAGTACAGGTGATTGTCGGACCCGCCCACAGCACCACTTGTAGGTCAGTCTGGCAGTGCATGATGATATCTGCAGGCCACATGTATACAGTACAACATAGCATATTGTACCCCAGGGGACAACACAGCATAAGCACAGGTGGTGGTGGTGCTGCATGCAACTGTCACACTTTAGGTCATGTTACAGTGCACAGCAGACACTGCAGTAGCAAGGGGGCCAGTAGTGCGAGAGACACAGCAATGCCTATGGTATGTAGGGCAGTAATGACCACTGCACTGTACACAGTTACAGGCCCAACTTGCAGGTGATTACTGACAGTGGACAGTACTGTTACGCTGTTGTGTGACCAGCAGATGCTGCACCTTTCGCATGGAGTGCTCACAGTGACATATACATGGCCAGCTGTGTCTGCTGTGGCATTTGTACAGTTATGTGGTATGTGGCTGGGGGGGCAAGTATGCTCCAACAGGCACACTGGTGTTGGGGTATTCCCAGTACTAGCACATGTGCACTGCATGATGTGTCCCAGCCTTGTGGCCACACCTGGACTGTGGTGAGGCCTGGCAACATGTACACCCTCCCCTCAACAGCTACCTTGCCCACAGTGCTGCATGTGTGTGCTGGCATCTGTTGGTCACCACAGACGTGTGGTCCTCCAGTGTGTGCTGTATGGCCACACTACCATGGTGTCCATTGAGGACAGGTCCTCCCTTACTGCCTGGCATGGCTGGGATTGGTGGCAGATATTAGCATCATTGTGGTGCCACCAGTGAGCAGCATGTGTCCTCCATGTCTGGCTTTTTCTATGTGTTATATTCATATGTTAGGGTCACCCAAAGCCACACAAGCACCGCACAAAGCCAAAATATCTCACAAAGTTGTTTGCCCAGGGTTAAGACCAGCTTTTCCAGGGTAGTAATTTGTACCGTGCAAAGGATTGTGCTAAATCGCGCAAAACAACTTTGCACGGCACTAGTCACTGAATATAGCATTGCGCCTGTATGCATGTTCTGTTTGTCCTTGCATATATTATGGTTTTGCCCAGCGCTAATGCAGTTTGAGCATGCTATTCGGCCTTTTGAATATTGCAGACCCATGCTAATCCTGTGCTAAACCTGTGCAAACTGTTTGCACCCAGTGCAAAGTCTGGAATATCTGGGCCCTAATCTTTCAGATGTTTACAGTGCCGTACGTTGGAGAATGGGAAGATCACTTTATTTATAACAACTAGTTTAAGTTTGTGCAACTTATTTCATGTTAGTGTGAAAGTGCTTTACTGATGATTGCTTCATGATCTGCACAAGCAGTGAAAGCAATGCAATTCTATTCAAAGAACATATCAACAGCACTGATGCCTATCTTAAATTTACATCTGAATAAGATCAAAAAGAAATACATTTTTTAGATTTCAATATCTTTAAAGAAGGAAATTGTTCAAAAACAACGCTGTATAGAAAACCAATTTCTAAGAATACTACTCACAGAGCTGATAGTTGTCATCCTGTGCCACTAATACAAATATTGCAAAGAGCCAAGTTTAAAGGATTAGAAGGACATGCACAAAAAATGAGGATTTTGAGAAATGTTGTGTAGACATGCAATTGAGATTCAGAGAACAAGAATATGGAGAAGCAGTAATCAATGAAGCATATGAATATACAAAAAAAAATAGAGACAAACTGATACAAGGTAGAGTACTGTAATATTTATTTATTTATTTAGTTTTTGTTGACCGGGTAAGTGCACTAGACAAATCCTGCCTATTTTCAGGCACGACCCAGGGGAGGGGGATACAGATGAATGCCAACTGACCTTCAACCAGATTAAGCTGTTGGTAGTATTTATAGTGAATGAGGGAAATTTGGCAAGGACACCGGGGAAATTCCTCTACTCTTTTCGATAAGTGCCATGGGATCTTTAACATCCACCTGAACTACCACCAATCCAGGCAGATGGGACCTCGGTTTAACGTCTCATCCGAAAGACGGCACCTCAGAAGTGCAGTACCCCTGTTATGCTGCACTACAGTGTCAGTACTGGGATATTAACCCAAGTGCCAGATGTGGGAACTGAACCTACAGCCCTCTGATCTCCTGGCCTCTCATGGCCTCAGAGGCCATGTTGATCGAAGAGGAAATCTGTCTACATTTGTTACACAATATTTCCCAGAAGCATACTGTATTGATAATACTATACGGAAACACTGGAACATTTTAAAAGTGGATAACAAACTTGACAACATAAAGGAAAATCAACCAAGTATCACATATAGGAGGGGTAGGACTTTGAGAGACACATTAGTACATGCTATCATGCTGAAAGAACCTAGTGCAAATGAATGTGTTGCCAAGTACCCCATATGATAATTGTAAGTGTGGCCATTGTGTACATTGTGGAACTACCAACAATTTTTATTTTTTTTATCTACTTATTTAACAAATCAGAAAGACCTTTGAGCCAATGGCTCTTTTACAGAGGTTCCACATCAGGTCACAAGAATAAAAAATTACAATAGTTTCAGTAAGTAGTACAACATGATGGGAAGTAATTACATAGACAAAAGAATAATATGGCAAGATAAATATTGTGTCAAGTGCAGCCAGTGGCCTTGTCTGAAGAGGGGAAGAAGGGATTACAAGGCAAGAAGGATAGGCGGTGAATTGGGGGGGGAGTGGAAGGAGCAAAATAAGAGCAAGGAGGGAGCTGCTACAATGTAGCTTATGTAGGAAAAGACCCACAGGTGGTAGAGGGAGAGAACAAGGTGAGAAAACAAAGGTGAGGGAAGGAAGGGAGGGAGGGGGAGTGGGAGTGGAGGGGTAGAGGAAGGTGGGATGAGGTAGGATGAAAAGAGGGCAGGGATGGGGACAGGAAAAGGATCAAGGAAGGAAGTGCTGTATGTGGAACAGCACAGCAACAGGCTAGGGCTATAGAGGGGCAAATAGTAAAAGAGGAAGGTCCCAGTGCATTTACCTTTCTACAAAGATTAGGTATAGCAGTCACAAGATGCTCTGGAAACTAGGAACTGACGCAGCTTCCACTTAAATGGTCCCAAGATTGCAGTCATCACAAAATCTCAGGAGGAAGGGAATTAAATAAATTAGCCACTCTAACTGCAATGGATCGCTGTCAGAGCAAGGTTCAACAGAGGGACAGTAAAGGTTTGGCTCACAGAACTTTGTGTGTATTAAGTGCCCTGGAAGGGATTGAAAAGCTAAAGGGAACCTGATGGTAGGAGACCAAGAGCTGTCTTCTTAGCCAGAAGGCAGGCTTGATAGTCAGTGCAAGCCTGAAGTTGAAGCCAGTTTACTTGTCCATAAAGGTCACAAGTGTGAGTACGATATGCTGCACCAGTTAATAGACAGCATGCCTTATTCAGAGGTGTGGTGAGCTGCCGTAAGGTTGTATCCATGGTGGTACCATAAATCACCAAACCATAGTCAATAATAAACACAATTGAACTTTGAATAGCCAGTCTGAGGGCTTTAGTAGTAAGGCAATGTTCGTGCCTGTGTAGAGGGCCTAGGTGGATGTTAACTGCCTTGGCAACATTCTCAACATGGTGGGAGTAGGAGAGCGTACTATCCAGTGTAACTCCTAGGTATTTAAAAGATTGTCTAATCAAGGACTACACCAGCACTATTTTTATTCACCAATTGTTTGGCTTTATGCTTGCTGTGGGTACCATGGAAGAGCATGACCTTTATTTTTTTTTGCAGTTAAGTACCAACTTATGATAGGTCAACCCAGACTCAGTTTCAGTAAAACTTTTCTGAAGTTGGGCCTGAAGGAGGGTAGGGTCAGCAGTCTTTGAGAAAATGACCGCATCATACACACAGAGGAGTACTGGTTCGGAACAGGATACCATAAGATTATTGAAGAAGGTACTAAATAGAAGGGGTCCTAGTGTTGATCCTTATGGAAGCAAGAGCAGACAGGTAGTTTAGCAGAAAGGGTAGACCTAGTCTCACCTACTGTGTGCAATTTGCTAGATAGCTGGTGAACCACTTTAGGGCATCTAAGAATCAGACCAGCAGTTCTGATTCTGATTCTTTTTTTTTTATTCAAGAAGTGGGAAAAGACTTTAAATATGACAATTTTTTTTAATTGCAGTACTAAAAGGGTTGTATACATTTTGACGGGTCCCTTCGGCATCCTATATGTTGACCAAAACAAAAAAAAAACAGTATTAAAAGTAAAAGTGGCAGAAAACAAAATAGTGATATGTACAAGCAATGAACATTATGGTGTGGCCAAACATTTGAGGCAAGTCAGACTTTCATCAGTCAATGCAATGAAATTTATGAGAATTGAAAAAGTTGAATTGGATGTGAGAGGCAGTGATATTGTGAAGAAATTGCTCAAACAGGAGGCTTTTGGATCACCACCACTGGGACAATTGTACCAAACAGACTCAATGAAAATGTTCCTATGCCTGTCTTCGAAACAAAATCAAAATGACATTTTTAGGTTGGCTCACGCTTGGGCACCAGCCAACATCTTGCGGTAGTAGCAGATTTGGAGGTGCGGTCACTGTTGGGCGAATGCAGGGCATGCATCAGAAGGTACGCCCCTCATTCCCCAATCAGCCAGCAGCAGGTGCTGACCTCATACTTCCCTAATGTGGCCACCAGAACTAAGAAAAGGTCCGGTGCAATGAGAGTGAAGATCTCATGCAGAGTGACCACAACATGCCTCCCGACGTGAAGGCAACATGGCGGCAGTGACTACTGCCACCGCCTTTCACAATGCCAGTGGGGGAGCCCACTCACTGTTGGCATACTCAACCGCCTCCCATTTAAAATGTATGCTGAGGGGGTGCTCAATACCCCTCAGCATCATGCGGCCCCCCCCAACAGTTTTTCTTTGCTGACAGGGGGGCCAATCCCCGTCGGCATTTATCCTCCATCCCCATTGATTGTGCCATCGAGGGAGCCCACTCCCCATCAGCATAATGTCTCCCCACCTCCTCTTTTGTTGCATGCCGAGGGGGTGCCCAATCCCCCTCGGTTCATGTCTCCCTCCCCAGTATGTGCCGACAGGGGTGCCCAATCCCCCGTCGGCTACAAAATCTCCCCCAAAACACTTAGGTGGCATGCTGGGAGCCCACTCCAGCTTGCCAAATCCCCTGCAAAAAAAAAAAAACATCCCGCAAATTTTTTTTTAAACCTGTAAAAAAGAAAACAGTCCCTCATGGTCTTCCTGCCCCTCCCACAACCCACGCCCATTGTCTGAACACCCTGCCTCCCCACACCCCCCTCACCCCATACTTACCTCCTAAGTCTGGCGTGATGATCTTCAGTGGACCAGGAATACATCTGCACTCTTCAAAGCCAACCGCAAACTGAAGACATGCTGGTAAGCTGTATAATGGCATAAAGAGTGTTTTTCCAACTTTGTTGCACATCTCAGCCATTTTTGGAAGTTTTGGCACCACATTTTCAACATGGGGTTATTGGGACCCCCTCCTCATGAATTCAGGCACTGTCATGGTGTTATTCGGTCCTGAAAGGTAATTTTGCGGTCACTGCATGGACTCACCCTTTGGAACTGATTAATGAAATGACAGTGCCACTGTTCATGGGGGGGGGGCTCTCAAAAAGCCTATGTTCCAAATTTGGTGGGAAAAATCAAAAAAATGGCTGTTTCACGAGTGTGTGTTGTGCAGTTTCCACGCAGGCTTGTAATTTCATGAATTTGTAATATTTTCACTCCAGATTTTCAAAATTGTCATTTTTCCACACCTCCTTATGAACAGTACAGTTGTCATTTTACATATCCTCACCAAAATGTGTTTTCGCACATCTGGCACCGAATAGTGCAGTCGCTGTACGAAATCAGTTTTCAGGACAGTTTGGGGAAATGACGGTGAAACTGTTCATGAGCAGAGGTCCTAAAATGCCTATGTTGAAAATTTGGTGCCAAATGTCCATAAAATGACTGTGTTACAAGCATGCATTGTGCAGTTTCCACGCACCCTTGTAACTTAGCAAATTTGCAATATTTTCATGCCAGATTTTCAACACTGGCATTTTTTCACACCTTCTTATGAACAGTACAGCTGTCATTTTTCACATCCTGCCCAAAATGTGTTTCCACACCTGTGGCACACAATGGCATGGTTGTTGTGGGAAATCAACCTTTGGGACAGATTAACAAAATCACAGCGCCACTGTTCATGAGGGGAGGTCCCAAAATGCCTATGTTGAAAATGTGGCTAACAAACTCCCAAAAAATAATTGGGTTATGGATGTGTGTTGTGCAGTTTCTATGCAAGCTCATGACTTCACCAACTTTTCATATTTTCACTCCAGATTTTCAACATTGCCATTTTTTTACGCCTCCTCATGAACAATACAGTTTTCATTTTCCACATCCTGCCCAAAATGTGTTTTCATCCTTGTGTCACCAAATGGCATAGTCACTCTGCAAAACCACCTTTCAGCTAACAAACTGATTGTGCCACTTTTCATGAGGTGGGCTCACAAACAGCCCATGTTGAAAATTTGGAGTGAAAATGCCAACACACGCCTATGGTGTTAGGGTTTCCAACTGTAGCACTCCACCCTGTATAGACTGACAGGCATCAGGGGTGTGACTTGGAATCATTGGCTGTAATGCTCACGCCATTCCACCCCAACCCCCACCCTGCAGCCAGTGACAGGCATCGTGGTGTTCCTTGCACTGTTCAGCCACGAAGTTCACCCTATTCTCCTATACTGCACCTGCCTCAGCATATTTCCTTATGGAATGGGGTACGTATGATGCCCAAAGACCCCAAAGCACACCACGACACTTGTCAGTGTCTACAGGGTAGGGTGAGGTACAATGACATGAGCGTTATAGCCGAAGACCCAAACACATACCCCAATGCCTGTTGCTCTCTATAGGGTGGGGGTGGGGTTCGTGTCACTTCAATACTTCAATGCCATTCCTGTTATGCACCTCTACCTCTGGCACTACCAATGCCAATGCCAGCGAGACAACATTCAACATTGACAAATGCTTGTTTAATATAGTATTAAGTGATTGACACAAATTACTATTTATGATGTTATATATGAATTAATACATTTATGTGGCTGTTATGTCTGTGGCAGTTTCACTATATGTATTTAATTGACTATTTATACATTTGTTGTTTTTGCATATGTTTGCACACGGTTTTACACTTTAACTTGGTTGCATTAGCACTTCTATAGGTTGCACTTTGTCTGTGTGTTACTGTCTCTTTAAATTATGGGGTTTTATTGGGTATCTCCAAACAGGGACTGTCACTTTGAGGACATTATAGTCACATTGAAATATAAGTGGCATATGTCTTGGGTTCCAGGAATAACAATGGCTGGCAGATCTCAACTTAAAATGTAATGTCGTGTTTGTGAAAAATAACTGTATACTGACCACATTAGCAAATTTTGCACTTAAAAAAGTGTACACCTGGATTAAGCCCAGAGATGTGCTGGATGTTGCTGTACCTTATGAATTTCAATAAAGGAAAGAAAATGATAGCATAACATTTTGTTGAGCCAGTCGAGTGCTGGCCTGTCTGCTATGGTGGATGTGTGTTACATCACATCCTCCTTACTCATGACTTATGATGGTGGAATAATAATAGACTTAACATACAGGCTGACAGCCTTCAGTATAGTGGGGAGGAGGAAATCACAAATCATTGATGATGTTAATGATTATTTATTTATTTATTAGCTTTTGGTAACCGGGCAAGTGCACTAGGCAACAATCCTGCCTATTTTTAGGCATGACCCGGAAGAGTACAACAAAATAATACAGTGATAACATCAACAACAAGACAGTAAAAATAATACAGTCACAACAGTATGTGAGGAACCCATAGGATATAAGCAGTTAACAGTACACACTATGCTTTAACAACTAGATGAAATAGGATATAAAAAGCTAAACAGTACACAATATATTATAACAAACAAAGCTAGTTGCAGCAAGCTAGGTAATGCCAGGACATCCTCAAGCAGGAGAAAGATGGTGGAGACACAAAGTTAGTTGCAGTTGCAGGTACCAAATGCATGGAGATGAGAGAAAAGTGACCTCTTAAAGGAGTGGTGGGAGGGGGGGAGTTTAACCTGGGTAGGTTGTGAGTTCCAGAAATTAGGGGCAAAATGAGCAAAGGCCTGTTCACCCATTCTAGTGGTGCACGGACGGACTGATAGCATGGGGACCGATGAGAACCTGAGCAAGCAGATCTGGGTGATAGGGGTAAGTAGGTCTCTCAGGGAGGATGGGCTAGGGGGTCTGGTGAGTGAGTCAATAAAGCAACCTACAGAGTAAGAACGAAGGTCTTTGGGAGATAGCCAGTGTAGGCTGGAGTAGAGCCGGCAGTGATAAGTCAGTTGGGGGGGCAGATAAGGTGAACCTACATATATTATTGTAGGAGGTGTCCCATTTGCTGAGTACATTAGTATTGGTATTGAACAGAACAGGGAGGGCATAAAGAAGTTGCGGGAGTAGCACGCCTCTAGCCACTGCTAGCCTAGTGGAGGGGGTGAGAGAATGCCGTACTCAATCGGCTGCACCAATTCTGGTATTAATGGCCCAGCAGACCTCATTGATATGCAGGGAAAAATCAAGGGCAGGGTCAAGAGTGACCCCAAGATATTTGAAGGTAACAGTATTCGTAACTGGCATCCCCTCCTGACTGCAGACAAGGAGTTTAGAGTATTCTGAGTGAACTTTTTTGGCTGAGCCGAGCAGCATAGCCTGAGTTTTACCTATATTAAGGATTTGCTGGTTGGCAGAGAGCCAAGATTGTAGAGATTGAAAGTCCCGAGTGAGGGTATTGTTAATGTCGGCAACCGATTTGGCGGAATAGTAGAGCACTATATCATCTGCATACATGAGGTCGCTGCTATGGGGGCGGTACAATGAATGTCATTTAGGAAGAGGAAAAAGAGCAGAGGGTCGAGAATTGACCCCTGTGGAACACCCCGGGTGATGGGGGTAGGGGTGGAAAGAGTTTTGCAGTAGGAAACCGCCTGGGAGCAGTTATCCAAGTAGCTACTAAACTAGGATAGGGTGGAGTCAGAGGCACCAATGTGGCTTAATTTGGACAGCAGAAGCGGGTGGTGAACCATATCAAAGGCCTTGGACAGGTCAATGAACACTGCACTAGTAAGCAGGCCCTTATCCATGTTGCTTTTGATGTCACTCGTGAGAAGGGTGAGGGCTGTGGTAGTGCTATGTCCCACCCTAAAGCCATGTTGGGAGGGAGACTGAAGATTATTGTTACAGAGATGCTCAGTGACCTGTCGATGAATGAGTTTCTCCAGGAGCTTACTAAGAGTGGAGAGTAGGGAGATTGGGCGGTAGTTGGACAAGAGTTTAGCATCTCCCTTCTTGTGGAGAGGGATAGTTCTGGTGGATTTCAAGATCAGGGGGACAGTAGCAGTCATTATAGAAAGGTTGAAAAGCCTAGTTATGGACCTAGCAAGCCAGGCCGCAAACAACCTGATAACCCGAGGGTGCAACTCGTCAGAGCCAGGGCTGCCGCTAGAAGGAACAGTTTTGAGAAGGTCCAGGACATGTTGGTAGGAGACCGGAGCCAGCACCAAATATGGAGGAGTGGAGGAACTAGGGGGAGAGGCCAACTCCAGATTGGGGAGCTTGGGAGAGGCCAAAGTAGGTAGAGAGGAGAAGATGGAGTTGAAAGCATTGGCAATGGTGAGTGGGTGGTTACAGTGGACATCATTAATGAACATATTAGAAGGAGTAGTAGGTTTATTGTTCCCAAGGATTTCCTTTATTTGGGACCAGTATTTTCTTGGGCATGTGGTGGAGGCATTTAATAGGTTCCGGAAGTAGGAGCTTTTAGCCAGGTGAATCTCTGTTTTACAGTTATTACGCAGAGTTCGGTAGGCTTCAAAGTCCGTGGGGAGACGGGAGGACTTCTAGACTGACCATCGTTTGTCCTTGAGTTTCAGAAGGTGAAGCAGGGGGCATTTAAGCCATTTGGTGGTTTTCCCTTTAACCCTGCAAGTGGTAACGGGGATATGTTTGTTTTGTAGAGAGAGAAGAGAGCTGTTAAAATAATTTGTGGCAGTGTTTATGTCATTAGTGGAGAATAGCGGGGACCAGTCAATAGCATTAAGATCCTGAACAAAGTAATCAAAGTTAAGGTTTGAGAAGTTGGAAAAAGTTAACACTTTGGAGGGGAAGGCTGGGGCAGAGTTGTCCCAAATACAGAAAATGGGGTAGTGATCACTTATGGAGTCTGGGAGAACACCCGTAGAGGGAAAGGCATCCTTTCTGTTAGTAAGGATCCAATCCAGTAGGGTGGCGCTAGTACCACGAGGGGATAATCTAGTGGGCTCCTGTATGAGTTGAGAGAGATTGGCCTTGCTAGTCATAGAGGATAGGGTGTCCGCATGAGGGCCAAGCCAGTCCAGATTGAAATCCCCAAGACAGATGATATCGTTATTCCTGGTCACGGATTGGAGGTAATCCATGAATTCATTGAAACCAAGCCTGGCTTTTCTGGGGGGGGGGTATATAAATACAGAATATGTGTAGTTTCTTTATGCCCCCAAGTAGAAGAAGGGAATGGAGTACTTTGCAGTTAGCTGGGGGGGGGAGCAGGCACTAGAGTGATGTTAAGCTGGGGTTTAAAGTAGAGGGCAAGTCCTCTGCCTCTTTTGGAAGAGGGGTGATCAACCGGTACCAAGTTACACCCAGGGAGGGAGCACTGGGAGTCATCATAGAAAGGCTTGAGCCAGGTCTCAGAAATGGCAAGGATGTCAGGGTTGTGGGAATAGGTCCATGCTTCCAGATCAGGGAGGTTGGTTAAAAGACTCCTAGCATTAACATGGGCAAAGGAGAGGCCAGCAGATTGGGGGAGTCATGGAGAGTGGAGGGGCGGGGAGGGATTGTTGGGCATAGTAGGGCCAGGGTTTGTCTCTATATCCCCAGCAATGGTAAGGGAACTGGCAACAATCCAGAGAGACACTGTAATAAAAGCCTTAGTTGCAAGCCCAGGTGGAGAAGGGAACCTTCCCAATATGTGTATGCAAATAGCCTCAATTTGTTTTAGGACAAGTTTCAGAATGAACACAATATGTTTTAGGGCAAGCCCGAAATATGGGAGAGAATGATGCCTTGGTAATGTGTCAGATAGGAGGTTGGAAAAGTGAAAGTTATCTAGTGAGTAGGACAGGTGGGGGGGCACGAGCAGTATAGGGCCAGGGGGAACAGAGAGGACCCATAGCAGGAGAGCCAAGGTGGGTAGGTAGAGTATGGTTAAGTGAAACATGATTAGCAGGAATAACAGACTGTAGAACAGTAAGGAAGTTGTGACTGGGCAGGTATAGTGAAACAACAATATCTGAATGAGCAGTCAGAAATTGATAGAGGGCTTAGGCAGGAAGGGCGACCTCAAGTGGCTAACCCTGATAACGAGTAGATGGAAAACTCGATACTTAGTAATTGGAGCCCTGCAAGACCGCTGTAGTGGCGCGAGATCCTGCGCCTATATAACTAGGACCAACAAAGGGTGGGAGGGCACTGGGGGGTGAGCGGGGAGCTGTTGCTCAGCGACTGCAGGGTAAGCAACCAGAGACCAGCTCCCTTACAGTACCAGCGTGGCTCCTGAGTCTGTACCTTGCTTTGTGGTGTGGGAAGGGGGGACTTCCAGATCCAGGCCCTTGCAACCAACTCCAGCTGTGTTCTCGGCAGCTCACAGCGTGTGTAGATTCCTCTGGTGTACAATAGCCAAGCTTCGGGAGGGGGGGGGAGAGCATCCCAACTGCTGCCCTCATGACCTAGATGCCGACCTGCACCAGCTGCAGTGAGCCCACCGCATGGGAGCCCAAAAATAACTGCGGAGAGAAGAAGAGGTAGGTGATTATATAGCACTCGCAACCCCGATTTAAAGCAGACCAGAACAATTCTATTGTGTGAGCCAATCGACAGAGGTTACAGCAAGCCTAGCATTTGGTCAGGGACACTTCACTAGCAGCAAATTATCATGCAGACTACCTGACAGGGTTCAAAATAGGGAGAGGCCCAAAGAGCATACAGGCTAAAAATAGGCTGGTTAAATGCAGGAATATTTAGAAATATAAGGATAACACTCCATTTGTAGCTACTTCCAGGGCTAACGAGTAAATTTGGAAGTAGAACACCAGTATAGCTTAAAGGGTTAACACTAAGGTGCTTGTACTCGACAAAACCTGGCATGCAGTTGTTGATTCCTCCCTAGAATAGAGTAACATGGAAGCTACCTGGCTCTAAAAACAAACAAACTAAGGCCCAAAACAAAATAAGCCGAAATTAACTGCAGAAAGTACACAATGAATATTTAAAAGCTACGGCTCCTATTAAAGAGCTCCTACCAGGTCTAGACAAGAAAAATTAGGAATAAAGCACAAGTAAATCTGAATCCAATTCTCAGTGTAAGGGACAGACTCTAAAAGGTGCTTTCAAAAGCCGAGTATGCTAGTTAAGGTAACAATAAGACCTCAGTCGAAAACGCTGTTAACTGGTAAGTTTTTGCGAAGAAAAAACAGTCTCCATTGCTGAGTCAACCTAAAATAAAAGCAACCAGGGACCATCTCTCTTACAGTACCAGCGCGGCTCCTGAGTCCGTACCTTGCTTCGTGGTGTGGGGGGGGGGAGGACTTCCAGACCCCAGTCCTCGCGACCAGCTCCAGCTTAATTCTCGGCAGCTCACAGCAAGTGTAGATTCCTCCAGTGTGCAATAGCCGAGCTTTGGGGGGGGAGGGTGTCCCGACTGCTGCCCTCACGACCTAGACGCTGACCTGCACCAGCTGCAGTGAGCTCACCACATGGGAGCCCAAAGACGACTTGCTTCATGGTGTGGGGCGGGGGGCTTCCAGATCCCAGCCCTCGCGACCAGCTCCAGTTGCGTTCTCAGCAGCTCACAGCGCATGTATATTCCTCTGGTGTGCAATAGCCGAGCTTCGGGGAGGGAGGTCATCCTGACTGCTGCCCTTACGACCTAGATGCCAACCTGCACCAGCTGCTGTGAGCCCACAGCATGGGACCCCAAAAACGACTGGTAGAGGTTCTTGTTGCTGCCGCTGTCCTCACTGTCTGATTAGTCTTCGTTACATTATCAATGGCACAAGACTACTTTCCCTCCATCTAGGGCATGCTGCAAGATGTCAGCTGGCTGAGACTACTGACTTAGAGAGCAGCACACTGTGGGTTAAGGAGAGGGAGCAGCTGGTGTGTTAACTCTATCAGTTTGTCAGCTAAATAGCAAATAGTATGTAAATGGGTATCTGGGGTCCTAACTATTACTACTCCCTTACTGTTGAGTAAAACAGCAACTTGTATTTCTTAACAGGTTTACCAAACAACTGGGAATTTCCTAAAATCCAAAAAACATGGGAAGAAGGTAAAGGCAAGTCCAGTGTATGGCCATATAGTTAAATATTTTACCCAACCAAACCCTAATTAAAGCACAGTCCCATAGTTTATAATATAATGTACCAGGGCTCTCAGAGCATCTTCAACATATATTATTAATACTGTACCTAACCCAATAGAAACTAAGCATTCTGATGTTCTATATCACAGCTTAACGCTTTCTTCTGAAGCAGTTGCAACTGTGTGTCAGGTGAGGCATCATGTGTTTCAATCCAGCAGCATGTCCATGCCTCTCTAGAAATGTGTGACTGCGGATCAGAGGACCATTTGGTTAATTGATTTTCCCAATCAGGCAGATACAGCCTCAACAGAGAGTTGTATATATAGCTAACCTGTTCCCTGGGAAGACAAGACCACTTGTACAACTGCTTACCACATTTTGTTTCCTTTGACTGATGATTTTTTTGTAAGCCATGGCCTAATGATGTGCTTTGGTTGGAAGAACCTCTATAGTTCCATTAATGGGATACCATATTCTTGCTGTAAATAACCAAATGCCTTTAAAACCCCTGTTTTTGGATCAAAGAGATCCCAGACTACCTTAATCCTACCTCAATCCCATTTAAAGCCCATATAGTCCAATGTATCTGCTTCCCCCAGTTGAATCCTGGGATTGTTTCACAAATACTCAAAAGGCCCTAAATCATTGGACTCCCCTTTAAAGAGCTTTCCTATTTTCCTCCAACACTGCCCAGTATAGAAAATAGGAAGGGTGAGTGGAAGTATATCTCCGACTAATACCTGCACAATTTCTACCCACAATGGGGTGCAAGAAGAAGGAGAAGAATCCACAGGAGCACATGCTTCATACCAATCCTCATGTGATATGCCCATGGCCTAGGCAGCTTCCATCCACCAAGCGGCCAAGGAGACTTTAATGTTTTCCTGGCAAATCTTGGTGCTCCACCATCCCATATAAAATTAAAAAACAATCAATCAATTTTGTTCCAAATCCTTGGGGGCGGAGAAATGGGTAAGTTATTCAGACAGTAAAAAAGTTTAGGGAAGGCCATTAGCCTTACAGCTGCAGTTCTGCCTGGGACAGAAATATATAACTTTACCCACCTTGTAAAATCCAAAGACCATTTGTTTAATATTTTAGAAATATTTTTTGCACACATCTGATGTACATCACTAGAAATGGACATGCCTAGGTAATATAATCCCTCTGGTGACAATTTCAGCGATGGTGTACGAAGTGATGCCCATTTGGGGTCTCCCTTGCACAGAGGCAAAATCTCTGTTTTAGCCCAATTTACTTTTAGGCCCAATATTGCACTAAAATGATCTGGGACCCCCCCCCCCCAAACAACAGGTAGGGAATCTTCCACTTTGGAAAGGAGTAAAAGTAGGTCATCTGCATATAGTAAAGTGGAAAAGGAGTGATTACCCACCTTGATGCCATGTATAACCGAATGCTGCCTAACAGCAGTGTTTAAGGGTTCCATAGCTAAGAAGAACAACAAACGACTTAACAGGCACCCCATCTAGTGCCCTGAAACAAATTAAAAGGATCTGATAATATACCGTTAGCAATCACTCTGGCCCTGGGGGAGCTATATAGACAGCTGACCCACAACTGAAATATCAGACCTATTCCAAATGCAGCAAGAGTATGAAACAGATACTTTCACTAAATAGTGCTGAAAGCTTTCTTAGCATCTATTGCCGATGTAGCTGCTGAATCAGGGCCCATGATTGCTATTTGGATAAGATCAACCACTGCACAGAGGTTATCACTGCCTTGCCTACACTTCATGAAACTGGCTTGAGACTTATGTATTAAGAAAGGCAAAACTTTCCAATCGTGTTGCTAGTATTTTGGCTAAAATTTTACAATCTACATTGAGTAATGATATCGGTCTATAATTAGAACATCCTATCAGTCCTTATTAGGTTCAGGCAAGACAGTGATAACCACCTCTCGTTTATATGGAGACATAGAACCAACCTCCCTAATATGCTGAAAAAGGCCTAGCAAATGTGGTGCAAAGTCCTCTTGAAAGGCCTGCTAGAAATCAGTACTGAGACCATCCATTCCAGGTGCCTTACCCATAGCCAACTGTCCAATAATTTGATCTCTGCAAGGGAAATATCTACTTCCAAGGTCAGAGATACATCCGAATGGTAGGGATGGTAACTGAAACCAGAAAAGAAGGATTCAAAGTCTCCCTGAGAAAAGGGCAAAGCGGAGGTGTAGGGGGCTTGGTAGTATTCTTTAAACATATTAGAAATCTGCCACGAATCAGCTACCATGTGCCCCTCCTGATCTTTTAAAATGGAGATGTAAGTTTCCATCATCTTTTTCTTTGAATGATATGCTAGTTATTTTCCCCTTCTCTCCCAATACCCAGAAGAACTGGGTCGTAAAAAACAGAACCCATGAAGCCTGTTGTTGGTAAATAGTATTTAATGGATAGTTAAGTTCTAGCAGTTCTTGAACCCATGCCAGATTGTCCTGAGGATTTTGGTATACCCATTCTTCCAAAGCCTTCATATTTATAGTAAGGGCAGTTATTTCTTCCCTTCTCTTCTTATTTTCTTTGGAAGCAAAGACAATAATCCAACCTCTCAAGAATGCCTTAAAAGCATCCCAGAGAATGAAAAGGGAGGAGACCATAGAAGTATTAGTCTGAAAATACAGCCCAATTTCTACTCTTAGCCATTCTTGGAATCCTTTGGAACACAGCAGTGTAGGGTAAAACTGTCAGCTAGGGGATTTTGTTATACCCCCACCTCCCGAGGCATCCAAATTAAATAAAATGGGACATGATCTGAGATTACAATGGTGGAGAACATGTGATGCAGGGTACCAGGTAGAAGCTCCTCTGTACAGCTCCAGCCTCCCAACTTAATAATCTTATATTTAGGGTTGCTATAATCACCTAAAACCCTGAAAAACTGCTTCACATTGCTTCCTTACTATCATGTGCTCCTGCTGGCTGGATTTTGATAGTGATGGATGTTTACATGAAGAAAGCCCTGCAGAAACACACCCCGCCAGTCACCCCCGAGAAGGCCCCGAAGAAATCATGGGCCTCGAGTACATCAGAAAAGCCAGAGCATTTGAACCTGATTGAAATGTACAGCATTCTACCCTAAGCAAAGAGACCAAGTCATATGTAACTTGTGCATGTGGGGTGTGGGTGTTGAAGAAAGGGGATCATAGTGCTGTCACTACTGCCATCACCCCAGAGGGATGTGGACTGCATTGCTGCTAGTAGTTTTTTTTTTGCTCCTCCTACCCCCTGGCCATCCACTCCTTCAGGCCTGCCAAGGCCCCCTACCACCTGCTGAGTCCCGACCACCATCACACCGAAGGGGTGGGAGCTGTAGTGCTTCTGCCATCACCACTGGTGGATGGGGAATGTAGTACTGCTGCTGTCCCACCAGAGGGATGGGGGCCATAGTGCTGATACTGCCATGACACATGAGGAATGGTGAACGTAGTACTGCTGCTTCTGTCACACCTGAAGGAGGGAGGTCGTAGTGCTGTTGCTGCAGCCATCACACCAGAGGTATGGGGGCAGTAGTGCTGCTTCCATCACACACTAGGGATGGGGGCTGTAGTGTTGCTGCTGCCATCACATCTTGTACCTAAAATAACTTTAAATTGGTACAAGGATGGAAGGATGTGTAATAGTGGAGGTCAAAATCGCTAAAATGCATGTTAGCAGAGTTAAAAATTGTTAAATAAAGTGCACAAAACCAAACACCAGTAAAACCGGATTTTGACTTAGCAGACACCGGTGACAATAGCATTTTTTACAATGTACAAAACGGAATATGCCCTTTCTCAATCCCGGTAAACCAGTGTCCCTAGGCATCCCCTTTGTCTCTAAGCAAGTCCTTAGGGACCCAGGTGGTAGATACGTCCTGGTTCAGGGTAATCTTTGGTCCATGCCACTTTTACTTTGCAGCATATATGGGCCTAATACAGATAACCCAGGCTTCTTTATGGAGCTTGTCTCCACCATTCTCCCCATGCTTCCTATTGCGATAATTATGGAAGAAGACTTTAATTTGGTTTCGGCCCCTAATGTGGACAGGTCTGGTAGTGGGTCGAGGAACCTGTCTCCTGGGCAGAAGGCATTCAGGGTTTTGCTGGACCAGTGCGGACTGTGTGACGTGTGGCGGGTATTACATCCCAAGTCCAGGGAATATACTTTTAACTCAACAGTGCACAGAACCCAGTCCCGCATTGATTATCTCTTAATTTCCCAGGGGCTCTTACCGAGGGTCTTAACAGCTTTGATTCAGCCAGGCCCAGTGTCCGACCATTCTTTGGTGGTTTGCAACTTGGCTTTCCTTAATACCCCCAAAAAAGAGACCCCGTGGAAATTAAACAAACAATTATTGAAAGATGTTAAGTATTGTAGCCTAATAAAAGAACAGATTGATTTCTTTTTTTCTACTAACTCTGTGGAGGGTATGGCACCTGATATCTTATGGGGCGCCTTCAAGGCCTATATGAAAGGGATTCTTATTAGTTTAGCTACAAAGAGGAAAATGGCTCAAGAAGCTGAATTATTATCCTCACCTATTACTAGTAAGGTCCATGGAAGCCAATTTATCTCCCAATACCTCGGAAGAGGACATGAAGAGGCTCTTAGTAGCTAAAGATAGATATTTAGACTTGTTGAGGGAAAAGGCAGAAATAGCTATTATCTGCACCAAAGCAAGCTACACTGATTAGGGGGAAAAAGTGGGACGCTTGCTCACTTTAAGGTTAAAACAGCAGGAATCTGCAAGATTTATTCCTCCAATCAGGGTCTAGGCAGATGGATCCTTGAAGGTATCCCCTTCAGAGATTGTACAGGAATTTGCCTTGTACTATGAGCAATTATATAAGGATATGGACAGTCCTCCTTCCTTGGAGATGCTGGAGGCGTACCTTAAGGAGTCTTCTCTCCCTTCCCTGTCAGATTCACAGAGGGGTTTTTTTTTTCTCCCCAATATCCCTTGAGGAAATATCGGAGGTCATCAGGGTTCTGCCCTCGGATAATGTTCCTGGGCCGGATGTTTTTTCCGCACTATTTTACAAAGTTGTCCAAGCACAATTATTACTGGTACTTCACCGGTTGTACCTCCATATTCTCTCTGGGGCAGGTGTAGATGCACATCTGTTTGAAGCCCTGATTGTTCTTCTTCCCAAACCTGATAAAGACCCCAAGTTAGTTCAAAGCTACAGGCCCATATCTCTTTTGAACCAGGATGTCAAAATTCTCTCGAAGATATTGGCCAATAGGCTAACCCTGGTCCTCCCAGACCTGATTAGTATGTCTCAGGTGGGATTTATGAAGGGACGGTCATCATCAGACCATTTACGCACTCTCTCGCATGTCTTCTCAGTGTCCAGGGACACCACCTTTCCTGCGGGGCTGGTTTCCCTGGAAGGCATTAGATTGTGTGAACTGGAATTTTTTGTTCCAGGTTCTTAGGGTGTTTGATTTTCCTACCATGTTCATAGACTGGATTTGGGCTCTATATCGGACCCCCTCAGCCAGAATTTCTGGTAATGGAGCATTTTCTAAACCCTTTCTTTTATTTTCCGGCACTAGGCAGGGTTGTCCCCTTTCCCCTCTTTTATTTAATTTATACTTAGAGCCCCTTATCCAAAATATTCTTAATAATCCGGAGATATGAGGCATACTGATAGGGAACAATGTGGTGAAGATCACTGCATATGCTGATGATCTTCTCCTCCATTTGTTTCAACCAGCAACATCTATCCCAGCTATGCTAAGGGAGATAGCTAAGTTCAGCTCTTTCTCGAATCATAAATTGAATGCTAACAAATCGTCCATTTTCCCTCTTAACCACAAGGTTTTTAAGAATTATATTGCCTCTTTTGGTCTATGTTGGTCACCCTGTGTTCTCAGATATATGGGTATCAATTTAACACGTAATCTCCTCATGGTTCAAAGAGAACTTGGAACGCCTTTCCCAGTTGATTGTCCAGGACCTCAACAGATGGTCCAAGCTTCCCATTTCCCTATGGGGTCATATTAATATAATTAAAATGAATGTTTTCCCTCATCTGTTTTACCCCCTTTTGCATCTTAACTCTTTCATTCCTTTATCCTGGTTTCAGAAAATGCACAGAATTTTTACTAACTTTATTTGGTCCAACAAGCAATCCAGGTTGGTATATCACAAACTGGCTGCTCTGAAAACAGATGGAGGGTTGCAGATTCCACATCTGGCAATCTATTACTGGGCCAGTCATCTAGCAAAATACCTGAGGTGGGTGAGTCCGGGTCCTGAGAATTTAAGACTGGCCTGGCTCAAAATTGAGTTAGATTTTATCCAGTCTGTGAACATGGATCCCTTGACTATGCTCCATGTTAAAGTTGCATCCCTTCAAGATGTTTGTAGGTGCCCCACCCTTTGGACGTCATTAAAAGTACATGCATAGCTCTTCTCTTTTTTGTGGTACACCCCACATCTGGATCTGTCCCAGTCCATTTGTAACTCCTCGTCCTTCACAATAAACAAACAGAGGATTTCTCACACGTGGTTGCCCCAAATAGGGGATGGGATAGTAACTGCCTTCCTATATGGTGAGGGGGCATGGCTCTCGGTCTCTAATATAATTCGTAAATTTGATATCCCGGTAACTCAGCATTTTAGGGTGGTCCAATTAAAGCACCTGCTCTCCACGGTTCTGGGTAAAACCCCTCCCCATCTGCCTGCTTTTTCATTGATATCTGAGCTTTCCTCCCTACTGGGTCCATCAAGCATTATTTCTAAAATATACTAAGTTTTATTCCACTGGAGGTATGGGAGGCCTGATGGTCCCACCAAGTTCTGGGTCTCCATTCTCCCCCAATATACCTCCAATTGGCCGGCTTTATGGAAGTTCTGTCACAGATATGTATCTCAAGACAGATTATGGCTTATGCAATAGCACATTATGCATAACATGTACTATACCCCAGTAAAGTTGGCGAAATGGGGCCTTCTAGGATCGGGGTTGTGTACCAGAGGTTGTCAGGAAGAAGGCACACTTCTCCACATTTTCTGGTTGTGCCCCAAGATAATCCCATTGTGGGAGGCAATTCAAGCTAATTTAGGCCCTATATTGGGTCTGCAGGGTTGCTTCACCCCAGACAGTTGCTTGCTGGGAGATCTGTCATCTATTAAGGTTAAAATACGGAGATTTCATATTTCCATGATTGCATTATCCGTTAAAAAATTTTACTTAGGCATTGGGAGGATGTGGTTAGCCCAACATATCAGGAATGGATCAATGAAATTCTTGCTAATCTTCGTACAGAGAAAGCTATAGTGAGTCTTCACAACAGGTTACAGAGGTACAAGTTTATTTGGGATCCCCTTCACACCCTAATCATGATCAGTATGGATAAATGAGTGATTTCTATGGTGTACTTCATTTTATATAAGCCTATTGTAATATGTTATTATACTACAACACTGTTGTTTTCTGCTGTTTGGGGTGGGGAGGAGGGAGGGGGTGGGGAAGATCATGTATTATCCTATGTATATTCTACACATGCTATAATTTCTGTCCCCTGTATTGTGTAAAATCTGTTAATAAAGTTGGAACTGAGATTACAATGGGGGAAATAATTACATTCAGCAAATCGGAAAACAAGTGGGAGCTCCCTAAGAAAAAATCTAATCTACCACAAGTAGAAAATCTATGGGAGTGGAAGATATAATTCTTACCTGCTGGGTTCAGCAATCTCCAAAAATCTACCAACTTGTATTCAGAATAAATAATTCTCTGGAGTGCTAGTGTGAAGTGGAGCCCTGTAACCTTGAAGACCTGTCTACAAATGGGTTAATACTAAATTACCCCCTCCCCCATAATGATAAACATATGAGGCTGATGCCAATCCATCATGGTTTGGGCAGTTTGGGCAAAAACTCTGGAGTATCAATGTTGGGGGCATAAACATTAACCAATAAATAGCTAACCCCAAAAAGAATACCCAACAGGGGGATACTGAGCCCTTCTCTATCAAGAGCCATATGCTCAACTCAAAAAGGGCAACCTCACCTGAAAAGCATAGATACTCCCTGCCTTTCAGCTGAGTAAGAGCTCAAAAAAGCTGTTCCTACCCATCCTCTGACTAACTTAGACTCATCCACCCATAAGAGGTGAGTCTTCTGAAAAAAAGTGATGCAAGATTTAGTCAACCCCAAATAAGATAGTACTTTCTTTCTTTTTATAGGGTAGTTCATCCCTTGAACATTCCATGTGATTATTTGGATGTCCATTTTCTAAAAGAAGTAATGATATATGAAAACAACTCAGAAATTAATAAAACCATGTATATAATGAAACCATCTATAACATAATGAAAAAGGTGGTGCCATGTTAACAACTAGTGAATGAGGTATACATACCATCATCAAATGTCTTATAATAAGATATGTACCAAACAAATCAGAGACATTCTGAGAATAGAAAGAATCCATCCTAATACAGTATGTCTAATACCCAACATGGCTGCTGGAAAAGCCAAGAAAGAGAACCCCCAAACCCCATAACCTATACCCCTCCTTAGGAAATACAGATTCACTACAAGACTAACATGAAAAAGGAAAAACCAGAACATTCTCACTAAAACCCCATTACAGTAAGAATAACAAGAGAAATATAAAAAAGAAAATATCAAATGAGGCAAAAGTCCCTGTAATTTAATTGTTCAAAAAAGCTGCAGAGATGGGATACTAAGGGCAGACCACACACTCAGGTCAAAGCCCTCCCATATCCCGGCAGGCACTAATATAAATGAAACCAACAAGCATAACAGTTCTTAAATATCTTAACTGCATTGTCATAACCCCTTCATCCATGTCACCAATTTTAGAATGAAGACTGTATAGATACAAACAGAGCTCTTGCCTAAACAAATGTAGAGGCTGTAAGGTAAATCCCTCCCAAATCGAAAGGTGAAAGTAAATAAGACTCCAGCTGAGGTGAAAAAGATTCACCCCAACCCCCCCACCTTGACCTCCCATAGATAACTATAAAAAAAAAAAAAAAATTAAAATGAAGAAAAACAGTGAAAAGATCCAGAACAGTCCTAGACCTTGGGGACAGTGGCAGTCAACTTATCCGACTGATAGTTCTGTTCATGACAGACCCAACACTATAGTAGGGTACTCATGTTCAGCCAATGGGCCCATCCACTGTGTTTAAACTTAACACCTGTCCCTCCCGCTGGTGAATCATGAGATCTGCAGCCTCTACTATTCAAGAAGATGGTTCTGGTCAGGTAGCCTGCAAAGAAGCCACCGACTCCTTTTCTACGTAGTTGTCTAACTCCATTTCACCAAGCTGAACATTCTCCAAGGGAGCCATTGGGGACAACCAGGGATGTTTGTGGTCAGGATCAACTGACCACCCTTGACCAGCTGAAGAAGCCGATGCCTCCAGGGACCCATTCTTTTGCACTGCCAGAGCAATATTGAGATCTTTCTCTTGTAGTGCACAGTCATGAGTGATGATACATTGTGAGTCTCTTCAAAATTTAGGCATTGAAGCTGAGTTGGTCACTACTCCAGAAGGCTCCCCTGAACTTTTCTGTAAGGCTGGCTGGGAGGAGGGGGGCTGAGATCACAGGTGCAGATTTCCTGATAGCTCCCTTGACAGTCCTAGGATTCCATGGGGTAAGAGATGTTTTTGCCTGGGATGATCGTCACTGCTTCTGAAGGAAGCACTGAGTATCTTGTGGAGTATCGAAATGCAGCCACTGGCCATCCCACAGATCCACAAGTGTGGATGGATATTTCAATGAATATTGTATTCTAGGTGTAGAAAGTTCATTTTTAACTGGGACAAAGTCTTTCCTCCAGGGAGCCACATCTTTTGAATAATCTTGAAAAAAGTGGATAGCATGACCATTCCACTTCAGTGGACCCTTTCCTCATTTTAACATGAGGATTTGCTCATTGATGGAGAAATGTAAAAAATAAGCAATGATGGGCTGGTGGGGGCATACCTCATGCAGGTCAGGGGCATAGAGACCTATGGGCCCTTTCTCTTTCTAATGGATGGTCCCAGTAAAAATCCACTGCTTAAGAGATTAGTTGTTGTAAAAATTCAATCATACTAGGGTTCTCTGACCCCTCTGGTACATCAACAATCCTGAAGTTATTCCTCCTCCCAATTTTTCAAATCCTCTACTTTATCCCACTCAACCTGCAACTGTTGTTCCAGTCTAGTAAAGCAGTGTCCATGTCTTGCTGTGGCCAATTCAACTTTAAGGTAAAATAGTTCATTGATTGCAATATGCTGCTCATCTTCCTCTACCCGTTCATTTAGCTGAGCCACCGAGGGTTTGATGTTTGGAATATCCTGCATTAAAGTGTGTAGCATTTGTCTTACATCCAATAAATTTTCCAGCCCGACTGCCACTGGGGTTTTGGAAGTTGCCATTCTAGAAAATGAGGGAGTGGGCCATTGAAGTAAATGATGCAGACCTTGGATATAATGCCTGGTAAGTTAATTCCTGGCAAAAAGTTTGCGCTGACCAAAGACTCTGGCACACTACTATTCAATATGCTTGGCAGGGAGAATAAAAGTCACAAACTGAAGGGTCAAAAATAATGAATTTAGACTAGATGGAACAGAGCTGCTAGATCAGGCAGCCATTCAGTAGACCCGCACACATGCTCCCCTCACCACCCAATTTTGCAGAGTTGTTGTTTATATTTTTTGAATTGTCTGGGTATAAGAAGATATCTATGGCTTTTAAAGTGCCTGATTCCTTTCTAATAAGTTTTTGTAAGTATTTTTCTATTATAATTTTAGTCCTTAATGCTATATCCCAAACAGTTTTTGCTTTCCTTGCTTCAAAATATTTTTCCAAGTCTGCATAAGCTGGACCGTCCAGTTTTCTTGGAATACACAATATTTCCCTGACAATCCTAAGCTTACCACCTCGACAAAGATATCTATATATATATATTTACCATTCTTTTCACTGTCTCATACCCACATTTTTCCCAATTCCCATACAATAATTGAAGATAGAGTATTAACCTTGTCATTCACATATCTTTTTATGATTTATATTCTCCTTCACAGAGATATCAAAAACATTTCCCATTTCTCTAGACTTATTTGTTTTTGTTTTTTTCTATGCAGGGGAGAATATTAATTTTGTTCAAATCCTTCAAATATGATGGTATTGTGACTCCCAAATATTTAATTGAGTCTTTAATGGGTATTTATTTATTTTGATTTGTTAACCAGGTAAGAACCTTAAAGCATCAAATGCCCATTTTTAAGGGGCCCAGACAGTACAAAAGGAGCCTCAATAAAAAAAAACAAATACAAAATAAATACAGATAAATACATATGAAATAAATTAGATTGTAAATAGAAGTTCATAAAGACACATTAGTCAAAACAATGGCAACTTGATAATCATAGAAGATTTCTAGTAACTGCTCAATGCTGTTAGCTGAAATGGAATTCAGTGGTAGGCAACTAAATTTCTACTTATTTGGCATAAATCCAGATATAGCAGTGAAGATTTCTATCTCATTCAATACCTTCAACATAGAATAAGAGGTTCTTTCAGAGTCAAAAGTATATCATCCCATAACAGTGTAGTTTAATTTCCTGATCTCCTAATTGTATCCCTTTAATTTTTCCATTGTTCCTAATTCATTGCAACAATGGCTCCAAGGATAACAGGCATTTGTCAATGCCAAATGGTGTCTTGCTGGCATTGGCATTGGTAGTGCAGGAGTTAGAGATGCATAATAGGAATGGCAGTGAAGTATTGAACTGACGTCAACCCAACCCCCACCCTGCAGAGACTGACAGGCATTGGGGTGTGCCTTTGGGTCATCAGCTATAACACTCATGCCATTTGACCTCACCCTACCCTGTAGACACTGACAAGTGTCATGGTGTGCTTTGGGGTCTTTGGGCCTTATACTTATCCCATTCCATAAGGAAATACACTGAGACAGGTGCAGCACAGTAGAATGGGGTGAACTTTAGGGCTGAACACTCCAAGGCACACCTTGATGCCTGTCACTGGCTGCAGGTTGGGGTGGAATGGCATAAGCATTACAGCCAATGATCCCAAGTCACAACCCTGATGCTTGTCAATCTCGACAGGGTGGGATGTTACAATTGGAAACCCTAACATCGTAGACGTTTGTTGGTATTTTCACTCCAAATTTTCAACATAGGCTTTTTGTGATCCCACCTCATGAAGAGCAGCACAATCCGCTTGTTAGCTGAAAGGTGGTTTTGCACAGTGGCTAAGCCATTTGGTGACACAGGGACGAAAACACATTTTGGGCAGGATATGAAAAATTACCTGTATTGTTCATGAGGAGGTGTAACCAAATGGCAACGTTGAAAATCTGGAGTGAAAATATGAAAAATTGGTGAAGTCATGAGCATGCATAGGAACTGCACAACACACGTCCATAAACCAATTATTTTTGAGATTTTTTTAGCCACATTTTCAACATACGCATTTTGAGATCTCCCCTCATGAACGGTGGCTCTGATTTTGTTAATCTGTCCCCAAAGTTGATTTCCCACATTGACCATGCCATGGTGCGCCACAAGTGTGGAAACACATTTTGGGCAGGCTGTGAAAAATTACAACTGTACTGTTTATAAGGAGGTGTGAAAAAATGTCAGTGTTGAAAATATGGCATGAAAATATTGCAAATTTATAAAGTTACAAGGGCGCGTGGAAACTGTGCAATGCACACTTGTAACACAGTCATTTTATGGACATTCATCACCAAATTTTCAACATAGGCATTTTAGGACCTCTGATCATGAACAGTGTCACCATCATTTTCTCAAACTGTCCGGAAAACTGACTGCACACAGTGACAGCGCTATTTTGTGCTGGACATGCAAAAACACATTTCAACCAGGATATGTAAAATGACAGCTGTACTGTTCATAAGGAGGTGTGGAAAAATGGCAATTTTGAAAATCTGGAGTTAAAATATTACAGATTCACAAAGTTACAAGCGTGCGTGGAAACTGCACAACACACGCTGGTAAAACAGTAATTTTTTGGATTTTTTCACCAAATTTGAAACATAGGCTTTTTGAGAGTCCAACTCATGAACAGAGGCACTGTCATTTCATTAATCCATCCCGAAAGGTGATTCCATGCAGTGACCAGGAAATCACCTTTTAGGACCAAATAATGCCATGACAGTGACTGAATTCATGAGGAGGGGTCCCAAGAGCCCCATGTTTAAAATTTGGCATCAGAATTCCCCAAAATGCCCTAGATATGCACCAAAGTTGAAAAAACCCTATTTATGCCATTATACAGCTTACCGTCATTTCTTCAGTTCGCAGTCGGCTTTGAAGAGTGCAGATGTGTTCCCGGTCCACCGAAGATCGGTGCGCCAGACTCCAGAGGTAAGTATGGGGTGAGAGGGGGTGTGGGGAGGCAGGGTACAGAGAAGGTGGGTGCGGGTTGAGGAGGGAACAGGACAGACTGCGAGGTAATCCCCTTTTACAGGGGAAAAAAACAAACATCGTAGGACTTTTTTTTTTTACAGGGGCATTTGGCATGCTGGGGTGGGCTCCCAGTGTGCCACCTGAGTGTTGGTGGGGCTAGCTGACAGGGGACTGGGCACCCCTATTGGCCATAGTGAAGGGGGGGCAAGAGCCGAGGTGGATCTGGCACCTCCTCAGCACAGAACAAATGGGGGAGGGTCATTATGCCGACGTGCAGTGGGCTCCCCTGTCAGCACATGAACTGACTGATGGCATGCTGACAGGGGGATTGGGCTTTCTTGAACTCGGCTTTCCATGTGGTGGTAGTCAGTGCTGCCATGTTTCTTGAAGGGCTTCAGGAAAGGAAAGGAAAGACATGTAGGGAGGGTGTGTTTTGGTGTCGCTGCATGATGCCCATGGCTGTCATTGCTGCTGATGTTTTGTTTGATCTGCTCACCACATTATGTATTCCTGGTGTGGTGCCTGCATGCTGGCTTATTGGGGAATGAGGGACGTAGCTACTGATGCATGCTCTGCATTCGTCCAACAGTGACCACGCCTCCAAATCTGCCACTAATGCAATATGTTGGCACGAGCCAACATAAAAAAGGTCTGGGGAGAATAAGTATTCTTGGCTCACTCAATTTTTAAATAATAAGGAAGAGTATAGGTGGGTGATGATTCTGAAAAAAATAGGGTTGTAATACAAATATTTTATAGTACTAAGTAATATATAATTAAATCACTAATACTGCAGGGTTCTAAATTAGGGGTAACTGGTCAATTTGCCAACTGCACATTCATGCTTTCAAAAACTGCATGGGTATAAATGCATGAGAAGTTCCAGAGTCAGTATATATAATCTAGTGTGGTTCAGACCACTCTTAGATTATGGGACCACACCACACAGTTTTTGCCCTCACCATTTTGGTTTTTTTCAAACTGACCGGGTGCCCTTAATAGGTATGGCTATCTAACAAGATCAAAAGCCTTGCTTGCAACCAAGGCTATGGCTACTAATGGTTTTTGCTCATCTTTTACATAATCTAAAATTGATAAGACCATGTTGATTCCATGCTGAATCGACCTCCTCATTACAAAGTCAGTTTTGTCAGAGTGGATGGCCAAGAGAATGAGATGCCCAAATCATTCCAATACAGTTTTTTCTAAAATTTTGTAACCTACATTCAGTAAAGAAATGGTTCTGTACCCTTCTGGATTCATTAGATCCTTTCCTTCTTTTAGTATTAATACTATGTCATCTTTTAAAAATGCGCTTGGGCACCCTTCCTCTCAGGTATCTCCTCAAGCATCCTGCAACTCCATTTAGAACTATCTTGTTTAAATGCAATATAAAACTCAGCTGTTAAGCCACCTCTTCAAGGACTTGTACATTTTGGTATGTTCATTATTAGTTGTTCTATCTGTTTTATTGTAAAGTCATCCTTTTTATGTCCATTTTATGAAGAGATAATTATTGCAAATGTTCATCTTTTACTGCCTCCTCATTTCATTTCCATTGTAAACTGAGTCACAAGAGCCCAAAATGTCTCCCTGATTAAGTTCAGATTAGTTATCTCTGGTCACTCCATATTCTTTATTTTATAAATGTATTTTGCCTTCCTGCTTTTTAATCATATGTGCCATTGTCCTATCACTAAAAACATTATGGTCTACCTGAAGATAAGATTGTCAATCAGATGGACAATGTTTTTGCACTATAAGTCAACTTCTTACCAGTCAAAATTAATCCTATTGCTGTCTTTAAAAAAATGAATATTTATACAGCTTGTTGCATAACTCAGAGGTGGATGTCTTTTACCCAGAAATAATTTGTTAATCTCAGCAGTTTTTTTTTTACTATGTGCTTTACTTTTAATGAGCAGAAACAGATGAACAAGTAGCAGTTGCTACTCTGAAAAATATATCTGCAAGTGCTATAAAGTAGATGTTCTTGTCTACGGCAGCAGCAAGAAGCATAGTCCAGGAGAGCTGAAAAACAAAGTCCACCATATTTAAAGCAGCAGTCTTCTAGGCAGACTAGTATAAAGTTCCAAAAGCAGGCATTCAACTGACTTCAACTCCATAGTAGTCAATAAAAGGAAAACACCATCAAGTTCAAAGTGGTTAAATTAACAATGCTCATCAAGGCAGAGTATTTTGCTGGTGGCAAAGTCCCGACTCCATAGATGAATAAAAAGGAGATGTCTGCCTGATGAAAGAAAAGGGTGCTGTAGGATAAGGAATAGAGAGTATAGAGAGTATAGCCAAGTCCTCTTCAAGCACCATAAGTAATCACAAGGCTAATAATAAATGAAAAACTAGTACCTGTAAAAAGCCGATGAGCTGGACTATCAGCTACATATTGTAAGTAGGTCAGTTAGCCCTACAATGGCAAAAAGCTTTATGGGGCCTTGAATAAGTCAGGAAACAAAGATGTTAATTCTGAAGTAACTTGCTACACTGTATTGTAGGATCTCCAGCTACCTTGGTACTGGACTTGAAGTTTAGCGAGATACAGAATCCTGAAGCAGATACCCTTAGCCACTAATTTAGAAACAACTGGGTGAAATTATGCCCTCTACTGTCAAACAGTCACTGGAAAGTCCTGGGCAACTCTAATTTTAGATCCTTCCCACAGAACTTCATGAAGATCTCTCACTTTTGCCAGCAGGTGCTAGAGATCCAAGTAGTTCATGAACTTAAATATAAAGAGCAGAGGAGGTGCATTATCTGCTGGCATTGATCACAAGACTCTGTGTGCCCTTTTGATGATGTAGACCGGGTCATTCAGGAGAGGGCCAGCCAGCATCTCGACCAGCTTCTGAGCAAAATGAATGGCCTGGGTGCCCTCTGCCCACTCTGGGAGACCTAAAACCACAAAATTTTTCCTTCTGTTGCATCCCTCCAGATCTTCCACTGGAGATTCAACCCAGGGAACTTTCTGTTATAGGGAGATGACTTCAGGGTCCATCTTGATCCTCCAATCTTCCAGAGAGCTAGTACAGGCCTCATTGTCTCTGACTCAGCTAGCTAGGACATTGAGAGAGGATCACATGGCTTTGACTTTTCCAGTAAGCCCTGCAAGCATTTGCTGCAATTTGTTAAATTCCTGCAAGAATTTATCTTCTGTCAGTGCTGGTGATGGAGATGTTATATGCACTGCCACTGGAGGTTGTGCCTTCAATCTCTTAGAGGCTTAATCATGCACTACTGGCAGTGTGTGCCTCGGTGGAGCAGATATCATCTCCGCTTCCATTGCTGCACAGAATTTGGCAAGTACCACTGACAAAGGCAATAACTAACATTGGGTAATAAAGTCAACCATTTTCTCCCACAGAAGTTTGGTTTTTAACACTGAAATTATATAAATTTGGAACAGGAGGATGGGAGCACAGGAGAAGAATAGCTAATGCCGGCAGTGCATCACGTGACTCCATCCAGTATATGTCTAATTAATTATGAGCTAAACTAGTTAACTGATTGGCTGCTATGCTGGTCTGAAATCTCTTAGAAATGCCCAGCATGGCAGTCACACAGCTGACTGCATGCTCTGTGCTTACAGGAGTGGCAGCAAAACAAAACAAGTGTTTTTGGTGCTGCTCTCAGTGTACACTAACAAAGGTGCAAGAACAGCAATCGGCATAGAAGTAAAAATTAACCAAACCACAAACCAAAATGTCAGCTAACATGTCATATTAAATTAAATGCCGATTTAACCTGTTGAATAATTCATGATGTTCCTGAGGATGTCACTTCTTTTTGTTCACTTCAGTAATAGTTCTCATTACATATTGAATAGTCTTGTTGCTCTACCATGTTAACTGTGAAAACGTTAATAAATAAAAAGAAAAATCTGAACTGATGTGTATTCCAGTCAATAATTAGTAGAGACATCCTTCTATCATCCTCAGACTAAGCCCCCATATGTTACGATTGCTCCTATGTGCCTGCATGTCCAAATAGAACCACATGTTTCCAAAGGAACCAGTGTCAGCAGGCAGCAGTGCCAGTGTGTTCTGCCATGAAAAAATAAACCTAAACAGAAAAAACTGTTAAAAAAGTGCAATGATTGTGATTAGGCTTATAACTGCAATAATGACCTCACAGTCAGTTAATTCCTGGGGATTAATGATTAGCCAGTGGGGGATGGCCCTCAGCTGTACCTTGGGCAACCCTCCACCTTGGCCGGTCATTAATCCCCAAGAAATGACTGGCTATTTGGTCATTATTGCTTAAATAAATTTTTGTCAGTGTACCACTCCTGGGGCAGGAGTTTCGAAAGGTGGCACAGGGCATGCGTCAAGCACTGTGCCACGGGACTCTGAATTCAGCTCTGCACCAATCCTCTTTGCCACAACTGCACCCGATTTTCCATTGTCAGGTGCAGTTGCAACAGTTTACCTGCTTTCTGGCAGCTTGCACCACAGATCTAGCACAAGCACAGTATTTTGTCTCCCAGGAGTGGCGCAGACTAGACCAAGAAGTTGTGGTCTATGGAGTAGCGTTGGACGCAAAGGAAGAAAAATCCTGAATGACGGCCAATGAACGCCACAAGCCTCATGCACCATATGTTCAGTGCACAGGGGCATGCCCCTGGAGAGAAAATAAAGATTTATTTTTACTCCAGGAGCATCATCCCCATTTATTTCCACTCCAGAGGCATCTTCAGGAACCCTGGAAGTGTCTTGCTTCCATCGTTCTGCTGAAGTGATGCTGGGACTAATTTAGAATGCCTGCCCACCCAACCATGCCAATCAGATACCTCCCAAAAAAAGTTTCACTTTCAAAATCCAGGAAAGTGAAAATAGCTGTTTCCCTTAGTGCTGCATTGTAAGTCTCAACCACAGATCAAACATTGCTCTCCTTCTCTAAACAAACTCATGTCTGAGAGCGATTACTTAACCACCCACCCACAACTCTGCAAATCAGGCTTTTTATCCTGCAAGGTTAAAGCAACAAAAACAAAAGAGGGACTCATCTGTGTTGTTAACAATCGTGCTCTGCACGAAGCCTGCTGATCTCAAGGTCTTAATTAATGCTGCTCACTCTGCCAGCTGAAAAGAAAAAGATGGACAAGTCTGTGCTGTTTACTTTCTTGATCCTCATTAGCCAGCTGATCTCAGTGTGTGAGTTAAACCACCCCTCCATCTTTATCAAGAGAAAAAAGCATGAGAAGTTCAACACAGTGCAGAAGGATAAAAAGGTTTGCTATTATGGCATTTTGGTTAAGATGTTGCCATCTCTGAACATGGTGGTTCTACTTCCTGTTTTTAGGTTACTAGTATGTCTACTACTCAGTCAGCACTGTTACACTATGTGGAAATGTACAATTACATTCCATTGACATTGTTTAAATCATTTATTTATTTGCCCTGGACTGACTATTATGGATGATTCTGATAATTTTCGCTTTCCTCTTTTATACTTATTTATTATTTTACCTCTAGGTTGCACATTTTGAATGTAATATTTTTAGAATCATTCACTAAACATTTTTATGTCCACATAATATTTTTTGTAAATATTTACTAAATATTTTATGTCCACTTAATATTTTTGTAATTATTCACTAAATAGTTTATGTCCATCTTTTGAGTTTGTTTGCATTTGATTTGTTACTTTGGTTTTCCCATAACCTGTTCTTATTTCTGGCTAATTGCATTTTAGCTTTTTTCTTTCTGTAATTGGTCCAGCACACCTGATTGGACCTTTTTGTTGCAGTTGCTAATAGTTAAGAGGTGTGGTCATTTACTCCCTGATGAAGATCCACTGGAGTGTAATGCCTGGATATCTGAATGATGGCCCTGTTATCTCTGGATGGTGTCATTATTGTGTATGGAATTGTATGTTACACAGAAAATACATTTTACTTTTGCATGTCTCATGGCTATCCATTTTGTGCTGGCACTGTGTGGATTCCTACCTTGGTGAGCAACTGCCATTTGTTTTGGTTACTATAATAATGGACCAGTCGGGCAACTGTTGGTGTCTGCTGTTTTTGCTATTTGTTGGGTAGTTATCTCAAAAAATCATTATAATTAAAAAATTGTATCATATTTTTTTCATCAAACCACCCTCACCCTTGGCACAGGCCCCATTGTCCCTGAAAATTTCATGAAGAAATCCAATATGGACCAGGCTGTAAGAGAGCAAAAAATACCCAATGTTAAATATACAGTAGATATTTTCACTTTTTTGTCCCTCCATATCTCAAGAACAATACAAGATGCCATCATGAAACTGCTCATATCTTGAGACTCCAATAGCCTTACCATGCATGCATAATTTTGTGATAATTTGTCAATGTATGTGTAGCGCTGGTATAGTTAGAATTGAGTAAGGCGTTTAATGTTAAACCCAACTTTTTGCACAATTATAACTTTGGTGGCATTTAAAAAAATTGCCCAGATTTGTGCATACGTGGACTGGCTGGCAGGGTCTCAAGATGTGAAAAGTTTCATGCTGGCATCTTGCATGGTTTAAAAGACACAGAACATCAATTTTTAATGAAATTCCTTTTTTCTCGTATACTTAACATAGGTTGTTTGCTGTCATGTACAACATAGACAATATGAAATTTTTTTTTTTTTACAAAAAAATTCAGGGTAAAAAAGGCCTGTGCTGAGGTAAAGCCTCTCAAAGGTTTCATGAAGAAATAAACAGTTCCAGAGTTTTAAAGGCTGAGGCCCAGATATTCAAAAGGAATGCGCCATGAGCAACAGGGATGCGCCAGCGCAAGTACGGAAATGCGCCATTGTGCGATATTCAGCGGGAGTCAGCTGCACAGTGCAAGTAGCAATGTGCAAGAGTGCAATAGTAATGAATGCATGTGCAACCATAGGAGGCAGAACCATGAATAACATACATAGTGTGATATTTAACAGCATGCGCCATGCTCAATAGGGGAGCTAGCGGAAGTTGCGCGACAGTGGAAATTATCCAAAATAAAAAGGAGTAAGAGAGGGGTGCAAGAATGCTACAGGGAAGCCACAGGTGGGAGCGTGCTGACAGACACAAGGGCAGTACAGAGGGTAGCAGTGAGCAGGACTGGGCAGGAGCAGGACAGGCACACCTGAAGTGATCCAGGAACAGGATAGGAGTGGGAAGCCTGTGCCACTGTGTAGCATTGAAAGTGGAGTGCCACAGTGGACTGAGGACAGTGCCAGGAGTCAGAAAAGCCACAGCCAAAGGCCAGAGGTGTACCTGGTGCAGGGGGAGCATCAGAAACAGACAGCAGGGGGAATGGGATAACAGCCACTGGGTGGAGACACCAGCCAGGGACATGGCCAGCGCCACCCTCCAGATGGAAGTGGTAATGAGGGGTGTGAGATGGCAGGCAGCAGGGGGGCACAACCATGGAAGGTCCCATCAGTGGTACACCCAGAACAGGCAGTACCGAGCCCGCACCACCTTCGAACACTACTCTGACACAGATTCTGTACACGTCTGGCAGTGCCCTACAGTACAGCCCCTCAAAGGCCTGTGGGCTATTCCTGGCCTGCTGCATCCTGCATAACATGGCCAATGACTGTGGGATAGCCGTAGAGGTTGAAGAAGGGGACAGCGGTGGGGACAATGAAGATTCCGGTCCAGACAGTGATGGGCAGCCACCCCCTGGGTGAAGGAACCCCCGCCTGATCTGGATATCACAGCTGCACCGGGACACCATCACAGAAGAGCACTTTGGTCAACACAGGTAGGTCACGGGGCCATGTACAACCACCAATGTCAAGGGCACAGCCCACAGACAGGCAGGGATGAACCCCAGGGGTGGATGGCGGTAAGGGAATGGGTCTGAGTGTGGCACCGCACACGTCATCAGGGATGGGCAGGGCCGACAATGACATGTGCACAAACAGACACACACACACACCACAAGACATGAATAAGGGGTAGACAACACACCAACCCCAAATGCCACCTCTACCCCCACACAGGTCCACACATGACCACACCCAGTGGCCGTCACTGTGCGTGCCTCAGATGCTGGGCACCATTGCACACTGGCGGACAGTGGAACGCAGGTATCACCATGCACATGCCACAGTGGCCAGCAGCTGGGAGGGTGCGCACAGGAACCATGTGTGTGCAGGGCCGGGTACCTCACCCATGCATCACATGATGCACACCACACTGCACATAGGGCAGCGACAGACAGTGGCCATGGTGGGAGACAGGTTATTAATACAACACAGTGCTATGGCCACCATGGATGCATGGGCATCCCCACTGAGACCTGCCAGCTGTGCCAGGCTGACCATTGGCCACATGGGGTGGCACCGATGGTCCCCCAGGGGTGATGCTGCATGAACGTGACTGTATTCGCACAGGGGTCTGCAGCTCACCCGATCATGCGTGCTCGGTATGCCCACAGCCGAGCCCAGTGTTGACATAGTAGATGTCGCACGGTGCTGGGAACGGGGGTGGACATGACACTGTGCGGTATCCGTGGCACACGGGCACCTAACTGGGTGCTCAATGTGGCCATGGCAGCTGTGAATGCATGTGTCTGCCTGTCAATGGCAGCGGTCACATCCTCCAGCTGCCGGGCCATCTCTGCCAGGAGCAGACCGTGGTCTCTGCTGTGCCACTCCTTTGCCTAGCACCGAACTACACTGAGTGCATCCACCGCAGTCACAAGACGCAACTGCTGGTCCACTGAAGGCTGGAGTAAACTGCTGTGCTCATCTAAGAGGTCATCTGCTGGTCCGGCATGCTGTCCCTCATGGTGTTCCTGGCCCTGCTGGGAAGCACTCCTTGATGATGGGAGCTGCACACCAGAACCATACCGGGGCACGTCCACACATGGTGCACTGACACCGCCCCCGACACTGTCCCCCCGTCGCCATTGGCCAACTGCTGGCACTGCCTCTCCAGCTGCTGATCGCCCCACTGGCAAGAGCACACATTAGTACTGCCCCACTGGAGCATACAGGCACAGGCCGGGACTGTGTTGTCATGCTGGCCTCCACAGCGGCACCGCCTATGGCTACGCCCCTGCCGTTTCCTGCTGTAGGACCATCCTGCGTCCCACATGTATCACTGTCTGGGCATGTGATCCATCATCATCGGTGCCAGATCCGGCACCAATCCGTGTCCCAGCAGGCTGGAGTCTGTGGGCGCTGTCATGCTGGGACACAGGCTGGGCCTTGTCCGCACCCACACCACCCTCTTCAGTCCAGACAGACAGGCAGGTATGCACTGGTCTGGTCCCTCAGCTACCTGTGGAGGTGGATGGGCATTCCTCCATGTCCAGGGCATCACCCTTGGTGGACACACCCACCACCGCTGACCCATGTAGACGCTCAGGAGCTATAAGGGAACACAGTAGCGTTATTGTCTCTACCCTGCCCTGTTGCATTCCCCCCAACACTCACACAGTGACAGCACAGAACCTACCATGCAGTGATGGGCTGCCACCTGTCTGGAAACCACCACCAGGAATGCCCGCTATGGCACAATGCCACATGCTGCTGGTCACCCACTCCTCCAGTGGTGTTAGGCATGGCACATCCGGCTGTCCACCACCAGTGGCTGCATGTGCTGCCCTGATGGCAGCCACCTTATCCTTGATCCTCCTCCTGCCCATGCCGACCTTCTTTTTACACTCCTGCATGGGCCACTGGTGGCTGCCATGCTGGTTCATGGCATGCGCCACCTCACCCCACGCCACAGCACAGGCCTGTGTCGTTCCACGCTGTCCACTGAGCAGTGGTTACCTGTCGAGATATGCCTTGAACAGGGCATCTGATTCAGCCAGGGTGAAGTTGGGTCTCTGCCTTCTCCCCTGTCCCTGTTCCTCCTCATCCTCTCGTTCGGTCATGATCAAGCCTGTGGGAATGAAAGGAGTTACCTTTGAATGTGTAGTCCCATTCAGCCCTCACAAACCACAGTCCACACATCCCAACAGCATGCAACACACCACAATAGACTGCAATATCAAACTATGTCCTGTGCAGCCCCATGTCGCATTTATATAGTACAACACATGCCAATGAGGCAAGGCACAACTTTAAGTGGATGCTAATGCAGTGGTTGTGCCATGAAATTGCTAATGAGCTGATTTGCATCTGCTGGCTGAATATCGCAGTGTTGCACCTTGTGCAATGTTGTCAAGTGTGCTCAGGCTATGGCACGGGTCTGTGGCGTGTGCAGTAGGCACCACATGGTGCATGACTGGGATGCTGACGCCGATGCGTGCTGCGCTGATGATGTGCTGTGCACAGGAGACAGTGCAGGGCATGGCCACCACTGTGCCAGTGACACTAGTTCACTGTTCACCCATGTGGCACTTGTGCTCTGGTACACCATGGGCACTATGTAGCCACAGCACGGTAGGCCACTGCTGGGCATCACATACAGGCACCCTACCGCGCTACACGCAGGGAGTCCCAATGGTGCTGTAGCGTTCCATGCGCGGACAGACCCATGACCCTGTGGTTGACCTTTGCCCCCTAGGCACCATGCATCTGCATGGGTGCACCTCTGCCATGCTGTTCAGTGACAGAGTGATGGGGAATGGCAGCGCAGTACAGCGCAGCCTCTGCACATGGGGAACGTGTGCTTCAGAGCGCCATTTTGTTATCAGTACTCACTGCAGGATGGCACACAGGTGAGCACTGCAGTGGAGCACCATAGAGCTGGCCAACCTGGTGGCCATTGTTGAGCCCCATGCTGGGGCCCTGTTCAGCCTGGACCCACTCAATAGGCCACGCAGTGCTGTGTGGGAGGAGGTTGCTGAGTGCATGGAGGAGGCCACCGGTATCACCAGGTCTGGTGAGCAGTGTCTCCACCGGTATGGAGACCTCTGGCTGAGGGACCCGGACAGACTGGGAAATCTGCAGGCACGCGCCCGGCGAGGTGCCGTGCCATGACCAGGTAGGTGCTTCATCCATACATTGGTAGCGTCCGTGTGTCTGGGTATCACAGTGTGCATGTGTCCACCCCATAGGTAGGAGGAGGCCACCTAGTGGGGGCGGTGCTGGTGGTGGTGGTGGTGGGGTTGTGTCATGGCTGGGCTGTGTTGGAGCAAACATACTGGGGGGCTTTGCTACTGGTTTGTACTGATGTTGCCCTCTCTGTGTTTGCACCCTGGAGGAGCGCCGTAGGGCGAGGCAAGCCTGAGCAGAGCAGAAAAGAGGTGGTGCACCACAGCAGCAGCAGGGTCGAGGAGAAGAGGCCATGGGCCAGCAGCGCCCAGCCAGCCTGGATGCAGGTGAGTGCTTTTTTCCCCTTAGATCTATGCATGCTGTGTTGCAGGGTTGGTGGCGAGGCATGGCCACCAGCACTTGGCCCCACTGCCGTGCACACCACACGGTGCACTCAGCACTGTCCTGTGGCACTGCATGTGTGGGTGGGTGTCACTGGTGGTCCGTGCGTGCACTGGGTACATCGCTGTGCCACTGCCTTCGCACCGCATAGCCATGTCACTGTACGGCCATGGTGGTGCTGTGCGGGACATGAGCGGTGGGTGTGTGCAGTGGTCTGCATGGCTGTGGGTGCCTGGGTAGGCAGGTCTTGTGGGCGCAGTCACTGTGGGTGGTCGCATGCCATTACAGGGGCATGGCCCATGGCTGTATGCCATGTACAATGGGTGGGCTGCAGGGGTCTGGCCAGTCACGCGTATTCACTCTGCTCCCTTGTCCTAGGTGGACAATGCTGGATGGCACTGGAAAGAGGGGTACAGGAGCTACTGCAGCTTGCCAGAGCAACCCTCGAGATCCTGCAAAGGATGGAGTGGGACGGGGTATGGCGCCACAGAAGATGGTGAAGGCACAAAAGTGGGGAGAGGGCAGGCAATAGGCCCTCTATGCCCCCTTTTTGAATTCCCCCCCTGGACTGACCTTCACACTCCTTCATCCCTGTCCCATTTGTGCACCATGCCCCAGAATGTGGATTCAGTTCTGGTGTTCATGGGCTGGTGGTTCATCCAGCTCACCACAGGTTGTGCAGTTCATGGGGCACCGGGGGCACTGTCTGGTCTGCTGCATGCTCCTCTCCCATGTCTTCCATGGGTGGTGCACCCCTGCATCCTGTCCCTGCACATCCCAGGTTGTGCTACTGCACTGCTACCCTGCACCACTGTGCATCCCTGGTTGCTCCATGGCGCAGTTGGTGTGATATTCAGTTGTGTTGCGCCAAGTGCACCTTGGCCCTGCGCTATGCTGAATGCATACGTGTTGCACCTTGTGTCTGGGTGCCTCTTGGCACTCCTGCTATTTGCGCTACTTTGTGGTGCAGTTTGAATATCTGGGCCTACATTTTTTTCCTGAGCATGATCAGTAGGATTTTTAGGTAACCCTTTCATACAAATGATAGAAAACACAATGAAGGATAATAATTCGATTCATATCGATTGTGAAAGCTGCCATCTTGTTTTTCTAAAACTGAAAAATGTTGAAAATGTCTAAAAATGATGTGCTATCAAAACAAACGGGACCCATTTAGTTAGAGTCTGGTGTTTATTTGTTTTTTGAAAATTTCCCTGGAAATAACATTTCTAGGCACCTGAAAATCCTGGGTGTGCAGCTTAGTGAGAGGAGCCATTCACCTGTGTTCTCTGTATGAGAACAGTGGGACTTTGTTCATTCGTGTAGCCACAGCTGGAGTTTGTGCAGGTGGCTTGACTTGCACAAGTGAGCCATTAACTTCTGGATCTCTCTCTCTCTCTCTATCTTTCTCTATATCATTCACACTCACTGTAATCTATATATCTGTCTGTCTATCTATCTATCTATCTATCTATCTATCTCTCTGTGCAGGCTGTGTGGCCTAGTGGTTAAAGCATTGCACTATGATATAAATTACCTTCTGCCAGTGTCAGTGGCTCAGTAGGTAGCACACTCGCCTCTGAGGCTGGGAAATCACAGGGCTGTGGGTTCAGTTCCCACATCTGGCACTTGGGTTAATATCCCAGTACTGACACTGCAGTGCAGCATGAGGGGGCTGCTGCACTTCTGAGGTGCCGTCTTTCTGATGAGACATTAAACCGAGGTCCCATCTGCCTGGATGGGTGGTAGTTCAGGTGGATGTTAAAGATCCCATGTCACTTATCGAAAAAGAGTATGGGAATTTCCCCGGTGTCCTGGCCAAATTTCTCCCATTCACTAAAAATACCACCAACAGTTTAATCTGGTTCAATTTCAGTTGCTTACCATCTGTAGCCCCCTCCCCCAGGTCGCCCCTGAAAAAGGGACTTCTCGGCCCAGTGGACTTATCGGGTCAACAAAATTCAATAAATAAATAATAATAAATAAATATATCTATCTATCTATCTATCTATCTATCTATCTATCTATCTATCTATCTATCTATCTACCTATCTCTTTCTTTTACTTTTTTATTGTCTCCCCCTCCCAACCCAACCAGCCTTCCCCTGTTCTTCCTGTTCTCTGTTTGTGTAAATGTAGACTGTGGTCCCCAACCACAGTACTTCTTAACCACCTCTCTTTCCTCCAGATCACCTAACTACCCCATGCATAGGTGGTGATAATGGGGTACCCACCCCTGATGCCACTGTGCAGTAAGTGGACACTGGAGTGCCCAGTCCCCAAGATCTAATCCAGTAAAGTGGTAAAATAAAACCTGAAATAAGGAAAGAGTCCCTTGTTGTCTTTTTTATGTAACCTGTAAAAAAGGAAGTGGTTCCTCACCAATCTCATCCCGCCACACCCTCACCCACTTCACTCTGACCACCCACTCAGCAACCATCACCCCACATCCCCTACACCCCCTCACTCACAAGAAATGGCCAACAGTGTAGTTCCACTCTCTGATAGAAAACACATCTTGCTGCTGGAACCAGTGATGGAGATATGAGAAAACAAGGTAAACGTGCTTAATTTATTTCAATGTGTTTTGAACTTCTATTCAGAACTTTCTCATTTTTCTATATTGTTATGGCAGCTTTACAACATGGCCTTTTTGGTACCCAACCTAATGAACTAGAGGGGCAATGATGCAGTGGAGATGAAATTGGTAGCCCTCACCCTACAAGAACTGGTGCTCCCTATTACCAAAATATTCAAATTCTACATCAGGTAGTCACAATTCCTGGAAATATGGAAAATGGCATTGGTCATCACTGTCCACAAAAGTGGGGACTACACACTACTGTAAAACTATCGTCCAATTTCTATGCTCTCTCCTTTATCCAAGACACTGGAGAGAATTGTCTCTGATCAACTTGGTAGATTATCTATGGAAATACAATATCCAATGCCCACAACAACATGGGTGCAGGAAGTTGCATAGCACTAGTACTGCTCTGATACAATACACTAGTTTCCTGCATGAAGCCCTAGATAGTGGCCATCTGATTCAGTCTATCTACATTGACTTAATCAAATCCTTTGACCTTGTCAACCACTCAATCCTCCTCTCCAAACTCCACACTATTGGCCCTTCAATGGACACCATACACTGGTTTTGTAGCTACCTTACTAACCAGTCCCAATGCATGAAGATGAAAGGAGCACTGTCGGACACCAGAAGTGTTACCTTTGGAGTACCCCAAGGATCTATACTGAGTCTGCTGTTATTTGGCCTATTTATAAATTACCTCCCTGCAGCCTGCTCCTGAAAGATCCTCCCTTTATTCAGATGATGAGGTCATCCATGAAATCAACCCAAATCAAGTGTCTCTTACACAAGAACTCCAACATAGTTTTGGGACAATGAAAAGGTGGTTCTGCCAGAATAAACTTCTACTGAACTACAAGAAAACAAAGACCATGCTATTTGGTGGTCAACACGCAAGGAAAAAAGTCCCAACTCTCATCATATCAAATATTAAGGATGATAATTAGAAAAAGTTACCTCATTTAAGTACCTAGGTGTTGCCTTAGGTGAGTCACTCACATTTGCCTCACACTTTGCTAACTTACATAAAATTGGGGATACTTTGTGAGCATAGACACTACCTCACGCCTGCAGCTAAATGAGCTGTCATAATCAGCCATATCCTCCCTGTGCTGGACTATGGTCTGACGGTGTACGGTGCAGCCGTGCACATGATCCTAAACATGATCAGATTTGTGCTAAATAAGGCCTGTTGGTTCAGACTGGGAGCAGATGGACTCACATGTGCCTGTGTCCTGTAATTCCTATCTGACTGACTCCCACTGTAAGAAAGGCTCAAGTACTAGGTCTGTCTTCTAGGTATGAAAGTTCTCCTACCTGCCATACAAAACCACCTGTGCCCTACCAAAAATCAATACTCAGCTAGGAGTAGTGATAGGAAAGTACTGTCTGTACCATTCTGTAGAACTAGCCTGGCTCAATGCTCCTTCACCTACAGGGCTCCACTCTGTTGAAATGAGCCGCTGTAATTCCTTCTGAGACTCCTAAACACAGCCATGTTCAAGGTGTGGCTAAGAAAGGCTGTCTCATCAAGCTCCAGATTCAACTGCACTCTGAACCAACAAAATGCCTTCTCTAAGCTAAGCTATGAGGTGTTGACCACATAATGTTATATCTAATAACTGCAACTTTTGCTCTTTTGTTTTGTACACAGTTGCATTTTCTGTAACTCATTGTGACAAGGTTCCACTGGACCTGCTCTCTGTATTTGCCTAACCTATGTAAATTCTATATATATTTGAGGAGGAACCTTTGTAAACGAGCTAGCTAGCTCAAATGTATATTTCCAATTAAATTAAATGAATGAATGACTAAATGAATAAATAAATAAATAAAACAAATAAATACATTTTTCAAATCAGTCCGGAAAGGTGATTTTACAGTCATTTCACAAAATCACCACTCAGGCAGAATTTAAACATTTTAACTATCAGTTTCATGAAAAGGGTTCATAAGAAGGTTATGTTAACAATTTGGTGAAAATATATAGTAAAATCCCTTACAGAAATAATTATATGAAATGTTTTCATGCTGCACACATACACCTACCCTTGTGATATGAATGCTGCAAGCATGATTTAAATGTTAAATTGGAACTGATTGCATGCATGTGGCATGAGTGCAGCAAGCAAGTGTGAAAAGCAAGCTTTTTATATTAAATTGAAACAGACTGCATGCATGCGGCTTGCCTGTAAAAAGCAAGTGGTCACTGAAAACTGCACACATGAAAGTTAAGTGATTGCTCAGGATCTTACCATATACAAGTGGGGGATAACGAGATTCACACCCAAGTGTTCAGGTCTCCAGATCTCTTGGTTTGCAGTGCAGGGTATATAACCACTAAGCTGTACTGCCTGCACATATATGGCTTGCTTTTTCTTCAGTACAAATCTGCATACACCTGCAAGCATGCAGGATGCTTATAGCCACTGGTATACTTTTTAGTTTTCTTGTCTCTCCATAATCTCAGCTGGACAACTGGATTGCAGCACACATACCAATGGAAACACATGTGTTTCTTCCCACCCCAATACACACACTTACCCATAAAACTACTTAATTATTTATGTCTGGCCTGTACTCCTACTAGTTTCTCTCCATAGTTTTGAATGCATCCACACAAAGAGACTTTAAGGGGCAAACACAAAAGTAGCAATAACTCGACACCCACCCACATGGCCAGTACCCTCCCCATGCACACACTGTAGCGGGTGGCGCCATGCTACTACAGACAACCTACCAAGTATAGCTATAAGTCATGAGTCTCTTACCTAAGTACTAGGAAGCCTGAGGCTGGAGTCTTTAAGAGATGATGTCATGGGTCAGAGTGCTGAATTGCACCCCCTTGAAATGAATGGAGTTATTTTTTATTACCATTTTATATGATATGATATGATATGATATGATATGATATGATATGATATGATATGATGGTGAGTTGGTGAATAATGAAGGCAACTATTCTAATAACAAGGCCCTTGTTCATTTGATCAGTGGCCTTCATTAATCTCCAACTTTCCATCAATAATGTATAAAATAGTAATAAAAAAATACTCCTATTAATTTCAATGAGGCATGCCTCTGCACTCTCCCTTGCCCTATGTCATAATGTGCCTGAGTGTGGATATGTGTAAGTCAGCTTCCTTGGGGGGCATAAGAATGACTATAGTGGGGCTTAAATAATCTGTGCATATCATACAGCTCAGTTGTCCCTAAATACAAGGGACAGCCCTAACTTTACCTCTGAAAACTGCTCTGCCCCTAATCCATCCTTCATGGAAAGTATACAGCTCACACATAGGATGTTCTGTAAATTTGGACTTAATGGCAAGGGTGCCATTTCAGATTTCAGCAGGGGGGTCAACAATCAGTGGAGGCCAGGTGCTAGTGTATTTATTTATTTAGTTTTTGTTGACCGGGTAAGTGCACTAGACAAATCCTGCCTATTTTCAGGCATGACCAAGGGGAGGGGGATACAGATGAATGCCAACTGACTTTGAACCAGATTAAGCTGTTGCCCCTAGGTGGCAAGCTCTGGAATTTCTGGAACATCTCTAAAAGGTAAAACTTATTTGTTGTGACTGAAAATTCAAATGCACAAGATTAATCTGTCTGTCTATATCCCAGAGCAGTGCATCAGATTTGGGCTTAAACACACCTAGTTACTATCCAATATTTTTTCCTGGCTGAAGTTCTGAACCCCACCCCAAAACAAAAATGTCCCAGTTTTTCTCCCTGACTCCATTCCATTCAATACCCATCCCATATGGGTTGTGAAACCACCCAAAAGTACAGAAACATGAAAAACACATCAATGTTTCAGTCCTTTCTCTTTCCCCAATCCCCCTGTAAATATATATATATATTTACTTTACTAACCTGGCCATCTGGCCAGAACCTGCAGCCTGGTCCAGTGTGCCACTTGCCCAGTTTTCAGTCCTCTCCTCCTCCATCCTTCTGCCAGAAGCTGGATGCTAGAACAAACCATCCCAGGTCCACAGTGTGGTCTGCAACCAAGTCATCTCACCAACTGAACCCACCCAACCTGTGTTTCTTGCTTCTTTCTTGGCTACTGTTGTGGCTGCTGCTGCAGTGCACTGATCAAGGTCTATGAAGGCCGCCCACACCTTTGTCACTACTAGTGTTAGACCTAGCTGGCTTCTGCAGGGGGCTGTGCCATTTTTTATTTTGCAAAATAAACCTATTAGACTAAGTAGGGAGCCTAGTCTAAAGTTAGCTTCTAGCTCACCTCCCTGCTCCTTCAGCCACATGGGGATGCAAAGACTCACTAAGAGTGGACCAAAAAAATATGCCACCACAGCACTGCTATTGAGAGTTCAGTTCTCACTGACTCCTCCATGCTGTAGTGTGCAGCCTGTCTGCTCTGTGGTGGAAAAGACAGTGTCACACTCACATGACTCATGTGCTCTTGCTTTGCTGGAGCTCCTCCACATCACTTGTGATGGTGCCACTGCTAATAGGTAGAGACAGTGGACAACACAATACAGACACAGTCATGTCATGAGTACACCTGCAGCATGAGTGCACACAGGCCGGGGGGGGGGACTTATTGTGCAAAAGATTAAATCCAAATTTAAGCCGGTCCATTTGCGCAGTGGTTGGATTTCTGCTTGCGACGCCAGTGACCTGGGTTCAGGAATGATCTCGGGTCGCTGGAGAGCCAGCCGGGGGGAGGCAGTTTGAGCATCCTATGACTGCTCACTGTCTTCAGGGAGGGAAGGAGCTGCGACCCGGTGTTGAAGCAACCACTGGTGGAGGCCAGGGGTAGAGCAATACATCAGGGTCATTGGGGCGGTATGTGACAGACGTCAGCTCTTGCCTTGACATCCGGATGTCACGCACCTTAAGAAAGCCAGGAAAATCACTTGATGGCCACCAGATGATGGCTCTCTGCTCCCTGAGGGCCTCCAGTGCCTTCCCAGGGCCTCTTGTTCCTTGGCAGCATCCCCAGGCCCTAGGATTATGTGCTGGGGTCACGTCTCTCCCCCTGGTGCCTTCCCCCTCAGAGGAGGGGGACCCGCTCCATGATGGGATATGCTGGGATATCCCGGGGGTCAGCTGCAATATGAGGATCAGAGGAGGGCTGGGTAAGGACAGTAGGGGCTGGGAGAGGAACTTTGTAGAGCCCGAAGGAGTGGTGGACCAGCGAGCATGGGGTGGAAAAATAGATTACACAAAAAACGAACAAAAAAAAAATCCAAATGTTATGCTATTATTGCCTCACCATAAGAAAAACCTAGGCAAAAATGCAGGGGGGTGGAGCAACGGCCCCCCTCTGCCCTACCAAAATGGCACCTCTGCTCTATGGTAGAAGTTAATTCTCAGGTGCTAATATAACAAGTAAATACAATGGTTTCCACTGTGTTCTGAGGTACTGTATCTCCATGTTTCAGAGTGTGTCCTGATCACTGTGAGGGTCAGTGTCCCTCATTGTCCCTCATTTTGAGTGTCTATTTCCCACATTTCAGTGACAAAATGTGAGGTGTGGTTGCATGCTTCCAAGACCCTACTCAGCACAAAGAGTGCTGAGCATGGCCATAGTGTATATGCTCCATACAAAATGACAAAGGGTATGTAAGATAGCCGAAACAGCCATGGAGAAACACATTAGCAGCACAAAATATGCATAAGGGGATTTGCATGGCCCAAACAAAAAGGTCAGGCTTTACAACACAGTGGCCCCTTTTCACACATCTGGAATAGGGGATGTTGGCTGTCTATATTCCAGGCATTTAATGTAGTAAGCAAACAATACAAATTAATGGCAATTTAACAACAAAAATCAAAAGCCATTCAATAACTTGCAAAAGGATCAGAATTAATAAGTTAACCTAATTTTAATGGGGAATCAGTGAAAAGTGTATTTTAAAGACTAACTGCAAGCAGTAGTATGATAAATAGAAATTGATGTGTTTTTTGATGAGATTTGTACCAGCTTAGTTGCTACACACATGGCAACCATGCAGCATGTGAACCTGATGTGATTTTTAAATGATGTTCATAGCAGCTTAACTGCTGCAATCATGTCAAATGTGCAACACGTGAACCTGATGTGATTTTTAGTTCACACCAGCTTACCTGCTGCATATATGTCAAGTCTGCAACATGCAAACCTGAATTGCTTTTTAGACCTGGTTTGCTTAAATTCACTTTGTGTTTGTGAACCTCATGCAAACATTGCACAATTAGGCATGTGGCATGCATTCTGCATGTACACAGCACACATATATTTCTATAAGGGATGACCAAGTTATACGTGAACATTGAAATATTTCAATGTTCACTCATAACTTCGATGATTTTCAATATATTTCCACCAAATTTTCAAGACTGAATTTTTGGGACCCCACCTCATGAACAACACAGGTAAATTTCTCAAATCCAGGTTGAAGGGTGATTTCACAGTTGCACCACAAAATCATGTTTCAGCTGGGATTTGAAAAGGTTCACCTATCTTGTTGAAGAGATGTGGTCCCAAAAAGGCCATGTTGAAAATCTGTTGTAAAAATACTGAAAAATGAAAAGTTATGAGTGAACATTGAAATATTTCAATGTTCACTCATAACTTTGCTAACTTTCAATATTTTGACTCCAAACTTTTAACACAGCCACGTTTTCTCACAAGCTCTTTAAAGTGATAGATGTAATTTTTCAAACCATGACTGAAGCGTGTTTTTACCTGTGTAGTATGAATTTATGTTTTGGACAGTATTCTATAATTGTCACATGTCATGTTTTTAAGGGGGAGTCATAAAACCACTATTTTTAAAATCCGGGGTCAAATAAAAAAAAAATATTATGAAACAGGATGTGTAGTGGGATCCTTTACCCTAGAATGCAATATGATGTGATCCAGTGTTAGTGTGCTGAGTTCAGGGTGAGCTCAATGAGCCACCTGGATGAGCTGACAGTGCTGTTATGTAGCACCACCCTTCCAGGCTTGGAATTGGAGGTGCAGGGTTGCCTGCATGGCTCAAGTACTGTACAGTGAAGAGAACTCTTCTCTTGGCATAGGGGCCCTGCACCTCTGCACCCATGGTTGCCTGAGGGTCCTTGGTCTCTTTGGCCTGCGTGTCTGTATCTGTAACCACATAGAAGTGCAGAGGCTTCTACAGCCTGACAGACATCCCCACATATCCTTGAAATCCATGTGCACATCCAAAGGCAGAGAGACTCTTATTTTATTTTTTATTTCATTAAACTCTAGGATTACAAATACCTTTGAGCAAGTACGCTCATTTACAAAGGTTCCATGTCAAGGGATGGAGGGGAACATACATATAGAGGTAGATCATGGTTACAGGATTAATTCAGCCAAGGCAAGGTTATACATTTACAGTACATAATGGAGAGACATAATGAGCCAGTTAATGAAAAAAGATGTTTCATAGCAGACAGTACATTATATAGAACAGATAGTTAATATAGGATAGCAGGGTTAAAGAGAGAGTGGGCAGGCTGAGGGGCCATTGTCAGAAGGTGATGGACAGGTAGTGAGAGTGCAGAGTAGGTAAGGGTTGGGGGACCCAAGATCTGTAAGTGCCTACAAGAGGGGAGGTGGAGGGGAGGGCAAGGTGTAGGTGGGGAAGTGTAGGGTGGGAGGAGGAAGCAGGTGACAGGGGAAAAAGCTTGGGGGGTAAACAGACCACCTTAGACTGAGGTGAGGGAGGAGGCTGTCCCTAGGGGAAGCAGTTACATTGCGTGATTGATGTTAAGTATAGACGGAGTTGCCTTTTAAAGGGTCCAAGTGTTACAGGTGTAAGTACTTCATTGTTAAGGGCATTGTACCACTGAGGAGATCTCTAGGTGAATGACCTTTGACCCATTGTAGTCCTGCATCTGGGGACATGGAAGGTTTGATGTTGAGCACTATGTGTATGCTGGGCACTGTTGTATGTCGTGAGGAGCCTTTGAACACCAGGCGGCATGAGCCCAAGGAGAATCTTCTTGGAGATCAGGCATGTCTGATACTGGATTCTTCTATGAAGTGGAAGCCAACCGGCCTGTGTGTACAGGTCACAGGTGTGAGTTCGGTGGGCAGCACCAGTTAGGAGCCTGCAGAATTTGTTAAGTGTCACTGATATCCTGCTGAAAGCAGTAGGAGAAGAAGAACCATAGATGGCTAGACCATAGTCAATGATGGAGGTGACAGAGCTGTAGATAGCCAGTTTAGGGCATCCACAGTCATGCAGTGTTTATGCCTGTGGAGCAGACCAATTCGTATGTTGGCAGCCTTTGCTACATTGTCAATGTGCCGTACATAGATGAGGGAGCTGGCCAGTGTGATGCCAAGATATTTAAACTCAGGCACATATTCAAGTGAAGTCCCAGACTGGTTCTTAATAGTGAGGGACTGAGATTTGTACTTGCTCCATGCATTGTAGAAGGTCATGACCTTGGTTTTGGTATAATTTAAGATGAGCTTGTTATCTTTGAACCAATCTTCTACATGCCTAAAGTCACACTGCAGCTGACACTCCAGGTGTTTGATGTCATGATGACTAGTAAATAGGACTGGATCATCTGTGTAGAGTAGTATTTTCTGGTGGCAAACCATGGGGAGGTTGTTCAGGAAAAGACAGAAGAGTAGAGGGCCAAGTATGGACCCCTGTGGAACTCCTGAAAGGACTGTTTTTTCATCAGAGATGACACCGGTAATCCTAACATGTTGGACCCTTCCCCCGAGGTAGCTAGCAAACCAGGGCAGTGCATCATCAGAGAGCCCGATGGTTGACAGTTGCCCAAGTAGAAGTGGGTGCTGAACAGTATGAAAGGCCTTAGTAAGGTCGATGAATACTACCTCCCAACAGTTACCTTGGTCGAATGTGGCATTTATGAACCCTGTAAATTCCAGCAGTGCGGTGGTGGTGCTATGTCCTTTGCTGATGCCGTGCTCTTCCTGGCATTGGATGTCATACTTGTTCAGGTACTCAACTAGCTGGTCTGAGACTATACGTTCGAGTGCTTTGAATGGGGGGGGGGAGGATGGAGATAGGCCTGTAGCTGGTGTGCAGTGACTTGTCAATACTTTTGTGGACTAGTGTAATGGACGCCTGTTTCCAGAGTGTTGGGAATTGGCCCGCCCTTAGTGAGATGTTGAAGATCTTTGTCAGAGGTTTAAGGATATCATCTAGAACTAGCACCATCAGCTTCAGGTTGAGAGCATGGCCACTGAGCCCAGCTTTGCGGATGGCCTTGAGAATATAGGATCTGGCTAAATGCATAGGGACATCCTTGATGAAAAACTGTGGAGCTGTGTGTACATGGCATGTTGTGCCATGGGGGTGCTAGAGGAAGGGGCTTTGAAGAAGTCAGGTGGGAGAACACTGCCGAGGTTTGAGAATGCATTATTGAAAGTGTTGGCGATAATGCCCAGGTCTTGCGTAGGTGTTCTAGCAATGTTGAGCATAGTGGGAGGAGTTTTAGGATCCTTGCCTGTGAGGTCTTTCATATTATTCCAGAATTGTATCCCGTCACCCCAGGAGTTTATCAGTAACTCCATGAAATATTTGCTTTTGGCATTCCATATTGCTCGAGTGCAATTATTTCTTGTAGTTTTGTATCTTTTTAGGTCCCCTTGCATGGATGAGGCTCGAGCACAGTGCCAGAGGTGGTCCTGTTGTTTGAGCTGTGTTATGAGTTCTGAGGTGATCCATGGGTTGGGCCTGCCTTTGACCTTCATCTGTTTGAGTGCAGTAAAGTGGGTGACGAAGAGATCCAAGTCGTTGTCAGTGTCATTTAATGTATCAGTAATAGTCCAGTCCAACCTGTTAAGGTGGCATTTTAGCAGTTGGAGGTGCCACTGTTTTAGAACCCTGGTGTGAATTACCTTTGGGGGGGGGCCTTGGTGAATTTGTTAGCCCACAAGTAGATGATAGGTGAGTGATCACTGACAGTGTCCAGGAGTACTGAGACCTTTGAGATACATTCGGGGCAGTTAGTCAGTACCCAGTCTATCAGGGTGTAGGTCCTAGCCCTATAGTTGCACCTGGGGGGGGTAGTGACCAGCTGTGTGAGGTGCTGTGTTGAGATAGCGTGTTTGTAGGTGTAGACCTTAGGTGAAAGTCAATTTTTATTTTAAAATCACCCAGAATTGTAGTCTCAGAGTTATGATGTAGACCCCTTAAATAATCCATGATGTTATTGAAGCCTTTAGTCTGATCCTTAGGGGGTAGATACACTGAGGCGATAGTAAGATGCTTACTATGGGCTCTGAGGAGAACTTTGATGGTGAGGACCTGGGTGGGGGAGTCCGGGATAGGGAAAGGAATAACATGACCCATAAGAGTATCCTTCAGATAAATGGCACAACCCCCTCCTCGTTTTGCAATTCTGTCCTGCCTGAAGATAGAGTATCTGGGGATTGAGACTGCAGTGTCAGGTATCTTTGGGTTTAGCCACATTTCAACCACAGAGAGGATGTCAGGGTTGTGATGCTGAAACCATGTTTGGAGGTTATCAAGTTTGCTGAGGAGGCTACAGACATTGATTGATGAGAGTAAGAGGAACCCCTCCCTTCTATTGTGGGGGGTGTGGTTTGCCCTGCTAGCCCTGAGTTGGGGTATATATTACCAGAGACTAGAAGTAGCATTAGAAGAATTCTCAGGAGCGAGGTTTTAAGTAATTTGTAGACTTGTTTGTTTGTTAGGCACTTGTGCCTCTTGGCGCTATAGTATTGTTGGTGCCCTGCTACATTGTAAAGTACTGTCAATGGTTGAAAGTTCTCTGGAGAGCTAAAGTCTTGGAGTTTCAGCAAGTAAACAATGTGCCAGATTGGGGCATAGTGGTCCTTGGAAATATGGTTATAGGTTGCTGTTGACATACTTTGCATGTAGTACATGGCCGGTGGTGGCCTGTGTTGAAGGAAAGTTTGATAAGAGGTTCCCTCAAAGGTTATGGGGTAGCATAGTATCTTGAGCTCCACTACTAGCATCTTAGGGTGCAGGATTAGGCAAGATAACATATAGCTACAGAGAGAGATGCCAGGTTGGCAGAGGGCGGTCACTGATAGAGGTTTGCCTATCAGTTGGTAAAGTCTGCTGTGTAGGCAAGAGGAGGTGGTTTAAGGCTGTGATTGCAGAGCCAATAGGATGAGAGAACCCTAAGGTGGGCATTGCAGTACTGTATTTAAAGGAGGCCTGGGCGGGGGTGGGGAGGTGGGAGGAAAAACCTGCCTGACTGGAAGGCAAAATAAAGCAGGGAAAAGCAGTCCAGAGAGAGGTCCAAAGGTGCACCAGTGGTTGAAAAGCTGAAAGCCTTTCAAATCAATCACATTCCACTAGCAGCAGCGGTGCACCAACCGGGTTGCAGCCATACAGTATGGGACTCCAGTTTGGATTAGGCAGTCCTACCTCTGTGGGATCCATGGCTGGGAACCAGGAGGTTGGGCTGATCTTTCCGGTGGTTTCGGAGCGGCAGCCAGGTTGTGGCTGTGGAGCACCATGCAGGTGGAATCCCTCTGTGGGGTCAGCAGAGAAAAAAGCACATTAGATATGCATTTGGGAAGCAAAGAAAGAGGAGCAGAGGGGCTAGTAGCTGACCGTCAGCGGGGGGCGGGGGTGCTGTAAAACATTAATATGCAGCAGGCTGAGTGGTTTGGGTGGGGTAGAGAATGGGACAAAGGGATAAGAATAGGTGCAGTTAAAATGTGAAGGTAGGATTTAAGGATCCGGGGGGGGGTGATGAGTGAACTGTGAGACCTGGAGCCAGACAAAGTGGGCAGGAAAGACTTACAGCACAAATATAGGGGTTACTAGCATGGGGGAGGTAATGGGGTAATCACCCATTCAGGCAGAAAAAAATGGGACTGTGGACTGTGGAGAATACAGTTTGTAAGCAGAGTCAATCAGTGAGGGAGCAGGAGGGTCAGAGAGGGAGAGAGATTAGTAAGGAGAGAGAACACACAGGGAGAATACTCAACACACTTCACTACAAACTGACTATAGTACAGGGCCTAGAGCATCCTGAGAATCTGCATCTGTTCACATAGGTCCACTATCTCAAAAAGAAAGGAAATTATTTTCAAAAAACCATTAGAGTGCACCAGCTGGAGTTCAACTTAATGCCAAAAAAATAGGGAAATGTACCATTAGGGTTTCCAAATGTAACTCCCCATCCCAACCCCGCAAGGAGCAAATGGAAAAAACACTGGGGTTGTCAACCCTAATGCCCACCCTTCCCCTGAGCAAATAATGTCAAACATGATCTGTTTTCCTCATAAAGGGCTCTGTGTGAAAAAGGTACAACAGATTGTCTTGGCAACATGTGGTGAAACATACTTCTCTACTTTTGAAAAGTCTATCACGATGATGCACTGTCTTGGAGCTGTACCTTGTGCCTCAGGCAGGATACTATGAGCTGGAAGGAAAGAGTGATCATCAGAGTTGACAACCCCAAGGAAGACCACACCACTGATTTACCAAGACTCTGGAGACTCAAAACCATAGGTTTTTTTTTTTCTTTTGCTGCTTGGGGATGTGGAGTGAGGGTTGGAAACCCTTATGCCACATTTCCATACTTTTATGGCATTAAGTTAAACCCTAACTGGTGCTTTAATGCATGGTAGTGTCTGCATATTAGGGTTGAGTAAGCAGGCACAAAGATGTTGCCAGGCACTCTGGATTCTAAAACATTTTTTATGGCAAATGGTTCACTGGAACAAAAGTAACAGAAGCACAAACAAACAAAAAATTGGCTAAAATTAAGACCTTTTTTTACTCACCGATGTAACCCGGGCACCACCTTCCAATGGGCTACTACATCTGCCTGCTTCCTTGATTGCAGGTCGTGGGGCATGAGTTCTAATGTAATACCATTGGCATGTGCCTCCACCCAGAGAAAGCCTCAAGTGGGTTAGATGGCAAACTAGCACAATCCTCTGGGAAGTTGTACTCATCCACAGCCCTGACCAGTGGACCCACACATGGAGTTATACCAATCACTTTGCTTAACATTCAAGTTATAATTAACAGAGAATGCTAATAATATGCTCATGGTCATCCCTCTTACCAACAGGATCTGGTTTCTTAGATGCCCTTTGCACCTAAAAGGAAAAGTTGACAACAACAGCAATACCTCTTTATATCTTTTCCAACCCCACCACTCAGTAGTGATATGCTCAGGAAGCAAATTAAGATTCAAACAACAAACTGATATATTAAGGGATGTTAAAAGGGGATGGGCAGATAGATCAATAGTTACTGTAAAGAAGGTAATCTGCTTTGATAGTAGATTGACAATCACAAACATTCACCCCGACTTAATTCAATTATCAGAGTCTGGGTACCCAGGATCTAAGTTGTTGCAGGCCTGAGCATTGCCACAGGGTGGCTGGTATTGCAGCTGGTTGGGGCCCTTAAATAATATATTGGCGACTGATTCTTCTATGTTAATCTGTAGCCACATTCACCAGTGCTTTAAACCCAAAATAAATTGTAATCCCCAGGCACAATGGCCTGCAATCACAGTTGAACCACAACAAAAACTTTAAAAACAAATCAGATGGCAATGGCTTTGGATTAAATGTTGCATGGCCAGGGGCCTGTTGTACTCACAGCACTAAGACCTTGGATGCTAGGTTGATTTCTAAGCTGACATCTCTCTGAGACTGGCTCTCTGAGTGACAATTGTAGGCTGCAGGTTTTCTCTCCCTGGACTGAGACCAGGATACAGGGACCAGGGCTTACACGACTCACCTCCACATCAAGGCGTGGCTGCTCTCGATGGCCGCAACTCATGATGATCTCCTCTGCAGGAGCTGACTCCCCATGCTGGTTCTCCAGCAACTTGTCTATCAGGATTATTGACAGTTTCTCAACAACGCTATATGGTATCACCGGAAAATGTTCCGGTACAGACCTTATTAGGTAGCACAGCTTTATTCACTTACACACTGCAGTCCTGGACATGCAAACTGGCATAAAAAACTTTCAGGTCTCCCACTTTTTTCAACAGATTTGGGAACATGTCCAGTGGCCCCAGGATGCAGTTATGGGCCACACAATCTGGTAGAACAAGGTTCCTCTCACCCCATCGGTTAGGATCTTTCAAGACGCTGACCCCCTCCAGGTCTGGACATTTGGCTCTGAGGAAACACTGTCGCTCCCCTTCCAGAGAGTTTAAGATTGGTCTGCAGTTTGGCACTTCAAACAATCCACAAAGTTATTAGGCCATGCAGAAGGAAAGCAAGGCTCTCCCCAAGTTTCTTGAGCTGAAACACAGAGAGCCTCCTTACCACACAGAAGCTCAAGCCAGACAGACAGTTCAGCTATTTCTTTCAGCTGATTGGAAACAGAACACTGTAATCCAGTTGGTTGCCCAGGCTGTCAGTCACAGTCCTAGAACTTTGATTGGGCAAAAATGGGTGCCATGGACAAAGTCCACAGTTTCTCCCAGCAGTCACAGTTTAAGGACCCAATATGACCCTTGAAGTTCCAACTGGCCCAAACAGAGGTCAAAGTATCATCATGGCAACTGGCTGCTTAAAATGTTAAACAGTCCCAGTGTTAAAGTTAATTTTAAATAGAACAGTTTGGGTTTAGCAAGAAACAATCACAGCATTCAGTAGAGTTTCATGCATACTGTTAAGTGACTGTACAATGAAACTTATTAGGGTGCTGACCAGATGGTCATGGGCTTTGAGGTTCCCGGACCTAGCACAGGCTACCACTGTAAAGACAGGATTGAACCTTTTTTTTTTTTTTAAACTTTCTTTATCTCCTCTGAACCTCCCCGGGCATCCTTCGGGAGTGCCCTCTCAGATGTGCCTCAACTCCTGGCCTGAACCCCTGCATTCCCCTGGTTCTCCCCCCAGATAACATCAGCAAGTCTGACCTCCAGATCACCTTCAGGGGCTGGGTCCACCCTCCCTTGGCGGCTCTTTGTAGCTGAGTGTAAAGGACCTACCTTCATCACCGGGTTGGCCCTTGGAGAAACCTGGGTGCACTGGGCTGGCATAGGGATGTGGACACTCCACCAGGGCCTCCGTCATCTCACCGGGTGGCCAGAGGGGGTTTTCCATTATTTTCCTCCCCATCAGAGTGCAGCACATCAGGCAATGTCATGCTGCAATTCTGTCCCTATGTTCGCTGCGTCACCACGCTGGGCGCCCCTGATCTCCACCAGAGGCCACTCCAGGAGTGGTCACTTCTCCCCAACATCCCTGGGAAGAGAAAGCAGTCCTCTGGACACTCGATCTCCCCTGCCGATCCCCAGTGGCCGGGCTCGTTTGTTCAGTTATGAATTGCATGCGTCGATGAGCGGTGTGGCGTCCATTGCCTCAACCCTTAGCGCCACTAGGCCAGCCAGGATTGAACCTTTTGAAGTGGCAGCACGATGGCATCCATTCACACACTCATGCCGAAACCAGGATTACAGCAACACTTTACACTAGACTATATTTACAGTACTGGACTTGCCAGGATCTCAAAGGCAGAGTACCAGCTGGGACCCTCTTCTGCAGAGGAACACTGCAAGGTCCAGGGAGATGATGAAGGTAAACCCACCATTTGGGGGAAGGGGAGGAGTTACAGCTATAACTCAAAAATGATGAGGATTTCAAATCAGAAACTGTCAGGTTTGATGGATTTTACTGAAAGTGTGTGTTTTTGTGCTTTGTTTGTCCCAAACGTGCCTTGTTTTTGAGAAATGAAGCAAAAAATGTGCACATGCTTGGTTTATAAACTGAACAATATAAAAATAATTGATTTTTTATGACCACATTTTTAAATGCAGTCATTTGGTGGTAAGCTTTGCGTGTCTCAGTGACATAAGCATCACCATGAGGTGAACCCTGCTACAGTAAATAGCATCTCTTTCATATGAAGCAGCATTCATTCAGTGGGTGTGGGGCAATGCGTCTGTGCATAGCCTCACACTTGCTAAACTGATGCTGCATGTGTGGCCTATTGCCATTTCCTGCGAAGCTAAGTGGTTGCACAACCATACACTGGGATCCCCAAACTCTGGTGCTGGCTCAGTATCTAAAAAGAATGTATCTGCCCAGCCCACACTGCTGTTTAAGACCTCCTACCCCAGTCGAGTATTATTCTCCCCACCCACCTGAGACACAGAAATCTCCCAACACTGAGGTGCCCTAACCCTTGCTCTGGCTTTGCCCCCCTGCCCCTGCAGCAGTGCACAACACTAGGTTGCCCACCCCCGGTGCCCAATCCCTGGTGTTGGTACCTGAAATATAGGAATCGAACCTGAACATTTTTCCTTTTTTTTTGTTTAACCTGTAATAAAGAAAACGGTCCATTGATGTCTGTCGCACCAAGCAATTCCCTTCCCCAATCCAAACCCCACACAAAGCACACACTACCCCATACCCTCCCAGCACCCATTACTTACCTACTGGGATCCAACAGCATAATCTTGTCAGAAACAGAGACACATCTTCCTCCTTCAGTGCTGGACCATAAACTGAAAAAACAGCACCATGAAATCACCTTTCAAGCATGATTTGTAAATGTTCGCCTACCATGTTCATGAGGTGGGATCTTAAGAAGACTATGTTAAACATTTGGGGTGAAAATATAAAAAAATCTAAGTTATGAATGAACATTAAAACTGTTCAATGCTTACTCATAACTTTGGTAAATTTTAAATATTTCAACCCCAAATTTTCAACATAACCATTTTTTTACACCACCTCAAGAATATGACTGCTGTCATTTTTCAAATCCTGACCAAAACATTTTCTTACACTTGTGGCAGTATTTTATAAATGATACTTGCTATGTTCAGGAGGGGTATCATAAACAGACTGTTGAAAAATTTGGTGTCAAAGAGTGGGGTATGCACCCAGGTGGACCCAGCACTTGCATCCATATTGTGGATGTTTGCTGTGACAGTGCAGATGCTTTCAGATGTCTGCAGTCCATTCACAGACATCTGGATGCATTTGTGATATTTCTCAAAGTTTATGGCAATTTCTGCCACAAACTACAGGACTTGCATCCATTTTTCAGACGCTAGTGTGGAATTCTGTTTGGACAGTTAGACCAGCTTTATGTGGTCTAACGTCCTTGGTGGATTTCTCCATTTCTGTCAGAGTAACAGACACAGGGCACTGAAAATCTCACAGAAGATGTAAAAAAAAAAATGTTACGAAGAATCATTGTGTGTAGGGTCAGCTGTTGGCCCAGCAGGTAGCGTTTTGCCTTTTCATGAGGGCATCTCAAGTTCTGGGATGAACACTGGGAGCCAGCTGGGCAACTGGAGGATGGGGGCTGGCATTGTGGCACACCACCAGTCAACCTGGGAAGGGATTGTGCTGTATTCTGCCACACAGATAACACCTTTGGTGGACTGGAGAGCTTTCCCTCACAACAGATCGGCATGTGTCTTAAAGCCTGATAGGATCATGTACTGTATCAACACAAGTGGGTTGGAAAGAAAAATGGGGAAAGAACAGCTGGCAGGATGATGTTCTGGTTACTGCAGGCCCCACACCACCATCAGGCCCTCTACTGCTGCCAGAGATACAGCCACATCACCTTCCATCTGAGAGGACTTACCTTGTACTCTTGGTACCCCCCCACTGATTCCCCCGCATGCCAGTGAAAGGAATGGGAAGGACATCTGCCCCCCTTGACTCTCAGACAGTTGTGCAGTCAATTGCACTTTTGATATTGCAGGGTGTGCAAAAGGTTGTGGCTTCATCCTGACCTGCTGGCAGTTGAAGAGTGGAGCAAATTGCACCCCCCATACAGTATAGTGTCCCAGAGATGTGGAATCCTGTTCACGTCCCCCACAGTAGCCTCCACGAGTGACCCAAATCTCTTCCCCAGCTGAGGTCACTGCCATAATACTGGTATCTACCCTCTAGATCAACCCACTTTAAACACCCCAAAAAAACTCTGCAAGCCCTTCCCACCCATCACAGCTGATCAGTATTTTTATTATCATCCTAACCCATTTTCCACATTATGTCTGCAGGTCCAATGGAACAATGAACATGGTGCAATAGGATGCCAATCCAGTCATTGAAGGACATTGACCACATGTATCAGATAAGTATTGTTTTATGTTTAGAGCACGTACATATTAACTCAAACATTTCAAAAGTCAAGAACCTGAGGTCCTTGTTCCTTTATACACCAGTTTGGTCAGATCTCATATTGAATTCTGTGCTCCATTCTGTGCACTCACCTCAGTGAGAGGTAAAGTCATAGTCGAAAAAGTACAGAGGAGAATTACTAGAAATATAAATAACCTTAAAAATGTCAAATATAAAGACAGACTAAAGACCTTGGGGCTATATTCGCTTGAATACAGATCGCTGAGAGGTGACCTTTGTCTAGCATACAGGGCCTCCTGGGATCCTGCCCTGTTTAAAAATATTTGCCTTGAGAGGCATGTATCCAATAACAATACAAGGTCACACAAATTAAAATTAAAAATCAGTATTAATAAAACACTTAACCGAAGTAGATTTAAACCCAAAGAGTACCACCTAAATGGAATTTCCTACCAATGTATGTGGTAGCAAGTGATGATTTAGAACAGTTTAAAACCAGACTAGATCAGTATATGGGCAATAGAAAATTTATTTTCCACCATTAGATTTAATGGCGGTGAGTTCCAAATGGGTTCGCCCTCGAACTTGTAGATACAGTACCAATGAAGTACCTTGTTGGTCCCATTTAGTTACTAAAGAACTGCATATCATTTGTGACCCCATTGTTATTCTTATTTTACAGATATTTCTGGTTCCCTCAAGCTGCCCAACCCCCATCCCAGAATCCCCAGGACCAGATAACAAATCTTCAGTATTAGTACCTAATCTATGTACAGATGGCACAGTGTAATGGTGCATCTACAAGTATTAAGACACTGTTGTCTTTTTTAACTTTCTGTTTGTGCGCCCTGCTCTCCAGTCCTCTCTTGTTCTCTCAGGACCTCCAGGCTCCTATCAAACCCCTCCTGCATCCTCTGTAACTTACCTCTATGGAGTCATGGTTTTGCCCCCCCAGGTGGGGTCAGGGTGGAGTGATTACACCCAGCTTTTGTGTTTCATCAGGTGGTGCATGTGTGCTGAGGAAGACAGTGGACCCGGATATACTGGCGTCATCATCATTGTAGAGGTGCCTGGGGGCCACAGTTTTTTTCCCCTGTTCTCTCAGACCATCTAGGATGTTGCATGCTATGATGTCAAGGTGTGTTTGTGCACACTGTGCATGCAGCCACACGCCAACGTTCACATCGTCCCTTCCTCCCAAGTCCTTCTCCAGCTGCACTGCCACCTGTGGTCACCCTGTTGGCATTATCACAGCAAAGCATGGATCCCTCCCTCTTTGGAAGAGGATGTGTCCTCTAGGATGCTCAATCTTCCTCCCCCGGCCAGCCCTGATAACCCAAGCTCTTTTCTGAAACCAGATCACTGGCATCGTGAGCAGTAGTACTACTGCTGTGCCAATGTGATGCTGTGCCAGCCAAGAAACTGTTGTCTTTCATTTGTTAGTTGGTTGATGAAGCAGGACTAGAAATATCTCCACTGCTCTGTTCTTTCAAAAAAGAACCTTGGGAACAAGGATACAATTCCACTTTCACCAAAAGAAGGACAATTAATGGCAAAACCCTATGTTAATGTGGACACTAGGATTGAAGACCACAAAGTGCGTAAACAAATGAAAGACATTAGGGCTGTGTGTCTAAGGAGTCTTGTTGAATCTGTGGTAGGGTGTTCCTTGGGGTTATCCACTATAATGCCCACTCTTCTGCTCCTGCTTCTGTTGGCAACATCTGGTGAGCCATACTTCTCTACATCCAAAAAGTATATCACTATGAGGCTCTGGCTTGGAGCTGTAGTTTGTGCTTTGGACAGAAGACTATGTGCTGGGGGGAGGGGTGGGCATTAGAGTTGACAACCCCAAGGTATATCCTATCACAGATTCTTCATTAACATAGTTTTTTGCAATAGACAGATAGACAGACAGGCATACAGGCAGACAGATGGACAGACAAACAGACAGCTAGATATATAATTCTGTTATATTTCTAGAGACATTTCCTGCCTGCCTGCCTGCAGTAATATTGTAGGTCTACAAGAGAGAGTTCCTTCAGAAATATCACAAAATATCTGGAAATATCTAGAAAACATGACTGTTACAACCAACCATATGTATATACTGTAGACCTCTCATATTTCATCATACTTTGTATAACCCTCTTTAGCTAAACAGTATCTCAAGTTTCTTTATAAACTAATGAGTTACATACTGGCAGAAATATAGGAATTGTATGCAGACAAATATAACAGTCTATATGCCCACAAGTCAGGTTCACAGTCAGTTGCAGAATCTGGTTGTGATTGCAGGAATACTTCACAGGAAACTATAAATTATCTACTGCACTTTTTGGAAAGTGCATTAAAATTGATAATATCCACCTCAATAATCAACAGAGTTACCCAGAAGACACTTTGATTAACATATTATCTGAATGAGTATAACCTGAACAATATAGCATCTTCAAAAACTGCAAGGCAATGTCAGCAATCTATATGAGCCCAGATCCCAGGGTGGACTTTAACCCACGTCATTCTAGTTCAGATGTGATAGTTCTATCAGAGACTCACAATTATATGAAAAGAATAAAAAATAATTTTACTTTCCAAAGATACTTTATTTTTTAAGAACCATGGCATTATTACAGAAAAATGGGTTCTATGTGATAATGGCGAACGCCGAAGGGCGATCGCCGTTATGGTGAAGTCAGAGCACTGAAAATCAATTTGGCACTCTGACTCCCAGGCACACAACAAAATGGTGCCAGGTACTTGCATTTTTATGTTTATGCGGGGGGGGCTTCATGCCACTTCCGCCAAGATTCTCAACTCAGGGGGCTGCATGTTGGGGGACATAAAAAATATAAAATTTGGGCCAGACACAACAACAACAAACCTGTGCCCAGATCCAAACCCAGCACTCTAGCCACCAAAGCTGCAAACTGACCTCGCTACATGACGGGGCCAGCTCAGCAGCCTTCTGCAGTGCCACCCCTCAAATCCCCTCTCACCCCTCTCAGAGCGTGCTTGCTCCCCCCCACACATGTACCTGTAGTGTGCTCGCTCCCACCCCCCTCCCGTATGCATACCTGTAGCGACTTCCTGTCACTATGGTCTCCAACCCACCCCATCCGGTCACTGTAGCTTCCCGGTAGCCGCTGTGCCATGTGCCGCGATTGAGTCGCCCTTTCATGGGTCACTCAATCACGGTTGTGCACATCAAGGTATACCAGAAAAATGTCTTTGTATAACTTAACTTTCCTGGTGCAAGTCATGGATGGTGTAGTATTAAATACAGTGCCCAGTGGCAGATTCACACTTCAGCACTTGTCAATATAGTATGTATTACTCCAGCAAGCAAGATTGTACTGACCTGTAGTGTTTGCAAGAAACCCTCTTGTGGATCACACAGCACAGATGAGATGCGGTGGTTGTTTCTCAGACATCTTTGATATGTGTCCTTTGACATGGGAAAGATCTGCCGTATAACTGTCATTCGTCCTAGTGCACTGTGTACCAGTTCCAATATCTCTGTATCACTGACTTCCTGTTGATGAATGAACAGATTCTATTGTTAAGTTAAAAAAAAAATCCCTACCATAACTTTCAGTCACTTAGCTATGTAAGAAAATATAACTGCTTTATTTTCAGAAGTACTGTTATTTCCACTGTTTGCATTGCAGAGCATGGCCACAGTGCAAATGTAAATGATGAAATTTGTTTATGAGAGTCTATGACTACTGTACCTACAGTATTTTCTGAACAGTAACTTTCTGAATCCAAAACAAGGCTGTTATGCTCTTCATACAGTGCATCAAAAGCAGGAGCAGTATCCCATGCCTCAGTAATAATCTTTGTGTAAAGTAATTTGCTAAAGACTGCATTCCATTTACTGAACTAATAGGAGTACCAGAAGCTTGCTTTTCCTTTTACGTTAATTTGTTTCTGCTCCTTGGTCAACCGTGCCCCATCCACCGGGACTTACCTTCAGCTCTTCCCCAAGAGCTTCTCACTACCCTGGCGGAGTCACCAGGGCCCTACCCAAAAGGGCCCACCAGGAACAGGATCTAGTTTGCAGAGGTGTCCAACTGGCTGGGTGTGGAGCCTGCAAGGGACCAGTGTCTTCTTTTCAGTCTGCTGCCGTGATTTTCCTTCAGATTAGACCCATCCCCAGAGTACAGCCACAAGAGCATGCAAGGACACTAATGGCCAAGCTGAGTACACTTCCGTACACAGCCCGCTGCATGTCTGCTCTGCCTCCACTGCCTATGTTTTTGGGACATGACATGCCAGCCCCCAGTCACAGCTAAGGGCCAGTCAAGTGCCGGTCATTGCTCCCACCCTCCCTTGGGAGAGGAAAGCTGTCCTTCTGTCACTCAATCCTCTCCCACCCAGTTGACCCCTGACAACCCACTTGCACCACAAACATGGGTCACCAGCATGGCAGGAGGTAAGGCATATATGCCTCAGCACTCCACACTACTGCAGAAGCTTTTGTTTTTTCATACAGAAAAGCACAAGCATCTAAAATGTTGAGCTAGCAGTTGAGATTGAGTAAAATGACATTGGGATGTTGCACACAATCATGCATTACTAAAAGTAGCATGCAGTGTCAATTCAGTTTAGTTCAATTCAGTTTTGGACCAGTTGTTGTTTCATGAAGAACACTGACAAATTGTATCTGCCAAATATGAAGGCAATCCCAGAAGGCTTGTATTTGAGCCAAATCATTTGCAGTGGTACAGTAGTTTAGTGTAAGACTGATAACAACTAAAGACATTGTAAAGTTTTAATCTACCAGCAAACATAAGGCAAATTCACCTTTATGGATCAATCTGTGGATTTTTGCTCTTTACTGCAGAATTTGCTTTTGTCAACTTTGCCTATAACTTTGCCATTGGGGTACACTAAGGCAATGTTTGGTAAGAATGAGGTTACTGGTAAATAAGTGTTTCAAGGTCATATTGAAGAGCTTTCTGCAGGTCACATGGTACATCTGGGGCTGCTTATGACACCCACAGCTGCACACACTATGCTGAAACTGAATGGCTCCCACTCCATCTCAGAGCAGAATACCAAACCAGCCTACTTCTAAAAAACGTGCTTCTTGGGCGTACCTCTACCTCACTGGGCTGTCTCTTTAAGCCAGCAGTTCCAACAAAATCATCTAGAAGTGTGGCTACTGACAGGCTGGTGATTCCCTTTAAAAGGACAAAACTTGCCCAGAACTCCATCCTGTACCAAGGACCGAAATGGTACAATGAGCTATCTACTAACCTCACTGATACATCCAAGATAAGTACCTTCAAATCTGAGCTCAGATCCCTTCTTAACACTACAAAGATCTGTACATGCCTGCACTAATGTGGCAGGACCTGTGCTCTGATCCCTTCCTTTCACTACAAAGATCTGTACCTGCCTGCACTAATGCGGCAAGTCCTCAGCAACCCAACCACCTCCCATTCCCCTTCTTTCTCTTCAATCCCCTCCTGCACCACCTCTCTCCAAATGATGCCCGCTCATGGCTGATCACACTTTCTACTATGATGACACCATTCCTGGTTGACCACCCTACTCGTTCCTCCAAGGTTGTCCCACCACCTAGTGAACTCCTATGCATAGTCCTACCTATCTTCTCTTACTTAATCCTTTCATTGGATGTATATAATTTCACTGTTTTTTATTGCCTGTGTAATTGTTTTCCTATATTTTCTGTATACACTATTATATTTGTAATGTTTGTTCTACATTGATTGGAACCTTTGAAAATGAGTCCTTGACTCAAAGGTATTAATCCCAAAATGAAATAAATAAATAAATCTCTGTACAAAGTAAGACAGCTTCGCTTTCAGAATTGTATTCTTTGTCAGTGCAGGAGACAGGAGCTTGACAATTTTCACAGCACAGATTTATAAGCACAAACCTTATTTTTACATATAAGCATATGAATGTGCCAGCAGAAACAGACCTCCTGATCTATCGATGTCTGCTCGAGTGTGCAGCTAGCACCCCTAAGTGCAGCTTCCCAACCCCCCTCCCTTTTTTTCCACCCTCGGCCGTAGTCAGCCTCACCCACCCTTACTCTCCCCTGTTCTCTGTCCCATGCCTTTTAAAATTACCCACAGTTTTGGTTGATGTCACCCTCACTGGTAGGGCATTCCACTTCAACACCACTCTCCCTGTGAAGTAATGCCTCCCCGTCTCCCTCCTAAATCTTCCCCCTCTATTCTTAGCCCATGCCCTCTAGTGTTCCTTCCCTTCCTCAGTATAAAACCCTGTCAGCTCCATCCTTGTTGATTCCCCCCAGATACTTGAAAGTTATGATCATGTCCCCTTTACCCCTCCTCTCCTCTGGGGTGTACATATTCAGTTCCCTCATCCTGTTCTTGTAGTCTCTCCCCTCCATTCCAAGTATCATCCTCTTTGCCTTCCACTGCACTCCCTCCAGTAGCTTGATATCCCACCTCAGGTATGGCCTGCAGAACTGCACACAGTACTCCAAGTGCAGCCTGACCATTGACCTGCAGAGGGGCAAGATCACCTCCCTCTGCCTGGATAAGAAACCCCTCGCTATACACCACAACATCTTGTTCACCTTCCTTGCCATTTTCCTGCATTGGGCAGAATGGTTCATGCTCCCTGTTACCATCACCCCTAGGGCTTTCTCCTCCTCAGAGATGCACAGCTTCACCCCCCCAACCAGTATTCTCTCCTTGGGTTCTTTTTCTTCAAGTGCATAACCTTACACTTCTTTGTATTGAACCCCAGCTGCCACCTCTCCGACCACTCCTCCAGTTTGGTTAGGTCCCCTTGCAGTTGCTTCCATCCCTTGTCCTTGTCTGCTACTGCACCCGTTTTGGTATCATCTGTGAATAGACTTACGCTGTTCACCACTCTGTGCATGATGTCCAAGATGAAGAGCCCAAATAGCTCCTGGCCCAGCACTGAGCACTGCAGCACCCCACTCGTCACTGGTCTAGGTGCTGAAAATTCCCCCCCACCACCACCGATTGTAGCCTCCCATGCAGCCAGTTTGTAATCCAGTTTGCCATCTTTGCCCCCACTCCCATGCCACATAGCTTTCCTCCAAGCCACCCATGAGGTACTGAATCGAATGCTTTGCTGAAATCCAAGTAGAGGACATCCACTGCATTGCCCCTATCCAGCTCTCTTGTAACCCAGTCGTAATACTGTATTGGGTTAGTTTGACAGGAATTCTCTGATATGAACCCACGCTGCCTCAAATCCTGGAGGTAACTGTCCTCTAGAAATGACACCAGCCTCTCCTTCAGTATCGTCTCCATAAGCTTGCCCACTATGGAAGTGAGACTGACCTGCCAATAATTGCCTGGTTCATCCCTTAATAAGAATAATAATAAATTTTATTTATAAGGTGCCTTATCCATAACCAAGGCACCTAACAATTTTAAAAACAAATCAGACATCAGTACATTAACATTAAAATAGTAGCAAACCATTCATCAAAAGAAAAATCAGTCACTGAATGCCTGGTGCCACAAAAATGTTTTTAAAGCTTGCTTGAATCCCTCCACAGTTGTCTACTTCCATAACCCATGAGGTAAAGAATTCCAAAGGGTAGGGGCTGCATACATAAATGCTTTTGCCCCTGATGATTTCAAACACACCCTGGGAATCTCTAGCAACCCCTCATCGGCCGAGCGGAGTGATCATCCAGGGCAGTAAGAAACCAGGAGCTCTTTCAGGTAATCCAGGCCAAGTCCATGTTGGGCTTTAAAAGTCAGCAAACTGACTTTGAAGGTGATCCGCACTGTACTGGCAGCCAGTGTAGTTCATGCAGCACTGGCAAAATATGACAGGACTGAGCAGATCCCATCAAAAACCAGACTGCTGCATTCTGCACCAGCTGCAGGTGGCGGATTTCCACCCCAGGAAACCCTAGGTAGAGGGAGTTGCAATAATCTAAGCGCAAGGACACAAAGGCATGGACCAAAGTAGGAAGGTCACCAGACAGAACCAGATGCTTAATTCTGGCGATATTCCTAAGATGATAAAAGGAAGATTTGATGACAGCCGATACCTGTGAATGCAGGGTCAGCCATTCATCAAAAATTACCCCAGGATGTACACCTGTTCAGAGGTCAGGAGTGAAACGCCACCAAGAAGAAGTCCCAAGGGCGAACCAACCCCCAACCCCCCTATCCGGTGACCTAGGTCCACAACCAGCACCTCATTTTTTCAGATTTCAGCCAGCTGGAATCCATCCACTCCTGGATTTCTTTCAGACAGTTATTAAAGACCGAGAGAGCTCCATCCTGGTCAGCTGCAAAAGAAAGGTAGAGAAGGGTATCATCAGCATAGCAGTGAAACCTCAACCCGTACCATCTTACAGTGTCTCCGAGGGGTAGCATGTACACCGTGAACAACATGGGTGACAGCACTGAACTCTGAGGAACCCCACATGACAGAGAAATAGGGCCTGAGGAAAAGACCCCAGACACCACTCTCTGTGTTCTTCCTGTTATGAAACGATGTAAACCACTTGAGGACTGTTTCCGACAGTCCACAGCTGTGCCTCAGGTGACCAAGCAGCACTCCATGGTCCACAGTGTCAAATGCTGATGAGAGATCCAGAAGAACTAAAATGGAACAGCTCTTCCGATCTCTAGCCATCAGGAGATCATTGAGCACCCGAACCAGCGCTGTCTCGGTACTATGTCTCTTTCAAAAGCTGGACTGGAGTAGTTCATAGATGTCATGGATGGTCAAATGGTCCTCCAGTTGTGTTGCTACTACTTTCTCAATCACTTTCCTTAAAAAGGGATGGTTAGAGATTGGTCTGTAGTTTGCATGGCAGTCTGGGTCCAAGGTAGCTTTCTTCAAGAGTGGTGTAACTACTGCCTCTTTCAGGGAGCTAGGAAACTCTCCAGATTCCAAGGAGCACCAGACTATCTGTGCTAGGACCGAACCAATGATGTCAATACAACCCAAAATTAGGGAAGTTGGTCCAGGGTCCAAACTACAGCACATAGGGAGCACACACTGGATGATTCGCATGACATTCATGAACTCCTGTCAGCTGAAGGTACTCCAGGAAGACCGAGGTACAGTGACCTCGTACTGATCAAAGGCAGTGCCCACAGAGTGTGCCAGTTGGAGTACTGCCCTGATGTCAGCCACCTTATTAGCAAAGAATCGAGCAAGTTCGTCGCACTCCAACTGTGAAAAGGCTTTCTGGACATGTAGACAAGCTGGGTTGCACAGTCTGTCAACAGTTCGGAAATGCTGAGCTGGTCGATTCTTAGCAGTTGCAATCTCCTCAGACAGGAATTCTGCCTTCTTATGGGTGATTGTAGATTGATAGGCTTGATAATGGTCCATCAATCTAAGGCAGTTGGTATCAAGGGCAGACTTTCACCAGCAACGCTTTAACCTTCGCCCTAGTCTCTGCATCTCCCTCAAGGTCCCATCAAACCATAGAGATCGAGGGTGAAGGGAGAAAGGACGAATGTGGACTGGAGCAATGGAATCCAAAGCCGCCGAGATGGCCGAATTATAGGCCATCACGAGGGTCTCTGGGTCACTGCTTGCCAACGAGAAGGATGTAAGGTCAAGCACCACCGCTAGGCTATGAGAACTTATATCTCATAAAGGATGGTATCTAACCATCTCCCCAGGGGTAGGCCTATGAAAGGGGGGTGCCAAAACTATACCCCACAGTGTAGTGACTGGACCACCCAACTGGTTCCACCCCAAGTCAGATGTTTCGATCCCTAGGAGGAAGATTCAGTCAAGGGAGTGTCCGTGTTTATGAGTAGCAGTAGTAACCACATGTGTAAGGCCCAGGGATGTCATCAACTGGATGAAGTGCTGACCTAATTGCGAAAGTTCGTTGTCGACCCAGGTGTTGAAGTTTCTCAGAAACATCAGTCTGGGTGATTCAAATGCCATGTCAATGACGAAGTCGGCCACTTCCTGAAGGAATCGCTTCTCATCACCGGGTGGACAGCAGATGAGGGCAATCCGATAACCTACACCTGCTACTGTGGCACACTAGAATGACTCAGCCTCCTCAACTAGTACACTTGTGAGGTTAAGTTTGGTCTTGAAACAGACCACAACCCCCCCACAGTCCAATCTTAGGCAGTGTATCACCGAGTACCTGGCTGGAGTTAAAGCCTCCAAAATGGGGCCAGAGTTCTCATCCAGTCAGGTCTCGGTGATGCATGTCAGGTCCACCATTTCAACAAGTTCTGCAATAATTGCAGTCTTGTGCTTGCTGGACCTGGCATTGCACAACACCGTCCGAGTTGGACGAACCTCCCAGCCGCCCGAACCACCTGCCCACCACAATCGGTAGTGCCCTTTTGTATGGAAACCAGACGTGGAGGACCACGTTCTGGGCTCCATTTCACTCCAGGGTGTCTCCTGAATCTTACCACCCCAATATGATGACCACCCTCATTCACCTTCCACTGTTTGCAGCCCCCAACCCCCTTCCATCTCCTACACACAATACCCAGCGCTCTACAGCACTGGTAAGTTACAAACTAAAGGGGAGGAGTGAAAAAAGGGTGGAAGGCATGGACAGCAGAGGGTGAATAGCACACAGCTATGGGGGCAGGCATCCAACACATTCCACAAGACTCAATAAACAAACAAAATCTTCCTTAAACCAAATAAATACCCTTCAAACCAAACCCTCAACCAAAGCAATATTATACTAAAAATAAAAAAAAACAAACTATGAAATCAAAATAACAAGCCAAACAAAATTAATAAATAAAATAAAACTAAAACAACCCCAAAACTACTCAACTAAAATAAATTAAATTAAAACCCCTATTCCCATTTCTTCCAAATAAACCACCCACCTAACTAACAAAAAGAGTTTTAAAATGTTTATAGTGCAGAAATTATAGTCTCCAGTTGCAGCTTTGGATTATTTCCCTTCCACAGTGCTCTCACCACTGCAAGATAATGTTTTCAGTACTCTTCGGCTCCCTCTCACAGAGCTGAATTGTAAATATTCCAGTATTTAGTAATTAAAAGGAAAGTGCTCAAAATATTATGTCTGGACTAAAGTACGTAACAAACATCAACAAAGGAAATTGTACTTCACCAGATTATACAGGAGCTCAGATAGGCATTAATCCACATATAGTGGGTACCAGACTCCTCTCAGCCAGCTGTTAAGCCACCTTTGACCTTTATGAAGGGGCACCTCATTCAAGCTTCCCTGGAGTCTCTTTTCCATTGATCAGGCTCCCCCAGACTTTCACCTCAGTGGCTCAAGATCGACCCACCCTCCAGTGGGCCCCTTGTTCCACCTAAGGGAAACAGGTCCGCTTCACCACCCTCTGGTAGTGACAGCAGCTGTCCCTCTGTTTGGGCTTGGGGTCCTAATCCCTCTTCAAAATTCCAAGGCAGCTCCTCCAATAGCTCTCATTAGTGCACCCCTTCAGAAAGCTTCCTCCCGGCTTGTCCTTTCTGAAAAAGACGCTGATGTTTTTCCTGTTGCTTGGTCCGACTGGGCTCTCACCCTAGCTAGAAACTGCTACTGGACATAATGTTCCTCCTCTCGTATCTCCTTCGTGACAGCCCCAGCAATCAGGTGTTCACCACTATATCCTCCATGCAATCCTCTGGATACTATCCCGCTCCACTCCACCTTCAACACTACTCCTTCGACCTCTGCCAAATCTGGGAAGTATTTTCCTCTAAATGACAACATTGTATAAGGTAAAACAGCTCTCTAACATTTGCTGTTATATTTTCATTATATTCATTATGCTATGCCGCTTTTACTATACAGGGTCCACAAAGAAGCTCTGAAGATACTCAAGTTTTCTAACTATCTCACTGCGGATCTCTGACTAACTCTTAACAACACTTTTGACCAAATTTAATTAAAGAAATACTAAAAACTAAATACTAAATACTACTAAAACATCTAAAACTGGAGAACCAGTTCTGCACTAAACTTCAGGCATGCCCAGTGTGGCAACCATCTTAGTCTTAGTCTTAGGTAGGGGGTAATGGTCTCTTGGGCCACTCTTGTGTATTGGCACCACATGAGCCATCCTCCAGTCCTGAGGCACACATCCTGTAGCCAGGGAGGTGCTGAACAGATCCGTTAGCAGTTCCATGAGTACCTCTGCCATCTCCCTCAGCACCCTGGGGTGGATACCATCTGGCCCTGGTGCCTTGTCCACTTTAAGTGCCCTCAGTCTCTCTAATACTCTACTTCCCTCAATCATTTCATCTGTCCCCCCCCCCAGTCCAAGGTGGTAGTGGTCCCCCCTTTCACCACTTGTTAAGCATTTTTTATTCTTTTTCATTCTCAAACACATCTTTGTGTTCTTATTAGTAAGTTAGCTTTATTTTCTGATAGTTCTTTGCTATATTTTTAAAGTTAACATCCTTCTGTGTTTAACTTTCCAACATCTAATCTGTCTGTAAATCTGTCTCTGTCTTTTTCTCTATTTAAAATAGATTTTCACTCTTGCATGGATCATGTGCGGGCCTATGATGACAGACAGGGTGCCATATGCCTTCAGCATATGTTGTTTGGGTGTACTCCTGCAACCTCCACCACAGCAGACAGAAATGCAGCAGCAGTCTCAATATCCCCAACTCCCTTTCTAACTCCAACAGCTTTACAACTGCACAGCATCCCCCATCCCTCTCACCCCCCCAGCAGGTTGAACTCCTTCAGTAGCCTCCATCTCCCTCTACTCTTACTTCAGTTCCCTATTTGAGCAACAGTTCCTCCATCCCACCTGCTCTGCAGTAGCCTGCAGCCTCTCTGCCCACCGATGGTACCAATACCACCAACAGAGGCTGGCCCTCCCAAGGAGCCCCACCGAGTCTCCTCTGGTTCTGTACCTCCCAGACCAAGAAAACCACATTCTTCCTTGGTCTGGGAGTACTTCACCATGGACCCTAATGACAAGAACCTGGTGACATGCAATATCTGCATGGCAATGGTCATCCATGGGAAAAGGGGAGCCACCTTTATACAAATGGTCAAAACACACACACCTGACCATCAATGACAGGGAGCAGTGGAAGGCCTGCAACCAGGAGGTGGCAAGTGGTGGAACCCCATCTGTGTCACCTTGGGGTAGTCACCTTGACCAGAGTGGTGTAGGAATCAAGCACCAGCACCCACATCAGTTCAAGCACTAGCACCAGCATCAGCACCAGCTCTAGCCCCTGCTTCAGCACCCTCACTGTTGCAAGGCATCACAGCAGCAATCAAACATCTGCAGGAGGGGGACTGGTGACCTCTGCCACAAAGTGGGCTCATTGGAGAACACAATGAGCCATCTTATGGCCAAACAGCAGCTGATGCTTGCTGCTATGGCAGAGCTTATCATGGTGGTGAAGGTCCTGCTGGTACATCTGGCAATGGTCCCTGAAAAAATACATGGGTATTGCATGTTGCTGTTATTATTGGTGTGTGTGTCTAACCCTTTGGTTTCAGTTCTCATTCTTCCCTCTTTCACACCACCCTTCTTATTTTTTCCTCCTCATTTGTTATGCTACCCCCAAAATAAAATTCTTAAAAATACATTTTAAGTCTTTTTCTGTCTTCCTGTTATGTATTTATAGTATGAAGGGTTGTATCGCGAAGCGCTGGGGCGAGTGGTAGTGTGGTCACTTTGAGCACGATTTATTATCAGCAAATAAATGCTTTAAATCAATTTCAAGTTTGTGCTCTTTCTTGAAGTTACAGGAGTGCAGTCTAAATTGGACTTGATATTTATAGTACCCCTCTGTTTTCTCTCTTTCTCTTTAAACACCGGCCATATTCTTTGTTCTCTTTTCTGTATCTACATTTTCTTTTTACAGCAATGTTTATGCACCATATCATTCTCACCACTGCTTTTAAGCACTATTGCTTACTTATGTAGTGCACTTGAAAAGCATTATTCTCCCTGCTTTCTTGTCCTGAATATTTTTTTTCAGTTCAACCGATGATGATGCCATACATCACATTCACATTTGAACTGTGTGACTTGTTCCATTCACACAAGGTACACTCTTTTTTCCCTTTTCCTATTTCCATAAAATGTTTCCTAAACATGTAATTATGAAACAGTGGTAGCTACTGCTGCACTGTTGAAGCCTCCCTCTCATACTAGATTTAATTGTCAAGTACATTAGGTAAGTCTACACAATTGATCAAACCTAATATATAAACTCCTACCTTCTTGAAATTATCTTACAAACAAGAAATTATGAAATGGTGGTAATGTTGTACTGCTGTTACTGCTAATGCTAGAGTGTACTGAGCTGCTGTGTGCCATTCCCCCACCACATTTCTTGTAATGCACTTTCTCGTAATTCATTGCAAAAAACTTTTCACCAGTCTCACTCTGTGATAGTCTGTCACACTGACATATTTGCTGTGTAATATACCTCATGTGAAATAGTGCTCAGATCACAATATTCATCATACATTCTGTGCTCTCTGGAATTGTTTCAAGCATCCAAATAAACACGTCAGGCTGATGTGCGATGCTGCATGGTGCCATTTTCTGTATAAGTCACACTGGAACTGTCGTTCTTGTAAGGACTTTTGTGGGAAATCACACAAAAAGCACAAGATATGGTAACTCTGTCTTTCAAGAATTGTTCTCAATGAAAGGAAGAAATAATAGTGCTACATGATGTTACATGAGGTCATGTTGCATATTACACCTCCCACCAAAGCAGGTCTCAGTTGAATTAATTATTATGTCCAGAAATGTTTACACAAGGCAACAAAATGAGAAGTGCTCCATGAATTAATCTGCTGCTCCTGTGCGCTGCAACAAGTGTCCCACCACAGCACCTATCCTGATGAACTGTAGTTAACCAAAATTCTGGATGTTTTTCATGAAATCATAATTCCTCTTTTTGGCAGTGATCGGGATGATGGTCTTCAAGTTTTGCTTTGTGTCCCATCAACAAAGGGAAGTATTTATCGTCAAAGTTTTTGGCATAGGGAGTTGCCGAAAAAGGTGCATTTCTAACCACTTTTTTCCTATTGTTCGCTATTCAGGTATTTATCACTCTGTTGATTAAATCCTGTTTTTGCATGGTTCCAGCCCTGATCTGTTTATTTAAATTAGCAGTGTTTCCTATCTGGGAAGATAAGTATTCTTTTTTGTTTCACATTTTAGTTTTTAATTCTTGAAATGTTATTTGGATGCCACTCTCTGACTGTTTTCTAGGCTGTGTGAAAAAAATACAATGTTGATGATCGTAATTCTTGCTAAATATTGACGATCGGTTGACTATAATAAGACCTAGACAACACACAGTGTTGGAGAAGCTGGAGTAAGAGTAGGGGGTACACCCACCACAGTTCTTTTGAGAAAAGCTAAACAGACCTGAAATCAGAGCTCCTAAAATTTTCTGATGCCCCCCAAAAATATATGACTACTATATGATGCAGATTCTACATGGTGCCACACTGCCTCCCTCCCACCAAAGTTCTTGTACTGCACTTTAGGTGAAATAGTGCAAAATAGTAAATATACATGAACTCAGATCTCCTTAATTTTTTTAAGGCCCATGAAAAATTATGTAAGGCTGTGTCACGGTGCTACGTGGTCTCACACTATGGGACTGTTCCCCTGCCACAGTTCTTGTACTGCACTTTAGGAGAAATGGTACAAAACACTAAATAGACATGAAATCATAGCTCCTGAATTTTTCTGTGATCTACATATATATATATATATATATATATATATATATATATATATATGGTTGCTGCATGGAGCTAAAGTACATTATGCCACACTGTGTGACTGTTTCCCCACCACAATTATTGTATTGCACTTTATAGGAAATGGTGCTAAACACTAAACACACATGAAATTGGAGTTTTGAATTTTTCTAAGGTCCACAAAAAATACATCAGGCTGCTGAGTGTTGCTACTTTGTGCCACACTGAGTGACTGACCCCTGCTACAGTTCTTGTACAGCACCTCATGGGAAATTATGTGAAATGCTAAATAGACATGAAATCAAAGCTCCTGAATTTTTCTGAGGTCTGCAAAAAATATATAAGGCTGGTGTAGGGTACAGGTGTCACACTGTCCCCCACCATATTTCTTATGCTTTACTTTATGGCAAATCATGTGAAATGTTAAACAGACATGAAATTGGAGTTCTGAGCTTTTCTGAGGTCCACATAAATATATAAGGATGCTGTCTGGTGCTACATTGTGCCACACTGTGTGGCTGTCCCCATCTCTGTTGTTGTACTGCACTTACTGAGAAATAGTGTGAAATGCTAAATAGACATGAAATCGGAGCTCCTCAGTTTCTGTGAGGTCCACAAAAAATATTTAAATAAAAGGCTGTTGCATGGTACAGGTGCTACATGGTGCTACACTGTCCTCCCTGCTACAATTCTTGTACTGCATTTTATGAGAAATAGTATGAAAGTCTAAACTGACATGACATTGGAGCTTCTGAATTTTCTGAGGTCCACAAAAAGTATATATGGCTGCTGCATGGTGCTATATTGTGCCACACTATGTGACTGTCACCTGCCACAATTCTTGTATGGCACTTTGTGGGAGATGGTCTGAAATGCTGAAAATGCATGAAATCAAAGTTCCTTAATTTTTCTGAAGTTGCATATATATATATGAGGCTGCTGCACGGTGCAAGTGCTACATTCTGTCACACTGTTCTCCTGCCACACTTCTTATACTGCACTTTATGAGAAATGGTGCAAGATGCTAACCTGATGTGAAATTGAAGTTCCTGAACTTTTCTAAGGTTCACAAAAAATGTTTAAGACTGCTGCACGGTGCTACAAAATGCCACTGTAAGAAAACATGTTCAACAGTATCACATCAGACACACTTTTTTGTATCTGTCCCACTTCTTTTCTTCAAATGACTCTGTTTATTCTCCTCAAGGTGGTTACATTGGTGCTTGGGTCCCTGCAGGAATACTTACTTCATGCTGCTCATCGTCAAAGGGGGGTTCTGTGTGTGGTTTCACTGTGCCCCTCCCCCAATACAGGCATGTGGGAAATGACCCTAGCACATAGCCAGGTGTGCTCCCACCCCCAACATGCAGACATCTGCCACCTCTGAAAATTCAACCTCAGTACTGGTCCCAGATTTACCTGCCCTTAACCATCACTAGGGTTTGATAAATGCCAGGTGCCAGATTCTCTCACTCAATGGATGCTCAGCTTCTCCCCTGTTCAGTTCTCCTACAACACTGGGTCTACTCTCAAACCTGGGTCATTGGCTTCACAGGCAGTAGTGCTACTGATGCACAAGTAGTGTTGTGAGAAATTGGAAAATTTCACCTGGCAAAATATTTCATGTAATTCGGGCATTACTCAAAATACTTTGCTGGGCAAAAATTGAAATTTTGCCCTTGGAGCGAGCAACACTTCACCCTCAAACAAGCAAAATTTCACTGTGCCCAGGTGTAATTTCACCACCTTGAGGAGAAATAGTGGTCTCTCCCTCGGCTGCTCACTGGTCCAAATTTCTAAATTAATTCCACCTGGTATCTAGTGGTCCCTCCCTCCGGCCAATCACTAGTCCAAAGTGAAAAAAAGAAAGACCCCCCATTTACTTATTATTTTCATGATCCCCCCAGACCCCCATTCCTAAAAAAAATCATTCCCCACTCTCTGGTGTCTAGTGGACCCCACACACCCCCAGCCTATCACTGGCCCAAAGTGAATAAGAAAGCCCCCCACACTTACTCATTATTATCAGGATCCCCAGATCCCCAATCCTAAAAAAATCATTCTCAATCCCTGGTGTCTAGTGGATCCCCCATCCCCCCACCCTGTCATCATATAGCGCTCACCTTGCTCCCCCAGAACCCTAATCAGGCCACTGGCACAGCCCTCCACTCACCTCCATAGCCAGCAGCCCTATTGAGTGCTTCAATGAATGAGTGTGTGCTTGTACAAGCACGTGATCATTAATTGAAGTCCTCAGTAGGGCTACCGGCCATGGAGGTGTGTGGAGGGCTGTGCCGGTGGCCCAATTGGGGTACTGGGGGGAGCGGGATGGGCACTATCTGATGACAGGGTGGGGGGTCCACTAGATACCAGGGAGTAAGGAATTAATTTTTTTAGGACTAGGGACTGGTGGGGATCCTGATAATAATGAGTAAATGGAGGGGCTTTCTTTATTCACTTTGGGCAGGTGATTGGCCTGGGGGACCCAGAGACACCAAGGAAAAATTCAGAATTCATTTTAAAATGTGGGCCAGTGAGTGGAGGGGGTGGGGTCACTAGACACCACCAGCCAGTATTTTGCAGTGGGTGAAATTGCAGGCAAAACTTCATAATTTTGCTGCAATTACACAAAATATTTCACTCTGTGAAATTGCCATTTTGCCACAATTTCGCTAGCAACATTTTATTTTGCTACATCTCTATGCACAAGTGGACTGACCACTTCTTTACTAAGTATTTTATCCTGCTGCTTCTTTGATGACTAATATGGATTAGTGGTGCAACAAATTCTTATACTGATGAGCATCAGTTATACTGTAAATTCTGCTGTGCAGTGTGCAGTGAAGAAGATGGTGTCAAGGACATGCCACAGTGAACTTGCATCTTCTACATGCCACAGTAAAAAATATTTGATTTGGAAAACATAATTCATGATGGAGGGAGGAAGATGATAATGAAGAGGATGCATTGTTTTCTAAAGAAGACGTTCATGTTTTTTATTCTAATGAAATTATTTATATTTGTTTATATATATGATGAGGAAAGGAATTTTAAAGTGATTGAGGATGGATGGAGGAGGAGGATGGTCTCTTGTCTCATGGATGAAGTAGATGGGTTGGTTTTCAATGCAATCAACCTGTATGTTTTTTATTTGAATAAAATTATTATCAATTATATTTGTTGATTTATTTTTATGACAGTGAAATGTACTTTGATGTCATCCAGGATGGAGGGAGGAGGAGGACGGTCTACTCATTTTGGATGAAGCAGATATAGCTTGGTTTTCAACACAGCCAACGTTTATGGTTTTTACTTGAATAAAATTATTATTAATTATTATTTATGAATGCTGATATATTTACAATGATGAATTCTGTTTTAATGTGACTAATGATGGAGAGAGGAGGATTTCACTAAAGTAGGGCAAAACACTGCCTGAATGGAATGAGACAAGGCAAGGTAAGAACAAAGAGCAGGGCCATTCTCGATGCCCTAAAGGGAGCATGCCTCAGACAGCTAGTGTTGGAACCCTCACGGGAGGGAGCATTCTTAGACCTTGTACTCTCAACTGGGGACAGTGAGAAGATCTCAGATCTAGAAGTGGGTAGCCATCTGGGAACAAGTGACCACCAAACAGTGCGGTTCACAATAAACTCAGCTGCAGAGCCAAGCCATACAAAAGTGAGGGTACTGGACTTCAGGAGGGCTGATTTTGGTAAAATGGGAGAGTACCTTAGAAAAGCACTAGCAAACAGGGAAGAATGAGGAGTGGAGCAGCAATGGGGAAACATAAAAACTGCCATCACAGAGGCAACAAGTCTTTTGGCGAAGCAAATAAACAAATCAAAACAAAAAAAAAACACTATGGTTCTCAAAAGAGGTGGCAGGGAAGGTTAGGGAGAAAAAGATTGCATTTAGGAAGTATAAGGAAACACAGAATGAGCAGGACAGAAAACTGTACCAGTTATAGCAGAAGGAAGCAGGAAAGGCAGTCATAATAGCAAAGGCCCGAACTGAGGAACATGTGGATATGAAAGGGGATAAAACCTTTTATAGGTACATTAGGGTGCATAGAAAGACAAAGGGAGGGATAGTGAGGCTGAATAGAATGGATGGTGGGTGGGCAGAGAGGGACAATGAAAAAGCAGGGATACTGAATGAATACTTCTGCTCAGTATTTACAAAAGAGGAGGAGGGGGAGGTACCTAATCCAATTAACAGAAGCACTTTGGATAGGGGGGTCAATCCCAGTCCTTTCACAGAAGAAAGTGTTCTGAAAGAACTCCTAAAACTGAAGGTGTACAAAGCAGTGGGGCCTGACGGGATTCACCTCAGAATTCTAAAATAACTAAGGGGAGAACTAGTAACACCACTAACTACCCTTTTTAACAAATATTGGGAGGATGGTGTGGTCCCTGAGGATTGGAGGAGGGTGGATGTGATTCCCCTTCACAAAAGTGGGAGCAAGTCAGAGGCAGGAAACTATAGACCTGTCAGTTTGACCTCTGTGGTAGGGAAAATGATGGAATCACTTCTGAAGGCAAGAATTGTTGAGTACCTAGAGGCCAGTGGGGCACAGGACCCAAGGCAGCATGGATTCAAAGTGGAAAGGTTATGTCAGATTAATCTAATTGATTTCTTTGACTGGGTGACCAAAGTAGTAGACCAGAGAGGGACTGTGGACATCGCCTACCTAGACTTTGGCAAAGCATTTGACACAGTCCTACAGAAAAGATTAATAAACAAATTAGCCAGCCTGGGAGTGGGTCCCAGAGTGGTAGCCTGGGTAAAACATTGGCTGGACAACAGGACACAGAAGGTAATATTAAACGGAGTCCACTCTAAAGAAAAGGGGTTACTAGTGGGGTTCCACAGGATTCAGTACTAGGTCTAGTCCTTTTTAATGTCTCTGTAAGTAACATTGCAGATGGACTGGAAGGAAAGTATGCCTCTTTGCAGATGACACAAAGATCTGCAACAGGGTTGATGCACAAGAGGACATGGAAAGGATGAGACAGGAATTGGCAAGGTTGGAGGAATGGTCAGAAGTATGGCAGCTTGGATTCAATAAAAAGAAGTGCAAAATAATGCACCTGGGAAACAAAAACCCAAGGGAAGAGTACACAATGGGGTGGGAGGTATTAACAACAACAAAAATGGAAAGGGACCTGGGGTAATCATATCAGATGACCCTAAGGTTGGCAAGCAATGTGAGAAGGCAGTAGAGAGGGCTGGGTGGATACTGGGATGTACAGAGAGAGGTATCACCAGCAGAAAACTGGAAGTTGTTATCCCTCTGTACAGACAGTTGGTGAGACCCCATCTGGAGAACTGTGTTCAGTTCTGGAGACTCCATCTCCACAGGACATAGACAGGATGGATGCAGTCCAGAGGAGAGGAACTAAAATGGTGCAGGGTCTGCAAGAGAAACCATATGAGGAGAGACTAAACAAGCTTAATATGTATACCCTCGAGGAAAGGAGGGGGGGGCATGTTAGAAACTTTTAAGTACCTCAGTGGAATCAACAAAGTCCAAGAGGGTAACATCTTTCAGAAAAAGAGATGTGCAAGAACAGGGGAACACAATTTGAAGATAGAGGGGGGATGGCTCAGGGGCAATGTGAGGAAGTATTTTTTCACAGAGAGGGTGGTAGACACATGGAACTGCCTTCCTGAGGAGGTTGTGGGGTCTAAAACTCTGGGAGAATTCAAGAATGCATGGGACAGATATACGGCAATTCTTGTGTGGGGTAGGAAGAAATAGGCTGTTGGTTAACTAGGATCTGCAGCTTATCCAGTAGGTAAGGAAATGGGCAGGCAAGGTGAGCCAAGCGGTCCTTATCTGCCATCAAAGTCTGTGTTTCTATGTTTCTAAGACAATTTTATTTCTAAGGCTCCCAATCCCAGAGGCTCTGGGTGCCGTACACAATAAAAACAGAATACAAAATGCAGAAATAACATTTGTGCAACAGCAGTAGAGAAATCTTTAAAACAACATTCTTAAAAGCATAAATATAAAATATGAAATAGCTGAGGATAAGGTAGGGGGGAGATGGCTCAGTCCCCAAAAATCTGGCAGAAGAGATGGGCCTTAAGCCTCTGCTTAAAGACAGCAATCGAGGGGGCCTCCCGGACTGCAGCTAGAAGCGTGTTCCACAGGGTCAGCCCAGAGACACTAAATGCTCGATCACCAGAGGTCTTGAGCTGAACCTTGGGAAGATCCAGGAGGCCCTTTGAAATGGAGCAGAGGGAGCCAGCAAAGGTAGCAGGTAACAGGAGCTCAGACAGGTAGCCAGGACCCAGCCTGTATAGGGCCTTATAGGTGACTAAGCCCACCTTGAAAAGGACCCTCTACCTGACTGGCAGCCAGTACAGGACACACATAACCGGAGTCACATGGCATGACCGAGATAGTCATATCAATAATTGGGCCACCGTGTTCTGCACCAGCTGCAGCCTGTGGAGGGTCCCTCCCATGACCCTAAAGTAAAGAGCATTGCAGTAGTTGAGTCTGGAGGTCACAAAGGCATGTACTAGAGTTGGTAGATCTTCAACCAGAACAAGGGGCTTGATCCTGGCGATGTTCCATAAGTGGTAAAATCCACTCTTCACAACAAATAACACCTGATCTTCGAAGATCAGTCTGCTGTCCAGGATCACACCTAGATTTTGCACCTTCGGGGAAGCGACCAGTGGAGCAGAGCCTAAGAAAAGACCATTATCCACTCTAGGTAGCAACCCATCACACCCATGACCCGGCTCGACCACTAGCACCTCTGTCTTGTCCATGTTGAGTCACAGTCAGCTGGAAGCTATCCAGTCATTTATTTTAGCCAGACAGGTGTTAAACACATCAACTACACCAGATGTCTTGGGGGCAAATGACAAAACAGCTGGGTGTCATCTGCATAGAAGTGAAACTCCACACTCTACTGTTGAATGATCTCACCCAGGGGCAGCATATACACCACAAACAGCATCGGAGACAATATCAAGGACTATGGAACTCCACAGGACAGAGGCATTGGAGAGGAGGAGAAATTCCCCATCACTACCCACTGCAACCTGTCAGAGAGATAGGACTCAAACCATTTGATGGCAACACCGGCAAGTCCACAGAATTCACAGAACCAGTCAAGTAGCACAATGTGGTCCACGATGATGAAAACTGAAGAAAGATCGAGGAACACAAGAACTGACCTATCTCCTCTATCTCTAGCTCTGAGTAAGTCATTATGCACCCTGATTAGTGCAGTTTCTGTGCTATGTCTAGCCCAAAAACCCGACTGAAATGGCTCATAGATGTTGAAGGACACAAGCTGATCCTCAAACTGCTGTGCTACCAGTTTCTCAACAACCTTGCTCAAAAAAGGCAGGTTGGAGATAGGATGGTAATTTGCTAGTATATGTGGGTCGAGGGAAGGTTTCTTTAGAAGGGGTCTCACCAATGCCTCTTTCAGAGGAGCCAGGAACACCCCTCTTCTATCAAATACCTGGCTATCCCAGCGAACATTGGGCCAATGGAGTTTGCCCTTTAAGGGGCAGACCAGGTTGTCCTGGTGCACCCCTTCCCTTTTCATCAAGGTGGTGTACTCAGAAGGGGAGAGAGAGGAAGGCAGGGGTGAGCCAGGGGATAGAACTATGAGCAAGCAACAGGAAGGGGAGGGGCAAGTGGAGTACATAATGGGCAACACAAGAGTGGTTCAGCCACTTTTGCTGGAGTTTTGATCTGAGCTAAATTGAAACTACAGCACGTCGGATTGGCAGATTAATTTGAAAGGTTTGTGCAACAAGATAAAGAGGTAAGAAATAAATAAATAATATGGATGAAGATGATGAGGTTATATAAAAAAAAGAATATATATAAATAAGTACATATAAATAATAATATATATAGTAAATGAAATGATGGTAAGAGGATCAGGAGGCCAGAAGTAATGAGAAGCTGAGATGTCAAATAATGTAGAATGAAATGCATAAGTTTAAGGTGGTTTGCATAGTTCAGAAATAACAAAGCATTTCTTGAGAGAAGCAGAGGAAGTGATATGGTGGGAAACTGACTTTAAAATGTATATTCATGGTCGAGCGTGGTTTGCACACTGCAATGATAATGAAGCATTTTGTGGGACAGAGGAAACTGAATCTTAACTGGTATGGCATCAGCTTATTGATTTCTGCATACTGCAGTGATAATAATAAAGCATTGGGTAGAACAGAGGTGAAGAGCTGCAGGAAGGGGACTGAGCTGGAAGGTGGTATCGCTGGCCCAAGGTCTTGCTGGTGCAGAAAAAAGCGCAGTTTTAAGAAGGCTTTTGTGGAAAAGGGAATCGCTGTAAGGGTCAGCTGATAAGCAATATAGTACAGGACAAGGGAGACCGGAGGAACTCCAAGGAAACAGTGGGTCACGTGCATTCAGCTGGGTTGGCCCGATTTTGGCCTAGCAATGAAGAAGTCAGGGGAACAGGATGCTGGGGTGGAGCACTGCAAAGCAAAAGGTTTTTTTTCCAGCCAGGAAGAGGTTTGCATGCGGCTTGCCGCGGCCCGGCATGTTATTGGTGAAGTGCTGGGTTGGAGAATGGTTTAGTGGACCGGGGAAGTGGCAACGCATTTGGTAGACCAGAGAAAGGAGGCCTAACACAGGCAGAGAGCAAGAGATGGATGCGGACGGCCACGTGGTGTGACATCACACGCTGTGTGGAGGCCGCGTTGCGAGTGGGAGGCCAAAATGGCAGTTTAAAAAAAAAAGGAGCCATGGGGAGACAGAGGAACCCAGGGGACTACAAGCAAAGGATGAAGCAATTAATGGGGGCCCAGTTGCTAAGAATGAGAGAGCATACAGACTAGCATGATAGAAATGAATGGCGTGACGTCACATGTCCGCAGGACCACGCAGTCCAGCCACAGGTTGCCTCTCTTGCAAGCTGGTAACAGGGTTACCTTCGTTGGACAAGGGGACAATTTGCATTGGGGGGAGAGGGGACAGCCCAAGCAGGCATGGTTGCAGGAGGAATGGGAAGGCAATCAGAGGCTTGTGAGGGCACACAGGGTGGGGGAGGCACATGCCCTAAGGGACTTTGATTTAAAAGCGGCTGGTGGGGACACAAGGGGACAGGAGCCTGACACGCCAGGATCCATGGTGATGGTAGCCATAAGAGGGGGTAGGCCCAAATAATATGGGGCCCCCAAGGAGAGGGGATCAGAGTTAGGCCACAAGGCCATGTGGCGCCATGTGCCCCGAAGGGGCAACAGCCAGAGGCATGTGAGAACATGTGAGGGGGGAGAAGTTTTTCTTTTTAGGCCTGGAAACAACACAAGAGGAGACGCCCGATGTGCGCGAGGGCTTTTATCAGCCTGTGGCTCATGGGAATGGGCACAGGAAGGGAATAACAGGCCTGGGGGGGGGACAACAGCCAGAGGGGAGAGAGGCTGAGGCCTGGAAGCCCATAAGAGGTGGGGCCTAAGGCATATGAAGGCCATGACTGCCCAGAGGCCCACAGGGGTAGGGCAGGGGAAGAGATAGAGGCCTGGTGGGCAGTGAAAGGGAAGAAGGGGACAGAAGGCAGAGGAGACTGGATAAAAGATAAGGTCACCTGGAATGGGCCTGTTATGAACACTGGCAATGAAGGAAGACCCAGGCAGAAGTTGGGCCACGAGGCAAAAAAAAAAAAAAAAAAAAAAGGGACACATTTCGTGACCATTAGGTGACTGCTTGAATGAGGGCCTGGCCATAAGAAGGATGGCTGTAGACATGATTTAAATAATGGAATTTTGCTTTTCCTTTCTTTAGTTGTCTTCACAGTTTGAAAGGAATGAGGGACATGGCACCAAAGAAGAACAGGCCTTCAAAGGAAGACACTTACAGGGCTATAGTCAAATTGGTGGAAAAAGCCAACAAAATGTGGAAACTGGTGGAAGGGGAGGAACCAGGGAGATCCGGGGAGAAAAGGAAAGTGGGGAAGGGTAAAGGGGGCAGAGGGAAGTGGCCAGCTGAAAGGCCATGAAGCCCAACCAGGGTATAACCTCTGACTGTGGGATCCACCAAGGTGGCTGATCCAGTACCTCTGCAGCCTATAGACCCAGTACCACCAGTACCTCTCCAAGAACAAGTCGGAGTCCCCCCAGGGGAACCCAGACCGGATCATGAGAACATAATAGTTCCTCCACAACCACTAGTGGTGCAACAACCCCCTCAGCCACAGGGGACCATGATGGGGCACCAGGAAGACGGCAGGCAACAAGGAATGGACAAGGACAGAGGTAACGTACTCGGCTCAGTGGGTGACAGTATCAAAGAGTATATAAGTCAAATTGTGTTGGCACTTGGGGCAAGAGGTTTAGGGCAAATGGAGTCAGCACTGGCAGAGATTAGGACAGGAAAAGAGGTACCAAAGGAAAAGGAAGGAGGTACAAAGAAAGAAGGAAAAGGAACAAGGGAGATAGGTGTCCCTGGGATGAGGGTAGGCGAACACGTTCCATTGGCCATGAAAGAAAAAATGTGGAAAGGAGAGTATGTGGATATATTCACTTTAGTAAGCCGGGAAGCGCCAGCAAAATATGAAGAGACAGAGAATGTAGGAAAGAGTGAAATGGCAGCAGCTGTAGTTTTGTTAGGGAAGAAGGAAGAGGACAAATTCACAAAAGGGAAGACTTGGGATGTGTGATTTGTAGGTTTTGCCACATTCTCAGCCATTGTATTGGAAAAGAAACTGGAGCTGGGAATCCCACTCATCACATACTCCCTAATAATAAGGCTGGCAAAGGTGAAAGGGGGGGTGGGGTAGACATATTATGATGAATTTTTTCGGCAGAGAATGGCAACATATGGGGATGTAAGATGGGACACAAAGCAACTAGACGTATGGACAGATTATGTAACTGATCAGTCCACACCCGAAGGGGAGTGGGGGAGAAAAGGAGCTATGCCCCAGAGGTGCTGCTGGGCTTACAATAGGGCCTTTTGTTCTTGGCCACAATGTCATTTTCAGCACGCATGTTCAAAATGCGGGGGAACACATCCGGCAAGCAGATGCAGAATGACATGGGTCCCAGGAGCCCAAGGATCTGGGGGTCAAGGGTCAGGTCAACAATCTTTACGTGAGGGACAGGGGTATAAGGGGCAGGCATGGAATGGGGGAAGGGGTAGGCGGCATATGAGTAGAGGGAGTCAGAATCACTGACCAGCAAGGCCAAGCACTGAGCTAAAGGGGAGAATCTGGGAGGGGCGAAGGGAAGAAAGCCAGAGAGCAATTTAGGGCAGCCAGAACCCCCATCAGGATAGAGGCATGGAAAGGTTGGTTGGACAGGTACCTGAATAGAAAAGTGGCAGAGATGATTGAAAAAGGTTTTTGCACAGGTTTTTCATTGCAGTGTGAAGGCCCCAGACAAGTGAGAGGCGAACAACCTGGGTTTGGTAAAAGGAAGAGAAGAAATGTTAAGACAGAGAAGGAAGAGGCAGCAGGGAGAGTAGAAGGACCATTTGATACCCCCCATCGCAGAACATGAGGGTCTCTCCACTGGGTTTGGTCCCCAAAAAACAGGAAGGAGAATACAGGGTGATTCACCACCTATCCTTTCCAGAAGGGGATTTGTGAAAGATTTTATTGGGGAAGAATATAGTAGAGTGGCATATGCAACATGAGAAGATGCAGTCCAGATAATCTGGGCTACTGATGATGCATGGATGGCAAAAACAGATATTGAATCCGCATTCAGATTGCTGCCAGTTAGGAGAGAAGACTGGGACCTTTTGGGTTTTAAAATTGGGGGACAGTACTATTTTGACAAATCCATGCCCATGGGATATTCTATAGCATATGCAACATTTGAAGCATTCAGCACCTGTTTGCAGTGGATATTTCAAGAAAGAACTGGTTATAGAACGGTCATTCACTATTTGAATGATTTCCTTTTTATCAGTAGTGGGAAAAAGGAGACACAAAAAATTGTCAAATTTCAAGAGCTGTGCAAGGAATTAGGGGTTCCACTGGCACTGGAAAAAGCAGAGGGGCCCAGCAGGGTGCTAGAATTTCTGGGTATTGAGATAGATGCTCCTGGGGAAATATTCAGGCTGCCAGACAAAAAAGTGGAAAAACTGAAAGAGTTGATGCAAGTACATACCAGCAGGAGAAGAGTACAACTAAAACAAGTACAACAGGTATTGGGGCACCTGAACTTCACCTGCAGGGCTATTTGACCAGGGAGGGCTTTCACCAAAAGGTTAGCAAGGGATACAGCCAGAGTGACCAGAACCCACCATTGGGTAGACATGACAAAAGGAGTCAAGCAGGATTTTAAAGTATGGGAGGAATTCCTCAGGGAATATAACAGTTGCTCTTTCTGGCAGGAGGAATGGGTGTATAACACAGACCTCGATCTGTACACAGATGCAGCCGGGGGCCTAGGCATGGGGGGCTATCTGAAGGGCAGATGGTTTGCAAAACTGTGGCCATCAGACTGGGTGAAGGACGGTGAGGTAAAAGATATAACATTGCTAGAGATCATGCCCATCTGGGCATGCACCCTGGTTTGGGGGGAAGAATTACAGAATCAGAAAGTGACATTCTGGTGGGACAATATAGCAGTGGTAGAGGTCCTAAACAAGAGGGAAGCCAGGTCAGAAATGGTCATGCAAGTTTTGCGACTCTTGGTGCTAAGGGCATTGCAGTTGAACATGCCATTCAGAGCGAAACACATAGAAGGGGTACACAATACCTTAGCTGACAGTCTTTCCCGTCTGTAGTTGGATCATTTCCGGAGGCTGGCACCAACAGCGGAGGAACAAAAAAACGACTATACCAATGAACATCTGGGATGCTGGCAAGAAGGAGCAGAACTGTTGTTTCACAGTTCATAGGCACCACAGACTCTGACGGCCAACGATGGGGCCTGACGAGTGTTTCAAATATTCAGGGCAACACACCATATGGAGGTAAGTTGGCCACTCACAGAAGAACAATTGGGGAAGTTCACCATGGAACAATGGAAAAGGAACAGCCCACACCACAATGGGGGTCTGTTTGGCAGGAATTAGTGTTACTTGCAGTTTAAAAGGATGGAAGGACCTGACAAAATCAATGTTCATTAGAAGAATGATGCAGGGCTGGGGTAGGTTAAAACAAGGGACGGTGGATAAGAGAAGGCCAATAGGGGAACAGTGGCTTGTGAAACTAAAAGATGTGTTACCGGCAATATGCAGATCAAAGGCTGAGACCAAGGTATTTCACACGATTTATGTTATAATGTTTGCAAGGGCCTTGAGAGTGACTGAGGTGGTAGGCCATGGCAGGAAAGACAAGGAAGGGGGATTAGAATGGGAAGATTTAAGCTGGTGGATAAAGGAGATACAGATCTTGATTAAGAGGTCAAAGATGGATCAAAGGTGACAGTGTTTCATGATAACAATGAGGAAACATGTAGAGGGCACAGTGTGCCCAGTGCAGGCTTTGTGGGCTTTCGCCACAGAGCATGGGAATATTACAGTGAGATTATTTATGCATGTTGATGGAAAAAGGGTCACAAGTTATCAAGTCACAGCATTACTCAGAAAAGGCATGCAATTCCTGGGTGAGGATCCGATTAATTATTCATCCCACTCCTTATGGATAGGGGCTGCCTCACAGTGGGCAGCGGCCAGCGAGACTGTGAATAATATTTTGGAAAAGGGGTGCTGGCGGTCTGCCAGTTATAAGAGATACATTAGAACACTGCAGTGTGGAGACTAACATATCACCTATGTTTTTTGTTACAGATCTGGAGCCACTTGGGGAAGGGGGATGGGGAGAGGTGATATTATGGTAAAGAAACTAAGACCATATATAAGACATTTATTTTGCTTAAACCCTATAGGAAGAGGGAGGATCACGGAAGTCTGGATCTGCTTCCACTCTTATATTTATTGGGCAGAAAGGGGAGATGAGAAAAAGGCTAGGGAAAGCAGCTTTACCAAGATGTGAAACAATGTAGATTGGTGTGGCGTGGCATCCGGGGGATGGGATGGGCACAACTGCTTCCTATCCTGAAAGAGCTGAAGGAGCGGCAACCCATTCCAGATTTAATTATTATACATTTAGGGTGCAATGACCTTGGGGGTAAGCCATGAGTGGACACATACATGCAGGTAAAAAGGGAGTTAGAGACAATACAACAGTGGTGGCCGAGGGTATGCCTTGCCTGGTCGGATATGATACCAAGGAGAGTTTGGAGACATGAGCACAGCCATAGAGCTGTGGATAGGGCAAGGAGAAAGATGAACAGAAGGGTAGGGACACCGATAAGGAAAATGGGAGGACAGGCAATACTGCGGGGTGTGGAAGAGTGGGTAGAATATTTCTACAGGTCGGATGGCGTGCATCTGTCAGATCTAGCCATAAACATGTTTAATACAGAAATGATGGGTTTTATAGAAGCATGGAGGAGGCATGCAAAAATTGGGGTATAAAAAAAAAAAGAGAGAAGGACTGGGGAGGAGGTTCCTGAGGTATGGGGAACAATACCCTAAGTGAGGGGAAAGCCAATCATCCAACACAAACTGGAGACTGGCTAATGGGGAAAAAGGGTGAGAAAGAGGGGGGGGAGAAAAAGGAATAAGACAAAAAGAGGAAGAAGCTGAAGGAGAAAAGCGGTCTCAGTTTTCACCGTTACCTAACAGAAAGGAGAAGAAGAAGGCATCCAGGTTTTCACCTGGGGGGAGCAAAAAGATGAACAAAGAGGTATGATCAGAGATTGATATATGGTTGGAAATAAATGAAATTGTGAGAGATGTAATAATAAAAGATGATGAAATGGAACATGAAATTATGATATATAAATAAATTAATTGCCAATCTGAGCACAACAACAAACAATGGTGTCTGTCTTTTTGTGAGGGAAAAGGGGGGAATCCAGGACAATGGGGTTTGCCCTTTAAGAGGCAGACCAGATTGTCCTGGTACACTCCTTCCGTTTTCATCAAGGTGGTGTGCTCAGAAGGGAAGGGGGGAAGAAAAAGGGAGGGCCAAGGGATAGAACAATGGCCAAGCAACAAGAAGGGGAGGGACAAGTGGAGGTACATAATGGGCAACACAAGAATGGTTCAGCCACTTTTGCTGGAGTTTTGTTCCCTCCCGCCAACCCTACAATATAGAACAAGGGGGGAAGACAGTCAAAAGGGACTGTATGGTAGGTCTGTCAAAGGTAGATGACAGATGTGTCTGGTAGGACGATTATTGGACTGCCAAAGGTGGATGGCAGAAAAGGAGGAAAAAGGGGGGAAGGAGGGGAGGAGGGGAAAGAAAAAGGAATAAGACAAAAAGAGGAAGAAGCTGAAGAAGAAAAGCGGTCTCGGTTTTCACCGTTACCTAACAGAAAGGAGAAGAAGAAGGCTTCCAGGTTTTCACCTGGGGGGAGCAAAAAGAGAAAGAAAGAGGGATAAACAGAGATTGATATATGGATGGAAATAAATGAAATTGTGAGAGATATAATAATAAAAGCTGGTGAAATGTAACATGGAATTATGATATATAAATAAATTAATTGCCAATCTGAGCACAACAACAAACAATGGTCTCTGTCTTTTTGTGAGGGAAAAGGGGGGAATCCGGGACAATAAGGCAATAATTACCCCTATGCACAAGGGAGGGATCAAGCAGGATGTTAGGAATTATAGGCCAATAAGCCACCGACCGAGACCAGGATGCCCACCTGCAGCTCCTTGAAAGCTGCCTGCCCTTGAACGGGGCTGCTTCAGCTCACCCACTGTCGGCCGGCACCCAGCCAGCCACCGACTGAGACCAGGACACCCACCTGCAGCTCCTTGGATGGTATGACAACAGTGCAGCCAATCGGAACATGGGCGCTTCCAGCATACCCACTCTGATTGGCCAGGACTTTTCCCCTGTTTCTGCCACCTGGCACTTTTTACAAATAGATTTTAGATAGAACTAAGCACATTTCAAGTGTCTAATAGAAGTTGTTCAACTGTATTAGCTGGATTTTAATTTCTACTAGTGTTTTAAAGTGCTTACAGCTCTTCTGTTTCCTGCTCCTCCTGCACCCCCCCCCATCCAAGCACTCTGCCTTGGCACTGAAAAGTCTAACTCTATCCTACCTCTATGCTCTTTAAACCCCGTTATTTTTTCTTCTCTCCAGCTGCCTGCCCTTGAACGGGGCTGCTTCAGCTCCCCAGTGGTTGGCCAGCACCCAGCCAGCCACCAACCAAGACCAGGACGCCTGCCTGCAGCTCCTTGGAAGATACGGCGGCAGCGCAGCCAATCAGAAAATGGGCGCTTCCAGCAAACCCGCTCTGATTGGCCAGGACTTTTCCCCTGCTTCTACCACCTGGCACTTTTTACAAATAGATTTTTTTCTTTTGGTGGCTAGTTTTCCATTAGCAGGTTATACAGACCTGCCACTAGAGGTATTCTTGTTCTTTCATTTAAAAACAAAAAGTCTACCCTGTGAAAGACAAAGTTGTTTTACTTGCTATATACTGTACCTTCCTTCTCGCCCTCGAGATCCTCTCAAACCGGGTAAGACTTCTCTGAACCATGGGACTGCTGACAGCCACTCCATTGGCCCCACAGTATCTGTACCGCACCCTGATTGGATGCTCTCTTGCCTCCTGCTCGGGGATTAGCTCTTGAGCCAACTAAAATTTTGCTCTGCTCGGGGCTGCTGCACCCATTCATTTCTGTGGCAAACGGCTGAAATTTTATGCCCACCCCCACTTCCGACCTTAACTTTATAGACCTTCCTCCATGCCCCTTGGTAACTCTGCCCCCCCACTCGTGCTCCATTGGATACCTGTTTTGGGACTCCCCCCATATTTTAGTCGCCACCTCACACTCCCTGGCTGCTGGTCTTCCTGGCTGTATCCTCACTTCCTACTGATCCAGCTACTGCTTTTCCACCCCTTTCTCCTAGCCCTACCAGCCTGTCTTAACCCCCTCCCTCCGCCTACCCCGAATCCTACCTTAATCTTGTGCCTCCACCATTCTCTACCCCCTATTTTATTTCTTCTTGCCTGTCTTCCTCCCCTACTGCACGCCCCAAAAGCCTGCTTTCCCTCCCTCCCCCACAGCTTCCACATTCCTACATCCTTCCTCCACATAGGCACGCTGCACACTGGTCAATGCCCCTTGCCCAGGGTCCATCCTACCACCATGAAACTGTCCTACACCCACACTGGTCCTAGAACTCCACTCTGGTCCCTCCTGTCTACGCTTACCCTCACCCACTATCATCGATGCTCTGCAATTTCCCGAGATGCTAGCAGGTGAAAGCATTCCCTTAAAGAAATATGCCACAGCTCCTTGAGGCTAATCCTCCTCGTCCTAATGCTGTCAGGCAACGTGCACCCAAACCCTGGCCCATTCTGCTGTGAAGCCACTAATCTGAGCAAGCCTTCGGGTGCCCTCTCATTCATATCATATCATTCATATCAATCAATATCTGTAGCCTCCTTCCTAAAATGGATGCCCTACAGGCCTTCACCAGCCAACACTGCCCTGACATCCTGGCAATTGTCAAAACCTGGTGCACGCCATCAGTACCGGACCATGCAATCAGCCTTCCTGGCTGCAATGTCTTTAGGCTGGATTGCCTCTCCAAAAGAGGCAGGGGCTGTGCTCTCTACCTAAAAGACTACATACAAGGGCATCACATCATTACCTCACTCCGACCCACAACTGCTCAGATACTGCCAGTGAGAATCCTCCTCAGAGCCCAAAACAAAACCCTCACTGTTGCCACCATCTACATCCCTCCCAAAGAACAGGGAACTGGTCTAACAGCTGTTCTTGTCTTTGTAAAGTCACTCCAACCGGACACCGAATCCATCCTCCTAGGTGACTTCAACATCAACTGGCCTGTGGCCGATGCTGGTGCACACAGGGATACCATTGCTGCAGTGAACCTCACACAAATGGTTGACTCACCAACCAGGAAAAATTACAGGACTAGCACCAGCACACTCTTGGACTGGATCCTTACCAGTCACCCATTGTGGATATCTAACACTAATGTCCTGCCTGACTCTCTCAGCAACCACTCCCCTGTTAGCTGCACCTGGTCAAATAAATTCATCAAACAACTGCCAAAAACTATTACCAGCAGGGTTCTACCCAGTGGTCACCTTCCTTGACTCAAATCCCACCTCCTCCATCAAGACTGGTCCCCTATCTTCAATGCAACCAATGTAAACACTGCCCTTGACCACTTCATAAACATCTTCACTGTGGCCTGTGACACATATGCTGCTATTAAGAAATGCAAAGTCAAATCACTCAGTAACCCTTGGCTCACAGGTGACCTCCTCAAGATGCTAGAAACAAGAGACCACCTATGGGAGCTGGCCAGAAACTCTGGAAGGCAAAACAACATCCAAAACTACAAACGTGCCTGCAATGACTGTATCAAAACCATCTGGAAAATGACGTCCGCTACTATAAGCATGCCCTCACAAACTCTTGGGGCAATGGTCAGGAATTCTAGAAGAACATAAGGGAACTCACCAGGAATCCACCCAAAACCTCCCCATCAATACTCAACATCAACAGAACCACAACCCTCAACCCAAAAACCATTGCGGATACCTTTAACAAAGCCTTTACTGACCTCTGCGCTGTCCTACCCCAGGACTACTTCAAAGATGGTGAAGCCCCTCTGTCTGCAATGAACACTACTTCCACCAGCTCCCCCCACTTCTACTTCAAAGCAGTCAAGGCTCACCAAGTACGCAAATATGTTACCAAAGCCCTTGGTAGATCAAGATTCAGAAATGACTCCCTCGATCTCAAAATCCTGTCTCTCACACTTGATGAAGTGCTTAGTTCTCTGACCAGAATTTTCAACCTCTCCCTCAGCCTTAGCCAGTTCCTGGACAGATGGAAATCTACCATTGTCACCCCAATCCATAAAAGTGGTGACAAAACTTCCCACAATAACTACAGACCTATCTCCTTACTACCCCCACTCTCCAAGGCACTAGAACGCATCGTCTTGGACCAGCTCACAGAATACCTAGATACATACAACATCCTGTGCAAGCAACAACACGGGTTCCACAAAGATCACAGCACCTCCACAGCCCTACTTGAATTCACTGGCACAATCCATAATGCACTTGACTCCGGTGAACTACTAGGCTCAATCTACATTGACTTAACTAAAGCCTTTGATACCATCAATCACTGCCTCCTGCTTGTCCAGCTTCAGAACACTGGGTTGTCAACCGACTCCATTGGCTGGTTTAAGAGCTACCTTGAAGAACAGTCCCAAACAGTAAGAATCGCTGATACTCTCTCTCTGACCCTAGACCGGTCTGCTCGGGAGTCCCCCAGGGCTCCATTCTGGGACCCCTCCTCTTCAGTCTATTCTTAAACTCACTACTCGACAACTGCCAGAAACAAATAATTCTCTATGCTGATGATGCTGTGATCCTCACCTTGGACCCTGATCCAATCCAATTACAAAATAAACTTCAGCAGGCCTTCTCCTCCATTGAATCCTGGTTCCTAAATCATAAACTGCTCCTCAATCAGAAAAAAAAACAAGTCTATGGTCTTCTGCTGCCCCCACAACAAAAACAAACAACTTCCCCTCTCCATTGCAACTGAAAAAGGAGCCATCCTAGAGCAAACACAATTGTTAAAGTACCTCGGCATCACCCTTGATCCCCACCTCTCATACACTGTCCATATCAGCAATGTTGCAAAGTCTGCCAATGCGAGGTTAGGCATATTATTCCGGCACAGGAAACACCTAACCCCAGAAGCACTGTCAGTGGCCGTCCAAAGCTCCATTGTCAGCATCATAGACTATGGTCCTATCATATATGGGTCTGCAACTACCACTGCTGTCAAATGTATTGTGACCTCCCTGAATAAGGCCTTTCGTCTCATCACTGGCTCACATTGCTGTACCCACACATGTGACCTTTATTCCCAATCTGGATGGCTTCAACTAGACAATGCATAAAATACCAAACCTACATCACGGCCAAGAAAATTATAATGGGGCTTGCCCCATCTGGTGTCTGTGCCCTCCTTAAGCCTAGACATAGGAATGTCACTACAAGGAGATCCAGTTCCCATCTACTACATATCCCACTATGTCGCATGACCCAAGGACAACGATCATTCACCTATCGGGCATCCAACTGGCTCAACTCTCTTGGCAGTGACATAGCAACTGCTCCAACACTCGGCCTCTTCAAGTCCAAGCTGCGCATCTCACTGCTTGTATCCTGTGATTGCCCATCTTAACATTTCCACCATTCCAGCTGCACATGCCCCAGCACCCAGCACTTACAATCAGTCTTTGCACCCCTAGCACCTTACCTGTCATATTCCCTCGACAAGGCCCCCTGGCTGCACTGTCTCCCACCCTCATCCACCTCCCCCATATCTCCACTCCTGCCCTGCCCCCACCATCTCCTGTACTCCCCTTACCCCTGCCTCCTACCCCTCGATCTCCTACCTCACTTCCCATCCACCACCCCACCTTCCTTGTCTTGCTCATAGCTCAAGTCTTTGTATTGGTTATCACATGTCTGAAAGTCAATGACTATATGTTTGTAACTAAAAATGATGACTGTTGCACATGCTGACATGGAACCTTTGTAAAAGAGCCTCGGCTCAAAGGTATTGTAATCCTAGATTGAAATAAATAAATAAATAAATAAATAAAATAAACATCTGTCCTAGGGAAAATACTTGAGAGACTTATACAACAGCATATACCAACTCATATACTGTACAAGAGAATGGACACACTGACATCACCCAACATGGTTTCTCTCTAGGAAGATCATGCCTGACGAATGCACTTCAATTCTTTGAGCCAGTTAGTGCAGCATTAGATAAAGGTCTCCTGATTAATATAGTCTTTCTGGATTTCTCTAAGGCTTTTGATGCTGTGTCCCACAGAATATCGGTAGAACAACTAATCAGACTTAATGTCCACCCCAATATAGTTAAGTGGGTGATATCATGGCCTCAAAATAGAAGACAGAGAGTAGCCATAAGGGGACACTTGTCACCTTGGGGTAAAGTTATGAGCAGTGTCCCACAAGGCTCTGTCTTAGGTCCTACCCTTTTTAACATCTTGGGTTCCACATTGCAGTAATCAAATGATGCCTGGCTTTGCAAATATGCTGATGACTGCAAAATTGGTGGAACTGTCAACAACCAACAAAGCTATACAGAAACTCCAAAATAACTTAAGATGACTTGAGGATTGGACAATGGAAAACAAAATGCAATTTAATGAAAACAAATGCAAAGTAATGCACTTGGGGCATAATAACCCGAGTGTAACATATAAGCTCAATAACATAAACATACAAGTAACTACTTATGAAAATGACTTAGGAGTAATAATTTCAAATAAGCTCTCCTTTGATAAACATACCAGAGACACTGTTAAAATATGTCAGGGCATCCTTGGATGTACCCTCAGAAATATTAAAAGCAGAAAATCCGAAGTCATTATTCACCTATATACTGGCTTGGTAAGACCATATGTTGAGTATTATTAGCCCCTTTGTGCCCCTATTACAATAGGTGGAAAAAACTAGTAGAGAGGGTACCGAGAAGAGCAAGAAAAAGAATTAAGAATGTGGATAATTTAGAGTATGGTGAAAGACTCAAAAGGCTAGGACTCTGTCCCATGGGCTATATGAGACTAAGAGGTGATCGCTGCCTAATGTACAGAGCATTTCAGGATGAGTCAGTCATGAAAACAATAGGGTTAGTAAGACATACAAGTAGTAGTAAGACCAGATCACACCAACTAAAACTCATAGGAGAAACTAATAAAACTTCTAAAAGAACCCAGTGGTACTCACAGAGAATTATTACTATCTGGAATACATTACCTAAACACACAGTAGAAAGTGAAAATATGAATGTGTTTAAGACATATATTTAAGACAAATTTAGATGTATTCATGAAGAATGATAAATTTTGCTTCCACCTCTAAAATTAGTGTTGGTAATTTCCCTAAAGGCCAGTGACCTCCAGAACTTGGCTTTCCCCCTATGAACGTATGAACCTATGAAGATGATGAAGTGGATGTGTTGTTTTAAGAACCGGTCAATTTCTGTCTATTTGTAATGTAATGGAGGATTTATAATTATAACCTTCTTTTGTTCCTGTCTGTCTCATTCCAGGTGTTTAGCACTCTGGGGCTTAAATTCTGTTGTTGCATGGTTCTGGCTTGGATTTGGTTATTTAATTTAGCAGTGTCTCCTACCAGTGAAAGTAAGTTCTTTCTTTCTTTCTTTCTTTCTTTCTTTCTTTCTTTCTTTCTTTCTTTCTTTCTTTCTTTCTTTCTTTCTTTCTTTCTTTCTTTCTTTCTTTCTTTCTTCCTTCCTTCCTTCCTTCTTCCTGTTTTTCATATCTATGTTATTCCGTAACTGTTTTCTGTTCTTGTTTCTCTTGTTTCCAGTACTTACAGCTGTGTGACAGTGACAGTTTATAATCAGGCAACAGCAGCAGGTGCATTACTATTATTCACGATGAATGTAGAGGACTTTGTGTTGACTTTAATAACACCACACACAGTGGTAGAGAAGATAGAGGAGGAGAAGGAGGAGGAGGAGGAGGAGAAGGAGGTACCAGCATAAGTCTGTAATGCTGATCACATCAATGATCTTGTGGTTCAGATGGCCATGGCTTGCTTGCTTCAGTGGTAGTCTTCCAATCCTGACATAATGGAAAGAGACCTGTAAATACAAGACAGAAATTGTTGAGACTGTAGTACAATCCAGTCTGTGTATCTTTTGCACCTGTGAAGGGACAACCAAAAAGTAAACAATTAAAGAAAAAGTAACTTTTATAAAGTATACTCACTGTCACAGACAGGGGAGGTGGAAGAGGAGAACTGTTGCTGGATGAGAAAGCTACATGAAACAACCTATAAATACAAGAAAAAATTATTTAGACAATTCTCATTCAGTCACAGCATGTGTGGCCCCACAATATGTCCATTGTCCACTCCCTGTCTTGTAGTACTTGTCACCTGTAAAGAAAAAAAAAATAGTTTGAATGTGCTGGCCACATTGTTGTCGGCAAGATACAACATATCCACAGTGCACTACCAGGTCTTACTGTACCTGTGAACTGCAAAGAAAAAAGAGACATCACATTGCCAGACTTGGCCACCATGTCACTGTGTACTTATGAAAGAAAACTTTACAAAAAAACTGGAAAAGAGCAAAAGAATCAAGTAATGAATGATACTTACTATCACATTAGTGATTGCCATGCTATGTACTGGCACGATGGTACAGTACCAAAGATAGGGCTGGTGGATGAAGAGGTAACATAAGCTGTGATTGTCTTCCAAATGAATGTTCAATCCTGCAGTGGAAGGGAGAAAAAAGGAAGGACAGAAACACATTTTATTGTCTGTCAAGCAAGGTATAAGCCCCCTGGATAGAGGCTAGAATCACCACCAGAAGTGAAGATAAAGAGTGTGCAATTCAGAAAAGCAACTTACCATCAAAGCAAACAAACATGTGCCTTGATGCTCTGTCTGGCTGGAGACTTGTCTTCAAGGTTGGCAGGCTGGCTGGCTGGCTGGCTGGCTCGTTGACTGTCTGTCTGTCTGCCTGGCTGGAGGTCTGCATGGCCATTGCATTTGGGCAGTATTTAAAGTTTTTGTTTCTTAAGGCAGCTGTGGCAAACTTGCCATTATGTGGAGTACACTATGTAGCAACCCAGAAGAGGTGGAGGAGGATGAGGCTGTGTCTTCAAGATTGATGGAAGATACATGACCTGCATGGCTGACAACAGTATTTACGATGGCTTAGGGTTTCTTGTTCAGGAGGATTAGTGCAATAGATGGTGCAGAGTATGCAGGGTATGCAGGGAAAGTCATACTAGCAGAGGTGTAAAGAGCAGGATCTTTACATGCTGGAGACATGAAGGGAAAGGGGAGACATGATTTAAACTTTTAAATATGTAAAGGGGCTCAATAAACTGGGGGAAGATGGATTACTTAAGAGGAAGGAGGGGGCTCAAAACTAGAGGGCACAGCATCAGAGTAAAAGGAAAAAGATACAGGGGCAATGTGAGAGGGCGTTTCTTCATGGAGAGGGTGGTGGAGCCCGGGAGCAGACTACCAGACAGTGGTGGGGGCTAAATCAGTGAAATAATTCAAGAGGGCATGGGACAAGATTATGAGGCTGACTACCAAGGGAAGGGTGGGGGCTGTCAGGAAGGGGGAGGTGTAGGGCAAAAAAAAAGGCATACTAGATGGGCAGATATGGTCTTTTTCTGCCAACAAGCTTCAGTGATTCTGTGACATTCTGTGAGATGTGGAGGCAGCCAATATTATTGGTGGATTTAGCGGGCAGAAGCATGATGGAGAATGAAGATGGGGCTGTATCTTTATTTCTAGTGGGAATCCATGGTCTGCATGGCAGCCTGGCAAGAGAATTTATGACGGGTGGGCTTTCTAGTGTCGATGATGCATTCTCTGGATGTGGCAGGAGACAGAGTTATTAATTCAGTGAATAGGATAGGGCAGATGGAGACAATCAGATGGATTTATTGAACAACTGCAGTGCAATTTGGGGAAAAATATAATGACTGGAAAACAGAATAGACTAATATGGAAAAGTATTCAAAGAGAAGAAAAGATGGACACAATTTTTTTAATGATTCAATCATGATCCAGACTGGAGCTATACCTACATGGAAATTGTTTAACTCTATGTGCTTTGTCAGCCTCAGTAGAAGGAAATTTGCCAATGCCAGTAACATCAGCCTCTTCATGTTCAACATTAACACCAGTGCCATCTTCTTGCAGAAGGAATGCCAATGTCATTCTGTTACATGGGATGTGCTGCACATTCAGTTTAAGAACATCCATGATTCCAACAGTTTTAGGAGATGGATTTTTATGCCTGCATGCACAATGGCCCCTGCTGAACTGAATAGCCTCTCAACACTGACACTAGAGGAAGGACAGCTCAGATATTTAAGTAACAGGGAGGTCAGTGCTGGTCAATCAGTGACCTTGGTACTCCAGTAGAGCAAGGGTGCTTCTGTGATATTAAGGTACCTGGTATCCACCAAATCGGCATCCACTGTGAGCTGCGCTGCAGTAGTCCTGCTGCCTCATCAGCCATCTGCTCCTCCATTTCATTCATGCAGTCAATTTCCATCTGTGACAACACATCCTAAAGTGGATTTGGGGTAGTTTTCTCAGTTGACTTGCTGGTTTTAACAGACCTCTTAAAAAGTGAGATGATAACAACACCCAGTCTGTGATCACTTTCATGTTGTGACTTACATAACCATAACTTTAGCATCTATGCCCTATGCACGTGTCTTACTAAATTTTGGGACTGATCATGCCTGCCATCAAATATCATTGACAGGCCCTATTTATAACATGGGCAAAGCATGATGACAATACCAAAAATCTGTAGACTGCAGAATTCTGGAAATATGAGTAATGCAGTCCTGTCAAATACATGGAGCTTGTGTTCCATTAAGGCACATCTTCCTGTATCACCACCTTCCTCCAGAACCTACTATAACTTTTACAGCATCTGGCTCAGCACCCATTGACATCATATGGCCTTACTGATACAGTCAATGTCCTTGCTCACTCCTTGTGTTGCATATTCAAATGGTGTTAGGCTCATTATCAAGCCATCTATTAGTCGCCACTGATATGTTGCCAGAGACATGAAGACTCTCGCACTGTCATGACTTGTATGTAGCAGCAGATATTCCAAGATGGCTTTGTACTGCTAATACAAGGCCTCAGTCATGTAAAGTGTTGAATTCCACCTGGTCACATCTTCATTTCAGCCAGTGCTGAGGCAGTTTGCTCTATATCTGCAGCTTCCTGAGATGGTCATGTGCCTTTCCTGAATGGGCAAAGTGGGTACAGATGCAATGGGTGACAACCAAAATGGACTTGATTCCAGGATATGATATGGACTCCTACACTACTAGACAAAAACTGTGTGTCTCGCATGGCACTCTGAAAAACCCTCTAGCAATAATACATTTCACCACATTTGAGACTTTATCACACGCAATGAAACCTGCTTTCAGGGAATGTAAGTGCAGCCACTCAGGAGAAATTCTAACATTTTATGACGTTTGTGTGAGCCAGTTACACTCTTCTTAACCAGTGTAGCAGGCTGCTGAATACCCAGAGTATTTACCACTGAAATTGGACTTAGTACATTTTTTCCCCACTTTCAGAGTCAAATACTAACCATGGTACCTGTCCTCAACAAGCTGTAATGCTCAGATAAGAGCCACCGGTTGTTTGGTCACGGTTCCACTTATCTATACTAAGATGTACCATGTGTGACACAGTCCCATAAAGTTCAGGAATGGCACTGGTGGAGAAGAAGATTCATGATGGAATCTGCCATTTGGGACAGGCACACACCATCAGCCTTCTGAATCTGACATTCTCCACAAAAATTATTGTTGGTAGGTCACTTGCCAGCATTTGAGCAGTTACTGCATTTAGTTCCCATGCAATAGCATGATTGGGTAGTTATTTTGCATGGTGCTCAAACATGCTATGCAGTGTAGGCTTCACCTTTTGGTGCACTGGTCTACCAAACAGCTGGACTCTGCATGTTGCTCAAATGAAATCAGGGTTTGGGGGTGTTTTCTGGACTAGGGTTGATGTGCACTGGTGCCTCTGGCTGCTAGTACTTATAATACCACTGCTACTATAGCCACTGCCAGGCCATTCCACAGACTCCTCCTCATTTCTGTAGTTGTCCTCCACAGTCAACCCTTTATCCACTGGAACTGTTTTCCTGCCAATTCAGGATGCTTTGCCAAATAAAAATGATAATAGAGCTGGCTCCCCTACACTGCCTACCCCTTGGTGGTAATCCTGAATAACTGGTGCCTGGACATGAGGTGTGTGTATTGGCCACCAGTTCCTAGCTGGCTCCCCTTTTTTCATGGCTAACCCATGCTGGACATAGCTGGCAGATAGCCACTGTTTTGTCAGCAGGGTCAAGTATGTAGAAATCTCAAACTAGGGATTTTTTAGCACTTGATTTTACATGGTTGTGGTACTGTGACTGGACGGTTGGCAATGGATGTTTTGGGGGATGCTTTATGCATTGCAACAGCGGGTGACTCAAGTGGTGTGATTGGATGAATAGTCCAAACAGGAACAATAGTTGTAGAATGAGGATGGGGGGTTTTGGTAGTTCTGTGAAATATTTGTGGTGTGTCCAGCACCACAGGTTCAGCAGCATGACCTTTGATTTTATTATTTTCAGGTTCCCATAGGGGGTCTAAATCACATCCCCATCCCCACCCAGGCTGATAACCTCCTCCTCCTCCTGAGATCTGTCCTCCTTCTCCTCCTCACTTACAGCTCAAGTCCCTGTAGGTTCCATGCAGCGGCAGCCCAGGTCCTCTTTTGGTCATGTGCCCTTCACCCTTCTGACCACCCACCCTGCAACTAACAGCTCAAGCCCCCCTGGGCTTCATGCAGTGGTGGCCCAGCTCCTCTTTCAGTCATCCACACTTTACCCTCCTGACCACCCACCCTACAGCTAACAGCTCAAGCCCCTCTGGGCTCTGTGCAGCAGCAGTCCGGCTCCTCTTTCAGCCATCTGCTCTTTGCCCTCCTGACAACCCACCCTGCAGCTAACAGATACAGCAACCCATCTTGAAAGCCGCAAACTTCATTGGCTTTCCAGAGTCAGCAGCTGCTCCACTATTGGTCATAGCCCCTTCCCCTGCCATTCCTATTGACTATGTTTCCTCAACAGGAATTTCTGTGCTCTTTTCACGCTAACTAGGGACTGAATTCAACTCAGATTTTAGCACCCTTTTTTTAGCTAACTGGGGTCCAAATTTTAAATGAGACTTAATTTGTTTTGGGGGCAAGAAAAGTTAATTTTATGGGGGCAGTACTGTAAATGTGTCCGAATTGTTTTGGGGACAAAACTTTACAAGTTTAAGTTAAATAGTGGCTAAAGAGCTCAATTTTAAATGTGCCAGGCTTACTAGCCTATACGAGATCAGGTGTCTGAACCTAGCTGCACCTGGCTTTTCATCAAGCTGGGAATAGAATTATATGTGCCAGCCTTATTTTAAGATTGTTTTAACTAGGAACATAATTTAATTGTGCCAGACATATTTTTATATGGTTTCGACCAGAAACAGAATCTAAATGTGCAGGACATATTTTAATATCGTTTTTCACTAGGAACTAACTTGAATGTACCAGCCTTATTTAATCCTGCTTTTGCCTGTTATAGCACAATCTGTTACTTAGAGCTGTTTCTGCTAAGTTGATATTGTAGTGCTGCTGTCTTTTCCTTCTCATCTTTCTTCCAACTATTTCTCCTGCCCTCCCCCTGGCCATTCTCGGCCCTTAAGCTTTCCAAGAGCTGCCAGCTTCACTTTTCACCCTTCCCCTGCTTGCACAGGCCGTCCGCATCTTCTTACCCTTTGCATTCTAAATCACTACTTTCCTGGTCAATACTTGGCTGCTTCTTTCCTCCAACCCTATATATAAACAGCTCCCCATTTTGTCTTTTGTCTGCCAAAGCACCTGTGGCACCAGTGCCCCAGGGCTTCCTGTCCAGCTCCCCTTACTCTCACCCTCCTCCCTTTGTCACCTACTCCCCTGCCATTGTAATTGCACCCTTGCCCCTCCCTCAATTATCCCTGGCTCCTGTGTCCTCTTACTAAATTACTAACTCCTGGCTTCTCTCCCTTTCTTGCAGCTCAAGCCCCTCTGGGCTCCGTGCAGCAGTGGCCCGACTCCTCTTTCGTCCATCCGCTCTTCGCCCTTCTGACCACCCACCCTGCAGCTAACAGGTACTGCAGCCCAGCTTGAAACCCAAAACTTCACTGACTTTGCAGTGTCGGCAGCTGCTCCTCTATTGGTCATAGCACCCTCCTCTGCCATTCCTATGTACTGCACTTCCTTAACTGGAACTTCAATGCTGTCATCCTGAGTAAGAGCATGCAGTTACATTGCTTGTAGGAAGAGCTTCAGTGCTCATTCAATGGCCTGGAGGATTGGTTCTGCAACAAGAAGCTGCTTCTTAACTACAAGAAGATGAAGACAATGTGTATATCCAGTTCTCAGCACAAGAAAGCTCTTCCAGCCCTAACCATCACTAATAACAAGGCAGCCCCCCTGGAGCAGGTACATTCTTTCAAGTACTTTAATGTTGTCATTGATGATACCCTGTCCTTTGTGCAGCACATCAACCAGGTCATGAAAGCTGTAAGTAATAAACTGGGCATGCTGTATAAGCATAGGCAATATCTCACGCCTGCCGCTCTCCGTCTCACTGTCTCCTCCTCCTCCATTCTGTCAGTCATCGATTATGGACTCATGGTGTATGGGGCTGCCTTTGGCACTGTGCTCATACGTGTTGCTATGGCCCTCAACAAGGCATGTAGGCTGGCTCTCAGTGCTGACAGTCTTGCTCACACATGCTCCCTATGTGAGCAAAACCAACTGGCTCAATCTTGCCAACAGGACAGAGTACCAGACATACCTATTAGACAAGAAGTCACTTCTGGATAAAGCACCTCCTTGTCTCAGTGAATTACTAGTTCATCAGGATACATGACCAGGGGTCAGGCTCGGGGTGCTCTGGCTGTCTCTTTCAGAAAAACATCACTAAGCCAGCGGTCCTTTGCTTACAGGGCTCCTTTATGGTTAAATGAGATCATTGCTCACCTACTACACAATAACAGCCTCGCCTCCTTTAAGGCAGAATTGAAGCAGGATCTTACCATCAATGGGGCCTGTAGATGCAGGTAATTGGTGTGCTATCAGTCTCTGACTGCATCCTGCTACCATGGTTGCTCACTGGGGTACCCGGAACAATTTCACCTCCTACTCATCATACCTTATATGCCCTATAGTGGGGGGTTCTTACCTGCTTATCATTTCAATTGTCCTATTAGTTGATGGGATTGGACTGGACAGTTTCTCTTCTGGCCTGCACTCTTCTCTGCCTTGCACGTACTGGAACCCTGTCTCCTGGTGGACCTGCCTGGTCCTAGCTATCCTCTCCTCCCCAGCTGTCACCTCTCCTCCCATTTTGCCTTCCCTGCTTCCATTGCTTATACCTTAAACAAAGCCTGTTTCCAGGCTGCTGCTCTCTCTGTTCTTGTGTTCCGCCTATGCTTCAGTCACTCACTCACTGTTGCATTAAGCTAATGTTTCCTTGAATGTGATTTTTTAATTGATCATAATATAGTATCAATCTCACACTGTTTAAACATTGTTGTAGTTCTGCTGTACTTTATGTTTTCCTAAGGGTATAACCCCCATTCTGTTGTACTGTTTACTGTCTATTGTACTTGATATGGAACCTTTGAAAAAGAGCATTTCCTCAAAGGTATTTTTCCGAACAACAAAATAAATAAAAATTAAAAAAATTTTCCACCATCTCTTTCCTTCTCTTCATCCTTACATGCAACAGTCAGATCTCCCTGCTCAGACTCTGAGTCATGGTCAAGCTCAACAATCTCATTATGAAGGGGGAACCAGTCATCCAGATCATGCTCAGCACCACCACCATCAGCTGTCATGGGAACAACAGCAATAACCTCCTCAACCATTATTCCAGAGCCCAATATTTTTCTACTTGTTGGACTGGTCCTTTTGTCACCCCCTACCCCCAGCCCCCACCAGCATATATGTCACAGATGTGACAGAGAAAAAATTGGCCAACCTAATGCCTCTACCACTTCTGCCAACTACTATTTTGCTATTAGGACTACTGGCACTGGATGAGGCTCCTGCAGAGGTATTTTTTTAGGTGTAACATCTTTTGATCCACAGAACTTGTGCTTTTCTGGGTCACAGACCTAGATGGCAGCTTTCTGCGATGCTGTTGAGGAGTAGTGGTGCTAGCAGGAGTTTGTGAAACACTTCTTGCTTTGTTTAAACAGGTATGCCACCATTGCCTTAGCAAAGCCTTCACATACCTTTCCAGTATTTCTTGTGCAGCCCCTTGGTTTGGGTGTACTGCTGTTGTGTTTTTGTTCCCCTGCAGCAAGGAAGAGTGGAGTCCAAGTGGTGAGGAGCCACCAAAGGCTGAGGGTAGAGCAAGCTTCCCTGCAGAGGGTCGCAGCACTCCAGCACTCTCCCATGGAGACATCCTGAAATAGTTCTACAGTGTATGGGATTTTCCTGATTGTTTTCTCTGTGGCCTTTCCTCTCCAGTGATTAGACCTGACCACAGAATTTGTTTGTCTGCCTGATGGAATCCATGATTATTGTTCCATTTAGTGGAAAGGAAGTCTTTGTTTTATGAAACCTTTGTGACAGCATCAGAGTTACTGAGATTTTATCTACAGTCTTTGCAGCCGAATGTTGAGACTCTGTGAGATATACTAGACTACATTGAACTATACTGAACTATATAGAACTGTAATGTTTTGTTTGACTTGTTTTTGGTCTTGTTGATGTGTTTTTTTTTAAAACGATTTTAAGTGATTTTATGCATTTTTGATTTATTTATTACTGTTCTAGTGATTTCTTTATTAGTGCTCCTTTATTAGGAGGATTGGATGGGTATAAATCATCATAAAACATTATAAAGGTCTCAGGGATTTTGTATTTCAGAACCCCTGAGGAAAGAAGTGAAAAGAAGGGAAAACATATATAAAATAATTAACTTAATCTGATCTTTAACTTCTGTTGGTTGGAGTTTAGGACTGAAAATGAGGCTGATAGATTGATTGAGTAGGTATAAATTAAATTAGAAAATGGGCTTTAAATTGTCTAATTGTTAATTTGCTAGGTCCATGCTTGAGTATCCTAGCACATAACTGCATTCAATAATACTTAAAAATAAACACCTGAGTGCAACTCAGGTAAGGTTTAAAGGGCTGACTTTATTGATCGACTAATTGATCAATCAAATTGTTTCAGATTGATCTGCTTTGATCACGTTTTAAGAAGTATGTGTGGCATTTTTTGAGCAGTAGCTACTGAGTTCAGTTCAGGGAAGTCACCTTTTTTGATTCTCCTTCGGTTTCCTTTTGATCATTAGCATCCAAGAGTGTTTTGGTGTATTTCATTAGGGCTGTTCCTAGTGTGATTGCTTTTTTTTTTTCAGCTGCACTAACTGCATTTTGAGGTGATCTTAGAAGCAGTTTAAAAGTATGGTTTCGAAAACATTTCGAATCGTTGTGACACTGCTTGGAGTTTGAAACTAGTGAGAAGTGTTTTGGATCTGATACTTAAGAACTGAGTAAGTCTGTTAGTATTGTATGTTCTCTCTATATTTGTTTGAACCCTCAGGGTTTATTAGCACTTTTCTGGCAGAGAAAAATATAATGCTCATTCTTAATTAAAAAGGGGATGTTTTATTGTTCTCTTATGGAGAGAGGAAGAAGCTGTGTAGAAGCTGTGTGGATGTTTTAATGGCATAGACATGTGAAAGTGCATAAATTTGTGCCAGTCAGTAATTATTGGTATATCAAAGTTTGGACTTACATTTATATCTGAATTTACTTCTAGAGGAGCCCTGAAAGTTGCAAATAGTGATAGAGGAAGATCTTTTTGCTCAATGTCCAGATACGTTGTCAAAGTATTCTTTTAAGGCATTGACACATCTTGTCATGGCAAACATAGTCTTGTTGGAAGCTTTAAGAGATTTAACAAACAACACATAGAGTTCTATTTATATTTTATTTGAAAAACTGCAATATCTGGAGAATAAGACAGATGAAGTCATTAGCCAAAAAACAACAGGAAAACATTTCTTTTCTTCTATTTACATCCCAGATACTCTGCTAAAAGGAAATGGGAAACAGAAGGGCCCTCAGAAATGTAAGAAAAGGAAAAAGGGAAAAAAAGTAAATCTAAGGTACAAGCAATAAAAACTCAAATAGTAAAATAAGTCGATGTAGAAAAAGGTAACAGTCATTGCCATGTTAGAGGGAAAAATTTGGAGATAGCCAAAAATATCACTAAGAGTTGTGTAGAAGGAAAGAGAGGAAAAGTTGAGGAAATACAAGGCACTGATTTTAATAATTTCTCCACTGGTAAGTTAACTAAAGAAACAGGTGAAGGGAAAAGATTGCTTGATGGAAATGAAGTCTGTTTGAGACTTAATGGCATGTTCAAGAAAGCAGAAGAATCCATGCAGTCATTAAAGGATCTTATTGAGTATTTAACTACATCTGAATTAGGTGTGCGTCAGGCCAATGGTAATATTATTATGGCATGTAGGGATGAAAATCATGAACAAAAACCAGTTTATGTACTCATCCCAGACATGAACCTGGCAAAGTCTATTTGGTCTAAAACCCATAGTTTCTCTCTCTTTTGGGTTTGAGCATATGGGCCCCTATCAACTTGGAAAACCATTGCTGCCCATATCAAGTAATGGCATGGGACTGGAACATACTTACATGCAAACACCTTTAAAGAAAATGTAACCCAATTGCAATGGGATTTCAGGAGTCTGACATTGGATAGTAAGATCTTTAATAATTACATATTGTCCCTTTTTGGTGTAGAAAGACTTCCTGGGGAAAATGAAGAAGTTCTAGGTGCTTATGTAAATTCCTTAATAGGTTCTTATTTAAAGAGATCATCTGGAGAAAATTGTATAAGCTATGTAAGACGAGTGTTCCCAAATAGAAAGGATAGTCAAATAGACTTCTTTTGTTCATCGGTTGAATTATTTTCTTTGATAAAATGTAATGTGGAGATTTTTGATAATGCAAGTATTTTAGTAGTGGACTTGCTTAATTATGAGGATGAGGGTACCCAAGCTGCTGATCTAGATCATTGACTAAGAATTGAGGACGCAAGTTCTACAGATATTTCTGTTATTGCTGAACTAAGTAATCTATATGTAAAGTTATTATCTTGTATTATTGCTGGACTGTGTAGTAAGATGGCAGATCAAGAAAGTATAGGGTTTGTATCTATGCATGAAATTCTTGCTATACAAGAGACTTGGGCGTTGGATCATGTAAACTTTAATGGATATCAAATAATTTCAAATCCAGCGACTAAAAATAAAAAATTTGGTAGACCAAAAGGGGGACTGGCCATATATGTAAAAATAGGGCCTAACATTTCTATATTAGAAATAATTAAAAACTCACAATATTATATTTTGGTTGTTATTTTCATTAACCAGGTTATGTTCATTGTGGTTAATGTATATTTCCCCCCCTCTAATAAACAAAATGGACTTAGGAATATTTGGAGTTCTTTGCTCGCAGATATTGATACTGCTTTTCAGAAACATCCTAAAGATATTCTTCTAATAGTGGGGGACTTCAATGCCAGTATCGCAAATCATGATAATTCCAAGAGCTGGAGAATCAGCTAAATCTTAAATATTGTTACAGTAGAAGTAGTAAGGGTAATGGAGTAAAAGATTGAGGTTGGGGATTAATCAGATTTGTTGAAGAAAATGCTCTGATGGTTTTGAATGGAAGAATAGAAGGTGATAAGGAAGGTGAATTCAGCTTTTTTTCTGGGGTGGAACAGAGCACAATAGATTATGCTATAATTAATCCTGAGAGTTTTGAGAGTTACTTTTCATTAAAAATGTCAACAAGATCTGAAAGTGACCATGTGGCTTTGAGCCTACAAATTATGGCTGATAATAATAATGCTTCTTACGATCCATCTCTTTGTGCCCCCAGGCACAATTGAGTTTGGAAGGGAAACAGCACTTGAATTTTAAGTCTATAACTGGAAAAGAGGTGGAACATTTACTGAGGAAATTTGAAAATAAGAAGGAAGAACAAGCCTGGGATAATATAGTGTGAGTTGAAGCCCAGTTAAATAAACTCAACCAAGATCTTAGAGAGATAATGTATATAAATTCTAAATCTTAATCCCAAATAAAAATAAAAACCTGATTTGATAGAGAATGTAAAAATGAAAAAAGGAATCTCAGGAAATTAATTAGATGGACTAGAAACCAGTTGACTAGGAAAAATTATTCTTCTTTAAATAAGGCCAGGAAGCAATATAGCAGATTTCTTCAGATAAAGAGGTTAGCTTTTCAGAATGAGTTATGGGAAGGGATGTATCAGATTTTTCTGAATAAAGATGTCAAGGCATTTTGGAATATGGTTGTGAAAGGAACCAATCAATACCAGCCTTCATTATTAGTGTATGTCCCAAGAGAAATCTGGGTAAAACATTTCAAATAATTTTTTTGTAAAATACCTTCTATAGTGGATTCTGATAGTGCCCCCTGGATAGTTTAAGGAGAGTAGGAACTCCTATAGTTTTTTTCTGCTGAGGAAATTGAAGTTTCTATAATGACGTTAAAAAACAACAAGGCCCCTGGTTCCGAATTTATTCCGCCCGCAGTCTATAAAGAACATAAGGAATTCTGGATTCCTCTTCTTACAGTGTTTTTTTTAATTTATGCTCGATGCATAACTTTATCCCTGTTTCTTGGACATTTAATATCATTGTTCCTAGTTATAAGAAAGGCTTGGTTTATGATACAAAGAGCTTTCATCCTATTAGTTTGTTGGACATAAGTTTTAAAATATTTTCTAGACTCTTATTGAATAGACTAAATGAGTGGGTTGAATCTACCTCTCAAATTTCTATCTATCAGGCAGGTTTTTGGGAGGGTTTCTCCACCATTGACAATGTGTTTTGTTTAGCACACTTAATCAAAAAGTATGTAAATCTGAGGTAATCAAGGCTATAAGCAGTTTTGATAGATTTTGAATCTGCATTTGATTCTATAAATAGGGTAAAGTTATGGGAACTTTTATATCAGAAGGGTATGGAATAGTATCTACTTAGTTTAATTCAAAAGTTATACTCAGGTACATCTACATCCATCAGATATGATAATAATGGTAAGTTAACACACCCATTGGATTCAAATTGTGGAGTAAAACAAGGGTGTTTGTTGGCACCTGTTTTATTTAATCTGTATATTAATGAATTATTGGTTTACCAAGACCCTGACATTTTTGACTCCCCAAAAATTAATAATATTCTAATCCATTCTCTGGCATATGCAGATGATTTGGTAATGTTTTCATTAACCAGATCTGGATTACAGGAGAAAATTAATATATTGTATAACAAATGTAGGTTTTTAGAACTCCGAATAAACATAAAAAACAAACAAAAATATTGGTCTTTGGGAATAGCAACCAGAAACAGAAAGGACATAGATTCAAAATAGTGGAAGACAATATTGATTTGGGTATAGAGTATTGCTATTTGGGTATAAACATGGTCCCTACATTCTCTTGGTCTGTCCATATTATTAATCAGATAAATAAAGCAAAACATGCTGCAAGGGCTTTGCTGAAGTTTAATAATGTTTACGGGGGAAATTTGGTCATGCCTACTTTTATGGCTGGCAAGGCAAAAATTCAACCTCTTTCGTTATACGGATCTGAAGTTTGGGGATATGTGAATAAGGAGAAGCTGGAGATGCCCATGTTGTACTATAATAAAGCACTTCTTAAAGTTCCTATTTCTACCTCAGATGCCATGGTGAGGGTGGAATTGGTGAGAGTTCCAATTCATTGTTTTAAAGATCTTACATTAATTTCATACTGGATCAGGGTTATAAATCCAGGGAAAAATATAATCCCAAAAATGTGTATTCAAAAAATAAAACAATGGACAGACAATGGCTTGTCTTCATTGTGGCTTAATGCCCTTAAAAACAAATTACATTGGATAAAAATGGATCACCTCTGGAATGATTATATCAAGGGGGTTTAAATACTACCCCAGTATAGATAATTTATTAAGAAAAAACTTAACTCCCTAGGGAAAACCCTTGATATGGTATCTATCAGAAAGCAAAAAATGTGCCAGTTGGTACAAAGATAATAAAATTGACCATGCTATAGAGTTGTATCTTTCTTTTTCCTTGACACCAGCATATAGAAAAGTCATCACCTGGATGATGTTGAGGTTAGTAAATTCAAAATATATGTATTTTAATAAAGGAGGTGCTAATGATGGTGTAACAGGGGTTGAGAGGTTCTGTCCTTGTAATAAGGGCCATGAAGAAACTGTAAGACATATATTATTGATATGACCTCTATACAAAAAGGTTAAGGATCAATTACTGAAGCATTATTTAGAGATTTACGCATATACTAGTTATGATTTGGTATTCATCTTATTGCACCCCCAATGTCCAGATGAAGCAATACTGATTGCAAAATTTCTGAGCTCTATAATTAAGAGCAAAAAAAGAAATTATAGAATGTTATATCATCAGTAGAGATGGACTCGATATTACAAGCAATGCTGGAACAATGTTCTAGAAATGTTAATGTTTTGAACGTTCTTACAGGACAAATATTGTCTAGTGTATTTTTGTCTTTATTGCTGTGTACATGTTTTGTTTGTGCAATATTTTTTGTAAATGTCGTAAATAATTATGATACTGTTGTATCTTGGTTGATCAAATAAAGAAACTGACTGACTGCCTTGACCACATTGCTGGCAACTCTTACTTCGTGAGTAGAGTATCTCTGGTCATTTTTTAGATTTATATTTTTTTAACACTGCAGTAAAATGAAATCAGAGCAGCAGAGACAATGCAACACTTCACCAGGGCAGTGTGAACTTACTCATAATAGAACAGTTTACTAAGCAAATGGTAGCTGCAGCAAAATCACCACAAAAATATATTTTTTAAAATGTGTTTTTATCATGGCTGGGATTAACAAGACACCCAATAAGATGGGGGTAATTCTAAACTAGTTACTGTGGGCTCCATTTTCAGAGCTGGCTGGCTGTGTTTGCAAACAGGTGCACAGTGTGGAAAAATAGAACCAGCCAGCTCTGGCATCATATTCAAACTGATAGCACAATCTAAACTGTCTATGCTATCTGTTTGAATATAGTAGCATGGTACACATCAAGAAGCTGCCATTTTTCCTGCAGTGATACTAGAGTGCTAGGCTGAAGACCACCCATACAGTAAAACATGGCGCACACTGGTTAGCTCCATGGTCTCCATGGGTGATATTCAGCCCAAACATGCAAATGAGCCCATTGGGCAGTCACAGCACTAAAGGTCCATTTGCATGCCATTATTGACTCATTTGCATTCTAGCACCGTGGGCGAGTGCCCCAGTCCAGGTCCCCCCAGCCCTGATCCCCATTCACGTAAGAAAACATCAACCCTGGTAGTCTAATGTCCCTTCCTAACCTTGATCCATGTTCCTATAAGGAAACCCATCATGCCTGGTGATCCAGTGTCCCTCCCCAGCCCTGATCCCCTGATATGAGACAAATATGTAACTCCTGTTGATCTAGTGGTCCCTCCCCCCTCCCCCAGTCCATTATCACCATCCTGACTAGAAATAAATATCCCTGGTGGTCTAGTGGCCCCCCACCCTGGCAGGTAGTGACCCACCACTCTGCTCCCCCCAACCCAACCCAGCCGGCGACCAGCACAGCCAACCTCACACTGCCACAGGCAGTCACCAACATAACTGTCAATGAGCATGTACAGCAGACAGTACATGCTCATTGGCTGACCAGTCAAACAATGAGCACATACTGGCTACTGTACATGCTCATTGACATTTCAATCAGTGTCTGGCTGTGGTGGTGTGAGGTGGGCTGTGCCAGTTGCCAGCTTGTGTCAGGTTGGGGGGAGTGTGGTGGGGGGCCACTACCTGCCGGGGTTGGGGGACACTAGACTACCAGGAATATTTATTTCTAGTCAGGATGGTGATCAGAGACTGGGGGAGGGACCACTAGACCAACAGGAGTTTTACATTTTTGTCTCATATGAGGGGATCAGGGCCAGTAGAAGGAGGGTTTGTCCATGAACCGAACCTGAACTGAACTCAAACTTTTAGATTTTTGCCTGATCTTAACTGAACTTGAACCCTAAGAAAACAGAAAAGATGAACCACACTCGAACCAGACAATCTGAGATAAGGAGAACCCCACATGGAGGCAATAGGGAGACACCAAACTCGAACTTGAACTCTAATTGAAAAATTGCACCAAAAAAAACCTCGAACCGAACTGAACTTTAACCCAAATTTCTACTTTTCAAATTGCACTGAAATGAACTCAGACTATACCCTGCCAAACCCAAAGCAAACTAGAACCTTAGAAAACACATTGAACCCTCCCTGTAGCAATCAGAGACTGGGGGAGGGGGTGGAATCACTAGACCTCCATAAGTTATGCATTTGTCTCATACCAGGGAACAGGGGCTGGGGAGGGACACCGTACCACCAAGGAAGATGGGTTTCCTTACGGGAATGGGGATCGGGGCTGGGGAGGGACAATGGACCACCAGGGATGATGAGTTTCCTTATGGGAATAGGGATCATGGCTGAGGAAGGACACTGGACCACTGGGGATGATGGGTTTCCTTGCATAAACATGGATCAGGGCTGGGGAGGGACACTAGACTATCAGGGTTATTTTATTTTTTTATGTGAACAAGGATCAGGGCTGGTAGCCCTTGACAGTGTGTGGATGGGGTGCGGGGCACACACACACCCTCTGCGCATTGTTAAGGGCTGGGTTTCAGAAGTGTTAAAAATGCTCCTGCACTGGCATCTGTTTAGCACTTTTGAAACTTTTCAATATTGTGCTATGTCGCATTAGCATGAGGGATCCCTCATTTGCATAGGTGCAGCACAATATTGTGTATGACGGCACTGTCAGGGTGCACCTTGCATGTGTGTCCTTTGAATATGGGTACAACCTCAACAGCTGGCACTATGTAAAGTGCAGCACAAACCCAGTCTGTGTCACACTAATCTTTTGAAAATGGGGGCCTGTAAGTATTACAGTAACACCATCACTTCAATAACTAAACAAAAGACCTACAATCAATATAGTAACAGATTGACAAAAATAATTAATTTAAACACACAAAACTGTATTACATAAAAAAATAACAAATCACAGACCACAGACAAAAATAATCAAGAAGAAAGACTGAGAAAAACAAATAAGTCCAGTGCTAACAGGTCTGCCTTGCTTGCTAGCTAAAACAGCTTCCATCCCCAGTACAGCACTGCTTCAACACACAAAACAAAAGCTTGCCCATAGATGGCAGTAGTAGCACTACTACTTGTAATGCCAGTGAGCTGGGTTCAGGAATGAGCCTTAGTTGCTGAAAGGCCAGCCAGAGGAGAAGGAGGCTGAGTGTCCTTGAGGATGCTTGCCTTCTTGGAGGCAAGGAGGAAGGGCTGCCTCTCCGACTACATAACTGCCACCCAGCTGATACCAGGTGGAGGCACTGGCGGGGTCAATAAAGGGAGGGAGGAGCCACTCCTTGGCTTGATGGATTGTTGCCACACCCTGCATGCATGCCCATCACTGAGCCCAGCCCAGCCCAGTAGCTCTTACAGAGTGGAAGTACAAGGACAAAATAACCAGAAAATTCAGGGAAAGGCAATGTTGGTTCTCCTGGGCCCTGGCATGCCGACTGTCCACCCCCCTCCAGCAACCGTGTAGTTTGAGGGGAACCTTTCCATCTCCCTTCACCCCCACCTCAGAGTGGATAGCGTGAGGTGATAGAGGATTGGTGTAAGTGACAGAGAAGGCACATATGGGTCTGGGAGGCTAGAACAGTGCCGATTGGGACAGGTGCGAGAGGAGGAACAAAGCAAAATACACAAAACAAAACCTATACATGAAATTAAATAAATCTGCAAAAACTAGAAACAAACAATGGAAATGTATCTGCACAAGGCACTCTAGATATTTATCTGAGCAATTTGGTTCTAAATAGCCTGCATTAAAAGTGCCTTTAAAGATTATTTTGATTAGACAATAAGGGACAGACTTCAACTATCTCTTCATAAGACTGCACCGAACATAGAGGTCTTGATGCTCAAACATTGATGCAAGCTGTTCCAATGGCAGCTTGTGCCAATCACTGGTGCACCATTGACTGCACCTGAGTCACAAACAGGTGCGGTCCCAGCACCAAAGTCATGGATCGTGCAGAAAATGTTGCATTCACCAAAGGCAAGGCGCACAGGAGAGGTAAGCCAGAAGCTGTGGAGCAGTCAGATGGCATTGGCGCACAGTAATGGGGACCATTCTGGAGGCTGGCAGTGTCAGGTGGGTCAAGACAGGAGTCAGACAGGGCAGGTAGGGCATGGATAGGTGCCAGGGGAATGGCAACAGGTCCCTAACGGGTATATCTGGCACATGGGGAGAACCTGCAGGTAATGCACCATTGTGAGTGCTCCAAGTGCTGTGGGGGTGGAATAATGCTGGTGAGCAGCATAACACATTCCCTCCCACTCTGTGGAGGCTCCAGGGGTGATGCAAGGTCAGTTAGACCAGCTGATGGGTGATGTAAGCCCTGCTGGATCCTGCTAGCTGTCAGAATCCCATTTAAGGGGATGTTGCAGCCAGCATCCGCCTTGAGCCTCCTAGCACCCTGGTGCACCCAAACCATGGTGTAGGCCTGATGCATGGCCGGTTTGGTGCAGGGGGTCCCTATTGTGCCACAGACAACCTTTGAGAATCATAGATTTCACAAGCTATAATGCAAAGAGACCCTTGATTCACTTCTGTTTGATGCAGGCACCTTGCATCACAATTGGGGTTTTGAAAATTAGGCCCAGACTCTGCATGGCATGCAGCTCATTTCAGTACCTTGTGACCTCCAATCCCATGGTGCACTAGCAACATCATCTGTGTACCTCACTTCACCAGTGAAGGTGCCAAATCTGCAATTTGTGAAGTTAGCCCTGTACTGCAAATTGGAAATGTGTGGAACAGACTAAATTCATGAATTTGGACAAATTGAGAATTTATCCACCAAGTGAAGTTGGTAAACTTCACACAGCACTACTAACAACAGAGAGTTCACATTTGGTATTGCAACTTATGTTCATTCCCCTTTTTTGGTGTCAGTACTAGTAATTGCTAAACTGTCTGCCTGCATCAACCGTTCAGATCTTAGTTGTGCAAAACTGGAAGAGATTGCTTTCCTTAGTGATGAGGGCAGATGCTAGAAGAGTAAAATTGTTTTTTTTTTACTTATTTGGCTCTATTCACTCCTAGCCAGCCTACTGTATGTGTTGCATCACTGCCTTCTAAATGGGGGGATGGGTGTTGATGTATTACATTTGGCAAAAAGGTGATGAGTATGCAGACAATCTGTGCATTTCACATTTGTGCTTCAAGTTGTTGTTTCTAGGATTGACATAGGAAGAAACAAAATGAGAAATTATAGGATTTTGTTACTGAATAAAAACATGCTGCATTACTTCTAATTTCTAACAACATGAGCTACTAGCTAGGAAAGTGAAGAATTACTTGCTTGTAGATTCAGAGAATATTCCCACATAAACTCTTCAAATTCAGTATATACCCCAGTTGAATGTCCTAGTATTTGTAATGTCACCTGCTTGGCAAGTCAAAGCTGGTTTCAAGCTATGTTAAGATGAGTGCCAATCCTTTCCAAGAATTGGCTGCTCAGTGAATATATATAAGCCACTATATTCGTAGTCAGTGTTGTGCTAGCAAACAATCATTTATACATGAATATTTTTAAGAAACACATCATAGGAAACCGTCACAAAGCAAAAAAAATCCTTTAAATAACACACTAAACAAGGTCAAGTTAACACATTATGACAGACTGCCCTTTGGGAATTCATGTGTAGCATGCAGCCTCACTTGACAGCATTCACAGTGAGTGCAATTTATCAATTATCAATCTGACTGCCCTTTTTTCCTTTTTATGATGAAGAATAAATCACTTATTTTCTCATGTATATCAAGTGACATGAGAAATGATTAAGCACCCAACTCAAATCTGTAACTAGCTACCTGTAATTTAATGCATGCCTTCACTGAGGCAAATCATTATCAACATTCCTTATCTCACTGGGTTCTTCTAAGAATTTTATTTTTTTTTACTTTTTTTTTGTTTTCCCACACTTTAGGTGTGAAATCATTATCTTGCACTCTTTATAACTTCTGAAAAAAAAAAGTACGTTTTACATAAATCAGATGTAGATTTTAGTTTATTGTTACTCTGAAGAGGGTGAGTTAAAAAGAAAACATTATTTAAAAAATATTTGATAAAGTTAATCCATAGATATATCATTCTTTTTCTATTGTATCTTATTCCTTAAAAATGTGTTTCAATGCAGTGAAGTAATTGGATTACGTTTTATCATGTATTTAGTTATTTGTTGATTGATTGATGTACAATTTTTCAATCAATCAAGCAATCAATCAAATCTTTATTTATCCAGGCGATCACCATTGAGCAAGGCTCATTTGCGAGATGGACCTGGTCATAACAAAAATGATAGTATAGTAACAAGGAAGACATAGTACTATATCATACAGAGAAGTAAAATATACATATGTACAAAATAGTGTGATGTATACATATATTCAGTAATATACATCAACACTGAGCAAAAGAGCCTTTACAACAGAGAGGCTCACAAAAGGATAAAGCTGGCAAGTTCACTGAGAAAAAAAAAAACAGGTAAGGAAGATATTATGGGTCGGTATAGTTAACTGACATACAACTGGGATGTGAGAAGCACCTGGCCATGGCCAAAGCAACAACTGTTTAGCTCCAGAGAAGGAGTCTGAGTGGGGGACTGGGGCAGAAGGGAGACAGAGAAAGAAGGCAGGTAGAAGGTTTGGATAAGGAGAGTGAGGTGAAGGACCAGGGCAAGTGTGAAAGTCAGGTAGGGTAGGAGAGAGAGAGACTGAAAGGGAGGAGAGCTAGCAATGTTGGAAACAATTGCAGGATTCCTTCATGGAGTGGTCAAAAAGCAACTTGAAGATTCTCAAACTAACAGGACAACTCAGCTTCAAGCTTTTTTGCATTTTTGACAAGGAAAGGCATACTACGCTATGATAGCTTGTTTCCAGGCATGCCAGGTGTGTCCTTGTTGGGTGGTGACATAGACCTGTTTTACTGATAAGGGGATGCTGGCCATGAGATGAGGAAATCTTCCCTACTCCTTGCATTTCTGGAGGATAATTGTATGGAATTAGATTCCAACCACCTTACGACTGACTCAGAAGACATCCTTGCTGTAGAGAAAAAGTTGGAAACTGAACATCAAGAAAGAAAAAAATCACTGATTGAGAATGATTGCTAAGGATAAGGAGTGATACAGTAAAAGAAATATTTCTGTTAACTATCAAATGGCACCCAAACACTCTCTTCTGACAAACAGCTTGAAACTGAAAATTCTGCAATGTTAGATAAAGTAATTCCCCACATTGACACTCAATTGTGCAATGCCAGAACCTGCTGTGATTTTCAACTGGGAGATCAAAGCAGTGATTTGACAGCCAGGTGCTGGCTAATTACTGCATTCTAAATCCCTGAATAGACATCAAAAGATTTTGTATGGTCTCCTGAAAAGGCGCTATGAAACACAAGATAGAAGCAGGATGAGGTCCAGAAATGGATTCCAGCCCTTGAATGGGATATTGGTCCAGATGCTGTCGATGTGAGAGCTGCGCCGATGCCCGTAGCATCAGCAGTAGAGATGCAGCGAATTTAAAATCCACTGGCGAAGTGAATGCGAAGTGGCCTCTTCACAATGGCACTTCACTATGCAGAGTGCCCCATAGAAAAGGCTCACTTCACCTTGTGATTATTACTTCATGTTGTCATTCCACCTTAAACGTGAAGTAAGGCAGAGTGACAACAACACTGGCAGCATCCCACCCACACAGTCACCAGAATGAATGTGCATCCCCAAAGTGCTATTGTCTTGTGTCCAGCAAACTCCCCAGTGCTGATGAAGTGAAATGAGAGTGTAACAAGAAATGCAAAGTCTCCCAGAATTAATGGCGCACTCAGTCATGCACGCAGTGGTCAGGTCACACACAGAGTCACCAGAATTAATGTGCATCCCCAAAATGCTACTGTCTTGTGTCCAGAAAATTCCACAGTGCTGACGAAGTGAAATGACAACTTAACAAGAAATGCAGTCCCCCAGAATTAATGGTGCCATGCAAATGCACAGACAGATTAAGATTGCGCTGCACACTCAAGGGATGCATACGAAATGGCACAACAACTCCGAACCAGTGCTCACAAGTCACAAATCCAGATCTGGAAAGGAATACATTTTGCCATTTGGGGGATTAGTGCATGTCAGTAACAATCCACTACCAGTAAAGATACCACAAAGCAGTATAAATAATTCATGCAGGTGTGGTGGATAGCAGGTTCACACTGCAGCAATTATTCTGTAACACAATAAAAGCTGTCTGATTTAATGGCACGCATCGCATATCCACTCACACGCACACTCGAGTAATGCATAGTAAATTGAAAACGTTTAGTAGTATAACCAAATGTTTTAAACAGACAAATTGTACACCACTGCACCACAACCATCAGCAAAAAAATTTCAAGAATTACTTAAAATATTACTGTGTGTACATTAACATGGTTATACAAGAAAAATATAACCAAAACCAAAAGACTGCCTTTTTCTCCCAGTTAATCTACTTACACCACAAATACGTCCCTCCCCCAAAGCACACTTCACAGTACGCAGACTGACTGTTCTAAATTAACATTCAAAATCCACACACAACAATAAACACTCAATGATATGAACACCGAAGAGTTTCCTACAATCAATGTAAGGCATTTTAAACAGCTTTTAGAGGTTTTGAATCGCAGTGCTCTGAGAACAAACTGTCTCCAGCTACCACTGCACACACACTACCCAGGCCAGAACTGAGGCTGTGCCAAACAATCTAGAGCCCATGTGACCTGCAACCCCATGAATAACTGCAGAATTTCATTTGGAGCTCAATTACAGGGTGATGTGAAATGAATTACATTGATTTCAATTTACTTCGCCTTAAAATTGGTGGAGAAGTGGTTTGGGAAGGCAGAATAATGCAGAGTCATTGGTTTCAATTGACTTAGCATTCCTCATTATGAAAAGAAGTACTCTGCTTCACACTGTGGAGTTCTCTGTGGATTCTACTTTACTCAGTGAATCACTTCAAGGAGCAAATTGGAGCCACTTCGCCCACCACTACTTACAATATTGTAGCTCACATGCTGTACGGGAAGGAACACGAATGCCTATGGCTGTACTTCCCCGATGGGCAGTAGCTCAAAACTCCTGACTTAAAAATGCCTATTAATGAGTACAGTGGTGGAGTGGTGAAACCTGGAAAGATACTACAAAACATGTTTACAATACATCCAAGTAACTAGTAAAAAAATGAATGTTGTGATTCGTGACGTGATCATGAATCATGATTTGTGACTGCATTTGTGACCGTGATGATGAAGAATGTGATTCGGTGTTGATGGTGTGAGATAAACAATCTGGAACTGTATTGGGAGGTGAATGGAAATACCTATGGCTGTACGTCCCCGATGAGCTGTAGCACAAACTCCCTGACTTAAAAACGCTCATTAATGAGTACAATGGCAGGGTGGTGAAGCCTGGAGAGATACTACAAAACAGTCTTACAATGCATCCAAGTAACTTGAAAAAAAATTTATGTTGTGATTCATGACATGATCATGAATAATGATTTGTTACTGCATTTGAGACCGTGATGATGAAGAACATGATTTGTATCATGAGTGACTCGTGATGATTGTCCTGACTTAAAAACGCATATTAATGAGTACAAAGTTCATGCAGAATTATGCACCACACCTGTCCGGTACTCTGAAGGGAAGCCAAAGAAACAACTGTAACTTAAATTAGAGATGGAGATTGGGCCCTAAAGAGATGCAAATGCACAGACAGATTAAGATTGCACTGCTCACTGAAGATATGCAGATGCAAAGGCATAACAGCTAACTAGTGCTCACCATCAGAAATTCAAATCTGGAAAAGAATAACTTTGCCGGTTGGGGCAGGCCACGGGGGGGGGGGGAGCAGTGTACTGCACTGCTGTAGTAACAGTCACTAGTTCTAGTATCAGTAAAGATACCACAAAGAAGTACAAAAATCACACAGCTGCAGTGGATAGCAGGTTCACATTGCTGAAATTATTATGTGGCACAATAAAAGGTGTCTGATTTGATGACACACATCACACACATACTCACACACACTAAGTAATGCGTAGCAAATTGAAAACTTCAGTAATATAACCACATATTTTAAACAAACTAAAATTATGCACTGCTGCACCACAACAATCAGCAAAAAAAGGGAAGAATTATCGAAAATATTAATGTGTGTACATTAACACAGTTATACAAGAAAAATATCACCAAAACAGAAAGCACTGTCTTTTTCTCCAAGTTAATCTACCTACACCACAGATACGCCCCTCCCCCAAAGCACACTTCCACTGTCTCTCAGTACACAGACTGTATGTTGTATATTAACATCCAAAATCCACACACAAATGATAAACATTCGATGAGATGAGCACAGGAGGGTTTCCTATAATCAGTGAACTAAAGTTTCACCAAAAAAAATGACTCAAAAAGTATTTTTTAACAGCGTTTAGAAGGTTTGAATCACAGAGAGCTCTCAGAGCAGATTGTCTCCTACAGCTTCCAACACACACACTACCCCAAAATGAGGTTGTACAGAACAATCTAGAGTCCATATGACCTGAAATCCCATGAATCACTGCAAAATTCACCTTTGGAGCTTAAAAACAAGACGAAGTACTTTGTTTTCAATGTACTTTGCCTTAAGAATTGGTGTAGTAGTGGTTTGTGAAGGCGGAGTAATGTGAAGTCATTGTTTTCAATGAACTTCATGTTCCCATTATAATGCAATGTATTCCGCTTCGCATTGAGAAGCACTCCACGACTTCGCCTTCACTCTGTGAATCACTTCACGTAGCGAATTGGGGCCACTTCACTCATCTCTAATCAGCAGCAGCTTCAGTGCTTTTCCTGGATGTGCCGTGGGACTGGGTCCATGGCACAGATCTAACGTACTCCCTGCTTCTGGAAAAAGTAAATTTTTCGGCTAGTGCTTGTGAAAACTAAACAGAGGCTCCAGCTCCCAGTCTGCAAGTGACATTCCCTGATAGCAACTCCCCATTGGCTGACCCCTCGTGACTAGAGCAGCACCATGGGCAGAATAAGGGTGGCACCCTGCCAGATCTCACAAACAAAACTGTGAGTATGCCTGTTGCTTCCAAAAATCCTATTAACTCAGAGGTAACAGCTTGTTTGAGCACCACTGTGCAACAGGGAAACCAAGCTACAGGGCATATGCATAAATCAAACCCTTCTGTTAAGTCAGAAACAGGTGCTCCTTGTACATACTACTGTCTTATTAAAAGTGCATACTGTAGCTGGGGGATTAGACTGGGCAGGAAATACCTTTTTTTGGGGGGAGGGCTACAGTCGGTTCAGTTCCCCCACATATTATTTCTATTTCCAGCTCTGATCAAACTGTATCATTTCACTCTGATACATCAGAAAATATTTCTGCTCAACCACTGTCTGTTACTGCTGATGTAAACTGTGCATCTCCTCAGCAGGACAATTCAAGTACACCAGCCACTCCAGTAAAGGATACCATGACGGCTACACAGAGGGATTTGAGAGCACCTATGCCCCCTGATAATGAATAACAAAGTTTTTCTAATATTGACTCACGGAGGCCTAGTACTGGACTGAGATATTCTGATTTCTTTAAACAAAGGGCTAAACCCACCTCGCAGTGGATTGCTGTCTGGCTTAAACACAGAGACAGCTTTATAGAGTATCCTGATAGAATACATGTTGCTTCATTGCTGTTGAAGGGTTCAGTGGAATTTTTAGCATTTGAGATGTATGCCCTGATTCATGCATTTGGGGAAAATACGTCTGACATAAGTTTAAAATCAGCTCAGGGCATGGGTCATTTCTGGATGAAATGTCAGCAATTCAAGACTTTACCAGTCTGGATCACCTTTGTAGCAATCCCCTTGACTAAACAACTCATTAAGACAGTTACTATCATATTAAAGAATGAAGGGATGAATGTCAATGTCATTCAATACTCTTTGGAAAAATGCAGCAAGATCCTGTGGCAACCAAAAACAATACTTAACATAGAAAACATTTGGCTTGGTGGCTGTCATTTCATTGTGAAGCTAGCACAGTCAGATACAGAATTGGTGCACCTGCCAAACAGCTTTTTCATCGTTTATGACAGAGGGATATGTTTCCATGCAAGTCAGCAAAAAATGTGTTGCAAATGTGGTGCCAAAACACATCTGAACAGCACCTGCAAACATCTGAGATGTTGCCTGTGTGGGGAGACTAGGCACATCAGCTTCACATGCAGGAATTTATTTTGCTGCAATTTATTTGAAGAAAAAAGGCACATATATGAGCACTACCACTGGGCAGCTTGTAACAGAGATAATGGGTTTGATCAGAAACATCTGGTTCAGAAAGCCCACATTTCTAGTAACACCATTACTTTTGGCTCCTCAAGACCCACTGAAAGAGATAGTTTGTCTACATCTTTTGCTCAACGTCAAGTTCAACACTTATCCTGGAGACAATACACTTTGAATCCTCCACATTGGGAGTGATTCCCCTGGCTGTCATCCCCCTCAAGAATACTTGAAACACAATGGAAGGACTCTTAGTTTACCTGTGGGCAAGCCCCCACAGAAACTACCCCTCAGAAGTCTACTGCTCCTGTGTCTGGGGGACCAGATGCACCACTTGCAACTATGCTTCCTCCACCTGAAGAAGTGACAGTGGCCCATCAGAAGATCACTAGACCCATTGTAAAGAAGTGGCTACCTCCCCCATTTCCTCTTTAGAACAAGTATGTGATCCTACAGAAGGACTGGAGTACTTTGGATATGGATTCTGACGTGTCATCCACTAAGTCCTGGACACGTTCTAAAAGAGACGAAGAAGGTATAAACTAAAAGAAGTCTGGGAAAGAGAAGATCTACTTCTTCTTCACAGGAAAGAGTTATTTGATTTCTTTGCTGGTAATTGCTGTTCAAATATGTTTTCTTGCTTCTGACATCTTCCTGCCCAGAAATAAGAAAGCTTATTGGAGCTTCCAGAAATCCATGCAAAATTACTGCAACCATTGCAAGTGAGACCAATTGTCCTCTGCATGCATGATGAGCTTCTCAGTCGATGGGAAGATATGAAAACTGACATCAGTGAATGCCCCACAGATAATAGAACAGCAGTGATGGATAACTTAGGGGAAATAAGGGGAGTAAGTGCAAGGAGAGGAAGGGATGGGAGAGTTAAGAGGTGGAACCAGAGTGGAGGAAGCTATTAGGGAAGGTGGGCAGAGGAAGAATAAAAACGAGAAGGACAGTATCAGTGAAAAAAGAAGGGAAAAGTATGGGTTTGTGAAGGAAGGGCAAAGCAGGGGCAGGGAAGGATAAAAGGAGTAGACAACCATGTGTGCTAAAGCAAGGAGCCAAGGAAACAAAATTCCTGACCTTTTAAGGCTACCATTGCGGAGATGGACCTGGATTTGGTAGCCATAACAAAGTCATGGTGCACTGACAACCACAGCTGGGAAGTGGCCATACCATGGTACAACATGTTTAGAAAGCATAGGGCAGGGAGAAAAGGTGGGGGTGGTTTTATATGTAAAGGAAGGCTTTAAGGCCATGGAAATACAAGGTCATATCTGAGAGGAGATGAAGGTTCTTTGGGTTGTACAGGAGATCGGGACAGAAGCTTTTATATTCCTAGGGGTGGTGTACAGGCTACTAGCACATGGTGAGAATATGGACAGGGTTTTTGGTGAGGCCATAGGCAACATGGTAAACAAAGCAGAAGTAATAATTACGGCTGACTATAATCTAGCAGATGTGGACTGGAACATTCAGGCTGCAGTTAGAACTAGGATCAGGGTCATCCTAGACTCCCGTCAAGGAACATTTCTCAGGCAGCTGATTACAGATCCCTCTAGTGAGGAGGCAGTGCTGAATCTGGCACTTATGAACAGTGACAGCATTGCAGATGTCACCGTGGGTAGCCCCTTGGATTCAAGTCATCATTGTACAGTATGGTTTGACATACTAATTGTATAGGAGAAAAAACACAATAGGATGCTGGTCCTGGACTTCAGGAGAGCAAATTTTAAAGAAAGTAGGAGACTACCTCAGAAAATACTTTGAGAGGGGATACCGGGGGTGGAAGTACAATGGAATAGAATAATGGAGGGCATAACTAGAACCATGACAAACTGTGTAAAGGTAATAATCAAGGATAATAGGAGAAAATGGCCACTGTGATTCTTGAAGGAGGTGGCTAAGGCAGGAAAGGGAAAAAAAATATATTTCAGGCACTACAAGGAGACCAAAACAGAGGCAAATGGGGAGGTATATCTAGTGAAACAAAGGGAGGCAGGAAAGAAGGTAGGGACAACAAAGGATCAAATGGAGGATCACCCAGAAGGTAAACATAGGGATAAGACTTTCTTCAGGTACGTTAGCAAAAAGAGGAAGGCAAGGGGTGGGACAGTGAAAACCAGGAAGCCAGGAGGAGGTGGGGAATGTGCAGAGGAAGACCAAGAAAAAGCTAAAATTTTAAACAGATACTTTTGCTCAGTTTTCACTTTGGAAGGGGGGAATGGGCCATTATGAATTACTAGACATGGGGGGGAGGGGGAGTGGACACAGGTCCATTTACGGAAGAGATAGTCTGCTGGGGGTTAGAAGCCCTTAAGCAAAACAGGACAATGGGGCATTGTGGGATTCACCCAAGGGTATTTAAGAAAATGAGAATGGTGCTAGCTGTCCCTCTGGCAACATTATATAGACCATTATTGTATACGGGGGGGGGGGGTCCAGAGGAATGGAGAAGGGCCAATGTGAACCCTCTGTACATCAATCAATCAATCCATCAAAGTCTTTATGAGCTGCAGCAGGGAAGAGGCCAGCAATTACAGAGCAGTCAGTCCAGTATCAGTGGTGGGAAAGTTAATGCAATCCTTGCTGAAGGAGAGACTGATACAGTACCTGGAGATGCATGGGTTGTAGGACCATTGACAGCATGGCTTCACACGGGTGAGGTAATGTTAAATGAGTCACATAGATTTATTTGACTGTGTAACAAGTGAGGTGGATCAGGGGAGGTCAGTGGATGTAACCTATCTGGACTTCAGTGAGACCTTTGTCACTGTGTCACACAGGAGCCTGATAAAGACTCAGTAGTTTGGGGGTAGGGGAGAAGGTGACGTGATGGATATCTAACTGGTTGAAAGATAGGAGGCAGAGGGTGGCGGTAAATGGCAGTTACTTGGAGGATGGGAAAGTGACCAGTGGAGTGCCACAGGGATTGGTAGTTCAAAGTCATGCATTTATAGACATGAAACCCAGGGGCTTTGTATCAGATGGGATGAGGAACTTACAGTTTTCAAGTAGGAAAAGTAATTGGAGTGATCATATCTGATAATCTCAATATGACAGGGCAGTGAAACACAGAAACAGGCAAGGTTAGCAGGATGCTGAGATGCATAGGGAAGGGAATCTCTAGCTGGGAAGTGGTGTTGCCCCTGTATCACTCACTTGTGAGGCCCCATGTAGAGTACTGTGTGCATTTCTATAGACTGTAGCTCCTCAAGGAGATTGACAAGGTTGAAGCAATTCAGAAGAGGGCTACTATGGGGTTGTATAAGATACCATACGAGGAGAGGCTGTGGGAGCTCAATATGTACTCCATAGAGGAGAGAAGAGGAGAGTAAGAGGGGAGATGATTGAGACCTATAAGTACCTCATGGGGGTGAACAAGATGCAGAAGAGAGTTTTGTATATAGGAGAAAGAGTGCCTTAACATGGGGGGCATGTCATGATGTTTGGGGGGAGAGGAGTTTAAGAGAGATGTGAGGAAATACTTCTTCACATAAATCATGATTGACACCTGGAATAGCCTACCAGAGGAGGTGGTGGGGCTGAAGTTAGTGGGGAGCTTCAATCATGCATAGGATAGGCACATGGGTATAATAAATAGAGGTAAGGGAGGAGGGAGGGGCACCTGTGACAAAATAGTCTGGGGTGTAGTATTAGGAAAGGGAAAACTGGGCAGACTAGATGGGCCTACTGGTTCTTTTCTGCTGAAACAGTCTCTGTTTCTATGAAAACAATTTTCTCACAATATGGGAAGACTGAACAGCATTCCACCTATTTACAGTATATGGCTTATCAATATCATCTGTATAAGATTCTCAATGGAGCAGCAGAAGGGAATGGAAATTATAGGGCTCACATTGATGCCCTTAAAAATAAATGTTTCAGTTGCAATATAGTTGGGCAGCTTCTTTGGAGACAGAATTAAAATCTGAAACACAGAAAAATAACTTTTCAATATCCATTTCTAAGCTGCAAAAATATTTTTCTTTATATTTGTCTTTATTAATATTTTGGAAATACACCTTTGAGCTAGGGTTCATTTACAAAGGTTCCACGTTATTCATTACCGAGCAGTATTTGGATGAAACACAAGCAATACAATGATTTGGACAAGCATTTCAACAAAATTACCTTAATTCGATCTAGAAACAAGTAAACACCCACCACAAGGTAACATTGTCAAGGTAGGCAGGAACATAGGAGGGAATAGGAGGAAGATAAGGGGCAGGTGTAGGGGGGATGAGGTGGAGAGAATGGAGGGAGAGGCGAGTTGGATGATGTAGTCCATAAGGGGGTTAGGTTAGGTATTTAAGTGTAGTTGCAGGTTATTTTCAATGCAAAGCACTTTCTCAAGGCAGATTTACAATGACTGGGGGTGGACAAAATAAAACTGAACATACAGTGTTTAGCTCCTTAAGAGATAACAGGGGTAATTTATTTATTTATTTAGCTTTTGTTGACCAGGTAGGTACACTAGACAAATTATATGCCTTTTTCAGGTACGACCTGGAAGAGTACAATGAAAATAGAGGTTCAAACAGGGAACATAACAACAAGTAGGGCAATGTCCAGGAACCAGGTGAACATAGATAGTCTTCAGTAAGCAGATATAAATATATACATAAAGATAATTAAACGGAGTCATACAATGGCAAGAGGAGTTACTATGAATAAATTACAATGCATGAGTGACTCATTAATCAAAGTCACATAATAGATAATTCCTGAACAAATAAATAAGCAACTCACATACATCTCAAAGTAAAAAGAAACAGTAGGCAGCATCGTAAGAGCCAACATGAGGGAACCCAAGGCTAGGTGAGTCCAGGTAAAAGACCTGAGACTGGCTAAGGTGGTTTGGGACACCCACACACAGAGGCCAACTTCAAGTGTCTCCACAGGGAATTCTGAACACACAGGTCGGAGGGAAGGAACGAACATGGGCAGGAGGGGAGTTCCATAGCCTTGGAGCACACGTAGTGAAATCCCTGTGCCCCATTAGGGAACAGGTATGAGGAACTTTGAGCACCCCAGGACCATGGGATCTGAGGGAGTAGGAGAAGGAGTCAGCAGGTTTGAGGAGCTGCACCAGCCCCGGAGGGGTGCCAGTTCTGATCACCTTGCCAATGAAACAGCCCAACCAAAGTTCATGTGATTGGTTAGGGAAAGCCAGCCAAGTTTGTCATATAATTCACAATTATGGGTGAGGCAAGGGGCAGCCAGGCAAAGTGACAGACATTGTTGTAGGACGTGTTCCACCGAGTAAGGTGGGTCTTGGAGGTGCGAATAAATAGGAAAAGGCCATAGCAGAGTGAAGGAAGAAGCACTCCTCTGGCCAATGCCAAATGAACAGCAGACATCAGATTTTTCCTCACCCTGTAGGCAAGACCCAGTTTGCTGTTGATGGCTCTGCAAACATTTTGGATATGACACTCCAGTCGGGGGTCAAGTGTCACCCTAAGGTATTTGATGGAGATGGTGGTTACGAGGGGAACACCGTCCATAGCACTGACACACAAAGGGGCAGGGGAGGCCTTGATTTTGGCCAATGACCCAAAAAGTATGGCCTGAGATTTTTTTTAGGTTGAGGACCAGCTTGTGAGATGTTGCCCAGGACTGAATATTCTTACAGTCCTGACTCAGTCGGAGGTTGAGGACTCCAATGTCCCGAGAATGTGTAAGGATGATCAGATCATCTGCATATAGGGTGGCACTGCAGCTGGAAGCAGTGTCTGTAAGGTTGTTGATAAATATAGAGAAGAGAAGGGGCCCCAGTACTGATCCCTGGGGTATGCCAGAGGTCACCGAAGTGGTGTCAGAGAGGACCTTGTTGAATTTGGTCCGTTGCTGTCTGTCCTGGAGGTACTGTAGAACTGATTATATTCACAGGTGCCAGTATTCACGATCAGCTATGCACTAACTTAATCGTGGCTGATTGAATTAGCACATTCCTGACCCCCCCTTTAACACACACAGAGAATGACCCTCTGTGTTTTTGTGTCACTCTGTCTCTTACCGAAAAAAAACATGCCTCAAAAGGACAAACGGAATGGACATGCAGGTACAGCACTACAACTACCTCTCACACCTCTTGCTCCTCCAGAGTGATCTGTTGTCTATCTCTGTGCATACTATACTTACACAGAGAACAGACATGTCCCAGTGACACTTCCCACTCTCTCCCAAACATTGCAGCACCTGTGACTTAAGGGGAGTTGTACCTTGTGAGATCCCTCTCTCTCTCACCACCTGCTGATCATCTCTCTATCTGTCTGTCTCATGGAACATCAGTGCACCAATGGACAACACCTGGCAGTAATGGACACATACCAACTTGAGGCACTCCCGTTCCACCCCCTGTCGATATTTACACACCCAGGCACAGGTCACCATCCCTGACTTCAGACAAGCCTCTGCGCTGCTCTGTGTCTGTCTCTCTCTCTCTCTCTCTCTCTCTCTCTCAGCCCACACCCAGGGGAAACACAGCCCCAGCCCACAGAGGATGGAATAATGACAACTGCCTCTCTTTTACAGTGTATCACTGTTATGTATCGCTGGGGATGGGGGGGGGCTCTCTCTGGAGGATCAATGAACAGGACTGGGATACAAGCTGCATGGCAGTGACACATGCGACACACTTTTTTAAATCTTGCAGTTGCTCCACTTCCTCCTCATTACAGATGGTAACAATTTCTAAATTTAATCGCTATCCATTTATTTTCACTATAAAGTCAACACAGCGAATATAGCGAAAATAAATGGAGCGCCACTAAAATCAGTTCTATAATAATTTCTAAACCAACTCAGGTCATGGGAGGACAGGCCAAGGGACCTTATCTGTGAGCAAAGTAATGCATGGTCCACAAGGTCGAAGGCCTTGGATAGATCAACGAATATGGCCCCAGAGAGTTTGCCCTGGTCCATGACCTCCCTGATGCTAGAGGAGATAGAGACAATGGCCGAGGATGTACTATACCCTTTTCTAAAGCCATGCTGTGCAGTGGACAGCAATTTATGGTCCTGAATGTACTCCGTGAGTTGTTCAGCCACAACTTTCTCTAGGAGTTTGCTAATTACCGATAGTATGGAAATTGGCCAGTAGTTGTCCAGAACCTTAGGGTTGCCCTGCTTTGGAACAGGAACAATCCTCGCAACCTTCCAAATGTCTGGGATAACTCCAGTGGCAAGGGACAAGTTGAAGATGTGAGCCACTGGACAGGCAATGAAGGGGGCACCCAGCTTCAGAAGCTTGGGCTGCATGTTATCATTGCCAGCACTAGAATGTGGGGAGAGACAAGAGAGAAATCTCTGCATCTCCATGACAGACACAGCCCTGAGGTTAAATAGTGTATGGGAGGAGTGGACCTCCTGAGGGGCGGAGACTGAGGGGCCACTGACATTCCCTCCTGCAGGAAAGAGGGAGGTGAATGTGGACAAGTCTGAGAAGTGGGAATTAAAAGAATTGGCAATCGTAAATGGATTATTACAACTCGACCCACCAAGAATCATATCGGATACCCCAGAGTTGGAGGAGCCACTGACTATGTTTTTTATGTTCCTCCAGAACCGCTTGGGTCCCTAGCTGAGCTAAGCAGGGCAGATTTATAGTACTCACTTTTTGCCACCCTGATGGCTTTTTTGCTCTCATTTCTGAGCCTCCTATACTGCTGAAAGAGGGACTGATCCAATGTACCCTTGAAGTGAGACCAACACTTGTCTCTAGCCCGCATGAGGCCTAGGAGGCTCTCATGCAGCCATTTTGTGGCAGATCACCTTATTCTCTGCCTAATAAAGGGGTCATGCTTTTCCCGCAGGGCACCAAAACTAGAGAGAAACTGGGTGACAGCAGTAGAGGGTTCGTGGGCATTAAGCACCTTTGACCAGTCAGTGAACCTCAGATCCTCATGAAATGACCCCAGATCAAACCTGGAAAAATCCCTAACATGAATGGTTTTGTGGGGAATTTTTAGTGAGATTTCCACACACAATAAACTGGGGTGTGATCGGAGATTGAGTCAGGTAGGGTACCAGTGGAGCTGATCCTACCAGGATGATTTGACAGTACCCAGTCCAGTAGGGAGCTAGTGCCACCATTTGGAGACCATCTAGTGGGCTCCTGGACAAGCTGAGTCAATGCTAGGCTCACAAACAGAGGCTCAAACTGCTTGGAATTACCTCCAAACCAGTTTAGATTTACATCACCTAGGATCAGAAGTTCATTATCCCCAACATTAGGACCAGTGGTATCAAGGAGGTGGGTTATCCCAGGCAGACCACCCTTGGGGGGATTGTATGTACATACAACATGCAGCGTCTTTGTATTCCCAAGTAACAACACAGAGTGAGGCAGCTCACATGAAGACAGGGAGGACTACTGATGAGTCAACACAGAAAAATTAAGATGACTTTTATAGTAAATTAGAATACCACCCTCCCCCCTGCTTTTTTCCTGGCTGATCCTGCCTAATAAACTTGAAGCCAGGGAGTGCACAAGCTGAGTCAGGGACTGAGGATTTCAGCCAAGTCTCTGTTATGCTAAGTATATCAGGCTTACTGTGTGCAGTACAGGCAAAGAGTTCATCCAGGTTGGGCAAGAGACTGCGTATGTTAAGGTGAGCAATTTTTATCCTCTTGCCCGACCACCAGATCAGAGGAAGTGAAGAGGCCTGATAGGCAGGACCTGGATTTAGCTTGATATCACTGGCCAGGACCAGTATCACCAGGAAGAGCCAGAGGAGATACCTTATGCGGGGGGTACCCCTGGCCAAGTTCCTATAGACAGGACGCCTTCTCACAAAGGCAGGACACAAGATACATCTGAGGTCAAGGCAGCTGGTAGGGCAGCATGGCAGTCTATCGTGGGCTAATAAATTAGAAAACGTGAAGTCAACCATCTCGTGGGGGACAGGCGTATCCAGTGTCCCCTAGGTGACTGGGAGGAGTGAACGACCATTAGAGAGAGGAAAAGGCCAGAGACGAGACCAAGGGAGAGGACAGCATGAAGTGAGAAAGGCATGACACCCACCCTAATAAGCCTTCGGGGTTTTCCATGCCAGAGTTGAGCCATTGACTGTATAACAGCAAGTCACATTAAGATGGCAAGTTAACTGTGTTTGGTAGAACTGGGAGATAAGGAGAGCAGATCAGGCTATAGAGAATGAGAAATGTCATTTTAAGGGGTGGAGAGGAGTGAGATAGAGACAAAGGAGGAGCTAAGGGGCAGTGCGTTGTGGGGAAGGAAGGGTATTTAATAGCGATCGGGGTTGGGTGGGAGGAGAAAATCAGAGCTAAATGAGCAGCCAGAATAATCTGTGGCTGAAATCTGTTCAACAATCGCGTACCACAGATGCTGGAATGCTGAGCAGGAAATTAATTCCAGTCAGGGAGATGCCGACGAGTGCCACCAGATAATAGGGGAGCCTCACTTCGCCGTAAGCAACCTGAGGATTTCTGTGGAAAGCAGAGGCACTGTACCTGATTTGGGCGGGTGGCCACTGAGAGGTTTCACCGGCTGTTTGGCTGCCATCTCGCAGAGCACCCATGGGGGCTGAGACCTGAAGGGAAGAACAGGAGAGAGGAAGGTCAGTTAAGAGAAATACAAATTGAAAGAGGACGGGTTGGGGGGATTGGACTAGAGGGAGACAATAGCGAGTGGGCGTTAGTGAAAGAAAGGGGGGGGAGAAGAGAGTATAGATGTGAGTCAGAGGGTTGTGGCACCTAGGGTTATGGTGCCAGTCTTTTATTTCACATTAATTCTGATGTAAATTGGCTGGTTGTGTGTTGGAGGGGGGGAGAGAAATTCATTTTCAGAGGTGAGCTAGGTAGATAGAAACGGGGGCACCAAGAGAAGCGCTTCCAATGAGCAAAGTGTCAAAAGCACTCAGATTGCAGGGGATTATGTGTGCTGGAAATAGAGATACAGGGAAGGTATCAGCAGCACCTGCGTATAGGTCAGGGTCAGAAATGCAGGCAGGTTTAGGGGAAGGTAAGAAATGCAGGAGGTTAGAAAAGAGCACCCAGAGGGTAAAGGTTGACAGTAGAGTACAACTTGGTTGCCTACTACACTAACATAAATGATGCCATTCTATACAGGACAGATTGCAGCAGCATGGTCTACATTATTTTCTGTTCTTTAAACGTGCACTGTTTGTTCAGTCCCTATCAGAGTAACAACAGCTCTAACACTGGATAGCTACTGATTAATCAATCAGATTTTTAAGGACTACTCAATATTAAGATATCACTGGATATTTTGCAGACAGCAGATTAAAGAGAAACAGAAGTTATAATACTTTAGTAAAAAAGTGATGTTTAGCAGTATTAATTAATACATTCTACTGGTTTAGCATAATTAATTAATTGATTTAGCAGCAAAATTAGAGCCGAAAGGAGCAGCCAGAATAATCTGTGGCTGAAATCTGTTCAACAATCACGTGCCACATATGCTGGAATGCTAAGCAGGAAATTAGGTCCAATCAGGGAGATGCCGATGAGTGCCTCCAGCCAATAGGGGAGCCTCATTTTGCTGTGAGCAACCTGAGGATTTCTGTGGAAACCTGAGGCACCGTACCTGATTCTGGCAGGTTTCAGACAGTGATTTTGCATATAAAGTCTTTGGCACTGAGGCTAGTACTGAATTTGTTTAAACTCATTTTTCAATGCATCCATCCCAGCTTTATCTATGCAAAAGAGTGCAGAACATACTGCTCCAATTTCAGAAGTAGAAATTTATAATGCCATTTCCAGTATGAGTAGAGGATCATCCTCTGGTGCAGGTGGGATTTTCAATGAATTGTATAAATCTTTCTTTGATATCTTAGGAGAATTTTTGTTTATTGTATCTTAATGCATATTGACCTCACAATCTTTGGCGCCTCCTTTTGGGAAAGCTCTTCTAATTTTTCCTTTTAAAAAGGGGGACAAATATGATAAAAAAAATTGTGTCCAAACAGCCTATGAAGTTTGTATTTTAAGAGTGTATCTAAACTACTTTGTACAAATCTTCAAGTAGTAGTGGAGGTATTGATTAAGTCTGTTCAGACTTGCTCTATCCCTGACAGAGTCATCCTGGAGAATCTTAGTTTTCCTGAAGTTTTTGAACCAGGCAACAGAAATATTGTTAATGGTTACACTTTGTTGTTAGACCAAGAAAAGGCTTTTGACAATACGTCCCAATCATTTTGTTTGCAGCATTAGAAAATATGGAATTCCCATGAATTGATTTCCTGGATCTGTCAGTTGTATGTGGTGCTGAGGGCATTCCTTTTATTGATGGTTATTTTGGACATTAGAGTCTCATTTCAGTAGCAGTATGCCAGGGCTGTTCTTTGAGTTCCCCACTGCATACCTTCATCTTAGGCTCACTGATTAAGCAAAGACCATGGGACCATAATATTACTGGACTCACCCTCCCCATGTTTAACAAAATAAATCAAAATAACAGCTTATGGGGATGATATTTGTTTACTGTGATGTTGCATCTTGTAATGCTACTATGCACATAGATATGTGCTAAACTGGCAAAGTTTGTTAAGCAAAATATTTTTCGAAATTCACCCATTTCACAACATTTTTTGCAGAAGCGAAATTCGTGATTTCGCTCACAGAATGCAAAATTTCACCCATGAAACAGCAAAATTTGCCTTTCACAGCAAAGTGTTGCCACTTTTCCAGTGAAATTGTACATTTTGCAGGTGAAATTCTGCATTTCGCACTCCGCATAATATTTTGTATAATGGGTGAATTTTCTTGAAATATTTCGTGCAACAAAATTGCTGATTTTGCAGGACTTTTGTGGGCAAAATATAATTTCACAATAGCTCTATATTTACACCATACATACCTTTGCATGAATCTCTGGATTAGTTATTATTGAAACCAACAGTGTGGGAATCTGAGTTGATACTGGCTCCTCTGATATAGATATGGTAGCTGGTGTTTGCAATCTGAGGTACCATCATCAGGATTTTAGGGATCCAACATGGTTTAGGTGACTTGCTGCCCTTAAATTGGAGGGAAAAACTGAACTCTGTACTATTAAAATGAATCAATGAAAGGCTTGGAGATTTTCCAAATTAAAAGGGTACACATTATAAAGAGATTTTTATTACTAGTTTTCACTATTTAGAGTTTTGTTTCTCTCCACCTCTGGAGTTTGATACAAGAATCTTCAGTTTTTTTTTTTTTTTTTTATTTGATGGGGTAGTTGACTCAGTCCCAGTAAAAGAGAAATGACATATCTGCCACTGTGGAAAGGGGGTCTAAACATGATAAACCCTGTTGTATTTTTCCCATGCTCTTTCATTATACATAGATACATAGATACATAGACAGTGTCGACAGATAAGGGCCTATGGCCCACCCAGTCTGCCCATTTGAGCTTGTAAGTTCAGTTTATGTTTTCCTAGAAGTCTGTTGCCCCTTACCCTCATTAGATCTTACACTTAAACCTGGCCTATTGGGCTGGCTCAGTGGTGCTGAGGGTTGAGGCACTGGACACCACACCTCGTGCCAAGCCAGCTACCAGGGTTACAAAACAGACTCAGGCCACCAGGTGCCAGCAGTGGGAGGAGAGGATTGAGCATTCAGAGGACTGCTATCCTCTCCTGGGGTGGGTTCCAAGGGATTCCCCATGCAGTGGTGGCTCCTAGTGGTGGCAGAGGGGCATTTCACTGCAGAGCAGGGAAGCCAATGGGGATGGCATCAGCAGGCAACTGTAGGAAGGGCGGGAGCACATCCTCCATGCATTGTCACCACTGCATGACCGAGCCTCTGGGGGTGTAGTAACCAAGAATAAAATCCTGCCTGCCAGTAGGTGAAGGCAAGACCAATGATCGGCTTCACAGCCAATGCCAGGCTTCCCATCACCAGCATCTGGTTTTCCCTCCAAGTCCCTTGTCGCTCTGCTAGATTATAGATAGAGCACCAGCAGGAGTATTGGCGGTTCCACCCTGTGAGGTTCAGAGCCGGGGAGTTTTGCGGCCAGGTGAGGAGAAGAGAAGATGGGCCCAACAGGAGTATCAGTGAAGTATTGAAGTGACGCCAACCCCACCCCCACCCTGTAGACACTGACAGGCATTGGAGTGTACCTTTGGGTCATCAGCTAAAACACTCATGGCATTGTACCTCACCCTACCCTGTAGACATTGACAAGTGTTGTGGTGTGCTTTGGGGTCTTTGGGTGTTATACTTACCCCATTCCATAAGGAAATACTCTGAGGTGGGTGCAGTATAGGAGAATAGGGTGAACTTTATGGCAGAACAGTGCAAGGCACACCACGATGCCTGTCACTGGCTGCAGGGTGGGGGTGGGGTGGAATGGTGCGAGCATTACAGCTGATGATCCCAAGTCACATCCCTGACACCTGTCAGTCTCTACAGTTTGGGGTGCTGCAGTTGGAAACCCTAACACTATAGGCGTGTGTTGGTATTTTCACTCCAAATTTTCAACATAGGCTTTTTGTGAGCCCACCTCATGAAAAGTGGCACAATCAGTTTGTTAGCTGAAAGGTGGTTTTGCACAGCGGCTATGCCATTTGGTGACTCAGGGGTGAAAACACCTTTTGGGCGGGATGTGGAAAATGACAACTGTATTGTTCATGAGGAAGCATAAAAAAATGGCAACGTTGAAAATCTGTAGTGAAAATATGAAAAATCTGTGAAGTCATGAGCATGCATAGAAACTGAGCAACACACATCCGTAACCCAATTATTTTGGGGAGTTTGTTAGCTGCATTTTTAACAGGCATTTTGGGACCTCCCCTCATGAACAGTGGCACTGTGATTTTGTTAATCTGTCCCAAAAGTTGATTTCCTACAGCGACCGCGCCATTGTGCGCCACAGGTGTGGAAACACATTTTGGGCAGGATGTGATAAATGATAGCTGTACTGTTCATAAGGAGGTGTGAAAAAATACCAGCATTCTGGCATGGAAATATCGCAAATTTGCGGAGTTACGAGGGTGCGTGGAAACTGCGTAATGCATGCTTGTATCACAGGCATTTTATGGACTTTCAGCAGCAAATTTTCAACATAGGCATTTTAGAACCTCTGCTCATGAACAGTGTCACCGTCATTTCCTCAAACTGTCCCAAAAACTGATTTTGCACAGCAACCACGCTATTCTGTGCCGGACATACAAAAAACATTTCGGCCAGGATATGTAAAATTACAGCTGTACTATTAATCAGGAGGTGTGGAAAAATAGCAATTTTGAAACTCTGGAGTGAAAATATTACAGATTCATGAAGTTATGAACTTGCGTGAAAACAGCGCAATGCATGCTTGTAAAACAGCCATTTTGGGAATTTTTTTCACAAAATTTGCAACATAAGCTTTTTGAGAGCCCCCCTCATGAACAGTGGCACTGTCATTTCATTACTCAGTCTCAAAAGGTGATTCTGCTCAGTGACCGTAAAATCACCTTTCGGGATGGAATAACGCCATGACAGTGACTGAATTCATGAGGAGTTGTCCCAAAAACCCCATGTTGAAAATATGGTGCAAAAATTACCAAAAATGCCCGAGATATGCACCAAAGTTGAAAAAAACCTGTTTATGCCATTATACAGCTTATCGGCATTTCTTCACTTCGTGGTCGGCTTTGAAGAGTGCAGACGTGCTCCCAGTCGACCGAAGATCATTGCGCCAGACTCTGGAGGTAAGTATTGGGTGAGGGGAGTGTGTAGGGAGGCAAAGTGCATAGAGGATGGGCGCTGGTTGTGGGAGGGGCAGGGAGACCGTGAGGGACCATTTTCTTCTTTCACAGGGTTAAAAGGAAAAAATTAAAAAACTTTGCAAGACGGTTTTCATTTTTCTGGGGATTTGTCACACTGGGGTGGGCTCCCAGTGTGCCACCTAAATGTTTTTGTGGGGGGATGCTGTAGCCAACGGGGGATTGGGCACCCCCGTCGGCACACAATGAAAGCCGAGGGGGCAAGAGCCGAGGGGGATTTGGCACCCACCTCAGCACATAACAAATGGGGGGGTGCATTATGGTGATGGGTAGTGGGCTCCCCCATCGGCACATACATTGGGTCACGGCATGCCTACAGGGGGATTGGGAACCACTAAAGTCGGCATTGTGCCGTCATTTTTAATCTATTTTTCACCACCAGGGAAAGCATGTTGGGAGGTCCACTGCATATAATGAGCTTTGCTCGCATTGCAGTGGACCTTTCCTTAGATGTGCTCGCCACATTATGTATGCATGGTGTGGCGCCAGCATGCAGGCTGATGGGGGAATGAGGGACGCACCTACTGATGCATGCCCTGCATTTGCCCAACAGTGACCGCACCTCCAAATCTGCTACTACCGCAATATGTTGGCTGTGCATGCGAGAGCCAACATGAAAAGGAATGGACATGGAGAAAATTGAAGGAAAGGCAAACATACATTATTAAATGAGTACTTCAGTGCTATGTTCTCGGTGGAGGTGACAGGCCCAATTCCCAACAACAGATTCAAGCTTACCAATGACCACATATTGTATATAGGGCATATACTTAAGGAGAGAGTTATCAAGGGCCTATAGGATCTTAACAAACAAATATCCCAAAAGCAAGGTGAACTGCTCCCCAGGGTACCAAGAGATATGAGACAGACTCTGGCATCTCCTTGGCAGACTTATTTAATGATTCACTGGCAATGAGAGAAGTACGTACAGATAAGCCCCCCCCCCAGGATGAAGCGCAGTGCTGCACAATTCTACAGTAGAGTTACTACAGTAAACAATGCAGTTGGAATAGGAGCTAATCCTTTGTGTTATGCAGTAAACCTGTGACACTACACTTCATCCTGGAGGGTTTAACTGTATGTATTGTATGGTGGTGTATTTTGAACATGAGTAGGGATAGGGAAAACCTACACAATTACAAGCCAGTGAGCTTGACATGAATGGTGGGCAAGCTGCTAAAGTCTAAGATAAAGGAAGAGATAATTGTATTCCTATGGGAAAACAGCCTTACAGACAGAAATTAATGTGTTCATGGGTGGCAGGCCACATCAAAAGAATTTGATTTTTCTTTATTTGGTGATACAGTTGGTGCATAGAGACCAGGCAGTTAACATTTTTTACATGAAATTTAGAAAGGCCATAGAAGAAGAATCAGGATTTATATAGCGCTTTTCATATACATTGTATCCCAAAGCACTTTACACACAATGATACACTGGTAGTGAAGTGACTGAACATGTATTGGCAGCCATTTTGCACATCAACACCCACAAGCAGCCTTGGACAGTTGCATGTACCCATTTTATGGGAAGGGTAATATTGGTCAGGAAACCAGGGACAGTCCCCTACTCTTGTAGTAGGGGGTGATGTTGTGTTGGAATCCAAGATGATGGACTCAGAGACTGATGGGGCTGTGATTGCTCCAGGTATGGGAAAGCAGGCCCCTTTACCCTCTGCCGTACCTACTAGGGCTGAAGATGGATTACTTTTGTTGGTAGCTACTTCTACTACTGAGACTGTGATATTAACAAAGCATGTTGTGCTAATGAACCAGCCTTCTACTGCATAGAATCCACAGCTTCTTAATATACAAGAGGCAGACCGGTTCCATGTGATATAAGCGAAGCAAAAATAGCAAGAATAACATGAGCGAGTGCACAATGCCGAATACAACATGTACTACAATGCAACTATAAAGAGTGAGGTTTCATAACATTCTCTCTGGGGGGCGATCTGTACAAATATTTTTATACAGGGGGCTAACACCCACCGCAGCCCCCATTATTTTTGTAATCAACTCGGGGGGCCTGACACTGGGGTACAGGGACCAATTCAGGAGGGGACTATTTGGGGAATGAGCAAGTCATCAGTGATGGTGGGACCAAATTCAGGAGGATGGGGGACCCTACAGCACAAATATCAGATGAGGGAACATGGAAAAAAAAAAAAACAGCTTAAGTACCAAAGCTCCAAAAAACACAATTATTCCCACCCACCTATCTCTGAACCTGAGTCACCCGCATCAGAAGTTTCACTAATACTACAACACTAAATGGCCAGCTGGGAACTGCCTGGCCAAACATCCTCCTGTATCCTCACTCACTCACTATAGCTCCCTATCCTGGTCACTCTATTCTTCCCTTTGCTGTTTTGTGCCCTCACGTTCGCTGTAACCACTCCTAGCTATCCTTTCATGCTTGCTGTAACACAGGCGGTCAAACTGAGTCACTCAAATTCAGTCGCTCAATTTGACTTCCCCATATCACGGGATACCAGGCAGACTAACAACTGCAGAATGCATTAAAATGTAGGAAACAGTACCTGCTGAATTTAATTGCAGAAGAAGATGCTGAGTACCTTCAGGAGAAGAAGAGACTGTTTGTGCTGCAAGGAACAGCACTGTTGCTGCATAAAGGACATGTATCAATCAGGCAGAGCTCACCCACTGTCAAATCCTGTGACGCTGCTACATCAATGGTGCTGATGCCTTCTGTCACTGGAATCCCTCTGACTCCTTTGCCTTCTTCGTTACCAGTGATGCTGACACCTGTTCCCCTTACACATGCCACAAATTCTGAACTGGACTTGTGCAAAGATGTTGCTCTGGCTGTGTCAGGATTGCTTTCTCACCCTACATTCTGACCCCGGAATTTCAAATGCTGCAAGCCAGTCCTTTGATTCTATTAACTGCTGCTGCTGAGTGGAAAGCTATTGGACAATACACTGAACCAGGAGTATTCAAATATGGCTTGCCTGCTCTAGCCACTCACGTCATACATTCTACTGACATCAAATTCCCTAGTGGGACTGCAGGGGCTCCCCACCCTCTAGTGGACTTTTTTCCAGTTAGGTGGCTGGCTGGATGAGGGAAGCAATTGGCCAATGTCATTCCTTTGTACTGCAGGAACTGATGGCTGCCCATTTTTCTTCCAACAGTTCACCTTGCAATACACCTTCTGATGCAACTTTAATTATGGCGCTGGAAGAGTAGGCAGTCATGGCAGCTATAACTCTCCCCAGTGCTGACATGCCGTTGCGCAACCCCCACCTCACATGCAGATAACTGACTTAAGCATTGTCATGCCTGTCTGATCAGGTACACTTGATACTGCTACAACAGTCTGTCCAGCCAGAGTCTAAGGGTAATGGCATCCCAGTGTTTGTGCCCCCTTTGTGAACAGTTGATATATCTGAACCGCACAAATATACTGTTACTGTATGTCCACGGAGTCTGCTGAAATAATTCCTGATCAGCCTCCATTGTCCTTGGCTGATAGAGTGGGGATGGTTGAGGTGATTCCAATTGAGGTCTCTCACCCATCTACACCTTGACCCTGAGCGCTGACCCCTGCACAAGCATGGAGATGATTTTGAAGAACTGACATCTTTTCTGCTTCCCCTGCACCGGCTCAAAGACAAAATGTGGTGCACCTACTGTACACAGGTGGCTTAGGCCTCCCTCATGGCAGGACATATGATGGCAGAGCTCTATTGATGGAATTGTTGCACAGTACTCCAAATGAACTATATGCTCTATTGCATACGCCTAGCGATGGGTATTTTGATTTGAGCTGCAAGACTGCTGCTTACTTGGACAGATTTTGAACACAGTACAATGTATTGAAGGATAATCCTCTTTGGCTGCCATTTAAAGCCATTCCCTTAACAAAACCAGCTATTCGCACTGTTATTATGTTGCTAAAAAGTGAGGGGGGTGAATGTGCAGAATGTGCGCTTTGGCTGTCAGAGCGCTGTGACATCCTTGGAGATACAGCATCTGTTCTTGACACTGAATTATTTTTGACAGATAATTGGTGTTTTAAGGTAAAACTATAGCACTCTGTCTCTGGTTTACAGCATTTACCAAGTGTTTTCTTCCTGGGTCACGACAGAACTCAAATGTTTCTACCCAGGGCAACTTAAAACTTGTTTTAAATGTAGGTCTGATGTGCATTTGAGCAATGCATGAGGCAAGATCCATTGCAACCTCTGTTTGCAGTTAGGACATACTGTCCTAACATAGGACATTGGCCCACTGTTCCAATTATCTGTGCTATAACTTATGTGAAGAAACTGGACATTCCTACCACACCTGTAAATGGGTGATGCATAATAGAGAGGAGCTGAATCCCTAGGATGGTTTCCTGGAGAAAGCTCATAGAACTTTGCAACAAAAACAACACAAGGAGGTGGCGGCCAAGCTGACTCATCAGGTGGATTCTTCTCCTGATCAAAATACAACTACAGCCAAGCCACTGTCTGATGCGGAGCCCTCCTTAGTTGATTCATATACTCCATATGTTACTCTGCCTGACCAGATAAATGATGAAGCTGTTGACCTGTCTTAGCCTGTGGCGGTCCCCACCAACGATGCGACAGGGATGGTCCAGCCAGACAGCTGATATACCATCACCTGATATGACTGTTGTCAGTTGGGAAATATCCATCTGATCCCACAGAACTGGTTTTTAACCCTTGAGATTTTTCTCAAAGGGCACACTGGTGCTCTTAAAGAACAAACACAAGGTATTAGAAGATGATCAGCTGGACTCAGATGTCGGCCAAGCCTCGGATACCTCCTCATCTAAGTCCTTGAAACCCCATTGGATGATGGGTATGGAAAAGGAAGCAGCACCTGCCAAAACAAAAACTAAACAATGCAAGAAACTTAAAATGGTCACCAGAAGAGTTGCTGAACAAGGCATGGCCTGTGACAAGTAACAGATAAGGCTCTTTACTACCATCACATCATGGCTGCCACTGTACGCCTTACCACCATCAGTGCAAATAGCATCAACAATATAAGCAGACTGACCCTTCTTTTTTCCCTTTTGAAAGACCTGGCATTTGATATCATCTTTTTCCAGGAAACAAGACTGACCTCCTCTAAGGATATGGCCCAGGCTCAGAAACACTGGTGCTGGTGACCCTCCTTTTGGTCCTTTGGGCCAGATGCTTGTGATGGGGTTGGTATTTTGTTTAAGGGGACATCAATTACAGTGTCCAGATTGGTGAACATTGACCTAGGTAGGGCTTTCCTGCTTGATGTGCTCCAACAGGGTTGCCGTTTTGATTTATAAATGTTTACACAACTCGGTCAAAAAGGACCAGGGTTGATCTCATGAAGTTAATTCAGCCATATTTACACATGAAGAGATTTATAGTACTGTATTTGGTGGTGATTTCAATTCTGGACTTGCCCATACAGATAGAGGTGCCCGGACTTCAAAATTATATTGTGTCACAAATTATTTCACTAAACTGCTGAGAGATGCAACCTTTATAGATGCCTATAGAACACTTCACCCCACAGAGGGTTATATGTATTACAGAAATACATTAGCCACTCACATTGATTTCTTATTTATTTTTGCACACCTTCATACACAAGATATTCAACTTCTATCAATAGAACTGTCGAATCATCTCCTACTTGGAGGACCTTTGGTGAGGCAGCTACTTTCCATATGGGAAGGGGTTATTGGTGTGGTTAAATAATTCCTTACTGGATGACCCATCAGTTCAGGAAACAGTATTTGATCTCCTCCTAGCTCGTCAAACACTACTATGTATGGATGATGACTTGGGTGCTTGGTGGGATGACACTAAGAGAGCATTGGCAGGATTATTTATACATTTACTGTGCTCTAAATGGAAGCAGAAATATATAGAATATTTGGACTTGTGTCTCAAATTAGCTAAGGCTATGACACTTATGCACTCTGGTTCTGGGGATTATAGCACTCAGGTGGATTGCATTAGAGACCATATGAGGAACTTGCAATATATTAGAGCCCACGCCCTCCTCCTGGAACATAGATATGGAATACAGGGGTCTAAAGGAATAGGTGGTCCTTTCAAGAGTTGTAAAGACAGAGTGCAGCATAGAAACCTCTAGGGAGTTGCAACTCCTGACAGAGCTGTACATGTGGACAAAAAGGGTATTATGTCCTTAGTTCACACTCATCTATTTAACATGTTTAGCACACATGACCCACCTTCATCTCCTGAAACCTTTTTACAAAACATAAAAGTTCCTGACATCCTACAACATTCTTTACATGACTTAACTAGACCTGTCACGACAGTTAAAGTGACACGGGCAATATCTCATGTTCAGAATAATGTAGCCCTGGGATCGGATGGTCTCACAGCTGCATTTTATAAACATTTCACTGCCACATTTGTGGATATTTTGGTAGTTGTGTTTACTTGGATACTGCAGAAGGGTTCAGCCACTGAATTGTTTGAGGATGCCATTCAAATTCTCCTTTTTAAGAAGGGGAGAGATGTGGATTTAAATAATTGGTGGCTTTTGTGCCTCTTTAACACTGATCTAAAACTCCTGATGAAGATACTAAACAGTAGGTTATCTTTAATTTCCAAGCACGTCATCTCCGATTTTTAATCCTTTTCTATTTCTGGCTGTCATATTGCAGATAATTTGATACTACTCATAGAGGAGGTTGAAATAGGAAATACTGGAATGGATGTTGGATACCCATTGATGCTTGAACTGGAAAAAGCATTCAGTAAGGTATTTTTAATCCATATTTGTTTGCCGGCCTTGCTCATTATGGTCTGCAGGATAGTTTTTGCATAATGTTACAGCTCCTATATGCCTCAGCTAACATTCTCATACTTTAAATGGGCATTGAGGCCACTGGATTAAACTTCTAACAGGTGTCAAACAGGTACAGTACGCCCCCTTAGCTTCCTGCTGTAACCTACTGTATAGATCTGATCCTGCGTAAAATTCAAACACAATTTCAAATCCTGGGTATTTCTACCCTGAATGGATCCCATGATGTCAAAATTGCAGCATATACAGATGATGTGACATTATTTGTCTGTGATGTTCATTCTGACTATATAGCATTAGATGTATTCCACTTATTCATACCAATTTCAGGTGCCAAGCTTAACTTGCATAAGTGTCAGGGCCTAGCCTTGGTTTGACAGATACTGCAATAGGAGACATAGGGGATATTGTAATCAACACAACTCCACTAAGCATCTTGGGTATTACTTTTGGACCTGGTGGCATGGCCATGGTAAATTGGGATGCAAAGCTCAACTCTTGTAATGCAAAGAATTTGATTTGGAAATCATGGCAACAAGCCAAAAAGAAAATAGTGACTATACAAAAAATATTTATTTACTGTTATTCACATATCTCAGTTTGTTTTTCCCATACCTAAATCTCTGGAAGTTCATTTGTACAGCCTAGTCTTCCAATTAATTTGTGGCAACTGTTTGAGTCCCATAAAAAGGAATATTTTATACCTCCCCCTAAATAAGGGAGGTCTGAATCTGGTTAATACCCTTGTGTTTACTTTTAGACACTTTTTAACCTGGAACATCATGACATACCTCTCCCCAGCATCCTGGATTTTTGATCCATGGGTAAAACATTGGATGGAACCATTATTGACATCTTGGAAGAATGCAACCTTCCTTTCCCCTGCAGCTCGGTCAGCAGTGCCATATGTCAGAACAATTATTGACAAGGTTAAGAGATGGAAAATTGATTATTCAAGCCTTTTGACTCCAGTTAAATGAATCATTTATACCTCCATAATGGATAGTAATTTTTGGGATGTACCCATATACCCTGGGATGCCCTTGACTGCCACTATGGATATACATATAGCACTGATGGAATCTAGGATACCTCCTAAAATGTGGGATGTCCTCTGGTTATGCAGTCATGGTAGACAGAGTGTAAAGGCGAATGCTAAGCACAAAAGCATGGCTGGCAGAAACTGTACACAGGTAGGTTGTTTACAAACATTAGAAACCTTGACACATTTCTTACTGGACTGCCCATATGCCAGAACATTTTGGATGACATTGGCACAAAGATGGGGGGAGCCCAGCCTGGTTGACCCTTTCTTAATAGTGACATTATTCTGGGAACTTCCTCTCCATAGACTTATTTGACATTATTACCCCATGCCTTGTCATATCGACAACCAAGTACTATCTTTGGCATTCCCTCTGTGTGTGTTTATTCCAACAAAAGGACATTCTCACCTTAGCCTTAATAAAAATGATTGAATCTGAATTGGTGGCCATGTATCGGGCTGATAGTAGAAGATTGCAGGCTGCGGCCCTGGCCAACAGGTGGAGAACTTTCACTGACTTACCACTAGATGGATAACATCCGACATACTGTTTAGTACATACTGTTGCCTACTTAGTTTCTTTTCACTGCTATTTATGTAAACTATATAATTGTCCTCTACTGTTTGAGTTCTCCACTCTTCACATTTGTTGTAACCTTTATTTCAGTATATTTCTTATTTCTTATCCTTCTATAGGAGTGCACTGTCTAGATTATTGTATTTTTTCTTAGCTCACTACTGTGTAACCCTCATTTTTAGTTATACTATACTATGTACATTGTTAATGCATTAATTGACAAGACATGCTGCTAATCCTGACCTTTTTTCTTATCTTTTTACTAACTTATTTACACTGTGCAGTGCTGATGTGTAACTGCATTGTACCATGTTTGATTTGATATTATTCAATGAAACTTACCCTACCCTTTGTGAAAGGTGCCTTGGGTTTGTTTACTTCAACCTGGACACCCATCAGGACAGCACCAGAACCAGGATGGGTAGAAGGGACCTCAGTTTAACATCTCATCTGAAGGACGGCACACCAAGACAGTACAGTATCCCCCTAATACTGCACTTGGGTGTCAGCATTTTAGGTATGAGGCCAATCTCAGCATGGGACTAGAACCCATGACATTCTGGCCCAGAGGTGGATGTGCTGCCAACTGAGCCAAGTTGACACCTTTTCATGCCCCATAGGAGCATATTCAGAACACAGGAGACTTGTGACTAATGAAAAGACTAACTAGTTGGATTGGGAACTGCATCACTGTGTCTACTATACTGCCTATGGCTTTCAATGCTGTCTCTGCCTCACCATTGCAAACACTGGTGAGGAATCGCCAGACTCCAGCCTACAAAAAATAAAGCCGATGTTCACTCAGATTATGGCACAAATGAACAAGCTGGAAATTGCAGTCCAGCATATAGTAGTGGACATCATCTCTCTTTCTCTTCGAGTAGACCAACATTACTGAGCAGCACATTGATGACACAAAGGACTGCACTGAATGAATTATGCACTACATCCATGATCAAGACCACAACATCTGCATGCTATGGCAGAGGATAGAGGATCTTGAAAACCAGAACTGGCAGAAAAATCTGCAATTCATGGGGTTCCCAGAGGGTAGCAAAGGATCCAACACCTTGGCATTTATACAAAAAACATCCCAAAACTGCTAGGCCACAACTGGTCTGAATCAATAGAGATCAACCATGCCCACCACTCCCTTTTTCCCTACCCTCTCCCTTATCCTGGTCCACTTCCTACATTACACAGAACAAGAGAGAATAATGTCAGTGGCCGGGGACCTGAAACAAATTTCTTGGAGAGGACATAAGATACAAATCTTTGCAGACTACTCAGCTGAACTTTCAGACTGCCACAGAGCCTTTACAACAGACCAGAAAGCCTGTGCAGAACTGGATCTTTCCTACTCAATAAGAAACCCAGTGGCTCTCAGGGTCACCGCTAATGGGGTTTCCAGAGTATCTGACTCCACTGAGGCAGTGGAGGCCTTCTTTACTCACTTTGCTCCTCAAATGAATTTGGCCAAGCGTCAACCGCTGCCATGGTCCACTGAGACTGACCACTTTCCGCATGTGAAGGACACCGGACTGGGCCCAAAAAGCATTAACTCCAGCCCACAGAAGTCGGTCCCACCACTTCCCTCACCACCAGTTGATGCTGATCTATGGATACTGGCTCCAAAAATCTGCCACAGAAACATGAAAAAGGAAGCCAGCGAGATTGTTCTTCCCAGGCATGATCCCATAGTAGGAGCTACAGCTGAAAATCCCAACTGTCTTCAGAAAATTCCAGCCCAGGGACTGGTCCTAACTGCTTTGGTACTTTCCTATTCAGCCAAACACTCTGGGCCCCCACCGGATGGCCCAATGGAAACAAATTTTGGGCCAAGGCCACAGTTCTGCCATCATGTGAAGCCCCAGACTGAGCTACTACCATGGCAGTCACTGTGCACAGAGATCCTCACCAGGGAATTCCAAAGTCGAGTGAAAAAAGGTGGGGCTTTTAATAATTTGTTGTTGTCTTTTTCCTAAGCTGGACTCTCTGCCTATTTTCTACATGCCCTTCAGGACTCACTGAATAAAGGCACCATATCTAGCAGTAAACAGTGATTACTGTGCTATGGAAAAAAGGTAAAAACCTGGCTCTTACGGGGAGTACAGGCCCATTTCCCTGATTAATGTTGATGGAAAGTCCTTGCAAAAGTACTTGCCACTTGGTTGCAAGCTATCCTACCAGGCCCCATTCACCCGGTCCAAGTAGGATTCATTAAAGGACATCTCAGTTCTGACCACCAATGAACACTGATTTCCCTGATCCAGTACTCCAACTCCCTTTTAAGTCCTTCAGCGGCCAATGCCATCAATTTCAAAAAGACCTTTGATTTGGTTGAATGGCCATACTTATTGGCCAAGCTGGAAAAAATGGGGATTGGGACAGCCTTCAGGAAGTGAGTGGGCCTACATTACACCTCCCCAAATGCAAAAGTTTTAACCAAAGGCCTAATGTCTCCAGCCTTTAATTTACAGAAAGGGACTAGGCAAGGATGCCCCCTGTCTCCCTTACTGTTTGTCCTGACCATAGAACCCATGGCCATTGTCCTTTAGGGGGAAGGCGATTCCAGGTATACTAATTGAGCAAGAATCTGATAAGACCTTCCGCTAAGTACAATAGATGTCCTTCTCCTCACCATATTTCAAGTGAATCAATTCTTTCTTCATATAATTCCACTTCTTACCTCCTTCTCAATCTTGGGCCTGAGGATTAATCAGTCCAAGACTGAGGTCATGCCTCAAAATAAACACTGCACTGAGGACGAATTCTTGTACCTAAATTTTAAATGGTCACCAGATGGCATCACCTACCTAGGGATCAGGTTTAATTCAGATATGGCTAAGCTGAGCTTCCTAAACTCTGCATCACTAATTTAGTCCACCCAGTCAGACCCTGACTGATGGAAGACCTATCATCTCTCCCTTGCAGGGAAAATCAAAGCAATTAAGCTTATGATGGCTGCTAAATTTCTCCATTTATTGGCTCATAAACCCATCCAGATACCTTGGAAATGGTTCCAAAAGATAGACTCCATGGTCAGCCATTTTTGTGGGAGGGCAAACCACTGTGGTACAGCAGGCCTTAGCTTCAAGAGCACTAGAGCCGGGGAGGATGGGGTCTACCATGGTTCCTAGGTTATCATATGGTGTATGTCTCAGCTCAAACCATAAAGTGGTTCTCAACCCCTTTATTCCAACCTACAAGATGGCTGTAACTGGATACTGCCTTAACCAACACCTCTTTGCCAGTGGTACTGTTCCACTACACCCAACGCCAATCCCATCCTCCTCCCCCAACTGTTATAGAATCTATCACCTACTGGAAGAAAGTCAATAACAGCCTTTCCAAACCTACTTCCCCATGTGTGACCACACCATTATGGAATAATTGTATGTTAACTATAGGAGGCTCCCCATTCAATTGGCCCTTCTGGGAAGCACAAGGTATATACCTAGTAAAAGACCTATTGCTACCTGGCTCCACAGTCCTGGACTCTTTCAATGCACTTCAAGACTGCTATCAACTTCCACAGAATAATTTCTGGAAGTACCTGCAGATTAGAGATGCAATATTGCATTGGGGGAAAAAAAAACATCCCCAGTAATAGACTTCCAGAAGGTGAACCCCCAGTACAGATTTGGTCCAAAAGCCAAAAGGGCCAGGCCAGCTCAATATACAAGGCTATATGAAAGTTACATGGATCCCTCCACCCCAGCCAAAACCCAAGGATAGCAGGGACTCTGGCTGAAAATTACAGATTTGCAGTGGTATCACTGCTGACATAGGATCCACTTGGCATGCAGAGATGGTAGAAGCCACCTCATCAAAAATAACATATTACTTCAGTGGTACATGACTCCCTACAAACTAAAACAAAGAGGTATCATGTCCCATGACTGATGCTGGAGATGTGGACAGCCTGGCACCCAGTTTTACCACATCTTTGGATGTGTCCAAGTATACAGCCCTTTTGAATGGATGTTAAAGAATCTATCAGTGGGTAGTGGGTCCCCAAGTCAAGGTTGATGCAACTTTCCTCCTGTTTGGTTGTTGCCCTGAAGGCACCCCTAAGCACAACCATGAGGCACAATGGGTCACATCAGTTCATGCCACCGCCAAACATCTCCTACTTACCCACTAGTGTACAAACCAATGTCCCTCATCCCAAGAATGGCTCCTTGCTATAGGTCGTCTAGCCACATATGAGAGGTTATCTAATTTCACCTGTGGCTCCATGGACAAATTTCAACATTGCTGGCAGGCCTTCATAGACTTTGAGTACTATCACCAAGAATGAAATCTATGACATCTTGTCTGCCATTGTTTACTAATATCATATTCTTTAATCACCCCTAAACTTTCTGGTTTAGAGCCATATACTTGTCATGCAAGTCTTATTGTATATAGCTAGCTGACAGTTTAATAGTTTAGTATCAATATCCTGGCTTTAAGCTTATAAAAGTCGCTTATACCTGTCTAGTATATTCATGGGCCTTGCAGCCCAGGTAATTAGAGCCTAGAATAATATGCTACACCTGTTAGTTTAAGTTTTGAGGTTTATATGTATTTTGAGCTTACACTCGTGTTGTCATTATATGTATTCCTCCATTCAATGATGTGTTATGTTGATGTTTCAAGTGTATGACTAAAAAATCTAATAAAGCTAATTTTGAACACCTAATTATGATTTTTGGTGAAATTGTCACGCCGCTGCACAAAAATGGCTTGGGATTTTGGTCTGATATTCTTGGGGTACAAAGGTCTTGGGTCACAGATATGCCTTTTGAAGGATTGGCGAAAAAATATTAATCCATTCCAAAGTTACTAAATTGTAAAATTTCCTGTTATTTTCAATAGGAGCCATTGGATGTCCTGCTTGAAAAAGGATCCTTTGTCACAAATGGGTAATCCTTTGCCGCAACTGTGTTATCATTTGTCGCAAATGGTAAATTCTTTTTCATGCTGCTGTTATCTTGTGGCAACAAAATGAAACAGTTAAAAAAATAGAGGGCTTTAGTAAACACCAACACTTGTGTTTACCTAATTGGGGCCCATAGAGTCTGATTCTGACTTCAGTTTTTTTAAATTGGATCAGAAATGCAATTTCTTAAGATGCTGAAATCCTTTTTTTGCAAATTGCAAATAGGAATCACAAAACAGGATCCTTTTTCACAATTTGCAAAAAATTATTGTTCCTTTGACACAAATTACGAAAAGCAACTGCGGAAAAGGATTCTGTGACACAGACAAGGATTCTTTCTCACAAATTGCAAAAAAGGAACCATAGAGAAGGATTCTTTTTTGCAATCTGCAAATGAGGATTTTAGCTTCTCAAGAAACCACATTTCCTTGTCTAAAAAATGTATAATTCCTTGGTAGTCTAGTGGTCCCTCTCCCATCCCCCAATGCTGATTGCCATTCCCTTATTGCAAAAAATATTCCCTGGTAGTCTAGTGGTCCCACTCCCCTCTCCAGATGTCTGATCACATCCCCTTATTGCCAAAAGCATTCCTTGATATTCTAGTGGTCCCATCCCCCTTCCCTGATTGCTGATCACCCTCCCAGTATTTAAAAAAATATTTCTTGGTAGTCTAGAGGTCCCTCCCCCCCCAATGTCTGTTCGTAATCCCTTTATTCCCAAAAATATTCCCTGGTAGTCTAGTTGTCCAACCCCCTCCCCCATTGCCAATCGCCCTCCTGGTATTTCAAAAAATATTTCCTGGTAGTCTAGTGGTCCCTCTCCCATCCCCTGATGTCCAGTTGCCATCCTCTTATTCCCCAAAATATTCCCTGGTAGTCTAGTGTTCCCACACCCTCCCCGATTGCCGATCGCCCTCTTGGTACTTTTTTATTTTAAAGTTCCCTGGTAGTCTAGTGGTTCCTCCCCCATCCCCAATCCATCTCCCATGAAATAGGAGGAAAACTTAACCCTGGTGGTCTAGTGGATCCCCCACGCTCTCAGATACTGACCCACCACTCCACTCCCCCAACACGATCCCCAGCCAGTGACCAGCACAGCCCTCCTATCACCAACATGGCTAGTTGCCAACTGAACTGTGAATGAGTGCATACAGTACTTCAACCACTTGCAACATTTATCCATGGATACATAAGTGCTGGACCAAGATGACGGATGTCTCTTGTATCATGTGGAAAGAGGTTTACGTTGATTGTCTTACCTGATGATGGATGTCTGTGGTTCCTTGTATTGCCTTGTCCACTTTGGCTGCTTGGGGGTGAATGAGGAGTTAGGGTTGAAAACCCTAATGTTGTATTTCCATACTTTTGTCACTTTGATATCAACCCTAACTGATGCATTAATGGAGTTTTTTTGCAAGGAATATATATTAGAGGGGCACAACCTTAGGATTGAGTAGGCACTTCAATGTTAAGTCCAAACTTTTGCATTTTAATAACATCACAACAGTTCAATGGATTTGCATGACAATTTGCATGCACTGTTGCCTAGGTAGATCTCTGGATGTGCCAAGTTACATACTGGTTGGATGTGCAGTTTCTGAGTTTCAGAGAGGTGAAAAGTGATTTTTAGCCTTTTGACTTTGCTGCTTTTTTTTTCTTTGAACTTGCCTACAGCCCCAACTGTTTGGAATCTTTTTCTGGAGTTTGTAGCATAGAAAAGGTATGGGCCACAGATATACCTTTTGCTTGTTTGGTGTTAAAATATTAATCCATTTCACAGTTAATTTTTACATTTTTAAAAAAGTGGTTCTGAGCATACTCAGTAAGCACTTCAGGATAGCTGTATAAAATAGAAAAGGAATCTTGTCTTTTATTTTAATATTCCTTTTTTCATTTGACGCCATTGTGTTTATATATATTTTTTTTAATTTCCAGAACCCACAAAAATGACATCCTAGAGAGAGCCCAGAACATCTATGTGGCTGATCAGGACCCTGCTAGGTGAACTTTGCAGTTTAATTTTGGAAAAATGTCCCCTGAATGTGTCCCTTGTCACATTTTAAATCCTTTTTAGTCATCGTGTAATATGAAAAATAATCTTTTTTCACATCATGAGTCACCAAAAAATGATCCTGTTTTGTGAGGGGTAAGTCCATTTTTGGTTGCCATTGAGATCCTGGAGAGAGCCCAACACATCTATGTGGCTCATGGGGACCCCGCTCAGTGGTCATTGTGATTCAATGTTGTTTTAATCCAACCAGAGTTCCCAGACTTAGATGGATCCTCACCTTCTTGGGATGTGGTGTACCCTCTTACTACTTCTCAAAGACAAGTTATCTGGACTGACTTTTATTGCTATGTTACACAGAACAGATTAAGACTCACTCAATTTAACATTTTGAATAACCTTTACTGCACTCCTCAAAAACTAACTAAGATGGTAGGCTGCCCTTTCCTGTGTGCATTCGATGTGGACAGGATGAAGATTCTCTCTTACATATCTTTTGATCTTGTCCTAAAATTGCTCCACTTTGAAACCTCACTGAGTCCAAGGCAGACCTGCCCTTGGGATTACAAGCAAGCAATAATACCTGACAGGGTGGGTGGTACTGGGCAATACCAGATCGCCCGGGATCATAACGAGGCCCGATGCCGCAGGTGGAGGGCCTTATAGCCCCTGGGCAGTCTGGTATTGCCCATACCACCCACCCTGGAGGGTATTATTGCACTTAGAAAATGGGCATCTGTGTAAATTTTAATAAGGTTATTGAATAAAAGAGGACATTACTTTGAAATTGGATAGAAACAGCAGAAAACTATTTTTTGTGGTAAAATAGTCCTTGGTTTTTGTGCTGTTCCATCTGGTGTTGCACCCCCCAGCTATTCTGTTGTAATTATCCCCACCCCCCTCCCCCCACACACCACTGTTTATGGAAGCACAGAAGGACTCGGTTATTTATGGGTTTTTTTTTTTTTTATGAGTTCCCGATCCTCGCTGCCTTCCATGAGAACTGGGAGTGGGACGAGGAGTGTCCAGTTTGTCCAGCGAGAGTGAGTGAGCCTGCGTGAGATACCGAACCAGAGGATCCGTAAGTTAAATCAGTCAGTGACAAGAATGAGCTATGTGCTGTGGGCATGTTAGGAGGAGTTTGTATTCTGTGGCAATGTTTACTCTTATCATCGCGCATGACCGTTTTAGAGCTGTGATGGTGGGAAGACTGCGAGTGCACTGTGACACCTGAACGAGGAGGGGAACATCAGGAGCAAGATGTAACTTGTGTTTATTTTTTTTAACATGTCAGGAGGGAAAACTGGTTGGTGGAGACTGGGGCATGGTCTCTGTCGCAGATGGAGATGTGCTGACAGAGCAGGCAGCCAGAGAAGTGAGCAAGGGACTGTGACCCGATAGCAGGATTTGTTTTAGTTTGTGACTGTGGTGAGCACAGGTCTAAGAATTGATTTTATGTTGTGTTAATGGTCGCAAAACACATTGTGAAAATGGGGTTCTTGGGGTTAGTAGCCTTATCCGTTGACCCTCTACGTTGGTTGTCTTGTGAGTCGGGGGGGGGGATTGCCTCTCTCAACGTCGCATTGTCGGGTAACAGGGAGTACCAGGCATGGGACAAGGAGAAATTAAAAAAGGGAAAAAAGAACTGTAAATTTGTAGTTTATGTACATTTTGTTAGGGCAGATAGGTGGGCTGCCAATGAAGTAGGGAGCATTGGGTAGACAGTTTCTCTCGCTAAGTGAGGGAAAACAAATGGTGGGGATTTGAATTCAATTAGGTGCTTTCAGCCAATGAGGAAGCAGGCTGGGCACAAAGATACTGCAGAGGGTGAAGGGGCACTGATGCTGGCACTTTTTATTTCCTGGTCGTCTATTGAAAGTTAATTAAACCCCCCCCCCCAGCAGGGGTACCAGCCAATCAGAGACCAGGAAATAAAAAGCCCATTTTTCTAAGATTTGCTTTAGCCTGACATTTGTATTGTGGGGGACTATAATTCTGTCTCAGTTAAAGAACGGAACTATTACATGGCCTTAATCTTTCTGTCTTTGAAAAAGGTGATCCTCAGGCATTGTCTTGACCAGGTCTCCATTTCATATCATGAATGGCTCCATAAATTATTATATAATCTACATGTAGAGCGTATGATAATGAATCTAAGACACAAGCTCCCCCTTTTTCATAAGAGATGGGTCAAACTTCATACCCTCTACACACTTTAATGTTGTGTATGATGTTAGGAATTTTTTCTTTGTTGTATGGTGCATGTAATCTGGCTCCTATTTTATCTTATCTATAAACTCAGGGGAGTATTCCCATCTGAGAGATTGTTAAATTGGTTTGGTAGGGTGGCTCCACCAGGGTGGGGGGTGTTTGGGGGGTGAGGGGCATATGTTATGATGAGGGGTTCTTGATTTTATTATTCTTGACATTGTACTGTTGTATTATTGATATTAATGACGTTTATTTAATTAAAAAAAAGTCCATCCAGAGTTCAGTGACTATTTGCTTTATTATTCTATGACCTTGTTTGCCTTTCACTATCTCCTGATAATGGTTTATTCATCCGGCTCACCCAATATTTTGTGACTGTTAATGTAGGAACCCCTTCACTGTAAGAATTGGCCTCAATAATGGGATTTCTGGCACCATTCTGTCTGGGAATCCTGCTGGTCTCTTATTTTAAGTCACCCACCCTTTGTCCTGATGATAGTGCATCAATTACCAATAAGTTTTCATCATTGGTTACCTCAAAAATGAGTCCAAACATGTGTATGATTTACATTGTTTTATATAGCTGGTCATTCAATCTCTATCCTCAATGCTGGACACTATTTTAATACAGATTGCAAATGTCAGGTATCATTTCAGTCCTTCAGAGACACCTGCCATTGCCACCCTTTCCACTTCCTGAACAGTCAGTGCATAGCTTTCTTTCATCTTTGTCTGGTTTAATGTACCTACATTGCAGCATCTACTTTAAGCAAACACCTCCTGTGAGGCATGTCCCACAGGTGAGGTGCATATTTACACTCATTCTTTATAGAAGAATAGATGGCATTTAAAATAAAGGAAAGTGACAAGATGTGGGCAGACAGTTACAAATGTTACCTTTTAAATAATGCAGACACTGGATGATTAAAGTCACTGTTAATTGCAGGTGGTAGTGTGTTTGTTAGGGTAGAAATTATTGTCTGTATGTCATCTTTTGGATCATGAAGAAGTCACATATCATCTGAAAAGCAGGCTGGGGCATGTACTTCTTGAGAAGTTGGTTGGCTTGCTCAAATATAAATTTTACAACTGTTCATGGACAGACCTATTTAATGTTTTTAATATACTGTACCTGGTTCACAAAATATTTTACATGCTGTAAAAGCCGATATATACTGGCCAAATAAAGAAGCTATTTGCAATATTTGTAATTCCCTTCTTTGGTAAGTACAAAGCAAAAATGTGAAAACTTATTACATGGATGGCTAGACATACGCAGATTCAATACAATAGTTTCTTTCTTTCTTTCTTTCTTTCTTTCTTTCTTTCTTTCTAACTTTCTTTCTCTTTCTTTCTTCAGGCTCACTAGTACAAAGATTCCTTTTAGAGGAGCAAAGGCAGATGTCAATACAGTAATGTTTATGATGGTGGTTACAGTGCTGAATAGGATACACACTGCATACAGAAGGAAACAGTAACCCCAATTTTGCACTTTAATAACTTTGCAACTGTTCAACAAATTAGCATGAATGTTTACATGTACATTCTCGTGGAGTAGATCTCCAGATGTGCCATGATTTGTTTCAGTCAGATGTGTGGATTCCAAGATCCAGGTAGTGCAAAAAGTATTTTTTTTTTGAGGGGGGGTGTTGTTTTTGATGACACCTGTAGCACCCAGATAGTTTGGAATTATGGTCTGAAATTTTCAGGATAGAAAGGCGCTGACCCATGAATGTACCTTTTGCTAGTTTGGTGAAACAATATCATTCCATTCCAAAGTTACTAAATTTTAAAATTTTAGGTTCTGAGTATGCTCAATAAGCACTTCAAAATAGCTGTATGAAACAAAAATAGAATCCTTTTTGTAAGGACCCAATCCTTTTTCATGATGGGGGAAAAGTCCTTTTTCATTTGTCATATTTTGTTTTCTGATTTTTTTTTTTAATCAAGAAACCTGTATTGCGATCAAGAATCCTGTTTCAAACCTGACATCTAACTTTTCACTTAGGAAATAATGGGAAACTTTAAAATTAAATAACTTTGGAACAGATTAATATTGTTTCACCAAACCTTAAAAAGGCACCACTGTGACCCCAGACCTATATACCCTAAACATTTCATACCAAAATTCATCTCTGTTTTTGTGCAACATGATGACAAAGAATTTGACAAAAATAGTAATTTACACATATTTTTGAGACACCGTATCGCTACACCTGCACAGCCAACTGGAAAGAAACTTGCAACATCAAGAGATCTTTGGTCCCTGATGTAGAATACCAAATTTCCTGCAAATTGCTTTAACAGCTGGGAAGTTATTAAAGCTCAAATTTAATAACTTTGGAATGGATTCATATTTTTTCACCAAACCTTCAAAAGGTACCACTGTGACCCAAAACCTATAAACCCTAAACATTTCAGACCACAATTCCACACTGTTTTTGTGTAACATGGTGACAAAGAATTTGACAAAAATGGTAATTTACACTTTGCTTGAGACTCCATATCTCCACATCCACATATCCAAGTGGAACAAAACTTGCCACATCCGGAGATCACTAGTCACTGATGATGCATGCCACATTTCATGCAAATCGCTTGAATGGTCACAAATTTATTAAAGTGCAAAATGTTCAGTTTAACATAAAAGTGAAGAAAGAATCTGACAAAAAAACATCAAGTTACATATTTTTAAGACACCAAGGGCCAGATATTCAAAGCTTTGTGCCGGGCAAAAAACATTGCTCGGGTTTAGCGCGGGATTAGCGTGGGTCTGCTATATTCAAAAGGCTGAACAGTGCAGGCAAACAGCATCAGCACCAGGCAAACTATAATTATATGCAAGGGGCAAAGTGAACATGAATACAGGTGCAATGAGATATTCAGCAACTAGCACTGCTCTATGGTGTTTAGCGCGACATAGCATGACCCATAGCGCGGTACAATTTACCGCTCAGAAAAAGCTGGTCTTAACCCTGGGCAAACAGCTTTGCATGCTTTACGCAGTGCTATCTCAGCATTAGCGTGGCTTGCGTAGCCCTAACATATGAGTATGACACTTAGAAACAGCCAGACATGGAAGACACATGCTACACATTGCTGGCACCACAATGATGCCATCAGCTGCCACCAGTCCGAGCCAAGCACAGACAGTGAGGGGTGATCTGACCCACAGGGAACAGCATGGTAGTGTGGCCATATAGCACACACCTGCAGACAATACGTCTGTGGTGTGTAACAGATGCCAGCACAGACATGCAGCACTGTGGGCATGGTAGCCAGTGAGGTTAGGGTGTATGGGTGGCCAGACCTCACCACAGCCCACGTGTGGCCACAAGGCTGGGACACATAGCTCAGTGCACATAGGCCAGTAGTGGGATTACAACACCACCTGTGTGCCTGTCGGATCCTACATGCCTCCCGAGACACCTACTACACAACTGTACAGATGTCACAGCACACACTGCCAGCCATATACATGACACTGTGTGCATCCCATGTCACAGCTGCAGCATCTGTGGATCACACAACAGTGTGATAGTACTGTCCACTATCAGTAATTACCTGCAAGCTGTGCCTGGCACTGTGTACAGTGCAGTGGTCATCACTGCCCTACATACCATAGGCAGTGTCGTGTCCCTCACACTACCAGCCCTCTTGCTACTGTAGTGTCTGCTGTGCACTGTAGCATGACTTACAGTGTGAAGGTTGCATGCAGCACTACCACCACCTGTGCCTATGCTGTGTTGTCCCCTGGGGTACGATATGCTATGCTATGCTGTACTGTTTACATGAAGCCTGCAGCTATCATCATGCACTGCCAGACTGACCTGCAGGTGGAGTTGTGGGACCCTGCAGTAATGCCGTGCAAACTGCATGCAAATCAGGGCATGATGAGATGCTAATGTGGCTGTTTGCCCACAGACTATCTAAGTAGGCTCATTTGCATGTCACTTTTGAATATGGCAAAGCTTAGCACGGGGCTAATGTGTTTGCACTGGGCACACTGCTTAGCTCCGCGCTAAAGCTGCACTAACGTGTTAGCACAGCACTAACGGTTCGGGGAATATTATACAGTTTTGAGCACAGTTTTTCCATGTGTGCTGCTGCCTGCAGCAGTACTGGGTCCCTGCATTTGCCAGAACACACATTGGCCACATAGTGCCTCTCTACCTACCCTCACGTCTCTGTGCACTGTGTTGTTGTTGTGGTTTGCACTTCCTGGTTGCTGTATTCAGTGCTATCTTATTCCAGGGCTATGTTTGCCCTGCACTCCCAGCCCAGTTTACATGGCCTCATTCCCATGCTATATTCAGAAGCTGTTTGCCCTGGGCTATTCCTTTTGAATATAGCTTGCTTTGTGCTCCAGGCTAAGTTTGCCCGCCGGGCAGTGCTAATTTAGCCCCGTGGCAAAGTTTTGAATATCTGGCCCCAGATCCACACCCTCAACATCCACACCCTCACATCTAACCAGAACAAAGCCTACCTCATCAGGAAGACACTGGTCTCTGATGGCACATGCCAAATTTCATGCAAATCGCATTAATGGCTGTGAAGTTAGTAAAGCACAAATTGCGATCAAGAATCCTATTTCAAGCAACACATCTAAATTTTCCTATAGGAAATAATGGGATACTGAAATTTAATAACTTTTGAACTGATTAATATTTTTTCACCAAAACTTGAGAAGGCACATCTGTGACCCAAGACCTATATATCCTAAAAATTTCAGACCAAATGACAAAGCCATTTTTGAGAAACACAGTGACAATTTGACAAAAAGTGGTCATTTTCATCTTTTTTGACTCTGTATCTCTGCACCCATGCAACTAACCTGAACAAAACCTGCCACATCCAGAGATCTGTGGTCCCTGATGGTGCATGCAATATTTCATGCAAATTAGACGAATGGCTACAAAGGTAAACAAAATTCTGAGTCTAACATAGTAGTGACCATTGAACTCCAACTGTAGAGGTGTGAGTGCACCCCTCCCCAATACATATCTTTAAGTGAAATGGATGTAAAAAAACAGTTACTCAGTTACCAGGTTTGTAAACACCACTAATATCGGAGGAGCAAATGTATCACAGTAAGAGATACATGAGATAAGAAAGAATGAGTGTGATCTGGACAGACTTAGAAAGTGGGTGGAGAGATGGTAGATGAATTTCAATTTTTGAAAACTCTACATTAATATACACTGTGAAGAAGAAGAATCCAAAGGCAAACCTCTTGGCCTCATAATCACAAAATGGGGCAAGTTCAGTACAAATGTTTGCACAGCGCTTGTCTCCGTGCTAGCACTGGCTGCTGAAATATTCAGCTGTATAGCGAGTGGCAGTATCTGACTGAATATCAGTCCATGTTGGCATGGTGCTAAGCGAATCTGTGCTGCCCCAACACAGACCTGGGCTGCACATGGCCCACAGTGAATAGCACTGCCTGAAATGGGGTAGCACCATTCCCCCTGTGGCTATCTTCAGCCCAAGCATGCACATTTGCCCATTTGGCATGCAATGTGCTAAGGGGTCATTTGCATATCCATTAAGGGTTCATTTTCATGGGTCGCAGCAGACCCGTAGCACCACTTACAATGATAAATCAAGGGCTTTGGTGATCTAGAGGTACCCCTCACTGCCTGTTCTCTTATGTCGGTGATCCCATGGTCCCCCCAATGATCAGGCATTTTGTTATGTTGTATTAATCCCTGATGGTCCAGTGGTTCCCCCAATCCCTGATCACCTGTTCCCAGGTTCATTCTTATTTCCTGGTAGTCCAGTGGTTTCCATACCCCCCGTTCCCTCAGTATACATTAATATAGCACTTCCTGGTGATCCAGTGACTCCTACCAACAACCCCCACAACCTGATCCACTCAATGACATCCCATCTCCCCACACCTCCCTTACCATGGTTCCCAGCTCTCCGGTCTGTTACACACAATGTCTGGCATAGCTTTTCTCTCATCTTTGTGGCCAGCCACTATATTAACTGTTTCTAGAGTATGCATACCCACTGACTGCTGGCAGCCAACCAGGGAGGTGAGAGGACAGCTGGGTCGGTTGCCATATGTAGCAGGTGGTGCACTGGGCACTGGGATAAGAGGGATGTGTGGAGGTGAAATGTCAGCCTGTGAGTTGGGTGGGGGCTGTTGTGGAGGCCCAAGACTACCAGAAAGTGCTATATTAATGTATACTAAGAGAGCAGGGGGTTGGGGGAACCACTGGACTTGCAAGGAATAAGGAAGAAATGGGGAACATTTGATGGGGGGACCACTGACTGGGCCATCAGGGATACATTTTGATGGTTTCAATGGAAGAACAGTGGCAGGAGACTGCAGTACAGCTGCCCTACCTTTGCATGATGGGATGTGGGTTTAGCAAAAAGTTAAAAGGTGGTTTTCAGCAGCAGTAAACAGTGCCATTTGGGGGCCACAAACCTTTAATTACCCATCTGCACCAGTATGCAAGAGGGGATCCCTAATTCACATAGGCTGAGATGTATTTTAGCACCTTGGTGCTGCTGGGTTTGTGGGCACTCCCAGGACCTCTGTATATGGCCTCACCAGGAGTGCTTATGCAAACCAACCGTGTTAACATGAATGCTAACCTTTGAATATCCAGACACATGTGATCGATCAAGAGATTACCAAAGCCCAAAGAAGAAACAGTGTGGGCTAGTGCCAATACAGTAGGGCATACAGTGGTTCTTATCTGTAACTTTAAATATCACTATGTCTTAAAGGGAAACTCCTGAATTCCCAGCAAGTGTAGCAGCTGCTACAGAAATGCCTGATTAGGTCTTTTAGCATTCAGCTTATTTTTTTTTATTATTTCCCTGCTGAATGCTGATTTCACTTTTAAATAACTATGCCATCTATAATGTCTGCAGAGCCACCCATGGCCGTCTCACGCACCTTGGGCAGCTTCCGCCACTCTGGTTTTATTAATGAGGGCTACCAACCCTGCCATTAGGTGGTATCCTCATTAGCATAACCCATATGGCAGAAGCTGCCTGAGGTACATGAGATGGCCATGGCAGCTCTGCAGACCTTATGGATGATGTAGTTGTTTAAAAGTGAAATCGTCATGTAGCAAGTAAATAAAAAAAATCAACTTAATGTTAAGAGCCCTAATCGGGCATTTCTGCAGCAGTTGCTGCGCTTGCTGGGTATTCAGGAGTTTCCTTCTAAATAAGTGTCAAGTTGACTGTATTAAAGACTGTTAACTGGAGATTGATATGTTGCAACATTATAGAATTTGTCACTGAGCACCACTGTCCTGGGGAACAAGAAAAGACAGTTTTAAATCCCAAACAGAATCACTTACCTGCTGTATGACACAAAACAAGTCACATTATCTCTCAGTGATTCAGATAACCCAGCTGTAAAAATGCATAACAGGAGGACCCAACAGAAAGTGAGATGTTTTATCTTAGTTGAGTTTTCCTATATAAATAGATTAAAAAAACATGCAACAAAAGGTCCTTACTGTTCCTCACCTGGGAAACAAAAACCCACGGGAAGAGTACACAATGGGGGGTGAGATACTAACAACAACAAAAATGGAAAGGGACCTGGGGGTAGTCATATCAAATGACTTAAAGGTGGGCAAGCAAAGTGAGAGGGCAGTTAGGAGGGCTGGGAGGATACTGGGATGCATAGGGAGAGGCATCACCAGTAGAAAACAGGAAGTTGTTATCCCTCTGTTAAGACAGCTGGTGAGACCCCACCTGGAGTACTGTGTGCAGTTTTGGAGACCCAATCTCTGCAAGGACATAGACAAGATGGAAGCTGTCCAGAGGAGGGCAACTAAAATGGTGCAGAGTCTGCACCAGAAGACATATGGAAAGAGAGACTAAAGGAGCTTAATATGTATAGCCTCAAGGAAAGGAGGGAGAGAGGGGATATGATAGAAACTTTCAGGTACCTCAAGGGAATCAACAAAGTCCAAGAGGGTAGCATCTTTCAAAAAAAGAGGTGTGCAAGAACAAGGGGGCACAATCTGAAGATGGGGGCGGCTCAGAGATAAAGTAAAGAAGTATTTTTTCACAGAGAGGGTTGTGGATGCATGGAAAGGCATTCCAGAGGAAGTTGTGGAGTCAAAAACAGTGGTTGAATTCAAGCATGCATGGGACAGTCATAAGGCAATTCCAGGGGGTGGGGGTAGAAAGAAGTAGGCTGCTGGTTAACTAGGATCTGCAGCTTATCCATTAGGTAGGGAAATGGGCAGACTGGGTGGGCCAAGCGGTCTTTATCTGCCATCAAATTCTACGTTTCTATGTAACAAATGGATTCAAGTTTAAATGGGAACAACAGTGGGACAACAACTAAAGCAAAGTTTGTACATGAATCCAGGGAACATTTATAAGCAGGTCAAGAGATGTTATAATGTCCTTACTCAGATTGTTACACAGCTCTATTTCCCATATAGCTGGAAACATTAATATAATTGAAAAGGTACAGAGACAAAGGTGATCAAAAGCTTGGGAAACAAGAGCTATGAGGAAGGGCTGACATGACTGGGACAAAGTTTTGTGGAGAACTAAAAAGCTCAGAAGAGATATACTCGACCAGTCGGGTTGCTTCATGGATGGGACTTCAGAAACCTTGGTGTGATTTTCAGCCACATGAAGAACTTTCACTCTGCTGCTGATACTTTCTCTGAATCACATCAACAGCTGAGTAGGAGTCTACTTGCCATTTTGTGGCTCTCCCTCCACTTGCTTCACAAGCCTCCAGCCGCCAGCTTGCTTGGGACCCCTTTGCTGTTTACACCCCTACAACTCTATTCGACCAGTCAGGTCACTTCATGGGTGGGACTAAGACTCTTCTTTAGCTGCTACCATGTATCAGTCCTCTTCACTTGTGGTCCCGAGTGCTAAGGACTGCAGCACCAAAGACAGGGAAGAGTCTGCCAGAGTCGGTCATAAGTCAGCCATACAGCTGGACATGCAGAACCCCAGACCATCCTCTTCCCAACCTGGCTGCTATTCTGCATTGCTGTGAGCACCAGTTTTAATTGACTGTCAGCCTCCTGCCTACCATAGTTATTGCACTGGTAATCTTATTCCACTTCAACGTACATGTCATGTATCAATCTGTCATGCTCCCTGGTTAGCTTGTTTTGTGTATGTGTACCTTTAGTGCTACCTGTCTAGTATCATTATTTACTCATTGTTGCTGCTGCTGCTCAGTCCCCTTATGTAGTTTGTTGCCTCTAGTCCAATTAGCCACTGTTTTGCTGACTCCTAGAAAAATCCTATCTGGGTGCATCCAAATTCAGCATTTTGTCCCTTACTAATTTTCAGTTTAATGGTAACACACTGGAATTTACTTGTCCTAAGTGTATCTGTCAGTGTTCTCCCTCCTAATTGCACTTGGTTAGCTTTTCAGCAATCTGTGGAGTACATCTGTGTTACAGCTGTCACCTGCTTGTTGCTCTTCTATTTTTTTTTAGTTATAGCCCAGGTCTGTCACCAGGTGTTACCAATTACTTCTGATTACTTGCCTAGCAGAACCAGCTACTAACCCACCTAGCCGTTTGATGTCTGCAATTGTGCACCGTATTACTACTGCATGTACGGTCAAGTAGGATCTGTAGTTTTTGCAACAGGTAAGGAAGATGGGCAGACTGTGTGGGCCTAGCGGTCCTTATCTGCCGTTAGTCTCTATGTTTCTATGTGTACAACTTGCTATTTTGCTCTTGCATCCCTCCTCCTGACAGCAATATTCCTTGCACTGTTCTGCCTGCTTCTTCCCCAACCTCCTTCTACCACTCCAACTCCCTACCCAACCAATTTTCCAACCCTCTGTTCCTTATCCCCCTTCACCAGCACCTCTCTCTCTCTCCCTCCCCTTCTCTCCCCATCCCTCCTTATTCACCATGTTCTCCTATCATGCCCTTCCCTCAGTCTGGAGTTTCTCCACTGTACCCATCTCTATTCTCACCACCCTTCTGCTCCCTGCTCTCCTACCCACTCTATGGGTAAAAAGCCCCACTCAATCCTTCTCCTCATTCTCTTGCTCCTTCTCCTGTATGATGATGTACAGCCAACCCTGGTCCCTCCCTTCCTCCACTACTGTCAATGGTCTTAGTGTTTCCCATCTGAAGGCTAGAAGCCTTCTTGCTAAACATGATCTCTTCTCCATCTGGGTTCAATTACTCTCCTGGTGTTTTCTCTATCTTGGAGTCATGGCTCTCCTCCAGCACTCTTCACTCTACTGTGTCCCTTTCTGATTACCATCTTTTCAGGCAGGACAATGAGAAAATGTGGATGTGCAGTTGCCATCTAAGTCTGCCAGAGCCTGTCATTTACAATGGCTGTCAGTGAGGCCATACCATCCTCACACAAATTTCTCCTAGTCAGGCACTCATTCCACTCCTCTGTTCCTATATCCATCAGTGTTGTCTGTGCCTCTCCTAAGATCTCATATTCATCCATGGCGGAGTGGTTTCCCTCATCAACTCTCATTCCACCTCAGGGGAACTCATCCTCCTGGGGAATTTCAATGAAAATTGGCTTCCCCCCTCCTCCAAATCTACCAGTCACTGAAATGAGTCCCCTAATTTGTCACGCGTTATTTCAGAACCCCTCCAGCTCAATCCCCTCTCTACCAACCATACCCTTTTGGACTGGGTCCTAACCACCCCCCACCAGATTGTTGCAGCAAGTATTTTATCAGATTAATTTAGCAACCACTGCATGGCATTCTGCATCATAAACATTTAGAGTCAGTCGTCTTCACCAAAAGACATCTGGTCCAGGCCTCTCCAATCACTAAACATCAATGATGCACCAAGGGACCTCGCTGCAACAGACTGGTAAACCATCCTATCCGCCTCTGACATAGATGTGGCTCTCATATCATTCCACTCCAAATTCTTCTCTATCTCGGACAAGCACGTCCCACTCAGGAAATCTAGAATAAAAATGTCCCATCATTCCTGGATTACCACTGAAATCATGGAGCTCTGCTAATCCTGAGACCTTGCCTTGGGCTGCTACAGCTGATCCCACTCCTCTTCTACTCTTATCTCTTGCAGAGCTCTGATGAACAAGTGTACAAAGGCTGTTCAGGCCATAAAAATGCACTGTTTAAAGGCCAATATCCAGAAGAACCTTAACTTTCCAGATACCTTGTGGTAGTTTATCAACTTCCTTCCCAATCCCCCTGCCCAATCCTCATAGTAAGTGGTTCACCTGTATCTGACACTACCTCTCTTGCTGCTCACATCAACATGTTCGATGTGTGGTACTTAACGTAGTACTTGTGTATACTTATGAACTTCAATGTTATGGACTTGATGTTATAAGATTAGAATTTGGCTTTTCTCTATTCACACCCTCAGTAGGAACACTGGGTAGGTGTAGGAATAGGTGTCCAGCATCAAGGGTGATAAAAGAGTGCCAGAGAAGGACGAGGCCTGGGAGGATTGTGGGTGTTTTAGAAACGCTCAAAGCTGAGCAGCAAAAGTGCTGAGGTTTAAGCAGGGGATGTGGGAGGAGCTATTTCCCCACCATTGAACCTCAGTCTTTTAATCCTTCCACTTAATGTGCAATTCATAGCTTAGCGTTCGAGTATACTTATGAACTTGAATGTTATGGACTTGAGGTTTCATAGGTTATTTTAGAGAATAGATAGGCAATTTGCCTTTAACTGCTCATTTCTTCAGTGGTTATAACCCCTCTTACCAGTATATATCCAATATCTATCCAATTTAGTCTCAAACTCCTCCACATTTTGACTTCCCACTATCTCCAGAGGAAAAGCATTCCAAACTCTCACCACTCTCTGTGAGAACCACATTCCCTTCCTTTTTGAATTGTTAATTTCTCTATGCAGTTTTAGGCTATGTGATCTAGTTTTAAATTGCATTTCCTTCACTTCCAGACCAATACTGTCCCATAGGTCATCCTCTTCAAATGCTCTATGCACCAAACATAAATCTCCCCTTATCCTCCTGCATTCCAATGAGCACAGTCCCAAACTATTCATTCTGTCCTCATTCCTTAATCCCTTCATACCTTTTATTCTCCTTATAGCTCTTCTCTGAACCCCTTCCAATGCTCCAATCCCCTCCTTTGGATAAGGTGCCCAGAACTGACTGCAGTACTCCAAGTGTGGTCTCGCCAACAATGTACATAATGGCATCAGCTCTTTCCTATCTCTGCTATGTATGTGTCTTTGAATGCATCCCAGTAAGTTATAACATTTATTTGACATCTCACTGCATTGTTATTTAAAAAAGAAATCATATGTAATTACTATGCTCAAATCCCTTTCTTTCTTTGTTTCTGCAAGTTCCTTACCATTTAGTACATATTTTGCTCTACTATTGTTTCTGCACTGTGTATAACCTTGCACTTTTCTGTGTTAAATTCCAACCCATGCTTCTCTGTCCATTCCTCTAATCTATGTATTTCTCTCCTTAAGTTTACTGCCTCCTCCTCATTTCTGACTACTGATCCCAACTTAGAGTCATCTGCAAATTTACTTAGCCATACTGAGCCATCACAGCTCATAGAAGACACATGCATTTTGAACAAACATAGACCCAGCACTGATCCCTGTGGGACTCCACTTGTCACCTCCATCCAGTCAGACAGCTCTCCCTTTAGTGACACTCTCTGTACTCTTTCTGTCAGCCATAAGTTTATCCACTTAACCAGCCATCCATTAACTCCCATGTTCCCCAACTTGCTTATCAGTTCAGAATGATCTACTGTATCAAAGACCTTTCTGTAATCCAAGAACACCACATCCACTGGAGTTCCCCATCCAATTCTTCACTGACCCTATCATAAAAGCTGAGCAAATTTGTCAAACATGACCCTCCCCCTGTAAAACCATACTGCTTTCCATCCTGTAGTGAGCTTGAACCCACAGATTCTTTCAATTCCTCTTTCACTATTTTCTCCAACTCCTTGCCCTGTACCAAAGTCAGACTTACAGGCCTATAGTTATTAAACTGTCATTTATGTTACGAACTTAGAATTTGGCTTTTCTCTATTCCAACCCTCAGTAAGAACGCTGGGTAAGTGTAGGAATAGAGGCCCAAAAAGATTGTTAACAGTTTGATTAACTCCTCCAACTCTGGAGAGTGTGATCAGTAGCATGCAGGAGAGGGAAAAACCCCATGTGGGGGAAACCTCTGAGGACCCATGGTTACTGACCTGCCCATCCTCTGGGCAAACTATGAGGATATAGTTCTAAAATGTGGACTAAGGTTTGGTTCTGGTTATGTCCAAGAATGTTATCCTTTAAGTCTTGCTGCTCGATGAGTCATGTCCTCTGAATCTTGACTGTGAGCAGGAAGGTCAATTCTGAAAAATGGAAGATTCTGGAAGATGAAGGAGAGTCCGATTCGGATGCATGTCGAGATGAAGGAAGATGGTAAATGATGTCCAGGATTTCTGTTGAGGTATTTGAGAACTAGAAGCTTGACAGAGGGATAGATCCAGGGAGCAAAGACAAAGGATGGTTGAGCACTAGATGGTTATGCACTTAAAGGTCCCTAAAGGAATACAGAAGGAGGAAGTACAAGAGGCAATCCAGAGTCAGGCTTAAGGTGAGGAATCCAAGCTGAAGACAGAGGAGGGGCCAGCAGAGAAGGAACTCAAGTAAATAGATGAAGGATGGAAGGAAAGTATTGATAAAAGGAATGGACTACCATCACTGGTGGGTGGAAGACCGGCCTCTGCACAATGCCGCCTAGGCAGAGCTAGAGATGGAGTAGCTAGCATAGTGGAATGAAGTGGAATGAGTAAAGAATGAAGTTGGAGACAGAGACTCCCATCCCCAGCAGCCAGGGAAGCACACCTTCGCTCGATACCCAAGAGGCAGAGCTAGGGATGGAGACTATCAGGTCAGTATGAGCATGTAAAATGACCTCCACATAGGTCAGCAAGGAGGGTCCCTCATGGAGGACCTGAGATGGCATTGACTGAGACCTCAACGTAGGTCAAGGTAGAGATGTATACCAGGATACCAGGACAGCCATCTTAGAATGACAGAGGCAGCAGACAGAGGAGCAGGAACATCAGATGGAGCCACCTCAGAGTCAGATAAAGAGTCACATGATTGTGTAGGTGCTATAGCATGGTAGAATGGGATAGAACAGGAGCCCATTGAGGCAATCCACCAAGATAAGCAGCAGAAATGTAAAAATCCTTTGAATGGGGTATCACAATACAGTGGAATAGGAACCCAAGCAGGTAGGGGTGAAGAAGTGTGAGCAAGGTGACCTCTGCTTAGGTCATCACAGATGGTCAGACCCAGAGGACCCAAGATGGACTGGAATGATACCTCCTAGGAGATCCAAGATAGGCCTAGATAGCGATGGCTATATGTATTCATGGACAAGGCTGAAAGGGATGGACCCCCACGTAGGTCATCCGAAGGCAAGCCAGTCTCCGTTCAAGCATAGTAAAGGCTGAGTGGGTATCATAGAACTATGAAGCATGTGTGAAGAGATTCAGCAGTGAGGTTGAGTCCTGAAGGACCCAGAAGAAATGGAATGAACCAGTCACCTGAGTTCTTTGAAGCAGAGGTGTGCAGGCACAGTACAGGATAATAATGAAGGACAGGTCCTTTGCCCAAAAGAGGATGTCAAACTATGGATGACTGAGACTCCGGAGTGTTCATGCTGTGAATCCAGTCCCCCATGAGGGCTGAACCAGAAATGGTGGGACCTCCACATAGGTCAGCCATAGAAAAGAATTGATAATGTTTGTGTCAGGAAGTTAGGCCCCCACGTAGGCCAAGCTGGACCACCGGGCCCCCCTCATAGGTCCACAAGAGGAAAGAATTCAAAATGATAGAGTCATGAGCTAGGCCCCCATGTGGGTTAGCTGGAAATGATGAGACCCCCATGTAGGTCTGCGATAGGAAAGAACCTGAAATATTCATGCCATGAAGCTAGGCCCACACGTGGGCCAAGCTGGAACCAGCAGAATCCCCACAGAGGTCTGGAAGGTGGTAAAGCTATCCATTTTGCAGGCATAGACAGGGAGGAGCAACTTTCTGATCATGAAGCAGTAATGCAGTTGCCAAATAGAACCTGCCAAATGTACAACTGAGACCTGCCAAAGCTATGGAGTGTCCATGCTTCAGAAAGGTAGCATAGAAAAGAACTTATGACCCATGGCGGGGCAGAGGGAGATGTCTTGGCAATACCTAGGAGGATGTTGCGCTATGAATAAGTGTGGATTGTAGTTTAAAACCGCATTTAAATGTTGACTACTGCTGTTCCACTGCTCAGTTTAAACCTGGGTTATGGCAGAGGCTTTTCAGATGCTGCATTAATAACAATAATAAGGTACCCAAATCAGCATGTTCAAAAGTGCAGGCAGTAGGAGCCTGGAAAAGTTCAGAGCTGATCGTATCCATTATAAGCAGCATACCTCTCGAGTGTCCCTGTGTAGGAGGGTCATCCCGCACATTACCCCCACAAAACTGATCTATCTCTCATCTGTCCCTCAAGGAAATAGTGATGTCCACATGGAGAAGGTGCATGTAATATATGCTGTAAAGCAGAAATTCATAACATTCTATGATGGGAAATTGAAATAAACATCAGATTGGTAAACACAATGATTTCCACTGCGTTTTGAGGTTGTAACTCTATGTTGTAAGCTGTGTCCCTCAGGATAATGGTCAGTGTCCCTCATTGCCCCTCATTTTGAGAGCTCATGACCCACAATTCAGTGGAGAATGGATGAGAGGAATGATCGTCAGTGGTACGTTCAGCACAGTGATGGCAGAGCTGAAATGGGGCACCATCATTGAGTGAACCAGGTGTAAAGCATGGAACTTCTGAATAAAGAACATAGATGACACAGACAAATAAGGGCTCCAAAATGACAGACTGTGTTCAAGTCACTTAGGTGAGGCTGATGAAGTTCTGGCTAATGATCTGGCTGCCACAGACATTGTACTGGCAGTTGCTCCAGTTCATGGAAGCATGTACCAGCGAGTAGGGAGAGAAGAATGGCAAAGGCAAAAACAGGTCCCAACAGTGTTATAAAGTGAGTCTTAGCTTGCCACCGACACTCCCCGGGAGAAGCTCGGAATCAACTGGTCGTATTCTGAGAGGAGTCAGGCTGCAGAGACAAGAATTCTGGATTGAAGAAAATGAAGGAGACCCAGCCAAGGGTAAAAATGTGAGACCAAAGACAAGGTGTGGTGCAGTCCTGAGCACCAGTGCAGAGTTGCAGTAAATCAGGCGCCGGTGGGTGACATCACACCCCAGAAGCAAAACAGGGAACAGGATGTGGCTGACAAGGAAGAAAGTCAAGAAACAAAAGGAAACAAAAGGAGAAAAAGAGAAGAAAAATGGGCAAAGAAGGTACAGGGAACACTAGAGGGAAGGAGGGAGCAGGAAAGGCCAAAATGGAAAGAAAGCAACAATGGGGGCAAAATGCTGGAGATACAGAGGGACAGGAGAGAGGGGGAAAACATGTAAGGAGGGAGAAAGAGGAAGCCACATATATAAGGAATGGAGGTAAGGGAAGAAACAACAAGAATGAGCCAAGCCTCTCCAGCAGCACTGCCATAGGAGTCCACCACCATTTTGAAACACTTGAAGCTGAGCAGCGGAAGTGCTGAGGTTTAAATAGAGGATGTGGGAGGGGTTATCCCCCCCAACTGAACCTCAGGCTTTTAGGCCTCCCATTCTTCATAACCTACACCCTCTCTTCCTCTCCCCCTCTGGCTCTCTTCCTTTCACTCATTCTCTCCCCACCCCTCTCTGGGTTTCTACTCCCCCTCCAACATCCAGGAAGCCTTGCTAACTCTTTCCTCCCTAAGTCTGTCAAAGTCCAGCCCTGATGGTCTGGACTCCAGGATCCTCCATCTCTCAGCTCTTGCCCATTGCAGCTCCACTTACTCACCTACTCAACCTTTCCTAATCCCTCAGTACTGTTCCTTAATCATAGAAGTTTTCCAAAGTTCTTCCTCTTCATAAAGGTGGTGACCTCTCATGCCCTGGCAACTTCCATCCCATCTCCCTCATTCCTTCCCTATGTAAGCTGCAAGAGAAAATGGTCCATTATAGATTCTTCAACATCCTTTCATCCCCTAACCTTCTCTCACTGTTCCAGTCTGGTTTCCAGAAATACCATTCCACTGTCTCCTCCCTGCTGTTTGTCATCTATTCTATCTTCTCTGGGATTGATATGGGGCATATTAAGGTTGCAGGATTCATCAATCTAGCCAAAGCCTCCCATTCTGTATCCCATCAACTCCTCCTGGACAAGCTCGGCTCTGCTGGCCTCTCAGCTCCTGCTGTTGCTTGGATCCATTCCTACCAAATGGGCCAACAACAGTTGATACGAGTTGGAGGCATCTTGTGACCTCTACTTCCTATCTAAGCTGGAGTTCCACAGTGTCCATCCAGGGTTCCATCTATTTCTCCATCTTCCTGAGTGACCTCCCCTCTACCTGTGCCAACTCACATATACACATGTATGCAGATGACAGTCATCTTCACCTCTGGTTCCCACACCACAGCTGTGAAGAGCTGCTTCAGTGGGATTTCAGCAATGTTCTGCTCTAGTTCCAATCTGACTAACTCAGGGTCAACACACACACACTCACAAAAATGCCTGTGTCCGTGATCTTTGGTTTCAGTCAGAAACTGGTCAAACCCACTGACACCCTGTTTTCATCACTCTGGATAGAATGCCTCTTGAAGCAGTTGAGCCCTTCAAATCCATTGGAGTGTGGCTTCACAGTAAGCTTGACTTCTCAGCCCACATTGATGCCATCCATGCAAAACTTCATTCCATGCTCTTTGCCCTGTATTGCAATAAAGACTGTTTATCTTTGAATGTCTACAGGGAGCTTGTTACCAAAATGGTGCTCCCTGTCTTTGACTATGATGTGGTCTGCGGCACCATCCCTTTCACTTCCCTTGCCAGACTGGAGACCTTTCTCAGCTCCTTCTGCCACTTTGCTATGAATACCCCCTACATACACATACACCAGTGTTCATTGTATTCATCCCTATCCATCCTTCCTCTGTCCTCATGTCACCAGGCTCACTTCATATCCAAATCTCCTTCATATCCAAATGCTGCTTTGGTTCCCTTCACTCTTACCACTCCTCTCTCCCCTCCCAACTCCCCACCCCCACTTTCTGTTCCCTCCATTTCAGGGACCATTGCACTTTTGCCACTTCTCACCACCGCTACTCTGCTGCAATCTGCCTTCTCCTATTGACTTCCCTCACTAGTGAACCAACTCCCCTCCTTCCTCTGACTGTCATCATTTTCTGGCTCTCTCAGGCACCAGTTGAAATTCCAACCATTCCCCACTTGTTTCTCTTACCCTATCTCCTGACAGCTTCAGCACCAAGCCTTAACCATTCATGTAAGCAGCCAATTGTGTCCCCACTCCTGCCTTGGACTCACTACCACACTACGTTTTTCTCCTCCAGCATGAGGTCAGGCATTAAGTCACCCTATAGGTCAATCACCTGTTGACAATATTGCTTTTGTTCATTGTGTATTTTTATATTCTTTTTGACTTGTACAGCACTTTATTCTCTGCACATATAATTTTTTATATTCATTCAAATCTTGTACAAAATGTTTATCAAATGTCGTTTCACTGTTCTGCATTTATGTATTTTGCTACTTTTTTCCAATCTCACCCGGAAATCAGCTTTGGCTCAGTATGCCTCTTGATTACCAATTTTCAAATAAATAAATAAATATGCCTATGGATTTTAAGTTCATGACAGAAAAAAAAACACAAAACTGAACACTGCTGTTTTACATCCCTAAATGTGTATGAATGCCATACATGTATGTATGTAAAACTGGTTAATAATATCAGGTAGACTGTGAAAGGGGCTAAATTGTGCAGAACAGCACACTAAAAATAAATACCCAATTTATCACTGCAAAAAAGTAATAGTGTGACAACCATTAATATAATGTATTATTTCACTAACTAAAAATATTGATTTTAAATCCCAAGATTTTCTCCATAATTCTTTTGTATTGTTTAAGAAAAATAGTATGACATTTAAAACACATTATCTTGTTTTATCTTGTTAAGAAAATCACATGTATTTTATGGTATGTATTTCTTATTTGAAATGTCTTTATCTGATTAAAAATCATACTTTACATCTTCATGGCATCATCCTATTTTCAGACAAAAATATTCAGAGTTTTAGGTCCACATAGTCAGAAAGTTAGCACAGAACTATCTAGATTAGTGTGTGCTAACCATTAATTGCACTGGCTATCTGGGTGGGGCCATTTTAAGAGGCCCCTGCAGAATGCTAATTTGGTAGCATGATCATGCAAATTATACTGCTGCACCCAAGCAAATGAGGGATCTCTCATGTATACAGTAAATTGTGCAGCAGTGTATCCATAGGTTTCAGAGGTGCTAAAAAGCTACCAGTGCAGGGATATTTTCCGCTGCTGAAACCTGGCCTTCACAGGGAACTATGGCTGGTCCTTCACCCCGTGAGTGCTGGGTAAGTGTACTGCAGGCAACATCACTGATGAACTAGTGCTCCCCCCAATTGCCCATATTTTGATGATTTCTGGTGCAATCTGAGCCATTTCCTGGCATCTAAACTGATTAGTAACACCCTTATTAAGTCATATAAAACCTGCGTTAGAGTTGTAAACATTTTGAAAATGTGATCCCCATATTATGCTTTAAATGATGATCAGTATGTCTCTCCCTCTCTCCCTGTCTGAAGCCCTAGCCCTTTCTCCTGTATCTGGACACCAAAGGATACTTCCAAAAATAATGAAAGAGAGAGGTAAGCTAATTCTAATACAGAATATAAAGTAACTTTGGTCTCCAGGTCTGAAGCCAGTTGTCAGATATTTGGACACCAAAACATTGCAGCCAGAAATAATGAAAGGGAGAGAGTGGCAAGTTACTTGTAATTGGAAAAATAAAGTCAACTAGCTCTCCTTGTCTGAAGCCCTTTCTCCCATTCTTGAACAACAAAGGTTACTGCCAGAAGTAATGAAAGACTGTGAGAGAGAAGAATCCTAATTCTACTACAGAATATAAAGTCACCTTGCTCTCCCATTCTGAAACCAGATGCCCCATATTTGGACACCAAAAATACAGAGCAAGAAACACAGACAGGGAATGAGAGGCACGTTAATTCTAATATGGAAGGTTACCCATCTCTCCCTGTTTGAAGCCCTGTGTTTCATATAAGGACACTTAAAAGATACAGCCTGAAACAATGAAAAACTTAGAGAGAGAGACTGGTGAGGTTAGGCTCTGTGACACTGTCAGTGTGTGACACATGGAACTGTATTATGAGTGGCTACTGTGGAAGGTATTACATCTCTGTGGTGTCCTGACTATGAACTCATTTGGCATATTCCAAATATTTAAGAATTTCCCTAAATTGAATAATCATGAATCACAGCTATGACATTGAAACTGATTTGTCCCATTGTTGATCTTAAGTATGTTTTTAAACATCTTAGACTGGAAAAAGAACATTCAGTGGTACAAGAAGAATTTGGCATGGTCAGAGATGTATGATTCAATCTGCAAATCTCTGATAACATTATTCTTAATGCTTTGCCCTGCTCACTGCTCAAAAGTTTCACAACATATTTAATGTTTTTAAAGGCCATGCCTTGCTATTTTGCAATATCAGTCATCATGTATCTGTGATGATCTGCATTAAAATCAATTGTGTAAAAATTGGATATATACTTGGAGTTGGAACTGCTGTTACCTGTAACACAATTTTCAGTTTCTTAGTGTTGATTGAGTGGGAAAAAAAGTGTGAAGTTGAATGTTATCAGTGAGAAAATGTTCAAACCAACTGAGACATTTGTGGGAGCGGTAAGCACAAAATCTATTAGCAAAGCCACTGGGTTTCATTTTTTACCAGAAAACCCAAAAAATTCTGGAACGTAAACTACCTACATACTAGTTGAAACATAGGATTTCACAGAATTTGGCATTTTATATCAGATCACTAAACCTACCAAACTTGCATTTTTCCTAGACTTGCTTCCTGTACTATTTTCATTATGCTTCATTTAAAGCTCTGTGTATTAACCCTTAGACTGCTGACAGAATTAGAATGTACTTGAGTTCTGGACAGATATATTAGTCCATGGCCCTGTATGATTTAAGCCTTTTTTTATTCTGATTTGTTACACATAATAAAAGAATAATAGTGGAATCCCAGTTAAATCCAGAAATTAGATTTAAAATCAGCAGTGCAATTCCAGAAATTTCAAGTCTTGAAAATGGAATTTCATTACCTTAATCACTGATAATTAATGGTCTTGCCTATTAGGTCATGTCTTAACAACAAGAAATTTCTGCATTCATTAATGGCATATGGCATCCTGCACCATGACATTTAAAGTATGTGCCATACAGTAGACGTACACAGTACTGAGTTCAACCTCTCTCATATGTGCTTGCAAGCCTGTAAGCTCACACAACATTTGCTGTCCTGTTTTAACACAGTCCTCTACAGTTCTCAGTTGTGAAATTGAAGTAAAGAAGAACACTTTTTATGACATGAAACTATTTGCTGGCATTTGTAAGAGATGCCTCATAGTAAACAAAGAAAAGTTCCTAGATGCATAAGTCTTCTGTTACAATCCAAAAACCAAAAGATACTTGTTCTTTTATTGAAATGTCTGTTATTTCATCTAGAATAATGGTTTAACACAAACCCATTTTTATGGTAACAAAAATTTCATTAGATATTGTCAGACAGCAATCTGGGAACAAGTGACCACCAAACAGTGTGGTTCATGATAAACTTAGCTGTAGAGTCAAGCCATACAAAAGTGAAGGTACAGGACTTCAGGAGGGCTGATTTTGTCAACATGTGAGAGTGCCTCAGAAAAGCACTAGAAAACAGGCAAGAAGGAGGGGTGAAGCAACAATGGCGAAACATCAAAACTGCCATCACAGAGGCAACAAGCCTTTGTGTGAAGCAAATAAACAAATCAAAACAAAAGAAAAAAACACTACGGTTCTCAAAAGAAGTGGCAGGGATGGTTAGGAAGAAAAAGATAGCATTCAGGAAGTATAAGGAAACACAGAAGAAGCAGGACAGAGAACTGTAACAATTAAAGCAGAAGCAAGTGGGGAAGGCAGTCAGAATAGCAAAGGCCCAAACCAAGGAAAAGATAGCCAACTTAGTTAATAAGGGGGATAAAACCTTTTATAGGTACATTAGGGAGCGAAGAAAGACTAAGGAAGGGATACTGAGGCTGAATAAAGATGAGAGTGGTTGGGCAGAGAGAACAAGCAGGGATACTGAATGAATACTTCTGCTAAGTATTCAGAAAGGAAGATGAGGGGGAGGTACCTAATCCACACAATAGAAGCACTCTGGATAGGGGGTTTGATATCCGTCCTTTCACAGAAGAAAGGGTTCTGAAAGAACTCCTAAAACTGAATGTGGATAAAGCAATGGGGCCAAATGAGATTCACCCCAAAATTCTAAAAGAACTATGGGTGGAAGTTGTAACACCACTGATTACCCTTTTTAACAAATCATGGGAGGATGGTGTGGTACCTGAGGATTGGAGGAAGGTGGATGTGATTCTCCTTCACAAAAGTGGGAGCAAGACAGAGGCAGGAAACTACAGATCTGTCAGTTTGACCTCAGTAGTAGGGAAAATGATGGACTCACTTCTGAAGGAAAGCATTGTTTAGTACCTAGAGGCCAGTAGGGCACAGGACCCAAGGCAGCTTGGATTCACAGCAGGAAGGTTATGTCAGATGAATCTAATCAATTTCTTTGACTGGGTGATCAAAGTAATAGACCAGTGAGGGGCTGTAGACATGGCCTACCTAGACTTTAGCAAGGCATTTGACACAGTCCCACACAAAAGATTAATAAACAAATTAGTCAGCCTGGGAGTGGGTCCCCAGGTGGTAGCCTGGGTAAAACATTGACCAGACAATAGGACACAGAGGGTACTAGTAAACAGAGTCCACAGTGAAGAAAGGGGGGTTACTAGTGGGGTACCGCAGGGTTCAGTACTGGGTCTGATCCTTTTTAATGTCTTTATAAGTGACATTGCAGAGGGAGATTGGAAGGAAAAGTATGTCTCTTTGCAGACAACACAAAGATCTGCAACAGGGTTGATACACAAGGTGGGGTGGAAAGGATGAGAAGGGACTTGGCAAGGTTGGAGGAATAGTCAAATGTATGGCAGCTTAGATTCAATGCAAAGAAGTGCAGAGTAATGCAACTGGGAAACAAAAACTCAGGGAAGAGAGCACAATGGGTGGTGACATACTGACAACAATAAAAATGGAAAGGGACCTGGGGGTAGTTATATCAGAGGACCTAAAGGAGGGCAAGCAATTTGAGAAGACAGTAATGAAGGCTGGGGAGATACTGGTATACATAGGGAGAGACATCACCAGTCAAAAACAGGAAGTTGTTATTCCTCTGTACAGACAGTTGGTGAGACCACATCTGGAGTAATGTGTGCAGTTCTGGAGACCCCATCTCTGCAAAGGCATAGACAGGGTGGAGGCTGTCCAGAGGAGGGCAACCAAAATGGTGCAGGGTCTGCACCAGAAGACATATGAAGAAAGACTAAAGGAGCTTAAGATATATAGCCTCGAGGAAAGGAGGGAAAGGGGGGGGGGACATGATAGAAACTTTCAAGTACCTCAAGGGAATCAACAAAGTCCAAGAGGGTAGCAACTTTCAGAAAAAGAGATGTGCGAGTGCGACCAGCCAGGGCTTGGGTTAATGTTATTTTTTGTTTTATTAGTGCTGTGCGGTGCCTCCATATTGTAACCCACTACCTGGCTAGCCTGGGTTCGGGGAGAAAACTGTTGCTTGGCATTTTGGCTAGGTTTGAAACCTCTGCACTGAGCTGCAAACCTAGGGACCTGGGTTTGAATCACATCAGCACCCGCTTACATACTGTATGACCTTGAACATGTTACTTAACTTCCCTGTGTTCCCAGGTAGCACCTGGAAACAAGTTCTAGCCTAGTGTGCCTTTCCTGTTTAAACAATTTCCCATTTGTCCTTTCCCTTTCATGTAACACAAAAGACTTTTTAATCATCTGACTTAACAATCCAACTTAAGGACTCCTTCCACCTGTCCTGAAATTTACTTTATCCTTTAACACCATTGCCAGTGCTATTACTGCTGCCAAGAATCTCATTTGACAATGATGCAGCATTATGAATTACAGGATAAAGCAGACAGATAAGGGTCACTCACACAAGGTTGGTGCTTGTAAATCCCACAATTTGAAATGAAAATATAAGGACCTAGCACTCCATGCCAAAAACATTTACAGATACCTGAGGTCATTTCACAAAATTACATTATTTTATTGTAAGAAAACAAATAACATTCAGAGTGACTGGTGTAGACCAGGGAGGCTACTGGTATAACCAATGTCTCACACTCACAATGAATGCTTTGTCAAGGTGTAGTGCACCCACTAGAGTCCAGATTTTATAGCTATACAACTCAAGTGCCAAATTACAAAACACATGAAAACGTCTCCATCTCAATTAGTTTGAACTTGACATTACTTAGACAGTTCCACTTGGTACAACTAAGGCATATGTCAGGAGCAGAAAAACAAGTTGTACAAGCCATAGTTATTTCCATCTAACCTATAATGGTATCCATTGGTTCCAATATGCCATGGCAACAGAAAGTTCCCTGACAGCCATTACAGTGACACACTGCCACCAACAGTCCCGACAGTGCCACATCCTGACACCAACTGGGAAATGAGCCGACACTGACCCTGTGTCAATGCAGGGGGCTGCACCCACCCACACACCCCCATGTGGGGGGCTATGCCCCATGCACCCCCCTACTATAGATTGCCAACTCCAGTCATACAGACAGTGTAGAAATTACAAATTCTGCCGCCCTCATACCAGTCACTGCAACATGTAATCGGCGGCGAATACATCTTACCACTAGTGTGATTGCTGTCGGGGAGTCATTGTTACAGTGTTGCTGTAACAATGGAATACCGCATCCATTCGTTCTTGGTGGCACAATAATTGTGCAATCATTTTTCCACAATAATCTCCTACTTTCAAATTGAACCTAAATTCCACCAATGTGTCAATCATTTGCCAAACATTTTAGCAGAAACATAATATTCTTTTTTACTGTAATATAAAAGCAGTTCTGCATTTTTTTCATTAGATATAATAGGTGACCATTGTCAGGGGGCAGAGTGAAATCATGACCCATAGATACCAACTATGAATAATACATTTTTTTAAAACATCTAAGTTTAATTTTTCCCCAAAGATGCCATTTGGTTAAGAAATATTGATATTTTCCACTTTCATATTTAAAGTCTCTACAGCCCATGGCAAAATCTTATTCAATATGAAAGCTTTGCCAATTCTATTTGGTCATTTATACCCAGTCATTTTAAGGCTCCTATCTGGTATATCCAGTATGCTTCTCATTTTGCCAATTTGGCTTCGATATCTCCTCCACTTAGTCCTGGCATCACCTTATGTAATCCTGTAAACATAGGGTTATGCAAGGTCCTATCACCTGAGTTATTAATATGCATGGCAAAGGCATATTTCTCATTCCTGTTCAGAATTGCTCACATATGTTCTCCTATTCATTCTTTTAACTTTCTTTTCATTCTTCTCTCAGAGAAAATACTGCAGCTGCAAACTGCTAAGTATATTACATTTCATATGTCACAGGTGATAAAGTTCAAGATTTTATATTCTTTACCATCTTTTGGCTTCAAAAAGGTATGTGTGCTGTTAATCACACTGCAATATTTGCAGCGACCACAAAGTGTGCAACCTGGATTTGGAGATGTTAAAAAGCTTTCTTTCTTATAATTCAGTAATTGCGCACTGTGTACAAGATCATCCCTTATATTCCATGCCCTCTTATATGTAATTCTGGAAGGGTTGTCAAATATATCTTTAAGTCATGGTTCCACACTAATAATTTCACAGTTTTTCTGTCTTATACTACTTATAGCATGTGTATGCCCAGACAATGTGGTTACAAAATGTAATCTATTGTCTGACTGTTCAGTCCTGCTTTTTTTTTTTTTTTTAACAATACATTCCTTGGCATTTGTTCCACCTCCTGCCTAGCCTTTTTTATAATGTTTGTTCTGTAACCCCTTTCTTTCAGGTGAGCAGCCAAATCATTCACACACTCCAAACAATCTCCGTCTTCTGAGCAATTGCGTTTCATTCTCATAAATTGTCCTTTTGGAATAATTATAGTGGTGTGCGTGGGATGACTGCTGCTCACCTGCAAAAGAGTATTTTGGCTGTGGGCTTCAGAAAAAGGGAGGTCAGAAGGTCACCACTACTGCATCTACATATGTGCACATCCAAAAAGTGTATACTCTCCCTACTGTGACTGAGATCAAATCTGAATCCCAGTCTGTATGCTTCTAAATAGCTTTTGAAGGCTCATAATTCTTGTTCACTTCCTTCCGTACATGATATACTCATTTATGTATGATCTCCAAAATTCGATGTTGCATTTAAATGGATTTTTTTCAGAATGTATAACTTGATCCTCCCAATATCCCATGGCTAAACTGACATAGTTGGGGGCAAGTGTGGTCCCAATAGCTGTGCCACTACGCTTTAAGAAGTATTTGCCCATAAAATTAAATTTGTTACTTTCCAACACTATTTTAGTTATGTCTAGTAACATCTGTGTGGGTGGTTTTTCTATATCTTGTTGTTCAAGAAATTATTTTAAGGCTTCCAACCCATAATTGTTGGTGATATTGGTGTATAAACTCATAGCATCCAAAGCAAACAATAATCTACCTTCCTCCACATACATAGCAGATGTTAAATTTATTATGTCTCTTGTGTCTTTCAAATACAATCAGAGACCCTCAACCAAAGGTTTAATATAATAATTGATGTATTGTGAAAGGGGTTCAGTTAACAATCCATGACCATAAATAATTGGTCTACCTGGTGGATCTTTTAAAGGTTTTATGAACTTTAGGGAATGCATAGAAAACTGGCCATATAGGGTGCTTCACTGTTAAAAAACTCTCTCTCTCTTTTTCTCTCTTAGATACAACTGATAATAAGGTCCCTCAATGAATGCATCTACCTGTTCTTTATATGCTACAGTGGGATCACTGGCTAAAGCTTTGTATGCCATTCAATTTGTTAGCTGTGTTTCTACTTCTCTGATAAAGTAACTGGTGTTCATTACTATGATCTCATCCCCCTTATTGGCTAGTTTTACTGTTACTTCTCTATTACTTCATGATCTTTTAAAGGGCTTCTCTTTCCACTCATGATAAATTACAGTATGTCTCCCTTTGTTGGTTGTCATTATAGTTTGATTCCATGTCATACATGCATGCCTTATAGAAGCTTTTAACTGTAGAATTCGTGTGGGGGATAAAGGCTGAATGCTTTCTTAATACAGAACTGACTGATACTGCAGGCCCATTATTAGTTTATTCTGATTGATCTCCTGAAGTTTCAACCCCATCCCTTCCCGATCAATTCCTGTGCGGGTATCCTCAGATTGAAAAGAAACATTTAAAGTTCAACAATCTTGTGAACATATTCAGATCAATAAATGCTTCAAATCTATTCACTCTATTTGAAGGTACAAAGTTTAAAACTTTATAAAGAACCCTTTTTCAATTTTACTCAGGATATAATCAGACAGAGTAATCACATTATCAGCAAAAACATTGGTTACATCACTATCTCTATCATCGTCCATAACTAAGGTGTTAATTGCCCTTTCAGCTTCAGTTCTCACTCCAGAATATTCATGGGATTCTGGAACATAATCTGCTGAGGTATCATATACATCTAGTTCTTTATTGAATAACAGATTTAACTCAGCAGTCAAAATCACATTATAATACCAAATGCTCAGTTGTTTCCACATCATTTAATGATAATCCTGAAAATGGACTTGTATCTCTCTGTTGTACTATCCACCACCTCTCCCCCTTCTTGCCCATCCCCATCCTACCCTTCCTCGTCCTCTTTGTCCTCTTGCTCCTTTTGTTTGTATTTGTAAGTTTCATGGACTTCTCCAAGGTGTGGTGGTATTGGGGGCAATGATGTTGTCCTTTTAGATGCTTGATCGTCTAAAAAAACTGTGGAGTCTGAATCCAGAGAGCTCCCATCACCATTATTTGGATTTTCTGACTGTTCACGATTTTTCAAAATGGATTTAAGTTTTTTCACCCATTCATATACTCTGTTATTCAAATAATCTTGTTCATACCAAATAAATGTTTTAAATGTTTTTGCTTTAGAGATGAAATCACATTTTTTAATTCCATCTGCCAAACATTTCTTATAGTGTTCATAATCTGATAATGTAGAAAATGGTTGCATTACCTTTTCTTTTTCTTTCAGCTATGCAGTCAGTTCCTCTTGTAAACATTTAGAGTCTCAAACAATGCAACGACTTTGGTGCCACAAGATGGTAAAGAATATAAAATCTTGAGCTTTATCACCTCTGACACTTGTAATGTGATATACGAATAAGTTTGCAGCTGCAGTATTTTCTATTTGGAGGATGAAAAGAAAGTTAAAGGAATGAATAGGAGAACATATGTAAGCAGTTTTCAACAGGAATGAGAAATATGCCTTTGCCATGCATATTAAGCAGTGTCTGTGGCTCAGCATGTAGTACACTCGCCTCTGAGGCCGGGAGATCAGAAGACTGTGGGTTATATCCCCACACCAGGCACTTGGGTTAATATCCCAATACTGACACTGTAGTGCAGCATGAGGGGGGTGTTGCACTCCTGAGGTGCCGTCTTTCAGATGAGACGTTAAACAGAGGTCCCATCTGCCTGTCCTGGTTGTAGTTCAGGTGGATGTTAAAGATCCCATGGCACTTCTCGAAAAGAGTAGGGGAAGTTTCCCCAGTGTCCTGGCCAAAATTCCCTCATTCACTTAAAAAAATACCACCAACAGCTTAATCTGGTTCAAGGTCAGTTGACATTCATCTGTATCCGCTCCCCCGGGTCATGCCTGAAAATAGGCAGAATCTGCTTAGTGCACTTACCCGGTCAACAAAAACTAAATAAAAAATATAAAATGAATAACTCAGGTGATAGGACCTTACATAACACTATGTGTACAGAAATAGATAAGGTTATGCCAGGACTAAGTGGGGGAGATATCAAAGCCAAGTTGGTGAAATGAGAAGCATACTGGATATACCAGTTAGGAGCCATAGAATGGCTGGGTATAAATGATCAAATAGAACTGGTAAAGCTTTGATATTGAATAGGATTTTGCCATGGGGCTATATAGACTTAAAATATGATAATGGAAAATATCAATAACTTTTAACCAAACAGTATCTTTGAGGACTAATTAAATTAAAATGTTTTAAAAAAATTTATTATTCATAGCTGATATCTATGGGTCATGATTCCACTCTGCCTTCCCCCCCGATGGTCACCTATTATATCTAATGAAAAAAACACAGAACTGCTTTTATAGTACTGTTAAAAAAAATATGTTTCTGCTAAAATGTTTGAAAAATGATTGGCACACTGGTGCAGTTAAGGTTCAATTTGAAAGTAGGAGATTATTGTGGATAAATGATTGCACAATTATTGTGACCACTAAGAACTAATGGGTACCATTAGAGGTTAAATGGAAATAATTATGGCTAGTACAACTTGTTTTTCTGCTCCTGACATATGCCTTACTTGCACCAAGTGTAGCTGTCAATTAAACTAAAAGAGATGTAGGCATTTTCATGTTTTTTTGTAATTTAACACTTGAGTTGTATAACTATACAATTTGGACTCCTGGGGGTGCACTACACCTTGACAAAGCATTCATAAGGTGTGCGAAATGTTGGTAATACTGGTAGCCTCCCTGGTCTACACCAGTTCGGTCTACATGTTATTTGTTTTCTTACAATAAAGTAATGTAACTTTGTGAAATGACCTGAGGTGTCTGGAAGCATTTTTGGCATGGAATGCTGAGTCCTTATGTTTTCATTTCATTTACAGGATGCCCAGACCCAGCGTCAACTGAACGAGTTGGTGATGTTTATACAGGGGATTCAAACCTTCTCTAACAAGGCCAATTTCTTCAAAATGAGAACTTGCAACTGGTTCAGATTGCTTTTTTTAGACAACAAACTTGTCCATTGTGGTATAAAGACAAGGCAGGGCAATGCAAGAAGAGAAGAGGGGTCACTGAAAAGTACATTGAAACTATTTTGATTAGTAGTCACTTGGGCAGTCTGCTTATAAAAGAACATTTTTAATATAATATAGCCAGCAAGAAGGGCAAAGGGAAGAGAGGATGAAACACTTTGAATGAAAGTACCCTTATGCTTCTTCGATTTTTCAGTCACTGGGCCGTTCGAGTTAGGAACATTAATTCTTTTTTAAACACAATACAGCCAACAAGCAGGGCAAGGAGGGGAGAGGACAGGTCACAGTGAATGAAAGTCCCTTGACACTTCTTAGATATGCACTCACTGAGGCCTTTTAGTTATTCAAGTTATTGTTTTTTTATACAATACAGCTAGCAAGAAAGGCAAAGAGAACAGAGGACAGGTCACACTAAATGAAGCTCCCCTGATTCTGTTTCAGTTTGCAGTCACTGGGATGTTCCAGTTGGAAACATTATTTTTGTACTACAAAATACAGCTATCAGACAGGGCAAGGAGACTAGAGGATGGGTCACACTGAATGAAAGTCCCCTAACACTGCTTTGATTTACAGTCATTTGGGCATTCGAGATATAAACATTATTTTTTTTTTTTGTAATACAATGCAGCCAGCAAGTAGGGAAAGGAGAAGAGAGGAAGGGTCACACTAAATAAATGTCTCCTGATGCTGCTTTGATTTGCAGTGAAAGGGGCATTCTGGTTAGAAACATTGTTTTTTAATACAATAATTGATGGTGCTGCAGCATGTAGCTGAAACCTGAAAATGTATATTTTTAATCTCAGTATAAAATGGTCTGACAGCTAGATTGGTCCTGGCTGCAGGCCAGACAGCCAGCAGCAGATAGCCACCCAATGCCCCCACACAAGCTAAGCCAATGAGTCACAAGCTCCCACAGATTTCTTCTTTTCAATTGTATAATATATCCAGAAACAAGTTCTTAACTACTGCCAAGCAAGCAAGAATAATAATGAATACCTCTGCAACAGTGATCTTTCTTCAACACAAAAAACAACAACAATTGAACACAGTGAAGTCTTTGACAGACGAACCAGCCACACACAATGCTGCTACTAACTGTGCAGCAGGGTCAGTAATTCTCTGCTTTTATCAAGTAGATCTCTCCCTCCAAAAACAGTTATTGGTCCTTTTTTTAAAATAGATACACCAGATTGCCAATCAGGAGCAGGGACACGCAATTTGGATTGCCACTCCCTGCTCCGATTGGTCAACCTTACTGCAGTCACATAACTGTTGAGAGTGTGAGCACACACACATGGTCTCCCCACTATGGTGTGATGCATTGGCAGAATTACATTGATTCATTAGGGCTGGAAAGGAAGGGCAGGAAGTATGTGTGCTGCTGTGCTGGACATGTGTAGTCAGTGTGTGGTGTGGTATCCCTCCATCCTGCCATGATGTTCTTGGTGGCCGGTACAGTTAATGTGCTTCCTCGGCTCTGTAGATTGCACTGCATGCCCTACCCACTTTAATACTACCGTGGCCACCGATACCCATCCTAGACTCTGAATCCAGCCATTTCTACTTCCTCCCTCCAAGATTCAACACCCCTAACCTGCTCAGAGGAACCTCTGAGGAGAAGCCTTCTGAGACCACTGCTTGCCCATTATGCACTGCTGGAAGAGGCAGAGTAGGGCACCAATGAGATGAAGAAAAGAACCCAACAGCCATCAATGCACATGTGAGCCTGTACTGGAGGAACATGATGGTGTGAGGCAAAGCCATGGAATAGAGCAGCAGGCATGGTACAGAGCTTTGTGCTAGCCTAGTAAACATTTCACAGGTTGCAGTAGCAAGCAGATTTGGGGATGCTCATTAGACAAGGCTTGTGTGGCATGAGATATTTGAGGGGTCTGTGGCCCTGCAACCCCCCAACATCAACATTTATTCTGCTGAGGATGGGCACTGCTTCTTGACTCTTTTTTGCCTTATTGCTAGCAGGAGTGCAAACTGTACTAATGCATCAAGCACCTTCGTCATTGAACCCAAGGCTGGATCTGAATTACCAGCCTTGTGCACTCACTTCAGATCATTGGATACTAAGTCCTTCATCTTGGTGAAGCAAGTGCTTTAACCCATTGGATACTAGCTCCTTCATCTTGAAAAAGTCTGCTGTTCTAAAGGTACATGATCTGGTGGTCGAGGGCAGACACATCTTCTTTGTCAACAGGGAGAAGATTACCTTTTTATGGTCACTATCTTTCACCAGTATGTGGATGTTCACATCCACATTGATGAGAAGAATTTGAAAGTTGGTCTCAGATCTAATCCTTTTTGGAAATACTGCCCTAAGTATTGGTCCTTAAAGGTAGACAGGAAGCTGGTCTCAGCACTGCTGCTGGACTTCCCAAATTGCTAGCCTATGACCTAAATATTGACATACACCAGGACTGCCACTACACTTGATTTGTCAGTTTAGTAACTTTTCCCAGCAAGCTGGGCATAATGCTCCCTTTGAGCTCTTTTGGGGCCCACATTTCCACAAGCTTGACACAGGGACACTCTGTGGCAATGTTTGCCCTCCCTTTCTTGATAGTCTCCTTCCCAACAGTGAATCCCTCTGTTACATTGAGAGCTACCTTACCTCTTTCCTGTCAGACCTGTCCTTGGAATTATCTGCATCCCTCTATCTTTAGGTCCAATTAATTTCTTTCCTTCCACAAGGTCTTGGTGAGTGTGACTATGTCATGGTTTTTAGGCTTCATGCCCTTAACCTCGCAAATTCTGCTGGATGCACTCCTTCTATTGGTCAGCATGCAAGTGAAAGTAGCTACCTCCTGCTTCCTCTCCCACTGATAGTGTCTCCTTTAAATGTTCTTTCCTGCTTTGCTGCCCTTCTCTTGGTATTCTCCTGCATCAGACTCCTGCCCTATGTGATCCCCTGTACCTGTTCTCCCCATGCTCTTAAATCCCCCCCTGATTTTTCCTGGTCAGGGTGCAGTCCATCGCAGGCATAGAGGTGTGCTTTGACTCAAAAGGATCTCTAGTTGGCTATGAACAAAGTCCTACTTTCTTGCACCAGAACCTTAGCAAAGCACTAGTTTGCTTAATCATCTAGGTTTGCACCTCAGTACCCCCCAGGACTGTGAAGATTTTTGAAAAGATCACCCTGCATATGCTTCCCTTTGGGAATATTCCTAATTAGATGAATGACCTCCACATATTCTCAGGACTTATGCTCCAAATGTCATTCATGCCAATAGGAATGATGACAGTCTGCTTATGCTCCCATCTGTGTTGCCTGGCCCTGAATAGCACTCAATCAACCTACTCTCCTGACAGGTATATTCCTTCACTTGAGCTACCATTCTGAATCACCCACATTACCCACTGCTTTAACTTCGGAGCTGCCACTGAAAACTTCTGTATCACTTCCCCACAACTGTTTTCTTTCTCCACTTTGGCAGGCACCATTTACTAGTATAAGCCCTGCCACCATCAACATCCATAGCATGTTGAACTTTACCAACCTGGCCAGCCAGATGCTGCTGTTACTGGTGTTCACTAGTATTGGGGCTTCCTTGTGACCATGCCTGCAAGCTCCATTCAACAACTGGTTTCCTCCTCCATCCCTACCACTAGAGATCATAGTCCATGCCACTCACCTTGTTACTCTACCTGTCTCTGCCTACCATTCCCACTACTCCATATTCAAGCCTCCTTGCCTCACAAGAGTCTTTCCCAACTGTTCTCCCAAGCTCCCATGAGAAAAGAAAAAAGCAAGTCATGTGCACTTCAGGAACAGCAAAGTGCTACAGCATTATAGACAGTGAGTGGATGCCAGATGGAAAAACAGACTGTTGGTGCTCAATTCAACCCAAATAATACCACCTATGTATCAAGGAATCTCTGATTCTTCATAATGTGATGGGGTCAGTGATACATTAACTGCTCACCACTTAAAATAGAACTTTCAATTTTACATCCACCTGTAATTCTTTTCAGTTTTATTTATGTAATTTCAGTTTATAGTGTTCAGTTTCAGTGTGGAATTGCACTGAAAGTATTGTACTATACACTAGCAACTGAATCTGAAACAGTTTGTGCCTATTCAGTGTATAGCACTGTTTGTGACTCTTTGGTTCTCATGTTGTCTTTAATAATAAAGTCTACTGTTACTGATTTTTCATATGTGCCTTCTTCATTTTTGTCACCAAATTCCCATGCCCCCACTGCACAACCTAAGCCCATTCCATACTGGAAACATGCCTCTCCACAGTAGCAAGCAGACTGTAATGGCTGCAGATGCATAGCCCATTTCCCCCTGCAGTGGGGTATGCAGATGTATACCCCACTGCCCCCTGCAGCCAGGATGGCATATAACTTACAACTATTACAGTGTACCTGCTGGGCTTCCATCCTCCCTGGTAACAAACCCCTACTTAATGCCTACCTCACCTGTCTCCTCAGTTACCTTGTCCACCAGACCTGTACACCAACTGGTTTCAGTCTCATCACCTGGCCTACTGGCTAGCCTAGCTTGCTTGGCTTACGGGCTTGAGATCCAAACTGGTCAATCATGCCAGTCTGCCAATCAGACAAGCTGCAATGTTTATAAACTGTCACTTGTAGGAATAAGGTTTAAGTACAGAAACCATCTCAGAGTCTTAGATTAGCCCTTCCCCCAGTTATCATCTGGTCACAGACCTCAGGTGAAGGCAAATGTCACCTACCCTCCCCTGACCTCTCAGGGGCAATACATAGCTTTTTAGAACTGCTTTTTAACTGCTGGCTGCCATGACGGATTCCAATTCAACCTGCACATACTATATTTACAGCATTATTCCCATCACTGACCTTCTTGGATACATTCTCAAGTTGCCTCTTTGTCATTGAGCATGCACACCCTGCTAGCAGGTGCTATGTTTAAAACTGTCCTTAATTATTTCATTCTCTCTCTGCTGCACAGATTCATAAATCCATAAATGATGGTCCCTAGAGTCCTTTTTTAAAAAACCCTGGATGCAGGTGTATCTAGGAGATATAAACTATTGGCCCCATATTCAAAAGTGGCAGGCTGCATCGCACAAGTGCTTGTGCAGTGCAACTGAAATGTGCTGCCAAAAAACAATGGTATATTCAGAAGATGTGCTGTAATATTTAATCATGCATGTGTGACTGAATATCCCGAACATGTGTAATTGCACAGTGGGAGATGTGTGGCATATTTCCAGAGTGCCCACATGCTCAGAACCCAGTGCAGAGCACACAGAAGTGTGCAGTGTGCAGATCTGCAATATTCAGCCAGGATATGCAAATGGTCTCATTGCTCAGTCAGCGCCCAAACAGCACATTTGCATCTCATAACTGGAATGTATTCAAGCCATTTGCATATCATAGGCATGTTCAGTTCAGCATTGCGGGGCAGCACCACCACTCCATAAAGGTGATCGGGGGTACTACAGCCTAGCAGGCAGGTGAGAATGCATGGTTGTGTGTGGGTGGACTGCATTGGCCTGAGTACAGTACTACATATCTCCTAATCCTGTAGCACCCAAATGTGTGCCAAGGTGTGTGACAAATGTGCAGAATGTTTGACACAGCAGCACACATGACAGTGCAAGCTTGGAAGACTGTGTAAATAAGTGGACCAATGTTTCTACTGTGTGCTGATACCTAGCATCTCATATTATCATACAATGCTGCAGAACAGTCTCAGTGGTTGGTGTATAATGCCACCCATGCTATGTGAGTCAGAGGATGTCAGAGTGATAACACGAGTGCCATACCCCATACTGTGTGATAGTTGAGAGGTTTTCAGTGCTACTACCCATGGCCATGTCTGTACCCTAGTTGGCTGCATGCAGAACGCTGGAAGGGTCCTGTGTCCTTGGGGCATACCTCTTCCACCTCCAAGCTGCAGGTGTTGCCACCCCTGCCCTGTGCTGCTCACAGTTGTGCACTGTCCAGCTCTAGCACAACAGTGACCAGAACCCAGGGCCCCTGTGGCATTTTCACACTGCAGTGATGGCATTGGTGACATGTATGTAGTACCTGGTTGCATGGGTATGGCATAGGTGTGCTGTGTGCACCTCTGGTGATCCACCATGGGTGTGTGCCACTGGGCTGTCCCTGACCCATGCCATGCTGCCACCGTTATTGCCATGCATCCTGCTCATCATTATCCCTAATGCCACCATGGGTGCATGCCTCCACCAGGTGGCACTCTGATGCACACACAGGTGCAGGCCATGGCATCTGGTACATGTGTCACAGTGTAGATGTCTGCTCCTCTGGTGTGCTAGGGGGACACCTGACTGGAATATGGTAGCTGAGTGTCTCTGACCTGGGTGTGGTGAGGGGGGTGGCTGCCTGGGCAGTGCCGGTGGTGTCACCCTGTATCACCTGGCAGGTGCCTGATGAGAAGGCACAGCATGGCTGTGGCTTTGGGTACTACTTTCCTGGCATGACTGTTGTGTGTGGTTGCCTGGAGCACATTCTGGTGCACCTCCAAGGGCTGTCTCAGGGTCACCTGTCTGCAGTTCTGCAGCCTGTCCATGGATGGCTGGCCAATTTAGGCCATCCCTTTACATACCTAACTTTGCGTGGTACAGTTGTGTGTCATGCAACACATGAGCTGCACATTTTGGCTGAATAAATACTTGCTCAGCATATGCAGGTGTCCTCCCCCTATTTTTGCACTGCATACATTATTTCTGCATGTTTGCTCATTTGGAACTATGCAATGCATCTCTCCCTTTTGAATATCATGCTTCTGCACATTTTCTGAGAAGAGCCGTGCATCTCCAGTTTGGACCACACATGTTCTTTGAATATGTGGGCCTTCATCTCTATGGAAAAAGTGCTACCATTGTGGACTGGTGCTGTTGGATACTAGAAATTGTTCTCAGTCGACAGGAAAAATCAGTACACAGTGAGACTCGTAAAAACATATTTAAGTGTAAATGCACATATGTTTTATTCAAACATCGAACATCTGTGCACATAACACTTCAATATTCTGTATTTTCCTGTTTAAGTTTGCACTGATTTTCTTGTTGACAATATCTATTAGGTGTGTCTGTTGCCAGCTGGCCCCACTGTGTCCATTTCATGGGCACATTTTTCAAAACCTCATCTGATTACAGCAATAAGACAGCATATGGTAGAATTCATCAATTTGTAGATGCATATGTCAGTGTTTGGCTGGTCTGGCTGAAGTTCCTCCCATATGGATATACAATACTGCAGCTTGAGTGGAAGAAGGGCCAGTAATGTAGCAAGAAGACTGACCGGAATGGTGCTCAGCAAGAGGATTAAAATGTAAACAAAGATGCCTGTACAATAACACCTCAGCATTGATAGGGCTGGAAGTAGTACCTATTACAAGCATTTGTACTAATGTTTTGCCCATTTTGAAAGCTACGTTATGTGTCACAGCCTCAAACCCATACAGTGCAGGTGTTGCATGCAGAACTAATAATAACAAAGTGGTAAGGCAATGGAAGGGAATTAGGACCATAATGAACCCATAATTAATTTCAGTCCCCACAGCACTGCATTGCTGTATCTATACTGTACAGCACTATTCTGTTCACATAAGCACTGCATTGTCCAACTGCTTAAATCCACACATGAATGGAGTGGACTATATTACTGAAGGACTTGCATCCACCTCTGAAAATAACACCAAGGCAGAACAAGGCTGATGCAATAGTGGTAAAAATGTGCCTGAACGAAAAGCAGTTGCATGCATTTGAAAATCTATCTCTTTCATGATCCATTGTTGCTAGAGTTTCTTTTCAAATAGTACCATAACATGAATGCTTTAGGCCTAAGTAAAGGACCATACAACTGTAAATGCTGAAGATTTTTTTTTTCAAATCAAATTTTTGCTCCTCCTAATCTCAGCGAACTCTGTCTGGAGTCCTCCCGGGTCCTCCGTCTCTACCTCCCTTCATGATCTGACCTATCTTCACTCCACCTAGGCCCAGCACATCCCCTGGGTCTGCCTCTGAGGAAGGGTCACCACTGTCCAGGATGCTCTTTCTGCAGTACTGAGCTCCAGGCCAGCGAGCGGGGAGGCAGCGGAGAGCTGAGCCCGACTCTGGGAGTGTGGACCATGGGTGGGAGGTGCCTTCTCCTATCAGTGGGAGGAGGGTACTTCTATGTTTAGAACCCCTGTGGAGCCCAGCCAGCAAGGCAATGTACTGCTGTGGCTCCACCCCCAGGCATACTTCATGCCACTATGTTCGGCTACCTTCAGCTACCGCCAAGAGGTCGCTGCCTGAGCGAGCATTCTCCTAAGCCCTCCCCAAGAAGAGAGAGCAGTCTTCTGGATGCTCAGTGACTTCTCTCCCCTGCCAATCCCCGACAACCTGGGCTCACCCCAGAAACCGGGTTGCCAGTGTAGCATGAGGTGTGGCATCCAGTGCCTCAATCCTCAGTGCCATCGGGCCGGCTTGTCAACACTGAAGTTAATTTACCACTTGTTAGACAACTCAATACATTTAAGGCCATTTGAATACTGTCCTCCATTCTTCTTGATTATGCCACCCTTACCAATGCTGCATCACCTAGAAATTTAAGTCTCTTACTTGAAACCCCATCCCAGGTAATGAGCAAATAAAATATCATACAGTAAAGATCCTGGTTCAGAGGCCAGTGAAACAGAGTTTGTGACCCTTTTGTCTTGACTAATCATGTCCTCTGTACATCACCTGCTAAGCCCTACTGTTTCATCTGGAAATGAGAGAGAACCATGTTTTTCTAAGTGCTTTAACAATAAGCAGTCATGTATTGTACCTGTAGAAAAATGAGCACTTGGAATAAAATTAAAGTATATTTACTCCAAGATTAGCCGAACACATTTTAATGGCTTGACATTAACATTTGTTATAGAAAATAGTGCGCAGTTGTAGCTAGGGGCATGCCCCAGTAAATTTGCAAATATATCCAGATATCACAGAAAATCCTATTTAAATAAATGGAGATTTCCAGACTGTAACCAGGCAGCATGAATTCAGGCCTCACGTAGGTCCGCACCAGTGACCACGGAACCTCCTCCTACTGATTCTTGGCCACGGCCAGGGATTATGAAGCCTATCCACCCTTTGCCATGGGGGGTAAGTCATGGGAAGAATGATGTTGCAGGGTGAATCTGGGAGAAGCTGTGCAACAGGGTTTAGACGGCCAGCATAAAGTGGGCATGGACAATGAAAAGGAGATTAAAAAGATTAACAACAAAAATACATGAATGTTGATTTCCTTTGAAATGTACAGATATATCTAGATATACTAAAACATATCACTATCACTGTATTTCTCTTCTGTCTCTGAATCAACTTTCATAGAATGATAAAATTGATTAATTTCAACATTTCTTATGCGGTATAAACATTAACTGGAGTGGAAGTTCACACTGCCTTTGATTCCAAAGGCATCAGCCTTTTTTGATAAGTTCTTTTAAAATAATTTAGATGTTATAACTTCTGTCTTTGATTTCTCTTTCTTCTCCTTGGGACCTATACACAGTTACAGTACTGTGTGGCAGTATTCAGGGGCACACTGGGCTCCCCATACCACCATTCACCAAAACAACATAGACAAAGTGAAGATGCTATCTGCAGGGGTTGCATTGTCCCATGTGACAGTGGTTCTGCAAACAGTTATACAGATTGATGTTCCAGATGTTAGTGATCACATACAAGCTATGCAACTACTAGTATGCTGGAAGAGTGGCTGATGGAAGAGCTGGTCCATAGCATGGAAACAGGCACATGGTGCCATGAAATGGCCAATGAGCAGAGCACTTGGTGTTACCACTGATGTCCTCCACAAAACCCCACTGCCCTGTATCAAACCACCTGCTTGTGGGCTGAGTTGCTTTCAATTTATTTGATCCCTTGGTGATTTTCTTTGCTGATTCAGTGGCCCCCAGCCCACTTTAACTGTCCAAATATACTCCATGGCATCAAGATGATTCCCCCTCCCTACTGCATCCCTTTATATCAATATGTCAACTTTTCCCCTGCTGAAATGAACATTCTGACTTGAAAGTCAGTGACCCCTTGAAAAAAATGCTTTTAATAGTTTCTTCAGCATGCGGAGTCCCTGGGAGTGGGCGAGGGTTTCAAGAAGCTGCAATGCATAACACAACAACACCATGGATGCTAGTACTTTTATTACTAGTACTCCCCCACTCTTTTCCCTGTGTTAGTCCACTGACCTGTGCACTAGTGCAAGGATGTTCTTATAACCCCTTTTTGTATAGCACAAAGTGGAGTAAGGCAGTACTGTGCCATGAAGTGTTTTTTGTGACCACTTTGTTGCATGAATTTGTGACTCTGTATGAGGCCCATGATATTTTGCATGTTTGTTCTCCATGGTAGTTGATTATCATGCTTTTTAACTTTTTGTAAAATGGGATACAAAAGTCTTTCAATCAGATTGACTATCAGTGCCTAAAAGGGTACCGGATCAAAACAGCACACCAGGAAGAGAGCTGCAGGAACTGCACTGTGTGAAGCCAAAAAGGATTTAAAGCACCAGGAGTAGAATCGGGGTAGAACATTACCGCTACCCCATCACTCTGCCCTTCAACTGGAAGGGATCAATTTCCTGTGTGCTGGGGTGCCTGGCTGAGCTGTTCCTGTGGTGGAGTGGTTAGGGCACCAGCAAATAGCAAAACAGGAGACTTGGGAGCATGGTTCAATTCTGGCTAGGTCTTTTCCAGTTGAAATTGTTTTAAAAAAAAACACAAAAAGGAACATGAACTTCCCCCCTCCCAATTTTCTCCCCAACCCCAAAGTTTGTGACCTCCTGGAGTTGATTATTTAAAGACTGGGGGTGTGAGGGGTGTAGCCACCAACATCGGGGGGTGTGGGTGGCAGAGCCCCCACAAAAACAAAGAAGTCCCATTGTTTTCTACGGTGCTGTGCTTTTTCTGTCGGATTGCTATTGTACTCTACGTTGTTTGGGAGGCTGCTTTTTTCCTTGCAGCATTTATTGCCACACATTTTTTGTTTGTCACTTCATGACTCCATGCTGCCTAAAAGCTATGGATTTATCAGAACACAAACCATGATTTAACACTTCTTTATGTAACCAAACTAAAGTACTAAGTAAAATCTATACACTTTCAAAGTGCTGCCACCTAGTTGCAAAATACACTTTTTGTTTGCTCTACACAAGTTTTGTATTGTAAGTTGATAATATTCTTGTCTTTAATAATTCTGATGTAGATATTTAACACAGCACACTAGGCCTGCCAACTTGTATGAACTTTTCTATGTGTTAGCGGCTTACTGAGGTTGAAAAGATATGCACATGAGTGTTACCATAGTAATGGCACCACACACATCTTTCCGACCTTGCTGAGCAAAAGACTGGCAGAAACGTTTGTAAGAGTTGTCAGTTCTAGCATTCTGGGCTGTATATCTGCATCAGAATAACCAAAGGCAAGATATTAGCAATCTATAATACAAAAATTGTAAAGGATGCAGTGAAGTGTTTCATCTGCTAAATGGTGCATTGGGGTCATCTTAAATATATCTGAAAGCACTACTTTTTTCCCTCTACTAAGTGGAAGCAAAAAGCAAAAACAAAGCAGTAACATGTATTTTATAGCTTTTCCCCTTTTTTGCAGAATATACTCAAATTACATTTTATCAGTAGAATATCTTACTCAAGGGTTTGCAGGTTTGTGCTATAATTAACCATGGTTACAGGTCCCTAAGTCACTTTGATTCAACTTCTGGTTCCAACACCTATAACTTGATGTTTATTATAGCACACACTATGCCTTGTCATGTGTTATTTATTAATCCTCCAAGGGTTTAGCTCCTGGAGTTCTTATTTATATTCATTTGCTTTCAAGGCCATCAAGCCTTCTGTGGTCTTATATATGTCTTGGATCACGAGTTCCAGAATATGATTGGCTTTATGGAAATGGAGTCATGAATTGTCTTCCCTTATTCTTCATTCCCTTGAGCATTAGAATATGTGGTTCACAGTGTTGTTGAATCTAAATGGAATTACTATTAGATACTACTGTGATTTCATATTGCACTGCCTTTTAATTACAAGTTGCAAAACAGAGAATAATGCATGAGCAACCATGTACAACAAGGTTGTGTTTTTAACTTACAGTTCTGATCATCTCTTAGGGACCTTGAGAACACAGCTTGAAAGGTCCTTAATGTCTTCAGAGCAGTGAGATGCAAACACAACTGAGTTGTGCATGATTGTTCATGTGCTATTTTGTATAGTATATAATTTGAAACATTTTAATTTTTTTTGTTTTTACCAAGAAATATCAAGTTTCATGTTTTATTAAAAAAAAAAAAAAAAAAAAATAGCAGAAACCCTCCCTCATTCAGTGGCCAAAAATGCACGTGGGTTAAGAGTGGTTTCTAATGAATATAGAGCAGATTTTATATTACATATGGTTCTAGGTTTTGTGTGTAACTGGAAAGCAAAATGCCAAGTGGCACAAGTTTCAGTCTAATTAAAAAACAAATCTTGAACAGAAGGGTACAACAGCATTCTATGACCTTTGAACGGCGATAAAATAACTTTTTGGTTAAATAGAAATCTATGCAAAAGGCAAAGTAATGTATCGGTGACCATACACAACAAACCTGTGTTTGAATCAAGAAATAGAGGTAACAACATATGAACATCGAGAGTTAAGCTCGAGAGGTGCATGTTGTTATCTCAACTCTGAGATGAAAACACAAGATGAGTTTTGTGTGGTCACCCACGTTGTATTTTTTATAGTGAGTGGTTTTAAAGATACACCCATCCCTGAGACAGCTGATATCTCAGTGCAGCAAAAAAAACAATTTAAACTTCTGTTTCTCTTGTGAGACCTGGCATTGGATCACTGTATAATTCTGGAGAAAAGCAAATAAAAAAACATAAATTGGAAAGTGTTTTTTGTTTGCCTGTTTGTGTTTCATGGCCTGACACTGACATGTAGGTTTACTTCTGAACAGTGCTGTTTCCCGCTAAGAAAATGTTCAAAAAGTGAACGTGGAATGTGGGAGTGAGTGTGAGGAGAGTGCAGCTGCAGCTGATGACTAAACATGCACAACAACTTTGCAAATGTGCAGAACAATTTTTAGAATGAGTAGAATGTTTAAGCAGCCATTGATTTCCATACACAATAAGCCCTAACTATGCACTGTAAGCCAATACATTTTGCATCATAGTCCAGAATGATTATAATGACTGGGCCTGGATGTACATTTTTATGTTCGTAGTGTGCACACATGCAGTGAACATTTTGTTAGCAGAGTGGCTTTTGAGGGGTGTGACACAGTAGTTCAATGCAGTTATCTGCAAGAGGCTCTTCACTTTCACACCAATTATCAGCCAGGCTGATCAGACACTGTTCTGGCTTGCTGGGTGGAAACTTTGTGTAGTATCATAGGTTGGATCTTTGATCTACATAACCACCACCCAGCTGACACAATTGATCTGTCATGATAGGATTGCTGAGATTGAATTACATCCTGAAAAAAAGAATACCACCCATCAATGTATGTTGCTGCCACCACCCTTACTGTCCCCCTCTACTGACCCCCTCACTCAGCAGCCACAATCCCATACCCCCCAAAAAAACATAACACCAACACTGTGGTGGCAAATCCTGATGGTGTTGAGGTTCCATCCCTACCACTCCACACCCCCACCCTTCACACCAACAGTCTTTGGGGTGCTTTTAGCACTGGCCCTAACTCTCACATTCTATGTGTGTAAGGAAGCTGAGATGCTACAGTATAGGAGAATGAGGTGCAAGTTAGGGCAGACAACCAAAAGGCACACCCCAGCACCTGTTGGTATGTGGAAGGTAAGGGGGTGGGATGGTAGGGTTAGGAACCTTAACACTGAATTTCCACACTTTTGTTGCTGTAATAGGAACCCTAAGTGATGCATTAATGGAGTTTTTTGCAATGAATTTCCTTACTTTTTGAGATAGTATGATAGTATCCTTATTTTACTGTGGACCAGCACTCCAATCCCTACGTAGATGCACATATGTATGTATGTAGGTGTGAAAGTGCAAGGCCCTCTGGGCCCTGTGCTTCAATGTGTCAAACAACAGTGACAAAATTGTCAGCATAGCCATCTTATTACCCCACCTCATGTACCCCAGTACAGAGAAGGTGTGAAATGCAAGGCAAAATGTAATTATGCACAACCGCAATGCCATTCTGTGCCACAGGTGTGAAAACACATTTTGGGCAGGATGTGAAAAATGACAGCTGTACTGTTCACAAGGTGATGTGAAAAAATGGCTATGTTGAAAATTTGGAGGCAAAATATTGAACAGTACCAAAGTTATGCGTGGGCGTAGAATAAATTCAATGGATGCACATAACTCAAGCATTTTTAGGAATTTTTCACCAAATTTTCAATGTGGCCTTTTTGGAAACCCTCCTTATGAACACTGTCAGTGTTATTTTGTTCATCTGTATTGAAAGCTGATTTCACACAGTGACTGGGCCATTCTGCGCCAAAGGTGGGAAAACACATTTCAGGCAGGATGTGAAAATGACAGCTCTACTGTTCATGAGGTGGTGTGAAAAAATGGCAATGTTGAAAATTTGGAGTAAAAATATTGAAAATTTCCAAAGTTCTGAGAAATGCATAGAAAATTTTCAACAACAACTCATAACGTGTGTGTTTTTTGGTATTTGTATACCAAATTTTCAACATGGGCTTTTTGGGACCCCACATCATGAATACTGGCACTGTCATTTGATTAATTGGCACAGCAACCATGAAATCACCTTACTGGTCTGAATGAAAAATCAACAGTGACAGTGTTCATGAGGCGGGGTCCCAAGAAGCCTATGTTGAAAATTTGGTAAAGAAAATACCATAAAATGGTAGAGATATCAACATAAGCTCAAAACACCATTGACAGTCATTATACAGCACTTACCTTGATTCTTCAGTTCTTGGTTCATCTTTGAAGAGGGCAGATGGGTCCCATTCTACAGAAGATGACAGAAGATGATCTCTGGTGGTACATATAAGTCTGGGAGGGTGTGGGGTGGTGGGTCCTCAGTAGAAAGGTCGGGGTTGGGGAGGGAGAAGGCAAGGGACAACGAGGAATGGTTTTCTTATTTACAGGTGAAAAAAATTAAAAAGTTGGGGGATGGTTTTCTTCTTCTTTGCAGGTAAACAAAACCTGTTTGGGGCACTTGGATTGGCTCTGCAGTTGTCCCACACTGGTGGGAAAGAGGGGACTGTCTAGTGTTGACATGGGGATTAGCCTACTGATGTTGGCAAAGCACACGTGATTTGGAGAAATTAAGAAGAATTTCTTTTTTTCTTTCAGTTTCAAAATAAGAAAACAGCTGGGATTTTTTTCTTACAGGTCAAAGGAAAACCATCTGGGGACACAATATGAAGAAATCAGCTCTGTTTCTTGTCATTCTCCTGTGGAGAAGAGGATACAAGACTTTAACATGAGGGTTCTGGGTTAAACTCCAGCCTTTTCCTCATTTTTATTCATTATTAGAGATAGAAAAAAAACATGCAAAGAGCAGTCTTGAACCCCAGATCCTTCAGATTGCAGCCCAATACTCTATGCAGTGCTCCACTGAAGAAGCACAATAGCAACTATGATTTTTCTGTATTTTACTCAATGTTTAAAATGTAGGATGTGCAAAAAATAAGGCATACCTATTGTTGCACATACCACATTTTCAAACATCAATAGAAGACATCGATCCTGTCCCAGTCCACAAAAGATGACAGCAGATGACCTCTGAAGCTAAGTATAGGGCAAGGGGGTAGGGTAGTTAGCGACAATGAGTGACCATTTTCTTTTTTTCAGGCTAAAAAAAGACAGTTAGGACTGTTTTCCTTTTACAGGTTCAAATTAGGGGACACTGGAAGTGAGCTCCCCAGTGTCCAACAGTACTGGGGGGGTCCACACTGCTGGGGGGTGGTTGAGGGCATATAATGTTTACATGGGGATTGGGCCCTCCCGATGTCAGCAATTAATTATTAATGAGGACAGGGGAATCGGACACCGGGAGTGGACATCCCAACATCAGATTGTATAAATAACTAAATAAATAACGAGAGTGGGGGTGCCATAAGACACCAAGGGCAAGATCACACTAAGCAGTGATCAGCCGGTGGCGGTGTCACTAGACACAAGGGAAAGAGCGGGATAAACATGACAGTATGGCTGGCAGCATGAGTTCAAGCTGTGGCTGCACAAGTCAAGAAAATCCCACTGTTCTCATATAGGGGACGCCAGTAGCGGTCCTCTTGCACCTCAGATATTGAGTGACAACAAAGGGTGTTTCTGGCCAGTTAAAAAAAATGAAAACACCACAATGCAGCTAAATGGGTCCCATTTAGCTAAGTTCTGATTTTCTTTATTTATATTACATTCTTTTTCACATATTTTAACATTTGCTGGTCATTGCTAAGGGCAAAATATGTTGACACAACAGAGCCTGCGGTCGCCAGTGAGATATTTGTGCAAAATGCTTCCCTTCTTTGTGAAAAAAGGGACTGGGTTTTGCTCAAAGTATGATTTGTGCGAAAATTCAAATCTTTCATGCCAGAATTATAAATTTTCCCATAGGAAACAATGGAAAAATGTAATTTTTTTTTTCTATTTCATTTTTGTTGACCGGGTAAGTGCACTAGACAAATCCTGCCTATTTTCAGGCATGGCCTGGGGGAAGGGGGATACAAATGAATGCCAACTGACCTTGAACCAGATTAAGCTGTTGGTGGTATTTTTAGTGAATGAGGAAATTTTCAGGACACTGGGAAATTCTCCTACTCTTTTCGATAAGTGCCACAGGATCTTTAACATCCACCTGAACTACCACCAATACAAGCAGATAGGACCTCGGTTTAACGTCTCATAAATGTTCACAACTTTTGAATGGATTAATATTTTCATCAAACCTTCAAAAGGCACATCTGTAAGGCAAATGCTTTCCTACCCTGAACATTTCAGGCTACAAGCCTAAAGCTTTTCTGAGATCCAGGTGGACAAAGAAATGACAAAAAACAGGAGTTTTCTTTTTACAACACTTTGTATCTCAGAAACTGCACAATGGATTCATACAAAATTTGGCAAGTGGAGAGACCTACCATTGGAAATTGTGCATATCAATTCATTCACAACTATTAAAGGTTCCAAAGTTATTAAGGTTCACAAATTTGGGTTTAACATAGAAGTTACCTTTCACCCTAACTATACTGGCACTACCACACCAGTATAATATAAATATATATATATTTGCAAAAAACTTTATTAATGCATCAGTTATGGTTGTTCCTAAACTAACAAGAATAGGGAAATGTGATGTTAGGGTTTCCAACCATAACACCCCGCCCCCACTCTGCACACACCAACAGGCATTGAGGGGGTGCCTTGTGTTCATCAGCCCTAACGCTCACCCCATTCCTTAAGTAAATAAGCTGAGATGGTTACAGTGTAGGAGCATGGGGTGAAAGTTAGGCCTGATGTAGTCTAGTGTACACTTACCCCTCTGCCGATGTACCATTGCACTTCCCATACTAAAGAAAAATTACCCTGGTAGTCTAGTGGACCCTCCCCCTGATGTCTGATCATCATCTCCTTATAAAAAAAAAAGACTCTGGTGTTTAGTGGTCACTTGCCCCTCCCCCCAATGTCTGATCACCATCCCCATAAAGCAAAACAATTGAGATGGTCTAGTGGTCTCTCCCACCGATATCCAATGTCTGATCACTATCCACATAAGGGAAAAAAAATGATAATCTAGTGGTCCCTCCCTGATGTATGATCCCTGTGTCATTATAAAGAAAAAGATCATGGTAGTCTCTTGGTCTCTCCCCTCCCCAATATCTGATCCCTGTCTCTGTAAAAAACACATTACCTGGTAGCCTAGTGGTTCCCCTCCCCAATCTCCCTTCCCAGAAAAGGCATTATTTTTCTGGTAGTTTAATCAGTCCCTCACCCTCCACCTTCTTAGGTAATGACCCACTGCCTCACTCCCCATCCTGATTCCCAATCTACAACCAACACAGCCCTCCTCTCACCTCCAGTAGGTGCTCATTCATAGCTCAGTCTGCAGCTAGCCATGGAGATGAGGAAAGCTATGCTGGTTGCAGACAGAGAATTGAATGGAGGGAGGGGTGGTAACACCATGGTGGAGGGTGGGTTAGACCAAAAGGATACTTTGTAAAATCATACAATGTATCCCCATTAGTGAAAATTTTGATTTTAACAACTGAGTTAAAAATATGTTCAAACAAATGAGACCGCCTAGTCAAGCATACATGACAAGACCTGGGTATTTGAAATTAAGCACATTTTTCAACACTGCTTAATCATAAGTTTCAATAAGTAGAGGCCAGCAAGTGTTTAAGAGCAAAAAACAATCTCACCAAATATATGGTACAGGGACTTGCAAGAGAGCTAAACAATAACCAGCCCAGTTTAATAGATCAAAAAAAATGCTATAGTAAGTGATATAAAATATTGGTAAAAAGGTTAGGTTTTGTGGAAAAAAAATATTACTCTAGCTTAAAACAGTGTCATAATTTTCAATTACTATCACACCTTGTTTGTTAGTCAATCTGTTTCAGCAGCATTTGGTAAGCAGAACCCAAGAAGTTCTAATGTGCAAGCTATATTTGGTACTGTGCTACAACAAATAACTGACTGGTCTCAATAAAAGTACTGTACATCAGCAGCTCACCATTGTTTTGTTAAGCCAATGAAACATTTCACAACCAATGAGAACAATAAAGTGCACCAACAAAATGAAATGCACTACAGCCCCTGTGAGCCTTCAGAATGTTCTGAAACAAGGTCTAAAGACATCTGTCTAAGGGACTTAAGTGACTATTATTGAAAACACTAACATACAAGAAACACAGCCATGTGTTGCAAGCTAAATAGAAATCCTTAGAAGCAGCTAACATAACAGTTTTTTGCCCTGTTATGTATGTTAAGGATTGTGTCCCTGCTGTTAGCAGTCTGAAATTAGAAAGTTTCAAGTAATAGGAAATGTGCACATCCTACCTGCACATATTGTAAAGACAGATACCATATGATGATATAACTATACACTTTTTAACTTTAATTTGCAGATAACCTTCTCGATTCAGCAGCATAATTTTAAATGATTTTCTATGTCACAAAGTTCTGAGGTAGCAACTCACAGATGGTAAGACTGCAAAGGAGTTCACATGTCAATCCAATCTCAGCCACCAAAGGTGAAAGTAAATCTACATTGGAGCAGGTATTGGTGGACCGCTATTGAAAAAAAAAACACAAAACATACCCCACATTATAACAAAAAACACCCTAAGTTTACAGATACTGCACTAAAGTCATCTACAGTAGGGGTTCTGTTGGCACATACAGAGCAGTAAATGCTACCTGAACCTTCTATGCCATTACAGCCAAACTATGTCTACGGTAGTACTTTATTCCTTATATTATAGATAGATAAATCTAACCAGCATCTCTGTTATACACTTGTTACACTAATAAATGAACAAAACAAAAAAGGTAAAGCAATCAATGAGACAAGAAGCATGTGGAAACCAAGCATAACATGATTCCCCTGGCTCATGATTATGAAGCCAAATGGACAAATTAAGAATAATGCATTAAATGCATCAAAGTAATAATTAGATTATTTTATGTTGAAGGAGTAAATCCTTGCAGTAGCCCCACCCATCCCACCACCACCGCCGCAGTCACAGATAGAGCTTTTGCTCGGGGTCCTTTATGCGCAAGCGGTTTACTCTATCAAAGGAAAATAATATTCAAGACATAAGGCTAGATTATGCATAGCATGATACCATGGATTAGCTGACCTTCCATGAATATTTTAGCAATCAGTTGTCTTTTTCTTTTCATTTGATTTTTGTTTTAATTTTCATGTATATGCAGATATATTTGTTCAGGTTTTTAGATGTAATATTTAAAGAGCAGTGCATGTCAAAAGGAAGAATTAATATTAGTGAAATTAACTACACTGGATCTCTGGAAGCAATTTTCTTGTGGCGGACCATTGAAACAGGATTTCCCACCTGTGACACAGGATGACCTATCTGCGAAAAGGGAGTACACTCCTGTGGCACAGGATTTTTTTTCATGCTGATCAGCTATAATTCCCAATTGAAAACAATGGGAACTTCAAAATGTAATGGATTACATTTTTTTCTTCTGCAAACCTTCAAAAGGCACATCGGAGAGGCTGAGGCTTTCTACCCTGAAAATTCCAGACCACAATTTAAAACTGTTTCTGAGATACAGGTAGATAAAGAAACACCCAAAAACAGGTACATTTAACAATTTTTCAGGCTCTTTATCTCACAAACCAGACAAGTGAGTCAAACAAAATTTGCAGCATCAAAGACCTATCCTATGAGATTATGCATGCACATTTTCATGCAATTCTAGTAAACCACTGCAAAGTTATTAAAGTACAAAAATTGGGCTTTAACATAGAAGTCATCCCATAACTTCCCCTCAGAAGTTGGCGAGTTTAAGAATAATCTCAGGCTCATCCTGTATGAGGTGTCAGCAAGGGGTCAGAGATCTGTTACATATTTTTTGGAACTGTCCAAAGATAGTGCCACTCTGTACAAGTATTAAGAATGGGGTAGACCCTTTGCTAGGGTTGGGAGACCTTTTCATGCCTGAAATTTGCCTGTTGGGGGATGTAGCTTCTATTCCAATTAAAAACAGGAGGTTTCATATAGCTCTAATCTCGGCATCCCTCAAAAAAGTGGTCCTCAGACATTGGAAGGACTCTGTTGTGATCAGTTATACAGAATGGTTAGAGGAACTTCTTGCCAGTCTCAGAATTGAGAGAATGATTGCCATTCTCCAAAATAAACTTCCTAGGTTTAATAAGATCTGGGGCCCCCTCTACACTTGTTATACAGTATAGTTATGGATTTTTCCATCTATGGAGTTAGGTAGGTACCTCAGAGCCTTGTGGGGGTAGGGGAGGGGAGGATTTTAGGGGGGTGGCAGAGGATGTTCTGTATGTTACCTGTATTGTGCATGCATGTACACACTACTTGGAGGTTTATATGTTTAATGGATACATTCTCTGTACAAAAACTGTCAATAACATTTTAATTGAAAGAAGTCATCCCATAACCCTAACTATACTGGTGCTACCATGCCAGTATACAAGTTTTACACACCAAACCACTGCAAGACACCTCCATACAAGTAGGGTTACTTACGCTATAAATTTCAAGCCAGTAACACCATGCAGAATGCTATGCACAAAATGGTAACTGTGTCATGCAGTATGTCCACAGCAAATTATTTCCCCAACATATAGACAGCATAATTCTTCTCTCCAGGACATCCATTCAACACCTTCCAAATTTCATGTGAAAAGGCCAAACCATTCCATAGATATTCCATTTTTACATTTCTGCACCTTTAAGAAGTCTTCCACCAAAATGGAGAATTGTGGCGAAAAATGTGCTAAAATGATGGACCTGGTGGCCAAAAAATCTTTAACTGCGAGGGTGGCCAACTTCAAATGGCAATAACTGTGGAACAGAACAACATTTTTCCACCAAACAAAAACTGTCATGTTCCTTGAATAAAGATCTTTCTACATGCCAAGCATCAGACCAATAAACTACACACTGGCAGTGCTATGTGTCATGCAAAGTAGTGCATAAAATAGGAAAAACTGTATTTTTTGAACTTCACTGTGCAAAAGCTGTATGTACCAGTGAGATATAGATGGTAAATCAATAGATGTACCATTCCACTCCATGTATACAAATCTTCTCCAAATCTCTTCAATGGTTGCAGAGCAGCATGAGTGTAAAACAGCATACAAGTGCCGAAAAATACATTTTTGGCACTTCATTGTCCAAAAAAGTATGCAGATGTCAAATGAAAATTGGTAAATGCACAGAAATACCATAGTAGACCAAGTATTGCAAATGTCACACAAATCCGTTCAACTGGTGCAAAGTCATAAACACACAAAAAATGCGACATTTAAGAGCAAACGCAAACAGGAACACCAATGGTGACACAAACGGAAACAATAACACAAACGGTAACATAAAAGCAAGCAGAAACATGTAAATACAAATGGTAATGAAAAAGCAAATGTTGATGATAATGGAAGCGCAAATGCAAATGATAATGCAAGCAGAAACTCAAAAACTAACAGTGATAGTGACACAAGTGCAAAAAGTAAGACAAACATTAACGGTAACATAAACGCAAGTGCAAAAGCAAACGCAAACATTAACAGTACCATTCATGCAAATGCTAATGGTAATGATAACAGTGAAGAAAACAAAAATGCAAACACAAACGGTTATGTAAATGTAAGCACAGACACAAACGAAAATGGTAATGTTAAAGTAAACAGAAATGCTAGCGATAACAGTAACGGTGACTCTAACGGAAACACAAATGGAAATGGCAATGGAAACAGAAGTACAAATGCAAACAATAACGGTAACGATAACCATAACCGTGACTCAAAAGGAAATGGTAATGCAAACGGAAACACAACGAAACTCTAATGGTAACTGTGATGGAAATGCAAACGCAAATGGTAAAGGTAACTAAACACAAATGCTAATGGTCACACTAACAATGATGCAAGTAGAAATGCAAACACAAATGGTTAAGTTAACACAAGAGCAAACAGAAAACGTAAAGATAATGTAAACAGATACGCTAATGATAACAGTAATGGTGACATAATGCAAACGCAAATGGCAATGGAAATGCAAGTACAAATGCAAACAGTAACAGTAACACTAGCAATAACAGTGATGCAAAAGAAAACAGTAATGCAAAAGAAAATGGAAAGGCAAGTGCAAACGCCAATGGTAACAGTAACGGAAATGCAAACATAAACAGTTATACAAATGCAAAAGGTTACAGTCATGCAAACGCAAATGGTAATGTTAACGGAAACGCAAATGGTAACAAAAAGGGTGATACAAAAGGAAACAGTAATGCAAATGGTAATGCAAACCCAAGTGCAAATGCAAACGCAAATAGTAACACACACATTGACACAAATGTTAACGGTAGTGCAAATGGTAATGGAAGCACAAGCGGAAACTTAAAAGCAAATGATAACAGTAACAGTAATGGAAACGCAGAAGCTTTTTGTCCCAAAAAGGTGCATTCAGAAGCACAGTGAATAGAAAGAATGTAGCCATAATAATGGAACTTGTACCAGAAAATAAGAACTTGGATCACTAAATTCCTTATATCTCAGGAACCATATGACATAGAAAAAATTAAAAATCTCATATTTTTAATGACTTCCCAGGCTAGTTTTGTACTTAGCCCCCTAGGAGGGGACTAAGCATTTTTCTGATGAAAAGTTCATATCTCTAACCTTTTTTGAGATATGGGCCCCGAAAGGTGCGATGGACGCCATTATGTTATCCAATGGGAAAAATCATCAATTTTGGAGTGACGTAACTTTGCAGCCCTCTAATATTTTGTCACTGAACCACAAAGAGCACATCTGTGGGATCTTTTCTTTCTTCCCTGCAAATTTCAGCTTACAAGACCAAACCATTCTTTTGCAGCAGGGTGGCAAAGATTCCTTATTGTTTTGAGCATAGTGTCGTAAAGTACTTTCGCAAATCATGACACTAAATCACAAAAGTGTTGCATATGCGAAAGTACTTTGTGACACTACTTATTACAAAAATTTAAAAAACATATTTCTGAGGTGTTTTACTCCCCAAAAAAGACAAGGCTGGCTAGCATCCTCAGGGCTTGACTAGGTGAACACAACAAGAATTGTGTCCCTAAAGGGTCCTAAATTTAAATGCTAAGCGTTTCTCTGACCACCCACTGAAAAAAAAATGGCTGAATCACGAAAGAAAAGGGGTCATCTGCAACAGTAAAACTGCATTTACAACACTTTTGAATATTTTGTTAACTTTTCCCATGGATTCAGTGTTTTTGAATAACTTTTGAACCATTTAATATTTTTTTCACGAAATCTTTGAAAGGCTCATCGGGGTCCATGGCTGCATGTTCCTGAAGTTTTCAGACCAACCACTCAAAATGTGTGGGCTGCAGGCACGAGCAAAGAAATGTGCAAACCCCCATAATTTATGCACTTTGTGGCATTCTGTAGCTCTGCAATCGTACATCTGACAGTAATGAAACTTGGCAGGTCCATAGAACTGTGGCACCAGACTGGGTATTCCAAATTTCAGGCACATCCATCATACAGTGCCAAAGTTATTAAGGTGCATAATTTCAAATGTAACCTTAAATGGGGTACTGAATCCTAACTATAGTGGCACTACCATTCCACTATAATAGATATATATGTAACATGGGCACACCTACCTTTCTGTGAGTTGGTTTGTGGAGATGCAGCAGGTGACCATTCATTAATCTGTAACTTGCACAGTATCTTTGTGTGGTAAACAGTCCCCAGAAACAGAGATCAAACAGCACACTGAACTAGTTATTCCAGGCTGTGTATCATTCTGAAAGGCAGCCATTGTTTATGCATCCAAGTGAGTCTGCCAAACCGCCCACCCCATGGACCAAAAAGGTTCTAGCAAGAGCATATATCCCCCTTCTAAGACATTGACCATAACATTTGCTTTTCCCACCTGGCCAGTTGCTGTGAAGCTGACCACAAGGTCGCTGGATTTCCCCACTCCCACGCCATCAGTAAACCATACCAGAACAGGGAGAGAGACATGCAGACACAGTAAATTCCCCTTACCCATGCCCCAAGCTAGCCACTGTGACACTGGAGACACTTCCTACCCACCCACTAGTGCTACTCCATGCTTCCCCATAGTACAGCACCAGTCAAGGACTGCAGGACATGCTGCTAAAGAATGGACTGCTCATCCACCTCTTCATGGCAGTTGGCAACCCTCCCCCCTCCTGACAGCATGAGCAGAGTGTTGCAGGTCAGTGGCAGGAGCACAGTGGAAATATTGCAAAACTTGGTTAAGAACTGCACATAATGAATGTTAAATGACTGGCAACGGTTGTTTACATTTTTTTTCTCATGCCCCCTCCCGACATCACGAGCAAAGTGTGGCAGGTGCACAGTGGAAATATTGAAAAAGTGGCTGCACATTATGAATGTGAAATGACCGGCAGCAGTTGTTTAAATTTTTTTATTTCTCGCAGTCATAGTAGCAAACAGACAGTGTGAGACTTTCACTTCCTGGTTCACTTGAGAGACAGACAGACGGTGCCAGACCAACAGTGTGTGCAGTGATAGGCACAGACACATGCAGTCCTCTGTTCATTTCCAAAGACAATCTCTGTTACAAGATGACAGAGAGAGCACAGTGCCCCTTATAGAAATATAGGTGTGCTGTGTACATGTAGAATGCATGCCACATGCTTAATTGTGCAATATTGGCATGCAGTTCGCATACACAAAGTGAACCTAAGTGAACCAGGTCTAAAAAGCAAATCAGGTTTGCATGCTGCAAAGCGACATGTCTACCTTGAGGTAGCTGGTGTGAACATCTTCAAAATTACATCAGATTCATGTGTTGCATGCTTGCCATGGCGTAGCAGTTAAGCTGGTGAGAACATCAATATAAACATCAAATCAGGATCACATGCTACATGCTTGCCTATGTGCAGCAGCTAAGCTGGTGCAACTCCCTTGTTAAAAAACCATCAGTTTCTATTTCTTATACTACTGCTAGCAATTAGTGTAATTAAAAAACATTTTATTTCTATTACCATAAAAATTAGGTAAATTCATTAATTCTGATCCTTTGCAAGTTGTTTACTGGCTTTTAATTGATGTCATTAAATCACTATTAATTTGTAAGTATTGTACTTACTGCATTAAATGCCTAGGATATAGCCAGTCAATACCCCATTCCAGATGTATGAAGAGGGCTTCTGTGTTGTGAAGTCTGTCCTTTTGTTTTGGACTATGCAAATCCCTTTATGCATATTTAGTGCTACAAATGTGTTTCTCCATGACTGTTTCATCTCATTTACTTTCTGTATTGAGCATATACACTATGGCCATGCTCAGAACTCTTTGTGCTGAGTAGGGTCTTGAAGCATGCACCATTACCTCACATTTTGTCACTGAAATGAGGTACATAGACACTCAAAATGAGGTATAATGAGGGACACTAACCCACATGATGATCAGGACACATCATGAAACATGGGGATACAGTACCTCAGAACACAATGGAAACCATTGCATTAGCACCTGAGAATAAATTTCTACCATAAAACAGGGGTGCCATTTAGGTAGGGCAGAGGGGGCAGGTGCCCCCCCCCCCATATTTGTGCCTATGGTGTTCTTATGGTGTGGCAATAATGGCATTAAATTTGGATTTAATCTTTTGCACAATAAGTGCCCCCCTGGCCTGTGTGCACTAATGCGAAAGGTGCACTCCTGGCTTGACTGTGTCTGTATTGTGTTGTCTACTTTCTCCACCTATTAGCAGTGGCACAATCACATATGATGTGGATGAGCTCCAGCAAAGAAAGAACATGAGTCTTGCAAGTGTGGCTCTGTCTTTCCCATCACAGAGTAGACAGACTGCACACTACAGCTTGGAAGGGTCAGTGAGCAATGAACTCTCAACAACAGTGTTGTGGCAGCATACTTTGTTGATATATTCTTAGTGAGTATCCATCTCCCTGGTGGCTGAAAGGGCAGAGGTGAGCTGGAAGATAACTCAAAGACTGTGCTACCAACTTACTGTACTATTTTCACCTTTCAAAAAAACAGCACAGACCCCCACAGCAGCAAGCTGGGCTTAGCAGCAGTGGTGACAGCAGTGTGGGTGGCCTTCATAGACCTTGATCAGTGCAGTGTGGCAACAGTCAGAGCAGCAACCAAGCAAGAAGCAAGCAACCCAGGTTGGGTGGGTTCGGTTGGTGAGGTGACTTGATTGCAGATCATATTGGGTACCTGTAATGGTCGGTTCTAGCATACAGCTTCTGGTGGAAGGAGAGAGGGGAAGCAGTCTAAAAACTGGGCTAGTGACACACTGTGCCAGGCTGCAGGTTCTGGCCATATAAACATCTAAAAAATGGTTCTCTGACCTACTTTAAAACCTACCTCTTAAATTGTGATTGGACCCCCATTAACACTGAACAGTTCATTGATAGTGCCCTTGCCCACTTTTTGCTGCGTGTGATCCCTTTGCCCCATTCTCTAAACAGGTAGCCAAAGGTCATGACACCCCCTGGATCTTCCAGGCACTTCTAGATCTAATGAGCTAACAGGATAACATCTGGCACAAAGCCTCAACTAGTGGCTACCCCTGGACAGACAACGGTACAGGGAAGCCAGAAATAAATGTGCCTGGGCTCTATGTCAAGCCAAAGCAAGCAACTACCAGCACACCCTCTATTCCACTTGAGGGTTGGGATGCAAATGCTGGGATAATATTAAAGAACTCAATGGTAAAACTGTATCCCTCCTCCTCAACTCACAGTAATTGACTCCCTTACCCAGGATCCCCTGTTTCTAGCAAATGCCCTAAACACCACTTTCTCAGACCTTAGCAGTGTCCTCCCCCTTCACTTCTTTGACCCTCTCTCAAAGCTCCCAACTGCTCTCCGCCTTCCAGCAAACACCCCGCCTTTCTGCTACTGACCATATCAACCCATGAGGCCAGATCCTACCATTTCAGGATCCTGGGCAAGAGTCGCCACAGTGGGGATTTGCTGGATCTAAAACTCCTCCACCTCACTCTTGAAGCAGTCCTCACTCCTCTCATTAAAATACTTAATCTCTTCCTCTGCCTTGGCCGGTCCCCTACCCTCTGAAAGTGAGCTGTAATAACCCCAATCCTAAAAAGTGGTGACTGCACTTCCCCAAACAACTATCACCCTATCCCCATTCTTCCCCCTGTCTCCAAGGCCCTAGAAAAAATTGTAGCAGGCCAACTCACCGATTACCTGTCAAAACATAATCTACTTTGTCCAGAGCAGCATGGCTACCATAAGGCCACAGTACCACCACAGCCCTCCTGAATACACCACCTTCATCCACAAAGCTCTCAAATGTGGATATCTTGTTGGGCCTGTTTACACTGACATAAGACATGTGATTCAGTCAGTAATGCCCTCCTCCTCAAGTCCCTACCCTCTATGGGACTAACCCTTGAAGCTACTTCTGGATTTGAAAACTATCTAAATGACAGATCCCAGTTGGTCAAAATCAACTCTACCTTGTCTTCCAACCTTCCTGTTCACTCAGGGGTACCCCAGGGTTCTATTCTGGGACCCCTCCTGTTTAGCCTCTTCTTGTTCCTTCTGCCCAGTGCTTGCTCTGGTCGATTGCTACTATACACAGATGATGTCAACATTTTCTGGAGTCATCCTCCCCCCTCCCCACTTCCACAAGTCCTTCAGTTTTTTGTTTTTTTTGCCGAAGCCAAAGCCTGCTTTACAGTGCACTGACTAGTCCTGAACTATAAAAAACCAAGACCATGGTTTTCACTCACTGCCAGGACTTGCACAGGGATTCCCTGTTGCACATTCTTAATTATCAGGGCTCCCTTCTGGAGCAAGTAAAGTCCTTCAAATACCTGGGTGTCACTCTAGACTCCTCCCGTACCTACCATACACATATCCACCTCCTTTGCACTGCCATCAACACTAGACTTGGACTCCTATACCAACACAAATGCTGCGTGCCTCCTGAGGCACTCTGCCTAGCTGTATCCTCATCAGTCCTCTCCTTGGTAGACTACGGGATAGTTTTCTATGGCTCAGCTAACAACACTGCCCTCCACTGAATCAAAACTGCCTTGAACAAAGCCTACCAGCTGACAGCCAGTTGTCACAGATGGATCCACCGTGTGAACTCTACAGGCTCCCTTATTGGCCAAACCTTGAGGTCGACTTAAATACCACACATGCCTGCTAGCCAAGAAAAGTTCAAACAAACTATCCCCCAGGGCTACACAACCTAGGGCCTCAACCAGGCCTCCAGAAGCTCCTCCAAGGCCTCTCCTCCTTGTCCCCATTGTCAGACATCCCTGGGTCAAAGAGCCTTCTTTCATATGGCCCTCATTGGTTGAATGACCTTCCTGCTACTATCTCCCTTGAATCTAAGCTAGGCCCTTTCAAGTCAAACCTCAGGGAACTGCTCTTCATGGCCTTGGCCTGTGACTGAACCTAGCCTCCTCTCCTCCCCTCTCTGACAGCACCATACATTCCTTCTCCTCTCTTCTCTATCTCTCTTCTCATTTAGCTGGTGTCTGCCTGTGTGACTTATAAATTTAACTAAGATGTTTCTTGTATTTTATTGTCTTTTATGAATTTTTTATTATTGAAACACATGTATCTTCTGACGCTGGGTCTGCTTCTACCCTCAGATTGTTGGTTTTGCTTCTCCTTCTTATTGTGCTTGTAATGCTTTATTCTGTATTACCTGATGTGGGGCCTTTGCAAAGGAGTCTATGACTCAAAGGTTTGTAATTCCAATTGTTCTATAAATAAATAAAAATATGGCCGGGTATGTAAAAGTCTCAGAACTCAGCCCAGCAGCAGAGACTGAAACCGGGGATTGCCAGAGCCTGGAAGAGGCCCTGAAGCAGCCCGGTCCCCTCAGAACTCAGCCCAGCAGCAGAGACTGAAACCGGGGATTGCCAGAGCCTGGAAGAGGCCCTGAAGCAGCCCGCTCCCCTCAGAACTCAGCCCAGCAGCAGAGACTGAAACCGGGGATTGCCAGAGCCTGGAAGAGGCCCTGAAGCAGCCCGCTCCCCTCAGAACTCAGCCCAGCAGCAGAGACTGAAACCGGGGATTGCCAGAGCCTGGAAGAGGCCCTGAAGCAGCCCGCTCCCCTCAGAACTCAGCCCAGCAGCAGAGACTGAAACCGGGGATTGCCAGAGCCTGGAAGAGGCCCTGAAGCAGCCCGCTCCCCTCAGAACTCAGCCCAGCAGCAGAGACTGAAACCGGGGATTGCCAGAGCCTGGAAGAGGCCCTGAAGCAGCCCGCTCCCCTCAGAACTCAGCCCAGCAGCAGAGACTGAAACCGGGGATTGCCAGAGCCTGGAAGAGGCCCTGAAGCAGCCCGCTCCCCTCAGAACTCAGCCCAGCAGCAGAGACTGAAACCGGGGATTGCCAGAGCCTGGAAGAGGCCCTGAAGCAGCCCGCTCCCCTCAGAACTCAGCCCAGCAGCAGAGACTGAAACCGGGGATTGCCAGAGCCTGGAAGAGGCCCTGAAGCAGCCCGCTCCCCTCAGAACTCAGCACAGCAGCAGAGACTGAAACCGGGGATTGCCAGAGCCTGGAAGAGGCCCTGAAGCAGCCCGCTCCCCTCAGAACTCAGCCCAGCAGCAGAGACTGAAACCGGGGATTGCCAGAGCCTGGAAGAGGCCCTGAAGCAGCCCGCTCCCCTCAGAACTCAGCCCAGCAGCAGAGACTGAAACCGGGGATTGCCAGAGCCTGGAAGAGGTAAAGTGTCCTGCACTACAGCCTGACTGTTGGAGAAGATTACTCATCTGGAGTCTTTTTTCTGTCCCCACACAGTGACTGATTGACTGTGCTTCTGGATATCTGGACTGCTCTGAACGGGGATTGTGGGGCTATCTCTGTGTTACTTTAAGGGCTAGGTTTAGAGCATCTAGCACTAGTATCCTGTGATATTTAGCTGTTTAAATGCTGTATTAGAGTGCTTACCTTGGTAGGATTGCATAGAATGTGTAGCGTGTAGCATGGGTGTCCGCCATCTTGCGCATGCGCAGTAGCCACCTGTATCGGGATACAGTTCCAATAGTTGGCGCATGCGCAGTAGGGTCCTGTACTAGCCCGCTGCATACTAATGGGATTCCTTTGTTTGTCCTCCCTATATAGGCCCTGAAGCAGCCCGCTCCCCTCAGAACTCAGCCCAGCAGCAGAGACTGAAACCGGGGATTGCCAGAGCCTGGAAGAGGTAAAGTGTCCTGCACTACAGCCTGACTGTTGCGAGGCACTTCCCACCCGCCTGCCCCAACCACCCTCCCACCCAGGGTCGGCGCTCCATATATTGCTGCTGGCAGGTCACGTGATGTGACACGTGACCCACCCTCCTTTTTACTAAGTGTCCACTTTCCCATTTGCAGGTTATAGGCACCAACCACTAGGGGTCACTGCACTTTCCACTCTAGCTCCTCTCTGCTCTCTATATCCCTCCTAGCTACTGCTGCACAGCTGTCCCACTAGAGGTCACTGCAGTTCCCTTGGATTCCTTCGACTACCTACTTTCTGCACTCATCCTATCTCTAAGCAACTGCTAGTATCAAACTAGTACCCTTCTCTCTACATTCTACTGACTATCATCTCAGCCAATGAACCAGGCCAACAACTTCCTGTATTTCTATGCTCTTAACCATACCTCACTCCCTCCTGCCCAGATTTAAAAAATTGGCCCGCTCTACCCTCTGTCCCTGAGCTGTGTTCAAACCCAGTACTCTTGTGGTCAGAGTCTGCTGCTCTGCCTCTGCACCACAGTGCCTACCTACATTATTACTACTTTCTAAGCCTCTTAATCCTTAGCTACCAATCTGCCAAAATATAAGTTTACCTCTTCTTCTGCTGCCTTTGAACCCTGCACTTATTTCAAAGTCCACAGCTCACCACTCACCTAGAACACCTGCATATTTTACTGCAGGTTTCATTACTATAAAGAACACACTAACCCTGTGACACACAACAAAGTGTTGTCTAGGTGCTTCTACAAACCTGAGCCCAGCTCCCTGCTGCTGCAGCCACTGGTCTGGCTCTCCTATTGCCCTGATCAGGGCTTGAACCCAGTACTCTGTGCATTTCAAGGCATGCGCCACCACACCATAGCAGCAACTAGACTCTGAGGTGATCTCTCACTACTATCTCCCTCTTTCATCCTAGTCCCCATTCTTTCCTCACTTCAGCTTCCACCAACCTTCCCAACTATGCACATGCATCCCTGCTCCCCAGTCTATCTCTCTCCTCCTCCTCCCTTTGCCTTCCACATACCCTACTGTCCCTATGAACCTCAGCCTCACTACTCCAGTGTTCCTACCCTACCCCTGTCCTCCCCTCCTCCTTTACCACTGCTCCTACCCTCCCTCCTCCTCCACATCCCATTTGCTCCTCTCCACCTCACCCCTTCCCATTCACATATCTGGACTGCCTTAGACGGTATGGAGCCATGCCCATTGGCCTTGCTCTGAACTAATGGGGTGGCAGCCTTATCGAGCTGTCAGTCGGTGGCGGGCGGGTGGCAGGCGGTGGGTGCTGCCACCTGCGGGCTGATGACGGGTGGGTGGTGGGCTCCATGGTGGGTGGGTGGGGCCACTAGATCACTAGGGAAATTGACTTGGGGGTGGTTTGACCTATGCCCGCGATCGGGTTCGCGGGTCCACTGGACCACCAGGGATATTGGTCTTTGGGGGTTGAACTCCATTCTGCCCATGATCGGGCCAGTCGGGGGTTATTTACATTCTGCCCGCAATCGGGCCAGTCGGGGTCGCTGACCTTCTGCCCGCGATCAGGCCAGTCGGAGGTTCATTTACGCTCTACCCATGATCCGCCAGTCGGGGAGTATACTTCATGCACGCCGGATTGGGCTGCAGGGTGTCGGTCCCCGATGGCTGCTGCCTGGCAGGGCACCAGGTGCAAGTTGTCAGATCGGCGCACCTGCATGCTAATGGCATGCAAATGGGGCGTAATTAGTCGTAAATGGCCCCCGCGGTGCCTTGCATAAATTACGCCCCATTGCATGTCACCTTGAATATCGGAAATTTACATATGCCAATAGACTTGGCGCCACCGCATCTGAATGCTCCACTCGACCACTGCAGTGGTGCACTTCCACTGCACCACGCACAGTGGTTGTGGTCGGGGGTGATATTCAAAGGAGTTGCTCTAACAGCGCATCTCCGCTGAATATCGCCCGCCACACCCCTGCACAAATATTTTGAGAGCGCGAAGGGCTTGCACCACAGAATGGCGAGGTTTGAATATCCAGCCCACTGAGCCCATACTGACCGTGACATCACTAGTAACCAATGAGAACCATTTCTCACCACTAGATTATTCCATTTCACATGAAGTAGCAGGGACTGGCTCTTCTTGGTTACTAACGATGTCACAATTTCCTGCATTTTCATTGGTACCTTGTGAAAGTCACTGCTCAGACTACAAGAACTGTGGTGCCTCAGGGTGTTTGGTCACATTTCTAATGATGTAGTGGGAAGAACAGAACTGACTTTTTTAGTCTTCTAACAGAGTGCTGCTCCACATATCAGGCTAGTTCTGTCAGGTTGAAAATCTTCTAATTAGCAAACAGAAAATATATAAAATACTTCAGATATAGGAAGTGATAGCTGGCTGCAACTGAAAATTACTGTTCCAGGCAGTACACTAGCTCTTTAATATCAGAGAATTCAGTGTCATACCCTTGCTTTGCCCATGACATCTCTATCAAACGTTACACATTTTCTTTCTGCCCAAATTGGCTACTTACTAATTTAATCTACAAAGGAAGTGGGGTCTCATAGTGTTCATATCAGAGCACTGACATGAATGAAGCCCAGCTAGCAAACATTACAGCAGAAAATCCATTGGCTGGGTCTCTGCTCTAAAATGTAACTGCCTGAATTGGTTTATTTTAATTGGGATGCACTGCCTAAACTGGCTTCCTTGAAAATAATGTACAATTACCAACCAGTGTGCAGTATGCTGAACTGTATTCATGGTCAGTGAGAACAAATAGAAAATTGATAGGAAATTATCAGTAACAAGGCTGTAATTCCATAGAGGTGTTATGGTGACATCATAAACCTCAACAACAAATCTTGAGTGGTTTTGATGTCACCAGAATCCAGAGATAGAATGGCAAGTCTAATTAATGCTGGTTTCCAATGTTTTTATTTTTTGGTTCTGAGATATATGGAACATTCCATCTCATAATAGTACTGATCAAATGTCAGAACAATAGTATTATGACTTTCTGATGTCAGAACAATGGTATGAGTTTTGATATCACTGATTCCCTATGGGAAAAAATGCCTCCATATATTACAATAGCCTTTTTTATATGTGTTTGTCAAGAAAATAGCAAACATATTGATGCCAAAGTTTGATGGTTCTGGAGACTTGGCAGGATTCAACCAAGCACAGCCCTATAATCTTCAATCTCTGCTTGCTTTCTCTGCACTACCCAATCCACTGTGCAGATTTTTCAGCTACACACAGTGTTGCAAAATATATAACTGACTTTCCTATTGTCTTTTCAATACTCCTGTCCACAGTAGGGGCCTTTTGCCTGTTTATATTTTCTAGTTGTTTCTATATTCTACTGCTAGACTGAGTTGGTAGAAAAGCCAATGTTCTATTGCCTTAGGAAAGTGACTTAAACAAAAGTCTTACTCATATGCAGTATTATGTGTAAAAATACAAGTAGGTCATGTTATGTCACTCACACTGACATACAAATACAACTTCCCATTCAAGCTGAGCCAAATACTACCATAATTGTTGTAGAATGGTTTTCCAGGAGGGAGAAAAGTAAATAAATATAGGAATTGTACTTGGATGGGTGTATGGATGTAATAATAAATGCTGTGTGTTATAGTTCATGGGGTTTGGGAGTATTGTAAAACTAAAGGCAGCTCACTCACATTTGATATATATTCTCTGATTTTTATACAATTTTAGCTAATATTTTTCAAACAAGTAATATACTAACCAGTTACAAATTAATCTAAATGCTATACAATATAACTAAACACATTCCCAACATCTCAGTCACATCTTCTGTCATCTCATTTCCTCTTTGTTGAATGAATTGGAGGATAATTTTTATAACGAGAGCCCAAAATGGGATTTACTCACCTGGTAAAGGTGATTATATCTGCCACCTTTATAGTGCTCAAAGAATCATAACCACTGGGTATCCCTCATCCATCCCATTGGCTGATGCATGATCATAAATGTTTTGGCTGCCAGAGGCCAATACCCCTGTCTTCATCTGAAACTCCAGTCTGATACTTCCCTAGCAGAGAGAAGAAAGGAAAAACAAAACCCTCCAACTCAGGCACATCATGCAAAAGGCAGAAAAATGTCAAGAACCAACACCCACAGCAAAATGTGGTGTGAAAAGATAATAAATGTTTACTCAAACCAAGCTGCATGGAGACAATACAGGTGAAAACTTAATAATACAGCTGGATGCCCATAATGCAAACCCCTAGCACCTTGCAAGTGATTGATAACACACAGTACTGGGAGACCTACAGTCCCCATACTAAACAACCAGGCACCATAATACACAATCATGCCATCCTAAGAATAACAAGTCAGCATATTCAGAGAAAACCCCTGACCAAATCTGAAGAGCCACTGATGATCCCAACTGCTGTAAGGCAAACAGTTCACCTATCAAGAGAGGGACTCTGATAATTATAAAGGTGGCAGGTATAATCACATTTACCAGGTGTGTAAATCCCATTATCCCCTGCCACTTTTCTAGTGCTCAGAGAACCATAACCACTGGGTCATTTGCAGCAGTACCCAGGAAAACCACAGGTGGGATAAACAAAAGATGAACCCCACTAAGGAAGAACACCCTACAGCAGCCTGAAACACTGCCTGCCAAACCTGGCTGTGCTGGCAGAAGCCACATCAAGCCGGTAGTGATGGACAAAGGTATGAACTGAGGACCAAGTGGCCACAGCACATATCCTGTACAGAAGCACCACCCCACTCAGCCCAAGAAGCAGAAATGGCCCCTAGTAGAATGGGTTTGAATGGCACTAGGAAGATCCTTACCAGCACCCTGGTAAGTGGTCTCTATGGCCTCCTGATTCAACCTGCAATAGCAGCTTTAGATGCCACCAGGCCCATCTTAGTACCAGTACAGAACACAAACAGGCAGTCTGAGTGCCTGAATGCTTCAGTTATTGCCAGATACCTCTTAAGCAAAGAAACCATATCCAGAGGATGGGAAATCCTCCAGACTCCCTTCCACCCCTGGCATAGTGAGTAAATGAATGGCCTGCTCCAAATGATAAGGCGACACAATCATTGGTGTAAAGGAAGGACTGGGACCAGAGACACTTGGTTATTATGGAAGATGAGAAAAGACTCCCGTCATGAAAGTGCTTGCATTTCACCTACCCTCTTGGCACAACTCATAGCCATGAGGAACACGGTTTTAACAGTCATCCAATAGGGGAGTCAGGAACAAATGGAGGCTTGTCTAGGCCTTCCAACATCCAATTGAGCTGCTGTAGTGGACATGTGGGGTGAACCTTGGCAGTGGAGATATGTACAGCTTGCAGTAGATAGACTACATCAGGATGGGAACCTATGGGCCCCACCTTGGCAGGGAACCCCATATTGCAGATATAGCAGAGGCCTGTACCCTCGATGAGGAATAGGACAAGCTCTTTTCAGCCACATTGTTGAGGAAATCCAGAATTTAGGAAGCCCACCACCAAGGAGACAAGCCCTTCACTGTGCACCATTTACAGAAAATCTGTCAGTGTCTCTGATATGTCTTATTTGTGGTAGTTCTTTTGGATTGCAACAAGCGATCCACAACCCTGGTGAGATAGCTCTCCTTCAACAGTCTTGTCCTTTCAGCATCCAAGCCATCAGAGAGAGATCCTGTGGACTGTGGTGTAATATCAGACCTTGCCATAGCAGGTCCTGACTCAGAGAGGGTAGGTGCCAAAGTGTGTCTATCAGCATCACTTGAGTAGGGAGAACCACGATCTCCTCAACCAGTCCGGTGCCACCAGCAGAACTGTAGACCCTGCTTTCCATATCTTGAGTAATACTTGGCTATTATCGAGATTGGTGGAAAAATGTAGGCCTTCTGAAACTCCACATTGCTGTCATTGTGTTGACCTCTTCAGCATGACAGTCTGGGAAGCATGAGGAAAATGAGATCTGAAGCACCTCCCGGAGCATGGATCTGCTTTGACTATCACCTTGCTTATTGATGCACACCATGGTATCCTGATTGTTTTTCTGACCAGAATTGATTGACCCTGAATCTGAGGGGTAAAGAACAGCAGGGCCCTGTACACCACCCTCATCTCTATCACATTGACAGGAAGACATGTCTCCACCTGGGACCACCTGACCCATCTCATGGTGCTCCAGCATGACACCCCAGCCAAGGAGTTTGGCATCTACTGTGATGGTCATTGGTGAGGTCAGAGCTACTGGAACCCTCCATTAGATTCCATCTGTCAATCCTCCACTCAGTACTCCGAAGGATGTTTGGATTGGGATTAAGTTTGAACTCAAAATCCTGGGTGGACTGGTCCCATGTACCTAAGACACACCTTTGCAAGGGATGATATGCAATCGTGCCCATGGCACCATGGCTATCATGGCTGCCATGAGGCAACAATTGAATGTATGTGCACACAGGCCTGTACGGAAGGTCCTGTATGGAGCCCAGGAGTTGCTATGTTGTTCACCTTGTCCTCTGTTGGGTAGACCCAGCCCTCAGCCATGTCTTGCAGGTGCCCAAGTGTATGAGTACCTGTGCTGGCTGCAGCTGGCTCTTTCCCAGTTTATGACCCATCAATGCCATTGTAGGCACTGGAGCACTGCCGCTGTATCCTTTCTGGCCTGGTCTGGTGTCTGGCCTAAATAAGCCAGTCGTCCAGATACAGCATGATATGTATTTCCTTTTTAGAGGTCCTTTTCTAGCACTACTAGCATCTTGGTGAAGACCCTGGACACCAATGCCAGACTGAATGGGAGGCCTGTGTACTGGAAATGATGCCTGTAAATCTGGAATTGGAGAAACCAGTAGTGTCTGGGGTGGATTGGGATGTGCAGGTAGGCATCCTTGAGGTCTATCAAGGCCAGAAAATCACCTGGCTGAATTGCCGCCAGGGTTGATTGGAGAGTCTCCATTTTGAACCTCTTGTAAGTTACAAATTTTTGAGAAATTTGAGGCCAAGAATGGGGTGAAGGCCTTCCATCTTCTTGGGACCATAAATAATGTAGAGTATGCACTGGTGTCCCTCTCATGAGCTGGGATGGGGACTATCGCCCCACTCCTGGTGGGATCAGCCAAGGCCAGCTGAACCGCCTTCACCCTTGTGGGGTCACTGGGTACTGGGGAAATCATTGGTCTGTGTGGAATTGTCTTTGAGAAACTTCTATGGTGCAGCCATGGGGCACAAGTTCTTGGACCCAGCAGTCCATTGTAATGTGGGCCCATTGATCGGTGAACAACTTTAGTCAATGCCCCACTGGGGCAGTCCACTGGAGCCCCTTTGCCATCATTGGTTATTGGCAGTGGAGCCACCACCAAATTTGTTGCCCTTAACTCCCTCTTTACTGAGATTATCCTTGAATTTGGATTGGCTGTATCGGGACTGGGACCAGGATCTCACTGCCCCTCCCATCTGAGACTGGGCTGCCATCACCCTTGTCTGGTTCCAAGCTACCTGGAATCTGGAGCAAAAGGGCCAACTGGAGGGAAGGAAGAGGTCCTTCTTTTGCCATCTGCTTAGTCCCTGCTCTGTCCTTAAGGAACGGAGTGAGGTTTTCCCATACAGGTGGTCCCCTTGCAGGGGAGCTTCTCAGGGTGACCTTTGACTCGGCATCCACCTGCCATAACTTTAGCAGTAATGCCCATCTGGCCCAGTTGGTCTGGACAGCCACCCTGGCACTAAACTTGACAGAGTCTGAGGAAGTGTCTACAAAATAGCACGCCTCCTGCACTATGCAGTCTGCCTGCCCCACTAGCGGGGAATCATCTGGGAGCCCAACAGAGATGGTCTCCACCCAGTGCAGGAGTGCCCTGCTAGCATACCACATTGCCACATCCACAGACAGGGCCATCCCCATCACTTTGTGGACCCATTTGAGATATTCCTTCACCTTCTTGTCCATAGGGTTCTTTAGTGCTGTGGCACTCTCCACCAGGATGACCATATGTCTGACCAGCACTGACACAAGAGTGTCTACTCAGGCCATGTGCCAAACCAACTGATAGAACTCTGTGAGAGGTAAAATATTTGCATGACAAGTTTTTCTGAGATCCTTCTGGGCTCCAACACCTCTAGTTCCTTTGTCAAGACGGTGTTAAGAGCTGGGCAAGGGGAAGCAATGCTGCACCAACTTTGATTGGGACAAGAGGAAGGGGTCCAAAGAGGTGTGGGATCTTTTGCTCTGCTGGGATCTGCAGTACTTCCCGGATAAGGCAAAAATCTTGGCCATGTCCTCCTGTGATCATAGGTTGCACAATGCCTGCCTCAGATCCTGTTCCACCTCCCTCCCTCCAATGAGCATGGATGGTCTTCTGCCTACCTGCACTTTTCCTCTGCAGCTGTGGGCTAAATGCTGTGTCTGTGTGTTTTTGCCACTGCCCAGGGCTTGCTTGTGGCTGCTGGGCTTGCAATTACACAAGCCACTGTAACAGCAGGCCCACCTGTGTGGTGTTCAGCATGAGTGGGGCCTTGGGAGCCACTGGTTCTTCATGGGTTGCCATTACTCCATGTTGGGATTCTAAGGAAAGTCAGATTTGGAGATAGTGCTACTGTACATAATGCTTCTCCCACATGTGATTCTCGAGAGCTTTGCCCTGCATTCTATGCAGGCAAACATGGCAATGAATGTTGGTGATGTATCCAATCTGTGAGGGGCAGACAAGAAAAACTGGGTCAGAAACATGGCCAGCAGGCAATTACAGCATACAAAAACAGATGCCAGTAATAACAGCTCAGGTAGAAACATTGTGCTGGGGCAATGGATCTGTGCCATTAAAACAAGTCAGTTACTGTGTGCAAAATGGCTGCCTGCATGGTGGGGCATTCAAATGGCTCCTGTGCTTCGGCTGCTCTAATAAGATGATGATCCCTGCTGCCCTCCACCAACATGGCCGCCAACCCCACAAGAATCCATGGGAAGAGCGCAAGATTTGTACTCTCACAATGTGCACCCCAAACTCTGCTGGATTGCCCCAAAACCTGGTCCCACTGACATCAAGCAGCCCACTTATCAACTTGCCAGATCTGTGCTTTCCTCCATGGTGGTGCCTCCTTTGCCTCCTATCTGGAAGACAATCAAATTTTGTTGGTCCTGTAGTCTCTCAAGGGCCACCATGTTGTCTCTGAGACTTTGGACACATGGAGAGACAGGGCACCTCTGGAATGCATGGGACACGGTGCAAACTGGAGCTATCTCCAAATGGCATTGTGCATTTCACAATGGTGTCAAAACTGTACTGCTTATGTGCCTCCTTCTCTGGTGCTGCCATTCACACAGGAAGCTGCAGGAATTTGACAGGAGAGGATTGTCATTCTGGACTCCCCAGAGCTACTTGCAGGTACCCTCCAGTCAGTCAACCTAGCCAGCGATGTCTTCTAACCTGGAAATTGGGGGCTTGCAGTTAGATTCTGTAGGCATCCAGCATCACCTTACAATGCTGGGGATGCTACTAGAGTGTCCCAAACCTGGCAGGAGGGTGAGACAGATGTTACATGAGGGTTTGCCTCCCGGATCCTGTCCCTTGGTGTGCCACATAGCCTGTCAACCATTTGCACTCCAGGTTGATGGCTGCTAAGTATGAGGGCCATTAGTGAATTGAGCTTTGTTTCCTGCCTAGGACGTTCTGTGGCTCTGAGAGGATTGCCTGTTATCCCTGCCCTATAGAACTGTCTCTTGCAGTGACTATGCAAACAGAAGTTGTTGCTATGCATACCAATAATGTATTGTGAGACAAGAACAAGGAGTAAGGAAAGAGCACTGCAGCACAACAAGCGCACTTACATGACATGCCTGAGCTAGAGATAGGAGAGGTAGAGCAATAATTAGAAAGGCAATACCTGTAATTCTACGAGTGAGATTGATCATGACCAGCTTCCAGAGATGCACGAGTTAGACTGGAGTTTCAGCTGGAGACAGGGAGATTGGCTTCTGGCAGCCAAAAGATTTACAATCATGAATTGGCCAATGGAATGGAATGGATGAGGATGCCCAGTGGTTATGCTTCTCGAGCACTAGAAAGGTGGCAGGGGATAACAACAGTTTTCCAGCCTTTTACTTCTGTATTGCCATCAGTTGTCAGTGCTGCTTCTAAGATGCACCGGATTATGAAACTAGTAATGGATTACAGCCAAAACACTACCATTTCTATTTATTTTATTTATTTATTGAAGTATTGGATAAATATCTTTGCGCTAATAGCTCATTTACATAGGGTCCACATCAAGATACAATACAATAAACAAAACATATAAAAGGCAGTCAGCACAGTACATACATGGCAGTGAATTACAAAATAATTGAGTTACATTATGGGTACTTATGGATACATAACAGTTTAGATAACTATGTAGTTAACGACAGCCCTAGAGGGGTGGTGACAGGAGGAAAGTTGGAAATAAAAAGTAGTGAGAAGGAACAGCCATAGGACCTTGTCAATGTTAGGAGGGCTGTGATAGAATTGAAAAGGATGTGTGTGGCGGACTGTGGGTAGAGAAGGGGTAGGTGAGGCTTAGGTAAAGGGTGGGTTATGATGCGGGATTGGTGTTGGGGTTATTGGAGGAGGAAGTGAAGAGGATGAGACTAGGGAGAGATGGAAGGAGAATGGCTGGGACATAGGATTAGAGGCAAGAGCAAGTGCTTGGGTAGCATAATAGAAATCCCAGTGAAGACAGGGGATATCTGTGGGTACAGTTGCAGATATTGTGTGCAGTCAGGTATGAGCAAAGCTGTGTTTTAAAGTGCGTGATTTTAGTAGCCTCTACCATGTCACTAGGGAGAGAGTTCAACCAGCTCAGTGCTCATTACCCAAAGGACCATTGTCTTTCCGTAGTCCTTCTAAAGCTACCTTGAGGATATTACTTATAGTATCTCGTGTTAGTCTAGGTGTATCAGTTTAGCACAGTAGATTTTGGACCCCGGTGGTGTAATATCTAGAATGGCCTTTTAGCAAGAAGACACACCTGGTGCTTAATCCTGTTCTCCAGGGTTAAATAGCCAGATTAAGCATATAGTTCACATGTATGAGTTAGTCTCTTTGCTCCAAGCATTAGTCTGCATGCTTTGTTCAACACTGGGTTATCCGCTTTAGTGCCATGACTGTGACTGCCCTATAGACAACCAGCTCATAGTCTATAATCGAGAAAACTGAGCTATTTATTGTAAGCTTGAGAGCATCATCTGTTAGGCAGTTTTTGTGCATGTACAGTTGGCCTGTTTTGGCATTAGTGGACTTAGCTACAAGATCAATGTGTTTCAAGGTTAGGAGCTATCTAGGTGACTCCCAGGTATTCGAAATTCTGGACCATTTCCAGTATTTCACCTTTGTTATTCAAGATATTGAGTTGGTGCATCCTGGCTCGATTGTGGGAGGAGATAAACAGCATTGTTTTTGTCTTCTTATAGTTTAGCATGAGTCTCAATGAATGGAACCAGGATTCAATGCTTGCGAAATCCTCCTGCATTTGCTATTTCAGGATTACAGGGTTTGTGTGTCTGGTGAATAGCACCACATCATTAGCATACAATAGTATCTGACCAGTGCAAGCCTGGGGAGATGGTTCAGGAACAGGCTAAAAAGCAAGGGATCCAGGATAGATCCTTAGGGGAGCCCTGTACTGATACAACGCTGGTCAGATAGAGCATCTTGATTTTTACCTGTTGATCTCTCCCTGAGAGATAGCTACAGAACCACCAGATGGACTCTTGTGACAGGACTGTGTGTAGGTCATAAGGTCTAATACGAGTTTGTGACTGACCATGTTGAAGGCCTTGGTGAAGTCAATACAGGTAGCCCTCACCATAGACACCCAATCTAATGAATTATGAATATAACCTGTAAATTCTACTAATGTGGTAGAGGTAGTGTGTTGCTTCCTAAAACCATGCTGCTGAATACATTGCAGCTGGTATTTGTCCAGATATTCAATGAGTTGGTCGTAAACTATACATTCGAGCTCTTTCAAGAGAGGCGGAATATTGAAATAGGGCCGACGTTTGTGTATAATAGAGTACCTTCCATGTACTCCGATAGGAGAGTATGTTATGTGCTAACAAAGTCATGAATATTTCAGAAGTTGATATTTATCTTACTGTATGCTCTGATTCACAAAGATCGTGATTCGTTAATAAAGAAGGACTAATGTAGCTTTTCTAACACTTTATAAAAAAACAAGAACTGTCAGCGTGATATAGAATTTCTAGTCAATATCTTAAAAATTAGAGCCCAATGTTACATGCAGTCCATTAATAGAAAGAAATACTTTTGTCATCAGACCATTTAAAATATTCTTGACATCTTATCAGCATGAGAGATTGACAAACTGGAGAGGAGAATTAGTTGGAAGAGTTGCCCAACATACAGTTTTTGTGTCAACCTCAGTCACAAAATATGGACAGTGAACATATACTGTATATTTTATTGATTTTAAGGCCTGCCAAACATGAACTGTCAACCAGTCTGAATCTTCTTTGAGATCATTTGTATAACTTAATGTTTGATCAAAATGGAATGGTACTGTAAAGTTTAATAAGCTGCAGACAAGCACAGATTGACTTATTTAGGTAATGAAATATTTTTACAGCATGGATTCATCACTGTCAAATATCACAGTAGTTACAGTACATCTGGTAATATGCCAGACCTGCAGTATACTCAGCATTTGAATGTGCCTTGTATACTGGTCCTTGCCATCATTAGACTGTTTCCTTACTGAAGTGGTTAGAGCCCTTTGGGTTTCAGAGTACTGGAAAATCTTTATTTCCTTATTTCATTCTTGTTTCTTGTATGATTGTGTGGGGCTGTAGATAAACACCAGCACAATTGAAAAAATACTGAAACAGAAGGTACACTGTTTTTATATGTTGATAACTAGTACAAAATGACTGGTCTGATGCAATTTGTTTTATTTTCCATTCTGTCAATGGTGTAACTGCAATTATTTTATGTCAAACACTACAGTAGCTACAGCAATACAGACTATGGCACAGGTTAGAAGTCCTGGTACAATTCCATTTCAGGCAGCGCTATTTCCTGAGGAGCCATATGCAGCTTTGGTCCATGTCAACACAGCACAGACCTACTTCCACAACATGGTCTGATATTTAATTAGTTAGTGCTGCTGTCAGTGAGTGCTAACTTGCTGAATATCACTTTAGACTTGGTATTGCAGTATCAAAGTGCAACACAGCAGGCTATGCTAGGATCATGGCGACTCTGAATATGGGGCTCTGTTTGTTTATTGTGTTATACAACACATGTAAAAGAAGACAGTGGGCCAGATTTTCAAAAAGGTGGTGCAGGGCTTGCAAGTCTTGTAATCACAGCACTTTATTCCTACAGCTGTGCCATTTCCATTTGCCACATCTGCATCTGAATTTACAATATCAGGAACAGTTGTGACAGCTTACCCACTTTACAGCAGCTTGCACCAAATCTTGGGTGCAAGTTCCATTAAACAGGTACTATTACTGACACAAGCTTGACAACAAAAAGATGGCTTAGCATACATTAATTGCCACAAGGGATAGAAAATCCTTTAGATTGTTGTAAACCCAGTGCACCATATCTTTGGTGCACCCTGGGCTTGTGTCAATCTTGGGTGTATGAAAATCTGGCCTGCATCTTGAATTAAGAACAGTAGTAATACAAGCTGTCTGGCATGTTATAGCTCAGAAGCCTCAATAATTTTCAGATGCAGCAATCTTGATGCAGTGTGGTTACACAATTAGTATTTTTTCTAGTCACAGTGAAGAAGGGAAACAATGCCTGTCAGGATAAATAAGATTCCAGCAAAGGAGTGAACATGAATGACTTTGCTCTACAGTTTATCTGGTGAGCTGTCTGTTCTTATCATGCTTGCACAGTCCACAGAGTCCTTTATGGGTCCCTATCCTGGGACCTTATTATGTACTCTTCCTCATCAGTTTCATTTTCTTCACATTACATACTGAACCATAACCTCCACAGGCTATCCCTCAGGCTATCTATCTCTCTCCTGTTTATGTTTCTTTTGGCCTTTGTATTTCTTCTCCTTTTCTGTATTTGATAAATAAATGTGGTACAAAACATACATGCAGTAAGCTGTCCAGTTATCTGCTTAGTACACCAGCTTCCATATCAGTACAACATTGTCTCTGATGTAAATACTCAGTCATGTATTTTATTGTCTATCTTATCTTAAATTTTCTGTCTGTCTGTCTGTCTGTCTGTCTGTCTGTCTATCGATCTATCTATCTATCTATCTATCTATTCTATCTATCTATCTGTCTATCTATCCCTCTTACACTAGTGGAATGTAATAAAATAAATCTTATCATTCATTTTGGTGATAGAGCTACTATAAAAATAATATGCTGACAACAGCTGAAGCTCAGAAGAATACATGATATAAAACTGATTCCTTTACAACAAATTCTGGTCAGAGCCAGTATGGCTGTTAATATATTAACTTGATAAGGGCATTTCATGGGTTTAAATGTAAAGATGAATTGCCATAGTCAGGTCCATGTGTAAATGTTATTTTTGGTAAATTTAAATCATTTATCTGATTGATCCTGTGTTTCCCATGTGTTTAAAAATACCAGCAGCCAGTGCATCTTGTACTATACAGGAAGAGAGGGAGCTCCACACTAGGGATTTCAGTAGTGTGGAATGGTGCAGAGAGGAGATATATGGCTACATTGGGGTTTGTGGCCAACCAGAAAGGATAATCACCTACACTGAGGTGATGACCTGCTTCCATCCAGAAGTGAAGCATAGTCCTCAGTAAATGATTTAAATGTTACTTCGATAGACATTTAAAGTAGCCAAAAGTGGTAACGGAAGAAATAGGAGAGGGTGGAAAGTGGCCCACCACAGGCTGAGATAGAGAGTAAGGAGATCTCAAGAGGAGACAGCCCCAGTGAGGGAAGTGTATCAGAGAAAACAAAGAGAGGCAAGGAAAGCTGTAAGGAGTGCAAAGTGCAAAGTGAAGAAAGACTAGCTCAGGCAGTATCAAAAGGCAAAATATATTTTGGGGTATGTTAGTGAGAAATGAAGACAAAGGAGGGACTGTACAGTTAAAGGGGGTGCTGTATGGAGGGTGACCAAGAAATTGCAGACATTTCAAACAAATGCTTCTGCTCAGTGTTCAGAATAGAAGGTGAAGGAAAGGGACCGCAGACATACAGTACATCAGGGGCTTTGAGGGAGAGAAATGGACAGTAGTCCCTTTTCTGAGGAGAGAGTACAGAAAGAACTCAATAATCTGAAGGTGGATAAAGCTGTGGGGCCAGAGGAATGAATCCAAGGGTCCTGAGAGAGCTCAGGGAGGTACTATCTGCACCTCTGACAGACTTATTTAACAGATCACTGGAGAACGGCATGGTCCCGGAAGACTGGAGAAAGGCAGATATAGACCCACTTCACAAAGTGGTAGTAAGGAAGAAGTGGGCAATTATAACGGTCAGCCTGACATCGGTGGTGGGAACATTAATGGAAACACTATTAAAGGGAAAAATTGTGGAATATCTGAATCCAATGAATTACCAGACCCTAGGCAGCATAGTTTCACAGGGAAAGGTCATGCCAAACAAATCTGATAGATTTCTTTGACTGGGTAACCAAGCAGCTAGTTGTTAATAAAAACAAAAAAAAAGTAAAGTAATGCACTTGGTCCACAGAAACCTGGGGGCAGAGTAGTAGGAATATTGGTTAAAATTGGTCACAACAATAAAGACATTCATTGAGTCAGCACATCAAAGCAAGGGCAAATTCCTGGCTGGGCAGAATGCACCATCATGACCTACAAGGCAAGACTCCATATTAGGAGGAGGCATGATTGGTGCACTGAGGAGATAAGAAGGTTGAGTGAATGCTAGGGAGTGGGGTAGTGGATAGTATGGCAGGGAAGTAGCTGGAGGCTGAGGAAATTTAAGTAGGATCAAAACAAGTGCAGGAGTCTGCAAGAGATAGATGATGGTGCAGTGCCCTTTAAAACTGTCATGGGATCCTGCCTATCGAAGTGCTAGGGAAAGGAGTTCCAGAGCTTGGTGGCAGAGTGAGAAAAGCACCAGAGCCTTTGGATGTATGACATCTAGACACATTAAGTAGGGACTTATGTATTGCTCTTAGTCATTAGGAGGAGGTTTGAGGTACAAGCATCACGGCAAGCTCTGAAGGAGTTTGATTTCTGATTACAGAATCAGTTAGGAGCTAAGAGAGTATTGTCAGCAGGCAGAGGGGAGAGCCACCCAGGTCTCTATAAAGCTGGCAGTGGTGCTTAAGCCGAGGTGATGAGGAGGCATACCGACAGATATTATGATATGCTACATCCCATTTATGGAGGAAGGTTTTATGTGCAGCAGCAATGGTGGGAGCACCATATGTGAGGGCAGGAGAAGGATGCCTCTGGCAATGGCCAGCTTAGCAGAGGAGTTAGCATAAAGCTTGTCTTATAAGCGACTCCCACTTTTGCATTCACTGCTTTGCAAGTGGACTGTATATGTAGATTGAAATACAGGGATTGGTCCAAAAGAACACCCAGGAACTTAAAAGATGTTACACACTTTATTTGTGCACCACCTGAGTCTTGTACCAGCAGGGAAGTTTGAAATGCCTGAGCTTAGGGGCAGATCCAAATAGCATAACTTGTGTTTCTTAGCATTGAGTACAGACATTGAACAAGGGGAAAAATCAAGGGGAACAAGTGTGAAGCAATATACTACTGCAGAGTGGAGATACCATGATAGGTACATAGTATATGAAGATACTGTATTATGATGGTACTCAGCTGTATACCATTGATAAGTTATCTACATTATGGGATTTTATTTATTTTTGTGTTTTTTTTGTTTTGTTTAAATAATCCAGACATTTCTTTGTGGATGATACGGTTTTTGTACGCATCAGGCTCGTCCTTAACTGAAGTCAGGGAAGCACTCCAAGCTAACTTTATCCAGTTAGAAAGCAACCTTATCAATGTCAAGTTTCTCTTAAATGCCCAAAAACAAGACAATGATTTTCTAGAGACTTGCCTTGTCTGGTGCCCTACCTCCCCACCTAAAAACCTCATAGTTACCTCCTAGGTGCACCCTGAAGTCGTACCTAAATTTAAATATCTAGGTATGTGGATAGACAACAAGCTTTCCTTCAATGACCACATCGAGGATCTATCAAAGAGGCTTAAAGCACGCTTGGTTTCTTCTTTAGAAATAGGACCCTCTTTTCTCTCACAACCCGCAAAAGACTTGTCCAAGCAACATTCCTTCCCTTGCTTGACTCACGAGACATTATCTTTATCTCCTCACCAACCTTGAGCCTATCTAAACTGGACATACTCATCACCATGCTCTTAGCTTCATTACTAACTCTCGTACAGGACCCACCACTGTGATCTTTATGCAGCAGTTGGGTGGACCTCTCTTGCCCCAGATGCCTCCTGCATGCTGGCATTTGGACCCTCAAATTACTACTCCAAACTGCCTGTCTATTTAACATCTCTCATACACATCTCGCATAGCACCTACTCCCTAAGGAAATCTGACCTTATCCTACTAGATGTTCCCAGGACACGTACTACAGCTGGCCAAAGAGCTGTCTCATATGCCCTCTCAAACATTTGGAACCAACTACAAGCCATGCTGAAGCTAACCAGCATCGCATCAATTAACTCCTACAAAACACCACCTATCTCTAAATTAAAAGACATATGTAGGTGCTACTAGGCCCCAATGTCAAGTCAACTTCCTAGGTACCAACTGGCCCTCTACTTATTAAGCTGAAATGTGTTGCATAATTTAGGCAAGGTTAAAGCTTGAATGTACTGCATATATAGCATTTAAGGACTTCTATTGTGTATACCTCTTGTATATATATATTTTTCTTTGTTGTTCTACATTTTATATCTCCTGTCTATGTAATTGCGAACTGTATGTATGTGCCTCAGGACCTCCTTGTGAATGAGCTTGCTCAACGGAGTCTTTCCTGCAATAAACTTGAACACTAATGACACTTAGTCAAAGGATTCTCCTTACAATTCATGACCTTCTTTTTTGTTTTTTTGTACCACTGTATTCATTTTTGGGAAATTACTTGCAACCTGGCAAATAATAAAGAAATGTATAAACAGCAGACTTGGTAAGAACAATTCAGAAACATATAAACATAGACTTTGATGGCAGATATGGACCGGCATACCCAGTCTGCCCATTTTCCTACCTATTGAATAAGCTGCAGATCCTAGTTAACCAACAGCCTACTTCCTCTTACCCCCACTAGAATTGCCTTACGTCTGTCCAATGCACTCTTGAATTCTCCCACTGATTTTGACCTCCATGATCTCCTCAGGAAGGCTGTTCCACGTACCTACCATAGAAACTATACTTCCTCAAATTGTCCCTGAGCCACCCCCTTAAATCTTCAAATGTTGCCCCTTGTTCCTGCACATCTTTATTTTCTGAAAGATGCTACCTTCTTTGCACTTTGTTGATTCCTTTGAGGTACTTGAAAGTTTCAATCATGTCCTCCCCTCTTTCCTCTAGGGTATACATATTAAGCTCCTTTAGTCTCTCTTCATATTGCTTCTGGTGCAGAACCTGCATCATTTTAGTTGCCCTCCTCCGGACTGCCTCTTTTATGTCTCACGCCTGTGGAGATGGGATCTCCAGAACTGCACACAATACCCAGATGGGGTGTCACCAACTGTCTGTACAGAGGTATAACAACTTCTAGTTTTCTACTAGTGATGTCTCTCCCTATGCATCCCTGTATCTCCCCAGCCATCCTCTACTGCCTTCTCACATTGCTTGCCTACCTTTAAGTCATCTGAAGTGACTACGCCCAGGTCCCTTTCCATTGTTACTGTGTTGTTAGTAACCCCCCTCCATGGTGTACTCTTCCCCTGGATTTTGTTTCCCAGTTGCATTACTTTGCACTTCTTTACATTGAATCTAAGCTGCCATACTTTTGACCATTCCTCCAACTTTTGCCAAGTCCCTTCTCTTCCTTTCCACCCCTTGTGTATCAACCCTGTTGCAGATCTTTGTGTCATGTGCAAAGGGCATACTTTTCTTCCAGCATCTCACCTATAAAGACATTAAAGATGACCAGTCCAATACTAAACCCTGTGGTACCCACTAGTAACACCCTTCTTTGGGCAGACTCTGTTTAGTATTATCTTCTGCGTCCTATTGTCCAGCCAGTTTTTACCCAGGCTACCACCCTTGGACCCACTCCCAGACTGGTTAACTTGTTTATTAATCTTTTGTGTGCAGCTGTGTCAAATGTCTAGGTAGACCATGTTCACAGCCCCTCCCTGGTCTACTACTTTGGTCACCAAGCAAAGAAATCTATTAGATTCATCTGACATGACCTTCCCACTGTGAATCCATGCTGCCTTGGGTCCTGTGGCCTGCTGGCCTCTAGGTGCTCAACAATTCTTTCTTTCAGAAGTGATTCCATCATTTCCCCTAGAACTGAGGTCAAACTAACAGGTCTATAGTTTTATTCCTCTGCCTTGCTCCCACTTTTGTGATGGGGAATCACATCTGCCCTCCTCCATTCCTCAGGTACCACACCATCCTTCCATGATTTGTTAAAAAGGGTAGTCAGTGGTGCCACTAGTACCCCTTAGCTCTTTTAGAATTCTGGGGTGAATCCCATCAGGCCCCATTGCTTTGTCCACCTTCAGTTTTAGGAGTTCTTTTAGGACCCTTTCTTCTATGAATGGACTGGTATTATCCTCCCTATTCAGAGTGTTTATATTGTTTGCTTTAGGTACTCTCCTCCTTTTCTTTTTGAATACTGTGCAGAAGTATTCTCTCAGTATCCCTGCTTTTTCACTGTCATCCTCTGCCCAACCCTCCCATTTATAAAGCCTCACTATCCCTCCCTTGGACTTTCTTTGCTCCCTAATGCACTTATAAAAGGTTTTATCCCCTTTTAATTGAGTTGGCTATCACTTCCTCAGTTTGGACCTTTGCTATTCTGACTGCCTTCCCACTTCCTTCTGCTTTAACTGGTAAAGTTCTCTGTCCTGCTCCTTCTGTGTTTCCTTATACTTCCTGAATGCTGTCTTTTCCCTAACCTTCCCCCACCTCTTTTAAGAACCATAGTGTTTTCTCTTCATTTTGTTTTATTTGCTTCACATAAAGGCTTGTTGTCTTTGTAATGGCAGTTTGATTTTTCCTCTATTTTCCTCCACCCCTTCTTCTTGCCCATTTGCTAGTGCTTTTCTAAGCACTCTCAATTGCTAAAGTCAGCCATCCTAAAGTTCAGTACCCTTGCTTTTGTATGGATTGACTCCATGGCTGTGTTTATTGTGAACCACACTGTTGGGTGGTCTCTTGTTCCCAGATGGCTACCCACTTCTATATCTGAGGTCCCTCTCCATCCCTGATGAGAGTACCAGGTCTTAGATTGCTCTCTCCTGTATGGGTTCCAACACAAGCTGTCTGAGGCATGCAACCTGTAGGGCATCAAGAATGACCCTGCTATTGGATGTGGCTGCAGCAAAGGTGATCCAGTTAACATCTGTCATAGTCAGGTTCCCCATCAACAATACCTCCATTCTTCTGCCATTCTAAGGATGCATCTATCATTTCCTTGTCCATTACCTCCCCTGAAATGTGGGTCTGCATACAACCCTCTTGCGGATTGTGGTACCATTTCCTGTCTCTAGGGTGACCCACAATGCCTCCTCTCATCCCTGTTTACCCTTTAGTTCTGTTGCTTTAGTCCCTTCCTTGATGTAGAGAGCTACTCCTCCTCCTCTTTTACCCTCCCAGTCCCTCCTGTAGATTATGTATTCTGGTATGTTAACATCCCAGTCATGGTTCTCTGCGTACCATGTTTCTGTGAATGCAACAACATTCAGGCATCCCTCCTCCATGAAGACCACTAGTTTAGGGAGCTTGTTGCCCAGACTATGGGCATTGGTAATCGTTGCCCTCCATTGTTTGATGGCCTTACTTCTTTCAGCCCCATCCTTGTCCTTACTGCCTTTGCCTTTTTCACCATTTACACCTGTCCTGCTCCATAGTAACTTCTCTACCTTGGTGTTTACCTCACTGACTACCCTGTTTTGTATAAGAGGCTGGGATTTCCTGCTCCTTTTCAATGCCTCCCCAATTAGTAGTTTAAATGCTTGCCAATGAAGCATTTAAACCTATCACCTAGGATCCTGGTGCCCATCCTGGACAGCTGCAGACACTGCAGCACCAGTGAGCAGCTGTATGCCTTCAAGTGGACCCCTGTCCCCAATGAAGTCAAAACCCTGAGCTCCACACCAGTTAGTCAGCAATTCATTGAATTTCATGCTGCAGAGTACCCTAGCCTCACCCATGCCATAGACAGACAGCACCTCTGAGAAGGTTACTATGAATGCTGCTTGCCTAAATCCCTCATGAACTCCAAAACTCCTTCTGCACTGCTCTGATCCTTTCCCAGCCAGGTCATTTGTCTCTAGGTGGACAATGACATCCAGGTCCCTCTTCCATGCAGCTGCTCCCAGAATTCTGAGGATTTGCTTCCTGTCCCTCCAAGCCATGGTGCTGAGCAGGTGCCCTACTCTCTCTCTCTCCCTTCCTCCCACAGTTCTACCAAACCTAACAATTGAGTCCCCACCAGGAGTTGTTTTCTTCCCTGTGGGGTCCCGTGCCCACCCTCTTGTGGGTCAACTTTGTGGAGGTTCCCAGCATCCTCCTTGGTCTCCACTGTGGGTACCTCCATAGAGGAACCATGCTCCACTAGAATGGCGTATGAATTTTGAAGAGGTACAACTGGAGGAATGTGCCTATGTTCCACCACTCTCACCTTCTCTGAGCCCACTGTGGTGTAAGCACTCCTCTTTCTTGGCAACCTCTGAGGCAGCTGCAGTAGGCCTGATGGTCCCTGGGTGGGGAGAAGGTTTCCTGAATCCTTACCAGGTAAACCTGGAGATGGGCAACCTTCTTCCTCAGACTAGAGAGGTACCTGCAAATAGGGCAGCATTGCAGCCTCAGAATGTCTCCAAGAAGACTGCCGCCCCACAGCCAATGTGCATTGCACCACCTCCATGTCTCTCTCCTTTCTGTTTAATTTTTAATTTTTTAATTGTTTCATTACTGTGTGCTAGTATGTGTGTGTGTGTTTACCACTGTGCTGCATGCTGAGCTATTAAGGATATAACAGGTGTATGTCTGTTGCTTTTTGAGGAAGTTATGTCAGAATCCGGGTACAAAGGACATGATTCACTTGGTGTGGGTGGGTGAGAGGCAGGTTGAGTAGGACCAAGCCCGTGCCCTCTAGAAACAATGAACTACAGCTCTGATCCACCACCCAGTGAGTGCTTTCCTTCCTTTCAGTAGGACAACCTGCACAATAATTTAACAGAAAATATACCCCACAAAAAAATTTCAATCAGAGATTGACTTACATGAACCCTGAAAGTTTGAAATGAAAAAATAAAATAAATCACCTCTGCTGTGTAGTTTCTTTTCAGCTCTTCTTAACTGAACCAACAGCCAAGATCCTCTTTAAGCTCTTCTCCTCCTGACCTGCTTCAGCCCTTCTCCATGCACATACTTGCTTCACAGGTTGTACTGTCCTGGCCCAGCAATAATATAATGGAAAATGGTCTGTTAACTACAGCAGTCCCTTTGCGTGCTACTAAGAATTATAGAACAGTAAACAAAAACCGAACACAAAATACCCTAATCCAAAGCCATTCTGCTTATTCACTTACACAAACCCTGCAAGTCTAAAATGAAAAATAAACAAATCACCTCTGCTGTGTAGTTCTTTTCAGCTCTTCTTAACTGAACCCATAGCCAAGATCCCTTTTAAGCTTTTCTCCTCCTGCAAACCTGCTTCAGCCCATCCTCCAAACACACACTGCTTTACAGGTTGTAACTGTCCTAGCCCAGCAACAAGATACTGGAAAACGTATTTATTTATTTATTTTAAGTCTTTGGTAACCGGTAGGTGCACTGATCCAAAGGACCATTTTCAGGCATGACCCGGGCTGTAACATGTGGCACAAAGTAAAATATACAGAGGAAATAACAGTAGAAACTTTTCAGCATCTTCCAAATTCAGCATCCTACAATGGTTGGTAAAATGGACAAAGGTACAATTAATTTTACATTAAAATAACATAGTACACAGTAGCACTCTATTAAATAATTACCCATCAACAGTTTAAGACAGAGGATAAGAAATGCATTTACAGAATATACAGGAGAAGTAGAACAAACTAGACTAGAACATACAAGGTGTTAGGGTAGGGAGAAACAGGGGCATTGGAGAAGGGTGACCTGATGAGGAAGAAAAGTGCTAGTCAACAGGGCAGGCACAGGGGATTAATTGTCCCCTGTAGGAGAAGTAGGAGGACAGGTGAAAAGATTATCCTGGCTAGCAAAGGCACTTGGCTTCATTAGTAGCCAGGATTTGAATCATTGCCTGGAAGATACTATGGGTGTCAAGGGAGTGGAGGGACACTGGGAGACTATCCACAAGGAGGGAGCAGCAACAGATAGTGCTCAAGCTCCCAAGGCAGTTGAGACTTGGAGGATTTCCATGGGGGCTGAGAGGATGCATGCAAGCATCTTGATAGAGCATGGGTAACCAGGAGCTACGATTTGGAGAAGCATCCCGCATCTAAGGGAGCTGTCAATAATGCAACCCAAAGAATAGTCAAAGTGAGAGGGGAACGGAGCCAGCCCAACATCTGGTAAAGGAGGCAGTGGTGGGTGGAGTAAGGTTCCATGAGAGTAAAGCAACACTTTGTTGTAGGTGGCGATTAGGCATGAGCAGAGGGCTGAGGACAGATGTGAGTAAATTGGGAGCAGTAGTTAATAATAGGTAATGAGGTTCCCTTGGGCAGTAGCCAGTCAGGCTTCACTGGTCAGGAAAAGTTTTAAATGGATAGCTGCCCCAAGCTTATGGTTAATCTGCTATATGACATCAGAGATATGTTCTGCATAGGATAGGAGGGGCCAAGGGTAACATCCAGGTATTTGAAATTGGCACATTTGTAGTGCAGTTCCATCAGGTGCCAGTAGCAAATGGGTGAAGCCAGACTTGGCAATGCTAGCTAGATAGGGTCTAGACTCAAAAATCATCAATTTATTTTTCTCATTGAGAAGGACTGATGTAACTGCAACCAGGAGTGTGCAGAGCTAAAGTTATGGGAAAAGATGATGGATATGTTATCCAGGGTCTTGTCTCTGTGACAGAAGATGAGGTCATCAGCATATAACAGGGCTTCACAAGTTAGGCAGCCAGAGGGGAGGGAGTTTATGAACAGGGAGAAGAGTAGGGGCTGAGAATAGAGCCTTGAGGAACACTGGTAGTGATTGGGAGGGCTGGGGGCAGTGACAGGCCAGTGCATACTGATTGAGATCTCCTGAGAGTAGTACTTGAACCACACGAGGTCTCAGATGAGCAGCCCAGTTTATCAAGGGTGGAGAGAGGTAAGGGTGGTCGCATCAAGTCAAATGCCTTGGACAGATCCACAAAAACTACACCTGTAGCCCTCCCTCAAGTCCATGTTCCTACGAACGTGGTTCGTGAAACAAGTCCAGGGCAGACTAAGTGCAGTGGAGCAATGCTATCATCTGCTAACTATAGCATTCCCATCTCCTTGCTGCTAAGAGCAAACAAAACAGAATACAAAATACCCTAATCCAAAGCCCTTCTGCTTATCCACTTATATAAACCCTGCAAGTTTCAAATGGAAAAAAATATATATATATACAGTATATATATATATATATATATATATATATATATATATATATATATATATATATATATACACATATACATATCATGGTAGAGGAGCCATTTACATGTTAAACCCAAAATTTTGCACCTTAGTAACTTTGCAACCAATTTGCCTGAAATTTGAATACACAATCAAGAGCCATAGGCCTTGGGATCTGCCAAGTTTCGCATCAGTCGGATACACAGCTGCAGAGTTATTAAGCTTGATCTGCGTGTGCATTTACTTTTTTCTGAATTCTACGGATCGCACCCACAGGTCGAACAGTTTGCACGACTGGCCCGAAATCTTCAGGGAACATGCGGCCGGGTCCCCAATGTGCCTTTCAAAGATTTCATGAAAAAATATTAAGCGGTTCAAAAGTTATTCAAAACAATTTCCCATTATAAGTCAATGGAAAAGCTAACAAAAGTTCAACAGTGTCGCAAATGCATTTTACTTTCACAAATGGCCCTCTTACTTTCACAAATCCACCATCTTGTTTTCAGTTAGCGATCAGAAAATGCTTGGCATTTAAATTTGGGACCCTCTAGCAACTTAATTCTTTTGTATTCACCTAGTCGGACCCCTGAGGATGCCAGCCATGTCTTTATTTTGGGGTAAAACACCCCGAAATATGTTTTCAAATTTCTGGAAAAAGTACTTTCACAAAGTACTTTCGTGCTCATGAAAGTGTCACAAATTTTGCGAAAGCTTTTAGCAAGTGCGACAGTACTTTTCTGAATCTGTGGGAAAATGACAGCAATTCTTTGGTACTCTGCTGCAAAAGAATGGTTTGAAGATTTGGGCTGAAAGTTGGAGGAACGCAGCCGAAATCTCACAGATGTACCTTCCAGTGCTTTTTAAAAAATATTACATGGCGGCAATGTTACGGTAATCCAAAGTTGACGCTTTTTCCATAGGATAACATTACGGGTGCTATGCATTGCAGCAATCGTTTGGCACCCTGCTGCAAAATAACGGTTTGGTCTTTTGGGCTGAAATTTGCAGGAACACAGGCAACATCCCACAGATGTGCGTTTCAGTGGTTTAGTGAAAATATTTTACAGGGAGGCAAAATTGTGGCAGTCCGAACTGTTTTTCCCTTAGGATAACCTTCACGGCGCTCCTTGGCACGCCTTTCAGAACCCGTATCTACAAAAGCAGTCACGAGATACGAACTTTTTATCAAAAAATTCTTAGCCCCCTAACAGCAAATAAGTACAAAACTAGCCAGGAAAGTAATAATTCATATGACTTTTAAATTTTTTCTGTGTCATACGGTTACTGAGATATAAGCAATTTATTATTCCAAGTCCTCATTTTTGTGTTCGAGAGTCATTATTTTGCATACATTCTTTGTATTCACTGTCTTTCTCTACACAGCTCTTGGGTAAAACCAGCCTGTGTGCTTACATTACTGTTACCATTACCGTTTCTGCTTGCGGTTCCGTGCCATTTCACTTACCGTTCATGTTTACGCCACCTATGCGTTACCCTTTCGTTTCACTTGCGGTTGCATTTGTGTTGTTTTAACATTTCTGTCTACAGTACTGTTTCTCTTCTGTTTCACGTTATGCCACCATGCGCATTACGATTTGTGTTTGCGGGCACAATGTTACTATGTGACAAGACATCACGTGGCTGGAGCTCACTATTTCTCATTATCATTCTCAAAAGAAGGAAATTAGAGGCAAAAAACTCCATTTTAATGCATCAGTTAGGGTTGTTCCATAGCAACAAAGTGGGGAAATTCGATGTTGGGGTTGAAACCCCATTTGCACCCCTCAGCCCACCCCCAAATGGAATGGGGTGTCCATTAGGGTCATCGGTCCTAACTGTCACCCCATTCTCCTATTCCTCAGCTTCTTTCCACATGTGATAGGGTGACACTTAGGGCCGATGACTCTCGCATTCTGATTCCATTTGGAGGGATGGACTGAGGGTGCAAGGGTTTCAACCCTAACATCAAATTTCCTTGCTTTTGTTGCTATGGAACAACCCTAACTGATGCATTGAATGGAGGTTTGCCTCTAATATATATATATATATATATATATATATATATATATATCACCTCTCCTGTGCAGTTCTTTTCAGGTCTTCCTGCATTTTCAGTTTTGCATGTCAAGAAGATGTCAGGCCAGGAGTGGATTCAGGCCTTAATGCTGACAGTATTCCTATAAATTACTGAGGCGGGATCGGGTGATGTGTCTCCCAAGGTACAAGTCCCTTGCTGGAAATTTCTATACATGAGTGTACTCAGAGTACCTGAGATCATCATTCTGAGAACCAGAAAGCAGATTACATTCAGTGTTAAAGGCCAATTTAAACTGTCCTTTTAAAATATAAAGAAAGGCATTCACTTCATGTTGCATGACCTGGGTCAAAAAAAAAAGAGCATAGTAACATTGAAATAACTTCATATTTCCACTTTTACTATGTAAATTTAAAAAAATAAATGCATATTTGTACCCAGTAAACGTACTGTTTTATCAGGTTAACAATTTGTTAACCTTATCAACACATAAATTAATATTTGTACCCCTTGTCTGAATAATTTTCATCTGACAGTCCCTTCCTTGAGTCAGTACATCTGCCTCCATGTGGACTCACTGAATGTTATGGACAGGGGTATCATTCTGTGTAGCCAGGTGTTGCAGTTGACACCCTGTGATTTATTTGCCACCCATATATTGCCCCTCGAACCTCTGAAACCCCAAATATTGTCTGCTTAGCATGTATTTATATAAAATGTGATAGGTGGAGGAGCTTTGCAATGCCTATGAATCTGCTGAAATGATACTCTGCTATTGGTAGGGTACCAGCTTCCTTTAGAGGAAAACTACCCTTCCCACAAATATAACGTCATGAGAGTGCCACCTCGTAAATCTTCCAGTTTACCAATTGCATTCTAATAGGTTACAGTATACTATTTACTGCATCAAATTTTAAGCCACACAGCAGAATCCACTAGCCTTACATAAATCCTTAATTAATATTCGTATGTGGTCTCATGACATGAATATTGTTATGTACAGTAAAACAAGTTTCTACCATCTAAAAGATTTCTATTTGTAGAACTCTGAGCCACTAGTAATACTGCCCTCTGAAGAAAAAAAATCACTCATAACTTTTTACTTGGTTCATGCTGCAGTTGAATTGTTGTTGCCCCCATAAAGGGTAAGCTTTTAAAAAAAGAAAGATTATCTGAGATCATTAGCTGCCTGAGAATAATAAGGTCCCAGAAAATACCTGCCCCATACTAGGAAGTATTGATTACCTGCTATCAGTATGCTGATTTTGCCACAGCAGAAACTGAGCTTTTTTTCTTTAAATGGGAGACAAAAAACATGTGCTCTGTTTTGTCAGGTTAACAATGGGATAACCTTATCAACTGCAGCTACTGTCTCTCTCTCTCTCTCTCTCTCTCACCCTCTCTCTCTCCCTACACTCTCTTCTCAGTCCTGCTCCATAACACCAGGACCAACCCCTACCACCCACTTCAGGAAGTAACATTACACACAGGGGACCATGGGGCTTCACTCGCAAGGCATAGTAAGGGACTTGAAAAAATCTCCCTGAATTAGTTGCTTTATTAGGTCGTTGATTGTAGACCCTTCTGCTTTTTGCCTCATTGACTTTGGTGATCAACTTGAAAGTAGTTGCCACAGGAATGCCAGTGGGGAGGGGAGGTGCTTTCACAGACAGTAGCATTGCACAGCTTAAACAAAATGTGCAGCACTAGATATTCTTAATACAAGGTCCCCAGCCTGGAAATGCTGTGGAGGGGCTATCTGAATATAAAGGAGGTACAAATCAACAAACATGCCATTTAATCAGATATGTACAAGCAGCTGGATTGAGTGTATGCAGCCTATCTCACAGTGTCTTAGCAGCTACCTTTACATAAAACAAACTGAGTAGAATGCCACTAAGAATGAAATCATTCCTGAAATGGTTAACATAAAAGAAGACAGGATTACATCATTGCAGACTGCCCTCCCCACACACATGAAATGTAACTTGAATCTCCTGAGAGAGAAAGATAGAAAACCGGAGAATGCAAAACATCAGCAGAAAGAGGTGAAGTACACAAACAAAAGGTTAAAACCCTAACAGAGATAATTTGTAGTCTCAGGAGATCAAGTCAGGAGCAATGAAATGGTGTGTCTAGTGCAGTGGTGGGGGAGGGATGGGATGTGGAGATAAAGGAATAGCACTACAGAGGCAAGGCAGAGACCTGTGGTTCATTTCCACTCAAAGCATTCAGTGTAAGGAGACAATCTAGGCAGCCCATCATGTGCTTGCATAGTCCCTTCTCTTTCTCCCTAGCCATAGCAGTATGTCAGCATGGTGATATCACCATGTAGCCATAACAATAAAACATACAAAGCTGTTATAATGGTCTACCTATTGTAGTAAGGCTAAGACCTTCATAATACATTTCTGGCTTTGCTTGTAATGATTAATGGATCTTATATTCACATGTGTGCAACTTCACCTTTCAACTTCCAGTGGTATTTTTAATGTGACATGATACACCAACTCCAGATAGTTATTCCTCTTAAAATTATTTTTGAATTTTTGCTGATAAAACAAAGACAGAGACTTATAATTGCTTTCTCTGTGAAGAATGGAATATGCCACATTTAGTCACTCTTTCTGATCATGTTTCAACCAATCAGGAAGCAGAATTTGTTAGTTACCATTTTAGAAATATGGCTATCTGACAGCAAACTATTGCATATCCAGTATTTATACACACCAATGGTAATATATTTGCCAAGACAAAAAAATTATGGCATTTCAACTGAAGGCACAGGTAATGTAATAACTACAAATGTTTTTCCACAATAGCCCTGTCAACATTTATTTCTATAGTAGGGTGGCATATTATACTGGCATGCTAATCCAAATGAAAGAGCAGCTTTAACAATACTAGGTGATGTGTTTATTTTTATTTATTTATTTAGAATTTGGTGACTGGGAAAGGCACACTGAGCCAGAGCTCATTTCAGTGTGACCCAGGAGAAGGTAAAGTGGAGAAAATATAATACAATAATTTAAGATATGTTGAACATAGTAAAAGAAAATATGGCATTTACAAGTAGCAAGTAATTAATAAAATAAATTGGAAAAATGGTACAGTATGAGGTAGAAATGTACAAATAAATAAGTGTAGCCAGGATATATGGCATTTACAGAAGTAATAATGTTCACTTCACAACAGGTTAGTATAACCATAAATTTAGCAGGAGGTTTACATTTATTGAGGAGTTCTAGATGCAGTGAGGAAAAAGGTTCCTGTGGGCAACAGGTGTTTGAGGGTTGGGGAGAGTAAGGTACATGGGGTAGGAAAGTGTTGGAGAGAGAAATGCAAAGGATAGTGAAGTCATGAGGAGGAAGGACAGGAACAAGCAGTGGAAAAGGATTGGGAAATAGTGTGTTTAGACAGAACAAAGATGGATATCACTGAAAGGAGCTTGGAAGAGAGTTCCAGAGGGAGGGAGATGGTAAGAGAAGGCTGCCTCCCAGAACAGAGGCGGGACAGGGGAGAGAGAGAGAAGGTACAAGGGTCTCTGGAGCAGAGCTGATAAGATGGGTATATGATGGGAGAGGGAGAGGAGAGAGGAGAGGTATGAGGGAGAGAGCCCAACCAGAATTTGGAAATGACGGTGGAAGTATGGAGTAGTCAGTGCATTTGGAGGGCAGGGAGAGAGAGAGGGAGGATTGGTGAGTAGTGGTGAGTACAGGAGGAGGGCTGGAGGCACAATGGCAGAAGGTGTTAAAGGAATGTCAAACCTTGTGAGGGATGAGACAGGAGTGGAGTCAAGGACAATGTCAGTGTAATCTAATACTGGGAGGATAATTTTGGAATTTTTGGTTGTCCCGTCAAACAGCAGAGAAGAGGGTGTCCTTGTTCTTTTACATGGCTCTCAGTTTTGGAGGGAGACTGGAGTGAATAAAGTCTATGTGAGATGAGAAGTCTAGTCGACTGTCTGGCCAGACACTCATGGACTTATAGTAAGGGACTTCTTCTATGGTGGTGCCATCAACGGTGCAAAAGGAAGTGAAGTGGAAGATTTTGGCTAGCTTTTATGACATATCAAAGAACATGGAGATGGTTTCTCTGAGTTAATCTTTTGCTGATTATCGTGGCACAAGTATATCACTCATGTTAAGTCACTCTGCAGTTTGGTAGGGTAGAGGATGGTGTCATCTGTGTAAAGATGGATCTGAGAGGAGGCACAGATAGATGGGAAGTCATGAAAGAACATAGAGAAAAGATGGGGCCAAGGATAGATCCTTGAGGAATGCCCATATAAATGGAAGGTGGGGAGGTGTCACCTGCATGGAAACATTGGGTTTACCCTGTAAGGTAGGACCTGAACCAATCCATGTCTGTGGTAGCAAGGCCAGCAGAGTGAAGCTTGGCTAGGAGATGAGTGTGAGAGACAAAGTCAAAGGCTTTAGCAAGGTCAATAAAGATAGCAGCAGTGATATGACCGTGGCCCATGCCCGTGAGAATGGTATCAGGCACTCAGAGCAGAGAAGTCACAGTGGAGTGTTTTCTTCTGAAACCAGATTGAAAAGGAGACAGGAAATCTGAGGTCATTTGTTGCCTTCAAACCTAATCACTAAACTCAAGCTGAACAATTTGATTTTCATATAAAGATCCAATTTTAAGATCCTAGGGACACATATATTCAAATGGTTAATGCAGCACAAACCTGGTTTATACCATGCTATCCTGGAATAGTGCTGGCCATCAAGGAATGACCATATTCAAAGGCCACATATGTGATGCATCCCCGAGTAGCACTGTCATGCACAATATCACACTGCACTCATGCAAAAGAGTGATCCTCATGCATATGTGGCACAGCACAATATTGACAGTTTGCAGAAGTGCTAAATGGCCTTTTGCATGATGCATTTTAACGCTTCTGAAACCCAGACCTAATGGTGTTCTGAGGGTGTGTGTGCCCCACCCCTATCCACGTATCTGGTGGTCTAGTGGTCCCTCACTAGCCTTGATCTCCTTTCAAAATTTTGACTGTACTCCCTGGTGATCTAGCAGTTCCTTCCAAGACCCAATCCCTTTCATATTTATCCCTCTCTCTCTATCTCTCTCTCTCTCTCTCTCTCTCTCTCTCTATATATATATATATATATATATATATCACTATATATTATAGTGGCATGGTAGTGCCACTATAGTTAGGGTTGAGTACCACATTTAAGGTTAAATCTGAAATTTGGCAGCTTAATAAGTTTGCCACTGTATGAAAGATTTGCCTGAAATCTGGCATGCATGGTCTGGTTCAATAGGTCCCTGGATCTGCCAAGTTTTGTTACAGTCAGATGTACCGTTGCAGAGCTACAGAGCACTGAAAAACGCACAAATTATGCATTTTGTGCATTCTTTGCTTGCACCTACAGGTTGCATGGTCTGTGTAACTGGTATGAAACCCTCAGGAACATGCAGCTGGGGTCCCTGATGCCTTCTGAAGATTTCTTGAAAAATATTAAACAGTTCAAAAGTTATTCAAAGAACAAGTTTCTCATTATAGTCTAGGGGAAAAGTTAACAAAATATGCGAAAGTGTCTTAAATACACTTTTACTTTTGCAAATGACCCTTGTAGTGTTGCAAATCGAGCATCTTGTTTTCAGTTGGGGGTCACAGAAATGTTTGGTATTTAAATTTAGGACCCTCTAGGGACACGATTCATGTTGTGTTAACCTAGTTGAGCCATGAGGATCCCAGCCATGTCTTTTAGTGGGGTAAAACACCCAGAAATATGTTTTAAATTTTTTTGTAAAGGTAGTGTTGTAAAGTACTTTTCGCATTTCTGACACTTTTGTGATTTCGTTTATGAAAGTGCTGTGATTTGCGAAAAGTACTTTGTGACACTATGGCTAAACAATATTAGGGAATCTTTAATTTGGCATTGCAAAGAACGGTTTGATCTTTTTGGGCTACAATTTGGAGGGAAGAAAGCCAAGATCCCACAGATGTGCTGTTGGTGCTTTTGGTGGTTTGGTGACAAAATATTAGAGGGCTGCAAAGTTACGTCACTCCGAAATTGACAATAGTTCCTTAGAGCTAACATTACGGTATCCGCCATGTCCTTTCGGGGCCATATCTCGAAAACGCTTCAAGATATGGACTTTCATCAGAAAATGCTTAGTTTTCTGCTAGGGAGCTAATTGCAAAACTAGCCTGGAAAGTTGTAAATAATATGAGATTTTAAATTTTTTCTACGTTGTACTGGTTACTGTGATATAAGGAATTTAGTATTCCAAGTGCTCATTTTCTGCTCTGAGGGCAATTATTATGCATACATTCTTTGTATTCACTGTTTTCTGAATGACCTTTTGGGAAACAAAAGGGTGTACGCTTGCATTAGTGTTAATAAGTTAGCATTTCTTCGGCTGTATTTCAGTAACAGTTTGTGTTAGCATTTACATTTACTACCATGTGCATTACCCTTTACGCTCCTGCTTAATTTCGCGTTTGCATCACTGTTACCCTTTGCATTTCCATTACTGTTTTTGTTTGTGCTACTTTGCATCACCGTGTGTTACCATTTGCATTTGCGTATGAACTTGTATTTGCGTTTCCATTTGCATTTGTGTTTCCTTTGGCATCATCGCTTGCGTACTGTAAGTGTTTGCATTTCCATTTTTTACCATGACCGTGTGCATTACCATTTGCATTTGTGTACACACTTGCATTTTGCATTTCCATTTGCATTATTGTTTCTTTTGGCATCATCATTGGTCTTACCATAACTGTTTGCATTTCTAATGCGTTACTGTTACCGTTTGTGTGTTCATTACCATTTGCATTTGCATTTCTGTTGGCCTTAGCATTTCGTTTTCTGTAGCATTTCCTTTGTGGAGTGCGTTACTGTTTCCTATGTGTCACTGTTGCCATTACTGTTTCATTTCTGTTTACATTTGTGTTAGGGTTTGCATGTTCGTTACCATTTTCATTACGTTGCATTTCTGTTGCTGTTAGCATTTGTGTTACCGTTTTCTGTTGCCGTTAAGCGTTTCCATTACCATTTGCATTACCATTTTGTTTTCCTTTACATTTGTGCTTGTATTTCTCTTACCATTTGCGTTATCATTTCCTTTTGCGTCACCGTGTGTGTTACCATTTGCACTTGCATTTTCGTTACCGCTTATCGTTACTATTTTCTTTACATCACTGTTTCCATCACCTTTGCATTAACGTTACCATTTGTGTTTGTGCATTGTGTAGTGCAGTGCAAAACATTATGTTTTGCTATTTTTCTGCACTGTCTTCCATGATGCATAGCGCAGCCAGTATGTGGTTGATTGGTTAGAAGCTTGGCAAATAGAAAGACATTTGTTGTAGGAACATGCCAGCTTTTGTTTGGTGAAAAATGTTGTTCCATTCCAAAGTTATTGTAACTTGAAGTTGCCACACTTCACAGTTACTGATTTTTCGCCACCAGGTCTGCCATTTTAGCACATTTTCGGCCTCAATTTCTGTCATTTTGTGGTGGAAAACTTCTTAAAGGTACAGGAATGTAAAATTGAATATCTCTGGAATGGTTTGGTCTTTTCACATGAAATTTGGAAGGTGTTGAGTGGATGTCCTGGGGATGTGAATGATGCTATTTACATGTTGGAAAATAACTCACTATGGGGATACTGCTTGATGCAGTTAATATTTTGCACATAGCATTCTGCATGGTGCTATTGTCTTGAAATTTATAGAATAGGTAGCCCTAGTGGTATGGAGGTGCCTTGCAGTGGTTTGTTGTGTAAAACATTAACAGGCGTGAAATTATGCCACTCGACAAATTAAAATTTGGTTCATTATGTTTCAGTAACTTCTGAACCGTGTGTCCGATTTGTCTGCCATTTAAAATCTGCAAAGAATCATAATACATCTTTTACTGTGACAATTTTTGCATAGCTGGGTCTTACGGTTGCTGAATTATGCATGTTACATTGTTTGCTCATAGTGTTGTGCGACCGCTGAACGGATGTTCACGCAGTTCTGGACACACAATGTGCTATGGTACATGTCTTTTTAACAATTTTTGGTTCCATTGGATATATGGCTCTTGTGTAGCAAAGTGGTAAAATGTTATTTGTGGCACTCCTGCACAGTTTTGTAGCACAACCAGTGTGTGGTTGATCGATCTGAAACTTGCCATGTAGAAAGACCTTTGTTCGTGGAACATGCCAGTTTTTGTTTGGTGAAAAATGTTGTTCTGCTCCAGGGTTATTGCAATTTGAAGTTGGCCCCCTCACAGTTACAGATTTTTGGCAGCTGGGTCCACCATTTTAGAGCATTTCCGCCACATTTTATGCCATTTTGTGGTGGAAGAATTCTTAAAGGTGCAGAAATGTAAACATTGAATATCTCTGGAATGGTTTGGTCTTTTCACATGAAATTTAGAGGGTGTTGAGTGGATGTCCTGAGGATGTAAATAATACTATCTACATGTTGAAGAAATTATCTGTTGTGGAGACACTGCGTGATGCAGTTAACATTTTGCACATAGCGTTCTGCATGGAGCTACTAGCTTGAAATTTACAGCGTAGGTAGCCGTAGTAGTAAGGAGGTGAGTTGCAGTGGTTTGCTGTGTAAAACATTAACAGGTGCAGAATTATGCCACTCTGATGAATGAAAATGTGGTTTATTACACTTCAATAACTACTAAACTGTGTGTCTGATTTGCCTGACATTTGGAATGTACAATGATTTATAATATATCATTGACTGTGACAATGTTTGGATTACTGGCACTTACGGTTGCTGAATTGTGCATGTTACATTGTTTGCTCCATGGCACTGAGCGACTGTTGAATGAATGTAAACACAATTCTGGACACACGGTGTGCTATGGTACATGTCTTCTTTTAACAATCTTTGGTTCAATTGGATATATGGTTCTCGTAGTGTAGAGTAGCAAAATTTTATTTGCAACACTCCTGCATAGTTTTGCTAGCATGACGCTGCTCAACTGTTGAACAGATTCAGATAACATTTGTTATACGTGTTGTGGTATGGTATATGTCTTCATTTACCAATTTTCATTTTAATCGGTCATACAGTTTTTCCACAGCTAGTGATAACCACCACTTTCCATTCACTATTTATAGTGCACAGTCTCAAAAAGAAGGGAAATTCATGGCAAAAAACTCTGTTTAATGCATCAGTTAGGATTGTTCCACAGTGACAAAGGCAAGGAAATTCAGTGTTAGGGTTGCCACCGTTGCACCCTCGCCCCCCTCACCAACAGGCATCAAGGTGTGCTTAGGGTCACTGGTCAACACTCTCACCCCATTCTTCCTATACTGCACCACATCATCTTGTTTACATATAGAATGTGGTGAGAGTTAAGGCTGATGACCCCAGTGCACACCCTGATTTCTGTTGGTGGGAGCAGGTGGGCGTAGTGCAAGGGATGGCAACCCTGACACCAAATTTTCTCACTTTTGTTGCTGTGGAAAAACTTAACTGATGATAAATTAAGTTTTTTGCCATGAATATATATATACAGTATATCTATCTATCTATCTATCTATCTATCTATCTATCTATCTATCTATACAGTATATACACACACAGTATATTCATTGTAAAAACTTTGTTAATGCATCATTAGGGCTGAATCATCAAAGTAGGAAACATGACTTTAGGGCTCCTAACTCAAGACCCCACTCCCACTGTGCATGCAGGAACAGGTATGAGGTGGGGTGATAAGAAGAGTATGTTGAAAAGTTGGTATAAAAATAGAGTAAAATATGAGTAAATGTAAAAATATTTCAACGTTCAATCATGACTTTGCTCATTTTCAATATTTTTATTGCAAATGTTCAGTTTCAGTATGCTTTAATGCTTGGTCCAAGACCTTTACAATTTCTAAATACATCATGTAATTAACTACAGACAAGACATCAAATGCAACTATTCAATTTCATAATAAAATAAATATGCATAAAAATACAGGTTAAAATCAGTTCATTTCAGCCCTTAGCTAACCACATAAATTCACATTTGACTACATTATATACAACATCACTAATACACACACAAAAGGTCTAACCTTTATAAAATGTAACAAAATTACTTCCTAGTTCTATTAGTATTCTATCAATGGTTAGTAAGAAACAAGCCACTAAATGTACAATTTCCTCATCTTGAGCTGTCAGTAAAATATTTAATAACATATTTAGATGTTTGGTAGTATCAGATTACACATTGTTTCTATTTTTCCTAGCATAACTATACCAAGGACAACTGAAAAAAACATGGAGCAAATCCTCATTACTATTCATATTGCATAGACAGCATTTTGCTTATGAAGATGAATTTCTGTTAAACTTTGCATTCAAAACATTACTGGGAAAGATCTTGTATCTAAATCTTGTATAAATATTTCTCTGCTTATGGTCCAAAAGTGCATCTAAGTAGAACCTATAATGGTGTAAATTATCTTTTATTGCTAATCAAGAGAGATATGGGTCTTTGTATTGTTCTACAGATCCAACTGTTTATAGTGATCAAATAATTTGTTAGTAAATACAATTTGGTATTTCAAACTAATATTGATCCCTTTAGTTATATAATTGTTTAAATACTCAAATCCCAAAGTCTTTTTAATTTAGTTATAGTAGACAGCCAGGCAGATCATAAATGACCTTGGCTGTTCCAGTTACCTTCTTCTTTTAAACATAAAGCAGTTAGATTCTCTGGCTTATGTTGGAGACTTTTCAGCCAGTAATTGATTTTATTTTGCCTCAAAGTGGGCCCTCAACTGAGAAAGACCCAATTCAGCCCTAATTAATGTAGCAGGTATAGAATTATTAAACTCAACCTGCTTCTTAATAATTTATTTAATGGTATCTCTAATTTATTGAATTTATCTGTATCCCAAATTTCACTACCGTATGAGGCTTCAGAATAATATTTTGTTTAAGTGCTAGTAGCAGTGGCCTGATTAAATTCTCACAGTATTTCTTTATAAAAACACAAAGGGAAGTGGCAGTCTGTTTGAGCTTAATTATCAATTCTTGCATATGTTTTGACCATTTCCCATCAGAGGTTAGCAGTATACCCAAATACTGATAACTTCTAACAAATTCAAGTTGGTAATTTCCAATCCTTCCAAAGCTTTTTATTATATTGGAGCAAAAGTTAATTTCTTGCTTCTCTGTTAATTTACTTTGAGGTTATACTGGTTTGCATAGCTATTTAATATATTTAATTTTGCCTGTAGGACAGCATGTATCAAAGAAAGTAAAACCAAATCATCAGAAAATGCTAGCTCACCACAGCGTTTGTTTAAGATCTTTGGTGAATCTATCTGGGAACTATCCAGCTGCCTCAACAGTTTATCGATATAAATACAAAATAGTGATGGAGCTAGCACATAGCCCTGCCTGACATCCATACTCATATCAAAAGTTGCTGATAACTGTCCATTCTTCCTAGTCCTTAACTTCAGCCCAGGCATTAGTGTACCGTTCCTAATTACTGCAGTGAGGGTCTGTAGAAAAACCCTTTCCGTCATAAAGTCCCAGAGTAACTCCAGCTGCGCCATGTCAAAAGCCGACCTAAAATCTACAGTAGTAGTAGCCAAATTTGTCAGACAATTTTGTGAGATTCCTATTTATCCTTCACAACATTTGGGGAAAACAACAGAAAGAGGCCAGTTCCTATTACAGTACTCAGTGCCATCTGGTAGATTTTCAACTAGACTACCAGATGGAAGCACAATCTCCAGGTAGCAGTGAACATGCTAACAAACAAAACAAAATCCCTAACCAAAGGTTTCTAATTTCTCAATAGGTTTTTAAAATCATAAAAATCCTTGACTAATTCAGTGCTACTACTCTATGAAGGCAGCACAGAATTTTTGCTTATGTAACAATATTTCTTATGTCTGATAACAAAACAGTTGTCAATAGGCAATACCCAGAGTAAAAAACAGCCTGTGACTCAGTAAGTCCCCCAAGTTCTCTAGTTGTTCAACTAGCCTAGACAGTATCAGCTTAGAAAATATCTTCCTTTGCTTATTGAGAAGTGAGATGGGTCTATACATGGCCAGGTCCATTTTGCCCCCTTTCTTAAAATTGGAGATAATCAAAGAGCCTTTCCAGGAATTTGGGACACTTAACGTGTTACACCATTGATTAAACCAGTTTAAAAGTATTGGTGCCCATAAGGCTGTTGTTATCCAATAAGCTTCTGCTGGGACTAAATCCAGGCCTGGTGCCTTTCTATGTTTCAAAGAAGCTAAAATTAAATACACCTCAGCATTAGTAAAATATTTGAACATTGACATATCAATAAGCACTGAATTTTTGCTATCATGAGGTCAGGATCAAAACATTTTTTGAATAATAATCTTTCCAAGTTTCAATACAAATATGAGAGTCAACTTCATAGTTTAGTTTATTTGTTCCCTTTGCTACTAGTAGCCAGTAAGACTGACTATCCTGTTCATGAATAATTTTAGCATATTTGCCAATTGCTTATGTTTAAACTCAAGTTGTTTCTTGGCTAAAAATAATGTATTTTGTTCTCTGACCTTATTCAGTGTTACATATGATTTCTCATGTTTGTAATACTTTATTTCTTATATCTTCTGGTTTGATACTTTCTTAGCTGTTCGACACTCATCATCAAACCATGTAAGCTTGACCATATCATCCCGTCCCTTCTTTCTACAAACTGACAAAATGGATCTAATCTGTGCCAAACAGGCATAAATGTGTTCTTCTAGGACTACAAAGTTGTGATGATCAAGAGACAGCATATGAAGTCTGTGCTTCAAAATTTACAAATTTGTCTTTCTTTGGCTTCAGACCATTTAGTTCTTATATTACTGTATATTTCTAAGGATGAATATCTTAACAGTTCGATAATATTAAAAGGCCAATTTCCTTGTTGTTAAAATAACTAGAAAGTGATCACTCTCAGCTTTGGTAGAAATGTTAGAGTATCCCCGATGGACATATCGCCATTCCAGAACACAAAATCTATGACACTAGGGCATCTAGTTGAATAATGGGTATAATTGCCATTCAGATATCCAGGCAAGCACCCATTTACTGGCACTAGATGGTGTATTGCTAAGAGTTCTACTAATTTTATGCCCATTTTATTACTTTTTTGTCCATTGTTTTTCTTTGAAATTTATTAGCCTCCTTGACACCAATTATGAAATGCATTATCAGAATAACCATCAAAAGCTCCAATTCATGAATTAAAGTTGCTGCCTAATAAAGTTTCTTCACATGCAGTGACTGACCAACAAATATGTATAAGAACTTCTAGAAGGACCAAAGATCAGGATCAAAAAATGTTGTGTTGATTAAGGAATATATATATATATATATATTGATTAAACAAATAGTAAACCCACAAATTTTAAAATAAAGGTTTGTACATTGTTATTATTTAAAATTGATTCAACTTTTAATTCCATTGTCTATCTTAACCCAGGTGACTAATCCTCCAGCCAATCATCCATTCTTAGCTGTTTTGATATCAGGTGTCTGGAAAGTAACAAAACCATTTAGTGAAATATCAAAGCTTTTAGAATGCCAGGTCTTTAGTAAGCATATTATAGTAAAACTGGTTATATAATGCAACCCGTCCTTGTCCACCAATTTGCTAACCAGTCCAGCAATGTTCCAAGAAATAAATGAAAACTCTGGTAGCTTCACTATTAGCTGAAACAAGTGGCCTGTCAATTGGCTGACGTTTCCAGGAGGTCAAACCATTTTTTTGTTTCAATATTAAACAGAACCATATTTACATTTCTTCTGCTTGTAGAGTATCCTTTCTTTACAAACAGTCCTCTTAGTGATATCCACTTTAGTAGAGGGCACCTGTTCTATCTGACTTGTATTCTGAACCAGATATAATTCCAAAGCATCTAGTTTACTCACATTTTCTAATATTTTGTTATACAGACTTTTGTAGCCTACTTCAATAAGAACCAGATCACACTCAAGGTAATTTTCTTGCCTCTTAGCTGTAATTGCACTTTATTTTTCTATAGAAATACTCAAAAGTTGCTCCAATAAATCTAAAATAGTTGATCTTAACTGTAAGATTTTTATTTTTTGTTATGTCTAAACTATACAAGAAAAATGTTTGAAGCAATTTGTCATTTTGTTCCTGTTGCCTATCTATAGTTACCCTTGGGATTGGCCCATTTAAAACTGTGCTATCCACAAGATGGACACCTACTCTGTTCAAAAGTGAGGCCCATTCAAAAAATTACATTTGCCATGTCTTGGTTGGATAAAATTAGATCAATACACCCAATACTAGGACCATTTGTACATCTAGACACCTCCTCTATTTCTATTCTTCTATCAGATAATTTTAGAGCATGAGTAAATAAATTATTCAAAGATGTTTTAATGTATTTGTAGTCTCATATTGTGTTTTTTTATCCCAAATATAGTTAACTTGGCGTGCTTAAATTAATTCTTGACTGTTATTTTACATCTATTTATACAGTCAACAGTATATCCTTACTTTTTAATGTTTAGCCATTTAGCCAAATTTGATTTGCAATTCTAGGTACAGTTCAAAAAATAAAAATACAGTCGGTGCCATCCATAACTTTGTCAGGCCAAATCTAACAATATCAATATTGGCAATATCAACTCCAGTAGCTGCCCTGAAAAGGTGTACAATCTTGTCCCTGGTAATGTCATTGAGCTGTCCGCTTCCTAAGTATAACCTTATAAACATAGCATAGTACACACAATGGCAACAGTAGTGTGGCTAATTTGATTACCATCAATAAACCTTATTGGGTCTGTATTTATTGAATCTCCAATGAGATATTAGCAGTTGATCTCATTTCTATATCAATGTCCTGCAGTCGAGAATTTGTTTGATATTTATTCTGCAGTGGCTACTACAGGAGCTACAGTCTATTTTACAGCCTCAAAATACTCATTTATCTTATGGTGTTTTGCTCTTAATTCCATCATCACTGAACTATTCATTTTATTGTTTCTACCTGGTTTAGAATTTAAAGTTTTTGATGTTTTTTGTCTGCACAAGAAGGCTGACCCTCAACTCTTTAGACCTAAAATCACCCCTTTCAGATTCTGTTTTCCTGATTGGTTTGTTTCTTTATGTAGTTGCTTTTACACTTGTGCCTTCTTTTACCTCTAGTGGCTCTTTTCAATTCCTGGAACATATGCAAGGGCATATGTAGTGACTTAACATAGCGAGGGTAGAATGCCTGTCAATATTTCTCCCATCTAGACAGCAATTGTTTAAAGTTGAAACTTGCTTAGTCAGTAAATTTGTTGAAATGGCATTCACCAAACAACTTGGGAGACCTAGGTCTACGCTATTAGATGGAAAACTAGCCATGCTTACAGAACTATTGCTATTGCTGCCTGTGGTGCTGGCATTTAACACAATTTCATTTTTATCAGCAATCATAGGAGAAGATTTATCAGATTAATCAGCAGCAACAACAGTATCCAACATACTGAGGCCACTCTACCTCCTTCCCATTTGCTTGACAGCTGGTAAAAACCATAATAAAACAGTTTTAGTAAATCACAACCTCCTGTAGTTTTCATGGAATTAAAAATATGTTTGGGACCAGTATTACCCTAAAATCAATTTACCATATATTAGCCAAATCTGGTATAATTGGCCTGATTGACCTGCAGTACTTGACCTGATTGACCTAATAGACCCACTGGCCAATTGGTTAATTCCAAAAGTTTCACAAGAACCTCACACTAAGTAAACAGTGCAAATAAAAATATTTCCAAATAAATAACCTAAAAGTTCATGTAAATAAAAAATAAAACGTTTAGCCCATGTAGTTAAAAAGTAGCAATGAGATATCTTCTGTACTTCAAGTCAAGATTTTGCTGTAACTTGAATCATGCAGCTTATACATCAAGGACCTGGGTGATATGTGGTACCTTCAAGGAAAAACATAATATCCATAAGATCCTCAGAGACTAGGTCTTCTAGAAATGTTATCAGGTTCACAGAACACAGTGCATCTCAAAGTTCCTTGGCAATAAGTCAGGCGTGATTGGAGGAAAACCACTTGTCACCACGTGTGCTCAGTCTGTTAGGCCAATGGAGTTCATTTGTAATTAGTTTACAAATCAATGTCAAACCCTCTATCTTCAACCAGTGCACTAAAACAAGACAAAACAAGTACATATGCAGTATCTATTGTGCACGTCCTATCTCTTAAACATAAAGCCTACAACTGCCTGATTGCTAAATTTCCAGAGCCCTTTATAAACTGCTGGTTGTTTCTTATAATAGTTCAAAGACTCATCTAAACTCCTCTAAATATTCATCAAAAATCTACCAGAAAAAATAAAATAAAAGAGGGTAAAAGTAACATAAAACAGGCTTACTGTATTCTTGCTGTTAAAAGAATGGTGGGACACAGCCTGCAGCTTGTAGAAACAACACGGCTCACCTTCACTCACTTCCACTATCTCCTCTAGTTCATCTGGGCCCTGTGCAAACCACGCTGCTTTTCCAGTTACAGATGTTGGCTTTTGCTCATTTAGAACTGCAGTAGCACTGTGAGTGTGCCATAAATTCAACAGATACAAACTGTGAGCTAAAATTTACAATTGAAGGCTCTCAAAAAGAACCTCAGTCACAGTTGCTGGAAACAATTTTGAACAATGCACTCTCATAACAACGTCAATCTGCTACTCGCTGCACTCATTGCAGTACTCTCCCCACCTGGTTCTGCTCTGTTCTGATCTAATCATCATGGTCTGCCAATTATAGTGGCCTGGTCATGTGACCAGCTTCAAGAGGCACAAAACTACCTGGCTAATCAAAATTTCCTTTACCATTTTAAAACAGAACCCCAACAAATGAACATAATATCTGGAAATCAAATAAAATAAAAACCTTAAAAGAAACCTTTGGGAAATAGTGTGGAAAACAGTTAAAACTTCAACTACCGTCACAGCATGTACACTCAAAATGTCAACAAAGAGCACAAATGCTTTAAAATACTTTCCTTCATAACCTGCACCTTGAAAAGAGAGTAACTGCTGCTGAGAAGTTCTACTTCCAGTGGTCAGTTCCAATTCTTCCTAGAAAGGGAATTTTTCCTTCCTGAGCCACCGATTGCCCCTCTCTGCATGCCAACTCTCCCTCACTCCTCCACACAACACAGGGATAATCCCCAGATGACGTCACTACTGGCTGGCTGATCTGGCCATCTTGGCTGTCCTGCAGGAACAGAGAGAAGAAAGGAAAACAAACTGGCCAGGCTGTAGGTGCAAAAGGTTGGTCTAGAAAGGTTGCACACACAAAGAAGGCACTGATGGCATACATTTTGTAGGAATAAAACCAGCAGTGTAACCTGCTTCCTGGGTTTCTCCACAAACGTAGGAGTGCATAGCAACAAACAACCTTCAAGTTCAGCAGCTTTCAACTTTAATGTTCCCAGTGTAGACAGTTTTATACAACATATAAACATGACAGGTGTCATTTTTCAAATCCTGGACAGATTTGCTTTCGCACCTGAGGTGCAAAATGTTGTTTCATACAGTATTCTATAAATGTCACATGTCATGTTTTAGGGGGTCTATAACGTTTGGGTTTAAAATAAAAAATTAAAAATTAAAACATTGAGGCCTATACATGAATGGATGGGAATTATGTGCCAGAGGTGCGTATCCCACCCGTGTTGTTCCATGGAACTGGAGAGGTGCAGTATGCACTACTACAAGCACCTGTCCACAGCCCCACCCACCTGGCATGCAAGACTGTGCAGGGCAGCTGGAGGCAGAGTACTGAACCCAGGAAGGCATCCAATCGGAAACCCATCCTGGGTTCCAAAGTGATCCCCAACAAGTAACAGGCATGGGTCCGGTGCATGAATAGCAAGCAGGCACCCGGAACTGCACAGCCATGCTCAGCTGGCCAAAGGACCCTTCCCAAGCCCCATTGGCTCCACAACCTCACACCACAGGGGTTAACTGCCACCAATCCTATGGCCACCATGACCCAACTGTGGTTCAATACCCCCACCCAACAGTTGACATCCCATTCCGCCATCATGATAAGCATCCACCTGGCCCAACACCTTAAATCCTCACCTTGTGTACAAGGCCATCATTCCCCACATCCCCACTTCCATGTCCCTGTCCATCCACTCTGCTCCCGATCCCATTGCTCCTGCAGATACACTGATGGATAGTGGCCCCCCTCCACCATGGCACTGATAGCCCCCAAACCCATACCTGTCCATCGGTTGCTATGGCTCTGGATGGCTGGTGAACAGCCCTCCTCACCTTCACAGCCACCAGCTGTCCAAGTAATGTTGGTGCATGCTGCCTATATATATAGGCAGGGTGCTCCCAGCATGGCTTGATAGCTAGGGAACATGGAGGTGTGCAGAGGGCTGTGTCACTGGCCAATCTGGGCTGTAGCACTGATAAGGCAAGTGAGGGGTTGTCAGTGCCATGGAGTGGGGGATTCACTGACCACTGATGCTGGGAGGGCATTTGGGATCAGACCTGGGGTGGGTGGAGTACCATCTGCCCATGCAGCTGCAGCCAGGGTTTGGTTTGGGGTCAGGGTATTGGGCACTGCACTTGTATGTGAGGTGGGGGCTGTACAACACCAGGACCAGGCACCCCAATGTGTTGGGAGGGATGTCCTCTGCATCCCAGGTCCAGTGTCCTGCTGTGTGTGTGGAGGCCTGTGCAGCCCAGGACAGGTGCCGACATGTGTGGGGGTGAGTTGTGCTGCCTGGGGACATTGGCAGCAATGTGTGTAGCAATGGGCTGAATAGGCACAGCAAGGGCTGCACTGTTCTGGGGAGGCATCTACATCAAGGGTACAGGGCTGGTGCTGGCCAGAGCTGTGTGTATGGGATGCCTGCCTGCCAAAGGGGGTGTGCTGGTGTCAGTGTGCATGGTGCCTGGTGCAAGGGCACTTATGGCAGGATTTTCCCTGGCATAACAGGTGCCCTCTATGCCCGGTGAGCAGCACTATGCATCTTAGTGAATGGTGCATAGTGCTGGTATCCCACCCACCCCAGTGTGTTGATGTCTGTGTGGCTGGGCATTGGATAAGTAGGGATTGTGCATCCTGCTTGGGGTTGCAGTTGGTGTGGAGTGGCTACACGCCATGGGATCCATGGCATCAGCCTCCACACATTAATGCATTGTCCCATTGTGGCAGTACCAGCCTTACCACACCAGGAAGTGCTTTTGATACCAAGCCAGTGAGCTGAGTTTGATGGTGAGCTCAGTGGCCCATCTGGATTGGTTAGGCTGGTGGGAAGGCACTCTCATGTGATACCACCCTCTGCCTGGGACGGGTAGGTGCAGGGTTGCCTGCATGGGTTGAAGTACCATATAGTGTAGACAACTCTACTCTTGGCATAGGGCCCTGCATCTCTTCACCCTTGGTTGCCAGAGGGCTGTGATTTGGCTGAGAGATGGATTCTTTGCCATTTCTTTGTCATCTGTGTCTGTGGTCAGATGGAAGCCCAGGATCCAGAGTGCCCTTTGCTTCTGCAGTCCACCAAACAGCCAGATGAACTCTTGACATCCATTGCTGCATGGAAATGCAGGGCCCACAGGCTTGCACTTCTGTAGGTGCATGGAGTCTTCTGTTGGTGCAGGGCCCATAGGGTCCTGTGCATCTCCTTCTGTTCACATAAGTTCAGAAGGGACCTATGTGAATGAGGATAGAATTACGCTATCTCAAAAACAAAATAAATTCTCTGCCAAAAACTGTATTAATAAATCAGTTAGGGTTCAAGTTAATGACCAAAAGGAGGAAATGTAACATTAGCATTTCTAAACATAACTCCTCACCCCAACTGCCAAGTGGCAAATGGAAATAAAATATGAGGATTTTGGGTCTCTGGATTTTTGATGAATCAGCTCTGGAGTCTATCGCTAGCTGGGTTTTACCGCAGGAAACTCAAAGAGTAGCTTAAGGCTCACAAAGAATGGAGCTATGGAAAACCTCAAAATTTAGCATCAGAGACTTAGTGACTACTAAAATACTGTGTTTATTTCAATAAAGGTACTATAGGTGAAGAGACATTACATCACGAAACATTGGGGTGAATCTGTGCTGTGCTTTCAGTGAAATCATTTTGTATTTTAGTAGTTATTGAACAACTGGTGATCTATTTTTCAGTATTTTTCATTGCTCCATGTTTTTGTGCATCATGATGAAAGTGAATGCTTAAATACAAAATGATAAATATAATTACATTAGACAAATCAAACTAAAAGTCACCATATGTTTTGTACCTAAAACTGAATCATTTTATAAAACTACTAGAGTCTATGAACATCAAGTAAACAAAAAAATACTGAAATAAAATGCTATCAATAAAAGTATAACATATGAGTACTATATGCCATTATATTCTAATACACCTGTAAAATGTTCCCAGGAAATGCAACTGTGTGTGGTTCTGGCAAAGAAATATTATTTATGAGAAGAATGTTTTCCAAAAGTGAATTTAATATGATGTGTTCAATCAACTACAGATTTTGAGCTTACAAAGCTCAAGTAATACCACTGTTTTACTGTTCTGAGCAGTAAGACAAAACTAGTAGCTATGAAGCAGTCTTACTGGATGATCAAAACAGATGGCTGGTTGTCACACTGAAGCATTAGCTTTTCTGAAATCATTTATGACTAGATAGGACAGCAGCTACTATGATGGAGTTTAGCTTGAAGCAGTCAGAGACAGCTTTCCTATTAAAAATAATTTCTGAGACAACTTTTTGTTAAAATTGCTTCTAAATCTTAAGGGAAGAGGTGGTATTCTTCAAAAAATAGCTTGAGGTCTTTGGGCAATGTCATCATGAAACAGAGATGCCATTCCATATTAACAGATATACTTGAAGGTTCTCCATTGTAGTCCAAAGATAAATTGGCATGAGGATAAAGCCCAATAAATGATGATGTTAGATTAATGTGATAGGTCATGGAAGAACAATCAAGAAGGACCACTTGGACACAAAATCAAGATGACTGAAAAGACTGAAACAAGTATTTTTGCTTGATTGTTAATGAAAGAATTGGTTTACAAAGTCAATCATTTTAGATAGATGATTTGGGGAGTACAACATGGGAGATATATGAAAATCCCTTTCTGTTGCTTGAGTAGTTTCTGTAGAAGGAGAGAGTAGAGGACAATATTAGATTATAATGTTTCTTACACTGATTCAATTATGTCTTAATATTACATTTGGTTAATTGTACCAACGTCATTTAGTAAGCAAACTATGTACTGTAGCTGACATTGCATTTACTGTTCATAAATTCAATAAATACCTAGCCAATTGCTATTTTGCAACACATTGCATTAGGCCTGGTTAATTCATGCAAATGAACACAACTGTGTAGTTTCACAAGTTAGTCATAGTAAGAATGACAGACTTCACAGGATTCATAAACAGTATTAAAAAACATAGCAAAAGACACTACAACTTTTTATTTGGAATAGGGTAACATTATGTTAAAAACAATTAATGAGTTTTAAGCAAAAACAACAACATCCTCTAAGAACTATATTTTAAATGCAGCACAGGGTTTGCAACTACATGACCTAAAGAGGAAAACAATAACTATTTAGGAATTATGTAATTTACATTTTTTTCTCTTTTATTTAGCTTTTTGCTCCTGCTACCACCTGTCACCTACTGTTGTGCCCTTACCCACCACCCCAGCCCCAATCTGGGCTCCCCCACCATCCAGCTGGTGGGTATCTGCATGATGGGGCCTGAGAGCACTGGAGGCCATCATGAACGTGGTGGGAAGGCATCATTTTTCTACATTTTCTTCCTCCACCTTCCTTACATCTTGAAACAGAAAATACATTCAAACATATGGACCTCAAATGCACATCTTGTGGGGAAGGTGAGTCTCTCAATCCACTGCTGGGCGTCCAAATTTAGTGGAACCTGGAAGCCATCCTACTCTGGCTGAGAATGCTGCCATGCAGCAGCACAACCCAGCACCCCAACCACCTGACCTGACTTCCTGAGTTCATTCCCAAACCTAGGTCATCAGCATGGGAGTGTTTATGCTTCTGCTGAGCCATTGGATGGCCCAGTGTTTAACAGTTTTGCAGCATATCAGGTTACATGGATTTCTTGAAAGTTTCTGGTGTGTGAAATTTCCAGAAGCATGAGTTTCAAAACAATGTAACTCACAGTGGAATGCTCATTGTATATCTAGCCAGTCCCCACTGCAGGAGTCCTAATAGTGGTGGAACCTAGAAACATAGAAACATAGATTCTGTTGGCAGATGAGGACCACTAGGCCCATCCAGTCTGCCCTAAGCCTTACACCTGTTTGCAGCCTCTGACCTTAACTGGTCAGTGACTTTCCACCCCTTCCAGCTGCAAGATTGCCTTGTGCCTGTTCCATGCATGTTTAAATCCCTCCACTGTGTGTGCTCTCACCACCTCCTGGCAGACTGTTCCAATGTACACCACCCTCCCCATGAAGAAAAATTCCTTACATTTCCCTTAGCCTACCCCTTCCAATTTCATGTCATGCCCCTTGTTCTTTCTCTCCTCCTAAATTGAAATATTGTCTCCCCCTGCACCTTGTTTATACCCTTAAGGTACTTGAAAGTTTCTATTACATCCCTACGCTCCCTCCTCTCCTCCAGTGAGTACATGTCGAGGTCCCTTAATCGCTCCTCATATGATTTCTGTTGCAAACACTGTACCATCTTATTTGCCTTCTCTGGATCGACTCCACTCTATCAATGTCCTTGTGAAGGCATGGCCTCCAAAACTGCACACAGTACTCTAGGTGAGGCCTCACCAGTGTTTATACAATGTCATTGGTACATCCCACCTTCTGCTAGTGATACCTCTGCCTATGCACCCCAGCATGCCACTGGCCCTTCCTGCAGCCTTTGTACTCTGCTTAGACATCTTTAGATCATCCAAAATGATAACCCGCTGGTCCTTTCTTCCTTCATGATTGTCAGCATCCCCCATCCTGTAGCTCTCCCCAGAGTTTCTTCTTCCCAGGTGCATTATTTTACACTTCTTTGAATTAAATCTCAGCTGCCACATCTCAGACCATTTTCAAGCTTCCCAAGACCCTCCTCATTTTTCCACCCCATCTGAGTATCCACCCTGTTGCAGATCTTGGTTTCATCTGCAAACAGACAGAACTTCCTTTCAGCACTTCTAAAATGTCACTGGTGAAGACATTAAACAGGACTGGCCCAGGACTGATCCCTGAGGTACCCCACTGGTCACCCCCTCTCCCGTATTGGATCCCATTTACCACCACCCTCTGCCTCTTGTCTGTTAGCCAGTCCCTAACCCAGTATACCACCTTATGCCACATTCCCAGCCTGCCCATCTTGCTAACCAGCCATTTATGTGCCCTAGACACCACACTACCCTGGCTGGGAGTGCTGCCACATGGCAGTGCAACCCAGCCTTATGGTCACCCAACCTGATTTCCTAAGTTCACTGCTGAACCTGTGTCATCAGCACAAGATCATGTAACACTTCCACGGGCCATCAGGCAGTCCTGTATTGTGCAGTTTCACAGCATGCTCATGAGGTTATAGAGGTTCTTGGAAGTTTACAGGTTTGTGAAATTTCCTAGAAAGCATGGCTTTCATAACAATGCCATTACAGTAGGACTCTCATTGTATATCTAGCCAGGCCAGTGAATTATAATAGTTGTTAAAACGGAGTTTCAAAACTAGCCAGACAACTGAATTCTAACAATAATTTTAAACTCAGTGTCAAAACTTAGGACAGAAACTATTTTCCATTAAAATGACCCAGAAAAGAGACAGTGGACTGAATTTCCAAAAGGGTCAGATATTGACACAGATTCATTTTGTGCCTGAATCTGCCCAGTTCTGTCTCAATAACCCTGTTGATAAATAGCCTGTTGATATTCTTAAAAGATATATCCATTTGCCACAAAATGTTATGATTTACAGATTAAAATCAAGCAATTGTGATTTTTGTCATGTTTTGCAGCATTTAAATATCTTTTAATGTAAGATTTGGATGCAGTTATACCATCTAATAGATGGCCTGACAGTTTGCATGGATTTTCCTTTTGAAAATAATGTCAGGAAGATCTTTGACAGACCCTTTTGAAAATCCTGCCGAGTGACTGTAATATTCAAACTAATGAATCCTTTAATCTGGTGGTGGTACAAGTTGCTTCAACAAAATTCCCTAGGCGCCTATGAACCCAAACTATGTTTTACAAAAATAATTTTAAAAACTGTACACATAGGTAGCTGCAAACTGTTTTCAAGAAGAAACAACATGATATTGTCAACAAGTCAGAGGACACGAGATGCTGTAAATGCCACAGTTACGAAGATAGTGGAAAATAGATTAGCATTTTGTTTAACCATTTGATTTGACTTGAATACCATGGATCAAAAAGGACCAAAGACTCTTGAAATGGCTTTGAGATTTGCTGTTGAAGAGATAAATATCAACATTAAGTCACTTGTGGATAGATTAGACCAACATTTTCTGTTTGATTGATAATGTTACCATGTTTTACAGAACAAAAAAGTGAACTTTTTACAGTGAGGTTGGTCATCTTCACTGGGAGCTTGTAAACACTGGGAAAACATTTCAAAGGATCAGCCAAAGTGCACCTGTTACTGTTTTAAAAGCAGAAATGTGTCCAGACCTGCTAGATCATTGATTAAATGGCATGGAAGCATTCAAAGTTTCCAAAAACAGATGTTAAGTGCATCCTAACTGAATGTAACTCACAGTTGCATCCGTTGTCTGCATAAATTGCTTTTTGTCCTAAACAGATGCAAATTCAGAAATAGCAGGGCTGCCTGGATGCAAAGGGTGAACAAATATGCAAGTGAAGCATGAACTTGTATCTGTGTCCAACCCTTTTGACCACTCCCCACCAAAGTATCACTAAGTACTTTCAGATTTCAGAGCTAATATACTGTATACTGCAGCTTATGCTTAGAGAATTACATGATGGAATTGAAATAGTGCCAATCATTAATCTTTTACGAAGTGGTTGAGGAACACAGTGGTCAGATTTAATATGGTTAAACTAGAGACACTTTTAAAATAGCTGCTGTATTCTAGTTTTGCAAGGATGGGGCATATGTTAAATGCAGTCCTAATGATGGTATGCTATTTAAATTAAAATGTATTGAGCACATTATGCAAAATATTGGACTGCTTTATTCAGAAATGCCATTTTTTCCAGTTATTATAACACATCATTTAAAAAACAAAACATACTATTTTCCAATAATCATTGTATTAAAATGTGATAAGAAAGAGCAAACACATTTTTCTTTTAAAGTTGAACATCCACCACATTAAAATATAAACAAAATGTTTCTTTCTTTCTTTCTTTCTTTCTTTCTTTCTTTCTTTCTTTCTTTCTTTCTTTCTTTCTTTCTTTCTTTCCTTCCTTTCTTTCTTTTTTCTTACAGCTCATTTCAGATGCATCTTGGAGGAATGGAAGTGGAGGACAGCATATCCTTTTCAATTAGGTGGAATAAAATAAAATAAGTAGCAAGGTACAGTTGCTCTGCAAGGTGGTGATATATTAATACATAACACATATACATAGATATGACCAATGAAATATATACAATGGTTAACAGATTTAGCATAAAGTGCAAACACCCCAAGGTAATGCTGTGGTAAAGGAGGGAAATATTGGGAATTATTGAAGTCAGTGGGTATTATATGATTAAGGACAATTACAAAGTGAAAGGAGATGTCATGAAGGAGGGTTTGAGGGAAAAGATAAATGAAGTACAGGGTTAGCAGAAGGCAGAGAAGAACAGAGCTTAGGAAGCCAACAGGGAATGTACCTTGGTCTGCAGAAGATTTCATACGAGGAAGGGTTAGGCAATGAGGGTCAGTGTTACAAAGGGAGTACTTAGTGGTAGAGGGGGACAAAGAGGGAGGTAAGGTAGTGGGAGGGAGTCAAGCCAGAATTTGAAAATGAAGGAAGCCCAGTGGAGGGGCTCCTGGCATCAAGATAGGAGAGAGAGAGAGAGAGAGAGAGACTAGAGTAAAGGAAGCAGTGGTGGGGTTGAGGGACAGTCTAGGGCAATGTCAGATAAAGAGAAGCAGGGGTCCCAGTCTAATCAATGTGAACTTGAGAGCTGCAATGTAAACAATGTGCCATAATCAAAAATATGAAGAGTCATTTCTCAAGAGGATTTCTCAGTGTACAGAAAGCAGGGTGCATGCTTTTCTCCGTAAAGAACCCCTAGTTTGGGGTGGAGAGTCGGGAGGATAGCAGATAGTATCTCCTTGAACATTAGACATGGAAAGGTTGCTGAAATTCACTTTGCAAAGTAATTTGTGAAGTTCACAAAATTCACAAAATGTGGATTATAGGCAAAGTGGGCAACATTTAAACACAAGTGGCTGAAATTCACCCATGAAGTGGCCATAGTACCCACTTCACAGTGAATCTTAAATAATTTTGATAAAGTTAAAGTTGCTGAGGGCAATGGAAACTTTGTAAAGTGAATTTCAGCCACTGAACTTTGCCAGCAGTTTAACTTTACCGCATCTGTAAGCACCTACAGATACAAGCTTAATTTCTTAAGTTGTATTGCACTTCAGGACAGATTGTTCTGCATTTTAATAGTTAGAAGTTTCACCAGCAGAATATAGCAAAATGTAAAATATCAGAGATTGCCTTGTTGAGGAAGAGGAATCTAAACGAGCCCAAGAGGCCCAGTAAAGAAAGGCACACATTTAATTATCTGTGCATAGACAAAATACCTTGCTAGGACTGGTAGAGGAAAGAAAGTAGTAGAATACTGATGAAGCCCTGGAACAATGTACAGAGTACGACAGATGGGGCTAAAGCTTTAACAAAACCTGCTGCCCACAGCTTTATTTGACTGAAGTGAAGAATGGACTACTGTATACTGTATGGAGATTAGGGCAAGATATTGAAAATGCCCAAAAGTGGAGCACAATGCTGCCCAGACCATGGACCTGGGCTGTATCCGCCCATAGGAAACTGCCCCCAGACCAGATAGTATCAGAGCCACGGTGCAATATTCAGCCACTAATGAAATGAGCCCAATTGGCATTCAAGGCACTAAGGGGCCATTAGAATTTCCATTATTGGGCTCATTTATATTGAAAGTGGCAGCCTGATTGTGCTTGAATTGACATTATTTCTGGTGGCTTGCAGAAACCCCATAATGTACAATTGACAAAACTATATAGAGAGGCTGCGCTCATGTAAGTGGCAGTTTCAAAAGAAGACCTAGCAGCACAGTGCAGCTGCATGCCACAGAGGCAAAGTGGAATGTTCACCAGGATTGTGAAGAGCTGGAATACATCAGTCACTATAGTGTCTGCAGGCCAAAGTGCAACCAGCCAGGGAGCCTGCAGTTAACGTGTACTGTTGTATGTCATGAAGTGTATTTTACTCTGAGGTTGGTGTAGTAGATGAACAGTATCTTGACCTCAGCTTTGGGGCTACAGTAGGTGTACTTGGTTACTACATTAGGCCACTGAGTTAGGTTAGGTGATGGGGACTCCAACTACCGGTGTAGAGTGGAGCACCCAAACCACCACAAGTGCAAAGGAGCAGGTCATTTAGAAGCCTTCTAGGACAGCTTCCTGGTACAGTTAATCTGGGATCCAACTGGATTGGATAGGACTGTAGACCTAGTACTGTTAAACAGGGAGGCTATAAAGGATTTGGAGGTGGAGGACCCTCTGGCTGGGAGTGACCACCACATGGTATGGTCATGCTCAATATGGGCAGGGAATCAGGAGGCATCAAGACCAGGGTGATTGATTTTAAGGGAAGGACTTTAAAAGGATGGGGAATATTGTGGGCAGGCATCTGGCAGGTATCAAACCATGAATGGATGCTTGCCAAAATGGAAATTATTAAAGAGGGCTGGTGAAGGCTATTGAGACATGCACCAGTACAAGGAGTAAGAAAGTGAGGGCAAAAACAAGTTGGCCGATGCAGGAGGTCATTGAGGGGTAAGGGCCAAAGAAACAACATTTCAGAGACTAAAGCGATCAGGAGGGGAGGACAACAAGGAGATGTATAAGAAGAAGTCCAAGGAGGTTACCAGGCTGGCCAGAGTAGCCAAGGCTTCAAGGGAGCTGAGATTGGTGTAGGACATTAAGAAAGGAGAGAAGGACTTCTTCAGATACATTAGTGAAAGGAGAAAAGCAAAGATCAGATAGTGAGGATAAAAGGGACAGGGGCTGGGTGGAGAAGGGTGAGGACCAGGCAGAGGCACTAAATGATTACTTCTGCTCTGTGTTTAAGAGGGAAAGAGGGGTCTGATACCACTGGGGAGAGGAGGGGTGGGCAGAGGGGAGGAGGTGACTGATACAGGGATCACAGAGGATAGACTGCTGAAAGGAATAAGGCATGGAGGGGAATAAAGCATTGGGTCCAGATGGCATTCACCCTAGGGTACTTAAGGAACTAGCTGAGATCCTGGCAGAACAATTGGCTGACCTGTTCAATACTTCCTTGGACATAGGGTGCATGCTACTGGATTGGAGGATGGCCCATGTGGTCCCTATTCACAAGGGTGAGGCCAAGGATGAACCAGGCAACCACTGACCAGTAAGCTTCACATCAATTGTGAGAAACTGATGGAGACGATTCAAAGGAGAGGCTGGTGACCTTTGGGAACAATGATCTCCAGGACAGTTACAGCATGGGTTTGTCTTGGGGAGATCCTGTGAGACAAACCTAATTGAGTACTACGACTGGGTGACAAGGAACTGGAAAAAGGCCATGCAGTGGATGTCCTGTATTTGGGTTTCAGCAAGGCCTTTGATTCTGTGCCATATGGGAGGGTGGTGGGCAAGCTGGAATATATGGGGTGGGAACAAAGATGGTTAATTGGATCACAAATTGGCTGAAGGGTAGGCAGGAAAGGGGTGGTGTTGGTGGGTGAACTCTCAGCACCGAGGGTGTGACTAGTGGGGTGCTGCAGGGATCAGTGTTGGGATTGGTGTTGGTGATTTTCATTGCTGAATACTCCCATGGGGTCTGAAGCAAGATCAGTCTCTTTGCAGAAGACACAAAGATGGGAGCAGTGGTGGATGACATTGAAGGGTGGAGGGGCTGCAGGAGGACCTGACCAGGCTAAAGGAATGGTCTGAAGCATGGCAGTTGGGGTTTAATGACAAAAGTGCAAGGTTTTGCACTTTGGGGTGAAGAACCAGGGAGGAGCTATCAGCTGGGGTACACCTGGAATGCACCAGAGAGGAGAAGGATCTAGGGGTGCTCATAAGGGAAGTATGAATAACTTGGCTCAGTGCAGAAAGGTGGCAGCAAAGTCAGCAGAATGCTGGGTGCATAGTGAGGTGAATCTCCTCTAGAAATAGGGAGGTGATCCTGCCCTCTTCAGGTCATCTGGTCAGGCCACACCTGGAATACTGCATGCAGTTCTGGCACCCATTCTCGAAGAAGGCATCAGATTGCTGGAGGTGTAGAGCATAGGAGACAAAGATGATCCAGGGATTAGCGGGACACCCTGAGGAGGAGGCTAGGCAAGCTGAACATGAATTCCTGTTGGAGAGGAGGGATATGGGGGACATGATCAAAACCTTTAAATACCTAAAGGAGATCAACAAAACTAGTACATAAAGGATTTTCCAGATCATAAGGGAGAGGGTCACAAGGGGCACCAGCTGAGATTGGATGGGGAAGATTCAGGAGAAGTCAAGATACAGTATTTCACAGATAGAGGGGTGGACAGGTGGAATGCTCTGCCTGAGGAGGTAGTAGCCTGTAGCACAGTAGATGGCTTTAAGAGGGATGGGGCAGAATGAGAGGGGCGGTAATTATGAAGAGGGAGGGGTAGAGCAGCCACATGGTGAGGGGCTAGCTGCACAATTGAGCAGACTAGATAGACACATTAGGCCTATATCTGCTGCCATTTTCGTATGCTCATATGTTAGATTATAGGCAAGTGTGCCCTGGTGACCCAGCTTGAATCCCACCACTCCCAGCTACACACTGTACGCCCTAAGTACACCTTGAAACCTCTCTGTGCAGCACCTCTTCAATTTCTCCCTAATCTGTCACTGTGTTGTTGGAATTGCCTTGTGTGCCTGACATGGCAGCAGCAGTCTCTCATCCTTATTCTAGATTGTAAGGTGCATTACAATATGGTTTGGCATGACAGATAATACTAGCCACATTCCATTTCTCTCTGTCTTCTGTATGAGACTATTTAAGCAATAAGCCATGAGGCGTAGAGTTATCGGGGATTTACCACGGCTGGAGTGGTTTGCCCATGAGGTGCAGCCAAGTGGTAACTTCACCAGCCATGGTAAATCCCTGATAACCCACATTCTCTGAGTGACTTATTACGATTATACCAAGTTTCATTTTTACTATAATAAAATACAACTTTTAAAGAGGTTGCTTTGTTTTTCTAAAATTTTATTGTATTTATTCCTATGCTGCAGGTGCTTTGGATTAGTAGTAGGATTGTTTGCTCATCAACAGCCATTGATTATCAGAGGTTTACACTGGTGGTAAACTGCTAGTCTGACGATGTCATTGGCTATTCACTTTCGCTCATGGTATAATCCAGTACATTCACTGACTGCAGCTCATAGGGCAGCTGGTCAAGGAGGTGAGAGAAGGGCTCTACTGGTCAACACAGATGGCTGTGCCACTCAGTCCTGAACTGCCTGGTAAGGGGGTGGTTTGGGGTGAGTGCTGTGATGGCTGCAGGTGGCATGGCTGTGGGGCCATGGAACTGCCACTGTGTGGCAGTTCCATGTGTCATCCACCAGTCTCTTGGGGTACCACTGGAAGCCAGGGATTGATTCAGGAACATGAGCAGGGAGATGGGGGTGGCTTTGGACACCTTAGGGCATGGCACTCTATGGGTCAGGAGGTCAGGATTGTAGCATGATCACTGGGAGGGTGTTGGGGTGGGGAGCTACTAGACACCAGGGCAGCATTGTCAGGTACTGAGACAGAGGACTGGAGTGTGGGGGATACCACTAGGCACCACAGCTACATTGCCTCAGACTTTAATGGGGATCAAAAGATGGGGTGACACTAAACACCAGGGCAACATTGTCAGGGACCGAATATGGGGATTGGAGGATGGGGTGCCACTAGACACAGGGCAACTTTGTCACAGGCCAGGATGGGGAATTGTAGGGTGGGGTGCCACTAGACATGAGGGATCCATTGTTTCAGTGGGACAGGGTTCAGAGGGTGGGGTGGCAACTGCAGTACAACTGTTCTGCCACCAGGGCTTTGTGTCCAGTTAAGACTAGGTTTTCAAAGCCAGTAAATAGTGCCCTTTGGTTGCCATTTAGTGACAATGCAAACCTCTGAATTTGCCACTGCACCTTGAATGCAGAGGGACTCCCTCATTTGCATGGGTGCAGCATTATGTTACTGCTTGGCTCTGCTCTAATGGGTTTGCCCACACTTCAGGGGTCTTTGAATAAGAACTTGCCCCACTGGGTACAAAACCAAGTTAGTGTGGTAAACCCAATTAGCCTCTGTGCTAACTTCAATAACTAGCCCTAAAATACCACCAACAGCTTAATCTGGTTCAAGGTCCATTGGCATTCATCTGTATCACCATCCCCGGCTCATGCCTGAAAAATAGGCAAGAATCTGTCTAGAGCACTTCCCCGGCAACAAAAACTAAATAAATAAATAAAAATGAGGCGTGTAACTTCGTTTCATAATGTTTCCTCCTAAAAATGGGGATAAGGTTATGGACTCGTGCCATTCTTCTTCAGTGCTAATGGGTAACTGACACGGATGACACTGAAAACCGAACCTTGTAAAATGTATAGTAGGTATCATTCATGTTAACAACATGTATTAGATCAGGAGAAAGCATTTGATATCTTTCTTTGTGAAAAGATACGGTTACTTGATAAAGTGATTGTAACTACATTTAGATGTAGAATCTTAATATAAAACTACAGTACTAAGTAGTGAAGTGTTTTGCATGACAAAACTGACAGTATCATATATTCATCGTATCTTATACAGTACATTAGAGAACTCATAGTCTATAGTTGGATTGTGTGAATGATAGGTATCATTTGCCTGAAACGATGAATAATGAACTATAGTGGAGTCAGGATACAACACTCTGTGATAAGCATATCAAACCTCTGTGTGACAAATTGGAGTCATTGCCATTGGTGTTTTTGTTAGTCAGGCTGACTAATGCATTGTATGCAGTATTCAGAGCTATTCATATCTGGGAATGAATTAAAAAGGGGGCACAGAAAAAAACATATTGTCTCCTCACCCTAGGGGCCAGGGATACTCTCATGGCCCACAAACCCTGAGTTATCTCTCAGTCCCAGCTGTCTCCCTGGTTCCCATAACTCCTCAAAAAGAAAACTGAACTGAACTGCTGACTGTTCTTCTCTCCACTAAAACCATCTTTTAGAAGTCAACCTCTTACCTAACCCCAGCCCTCAGTGAGAATAACAATTCAAAATACAGCTTTGACACTAATCCATGATGAAAGGGGTGTATATTATATCCCAAGACACAGTTATGCCTCCTTCACCCAACCAAATCTTTTAAGTATATTCCTCTTCCCTACCAAAACTCCATGTGGGCTAGCTATAGCCCACCACAAAACATTAGCAATAATGGCTTCCCTGACCCCCGACCCATGATGGATGAGGCACTAAGACTCTTTTGGCACTGTCACACACTAGGCATGCTCAAGTTGCTGACAAGCCACATGACTTCAGCAGGAACTCAGCAATGCTGGAGATCAAGAACTCCTCGTTGCACACATTTCAATGCTATTTCTCTCTCTCTCTCTCACAGTACAGTATGGGAACAGTAGCTATTGAAGGAGCTCTTTTATCTGAAAAGTATGATGAATAATCTGAAAACTTTAGAATTCATCAGAGAATCATGCATTATGATTCCAGATAAGTAATTCCAATATTGATAAATGTAGTTTTAGGCAGGCAGGCTTGTGAAATCATGTTGGAGAGTAAAGGAGTGCACAGTATTAGCCTGCATTGGCAGTTGCAAATCCTGCAGCAAGACCAGAGCAGATTGAAATTATAACACTGGAAAGTGTGTAGGGTGGATTTTGAAGGATTAATTTAATAAATATATTTTTACTGAATACTGTTGGTTCAACAGAGCACAAAAAACTATATTTTGTACTGGTGTTGAGCCTGGTAGTCAGTCAGTGAGTAAAATTTAAAGTGGGCTGCTCAGTGAGACACAAGGCCTCTCAGAAGGGTGGTGGGTGGCCTCTCAGTTGTAGGTGGCCAGGTGGTGGTGTTCTTCCCTATTACCTCTTCAACTAAAAGGCACTGCAGCTTGCTCATACATTAGGTATGCATGTCACATGGGTATCTAAACATCATCCATTCCTACTGTGAATTATCTTTGTGTCTACTGGCATCTGTATCATTCAGGTCTCTGTCATGTGTATAGTGTCAATGCATGTAGAACACATTAAGAGAACAGGTGCAGAATATGATGCAAGTGAGAAGAAAGGGTTAGATAAATACTCCACCTTTTCAGTTCTAACAAGTGTAAGTTCTACAAGTGAGCAAGAGGTGGTCCTGATGGAACATAGACTGGGAGTTGTTGTAGGGCTCAGGGCATGAGCTGGGCACATGACTGTGCAGTCTAAAAACACATGGTTCATTAGTACTCAGACATACTCTTGCTCCTTTCCTACTGCAGTGCAAGGAGCATTTCTTGCAGGTCTTCCAGTGCATCTGATGATCAAACCATCTTGAACAATCCAGAAGCATACCAGTTTCCCATTACCATTTTCAAATATTTCTGGTTCTTCTTCACTGGATAGAGTGATCCATCCAAAAATGTAAAGTCTAGTCCCCACCCAAAAATGTTCTTGCATTCAATGCCTAATTCCTCACCCTCCCCCATCACTGGTGGATTCTGAAATCAGCATGCAGAAAGGGAGTCAAGCTGCAAACACAAATCATGTTTCTCAACTTCAAATTCGTGATTAGTGTTTTCTCTGCACATAAATACAAATACATAACACTGAATACAAATACATAAAAGGAATAAAATAATCATTAAGTTATATTATATCATATCATATCAGATGATATTATCTTCTCATATATAATATATATCATATTATATGAGATAATGTTTTATATCAGCTAATCTTTTCACATATCATATATCATGCCATGTCATGTTATATAATTTTATCTCCTCATATATAATTTCTGCTGCCTGCCAAATGCCATCTGAAGGAATTCATTCAAAAGTGGGCATACAAATTACCTCAAAATCCATTCTCTGCCTCTTAATTTCTCTCTGGAAGTCACACCCTGGACCGTCCCCTCCAACCCATCATACACAGACCACTGTACTAAAAAAAACAAAAAAACAGACAATCTGCAAAGTAAGAGTATTTCAAAGATAACACCACAACAATCAGTTTTCTCAAGCATATCAATAAAACCAAAATTAATAATAATAACTAAGAATAATGACACTAAATTTAAAACCACAGAAGGTATCTGGCAACAGAAAACAACATATATCATCATCATGATCCTTCCATCATGAATCATGCCACCAATGAAGTGGCTGACATCACCTTCTTCCCTGATAGCATGCTGAACAGATGATACAGCAGAAATGGTATCATCACTATTGAATGCGATTCTAAGCTCCGTGAGGCATGGACAGTCATCTTTCTGCCTTAATGAACTATAGATAGTGGTCCTTATTATCATCTCCATGACTCATCATGTGTTTATGAACAACAGAACACTAACTGCCAGTGCCACTACAGTCACCTGTGCACTGTGGAAGTGGATAATTGCCTGTCCACCTTGAGGCATTATAGACCCTGTTAGTTATTACAGTCTTCAAGCCTCATCAAATGGTCATTCAGTAATCATGTCCAAGTATTAAAAATTACAATATATTACTATCATTTACTCCAATAAATTTATTGTCATGTCAATCATGCAATGAAGTCATGCTCTTCAGTGCTCTTTGGCCAGTACCTGCAAAAGCACAATAACTAATGTCCTGAACTCATTTCACAGTGCCAAGGGAGTAATAATGCCTCTTGATCTTCAGCCATTCTCTACTGCAGGAGGCATTGGCTTTTGATGAATTTTGTATGAAAAACTGAAACACAAATAAAGATTCCATCACGAGTCACACTCTCTGGGCATGCCAAACCCAAATAATGTAGTTTATGTGGTGGTGTGCTTCAAAAGATTATTCACTTCTGTGACTATGGAACAGGTCTCCAAATTGCACAATTAGCAACCTTCCACTGATCCTTCCTATAGTGAGTCTGTTGAATACCACACATGTCATCATTTATGCTAATCTACAGCAACACGGTGAACCATTCTATTATATTATCATATAACATTTTTTCTTGGTGTATATACAATAAATAAAACAATTGTAAACATTAAAACCACAGCCATCAACTAGTTATTGTAAATATAAAATATTCAATATCACATATCACGTTTTCTTGTCATATAAATAAAGCAATAGTACTAAAATATTAATAACATGGTTTTATTTATATTAGTATTATATTACTAGTTATCAAATATGAACATACCATAACAATTATGAAAAGATAATAATACAAAACAATAATCATAGCACACAAATATCATTGTAAAATATATAACACTGCAAGGGAGACTATAGCAACTGACATAACAGGAAGTAGAAATTCAAAGACTATAGGAGGTAGATGCCTTGCAGTCAGCAATGGGTAGTAACTTCTGTATTTCTGTAGCTCACACTGGGTCATTGTGGTCTTAAAGGATTGTTTAGACTCTGTCCCTGTACCACAAACAGTAATCCACAGCAGATGTACAGTATGACAGCAGCACCTGCCATAAGTAAGCTATAGTAATTCATATTATGTGCTAACCTGGAGGTTTATTGCCCCCATTTGTAGTCTGTTTTGCCCTGTGCCAATTGCAACACTGGGAGATAAAGAAGTTCAGTTGAATTTTACCACCAAACCAAATTTTCAGGCCCAATTTCAAAGCCAGGTGTTGTTGACTCAATACCATTTCTCACACCCTTACCTGAAAAGCGGGATAAAGGATTATTAAAGTCCTCTTTAATATTTTTCAAATCATGTTTATTGTTCCTGAGGCAATACCTACTAAACAACATGCAGTACAACAATGTATTTTTATATGCAAAGTTTGAAAATAGGTTCAGTGCAGAGCAGCTAAAGGCACAATAAGAATCACAAGACAGAGGATGACTTTTTATAGCAAGTAGATAACAACAAATGTTGTATACATTAGTGAATGCATTTCTTGTAAGCAACAGACCCACTTCCTTGATAAACTCTAATGCCATCTAATGCACCTTCATATCCATTAAGTGGTCTTGCCTTCAGCTTTGAATGCATAACTCTTGTTATGGTCCATTACTGGACAGGCCACTCTGCCAAAGTCAAGATTATTGCTTAGGTAGATTACTTTTATATCAAACACTGTCCTGGAGCCAATAAAATGCAAAACACATCTACAGTGTTCTGAAAGATGTTACTTTATCTGAGTTATTAAATACATAATTTGCCTGAGGACTTAATAGTTCACTGCAGAAAGTAAAAGTAAACAGCAATATCCATAACCAAACACTTGCAAGTTTATTGTGTTAGAGAAATGTGTTACCTACAATAGAATACTGCATTATTTAAAATTCTTACCCTAGATAATGAACTTGACAGAAAGTAGACATAACCAAAAATATATTGTACCTGTGCTTAGCCTCATGGGTACAACAGGACTGGCAACCAGCAAAACAGAGCTTTAAAAAGCCCAATGCAAACTTGCCATCAATGAAATCTCCCATGGCAGCAGGCTTTGGCAGACATCAGCTGCAGAGGATTCTGGGATGTACCTGGCATGGGACAATGTCAGTGTATGAAATATTGTACCTGGCATCCGTAGGATCATCCAGACAGATAATTAAGTTTTATCAGGATCAGAAATAAAGAATAAATTATGTTGCAAAATTTTCTAATAGAGGTTGATCTACACATAGGTGTGGGGCAGGTATCAGGATCATTATTATTTAATGGTACTCTGTCAACAATGATAAACTGATGTTGGTCTTTTTAATTAAAAGCATAATTGATTGCCTCATAACATAGACTTCAATTTAGTGATTACCTATCTCAAATTCATTTTTTTAAATAGTGGGATATGTCTTTTAAGGATCCTCTGGGACTTTAGAATTTGTTTCAATATGTCCTTAACATGCAGGTTGCATATTGCTTAACAAATGTAGTCAGGACTGCAAGAACTGTCCTAACAGTGTAATGCCCTTAATATATTGCATTCATAATAGACAATTGGCACCTTATTTTCAAACAGCAATGCAGAACCATTAGTTTATGTAGTATAAATGAAACCATACTCAGTACTATTGATTACATAGAAACATATGTAGACTTTGATGGCAGATAAGGACCGCTTGGCCCACCTAGTCTGCCCATTTCCCTACCTAGAGGATAAGCTGCAGATCCTATTTAACCAACAGCCTATTTCTTCCTACCCCCACAAAATTGCCTCATGTCTGTCCCATACATTCTTGAATTCTCCCACAGTTTTAGACCCCACAACCTCCTCAGGAAGGCTTTTCCATGTGTCACCACCCTCTCTGTTTAATGAACTTGATTTGGATGGTAATATTAAATGAAAACTGCTAAATATTTTGAGAAAGAGTAAAAAATACAATATTTTCAATGCAAACAGAAGATTCAGTTATATAGTTTAAAAGTACCAATCAAACTTTTGTTTTAGATACAAGGAACACAATTAGTATAGCTCATTGAGTTTGACAGTGTTCCTTTAATGTTGCAGTGTTATAGTAGATATTGCCATTTGTATTTATGAACAGATAGAGTTTAATAGATAGCTACGGCATTTGAAAAATCAAGTGATTCTTGCCTTGTAGACTATCAGTTTTTAGAAACAATCAAAAATAGAAGAATCTCCAAGGCTTCCAATCTACTTTCTTCTCATCTTCTCCCTGTTTCTTATACTAAGTAGCTGTAATCCATGGTTTAGGCACTCTAGTGCCTGTTAGCAGCTGCTTAGAATTCAACTCACATCTCTCTGCCACATTCTGCAGCCATCACAAAATCTGCAGAGGCCGACAGAACTACAAATAGTATCAGAATGGATCAGGCTGACTACTGACCTAGGAGACTTGTATGCATTGTGAGCTGATTAAATACTCCCCAGCAAACACAGCATTGGGTTTACATCCATTCTCCAGCAAACTGTCAAAGCAAATCAAGCTGTAGTTGAAGCTGACTGGCAGCATTTGTGTTTTGCATTTAATCTGAATAAAATTTAGGTTGAAACGCATTGCGTATAGAGTGTATGAGTAATTGATTTTCATGCACTGAATTGTCATATGCAGTAAATAGGTAGCGACTTCACTTGCTTGTGTGCGTGTTTGACTGCTGGTAACTATTTCTATGATAATGGCAGCATTTGTTTTAGGCAGCTTTATTTTTACCAGTTTTTTAATTGATTTAATACAACTGAAATAAGCATAACATTAATTGACATGAGTGAATAAAATATCACAACTTTTAAAAATGTATTAAAAACTACTCCAAGTAGAATAACTGCAACATAGTTAGACCATGTTATAATTACTGGGATGTTTTGCAATGATTACAAACACAACTTTTAAATGTTTATCCACTGAGATGACCAGTGGACCTGACTTATATGCTCAGATATGAAACATTTGTTTTTGACCATGGGCACTGGAGACCAAATAAGTACATAGACAGTATTGTATGGAATGTTTAGAGAGTGGACACTGGGCTTCCATGAGAATAACCCATTAGCACTATAGGACCTATATTTCAAAATAAATATAATATCCCTTTTCCAATGTTGTGTAAAGAATCATGGGGCATTGTAGCTGGACTACCTTATCAGCTTGTTGAAAACACTTTTAATTAAAAACTTCAACTTGGAAACAAGGACACAAATAATGCTTCCTGTTCTTTTAGAAAGAACAGCATATATCTACACACATTGCAAAATACTCTGTTAATGCATCAGTTAGGGTTAATTTCACACTAACAAAAGTCTGGAAATTTGATGTTAGGGTACTAACCTTACAATCCCCACCCTCTACACACCAACATGCACTGGGGTGTGTCTTGGGATCATCAGCCCTAACTCTCACCACATTCCATTTCTAAGGAAGTTGAGATGTTACAGTATAGGAGAATGGGATGACAGGACCAATGACCACAAGGCACACTCTGACACCTGTTGGTGTGTAGAGAGTGAAGAAAGCGATGGCAGAGTTGGTAACCCCTAACATTAAATTTCTAGACTTTGTGTGAAATCCAACCCTATCTGATGCATTAATGAAATTTTTGCAAAGAATTTCCTTCTTTTGAGAAAGTGTAATGTTACTCATATCCATAGTGTATGTGGGAGCACAGGCCCTCTGGACCCTGTGTTCCCACCTACCAATAAGTATAGAGACAGATCACAGGAGGGCTCTGGTCTGCCAGTTTTGCAAAATGGTATACATAGGTGGGGTGTGGTCCCTCTGGGACCTGCAGTTCCACCTACCCATAAACCTAGAGACATAGTGCAGTGGGCCTGTGCTCCCAGTTTTGCATAATAGTATCCATATGTGGAGGCGTGGGCCCTCTGGGCCCTGCATTCCACCCACCCATAAGTATAGCAACATAGCACAGGGAGGCCCTGTGCTCCTGTTTTACAGAGTGGTATCCATAGGTGGAGCGCAGCCCTCGGGTCCTTGTGCTACCACCCACCCATAAGTGTAGAGTCATAGTGCAGGAGGGCCCTGTGCTCCTGTTTTGTAGAATGGGATCAATAGTTGGGAGGAGGACCCTCTTTGCCCTGCACTCACCCACCCATAAGTGTAGAGACATACAGTAGTAGCCATAGACATTGCCAGATATTTTGTGAAATTTCTGAAGAGATTCTCTCTCTGCTGCCCCTACTGTGGAAATGCAGAGATAGAAGATATTTCTAGAAATATCACAGAAATTTCGGGAAATATCTGGCAGTATCTGTAGCTGCTACTGTACCTCCTGAGGGCCCTGTGCTCCCAGTATTGCAAGATGGTATCCATAGGTGGGAGCATGGACCCTCTGGGCCCTGTGTCTCACCCACCTGTAAGTATAATGACATAGTGCAGGAGGGACCCATGCTCCCAGTTTTCCATAATCAGATCTATAGGTGGGAGTGCAAGCCCTCTGGGCCCTATGATCCCACTCACCCATAAGTGTAAAGCACACTGCAGAAGACCCTGTGCTCCTTCATTAGCATAAATGGTATGCATAGGAGGGAGCATGGCCCTCTAGCCCCTGTGCTCCACTTACTCATAAGTACAGGCACACAGCACAGGCCTAGAGGCATTTCAAGTAACCCTTGTACTGCAAATACTTGACCTTTGTCTTTGACTTTTTAACTAACAGCCCACCTTTTTTCTGATCTATTTTAGCTGCAAGCCCAAACCAGGCTCTCCACTTGGCCGAGTGGCCCTGGCGCTGCTACCTGCTGGCAGCCAGACCTCTACATCCAGCCCGCCACCCCCAAACCAAGGAAAGCAGGTACGTTTGGTCAGCTCCTTGCTCGGAGCTGTGAGGCTTCAATCCCGTAATGGACTGGCTCCTGGGGACTGTGGCTGCTTCCTGATTGAATGCTTCAGATCTCCATTGAGAAAGAAAGACAAGGCACCTTTTTAAAACACAGCTCGCCATTGCCTTGCTGTACTGCTCTCTGGACAATGTTTTGCCCACCTCCTCCCTCCTTCCTCCTTTATTAAGTACACTTCCCAGTTATTCCCATCCCCTGAGGCCTCACACTAGTCAATTACAGCAACTCCTTAAAGGGCTCTCCTTTCTGTAACTTCTTAAGGGGTGATCCTCGCTCGTGCCCAAATAACTTATCATCCTCAATGCATCTGTGATCAAGTGCATTAACACTGACTATGGTCCTCCTCCTACTTCCGACACCAGCCCCAGCTTATTTAGGACCATCACCATCTATGCATAGTACCCCTCTTATCTGCAACACCTCTACCAGACCCCCCAATGCTCGATCACCTCCCCCTCTGTACCCCCCACACTTCCACCCTGCTACCTCTTACTTTCCACTCATACCTTGGTCTCTTCTCCTCATTGCCTTTCCCACCCTTCATACTCTACACACCCCTTGCACCCCAGCATCTGGCCCAGTGTCCAGTCACAGGGGAGATGCCACAATCACTATCACGCTTTGGTGCACCTAATCAGACTCCTGTTGTTTCTATCAGGCAACATTCATCCAAACCCTGGCCCCTGCCCAACCTTATGAACAAGCCTTCCCAGGCTCAAGGACTCTGCATAGCTTCTATGAATATTTACAGCCTCCTTAAGAAGGCTGCTGCATTCCAATGCTGGGTTACTCAGCACCAACCGGATATTGTCGCACTCCGTCAAAACCTGGTTATCCAAATCCACCCCTGACTCTTCGTCTCCCTCCCTGGTTACACCCTTTCCAGGGAAGATCAGGTGGTAAGCGTGGAGGTGGTTGTGCTGTCTATATGTGTGACTCCCTCCTTGGACATGCACTTCCACCACCCAAGCTTGATAACACGCACAAGCCCTCACACTAAAAATCTCCCCAACCTGGTAAGGGCCCATACTTTCTCACCGCTGCTATACTCCCCAGAAAGCAAGACCTTGCCATTCAGGCACTTGCTGACTACCTCTCTGGCCTACCACCCAAAATGGCCCAGATATTTGTTGGTGACCTGTATATCAACTGGCTCTCTGCCACGGCCTCCCAAACCAGAGATATCTTGCCAGCCTTGACATGTCCCACTTGTCACCACCCAAACTAGATTCAACCTTCTACTGGCTCCAGCACCCTCCTGGATATCACCATTACCAACCGCCCAGAAGGTGTTCGATATCAGTGTACTTCCCAACGCACTTAGTGACCACTCCCCAGTCATATTCTCTTGGTCCGCTGCCAACAGCAAACCTGCACCACAAACTACCCAGCAACATTGCCTACTCCCAAGTGGCCTGCATCACCTTAAGCTGTACCTTTCACAACTGGATTGGTCCCCAGTCAGGCTTGCACTGTCCATAGACGAGGCATTGGATTTTTCACTCGCACTTCTAACACTGCCTGTGACCTCTATGCTCCTTCATTAGAAATCGCACCAAAAAGCAAAATATGCCCTGGGTTACCCCTCCATCCTTCACAAACTTAAATGAGAGACAACCTATGGCACATTGCCATGAAATCTGGTAAGCCAGTTAATAGGCAAGATTACAACACTGAGTGCAATAAGTGTACTTGGGCCATTTGACAGGCCAAAGCCCAGTACTACCAATCTGCTCTTGTCTCCTCCTTGGGGTTGGCTAGAAACTTTTGGGATAATGTAAAGGAGCTGAATGGGAAATCCACTCCCCATCCCCTCTCAACTCTCCTTTAATGGAAATGTCTGCTCTGACCCCTTGGCATTGCAAACTGCCTAAACCACACTTTCTCAGACCTGAGACCTCAGTCCTGCCCAGTAACTTCTTTGACCCCATCCCAGTAGCACCCCTGCCCACTCTCCAGAGACCTATTTTCTGCCTACATGCCATCTCCCTGTTGGAGGCTAGACCCCTTCTGAAAAAAGCCATTAGTAGTAACAATCCAAGCACCCGACCCTACTGGACACTAGGCTACTTCATCTGATGTTGGATGCTATCTTGGTCCCACTTACTAGCTGCTCAACCACTCTCTGTGACTGAGGGCAGTTCCCAGCACATGGAAAACTGCCATCATCACTCCCATCCTAAAGAGCAGCGATCGAGAGACCCTGGGTAACTATTGACCTATCTCCATCCTCCCCCACTCTCTAAGGCCCTTGAAAAGTAGTTGCCAACCAGCTTGCTGAATACCTGGCTATGTACAATATCCTGTGCCCTGAACAGCATGGCTTTCATGCAGGTCACAGCACCACAAATGCACTACTTGAATTCTCCAACTTCCCGCACTCTGCTCTTGATGCTTGAAGTCCTGCCAATACCGTGTTCATTGACCTCTCCAAGGCCTTTGATACAGTTTGACATCCTCTCCTGCTTGACTCCTTCAGATGCCTTGGTTTCTCCCAGCCCCCTTGCATGGTTCACCAGCTACCTCTCTGCCAGAACTCGGTGTGTAAAATCAATAGCACCCTATCTGACACATGACCTGTCAGCTCTGGGGTTCCCAGGGCTCCATTTAGACCCTCTCCTCTTCAGTCTCTACCTCAACTCCCTCCCTTGGCCTGCCCAAGTAAGCTCCTCTCTACACGGATGGCGCTGTGCACTTAGCCACTGACCCCAACCACAACACACTCCAGGCCACCCTCCAACAAGTTTTGATAGAGCTAAGCATTGGTTCACATCATGAAGGCTAGTCCTGAACCTAAGAAGAACAAAGCTATGCTCTTCTCGCATAACAAAGCAAAGCCAGTAGTGACCTCTCGTGATACTGCCTAGCACGCTAAACCCCATTGAGCAGGTTTCCTCCCAAGTATATGGGCATTACCTTTGATTCAGCACTCTCCTTCCATTCCCATATCAATGCCCTTTCTGCTGCCACCAATGTCAGGATTGGACTGTTATACCACCATAGGGACTGCCTACCACAAGAGGTCCTTAGGTGGCAATCCTCCTCTGTCCTGTCGTAAATCGACTATGGGCTGCCATCTATGCTGCAGCTGACAACACTGCACTTGCAAGAATCCAGCTCTCCATAAGCAAGGCCTGCAGGCTAATGCTGGGAGCCCCAAGGCTCACCCATAAGTGCCTGCTGTACTCCACCACCAACTTGCTCAACCTTGAAGAAAGACTCTGCTCCCAAACCTGCCTTCTTGTAAAAAGACCCTGCTAGGACTCTCCCCCTTGGGGTCACCACCTCCTGCAGCATGCCTCCCCCTCAGTCTCCACCCACAGCACTGTCAAACCTCCCTTATTGTCCCCAGGGTAAGGACCTCTATGGTCCAGAGATCCTTTGCTATCGGGCACCCTCCTGGTTCCAATTCCTCCCAGCCAATATAGCTGACTCTACTAAGCTTGGTCCTTTCAAGGTCTCCTCAGAGCCATCTGACAAGCACTCACTGCTGCAACTGCACATAATCCCCACCTGCCCTTACCTTCACCCCAAGCTGGGTCTGCCCTGTCTACTTTTGCTGTATATACCTGGGGTCTCATGCAGCATCTGCTGACTAATATAATAAAATATGTCTGGTTGCTACCTGACGTGGTACTCGTGGTACCTATATTATGACTACTGTGATCTACCTATTACAGCGTGTACCACCAGTGAATGCCTGTAACACTGGTTGCTTTTTAATCTAAGCATTATGTACTGTACTGTTTGTTTGCTGTGATGTATTGCTCTCTTGACGAGGTGCCTTTGTAAATGAGTCTATGACTTGAGGGTCTGTAAACCGATGATCAAATAAATAAATAAATAAATAAATAAATAAATAAATAAATAAATAAATGTGGCTATATCTCAGTAACCATAACAAGTTTGGTAAAAATTCCCTGCAGTTGTATTCATGACCTGGCCACCTCCAAGCAAGCCTAAGCAGTAGAAATCCATATCTCAAACTTTTTTGAGATATAGCCACAAAATGCAGTGTGTATGCCACAATGTTATCCTATGAAAATTTGCAACTTCAGAGGTGCTGTAACTATGGAACCGATGTAATTGTTTTCACCAAACCAACCAAAAGGCATATCTGTGGTGCAAGCCCTGCTACCCGTACATTTCAGCCCAAAGTCCTAACCATTTTTTCTATGAAGTGAAAAGAAACTTTTGGGGACAGTTTACTAATGGAACTTTGCAAAAGTACGTGGAGTTTATGAAAGTCCCATTAGTTTGTATGCAGGGCTTTCACAAAAGTACTGTGGACTTCAGTGAAAGTACAGTGGAACTTTTAGAAAATATGTGGAACTTTCATGCAAGTTCCTCCGCTAAAATGGAGACCAATTTTGAAAACATATTTCTGGGAATGCTAGCAAAATACTAATGCTATGGTCGAGTTCCTAGGGCCCTGATTAGAGTAAACCCAACTGGTGGTGTTTATTGTGCCAAGGGCAGTATTTTTGAGCTACATCATTTTTCTGTGTCCTGACAGAAAACAATATGGCAGCAGCATGAAAGTAAAACCCCAAACATGACAGCAAAATGGTCTTTCACGAACGTTTTTGTGGTGCACTTATATTTTCCCATAGGCTATAATGGGAAATAAAAAGTTTAATAGCTTTTGAATGGATTAACTTTTTTTCACCAAACCTTCAAAAGGCACTTCCTTGCTCCAGTGCTCAACTACCCTGAAAATTTCAGATCAGACAGACAAACAGTTCAGGCTGTGGAGATGAGCAAAAATTCCACAAAATTGAGGATTTTCACACATTTCATGCTCTGCAGCTCAGGAAATGCAAATCAGTCTGGAATGAAACTTTCCAGATCCAGAGATCTATGGTAACAGACCATGCATGCCAAATTTCAGGCATATCAGACCAATGGTTAAAAGTTACTTAAGTGCACAATTTTGAATTTAACATTGAAGTGCCTACTGTACCCTAACTATAGTGCCACTACCATAGCATATATATATATATATATATATATATATATATATATATATATATTCATTGGAAAAAGACTCCCTTAATGAATCAGTTAGGGTTGATTCCACCAACAAAAGTCTGGAAATCCAATGTTAGTGGTACCAACCTACCCCCCACCCCACCTTCACAGACCAACAGGCATCAGTGTGTGCCTTGGGGTCATTGGGCCTAACTCTCACCCCATTCCATTTGTCAGGAAGCTGAGATTATGCAGCATGGGAGAATGGGCTGAGAGTTAGGCTCGATGATCCCAAGGCCATACCAATGCCTGTTGGTCTGTGGAGGGTGGGGGATGGGATGGGGGAGGTTGGTAACCCTAACATAGAATTTCCAGACTTTGTTGGTGTGAATCAACCCAAACTGATGCATTATTGGAGTTATTTGCAATGAATTTCCTTATATTTGAGAAAGTGAAAAGTTAGTCATATGGTATGCTTAGGTGGTAGTGGGGGCCCTATGGGCCCATGGGACAACCCACCAATGAGTGTAAATGCATAGTGTGGGAGGGCCATGTGCCCCTAGTTTTGCATAATGGGATGGATATTTGGGAGCGTGAGCCCTCTGAGCCCTGCTCTCAAACCCAGCCATAAGTGTCAAGACATAGTGCCTGAGAGCCCTGTGCTCACAGTATTGCAAGATGGTATCCATTGGTAAGAGTGCAGGGGACATATCGCAGGAGTGCCCTGTGCTCCCAGTTCTGTATAATCGAATCTATAGGTTGGAGTGCTGGAGTTTCATGGAAGTACCACTGGCTTACATGGCACAGCTTTCATGAAAGTACTGCAATACTTTCACAAAAGTAATGTGGAATTTTCAAAAATCCCCATGCAAACCAATGGTACCTTTGCATATGTATGTGGTACTTTTGCAAAATAAGGAAGAATGTTGTGAAAGTCCCCAGGTAAACTAATGGTACTTTCTCAAAAGTAATGCAGAAATTCGCGAAAGTCCCCATGTTAACCAATAGTACTTTTGTGAAAGTTCTGCAGTACTTTTGCAATACATTTAGTTGTGCACATATTTTTTTCCATAGGATATAATGGGAAAAAGTTTAAGAACTTTTGAAAGGATTAATATTTTTCAACAAATATTCCAAAGTCATTTCCCTGACCCAGTCCCCATACATCCTGAAAATTTCATACCAGACAAACTGTTCAATCTGTGCAGACAAGCAAAGAATTACTGTAAATTCAGGATTTTTTCATACTTTATCACACTCTGCTGCTCTGCAAACACAAATCTTACTGGAACAAAACTTTCCAGATCCAGAGATTTATGCCACCACACCATGCAACTGAAATTTAAGGAAATGGACAAACGCTTCCAAAGGTATTAAATTGCAAAATTATGAATTTAACATTAAAGCACATACTGAACCACGTAACTGTGGTGGCCCTACCGGACCATAACACTCACCTCATTTCATGTAAAGAGCTGAGATGGTACAGTATAGGAGAATGGGGTCAGAGTTAGACCCGATGGCTCCAAGGCACACCCTGATGCCCATTTCTCTGTGGAAGGTGGGAGGTAGGGGGTAGGGGGTAGGATTGGAAACCCTAACATCCAATTTCCAGACTTTTGTTGGTGTAGAATTAACACTAATCAATGTATTAACAGAATTTTTTCAACTTTCCTCCTTTTTAAATGTTACTCATATGATATCCATAAATGGGAGCATGAGCCCTCCGGCCCTGAGCTCCCACCCATAAGTGTAAAGGCATAGCACAGGAGGGCTCTGTGCTCCAAGTTTTGCATAATGGGATGCATACTTGGGAGCGTGAGCTGTCTGGACCCTGCATTCCCACCCACCCATAAGTGAGAGACATACTACCTGGGGCCCTGCGCTCCCACTATTGCAAAAGGTATACATGGGTGGGAGCATGGGTCCTCTGTGCTATGTCCACCTACCTATAAGTATATAGACATAGTGCAGAAGGGCCCTTAGCTTTTAGTTTTGCATAATCATGTCCATAAGTGTGAGTGTGGGCCCTCTGGGTGAAAGTTCCACCACTGTAGATGTGAGACTTTCATGCAAGTACCCACAGATCTTTCATGAAAGTCCACAGAACTTTCATTAAAGTTCTGTGACTAAGATGGCATAAAAACTTTAAAACCATATTTCTGGGCATCCTGTCAAAAACTAATGCAAGGGTTGTGTTTCTAGGGCCCTGTTTAAGTAAACCCAAGTGTTGGTGTTTACCTAGGGGCAGTATTCTTTGAATTACAACATTATTTGTGCCTCACTAACTGAAAATAAGATGGCAGCAGCACAAAGTAAAAAGCCCAAACACAACACTAAAAAGTGAATTGGAAAATGTTAAAAGTACTTTTGAGGGGACATATATTTTTCCCCTTAGGCTATACTAGGAAACTTTAATAACTTTTGAATGGATTCATATTTTTCTGATCCTTCAAAGGTACTTCCTGACCCCTCCCCATATACCCTGAGACATTTGGATGAGATGGACAAACTGTTTGGGCTGTAGAGATGAGCAAAGAATTTTTCCAAAATGGCCAAAAAGTGTTGTTTTGCACTTTTTGCACACTGCAGCTCAAGCAACTGCACATCCAAGCAGAATGAAACTTACTAGATCCAGAGATCTATGGTAGTAGATGGCACATGGTCAAAGGTTGCAAAGTTATTAAAGTGCAAATATTTGGGCTTAACATAGAAGTGGCCTAACTATAACTGCAATACCATATAGATATAGATATAGATATAGATATAGATATAGATATAGATATAGATATAGATATAGATTATTTTCAGTATCTTATGGCAGGATGCACACTTTCGAAATGGATATAAGTAGAAGTAAAATTTACTGACTTAAGTATCTTCTTTGTAATTGAATAGATGTGCAGGGCTAGCCTGAAGAAATACCACAATTTATATTAGCACTTCTTTTGGAGAAGAAAGCATCTGTTGATGCCTGTGCATATCCTTTACAAATGTTAAGCAGGGATTTTCAAAGTGCTGGACACAGCACTTGTGACTGTATTTTGGACATATGTTGAATCTGTGCAAATGTATCAGTGTATGTGTGTGTGTGTGTGTGTCCTGTATTAATAATCCTGATGCATTTGTGATACTTAATGTGGTTTACAGCACTTTTGGCCACAACTGCAGTACTGGCATCCATTATCCAGATGCAACTGCAGCACTTTTCCATACAATTAGACTACCTTTTGTGGTCTGCCTGTCTACCTCTTGTGATGGAAGTGTGCAATTGCATTTGGAAAATGGATGCAAACTTTTGTAAATTCCCCATAAGCATTTAGAATAACAAAAATGTGTAACCACCACCCCAATTAAACCTTATGTTATTGCTTCATGGGGTTTATTGTATTGAGAGGTTAGATGCATTTGTGCAGCACATATCATAATATGCTGATTTAAACACAGGTTAGAGGTGGCAATGACTCTGGCTGCAGCAAAATCAAGTATAGTGCAAAGGTTAACAAGCCTCACAACATTGACTATTTACAGTGCTAACCAATTTGCATGCCAGGGTCTGGCTTTTCAAAGACATGCATCATGACTACAATACAAATCTTCTACTTGTGGCATAGCCAGTAGATCACATACGAAGCTAATGTTTGAGGAAGGTGTCATGTCACAGCACAAAACATCAGCTTTCTCATGACATGTGCACATGCATGGTCATGCCCCTGCTGGCAGGCAGCCAGGTTCCATCATAGCTGAATAGTGCCAAAAGAAAATTTGAGTGGAACTAGCAAAGGAACTGTGAAATACTAGTTAGTCTAAAAGTAAGATGTATGTAGATTATAGGCAAATGAGCTATGAAGATTTTCTCTGTTGTTGCTAAGGAAATCTGGTTAAGAGAAAAGAAAAATGCATCAAAGTGGTATGTGCTGTTTGGCTGTGAGTTTGGTGTGTTTTAGAAAAAATTAAAGAGCAGAGGCAAGAAGTGGACAAACAGTCTCCTGCCTCTTTGTTTTGAATGTGGTGCACACAGAACAATTTACCTTAGCACACTGTGCTAGGTGATTTTTCCATACGCTTTAAATTCCCTGTTATGAAACACTAAATTTTTCCTTGAGATCAAAACTGAGTCTGACTGAGTGCTGGCAGGCATGGAGCTGTCTAACACTTTTGCAAGTAGTGGTGGACAAAGTGCCTAAAATTCACATCATGCAGTATTTACATTGTAGAATCCAGTTTAAACACTACTCCATAAGCGAAGTGAATGACTACGCATCTTGAAGTATCTGAAATTCCCATTCTCCTCTATGGACTTCTCATTACTTCGCTTTGTTTTCTATTGACTTTGTGTTACTTTGCCTTGTTTTTGTATACTTTAAGGTGAATTTTGCAATGAATCATGGGATGTAAGGTCACATGGGCTCTATATTGTCTTGCAGAGCCTCAGTTCATCATAGTGTGCGTAGTGGAAAGATGGTGACAGTTTGCTGTCAGAACTCTGAGATTCAGACCCTGTAAAATCTTTAAAAATGCCTTTTGTCATAGAATTTTGTGACAAAATTTAGTAGACTGATTGTAGTAAACTCTGGTGTGGTTATATCATTGAGCAATTATTGGTGTTTTGTGACTACTTAATGTTAATTTAACTGATTCAGTCTCTGTGCTGAGAGACACTGTAGAAGTGTGCTTTGGGGAGGGCTGATCCATGGTGTAGAATGGAAAGTAGTGAGAAAGGCATTTTTTCCAACCGTTGGCTATTGTTTTACTATTTTGTGTTCAGGTAGACACAGTACGACTTCACTGAATTGTTTATAAATATTTTCTGTTTGCTGGGCAGTTTTTCAGTCTTTTTCAGGACTGTCTGTGTTGTACTGTACTGAACAGTTAAGGTTTCTGTGCCTGACCTTTAATCTGCGTGCGTGCTATTAATTTATTTATTTAAATTGTGATGATGAGGCGGGCCCTCTGAGACAGACAAACCCTTTTTCAGGGTTGATGTGGGTAACCAAATGTTCCAAGCATAAGAAAACAGTACAGATACAGATAATTATGTACAAATATCATTGGACAGTTACAGACATTCATGGACTAAACTAGCACTCTCATTCATTGTAAGACAGTACAAATTACAGATGTCAATTGCAAATAGGTGAACAAACAGTAAGGTTGATACAAGCATACAATATAATCATAGTAGAGTCAATTAGTACATAAGTGCAGAGTATAGAAAATTGGCTGTGTACAGACTTATAGCCCTAGACATTGATCATACACACCAGAAGAGCATAGGCAGCAGGTGGAGAAGTTTAGAAGATTAGGTACAGTTCCCATTACAGACAGGAGGCTTGTAAAATATTTCCCTATATTGTCTTTTGAAGAGAGTAATGGTCTTGAATGAGAGTAGGGAATGTGGAGGTCATTCCACTTTTGTGGTGCTGCAAAGAAGGATCTTCTTCCAGCAGCTAGGCTAGTCTTGGGTAGACCCAGCATTGGGAGGTGTGAGGACCTGAGTGTTCGTGGGAAGGGTTTCAGGTTAGTAGGTTAGATATACTTGGAGGAGGTGGGAGTGTATTAGCTTGAAGGTGGCGCAATATACTGGGAGGTTAAGTCTGGCCATGGAAGATGGCTAACCCAAATTGTTCAGCACATCACACTGATGGGTGCAAGCTGGGGCCTTAGCAAATTGGGCAATTCTGTGATAGGTCATTTTGAGTTTGTTCAGGAGTGTAGTCTTAGAGGAGTGGAGTATAGAGGCACCATAGAAGAGACCTGGGAGAAAGGTGGCAGAGGCAATAGTGTTTCTTGCACTACTTGAGAGGTAGGAGCAGTGCAATATAGGCCTAGGTTCTGATTAGTAGCCTTAGTGACACAGTTTATGTGCTCATCAAAAGATAGGCGCTTGTCAAGTACTACACCAAAGTATTTAAAGGAGGTAAAATCCGGCTGAAACAATCACGGGATTTAAGAATGCATGGGATAGACATAAAGGAATTCTGGAGGTCAGGGTAAGGGCAACAGACTTCTAGGAAAACAAACTGAACTTACAAGCTCAAATGGGCAGACTGGGTGGGCCATAGGCCCTTATCTGCCGACACTGTCTATGTATCTATGTATGTATCTATGTAACATTTTCAAGTTGAATTTTAGTGGATGTTTTGATAACCGGGAGCTGTGAGGTTGTGTCAAAGCAGGTATGGTGGAACAACATGGATTTAGTCTTTTGTGTTCAGAATTAGTAGGTTATTTTAAACCATGTTTCTTGATTATGAAAGTTAATAGTTGGATAAGAGTTAATACTTGAGACATCACATGAGGATCTATATAAGATGGCATCATCCGCATATAAGCTGAACCGATGCCCTTCACAATTCAGAGGAAGGTCATTAATGAATATTGAGAATAGGAGATGCCCTAGGAATGATCCTGGAACTCTGTCTGTGACAGGAGATAAGGTTGGATGGTACCAGCCCACTTGACACATTGAAACCTATTCTCTAAGTAGAGACCGAAGAGAGAGTTTGTCAAGACCGAGGTGGCAAAGCTTACAGATGAGAAGTGAGTGGTTGACTAGGTTGAATGCCTTTGTTAGGTTAACAAAGACTGCACCAGTGGCTTTGACCTGGTTCATAGCCTGGAATATATCAGTGGTGACCCTCAGGAGAGCAGTTTCTGTCCCATGCGATTTCAGAAAGCCATGCTGGTTACTAGTGAGAGCATTGGTCTGTTCAAGGTAGGATAATAGTTGATTGTAAAATATTCTTTTCTGGATTTTAGCAATTGGACACAAGATAGATATTGGTCTATAGTTTTTGATAAGGTTGGTCGGACCACTTTTATGTACTGGGACAGCAACTGTGGTTTTCCATTTGTCTGGGATGGTTTGCAAGAGGAAGGATCTATAGGCAAGAAATCAGGTAGGCAGGTGCAGGTGCACCTATTTTAAGAAATTGGGTGGTAGGGAGTCAAACCCTGGTGAGCTTTCAGGGTTAATTCCCTTAGGAATTTAAAGACCTATTTTGGGAGGTAGGTTTAAGTGGAAAAGTAGAAGACTGATATGCATTTCATTGTGACACCACAATAGGAGAACTCTGAATTGCTAAGACTATCTACAATTTATTTCCCTGCTTCTGTGTAGCTAGGTACTTAGTCTCACTTCTCCCTCCAGCAAAACAAGATATTGTTTTTGACTGTCAGCTTTTGAAGATTGGTTAAGGATTCAAGGACAGGTATTGTGTTGTGCCTGTGCGACTGCATTTAGTGTTTGCCTCCCAGCCACCCAAAAGTGCTGAAATATCAAGTTATTGTCAATTGTCTGTGTCATCTGAAAAACGCCCTCGAAGAGATGGTCAGGCAAAGCAGTTTCTGGATGTGGTGCTGCTACTAAAAGGACTATTAGCAGTGGAAGTTGTTGTGAAGATGAGGCAGGTTCATTAGGGGCTACCAATGGTAGAAGTGTTGAGTGGTTGTGGCTGTGGTAGTATGCAAGCAGAAGGAAAGGTTGAAGTTGGTGCAATTAAAGGTATTTGTCCGACTATGCTTTTCACATCAAAATCAGTTGCTTCAATGCTGGTTGGAGATGGTGTTGTCTTTGCTTTTAGTAAAGTTAGTGAGGGCATGGTTGATAACAACATGAGTATTGCTACAAGTTCAACCCTGTTAAACTTATCATGTGGGAAAATGTTGTTGAATCCAAAGACTTGAGTGCAGTTGATGTCCCACTACCTACAATACTTGAACATGATTCTGATTCTGATGATGATGATGACTCACAGTCTCATGTTTCCACTGATGTTGAGGATAGGCCATCCAAACATTCAGGCATTGATGATAAAAGTGTGGCTGATAATATTGAGGCTGTTGTTGAACTTGGAATATCTCCACAGGAGGACAACCTCCAAAATGAATTAGTGGATGATGATTATGATGATGATGATGCTAGGAACCTCATTTGGGAACTGGAAAAATAAAGTGAAGGAAGGTGGCTGTTTGTAAACAGTCTGTTAGTCAATCTCCCCTCTTCAAAGTTCTGCTGTAGCTGTAGCTGTGTCTGTTGATGATGGCCCTGAATTAATAGTCATAGATTGTGATGTTCAGTCAAAGTCCAACTGTGCCCCACAGCAGAATTCATGCATTACACCCTCATTTCATCACCACCAAAGTGCAGTTACATATGCAGCAGCACCAGCAGTGACATGTGAAGAGCAGGTCATTCAAATCCCTAGTTTGGGATTTTTGTACAAGATGGCAAAATGAAACAGTGGCAATCTGCCAGGTTTGCCAAGTGTGGGTAAAGTGTGATAAAAGGGTAGCCGTTTGGGCACTGGGGGCCAGCATACTCATCAGAAGAGCAGGCACAAGGCAATGAGAATGTGGCACCAGAGGGGAGCTAATACCATAGTTGAGCATTCACCCTCAGCCACCTTAGTGAGCATGGTATCCCTTCCATCAGTGTAAATAGCCATGTCACTAAAAGTGGTGAAATAACACCAGAAGATTACTACAGGCATGAGGAGGAGGAGGAGGATTTGGAATGTTTAAGCAGTGGTCAGAGTAGCAGTGGCGGTCCATGTAGTAATTCTCCTACATCAATCCCTATGCTTAAAACAAGGAAAATAACTGCATGTATTGGCTTGTCACCTGTGCACCCACCATCACACATCCAAGGTACCCCATCCATGTCACTTAGTAGAGTAGAGTCATTTGACAAGACACAAGTAAAGCAATGAACAATGCAGCCCACATTGCACAGCCTTTTGCACACAACACTAAATACCCACCCAATTATACAGATGCACATGAACTCAATACTGTCCTAGCGGAAATGCTGGCAACTGACCTTTGCCATTTTCCTTTGTGGAGAATGCAGGCTTCTGGTGCTTTGCTCCATGCGCATTCCTAAATGGAAGGTCCTGTCCCAGATATACTTTTCCACCCATGCTGTCCCTGGGCTGAATGGTGAGAGTCTATAAGACATGCCCTTCAACATTCCTCATCACCTTACATTCACTTAGGTATGGTTATGTGGACAAGTGTCAAAATGGTGGGTAGTTCTTATCTGTGTATTACTGCACATTGAGTGCAGCTACCTGAGGTTGTATGTGATGGTGGGATGGGAAAGCACTGTAATAAGTCAGACTGTGGTGGTGATAGCAACCTTTATGGCATTAGACAGCATGCCACACTTGCAATGCATAGTGTAGCAGGGTCGCATACAGGTAAAACATACTAGACTAGCTACTGACAGAAACTGATGAGTGGCTGTGCCCCTGTCCCTAAAAGCTGGCTTCACAGCTAGTGATAATGGATCAAACATTGTTAAATGTATCAGCAATGGTGGCTTTTGTGGGTTCCCTGTATGGCCCACTGTTTAAATCTGGTGGCATAGGAGTTTCTGCAGTACCCTGAAATTAAATAAATGCTGACTGTTGCACATTGCATCTTTGCCCACTTTGCACTTTGACCACTGACTTCCTGCCTATTTAACTGCCTCCCTGAATCATCTGACCTGCAGGCCTACAGAGATAGTCAGGCATGTGATCAGTGGCCTGTTTTTAATGACTTTGCCTTATCAAACTGTAACTTGAAGTGAACTCAAAGTGGACAACGTGAAATAAGGCAAAGTAAAGGTGAATTCAAGTTTTTAATGGGCAATTTGTGTAGTGCTACATGAATTCAAAGTGGACCACTTCAAGTTAGCTTCACCAGTGAATTAAAACTGCTGATCTCTAGTTGCAAGTGCCACAGGTTGCACACATATAAATAATGCATGCATGCATTTTTTTTTGCTGCAAACTGTTGCCATTTGCAAATGCATCAAAACATTTGAAAATTACCCTAACATTTGATCCAATTGACATGATACAGGCTGTGCCCAAAATTTGGAATTGTGAATTCTTCATGTCATTGAAAACCCTATCTATTGTCTCTAATGTTAAACATGTTTAACCAGGAAAAAAATGATTATTGATATGTAACTACATTCGTCGAGCTTCAGTGCCTATGGAGTGAGGAAGGTTTTCAAAGCGTATGTCAAGATGCAATTCTGTATCATACAACTTTGGACATAAGCAAAATTATTCCTATGGCCAATCTATAAAGCTATGGCATAGTCATATCAGGTTGTTAAAACCCTGACTTAGTACAGTGGTGCTAAACAAGATGCAACGCAATAACTTGCATTATAACAAGGGTCTCAGAAGTGCTGCAATCTGATTGGCTGTTAGGATTTCAACACCCTTACATTAATCCATGTTGCACTGTCATGTACAGCCTGATCACCATGGCACATGCATTCTTCCTGTCAGAATTCCATCCTCCAGCACTGCTGAATGTGTGGAATGATGCATTCTGATTCTGAACCAGCATTCTTAAACTGTTGGTGGAAGAACTATTTTATTAAAAATCTCCTCTAAATGAGGAAAAATTCAAAAGTATACTTTGACCACTTTTCTTTTGGAATATATTTTATAATAGCAATAAGGCATTCCAGGAGTTAGATTAACCATCAGTTAATCACCGCTAGAACAAAATAGCACTCGCCTGCTCCTTATGCCACATTACACCCTAGGGTGTGATTAACATACTATTAATCTAACCCGATCATGCCTTTTTGCATAAGTAAATTACAGGTCACAAAATACTACATGACAACAGGGGCTTAATTATTACTGAATTACACTGTTCCCAGCAGCACACTGCAGCAGTTTACAATAATACTGCAAGGGACTGGTACTGCTATAAACCTTCGCGAATGTTCAGGTATAAATGTGCTTGGACATAATTGTCAGACTGAGGATAACCCAGACTATCATTTGCTTCTATGTCTTGAATTTCTCTAACCAAAAGTAGATGTAAAGCATCATAAAACAGCAAAAATACTGCAGAGAAATCCAGCTTTTGAAAATAGCTCCAGTAAGCTAGAACATGGTCTAGACGTATCAAGGCACCCTCTGATAATAACAACTACAGCAGAAGTTGTATCCAGTGCATGAGTTTTGAAGCTCCACTGTTAGAATTGTATTCATTTAAGGGCTTTTGAAAAGTCCACCCTATGTAACTAGGAATTGTGTCAATTGTATGACTTTTGAAAATATCACCTGTCACGACTAGAAATTAGAGGTATGTAAAACCAGGGAGGTTTGGTTTTGCCAAATCACCCTTGGTTTGGGTTCTGATTTGGGTTTTGGATTTACAGCCACTATTCATTCAACATAAAATGTGGCCTGTACTTTCATTTCAAAGTATAATATAAACTAAAACAGGTTAAAGTCTGTAGAAAAACAGTTTGTTAGCATGGTGGCTAGCAAGGCCCAGCTGTTAGTAAGTTTATAGGAAATTATGTATTATTTTGAGACAGTACTAAAGTTGAATAAGCACATAGTTTCACCTGCCTGCAGTCTAAATTCCTAGCAATAAATGACAGGAGACAAGACATGTTGAATACAGGGACATAGGCAGAGGCAATGTAACAGCTGAGTATAACAGTATAGCCTGGCTGTATAGCCTAGAGGTGAGAGTAATGAGCTGTCACTGAGCTTGGTCTAGCAGACCTGGGTTTGATTTCTCACAGGCACCACATGCATACTATGTGACTCTGACTAAGTCATTACTTAACCACCTAGTTCTCCTAGTCACCCCTGAAAACAGGCACTTGTGGCTCCGTAGGTCTTACCTGATTATCAAAGAATCTCACACACACACACACACACACACACACAGTAACCCCTGGCTGCCTTGTTTAGTCAGTTAAGCAAGGTGTGCTACTGCTAACAAAAATGACTTTGTGACTGAAGGAGGGTAACAGGACAGGAATACTCAATAAATGACAGGACATAGTCTGAGGAGAATTTAAAAAGCGTAGCAGCATGCACATACAGAATATGTTGGACCCTCTCACACACTGTTTTGAACTGATTTTTTTTTATTAGCCAACCTTGTTGTTTGTTTTGCCAGCAATGGGCAACCAGTTTTGATAATTTTCTTTTACTCAATTAGGATGTGCATGCACACTATAATTTTATTTATTTGTTAATTTATTTTGTAGTACAACATCATGAAAAGTGAGACCGAGGTAGCATTGTAATTTATGAAAGAAAATATCCACTTTTATGTAGCGTTTGTAAAATGTTTTTCTTTCATAGATGAATATCGATTCAGGAGCAGCAGATCAGTAAGAATTCAGAATAGGGTTAGATGTTATCCAAGTTCAAGACTTGGCATATAGAGTACATAACTGGAAGATATCTACCAGAAATCAGTACATTCATTTACACAGTTAAGTTAACCTTACAAATAAAAGACTCAAGAAAAATTGTGTGTGTGTGAAATCCTTTCATATCTTCTGTAGAGTCAGAGAGTAGCAACTAGCTTTTGTACTTCTGATAGACAGCAGTTTAGTGGAAGAAACAATATGGTGACTGGCATGGGACAGGACACAAATGATATGAGAGACAGGCTGATGTAACATTCCCTTTTCCCCAGTACTGGGCCAGAGTACTACTATTCTTCTTCAACATCACTGCCAATAGGCTTGTAATCACTACTGTCCCAGCAGCATTTTGGACATGCTCCTGTGTATCCTGCAAAAACACTGTAGTTTAGTTTAATAAAAGTTAGAATTTCAATGTTTTCTGGACGGAGTTTTCTCCTCTTAGTACTAGCAACATAGCCAGCACTGCTAAATATTCTTTATGAATAGACACCTGTTGCTGGGTAACTTAAATAACAAAAGACCACTTTTGTAATGCTGTCCAGATCACATCCTTTTATGCCAATACTGAAGTGGGTCATCTTGAACATTTATCTTTCTGGGATCCTTTAAGAAGTCACCCACCATACTGCTTACTGAGTAGATTGTGATGGAAAAAGTAACAGCATTGTCTTTCTCTATGTCATCCAGTTCTGCCCAGATTTCTGTGGAGGCACCATACAAATTGCCACTGGGTTCTGACTCATAATGCAAGGGTTTTCTTATTCTTCTGCCTTCATTGGGATCTGTTTCTTGAAAGGAAGCAGGGCACGCTTTGTGATCAGCAGCTGCAACACTTCCAGTTGGAGTTTCTGTCATCATTTTTAGAGCAACTCTATTAATGAGCAGTTCTTTATAATGGTTGACATCTATGCTACCAGATTGAGAAGACCTGGCAAACTGGTTTTGAAACATGGATTCAACATTGCTGCTATAACATAATGTTCAGATTCCAAAATCATGGCAGTCCTGCAGTCTTTTCTAAACACAAAGGAAGCTTTTCAGCAAGAGTGACACCTGTGCTTGCACCTTGCTTTTCAAATGTTTCTCAGAATCTTTCCGGCTCTGCGTGAGAAGATGTATGAATGGAATGACTTGACTTATGGTTGCGCTGTCAGTACTCACTTCATGTATGGCTTCCTCAAATGGCTGTAGCAACTAACATAAATATGATATAAGATTCCATTGCCCATAGGTGAGTGTAAATATTCCATTTCACTCTGGCAAGGTCCATGGTGTACTGCTACACTGTTTTGCATCATTCTTGGTGCCTCTGTAACATGTAAAATGTGGAGTTTCACCAAGTGGCAACTTCTTGCTTTAGCTGGTGAATTGATAAGTTATTTTCTTTTGCAGTTCCACAAAATTTTACAAGCATTCAGATACTGCTTGAAGTGACCACATATCTTCGTGCAGCACCCAATATATTCTGCACATTCCTGACTTCATTGAAATCCTGTACCACAAAATTGAGTGTATGTGCAAAACATGGTAAATACAGGAATCCACCATCCTTTAATGCTTTCACAATGTTAGCTCCATTGTCTGCAACCACAAATCCTATGGAAAAGCCATCGGGAAAAGCAATTCTGAGAACCATTACTTTAACTCCTATAAGAGGTTCCCACCAGTATGATTTTCTTCATCAGAGCTTGAAAGATTTAGGACAGCCTATCTGTGAGGATTTTGTAGGTCGATAGTGGTGCCAGAGGATATAGCAGAGGAAAATGATACCTAGTGGACTATGACAGTCATGTAGTCTACTGTTTAACCACCTATACACATTTGTTCACATATTTGTTGTTATATGCACTTCTTCAACAGATGATGACTGCAAGACACTGTTTATTTTCTGGTGCAGTTCCTGTAAGAGCTGGCACGCCTTTCTGGCTGTGATGGGAGTTGATACCGAGTGGCAGCAAGTTTCATCAACTCCCAAAACCCAGCAGAGTCAGCAATAGAAAATGGGCACATGTCCTTTGCAATCATTGCAGTTACTGCTTTATTTAAGTGCTGAGCAGCTGGATGGCTTTGGTCATATTTAGTTCTCCATTCAAAAGCATGCTGCATAGTAAACTGTTTCTGAGATATGACTGGCGCAATAAAACAGGCTGGAGGAGACAGAGAAAAACTCATTTGTTGTCAGTTGTGGAGCTTTTGGATTCTGATAAAGAACTAGCAGATAAAGGGGTGATGCAATGTTTTGCTTGGTGTCTGAGGGTTCACCGTATATGGAAACATTTAGCTATACCACCAGTGTGAGTACCAGTTTTAACCTGTACATCCTCTACCATGTCACCTTGTGACTTATTCCTAGCCCTGAAGTAGATGTATGTGCTGTAAGTCTCTTATTAAAGTGTATGTGCCAAGGTTGCTTGCCTGTCTTCCTCTGCTGAAAGAAGCCTTACATAAGCAGCATATTGAGCATACTGTTCTTTGTGTCAAGGTGAAAAATCTCTAAACAGAAGGGATGACTTTTTATTTTTCACCCTGCCATTGCAACTTCTGAATCATCATCCAGCATGTCTATGTTAATTTGTATATTTTGATTATTTTCCTTAATGTCCTCACTGGATGATTGGGTGTGAGGCCTGCCCTCATCAGACGATACAGACAAGCCAGACATAACTTCCTTTTCAGTTTCACTGGTCCCTAATGACCTTTCCTCTGATGATCCTTCCCCAGGTTTTTACAGTCTGACATCTCACAGGTTCCTCTGGCTCCAAGCCTGAATTATCAGAGTCCCATCATGCAATGCCTCTCTTGCAGAAATGTACTCATTGCCACTGCTATCCGCATGGTCTGACTGTGAGGAATGATACATGGTAGAATTTAAGAAACGGTACAATGTATCAATGTGTGCTTATTCTTTCCTTTCTACTACATATAGCGCCTGCAACTGCCTTTATTTTTTATAACTGTACCTTTGACAAATCTACTTTTCATAATTGCTGATTCAGCACCTGAGCTTTTCTTGTTGCCATTTAGTATTCCTGTATTTGTTAACTGGGTACCACCTGCAGCAGCTACTAGAGGGAATGCAGTGGAGGGCAATGAAGATGATACAGGGAATGGAGGGAGAGACAATGAGAACAGGCTGGGGAAACTGAATATGTACACCCTGGAGGAAAGGAGGATAAGGGGGACATGATCGTAACTTTCAAGTATCTGAGGGAAATCAATAAGGATGGAGCCAATGGGGTTTTAAACTGAGGAAAGGAAGGGACACTAGAGGGCATGGGCTAAGAATGGGGATTTAGGAGGAGATGAGGAGAAATAACTTCACAGAGAGAGAGTGGTGTCAAAGTGGAACACCCTACCAGAAGAGTGATATCATGCAAACCTGTGGGTAGCTTTAAAACGGCATTGAACAGAGAACAGAGGAGAGTACGGGTAGGTGAGGCTGAGAGCGGCTGAGGAGAACAAAGGGAGGGGTGGGGCAGCTGCAGCTAGGGACACTGGCTGCACACTCGAGCAGTCATTGATAAACCAGGAGGTCTGTTTCTGCTGGCACATTCATATGTTCGTATGATGGGATCTCAGAAAACAAGGACTCAGAAAGTAAAGGAAGCTTCAATCGGTAAAGAATAGGCTGCATCTACTGTAGCAGAAGAAGCACTTTCTGGTTTTGTGACAATTTTTTATTCTGAATTGCTGTGCTTTCTTGGAAACTTGTTTCACAGGTCTGCTCCTTCCAGCATTATTTTAATAACAGTTGCTGAGCAAAAATGAAGCCAGTTCCTTCAAGGAAAAACCCAGTACCTAACTGTACTACCTTCTTTGATCACCTTCAGGAAATAAGTAGCAATGCCGATGATGAGTATTAAGTGCATGTCTCAAGACATAGAAAATGAATTTGTTAACTAACAAGACTACAAGTTGGAGCTACTATGCAACTACCAAGAGCTTCCCCTCAATCCAAAACATTTCACATGTGGCGCAAGCCTTTATTTGACAGGACTGCACAAAAAATATGGTCCTCCTGTCTCGACTCCTGCTTGTGTGGGGAAATGGTGGGTGACACTGTGCAGACAGAGGCTACTCAATTGACAGGCTGCCCCCACTCTGAAATGTTTCACACATGACACAAGCTTTACTCGTCAGGACTACTCAAAAAAAATATGGTCCTGTCCTGACTCCTACTTGTCGAGGAATTGATGTGTGACACTGTGCAGACAGAGGCTACTCAACTGCCAGGCTGATACCTCATTCCAAAACATTTCAGATGTGATGCAAGCCTGTATTCAACAGGTTTACTTGACAAAAACATGGTTCTCCTGTCCCTGTCCTGACTCCTGCTGGTGTGGAAAATGGCTGGTTTCACTGTGCAGACAGAGGTTATTGAACTGCTGGACTGCTCCTTCTAAAACATTTCATGGTCTCATGTCACAACAGCGATCGAGAAACAGCGATCACTATTATGGTGAGTGTACATTGCTGAAATCAATTTCAGTGATGCACACTTGCAGTGAAAAAAAAGGCACCTGAGACATACAGGTCTCATTTATGATACTGGGGCTACGCCCTGTACCCCACTACTTAAGGATTATGAACTCGGGGGTCATGTCAGGAGGGGAAAACTTGATTAAAATACATGCTGCCAGGCAGCAAAAACAAACCAGCGTACCATTCAGACCAGAACCCGGTCCCCATGCCTCCCAGTCGAGCACCTTCCCACTACACCAGTGATCCAGCTCACTAACCCTCCCACATGCCATCCCTACCCTGCCTCTCCACCCACAGGTGAGCATGCACATATGTATACTCCCTAGTTCCTGTTGTGGTTTCACCAACTGCAGTATCAAGGTCGCCCTCCTGTCTGGGTGACCATGATCTGATCACCGACATTGAGTCACCATTTTTCTAGGCACTCAATCTCAGTTACTATGGTCATGGACTACCCATTTCACACATGATGCAAGTCTTTATTTGACAGGACTACGACCCCCATAAAAATGGTCCTCCTTCTCCTCTTGTCCTGACTCCTGCTTCATGTGGGAAATGTCTATTGATACTGTGCTGACAGAGGCTACTCAACTGCCTGGCTGCCCACTCCCAAAATGTTTCACATATGGTGCACGCCTTTATCTGACAGGATTACAGAAAAAATATGGTCCTCCTGTCCTGACTTCTGCTTGTGTGGTAAATGACTGGTGACACTGTACAGACAGAGGCTACTCCACTGCGTGCCCCTCCCTCCAAAATGTTTCATGTGTTATGCAACCCTTTTTGACAGGACTACACAACAAAGAGTATGGTCCTCCTGTCCCTGTCCTGACTCCTGCTTGTGTGAAATGGCTGGCGACAATGAGCAGACAGTGGCTACTCAACTGCCAGGCTGATGCCTCCCTCCAAAACATTTCACATGTGATGCAAGCCTGTATTTGACAGGACTACACAAAAAAAATGGTCCTCCTATCCTCCTGTCCCTGTCCTTACTCCTGCTTGTGTGGAAAATGGCCGGTGACACAGCGCAGACATAGGCTACTCAACTGCAGGGCTGCTCCCTCCAAGACAATTCACACATGATGCAAACCTTAATTTAACAGGACTACGCACAAAAAATATGGTACTTCTGTCCCGACTCCTGACATAACTGCTGGACTGCCCCATCCCCAAAATATTTCACATGTGATGCAAGCCTTTACTCGACAGGAGTTCACAACAAAAAATACAGTCCTCCTGTCCCTGTCCCAAGTGCCGCTTGTGTGGAAAATGGCTGGTGACATTATGTAGACAGAGGCTACTCAACTGCCCAGTTGTCCTCTCCCTCCAACATTTTTCACATGTGATGCAACATGCAAGCCTTTATTTTACAGGACTACACAAAAACAGTCCTGTCTGACACCTGCTTGTGTGGGAAATGGCAGGTGACACTGTTCTTTTTTGAAATTCAACATCTTTATTAATTTTATTTTAGAATCACATACATGGGTACATTGCCAAAGAACAGAACTTAACAATAATTCCTACCTACCTCCCCTCCCATCTCTCCCCTCCTTCCACCCCTGGAGTGTGCCTTGTAAGAAACAAAGATAAAATTAAAACACACAATCTTTGAAGTAAAGCAAATGGAGAGATAAAGAGCCAGTATACAGTTAATGCAGATATAACACATAAAGTTTACACCACTTTTTATCAAAAGCTTAAGTCTATTACAGGAACTTGTGATCAACCGTTCAGTTCTGAAACACATAGAGAGTTCATTCAGCCATTCATTGTAGGAAATGGCAAGTTGATCTAGCCAGTGTTTAAGAACCACCTTTTGACCACCATCGAGATTAAGGCCATGTGGTATCTTCTTTCCTTGATGCTGATGTTGGTGTAGATTCCCAAAATGCAGATTTCAACAGTGAAGAGACCATCCAGCCCTAGTAAGGGGTCCAGCTTGGATTGGATTATTTGCAATAAGGAGAAACATTTTCAAAGTGCCAGAAAATGTGCAAGATTCCTTCTGTTTTACCACACCTAGAACATAGAGGGAGGAAGGTGGCAATTTTGCCCAACTAATGGGCATATAGTACATATCATTTAGGATGTGATATTGGGTAAGTCTAAGCCTATCCTGAGAGTTATAAATGTAAAGATCTTCCGTATTTGTGGCCAACTGAAGGATTCATCAGGTAACAGGGGGTCCCAAATATTCAAACCCAAAAGGGGTTCAGGGTGGCTCTTGAACAGAAGATAAGAGTACAGGAGTGAAATGCCATGTGGCATGGTTGCCAAGTCCTTTAACTGAGCCAAGATGGGGGTTATACCAGGGGTTAGAGTTGTACCAAATAGCTGACCAAGTAAATGCCTCAGCTAGAAAATCTTGAAGATGTGTACTTGATTTAAGCTAAACTTCAAAAGAATGTTAGGAGAGCAAAGAACAGGGTCTTGAGAGTATAGGTCAGCCACCGTGGCATCTCTTAGTTAGGGTAGCCATCCTGGGGTAAGACTTGAACCCCTATCTTGACATTAGGATTAAGGACAATGGACTGGGAGAAGTCTTTGTGAGGGAAATCTTAAGGGAAGAGCAACATTGTGAGAATACCTTAACTGAAGTGCCAATAGGTGAATTTCAAGTGGCACCAGAAAAGATTTCCATGGAAGATAAAATGTAGTTGGAGTGGTTAAGTTGTGTGTGTGTGTGTGTGTGTGTGTGTGTGTGTAGAAGCTGGGATTCAATTTGCAACCATGACAGGGTGTATTCACCTTCAGAGCCAAAGTCATCTTCCACATTTGGAGAAGTGGCTAGACCAGTAAAACAAAAGGAAATTTGGGGACGAAGACCACCCTATTCCTAGGAAGGCTCAATTTAAGGAATGAGGACTTAGGGTGGTTATTCAACCACATGAAGTTAGAGATGATGGAGTGAACATGTTGAAAAAGGAAAGCAGAAGCCAGATATTCAGCATGTTTAGAGGGTAAAAGATTCTGGGAAGAACATTCATTTTAATAATATTGATTCTTCCCCATAGGGATATAGGAGAGACTCCCACTTCAACAGATCCTGATGTATGGTGGCCACAAGGTCATCCAAGTTTAATTTCCTGATAAGAGAAAGATTGGTGGTTAGGAGTATACCCACATATCTGATTGATTGGTGGGATCATTTCATGCCAAATTGAGTAAAATCAGCCATATGTGTGTAGTGATTGAGGGAAGATTTCAGTTTTATTGAGATTTAGTTTGTAATTGGAGAGATGACTGAACTGGGATATCACACTAAGAGTTCTTTCCAGAGAGGTTAAGGGATATCCTATGTGTAGGAGGATATCATCCACATACCCAGAAAGGGCTAATCTGGAGCCATGCACCAGAATGCCCTGTTACTGAGGGACAATTTAATGTGTCTGAGGAAAGACTCCAGGTATAAGTTAAAAGGACGGTGACAGATTACAGCCCTATCTGGTGCCCATGAAAGAAGGAAATGAGAAAAAAACCCATTACAGTATATCGTAGCAGAGGGGAAGAGTATATGCTTTGGATCCACTGAAGGAAAGTGGTGGAGAAGCCAATTTTTGAAGAGTTGACCAGAGGAAGCCCCAATCAACTCTCTTTTTTTATTCAAACTTTATTAAATTTTCACAATAATGCAATAATGCCATAACAAGGAGGATAGTACATACATAGATAGCCCCAATCAACTCTACTGCAGGCCTTCTCGGCATCAGGTGAGATTAGAACCATAGGAATATGGGAGGATTGGTCAACCTGGAAAATGTGATTTAATTTCCTTAGGTGGTCTGCTGAGGACCTTCCAAGGATGAATTCTACCTGTTCAGGACTCAATAAGGGCATCCAGACCCTTCTGATTCTTAGGGAGAGAATTTTAGTGAGAATCTTAATGTAATAGTTCAGAAGGAAATAGTATGGCAACTGGCTGGATGTGTGTGTGGTTTGTCTGGTTTAAGGAGAAGGATGATGGTGGCTCCAATAGTGATGGATCTAACAAATCAGCAGTAAGCATATACTTATAGAATCTAAGTAGCAAGGGGATAGTTCTTTAGAAAAGGTTCTGTAAATGTTTGAGGGAAAGCCATCTGCCCTTGTGCCTTGTCAAGGGCCAGACCTTGAATAGCATCTGCCACTTCAGAAAGAGAGATAGGAGATTATAGGGATACCTGATGGTGATCGAGAAGTCATGGCAGGTCAATAGAGTCAGATACTCATCTATTTCATGTGGGTTCAGGTGCTTGCCATAAAGGTTACTGTAGAAGTTTTCAAAGACCATTGCAATGTCCGGGTGAAGTTTTAGTGGAGCCATCTGGGGCAAGAATGGAGGGACTAGTCTAGAACTTTCTAACTTTCTCAAACAAAGAGCTAGGAGCCTACCCAACTTTCCCCTGATAAGCATATTTAGAATGGGTTTTAGGATGGCATATTCTGCCTTCTCTAGTAGAAGATCCGCATATTTGTTTTGCAGGAAGAGTAGAATATCCAGAGAGTCAGGTGGGGTGGAAGGAGAAAGTTCACAATTTTAATCTGTGCTAGGAGAGATAAAGCTTCAGCCTCTCTCAGTTTTCCCTCCTTGAGGCAATCTTGATAAATTCTTCCGTAGGTAACATTTGAGTGCACACCATTCAAGATCAACCTTTGTACAGAATCTCTATTATGGTCAGTGAAAGACTGTATGTGGGATTGTACCTTCATGATAGTAGTCTCATCCTTTAAGAGTTGAGTATTCAACTTCCAGGCAGAATCTCTGCATTTCAGAATCAGGGAGAGGTTTAGCCAAGCCACCGAGTGGTGAGATAAGACAATTGGTTCTATCCCTGCATGACACAGGCCAGTTAGGAGGGAGGCTGATTAAAATTTAATCCAGCCTAGACCAAGACTGAGTGAATGGAGGAAAAAAGGAGTAGAGATGGTGAGAGGATTAAGAATACACCATGGATCACACAGACCTAGCATTTCTGTAAAGTCTCTCAGCACTCTTTGGGATGGGGAGCGAGGCTTCATGAGGTAGATAAGACTAATCCAGGTCCTGTGTGGGTGGAACATTCCAGTCCACTCCCAGTATTAAGGAGGTAATCAGAAAGGATGCAAGCCTGTTAGCTAGGTCCATGAAGAGCTCTGCATCACCACCCACCAGGCCATATAGGCAACCCAAGACCACCTTGATATGAAAAGGGATCCTTTGACCAGAATAAATTTTCCTCCTGGGTCAACAATAGTCTAGTCAGCCTGAAAATGCACATTCCCCATTACTAGTATGGCTACTCCCCAACTCGAGGATGAGTCACCTGAGGCAAAAACTTGTCTCATGCCCTGCCTGCATAACCAGGTGGCCTCCTGACTAGTAGGTGAGCTTCTTGTAAAAAATTTTGTTTGAGTTTAGCAAGGCACAGTGTTTCAGGACTTGATATCTTTAGTAAGGTCTCTAACTCCCTGACATTCCATGTTACAATGTTAACTGTTCTGCTCCCCATTTGCAACAGCCAAGGTAGTCAAGGAGATTAAAATCAAGGTAACCATCTATAATACATGAGGCACACTCCATCCCATTCCCCAACCAAAGAGCCAAACTAGCCCCAACAGGAGCCAAATGAAAAGATAACAGTAATGAAATAGTGATCAACACTCCAAACAGTTAAGTCATCTATTCTTTGTAAGAAAAGGCCAGGAGTAAGATATCAGATACCCTCTATCCCACCCCACACCTTACTTGTTCTGTACTTGTAATGTAGAAAGTGTCCCACCCTTAACCAACAACATACCCCATCCCACAAAACTATTTACAGTGCTCTCTTCTATCAGCCATATTCTGAACAAACAAAAAAACTGGTTGCAGGAGAGAAAAACCCCACTGTGTCTGGTTCCACTCATCTCAAGAGAATAATTTTAAGTGCTCAGGCCAATCTGGCCTTTATACCAACCAACCCATCTGGAACCCCCCACATCCCACACTTAACTCCATACACGTAATGCAGTCAGGAACTCCAGTTGAGGCAATTAAGATAGGAAGCATGCTTACCTTCCCACCCTTGGAGCTGTAACAGGACTGCACCAACACTGAACAAATCTAAGCTCCTGAGACTCTTCTACCACCCCAGCTGCAATTCCCCAGATCTCCTGGATCCTGTGAGAGGATGGGACAAACCATTTCAGGATTTAAACAGGATTGCGGGGACCACTGGGTAGGATCACTTAATTATGCTTCCCAAAGTAGAAGCCAAGCTTCAGTGTGTCCCATTAGTTGTCTCTATTGCCCAGCCCAACCAGAATGCTCCTAAGAAATGTGAAAAGCATTAAATGAGGCAGACTAAATGATGGATAAGAACCCCCAAATTATTGACCACTTGGTTTACTCGATTGGTCAGGAACCAAAATAAAGCCAGACTGGTGCACTTTTAGCTGGCCCCAGGGAACCTCTACCCTTCTTAGAGTTACAGTTAGGAAGGAACAGAATTTAATCGAGAATCATGCAGCCAAAGGATTACGAGGACCCATTTTGGAGGTCTGAATATTGGGAAAGCATGGTGAGAGGCCATGGCCCACCCTGCTCAAAGCTCTGATTTCACCCCACCAAGGCAATCAGAATCAGAGAAAATAAAAAAACCCTCAGAACAAACTCGAGACAACAACATGTTACACAACAGAAAACAGGTACAGAATTGTACACATTGTATTTCTTAGGATAGCATACTGAATGCTCAAGTGGTGGAGAATACATCGGGTTGTCTGTGGGTCAGATCCTTCTTGGCAACCTCGGGGTTGTCATAGGAAGACCAGGTGTCATTGATGCAAATCTGTAGATGTGCTGGGTATGACATTTTAAATTTTATTCTGGCTGCAATTATCTTAGAAACAATTGGGTAAAAGGCAGTACATTTTGTTGGGTCTCCAAAGGCAGATCCGAGTAAGCCACAAAGGCTGCCCTCCCACAGAATGGCCTGCAGTGCTCAGGCATTAATTAACATGTGTTGTTTTTCCAGGTAACTCAGAAATTTTAAGATAATAGGTCTTGGTGGGGCTTCTTCAGGGGTCATGGTCTCAGCGACCTGTGCTCTCTCCAATCTGGTAGCTTGGATCAAAGGGAGAAGGCCCCACAACTTTTGCCAGCAGCTTTTGGATGAATGGAACAATGTTGGGGCCTTCCTCAGATTCTGGCAAGCTGAAAATAAGGATGCTGTTCTTCGGTTCCTTCCTACAAGATCCTCAGCCTTGCGCTGCAGCTTGGATACTTGTTGCCTTAACTTGATTAGCTCTGGTTCTATCCGGACCTTCCGTCCCTCCAACAATGAAGTTCTGGCATTCACAACACTGATATTGTGCCCCAAGTCCCCATGTCTGAACACAGGGACTTAATTTCGGAAGAGATATCTGCTAGAGCCTCTCTGAAGGAAGGAGTTCTTGGAGAAAGCGATCTTCCATGAGGGGGCCAGCAGGGAAGATTGAGTGGCAGAACCAGCAGGCTGGGACCCTTGTGCCTTAGACTTCTTAGGTGCTTTCAATGGCTAGGTAGGAGGTGTAAGGTGTGGTGGATCTGCCACATGTTGGCATCCATCACAGCGTTTAAATCACCGATAGCGATGAAAAAGTCAGTAGATAGTAGAGCAAATAGGCAGGCACCTAGATGTAGCTAAATGGAGTTAAATCTGTGGTTTAAAGGCAAGGATTAGGCAGGATGCAGAAGGGGAAGAAGAAAGCTCCTCCAGAGAAGCTGCTACCAGTCTGCAGACATCATGTGACTCCCCAGGTGATACTGTTCTGATTGAACTTTGGTGTGGTTACACAAGTGACTTCCTCAGCATCTGTCAGTATGCCAGTATCCCTGCTGAGCTGAATAAACTTTGTCACTGCTCTTCTCTCAGATTAGTCCTACTAGGCACAGGTGCCCATTTTCAGTGGTGAACTGGGAGCACTGGGAGGTTAAGTGACTTGCTCAAGTCAAACAGTGTGCAAGTGGAGATTGTGGGAAATTGGAATCTGTTATTAGGCATGAGGTACCACTGCACCCCACACACATAGTCAGTTCCTCGCCCATGTTCATCCCGAGTTCCAACCCCATTAGTTTTTTTATTATTTTCTTAGTTTTCTGTTACTTTCATAATGTTGGTGGTGTGGGTGGAGGAAGCAACTGGTCCATGGAGACCCATTCTTTTCCTTCATTCCACCCAACTGTTTGCCTTCCTCCCTGCTACCCATTCCCTGGTCCATGTCCTTCCTGAGTCCCCACCTGTCCCTCTCAGTTAGGTATGGTCTTAACTTTTTTAATGCTCTCTGTTTTTTCTTATTTGTTTTGTGTGTCAGAAGTTATGGTCTGACTCCACACCTCCTACCATGGAGACCCTTCTCTTTCTGCCTGACCGCTAAGTTAAAGGACCAGGACCTTCTCTCTCTTCAGTGGCTCAACACAAATGGTGTTGAGTTGAGCTCTACATCCAGCTATACTCCGATTTGTGCATGTGAAAACCAGATTATCAGAACTGCCAACTCACTGGCTCCATTCTGACCTATCACATGACACAGGGAGCTGAAAAAAAATAATGTCTCAGATCCCAGCTGATCCGGGCTGGTAAGGTTTGGCTTGGTCTTATGGAAACTGAGCCACATGTGCTCAGGATGGCTCAGTTTCACACCCCACCCCAGGTTCAGCACACCTCTACTAGAAATGTTGCCTATTTTATGGCTTTTGAAAATACCACCATATGTCTATATGCACTTGCCTGTTACAAAATTTGAGACAAAGAAAATTGCTACTAAGCCTAAATTTCAAAGCTAAGACAAAGCTAGGACCAATTTTCTAAACCATGACTTAGGCATATCTGGTTTGCAATGCTCAAATATAAATGTGCCTTGACACAATTTTCAGAGTGAGAGTACCCTAGTTTATCATTTACGTACAGTATTATTTATTTATTTATTTATTGAAATGTTTCACCAGGAGGGCACACTGAACAACAAGTTGCTCATCTAATGGTGTGACCTGGGGAGGGTTACATAGGGTTGTGAAGGATGATCAGTTACAGAGTAGTGTGGGTAGTACAAAGAATATAACATTGTAAGATTGTGCAACAGTTGGAACACAAGGTATTGTACAATAAACAGTAGTGGAACATTGGGTAAATTACAATAACTGTCCAAATTCATACAAAAGAACATATAAACATACAAAGCGGTAATACCGTGATAGAACCATTTATAGTGCACGAGTGTACCAGGTGCAGGCTGCGGTAGTACATAAGTGCTGTTGAAATATAAAGGATGGGATTAGGCTGTGCACGCTGGTGACCCAGAAGATCAGGTAGATAAGAGAGGGGAGAGGCAAGAACTGAATATGAGGAGAAGGGAACCCTACGGGGAGGGGTTATGGTACGAAGGCAGAAACAGGGGATAGGTATTAAGGTGAGTTAAAGCAGGAACAGCTGAGGAAAGGTAATTTTGTAGGCAAAGGTAAGGAGTAGTTGGAGGAGGAGGAGTGTCATATTTCAGGGGAGGAATTCCAGATTTTAGGGAAACGATAAGCGAAACCAGTCTGACCAATGAGGGTGGAGTGGCAAGGGACCATCAAGGTGTGGGTGTCATTTGATCTCAGAGAGTGGGTGGGGAGAGGAGAAGTGATGAGAGGATGAGAGATCTGAGGGAGCCCCCAAACCAGAATTTGGAGGTTAGTTTGGCATAGTGAGAGATGCTTCTGTGAGATAGTGGAAGGAAAGTTAGAGAGCGATAGAGTTCACAGTGGTGGGAGGCGGGAAGGGAGTCGATAGCAAAGTGGCAGAAGATGTTAAAGAGAGCATCCAACTTGGTCAGGGAAGATTTGGGAGCATCACCATAGACTACGTCACAGTAGTCAAAGATGAGGAGTATCATCTTCTGGACAATTAAATATAGTATATGTCTAACTTTTTCTTTTATCCAAAACTGGATAAGTACCTTAAACAACTACAAATTCTGTAGATAAGTTGCACATTTGAAAATAGCTCCAACAAGATAAAACATGGTCTAGGCATACCAAGGCAGTTTCTGACGTTGACATAACTAGGAGATGCATCTATTTTATGACTTCAGAAAATTAGACCCAACCTAACTAGTAGATCTGTTCATTTTATGACTTTTGAAAATCACCCTCCATTTCTAGAGGCCAAAAACAGTATAGTAGAATAATGAATGATAGAAAAGTAAGAAAAGTTAGACGATTGGTAGGAAGAAGTAACCAGTTATATAATACGGAATGAACAATTAATGCACAGCTTTTGATTGCTGTACACTAAGGAATGAATAAGAAGGGCTACCTAGCAACCAGAATGTTGCCCATGTGCAGGTGGTTGAGATGAGATCCTGCTTTAGTATTAGAAAAGTATTTATTTATTTAAAAGTTTCACCAGGAAAGACATACTGAGCAGACATGCTCATTTCCAGATGTGTCCTGGGGGAAGGGAAAGGATACACAGCAAGTACAGCAGCAAAAGTCAAACACAGTGCATAACGGAAATAAAATACAAACATATGCAGGATGGACAAAATAGATAATATTACATTTCAGTGAAACAACAACAATAAAAAAAGGCACTAGAATACTAATAAAACACAACAATCAGCATTTATTTAACAGGGACTAGATGGCTCACAGTATTTGCAGTATATTATGTAGTCTCTCCTCTAGGTCACAGGTTCAGATCTAGACTTTGCTGGTAGTAACAATAGTTTGAACATCTTATGGCCTTTCAATGACCTGTGTGAACTATGTCTTGGGGTTCTCAGTCTATTTTGTAATGAGCAGATGTCTCAAAACTCATCATCACAAATGGCAGTAGTTTCCAGCTTTAATGGTAATCTAATGACCGTGAAAAGAAACAGAATGTTAGGGTCATTCGTATACGATGTTCTCCAAAGCACTTAAGTCATGAGTCTGGCTATATGAAATTAAACTTCTGCCAGCAGAATTTTGACGAACATCGGAATTAGACTTTGCAAAATATCAGAATGCACTTTGGTGACTTTTGCCAAAATTCCAAATTAGAATGGCAGAATTAATGCATAAATTAACTGTGGTCAGTTCTGCAGAATTTCTTTCTGCAGTTTAACACATTAATCTGCAATTCATAAATTCATTCTGCAGTTCAGTAAGTCACTAAAGACTTGTTTAAGGTTACACCCAAAGTACCAGTGGGATTCAAACCTAATGTACATTTTCAAGTTCACAACTGTGTGTACAGACCTCAAGACTTCACTCCCTACAGAGTCTAAGGATCTGACACAGAAAGAAAGCATGCATAAAATGATACATGCATACTTTTCACCATAAAGAGGGTAAACAGTCACAATTGTTTCAAAAGGTTTGAAAATAGCAACAAAATGTATTGGTAAATTTATTTTGATGTAAGTGCAGCTAAAACTTGAAATTGCACCTGCAGCATCACTTTTGAAAATGCATCCCAAAGTCTTTTTTCTGTCCTTAACCATCTTTATACTATATATAAGTCAGAAGCAGATGATTATGATTTCAGCAAAGGATTAAGCAGCAGAAGCTTATGCATTGTTGGGTGCAAGGATCCTGTCTTCATGCAAAATAACTTTTTAATTACTGGTCCTAATTTTTATGTCTGGATAACTAGACTTTCAAATCCTATTACAACTGCATGGTTGATTTTTCACATTACACCCATGTTTCCTTGCTTAAAATATACCAGTAAAAAGAGTCTGGTGCATTGTTAGATTAATTATATTATATTCTTCTCTATTCATGTTTCCTCCCTACAACCAGCTGATAAATTCTAGATAGCACAATAAAGATACTTCAGATCCTCAGCATGCCTGACATATTGGGAGAGTCATTTGCTAATGAACAAGCAGGTGCAGTTGGCTAAGAATAATGTGGTAAAGAAATATCATAGAGGACTGCTGTCATTCTTCTTCTCCCTTTATGTCAGAATGCCACTGTGAGGATCTCAGATTAAAATAATGCATCACTACATTCAAGTGCTTATAGCTGGTTGAACCAGTTCAGGAAGCGTTAATCCAGTCACCTCACACACAGTCCTAACCTTGATGCATTTATTTACTTTGTTATTTGGAATTTGCATCAAACAGATGGCAAGATGGCCCTGGAAGACAGAATATCTAATTTTTGTTCGGTCTCTGGGTATGGCTGGAACAGCATGCCAGAGGAGGCAGTGAAGGCAAAAACTATGGGAGCTTCAAGCATGTGTGGATAGGCACAGGGATATATTTGGTAGAGGAATGGATGGAGGAGTGACACCAATGACCAGCTATGGTCAATGGAGCTGAATAGGCAGGGACAAGGGCTAATTGGATGGGCTTAAATGTCCTATTATCCTGACAAAATCTATGTTTCTGTGGAACTGCTTGATAAAAAGTACTTTGCTTATAGTGTAGTACAATGGGATACATAAGTGATAGTACTAAAGGCTGCTCAAGTATCTTTATTTAACTAGGCAGAACACCACTGAGCATGACTCATTTACAAAATGGACCTGGACAAGATACACATAACAGCTATGAACAGACATAAGTACATTGGCAGGCAGTATACAAGTATTTACAATTGACATGGCATGGCAGTTTCATATAAAGCAAATAGTATGACACTATAATGACAAGCAAAGTGCAGAGGCAGACAAAATACAACTATGTGTGATTTATATACAAGGCAGATACACATACAGCAAGAGTAGGCCATTAACTGGAACTGGCTGGTGGAGATTTCTAGTCTAATGTAAATAATGGTCCTTGTATAGTGTGCTCAGTATGAGCACAGGGTGTGCACAATGTATAGAGAACAGTAAATGAGGGCTAAAGAAAGGACATAGTGCTGAGTGGGGAGGAAAGGGAAGATGAGAGCAACAGCATATAGAGACACAGATAAACACCAGTCAGGCAGGATTAAGTACTATATAAATTAAATGAGAGAGACAGTTATGACACTTATAGGTGAAGATGAGAGCCAGATTGGAGGGAGAGCCAGACTTTAAGGGTTGTCATTGGCAGAAGCAGTTGCAAGTCTCCTGAAAAGAACGAAAAATTAGTTTTCTAAAGGAGCACAATGGCACTGTTGAAGTGAGCTGTTGTGTTTTGTGCATTATTCCAGAAGACAGGGAGGGCATGGCTTAGTACCATTCTACCAAAGCATGTCCTAACTTTGTGGATCGAAAGGGACATGCAAGAAAACTTCTAGCAGGTAGGTACTGGGGTTGCAGCCAGGTAGGCAATCTTTGATATATTGAGGCAGCTATTAGTAATGGCTCTATAAGTCCAGAGCACAGCATTCTGTGATACCTGAGGCTAAGTGAGCACCATCCCACGCTCTTGTAGAGGGTAAGTGATGTGGTGAATAGGGGTACCAATAATGAACCTAAGCACCCAGTGGCACAGAGTGTCAAGTTTAGAGAGGGCCATGCTAGAGCTGTGCCCGTACAAAAGTCTGCATAGTCAAGGATGGGCAGGAACGTTGTTTGTACCAGCCTGTTTTTCCCTCAAGTATTAGAAGGTTCCTGATTCTAAAGAAAATTCCAAGCCTCTGTTTAAGCTTTTTGAGAGTTCTTCAATATGGACTTTGAATGAGAGTTTAAAGTCTATCCACACCCAGGTATTTAAAAGATTCCATATCGTACAATGGTTTTCCAAGCAAGGTGAAGATTTGTGGGACTGTCCCGCAGTGCAGGGATTGGCAAAGCTCAATGATGGGGTGAAGATCATGGCCTTTATTTTCTTAGTGTTCAACAGGACCTTAGAGTACAGAATATTAGTCTGAAGGTGGTTAAATTCTGTTTGGAGGTCATTACACGCTTGCTCCATGGTAGGCCTGGTTAAATACAACACAGTGTCATCAACGAAAAGATGGATATTTGCTGATTTGACTCCAGCATTTAAGTCATTTATGTAGATGGAAAATAAGAGTGGGCCAAGGATAGACCCTTGGGGTACCCTCTTCTTAGAGTTTTCAAAGGAGAGGTCACCCCAACCTCGAACTGTTGATAAAAATCGGTGAGGTAGTTGGAAAACCACTCGGCGTCAGATTGTGAACATCAATATTCCTTAAGGTGGCCAAAAGCAAGATGTGGTCCACCATATCAAAGTCTTTGCTAAGTTCAAGAAACAGTGTGAAACATAATTTCTGCTGTCCAGGGCATTTAACCAATCATTTGTGACCTTAGCAAGCACTGTGGTTGTACTGTGGTGAGGCTGGAAGCTGGACTGGGATGGGTTTAATAGGTTGGTGTCCTCAATGTGCTGTCTAAGCTGGAAATTAACCACCTTTTAAGAAGCTTGGAGAGGGTGGGGAGTAAAGAGATAGTGTGGTAATTGTTTAGGTCACTAGTACTACCTCATTTAAGAGTGGTATGATGTGGGCAGTTTTCCATAAGCAGGGGAGTGAGCCCTGGGCAAGGTACATATTAAAAAGATGGGTAATGGGGGCAACAGGATGTAGAAGCCAAGTTTAAGGTAGTATGGCTCAATCAGATCTGCACCTGTGCTTTTCCTGCTATCCAATTGGAGCAGGAGGCCTCTACTTCCTTCACTGTGACAGGGGTGAAGGAGAATGCTCTGCTTAAGGCAGAGGAGGCAGGGACTGGGCAACTAGGGTTTGAGGTACATAATTGTGTGTGGAGGATGTTGGCAGGAAAGTGTCAAGGCTAGCAAAGTGTTTTTAAAGAGTTCGAGGATTTTTGCTTGTCAGTGGTGGCAAAGTTTCCAGTCAAGATTTCAGGCAGGAAAAGACTAGAAGAGCTGTGACCCTGAATATCCTCAAACATGAGCTGCACACAGTGCAAGATGATTTGTAGTAGTTGTGGTCTTGTGGTTAGACCACAGACTTTTCAATCCAGAGGCCCATTCTCAAATCCCACTAGAGTTAAATGCATGCTTTTGACCTTGTGCATGTCACTTAACCTCTGATTGCTTCATTTCATCCAGCTAGAAAAACAGGTAAAATCAGGAATATGTTGAAAAGAAAACATTGCATTTCATCTGGCTATCCAAGGAAAAGTTACTCGTATGAAAATGCTGAAGAACAAGTACTTGTACAAACAAGTAGAGTAGAATGTTTTAAGCAGGATTCATTTAGAATTTTACACATCAGGATGGCCTCATCTAGGTGAGCCATTTACTTTTCGTGATGGTTCTGGGGACAGAAAATTAACAGGGACCTGTAAAGCTCACAGTGATGGGCATGTGGGAAATCTGTGAGGCAAACTGAGCAATTATTTTGTATAGGCTCCTCAACCCTGACAGCATCCTTTGCAGAATGATAAAACAGCAAACAGTAATCCAGAACTATTAACAGAATACTCTGCACCAGCAGCCTTCTGGTGGAGACAATAAAAAGAGAGTTGAGTCTAAACAATGCACCAAGTCTTATGTATACAGTCTTGATCATATTGTCAGTGTGAGGCTTAAATGAAGGGGCACTGCCCAGTGTGAGTCCTAGATACTTGTTCAATGGAACTCCAAGCATTGATAGTGAAACACATAGACGGGAAGCATGGTTCTTATTTGGTAGCATTAAGCAGTAATTTGTTGTAATAAGAACCATTGTTGTGTGTTCATAAAAATAAAATTGTATGGAGAAGTTTAAATCAAGGATACTCAGATGGGAAGAAAAAATGATCACATCATCAGCATATATCAAAATGTTAATTTTGCTACACACCAAGGAAAAGGTAGTCATAAATAAACTAAGCAGCAAGTGGCCTAAAATGGAACCTTGTGGGACACCCGAGCCAACAGGAACCAAACATGAAATGCCACTGGCAATTCTAGTGCACTTGTATTGTCTGGACCAGTAATTGTGAAACAAAAATATCAAGTTTCTTGACATGCCAAGCCAATCCAAGGAGGCTAACAGTAGTTGATGGTTAACCAATTTAAAAGCCTTGGTAAGATTCACAGAGATAGCTACCATATAAATGCCTTGTCAAGGACCTCATAGACCATCTTAGTGAACCACATGAATTCCTGGAAAGTGCTGTGGCTTGATGCAAATCATGATGGATGAGGGTTAAAGTAACATGCCTGACCAGGTGATTAAGGAGATGGAAGATGAAAAATTGGATATTGTGGCAGTCACAGAAACATGGTACATGGGGGACCATGACTGGGATGTCAATATACCAGGGTACACAGTTTACAGAAGGGACAGGGAGGGCAAAGAGGAGGTGGAGTAGCTCTATACACAAGGGAAGGGATCAAAGCTACAGAACTAAAAAGTAAAGGGGAGGACAAGAGGCACTCTGGGTCACCTTCGAGACAGGGAATGGCATCACAATCCGCACAGGGGTTGTATACAGACCCCATCTCAAGGGAGGAAGTGGACAAGAAAATGAAAGGACATTCTCAAAATGGCTGAAAAAGGGAGATACTGTTGATGGGGACCTGAATATGCCAGATGTTAACTGGATGACATGTACTGCAGCCACATCCAAGAGCAGGGTAATTCTCGATGCCCTGCAAGGGCAGGCCTTAGACAGCTAGTGTTGGAACCCACTTGGGAGGGAGCAATACTAGACCTGGTACTCTCAAATGGAGAGAGGATCACAAATTTAGAAGTCAGTAGACATCTGGAAACAAGCGACCACTGCACAGTGTGCTTCACAATAAGCACAACCATGAAGACAAGCCATACAAAAACAAGCATACTGGACTTTAGAAGGGCTGACTTTGGCAAAATGGGTGAATACCTGAGGAATACATTAGCAAATGGCCAAAAGGAGGGGTGGAAGAACAACGGAGAAAAATCAAAACTGCCATCATAAAGGCAACAAGCCTTTGTGTGAAACAGATAAAGAAAACAAAGTGGAGTAAAAACCACTATGGTTCTCAAAAGAGGTGTCAGGAAGGTTAAGGAGAAAAGGCTGCATTCAAAAGTAGAAGGCATCACAGAAGGAGCACAACAGGGAACTGTATCAATTAAAGCAGAAAGAAGTGGGAAGGCAGTCAGAATAGCAAAAGCCCAAACTGAGGAAAAATAGCCAATTCATTTAAGAAGGATAAAACCTTTTATAGGTACATTAGGGAGGATAGAAAGGTTAAGGGAGGAATAGTGAAGATTAATAATGGAGAGGTAGGTGGGCAGGGGAGACAGTGAAAAGGCAGAGATACTGAATGAATACTTTTGCTCAGTATTCACAAAAGAAGATGAGGAGGAGTTACCTAAACCAGACAATAGAAGCACTCTGGGAAGGGGGTTGACATCAGTCCATTTACAGAAGAAAGAGTCCTGAAAGAACTCCTAAAACTCAAGGTGGACAAAGCAATGGGGCCTGACAGGATTCACCCAGAATCCTAAAAGAACTAAGGGAGGACCTAGTGACACCACTGACCACACTTTTAACAAATCATGGAGGATGGGGTGGTACCTGAGGACTGAAATAGGGCAGATGTGATTCCCTTCACAAAAGTGGGAGCAAGGCAGAAGCAGGAAACTACAGACCTGTAAGTTTGACCTCAGTGGTAGGAAAAATGATGGAATCACTTCTGAAAGAAAGAATTGTTGAGTATCTAGAGGCCAGCGGGGCACAGGACCCAAAGCTGCATGGATTTACAGCAGGAAGGTCATGTTAGATGAATCTAATAGATTTCTTTGACTGGGTGACCAAAGTAATATACCAGGGAGGGGCTGTGGATATGGCCTACCTAGACTTTAGCAAGGCATTTGACACAGTCCCGCACAAAGATTAATAAATAAGTTAGCCAGCCTGGGAGTGGGTCCCAGGGTGGTAGCCTGGTTGCAAACTGGCTGCACAACAGGACACAGAAGGTAATAGTGAGTGGAACACATTCCTAAGAAATGGGGGTCACTAGTGGAGTACCTCAGGGCTCAGTACTGGGTCCAGTCCTCTTTAACATCTTTATAGGTGACATTGCAGAGGGTCTGGAGGGAAAGCTATGCCTCTTTGCAGATGATGCAAAGATCTGTAACAGAGCTGATACACAAGGGGGTAGAAAGGATGAGAAGGGACTTGGCAAGGTTGGAGGAAGGGTCAGACATATGGCAACTTAGAGTCAATGCAAAGAATAGCAAGTAATGCACCTGGGAAACAAAACCCAGGAGAAGAGTACACAACAGCAGGGAGGTACTAACAACAATAAAAGTGAAATGGGATTTGGGGGTAGTAATATCAGATGATCTAAAAATTGGTAAGCAATGTGAGAAGTCAGTAAGGGAGCCAGGGGATACTGGGATGCATAGGAAGGAGCATCACAAGTAGAAAAAGGAAGTGGTTATCCCTCTGTACAGAAAGTTTGTGAGACCCCATCTGAGTACTGTGTGCAGTTTTGAAGACCTCATCTACGCAAGGACATAGACAGGATGGAAGCAGTCCAGAGGAGGGCAACTAAAATGGTGCATGGTCTGCATCAGAAACCATATGAAGACAGACTGAGAAAGCTTAATATGTATACCCTTGATGAAAGGAGAGCAGGGGGACATGATAGAAATGTTCAAGTACCTCAAGGGAATCAACAAAGTCCAGGAGGGTAGTATCTTTCAGAAAAAGAGATGTGTAAGAACAAGGGACACAATTTAAAGATAGAGGGGATGGCTCAGGGGTAATGTGGAGGACATTTTTTCATGGAGAGGGCGTGGATGTGTGGAACTGCCTTCCTGGGGAGGTTGTTGGGCTAAAACAGTGGGGATTCAAACACGATGGGACAGACACAAGGCAATTGTAGTGGGGGTGGCAGGAAAGTAGGCTGTTGGTTAACTAGAATCTGCAGCTTATCCGGTAGGTAGGGTAATGGGCAGACTGAGTGGGCCAAGTGGTCTTTATCTGCCATCAAAGTCTATGTTTCTATGGTGAAACATGATACATTCCAACAGTTTGGCAAAAGGAACCAATAGGGAAATGAGAAATAATTCTGGACCCTGGATCTATCACAGAGCTTGAAAATGAGAACTTCAGTGGCCTTTTTCCGTACTGATGAGAAATGACCATGGCAGAGGAGAGGTTGAAAATTTTAATGAGTGGAAGAGCAATATGATTAGCAGCACATTTATAGTAATTAAATGAAAATCCATACCATCTGGATCCGCTAATGGCTTTGGATTCATATTGATGAACTAATTAGTGACCTCTGGGATTAAGAGTATTTTCAAATAAAAATGGGGTCCAGCAGTATCAATGTGGAAAAAAGTTAAGGGCTCACATAAGGGAAGCCAAAATCACTGGGGATATATTGAGACAAATCAACAACAAAAATATGGAATTTGCATGCAGTGTCTAGTGTTCAGTTATGATGCTGGGCTCTGTGGATAAGAAAGTCACTCCAGCCTTCTGCTTTTCCCCAGTATTTCATTGATTAAGTCTAAAATATCTGACACACTTTGCCATGAAATTCTGCTTTTATAATGAAAAGAGCATCAAATGGTAGTTTACATAGGTTACATATCATTTTATAATATAGTAATAAGGGGTATTCCTGTCTCTGAGGTAAGCCTTCCAACTTTATCCCCATCTTGCAAGAGCTGAATTAACTCACGGGTCACCCATTCCTGCCTATTACCTCTTATTCTCAATTGTCTGATGGAGCAACTTTGTTACAAATATTACTGGATTCTCAGCTGGATAATGCCTCCTCAAAGTCAGTTAACTGGCCTATAAAGACCAATCTACAACTTTCAGGATCTCTACAGATTACAGGAATATTAAGATTTCCTAAGTCCCCCAATAAGAATTGAGAGAAAGTAGTAAGCCCTGTTGATTCCAGTAATGGAAACCATGGTCTTGTATTTCTTGTGACAATCAGGGTTCCCTATACGTACATAAGCGGGCCTACACCTCTAAGGTCTGGGTGAGTTTACATAACTCCAGTTGCACTTTTACAGAGGCTCTGGTCTAAGGATTATTGATATTTTGCACACATTGGATAGTCCAGTGCATAAAAGGTTATGTGTAGAGAGGCACAAGCAAGGTATTCCTATTCTCAAGGACATACCAAGTCATGTCAGTCTTTTGTTTAGCCATGGATATCTACTGTGCTGACTGAGTGGACAAATAGTACCATTCAAAATTAGGTAGCTCCATGCCCCTGCTTTCTGGGTAGGGTTACTATATGCAGTCCCATTTAAATCTGTTGTCCCTGCCACAAAAATGTAAGAGTGAATCCCTTAAGACTTTTCCAAAAGGAGCAGGGATAGTTATATGTAGTGCCTGGAAGTGGAATAGTAGTCTAGGCAGTACATTGATTTTGAGGTAGCCGTCTCCCCCCAGGACAATGGAAGCAGGGTCTAAGTGTTCAGGTCTTCTACACTTGCATCCAGTTTATATGCAGTTGCATCCATTTTTGCCACAGATTGTGACTTTTGTTGTAAATGGATACAACTTCTGAAAATAGCAGCAAGTTGCCAGGATGCAAGAAAATGGACACAGATGCAGTCACAGCATACATTTGCATCTGCATCCAACCCTTCTGAAAATCCCACCATTTTATCCAGGCAAATGAACTAGTGAATTTGGAACTACATCATAACCAGGGTCCAATTAAGGCAATAACATCAAGTTTGAAGTGTATTATTCTAGGAATTAAGACCTTTGAGCCAAGGCTCTTTTACAAAAGTTCAATGTCATTAAGTACAAAACATAGTACACAGTGTTACAAACAATCAGTAAGCCGTTTAACAAGGCCACAACTTAAACACTAACATTTATGTACAGAAAAGAAAAGGAACTGGAGGCAGTGTCAAGGGCAAGGAATAAGGATTGAGAGCTTGAGAGGAAGAGAGGGAGAAATAAGAAGTTTAGGAGCAGAAAGAACCAGGTTAGTGGTACTCAGGTTGTCTTTGTCAAAGAGGAGACCATGGTGGTTGAGTGAAACAAATGTAAGTGCACTTAGTGGGATGAGACTTTAGTCAAAGCAGTCACAGGAGCTGGAGGCTGTGAGGTGAGCATAAAGTATGGATTTGAAAGCTCCCAATGTAGTGGAGAATAGGAGGCAGGATAAGGGCATTGTACCAGGTAGGGGCATGGTATGCAAAGATCTTTGTCCTGAGCAGTCTGGCATCTAGGGACAAGGAAAGGTTGGTGGTCAGATCTTCTGGTGGTACAGTGCCATTGTTAAGGCAGAGCAGGTCCGGATACATGGAGGAGTGAGTCCCAAGATTGATTTTTTGCCGTCATGCAGGTGAGATACATGAGGCGATTGGAAAGATGCAGACTTACAATGTGCCCAAACCGTAAAACCATCCCATTTAGTAGGATGACTTTGTATATTTAAATGAACAAGATTCAATGTACATTTCAGCTTGGGTACCTGAGAGAAAACTCTTACTCTAGGGCCAGGATTAGGATGTACAGATCAAAAAGACAGTAACAAAAACAAATTAATGTCCCTTTTAGTTGTTGACAATTAGGAGGAAAAATCTTTTTAAAGGATGCTATTTATAGATTCAAGGGATCAGAAAAACTTATGAAAATGTCCCAAGTAACCAGTAATTTTTTCAGCTGGCTAATACCATGAGTAAAGGGTTAATCGGAGCATGTGAACAAGACATGTATATGATGAAGTAATAGTAGGAGGGGATGCTCTGGTCAATGAAAGGAAATGAAACATTCTCAAAGGAATGTCCGCCTCCAGGATAACACTGAGTTGGTTACAAGCATATTAAGAACAAGCATAAGAAGCTAAAGATATGCATGATAAAAAGCTTATAGGCAAATGAAAATAAACAAATACAAAACAAACTGAAAAAGCCGCAGTCCTTACTATACTTTGAGGTGTGTCCACAAACTGCTAAAGAATTTAACCTCCTAACTGACACAATAGGACAAAATAAACAGGGAGACTGGCCCCAGCACCAGCTTCCACAGCTGATTCCAGCAGCCCGCCTATTTACTATCCTACTTTTCCACCACTGCTGAGATGCTGCCCAACTGTACTGGGTAGATTTTGAACTTCTGACTCTGCCCAGACTCTGCTACAACTGGGGTGTTGGGTCAATCAACTGACAGGAGACAAATCAGTGTAGGCTGCAGTGGGAGTTGCAACCTGTCGGGGGCCAGTACACTGGCAAAACAAGCACATAACAAAGGGCTGAATGTGAATGCCAATTTTAGTAGCAGCCCACAGTACAAGCAATCCCAAGTACAAAACAGCTCACAGCCAAAGTTCAAACGATAACAGCAAACAGTTCAGCTTGCATTTCAGGTCACAGAATATGGCACTGAAACAGACATAAGCTGAGATGGAGAACAAGCTAACAGTAGATGCAGCCCATTAAGTAGAAGGGAGAAACATAGAACTTATTGACAGAAAAGGACGCTTTGCCCTTTCAGTCTGCCCACATGGTCCCTGTTAGTCTGTCTCCACAGATCCTAACTGGTCTGCAGTGACCCTTCCTCTTCCATGCCTGTTTACTAATATTTTCCTATGTACATTCCATGCATACTTGAAGGCCCATACTGTTTTTTCCTCCTCCACTTCCACTGGCAATCTGTTCCACTCATCTAACACTAGTTTAGTGCAGTAGTACATCCTCACATCCCTCTTAAATATTCTATCCTCCAATTTCATTGCATGCCCTATGGTCCTGATGCTCTTCTTATTTGAAAGAGACCCCTCCTGCACCCTATTCACTCCATGAGGTATTAGTTGGTCTCTATCATGTCCCCTGTCATGCTCCTCTCTTCTAGGGTGTAAATGTTGAGATCCCTCAGTCTCTTTGGATACAATCCTTGCATCATTTTAGTTGCCCCAGTCTGGACTTCCTCCACCCTGTCTTTGCCCCTGCAGAGGTATTGCATCCAGAAATGGACACAGTACTCCAGGTGGGGTCTCACAAACAAGCTATATAGTGGCAACACTACCTCCTTCTCCTTCTGGAGATACCTTTTCCTATGCATCCCAGCATCCCACTGGTCCTATCCCTTCTTTGTCACATTGCCTGCCAAATTGAGGTCATCAGATATGATAATTCCATGGTCCCTTTCCTGTTTAGTGACTCTCAGTACCTCCTCCCCATCTTATATTCAGTTCCTTGGATCCTATGCACTAGGTACATGATTTTGCACTTTTGGTATTGAACCCCAACTCTCTTGTTCTTGACCGCTCCTCAGGTTTCCAGTGTCAACCCTAGTACAGATTTTGGTGTCATCTTCTAAAAAGCATACCTTCACTTCAGTTCTTTTGCAATGTTATTTACCTATTTCTTTAATCTGTACATTTTATACATACAGTGGTACCCAGTGTTAGATTCTTTCTTGTCTAGACATGTCAGTTGGGAGCTAAAGTGAAGAACCACAACGATTTATAGAGCCAGCATTTGCTAATTGCTTAACTCCTACTATTTCCAAACATTATGACTAATCATCACTAATAGCATTGTGACAGTAGTGTCACTAGCTCTGACAACATTTTCATTGGATACCTCTATAAAAGAACTAAACTTTTTAGAATAATAATGTCCTTCAACATTTCTATCTATTTTGCATATAGTATGGTGATTATTTTTCTTTCTTATATAATCAGTAATGGAGCAGGCATCTACTACCTATAAAGAAGTACTACAAAAACTAATTTATGAAAGGTGCATCAGTTTAAAGCTCAACTCAAAAGAACTTTATTACTTGAAGCTTGATGCTGCTGTCTATAAATGTTTTAGCTATGAGTTCTTGCTAAATTGTTAAAAGTACTTTAGTACTTGAGCTTAGTGCTGCTGTCTATAAATGTTGCTTTAGTTATGAGTTCTTGTAAAGTTGTAATTTGTTTGACTTTTTAACTCTGAATGAGTGCTCTATTTGTCTTGTATAACAATAGTTGTTACTGGACTTTGAATATGTTGACTATATGTACCTGAGTCGAGCCTGTAAAACGGTAATGTGGCCCAGTGCTTTCTCACCCAGTCATCAAGTTTAAAATAAATAAAAACATAAAACTTTATTAGTGTGTGTATAATACAGTCATGGTAGCAACCCCAATCATAGGATAATTTTGTGAGGTTGTTACCATGTGACTCCACTGTCCTGCTTCAAGTATCTTGATTGTTGTTACCTTGTGACTACTGTTTGTCATGCATTAAGCAGCATTTGGTGCTGGATGCAGCTTCTTCTTCCAGTCATTATTCTGCATAAGAGATGTAATCCATTCCACATTCTGTTGCTTACTGCTTTGCTGTCTTTTGACTTACAAAAATGTGGGTAAACATTGTACATACAGTATATGGCTGAATAAATCTATATCTATATCTACATGTATGTCTACGTCCATGTCTATGTCGACATCTACATCTACTGTATATCTATACCTATATCTATGTCCATATCTATGCATCTATATCTACAATGTTTCTGTGCTTCCTGATAATGAGTGCATTCAGTGTCCCTTACAACACAAACAAGGAGTGTAAAACTAAAGTAAAAGATAAAATAGCTATGCCCATTTTGTTGCCTGAATGAATACCAGATTCAGGGCATTTTGTATGGTTGGTATGCAGTGTATCTTAAATGTGTTTTTCTAGGCAGGAGTCAAATTGAAATAAGTATATATATATGGTATCAACAAAGTTGCTTACAGCAGATAACCAACTCTATCCAGAATATATGAAATCCACCTTTGTAAAAATGTGTAATCTACAGAATAGCCACCAAATTAAGGAAATGCAACATTAGGGTTACTAGTCCCCAAACCATGGTTAATCTGTGTGCTGGCATCCTAGTAGGTCTTAACAAATACACGAAAAGCAGTAGCATTACTCTATCTTTACTACTGTCAGTCCAGGGACCTGAAAAATACTATCATAGTAATGTTTGCAGAATGGGTCCCAATGTTAAGATAACACCAATGTTGTGCTATATCATAGTTCAAACCCTGAGGAATGCCAGGACATGGATTCAACATGGCACAGGTGAATTTTAACTTCACAAAGTAAACCAGAGTTTGCTGAGTCCTGTATAACAAGCAAAAAGTGTCTTGAGGAGTATTTGTTTCAAACACCAGTGATATATCCAAGATAAGAAAAACTGGACCACACTCACCTTATATGTAGCATTAATATTGTATCCTTTATTGTTCCAGCATACATTTTGTTGTAAATAACAACTTCACTAGGGAACTTGATTTAAATAATTAATATGAAAAATAAAGCTCACTTGTATGCCAGTATCAAAACATATTTCATTCACTATGCTTTTAATGATTTCACAATTTCTAAATGTGACAAAATGGTATTGTATATCTTCACTATGCTTTTAAAGATTTCACACAATTTCTAAATGTGACAAAATGGTATTGGTATATTTTCACTATGAAGAAAACAAATTATAGGGTGTGGTAGAACCCCATAGTTAGGGTTGAGTAAGCTGTTTAATGTTAAACCCTAATTTTGCACCTTAATAACTTTTGTGTTGTTTGGCTAAATAGTCCACAATTTGTCATGCGTTGTCAGGCTGTGAGAGTCTCAATACATGAAAGTTTCACAATGGCATCGTATCTGGTTTTTGAAATACAGAACACCAACAAATGGACCAAAAAGTTTGTTTTCCTATATTTAACACTGCATATGTTTTGCTCTTACCTACAGCCCAGATGGAGCTGAATTGTTTCATGAAATTATCAGAGTTGATGGGGCCCATGCCAAGTGTGTGCCTTTTGAAGATTTTGTGAAAAACATGGAGTTCCAGAGTTATAAGGATTTTTAGTTAATTGAGAAATGCAAACAGTAAAAAAAAAAGAAATTGTGAGTGTCTGTTTTCATTATGTATCTGTTATGTTGAAGAAAATACTTACCATGAGGGAAGAAATACTAATTGTGCCTGCCACCATCTTGTTTTTATTTTCTTTTAAACTTACAAACATTGAAAACACATACAAATTATACATTTTAAAAAGCAAACACCAGAACCTACCAAAACGAGACTCCTTTAGCTAGATTGTAGTGTTTGTGTTGTGTTTTGAACAAACTGCCAACAATACCTTTTCTGGGAACCCCAGAATCTAGGGTACCCAGCTTAGCGAGAGGAGTCATTCACTTGGATTCTCTATATGACAACAGTGGAATTTCTCACATCTGCAGCTGCAGATATAGATGTCATGCTCAGGGCCTGTAACATACACTTTTTCATGTGCACTTTCTCAGGTGGGTCACCATAAGCAGATGGTTAGTGCAATGTTAACAGGAATTACTAGGATCCACAAAGATGGCTCACTAAGGAACACAGGCAAAATAAGGCTAGTAGCTTATTGTGGTAAAAGCATTTATTAAAGTATTACTTTGGTATATAAGTCACCTCTTCTTGCACACCTGCAAATGTTACAGTTTCACATTTATGGAAGCCAAGAGGTTTGGGGAAGCCAATTATGTGTGTTCTATGTTCTTGTTCACTGAAAGTGGTTTGGAGTTAACAAGTCCCCTAGGCTGTTGGCTTTCTTAAAGGTCACTCTTGGATGTTCATCCAATTCATTTTGCAGGATATTGTCAATCAATAATACAGGCCACTGCTTGTAAATGTTGTCTACTCTGCCTGCTAGGTGGTTATATTGTAGAAAACATGACAATCCTATTGTTAGTATAGTTTCTGTTTTTGGTGTAAGTAAACTATTCCTGTTTAAAGTTTGTGTCCTTTGTAATGCATTTTGTAGCAGCTCTGGATCATAATCCTTAGTTTGAATCTCTCCATCATTTTGTTTACTTGTTCTACAAAGTCTGACTCATCAGTACAATGTCTTCTGAATTTAAGGTATTGGGTAGAGGGAATGGATTATATTAATTTCTTAGGATGCATACAATCAGCATGCAAAACCTTATTAGCAGCTATAGGTTTCCTGTATAATCTGGTTTTAACAATTTCAGCTGATGTTGACAGAAGCTCTATGTCCCAGAATGTATTAGAATGTTTATTGTGCTGGTATGTGAATTTAAGATTGCATGTGGTGTTATTAATATACAACATATAGCTTTCAATTCCTCATTATTCCCTTGCCATATGCAGATTATGTTGCTAATAAAGTGAAACCAGAGGACTACTTTATTGATAAAGAGTTTGTTGTTATCATTAAAGATGTATTGTTCCTCACATCTGCCTGTGTACAAGTTTGCATATGATGGGGCCATTGAAGCACCCATGGTTGTGCCACATCTCTGTCTATAATATGAATTATTAAACACAAATTAATTGTGTTGTAAAGAAAATTCAAGAGCCTCTTAAATAAAGAGTTCAGGCACAGCATCTCATGTGATGTGGATTTGGAGAGATAGTATTTAATTGCCTCAATGCCTCACTATATTCAATTACGGTATATAGACTGGTTACATTAATTGTTAACCAGTAATAGTTTTCTTGCCAAATAAGATTTTCCATCTTTTTAAGCACATATGTGGTATCCCAAACATAGGTTTAACATTTCATAAGATGTCTCATGTATTGAAATACAGCTCCCATACACCTCACCCCCAGTCCCTCATTGGGCACTACTTTTCCCTCATATATCCTGGGCACATTCTGAGTTATATAGGAGCTGTTGAGACAACAACTATATTACATTAAAGTGGTAAAGAACCTTTTAATCCATAAATTATAATGATTGTGCTCATATGACTAGTGTATGCATTTTTTTACTGTTGCTTTCAGAAATTGCAGTATTTAACTCTTTTGCTCCGGTGGCCATTTTGGGTTGGATCCATCAATGGATGATTCTGACGCCATATGGTGTCTTAGAACAACAGAGTTTAGGAAGGGTCCAGGGAGATGACATGCCCCTGATGAAGGCTTTGGATTTGGATGAAGTGCTGGGGCTATCCTTGACTTCCAGGCTGACTGTATTTGTTTGCAATAAATGCTTTTAACCACAATAAACTACTAGCCTTGATTTTCCTATGTACCTTGGAGCACCATCTTTTGCAAATCTTGGACATACTGTTATCAGGCTTGCTGCCCTGTTCTGGCACCCGCTTTTATCTGTTTCACAGTGATTACCTGCTCCTACAATTAACAGGAGTTGCTCCATATTAAGTGGACATACTGTAGCATCCACTGTAGCACATCCTAATTCTGCTGGAGTCAGATTAAAGGTCCCCATATTGCAGCACAAAGTGGATAGCATGACCACACTAAATGCACCACTGTCCCATGCAAATAATAGAACCCTCTTACATAGATAGCACAGTAGTATATTAAAAGGACTCTGCAAGTACTAAAAGTGGCCAAAGCAGTACTATTTATCACTTCAGAAACCCTACTATAAGCAATGGTGGTGCATGATCCCCCATTCCACTGGCAGCATTTGTACTACACAATGACATACTGCATATACCATTATAACAGCAACATTTTACAGTGACGCTGCTACAGTGACACAAACCTGTCAACAACTGCAGTGTCAACTGGTTGTCAGAGCAATGACCATGTCATCAACTCTGGAGATTGGCTGCTCTCCCCATCAGCCCCAGAGTTGGCATCTATAAGTCGGGGGTGCAGATGGTGCAGCCCCCTCCCATGAACACCAAACAGTTGTCAGTGTGATACCCTGTCAGGGTTGGGACCTGGCTGTGTCAGGGATGTCAGCGATCATGTGTCACTGTGGTGGAGGTCAGCAATATTCTTGTTACTGCAGCATGGCGGAACCATCCTATTGTATATAACCTGGCAGCCTAGTGGTAGACCCAGTCCTTGTTCATGTAAAGCATATAGCACTGGCAGTCTAATGGTACCACCTGACAGCCCTGTCCTCTGTAACATAAATGATATAGCCCTGATGGTTCAGTGGTATCCCCTCACACTGTATTCTCTGTTGTTGTGATGTATATTTTCCTGGCAGTACAGTGGTACCCCTTCCACCCTGATTCCAATTGCCTTTTATATATTTCCTGGTAGTCTTGTGGTACCTCCCCATCCCAATCCTCTATGTATTACTAAGTATGCCCTCCTTTCTGTCCAGTCCATCTAAGAACCATCACCCTACCCTGTATAGGACTTGACACAGCCTAAAGTATGACATCATCTGTGTGTGGGAGGAGGAGTATGGCAACTGGCACAGTCTCTTTTCCCACCACCTCAGCTGTCCACTGTAAATGAAAAGAACTAAGCACATGACAGCAATATAAACATTTCTGCTGTGAATTTTTTTTTGTCTATACAGTGGGATCAGGAGAAGGAGGGGTAACCTGGACTACCAGAGATATATGTCTACCAACAGTGGTGATCAGGTGAAGGAGGGGCAATGGCCAAAGCATTGTGCAGAGTTGCTAATGGCCACATAATAGCATGCAAGTGACCTGTTAAAACATTGCATGCCCGTGTGGTGATTGGCATACAGGCCTTTGAACATGGCACCCAGAGCAAAGGTGCCTTTGTTCCTGGGTGTCTGTTGCCAGCAAGGTGGTATGGTATGTTGCACATCTGCAGTACCACAGTCAGAAATTCATACAATCAGCATGCACCAAACAGTAGGCATTGCATTAGTGCCTCCCTTTAGCATGTGGCTCTATGATTTGTGTTTTGCAACATCTAGTTATAACTTAGGCCCCATCCACACTGCACCACTCAGACCCATAACGGATAGAAACCATTACAACGGGAAGTGGTGCAGTGTGTCTACACTGCTGCAGTGTTCATTATGGGACCGGCACTGCGGTCCACACTTCAGGAGCTGGAGCGACCATTACCATTTCACCTGATCCCACAATGCAGCTTGTGCTGCGCTAGAGACCAGTACGCATCCACACACTATGCCGGTAATGTTACCGAGGTGTAATCGATATAACCGTTGTTGAAACCAATTTCATATGTGGTTTTAAAACGGTTATGAAAATGTCTTCTGTAATGTTACAGGTAAACGCAACCATTGCAGTAACGGTTTGGGCACTCTGTAATGTTACAGGGGATAGTGACAGGCATCAGAGACCCTTGTTTTCCTAAAATAAGAAATAACATGAAATTCAATGTATAAAAAGAAATAAAATGAATACAAGCACATGAAGATGGTTAAAAAACTGCTTGGTTTGTTTGGCAAAAACTAAAATGCTTGTAGCAGTTGCTGTTTAGGCTCTGTTGTTATCACAGAAATGGTCCTCAAGGAAGCGGCAGTGGAATTGTCTGATTCACAAAACCTTTCAAGACCATAGCATAATGCTGCTTAATGCAATGTAGTATACTAGGAATGTGATTTCTAGTGTATATAAGGTAATTTTGAAGTATTTTACAAATGTAAATGTGATAAGAAATAAAACAACATTTTCAATGAATAAAAAGAAATAACAGGAAATTCAGAGAAATAAAATAAATATTATAAAAATAAAATGAATTTTACAGGACTCTAGTTATAACCCTCCTTATGACCACAGAAATGTCAGTTTTAAATTCTTCCTGTTTCAGTATTACTAACATCAACTGCCACGTTCAGAGGTGTACTTTCTTAGATGGGTGGAAAACCAAGTCCACCTGTAAAAGTGTTGCAAATGCATATGCATCTGTTACATAACTTGCTTTTAAGACCAACTGCAAAACTTAAAGAATTTACTTTTATGTGTAGCTTTTCTATACAATGTTTGAACTTCTTTACTTCAAATTTTTATTGATAAAACAAATTGTAACACCCCTTTACGACCATGGAAGTGTCACATTTTAAATCCCTTCCATGTTTCTGTCACTAACTTCATGACTGCTTATTTCACAGGTGCTCTTTCACTGATTGTAAAAAAAACACTAAGTTCTCCTGCAAATGTGTTACAGGTGCATATTTCACATAAGCTTGGCTTCTAACTGTGAAACTTTTGAAATCTATTTTTATCTGTAATGTTTCTATTATTAAACTTTTATCTTCTAATTCTTGAAAAAATACTTTCATATAATTGAAAGGTTAATATCTGTAGTTCTGAAGCTCACTCACCACCTCCTATGCCTAGAAATACCCAGAAGCCCCTGCCTTCTAGCACTAAGTGTTTTGATCAGGCTGTTTGTTTGCTGAGGATGCTCTCCCCCCTCACATGTGGTTGTTGCTTTTCAATTGTTTTGGGGCCTTTTTCTTTAGTTTGCCATTGGTCTGTTTAGTCTGTGCCTTCTGTTGCTCACTGGGTTAGTATTTTGTTGCTTTCTCTGGCTATAGAGTTGTACTCCTGCATTTCTCTAGGGAAGCAGATTTCTGCTTTTACTAAGTGCTGCCTAGTGTGTGCTTTCTGTTTGCTTCCACCTTCTATGTCACAGTTATTAATTAGGTAGCTCTTAATTTTGTGTTTTAAGACTTGCTTTTGTTATGTTATTATATTATTTTATGTTTTGCACACAGAAACAAAGTTGAACTGAGTTTTGGTGCTCACTGACAGAAATTAGAAGAAATACTTGCATAAGTCTCACACTCACCACCTCTAAATGAGGGACTCTGGCTCCAGCAATAATGTAATTAAATAGTTATTTATTAAATGAAGAAGACAACTATCAGCCTAGCCTGACATGTTTCAGAATAAAATTCCTTTGTCAAAGACTATAGAGTTGTACTCTTGCATTTCTGTAGGAAGCAGATTGCTGCTCGTACTTAGTGCTTCCCTACTGTGTGCCTTCTGTTTGCTTCTACCTTCTATGTCAGAGTTACTAAGTAGGTAGCTCTTAATTTTGTGTTTTAAGACTTGTTTTGTCATGCTATTATACTGCCTTATGTTTTTCTGGGCTCCCTTGCCTGCTGTTCCAGTACCAGCACATACTCTAGCATTTTCAAAGATTTGCCTGTGGCTCATCCAGCTCTTTCCCCTGTTACTGCAGCCCCTGCATGCTTTACAAGGGTGGATTCAACAGCTTCTTGTTTGTGTCCTGTCTCTGCTGTGAAGCAGTGTTCTGTCCTACAGCTCCGCTTGCTATCACCATCAGCTGCCAGTCAGTGGTATTCCTTTGCAACTTTCTTGATGCTCCTTCTCAGTCCCCTTTTGTTATTGAAGCTCCATTTATACAGCTTGATTTTGTTTTCAGTTCATTCTACCAGACTTTTTGATGCAAACATTGCTGCTGTGTATTTTGACACGAGCACCACCAAGCCAAAGGCTCTCCGAGTTTTTCAGTCTGCAACCGTCCATCATCCATACACATGGTATTGCCACCTACCTGTGTTTTAGCATAAGAACAGCAGTGCCCTCTTAACAGAAGAACAGAAAAACAGAACAACTTTACTGTTTGGACAAAATGCAGTAGCAGATTGCAGGTTCATGTACTGCATCTGTATTGCAACTAAGGTTACAAACTTATGACTTTTAGTTCAATGATATCTAGGCACAGCAACAGAGCAATTCTATTCTGTCAGTGGCTTCTGTCAGAATCATGAAGAAGAGTGTTTCTGGCTTGTAATCACAAGGAATTGTTGTCGTCTAACTGGGCATGTATCTTCCCATCCTCTCAAGGTCAGGTAGCTGTTTTCATTCCTACTCAGACAATTCAGTGAACCTTATTCAGTCCATCAGCCTTAATTTGTCAATAAGTATGCTTCATAATTTCTTGCCTTCCTTTTAGCTCCACACAGTATTCAACTTTTCCAGCCTATGTCTGATTATTACCTTTGATTTGGCCTTCAATATGCTTCATATTCAGTACCTATTAAGTCATAATGACAACATCAGTCCTTTCTTTCAACTGTCATAATTTAGTTGGTCTATTTCTGCCTCCATCCCATCAGGCTATACAAATACATCCATAGAAGCCCACTTGCCTTAATCTGCTCAATTAGTACTATAGAAATTTTCATCATATACAATCTTACTTTTCTTGAAACACAATACTATGAAACACTGTTTGCAACCCTTCAAGCTATTCTGACTCACTCTGATATTTCTGCCTCTATACTTGGCATAGGACTCCAGATGCCCCTGGCTCAAATTCTAAAAGCAACATCACTCCCCTCAGAATCATGCAGTTGAAGCAGATGCTGAATCCATGGGTTTCTCCACCATTCTTTCCTTCAACTATATGGTCCAAGCACAGGGTAAATCTAGCTCTCTTCAGATTTGTGTAATGTGAAACAGTTCTTGAGAGTGGGTTCCTTCTCCATTCTATTCTTTTTTCCACTTAGCTGCTTGCCTAACCATCACCAGTCCTATCTGCTGTTCTCTTTACCATCACACCAGTAGGAATCCACACATTGTGGGACCCTAGAGTCAGAGGTCTGTCTCACGTGGCAATGAGGTGACATAGCATTTTCCTGGCTTTCTCCCATTAACTCCCTGTGGACTCAGTGGCACAGTCACGCATGTGCATGGAGGTGAGCAGGGAACTGGTGACCCCATTCCACCTACCCAGCCTAAGACCAGCCCTCCACTTGCCAGATGCTATCACTGAGCCTCCACTCAGTGGCAACAAATAGTCAGGAAGGCTTGTCTCCCTATCTGGGATAGGAGAGCATCCTAGCAGCTGCTCAGTTCTCTCCAGGCCTAACCCCCAGATGACCTCCTGTGGCCTGATATCATTCCTAGAGATACGTGTTTTTCTCAAATAAGAAATAACAAGAAATTCAAGGTATAGAAAGGAATAAAATGAAAACAAGCACAAGAAAAGGGTTAAAACATTGCTTGTTTTTTTTGTTGTAAGGAACTAAGAAGGTGGTTAGCCCATGAGTACTTCTGCTCTAATATCCACAATAAGACATAATATTGCTATCTAAGATATAGTTACCTAATCTTTTTAAATTGTTGTTTGTCTTTACTATAAGATTCAAACTAAGGTGTAAGGAGATAGAAGCGGTTAGCAAAGTTATGGTCAGTGTTCCCTAATGTCTTCCTGGCTCCCCAGCTACTACCACCTCTGAGTTGGTGAACACCACATAGAGAATTGTAGTCTTGCTGGTGGTCTCCATAGCTAATTGTCCCATCAGAAAGTCCTGGAACAAATCCAGCAAGATCTGCCTTCTGGTTCTCCTGCCACTTAAACATTCCAGTCAATGTCCAGCTGGTTCAGGTCACCCACCAGAACTACTTTCGCTTAGCTATCCTTCCTTCCAGTTTTTCTCTGAGTTCTCTGTCCTTCTCCTTCCCTTGCCTTGGTGGTCTGTAGATTTGTTTATTTATTTATTGTATAATTAGATTTACAACCTTTGAGCCAGAGACTCATTACAAAGGTACCTCATCACAGAGAGGACATACAGAGTCAACATACCTACAGAATACAATCATACAGAATAACATAGTTTTACACAATGGCCACTAAGCGCAGTTTCTGCCATGAGTTGCATGCACAACAACTCACTCTCCCATCACTATCCCTAAGGTACCCATCCTCTGTCACTTCTATGTCTTCCTTGACATAAAAGGCTACTCTCCCCACCTATTATTCTATTCCTCCTGAACACTGAGTACCCAGGGACCATCATTTGATAATCCTTATTTTCCAAAACCAACCTTTCTGTCATGGTCACAATGACCACCTCAATGTCTGGATAATCTGGCAGGATTGTATCTCAGGTGGGATAGATTGGGTTAAATTAAACTAATTATAGCCCTCCTCACAACCACAGAGGTGTCAAATGGTAAATCCATCCATTTGTCTGTCATTAATTTTATAATTGTGACTTGTGCAGGTGCACTGTTGCAGATGGTCAAGAAAACTATGTCCTGCTCCAAAACTGTCAGAAACCAGTATTTCAAATAGTTTAGTTTCTATGTCAAGCTGCAAAACTTTTGCAAATCTCTTTTTTGTAACTTTTCTACTGTCAAACTTTTAACTTCTGCTTTTGAAAATTGCCTAATTATAGCTCACCAATAATATCTCAGAAATGTCAGTTTTAAATCCTCCCATTTAGTGTTACTAATTTAAACTATCACTTTTTGAGGTGAAAGTTTCCAAATGAGTCAAAACAAACAAAAAAAATCAGCTTGTGTAGGTGTTGCAGATGCATATCTAGTGGTGTGCAGAATTTTCAAATTCCAGTCAAATGGAATTTCTCATTTCTCTGAATTTCACAAAATTCTGCCAAATTTCATCAGAACTGGAACAGCAGAATTCTGTGATGGAATAATGCAGAATGGGGTTTCCACTGGAAAAATGTTGCACCCTAGCATACAATTCTCCAGATCATAGCAGACAGAATTCTACAGAATGACCACTGAAATTCCAATGGAAACTCTGCCGGTGGAATGGTCACTCCATGCTAAGTCTGCCAGCAGAATTCTTCATTCCACATAGCACTACATATTTTACATAACTTATTTCTAACTCTAAATACAAAACATTTGCAAATACAATCTTATTTGTAACTTTTTATTTTCAACTTCTTAACTAATAAATTTGACAAAAATCTATTTGGAACTCTCATTACCACAAAAGTGACAAACTTTAAATCATTTCCATTTTGCTAGTGTTAACTTTAACTGACATATTCTTAGCTGCACTTTCAAAATTTACTTTAAAAATGCAGCTGTAAGACACCAATTACATCTGTGAATGTGGCAGATAGAGTGGCACATAAATTATCAATATTAGTGCAAAAAGGAAACAGCATAAAATTAATATACATGTATTTCATGTTTTTGATAATCTCTAACAAAAATGCTTTTCCAAATTTTACAAAATGATAATGGGCCCTAAGCACTATGCAGGCAGGGTACATGGAAACCTTGCATACCCCACCTGCGTAGCTGTCACCTGCAGACAGGTACACACCAGCTGATAGTCACTACCAGTTGCCACCTGTCCGCAGTCTGACCCCTCCCAGTGTACAGAACTCAGCAGGGTGGCAGAAGGTGGAGTCATGGACCTGTCCAGGCATCCAATTGGATGCCTAGGTGGGACCACAGTGGATTCATACATGGTATGGCCCAATAGGCAGCATGTCCCATGGATGTCCAAGGGTCAGCGGCTGTGTGGTGTGTGGTGGAGGCACTTGCTGGCCTCCAATTGTACCAGAGAGGTGCACAGGGACGGGGTGGGGGATGGCAGTTGGCATTGTGGGGAAGGCACTGTACCCCTCTGTTAGTGGGGCATGGGCAGGCAGTGGCATTTGGGAGTGGGGAAGCATCCAAGTCCTGTTCCTGTGTAGGGGGTGTTCTGGGGGTCCGATGTGTGCTGGGGTGGGTGGGAGGCAATAGGCTGCCATATGCAGTGGCAGCGGTGTGTGGAGTGGGCTACTTGCCCTTTAGTCGGGTGACTCCCACTGTGTTTGCATGGCACATAGAGGGCTTATGCATGGGTCTCCCTAACATAACCAGGCCCTCTGCACCCTCCCACAACCAGCACTACCTGCCTTGGTGTATGGCGCATAGTGCTGGTATGCCTCTCACCCATGCCCAGAGCATTGCCCTTCACATGGCCAGGGATCAGGTGCATAGCTGCTGCATGTCCCTCTTGGTGCATCCCATGCAGGTGGTGCATAGGGTGTAGAATGGCTGAGCACCCCAGATACATGTGCATAGTCACTCTGCCCTAATTGTACATAGAGCCCAATATCAGGAGATTCTGGGCAACAGATCACACTTTCAAAGATTTAATACAAATCCACTAAGAAAAGTTGAGATACAAGTGGCTGATAATAGTAATTTAACATTAATGTGGCTTCACAATCATAACGACATAACTGAAACAGATAACAGCTGCCATAGCAGCATGTTAAAATTCACAATTCTTGAATATGTGGGTCTTTTATATACATTTTGGGGTTATGACAGAGCATGATTTTGATTGCAAGAAATATGGGGGCTGACAATTTTTTTTTACTTACCCTGGCCCTTATTTTTATGTACAGTTACAGAGGATGTGTATTGTAGTACACATATACAATGTAATCGGGTATTGCTTTGCTTTTCATTTGGTAGGAGTTTCCAAATATAGCTGTTGTGATATGGAGTGTGCATGTAACCCCAAATGTTAAAGCAACTCAAAAATCTGGGGCATAGGGGCATGACATTTTCTCTTGTGACTTGAGTTCCAACATTTTTTTATATTTGAATCAGGAACAAACTATGAGAGATCTGATTGCAGGGCTCTTAAATAAAAGTCTGTGGTATGTATCACCAATTACTAAATGTTTTATTTTACATTTACTGCTGAATTATTTATTTGCAGTTCAGTAAATGAGCCACAAAGATAAATGATGCAAATCCATTTGTTCTCCCATGGAACAAAAGAAAAAAAAGAAAAAATACTACATATTTACAAAATGCTAGAAAATACAAACCGCTGTCTTCATCCATTCTGTATTTTTCTTTACCCATTTGGACCACACTGCGCATGCTAATGGCTCTTGATGGTTTTATTAGTGCATGCGACACAGAAAAGGAAATAAGATCCATCACTATCTCTCAAAGCACAGTGCAGTAAGTAAACATCATAGGTGTGTTTGGCAGTGGATGAATCAATCACACAACTTAGCTTTGAATAAACTCATCAGAAAGCAGGTTTATTATTATAATCAGAAAAGCTCAGCAGACCTTTAAAACCATGGAAGTTCTTACCATATAAGGAGCTACTATCTATGTCCTAATTACTATTTATGCCTTAATATAAATAATGAAATTGTAGTGTGGTGAACCAGTACCTTACTGCAAGACTGCTTATTAGAAAATATAGGGCTAAGAAGAACTGCATGCTAATCATGAGACAAGAATTCAATACCAGAAAGACAGAAATGCAAGGCTAGAACAGTTAGAGACCCTGGGAATGCCTGATAGCATAATAAACTCTGACTAATACAACATATTTTTGTGCCAGTGCTTTTCTAAAATGCCCAATGATGAAATATTCATTTTGGAAAGTGCCTGTTTCTAGAATAGTAGCATATAAAACAGATGGTGCACATACACACACAAAGGTAGAGTACCACTAGAGGGATAACAGTGGAGGGATAACAATGAGTTAGAACTGGCTACTGTTGGTTTCTGGAGTCCATGGTTTCATTTTGAAAAAGTAATATGTTTTATTGCAATTAAATTGGGAACCACATTGCAAAGTATGGGCCCTGTACACTATACAGATTGGTACATAAGTAACTCATACATTGCTATCACATGTAGCTTCACTGTACTGATGCAAAAGAGCATGCCTTGTATGCTGGTAACATATACTATCTCTGCCCATCTTCGCAGTGGTCTTGTGAGTTCTACAAAGTAGGAGGTAGCCACAGATTAGTTGGAGCAGTGCCCAACCGTCAGATTACCAACTGGAAGTCTGGCCTGGCTTTAGTAGGGATGCCTTGCAGCAAACACACTCAGGAGATAACATGATCAGGTATTCCATGAAGGGAAAGGGAATATGTTTTGCAAATAGAAATACATAGATTTCTAGTCCCATGCTGGTACTTCTCTGTGGCAAGGAGGAAAGTGGTATAGGGATCCCATTATAGTGTTGTCAGTGATACTGGCCCCTATATGGACTGTGCTGGGGTGCATACAAATTTATGGTCAGGGACCCTGTTATGATAATACAGCATTTGCAGCTATCTGGAGCCAGAATCACAAGAGGTTTAACATATGCAATGGATAGGGTAATTGATTCACAGGAGGTTACAGTTGGAAGGATACCAGTGGTTTATCAGGACTGACTGCTGCTCATTGAATGTAACCATTAAATATCTCCTTAATCATGAATGCAAGTAGCCTAAATATGTTCCACATTTTCATGGTTCTCTGCATGAAATAGTTTTGTTTGTCAGTGTTAAAGTGTACCCACCGCCCAAGCTGGTAGCTATGACTACTATGGGAAGCTGAGATTTCTGCCTTTAACCTTAGATTTAACATTCTAAATATAGTAGCTGTCTCATCATGAACAAATTTATAGACCAGTATGAAATCCCCAAAGGTGTCTTTTAAAGGCTAAAGAGATTTATTTCTTATTACAATAATTGTGACAAACCATTTTAAGTCAGCAACCATTCAAGTCATACTTCACACACCCTTTGATACTTTTATGTCCTATGAAGACACCCTTTGCCTACAATTTGAAAGCCAAGTGTTAATCCCAGAAATTAGGTTGCATGTAAGGCCTAGAAACATAGAAACATAGACTTTGACAGCAGATAAGAACAGCTAGGCCCATCTAGTCTGCCCATTTCCCTACCTACAGGATAGGCCGCAGATCCTAGTTAACCAACAGCCTATTTCTTCCTACCCCCACAAGAATTGCCTTATGTCTGTCCCATGCATTCTTGAATTCTCCCACAGTTTTAGACCCACAACCTCCACAGGAAGGCTGTTCCATGCATCCACTACCCTCTCTGTGAAATAATATTTCCTCATTGCCCTGAACCGCCCTCCTTCTATCTTTAAATTGTGTCCCTTGTTCTTGCAAGTCTCTTTTTCTGAAAGATGCTACCCTATTGGACTTTGTTGATTCCACTGAGGTACTTAAAGTTTCTATCATGTCCCCCCTCTCCCTTCTTTCCTCAAGGGTATCGTATTAAGCTCCTTTAGTCTCTCCTCATACGGCTTCTCTTGCAGACCCTGCACCATTTTAGTTGCCCTCCTCTGGACTGCCTCTATCCTGTCTATGTCCTTGCGGAGATGGGGTCTCCAGAACTGGACACAGTACTCCAGATGGGGTCTCACCAACTGTCTGTACAGAGGGATAACAACTTCCTGTTTTCTGCAGATGATGCCTCTCCCTATACATCCCAGTATACCCCCAGCCTCCCTACTGCCTTCTCACATTGCTTGCTAAACTTAAGGTCATCTGATATGATTACCCCAGGTCCCTTTCCGTTTTGTTGTTGTTACTACCTCCCACCCATTGTGTATTCTTCCCTGGGTTCTTGTTTCCCAGGTGCATTATTTTGCACTTCTTTGCATTGAATCCTAGCTGCCATACTTCTGACCATTCCTCCAACCTTGCCAAGTCCCTTTCATCCTTTCCATGCCTCCTTGTGTATCAACCTTGTTGCAGATCTTTCTGTCATCTGCAAAAGGCATACTTTCCTTCAGTCCCTCAGCAATGTCACGATGAAGACATTAAAAGGACTGGACCCAATACTGAACCCTGTGGTACCCCACTAGTAACCCACCTTTCTTCAGAGTGGACTCCATTTACAATTACCTTCTGTGTCCTGTTGTTCAATGTTTTACCAGGCTACCACCCTGGGTCCCACTCCCAGGCTGGTTAATTTGACTATTAATCTTTTGTGGGACTGTGTCAAATGCCTTGCTAAAGTCTAGGTAGGCCATGTCCACAGCCCTTCCCTGGTCTACTACTTTGGTCACCCAGTCAAAGAAATCTATTAGATTCATCTGACATGACCTTCCGCTGTGAACCCATGCTGCCTTGGGTCCTGTGTTCCACTGGCCTCTAGGTACTCGACTATTCTTTTCCTTCAGAAGTGACTCCATCACTTTCCCTACCACAGAGGTCAGACTGACAGGTCTGTAGTTTCCTGCCTCTGTCTTGGACCCACTTTAGTGAAGGGAATCACATCCGCCTTCCTCCAGTCCTCGGGTACCACACCATCCTCCCATGATTTATTAAAAGAGTAGCCAGTGGTTTCACTAGTTCCTCCTTAATTCTTTTTAGAATTCTGGGGTGAATTCCATCAGGACCCATTGCTTTGTACACCTTCAGTTTTAGGAGGTCTTGCAGAACCTTTTCTTCTGTGAAAGGACTGGGATCGACCCCCCTATGAAGAGTGCTTCTGTTAATTGGATTAGACACTTCCCTCCTCTTTGTGAATACTGAGAGGAAATATTCATTCAGTATTCCTGCTTTTCACTGTCCCCTCTGCCCACCCACCGTTCATTCTATTCAGCCTCACTATCCCTCCCTTTGTCTTTCTATGCTCGCTGATGTACCTATAAGATTTTATCCCCCTTCTTAACTGAGTTGGCTATCTTTTCCTCAGTTTGGACCTTTGCTATTCTGACTTCCCTCCCTGCTTCCTTCTGCCTTAACTGGTACAGTCTCTGTCCTGCTCCTTCTGTGTTTTCTCATACTTCCTAATTGCTATCTTTTCACCTAACCTTCACTGCCACCTCTTTTGAGAACCATAGTGGCTTTTCTTTCGTTTTGATTTCTTTGCTTCACACAAAGGCTTGTTGCCTCTGTGATGGCAGTTTGATAATTCCCCATTGTTGCTCCACACCTCCTTCTAGCCTGTTTGCTAGTGCTTTCTGAGGCACTCTCCCATCTTGCCAAAGTCAGCCCTCCTAAAGTCCAGTACCCTCACTTTGGTATGGCTTGACTCTGTAGCTGAGTTTAACGTAAACCACACTGTTTGATGGTCACTTGTCCCCAGATGGCAACCCACTTCTAGATCTGAGATCCTCTCAGTGCCCCCATTTGAGAGTATGAGGTCTAAGATTGCTCCCTCATGAGTGGGTTCTGAAACTAGCTGTCTAATGCCTGCCACCTGTAGGGCATCAAGAATGGCCCTGCTCTTGGATGTGGCTGCAGCAAATGTGCTCCAGTTAACATCTGGCATATTCAGGTCTCCCATCTACAGTATCTCCTTTCTCTGCCATTCTAAGAATGCCTTCTATCATATCCTTGTCCATTCCTTCCCCTGACATGGGGTCTGTACCAACCCTGTGCAGATTGTGGTGCCTTTCCAGTCTCCAAGGTGACCCACAGTGCCTCCTCTCCTCCTGTTTACTCCTTTGTTCAGTTGCTTTTATCCTTCCTTTACATAGAGGCTACTCCTCCCCTCTTCTCCCTGCCTGTCTCTCCTGTAGGTTATGTACCCTGGTATGTTAACATCCCAGTCATGGTTCTCTGTGTACCATGTTTCTGAGACTGCTATGATATCCAGGCATCCTCTTCCATTAAGGCCATCAGCTTAGGGAGCTTGTTGCCCAGACTATGGGCATTGGTACTCATTACCCTCCATTTCCTGATGGCCTTTCTCCTTCCCCATCCCTGTCCTTCATGCCTTTGTCACTTTCTCCATTTAACCTGCCCTTCTCCATATCGACACCTCTATGTTGGTGTTTGCCGCACTTACTACCGTGATTATTTGGAGGGGCTAGGATTTTCCTGCTCCTTTCCAGTGCCTCCCCTGACTAGTTTAAAGCTCACAATGAAGCATTTAAACCTATCACCTAGGATCCTGGTTCCTTCCGGACAGATGCAGCCCATCATGCCAGTATAGGCTTGCATCACTCCAGGTGGACCCCAGTCCCCAATGAAGCCAAATCCCTGAGCTCCACACCAGTTTTCAACCACTGATTGAATCCCATGGTGTGGAACACCCTAACCTCTCCTATGCCATAGATGGGTAGCACCTCCGAGAAGGTTACCGTGCATGCTACTTGACTAAGACCCTCCCCAATTCACAAACTCTTCCTGCACTTTTCTAATCCTTTCTTTAGCCAGGTCATTTGTCCCTAGGTGGACAATGACATCCAGCTCCTCCCTGTGCAGCTACTCCAGCAATCCTGAGGATTCGCTCCCTGTCCCTGCAAGCCATGGCGCCAGGCAGGCACCTTACCTCCCTCTCCCTTCCTCCCCAGTTCTACCTTCCTAACAATGGAGTCCCCACCAGGAGTTGTTTCCTTCCCTGCAGGGTCCCCTGCCACCCTCCTGTGGGTCTCCTTTGTGGAGGTTCCCAACATCCTCCTTGGTCTCCACTGTGGGTGCCTCCATAGAGGAACCACACTTTGCCAGAATAGCATAGGAATTGTGGAGAGGTACAATGGAGGGATGCACCTCTGTTCCACCACCCTCACCCTCCCTGAGCCCACTGTGGTCCAACCACCTCTTTCTTGGCAACCTCTGAGGCAACGGCAGTGGCACTGGTGGTCCCTGGATGGAAGAGAAGGTCCCACAAATCCTGGCCAACTCAGCCTGAAGATGAGCAACCTCCTTCCTCAGCCCAGAGAGTGCCTGCAGATGGGACAACACCGCATCCTCCAGAACATCTCCCGGAAGACTGCTGCTCCACAGCCACTGCACTGCACCACTCCAATCATGTCTTATTTCTGGCCTCTTAACTGTTTGCAATCCTTACTCTTTCTTCTGTTTTTTTCTCTCTCCTTACTTTCTGCCTGTGTGCCCTTTAAGCTCCTGATTGTCCTGTTCTGAGACAAGAATATCCTATATTTCTGCAGTAGACCACTTACTTGCTCAGAGGCAGACCTCCAGCAGCTAGATGGGGCGAGAGCTACTCTTGCCCTTCTAGGATGGTGGGTCCTGGCGTTCTGTGATCACTCACTTCCTGCCCCTAAACGGGAAGTTCCTGTTTTCAGTCAAATCCTGTGCCTATAAAAATAGAGCTAGCTTTGGGTGGGGAGGTGGCCGGGAGGGATGGAGGCAATATAGTCCCAGCAGAGAAGTTTAGTCACATAGCAGTCCTTTCTCCTGGTGTCTTCTGCCAAGCTATTAGCAGAAACTTTCTAAGGCAGACTTTAAATGTAGCTTCCTTCTAGCTAAGCCACTCCCCTACTTACCAGATCTTTCACAGGTAATTTAAACCTCACAGCAGTTAAGTCTTTTCAGTCACCTGAGATTTACACCTAGATAACTCTTCAGATACCCATTCAGTTCAGTTAACCCACAGACACACTTATTTTTTTTTTTGTATGTTAGTTTTTACCTAAATTAAGGTCAAATATAAAGTTCTTCACTTTAGTCACAGCAGAAGTTCAGTCACACAGCAGTCCTTTCTCCTGGTGTCTTCTGCCTAATTCAATACTTGGATCAACCTATGGTGTAGAACAGTATGAAATGCCTTTAACAAGTCCAAGTACACAACATCTACTGGGATGCTTTTGTCAAGTGCCATATGGGTTTGGAGAAATTTGTTAGATTTGTAGTACAGGACCTACCCTTACAGGAACCATGTTGTTTTGAATACGGGGTCCTCTTCTGCTAGAAATTATTCTATTTCATCCTTAACTATTGATTCTGCTAGTTTGCTAATAATCAATGTTAGGTTAATAGATTTGTAGTTAAGTACTGGATTTACTCCTTTTCTTGATCCAAAGGATAACTGAGGTGTTCTTCCATCCTCTTGGATGCTGCCCTTGTTCAGGGATAATGAAATGATGTTTGCAATCAGTTTTGCCAGCTCTGTCATGCATTCTTTGAGTATTCTTAGATGTAACCTATCTGGGACAGGGCGTTATTTGGTTTAAGGCTGAATAGGCATTTTCAGTTGCAGTCAATATCAACTTGGGATAGATTATTCATAGTGATAATATCATTAAGTAAATTTTTTGCCAAACATAATGCAAAAATAAGTATTCAGTTATTTGCTCTAGCTTTTTCATTATTGATATTAAGCCAGTTAAATAATAGTGTACCTACTGAGCAATCCGACTTCCTGATTATATTAACATATTTATAAAACATTTCTTGATTCTTTTGGAATCCATTGCTAACTTGGATTCAAGGTCTTTTTCATATTTTTAATGGTTTCAGAAGTCATTTAGATATCCTAGAATATTTATTCTTGATAGAGGCATAGCCACTGATTTTAAGTCACCTAGATATTTTTTCAATAGTCTCCTGATTTTTGGTACCAGCCACATGGGTTATGTTTTGCCTGATGAATATTCATTTGTAAATGGTACTGTATATTTAACTTCCAGGTTGCTAATCTTTCCACTAGCATGTTTCACTTATCATTTATACTATGATGTACAAACACCAATCTAATTCCAAGCTCTTAGGGCATCCTTCATTGCTGAGAAGTTAGGTTTTATAGATATCTTAAGTTTATGATGTCTTTGGTGGTTGTCATGAATCTATTTATTTTTATCTCTACCATGTTGTGGTCACATGTCCCAATGTGCTCCCTAACTGCACAATTTCAAAAGCCTGCTTGAACCTGAGAGCACTAAGTTTAATACAGTGTTATCCATACTTGGTTGATTGACACAAACTGCTCAAGTTATTGTCATTACATGTGTGGATAAATGGGGTTTCTTCAGATGTGTGCTCTTTATTCAGTTTCCAGTTGACATTTCTGTAATTAAAGTCAGCCACGGTGTTATGTGTTCTTTTCACTTGTTGTTGTTATGATATTACAGTAATTAAATCAATATCAAGATCCTGAGTCTGATTAGGAGGTCTGTATACTGTTCCTATTATCAAGTCCTTATTGGGTATGCTACATAGTCTGGCCCATACACGTTCTGTACTAATATTTAAATTTACTTCAGTAGTCTAGATGATCTTATCAATGCAGAGTGCTATATCTCCACCCATTTTGCCAACTGTCTGTTTCCTGCTTGGGTTGTATCCGGGATGTCATTAGATCATGTGCAGTCTGTGGCCATCAAGATCCAGAAATTCCTACAAATGTCCAGTTCTCAGTAGATAAAATAGTGGCTAAAAGGTCCATTTACCATTCCAATTTTTTTTTTTACACGATTTGCTGGTTATTTGTCTAGTGGATTTAATATGGTCTTTTTCAAGTAGAATATTGGGATGTTCAATAAGGGAATATTTATTTATTTATTTATTTTTATTTTATTTAAGTTTTTGTTGACTGGGTAAGTGCACTAGACAAATTCAGCCTATTTTAGGCATGACCGGGGAGGGGATACAGATGAAAACCAACTGACCTTGAACTAGATTAAGCTGTTGGTGGTATTTTTGTGAATAGTCACTGGTATATGGGAAATATATCACCCTTGCCTTTATTGATATTTAGTTTAAATGCAGTGGTAGTATTTTGTTTTATCTGTCAGGCATTATTTTTGCTGATAATCTGCTTAAATGTAGGCCCTCCTTGCTATAGATCTATTTATTTAACCTAGCTCGTCCCTGATTGATTTTAGTTTATCTGTATTTACTGTTTTTATTATTAATTTATATGTTGTATATTTATTTTAAATCTGTTCAGTGCCTTGGTTATTGGAAGGTGCTATAAAAATAAATTTTACTTACTTACTTACCTAATTGTTCTTAAATCAGTATTAGTTTCTGATGAATACAAATCCTTGCTGCCTTGCCCATATTCTCACCAGGTATTATTTTTTTTAATTACCATCTGCCATATAGGATAAGCTATTAGTACAGGTAGCATCTCAGAGATGTAAACATTGGAGTCCCATATATTTATGTTCTTTTTCTCCTATCATGAAATAATTTCTGATATCTTCATACCCTTCTCCCTCTATCATTGGTACCAATGTGTAATATTACATCTGGTTTAACACATACCCCATTAAGTAGTCATCTGATATCTTCCATAGGTCTGAAATTTGTGTCCTCTTAGATGTAGCAATATTCCATTTTCTTTGTCACAGAAACTAGTATCTGTGTATTTCATTAATGAATCCCCAAGTACAATCACTGCATTTTAGGTATTTTGATGTTCACACTGCCTTTTAACATGTTTTGGCAAGTCCTTCAGAAAGAAGTACTGTACATTGTAATAGCTACTAGTAGTGATAATCTCAGTATATTGTAATGGTTACTAGTACTGATAAATTCATTAGCTGAATGAACATTTACTCTGTGACCTATTTTATATTTATTTTGTCTAGTGATCACATACCATTTGCCATTTTGTGATTATGTTCATGGACTGATTTGTCAGCTGTTCTTTTCCGTTCCCTTTAGCACCTTGAATTTCTTTTTGTGTTACTATCGTTAACAGCTGGTATAGTGGATGCATCTACCTGGATGAATTCAGTAATGGGCCCTGGTTATGAATGTTACCTAATGTCACATCAAGAAAACTCTCAATTCATTAATCATGTGCATACTTTAGCTTATCAATTTCACTGCACAGCTGTTTTGATAAGGTAGCATTTAGGGCATGTGCAAGGAGTGCTTAGGTCCATACAATCAGACAAAATCTTATATTTTCAGCATTGACTGCCTTCAGTGCTTTTGTCTGTTTTCATTCATGATTTCACTTTTTGATTCCCACCTCAGCACACCAATAATTGAGACACGGTAGATTATAATTTAATGTAAGACAAAAAGAGAGAGAAACAAGCTACCTTAAGTAATTAGGTACAACCTGTTACTTACTTCTCTTAGTAATGGTATAGAGGCTACTACAGAGTAGTCTTTAGAATCTCCTGGTGATGTGGCATTCTGGCTGACATTGGCAGACACTGCCTTTGCTAGTATCACCTCTGCTCAGTGCTTAATCATGCTCACACTGGCTGAGATGCTTATACCCATGGATGAGAGCTGCCTACCAATGCTGCTTCCTGTTTTCTGATTATACAACTTTGTTCACTAATGTATAGGAGCTGACAAAGCTATAAGCCCAAACTTAGCTCCTATAGATCAAATGTAATATCTTAAAGCAGCAGTGCAACGAAAATGGGCTAAAATTTGACCCACCTTTTTTTCTTCCTAATCAATGCCGTATGTCTTCCAGTTTAGCTTGGTGGTGAAATGTTTCAGTTTCGTTATCATTTAAGAATTTTATGAAGTTTTAAAATAATTATTTCTCAAGAAAAAAAGATGGCCACGTCATTTTGCATAAAAATAATACTGAAGACCTGAGGAGGATAAGAATCTAGACAAAAGTGCAAATGTACCTTACAAAGCATAGGAGACTACCAGAAACCCTGAATTAACAGTTCTACCAATATTTTCAAAACCACAACAGAAAATTAGCTTTTTGACATTTTGTTTTCATTGCTTTGCTGCTTTAATGTACCTCCATTCATTATAGACTTCAGGACAATTATACTGTTATGGTTCTTTAGAGGTAGCAGAGAAGGAAGGGCATAAAACTACTATTTAGAAGGTACAAGAGGATGCAGAAGGAGGAGGATAAGGAGACTAACAAGGAGAAACAAGGAGAGGTAGGAAAGCAGGTAGAAGTGCAAAGGTGCAAACAGAGGGCATATTGCCCAGTCAGTAAAACAAAGGGATAAAACATTCTGTAGATATATAGGTGAGAATAAAAGTCTAAGGAAGGATAATAAGGTTAAAAGGGGAAAGAAGGGTTTCTGAGGAAGAGGACAAAAATTAAAAAGCAGACAAATTGAACCGCTACTTTTGTTCAGCATTTACAGAGGAAGGGTAGGTGATTGGCCAAAGAACAGGAACAAGACCATTAAAGTAAGAGAGGAAGACACTTGTCCTTTTACAGAGGAGAGAATCCTCAAGAAACTAGCAATTAAAAGTAGGCAAGGCAATGGGACCTAATGGGATGCCTTGGATGCTGAGAGAGCTGAAGGAGGTGCTGGTTGCACCTCTGACAACTCTGTTCAACCTATCACTTTATACAGGGAAGGTTCTTAGAACTGGAGGAGGAGGGCATATGTGGTCCCACTACACAAAAGTGGAAATAGGAGGAGACAGGAAATTACAGACCTCTCAGCCTGACTTAGGGGTAGTGAGTAAAGTAATAGAATCACTATTGAAGGAAAGAATTGAGGAATACCTTGCAGCCAGTGGATTACAGGAGCAAAAGCAACATGGTTTCACAAGGAGAGGTCTTGCCAGACAAACCTGATCAAGTTGTTTGACAGGGTGACCAGTGAAGTGGATAAGGAGGAGTGGTAGATGTGCTTTCCTGGACTTCAGTAGGCATTGGACACCATTCCACGAAGAGCTGGTGAGCAAGCTGGGCATCCTGGGAGTGCATCTAAAAGTAGTAAAATGGGTAAGATGTTGGATTAGCAATAGTAGTCTTGGGGTGGTGGTAAGCTGGGTCCACTCTGGAGAAGGCAAGGTGACCAGCAGGGTGCCACATGGCTCAATGCTTGTCCCAGTCCTCTTCAATGACTTTATTAGTGACATTGCAGAAGGGCTGGAAGGAAAGTATGCCTGTTCACAGATGACACAAAGTCTGCAACAGAGTGGACACACTGGGGAGGAGGGAAGAATGAGGCACAATCTGAAAAAGCTAGAAGAATGGTCAAGGGAATGACATCTGGGGTTCAATGCAAAAGTGCAAAATCGTACGCGAAACCCAGGGGAGCTGCTCTGGATTGAGAGTGGGAGTGAGAATTATAACCACAAAGAGGAAAGGACCTGGGGTAATCATTTCTGAGGACCTGAAGGGAGCCAAGTAGTGTGTTAAGGCAGTGGGGAAAGCTAGCAGAATGCTGGTGTGCATAGGGAGGTATCACCAGGAAAGAGGAGGTAGTATTACCACTGTATAGATCACTAGAAAGACCCCACCTCAAGTACTGTGTCAAGTGCTGGAGGCCCCACATCCAGAAGGACATAGATAGGGTGGAGGTTGTGCAAAGGAGAGCTACCAATGATGCGAGGCCTGCATCAAAAGCCCTATGAGGAAAGACTCAAGGAGCTAAATATGTATTCTCTAGAGGCAAACGGGAAAGGGATATGATAGAAATGTTCACATACCTCACAGGTATAAATAAGGTACAGAAAGGTAGCAGTTTCCATGGAAAAAGATACTGCAGAACAAGGGTCATGCTATGAAGCCAGAGGGAAGGCTCAGAGGAGATGTGAGGGAATACTTCTTCACAGAGATGGTGGTGGATGCCTGGAACAGCCTCCCAAGCAGAGGAAGTGGAAGCTAAAATGGTAACGGTTTAAGCATGCTTAGGATAGACACAAGGGTACCTCAGAAGTAAGGCGGGGGCTGGAAATCAAGTAGTGTCTGTGGTGGCACAGTAGGTAGGGAAATATAGGGCAGACTAGGTGGGCCTTATCTGCCAACAACTTCTATATTTCTATGTTTCTATATAGTGGTCTAATCTTTTCATGAAAATCTGTTTAGTTTCACTTATTATGACATTTTCAGGTAAACTGTTTCAAAAGTTTAACATCCTCTCTGTGTAAAAGTACTTTCTTTTTTCTGTTTAAATCTTCTTGTGGTGACCTGTAGTGCATGACCCTACTTTTGAATTTATGTCTTTGAAGGTAATGTTTAATTCATTTGTCAGTTAAAGATATTTAATTATATCATAAAATAGTAGTACTGTAGATGTCTCTTTTTCTGCACTTCCAGTGAATACAGTTTTAGATTACCCAATCTTTCTTCATAAGGTTATCATTATTGTACAATATTATTTTAATCATTCTCGCTGCACCCTCTCCACTCTGTCAGCATCCAGCCTCCTATATGGGCACCACCATTGACTACAGTAGTCCAAAAGCGGTCTTACATAAGATCTGTACAGGGCATTATAACATCTGCTCTATGACATTTTCATTTCTTTTTATAGCACCAAGTATTCTTTTATCTCTCAACATGGCATCAATACATTGGTCTTTAAAGTTCAGGTTGTTATTTATAATTATGTTTTAACATTTGAAGTGTAATGTCTAGTCCTGGAGCACTATGTGCTTTGATACGATCTATTTTCTTGTTTATTGCATCAGCTTCTATTTTGAAGTCATTGTCCCTTTATACACACTCTGGGAACTGATGTTACTTGTTTTTGAGTAAACAGAGCAACAGCAATTGTTAAATGCTTTAGCTGTATTGGTAGAGTCTGCAAGCAGTATTATTTTGTATGACGTTGGTGAGCTTTGTGTTGGTTTTGTTCAGGAAATTTATATAGCTATAAAACTGCTGTTTCTTTTTAAAGCTGTCATTGCCATTTTAAGTTCCATATTCCTTTCTGCTTTGTTGATGGCAGTTTTACATGATTTTTGCACCTTTTAAATTTGTCATAATCATTGCTGTACCATTTTGTTGACAGATTGCATAAGAGCTTTTCTTCATTTTATTGACTTCATTATTTTTTATTTAACTCTTTGGGTTTCATCCCTTAACCATTATATTTGTAACCCTTTATATATAGTTATTGCTAACATCCACTATTGTCTGCTTAAAAGATTCTGAACATGTCTGTTATTTTCTTTTTGAACATTTTGTTCCAGTTAAGATCTGAAATATAACACTGTGCATGGTCTGACTATTATTTCCCAAATATCATGAATAATGCACTATTCATTATTCGGATCCCAAATAACAAATAGTACTACTTTTATCCCTATGTGGGAAACACAATATAATTAAAAATGAAAAAACAACAGCCCCACATCCTCCTCCCTAGCCCAGATCCAGTTTACATATAGAAGCCCCATCCCCACCCTCAGTTAGCACCCAAATCCCCTCCTCCCCACAGCACCATATTTTAACAGATTATGTTTATTAAAAAAGCTACAATGACAGGTGACTGGCACAACCCGGCCACCCTCAAGGCCAGCTGTTGAATTTCATTAGTGCTTTGCAGCCAGTAGGATGACTGTGTTCCCCATCCCACACCCTGGAAGTTAGCAGCAGCCCCTCCACACCTGAATAAATTAAAAAGGAAAAGCGACCAACACAGCCCGCCCTCCTTCATAACGGCTGCCTTCTTCTGAACAAAGGCTCATGTGTGCTTGCTCACATAGTAAACCCAGCTGATCACGTGACATACAGTATATTAAGAAATTGCATACTGTGTCTAGTGGTAGCAATTTGATTTTCCCAGTCTAAATCACTGTAGTTTGTCTCCACAAAAAAAAATCTTTCCAGTGTCATCTACTTTTTCAGTTCTCATATAATTTCCTGCTTACTTTTGTCATCAGTATTTGGTGATCTGTAACATAAGCCTATGATAAAATCTTGTGAGGTTTGTGTGTTAACCTTTAACCAGATAGTTTCTGTGTTAGAAATCAAATTCTTTCTTTTGCAGAAATATTTGCTACAATAATGTTATTAGAGATATAAATTGCAATACCTCCTCCATTTTTTCCATTTTCTATCCAAATTCATTAGGTAGTAACCTGAGATATTCTTGTCCCATTTGTCATCTTCTGACCACCAAGTTTCAGTTATTAGAACACTATCTATACTGTATCTTGCCCAGAGTTTAAGGGTGCTTATAATTCTCCCATTTTTTATTGAAACTCTTTACAGTACATAGTAAGCGTGATGTTGTTTTTTGTTCTGGGCTATGGGCCTTGTAATGCTTTCCAGTTTTAGTATTAGTGGTGCCACCATTTTCCGTTAGGATTTTACCTTCCCCTTTGAAGTTAGTTTAAATGAATAGCTTCCATGTACTCCTTGATCACGTTTCCCAAGATACAGTATGTGCTCCATGAATGTTAAGATATATTCTACCTTTGCTGCGCAAATGGTTTTTCACTAAATACTTCCATGTGTCAGTAAACCTCATGCCTTCCTTGTGACACCAATTCTTTAACCTAGTGTTTACCCTTATTATAGTTTAATTCTTTTCTGAGACACCACCTGTAATTGGTAATATACCTGAGATTAGTACAGAGACTCCTGTTTCTTTAATGTCTCTGCCCATTTTAATAATTTTGTGGCATATATCTGTCTCATGATCTAAGCCTATGTTGTCTGTCCCCATGTGAATGGCAACTATTTGCTGTTTCCACTTTTCATCAATATTTCAGGTGCTCTGTTACTTATATCCTTTATTCTTACTCCGGAAACATGATAGCATTCTATTTTGCTTGTCAGGCCCACATATCACTAAGTCACATTTCCTTATTATTGAATCACACAAAATCACCATTTGCCTTGGTACATGTATATTCATTTGCCTCTGTTTACTAGTTTCAACCTGTTCCTCCTTATCCTCACTAGGTAAGCTGTTGTATGCATTTGTCAGTCCTAACTGACTGCTAATATCTGCCCTTCTATCTGGTTTATTTATTTTTCCCAAATTGTTTAACCAGGTGAGACACACTAAGCTGAAAGCTTGATTACAGGTGCAACCTGGGAGCACAGGAAGTTAAGTGACTTGATGAGGGTCATACAGTATGCAAGTGAGGACTGTGGGGTTCAAACCCAGGTCTCCAGATTTGCAGCTCACAGCCTTAAACCATTGCACTACACTGCCTCCTGAGGGTCACAGACTGATATTTGCTTTTGTGTTTTACTATGTGCCACTCTGTATCTTCAGAATCTTTTGTTTCTTCTCTACCCTCTTGTTTCTCCTGTCTTTTGTTCTTAACAGGCTACTGTCTCCCTCATCATCTCTTGTTCTTTTTGTTTTTGTTTACTTGTACATCCTGTAGTATCAATGATTCAGTTTCTAATGTGTTTATAAATATTTCCATGTTGTTTAATTCAAGTGCATTTCTTAATTCATTTTGCATGCTATTCATTTTGACTGAAATTCTTCATAGGCTAGGCATCTAATGTGAGAGTAAACCTCAGAAACTGTAAGTATTGGTTTCTCTGCATATATTCTACATTTTGTGCAGTGTACTATTATCCCTCTCTACAAGAGAGATTTAATAGATCTCCGTTAAATCCAGGATATTATAGTCCCCTTTTTGTAATATAGCAGAATACCTGGTTGAATTTTTACTTAAAATAGTAGGATACTGTCGTGGCCTCTCGACTTCCTCAGCTGATGTAGGCAGATGTCCTTGCCTCTGCCTGTACAACACCTCTGCTCACAGAGGCAGTCCTTTATATGGTCAGAACAGGAAATGGAGGTTTGTGACTCTCTGTTTCAGTACTTTGTTTATAACAACTTAATGTTTGCTTTTATGGTTGTACCCTGCCTTTAAAAGGCAAAATAGCACCACAGGAGAGCTTCAAAGCGCTTCTCCAACTGTGAAATGATTAAATCAGCAGCCCCACAATTCAGGGGTCAGGGGTCATACTGATCATTTTACAGTTTAAACACGATTAAAAATACCCCAGACAGAAGTGGTTAAAATATTTAGCCCCAACAGGCTCTTCAAGGGCTTTACTAGTAAAATTACCCATGCTCTGTTATGCAGCTTGCAGAAGCAGTCCTTTATATGCTCAGAATAGGAAATGGAGGTTTATGCAGAACATCTGAACATATGAAAGTTGCCAGCAGATAAAGGCCTAGAGGTCTATCAAGTCTGCTCAAATGTGCAGCTAGCACTCCTTATTCTGCAGCTGCCCCTCCCTTCCACCCATTCCTCCATTGACCCTCTCCCTTGTCCTGTCCTATCCCTTTTGAAGCAGTCCACTATTCTACTGGATAACACTTCTGCAGGTAATGCATTCCACCCAGCTACCACTCTCTCTGTAAAAGTGTCTTCTCATCTCCCTCCTGAACCTTCCTCCCTCCTCCAGTCTCATATTATGGTCCCTGGTGTCCCACCCTCCCTTACTTTGAACAGCCCTCTGTACCTGTCTTATTTATTCCTTTCATGTACTTAAAGGTTTCAATCATGTTCCCCTGTCCCTCCTCTCCTCCAGCAAGTACCTGTTCAACTCCTTCAGCCTCCTCTCATATGATAAGTACCCCAGCCCTTGATCATCTTTGTCACCTGGTGCTGCACCCTCCAGTAACTTAATGTCCCTCTTCAGATATGGGTGCAGTACTGCACGCAGTACTCCATGTACGATCTAACTAATGACCTAAACAGTGGCAGAATCACCTCCTCCTCCTTGAGAATATACCCTTGCAGTGCAACCCAGCATTTTGTTGGCCTTTGCAGCTGCCTTCCTATTGTGCCGAGTTGTTCATTGACCCTGTAATGAGCACCCCAGATCCTTCTCCTCCTCTGTCTGGGCTAGCTGCACTCCCCCAGCTGGTAACTCCCTCCTTGGGTTCTTCACCCCAAAATGCAGCACCTTGCACTTTTGGCATTAAACCCTAGTTGCCAGGTGTCTGACCAGGTTTCAAGCTTTGCCAGATCATCCTGCAACCCCTGCCATCCCCTAGGACATCCATCCTGCTCCCATCTTGGTATCATCAGCAAACAGACTGATCTTGCTCTTGATGTCCAATGATATGTCTGCAATGAATGTCCCAACACGAAGCCCTGCAGAACACCCGCTCATCACTACCCTTAGGTGTGAGACCTCCCCCACCGCCACCCTCTGTTGCCTTCCTGAAGCCAGTTCCTACCCATCTCACCAGCTTTGCACCTGCCCCTGTGCCTTCTAACACTTCCCAGCCTCCCATGCGGCACTGAGTCAAATGCCTTACTGAAGTCCAGATACAGGATATCCACTGCATGGCCCCTGTCCTGTTGACTAGTTATCCAGTCATAGAACTACACCAGGTTGGTTTTGCAGGATCTGCCATACATGAAGCCATGCTGTCTCTGTCCTGTAGTCCTTTGGCCTCTAGGCTTTCTGTTTCACTAATTTGTTTATAACAACTTAAAATTGATTAAAATTGTACTAACATTATGCTGTTTGCACAGTAAAACCTTGATTTGGCACAAAGTTCTGTTACAGGAATTGTTTTCAGCACTTAAGATGGGAGTTTACAATTTTTCCTGCATGGAGGTTAGGAGTCCTGCAGTTACCCACATCCCTTATTAGGTAGAGAAGAGCCCCAGAGAGAGATAGAGGATAATGATATTTTTTATTTCCAAGAGAGATTCTTAAGCTGCTAGAAAGTAAATATTGAGGGCTAAATTTTCATAGGGCCAGACACAGCACTTGCATCTGTATTTCAGATGCATGCCGCATCCATACAAATAGAGATGTTGAAATTTTATTTACCAACAAAATTGCTGTGAAATTGGCAATTTCATCACGGAAATATTTTGTGAAATAGCGGAGAAATTTCCCCGCATCCGCATATGCCCATCCTTTAATTTATATCCCTTCCTGGTGTCTAGTGGTCCCCAAGCCGATCACTGGCTGAATTCAAATCAAGAACCCCAAGAGTCACCTAAGCCCCAGCCTACAATCTTTTGAAAAAATCCCTCCCCTTTCCTGGTGTCTAGTGAACCACCCTCTCTCTTAACTCACAGTCCACCCCACTTCCCCTTGTACAAGCATGCATTCATTCACTGAGTGCTCAGACAGGCTGATGGCTGTGAATTTGAGTGGAGGCTGTGCTGGTGGCCCAGTTGGGGTACTTGGGGGAGCGAGTGGGCTCTGACTCATGACAGGGCGGGGGACCACTTGACACCAGGGACAGAGGGTTGTTTTTCCAAAGATTGGGGCCAGGGCTCAGGGTGACTGTGGGGAGAGTTCTTGATTTAAATTCAGCCAGTGATTGGCGGTGGGAGAGGACCACTAGACACCAGGGACAGGGTATTGGATTTTTTCAAAGATTGGGGGCCTGGTGGTGAATTAAGAAATTTCACCCGTGGGTGGTGAAATTTCGCCCACAAGTGGAAAATTTTGCCTACCCAGGGGTGAAATTTAGCATTTGCCGGTGAAATATTTTGTGAAATGCAAATTCCACAAAATATTTTGCAGGGTAAAATTTCCAGTTTCAGAAAACACTACATACAGATGCATCCATATGTCTGCATCCTATTCAGAAATATCTGGATGCATTCAAGATGATTCCCACAGTTTATGGTAATTTCTGCCACAGCCACAGGAATCACATCCATTTTTCAGACACAAGTGCAGAATTCCATCCTGGGAGTTAGAGCAGCTTTTCATGGTCTAACTCCCAGGATGAATTCAACTCATGTCTGAAACATAGGCACATTCTGAAAAATCCCAAGTAGGCAGAATGCAGTCCACAGGTATAGATGGTTGCCCACAGCTCTATGCATGTCCCAGTAAGTTCAACTTTCAATATCCACTGATTTCCCACTAGGCTACATGTGTAGCTCTCCAGAACAGTTATAATCTGTGAGGGGATTGGGGTTGGCAGTGCAGAGAGCTGACACGGAGCATGATGAATGCCGTATGGCTTCCCTCTAATAATGCAGAATAACGCAGCAATTTTTGCACAGGAGCCCATGTACTGAGTGTAACTGTCTTGGCAGCTTAATGAATAATGCCCAAAATGACTTTTAATATCAGTTAGTCTTAAAGAGGTAGTGTAGTTGTTAATAAATTGCCAAACATTAAGTATGATGAGAGCAATTGTTAGTGATAATAGGGCAGAGTAGGTGGGCTAAAGGCCCTTATCTGATGACAATTTCTATGTTATGTCTCTGTTGTAGGCTTGAATTACACCACCAACAATCCATTTCTTGACCTTAACCAAATCACTTTACTTCCCAAGCCAAACTCTTTTTCCTCTTTCTTTATCCAAGCATATACAGTATTTAAACATTTTTCAGTATCCATAAAAACAGTATTATCATACACAGTTCAACTTATATTTCAGTATGTTTACTTAATTTATTCATATCCCATTTTGGATGAGACAATAAACTGAACTCTCGTCTGCCTATTTTGGTGGCTGTTCAGGTGAATGTTAAAATCTCTTGGCATTCCTCGAAAAGACTAGGGAGGTTTTTATTAAATGAAAATCATACAACACATAGGAACAACATGAGCAGCTTAAACAATTGACCAAATATTAAAAGCAAAACATCTGAGCCAGTACATCAAAGAAACGAAAAGAAAATCAGTAATATAAGTAATACAGAAAAAAAGTATGTACAGTCCCTTCATCCTACACGCTGTACAGTAATTACCATAAAGAACCCATCTGTTGGTCAGTAAACCTCTATATGTCTTGAGAGTAAATGTTTTTCACTTGCATTGTAACATACATTATCAACTCATTTTGTCCTAAATACTTCTGCTGTAAGATGAACTGGCATTGAACCTGCCATATATAATATTTCAGGACCCCATATAAAACTCTCAGAGTAATAGGATGATATTATTTCCACCTTCCAGCATATATACCCAAGATTAGGACCTCATATGACATAGAACAAAAACCAGGACATTTCACTTTTGGGCCAAGAATTCTAAAAGGTTCTTCTCCTATCTCCTTCTGCCTAAAAGGAACTGGAAGGAATAAGAGTTGATAAAGCAATGGGACCATATGGGGTGCACCCCAGGGTCCTAAAGGAACTAAGGGAGGTGGTGGCTAACCCTCTGGCAATTCTGTTTAGCCAATCACTGGAAACAGTGGAAGTACCCAAAGACTGGAGGACAGCAGATATAGTTCCCTATATAAAGAGGAACAAAGAGGAGTAGGGTACTACAGACCAGTCAGCCTGACCTCAGTAGTGGGAAAGATCATGGAAGCATTACTGAAGGAGAGATTGGTGGAACATCCGGTTGCCAACAGACTGCAGGACTAAGGCAGCATGGTTTCACGGGGAGGGTCATGCCAACCAGCCTCACTGAATGTTTTGACTGGATGACAAGGAGGGTGGATCAGGGGGCAGTGGATGTGGCCTATCTGGACTTCAGCAAGGCCTTTGACACTATGCCACACAGAAGGCAATTAAACAAACTGGGAATATGGGAGTGAGCAGGACAGTAGTGCAGTGGGTAGGTAATTGGCTGAGTGGCAGAACACAGAGATGGTGGTAAATGGCTGTCCCTCCACAGAGGGAAGAGTGACCAGTGCAGTACCACAGGGATCAGTGCTGAGACTGGTCCTATTCAACGTCTTCATCAGTGACATTGTGCAGGACCTAGAAGGCAGAATTTCCCTGTTTGCTGATTACACAAAGGGAAGAGAACTGGAACATTGTTTAACCAGGAGTAGCACTCTAAGCTGAAGCTTGTTTCCAGATCGACCTGGGAGCACAAGGAAGTTAAGTGACTTGCTCAGGATCACACAGTATGCACCTAGGCGGCTGTGGGATTCAAACAGAGATGTAGACAGAATGAGGAGGGACCTGTAGAAGCTTGAAGAATAGTCAAATGTTTGGCAGTTGAAATTCAAAGCAAAAGAAGTGCAAGATAATGCATATGGGGCACAAAAACCCTGGAACAATACATCAATTGGGGGTGAGGATATGGCATGCATCAAGCAGGAAAGGAACCTTGGGGTTATCATCCCTGTTGACCTCAAGATAGAAACAGTGTGACAAGGCAGCAGGTAAAGCAAATAGGATGCTGGGATGCATAGGCAGGGGCATCACTAGCAGGAAAGGAGGTCATAATTCCACTATACAAGACAATAGTGAGGCCCCACCTGGAGAACAGTGTACAGATCTGGAGACCTTACCTATGTAAGGACACAGACAGAGTAGAGAAGTTTCAGAGGAGGGCAACACAGATAGTACAGGGATTGCATCACAAGTGCTACGAAGACAGGCTGAAGGACTTGAATATGCACTCCCTGGAGGAAGGAGGAGCGAGGGGCTGTGATAGAGACATACAAATACCTTACAGAGAGGAACAGGGAGCAAGAATACATTATTTTCCAGTGAAAAAGATGTTCCAGGACTAGGGGCATGGGATGAAGTTGAAGGAAGAGCGACTCAGAGGAAACATGAAGAATTTCTTCACAGAAAGGGTGGTGGACAAGTGAAACACCCTGCCAGAGGAAGTGGTGGGGGTGAAACAATCATGGGATTTAAGAATGCATGGGATAGACATAAGGGAGTTCTGGAAGTCAGGAAAGGGGCAACAGACTTGTAGAAAAACATAAAGTGAACTTACAAGCTTAAATGGTCAGACTGGATGGGCCATAGGCCTGATCTGTTGACAGTGTCTATGTAGAAAACTAAAGGGTTCACCATTCTTAAACCCCGTTTAAGTACAGGAAGATAAGGGATCTGCCTGTGGACAGGATTAAGTCTACTCCCCAAATTGCTTGAAGAAAATGTTATATAGTTTCATTTCTAAATCTAGTTGGGGAATACATAGCATAAATGTAAAAGAAGTGATAAAATTGTTTTAACTAAGTATGCTGTTTTCAATCTCAAGATTGTCAGGGATTTCCATAAGGCTATTTTTCTGTCACACTCTCTGAGTTTTACCTCCCAATTCACTAGGGCCATTTCAGGTTCCCAAACTGTATACCCAATATAATAATCTCACAGTCCAATGGGATGTCTCATAAATGGGACAACCTGAGGTTCATAGTGTCCTAAGCAAATGACTTGACATTTTCAAAATGTCTGTGCACCTTCCACAGTGGAGTATCGTTGCATAACGGACAATGCCACTCGACAGGACTGCATACAGTCTACAAATAAGCATATGTCATCTGCATAAACAAATATTTTAAGTGGCAGTGTGTCAGGGTGCAGAAAAAGGCCTCAAGCGTGTGGTGTCAGGTTAATTCTACTAATTAAAATATATATGCAAAATATATACAATAAAAGCTAAGCAAGCAACCATGTGGCACTCCTCTAGCTATGTCCACCCTATCACCCACTATACCATTGTTCACTGGTGAAAGTGAGCCTATTTGTAAAGTAATTTGATCCAGGTGATAAAACTATCAGGTAATCCATAAAAGCCAAAACCTGAAATTGTTATTTGGTATCTAGTCAAAGGCTTTCTCTTGATCTAATGACAGAGCGAAACTGTGAAGCAGATTCAAATGATTTCGGCAAAACCTTTCTTGTCTGCAGGAGTTTGTCTCTCATTGACCTCTTGCAAATGGTATGAGTTTGATTAGAAGCAATGACTTTACTGCCTATCACACTCAACTTTTAACTGAGAATTTTAACCAGGATTTTAATATAAGACTTTAGCAAGGAAATAGGTCTCAAGTTCCCCATTTCCAACCTGTCACCCTTTTTGTACAACAAGATCAAAATGCTTTAACCATATTCCCAGAAACCCTAAGGTGCTCAAGCACATCATTAAAACATTCCACAATATGGGAGCCAATAAACTAAGAAAAGTCTTGTAAAATTCGGCACTGAGGCCATCCTGCCTAGGCACTGCTGCTGAACACAATTTCTTAATGGTTGTCTGAACTTCCAGCAAGAACTCAGTTTAAGCAGATCCATCTGTTTAGAAGCACTCAAACTTGTCATGTCCTGTTCAGAGACAGGTATAGAAATATCTTCCTCAACCTCCAAGGGTTTCCCAAACCAATTATGTACTATGTCAGTAATAATGTTTGAAACTTCTGTAAAGTCTGCATGGACAACTCTCATCTGATCCTTGACTGCTGTAAAGGTCTTAGAGTGAGACCCTGTCTTGGCAGCCCTTAGAAATGTCCACTGAATGCTTATTCTGACTGCTTGGACCCTTGTATAACTTGGGACTGCTTGGCCTGCAATGAGCGAGCCCTGTTATATAAAAATGATTTTGTATCTTGTCTGATGCATGCTATTTGATCAGTATAAGAAAATATTTTTTCATCTGTTGGAGTGAGATAAGTCAAAAATGTTGAGTCCTTAACTTAAGGAATTTAAATAATCATTCCTGCCCTTAAGTTTCAGGCTTTCAAAACAACTATTGTAGTTCTAATTTAATGTCATCCCAGCAATCTGTTAGGTAGTCAAAACACACCGCTACCGATGCCCTGGCTTTTAAAAATTCCTCTGTTTGTGCCTCAATAGCTGTGTCTTCCAACACTGAATTATTAATGTGCCAATACCTCTTCCCTGAAGTCTGTTGTTGAAAACCTCCAAGCATAATGTGCATCTCAAAATGGTCTGAGGTGGCTGTGAGCAGTGTCTTCACCTTCAAAGTCCCCAGTGTCAAGAAAAACACATTTATTTATTTATTTAAAGGTTTACCAGGAAAGCATACTGAGCAGACTACTGATCGATTGCAGATGTGTCGTGGGAGACAGGAATAGGTATACAACATAATAAACACAATAATCATCATAAACAGAATCCAAAGACAAACATACTGTATAATCAATCCATGATGATAAGGGCCCCTATGATACATATGTCCCCTAAATGATGAAGGACTCTATAAGCATCCTGTAACCCAGCTATGTTAATAATCTATTTAAGGAAATTAGTATATCAATAAACTTTCAGGGAACTCCAACTTATCCTTTAGGTCTAAAGCAGAATTAAAATTGCCTCCTAAAAGACTTCCTGGCTGTGTGCAAGTAAGGCTGCATTAAATGAAATAGAGAGATTTGAGAGGTTTTCAGTTGGGAGTATATATCACCCCGAGCCTCAGAGGCTGCCCTTAGCTCTGAATATCAACCATCAAAGCCCTCCTTTTCTTAGTATCTACAACTTTTGAGCTGCAACTTTACAGGATTGAATCAGAATTCCAATCCCTGAACAGGGTCTTTCCCCAGCAACCATAATGATGGCCCCCATGGCTAATCTTTCTAGGCTAAATGAATGTCAGTAATATTATGCAGTCTAGTGTCTTGTAGGAAAATGACCTATGCAGCTGACTGATGCAAAGCTGTAAAAGTAATGCATCTCTTGTTATGATTGCAAACACTGTTGACATTTAAAGAGAGAAGATTTATGCTATCCAGGAAAGCTGTATCCACAAGTTATGACATGGAAAACCAAAGGAAGAAAACTAACATGATTTAACAGTTTTCTTTCTACTCCTTTTGACCTTGGGGTTGTCCAAGGTACTGTATCCCTATCACATCAGAGCAGTCTTTTGTGAGAACATCCCAGAAGATGCCTCAGAGTCCCTTCACCATCTTCCGGTTGTTCTTGAAGAACTGCAAAACTGTTTCAGTTTTCATTCCATCTTGTTTCATAATTTTCAATTTGGTGGCTTCTAGTAATCTGTCTCTTCCCAACGACCAATTGGAAGTCATCCTGTGGAATGGGTGGTGGGGTCATTAGAGGCAGTCCAGCTTTGTTCTGTTTCCATGGAGGTATATAAGGAAAGCCCATCCTGATCTTCTTGTTGTGGATTGGGAGTGTTTGAGTTCCCCAATCTCAGTACCATAATCCTGTGCCGTGGTTGAGGCTGTGGCAATCCATTACATCCGGTCTACTTTGTCCATAGGTGGGTCAAGGGTCAAAGGAGCATCCATGGCAGGCTGTTCAGGTTGATGTGGAGGGACATCAGTGGCATGCCTAGCTTGAGCCTCATGGGCCATGTAATCCTGGTCATAGAAATACTCCTTATTGTGGACTGCCTAAGTACATTGAAGGTACAAATGGCCAGTTTCTCTGCAGAGGTTAGATTTAGCCTAGTTTGGGCAAAACATGCCAGTGTTTCCGATTATAGACAGAAGTTGCAAACCATGGCATTGCACACATTGCTTAAATTGAGAGGGACCCACACCTATGGCAAGTCTTTGGACGCTCGGTAAAACAAGATACTCCAATCCTGCCCAATGTAAAAGCAGCTAGGGTGGTGTTGCGTACCAGTATCTGATGATCTCAGTTGATTTTTTTTTCCAGCCCCAGTCCATCTGTTTTCAGGATCAAAAATGGGGATAGGTATATCTATGATGTCAGCCTTTTGTTTTACCCAGTACAAGATGTCTGCTATATGAACACTTTCATTGTGAAATAAAATTCATAATATTCTTTAGTGAGGCTTCGTTAACAGTATTGCAATGAAAAGAGGCCACATGGGGAAACTTCAGTTTATGAAACAACCTCTAGAATCTTTCTAGTAAATGCTGGGTATTAAAACTAATATTGAATTGTGTATCTCCAGAAATGTGGATATGAGCAAAATATCCAAGGCCTTGAAATGCATGAAGTCCTTTAACAATCTTCTAGCCTTATAAACCCTGTCCAGCGATTCCTCCAGACCTCCTTTATGCTTCAGATGAACTGCATGTCTCCTTGTGGGAGGTTTACCCAGAAGAAAACATATCAGACATTTAAAAGGTTCTCTTTTAGGACTGCATAGGCGGAGCCCTGTAGACCTCCTGTGATTGAAAAAGTCAATTTTCCGACCCGAACAACAGTGTAGAGCTGCTTCACATAACCTCCACATCCATGAAGCACTCTGCCTTATCATTCTTCCCACAGCAATATTTTAAAGCTGCATTTGCACACGTGCAGTAGCGTACATCCGTTTTCTTGCCATGATAGCAGTGCATCAGGAGCTTCCTGGTGGCCTGGACCGAGGTTAGTTAGTTGAGGTCCGGGTACATGAGGGGCTGCAGTGGAAAAGCCACAAAATAAGTATGTAAAGAGCACCAATGAGTGGTATAAAATAGAATTGATACATAATAATGACTCATTCATGAATATTAATGACTCTGCCTGCCTTCTGCTCATTGGCAGGGTTCATTAATATTCATGAATGGATCAAATATAATGTATAAATGCAATTTCATAGTCCCCACTGGTGGTCTTTAAATACACATTTTCACTGCTTCTGCACTGTGCCCCTTGTCTCCAGACTCCAGCAGTCGACCTTCTCTGAGCCCTCCAAACATAACACTAACACTGGTGGTGCCCAATCACCCAGTGTCAATGTCCCTTTCTTTTTGTTGCCCTGACACTGTTCCACCTACCCAACCCTCCCTCTCAGCACCCACCACACCCACATCCCCAACAAACATAACACTGACACTGGGGTGTCTAATCCCCAGTGTCATGACCTTAAATAAAGAAAGCTTTCCTTTTAGTTTTTTTCTTTAATAAATCCTGCAAAAGAATACTGTCCATTGATGTCTGTTGCAGCTGTAACTGTCCCCTCACCCAACCCTCCCACTCAGCACCCACCACCCACCCCAAGTCCATTAGTTACCCACAGAGATCCACTGCCATAATCTTCAGTGGACGCAGACACATTTTCACTCTTCAAAGATGGACCAAAAACTGTGGAAACAGGTATGTGGTTCAATATATTTCAATGGGGTTTTGAATTTAGTGCCATAACTTGGCGTTTTGCATATTATGCCCCAAATGTTCAACATTTCTTCTTTGGGACCCCAGCTAACAAATAATTGCATTGACATTAGGCAGATCTGTCCAAAAGGTGATTTCATGGTCCTTGCATGAAATCACCTTTCAAGCTGAGATCTGAACATTTCTCTGCACTTGTTCATGAGGTGAGGTCATAAGAGGCTATGTTGAACATTTAGGCTCGAGATATTCAAACTGCATGAGCTGTGGCGCAAGCCTGGGTGCAGCTCAACTTTGTTGTGCAGGGAGTGGCCTGGGTGATATTCAACGGAGCTGCACTGTAGGTGCAGCAGCTTTGAATGTCGCACCTGGCCACCACACTGTGCGTGGTGCAGTGGCACTGTGCCAGTGCAAGTGGCCAGAGTGGAGCATGGAATGCGTTGGGCGCAGGGTCATGCGCCACAGCACCTGCGATATTCAAATGGGGACATGCAAATGGGGCCATAATTTATGCAAAGGTGCACAGGGGGGCCATTTGCATCTCATTTCTGGCCCCATTTGCATGACATTAGCATGCAGATGTGCCAATCCCCGATGACTTGTGCCTGGCGCCCGTGGGCAGCAGCGTTGGGGACCGATGCCCTGCAGCCCGATTGTGGGCATTCCTGTAATATAAATGAAAAACTGTCCAATATCCCTGGTGGTCCAGTGGATCCCTGTGTGTCTTATCTTGGGCATCAGTACAGTCCCCCAAGTCCAATATCCTGGTGATCCAGTGGGCGGCACTGATCGATCTCGGCATCAGTACTTCATCAAAGACCCCCACTACCCTGGTGGTCTAGTGTACCTCCACCCACCACCCACTTAGCCCCACTGCCCTGCTCCCCCATCAGCGGTGGGCAGCAGCACCCACCCGCCTGCCACCCGCCGCCTGCCAACTGAGACAGCTCGGTAGGCTGCATGCCCATTAGTTCACAGCATGAGCCAATGGGCGTGCAGCCCCTCTATCTACTCAGTCAGATATGTGAATATGGTGGAATATTGGGCTGTGCAGGTTATACATAGGCACCCACCTGTGCCTGCATACATTACTGATCTGCTCTGGCACATTGGGATTTGTCTGGCGCACTTTTCCTTTGAATATCGCACTGGGGTGCATCAGTGGGTTGTGCCTGGTGCAACAGTGTGCGCCATGCACATCTCTTTTAATATCTGGGCCTTAGTGTAGAACTATTAAAAAACAACAAAGTTATGGGCATATGTTTAATTTTTCAAATGCAGGCTCTAACTTTTGTAACTTGCAATATTGTTCCCTCAAGTTTACAGCATAACCATTTCCTTATAGTGCCTCTTTAATGTGACAGCTGTCATTTTGAAATCCTGACTAAAATGTGTTTTACATCCTGAAAGGCGATTTTATGGTCACTGCATGAAATCAACTTTTGGAGTAGGAGTTCAAAATTTTCTGTTCCTTCTTCATGAGGCAGGATTATAAGAAGGTTATGTCAAAAATTTAGCATACAAATATTAAAAAACAACAAAGTAATGAGCCTACATTGAATTTTGTTAATGCAGGCTTGTAACTTTGGTAATTTTCAATATTTTACCCCAAATTTTCAACATAGCCATTTTTACAGCACCTCATGAACATGGCAGCTGTGGGATTGAACTCTGTGTTTCACCCAGAAGTGTGTTTATTAGGATATTTTGATTGCATTTTATTAGGTAATCAGTGTAATTATATGGCATTGATCTTGGCTTGTGCTAAAGGTCATTTGTGGCACTGGTGTGATCAACCTGCCCCTACATACCTGGAAAGGTATAAAGAGATTTTATTTGCACTATAAATTGAAATAAAGATAAGCGAGTCTGACAGACTGCTATACTATACTAAGGTATGGGAACCTTTATATGTGTTGCTCCCTTAACAGAGCTTAAGATATTACACTACCGTCAAGGAGGGATCTATGTGTTTAACATGGAGTTCCTTTATCATGATTGATATTGTATTTGGGATTATTATGTCCTTCCTATTAGACTATCTTATTTGCTTTTCTTGAATGTCTACTATTGTATGCTTGTCTAGGTTACTTATGTTTTGGAAGTACCCTTTCTGGAGTACTGGGTGAGGGGTATGGGGAAGTGGGTGGATGTAGTTGTGTTTTGCATTAAACTTGTTAGAGCAGACATGCTGCTACAGTATATTTTGTATTCTCGTTCCTTTTATTTTGCTAATTAAGTGTTAAAATTCTCAATAAAAGTATACTCAATTTGAAAAAAAAAAATGTGACAGCTGTCATTTATCATGCTCAACCACAGCCCTCATGGCTTCTGACAGAGCCTGTTTTGTTATGGGAGTCAGTAGGAGAAATATGTGGGTGGATGGTCTTGGGTGCTTGGTCCTGCTGCTGCAGGAGGGGATCACTATGAACATGATCATGGCTAACTGTACCAGCCACTGGGATCATTATAGCAGAGAATTTCTGGAAGAAGAGACAGCCTCTGTGGCATCCATTATGTCTACCCATGAGGAGGCTGAAGGGATGCTAAAGGTGGAATAGCTACCTGCTCCATACCATCCCCTGGCTCAGCACAGTCCATCTTATTGGCAGACATATTGTCACTAATTTCAGTTGTTGTGGCTATCTCTGGGAATACTGAATGACGTAGTGCTTCCTGCCAGAGTTAAGTCTTCCTGTGGTATCTACTCCCCAGTCCCAAAACAAGAGCTTGTTCAATCACAAACACTGGGAGAAGGACTGCCCAGTGTCTTCCCAGTAAGAGACCCAACAGGTTTATCCAAAATATGCTGAATAGCATTATTCAAATCACGTTCTGCTAAAGTTTGATGAGGAGTTGTGAAGCAGTTACCTGGATCAATGGAACACCTTTGATGTGCCATCAGAATGCTCACATATGGTGGTGCCACAGATTCCTCCTGTACAGATGTGGCCTGATTCACTGTCAACTTAGCAGGGTGGCTGCCAAAGTATGTCTTTGAAGTGGTGCTGTGTTCCATGTTAGATTCCACCATTTGAGCCTTCTGTGCCACTTCCATCATCCCAGCAGCTATCAGCACCACTCTAGCCTCCCATTACACTCCATCTGGAGATCTCTGCCATCTCATCAGTTGCAGTGCCCTCTTGGAGACCATGTTACCCCGAATGTAACTTCCTCCTCCTCCTCCATGGTAATGCTCCAGTTCTGGTTAATGCCATTAGTAGAAGTCTGATCTTGAAATGAAAAGTCTGTGCTGCGCCCAGGAATAGGATGCAGTGGACTCAGCTGCACTGAGGAACTGCAAGCCACAGGATCCTGTCTACTAGCCTCATCCTCTTTCTGAAGTAGCCACGGTACCCAAGCTTGGAGTTCCGTTCTGTCATTTAGCATCTGCAGTCCACAGGTAAGCAACACTTGGAATCCTCCCTGGACAAACTAGGTACAATCCTGCTGCATGGAAATGTCAAATCTGGAGGCTATTCAGGTGAATAGCAGCCTCAGATGATGTAGCTAGCTCTATATAATCACTGTCAAAGAAGGAATATCCATTGAGCTTGAAACACAAGGTTGTCCTCACCTTCATTAGCATCCCAGCTAGGAGCTCTGCTACCTCCTCCTCCCGAGCGGTCCATTTGCCAACCTGATGGTAAGTGTGAACCCCTATTGGCAAGTAGAGGGATTTTATTAACAAAAAATATCATGCAATCAACATTGTAGGTTACTTTTCAGAAATCAAAAATCAAAATCATGAAAAGTGTTATGCAAGAACAGAATGAAAACCAGACCACAATTTGTGAAGCAAACTGTGAGGGAGAGATAATGTGTCCTTTCTATAAAGCCATTGAAAACAAGTATGTACCATATGTGCAATTGTGTCAGGTGTAATCACTTTTGTTGCAATATAAAGGCACAGCAGGCATACCAGAGGTAATACTTACAAAGGCAAAACAAACTTGTAAGATATATTGTAAAAAATAAGACCAAGCCAGGAGATAAAGCCTAAAACAATATCATAAATGACTGTGGTAAAAACAGGGCAGTGCCACATGGTTCTAAGATGTTGCCAAAAAAGCAACTAAAGTGGCACTCCAAGAAAAAATTAGATTGTGTCTTTAGTATCCCTGGACAGGTATTTCTTGGGCACATTCTCTACAACACTAACTTGTGTTTCTTGGAATTTGTAACTGCCAATTTACCATGTGTGCTGAACCAAAGAACATCCACATATAGTGTTGGATGGAATGATTAGTAATCTGGAAAAGAGGCCACCATAATCTTATTAGGTGGACAAAATGTCAGTTCTAATAGGGGTGTAAAATTACAACAAAGGATATGAAAATATAAATTCTCACTCTAAAATTTAATGCCAAGCACCACAAAAATAGTTTCCAAAAGCGTACTGTATGCCATATATGCTTATACAATATAGTCATATTCTTGACCAAGCACCATAGATTCCAAATGTCAAAGAAGGTACCAAGCAGTCCTTTACCAGAGGAACCCAGGCAACTAAGGCCCTACAAAGTACAGGGGTAAAGTTACTGGAGAAAAAATACTAAATTAAAATCTGATAGGGTTCACCATGTGACCACCCTGTTTCTAAGGAGAAACATCCCACTTAATGGGGTTCAAATGAGATCCCCACAGCCCTTGAAAAAAGGCTCAACAGTTTAGTTTCCAATGAAGGATGGGGCAGGAAAACATAACTTAAGTACGTAAAACAAGGAAGCAATAGTGTTTTGATTAAATATACTCATTTGGATTTAGCCAAATTCCTGTGTCTCCAAAGGCCATATTTCACCCAACCTTCTGTAAACAGTGTTCCCAATTAAAGAGATTGCATCTTGGTGATTTAAATAAATACCCAAAAGTTTTACAGGCTCCATCCTGATGGCAACCCTGGCAATGTCCTTGGTGAATGACCAGGCGAGTCACCCAGCAGTACCACCACACTTTTCAAATAATTAATTTTTTAACCTGAATGAGCCAAAAAACTGCAAGAGGGACTTAACATTAGTCCTAATTCTAAATCCTTAAAAGATACATAGGTTATCTACATATGCTAGCATTCAGAGTTCATGAGTATGTGGCGTAGCGGAATATCTCTGATAGAAGCGGTACATTGTAAAAGCTAAAGTAATGGATCCATTGAGAAAACATACAGTAAGGGCTCGATGGGCAACCCTGTCTCATCTCATGTTTATGTAAAATCGAAAACCATGTGAGGAGTTAAGATAGGGGAATCAAACATGTAGCTGAATACAATAGTGAATCCAGGACACAAAAAGGAGGGACATTATATTGTAGCAAAATACCAAACAAATATGGCAGATTGACCTCGTCAAAAGTCTGTCTTGATTAAGAGAAAGAACATATCCATGGCAGTGACCCTTACTACCCCATTCAAATAATTCCAGTAGTATTAATTATCAGAAATTTGTCAGGAAGGAATAGCACAATGTTGGGATCTTGATATCATGACTTCTGCTGTCACCAACTGTCAAGCCTGAAATATAGCAATAATTTTGTAATCCATATTAAGGAGACACAGCAGTCTCAATTCTCCAGTAATGAGAATTCACAAAAGAAAGGGATGGCCCAATACCTAAGGGGAAAGGATGCAAAGGGTGGAAGGGACATAGAAAGAAGATGGGGTTATCCAAGAGGATAGAGTTCTGAAGGCCCTTAAAGCCTTGCAGATGGACAAGGCCCCAGGACCAGATGGTGTTCAACCAAGTGTCCTGAAGGAGCTGGCAGAGGTGTTGGAGCCCTCGGATGGACCTGTTCAATACCTCCTTGGAGACAGGGAATTTACCCAGGGACAAGAGGATAGCTCATGTGGTGCACCTTCACAAGAGTGGACCCAAGGACCAACATGGCAACTACAGACCAGTAAGCTTGACTTCCATAATGGGAAGTTGATGGAGACCATTCTGAAGGAGAGGCTACTAACCTTTCTTGACAGCAGTGGTCTGCAGGATGAGAGACAGCAGGTTTGTCACGGAAGACCTTGCCAAAGTAACCTGATCAACTTCTTTGACTGGGTCACTAGGGTGGTTGATTAAGGTCATGCTGTGGATGCCCTGTATCTGGACTTCATAAGACTTTTGACTTAGTGCCACCACAGGAGGTTAATGAGCAAGCTAAGGGATATGGCGGTGGGAAAACTGGTGGGAGGGTGGAAAGCTGGGAAGACAACAGAGGGTAGTTATAAGGAGGAGACATCCAATCCAAGACCAGTAATGAGTGGGTTACCACAAGGTTCAGTGCTGAGCCCTGTTTTGCTTGATGTCTTTATTGGAGACATTGCAGAGGGTCAAGATTAAGTTCACCCTCTTCACGGATGACACTAAGATTTGTGCAAAAGTAGACAATGAGGAAGGAGGCAGGCACTGAGAGAGGATTTAGCTAAACTCTAACATTAGTCTAGGAGTGGCAGTTGGGGTTTAATGCTAAGAAGTGCAAGTTCATGCACCTCAGAGCCAGAATTCCCAGGAACAGCAACTGGCTGGGGGAGTGCAGATAACAGCTTTAGAGGAAGAAAGAGACCTGGAGGTAATAGTTAAAGGGGATATGAAGGCATAAGCACAGTGTAGAAGGGTGGTAGCAAGTGCAAATAGGATGTTGGGTGCATTGCCAGAGGATCACCTCTAGAAGGGGATGCCATCCTGCCATTGTACAGATCACTGGTGAGGTCACCACGTGGAGTACTGTGTACAGTACTGGTGCCCATACCTCAAAGGGATGTGAGATTACTGGAGGAGTGCAGCATAGGGCTAAAAAGTGATCATGGGACTAGGGGAGTTGCCGTACAATGAAAGGCTGAAGGAGCTCAACACATACTGCTGGAACACAGAAAGGAAGGAGGGACATGATAGAGACCTTTAATTACTTGAAAGGCATAAACATAGTCAGAGAGGGAGGACTGTTCCATTTAAAGGGAGGAAGGGTCACTAGGGACCACAGTCTGAAGTTGGAAGGGGAAGGGTTAGGAGGAGATGTGAGACCTGTTCATTGTCAATGATGGGGGTGGGAGAGTTCGACACTTCACAGTGCTTCTTTAACATCCAAATGACACACATTCATTGCAAAATAAAAAAAATGACAGTTTTGTAGTGGGTTTAGTTAGAGGAATGGCAATTAAAGGACTCCACAATGGAGATACCTTTACATTCTCATATTTAAACTAGAGCGATCAAGTAAAACAGAAGTACAAAACTTATATCAAAGGTGTCCTCTTCTGCAATGTGAATGACAGCACATAAACTGGAGGCTACATAGTCAAGTGACTCCTTGAACAATTTCCAAATAACATAGGCCCTATCAAGGGGTAATCCAAGCCTTTCTATAGTGAAGTCTAATGACATTCCGCTTCTGTATAGGGTCCCTAGAAGTGTGAAACATATCCGATATTTCAAAGTATTGTCAGGAACAGGAGGGACAGATTAACAGGAATTGGGGGTCAATCCACAGATCTGAAGACCTCCAGCTTCTGTCAGGGTAGGTGTGAGGATAGCCCCAGTATACTGCAACCTTGTGTAGTAGAAGGAAGGGTAACCCCAGGGTATGCAAGGTGTAAATCCAACAGGGGATGAGGCAGTCCCAACTCTGAAGTGTAGTCCATAGAAACAGTGGAAGTCATAACAGGTGAGAAGGAGGTGCAATCAGAGGGCATGGGGACCCACAAGACCCCATAAGCCACTTTTATCCATCCGGTGGCAAGCAGAGAAGCCTCAATGGCCTCAGTGGACCATTTGCCAAAGCCTTGCAGATGGTGGACAACAAAAGATCTTGAACAATGGGGGCATATATCACACTCTCCTTTGCTGAGGACCAGATAGCCCCTAAGGACAGGACTCACAGGAAGCTCAGGAACAGCGCAGTTCAGTGGTAATGAAGAATGGGCAGAAGAAAACACTGTGTGAGCTGACAAGCGCTCATTGGAGGATGCTGCAGTCTCAGAGGAATTTCTGGTGCTTCAGGCAGCACAGCTGCAGGTCTATCGACAGACAAGAACAAAATATCAGAATCACAGTGAGTATCTGCTAGCAGGCAGATAAGTTGTAGAAGGCTCAGATCAAAACTTGAGGTACTTGGCAAGACAGACAAAAAGAAACAGACACCAGCTGCTTCTTTCTCAGAACAAAAGTTTTATCTACCTCATCCAAGAGTTCTGACAAGTGGCATTTCCTTACATCCAGTTCACTCTGCAAGCGGGCTTCAGCCAGCCGCAGCTTCTCGTCAGGTGAAGCTGATATCCATGCAGGCATATCAGAAGAGGAAGGTACACAGCCCAGACAGCTACTTTCCATTGAGTCAGAGTTTTCTCAGCATGAACAGGTACAGCTTCTAAGATGCCAAAACAGAGAAGGAGGTCTGCTCCCCTGCTTCCAGCACCTTCATGCTACAGGCTCCATTGGTGTAGCCATCTTGGCAGGATGCCAGATCATCAGAGGATCCCTACTGGAGAGTAGTGGAATTTTCCCAGTGTCCTGGTCAAATTTCTCCCATTCACTAAAATATCACCAGCAGCTTAATCTGGTTCAATATGTAACTTTGCATCTGTCCCTTACAGAAATAATTATATGAAATGTTTTCTTGCTGCACACATAAAACTACCCTAGTGATATGTGTGCTGCAAGTATGATTACATGTTAAATTGGAACTGATTGCATGCATATGGCATGCATGCAGCTAGCTAGTGTGGAAACCATGAATTCTATGTTAAATTGGGAAAGACTGCATGCATGTGGCATGTATGCAAAAAAGCAAGTGGTCACTGATAACTGTACACATAAAAGTTAGTTGACTTGCTCAGGATCGCATAGTACACAAGTGGGGTTGATGAATTCAAACCCAGGTCTTCATGCTTCCAAGTCTCCTAGCTTGCAGTTCAGTGCCTTTAACCACTAAGACATACTGTCTGTACACATGTACACATGTGGCTCAATTGTATTTCAGTACAAACTGTATCTGAATACATCTGCTGCATCATGACATGCTTGTAGCCACTGTTATGTTTTCATTTTCTTCTCTCCTCACTTCATTTTCGCAGTTGAACTGTAGCAACATACCAATGGAAACACATGTTTTTCCCCACCCAATACACAAACTTACCCACACAACTACTTAATTACTTCTGCCTGGCCTGCACTCCTACTATTTTCTCTCTATAGTTTGAATGCTTCACGCAAACAGATTTTAACACAAAGTAGCAATAACTTGACAACCACACCCACATGGCCAGCCCACCCTCTCATGCACACACTGTAGCGGGTATGGCCATGCTGCTACAGACAACCAACCAAGTATAGCGATAAGTAAAAGTATCTTACTTGAGAACTAGGGAGCCAGAGGCAGGAGTCTTTAGAGATGATGTCCATGGGTCGGAGTGCTGGGCGTACACCCTTGAGATTAATGGAGTTATTTTCTGTTACTACTTTATATGTTGTGATGGTGAGTTGGAGACTAATGAAGGCCACTGTTCTTCTAACAAGGCCCTTGTTATTTGACGGTGGCCTTCATTAATCTCAACTTTCCATCAATAATGTAAAATAGTAATTAAAATACCGCTTTCATTTCAATAGTGCGTATCCATGCAGTCTCCTTTGCCCTTTGTCATAATGTGCCTGGAGTGTGGGGATGTGGGTGGTCAGCTCCACTGGGGCGAGGGGCATAAGTCTGACTCAAATGAGGCTCCAGTAGTTTGTGCCGTACCATACCGCTCAACTGTTCGTAAATGTAAGGGACAGCTCTAGAACGACTTTAACATCTCTAAAAGGTACAACTTATTTGGTTTGACTGAAATGTGATATGCAAATCAGGAAAACCTCAAATGTAAGATTATTCTGTATATATCCCAGAGCAGTGCATCAGACTTGGGCAAACCCATCCAGTTACTAACCATCTTTTTCCTGGCTGAATTCCCACCCCAAAGAACTTTGTCCCTATTTTTCTCCCTGACTCCATTCTATTCAATACCAATCCCTATGGGTCATGAAGCCACCCAGAGGTGAAGAAACATGAGAAATATATCAATATTTCAGTCCTTCCTCCTTCCTGTAAAAAAAAATATTTACTTTTACTTACCCAGCCATATGGCTATAACCTGCAGCCTGGTATAGTGTGCCACCAGCCCAGATTTTAGTCTGCTCCCCTCTATCCTTTACCAGAAGCTGGATGCTAGAACCGACCATTACAGGTCCCCAACATGGTCCACGACCAAGACACCTCACCATCCAAACCCACCCAACCTGGATTGCTTGCTTTTGTGGTTGCTGCTTTGGCTGCTGCTGCACTGCACTGATCAAGGCCTATGAGGCCACCCACACTGCTGTCACCACTGCTGCTAAGCCTAGCTTGCTGCCATGGGGGGTCTGTGCTGTTTTTTTTTTTTTTTGCAAAGCGAGCCTAGAAAGAGTAAGTAAGTAGCCTAGTCTTGATTTGGCTTCTGCGCACCCCTCTGCCTTCAGCCACCAGTGGGCAGAGACTCACTAAAGTGGGAACAACAAAAATATGCTGCCACAACACTGCAATTGAGAGTTCAGTGCTCACTGACTCCTCCAAGCTGTAGTGTGCAGTCTGTCTACTCTGTGGCAGGACAGACAGTGTGGCACTTGCATGGCTTATGTGCTCTTTCTTGGCTGGAGCTTATTCACATCACATGTGATTGTGCTGCCACTAATAGGTGGAGAGAGGACAACACAGTTGGGTCTGGAGAGTACCTGCAGCGTGAGCACACACAGGCCAGGTGGGCACTTATTGTGCAAAGATTAAATCAAATTTAAAGTCATTATTGCACACCATAAGAACAACCTAGGCACAAATATGGGGAGACTGCCTCCCTGCCCTATCTAAATGGCACCCCTGCTTAATGGTAGAAATTCATTCTCAGGTGCTAATGCAATGGGTTCCACTGTGTTCTGAGGTACTGTATTTCCATGTTTCAAGATGTGTCCTGATCATCATGGGATTAGTGTCCTTTATTGTCCATCATTTTGAGTGTCCATGTCTCTCATTTCAGTGACAAAATGTGAGGTATGGTGCATGCTTTCAAGACCCTACTCAACACAAAGAGTGCTGAACATGGCCATAGTGTATATGCTCAATACAGAATGACAAAGGAAAGTAAATGAGATAAAGTCATGGAGAAACGCATTTGTAGCAGTAAATATGCATAAGGGATTTACATGGTCCAAAAGCGAAAAGAATAGGCTTCACGACACAGAGGCCCCTCTTCATACATCTGGAATGGGGATGATGACTGGCTATATACTACATATGTAATGCAGTAAGCAAACAATACAAATTAATGGTGATTTAATGACAAAAATCAAAAGCCATTAAACAACTTGCAAAAGGATCAGAATTAATGAGTTTACCTAATTTTTATAGAATTCAAATAAAATGTATTTTAATGACTAATGGCTAGCAGTAGCATAAGAAATAGAAACTGATGTGTTTTAAATGAGATTTGCACCAGCATAGCTGCTGCACACATAAAGAATGCAGCATGTGAACCTGTTGTGATGTTTAAGTGATATTCACACCAGCTTAACTGCTACATTCATGTCAAGTCGTAACATGTGAACCTGTTGTAATTTTTAGAAGATGTTCACACCAGCTTACCTGCTGTGCACATGCCAGGTTTTCAGCATGCAAACCAAATTTGTTTTAGACCTGGTTAGCATAGGTTCACTTTGTGTATGTGGCATGCATTCTGCATGCACACAGCACACCTATATTTCTATAAGGGATATCTCCTCCCTGCCACCAGGACAAGACTGAAGATAAGCAGAATTGCCTAGTCCTCCTTTCCTGGTCAACAAAACTAAGTTAAAAATCCCTGATTTATTTTTATTACTGAGGAAATGTCCATGAAAACATTATCTTTGTCCCCACATGTTATGCCATCTTCCTGTTTCTTCTCCTCTGAAGTAATAATTACCTATTTGTGACACCATAATGTGTTGCAGTAAAATGATTATGATCTCACAAACAGAGGTATATGATTGGGGTGGGAATTGGGATGGCAAAAGGTTGAGAGGATGTTTAAGATGCAAAGTTCCTGTTCTCATGTAAATATCATCAATAATAAAAATGAAGGTACATAAACACAGCACACCTGTGCTTACTAGATCACTGATTCACAAATACATGTGAGCTTTACCCTCAAACAGGATGGCTTTAACTCGTTAACTGCATAAAGTACCTTACCTGCTTGATGGCAAAAAAAAAAAACTACTTTGGGCCTTACTCCACCTAGTGTCGAAGCCCTCCTGTGCCCAAACACTAATCCTTCATAACACCAGAGGGTCTGTACATCAGCTTCACAGGTCCCCTGATGCTGTACCACTCTGGGCCAAAGATCCTTTGCACACTGTGCACCCAGCTGGATGAATGCCCTCAGCACTCACATCACCTCCCTCCTCACTGGGCATATTCAAATCAAGCCTCCAGCTCATGTGACTGCCACCCCTAATTTCCTCCTTCCCCATTGATATCAACCACCTCCCTCTGATGTTCTTTAATGCTGTGAGCTGCTCCAGTCTCCTTTTGGCTGCCATCCTCTATCCTCTCACCCTTCCTCCTTGATTTCTTCTAGGTTTCTGAAATAATTTCTTCTATGTGTTATTCATGTATCCTATTTACCGTGATGCTGTACCTGAATTGATGAATATTGTTCTATGCTCTATTTAATGTTGTATGCCCTTGTTTAATATGTTTAACATGTATGTAATCTCCTGACATGGGACCTTTGTAAAAGAGCCTTGGCTCAAAGATAATTGTAATCCTAGATCTAAATAAACAAATAAACAAATAATGAAATATAAGCTGAAGTGTGTCTAGATGTTATATTTTCACATGTTTCCTGGATACTGGAAAAACACTTTAACCTCTCTCAATTGTGTCTCATCCATATGTGCATATACTAAATGGGTTTGTAACAGGCCTTGGTTTATAAATTATTTGGGGTTCAGAATGTTTAAATAACACTTCATAAAATACATTTTTCTGCATGCATTTCTGTATCTCTCATCCCATATGCTTTTAGATTGCTTAACTCAACATTTCCAGGAGAATCCCATTTGTTTTACATTAAAGACTATTTTCTTGAGGATTTAATGAACAAGAAAAGAGGACATGCATTTAGATAATCTACTCCCTGTGAGATAGCTGAACATGAGACCCAAATGTGATACTGTCATGATCAGTCTGCTTAGAAAAATATTATTTCCAGAAACAACTTCTTATTCTTATTTTATCATACTGTAAAGTTATTTTATCCCTCCCCTTGAGCAGAAAAATGAAATTTCCCAACATAGGCCCATCTACATGATGAAGAAATGCCATTAGTACAAATAAATACATCACTGATTCAGTGTGAGGGAAGGCTCACAGACTACTGATGCACAACCTACATGAAGCCCATACACCAAAGAACTGAAAAGTTAAATTAGTCCATATGAAGCTCATATCATATACAGAAAGAATTTTGCTCTATTTAAAATACATTTTATTTTATTTAAAGCCAAAAGTAAACTAAAAACAGGAGCATTAGTGGTCATTTACCCCAGTGATTCTGTCCTAAAATGTTCTTCATCAGGGTGTGGACCACCTCATTTGCCATCTTCAGGTACATTGTCACTACACTGGTGGGTCTCCAGGATCACCTCCAACCAAGATCTTCCATGAGGACTTTGGGGAACCTCCACTGTCCAGCTGAACTTTGGCTTGCTTCCCTTGAGAATAAACTCCCCTGGGGTTCATGCCCCCTCTTTGTGGTCAGACTACATAATTCTCTTGATGAGTAGCATTGGGACTTCCCAAAGGATTTGTCCCAAGTGCAAGATGTCTCTCCTGGCAGCTCACCAGAATCCAGGGTGAAACTGTCTCGATGCTCTCAAATCATTAAAATGTCTGAGACCTCAATAACCCATGGGGCTGTGAGGGCATAGAGTTCCCAGAAATGGAGAAGGCAGTAATTATGGGAGAAAGGATTAGCATCCATGAAAACAGATAAGGCTCCAGGGTCAGATGGGATGCATCAGAGAGTGCTCATGGGACTGGCATCATAATTGGCTGGACCCCATCTAGGGCTTTTCAATAGCTCCCTACAGTCAGGGGTAATTCTGATGATTGTGGGTGGCAGACATAATTCCACTCCACAAGAGAGGAGATATACAGCAACTAAGGAGCTACAGTCCCATTAAGCTTACCTCTATAGCAGGTAAACTATCGGAGACACTAGTCAAAGAGGACCTTGTGGACTACCTGGAAAGAAATGGGATCCAAGTTAGTAAGCACTATGGGTTTGTAGCAGGAGGTCTTTTCAGGTCAACTTGATAGAGTTCTTTGACCGGGTAACTGGGGCAGTGGATGAGGGAGAAGCATCAGATTTGGTCTATTTCGACTTTAATAAGGCATTCAGTTCTATGCTACACAAAATGATGATGAAGAAGTTAGAGGATCAAAGAACAGTGCAGTATATATTCTGATGGGTGAGAAGCTGCCTATGGGGTGAACAACAGAGGATGGTGTTAAATATAGGGTCAAGTCAGGGGAGGGAGATCATGAGTGGGTGCCACAGGATCCAGTCCTGGGGCCTGTACTTTCAATATGTTGATCAGTGACATAGGAAAAGGAGCACAAGGCTAGATGTGTCTCTTCATATGACACTAAGTTACATGGCAGGGTAGACCAGAGAGGAAGGGTTAGAGAGCTGTAGAGGAACATGCAGAGATTAAGAGGTGGTACAAAGGTTAGGTAGTTGAAATTCAACACTAAAAGTGCAAATTAATGCACATAGGAATAACAACCCCATGATGGAATATTGAATGGGAGTGGTTAAGTTGAACACTAACATGGAGGAAAGGAAATGCATGTCATCATAAGTGACTCCTAAAACAACTTAGCCAATGTAGGCCTACAGTGGGCAACTGGGATGTTGGTGTGTTCAGGGAGGGATTTGACAGCAAGAGGAAAGAGGTGTTACTGCCTCTAAATGGATTTCTGAGCTTTTGAAGTTGCGCCCGCAGCCTGTGGAACTCACCACCTAGATCTCTGAGGGAGGCCCCCTCAGTGAAAGCCTTTAAGAGGGGTCTTAAATCCCATCTGTTTAAGGAGGCTTTTGGCTTATAATCCTCCTGGTTACTGGCTGGTTGCTTTTACTGATTGCATAATTATTTATTACTATTTATGTGTTTCAATTGTTTTATTTTGGTGTAATTGAGATTGTTTTGATATTTTATTCATTTTATGTTTGTAAATTGTTATTCTGTACAGCACTCTGAACCCTTAGGAATGGGTACTTATATAATAAAGGTTTACTTACTTACTTACTGGTGAGGCCGCATCTGGGATATTGTGCCCAGTTCTAGAGCCCTGTCTAAAAAAAGACAAAGACAGGCAAGAGACAATGATGTGTAAAGTAAACAAAATTATTCACGTCCAGCAGGGAAGATCCTATGAGGATTACCTTAAGGTCCTGACCATATACATACTGGAGACCAGAAGGGAGTGGGGCAATATAAGAGACCTTCAAGCTCCTGAAGGAATTAAAAGGTAGATTACGAGGACCTATTCAGCAAGACTTGAAAATAAATAACACAGGGATATGAGTGGAAACTGGCAGGGGTGAGAAAGTTTTATTTTAGAAGAGTGACTGGCGAGAATGGCTAACCTTGGAACAACTACCAGCAGAGATGGTGGGTGCAGGAACCATTAATGGTTTTAAACATGACTGGGATCAAGTAAAAGATTTAATAGTTACACTGGAAATCAGTAAGACGGGGCAAGGTGGGGTGAGATCAATAACCCTGACTACTACATATTAGGTCCCAGGGTAAAGACTGAATGGAACAATGGTCTTTTTCTGATGACATCTGCTATGTTTTATGTTTCCATGACACCTGGTGCACTCCTCTTTCATTTCCTCTATCACCACTTCACCTTTCTCTTGGCACCACAACAGTACTGTGCTTACAGTATGTACTAAACTCCTCTCCTTAGCTTATGTCCTTGGAGACAATGCCAAAGCATCACCCCCAACTGAACTGACACATCTCAGTGAATAACCACCTGCCCCTACTCAAAGGAGGTTGTTACAAAATGAAACTGGAATAGGAGGGTTCAGGAGGCTAGGAATGTTATGAGGATGGAGCTAGGCCAAAATTAAAATATTTCTTTTAATATATTTATTGGTACATTTATGTTTTGGTATTCTGATTAGAATATGGTATAAACAGTATTCCCAATTTTCTTTACAGTATTTACTGTACTATTTGTTTCATATGAACTAATGACATTTGCTAAAACGTGAATGAGGTGGATTATGTGATAAGGTGGGAAGGGTATAAAGTCCCTAGCACAGGGAGGCCAGAGGCGGGTGAGTTGAAGTCAAGCAGCTGACATGACAAACCTTTACCTAGAGATAGCTAAGAGGCTAGTCTGCTGTGTTAAGGTGAACCATAGCAGGCATGAATAATTGATAATCTCCCTCTGCAGGAATCTGATGAGAAAGATATGGGAGGATTTCTGAAAGACATATGAACCTTTCACTGATTCATTCCCACAACTGACTGCTGTTGATTTTATTGCCTCAAAACATTCTCATCTGATAATAAAGCCACAAAAATCAATGTGATGGACCATACTTCTATTTCTGCTTCCTGAATTAAAGTCAAACAAACAGTGGCAACATGCACTGCTGCTTCAGTCTTCCATCACACCTGATTCATACTTTAAGGCTTGCTTGTGGGATAATGATGATTGTTAACTTCTAAGTATCCTCTGGCCTCCTGTTGGCCAGTTGACCACTCACCTAACCCATGTTTACTTGCATGTCCCTGGCATCTTACAACTCCCCAAAGCCCTGGTTCCTTGTATGTGCCACCATCAGTCTGGTCCTTTGTCAATCTATCCTGTGCCAGCTCTCAATGTCCACCTTGTTCTTCAGTGACACCTCATGATATACCTTTCTGTACTGTTTTAAGACATTGAGCCCTGCAACTCGGAAGCAGGAAGAGAAGTTGTAGTCTTTGAAGAGTCACTCAGGACTACAATTTGTAGTTTTAACTGTGTTTTTGTATTTGGGGAACAGAACAGCTTTTGTAAGGTGTAACCATGCATGAGTGGTGTTGCACTGTATTAATTTTAACAAATTTCATTATTTGCAAGGTATACTCACTCGTGACCCTGGGGCTCCTTCTGGGTCATTGACAGGGTTTCTTAGAGCATAGGCACATTACTTGGTTTAAAGCTCACGCCATTGTATAAGGTAAGACTCATGCGATCTATACAAACTATAGATCAGTATACAAATAAACAGTAAAACCAGAGTAACCTAGGAGGCAGTATCTACCCTTTCAAGTGTATAATTACTGTTACATATAACTAGCAACGGCAGATAATGTTATTACACTTGAAGGGATATGGGCATTAAGTGTACTACTTGTCAAATTCACCTAATTACTACGGAACTCCCTCAAGACACATTTAAATGTGATAAGCGTATTCAAAATGAGGAGTTAATTCAAGAATTAAATGCATTTAGTGATAAAATGCTGCAACTTGAAGCAAGCCAGAAAGAAATGACACTTCAACTGGGACAAATCATAAGGATTGTACACCTCTACTTCCCTCTTCTCTGACCAGTAACTGCTAATAAGGAGAAAACAAAATGCTCCCACTTCAAATGAAATATTGCAGCAGGTAGAACAAACTGCTGTAATAGGAAAAGAGCTAGAGAGGAAGACCTTCCATTTGAAACTGATGACCTATGTATAATGTTCAAAGCACTAAGCCAGCTAAAAAAGGCAGATGTGCCACAACCTTCTGTGTCCCTTAAAAAACAGATTTACCACCTTAGCAACAATTGATACAAATACAGAGCAAACTGTAGCTGGGTCCTTAATCTCTTTTGACACTATTACTAATCCAACACCATTCAATACTTCTACAAATAACCAGGTAATGGCTGATGCCATAAATACTTAACTCACAAAGGTTTGGATATTGATAACATGGAAACTAATACTTATAACCAACAGACTCCAAGAAATCTGCTGGTCCTAGGTGATTCAAAGATCAAGCATTTGGACAGGGTTGTTTGCCACCCAGAGAAAGCAAGTAGAACACTCTCCTCCTTTAGAGGGCTAGAATCAATGACAAATCATACATGAGCAAAAACATTGTTAAAATTTCTGGCTATAACCCACTTGTTGTTATCCACACAGGGACAAACAATGTTTTTCAGGAACCCACTGAAAAGATCAAACAAGATCTGGTAGCATTAACCAATAAATTGATACACCTAGGTTGCAAACCTGCTATTTCAGAAATGTTACCTGTCCCTAAGGCCTTACCACACATTAACCAGAAAATAAGGACAATAAATGACTGGGTGAGAAAATGGACATTAAGACAGGACATCAAATACATAAAACACTGGGAAGAATTCTACCTTTATGATGAACTTTATTTCATGGATTTTCTACATTTAAGCAAAAGGGAAATGTATTATTTGGTAGACATTTTACCACCTTCATTGACAAATATTTAAACTGAATAGCAAGGGGGAAGGACGGCTGATAACATAAATCACTGGGCTAATAACCATTCCATTGTTCCCTCACAAAATATTAATAACAATATTTGCCAATTCCCCACCAATTATAAAGGATAAAACTGTAATAAATATACTGTTACACAATGCTCATAGTTGAACAAATAAAATTGATGAATTAAAATATATCTTGCACAAAGAAAACATTACAATTTGTGGAATTACGAAACTTGGTTCCAAGACCATAGTTGGAATACAGATATCGAGGTTGTAATAAAATACTAAAACAGGGCAGATAAGAAGGGGTGGCATAGCACTATGTATATCAGACAGATATTCATCACTCCTATTACACCAGCAGAAACAATGAATAGTAATACCAAAATCCTATGGGCACAGATTAAATTACCAGCTGAAATCTTATATTTAGGATAGGCCTACAGACCTCCAAACTCAAACCAAGAGCAAAATAATGATTTACTATCAGCTATAAAAAAAATTGACACATGCCATAATTATATACTAATGGGGAATTCAGCTTCCTAACATTAACTGAGAGACATGTCAAAGCAGTGGATCAACAGAAAGAGACTTCCTAGAAATTACAATAAATCAGAATTTAGATCAAATCCTCAAGAAAGGAACTAGAGAGATAAAATCTTAGATATTATTATCACAAATATGGAAGAGAGAATGACAGTGTCCACTATAATAGAACCATTAGGAAACAGTGACCACAACATGATTTTAGTGCATATACCAACTAAGACCATTGGGGCTAAAGGTATTACTATGGTCAAGGATTATTCTAAGGCCAATTTCAGTGCAATAAAAATTATCTTGCCTCCTGGGATTGGCAAATGGAACATTATGGCCTTAATGTACATCATACATGGAAACAAATCTGGATAAAAATTGAAACACTATCTTGATACATGGGTCCCTACCAGACAGAAGTACATTAATGGTTGCAGAACACCAGTCTGGTGGAATAATAAAATCAAAAGATCAAAAGGTAAAAGAAAAATAAATACAGGAAATACAAAAACAAACCTACAATAATGTTAATTGGGATAACTACAAAAAATAGGCCAACAAGGTGAAACATTGCATCAGAAAAGCAAAAGCAAATGTTGAGAATACATTAACTTTTGACACACCAGACAATAGAAAACATTTTATAACTACATAGGATCACTGAGAGGTTCACAGACAACAATAGATCCTACAAAAGCAAACACAGAGTTAACCAGTAACAAAACTGCAATGGCCACAGAATTTAATAACTATTTTCTCACTGTTTTACATCTAGGGACAAACACACTGGGGTAACATCTAATACTAATAAACAAGGAATTATTTCATTTACTATAAAAGTAAAGAAGGCACTGCTAGGCTAAAACCAACTCCTCAGTTGGATTGGATGGAATCCATCCTAGGTTCCTCAAAGAAATTATGAATGAAATAGAAGGGCCATTATGCATATTATTTAATGTAACACTAACTGATGGGAAACAACAACAGCTTGGAATGATGCCACGGTCATTCCTATCTACAAATCTGGAAATAAAGAAGATGCCTCAAATTATAGGCCCATAAGCTTAACATCAGCTATAGGAAAGACTTTAGAAAGACTTCTTCTCCCAAGGTTGGAAGAACACATTATTCTTAATACCTTACAAGATATTACACAGCATGGTTTCACTCATGGAAGGTCATGTTTAAGTAATCTATGGCACTTCTTTGAAAATGTAAGTTACTCATTGGATGCAGGACTACCAGTGGATATTATATTTCTAGATTTTGTGAAAACGTTCAGCAAAGTCTCCCACAGGATTCTAATAAATCATATGACTGCATTACAATTTCTGCAATACATAATAAACTGGGTTGCTTCATGGCTACATAACCATTGACATTGTACTACTATTAAAGGACACTCATCACCCTAGGGTGAGTTGACTAGTGGGGTCCCAGAGGGCTCAGTTTTGAGCCCGTTTATTCAACATACTGATCTCCTCAATGCAGTCATCACATAATGTTTGGATGACCAAGTATGCAGATGACTGCAAATTAGGTTGCATTGTTAACACCCCTGAGGGTGACTGGAAGTTACCAAAAGAATTATTCTCATTAGAAACCTGGGCTGATAATAACAAAGTGGTATTCAGTGTACATAAGTGCAAAGTAATGCACTTGGTTCATAACAACTTGACATATAAATATAAGCGTAATGTCACACCGAGAAACCATCAATGAAAGGCATCTAGGAGTAATCATAGACAATAAACTTAACTTTGATAATCATACATTAGTTACAGTTTAAAAATGTCAACGTATCACTGGATGCATTCTAAAACATGTTAGAGTCAACAGCTAAATGTCATACTGCCATTATACACTTGGACTTGTGAGACCGCATTTAGATTATTGTGCACCTCTTTGTGTACCAAGTACAATAAAGGAAAAAAGTTAATTGAGGAGTCCAAAAACTAACAAAAATGATTGTTGGCTTAGAGAATAAAGAATACGGTGAGAGACTGCAAAAACTCAACCTTTATTCATTGAACTATAGGCAACTATGTGGTTATATGTGCCTAATGTATAAAGCAACAAAAGAGCCTTTCCTCTTGGAAACCCTTGGCTTAGAAATAATCCTACCAAGGTTCAGACCAGGACCACATTATCAAACTTCAGCTCCTGAGCCCTTGATCGGGCCACTGTCTGCCCTGAAGGGGCAACAGCTGGAGGAACCAGCCAGCTGCGCACACCTCACCTGCCTGCAATGGAGCCTCCTGTGCTGGGCAAGCCTAATCAGTAACTCAGAAACCTAGAGAGAGCCCTGATTGGAGAATAACTCCTGGGATCACTAGTGATTGGCTGCTACCTTTAAGGCTTTCCTGCCATTGGCCCGACAGACTCACCGCTCCTTTCAGCTTGATTCTGTGCCATTGCCCATCACGCTATACCTGATGTGAATTTTGCTTATGTGGGGGATATACTGCTTAAAATTGCTACTTTCCTCTTCTATACTTGTGGGTGGCAAAATTACTGTTGGGGAATACGGAGGATGAAAATAGTAGTTTAAAGTACTAGGAACCTGTGTATTGTGATTAGACCCTGTGTTCTGTAGTGCATCTTAGCCGCCCTTGCTTATACTTGATGTGAATTTTCTTCCCACCGCCCTACCCGACCCCAGCCTCTATTAAATGCTCTTTCCTTACTGAGCCAGCCTACCCACTATCAGCTGATTGAACACTCTACAACCAGCCACATCTATTGTTCTGCCCATTGTACCTGGAACTTAGTTGTATTAAAGGAAAGTGCTTAGAGGCTTGCTGCCCTGGTGCATATTCCTTGCTATTGGTGACATTTACCCTCCCAAAAAATAAAAAATGCCACACTCCATTAATGCCCAATGAAGCTACCATACAGTACTAATGCTTGCACTGTTTATATTGCCAATTTCTAAGCTGATCAAAACCTAAAACACAACTGCGGATAATTACAAGGACCTACTTCCCTCTAGTTCACTAAGGCAATCTAGAATGGGGACATCTATCTTTTGATTTTTACTCACTTAAACCAACCAGTACCAAGAAACCTTATAAAAATAGCTTTGTCCTCATCAGCTCTAACTATTATATGTGCATTATCTTTACCTACCTACAACAATACCCATTCAAAGCCTTTACTGAAGTACAAAGTACAAATACAAGACATTACAAAAGATTTCTTAACAGGCTAAGCCAATACCTCAAAAATTACTACTACTTCTTCTACTCTACTAGAAATGTTAGGCTAAACCCAGGACCAGTTGCTCCTTTGGAAACTCCTGCAAATCTCCCCCAATATAAAGGTATTAGCTTCCTACACATCAATGCGTGTAGCATGCTGAAAAAGCTGGACCAGATACAGACCCGGGCTATACATGCAGCCCCTGACTTCCTCATGATTTGAATCCTGGATAAAACCATCACTACCAGATAAATCCGTAAACATTCGGGCTACAATACATACCATTGTGATAGACAGACTAGAGGGAGGGGTCTTAATATATGCTAAGTAAATTTGTACTGGCGGTCATATATGTTACTACAAAGCCCAAAGAATTTGAATGCCTGACCCTTAAACTATCCCTTACTAAGGAGAAATTGCTTCTAATTATAGCCTGCTGCCGTCCTCTATCAGGTGGTATGGCCCTTCTTCCTCATCTTAAAAACATTGCTGCCTCCACTAATGCAAAGTGTATCATTTAGGGACCTTAACATGAACAGGAATGATGACAGTTCTAAAAGCCTGAAGGACCTTTGTGACACTGTGGGATTGGCACAAATGACTCCTACAAACACTAGACTGAATAGAAAATTCCCAGAATGTAGTTCCCTACTGGACCTTATAGAAACATAGAAACATAGAATTTGACAGCAGATAAGGACCACTTGGCCCACCTAGTCTGCCCATTTTTCCTACCTAACAGATATGCTGCAGATCCTAGATAACCAACAGCTTACTTCCTCCTACCCCCGACTAGGACTGCCTTATGTCTGTCCCATGCATTCTTGAATTCCCCACTGTTCTTGACTCCACAAACTCCTCAGGAGGCTGTTCCATGCATCCACAACCCTCTCTGTGAAAAAATACTTCCTCACATTACCTCTGAGCCGTCCCACTCTATCTTCAAATTGTGCCCCCTTGTTCTTGCACATCTCTTTTCTGAAAGATGCCACCCTCTTGGACTTGTTGATTCCCTTGAGGTGCCAAAAGTTTTATATCATGTCCCCTGTCTCCCTCCTTTCCTCAAGGGTATACATATTAAGCTCTTTTAGTCTTTCTCCATATGTCTTCTGGTACAGACCCTGCACCATTTGGTTGCCCTCCTCTGGACAGCCTCCACCCTGTCTATGACTTTGTGGAGATGGGGTCTCAGAATTGAACACAGTACTCCAGATGGGGTCTCACCAACTGTCTGTAAAGAGGATAACAACTTCCTGTTTTCTACTATTGATGCCTCCTATGCATCCCAATATCCCCCAGCCTTCCTTACTGCCTTCTCACTTTGCTTGCCCACCTTTAGGTCATCTGATATAATTACCCCCAGGTCCTTTTCCATTTTACTGTTGTCAGTATCTCACCCCCATTGTGTACTCTTCCCTGGGTTTTGTATCCCAGGTGCATTACCTTGCACTTCTTTTGGATTGAATCTGAGCTGCCATACATTTGACCATTCCTCCAATCTTGCCAACTCCTTCTCATCCTTTCCACTCAATCTTGTGTATCAACCCTGTTGCAGATCTTTGTGTCATCTGAAAAGATGCATACTTTCCTTCAGTTCCTCTGCAATGTCACTTATAAAGACATTAAAGGACGGTCCCAGTACTGAACCCTGCGGTGCCCGCTAGTAATCCTCCTTTCTTCACTGTGGACTCCATTTACTACTACCCTTTGCGTCCTGTTGTCTAGCCAACATTTTATCCAGGCTACCACCTTGGGACCCACTCCAAAGCTGGCTAAGTTGTGTATTAATCTTCTGTGTTGGACTGTATCAAATGCCTTGCTAAAATCTAGGTAGGCCATGTCCACAGCCCCTCCCTGGTCTACTACTTTGGTCACCCAGTCAAAGAAATCTATTAGATTCATCTGGCATGACCTTCCCATCATGAATCCATGCTGCTTTGGGTCCTGTGCCCCACTGGCCTCTAGGTACTCAACAATTCTTTCCTTCAGAAGTGATTCCATCATTTCCCTACCACTGAGTTCAAACTCACTGGTCTGTAGTTTCCTGCCTCTGTCCTGCTCCCACTTTTGTGAAGAGGAATCACATCTGCCCTCCTCCAGTCCTCAGGTAGCACCCATCCTCCCATGATTTGTTAAAGAAAGTAGTCAGCAGTGTCACTAGTTCTACCCTTAGTTCTTTTAGAATTCTTGGGTGAATCCCATCAAGCCCCATTGCTTTGTCCACCTTCAATTTTATTAGTTCTTTCAGAACCCTTTCTTCTGTAAATGGACTGGTATCGACTCCCATCTTCAGAGTGTTTCTCTTGTTTGGTTTAGGTACCTCCCCTCCTGTTCCTTTGTAAATACTGAGCAGAAATATTCATTCAGTATCCCTGCTTTTCACTGTCACCCTCTACCCACATTCCCTCCCTTTATTAAGCCTCAGTGTCCCTCCTTTGGTCTTTCTTCACTCCCTAATGTACCTATAAAGGTCTTATCCCCTTCTTAACAGAGTTGGCTATCCTTTCCTCGGTTTGGGCCTTTGCTATTCTGACTGCCTTCCCAGCCTCTTTCTGCTTTAAATGATAAAGTTCTCTGTCCTGCTCCTTCTGTGTTTCCTTATATTTCCTGATGCTACCCTTTTCTCCTTAACTTTCCCTGCCACCTCTTTTGAGAACCATAGTGTTTTTTCCTTCATTGCGTTTTGCTGATTTGCTTTACACATAGGCTTGTTGCCTCTGTGATGGCTGTTTGATTACTCCCCATCGTTCCTCTATCCTCCTTCTTGCCTGTTTGCTAGTGCTTTTCTGAGACACTCTCTCATTTTCCCAAAGTCAGCCCTCCTAAAGTCCAATACTTTTGCTTTTGTATGACTTGATTGTATGGCTGTGTTTATATGTGAACCCACTGTTTGGTGGTCGCTTGTTCCCAGATAGCTACTGCAATTCTAAATCTGAGATTCTTTCTCCATCCCCATTTGAGAGTACCAGGTCTAAGATTGCTCCCTCCCAAGTGGGTTCCAATACTAGCTGTCTGAAGCATGTCCCTGTAGGGGCATCAAGAATGACCCTGCTCTTGGATGTGCCTGCAGCAAAGGTGCTCCAGTTAACATCTGGCATATTCAGGTCCCCATCAACAATATCTTTCCTTTTCTGCCATTCTAAGGAAGCCTTCTATCATTTCCTTGTCCAGTCCCTTCCCTGAGATGGGAGTCTGTATACAACCCCATGTGGATTGTGGGTGCCATTTCCTGTCTCCAGGGTGACCCAGATTGTCTCATCTGCTCCATCTTTACTCTTTAGTTTTGTTGCTTTGATCCCTTCTTTTTACATGAGAGCTACTCCTCCTCCTCTTTTACCCTCCCTGTTCATCCTGTAAATTGTGTATCCTGGCATGTTGACATCCAGTCATGGTCCTCTGTGTACCATGTTTCTGTGACTACCGCAATATCCAGGCAACACTCTTCCATCAAGGCCACTAGTTCAGAGAGCTTGTTACACAGACTATAGGCATTGGTACTCATCACCCTCCACTTTTGATGGCCTTACCCCTTTGGGCCCCATGCCTGTCCTTACAGCCTTTGCCTTTTTACATTCGTCTGTCCTGCTCCCTAATGACTTCTCTACCTTGGTGTTTACCTCACTAATTACTGTGTTTTTTGGGAGGCTGGGATTTCCTGCTCCTTTTCAGTGCCTCATCCCTTGGCTAGTTTCAAGCGCTTGCCAATGAAGCATTTAAACCGCTCACCTAGGATCCTGGATCCCCGGACAGATGCAGACCATCGCACCAGTATGGGTCTATATCCCTCCAGGTGGATCCCAAGTCCCCAGTGAAGCCAAAACCCTGAGCTCCATACCAGTTTTTCAACCATTCATTGAATTCACTGGTGAGGGTACCCTAACATCACACTTGCCATAGACAGGCAGCACCTCGAGAAGGATACCATGTCGCTACTTGTCTAAGGCCCTCCCAACTCTACAAACTCCTCTTGCACTGCTCTGATCCCATTCCTAGCCATGTCATTTGTTCCTAGGTGGACAGTGACATCCAGCTCCCTCCTTGTGCAGCTGCTCCACGATCCTGAGGATTCGCTTCCTGTCCCTCAAGCCATGGTGCCAGGCAAGCACTTCCTCCCTCTCCTCTTCCTCCCCATTTCTACCCCTAATGATTGAGTCCCCACCAGGGTTGTTTCCTTCCCCTGTGGGGTCTCCGCCACCCTCCTGTGGGCTCCTTTGTGAAGGTTCCCAGCATCCTCCTTGGTCTCCACTGCAGGTGCCTCCATAGAGGAACCACTATCCACCAGGAGAGTTATACTTATAAGTAAGCCCCAACATTTCACATGCAGGTGTGTTCTTCAATGATATAAGAGACCACTGTGCTACTGCCTGTATTAGGCACCCACTGCAATTAAACCAGTCCACAAAATTTGTACTGAGAAGAAGCATGAAAAAGTTCTCACAGAACAAATTTCTGGAAGAACCTAAAGCAGGATCAGATGGCAGGGCTTCTATCTAGCCTCCTCTAGTAGTGAGACATTCAATATCTTACATAGCCTCTAACTAAGCTAGTTGATAAACATGCCCCACTAAAGCTGATTAGATCTAAGAAAAGTTCCCTGGGTGGTTCTCTTCTATTTTGGAGAAGGCACTTAGAGGCAGGGATTACTGGTGGAAAAGAGCAAGGAAATCCAATTGGAGCAGACTGGTTATTTTTATTTTTATTTATTTTTATTTAGTTTTTGTTGACCAGGTAAGTGCACTAGACAAATCCTGCCTATTTTCAGGCACGACCGGGGAGGGATACAGGCGAATGCCAACTGACTTTGAACCAGATTAAACTGTTGGTGGTATTTTCAGTGAATGAGGAAATTTGGCCAGGACACGGGAAATTTCCCTACTCTTTTCGATAAGTGCCATCCACCTGAACTACCACCAATCCAGGCAGATGGGACCTCGGTTTAACGTCTCGTCAGAAGATGGCACCTCAAATGCAGCACCCTCTCATGCTGCACTACAGTGTCAGTACTGGGATATTAACCCAAGTGCCAGGTGTGGGAACTGAACCCACAGCCCTCTGATCTAGTTAGCATTCTGTACATCTAGAAATGCCTGCACTAAATTAGCTAGGTCAGAAAAAACAGATACTTCCAAGCTGAACTAGAAGCCAGTAAAAACAACTCTGCCAAGTTCTGGAACATACTAGAGAAGTTGAAGAAACCCGATAGAATCCTCTCTGCCAACCAAAATATTGTCCAATGGGCATACCTTTACTGACAGAGGTGAAATTCTTGGACAGCTAAACGATCCTTAGCCACTGCAGGACTTACTTTTGATACCGCCTCATTAGTAAAATTACTCCTAAGGGTGACCCTGCTGTCAACCTTAGTAGCATTACTAATCCTAACATACCATATTCTCCTGTATTTTCCATCAATACAGTCACTTTTAAACAGGTTGAGGACTTACTACTGTCACTGTATACTAAAAAGTGCAGGTGCAGACAGCTTAGAACCATATTTTCTTAAACTTGGATATCATTACTTGACCACCCCATTAACCATCTATTTAATTTGTCACTAATGCATAGAGAACTTCATCAGCTATGGAAAACTGCTCATATTCTACCTCTATTCAAGTCGGCAGACCCATGCGATCTGAACAATTATGACCTATATCTATACTGCCTGCACTCCGAAACTACTCAAAAAATTGTTAATGCCCAACTAAAGAAACACTTGGATATACATAACTTATTAAACCCAGCACAATCTGGCTTTAGAGAGCTAAACACAGTACGGTATCAGCACTTGTAAGTAACCACTGATTGACAAACTGCACTAGATACTAAGAAATATATGGTTGCTCTCTTCCTAGACCTGAGCAAAGCTTCGATACTGTGGAACACAACATACTACCTATGGCTCTGAGCAGCTTTGGACTTGACATCTCTGCAATCAAATGGTTCACTACTACCTCACTAATAGACTGCAACAAGTCAAAGCTGCAGGTGACCTGTCATCTCAAAAACCTTCTGTGAGGTGTTCCCCAAGGCTCCATATTAGGCCCGATCCTATTGCAATTTATATCAATAACCTGGACAGTCACCTGCAAGCAGCTAATATACACTTATTCGCGGATGATACTGTGCTATATACGTAAACCCCTACTTAGATGTGGAGCAGGAGAAGCTGCAGCATGACTTTATCACACTTCAACATAATCTTATTGAACACAAACTCCTCCTCAATGCCAAAAACAAAAGTTATGGTTCTGGCACCAAAAGCTGGCCTTGGATTGACATCCACTTTTCAGGTTCTAACACTCCTAGATGAACTTCTAGAATTAGTCAAAACCTTTAAATACCTAGGATTCTGGTTGGACATCAAACTGAACTTCCAATGCCACCTGAATGAAATCTTGAAGAAACTAAGGCAGTGGTTGGGCCTATTTTATAGGCTTAAACATCTCTAACTCTAGATGCTAGAAAGAGGCTAGTACAATCTACTTTCTTACCTATTTTGGATTATGCTGACTTCATGTATTCTCATTGTCCACTAATGTTGCTCAGTAAACTTGACACCTTATACCACGGCCCTCAGATTTATTCACAATCTACCTTTACATACTCATCATTGTCTACTATACCAGGAATAGGGTTGGCTGTCTCTATCAGCTAGGAGGAAAAAGAAATGCTCTTCTTTGGCTTTACAAAGCACTCTCAAACAAGCTCCTTCATACATATCTAGCTTATTTGTGCATGCCAAGGGTTTTTATGGACTAAGATGCTTCTATATGCTCTGCTTTCAGATTCCTAGAGTGACTACAAACTATGGCTCAGCAGCAATCAACTTCTCTCTTCCATCCCTGTGGAACTCCATGCAAAAGCACACTAAAACTGCCATCACTTCCAGGCCTAGCCACATTCAAAAGCTAGTTACTACCTTCCTGGGTGAAAAACTGCAATTGTTTTGGACAAAGATGACCCTCCATAGTTTGTTTTTCCTATTAGTCTGAAACCAGTATCATCTTGTACCTACCCTGTCTCTTTTCTTTCTCGCTCCTCCATCCCTCCATAGCTGCTTCTTGCTTCTCCTATCCTGTCTACTAACAGAGTGGGTAGTTGAGACGTATTAACTTTCCACACATTCATATACTTTCATTGCCTAGCTTGGAATATTGACAGGTTAGCTGTTGCTGACCATTTTGTATACATCCTGTAAAATTATTGTATTCATCCTGTAAAATTACTGTATGCTTATGTACTTATTGTACTGTATGTAATGTTCTTTGTTTCTTGTCCAGGACCACATTGAAAATGAGCTTGCTCAATGGTGTTTATGCCTGGTAAAATAACGTTATTGATTGATTGATTGATTGATTGATAAAGGGTGTACCTTGTAGAAATAAAAAAGTCAATGGTTCTCACAGTGAGTAGTGAGTCAATGGAACATATTATCTTGTACAATAGCTGAGAGCAGAACTATGGATAACAAAAAACAATTGGATCTACACATGGGTACAAATAAATTTGAATTTCTTTAGATGACTATTCCACCTTAGGGTTGCAAGCTCAAATAAAGGCTCTGCCTCCTGAACTTGTAAACCACTATGAAACTGATTTGCACAATTCTACACTTGGGTATGTCACTAAATATCTGGCTGTATTTTATGAGGATCACTATGCTCTAGACATAGCCCTGCAGGCCATTTGCATGGAGAAACCTGACCCTTCACTCCTACAGTATGTTCACGTGACAGTTCTTCAGCATGAAGGAAGGGCTATGACTCCTGTTGTGAAAGACTTAGGGGCCACAATCAAGGGACTGCTGAAAATTTGTTGTAATTATTTTTCAATGATTCCTTGCACTTGTGAATCAAGCCTGTTTTTTCTCTTTTGTTTCATATTTCCTACTGCCACCATTCACCACCACTTCTTCTTATCATGCTGCTACTGACCCAGTTCTTCTGTCATTAATTAAAAATGCCTCATAACTTTCTATAAGATAAAACATCCTTTGTTTAATTTGTACAGGACACATGTGGTGACTGCAAGCAAAGAGGAAACTGTAGAGAATCAATAAACTAGAACAGATTCTTACTTTTTAGTTATTCTTCTGTGACCAGTACAACCAGCCCTTTCATCGATCACCCCAGCCCTGACACCCCAACATCCTCCAGGGTTTCCTGCCTGCATCTGCCTCAGGTACACCCCAGAGGTGTTGGTGGGATTCTCAACCCCTGCCATCAAACAGCATCTGGTTTCACTGGCAAGGGCAAGGATAACTAGGAGCAGGACTTGAGGGTGACTGATGTTATCTTTCTAGCCAGTACTTTTCCTTCTTCTCCCTAGGAGGTGCAAGAAGCAGTGCCATCATAATGCACATCATGCTGTCATGCATAATGTGCATTGACAACTACTGCACCTCCCTGCACTCCTAGCGACCCCAGACTGCCTTTAAAGCAGCCTGCACTTGGGGCCAAGCTTATGCCAGGCTCCATGTCCCCCACCCCCACCGGAGGAGAGCAGTCCCTCAGATGTTTAATTCTCCTCTCTGGCCAACTCTCAGACGTCCTGAGTTCACTTGCAAAACTGGGTCATCGTGCCACAACCAGAGATGTTGCGAAATAAAATTTTGCCAGAATAATTGTTGCAAAATTGACAGTTTCACTGTGAAATATTTCATGAAATTCTGCTGTTCTGTGAAATATTTTGTGGGGTAATAACTTGAGAAATTTCACCACAAATGCAACATTTCACCTGAAAATGGTGACATTTCATCTGTAAGTGGCAATGTTTGCCATTCCATGGGTGAAATTTCACCATTTTGTTTAAATTTTACATTTTGGGGCAAAATTTTGCATTTCACACACACAAAATATTTCGCAAAACTTATGAATTTCACAAATATTTTACTTAATGAAATTTCTCAATTTTGCACAACACTACACAAGCAGCAATGCTGCCACAGAACTGGAAGGCCATTCAACTAGAACAGATTATTTATAGTGGCACGATTTCCTTATAGTAAAGAAACACCAACACTGCATCTCATGATCATTGAAAGTTGAAGAAACAGACTACCAAAAGCTTCACCAAGGTTCAGGAGAATTGTTTTAAACCCTGACCTTGTATTTCCTTACTTTTGTGGTACTTTGGACAACACTAGCTGATGCCTTAATGCAGTTTGTTTTGCAAAAATAGCAAATATAAACAGGTTTCCATACATCAGCATGTGGATGTGTCTTACACTATGTTATGTTTAATTATGAGTTTTGAAACATTAACCAGCAATACAGTTTAATGAACTTATCTCCTAAACATCCATTATTCTTTGTAAACAACCACTGAAACTTCATAACCACTTGTTGAACCATATGCACAGCCTCCATTCATAATGATGTAACTGAGGGAAAAAGCTTACTGTAGCTACATAATTATGATGCAACATGCATCCATGTCCAATATGTTATGTGTGACATCACTCTAATCATCATAATATTATAATACTTCATTTTATTAATAAGTTTATAAGTGTACAGTAGTAAGATATGTCTCTTGTGCTATCAGTGTCATCTTGAGTGGTTTTGGAAAGAGGACTGAAAGAAAATGATATTTTCTGTCTGCTAAATCTATGTGAGATTATGCTCTTAAACCATAAGAGGCATCTCTTACAACACCTGTAAACTTACTATAAATTATTCCTGTTAGCTAGGGATTCGTAATATGAATTACATATAATTTGGATAGTAGGCTCTATGGTTCAGTGTGAATATTGACTGAGATCATGTAAGTGATTTATAATAGAAATTAGGTTGTAATCACGGTTAATTAAGTGTTTATCAGCATAGTGCATTTTGGTAGATCTGCTATCATAACTTAAATATAACCAGGCAGTTTCTTAACAAAGTAATTACCTTTACTATGACTATTTTTACCTTGGGAGAAAGTCATGGCCCGATACTAAAAAGGTTATCAGGAGACTAACTATGTAAGCACTGTGCTGGCTGAGAATAGCATGAGCTGATGGGGTGGACCCATATTCAAATGCCCCAGTATTCAGTGCTGACTGGAAAGCAAAAACCTGGAGAATATTCTGCAGCATCCATGCAAATGAGGGATCCCCCTTTCATATAGGGCACAGTGGTATATTCAAAAGTTTTAGCAGCCCTAAACAGCCTCCATTTCAGTGCTATTGCACAGTGGTGCATGACCCTCCCAGCCAGGTGCCAGCAGTGGACACACAGCAGAAGAAGTCAGTCCCGGCAGCATGCCTGCATCACTGCCAATAGCCTATGTAACTACTGAATCCACCTACCTTTAATCATTTCAAAGACATTAGTAAATAGATACAACCACTTTGTGGGTGAATAGTGGCCCAACAAATTCACCCACCCTGAATGTGGAACAACCCCCCCGACCCACCCACTCAGGACCTTTCACTTCACCCCCCACCATGTGTTTGCATGCAGTTTGATTCTCTGGCATTATTTTATAACTAACATTGGTTTCAGTACCCAATTTCCTGGTCAGACATTCTTGGAGCATCAACAGAATTTACAAAATGTATAAACTCTGATGTCCCCAAGACCTAAGAAAGACTTTTTACAAATTAAAATGTGTTTTAACATTTTTATAAACAACAAATTACAAGTCTTGCATTTCTGAAGACTGAGCAAGAATCAACATAGGATAATAGGATTTACAGACATGAGAAGGCTGGTAGCCCATTGAGGATATCTGTCACTTAACAGTGGTTATAACCTGCAATTCCAGCTGGCCCAGTAGTGCTGAGGGTTGAGGCATCTGCCTTACCTCGTACCACGATGGCGACCCATGTTCAGGGTGACGTGGGGTGCGGGATCAGCTGGGGAGAGAAGATTAAGCATCCAGAAGATTGCTATCCTCTCCTTGGGAAAGTGGCTATGCACTCTGGCCCACACTGGGCTATTGATTTGAGGATATCAGGTATAAATCCCAATATCCTTTTTTACCTTTGAATTCTTTTATCTGAACCCCATTGATAGTGTGTGGCACTTTTCTGTTGTTTCAAAATGCACCACAGTTCACTTTTCTTGATTAAATGATATTTTTGCCTTCTGTGCACAAACTGAAACTTTTTCATTTGGTTTTGCATTCCTTTAGTTTACTCAAGGGAGTCCATGATCAGGCCAATTTTAGTATCATCAGTAAATTTTGCAAGCCACCATTAAGACTCCTTAAGACACCTACATGTGAGAAACATAAAATAGATAATAATGGATGGGTAAGTGATTATGAAGTTTACTGCCCCCCTCAGTGTGGGATGCTACATAAACCCCAAGCAGCAGCTCAAGGGATTAATTAAGGCATCCACACAGAAGGGGTCTGTAAATCCAAGTTTTCAGCCACCTACCCATCCTTTATTTTGTATAATTGCTGGAGATCATTTTTGCCACAGCAATTATACAAAATAAATGTATATCTCTATGGAGCCGTGAACCATTGGGGTTTCAACATGGTCCATAGTGGCTTGGCTCCTGATGTAAAGCAGTGTTTATTTTTTTAATTTCTAACTGAAAATAAACATTTTCTGTGCCCAGTGATATTTCTGTCTAAAGAAAGAAGAACTTACTGCTAACTCCTGCTGTTGGCGAACTGCAGAGCATTGAGGAGCGGATGGCTGAGGACAGCAGAGAAGAGGAAGTTCATGGCTAGTGCATGTGCTGAGCTAGGGAACTTAGGCACGTATTTGTCATTATAACCAGCTGGTTATAATGATAAAATTACAACCTGGTTCCCTATGGGAAAAAATGAGAGCCAGTTATTATTATTAAATAAAATAGGCCCAAAACTGATCAAACATTTGGTACATATGGTAGAAGTAGGGTAGGGGACCCTGAAGGTAACATCCTGGATGTGGGAACTGTCAGGCATCACAATAGAAAAAGCCTGGAAACACATTCTTCAGATCAGAAAAAAGTAGACCCTTCCCCAAAATAAAACACACTTTATTTGTGTAAAAGATAATAACATTCCCACAGTATCAGTAGTTAAGGCCTCAGCCTATTTGCAAGCCTAAAGATCCGGGGATGGTAAACAGTGGTAACAGTGTGGCCTGTTGCCATGGGAATGGTGGATGCGTGAAGACCATGAAATTAGCACTTTACTATGCTTGCAGGTGATATAGAACATTTAACAAAGAGAACCCAAAGAAACAATTAAAGAAGCATTTATTATTTTGGGTTTTAATCAGACACCTCAGTACAATTTCAAATGTTAGGAGGATTTTAATTGTCTAGCAGCATATATGGTAAAAGCTTGATCATCAAAGTTGGAAAACTAAGACAGAAGAACACAATGCACAGTCCCATCAGTTTAACACAATGCTTTGGAGGAAAAAATGATGATCCAAAGTGCTTAAAAGGGTGAAGCATTCCAATTCAATTGCTTCAAAAGGGTGAAGGCTCCCTAATCAAACATGTGAACATGAGCAAGAAATTGTTAAAGTCACCATGTTGTTTGATTGGCAGCTAGCACAGCGGAATCACTGGGAAATTATATTGCCATGGAACACCACCCGACATCCACATCCTTACCCACTCAAACCTCTTACCCGGCTCTCCTTTCCCTGGTTACTCCATCCAAAGTACTCAAAGCCCTGCTTGCCCTGAATCCTCCAAGGGTAAATGCCCTCAGGTTTGGATGCCAAAATGCTCTACCTTTCTGCCCCAGTAATCGCCATGCCTCTAGCCCTTTCAATCTCTCTTCACTACAGCCTCTATACCCTCAGAATGGAAGCATGCCACAGTCATCCCCCTCCCTAAAGGCGGTGACCCATCCTCCCTGGTAGCTATCGCCCCATCTCCCTCCTACCCATTCTAGCAAAATCCAGGAACATCTGAAGGAACACTTATCGAAAAGAGTAGGGAATTTCCCTAGTGTCCTGGCCAAATTTCCCTCATTCACTAAAAGTACCACCAACAGCTTAATCTGGTTCAAGGTCAGTTGGCATTCAACTGTATCCCCCTCCCGGTCGTGCCTGAAAATAGGCAGGATTTGTCTAGTGCACTTACCTGGTCAACAAAAACTAAATAAATCTAGTCCTCTCACAACTTACCGCCTTCCTTGACTCCTCCTCCATCTTTACTCCAAACCAGTCGGGTTTTAGAAAATCCCACTCCACTGTCACTTCCTCCTCAGACTCACTGACTCCATCCTGATAGGTATGGACAAAAGTCACATCACCTCTGCCATTTTCAGTGACCTAGCTAAGGCTTCTGACACAGTCTCACATACCCTACTCCTGTCGAAAATCTCCAATGCAGGTCTCTCCAGTGCGGCTACCAACTGGTTCAAATCATACCTGGCAGACAGGTCTCAATCAATAAGAAATGGTGCCTCCACCTCCAACCCTTCCCTGTCACCATAGGTGACCCCAAGGCTCTATTCTTGGCCCAATCTTATTTTCCATTTTCCTCAATGACCTGCCATCAACCTGCCTGCATACAGCCATTCCTATGTACACAGATGATACAGTACTTGTATACCTCAGGCCACTTCCCACTGGAAGTAGCATCCAGACTCCAGCAAGATTTCACCAAGTTCAACTCTGGTTTTGCACAAATCAGCTTATTCTAAATGCAAGAAATGGTCTCCTTAACCTTCCAGCATGAGACAGAGACTATCCCACCTCCTGCCTTCCCACCTTCAAAACCCTTGATGGGACCCTCTAGAAGTTTGTACCTCTTCAGATACTTAGGGTCTGGCTGGGCCAAGACCTCGACTTTTCTACTCACATCGAAGCAACCCACAAAAACTGCACCCCAGGCTGGGTGCATTATACTGGAACCATAGCTGTATTCCTCTGCCAGTCCACAAAGAGATACTGCAGAAAATGATCCTCCTATTTTTGACTACGGGGATGTAGTATATAGTGCTGCCCCTAAATCCACCTTGGCAAGACTGGATTCCCTTTTAACTCCTTCTGTCATTTCATGCTGGACTGTCCACCTCCATCCATGACTGCACCTCTACTGGTCCCTTAACCTACCTTTGCTTTTCAACAGGCACCAGTACCACTGTAATAGACTCACAGCCAATTCTGGTCCCAGTTAGTGTCCTCCTACCTCGTCTACCCTAACTGCTCAAACACCATCTACATACTCACTCAGGAATTTCGACTCCTGGCTCCTACAAATCCCGGTACATGGTGACCTCTGCTGGCCAGTCGGCTTTTACAGCCTGACTACCAAAACTATGGAACTCCTGCCTGCTGACATCCGGCACACCCCTCCTCTCAGCAACAAATCTCCCTACTTAAAGGGCAAGTCCCCACCAACTGCTCATGCTGCCTAGACTCACACTAGAATGGGCCAGCTCGCCAGCTGCACAACTATGGTTTCACTCAAAATGCTTAACTCTGTCCCAGTTAGTTATCACTGCTCTTTCTACTAATTACTGCCTGTTGCTTGCTGTGTAGATACTGTTTATATTCATGTATATATCTTTAGTATCTTTTGTATATAACCTATGCACGTTTGATATTCTGTATTTTGTACCTCTGTATTTCATTTGTATGTATCATCCCACCTCCAACAACCCCAGGATGCATCTGGAATCAAGAGTAGTGTGCTCAGTATGCCTTTCCTTGTAAAACTTTTAAATAAATAAATAAAATGACAGAGACACTTTAACATGGAAAAATGCAAAGTCGTGCATCTAGATAAAAAGAATTTAAAAGCAAAAAGTGATCACAACAATGAAAGCACTATTGAAAGTCATCAGGAAAAGAAATGAGAGATAATGTTCAATAACAACATCAAATGAAGGCAAATGTGTGGAATAGAAGCTAGCATAGCATACACAAACTCTATAAGCATATGAACATATGGAAAATAGAATAGAAGCAAGTGATTTTCCATTGTTACTTCTTCCTCACACACTTTCCAGTGGTAATACCTTGGAAGCATGGATAGTGCTAAGGAGCACAAAGACACAGACAGAAGAAAGAATAGAGCAGAAGGTAAAGAAAGGGATAAGACCTCTTATCGATACATTAGTGAAATAAGGAAGGCAAGGAGGGATTGTAAGGCTCATAAGAGAAGAGGTGGCCCTAGATAAAGGGTCAATACTGAATGACTACTTCTGCTCTGTATTCACTGTAGAAGGGAGGGAAAAGGACCCCAACTAGGCAGCAGAAACACCAGTCCTTTTGCAGAGGAGAGAGTCCTAGAGGAACTCACAAAATTAAGAGGGACAAGGTAATGGGGCCAGATAACATACACCCTGAGATACTAAAGGAACTTAGGATGGTGCTTGCAGGACTGCTGGCAGACCTGGTTTGTGAATCACTCAATACAGGAGTGGTTCCAGAGGACTGGAAGAGGGCACATGTAGTCCTGCTTTATAAAAGCAGAAGCAGGAAGAGGTGGCTAACTATAGGTCCAGTCAGCCTCACCTCAGTACTGGGGAAGATTATGGAGGTGCTTCTGAAGGAAAGAATTGTAGAACACTTGGAATCCAGCAGATCACAGGATCCAAGGTAGCATGGATTCACAGTGGGATCATGTCAAACAAATCTGATAAATTTCTTTGACTGGGTGACAAAGGAGGTGGATTGGGAGTGATAGCTGTTTCCTACATCAGTTTCAGCAAGGCCTTTGACACCATTCCACATAAAAAGCTTGTAAACAAATTGGGAAGCTTGGTGTGGGGCCACAAAGTGGGAAACTGGGTCAGAAATTGGTTGAGGGCAGAAAGCAGAGGGTGGTCATGAATGCGGTTCAATCTGGAGGAAAGTGGGTTGACAAGTGGTGTACCTCAGGGATCAGTCCTGGGGCCAGTCCTTTTAATGTCTTCATTAGTGACACTGCAGAAGGGCTGGAAGGAAGGTTTGCCTATTTGTAGATGACATTAAAATCTGCAATACAGTAGATAGTCCAGAAGTGCTGGAGAGAAAGAGGAGGGACTAGGAAAGCTGGAAAAATGGTCTGAGGCATGGCAACTAAGGTTTAATGTGAGGACATGCAAAATAATGCACCTGGGCACAAAACCCTGAGGAGGGTTACAGGATAGGGAGGAATTACTGACGGTCACCATGGAAGAAAGGAATTTGGGAATAATCATTTCAGAAGGCCTTAAATGGCCAAGCAGTATACAAAGCAGTGGGCGGGCCTGTGGTATGCTAGGCTGCATCAAGGGGAATCACTAGCAGACGAAGGGAGGTAGTAATGCCATTGGACAGAACTCTGGTGAGCCCTCATCTGGAATACTGTGTGCAGTTCTGGAGGCCACACATCTTGAAGGACATAGACAGGCGGTTTAGAGAAGGGCAATGAAGATGGTGCAGTGCTTGCAACAAAAGACATATGAGGAGATTTTAAAAGACCTCAATATGTATACTCTGGAGAAGTGGCGAAACAGGGGATATGATTGAAACTTTCAAATATCTTAGGGCATAAACAAGGTGCATCTGGGTGACATCTTCCAGTATAGGAGATGTACAGGAACTAGGGGTCATGATATGCGATTAGAGGGGGCTGGGTAAGGGGAATATACAGAGGTTTTTCTTCACAGAAAGGGTGGTGATGCATGGAATAGCCTATCCTATGGCTGGTTTGGGAGCAAACATAATAATAATAATAAAAATGTATTCAGTATAGCATCTTCGGAGCATCAAGGTGCTTCACAACTATAAACATACACAATCGAACAATAATTAGGAATAAAATCATAGAAAATCAGGAAATGCCTTAACCCAAAGGAAGGTTTTCAGTGTCTGCTTAAAACTCACCACAGTTCTGCACTCCGTAACTGATGAGGTAGAAATTCCAGAGGGATGGGGCAGTGAACATAAAAGTATGAGCCCCAAATGACTTCAATCTAACCTCGTAATCTCTAGCAACCCTCATCAACCTAGCAGAGTTCTCTCACAGGGGTATAAGGAATCAGGAGCTCTTTCAAGTAGTTAGGACCCAAACTGTGTAGGGTTTTGTAGGTTACTAAACCTACTTTAAAGGTGATCCACCACTGAACTGGCAGCTAGTGCAGGTAGCGCAGCTCAGGGGTTATGTGAGATCTTCTCGATGCCTCAGTCAATAGATGTGCAGCCGCTGCTCTGCACTAGCTGCAAGTGGTGGATATCAACCCCAGGAGGTCCTAGGTGCAGGGAGTTACAGTAGTCAAGGTGAGAGGTCACAAAGGCATGGACCAAAACTAGCAGGTTGCTGGATGGAACAAAGTGCTTGATCCTGGCAATGTTCCTAAGATGGTAAAAGGCTAACTTGACGACAGCAGACACCTGATGACGAAGGTCAAATCATCATCAGTATCACTCCCAGGTTATGCACCCGTTCAGAGGTAGGGATCTGCTTGCCCCCAGGAATAAACCAGAGGGCAAATCTGTCCCCAACCTCTATCCTGTGACTTGGGTCCCACCACCAAAACCTCAGTCTTTCCTGTGTTCAACTTTAGCCCACTGGAGCGATCCAGTCTTGGATTTCAGCGAGGCAGTTATTAAATACTGAGAAAGCACCGATCTGGTCTGGTGCTAAAGACAGGTAGAGCTGGCTGTCATCGGCATAGCAATGAAACCTCAACCCATACCACCTTACAATGTCTCCGAGGGGCAGCATATACACTACGAATAACATGAGGTACCCCACAAGGCAGAGAGGACTCAAAACTAAATATTCCTGAGACAACCTCTGAGTTTGACTGGTGAGGAAAGATGAAAACCGTCTGAGGGCTGTACCTGTCAGCCCACAGATGCACCTCAGGCGCCAAGCAGAGCCCCATGGTCAACAGTGTCGAAAGCTGAAGAGAGATCAAGGAGTACCAAGATAGAATGGTTCCTCCGATCTCTCGCCATCAAGAGATCATTGAGCACCTGAACCAGAGCCGCCTCAGTACTGTGCCTATTATGAAAACCTGACTGAGAGGTTCATATAAATTATGGATGGTTAGATGGTCCTCAGTTGAATTGCCATGTCTTTCTCGATAACCTTCCCACAAAAGAAAGTTTGAGATAGGTCTGTAGTTGCCAGAGACTCCGGGTCCAAAGTAGCTATCTTCAGGAGAGGTATCACCAGCGCCCTTCAGGGAGCCAGGAACTCACCCGATTCCAGGGAGCACCTGACAATCTGAGCTAAGACCGGGCCAGTAATATCACTACAACCCAAAATTAGAAAGTAGGGACCAGGTCTAAACTACAGCACGTGTAGGCGCATCCCTGGACAATCCTCATAATGTCAACGAATCGGTAGGTCAAAGGTACTCCAGGAAGCACCGGTCATAGTGACTGAACACTGACCAACCATATCTCCATAAACTGAGAAAGGTGGATCTCCTGCCTGATATCGGCCACCTTATTCACAAAGAATCGAGAGATCTCATCACACTCAATTTCTGAAAAGGCTCGACAGAGCTGTAGACAGCTTGGGTTGTATAACTTGTCCACAGTTCAGAAGAGCTGAGCTGGTTGATTCCTGGTAACAGCCATTTTCTTGGACAGGAATTCTGCCTTCTTACGGAAATCACTGATTGATAGAGCTGGTAATGCTCTAACAAAATAAGATGGTTGGTATCCAAGGTGGATTTACGCCAACAACGTTCTAACCAAGGCCCCATCTTCCGTATCTCCTCAGTGACCCATCAAAGCATGGGGTCTGAGAGCAAAGTGGAAGGGACGAACATGGATCAGAGAAATCCAATCCAGATCTAAAGTAATAACCTTATTATAGGCCACCACTAAATGTTCTGGATCGGTGCTGGTCTCACCGAGTATGAGAGGTCAGTCACTGCCATCAAGTCTTCAGGGACACATCCCGCAAAGAGCGGTAACTGACCATCTCCACAGGGGCAGACCTACTCAGAGGGGCAGAAAAATTGAACCTCACAGTGTAATGATCAGACCAACTGACAGGTTCCAACCCCATGTCAGAGGCCTCGATCCCCAGGAGGAAGACCAAATCAAGAGAGTGACCACCATTATGGGTAGCTGAGGAAACAACCTGTGTGAAGCCCAGTGATGTCATCAGCTGGAGGAAGTGTTGACCAAAAGTGAGGATTTGTTATCAATCCAGGCATTAAAGTTGCCCAGAACCATCAGTCTGGGCAACTCCAATGCCATGTCGGTGACGAATCGGCTACTTCCTGCAGGAACAGCTTTTCACCCCTGGTGGATGATAAATGAGAGCTATCCCACACCCCACACCAGTTACCACAGTACACTCAAATGATTCCGTCTCCTCAACTGGTACACCAGTGAGGCCCAATTCAGTCTTAAAACAGACCGCTACCTCACCCATCCCTGTAATCCAACCTCGGGCGATGTATCACCGAGTACCCAGGAGGAATAGCTGCCTCCAAAATTGGGGAAGCATCACCATCCAACCAGGTCTCGTGATGCAAGTCAGATTCGCTGTTCCCACAAAATCCACAATCAATGCAGTTTTGTTTTATTAGATCTGGCATTGCAACAATGCCTGGGTTGGACGGTGCTTGTATGCCATCCCGGCTACTTGTCCACCTAAGAAGGAGGTGCCCTTGTATGGAGACTTGACGTGGATTACCATGTTATAGGCTCCATTTCACCCCAGGGCATCTTCTAGACTTAACCACCCCTATGGGAGAAACCTGTTCATTCGAACATGGTGGGGGATTCAAAAGTGCATGGATAGGCACAGAGGAATGCTATATGGGAAAGGAGACTAATGCCATTGACCAAGTAGGGTCAGCGGCCACTGATACAGGTAGTGAATACAGGAAGACTGGATGGGCTTAGTGGTCCTTATCTGCAGTCAAATTCTATGTTTCTGTGATACATTTATTTTCCAGAAATATACATCTAAACCTTTCTTACGTGTTTCTAGTCTTTCAAACTTAATTACATTAATTGCCAGCGAGTTTCAAATTATCACCACTCTGAGAAATGCTTCCTCCTCCTGGCTCTTCTAAACATTTCCTTGCTGTTGTTCTTTGTGACCCCTTGTTGCAGTCTTATTTATTTTCAAATTCTGGCCCAACTCCTGACACTATTCCAGTTCTTTCAATAAACCATATAGAGCATTAGGTCTCCTCTGTATTCTCCACTCTTCCAGGCTAAAATATTTATTTATCACCCCACATATTTCTTGCCATCTCCACCCATAATCACTTGTATTGTTTTTTTTTTGCTCAGTCTAGTCTGTTCATGTCTTCTTTACAACATGACATCCAGAATGGAGATACTTGAATTGTAGCCTTACATATGCCCTATAAAATGGTTCAATAGCATCTGTGGATCTGCTAGCAGAGTTTCTCTTTATACATCCTAACACATGCTGCTTTTGGAGTAGCTTCACAATCATGCCATTGTTTGAAGTCTTAAGTATTATTTTTTATTCGTTGGTAACTGTGTAAGTCACTAGGCACAGGTGCCTGTTTTCAGAGGTGGCCCGGGAGCATTGGGGAGGTTAAGGGACTTGCTCTGACTAACACAGTAAGCAAGTTGAGGTTCTGGAAATCAAACCCAGGTCTACTGATGTACCAAGCTCATTCACAGCTAATTACTTCTAATCTTTAGGCTATACTGCCATCCCCATTAAGACCCTGAATTCTCTTCCTTCCTCAGCTTTCTTTAATTCTATCTTATTTAAATAATCACTAGTTTTTATTGTTATTTTTCTATGAGTAGTACTGTACACTTCCTCAGTAAACTTCATGTCCCACTAATTTGACCATTTGGCTACCCATTGTAAGTATGGTATATCAAAATATAGTGCAATGCCCTGTACAGATCAGTTGTCCATCCCACCTTGAGTACAGTGTATAATTCTGATCCCCATATGTGAGGAATGATAATAGTAGGCTTAAGAAAATGCAGAGGAGAGCAACCAAAAGAGGTTAAAGGCTTAGAAAGCATTAGCTTCAAGGATCAACCTACAGAACTGGGGCTGTTCTCCATTGAAAAGAGAAGACTCTGGGTAGTCATGATTATGATATTCAAATACCATATACAGTGTCTTTGATAAGAAGCTTCACTCTAATAGAAGCTGCCCTCCATTAAAAGCCATGGCTAATAATACAAGATAAATGGCTGTAGATGTAATATGTATTCCAAATGTATAGTATATGAAATCACATTGAACAAATAGTGGTAACACAAGCAGATCTGACAGATTTTGGATAAAAGAGACATATTTAATTTGCTCCATATACAGTATGTGGCAGGAGCCATGGTCCGAGAAGTCAATGGGTCGCTGTTCATTACTCTGCTTAGAAACATAGAAACATCGAATGTGACAGCAGGTGGGACAGCAGTAATTCTTTTCTCACACCCTCCTGAACCTTCCCCGTCAGTTTCAGTTGTGTCCCTGTGTTGTTGAGCTAGTGTTCCTGTTAAACAGTTCCCTGTTTATTCCTTCCAAGAATTTTTATTGTCTCTATCATATCTCTCTTCCAGCGTCCAACGATACATATTCAGCACCCTAATTTGTTGCTAGTAGGACTTTTCTTGCAGGCCCTGAATCATCTTTGTTACCCTGTGCTGTACCACCACCAGTCTATCCTTGTCCTTTCTAAGGTGAGGGCTCCAAAACTGGACACAGTACTCCAGATGTGGTCTCACCAGGGATCTGTAGAGAGGGAGTATCACCTCCTTCCTTATATTGTCAATACAGCTCCCCATACTGTACATCCAAGCATCCTGTTTGCCTTACTGCAAGCCTTGTCACATAGGCTAGACTGCTTAATGGTGTCACTAATAATGACTCTGATGTCACATTCCTCTGTTGTAGTATTGAGCTTTACACCACTCATCCAGTATTCTGTCCTGGGATTCCTTTTCCTAGGTGCTTTACCTTGCATTTTTGGTATTAAAATTCAGCTGCCAGACCCTTGACCATCTCTCTAGCCTCTGCAGGTCCTCTTGTAGTTCTGTAATTGCTTCAGTGCTATCCGCTCTTCCACAGAGCTCTGCATCATCTGAGAAGAGACCTAACTTACCCCAGATCCTTTCTCCAATGTCACTGATTAACATGTTGCAAAGGATCAGACCCAGGACAGACCCTCGGCACCCCAGTTGTGACCTCCTGTCTTCTGATTTAACACCATTTACCAGTACTCTCGCCATCTCTCTTAGTCAATTTTCCACCAATCTGACTATATCCTAGCCACCCCAAAGTCCCCAGCTTCTTCAGCAGATGTCTGTGGGGTACAGAGTTGAAAGCTTTGCTGAAGTCAAAATACAGCAGATCCATGGCATGGTTGTTATCTAATTTCTTTGTAAATCAATCAAAAAGGTTGTTACGTTTGTATGGCATGACCTCCTGCCACATAACCATACTGTTTACTATCCTAAAACCATTACCCTCCAGATAGTCCCAAGGTTTGCTTTGATAAGAAACTCAGTCAGCTTTCTGACAATAGGGGTGAAACTGATGGGCCTGTAGTTCCCTGCTTGTTTCCTGCCCCCACTTTATGAAGTGAAACCATGTCCACCATCCTCCATTCCTCCAAGGACAACCTCGATTGAAGCAAGCTATTGAAAAGGCATGCCAGAGGTTCAGCCAGTTCATTTGCCAGCTATTTGAGCTAGCTCAGATGAATCCCATCTGGACCTGGGGCCTTGTCTGTCATGAGGGCTCCCAGACCCTTTTGTACCCCATCCCAGTAAATGTTGACCTCCTCATCTCTGGGATCCCTATCTCATCTGCTTTCACAGAGCTCTCAGGTAGGGACCTGCTAGCTTCCCTGGTAAAGATGGAGCAAAAGTAGTTGTTTAGGAGATTAGCCTTTGATCATCCTCCTCTATCACATGGCCACCATCCAACAGTCTAACTACTCCCCACCCTTCCTTCTTTTTTTACTTATATGGCGGAAAAATGCTTTTCACCACACTTGACCCCTTGGCAAATCACAGCACTGTGACTGCTTCAGCCTCCTTATCACCTTCTTTGCCTCCTTAGCTCCTGGAGCTATTCTTCCATTTGTGCATCCCCTGCTTCTTTTTGTATTTATGGAAGGCCATCCATTTGGCTCTTACTACTTCCCTGACTCTCGCTGAAACCAAAGTGGTTTCTTGAATTTATTTCTTTTGGCTACTTTCCTTAGGCAAGCTGTGAAGCCTCAAGAATGGTCCCTTTAATTACCCTCCATGTCTCTTTAAACCTGCCCCTTGCTCTCCCCTTCAATTTATTTCAATCCACATCTCTGAGTTTCTTGAAGTCTGCTCCTCTAAAATTCCAGAACACCATACTAGACTGTGTTTTCTCTGTCCAGAGGACAGCTTCAAACCAAATCATATTCTGGTCACTGTTTGTCACTGTTTGCAAGCAACCGCTAACTATTACTGATTTAACTACATCTGTTTTAGTGAGCACCACATCTAGGACAGCCCTGTCTTGTGGGTTCATTTACAAGCTGCATTAGTGCACAGTCTTGAAAGGCATCAACAAAACTTGACTTCTCTTGCTCCTGGCCACTGGAATGTACCAGTCTACATCGGGCAGTTAAAGTCCTCCAGTACCACAACATCTCCTTTTGCTGTTCCCCTTCTAATTTCTTTGCTGAGCTCCCTATCCTCTGCCTCTCCTTGGCCTGGATGTCTATAGCATACCCCTAGGTGTAACATTTTCCCAGATGCCTCTAAGTTGAACCCACAGAGACTCAGTCTTCCCTGAGTTACACCTAATATACCCATCTTCTGATACCTCAGTGCCTGTCTGATAAAGAGGGCCATGCCACCTCTCTTCCCTACTTTTCTGTTCCTTCTTAGCAGTATGTATCCAAGCACTATTATGTCCTAGTCATTTTTATCTGAAATCCAAGTTTCTGTGATGGCCACTTATATCTAGCTTGGATTCTGCCATCATCACCTGAAGCTCATTAATTTTGTTGCCTAGACTCCTGGTGTTAATACAGACCCCTTTCCAATGATCCCGTTAACCTTTCTTGTTCTTTAACTGAGCATCTCTTATTCTTTCCTAGCTGCATTTGATTTGCAGCATCCTCAGTAGGGATACCTACAGTATTTACATTTAGAGCTTCCCATATAAAACTGTTTTAACTTGGAATTAAAAGCAGAGTAAGACCAAAGGTAATACCAGGAAGTGGAGAGTGAAGTCCAGCATTTATAAACCATATAAACAAAGGAACATTGTGCAAAAGAAAACCTATATATATTCGTAAACTTGAGCAGCATGTAGACACAGAATGACCTGTATATCTAGAACTGTCAATATGACTCAGATCCTTAAAAGTAAGTGTAACCATAGTATGCCAAAACCTCCACAATGAAATCAATCTGAAATAAAAAATAACTATACAAATGAAAACCAATTTAATGAAGATTATACAATGGCAAGAAAAATCCTGGACTCTGATTGGTCAGTCTTGGGCCTGACCCATGATATTATCCTAGTAACATCACAGCTCTAGTCTCAGCCTCACTGTGAACCCATATGGATTATGATACGGATATGGAGCACCTTTTTTTTTTTGCATCTCCTCTTAAGAAACAAAAATATTTTTCCACACTAATAAAAACGTTCTTTAAAATTATTTTTTATTTTATAAATATATAACAATGAGCCATTGTATAATAGCGATAATGCCCTCCAGAGTATGTGTCATTTGGGATACGTCACACCTCAGTTGTTGGATGCATTCGCCTGCGGCCTCGTGTCCAACCACCTGAGGCATGACATTGTCCCAGCATGACACACACCCTGTTGGGCATTATTGTTAATTATAATGCACAATGGTGAGTCAACCTAGAACATGAGAGAGCAAAATGACACACATTATGATAAACAATTCTTAATCTATTTAGAGTTGTCTCTGCTGCAGAAGAAGAGATTGGAAGTCCATAATCAATCACCAGTAAAATCAAAGACTTAACCAACACCTCTTTAGAATTATGAGAAAGACAGTCCTTAATTCTTTAACATAAACACAACTGAACATTAAGCTTTTACTAAAAATCAATATAAAAATTATACAACTTATCCAAATAGATAATCAAATGCCATTGCTCTGACTGCTCATCCACCCACTCTTAGTTAGCTAAACCTCCCACACTCACTATTACATGAGGTCTGGGAGTGAGTGAGTGGCTGCTTGTTGTGCCATTGAAGAGAAAAGCAAAAACAGGGCTCATTTGATGGCCTTATTATAGCTTTTACATTGGTGTGCCATCGTTGCCTGTTCTGTAAAGCTTTCACTTGAGCTCTTTCCAGTCTGTCTAGTGCTACTCTTGTTTTTTTTTCTCTATTGAGGATTTGTGGTTCTGCAATATGACAAGGAAGCCAGGAGTCCATGTGGAGGAGCCACTCCCATTGTCAGTCTGGCAGAACAGCCCAGCAGAGGGATATACTGAAGAACCCTATGGAGCTAAGACAACTGTTTAAGGCAGGACCGCTACTCTCATTCACAAGCATGAGGCTGGCTTTTTAGTAAATGTTGCTTCTGTATTTTTAGAGGTTTTAGTGATTTTATTTAGCTTAATTTCAACCTAGCGATACTGATTTCTCTCCTACACTCCATGATGCTTCTGAGCATCTGAGCATCTAAATCGTTTACCATTAACTTTCATGTCATTGTTGTCTTTTGTCTTTATTTTTATATATAAAGATATATAAATGTTTGATCTCAATTTGTGAATTAAATTGAATTTAAAATTCATGCCACAGAGCATGTGACATCAGCACATAAAGTGTAGCCCCAGCATCCCAGAGCAGTTGCACTTGCAGTTTTACTCTGGTGGAGCACACTTGGAGCCAAGCTGAACATTGGCTTCTCTCCTAAATCAGTAATTTTAGTTGCAATGAAAACCATTAAGCTCCTGCTGCTGCATTAGTTTTGTACTCACAAGAACTGCCTGTGAAATTTGGGAGCCTGATTCCCAAACTGTATTTTCTGGCTTGCTTTGACTTTGCTTTGTATATGCACCTTTTGAGATGGTAATACTTTGATTATAAAACAAGGAATGTACAGTATCATTTTTTCTTCCTCATAAAGTAGTGCCTCTTTTAATCTGATTTCAGTTTTCCTGTCTTATTTTTTACCAGTTGAATTTTTAGTTAGGTTTTACTTTGGTTGCACATTCATTTTGTTGGATACAGAGTGAATTTACATCCCACTTCTGGGATCTGCTCTGAATATTTAACTAACACCTGAGCAGTTCAATTAGTGGCAGCCGAAAGTAGTAGCAGATAATTAGCAGATAATTACATATTGGGAACTTGGTCTCTCAATCTTAATCATATGGTTGCCTTTCTACACATTTTTCCTCATTTTTCATTTGCCTAGGTCAATGCATCAGTCCTTAACAAAGTCTCTGAGGTTTTGGTGTTAGTGGAGATTTCATGGGTGCTTTATGTCCAAATTGTGAAACCAGAACTGAGTACAAATAACCCAATTATTCAAATAAAATCTAAATACTTAAAACAATAAACCATCTCTATTTCAACATTATGTTCATCCTTAATTGCAAGCTGATTAGGTATAGAAGACAACTGATTCCTCTTTCTTAAGTATGTAAATTTAGTTTTGGAGACACTTAAGAGTAATTCATTATAATTCAGACACCCATTAACCAATTGAAACTCATTCTGTAAATCTAAAATCAAATGTTCACAATTTAACTCACTGTTATACAAAACAATATCATCTGCATAAAGTAAAATTCTTGACACTGAAGTAACCAATGTAAATCATTACTGAAAATATTAAATAAAAGGGAACCCAAAATTGATCCATGTGGAACCCCTGTGTCAATCTAACAAATGGAGACATAACCTCAACCAGTAAGACTATTTGTTTTCTACAACACAAATAGCTGTTGAACCAAAAACAACTCATCTGGTAAATCAAATGTCTCTGAGTTTGGAAAGTGTGTGACCGTGGTGCAAAAGATTTGATAAATCCAGCAAGACAGTGACAGCTGACTCACCACTGCTGAAGGCATCATGGTGAATGGCAATCAATTCCACATGTGCCATAAGAGTTCTTTTTAAATCTATAATAACATGAATCAAGATATCACACTGATCGAATAACCAATATAGTACTTTGGTTAGAGACAACTTTTCCCAGGAAGGACCTTGGATGGGTTGGGGGGCATCAAAGAGACAGGTCAATAGTTTTAACCAAATACCTATCACCTTTGTAGAGTGACACCATGGTTGCCCACCTCCAAAGCTTGGGGACCACCCCAAACTGTGAAAAAAATTAAAAGAACATTTAAAGGTTTGAACATTAAAAAACACTTGTACAGTACAAAAAATAATTACATTTTCAATTGCATCTTCCCATTTCTGATCTTAGGATTCATCCATTGTAGGTCCTCAAACAACACATTAGCAGTCATTACCTTAAAATATAAACATCTGCTCCCATCCCTTGCCTCAGAATCAACTTCATTATCATACACAATTTGGGTGCACAATTTGCTACCTTACAAAAACAGCATTTAGTTCAGTGGTGGTTTCTTATGAGGTAAAAATATTTCTGTTCATATTGGAAAAATAATCAGTATGGGTTGATTTTGCTTTCCCTTCATCTCATTTAGTATCATCTAAATCTTCCTTGATTCCATTACATCTCACAAATTGTTTATTTAAATAAAATCAGTTTTAGTTTCCAGATACATTTCATACATTGTTTTCTGAATCTTTTATACTCATTCAAATCTCGAATTGATTTGTCTAATATATATTGTTTCAAAGCATTGTCTCTACCATGCATGAGCGGTATGATCTCAAGCATTATCCAATTCTAATTTTTATGTTTCATTCTGAGTTTTCTCATAGGAAGAAACTTGTCACATTGCAGTAAATTCAGAAGAGATATAGTGCTGCATGCTACCAGGTCCATCTTGTAAATGAGTTCTTCTCAACAATGTTTCACCTGGCTAGTTTGATTGATTGATTGATATTATCAATATCAGAGATAATTGATAGATATGAACAGTCAATGTTAGCAATATTCCTAAACACAAATGAACTAACATTTCAAAAAACAACATGAATTAATTAAAATTGGTGGTGAACAAGGCCTATGAAATGATGCAGTACTGAGGACAGGACTGTGATCACTCAGTGAATCAGAAAGTAAAACTGATTCACAATCTGTTCTGGTCTGGATGTTAAAATCCAGTCCAGTAGGAGTTTCCATACCAGTCCTGTAATTTGTGTCATCTTGTTAATTACCTGTGTCAGTCATAATCCGTGAACTCTGTCTTTACGCTTAAATTAATTTTGTCAAATCCAATTTATGTTTGCATCACAAAGCAGAATGATGTATTTGACTTTAGATTTAGACCCCAAATAACCTTATAACAGGAAATTAGGAACAACAACTTCACAGATTGAGTGTTGGACACTGGAAACACTTCCAGAGAGGTGGTGTCAGTCAACACTGTTTCCATTCAGAAGTTCAAACTAGATACAATAAGTACTATGAGATGAGGGATGGTCGGGTATTGCCACTGAGTTAGTGAACAGAAAAACTCAATGGGCCAGTGGTATCCATCCTTCCAAACTATGTATGTTTGTATGTTCATGTGACTTGTAGATCTTATTAGCACACAAAAATGTTTCATTCTGTACTTGATGAAGCCTCTGCAAGCTGGACGAGGGAAGCGAGGAAAAGAAGATGTACCTTTACATCTGGGCTATATAAATTTAAACTTCTGCAAGCAGAATGCAAATTATGATTCTACTTTCATGAAGTTGTGTGGAATTTCTGTGAAAATTTCTTCAAATTTGTAGGAACAATTTTAATTTTAGTTACATTCATCTAGTTTTGAACTATTCATCCAGATTTCATCACACTTGGTATGGATACAATTCTATACTGTGTGTGTGTGCATGCATGTGCATGTATGTGTACATGTGTGTGTGTGCACATGCATATGTGTGTGTGTGTGTATACACACACATGCTAAGATACATAGATGTGGCTTTAATGGTAGTCAAGTAGTAATCAGCTGGACATTCAGAAATGTTTTACTTGAATTTTACAACTATGTAAACTCCACTATTATAAGCCCCATGTAACTGGAGATTGCAATGTCCCTATGATTAACAGGTTCATAAACTGAAAAAGAGGGCTAATTATGACATTGTTTTCATCTCTTGCTTATAGGATGCCCATGTTATAAGCAGACAAAAATCACAAAATAATATGAATGTTTAAAGTTGAATTTCTTAAGTTTTTTTCTGGCAGTTGGGGAATGTTGCAATAATTTTGTGGAACCCATAGCCTGGAATTTTGTCAAGCCATACATGTGGAAGAGAAACATATGGTCTGGATAGTGCGGTAATGTGGTTTGATTCATAGGGACGCCATCGTAATAATAGTAGGAGAGCTGGTTGGACATTGCAGGATCGTGAAAATAGTGCAGTTAAGGTTCATTCATTCTTTATTGATCAAAACTGTTATTACAACATTACATAAGAAAAAGAATATTGCAATTTATATTTCTTCATAAATAAAACACAACAGGCATGTTTTTCAAATGTTTGCCTTGGTGCAAAGCCTTGTTTGAGCTTGCAAACTGGGTTTTATGGATTTCCTGTATTCAAAAGCTCAGTTTGCATGCACAAACAGGGTTTGCACCTCGGTTAACTATGGATGGGTGAATGCAAATGGAGGGCAGGGACCTGAATTTCAGTGTAGTCCAATATTCCGAGTATTTCCACCTTGCAAGGTCATTTTGCATGGTCCCATTGCATGGTACAAGTACCACCAATGGAGACTATGACTTACTGCCATGGAACCTTAGCTGTTGTTGGAGTAAATGGATGGCCCACCACACCAGTTCTGAGCCACCAAACAGTGTCCCTGATGTCCAGTGGTCCTCCCCACCAGCACCCATGCCTGATGTCCACACACAATGTCCCAGGCCTTGTAGTGGTCCCTCCCCACCTGCACCCATGCCCAATGTCCACATAATGTCCCTGGCATCTAGCAGTCCATTCTCCCACCCGGACTTATGTACTGTACAATGTTCACACACAATGTCCCTGTCATCTAGTGGTCCTTCCTCCACCCGCACCCATGCCCGATGTAACAGAACATTTACCCTGGTGTCTAGTGTTCCCCTCACTCAATGCCCTGCCTGATTAATAAAAGAAGATTCTCCTGGTGTCCAGCGGTCCCACCCCTGTCTGATCCCCATACCCATACCCATACCAGTGAAAGCCCACTCCAGTTTGACAATCTCCTGGTGATTGCTGGCCCACCACTATTATGTGGGATGCCTGCAACAAGTAGTGCCTCACCCCAAAAACACCTCAGGCCCATTCCCAAATAGTAACATTCTAGAACCCTCCCAGCCCATGTCTCATTGGTGTCTAGTGGCCCCTCCCTCCTCTGGCACCGAGTTCCCACCACCCAGTCACCCTCACCTGAACTTGGTGCCAGTGAAGTGACAGCAAGTGACACAACCCTCCGCACATCTCCTCAGCTGTCAGCTGTATGACAGAAGTGGGGAGTACACTGCTTATTTGCCCTATAAATAAGCAGTGAGCCCCTTATTCTGTCAGATTGTGGGCAGTCGAGGTGATGTGTGAGGGCTGTGTCACCGCAGTCGCCTCACACTGGCACCGAGATTTATTTTATTTTATAAATTTTGATGACCAGGTGGGCCCTCTGAGACAAACAAGTTCCTTTTTCAAGGGTGACCTGGGAACTAAATATTCTGTACAGGTAGAAACAAACAGTTGGAGATAATTATTTACATATGTGTAAGTCAAAACATACACTCATGGAGTAACAGGTATCTCGGATAGATATATAAAGGATGATTTAACATGTTCTAAATAGGTACTTAACATATTTTGAAAAACTGGGTATGATATACATTAAGGAGACAGTTCATAACAGATGTCAACAGCTGCTGCATAATCAGTGTTAGAGGATGACATTCTCATGTATAACATGATGTATTTAATAGAAGGTTGGTGAAAAAGAAGGAGTTAGGTAGACATGGAGAAGTGAACTAGAGAAAGGAGAGGTGAGGTAATAACAAAGTGGATAGAAGGAGAGGTGGTGCCCAGGAGAAGGCTAGGTAGAGTTGCCATTACAGGCAGAGGACACATAGAAGATTTCCTTGTATATCCTGTTGAAAAGGGAAGAGTCTTGTATGAGAGTAGAGTGTAGAAGGTTATTCCATTTTGAGGTGCTGTGAAGGAGAAATATCTTCTGCCAACAACTAGGCAAGTCTTGGGAAGGCTTAGCAGTAGGAGGTGTGAGGACCTGAGTGTTTTAGGGAGGGTTTCATGGTAATTAGGCCAGACAAACCTGGGGGTAGGGGGTGGTGGGTTAGTTTGAAGGTGGTGCAATACACTGGGAAGTCAAGTTTGGCTTTAAAGGATGGCCAGCCCAAGGCATTTAGCACTAAACAAGGATGGGTACAGGCTGGGGCCTTTACAGCAAAATGGGCAATTCTGTGATAGGCCATACTGAGTATTTGTAGGAGTCCAGGCTTAGATGAATGTACTTTGATGACCAAACTTAGATTCAGGTAAAGGTAACTGGAAGGGTGGGTTCTCAGTGCTGTGGGAGGAAGACATTAGACACCAACAAGACATAGGCTGGGCGGGGGGTTTGGAATATCACTGTTCTGGAATGGGGCCAGAGCTGTGTTGTTGGGGAGGCATTACTTTCTACAGGCATTCCACACACTAGTGGTGGGTCGTGATCACTGGGGGTCGCTGCTGGGGTGAGAGCAGGTTGTGGATCGGATGGGGAGGGACCGCTGGACACCAAGGTGAATTTTCTTTATTAATCATGCAGGACATTGGGTGGGTAGGGGGACCACTAGACAACAGGGTAATTTTTTCTTTACATTGGACATGGATGTGGGTGAGGGAGGGACCACTAGATGCCAGGGACATTGTGTGTGGACTTCATGCATGTGTGTGGGTGAGGGCAGACACCACTAGATGCCAGGTACATTGTGTGGACATCAGGCATGAGTAGGGGAGGGACCACTGAACACTAGAGAAATTGTGTGTGGACATTGGGCATGTGTGCAGGTGGGGGAGGGACCACTGGACACCAGGGAAATTATGTGTAAACATTGGGCATGGGTGCAGGTGGGGAGGGACCACTGGACAACAGGGAAATTGTGTGCATGTACTGGGTGAGGATTTGGATGGAAGGACCACTAACACCAGGGAAAACTCCATATCTGGGACCAGGCAATTTGAAGGTGGGTCAGCACTGCACTAAATTGCCAGGTTACCCATGCAAATGAGCCCATTATGGACATGTAACTGGCCCTTAGTGTCCTGCATGCCCAACGGGCTCACTTACATGGGTCCCTTTTAATATTACAAATTGCACTCTGGCACAAGCCATTGTGACAGCGCAGTTCTGGAGCCATGTCAGGCTAGTTGGTCTTACATTCAGTCAAATAGCACGTGTGTCTATTTCACTAAATATAGCCTCTTCAGGCACCTGGGCTATCACAAAGTGGAGCACAGATGATTGCTCTCTGCTTTGCACAATTTTGAATATTGTTCACAACATGATTAAAAACAATCCACCATTTGGTTTTATGTATTATGTTCATAGATTTAAACAAGTCAGTTAGATAAGTACCTATATAGAGGTTCTTTTGTGATGATAATAATAATAATAATAATAATAATAATAATAATAATGAACAGATCAACATAATATGGTAGAGGGCATCCTACAGACCAAGTCCTCATTTACAGTAAGGAGTATTGTTGGCTTATCATAGCTATATTTTATTCTGTAACTTTTATAATATTATTATCAATAAAGAGCAAATACATTTTAGCTTCTGGAAAGAAGAAGATGCTCAGATAGGTTCCATTGATAAATTATCTTTGTTTCAAGATATTTGAATATTGTACATGATCCATTTCCAGTTTAGGCAATTCTATTCTGATGGTGTTGGCCAGATATTCTTTGACTAACCTAAGATATATTGTATTGAAGAGTTGCTATAGTAGGGAACTCTACAAGATATCGATATCCTAAATTATTTAATCTGTTTCTAGTTCCATTTGTCTGATAGAGACTGCCTATAAGATTATTTGCCTGCCTGTCATAAAGATCAACTGACTATGATCAATAGCCAAGCAATCCAGCTAGTGGGGAGATGACTGCATTCTGTATTGTAATAGAAAGCTGAAGTTCTGTGGGCATGAGGAGTTCATGTATAATATTTAGCTATTTAGTTTTTGCTGACCTGTAAGCACACTAGATAATTACAACACATATTTTCAAGTACAACCTAGGAGATTACAAAGTAAGGCAATGAGACAATGAGAATTAGGGATGTTCTTAAGGGAATGATCTTCATCAAGGTTGTTATGGCCCTGGGACAAGTGAAAATGACTGACAAAATTTAGACAAGCCAACATTAGCTAAGTTTCTGAAAGAGGAAGAGTCAAATTATTTTGGCCAGATGTAAGATATTCTGGGGTAAGGAATGCCTGCATATGCAGAATAGGCTACAGCTTGGCCAAGAGGGACTAGGTACTGGTCATGTCTAGAGACATAGCAACCAGGAGGATTGAAACTAAAGGAAATCGGTTGGGGAAGCATCTTTTGCAGGTATTCATAAGTGATGGGAGTTAGATGCATTGGTTTATCAAAGGAACAACAGCTAAGCTGGGCACCACTAGTCTAGTAGAACCCAAGTTGGAGCAAGAACACCTAGAGGAACAGCATTTCTGACTTGAAAGCAGGTTATAAAAGAATTAGACCCAGTAAAGTGATTAGCCTGAGAGTCTGGTATACTTGGAAGTCCAAAACTTTGAGGCACTTAGACAGACATACAGTGGTGCTCAGTGTCAGGTTATGTCTTGTCTACTCATCTTCTAACACTAATGCCACAGTGTCTTCAGTGGTGACTGGTTATATTTACTGGAAAAACAACAACTGGCAATTAGCTGTGATGGTTCTATCTACTCTTTCCACTTCTTGTTATAAGTTGCTGATTGACATGATGAGAAAAGACGGAACCTGATATTGAGCACAACTATAGAAGGTGAAGAAAATGAATGGACCACCAGGATGAAGGGATTTTTGTTATTCTAATAGGTAGGTCTAATATGAAAATAGTAGGTGGCTCCTTTTATAGGAGTGTGTTACTGTGAAGAGGAAGTAGGATGTTTAATTTTTGGACTGGGTGACCAAGGAGGTGGTTCAGGGAGGAGGTGGATGTGGCCTACTTAGATTTTAGTAAGCCCTTGGACACTGTTCCATATAGAAGACTGGTAAACAAGCTGGGCAGCCTGGGAGTGGGTCCTAAGGTAATAAAATGGGTACTAAATTGGCTGAATAATAGGATCCAGGGGTGGTTGTAAATGGGGTACATTATGAGTTAGGAAAAGTAGCCAGCGGGGTGCCACAGGGTCAGTTCTGGTACCAGACCTCTTCAGTGTCTTTATTAATGACATCACTGAAGGCCTGGAAGGAAAGCATGCCTATTCGCAGACAACGCAAAAATCTGCAACAGAGTAGACACACCTGGGGTAGGGTAGACAGAATGAGGAATGACCCCAAACAAAATGGAAAAATGGTCATGGTATGGCAACTCTGCTTCAATGACAAAAGTGCAAAATTATGCACGTAGGGTACAAGAACCCAAGGGCAAAGTACCAACTGGGGGAGGAGGTGATAACAACAAAACAGGAAAGGGACCGAGAATCATCACATCTGATGACATGAAGGTGACAAGGTAATGTGATAAGGCAGTAGGAAAAGCTGTAGAATGCTGAGATGCATAGGGAGGATTCTCACAAGCAGAAAGGGGAGGTAGTGTTGACCCTTTATAGACTGATGGTGAGACCCCACCTGAATACTGTGTCCTGTTCAGGAGGCCCCATCTCAGGACATATATTGGGTGGAGGTGGTACAAAGAAAGGCAACCAAAATTGGGCATGTCCTACATCAGAAGCCCTATGAAGAAAGACTCAAGGAACTGAATATGTACTCCCAGGAGGACAGAAGGGAAAAGGAGACATTGTAGAAACATTCAGATACCTCAAGGGGTCAATAAGGTACAGTAGGGTGTCATTTACAGAGAAAGAGTTGCTCAAGGACAAGGGGCATGATATGAAGCTGGAAGGGGAGGCTCAGAGGGAGGTGAGGAAGTTCTTCTTCATGGAGAGGGTGTTGGATGCCTGGAACAGACTACCAGCAGAGAAAGGATTCAAGCATGCATGGGATAAACACAGGGAACCTTAGTAACAGGGCTGGGGAAAAGTCCACAGATTAAATTGAGTCTGCAGTAACATAGGAGGTAGGATATTTTAGGGTAGATTAAATGGGCTCATGGGTCCTTTTCTGCCAACAACTTCTATGTTTTTATGTTTTCGTATTGGAAATAAGCATTTCCACTGAGTATAATTGGTTATGTTATGCTACTGGAAAAAAGGTGTGTGAGGTGAGGAACAAAATAGCAACCCAGAAAGGAACTATGACACTGCTAACCACCAGGCCTTCACTCTGTCCCAGCCATAACTGAAACCATTTATGGACTTGGTGCCAACCACATCTGCTGACAGACTGTTCCACAAATCCAGCACCCTTTCTGAAAAATAGAACTTCCTCACATCCTCTTAAACCTAACTCTGCCAGTTTCAAATCATGACCTTGAGCTCTTGAATCTTTACTTCTGCTGAATTGAAGGTCTCTGTCTTATCCCCACTGTCTTGCCTGGTCTCCAGTGAGTACATATTCAGTGCTTTCAGATGATCATAGTAAGATCTGCCCTATTAGCCCTGAATCATGTTGATCACCCTGCATTGTACCATTTCTAGTCTGTATCTGTATCTGTCCTTTCTTAGGTGAGGACACCAGACCTGAGCATAGCATACCACGACAACCTCACTGGTGAACAATATTGAGGTAGTAATAACCCTTTGTTCTTTTGTCAAGTCACCCTTCCAATACACCCAAGTATCCTATCTGATGTACTATAGGCCTTATTACACTGGCTTGATTGTTTGAGGGAGTCCCAAATGATAACTCCCAGACCACATTTTCTACTGTAGTGCTCAGTTTTAACCTCCCATTCAGTATTCTGTCATGGGGTTTTTGTCCTCATGTGCATAACCTTGCACGTTTTGGCACTGAATTTCAACTGACAAGCCTTTTGTCACATCTACCCTACCACAGAGCTTCATGTAATCTGCAGAGAGCCAGAACTTGTTCCAGCTGCCTCACCAATGTCGCTGATGAACATATTAAAAGAACAAGACCCAGGGAAGCAACCTACTTGTGACTGCCCTCTGTCCTGATTTTACCCTGTTTATCACCACCTCTGCTCTCTCTCCTTCAACCAGTTATCCACCATATAGCTCTGTTCCTAGCTGTATCTAGGTCCTTCTGCCTCCTTTGCAATCTTCTCTGTAGCACCACATTGAAAGCCTTGTTGAAATTGATGTAGATTAAATCCACAGTGTGGCCCTTATCTACTTATTTTGTTACCAGTCAAAGAAAACTTTAGGTTGGTCAGACTAGGCCTCCTGCCACAAACGCATGCTTTTACTACTATCCTGCAGACTGTTGCTCTCTAGGTAGTCCACAAGGTCCTCTTTGTACAGTGACTCCATCAGTTTACCCACTACAGAAGTAAGACTAACAGGTCTGTAATTCCTCAGTTTCTCCTGTCCTCCCCTTGTGCAGCAGGACTGTGCACTGTACCCTCCAGTCTTTTGGAACTATCCTTGTCTGAACTGAGCTGTTGAACAGCCCTACTGTGGGTTCAGACAGTTCCACTGCCATCTTTGAGCACTCTTGGATGCATCCTATGCTGCCCTGGGGCCTTATCTACCTTAAAGGCTTCTAGCTACTTCTGGATTCTTTCTCTGGTAGAGACTGGCTGGCTGATTTCAGGAATGTCCATGACAGCTGTCTTGATGCAACTGTCAGGTAGAGTCCCACTGTATTCCTTGTGAAGACAGAGCAGAAGAAATTGTTGAGGATAGTTGCTTTTGTTCATCTTCTTCTATAATCCTCCCGTCTTGTAGCCTAACAATAGCCCTCCATGCTTCTTTTTTGTTACTATATCTGAAGAACCATAGTTGGGTCTTGTACCTATTTTGTTTTATAACAATTCTCATGCATGATGTTGTCATCTTGAGAATGGTTCCCTTGATTGCCTCCCATCTTTCTTATACACCTCAATCCTGTCCACCATGATCAGTTTGTCTTGGACCAGCTCCCTCAACCAGTTCAAGTCTGCTATTCTCAAATCTAGGACTTCAGTTTTGATATGGGCATTCTGGTCCCAAGGGCTGCGTAGAACCAAATGGAGTTATGGTCACTGGATCCAGCTGGCTCCCTTACCTCACTTCACCCACAGTCTCTGAGTTGGTGAACAACAAATCATGAATGGCTGCCTGACTAGGGGTTCCATAACCTGATGCACCAGCTGGCAGTCCTTGAATTGTATTCAACAGGGCCTGAGTTCTGGGGCACCTGGTCACTGGAATGTTCCAGTCAATATCTGGAAGGTTCAGATCACCCACCACCACCACCACTTCCCCATCTTCACTCCCCATACCAGCTGTTCCCTGATCTCCCTATCTGTTTCTTCTTCTTGTCCTGTGGTCTATAGGTCACCACACCCATATTTTCCTACCGGGGCATCGTGGGGTGAACCCACAGTGACTCAGTTCCCCTTTCTTCTCTTCACATGTTCAACCTCCCACAGCCTATGCCCTCCTTGACATATGGGATGTGTCTCCCTTTGCATTTCCCTTATCCTGTCAAAACATTGTGTGACCTGGGACAAATAAGTCACTGTCATTATTTTCTGTGGCCCAAGTTTCTGTGATAACATAGAAACATAGAAACTGACAGCAGATAAGGACCGTAAGGCCCATCCAGTCTGCCCATTTCTTTTCTACCTTATGAATGTGCCATTGGCCTTTGCTCTGTCAATGGCCTATCTATTCATACTCATCTGTATTGCTCCCTTATGCCTATCCCATGCCTGTCTGAAGCCCTGCACTGTATTCATATCCACCACTTCCTGAGGTAGGCTGTTCCATGCATCCACCACCCTTTCTGTAAAAAGAACTTCCTCACATTACCCCTTAATTGGCCTCCCTCTATTCTCATGCTGTGTCCTCTTGTCCTGCTATTTTGTCTTACATTGAAACATGTTAGACTCTTTCACCTTGTTAATGCCCTTAAGGTGTTTGAATGTTTCAATCATATCACCTCTCTTCCTCCTTTACTCTAGGGTATGCATCTTGAGTTCAGTTAATCTGTCTTCATATGTATTCTGATGCAGTCCCTGCACCATTTTGGTTGCCCTTCTCTGGACTTGCTCAATTTGGTTAATGTCCTTGTGAAGGTGTGGCCTCCAGTACTGCACGCAGTACTCCAGATGGGGCCTAACCAGTGTCTTGTAAAGAGGGATTATTACCTCTCTCTTCTGACTTGTGATGCCCCTACTAATACACCCCAACATCCCTCTAGCCTTACCTACTGCTTTAGTGGTCTGCTTGGATGATTTCAGGTCGTCTGTGATGATGATGATGCCCAAGTCTCTTTCTTCCCTTGTGACTGCCAGCAACTCCCTCCCAGCCTATAGGTGGCTTTAGGGTTTCTTCCTGTTCAGATATGTGAATGAATGAATCATTCACATATGTGGACTGCCTTAGACGGTGAAGGGCTGCATGCCCATTGGCTTTTGCTCTGAACCATCGGGCGTGCAGCCCTATCGAGCTGTCAGTTGGTGGGCGTAGGGCGGCAGGTGGTGGGTGCTGCCACCCGCGGCTGATGACGGGTAGGTGGTGGGGCTCCATGTGGTGGGTGGTGGGGGGGCCCTAGATCACTAGGGAAATTGGACTTTGGGGGTGGGTTTGACCTTATGCCCGCGATCGGGCTTCATGTCCACTGGACCACCAGGGATATTGGTCTTTGGGGGTTGAACTCGCTCTGCCCACGATTGGGCCAGTCGGGGGTTTCATTTACATTCTGCCCTCTATCAGGCCAGTCGGGGGAGATTTACTTCATGCCCGGATCGGGCCAGTGGGTGAGATCTGCCCGCGATCGGGCTAGTGGGGAGTGTTCTGCCCACGATCGGACTATGGGGGTTACTATTATGCCTGCGATCGGGCTGCGGGGCACAGGGAACAAGTGGAGGGCCACCCACAGGTGGCAGCTACTGTATTGTGCCCTGCAATGCGGCAGCTCACCTGTGGGTGGCCCTCGACTTAATCCTTTTTTTGGCTCAAAGTTGTGCAGGCGCAGGTAGGGGTTGTGCCTGCATAATCTGCACAGCCCGCTAAATATCGGGCTGTGCAGTTTATGCATGGTTCCTCCCCTCCAGTTGAGCATGCCTTCGTTAGCATTGCACTGTTGCTCAGCATGACGGGGGTGCAACTGCCTCCTGCTGAATATCACAGAATGGAGCAATTTTGGACTTGAGCAGGCACAACCCTATTGCACAAGGCACAACCCTTTTGAATATCCAGCCCAGTGTTGATGTAGTGGATGGAACAGAACTGACTTTTTAGTCTCCAGATAGAGTGGTGCTCACACATCACCCTAGTACTGTCAGGTAGAAAATGTTCTAATTAGCAAACAGAAAAGAAAAAATACTTGAGATCTACAATAATAAGTGATACCTGACTACATCTGAAAGTTACAATAAATTCCAGCTAGTTTCCAGGCAGTACACTAGCTCTTTAATGTGGCTCTGGCTGATGAGTTTGGACAATATGTGGTCAGGCCAGTGTGTGTTCTATCATGGTCACAAGGGTCTTCATGTTTCTGTCCCATGGAATGGTGGACACTGCAGCTGGATAATATGGTAAGCTGTGTAATGACACATATCCTAGGCATGATCTGTATTCCATTGCACTGCTTTGTTCATGTGACAAGATCTTCTTCCTCCTGTCTCCATCTCTGCTGCCATGACCTTCTATCAGTCATGACAGCCTATCTTCATAGCATTGTGCACACGCACACACACCAATATGACACATCATCTGTGTTTTATATATATATATATCTCCTCACATCCTTTAACAGTAGCACACATACCAGCATGGGATGATGTTCATGGTCTCTGGTTGGCATGTCTTCTATCTCATACTTTCTTGTTCTTTTTTTTTTCTCTCCAGTCATCCTCCACCCAAGCTTTAGGGTTCACCACCCCACCCTGCTTCCGCCACCCCATGCCCAGGTTTACCACCTGGGCAGGGCCAGTGGGCAGGCTTATCCCCTAGGGTGGGGCCACAGGAGCAGGATTCCTCCGGCAGGCATTAGTTGCAGCGGGAGTGATGGTGGAGTTAAATGGATATGAACAGAGCCAGAATTTTTTCAGTATGCTTAAGATCCCCGGGGTGGGATGTGCAATGACACCAGCATCTGCCCTGCCCCGCTTTCATGAGGCAGCAGCAGCAGCAGTACCCCAAGCCTCTGCCAGAGGTCTGCATAGCACTGAACACTCTCCCCCTGCTCCCAGAGAGAACAGTCCCTGGACTGGCCCTCTGACTGCTGAGTCCTTCACCAAACCAGGGATGACAGAGCCAAAGCGGATGCCTCGCCGCTGTACCAGCATGTCAGCTTTCTTGTTATTTCTAGTTGTCCTTTGTTCTCCTCTCTCATACTCCCAGGCACTTTGAACAATATGCAACTGAGTCATTCATTTGCATCATTTATATAGCCACAATTGTATCACACATGTAACATAATTAGTGCACACTTATGATGCAAGTTTCTACTTGTTCTGTATTATGCCGATTATGAAACAAGTATGAAATTATAATGCAAGTATGTTTTGGGATCTTCGTGATACAATTTTACACATTTTGATGCAGCTGCATCATTTCGGGTACAGTACCTTTGGAAACCCAGCTCTGGACACCATATTTGGTCCTCATCATGTGATTCTAATACCATACTTAGAGCACTACCATCTTGCTCTGACATAATTTCTTGGCTGACCTGCCATCTACTGACATCACTAAATTACAGTTTGTGTTCTACAGTAAAGTTACTTGCCCTCCTACTAATGGTGACAGTATATTGTTTGACTACACTTTATCCTAATCAAGAGATTGATGGCTCAGTTCTCCTGAGTTTGATTATATTTTACCTCCCCATCCCACTCTTTTCTAAGTTAGAAATGCATCAGCAATCTCTATTGAAGCAACCACTGGACATGCCTTATCCTCTGGGGAGTTAAAGGGGTGAGGATTGAAATATTGTTTGCATCCTCCTTTCTCAGCTTGACTTCCTCTACCTTATTTCCAGCAACACTTGCCTAATGCCTCCTTTTTTCTATTTCTGGAGATGTTGTTACCCTTCAAAAGTGGAGGGTTACCACTGTCCGGATTATACCAAGGATCATACTAAGGGTGGATAAGGAACAAGAACCATTATCTGTTACCCTTTGCAATTCTCCAGGACAAAGTCAAACTTCTAATTCTGACCTTAACATTGCAGTTAACTGGCTGAATTACTGTACTTGTGCTGCTAACAAAAACATTATATGACTCAGCTAACTGCTATACAAGGATTTTCTTTAACCTGGAAATGAAGCTTTGTAATTGTCTACTATACATTAACCTACATTTCTGGCTTTGCCACTTGATGGATTTTTTCAGTTTCTTGCAAAACAATGACAGCTGGTATCAGCAGGACTCAAATCTCATAACATAAAAAAATCTCACCATACTATTAGCTATCACTTGCGACATGTGTATAGAAATGGGCCCTTCACCCATCAGCTTCACCTGTTCCTGCTGCTTTCTGTGCCCTGAAGTCAGAACTCTCTATTTAGAACATCAGAATTATTCCCATGACAATAGGTTGTGAAGTCACAAGCAAAGGACTTTGACTTCCCAGCAGGACTAGACAAAGAGCTGATGAAGTGTAAAGAAAAAAAATGTTTTAATGGAAATGTCTTCAGTAATAAATATAGAAGTTCATGAAATTCAGCATTTTAATAATTTATGTAACTGAGTTCTCCTGAAACCAACTGTGATACATTTGTTGGAAATGGAAAACAAATCTCATTAATTGAAATATTATATTGCACCAGCTGGTTCACTGGTGCAATAGGGCTGCTTATATGTAAATGTGTGTACATCATTTGGCTTCTGTATTTAATGTGCTACAATGGGCTTTATCATAAAAAGTCAAGCTTTCACCAACTGGCCACTTTACTGATTGCCCAAAAAACTTTTCAGCTAAACTTACTGGAAATTGATCACAGTTTGTGATTTACTATTACAGTATAAATGGCTGATTTTCTTTTAAGAAAACAGAATTTAAAATGGTGTCAGAGCTTATGTGCTACTACAATATAAAGGTGTAATTTTGCTGTGAAGAAAACAAAATTTAAAATTATATCATTCTCACAGGACAACAGGTAATACCGCATGTCACCAATCAGTGTCTAACAACAAATAGCATATTATAAAGTGGAGCAGACCTGTCTGTATGGGGTAGGGTACACATATAGTGCACCCAAACATATACTATAATTAACTCTTAGCTCACAATATAAATGTGAAGTAGATAAAACTAGAATGCGCTATAAAATTGATTGATTAGTTGAAATGATCATGTGACACTCAATGTTTAAATAGTAGGCATCTGAATTGCTGATAACCTAAATTAACTTGAGGGACTCAAACTAGTTTTACAGTATATAACAATCACCTGCAGTAAGATTATTTGTATCTTAAAATAACTGAATATATGCTGGCCTGGTGGCGCTGAGGGTTGAGGCACAGGACGCTACACCTCACTCCATGCCAGTGACCCTGGTTCGGAATGAGTCTGGATTGTTGGGGTCAGCAGGGAGGACTAGGATCAAGCCTCCAATGACAGGTCTCCTAGCCCTGGGGAGAAGGGAGGGATGTACACCACGCTCTGCTGGTCCCTGGGGATGCCAGTGCTACTGCAGTAGCATGGGTGCTAGTGGGGGAAGCAGCAGACGTCTGCACGTTAGTGTGCTGACATCCTTGCACATCTGTGCTTCCAGGGAAAAACAATGGAGGAAAAGCAACACACAGATCCCGGCAGCTTGATAGCCACAGTTTTACCAGCAGACAATGCCTGGACATGTGCGGTAATGGTTCCTCGCCTGGCGCGGGCTTCGGGGCCCTTTGCAGGCAGATATGTGTCTGCCAGTTGGGCATGGAGCTGGGGTCAGAGGTGGAATGGAGGAGGAGTGGTTGGAGGTAAAGCAGGACTGTGGTTGCAATGGAAAGGAGAAGAAATTGTTAAATGATAAAAAAATAACTGAATCTATGAGTTTAATATGCCTAAGTTTTTTGAACACTGTTTCCTTCAACTGTTATTGTTACCCTATATTTATTCAAGTGAATGAATATTTGCAGAATTTTCAAACTTTCATACTTGACTGTGCACCAGAAATCTAAACTTCACACCTCAATTTCCTTAATTAAACAACACTCATTATTATTTGTGGGTCTAATGGTACACTTCTTTATCATGCATATTAATTGAAATAAGAAAAACAAAATGTTTTAATACCTTTTACGTAATAAACAGAAACTTATTATACAAGCTTTCAAAGCCCATAAAGCCCTTCTTCAGGCATTGTGATGATACAGCTACATTGAGAAGATTTTATAACAGAATTCTATTTTAATTAGAATTTGAATTAAAAGCTATGTCTGTGGAACAACGGACATGAGCTATCAGACACTTCCCTTTCCGGAGCTATTTAAGTCAGTCTCCTCCAGTCTGATTCAAAAGCACTATTTCTTTGATGCAGCTGGAGGCTATGCTGGGGCTCTGGTTCCCCTTTTCTTCTCATGTTTGTCTGCCAATTTCCTTTTCTGCTTTTGGGTTTTCTGTTCAAGTTGTGCCTTCAGTGGCTTTCTAGGTCAGTCTTTTCTTTTTCTCCTTTCTGGCTGCAGCTTCTGCTTTCTTCATTCCTCTCAGTTAGCTACTCCAGCTGCACTTTTGTTCTCGTAAAACTCCACTTTTTCTTTTGGTTTGATTCTTGGTGTGCTTATTAGTTTCCACAGTATGTTCTACCTATGTCATTGTGTTGTTTTGATTTGTGCTATCTCAGTCTTTTCCATTTTGCTATTCATACTAGGCCACTTGGAAAACCTCCTCTCAGTTCCACTATATTGCTCCTCAGTTGCTTTCACCCTAGCCTCCTAGCAAGGCAGCAACTCTACTCCTGTTCTGTCAGTTTTGCTGGTCTACTCAGTAAGTCTGTTTCAGCATTTACACTCTTGTCTTAGTGTGTATACAGAGTCTAGCATTTCCTGTTGAGGCTGGGTTTTACATCATTTTGACCTTGATATCCATTCAAGTTTCAGTAGTTTTTTCAGTCACTGTAATTTCTATCAATATCAGTCATTCCATTCAGCAGTCATTATTCAGGTAAAACTTACTCTTAGGGTTCGCCCTGTGGAGAGACAGCTCTTGCTCCATTTGAAGTCAGCATCTTGAGGATGAGTCCCTTGTCTCAGTCAAAGGTCCTTTTCTGTTGGCTGCCTGTTACTACAACACCTCCAAGCAGTCCCACTAGGTGGTAAGGTCCAATGCTCTGGGAAAGCTTTTAGCTGAACAGACTTTGTCAGTGACACTTTAAGGAATAGCATTTAAGACTTCAGATCCCAGAGAGTGGAGCCCTAAGCTCACAGAGGTTCCTTTAGCTGTGCAGAGCATGCTGGCAGCACCTCTGAAAGCTATTCTCCCTGCATCTGCCTAGGGTCCACCTAGTCTTAGTCAGTATCCCGTTCCTTTAGTTTCTATTCAAGGTTAGGCCTCCTCACAGTCTCAAGGCTAGGTGATAACCTTTAAGCAGTTGCTCTTCTCCTCATTCCATGCTGTGAGGGGTGGGCCTCCTTCACGGATAATCTCCTTTAGCTGCAGAGATCACCTCGCAGTACATCAAAGCTTTATATAATTAGATGGATAGGTAGAGTTATCCTTCCAAAACTTACTAGTGAATTTTGAACTCTAAATTAGCATTCTGAGCTGTAACAATAATATATTCCTATGCCAGAAGAGATGGTGACTGAAGCCATGAATCTCCAGAGATTTTCTCCACAATTGTTTTCCTCTTCTGAGTGCTAAAGGTCTTAATGTAGTTTATGTATTTAAGAATAGCGTTTACCCTAGTAGTAGTAGGGTTTCTGCTGTGAGTTATGGTTGTATGGTGGCTCCTTATCCATCAATCATTCTGTTCTCTCCTTCTTACAGAAGTCATGCCTCTGTCTGCTGTCAGTCATCAGCTGCTTTCAGTCATCACTCCAATCTGTCTCTATCATTCATCCCCAAGAGCTGTCAGTTATTGTTATACTAAGTCTCTGTGTTCACCACCTGCCTTGCAGTACTTTTGGGCTCCTTCTTATGGTACATTTAATTTAAAGGAATTATGTTCCCATGGCACCTCCGGGTGGAACCCTCCTCAGCAGAGTTCCTTTACTTCCCATTTCCTCAACAAGGTGGTAGTCCCTCATGGGACAGACAGTGCAAATGGCCAAAATAGCCATATATAATAGTCAGCAACACATTCATTCAATTATCTTCAGACTAAAACTCCTCACTGAGTTGTGTCCATCTATAGAATTAAAAGGCTATACCTGAAGTTTAGTGGAGGGGAGCACCAGCCACTCCCCTTTCCTGAGCTATTTAAACCAGCTTCCTCCAGCCTTATTCTGAAGCCATTTGCCCCATCATCCTCCTCCTTCTCTCCAGTGGCATGCCTCTCTTCTTTTGGCTCTTTCCTAAGGTAGCATAAGTCTAAAGAATTATGTTCCCATGCACCTCTAGAGGTGGAACCCTCCTCAAGAGAGTTCTTTTGCCTTCCCAGTGATCTGGCAGGGTGATAGTCCCTCATGGTATAGAGACTGCAAACAGTCAGGGCATTCCAGTATAACAGTCAAGAGCACATTCATTCCTTACCAGATTATCAACTATGTTGCACAAGCATCACTACAAAGTCCATACACAAACTGAATTAATAATTCCACACTTCAGGTGTATATAAACTTTTACACGAGTGTGGCTGTTCTATTGATAAGTATAAGAGAAGAGAGAGATTTATATATCACTTCATGAATGCATAGATAACAATGTCAGACTTTAAAATACTAGGTTATAAATCAGCTTGGAGATGTATACCCCATTCCCAAGATGGATTATGACAGCAGGAAGCAGTCTAAAAATATTAGATGTTTATCTGACAAGAGCCTCCTTTAAAGCAGACTTTTGTTGTTTTCGTTTTCAATCAATTCTACTCCTAGTAACATGGCAGCATAATTCCTCTTTGTATCTTGCATATTGGAATTGGTAACAAAATGCAGCAACATCATTTCTGCTGTATTAATTTCAAAGAAACAGAGTTCTAAACATTCAGTGTAGTAATGGTGTTATAATCTTAACTAGAGTTGCATAGTAATTTATGTTCAGAAGGGACTGTGGGTCTGTCAGATCCTACCATAAATAGGGATTAAGAAATATACTGAAAAAAACAATTAATAGAATTATAGGGACACCGTGACAACTCTTCTACTCAGAGATTTACATCACACAAGTCTCTGGAATATACTTTTGAAAGTTTACAAAACTTACTTGTAACTTAATGCGTGTTCTTTTTTCAGATTACCAGTAGGTAGCAACATGTATGGTTGCACAGTAATACAACTTATTTATAAGACACACACACACACATATGTTTTGTGAATGATACTGCTGGTTTTGATATACACTAGCAGTGGTGCAAGGCATTTTACCTTTCACACAATTTTAGAACAGCTTTAAGAATGTGATAAGCCACATTTAACTAAAGCATTTTCATTCATATTACAACACATTAAAGGGACACATTTATACCCAGTGGCCATCATAGTTTGAGAACCCTTGAAAGCTTATCTGTACCTGGAAGCAGTCCAGAGATATAGATGATGAAATCTGTTCAATATTAAGACTACATTGCAGCTATTTTTAGAACATTGCAGATAACATTGAGGCTCAAGCTGTGCTCCTAACTACAGTACATTGAGTTAATCATAGCTTGATCTTCTGTGACATCACAGTGTTCTACAAATAGCTGCAGTGTAGTCTTAATATTGAACAGACTGAGCTATCAATCTATGGACTGCTTCCAGCTACAGGTGATCTCAATACCTCATTTGAGCTTTTCCTGGACATGTAATCAATGGCAGACACTGTACATAAATGTGTCCCTTTAATTGCAACCTTTCTCAGAACCATCATTCTTCCATATTTCATCAATATTTGTATTCTGCTACAGTAAATGGTTCAAACTGAACATGCTTTTTCTCAATAGCTTTACTCTTTCTCAAATTTATTATGTTGCTTACGCATGTGTGCAAGAAATATAATGCCATCATCCGAGTTTTAGGTGTGGCAGCCCTCTTCCAATTCAGTCAGTGTGTTTGCAGGTGCGGCGCGGTTCTCTAACAGCTGCTGGAGCTGTCTATGACAGCAGTTGAAAATGCAGTGGAGTACAGTTGAAAGGGGAGCTATGCTTCAGTGAGCAGTGATAAGATATCGCCTCCTATGCACGCTATCCCTACACACACACACAGGCACACACATACTGCGTGCTCACTCCCCACGCAAGACACACTGTAAGCCGACAGGTGCCTCAATCCCCTATCAGCTGTGCTGCACTCCTCAAACAGAGTTCCACATGCCACGCTGGGTGCCCACCCCAACATGGCTACATATCATATAGCTGATGGGGTGCCCAATCCCCATTGGCTCCACTGTCCCCCAGAGTACAGGGTGCCATGCTGGTAGCCCACCCCAGCATGGCAACAGATGCTATAGCACCCCAATCACCCGTTGGCTCCACGCCCCCAAACAGCTATCCTTGTGCCACACTGGATCCCACCCAGTGTGGCAAATGTCCACGTCATCATCCTTTTTAAAAAAATAAAACCTGAAACACAAAAACGGTCCCTCCCTGTCTCTGCCCCCACCCATGCCCACCCACTGCACACCCTGCCTTCCCACATCCTCACCACATACTTACCTCCAGACTCCGGCATGATGATCTCGTGGACCAGAAACACGTCTGCACTCTTCAAAGCTGACCGCAAACTGAGGAAATGCTGGTAAGCTATATAATGTAATAAATAGGGTTTTCAGCTTTGCTGCATATCTCAGGCATTTTTGGAATTTTGCACCAAATTTTCAACATAGGGTTTTGGGACCCCTTCTCTTGAACGCTCTCACTGTCATGGTGTTAATCAGGCCCAAAGGGTGATTTAGCAGTCACTGCGTGAAATCACCTTTCAGCACTGATTAATGAAATGACACTGCCAGTGTTCATAAGGTGGGCTCTCAAAAGCCTATTTTGAAAATTTTGAGGAAAAAAATTTCAAAATGACTGTTTTACAAGCAGAGGTCCTAAAATGGCTATGTTGAAAATTTGGAGAAAAAAATCCTAAAAATTACTGTTTTATGAGCTCATGTTATGCAGTTCCTACGCACACTCATAAGTTTGCAAATTTTCAATATTTTCACTCCAGAGTTTCAACATTGTCATTTTACCACACCTCCTTATAAGCAGTACAGCTGTCATTTTTCACATCTCACCCAAAATGTGTTTCTGACCATGTAGCGCACAATGGGCAGATCGTTATCAGAAATCACTGTATGGGACACATTAAGAAAATCACAGTGACACTGTTCATGAGCAGAGGTCTTAAATGGCTATGTTGAAAAATTTGGTGACAAACTTCCTAAAATTACTGTTTTACGAAGCATGCGTTGTACAGTTCCTACACACGCTCATAAGTTTGCAAATTTTCAATATTTGCACTCCACTGACTTCCAAATACCTACACAGCACATAAAGCAAGCAACATTCAGCATTGACTAGTGCTTGTTTTCTTAGCTTTAGTAAGCTGTTGAATTTAAACAAAACTGCAGAACTAATATATCATGTGAACTTCAGTTTCAGAAAGATTCAAACTACTTTGTTAGATCTAAGAAACAAAGCATTTTCTTTTAAATAGTTTGGACTATCCACAGATGCAGATGAGATAGTGCATTTTCCAAATCCATTATCCAGGCAAAATTGATCAACTACATTTGAATAGTAAGCTATCTGAGCCTACAGATAGCCTGATGGAAAGGAACGTGTACAATCTGCACATGCCTTCTAGTGTTATGCTTTTTTCTTACTAGATAACAAAAAAGAAAAGAAAACAGTATTTAAAAGAGTTCATAATGGTGTACTAATTTGTAATCAATATTACACAAGTCACAATTCTCCAACTGACCAAAAAGGCAGTTGCTTTGGATCATGGCAGTGATAATAGCTTTGGGGACACACAACAGCAGACAAATCTTGGGATTTATGTTTAATAAAAAAACTGCTGTTTTAAAAGCAGTCAACAATTCCTTTTTATCTGAGATACTTTTCATTTCCCTTTGGTAAATTAGAAGATTGGGTACCTGATGTTAGTAGGTCTGCTGTGTGGAACAGCACTCTATTGCAAGTGAAGTTGGAGGACTGTCTTGTTTTGACAAACATCTTCCAAACCAAGAAAATATTTCAGAATCTTCTTTATTTAAAGTAACATGTTTGGGGTTGCTGTTACATAAAGAATATTTTGAAGATTTACTTGGCTTGGAAGGCATTTACAAAACATTATACTCATTCAGCTTCACTTGCAATATATTGATCTCTGAACCTTTGAAGGACTGCTAAAAGAACTTACATTTAGCCATTGCCAGGTTCTCTTTTCCTTGGAACAGCACTCTGCCTGGAAGCTGATATAGGTAGCTCTGTTCCACACATTACAACATCAGCATTGTGGCCTAACTGACTGTGATGCCACTTCTGCTTAGGAAGAGTCACTAAGCTGCCAGGTCATTCTCCTATAGAGCATATTGAGAACTAACTATTTTTTCTGAATGTTGAAAAGTGTTATCCATTTGAGTACTCATTTAATTATATTGTTCTGATGAGACTATAACAAACCAGGAAGTGAGTTGCAACTACAATTCAAGCATCAAAATGCACTTTTTAAAGGAAGTGAGTAGCAGATGAATTAGAATTGATCAGTTAATATTATATTTTCTCATAAGATTGTATACCAATAGCGGATAGTAAGCAGTGTTATTTCTTTATATTCAGGTGTAAAGACATTCTCCTGAAAAGTCTATAGCATAGGTGAAGTGTTGGGATTGGCTGCCGTATTTTAATTGAACCAAAAAAGAAAAAGTGCTGAAACATTACTGCTGTATGGTGAATTTATGCACTTCTCTCAATTGACTAATATTGTTTGAGTGCATAGGGTAGCTGCTCTTTGAATTTTCTCCATTTTCCATGGACATCTGGTTTCAAGCTTGGATGCCTTTTACATTTCAATCACCTGTGATGCCATTGTCAAGGAAATCACAATGCTGATAACATAGTAGGGGACTAGAGATAGAAATGTCAGCCACCAGACTGAGAGCTATTCCACACATCAAAACATTATCACATTTAAAACTTTATATTAAGCAAAAGAAAAGAAAAGAAAAATTCTTTAGAAATAAAACATACAACTGACTACTTCTTACAATTTATATACGTTTCCTGTTTGTCTGTTTTGGCTCCACTAGCTATTTAAATGAATGGTGTTTGAAAGGGTTTATTTTATCTATGATTACACTGAAAAAGGTCACATATAGTTAGGAAGGAAATCAAGATTAGAAGCCAGTTAGCTCAGTGGTATAGTATATTGGTAAATAGGAGAAAATACAGTATGAATAGTTTAACTTGATGATTATTACATATGTTAGCTAAAATACACTCTGTAGCACATATTTTCATTTAACAGAGAAAATAAGGATATTCCATGTACAAAGTTACTCTCTGATTGATACATCACTCTCTTTAGTGAATAGTGCACTATCAGAGCATCTCTAATACTAGAGATATAAATAATCATCAAGCTCTGCAGTGCTTATGTTGGGTGATAACATCAAAAGGATAGAGCAACCCCTTTTCCAGTTAAGTAGTTTATTATTCTGTACACTAATATTTCAGAACATTTACATGAATAGTGGATAAAATGATAATAGTATTACCATATCAGACAGGAGGTACTGGTCAGGTTTGCTTGATTTTGAGAAAGTATGAAAAAGTAAGGTAAGCAAATATCAGGTGATACTATGCCATATTTAACTATTATATAGTAACAGAGAAACTGGCTCCATTTTTAGACTAAAATAACAACATAACTAAGCCTTTACCTTTTTCTACCTTTTCAAGAACTGATAGGTGAGCTTTGCTGTATTTAAAATTCTACACAAATGCTCTATCAGACATGGTTAATCATTTCTAGCCCCTTCATTAGTTTTCTCAATTCTTTCACAGAAAATGACAATGATGAATAGTGAAATTCTGAGCCTTTGGAAGGATGTTGCTTCCGACTGGGACACTTTGCGAAGTAATGATGCAGTTCAATAAACAAACAAGTGTACTGGTTTGCAAATGAATATCAATGAGTAGTTTGAAAAATTGGTAGATGTCATTATGCAGCAGAGCAGCCCACTAGCCTGTTGATTTATATATTCACCCACAGCCACTGACAGTTCTCATAGCTTCAATGATGTGTTAAACAGATGGGACATAAGTGCTCACTTCTAATTACACCAGACTAGAAGGAAGCTTTAGAGTTTTTGAAAGTGTGCAGTAGATTTTTAATACTACATTGACATTTACTCAATAAACTTTAAGTGAATTAAAAAGAGCCTATTAGAATTGTTTTCTGTCTTTGCACATTAGTAATATAGTAACTCAAGTACAGAAATTCCTCTTTGATTATTGATTACCATTTATGATAAAAGAAGATGGTTAACTATTAGAAATGACCAAATCTATATAAGATACCTAAAGAAAATGAAATAAGGAAACAAGTATCCCAAATAACTAGTTATTATCTTGAGCTATATAAAGTTGGCAGAGTGTTACCTTTTAAATGGGCAACAAAACTGGCATAAAATGTATACAGCTCAATTATTTTGATGATCATAATTGTTTTAAGAAGGTAGCATAACAGAGGCCTGCCCAGTGGTGCTGAGGGTTAAGGTGCCAGATGCCACACCTCACACAATGCTGATGACCCAAGTTAAGAGGTGAGCTTGGGCCACTGGGGGTTGGCAGAGGGAGGGCTTGGAAGAATTGTAGCAGCCACTGGGTTGCACTCCTCTCCTGGATAAGGAGGCTAGTTACCTTGCTCTCAGCTGACACCTGGTGAAGGCTGCATGCCAGACCAAGGGAGTTTGGGGAACTGATGAACATTGGGAAGTGGAAGGAGCAAGTGGTTTCAGGGAATGTGGACATGCCTCTATGTACGCATGCTCACATGTTAATGACACTGCTCTGGGAGAGATGGGGAGAAAAATTATTAAAAGTTCTATGTGTCCCATGGACATGAGTGATGGCTCCCCAAAGCCCTGGAACCCACTCCTTGTGGATTCCTAAGAGGAAGAGAATGAAGGATTCCAGAGCTAGAGGGACACCTGACAAAAGGTTCAGATGGCCACAGGGCAAACAGCTATATAAAAAAGAAAGAAAGTAGCACAACATAACATGGGGTGCAGCCAAGGTGACATACCTCATATTGCAGTTTCTGCCCATGAATTCTTGCAGGGTACTGCAGGAGTACAATTTAAGCCAATGGCAGTTATTTCAATTTGTCACACAGGAAAATGTGATATCTTTGTCACATAGTGCTGCATTCTGATAGGCGACACTGTATGTAAGACATGCTTCTTGTAAAACCTGTGAACACCTGAGAAAGAGGCACGTTAATAGTGTGCAAAAGCTGAAAGGATATTTTAATCTTGCTAAGCCTGTTTTGCTTAGCTGAGATATTTTAGCAGGCCAACCAATTACTTCATCACAGATGTCACTCATCTAGTTTCAGCTTAAAAGTCTTCAGCTGAAACATTTATACTTTTTTTATCATTTCAGCATGGCTACTGCACCTTTTTCCTTTCTGGCTTGTGAAACTCCTATCTTTCAAAATGAGAGTATGGTCAGAATGCTCCTTCTCATCTCCTTACCAGTACAACACAAATATGATCATATAACCCATATTTTAAAGGAGTTATAATTATTACCTAAAATAATTAGAATCAATGTTAACATTGCACCTATTGCATTTAAAATATGTCATGCAATGAGCCAGAGTATCTTTTAATTTCATTGAACCTTACTGTCCTTGATGCTTATTATACTCCTACAAAACTACCCACTTTACAGAAACAACCATAACAGGTTGAGGTACATTGTTGATAAGCAATGCCGAGTGCAGCCACTTCAAGACCTGCACAAATGCACAAATTATACTCAGGATTCAAACAAAAAGATGCACTGCACTCTCACCTTCATATATGGACTGACCCCAGACCACTGTAGTTGCAGTGGCAAAGTTTTTATTTGTGAGTACTCAATTGACAAGCAACAGGAGTGGAAAACAAAGGCCTAACCTTTTGGTTATCAACTTTTTAAGGGAATGGGTGCAGTACTACTGCATTTGTGTAATCTGAGAACAGTTGTATGTTGTTTATCTTATCCAATAATGGTTGTCTGTGGTTGCTTGTGTCCAGCCACTACTCTCCACTGTACCAGTTGCTGCTCTATCCATGTGTGAGCATTATCCTTTTCACTGTTGCACCTAGTATTTGGAATACCCTTCCAGTCTCTCTTCATATACAGTACTGGATTGTCTTTAACATTTCAAAGCCCAGCTAAAAACATAACTCCATTTCTGCTTTAGCCTGTTACTCTAGTTCTCACATTATGTTTTTCTTTATTTATTTAGTTTTTGTTAACGGGTAGGTGCACTAGCCATAAAATGACTATTTTCAGGCATGACCGGAGAGTAAAACAAAGGAGAACAGTTGAACAACAGCAACATGGGTACAATAATACAAATAGAGGAACAGTACAGCAGTGCTACAAAAAATACAATGGGTAGAAACAACAAAAAATAATGACAAGCATTATACAGATAATGGCAGTAAGATATATAATAAGTGCAGAAACCATGGACCTGACCTGTGGAGTGAAAGGGTTAATAAGATAGTAGGTTATATAGAGAGAAATGTGAGGAATGTTCAAACATAACAAGAAAGACTGACAGAAGGAAGGTCAGGGGTGTAATTGGCAAAACAACAGTGGAGGGTCAGCAACAAGGTTCGAGAAGAAAGAGAGCTAGTAGTCAAGGCGTTATTTACAAGAGAAGGAAAAATATAGGGAGAAGAGGAGACAGTCTTGGAGCTGGATTAGAGTAGGGGTGACACTACTGGTAAGTCTCAGGAGCTTCAGGTTGGGTCAAAGCATGTACAAGCATCAGCTAAGGATAGATAATGGCGATATTCACTTTTAAATCCAAAGTGAGACTGAGACAGCTGGAGGTTGAGTGGAAGAGCATTCCATAGCCTGGGAGCAGAGAACTGGAAAACCCCTGTTCCTTTAGTCATCCGACATCTGGAACATAGAGCAAGGATTTGTCAGCTGATCGTGAGGCCATGGGAGTATGGTTGAGGGACCAGCACACCGCCAGCTGGGCTAAGTTTTTCCCAGATAATCGAGCCCATTAGTGATCCAAGGTAGTATTGTCTACTGGCAGCAGGTGAGAGCCAATTCAGATCCTTATAAAGAAGGCAGTGATGTTTGAGTCGAGGTGAAGAAGAGGCAAATCGGCATATATTGTTATAAGTTACGTCCCATTTCAGTAGGGAGGTTTTATGGGCAGAGAGTAAGAATAGAGGCACCATAAGTAAGGTTTGGGGAGCAGAATACCTCGGGCAATTGCTAATTTAGCTGAGGGTGTAAGCATGTAGCTCATTTTGTAAGCTACTCCTAGTTTCGAGTTTACAGCTTTGCACTAGGACTGAATCTGAAGATTAAAATCCAGGGACTGGTCCAAGAGGATCCCAAGGTACTTGAAGAAGTAACATTTTCAAGTGGAAATCCTCCTGGGTGAAGAACCTCCAGCAAACTAGAACAGGTCTTAATCTTTGGTGCACAACCTAGGAGCATGGCTTTCATTTTCTTTTCATTTAGTACAAGCTTACGGTCTAGTAGCCAGTCTAAGACCTTATTGAAGTCTGAAGTAAGTGATGTGTTTATGCAGGCAATACTAGAAGAACTAGTGTAGGTGATCAGGTCATCAGCATAGAGAATAGCTGAGCAGGATTCCAGGACCTCAGCTGCATTGTTGATAAAAATTGTGAACAGAAGGGCCCAGGGATAGAGCTCTGGGGACCCCAAGGTTGATAGTAGATGTGTTGGACAGGAGGAGTTAATTTGACAGCATCGACCTGTTTGACAGGTAGCTAAGAACCAGTCCACAACAGGGGTAGAAATGGAATTTATGGAGAGTGGATAGAAGCAGGGGATGGTCTACAAGGTCAAAAGCCTTAGTGAGGTCAATAAAGGTGGCACCTGTGAGTTTTCCAGAGTCCATGTTGGACAGAATATCAGTAGTTAGTTGAAGAAGAGCCGTGATGGTGCTATGACCTTTTCTGAAACCATGCTGAGTGTCTGAGAGGAGACTGTAGCGTGTAAGGTAGTCAATGCTCTGTGATGCAACTATTTTCTCTAGGATCTTGTTACGGACAGAGAGAAATGCTATGGGTCTGTAATTGGCCATGTCCTTTGGGTCACCTTTTTAAAGACAGGCGTTACTCTTGCAGATTTCCATAGGTCTGGCACAGTGCTGTGGATAAGGGATAAAGTGTAGATTCTGGCAGTCATAGAGGCAATGAGTGGAGCAGCCAGCTTAGAAGACGAGGTTCCATTGAGTCAGAACCAGAGCTGGTATTGGCAGATATGGATCTCAGTAATTTCAGAACTTCCGCTCTTGATATAGCCTTGAAATAGAGTGCTGGCACTGGAGAAGCATCATACGATAGGGCAGTATGGTTGTCTGATGGTAGTGTGGTAGGTAGATTGGAGTGCGAGCCACTAGGTTGTAAAGCCAAGGTATAGTCTGAAAGATCAGAGAAAAGATTGTTAAAACTGTTTGAGATGGTCCTAGGTCATTACAATGTGCTCCACTTATGATCATTTCATCAGGAGTGACCGGCTGCAAGGTACCAAGAAATGTTTTGACATGGGCCCAGAATTTCCTCGGGTCATGAGCTGAGTTTTGTAGAAGATCCTTGCAGTATTTGCTTTTAGCTACTCTAACTTGTCTCTTACATCTGTTCCTTAGTTCATGATAGACAATAAGATCTGACTGTTGTTATGAGGATATCAGATGTAAACGTCATCCTTTTAAGTCTACAGTGCTAGATGTTTTCTAAATCTAATTTGTATTTATGAAGTGTTCTGCGGTACTCTTGTGCAAAAGACACAATAAAAATATTATTTTATCAATTAATTATAAACACAAATACAATTGGGGAGGAGGCAGGACATTTGGGCAAATTTCTGGAAAACCATACCTAGCTATAACCTACAACCATTTGTAGCTTGCATCTTAGTTAAATATCTAGTACTGCTTTCTCTGCCATACATAACATGGCAGACAAAGGCAAAACAATACTGGTGGGGACTTCAATTTGCCAGATGTAGAATGGGACCCACATACAGCAGCATCAACTAGGAGCAGGATTTCTTGGCAGCATACTGGGAGGCAGGCCTGATGCAGCTAGTAAACTCACAAAAAGCATGTCCTCAATCCGACACTTGCAAACAGTGATAAAGTGGGTACATGGTACAAGTGAACACTATCTCAGTTTGAGTGACCACCACTCAGTATGGTTCAAAGTCAAAACATACAAGGACAACAGTCACTCAAAATGAAGGTTTTAGATTTTAGAAAGGTAGATTTTCAAAATGAGGTCTACCTGGAAATATGAGCAGTGAAACAATCTCTTTGAAGGCAAAGAGATATTGGCTAACCTGAAGAACAATACAAATAGTTACAAAGGAATGCACCAGGAGAGTAAGTAAGGCAAAAGAGAAGAAAATGACTTTTGTTCACAAGCGAGATGGCAACCAAAGTAAGAAAGGAAAGACAAGCTTTCAGAAAATTCAAAGATTCTGCAAGGGAAGAGTCCAGGAGATGTATAAAGAGAAACTGAAGGAAGCAGGTAATGAAATCCAGAATGCCAAAGCTAAAACAGAATTCAACATGGTACAGGGATTAAAAGGGGAAAAACTTTTTAGATATAAAAGTGAAAAGAGGAAAAATAGGGAGGTATCATGAGACTCATTAAAGTGGGGACTAGTGGAGAAGGACAGTGAAAAGTCTGAGGTCCTAAATAAGTACTTTTGCTCAGTTTTCAGAAAGGAACAAGAGGGAAATGGACCTACTCAAATGAAAAGAATTCACAAGATCAAGGATAGATGCAAGCCCCTTCACAGTAGATCAAGTGCTAAAGGAACTGAACAGGCTAAAGGTAGAAAGGTCATGGGCCCAGACGAGATACTCCTAAGAATACTGAGGCCATATGAGGAGAGACTGAATGAACTTAACATGTACTCATTCAAGCAAAAGAGAGAGAGGAAGATATAGAGATATTCAAGTATCTCAAAGGGAATAAACAGGGTCCAGGTGCAGAACCTCTTTTACACGAGACTGCACAAGAACCAGGGGCACAACATGAGGCTTAAGGAGGGAGGTTCAGGCAGAATATAACTAAGCACTTTTAATTAAAGGGTGGTGAAACCATGGAACAGTTTGCCCCATGAAGTAGTGGAGGCTAAAATGGTTCAGGGATTCAAAACTGCATGGGACAGACATAAAGCTGTCATCATGACATAAGTCCTGTTAGGAAAGGGTAGGAAGGCAGACTAGATGCATCGAGAGGTCCCCATCCACTATCACATTCTATGTTTCTATGCCAATCTTTCACTAGCATCACCATCACTTCACATCTTTTCTTCCCCTCCCATACAGTGAGACATTTCCTAGTGGAACTGGAGGAGTAAATCAAATACTTACAGTATGTTCTTGATTTTCTTGTATGATAATGCTGGTTTATAAAATGGGTAGTAACAGTAAAAAAACCGATTGACTGGTTTATACCATGCTAAATAGTAAGCCCCAAACAACAGCAAGCAACTTGCCAAAAATATCACTGTGCCACTCTGCCTTCAGAACTCGAAATCTGCTATGTTGTTTCTTGCTTATAAAAAAGTCAAAAATGGCACAGAAAGCGAGTGAAAGTTTAAGAAAAAAAATTAACTAATATACATCAGGAAAATTTTAATACTTGTATTTTTCTTATTTTTTTACTTTAACATCCTCCTGCTGTCCCTCCTGAGCTGTTCCCTTTCCTCCTCACCCCAGGTATTGTGGTGTCTCAAACTCCCTCAGAGCTGCAAGCTGAGTGAGAAGGTGGGAGTTTCAGTAAAAGTTGCTACCGCAGATAACAGCTTGCTGCGGCAAGACAGAAATGAAAGTTGTGGTCTTGCCAGTAGCCTAATGTAGTGACTTGGCAACAATATACAGTGCCACTAGTGAAAGCAATTAATGTAACCACGTCCTTAGCAACTTATGAAAAGTGGAAGGACTATCTAAGAGTAAACGGATTTTATTTTATTTTACTAAATAAAAAAACATGTTACAGTTTCTCAGCATATACCCATTTATAAGTGCAAAAATACACTCCAAGGTGTGGTTTAATCTTGATAAATTCACTTCTACAGGCAGTCCCTAGGCATGCATTTAGCCAGACTAAACCATACCCCATTGTATTATTGCTTACTTAGTTGTTGTACAGTAGCATTTGCTTTATCTGCACTGGGACCCCAATGGAAGCATAATGTTGCTACCTCATTAGGGTTATCATGGAGAAAAATCTTGTAGTTTGGGTTCATAATTTTGTTTCCCAGGATAACCCAACCATGTAATGACATATCACTTCTATAGTAGTGAGATTGTACTCTGTTATGCTTTACTGTTCAGACAACTGAAGTATAGGGCAATGCATTTTGTTTGATATAACACCATGTCCCTATGGTTTGGTGCTCTGTCCTAAAAATATTCATAAACACATTATACATTCTTTATCAATAAATATTGCTTCATAATTGGGAGATGAAATGCACAGTTTTATTTTATGTTGTGTAATCATTAAATCCATTGGGCACAAATGACCATCTTGGTAATCCTCTTTATAATATATTTAAATTTGTTTTCCCCTGATTGTGTGCTATGTATGTTAATGTATAAGTACCCATGGCTATAGGCCTGTGTTTCTGTAGACAGAAGTAGTTTTGCAATGTGGGTATTACCATTCTCTTAAAAAATACCAACAGCTTAATCTGGTTCAAGGTCAGTTGACATCCATCTGTTTCCCTCTCCCTGGGTCATGACTGAAAATAGACAGAATTTGTCTAGTGCACTTACACAGTCAACAAAAATATAAAAACAATTATAGGTTTCTATATGTGGTTATAGAAATGCAAGCCCATTTAGACCTGCATGAAGAAAGATACAATTCTACTATCTCAAAATAAAGAAAAGTATTTGCAAAACTGTGTTAATCCAATTAGTGTTCAGATTAAAGCAACAAAGTAGGGAATGTGATGTTGGGTATCCAACCTAACTCCCCACCCACACCAGAAGCAAAGGAAAAACCCTAATGCTCACCCTATTCTGATACACTCTTCAAACATGCAGAACGGTGTCTCCCACATACTGCAAACAACCCGTGGACCTTGCTGGAAGAAAACAAATCGTATCTGAACTTATTTTCTCAGGGAATGGGATGAGCATTGGAGTAGACAACTCTAAGGAAGACCTCATCACTGATTTGCCAAAGTGCAGGACAGCCAAAACTTTAATTTTCTTTCTTTTGTTGTTTGGGGAGGTGGGGTAGGGAGTTAGGTTTGGAAACCCTAACATCACACTTCCCTACATCTGTTGCTTTAATCCAAGCCTAACTGGTTCACTAACACAGTTTTTTGCAATTAGTATAAAATCTGTGTTAGTGCATCAATTAATCATTCAACTATAATGCCACAAAGTAGGAGAAGTAGCATTAAGGTTCCATAATCCTGACCCCCGACCTCGCCCGAGCAGCAAAAGAACAAGATCACACAAGCAACCACAGATAACCATCATCGGGTAAGATAAACAGCATACCACTGTTTCCAGATGACACAAATGCAATAATACTGCACCCAATCACTTGAAAAAGCTGATAAAGCGAAATGTTGGGCCTTTGTTTTCCACTGTTGTCGCTTGTCATTTCTGAGATTCACTAATAAAAACTTTGTCACTGCAACTACAGTAGTCTGAAAAGTTCTATATATGAAGGGAAGAGTGCAATGCATCTTCTTTATTAGAATCCTGGATGTATGTTTGTGCATTTGTACCAGGTTTTTGAAGCAGCTGTACTTTGCCTTGCTTATCAACATTACACCTCAACATTGAGGCATTGTCTGTAAATGTGAGTGTTCACCACATTGGTGGGTAACCCATGTGCTGATCAAAAACTTCCAGTCATTTTATTCTGCTCCCAGTGCACTGATTAAAGCTAATTTTCTGCTCATCAATCATTGCCCCGTGGTAGGGTTCTTATGAAATGTTTTATTTTGTATCATTATTTATAAGCTTTTGAAAAAATCTTACAAGTATAGCCACATACAGAGGGTACAGAATGAAGTCTTGACTACAACTTGAGACCTTCTGTATTTTAACACATCTACAGTATTTTATGCTGTTAATAACAGCTCTTAATATATCACTGTTCTCAGTCACTAAAATGGATTATGCAACATGCTTTGAATGTTGTTCAAAATATTGTTAAACTTGTATTCTGAAAAGGGGTTAATTATATTTTGCACTATTGCCAGTGTTATTTGATTACATGTTTTGTATCAATCCTTCTACAGTAATTTGGGTTTCAGTTCACCCCATTGTATTTAATTGCATTGTGTTCTTGATTATGATTAATGATCTGGCAACTGTGGGGCCATGTGTTAAATATGCTGGTGACACTACTGTCAAAGACAATTTTCAATAAGAATGAAGTGCTATTCGAGCTGATCTAAAGCATATACAGGATTGTTTAGAAAATAACATATTCAAATTAACCTGGATAAAACCAAAGAAATCAGATTTGCTAACCTAGGGAAGTGGGACCTTGTGCCTTTGGTGATGGGAGGTCACATGTTGAATTCTAGATAAAGTTGAGTTTTGGGGATTTATTGTCCAAAATGCTATTAGAGCAGGAGTGAGTCAAGTAGATTACTATATTATTACTGTACTGTTATTAGATCAGTTCTAGAATATGGATGCCCAGCTTGGAATGTCAGGGACATTGAAAGAATTCAGAAAAGAGAACTAGGACAATCCTGGGAAGTGAGATTGGATACAAAGAACTATAAAACTGGTAGGCTTGAAAAATTGTGCAGCTGTTGAGAGTGTATGGAGATAAAAGGTTTCAAGAAATTTGTAAAGCCAATTATAAGCTTTTTCCTTTACTACCACTTAAAATGATTCTTGGGTATTGTTTGAGAACATATGAGAAATGACAAATTCTGAGGCAGGATTGAGACATATAAAATCTTTCTTAATATGGGGTTTAATATGGGGTCTGAGCCAGTGATAATATGAGTTTTCTGCATATTTCCCTCTATGAGTGGGATTTATGTCTGCATTAAGTCATTTGTCATGTATGCTACTAAACAATGTAACGTTGGATCGTTTGCATTTGTTTAAAATAAGACAGACAAGTAAACACTATATTATATTTTTTAGTGTATGTTATTTTATGACTTTTGGATACCGAGTGCCTTATACAAAATGCCAGCATGCAGGTTCTTACATTTTAGGTATTACTTTAGATTTCTTTTTGGCAATGACTGTTATTTTGTATATCAATTTGACATATGACTTACTTTCTAGATTGTAATGTACTTCAATTGTTTTTTATTGAACCAATTGTAATTTTTGAGTATTAAATGAATCTAATCAAATCATTTTCTGGGTTTGATCTCCCATTTTGGATTGTGTCTGCTGTGTATCTAAGTTATGCCTGTTAAAAATTATCTGAATTTTCCTGATTGCTCAGTTACAAGTTTTCCCCTAAGGCTGAAACTAATAGAGCAGCAATCATATTATAATGTATAGTGACCCCTTGTTTTGCATAGAAATCAATCACAGTCAAAATGTTATTGTACCACAGTTCAAAGTTCATGGAGCATTGGTAACACCATACTGTTGTACAACAACATATTGGATGTTTTGAAGCATGACCAGAGGTTGAACTAAAGGAAAAAGCACCCTTCTCTCACAATTCAGTCAGCAAATATTTTGTCTGACAGTATGGCGTGAGTGGTTTTCCTAAAGTGGCTCTAAAGGGCAGCACAAATTGCCAACAACGAGCTGTTTCTTGAAATCTAAGTTTTTTTTTTTTATTTACTGTTTTAGAAGAAGAGCTCACTATACACTGTAAAAATACTGATTGGTCAACTGTACCCAACCAGTCAGTGCTGCCACATCAGGGTTCTGATTTTGTGTGACGTCTTGAACTTCCTTCTTGAAGGCTAATGGAATCAGAACCCCTCGGTGGCAGCAGCACAGGCTAGGTGTGCACAGTTGCCCAGCCAGTATTCTCTATGTTACTGTGATTTGACTTTGATAATTTGTCATCAAATTTCAGACTTAATCCATTTGACATCGAATACCATTCCTGTTGATATATTTTTATGCCAACTGAAATCACTCTCTTTTTTACTGCTAAGGTTGTATTTTAAACAGATTAGCACCACTGGCTGAGTATAAGTGGCGGTAAAGTCAGAGTGTGGTATTTCTTTATCTGTTGGTGAATACTGAAGTTTAACCCCACCACCACCACCACCACCAACAACATGCTGTACATGCCTCTCTCTTTTACTTTCAAATTTGATTTATTTGTTTTATCTGGCATGGAAGGCATTGATGCATTTCTTTCTTTTGGCAACCACAAAGATATTTATCTCTTTCAGCACCTCAAACAACCCTATCTGGACCACTCTCTGGCCCCTACCCAACTTATTTAGTACTTACCTTCTCCAGTGGTCCTGCTGCAGGACCCTGGATCGGAAGCACCTAGTCATGGGCACGGGCCTAAGGAAAGACTTGGCTGTCACCTTGCTATGGTCAAGAGATATTCCTCCTATTTTCTCCCATTGGGCCCAAGCACATGCAATGGCATATGTGCATACCCTGCCTTCATGGAAACTCCTCCACCATCTGGGTATGGGGCCATGCCCTTCCCATACTGTCCCATGGTGCTACTCCTAAATTCCTCTAGTTGGCAGGCAAACCATGGAATATGTTGCCCCCCTCCCCAAGGGATGAGTCCTGTTAAATTCATGTTCAAGTCTCCCTACCTGGCCAGCTGTAAGAACCCCAGTGAGCTGGCTGGAATGGTGAGATGTAAGGTGCCCAGTGCCTCAGCCCTCCATGCCCCCAGGCCAGCCTTCATGCATTTTTTCTTGACATTTTCATCACTGCACATCACAACTGAGCAGTAAGTGCTGCAGCTCAGGCCCTAACTCATCTTATCTCCATAGACATCAGTGACAGTGAAACTGTAAATGAGACAAAGTCTTCATAATTGGCTTGACCTTGCAATGAGCTTGGGCATAGATTTTTAATTAAAGGTAATGCTGCTATTCTATTTTTGATCTGTAAATAAGATAGGAACATATTAATAGGTTGTTCATCTAATCATGGTGTTGATAATTAATTTAGAACATTTCAGAGTGACTAGGTAAAACTAGCCCCATTCCATAACAATGATATACCACAATATGACCAAGAAGACAGAAAGACAGATGTGCTGTTCAATAATATCCAAAAGTGAGCACCTCAATAATTCTCTCTGTACATTACTGCATGATAGTAACAAGTCTATCTGTGTGATCTAAAATAGTTAGCCCTCACCCAAGTATTGAGCTAGCACTTCCAGCAGTCAGATGAGCACGCTTGAATCAGACTATGGCATTCAGTTTCTAAACTGAGAATAGAACATGATGTGGTGAAGCAAGCGTTTGCTAATTTATATTAAATGTCCACGAATTGAAAGCCTGAATCAAACAGCATGAGTTCTGCCCTCTAAATGTTGTGTCATATCAAAGTTATGATGACAACTTTAAACAAAAACTGACTGGCATTTTAGGCCTTGTGAACTGAACAATGCAATGATAGCTCATGTTGCTATTTAGACTAAAGAATCATGGTACGTGGAACCCTGTTATAAAAGAGCATTTTGCTAGCATTACTGAATTTCTTCTTTAACCAGTGTAAGGCATATATTGATTAGTGATGATTATTAAAAGTATAAATCACTTGAAATACCTCACACTAATTTGATATAAGGCATGAGAGAGGAGAAAATAGCGGAGGGATTCATCAAAATCTGATAATGCACAAAATCAGTGCAACTCCTCTTTGCAGATGACACAAGATCTGCAACAGGGTTCATACACAAAGGGTGGTAGAAAGGATGAGAAGGGACTTGACAAGGTTGGAGGAATGGTCAGAAGTATGGCTGCTTGGATTCAATGCAAAGAAGTTCAAGTAATGCACCTGGAAACAAAACCCAGAGAAAGAGTACACAATGTGGGGGTTACTAACAACAACAAAATGGAAAGGGACCTGGATGTAATCATATCAGATGACCTAAAGGTTAGCAAGCAATGTGAGAAGACAGTAGGGATGGCTGGAGGGACACTGGGACGTATAGGGAGAGGCATCATTAGTAGAAAACAGGAAGTTGTTATCCCTCTGTTCAGACAGTTGGTGAGACCCCATCTGAGTACTGCATCCAGTTCTGGAGACTCCATCTCTGCAAGGACATAGACAGGATGGAGTCAGTCCAGAGGAGGCAACTAAAATGGAGCAGGGTCTGGAACAGAAGCCATACGAGGAGAGACTAAAGGAGCTTAATATGTATACCGTTGAGGAAAGGAGGAGAGAGGAGCATGATAGAAACTTTTAAAGTACCTCAAGGGAATCAACAAAGTCCAAGAGGGTAGCATCTTTCAGAAAAGAGATGTGCAAGAACAAGGGACACAATTTGAAGATGGGGGGATGGCTCAGGGGTAATGTCAGGAAGTATGTTTTCACAGAGGTGGTGGATGCATGGAACAGCCTTCCTGAGGAAGTTGTGGGGTCCAAAAACAGTGGGGAATTCAAGAATGCAAGGGACAGACATAAGGCAATCCTTATGGGTGTAGGGAAGAAATAGGCTGTTGGTTAACTAGGATCTGCAGCTTATCTAGTAGGTAGGAAATGGGCAGACTAGGTGGGCCAAGTGGTCCTTATCTACTGTCAAAGTCTATGTTTCTATGTTTCAACCAACAATTTGCAATAATTACCAATAAGCAAACTGTCCTTGGAGTTGTTAATAGGACTAATGTTTTAAGAAAGAAAGCACTGCACAAAGACACATTTGTCATGTTTCATTTTAATAAAAATTAGCGACTGATTTGCAAATATGGTGAACACACGCATAGAGGAACATAATTTTAACAGAAATAAAATGTTACTTTCTTCATTGCAAAATAGCCATTTCATGACTGCCATATCAATGTGCAGAAAATTAATTAAATTAAGTGCATTTAAAGAAAAAACTATATAATTAGTGCAATTGGTGGCTCTGTTACATGAAGTAATCACAGAATTTGAATTTTAAACATGGAATTTGACAAAAATAAGGACACTTCACCCATCCAGCCTGCTCATTTCTGCCTACCTACACTATTACTGTAGATTGTGCCCGACATACATCTGTTGCTCCTTCTCTTTTCCTTTCCACTATGATTCCTTGTGCTTATTCTATGCATTTTTGTACCTCACCACTGTTTTGCCCCCACCACCTCTGTTGGAGCGTTTTCCAGGAATCCACCACTCTTTCTATGAAAAGTACTTCCTCACATCTCTTCTGTAACTACCACCCTCCAGCTCCAACATGTCTCCTTGTTTTGAGCACTTTTCTTCTGAAAAAGACTTCCTCCTTACCTTATTTACCCCTGTGAAGTATTTAAAGTTCTCTGTTATAGTTCCCCTCTCCCTCTTCAGTTCCTGGGTGTACATTTTGAGGCCCTTTAGTATTTCCTTATGGGGCTTTTGATGCAGACCCTTCACTATTTTAGTTGCCCTCCTCTGAAATGACTCCACTCTATGTTCTTTGGCAGAACCTGACACAGTACTCTATGTGTGTTCTTACCAGTGATCTTTACAGAAGCATCCCCACCTCCCTCTTCCTACTAGTGATTACCCTCCCTATGCACCCCAGCATCCCACTAGCCCTTTCTACTGCCTTGCTGCACTGCCTGCCCACCTTTATGTCATCTGATATGATTACCCAGTGTCTCTTTCCAGTTTAGTGGTTATTGATACCACTCCACCCATTTTGTACTCCAGCCATAGGTTTTCTGTGCCTAAGTATATTATTTTGTACATTTTGCATCGTGCTCAGCTGTCAATACCATGCTCTTGACTACTCCTCTAGTTTTCCCTGGTCTCTGCTCATATTTTTCAGCCCCCAACTGAGTATCCACCCTATTGCTGGTTTTGGTGTCATCTGCAAAGTGACAGACTTTCTTCTGGGTCCTCTGCAATGACACTTATGAAGACATTAAAGAGGACCAGTGCATTTCTGATTCTGAGATACCCCACTGGTCACTCTCCCTTCCTCAGTATGAACTCTGTTTACCACCACCCTCTGACACCTATCTCCTAATCAATTTAATATCCAGTTTACTATCTTTAAATAATTTCTATTACAGTTGCTAAGTACTCAATGTGAATTTTGCTGTTTAAACTGGGGATCTGCAGATAGATCATTAACTCTGTTATTAAGCTGAGACAGTACTACATTACAAAATTCAGTAAATGGAGACACTAGTGAAATAATTTTTTTAAACCAACTGGAACCATTTCTAAACCTTCACTCAGCTAGAATACCATGCATCCAGGTGTCCTTTAAGAAAACAAGACTTCTGGAGTAGGTGCTTTCTGACTACAGGATGTCTCCAAATATAAAATGTAGATATTCTAAATTTTCTGTTCTACCAATGCAAACAACAGAGGACAGGTGGAAAAGAGACAGTGGCATCAATACATTATTCCCCAAATGATACTGAATTAAAAGGACTTACTTATGATACATTATTAATTATCTCTGCTCTATTTTAATGGTAAACATACTATTGCCCTATGTCCACTTGCTGCAGTGGTCTATAAACACAGGTGTGCAAGAATGGTGACAAAGTTTAAACTATCGGTAAATGGAGAGAGACTGGTAACATATCAGTGCAGAAGCTATTTGATCTGACATTGTATTAGTTTGAATGATACACAGACTGTGTGTGTATGTGTGAATGCAATAATGGGTCAGGTCCAGTGGTGGTGCTGCCCTACCAGGACTAAGCCCTTGCCAAACACTGTCCAAGCTACCCTGTTACCAAACTGACCTTGGGATTAGGGACTCATCAAAATTGTCTTGTTTCTCTGGGATCCTGTGGTACATGGGAAATGAGCTTGCTTAGGGAGCTAAGGCCTTGTTGGTATTAGCCTTAAGGCTACCATTTTCCCATCCACCCCCATGCCAGAAGGGAGCTGCATGCAATCGCACTTGTCCCTGGCATTGATTATTACTCAGCCACAGGCATTTCACTGCAGAAAATTAACTATTGAAATGCTTGTCACTGTGGAATCTTATAGATTTGTTGGCTTCTTGCTCTACAGTTGTCAGTCTGAAGACTGTCTGTGCCAGACTGATGACTACTGCCTGGGTCCAACCGCGGGATGGAACTGGTGAATTACTTAGTCTCTGAAAAGAAAGCAACACATTAAGGTATAAATCATGAGATGGGCTGCTTTGTAATCTGTCTCCCTGCCAGTTTCCTTATTATGATACTCAAACATCACAAATCAGAACTTAGAATACTGTTCTAACCACCAACACATGCAAAAGGCTATGCAATCCTGTTAGGGGTAATAAACTTTTTCTCAATATGTGTGTTAAAACCCAGCTAAAATCCTCATATTACTCACTGGCTTTATAAGATGCAGCGATGATACACATTATTTTTATAAACATTGTCTATCTATACAATCTAAAACATGTGTATCACTAGTATAATACAGCCATCTACTAAAACATCCTCGGAAACATTAACCATGTGGTTTTCTGCAGACATCTGTTGATTCAAATGATTTGTGAAGGAGGAGGCCAATTTAGAAAATGTGAGGAAGAATTTCTTCACAGAATGGGTGGTGGACAAGTGGAACACCCTGTCTGAGGAAGTGGTGGGGGCTGAAACAATCATAGGATTTAAGAATACATGGAATAGACATACAGGAATTCTGGAGATCAGGGTAAGGGCAACAGAGTTCTAGGAAAACATAAACTGAAGTTACAAACTCAAATGGGCAGACTAGGTGGGCCATAGGCCCTTATCCACGACACTGTCTATGTATCTATGTATCTATGTGAAACAACCCCTCAAGACAAAAAAAAATCAGTGTACTTCAACTGCAATTTGTTGTGGTAGGGCAAGGAAAAGCTGTGCTTCAAATGACTTAAAGTGATTTTCCACTACCAATGAAAATGGCAAAACACCCAGACAAGTTAGTGGATATTCTATTTTCTCTTATTATTTTGAAGTTTGAGCCATGCTACAGCATTTGTGTCACCTGGAAACAGTTGTATGTTTGTCTTACCTCATAATGGCTGTCTGTGGTTGCCTGTGGTCTTGTTCTTTTGCTGCTGGGGGATTTAGGGTTGGAAACCCTTACACACATTTCCTGCTTTTGTGATGATTAAGTTGAACCCTAACTTATGCATTAACATAGTTTTTGCAATGAATTTTCTTTCTTTTTGAGATGGTGGAATCACATCCTCATTCACACAGGTCCCTTTGGGACCTGCTTGTAAGATGCAAATGTGCAGGGCCCATAGGACCTTTCACCAAGGGAAAAGTCCTTCTGCCTTCTGACAGATAGGGCCATCAGGGCCCTGTACCTGCGTGGCAACAGATATCAGAAATCTTGAGGCTGTTTAGTAGTCTGCAGAAATGCAAGGCCCTCTGGGCCCTGCACTACCATGTGGCTACACATACAGATATGTAGGGAAAAGAGTCCATCTGCCAGCCAAAGTGCAAGGCCTTATTGCAACCACAAGGGCAGAGGTGCAGGGCCATTTGTCAAGAGAAGAGTTCTCTCTACTCTATGGCACTTGGACTTGTGCAACCAAACTTGCACCTTCCTTCCCAGGCTGGAGGGTGGTGCTACATGGTAGTGTCCCCCAGCCTCAGCCAATCCAGCTGGCTCACTGAGCTCTCCCCAAACTCAATTCAAAAGCACAGGATCACAAAGCACAACCCATTGGACCAAAGGTTGGCCCTGCACCCATTAATTCTTAATAGTTTTCTTTTTTGTTACTCCATATTTTCACATAGTAATTTTATGACTCCGTTTATAAATAGGACATGTGGTATTTCTAGAAAATTGACTGAAACATCTTTAACTCCACAAGTACAAAAATATGTCTTGGCCAGGATTTGAAGATGACACCTGTCACATTCATGAAGTGGCTATTTCAAAAGTTTGTAGTCCAAATTTTGAAAATTACCACAATTAGTAGTGAGTATTGAACAGTTTTAATGTACATTAATAACTTTGTTGTCTGTTTTAATATTTTGATCCTACATTTTGAACATAGTCTTATGACCCCATTTTATGAACCTGTTAGGTGACAATTTTGAAATCATACCCAAGGCGATTTCACAGGTGACTGTGAAATCACCTCTTAGTTGGTTGAAAACTTTCATCAGCTTTGTTCATGAAGTAAGGTGCCAAAAGATCATGTTAAAGCATTTGGTGGAAAAATATTGAACATTAGTAAATTCAGAGTGATCGTTGAAAGATTTCAATGTTTCTTCATAGCTTGGTCATTTTACCATATTTGTCCACCAAATTTTTAACATAGTCTTTTATGACAACACTTTATGAACACAGTAGGGAAGATTTTCAAATCCATCCCAAAAGCTGATTTCATGGAGTGACTACAAAATTGCCTTTTAGGCTGGATTTGAAAAAGTTCACCTATGTTGTTAATGAGGTGGGGTCTCAAAGACCATGTTGAAAATGTGCTGAAAATGACATTATCAGGAAAAGTTGAAAACCTATTGAAACTTACTGTACCTTTTTTCTTCATATTGCAGCTGCAGTTCCTAATAAGGATGTATTTCACATCAGAGAATGGATCTATAATGTAGTACCCTCTTTAGGAGAGTGAGGATGTGTGTGTGGGGGTGATGAATGAGGGCCAGGGTCAAATCTTTATATATCTGGAGACAAGTAATATTTTTTATCAAAACCTTTGAAAGGCACACCCTTGGCCTAGGCCCTTCATCCCTGAATGTTTCAGAACAAAATGTACTTCCTAGGCTGTATATGAGAGCAAATAGAATGGCTTAAGGAAATGTAAAAAACAAACAGTCCACCCTGTCCTTTCAAAGAGTTGTGTCAAGTTCAACTCCATCTGATACACAAAGTAGTTTTACAACTACATCTGTTGCGGAGAAAGAAAGGGGTAGAACAACTTCATCTACTGCACCTAAGTCTGATAAGGGAAAGAACAAAACATGCCCATGGTCACCCTATTGGGGCCTGTACTTCCACTGTCAGTGCAAGGAAAAAGTGTGTGATGTACTTTAGTGTTGTATAAGATGATCCAACAAAGGCAGTATGCTGTGTGTGACTGTACTATAAATTGTGGTAAAACATTTCAGATCTCACTATAACATCAATGATGAACCATCTCCGAATGAAACATCCCAGTGCACTTCAGCGATCCACAGCTATTCCTCCCCTCCACAACATGTGCCTGTCAGCCCCTCTTCTGGTACTGGTCAAGCAGATTCACGAAGTATTGTTAGTGATTCTATTACTGAGACAGACAGTGTGCCCTTAACTCCCCTACACCACTTATAGAGCATCCCCATACAGGAGCACCACCCATTCTGCCTTCTTCTACTCAATTGTCTATTACTGTAACACCCTCCACCATGGGTTCAAAGTCAAAATCAATGCGATGTGGTACCGCTTTGACTACACCCATCATGCAAGTCTTCCATGCCTGCACCAAATACCAGGCGTCACACTTACAGCACAGCAGATCACCAATTTAATTGGTGAGATGATGGTCTTGGATCTGCAGCCATTTTATATCATGGAAAACACAGGTTTCCGTAGGCTGCTGCAGCATTTGCACCCTAGGTATAATATACCATCATGGACCACATTTTCACATACTGTAGTACCCAACATTTACCATGATTTGAGAAAGAAGTTGCAAGACTACTAGCATAGGCTGTTGGTGGAGTTTTCCACTGCACAACTGACATATGGACCAGCATGAATTCAAATCATGCATACCGTATATGCCACTGACAGCACACTGGTGTGTTGCAGATGTGGTAGTCACTGGTGGTGATGGTGGTACTGGTGCTGTCCTGTCTCTTCCCCTCTCCCTGCAGGTCTGCTTTGCTAAATGTCAGTGTTCTGGAAAAGGATCACCGGGCTATATATATACTGTCATTTCTGCAAGAGATGTTGAGCCCATGGATTGATGGCAACAATTTGCAGGTAGGGTTTGTGGTCACAGACAATGTCACACATATGATAAAAGCACTTGGAGATGCCAATTTTGATGGGATACACTGCTTTGCTCATACCCTAAATTTGGTGGTGACAAAAGCTTTAGCAAACACAGTGGAGGCAGATCATACAGTCAAAGTAGCCAGAAGCATATGCAGCCACTTCCATCACTCTGTGAAAGCCACAAACCATCTGCATCAGCTACAAGATCATCTTCAAATGCCACAGCATCATCTCATCCAGGATGTACAGACCGGTGGAATTCCACCTACTACATGCTGCAAAGGCTTCTGGAGCAAGCGGGCCCTTCATGAGATGAGCATGGAAACTGATATGGGGAGTCGTCAGACATCAGGACTGGGCTGTGATTGAGGGCTTGGTAAAGGTTTTAGCCTTATCTGAAAGGATCATTTGTGACCTTATTTCTGATTCTGCACTGCTAAGTCAGGTAATTCCTGCTGTACAGATCCTGAAAAAGCCATGAGGAGATTCAGTGAAAATGCTGAGAAAGATCCAAACCAGACACCAGGAGCAATGATATCCCTTGTGGAAAACCTCACTACAGAACTAGAAGTTAGATTTTCTGATCTCTGTTCCAATAAAAAGCACATATTTGCCACTATGTTGGATCCATGTTTCAAGTGTGAAGTACTGCACCTTACAATGCCCACTCACTGGGTTACAGACATTCAGAAGCAGATGTGCTCAGAACTTAGTTTCTGCATCCTTGGGTCAATGAAACCAGCAGGTAACCCTATTGATGAGTCAGTCTTAGAATCACAAACTGAAAGCAGTATGGAAAACCTTGAGAAGGAGGGTGACTGTTTGGCTGAACTCAGCTCATCACTACAAGCTGAGCAGCAGAAGAGAACAGAACAGCAGCCACAGTCAGCACCCAATCTGCTGAACAGTTATTTCAATGAACCTCTGGAGTCATTCTCCATAAATCCAGTGCAGTACTGGATCAAAAGGATGAAAACATCTCCACACTTGCCACAGTTGGCCCTTAAATATATCTGTTGCCCCTACCAATGTACTGTCTGAATTAATTTTCAGCACTGCTGGGGATGTGGTGGAACCTCACGATCCTCACTTGACCCAGCATATGTGGAACAACTTGTGTTTATAAAATAAATCTACCTCAACTTGGGTACAAATATGGCCACTAACAATTGCATTAAATAATTGTCTTGTACTGGATACAACATTTGTGTGTTGTAGCATTGACCCATACACAAGCCATTCTGTGTTAACCATCATTGTTCTGTTAGCAAATAAGCACATGTTAGCATTCATATCAAAGTCATACTAACACAAATCTGTGACCAGCACCCTTTTCCTTTATTACTTCCACTGTCATGGTGTATTCTTTTGAACAAGCATGCCCTGCAGTTCCCAGTGCCTAAAACTGCCACCTACCTATTGATTTCTGTTCCCAATACAAAATCCTCAACTGGTGTTGCTACATCTCTCATCCCCTGTGTTGCTCGTGCCCATATTCCATCGATCCCTTTAACAGTTTTCCAGGTGCCAGTAACCAGTGTGGCATCAGCAGTCTCAAGTATTTCACATGCATAAAATATGGCAGCTAATAGTGTGCCATCTCCAGTCTCAGTGTTTCCCATGCCTGAAATATGGCAGTTAAAGTGTGGCATCACCAGTCTCAAGTATTTCGAGTGCATAAAATATGGCAGTTAGTGTGCATCTCCAGTCTCAGTATTTCCCATGCCTGAAATATGGCAGTTAACTGTGTGGCATCTCCAGACTCAAGTATTTACATGACTGAAATATTACAGTTACCAGTATAGCATCACATGTCTCAAGTATTTCACATGATTGAAATGTTCTGGTTACCTGTATGGCATCAACATTCTCAAGTATTTCACATGCCTGAAATATTCCAGTTACCAGTATGGCATCTCCTTTCTCAGTATTTCACATGACTGAAATATTCTAGTTACCAGTATGGCATCACCCATCTCAAATATTTCCCATGCCTGAAATATTCTGGTTACCAGTGTGGCATCACCAGTCCCAAGTATTTCACATGCCTGAAATATTCGGTTACTAGTGTGGCATCACCAGTCTCAATTATTTCCATGCCTCCAAAATTATTGCAAAGTGCTGCAGTGCTGAAAGGAGCAGTGTAGTTCAATGGCAGTTAATCTCTAGTCATCCAATATTTTGTGACAGCATTTACTGCAAAGTACTGAATTGAATCTTGTCTTGCTTCACTGTATACTACTGATACATAATACAATTCCAGAGAAGGTTGTGAGATAGACTACATGAACGATGACAGACAGGTGTCTCTTTAGATGGTCTCAAATATTTTCTTCCCAAACAAGCTTTTTAGTTCTTGTAGCATTGGGAATAGTACTACTACTACTAATACCACCGGCAGAACTATTACTACTACTGAATGTCACCACCTGTTCCATCTGTACATTCATTGTCACATCCTTTTGTACAGTAGTAGGAGGGCATTAGTGCATACATGCTTTGTGCAGGAGCAGCAGACACCACCACCAGTGTTCCCACTGCTATCACTTGCATGCTGGCATCTACTGTCAGTGTGCTTCCCACCACCACCACCGGTGCCATTCATGCAGCAGCCACCCTTTCAGCTGTCACTACTATGGCAGCCACTGTTACCACTATTCTTATGCCCATGGCCAAGCACCATCTACCCGTGTCTCTGAAATTATGTGATAACCACGCGCGTTGCGATTGGTGGCAGGCAAATACATATCACTGAAAATCTATTTCAGTGATGTACACCCCAACGCACAGGAAAACAGTGCCAGGATTTAAATTTTGATTGTTCATGCAGTGGGCTGTACCTTTGCATTGCCCACACCCCAGTGCTAAAAATTCTTAACTCCAGGAGGGTGCATGTTGGGATGGTGCAAAATCAGGAGAAAAAAAAATTGGGGGCGGACACACAAAAATGTAGGCGTGTCAGACTTGAACCTGGAACCCTTGCACCTTTAGGCTGACAACCACCAACCACGCTATGGGGCCAGCTTGGCAATCCCACACCAACCACACCAGGCCAACCTCCCTCCTCCCTTCCATCACGCTGGCCCGCCCACCCACACACGTACACATAGTGATGCCCTGTCGCTATATGCACCCACCCCATCCGGTCACCCCTTCCTCAGCAGTAGCCTTTGACATGCACCAGGATTGAGTTGCTGTTATTGCAAGCACTCAATCACCAATGTCTATGTCATGTGCTACCATGTCTGTGACCATGAACACCCTCCAGTGCTGACCCAATGCAATGCTTGATATCATTTCTGGAGTGCCATGTGTCGTTTGAAACATAGAAACATAGAAACATAGACTTTGATGGCAGATAAGGACTGCTTGCCATCTAGTCTGCCCATTTCCCTACCTACAGGATATACCACAGATCCTAGTTAATCAACAGCCTATTTCTTCCTACCCCCACAAGAATTGCCTTTGTCTGTCCCATGCATTCTTGAATTCTCCACAGTTTTAGACCCCACAACCTCCTAAGAAAGGCTGTTCCATGCATCCACTACCCTCTCTGTGAAATAATACTTCCTCACATTGCTCCTGAGCAGCCCCTCTATCTTTAAATTGTGTCCCCTTGTTCTTGCACGCCTCTTTTCTCAAAGATGCTACCCTCTTGGACTTTGTTGATTCCACTGAGGTACTTAAACGCTTCTATCATGACCCCTCCCTTCTTTCTCAAGGGTATACATAAGTTTCTTTAGTCTTCCTCATATGGCTTCTCTTGCGGCCCTGCACCATTTTATTTGCCTCCTCTGGACTGCCTCTATCCTGTCTATGCCCTGCGGATATGGGGTCTCCAGAATTGGACGCAGTACTCCAGATGGGGTCTCACCAACTGTCTGTACAGAGGGATAACAACTTCCTGTTTTCTGCTGCTGATGCCACTCCCCATGCATTCCAGCATACCCCAGCCCTCCCTACTGCCTTCTTACATTGCTTGCTAACCTTAAGGTCATCTGATATGATTACCCCAGGTCCCTTTCCTTTTTGTTGTTGTTACTACCTCCCCCACATTGTGTATTCTTGTCCTGGGTTCTTGTTTCCCAGGTGCATTATTTTGCACTTCTTTGCATTGAATCCTAGCTGCCATACTTCTGACCATTCCTCCAACCTTGCTAAGTCCCTTCTCATCCTGTCCACGCCTCCCTGTGTATCAACCCTGTTGCAGATCTTTGTGTCATCTGCAAAGAGGCATACTTTTCCTTCGGTCCCTCTGCAATGTCACTTATGAAAACATTAAAAAGTTGGACCCAATACTGAACCCTGCGGTACCCACTAGTAACCCCTCTTTCTTCAGAGTGGACTCCATTTACAATTACCTTCTGTGTCCTGTTGTCCAGCCAATGTTTACCAGGCTACCACCCTGGGATCCACTCCCAGGCTGGTTAATTTGACTATTTGTTTGGTAGATCAAGTGTGCTGCATGTAGATTGTGTTGCATTAATGAGAGCTCTGCGCTGGTGGTTGAAGTGTCATTGAGTTGTATATGCTACACCAGGTTTAATGGGTGATTAATGGTGTTGTTAAAGTGCTTCTTTAAAGTTTCCCTAAAAACACCTTTTCTGCCCGAATACTGAATACTTGGGACTAGAATACGAATATTCGGCCGAATATTCAGGAAAGAATATTTGCACAGCCCTATCTATCTATCTATCTATCTATCTATCTATCTATCTATCTATCTATCTATGAATCTTTTAAGCAGATTAAGTTCCCAGCCTCAGAGTCATGGAACACCATCCTGACACTGGGATGACCAATCCTCAGTGTCGGTTTCTGTCTGTCTACAACAAAGAAAACCATCCCTTGTTGAATTTGTTTCTTGCTATACCTAACAAAAAGCATATGGTCCATGATCTCACCCCCAGCATCCACCATCCAACACACCCCAACCTCCACACAGCACCCACCACCCCACACCCCACACACCACATTCACCTGAACATGTTCCAGAACACAGATCCATTCTGTGATCAAAACATTTCTTGCTGTTGGAACCAGCTACTGCAATATAAGAACATAAGATAAGCACATTTTAATGTAGTTCAATAAGGTTTATACTTATGTTCATAACTTTGTCATTTTGGACATTTTACACCTGATTTTCAAGATGGCCTTTTGTGACCCCAACTCATGAACAAGGATTGTGAAATTATGGAAATACATAGAAGGTGATTTCATGGTCACTGCAGAATATCACCTTTCATGCAGCATCTGAAAATGTTTGCAGACTTTGTTCATCAGGTAGAGTCATAAGAAGGCTATGTTAAAATGTGAGGTAAAATAAAATACAGCAATGTTGTCAGTGTATGTTGAAATGTTTCAATACATGCTTACAACGTTGGTAACTTTAACTATTTTGATCCTAAATTTTCAACAAAGCCATTTTTCACACCACTTCATGAATGTGCCAGCTGTCATTTTTCAAATTATTTCAAAACATGGTTTTACACCTGTGGTGCAAAATAATATTTCAGCCAAGATTTATTGGATTGATGAGGTGGGTTCATAAGAAGACAATGTTGAAAATTTGAGTCAAAATAATTAAAAAGTTATGAAGATGTTGACATTTTCTATGCAAGCTCATAACTTTGGTAACTTTTTGATATCTGTTGCTTCCTGAGAACTGCAGGGTCAACATGACCCTGCTGGTAATGTACTAGGATGGAGTCTTGTCATGGTGCAGAGGCCCAGATGGCCTGTGCATCTGCATCTGCATCTATTTATGCAGCTCCTTTCGGGACCTGGAGAATGAGGATACAATTCCATTGTCTCAAAAAGAAAGAAATGCTTGGTAAAAACTGCGTTACATAGAAACATAGACTTTGATGGTAGATAAATACTGCTTGGCCCAACCAGTCTGCCCATTTCCTATTTATTGGATAAGCTGCAGTTTCTAATTAACCAATAGCCTACTTCCTCCTACCCCCACTAGAATTGCCTTATGTCTGTCCCATGCATTCTTGAAAAAGAAGAATCAGCATTTATATAGCACTTTTCATACACAGTGTGTCCCAAAGCAATTTACTGCAATGCTAGACTGGTAGCAAAGTGACTGAATACGTAGTGGTTGCCATATTGCACATCAACACCCACACACAGCCTGGACAATTGCATGATCTGGTTTATGGGAAGGGAATGTTGGCCAGGACACCAGGAATGTCCCATCTCTTTGTGAAGAGTGCCTGGTTCCTTTATTTCCACCTGGACACCCAAAAGACAGCACCAGGATAGGTAGAAGGGATCTCGGTTTAACATCTTATCCGAAGGATGACGCATGCCAACAATGCAGCACCCCTAATACTGCATTCAGATGCCAGCATTTTAGGAATGAGTCTAATCCCAGTGTGGGATGAGAACCCATGACCTTCTACTCCAGAGGTGGATGTGCTACCAACTAAGTCATACTGACACCTGAATTTCACCACTGTTTTTGACCCCATGACCGCCTCAGAAAGGCAGTTCCATACATCCACCATCTTCTCCATGAAAATACTTTCTCACATTGCCCCTGAGCCATCTCCCCGCTGTCTTTCAAATTGTGCCCCCTTGTTCTTGCACAACTTTATGAAATATGCTACCCTCTTGGACATTATTGATTTCCTTGAGGTACTTGAATGTTTCTATCAGTTCCCCTCCTTTCCTCAATGGTATACATGTAAAGCTCCTTTAGCCTCTTTTTATGGCTTCTGGTGCAGACACTGCACCATTTTAGTTGCCCTCCTCTTGACTGCCTCCATCCTGTTTATGTCCTTGCAGAGCTGGGGTATCCAGAACTGCACACAGAACTCAGATGGGGTCTCACCAACTGTCTGTACAGAGAGATAGCAACTTCTTGTTTTCTACTGGTGATGGTTCACCCTATGCATCCCAGTATACCCAAAGCTTTAATTACTGCCTTCACATTGCTTGCCTACCTTAGGTTGTCTGATATGACTACCCCAGGTATCCCCCAGTGTACTATCCCCTCGTGTTTTGTTTCAGGTGCATTACTTTGCACTTCTTTGCATTGAATCTAAACTGCCATACTTTTGACCTTTCCTCCAATCTTGCCAAGTCCCTTCTCTTTTCCACCCTTGTGAATCAACCCTGTTGCAGATCTTTGTGTCATCTGCAAAGAGGCATATCTTATCCTTCCAGTCCCTCCACAATGTCACCTATAAAGACATTAAAGAGGACCTGTCCAGTACTGAATCCTGTGGTACCCTGCTAGTGAGCCCCTTTTCTTGGAGTGAACTCCACTGACTATTACCTCTGTGTTCTGTTGTCCAGTCAATTTTTAACCAGACTACTAATGTGGGACCCACTTCAAGGCTGGCTAACTTGTTTATTAATATTTTGTGTGGACTGTGTCAAATGCCTTGTTAAGTCTAGGTAGGCCATGTCCACAGCCCCTCCTTGGCCTTACTACTTTGGTCACCCAGTCAAAGAAATGTATTAGATTTATCTGACATAACCTTCCCATGTGAATCCATGATGCCTTGGGTCCTGTGCCAGCTGGCCTCTTGGTGCTCAACAATTCTTTCTTTCAGAAGTGATTCCATCATTTTCCCTACCACTGAGATCAAACTAACAGGTCCGTAGTTTCCTGCCTCTGCCTTGCTCCCACTTTTTGAAGGGAATTGCATCCGTCCTCCTCCAGTCTTCAAGTACCACACCATCTTCCCATGATTTGATAAGGATCCATGACACTGCATTGACAATTTCTTGTCAACGTGATGTTTCCTGATACCACTACGGTTGACATAGTGCCGTGGAGAATAAATTTTATTTTTTATGAGGGGGGTGATGCCTCCCACACCACCATGTGGGGTTTTGTACACCTCACATCCACCTTAACTTACTATTATCAACTCCAAAAGAGATCGGATTTGGGGATGGGGTGCAGGACCTTGGGAAAGGTGCCATGGTCCTGTGCAGACTTTACAGCGATGTGTGTTGATGTTGTCATCGACCACATCACTGTAAAGTTGTCAAGTAGAGATAGATACCATTTGTTAAAAGGATAGTCAGTGGTGTCTCTAGTTCTCCCTTACTTCTTTTAGAATTCTGGGGTGAATCCCATCAGGCCCTATTGATTAGTCCACCTTCAGGTTTAGTAGTTCTTTCAGGACCTTTTCTTCTGTGAATGGACTGGTATCAACCCCCTATCCAGAGTGCTTCTATTGTTTGGTTTAGGTACCTCCCCATCTCTTCTTTTATGAATACTGAGCAAGTGTTAATTCAGTATCTCTGCTTTTCACTGTCACCTCTGTCCACCTCCCTCCCTTTATTAAGCCTCACTATGCCCTCCCTTGGTCTTTCTTCCTCTCTGATGTACATATGAAAGGTTTTATCTCCTTCTTAACTCAGTTTGCTATCAATGCACAAATTAGGGTTCAACTTAATGCAACAAAAGTAGAAATGTGGCATTTGGGTTTCCAACCCTATCTCCACATCCCCACCCCCAAGCATCATAAAGGAAAAAAAAACATTGGTGTTTTGGGTCTCCTGAGTGTTGGAAAACCAGTGGTTGGGTCTTCCTTCTGGTTGTAAACACTAATGTTCACCTTATCCCTAAACAAACATAGTCATATGTCATCTCTTTTCTTTAGGCAGGTGCTGCTAGACCCTCCGTGAAGAAGCCACAACAGATTTATTTTGCAACATGTGGCGAGACATACTTCTTTACCTTTAAAGAGTGTATCAGTATGAAGCACTGGTTTGCAGCTATACTTTTGCTTCAGACAGTAGGCTACAGGCTGGGGGCAATGGGTGGGTATTAGGGTTGATAACCCCAACAAATATCTTTCCACTGATTTGTCGAGACTTAGGAGACCCAAACCCTAATTTGTGTTTCATTTTGCTTCTTGGGGTGGGGATGGTTAGTTAGGTTGGAAACCCTAATGCCACATTCCTACTTTTTTTTAACAAGTTGAACTCTAACTGATGCATGATTTTTTTCAAAGAATATGTTGTTTTTGCTGTCATTTTAATTTTGCTATATTTGACCCCCCATGAAAATAGACATATACCAAGATAGCACAGAAAGAACTGGTTGTTTTGCTGTCATTTTATTTTTCTTATATTTGACCACTTCCATGAAGATAGAATTTCAATGAAAACTTTCTTTCATTTGCATCAACTGTTGCTGAAACTAACACAGTGCTCCTGGTCCCAGCCTACCTCATCCCTCACAGCCATTCACCTGCACTCTCCTACCTGGACTCACAGGCAGAAGTGTCTTTCTTCTTTTCCCTTCTTACCTATTAAAATAAAACAGAACATCTTAAGTAATAAAGAAGCTGAGATCAAAATGCCAACCACCAGCCTTTAGATGCGTGTGGTCACTGTTTTGATCTCAGATCACAGGGTATCAAGATGTTAACCCCGTCACTCTCACCCCAGACTAACCTCTCTTATACAACTGTACTACCAAATCAAGACAAAATTAACAGTCCATTGCATTTACATTTTATTCAGTGGGTGCTTATTTAAAACAGACATTGCCTAAAATCTGAAGCACTGTACTTCTTTTTCAAAATGATTTCTGACACAAAGCAGGTTGTGCTGCTGAGACACACAAATACTGAAGTGCTGCCATCCCCTGTCAAGAAGCCAGTTCCCAAAATGCCACAGTTCCAGATAGTGTAATAGTGAATAGTCAGTACAAGTTGCTTACTGATTTGACTTGATTTTTGACAAGACACTTGGCCCTCGGTTGTTGCTAAAAATGCATGGTGCTCCGGACAGAACCTCTCTCACACTCTACACATCTTAACTCTCCTACTTTTCACTCACTCTCCCTTTTACTGCCAAGCTAGTGTGCTCATTACCAGTGTTGCCCTGGTGGGTACCGGAAGCTGCAGAGAGATGCACAATACTGACCTGGTGGATATCAAGGAACCGTGTAGAAATGAACAATGCTAATTTACTGGTTTGAGACTGCAAACATTAAATTGTGTTAATATGCACAGGACTTCAAACCCACAAAATAAAAGCATAAACATAAACAGTTCTACCACATGTTGATATTGCTTTTGTGTGATGTTTAACTGAAAAAGCATGCAAACTGCTATTCAGATTTATCTGGTATATGAACACAGCTTTTGTTTTCAGCTTTCTTTTCTTCCCCACCTTGCCCAATGGCATCTCCCCAGAACCATCACTGACTTTCTCATGGACTTACCTGTTATCCTCTACTTGCCCATAACAATGAAAGTGCTGGCTGACCTGCCATGTCGTCGTGAATGAATGGGCCTGCAGGTGGTACCCATGCAATGTCACACCAAGGCTGTTTTCTCCAGCTCCTGGTTTTCCCTCAAGGTGCCAGTGTGGAGTGACTGACATGCATGCATGCTTGGGGTCTGTCAGCTGTCCTCATCCTATCTATATGCTTCTACTGTGCTGCCTCCTGGCCTAAAACCTGGTAGCAGTCAAATAGCATCATTCAGCATTTACCTTCTCTAAGGGGGAGAGTTGTCTTTAGGATGCTTGATCCTTCTTCTCCTGGCCAGTCCCCAGGTGACAGAGTTGATTCCCAAACCTGGTCACTTGTATAGTGAGCAGTAGTGCTACCAGACAGGGTATTAATATAGCTGTTTGAGTGATTTTCAGATATACATCATGAATAGAAACACAGCACTGTCAGCAGCAAAGGACCGCTTGGACCATCTGATCTCTTCAATGTTCCCAACTTATTCTAACTCCACAGCCCCTGTCTAGTCTCTGGCAACCCTCTTGCCTCCCTGCAACTCATCTAATATACCCCTGTGTTTATACCATGCATGATTGCAGCCCTCACTGTTCCAGCCTCCACCACTTCTGCTAGTAGTCTATTGTAGGCATCTACCACTCTTTCAGTAAAGAAATATTTCCTCATATCACTCTTCAACTACACCCTCCAGGTTCATAGAATAGCCCCCCAACAATCCTGGTGCTCATCCTCATTTGAAAGAGACTAACAACCAGTACCCTGTCCATACCTTTGATGTATTTGTAGGTCTCTCATCATGTTACCTCTCTGTCTCTCCCTCTACAGGGTAAATGTTGAGATCCTTTAGTCATTCCTCATAGGTCATCTTGTGCAGACATTGCACCCTTTTAATTGTCAGCCTCTGGACCACCTCCACACTATCTATATCATTTCTGAGGTGCAGACTCCAAAACTGGGCATAGTACTCCTGGAGGGATCAGACCAGTGAGCAATACAACAGAAACACCACCTGCCTCCAGCAGCTGTAGATACCCTCCCTATGCAATCCAGCATCCCACTAGATCTATCCACTGCCTTGTCACACTAGCCTGCCACCTTGAGGTCCTCAGAAACTATAACTCCAAGACCCTTTCCAGTTTAGTGAATGTCAGTACCTTCCCCATATACTGTACAGTACTCAGTTCCTGGGTTCCTATGCCCTAGTTGAATGGTTTTACAGTTTTGGCATTGAACCACAAATGCCATGTTTTTGAAGACTCAAAATTTCCAAGATCCCTGCACAATTTGTCCACCCTCCTGAATGTCCATCCTACTGCAGATGTTGATGCCATCTTCAAAAGGAATACATTCCTTTCCAGTTCATCTGCAACATCCTGCATAAAGAAATTGAAAAGTACTGGTCCCAGTATTGAGCCCAATGGTACCTGGCTGGTCACTTTCCCATTCGTAGAGTGAATGCTGTTTAACCACCGCCAGATGATGATCTCATATCGTTAACTAAATTCTAGTGCAATTCACCACTTTGGATCCCTCCTTGAATGTTCAACATCCTAATTGGGCTCCTGTGTGGCACAGGGTTGAAAGGCTTGCAAAAGTCCAGACATGCCACATCCATTGCCGCCCTGATGTATTTCTGGTCACACAGTCAAATACATTTTCAGATTTGTTTGGCATGATCTTCTCCCCATCAATCTCACGCTACCTGTGGTCTTGCAACCAACTGTACTCAAGACACTTTTCCAATCTTTCTTTCAGTAGGATTTCTATTAATATTCCACCACTAAAGTAAGGCTGACTGCTATATGCAGACAGCTATATTGATATACCCTGTTATATATACTCTAGCAGAAAAAGGAGCAGGAGGGAGTTACTATACCTCTCAGACAACTTAGCATGGGATGGGAGAGGGTTGTGTGTGGCCACTTTAACACGTGGTATTACTTTGCATGCGATGTTTAGCGGGAGAGGAATCCTGTTAACACTATGATGCTAGTTTGTTTTCTGGTTCCTTTAGGGTTCAGTTCACTTTTTATTTTGAACCCAAATGAGCATCTGAAACACAGTTTGGCCTGAAAGTTAAAGTTCAGCTCAAAATAAATTAACCCCTCACCCCACCACCTGTTGGGGTTTATTTTTCTAAACAAACCATTCGCTCATCTGTATTCATTTGTACTGATGTGGGAAGGCCACAGTCCAATGGATTGGAAATCACGCTGAAAGAGATGCCTGGTGGTTTGTAAGAGATAGAAGCTTCAAACACAAAAACAGAGGATTACAGATATTTGTAAAAGCAATTTTTAGTATAGCCTGGACAGAGTCACACAAACACCCATTCATTTTAAGCTGACTGAATTTCCATTTGCAAATATCAAAATCTTCTGAGTCCTCTGTTTTACTGTAACAGTATGAAGACCTACTGCACATGTTTTCTGAAACTTGGGGTAATTCTTCAGTCTTTTATCCCCACAAAGTCACCTTGAGAGAATAGCTTCCAGTTTAAAATGTTGAACCATAATCTCCCTTTGAGTTAAGTATTATATATAAATATCAAAAATAACTTTCTAATACATCCTTTGTAGCTGGCCCAGTGGCAGTGAGGGGCTGAGGCACTGGTCGTCTTACCTTGTGCCACGCGGTGACCAGTGTTCGGAAATGAGCGTGGGTTGCCGGGGGTCAGCAGGGGAGGATAAGGCTCAAGCATCTGCAGGACTGCTCTCCTTTCCAGGGAGGGGGTCCATGACAGTTGGCACCTGATTGCCCCTGGCAGAGGCTGGAGGGCAAGGTGCTGCACTGTAAGTTCATGGAGGAGTTGAGTGCAGACACCAGGAGGGAGTACGCAGGACATGTGTATGTTCCTCCACTGGTGTCATGGCATGCCTCTGCTCCGGGAGAAAAAATGTGAAATAGGAGTCCTCCTGGATGAGTGGCTTGATGGCTCATCCATAACAGTGCACCAGCTCTGGGGAAGGTGCCTATCTGGATCTGGACAAGGTGGGTGAGTTAGAGGGCTCCCCACCCCCACCCCGCTACGGGAGTGTAAGCCATAGGGAAAAGGCATGGACCCTGGTTGGAGCACAGAGGTAGCTGGACAGTGGCCAGAGTCTCTTAGGGTTGCCAGGAATGGGAGCAGACTAAGTAGGAGCAGAAAGAGACAGCAAAAAAATATACATCCTCTGCTGAAGTAGTTGCTAAAATGATAAATGACTAAGGGCAACACTAATTGAAATTCACACTAACTAGCACATAGTTCTGTTGCTTCATGCTAATTTGTGCTTGAGGCACAAACAGAGATATATTAGAAACCTCAAGCAAACAGCCTTGGCTGTGCAAAGAGGTTTTAATATACCTCTTTCCATAGTAGCTCACATGGAAGTCCTATCCCTTACCTGTACAAAATAACATTCTGTGTGCCCTGCTAACCCACCCCACATAAGGCAGTTAGCACAGTAAAAGCATTATAGCACCCAAGTCCTAACATGTGACATTCAGGCACAAAATATAAATGACCTAACTCACCATGTACAGCTCTCAAAGCTGATTACCAGCATATAGCAAGTCCAATCCTTCCCTTTTTGTGCTGTGTCTGCTTCTGGCTGTCACCACTGCTGCTGGTGTTGTTCCTACAATGTCTTGACATCAATTCCTGGATCTTGTGACATGTCTGCACCCAATCCTGTTCCTGGTATTTATAACATATAATCTATCCTATTGGTACTCCTTTCCCTAACTCAGTTTCATTTCTAGTATTTAAATCAAATATATTTCCTGGTTCTAGTGGCAACCTCTCCCAGTCCTGTACAACAATGTTTATATTTTGGCAGTTCAGTGGCAATCTACTCCTATGCCCCAGCCCCATAGCTGTATAATTTATAACTGATATATCCTTTGTAGTCCAGTGGAAACTTTCTCATTCCTGGTCCCATACTACACATATATAATAATTTAGATATCCCTGGTAGTTCAGTGTCACTCACTTCCATACCATAATCTCAGTCATATAATTGATCTACTGTAATGTCTCTGCTTGTCCAGTGGTACTCTCTAGTAGAGATGCATTGTGTTTAAGTATTACAAGTGAAGTTGGTGCAAAATTGGGAACCACACATTACGCATAGCAGTGCAAAGGTTCTTGATTTCACCCCAAATGTACATGGAAAAATAATTTTTTTTTAATGACTAAATAAGAACAAAACATCCTTGCTTATGTAGAAGATTTGTAGCATGCATCTCCCACCACACCTTAGAATAAACTGGTATCCCCAACCCTCATGCCACCCACCTCCTTCCTTACCTCAGTCCTGGTCAAGTTTTCTGTCAAAAACCCTTCACTACCCTTTCTGAATTCCAAGTACCCCCACCACTACCATGAGAATCATTCAAATACATATTAAATACCCAACCCACATACCCGGTGGGAGGTCACTACCCTCCTCCCCACTCACTCCAAAGGTTATACTTGTTAATCCTGTGACAGAGAAAGGCTCCTCACTGCAGTGACCAGCCTCATTGTTCACAAGCTCATTCATCAATGAATGAATCAATGATAATGAGATGCAGTAGAGCAGTAACATCTGATTGGTTATTGTGGTCCCCAAACAGATGTTTCCACTATAGGTATGTCATTATTGGCAATTTATTTATTATTGATAGATCCAGCAAACAGGAAGGCTAGTCACTGCAGCAGGGATGGTTTTCTCCTTTACAGGCTTTTATAATATCTTTGAGTGAGTGGGGTCAGCAGTGTGGAATCTTAAATTGTGGCAGGCTTCAAATATTCAACATGTATGACTGGTTTGAATGAGTGGGGTGGCAAGCATTTAACTGGAATGAGGGATGGGGTCATTTGAAAAGCAAAGTACAAGTGTGAAGCACCCACTGTCCAGACAAAAGACTTAGGACCAAAAAAGTTTAAATACTCAGTCCTTTATATTTAAAACTCATAGGGTGGGATATTCAGAAATGCACCAGACAGGGGCACAATCCAGGCACAGCACAACTGGGATGTGCCAGGGAGGTGCTGGGTAATATTCAACAGTGCTGCACCATGGCTCAGCACCGTGAATATGGCAACATGGCCTCCCGCATTGCACATGGCCCAGTGGCACTGCACCAGCACAACTGGCAAGAGAGGTGCAGAGGATCCACCAGCACAAGTGTGGTTGGCTAGGTGCAGGAACCTCAATATTCAGCAGTGGATATGCAAATGGAGCCATAATGCATGCAAGGAGCAACTGGGTCCATTAGCATGTCATTATAGCTCCATTGCTTGCCAAGTCGCCAATCGGCGACTTGCGCCTGGCGCCTACCAGGCTGCAGCCGTCAGGGACAGCGCCCCTGCACAATGCAGCAAAGTGTCCCAATGCCCGATCACGGGCAGATGTAATAAATAAACCAAGTCCAATATCCTCGGTGGTCCAGTCGACGCTTCCATCCGATTGCGGGCATTACTATGAAATAAAACAAAGTCCTATATCCCTGGTGGTCCAGTGGACCACCCAGCCCATTCGCAGCATACATGCACTAAACAATGCAAATTAACCCTGGTGGTCCAGTGGTACCCCCTCCCCACCCATCCACTGAGCCCTGCCATCCCACACCCCAGTCAGTGGGGCTGGCAGCTCCTCACCCACTCAGCCACCGGCCTCCGCCAACTGACTGTGTACAGTATGGCTGTATGCCCACTGCTCCACAGCATGGGACAATGGGCGTGCAGACCACACCGTACTACACAGTCCAGATATGTGAATGGATCCACCACTGACTGAGGGGTGGGGTGGTGGAGCACAGTGGACGGATGGGGAAGGGGAAACAGCTGGACCACCAGGGTTAATTTGCATTGTTTTAGTGTATGCGACCCGTGATTGGCTGGAAGTGGTCCACTGGACCACCAGGATTTAGGTACTGGCACAATGCCCGGGCGACCGGGGTGCGATGCTCGATCGGCCCTGGCACAGGAGCTCGCGCCCAACACAGCTGGTGGCTGCCGGTTGCACCCTGCAACACGGGCAGCTCATCTGGGTGGCCAGCCCTGCTCCTTTTTTTTTGTGGCTCAACCTTTGAGCACCAGTGTGCTGGCGCAGTGAAAGGTTGCACTCAGAGATGCTCAGCACATCCCAGGCTGAATATTGGATGTGCTGAGTATGCATGGCAAGCCCCACTTGCGCCACATACATTACTGATGCACCCCGTGAATCAGAATTTGAGCAGCAAAACCCCTTTGAATATCAAGGCTAGCGCATCAGTGGGTTTTGCTCTGGCACAATACTGTTGCGCCATGCACAACCCCTTTTGGAATATCTCACCCATAGTGTAATACAAAGCACAAATGGCAGAAAGTATTGATATTCCTACTATCTTGAAAAAATACAGGTGTTAGAGAGGTCTTGGGAGCTGAGTCCAAATTTAGTAACATCACACATATAACATTTTGAAATTTTGAAAAACATATCTACAAAATATGACAGAGAATGTGTTTCAAAATATGTTTTCAAAATATATGTATATAGAATATGTATTAGACTGTTCTTCCTAAATCCACATGATATTCATGCATTTTGTATAAATCTGAGTTTTTAGACACATTAAAAGAAAGGAAATGGTATTTATGGTTTTTAATTTTATCTCTTGCAGCAGTATTTAGGATTTGGAAGTTAATGTAATTTGTGCCTGTGTCTTTAGGGATTTTTGTGACATGTTTATAATATATGTGCAATAGCTATAATAGCAAAGGATATTAAGACTACTGTTTTCATAAAAGGAAATGTGGTTAAAAACAACAAAAGATAACATGAATTTACTAACAAAACATCCTCGCCCCACCAGGACCACTGAAAACAAATTCTGCACATTCCCGTGGCGCACCTCTCAGGGACAAAGGTCCTTTGCTCACCGGACACCCTACAGGTTTAATGGAATCAACAGAAACACATACCTCTCAACCTCTTGCCTCATGAATCAGGGATGAGGCTTAAAAAATCAGGGACAAAGGCCCCAAATCAGGGACACATCTTAAAAACTGATACTATTCAGTCAGAAAGTTGATAGAATAAGGATTTGTGTTAAGATGCATTTTCTGAAGAAGAACAAGTCTGTTACATTAATGTTTGATATTATTTCATGCTTTTAATCCCGCTGTTCTGTCACAAAAACACAAATTTTACTAGGGACAGAGGAAAATTTTGAGGCAAAATCAGGGACATCCCTGAAAATCAGGGACAGTTGAGAGGTATGAGGAGACATCGCCTCACTGCGAAGTCTTGGCCAGTTCAAAACCTACCTTCACCTCCACCTCTCTGCCTCCAGCTCCTGTGACTGTCACCGTAATCCACTTCACTTGCCTTCTTACTGCCTCACACCCTTCCTTCCCCCGGCTTAGCACTCCACTCAAACCTGAAGCCCTCAGCTGCCCTCAGATTCTGTTATTCCCATTGATCTCTTTAACTTTCACCTTGAATCCTGCCTGCTTTGTTTCCATCCCTCCCTCTTTGCCCTTTTTCCACTGCTTGTGATTGTGTTGAATCCCATGATATGCATTGTTTATTCAAACTCCTGTTCTGTCCTGTACATACCTCCCTCAAATGTCTGTATTTGTTCTGCCTAATTTCAAACTTTGTTATGTTTGTATTGTTCTCAATTTGACATAGAACCTTTGTAAAGAGCCTTGGCTCAAAGGTACTTGTAATCCTAGACTTAAATAAATAAAAAAAATCTCTTTGGATATTGGTAAGTCATTTTATAGCCAGTATAGAGATGACATCCACATAAGGTTGAGAAACCCATGAATGTTTTTAACAAAAAGTGTGTGCCTTTAAAATAATTGTATTCACTGTTTGAAATTTGTATAATGAATCGTGATTGGAAGAGCACTTTGTATGATGTGTGTTACACCAGAATATAAATTGAACACATTAAATTGATTTCTCAGATCACTCTGAGGAAGCTTAGCAGCTTGTTAAGTGAAACATTAGTGTTTCGTAAGAGCCACCATCTTTTCTGACATTTGTGCTTTGTATTACACTATGAGTTTTAGATATAGTGGACTGAGTATTTAAACTTTTGTGGTCCTGAAGTCTTTTGTCTGGATAGTGGGTGCTTCACACTTGTGCTTAGCTGGTTCTGCTTTTGCTATAGCACCACTGTATTTTTTCTGGTGCTCTTTCCTTCTCTTCTGGTTATTTGAAAGAAAACTTAATTTTGACTGGGAAGGAGAGAGACAGGTGAGCCCTGGAGGAGTTGGCGGGATCTATTTATTATATGATGTGGTGGGAAAGGAAAGGGACAATCAGTCTACATGGATGAGGGTGGGTGCTCTTTCTTTTGTTCATAAAAAGGAGAAAGCAGCACTACATATAGTGAAACTTCACCAGCGACATACCACGATGCATTGTAATCACCTGTCAAAGTGTTTACTTCACCAGGAGAAGAAAGGAATGAGCTATGCATAGTGTCACCTTCACCAATAAAGTTCCACTATATGTAGCCTTTGCTGGTGAATTTGGCACTTTGCCAGGTGAAGAGACTACATGAAGCTGGGAAATATTACATTGTTCTTTGCTAAGTGAAGTTTCCCAACTTCACACACCTCTCTCCCCATCTCCTCAAAGCATCAACCATATTCAGTCCCTTGAATACTGTGATCACATACCAACTACTCACTTCCATGGCCAGAAGACATCTTCCAAATTCAGGCCCAGTATCCCTAGAAAGCAAGCATAGTGATAAAGTACCTGTGATATGGATTGTCAAAATCATGGAGCTTCTGTGATTTTTGCAAGCTGTCCCCAAGTACTGTATTGCTATACATGCTTGCATGGCAATACTGGTGGTGTACACTGTAAGGCAGATGGTGGAGGCCTTGAAGTAGCAATGTAAGTACCCACTGCCATCTAGGGACTGGGGAGCTGGGTGCTACGGGGAGGGGTAAACTGGACTACTAGGAACATTGGATTATTTTTTTTATCTATAGGAGCAGGGAATGTGAGAGAGGTGCCAGAGGACTACCAGGATATATACATTATATATATAGATATATGAGACCAGGGACCAAAGAGTGAAATGTGAAGTGCTACCACATGATTAGGGATGTATAAAATATTGCACAGCTACAGGACCAGAGAATGGAAGAGGAGCCAATAAAGCCAGGGAATATATTTGTTTTCAATACTGAGAACAGGATATAGTGAGGGATGATGTGATACTAGAGCAAGGAGGTTCTGTTCGGGAGGGTTTCAGAAGTGTTAACTACTGCAGTACAGGCAGCCTGTTAGTACTTCAAAAGCAAGTTGAATATGCCAGTCCACCTTGTATGCATCCCACCATGCTCATTTGCATGATCACATTGTGTTATTTAAGTTTGTGTCCATGCTAACTCTGCCTACAGATATAACACCAGCCATGCAAACACAGCATTTTGTGAACCCTGTTAGTTCAGCGCAAACTGTTTAAAGATCAGACCACTTGCTTGAAAAAAGCTCTTTAATATGACCTCTAACAATTTCTCTTCCATCAGTAAAATACAGATACAAAACTTTAAAAGTGTAATAACTCTCATAGTATGATTAGTAGCTTGTTATGTATACAGCAGTGGTACATGGTGGTAAGCAGGCTCTTCCATCACACAACTAAACTGCAAGAACTGAGGAACATTATCAAAGAGATTAAAGATTTTGAATTCACATCTTGTAAGCAAGTCATTCATGGCACTAACAATCATGCTATCAAACTCAAAGTAATACCTTCTGGTAACGTCCTGCAGAGGTTAGCTACTGAATTAATAAACTACTGGTTTACAGCAGCTGCAGGGATTTCACTTAATGTATTTACTTGTATTTCTTCACAGGTACTTCACTAGCTATACAGTGAGATATAAAGGAAGCATGTAAGAACAAAGGGACATTTTACTGAGAACATAGGTGCAACATCTTTAACAAAATCAGTGTTGGCCAAGAAACCTTAAATTGTGCAAACAGTGTTTTACTATCTTAACTCCAGGTTGACCTCATGAACTTGGGCAAGGGCATAAGTGTAATGACTGGTAAGAAAAACAGAATAATATATTTTTGAAAAAAAGGATCTAGAAATCTACAAATAACAAACACTGTAAAAAGAGCAGAGGAGGACTACAGTGTTTTTAATTGGAGTGTACCTCAAGAAACTGACAGAGTTGTAAGACACCATAGGAGAAAGACTATGTTTATTATTTGCCGGTTTATCTGTATTTTCTCTCTTTTTGTTGTCCTACTGAAGAATAAGCAAATTAGGTGGGTCAAGCGGTCTTTATCTGCCAATAAATGTTATGTTTCTGTGTTGCTATGACTAAGACACTCCTTGTAATGATTTATTGCCTTAGATACCAGCTCTATGTGATATTGTAGCCTGCCTTCATGTACCCATTTCCAACCCCTGTTCCTCCTTAACTTACTGAAAGAGGAGGGCACCCTCCTGCTTCTAGGGTATTTTGTGACATCTCATCCAGAGGTGCAACTGCCTTGCGCCATAAAACCAACACCTTTCCTTTATCTTGCTACCTCAGGTCAGGCTGAATGGGTAATCAGCACAACCAACACACACTTTTGGGGACACGGTTAATCATAAGACTCACGCACAGACTGAGATCCAAACTGGGAGCTGGGATAAGGCAGAATATCTTTATTATGCTGGTCACAATGTCATACAGCATGAATGGCATTTCCTAGCCAAGCTATTTTCTTCCATGTTGTTACCATATTTTGCAGGTCATTAGTATTACTTCATTCATTTTTTGGTCTCAGATGTTCCATGCTCAGCACACCTGATTGTACCCACAGTTTAAAGAAGACTTAAAACTTTCTACAGCTGATGCATGCGAAGTGAGCCCACAGTAGTTTCTGATTTCCCTCCTTTGCTCTAAAAGCTTTCTGCTGCTATGTTTGTCACAATTTGTTTTACCATTTGCCTTCCTGCCATATACAGGGTCATTAGAGCCCTGCTGCTCCCTAATACCAGTGTGCAGTGGTGTGTCCCCAACAGGGTGAGCACAACCCTGAGGGCAAACAAGCTGAGCAGTGTTATGTGACACACCAAGATAGTCATATTTGGTTCAGTATATCAAATCATGATCTACTTCTAAGATCTGTTCTAGTTGGTCCAGCCATGCATGCCTCTTTCCCTTCAGCAACATTACTTGTAGCCCTAGTGGTCCAGAGAATGGACTTATTTGCCTGGCCCCATCCTGAGGACTTGCTGACCTCAACTCTAAGTAGACTCCCTCTGCCAGATGACCAAAAATTCAAGGTTCTTTCCAAAAGGTTAATACTTTGACTGATACCTAGGGTTATCTCCTTCCTCACATCCAGATAATCTTTAATGAAAGGTGTACATACAAATGTGCTCTCTTTCAACAATACTTCATGGCAGGAGTGGATCCTCATGAATCCCAGCATCCACTTTTGAGAGGTAGACTTCAATAATTCTCTTTGTGCCATTCAGGTCTCAATCTTCTGGTTTTCAAGACAGGCTGCTGTAGTCCACCTCCTCTAACTAGTGTTATGGGGTGTCCTACTTACTGGAACCCCAAATGGGTTCTGGACTTTTGGGGACCTTGAAAGGGACCAATGCCTCCTGGACTCAGACCCTGCCACCAAATCTGGGTTTGCTGAGCCCTTGACCTGGTCACAGTCTGGGCAGCTGGGCTCTGCTACTGATCTTCTCTCTCTCTTGGTTCTCTCTTTCCAGCTGGACCCATAACTATCTGGACCCTTTCATAGTATAAAGGTGGAAGAGCAGGGCAAAGAATATTCATGTCTGAGCCTCCTGCTGCAGGCTATGTCAGAAATATCAGAACACAATATCCAGACATATGTCTTGAATCCTGTGCCCACAAAAGAACAACTCACAGGGTCAGGCTGAACCCTACAAGTGCTGTCTGTTAACTCACCTCAAGTTGGATGAAGAGGCTGGTTACATTAATACAATGGGCAAACCCAGCCAGCATGAAGTTAACTGCTAGAGCACTCTAGTTCATTGGAAATGGACTGAGGATCCAGAGACCTAGATAGAATACAGCATGGCAGTATGGTCTGCCTGTGCAGCACATATCCACCTTTTTCTGATTTGTTATCTTTCCTGAACTATCCTTCTTAGGTCATAGTCTGTCACATTCCTTCTGGATCCTGAGTTCAGGATTATGGCATCATTTTTGCACGATGGCATCATTGGGGCAGTGGGAAGGCAAGGATGCCAGCATGCATATGAAGGAGTATCACAAGCAGGAAGAGAGAGGGAGAGGAGATTCTATCCTGTGATGATCCCTTGTTCATCCTCCCCTGAGTACAGTGTTTAATTCTAGAGTCCACACTTGCGGAAGGACAGGATGGAGATGGTTCAGAGAAGGGTAACCAAAATGATTTAGAGACAATAGGGAAATACTTACATGTACAGGCTGGAGGACCTCACCATATACACAGTGGAAAAAAATGAGAAAGGGGGGACATGATTAAGATATGCAAATGCCTCCATGGGATAAACAGATAATAGAGTTGTTCATGCTAAGTGAGGACAAAAGCACCAGACAGAACCCAATGAATATTGCTGAGAGGGTTTGAGATGAATGGCTGATGTCAAAAGGGTTTTCTTTTACAAATTGTTGAACATATGTGGAACAGACTACCAGGGATGTTGTATGTGTCAAATCAGTGGTGGGACCAGACTTGGGTAAGACAGACAGAAAGGACTGGTAGGGAGATAAGCAAAAGAGGAAAGGAGAAAAGGAGTGAAAGACCAATAAGGATCAACAAAACAATAAGAAGGGCAGGCAGACTGAATGAGCCACAGGGTCTTTTTTCTGCTGTCAGCTTCTATGTTTCAGTTGTCCAATTGTTATATAGGGACATTTGTCCCTTAGTCAACACCTGCTTCAAGAATATGAGTGATTAATAGAGCATGTTTTTTTTTTATTTGTTATACTTTTTCCCCATTGAACCATCTCCTATCAGTCCTACCCCATGCCCAGACCCACCATCCATGTCCCTGAGACTTACCCTATCTGGAGATATGCTCTCAATTGCCCTCCAGAGCAGGGCCTTTGGTAAGGTCTCCGTCCTGTTGGACAATTGAAGATGGCCCCAGGACATTCCTGACCCAGAGTTATGACCTGGATTGCTCCTCAGGGTGAGGCCTTCAGGAGGGGCCCTTCCTACAGTCACATGACAGGACGTGACTCTGGTGGTGCCACAGGTCAGTAGTGCAGGACCTGTGGTGCAAGGTGGGCAGCATCCTCCATGGCCCAAGATTTCAGATTTTGTCACCCATGAAAGTCGAGACTTGCAATGACGACTCCAACAACTACATGCACCAGCTTTCAGACCCTTGGCCACCACCAGGGTGGTGTGAGCACTAGGACGCTCCCCACACCTCCCTGGAGGACAGCAGTCCATAAGACACTCATTCCTCCTCCCCCAGCTGGCCCTCCAATGCCCAGGCTTACTTCCAAACCTGTGTCATCAGTCACAAGCAGTAGCCCTACTGCTGCATGGAGCATGTATTTCTGTATGCATGGCTTCATCCCTGTGGTCCCAGCAGGTAGCAGCAGAAGTCACCACTATTTCCAAAACAAGCAACATTTAGCTGGGATGCAGTACCTGTTCCAAAAGGTTCAAGAAAGAAGCTCTGTACATCCCACATGGTAAGTAAGCAAACATGCTATTGCTGGACTAAGAACCTACCATAGGTAGCCCATTTTAGTGTAACCTTTGTATAACTCCTCTGCTGCTGTAATGGTCCCTAGTAGGACCATCGAAAAGTGAGTATGGCAACTAAATGAGGTTTTGCTGGTGTGAAACTTGTAAACAATAATACATGATTGGGTGTGCATTGAACAGGTCTGATGCCATGCCCAGGGAATATGCCATGGCTGTCTCAAAATAATTTTTTATTTTTGGTTTCAGGTTTTGCCTTTATGGACCATATGAGTAGTAGAGCCAGGACTGAGGTCTATATAAGTTAAACCCTTAAGCAGTCCATGGCTTATATCTTTTATACAATGACAACTCCTGGCTAGGATGGCAAAGTGTTCTTGAATGTTGAAACATGCTGCATTAGTCAAAAAAGCTGATGCAGTTTAAGTAAAACTTTCATTGTTCAGTAAACTAGAGCAGAAATCAATGATTTATTTCCACTCCACCCCTGTATGCTGTAAAAATAAATGCAGTTTTTAGACAATTTTATTCTCACAATTATTGTATATTGTAAATATAGATTTACTGTGACTTCTCTGGCTGTCACTGTACTGTGAATCAGATATGTTTCCAGTGGCCAGACGAAGGCACACTTTTTAACTTTACATTCACAGCACTGTCCTAAATGCAAAGGCTACTAGATATTCAATTAATTCCTCTCTCAGGGAGAAGTCAAGATGTGTGATGATGTATCCTGCTGAAAGTTAACTTTTGTAAGGTGTATATGAGGTTTATATTACTTACAGTCAAATTTAAGGTGCATTGTAGCTGAGGTGCACACTGCTAAATGTTAAGTTTTTAAAGTGTTGTTAGTGAGGTGCAGATCAGGTATTTTTAGAAAAACTACAAGTTTGTGAGTGCAGCTAAGGTGTACAGTATTTCTGAGGTATGTATAAGGTGAATTGGAGGTGTACATAGTGCACACCTCGACAATGTGCACCTCAGCTAGTCAGAGAATCAACTGGATCTCCAGGTTCACATCTTGGTTCTCTAACCTCAAAGGCCATACTGCCTCAACAAATATTTCTAATACATATACATATCGTTATATTCATGGCACTCCTGTGAAGATAAAAACTGCAGATATGAGTTATATAGTCATGGCAATGGGGACCTAGAGTGAGAATATTAGTGCTGTTCTCATTCTGGGACCATTTATCAACACACTAGGTCCACAGTGAAACCAAAGGTGTATAGTAGATTGCCATTAAGCCTACAGTAGGTCACCTTAATACAGTACAGCAAACTTGTGCTGGAACAATATCACTGTTAAAGAAGGCCACTGAACAATCAGGGCCAGGATTTTTCCTTGCCAGTACACAGTAAAGATATGACATAAATCAAATAAACCATGGCCCTAATAAAAATATTACTGATGCTTTCTCTTGTGCAGTTTGACCTTTTGACATCACCTGTGGCTTAGCCACTCCTGATAACACAAGGTCAATCTGCACTCAGGAAAATATCAGTGATATTTTCATTAGTGCCATAGCATATCTGATAAATACAGGATACATGATGGGCAGGGTGAGATATGGAAATATTCTCACTCCTGCAGAAAATGCACAGCTCACTCTACAGGACTGAGAATATTTTCCATATCCACTATCTGCACAGCATGTGTGTGATATATAAAATGGGGTGAGAGCTTTAGGAACATTTTTCTGTTCCTGCGTGTTTTCTGCTCACTCTGTATGTGGTGTGAGTGTGGGTGCGTGTGTGTGTGTGGGTGTGTTTGTTGTTCTGAATGGACTGGGAGTCAGAAACACAATGAGACAGGTGAGTGTGTTTTGTAAAGCTAATTGACTAAGTTGTAGGTTTCAGTGAGAAAGATAAACTATTGCAGGTAGCACTGAGAAAGAGAAACTGCTTTGTGAAGGAGCTTCATTTAGAATGCAGGTTGTTTTGAAGCTGAGATCAGCACAGTAATGGCATAGAGTGTTAAAACACAATGGGCCACAGGTGAGATTGTTTTGCAAAGCTAATTGAGTAGGTTGCAGCTCCAGCGAGAAAGAGAAACTGTTTTCTGAAGCAGTTTCATTTAGAATGAAGATGCAGTGAAGATAGCCTCATTCTGGTGACATCAGCAAAGTGTGGATAAATGGCATTTATCCTCACTCTGCTGATGTCATCAGAATTATCCTCACTGCATTGGAACTAACACAGGATATTCTACTGAGAAAGCCCCACCCCATGGTATAAATGTATTTATACAATAGGAGGAGCAAATTACTCCATCATCAAACCAAAAACCCCAGCACAAGCCACAGTTGTATTATATAAATCGGATATGTTATGGCGGTGGTGGATACACTATTTATGTGGCTGAGTGGAGAGTGACCTTGGCTACCATCACTCGTGACTCTGCTATGCTCCTCCACTCTTGAGGATATCCAAGGTCACTCTCCACCAGCCAAACATATATATATATATATATGTATGTATATATATATATATATATATATATATATATTATATATACATTGAATAATGCTCTAGTTAGGTTTACAGTCACAAAAAGTAGGGAAAAAAGGGAGCGTAACATCCCACCCCCATGCTGCATAAACCAACAGGCATCAGGCAGTGTGCCTTGGGGTTGTCAGCCTAACACTCACCCCATTCCATATTTAAATAGGTGGAGATAGGTACAGAATAGAAGAAAGGGGTGAACATTAGGACCCAACCCCAAGGCATATGCTAACATACTCACTAGTTTCCACATAATGTGGGGTTGGGGTGTTAGATTTGAAACCCTAATGCCACACTTCCTTCTTTTGTGGATGTAATCTAACTAAAGGATTCTTGATTTTGCAGTTTATTTCCTTACTTTTGATAGAGTATAATAATTTCTTTATTTGCCTGCGGGCGCACTGCCCTCTGGGTCCTGGACTCCCATCCCTCCGTAGATGCTTATATGTATGTAGCTGTGTAGAGCCCTGCACTTCCATTTATAGGGCAACAGTGACCAAATTATCAGCATAGCCATCTTACTTATCCCACCTCATGTACCAAGTACAAAAAATGTTGACTCCCAACCAAAACATTCTGTGTAACTGCAATGCCATTCTGTACCACCGGTACCAAAACACATTTTGGGCAGGATTTGAAAATGACAGCTGTGACATATATGAGATGGGGTAATAAGAAGGCAATGTTGAAAATCTGGGGTCAAAATATTTAAAATTTCCAAAGTTATGAGCAGACATAGCAAAATTGCAATGAATGGTCATAATTTTGTATTTTTAGCATATTTTGATCCCAAATTTCAACGTAGTCTTCTATGATTTCACCTCATAAACCCTGTAGGTGAAATTTTTCAAATCCTTGAAAAATGCCATTCTGTGGTACAGGTGTGAAAACATGTTTTGGACAGGATGTGAAAATTACTACTGTACTGATCATGAGGAGTGTGAAAAAATGGCTATGATGAAAATTTGGAGTCAAAATATTTAAAATTACCAGAGTTATGCACTTGCATAGAAAAATTTCAATGAATGCTCATAACTCTGCAATTTAGGAATATTTTCACCAAATTTTCAACATGGATTTTTGGGTCCCCACCTCATGAACACTTGTGGTGAAATTTTGTTATTCAGTCCTGAAAGGTGATTTTGTGCAGCTAACATGAAATCACCTTCTGGGCCTCGATAAATGAAATGGCAGTGCCAGTGTTCAAGAGGTGGGGTCCCAAAATGACCATGTTGAAAATGCGGTGAAAAGAATTTAAAAACGGCAAAGTTATGAACATACCTATAAGTTCAAAACACCGTTGAAATACATTATACAGAACTTACCTTGATTCCTCAGTTCACAGTTCAGCTTTTAAGACTGCAGACGTGTCTCGGTCTACAGAATATGACAACCCATGACCTCTGATGGTAAGTATAAGGTGGGGGTGGTGGGTGCTCAGTGGGAGGGTCAGGATGGGGAGGGAGATGTAGGGGACGATGAGAGACTATTTTCTTCATTTCACATTTAAAAAATGCAGGGGACTATTTTCTTTTACAGCATAAAAGTATATAAAGATGGGATTGCTGAAGAAATGTGAAAAGTGGACTGGAGGTGCTTTTTGGGAGGCTCTGGGGAGATCACTCTGACGCTAACATGCCAGCCACATGTAGCTGGAAGCTGGCAGTTGGCATTTGTAGTAACTTCTATTTTTAAAAGAATGGCATCAGCAGTGGATAGGAGGGTGAATGAGGGTGATTGTAGGGAGGCCGTGGTGTGATCACTCAGATGCCGACATGCTGACCCTGTGTAGAAGGATGTTGGCAGTCTGTATCTCTGGGCTGCAGCATTACTGAAAGTATTTAAGGAAGTCAAGAGGTCTGTGTAATTCATTCAGAAGGGTCAAGAATAAGCTAGCTTTGAAACATCTGAAGTGTCTAACGAAATCGTGGCATGGAGGGTGCCACTAGACACCAGGGAAATTATTTATTAAGGAAGGGAGATCAGCAGGTGGGAGGTGGCACTAGACATCAGCAAATATATAGGGATGATGATCGGTGGGTGGGGCATACCTCTCAATTTCCTGCCGCAAAAATCAGGGACATACCGTAATTGTAATCAAGGACAGAGGGGTCACGCATGTGTTTTTTAATCAAACATTTCCTTCAGGAAGAACTTTTTTCTCAATCAATGTGGTTGCTATCTATAATTGTGATTTTACCAATAAATCTGTTTTGACACTGTGGAATATATGGGGATGGATTGGTGGTGGGGCATACTTCAAGTTCCTGCCACATAAATCAGGGATACAGCATTAAAGTAATCAGTGACAGAGGGGTCACTCGTGTTTTTTAATACAACTTTTCCTTCAGGAATGACTTTTTTATCAATGTTGTTGTTATCTTTAATTGTGTATTATACCAATCAATCTGTTTTGACACCAGGAAATATATGGAGATGGTGATCAATGGGTGGGGGCGTACCTGCCAACTTCTTGCCATATAAATCAGGGACATAGCTTAAAGGAATCAGGGACAGAGGTGCAACTGTGTTTTTTTTTTTTTCGGGTGATTGGACTTTTCCTTCAGGGAGAATTTTGTTTTGTCAATAGATCTGGGTTGTATTAATTGATCTGTATTTTATCAATCAATCTTTTATTTATCAATTGTTCTGTGTTTTTTTCAGCTGCATTTCAATGTTATCACAAAAATGTTGAAATTCAAAAACTGTCCAATATTTTTAAACTAAATCACCCAAAGGCACACCCTTGGCATAGACCGCATCACCCTTGAAAAATCATGGAAAAGACCATATTGTCTACGCTGCAGGTGAGAGCAAAATCACCATATTAACCCTTAGGCTGCCAACAGAATTAGAACATATAGGAATTTGGGACTGATATATCAGTCCGCTGCCATGCAAGGGTTAAATAGGGGAAAAAAGTTTTTTCACTTTTTTACCCTTTATTTCAAAACCATAAAAGATGCCCTCATAAACTTTCCATATCTTGAGACTCTGATAGCCTGACCATGCATACCAAAATTTGTGCTAATTCTTTAAAGGAAGGCAAAGTTATTAAGGTGCAAATAATTGGGTTTAACATTAAACAGCCATAAAATGTGTATATATATATATATATATATATATAGATATATATCCAGTGAAAAGGACGAGCACAAAATCACAAATGCAAAAATGGTGACAGTAAATCAATGCGGCATAAACCAAGCGACTGGGAAAGGCAGCAATCACCAAAACATCAATGTACAGCTGTCTCCCCTCTCCAAGTTGTATCCCCACCCCTGGAGTTGATTATATATAGTAAAGGGGTGCTTGGGGTGAATCTCCTGCAAAGGGAGGTGTGGGTGAAGTCCCCTAGAAAGTCACTGCAGTAGTGTTGTCGCCATTTCATCGGGCACTGTTATTTCCTGGTTGCTCTGTGCCTGCACGATTTTGCTGTTGCCTTTTGTAGTCACCCTTTATGCTCACCCTTCTCACTTGGAACATATATATATCTATATATCTACAGGATGATTTTTTAAAATGTCTTTAGTATGTAATTATAACCTGAATTTTAGTATGACATAATAACTGAGCATTCTGCTCAATTGGCTGTATCATCATCCTGGTTTATGTTATTTGAACAAAACAAAAATGTGATTGCTTGAGTTACTGATGTTGATCAATGTCATAACAGTGAAAGCCTAAAGCGATCACTGCCATGCAGAAGTCAAGAATGCCGAAAATTTATTTGGCACTCTGACACCCGCGCCCAGCAAAGGGTGCTGGGGACTTAGATTTTAATGTTTTCTGTAGGGGGACTGCACCCCACACCACCATGGGGGTTTCACCCTTCACCCCCACCTAAAGGATTCTCTAACCCAGGGGGTGCATGTCTGGGGGTGAAAACATTAAAAAGTTCAGGCCTGGCACAACAAAAAGCACCAGCGCCTGAACCCAAACCCAGTACCCTGTCAACCGATGCTGATAACCCACCCACACGCCTCAGAGTTGACACAGCAACTGACCATGGCACCACACTTCACATCCTTCGCTGTGTGTGCCTGCTCCCACCCCTCACGCATGCATACATATAGTGACAGGATGTTTCTATAGTCATCCATTCCACCCATCCTGCCACTGTATCCCTCGGAGCCATTCCTGCAATGCGCTGGGGAGCGGGTCACTGTTATTGTTGGTACCTCTCCCCAGTGCCCTCATCACAGGCTACCCTGATGTTAATTCATGGCAGTGTAAGTGTGCATATAATTAATTCATGGTGTTAATGTATATGTGAGTTTCTTCACTGTCTGAATGTGTCTGCAGGTGCATTGCTGTGTGAAAGTGCATGACTGGTTCACAGTGACAATGTGCATGCTGTAAATGTGTGTTGCATTGTGTGTGCATACGTGACTGAATAAGAGTGAGCATGTGAGTGGATGGCAGTTTGATATACAAGCAACATTTCACTGTGCAAACTTTGCATTATTAGACCAGTAAGGTGGAAGCTACTTGTAGTCCAGTAATGAACTTCATGTTCTACAACATGAGCACAGAGCACTTCAACCAGATAAAATGAGATACAACCAGATAAAAGGGACACTGTTAACCATTTTGCATCATATTGTTTCTAGTTGAAAATCCACATTTTATGATTGCTTACTTTCTCTAAAATTCACTGATGATGCTAGATGTTTTATCTGCATCCTTGCTTAGAAGAACTGAAATGCATGCTAGTGCTGTTATTATACCCAAACTGTTTTAAATCCTTGATTTACTCTTCTTGTATGCTTCCTGAACATTAAGAACACCCCAAACAGTACATCCATTAATGATTCAATAGTCTCCTTGCCTCACACTGCATCACAAGTGGTAAGACTCTGTTGGGGTGTTCCCAAGTCAAGGAAAGATGCAGTGGGAGTTGATCAAAATGTAAACAATTATGTGTTTTGTGTGGTAACATCAGTATGGTGGGCAGTCTGTATTGCTCTTTCAAAGAGAAAAAAGGAATCAGAATCAAACTACCTGCTGCATTAGCAATCTCTACAGAATGTGATCAATCATTAAATGTGTTTTCAAAAATAAGTATGCTTTGAGGCCTAAGGGGTTTACAGTTTCCTTTAATCCAGCACTAGGTACTATGGTGTCCATTAAGGACCAACCACACAGTATAAAGCATTTCAGGTTACAGTACCACATATTACATTGTTGTCAATAACATCTAGGTGGTGATAGCTCCATATTAAGCTATATATGACACTGTCCACCATCACCCAGTGGCCTACAGTACCATGACAAATTCTGATGAAAGGTTGAGGTGCATAAAAAATAATTCTTTCAGTAGCAAAGTGACTGGGTATGAGCTAATTTCACTTTTTAAAAATCTAAAACATTTATTTTCTATTCCAAGTTAGATGATTATGCAAGCATACATTATTGCTTACAGGAAGGTGTAAAATTGTTGTTGTAAATGTTGGTTGGGGTCAGTAGGATCCACATTTCTTCAGTGAACCACTGAGTCTAATGTATTTCAATTTATTTAATGTACATATTTTTAACAATTAGTGCATGCTTTTGGTAATGTCTGATTTTGAAGACTTGGTGGCATTTCTGAGCTTTTAACTTCATTGGTGAGCCTTCATTGCATGAAGTTAATCCACTTATACTGTATATGCTTAAACACTAGATGACATCTAATCTAATTGAACCCTTCTCTTACTTTTGATATTATCCTTATCATCTAGATATGCTGATCTGTTGCTGTGGCAGCCTGTGATTGTTGTGTTGCTGGGATTTTGTCTTTAAAAGTTTATGTGCTTTCTGTAACTTTAAATCCTACTCTTTGAACATAAAGGGAGGGGCATAACTAACAGAAAGAGATAGGTGGTGATGCCACTCTATAGGTCATTAAGGAGACCCCAGCTGGAATACAGCATCCAGTTCTGGAAACCATAACTCAGGAATGACATAGACAGGCTGGAGACAGTCCAGAAGAGGGCTACAAAATGGTGCAGGGGCTACACTAGAATCCATATGAGGAGAGACTGATGGACATTGATATGTACTCAGAAATGAGAAGGAGAGAGGGAACATGATAGGGACCTTAAATACCTAAAGGTATAAATAGGGTTCAGGAGTGAAGCCTATTTAAGAAAAGGGTGGTCTCAAAGACAAAGGGTCACGAGATGATGTTGGAAGGTGGGAGACTCAGGGTAATGTCAAGAAGTATTTCTTCAGTGAACAGGTGGTGGATGCATGAACAGCCTCCCTAGGGAGGTCATTGGTACAGAAACAGTGAGAGAATTCAAAACTGCTTGGGACAGATACAAGGGAAAGCTAATGGCTGGGAAAAAGCGTTGACATGGGAATGTGGGGATTAGGGTAAATGGGCAAACTAGATGGGACTGGTGGTACTCATCTACTGATATAGTCTATGCATCTATGTAAATTCTAGTTATTTTAAAACAAGAATTTCAGATTGGCAGTTTTTGTCAGCAGTTGTCTGTTGCTAAGCAGCATATGTTCTGGTATTGTTTTCTAGTTCTGTGATAGCATAAGAGAGCAGCACACCAAGTTCACTAGTCCACTGAGTTCTAGAATACCAGGAATAACATTTTAAAATGCTGGGTGTCTTTGTTAGGTTGGAAAACAAACAGTGCTTGTAATTTGCTTTTAGGACTTGGGTTAGTAATTATCTTACAAGCAGGATTCTTATTTCTTATAATACACAAATAAATTGGAACTGTCAGGGAAGGGCTACCTCATTTAACAGGTGTTGGAGATTAGTGGTGCTTACACCCTATCTTGTGATACAGTGACATAACCACAGAGGGAGAAGTAGGAAAATTAGAGCCAAGAAGTGTTGGCAGGAGCCTTACAGGAAAAGGATCTTGCCTACAGTAGTATTAGGCTTAAGGTGTTAATCCATATTTAGGATATGCTGATTAATACATTTGAAATAAGAGATTCAGCAGTCGGGGTCAAGGCTGGTAAGAAAAATACACTAGGATAGAAGTATGCAAGCTCCAGGGTATTTTGAGGGAAGTACTGTAGTAAGATGTAGGGTCTGTGGGCAGCCATGTTTAAAAGTATACTTGGAGGAGATAGCTGATGCCTAGTATGTAAGAGACTGGCAGCATACACTACAGAGCTACAGTAGCTGTGGCTTGAGGAAACATATGGATGCTGTGATGCAGATCAAAGTTGGTGCTTATGGCGTCACAGGCAGTCTCCCCCAAATGCCCCAAGGGTCTATAAGGTGTGTTGGAGTGCTATCAGTAAGAGAAAGTGGGTAGAAGGGTGTCTCTGGCAGAATGAAACCAAATTATTGAGTCATAGAACCATTTTCATCCAATGAGTGAGGATGTTCACATGACTGCTCCAGTTGTGGAGGCCCTGTTAATTGCATGGAAGCCCCAAAGACTGCATAGACTAGGAAGAATGTGGTGTGGAATTTACACATAAAGAAGACCTGCAAGGGGAACTCTGGTGATGGAAAATATAGTGATGGGACAGAAAAGATAGTAGGAGGTAGGGGAAGGAGGGAGACTTGTGCTTTGTATCCTTAGGGTAATGGTTAGGGGGCTTATTCCTGAAGTAAGAAGGGTGATTAAAGAAGCAGAATAAACCCAATGTAACTGTCCACCTCAGGATGAATGATCTGGCAAACCATGCCACAGAGGAGGTGAAAGTTAGTTTTGCACATTAGACCAATGTCAGAGGGAGGAAGAGGCCTTGGTGAACTTATCAGTAGTGCTTCTTACACAAAGGGGAGTTCAGGAAGCTTAAAATTATCATCTTTAACAAGTGGTTGAAGGACTGGTGTAAATATTCAGGGACTGTAGCACAGTTTGGCAGGGCTGAAGGCTTTTCAAGAAAGATGAACTGCACTCAAGTGAGGCAAGAACCATAGCATTAGGGCAAAGGTTTGATGCAATTATATATGAGCATTTAAAGAGAGAATAGACCCAGAAATTTATGGGCAACACCTTTGCAAGTGGATGACCTGGCTTGCACTCTACTGGCTAGTAAAAGCATCAAAACAGAAGGAGGCTGCAGGAGCACACATCATATCTGTTGGAAGCAGTGGGAAGGAGGGACAGGTGGAGCACAATATGGCATGGGAAGAATAGCTACTGGTGGTGACTAAAAATGACAGGATCGGGGAGGCAGGTAAAGGCATGGGGAAAAGAATGGGGAAAACAAGGTCAGTAAGAAGGCAGAGTCAAGACTGGGGCTTAGGGCAAAAAGAAGTCCAGGGAAAGGCAGAGGATTTTTGGCAAATAGGGGTTATGGAGAGCAGTCTGTCTTAAGGCCAGATGGTGGGCAATAAAACGGGGTGCTTCAGGCAGCAATGACAAATGCCCTACTGGACTGATATTCTGTAACTGAAATCTGAGAATGCAGTAACAATGACTGGGACCTTGTTTTCTGGGCTGCACCATTTTCAGGAGGGTAGGTGGAAAGGAAATGGAGGGGTGGCCCTGTATGTATTAGAAAAGGCATAGTGGACACCTAGGACAGATCAATGGATATGGAGCGCAAAGTAGAGAAAATTAAATTGGGAGCAATGGTAACTCCACCCTCAGTTGCTTATCAGAGCACAAGAAAGGCACTACAACTGGCAGCCAGGACATCTATATAAAGCATGCATATTACTACTCAGTGAAAGGGTCAGCTGCCTACCCCCATAGGTAGTGACATGGGCCAGATTCTACAAGAAGTTATAGCAGGAAGCTGCAGCCATAATTTAGAAAGTGAGCCCACCTTCTGATCCAGACCACCAGCACATATAACTCCACATATATCTTGCAGAAAATCATTTAAAAAATAGTTATTTAGACCTCCCCATCAGCCTTTGCCAGGGAAAGAACCTTAATAAGCAAAACCCACAACACAAACATGAACTGTAGTTATCCATATATAGCTACCACCATACAAACATCCAAGTTTAAAATTCATTACACCCAGGAGATGCCAATTGTTAAAGCAAGTCTGAAATGCAGGATAATATGCCCCAAAAGCCCAGGGCCTTAAGGCTGTCAGTTGCTGTACTTTTAGATCACTAGGCAGTGTAGAAGAGGTAAGAGCTTGAGTGACACTAAGTTATGGTGCGGTGCAGACAGAGGATAGTCTCTGCCTCCCAAGATTAGTGCCGCTCAGCCAGCTTCACATGGACTTCTCTGCCTAAAATTCAGCATGAGATGGAGGCCATACATTTACCTACCTTAGTTACCATACCCCAGACAGAAATAAAGGAATTCTGACTGTCAAGCAGGAAATCTGCTTTGCTCAATGCAATAAACACATAATCATTCATCTTCACATGAAAGGTAACCTATTTTCAAATTAAAAGACCTACTGTTGTCACCATCAGTAGATTCAGCAAAGCAGACTGCACTTACTCCCAGCAGATATTCAAGGGTGGAACCTAGTGGGAAGAAATGAGGGAGGTAGTAGGAATGGCAGGCATCACTGACAGAATAATATGTTTTATTGAGCTCAATACTGACTGTAGTCGTGACTAGAGTTTAGCAGGCCAGAGTCTGCGATTAGGGCAGGAGAATGCCAGATAGCATAGATCAGTAAACAGAAGTCTGGGCAATTGTATTACAATTTAATGCTGATGACAGCAACTTACTTGAGTAGCCATAGGTAGTAGTAGCCATGAATGAGGTAGAACAGACTTGCACACTGGCAAGGTAACCCTGAATCAGACTAGGTAAAACACGGCACTGCAATCTACAGCATGCACAACACCGCAATGTTCTTGAAGGTCACAAAACTCCTCATGGAGGACACTGTAGGGACAGCACCTAGCTGCTCATTGGGGTCATGGCTCCATGAGAATGCATGTTTTCTCTGCTGCCACATCAACTTCACTTTCACTTATTCAGCAGCATGGGCAGTCAATCTGAAAGTGAAAGTGAAGTTAAGACAAGCTAAGCAGATATTGCACTGTGTGCAACTGTGTCGTAGTCTCTTTTCTCTAAAGTTGCATCTGCACCTGCAAAAAGTATGTTCTGAGTAAATATAAAAGTAAACTTGTGTACGGTTGTTGTAAATAAATAAACTGAAAAGGTAAATGCAGCAGGAGGGATTTGAGCTGAAATGCAGGCAGGCAGTCAGGCAGAACACCTGGGCACAAACCCGGACTCATCATTTTTTTTACCAGGGTACATACTATGGTGTGCCTTGGTATAACACCACCACTGGCAAGGAAGGTGGGCTACTTCCAGATTGTGTGGTTCAAGTCCCAAGAGTAGTGGTGAAAGGCCAAAGGTGGGGTTGGTATCAGAGAAGACATTTTTTCAGGGACACAAGGCATAAAATTGAATTACTCGCTGGGCCCTGATGACATGCATTCTGCTGGGGAGGTGAGTCAGAATCTGATGACACCATTGGAAGATCAATTTAATTGCTGCCTACAAAAAGGGTGATGCAAGAGGACTGGAGGGTGGCTAATGCAGTGCCACTCCGCAAAAGTGAGACATGGATGATCCCAGTAACTACAGGCCAATCAGTTTTATGTCAGTTGTAAGGAAGATGCTAGGGTTGGGTGAAATTTATCTTCCACTTGTGAAATCATAGCAAAACTATAATTCTGCTTCTTAAAAGTTTTGTGAAATTGCTGTCAAATGTTTGTGAAATTTCACCAACATTTGTGATTTCAGTTATCTCTCTCTAATTTCAAGACATGTGACCTATTTGCACTATATTTGACATGCAGCTCTACCAACGCTCCACACAAATGTGAACTGAAGTTTCCTATCCAAATCTTTAAAGGTGACTGAGCTATAGTATAAGCCTCCAAAACTTCAGAAATTTTAAATTACATTTCACAATTATGCAAACTGCAAAATGTTGAGCCCCATACCCTTAAAACTAGAAAATGGAATATCACTGATTTTGTTAGGTTCATTGACCCTAAATATTAGGCTTTGAGACCTCTCAATTGTTCACCAGCTGAGGGTCATGCCACCATGTTAAATTCCCAGGATCAGAAGCAAACCTGGGAAGTCACATCAGAAGGCAGGCAATGGATGAGACAGATGTCACTCAGTAGTGCATCTCTGTTGTGTAGGGTTGGCAGTATGTTTCACCAACACAGACAGCCCTGTGGCAGGGCAGGGAGCTTGCTCCGCTGCAAGGGAAGCTGTGACTGTGTGAGGTAGACAGAGGCACCAACCCCACCAGTGGAGGAGGGAGGAGAAAATGTGGAAGCAAAATTCAGTAGCCAACTGAATGATGACTGGTTTCAACTTGAGCTGCTGGCCAGGGAAAACCAATATGTAAAAAGTGGCTGTTGTGTCAACACTCTAATCTCATGCTAAAAGGCAGACCAAGTTATAAGCAGCCAAAGATTCCAAAACAACGTCACTAATAAATGTTGAATTTCATGAGTTTTGTAATATTGTGGAATGTTATGATACTTTGTCAAAGCCATGTCCATACATTTTGCCCAGTCATGGACTTGAGTTGCCATTGTAGAGGAAGGTAAAGGCTTGGTAAAGTGGTAATAAGGTAGCATTCATAGGAGGCTCCATACAAAAGTAGACTGGTGCCAAGTGTCAGGTCACCATCTTGGTGACTAACCATGAAGAACAGTCATGGACATCACTACACTAGCATGTCTTCTTGCAATATGGCAGCTAACCTCTAGAGTTCACTGTCTTAATGACTTGTGGAAGGACATGCACATGCAGCATTGTTTCTGTGCAATGCCATCTGCTGACTCTTTCACAATGCTGTAGATAACCTGTATATTATTATTATTATTTGAAAACAGTGGCACCAAGTGACCCCAAGCCTTACAACTAGTTGTGACTTTGGCCTTTGTGACAGAAGTATCTGGATATCTTTAGTCATGATGGAGAATGATGCTGGGCATCACTGTCACAAGAGTATTGGAGATAGATTTAGGGCAATGATGCTAGTGCAGGAAAGGTGATGTAGTGATGATAAGTGCTTTGTGAAAGTTAAATTCCACATGTGGAATTCTAGTAGCATTACCTATTATGTGTCCATTAATTTTGAGCAAATTTTGCCAATTAGTAATTTCTAAAGTATCCACAATACTGGACCTCACTGAAATGAACTTTCCTCAGTTGAGCTATCAATTCATTCATTTTGATACGAATTGAATAACATTTTACTACTACTACTACAATAAATTTTAAGTTACTAAACCACATTTATCAAGATTAATTAGATTATAGAGCATATATACTTTGGTATGCATGCTAAATCGATAAGTGTTTTTCTGCAATAGCACTGGAGCTATACACATCTTCATATTTAGAAATTGTACACCCAACTAAGATTTCATACAATTAACAAATAATTTAAATATGTGAAATGTTGAACCTATGTAACTTACAATTTTGTAACCAACTCCCTCTCTATTTAACAGTTTCTAAGACTCTTTCTACAAATTATGCACTTACATTTTTAATTATCTAGCTCAAATCATGGCTAAGTTGTAAGCACAGAAATATTTTCAGAAATAGTCTCATGAATAATAAATTACCAGATTTTTAAGCCCCTGTAACATCCCTGCCCATCATCCAAATGTTATGACACTTGGACACTGCTTCAGGGATGTTTCAAGCAATATGCATGCTACCAATCAGATGTCTAGACATACAGTAATGCTGATTGAGTTATGACCAATTGAAACAGTTCAGAAAATTCCACAAACTTGTGCAACATTTCACAAAAGTCATGGAATTCTGTGAAAATTCCTTGAAATCAGAAGCTGCTAATTTCACCCAGCCCTAGAAGCTGCTGGTGACCACTATAAAGAGCACCCAGCAGAATTCTTGGAGGCAAACAATCTGCAGGACAAAAGGTAGCATGGATTAATGGCAGGTAGATTTGTGCTAGGCTAACCTGATTGAAGTTTTGGATTGGGTTACGAAGGCAATTGACAGGGTCAGGCTGTATCAGAATTTTAATAAGATCTTTGAGTCTAAGCCATATACAATATAATGTTTTAAAATGTTGGAGGATGTGGGGTGGTGACAATCACAACAGATAAATACAAAACTCTTTAGGGCAGAATTCAGAAGGGGTAGTTAACAGAAAATTCTCTGAAGTTCAGGAAGTCATGAGTCGGGTGCTACAAGGACTGGGTCTTGGTATCTGTGTTGTTCAATAGTTTCATCTTTGACATGGGGAAGGTATCCAGAGCAAGACTATTCTATTTGCAGATGTCACTAAGACCAGTGGTAGAGTGAACAGAAAGTAGGGAAGGAGAGACATGAAAAGGGCTCTAGAAAATCTGGAAAGGTGGTCCATGAATGGCAGCTTAAACTTAATGCTAAGAAGTGCAAAGGTTATGAATATTAGTAATAAAACATAAAAAAAACTACTGACTGGGTGGTGGGGAGTGAGTGTGGTTCAAACCTCTAAAGAAAGTGACCCAGGAGTCATTATCAGTTACAACCACAAATGTACAGCTCAATCCAATAAGGCATATGGAAATAGGGCTGTGTGGCATGTGAAATTGCAGAATTCCACTTCTAAAATGGCAATTCCACTTCTGAAATACTTTGAGAATTTCTTTTTAAATTCCATGGAATTTCAAAAGCATTTCTATGGAAACCGTGGAATGATTTTTATACTGAAGATCATGTAAATGGTGGAATACTTTTCTATGGATTACGAAAAGAATCAACTTGTTATATGAACTGTGGATTATTATCCCTCAAATAACATTTTGCATGCTGAATGTTGAAATTCCACAAATGATGGAAGTCAGTGGAATTTTCTAAAATCCCATGGAATTCCATTCAATCGAAATTCAACATTCCTCACAGCCCTATACGGAAAGGCAAACAGGTTGCTGGAGTACATAAATTTGATGTTAATGAGCTGAAGAAAAGAGGTGATACTGTCCCTGTACAGGTCCCTGGTGAAGCCACAACTGAATTACTACTTGGAGTAGACCCAGAAGGGCTACAAAACAGATGCAGGGAAAGGAAGGAAAGATGTAATAGGTGGCTGAATTTTCTCACCATGTACACTCTGGACTCCAGGAGAGACAGACAGGAAAAGTGACACAGACTAACAGTTTTTGAAAGGCATACAGGGTAGTCTGCAATGAGCTATTCATGAGATACAAATGCACTAAAACTAAATTGTGTTGTAGATTCAAAAGGTATGCAAGGAAGTTCTTTTTCATGGAGCAGGAGGTGAATGACTAGGATAGTGTACCAAACAGGTAGAAAAAAACAAATCAGTGATAGAGTTTAAACATGTATGGGACAGGCACAAGAGGATAGTGGGGTATATAGGAATAGGGAGTATAGATGGCCCCGGAGGGGAACCAAGATTTGAAAAAGGCAAGCAACTCAGTAAATCTGGTCTAGTGATCAGGCCCAGAGTCAGGCAGGTAATGGGCAGACTGGGTGGACCACTGGGTCTTTATCAGATGACTTCTTCAGCACAGGCCTCACAATGGCACTCTTAAAAAGAAAACCATCTTTCAAGGAAAAAATCACTTCTACCCTGTCAGCTCTGTATTTTATATTTGCTGGTCTCCTTCCCTCACAAGTTCTTATCTGCTCCACTATTCTACTCCAGGCTGTGGCTTCCCACCTGCTATTCACAAATAATTTCAACATCTGCTTCACTTAAGAACTGCCACTAACTGTGGCTCAATTCAGCTCCATGCTGTCTCTGATCGGTGCTGTACCTCTCATCAAGTACACCCTGATGAAACTCATAAAGTTGTAATCAATCACAGCTCTTCTTAGAAGTCCCCATTTGGCCTCCAACTGACCCTGACACCTTAAGCAAATGCTGAACACAACTCTTATTTAAATGACCCAAAGGGTAACCATGTCCTGCTGCATATTTTAGTAGCCATCCAGCCATGCTCTAAAAGAATGCTTAACATGAGTCTTATTTAAATGCCCCAGGTGGGCCACATGACACTACTACCTACTGTGGCTACTGCCCAGCCCTAGTCAAAACTGTTTCACCACCAAAGCTGTCTGAAGCTCCCACTGCCTGAGTGATGCCACCAACTGTTAAGCACCAGCATTAAAATGTCTATATAGCAGTTTTTCTTCTTTCATTTTTTTCACATTTTTTCCAACTTTCTACTACTGCTGCTGGTTAAAATGAATAATACAACAAAAGCTTCTTTTTTTTCATCATTTAACACTTTTTACTCCTTTGTTGCAGAGTGGGCCATGATCGCTAGCCCCAGGCACCCGAGCCAGATGGACCAGGTCTGGCGATGCTGCATGCACCTGACTCACACAGGCAATGATGAAATTAACAGGACACCCCTTGGGGTCTGTGACCAGGAACCAGGTGGCCATGTCTCCTGTGTCTGGGTGCTTGGGCTTGGCCATGAGCTGCCGCAGTCACCCACAATTTTTCTGCCATTATTTGCCCCAGGAAGCGAGACATGCAATGACATCTGATGCACCTACATGCAGACATCCGCCATGCTCCTCCCTCAGAATGCATGCCACTGACAGTGCCTCTAGCCTCTGCTAGGTGCCACTGCAGTGTGCCACATACCCTGTAGCCACCCCAGAGGAAGGAGAGTGGTCATGGGATGCTCAATCCTTCCTCTCCCTGCCAGCCCCTGGTGCCCACGAAGTCCATTCCCAAACTCGGGTTGCCAGTGTGGCGCAAGGTGTGGTGTCGGCGTCAACCCTCAGTGCCACTGGACGGCTAGCTTCTTAAAAATACTATAACAAAATATTTATGCTTTACTGGCATTGGGCACATTTACAGTCTCTATGGGGTACATTGTGAGGCCTTCAGCATTGTGCTTCAACACCCTGAGGCATGCCATTATCCTACAACAAAGGAACCCCTTTCATGCCTTATTATTTAATTAGAACACCAGAATACAAAACGACACATGCCTTATGACTCTACTATCACTGTAAGTCCTGAAAATAATTAGCACTGAATGTAATCTGGTACTCAGCATACAGTACCTTTCTTCTTCTTTTATTTATTTATTTATTTATTTCATTTAGAGTACTTATTTATTTTCTAAGGAATTAACAACACAAGTTACAGAAGTAGTCAAAAATAAAAGTAAATTAAATTGTTAAGTACACTATTGAAACCGAAATGTTCTTAAAGAAAAGGAAAACAAATATAGATGAAGACAGAAAATAAAAGACTCACATTTTGCAAATTCAATATGAAACACACACGATATATTAGTCTGCTTGTATATATATTGTTTGATCTTCCATTTCACTTTTCATATAAAGCAACACAGTGAACACAGGCAGACATAAGAAATTAAATGTCACGATCTCTTCATTGAAAACCATAAAAATCTCATTCATATAACTATTTTAATTATGCTGAATGCATATGATCTATAAAGGTTACCCTAAGATGATGGAACTCTGTTTTAACTAAGGTTATTATCTCTATTTATTTTTGAATGCCAGTTCACTCTCACCCCAGTCACGTTTATGCCTTCCTTAAGCAAACAGCTATCATAACTCATCACCACCTCACTGGGCTAAGCTCCAGACACCTCCTCTGATCTCCAGCTCAAGCTGCTGCTCCTAGATATTGATGGAATTAGTGCCTGAAAGTCGCGGACATCTAATGAAAAATCTGTCACTCATTTCTCACCCTCACCATCCCCTTGGCTTTACTTTCTGGAAAAAGTAAGGTGCATGCTCATAATGGCCAGCATGACCTTTTCTGTGTCACATATCATAAAATGTATGTTATGATCTGATAACTCACAAAGCAAAAGCTGTCTGGCTTTTGTATGGTTAGAATCTTCCTTTTACAAATATTACTGCAAATAATTGTTATCTGGGCACAAAATCATAACTTTGAAAGGATGTAGATTAAATTCTGTACCACTTAAAAGAGCATGATTTCTATAAAAGTGTCTGTTACTGGACTTCATTTACTTTTTTTCCAACCACAATTTTGCAAAACTAACATGTTTAACCATACTACAAAATGCCTTGCTGTCTAAGAACCTGGTTACAAAGTGACTATAGATACACACACGTGTATCTCCTAGCCACGGTAATCTGTACCTCAATGCCTGTCCGCACTCAGACAGCTGTCACAACATAGAAACATAGACTTTGACGGCAGATAAGGACCACTTGGCCCATCTAGTCTGCCCATTTCCCTACCTACAGGATAGGCCGCAGATCCTAGTTACCAACAGCCTATTTCTTCCCACTCCCACAAGAATTGCCTTATGTCTGTCCCATGCATTCTTGAATTCTCCCACAGTTTTAGACCACAACCTCCTCAGGAGGGCTGTTCCATGCATCCACTACCCTCTCTGTGAAATAATACTCCTCACATTGCCCTGAGCCGCCCCCATCTTTAAATTGTGTCCCTTGTTCTTGCACGTCTCTTTTTCTGAAAGATGCTACCCTCTTGGACTTTGTTGATTCCACTGAGGTACTAAAGTTTCTATCATGTCCCCTCTCCTTCTTTCCTCAAGGGTATACATATTAAGCTCCTTTAGTCTCTCCTCATGGCTTCTCTTGCAGACCATACACCATTTTAGTTGTCCTCCTCTGGACTGCCTCTATCCTGTCTATGTCCTTGTGGAGATGGGGTCTTCAAAATGGACACAGTACTCAGATGGGGTCTCACCAACTGTCTGTACAGAGGGATAACAACTTCCTGTTTTCTGCTGCTGATGCCACCCTATGCATCCCAGTATTCCCCAGCCCTCCCTACTGCCTTCTCACATTGCTTGCTAACCTTAAGGTCATCTGATATGATTACACCCAGGTCCCTTTCCTTGTTTGTTGTTGTTACTACCTCCCTCCCATTGTGTATTCTTCCCTGGGTTCTTGTTTCCCAGGTGCATTATTTTGCACTTCTTTGCTTTGAATCCTAGCTGCATACTTCTGACCATTCCTCCAACCTTGCCAAGTCCCTTCACATCCTTTCGACGCCTCCTTGTGTATCAACCCTGTTGCAGATCTTTGTGTCATCTGCAAGGAGGCATGCTTTTCCTTCAGTCCCTCTACAATGTCACTTATGAAGACATTAAAAGGACTGAACCCAATACTGAACCCTGCGGTACCCCACTAGTAACCCCTCTTTCTTCAGAGTGGACTCCATTTACAATTACCTTCTGTGTCCTGTTGTCCAGCCAATGTTTTACCTAGGCTACCACCCTGGGACCCACTCCCAGGCTGGTTAATTTGACTATTAATCTTTGTGTGGGACTGTGTCAAATGCCTTGCTAAAGTCTAGGTAGGCCATGTCCACAGCCCGTCCCTGGTCTACTACTTTGGTCACCCAATCAAAGAAATCTATTAGATTCGGCTCGACATGACCTTCCTGCTGTGACCCATGCTGCCTTGGGTCCTGTACCCCACTGGCCTCTAGGTACTCAACTATTCTTTCCTTCAGAAGTGACTCCATCAGTTTCCCCACAGAGGTCAGATTGACAGGTCTGTAGTTTCCTGCCTCTGTCTTGGTCCACCTTTGTGAAGGGGAATCACATCCGCCTTCCTCCAGTCCTTGGGTACCACACACCATCCTCCATGATTTATTAAAAGAGTAGCCAGTGGTTCCACTAGTTCCCCTTAATTCTTTTAGAATTCTGGGTGAATTCCATCAGGCCCCATTGCTTTGTCCACCTTCAGTTTTAGGAGTTCTTGCAGAACCCTTTCTTCTGTGAAAGGACTGGGATCAACCCCCTATCAAGAGTGCTTCTGTTAATTGGATTGGGCACTCCCTCCTCTTTTGTGAATACTGAGCAGAATTATTCGTTCAGTAGCCCTGCTTTTCACTGTCCCACTGCCCACCCACCGCTCATTCTATTCAGCCTCACTATCCCTCCTTTGTCTTTCTATGCTCACTGATGTACCTATAAAAGGTTTTATCCCACTTCTTAACTGAGTTGGCTGTCTTTCCTCAATGGCAATGCTCTTCATGAGTGTGGTGCTCAGGGTCAGTATGAGGGATGTTCTGGATGTGGAGCTGTGCTGGACAATGGGCATCCTAGTTCTGAACTTCAGTGGCTCTCCTCTTCTGGATGTGTTGGGGATAATGGGATATGGTAGTTCTAATGGGTTATGGTAGTCTTCCAACAACTGCCATATCATTGTAAGGGACATTAATCTGTAAAAAACAAAAAAAAAACTGCCAGAATGACATGCAGTCCTCCATGTCTGATCAGGAGGCTAGAGACAAGTTATGGCAATTAGCCCCTTGGAACATCTTGCAGCCAAGAGAGGGAGGCAAATAAATACTATGCTAGGTTCACAGCACACATAGCCTGCACTCTCTCTGCCAGTTGTCCGCTCCAGAGGGATTGTTTGTAGAATGGTACATTACATCACCCCATCCTTTGCCTGCTCCCATGCCAGCCATGCATAGAGGATGGCATACATTCCTGTTCAGGAGGGCTGTGCAAAGTTTTGTGGACTGAGCCCTTAAATGTTGCCCTACATTGAACAACAATTTATAAATCCTAACCACTCTGTTCAAAATTAATACACATTTTTATAATTAATTTCTTATAAATAGCCAAGTTAACATGTAATATCCTAATTCCAGTGGGGGTTTGCTTCTATAGTACCTCTTAACAGCTGGGTGGTCTAAAGCACTGGCAGGTTATGTGCCATGCTTAAAGAAAACTACAGGCAAAAACTGAATATCTGTACATATATATTTTAAATCAAATTACAAGCTTCTGAACAGTATTAATGTGTTTGTGGTTGTGTTAATGGTTTAAATAACACAGAGGTGAAGCTGCAGTTTCCTCCTGGCATGCAGCCTTCTTTCTGGCACAGGGCTCACTGGGTGATTCCATGGCTGCATCCATGTGGTGGTCGGGGCAGAACAGGCAAGAGGAATAGTGAACCAGGAAGGTTGCCAATGAGAGGGCTGCGGTTGGGATTGGCAGCCAGGTAGCAGGCCTGCAGGGAGGTGTGCTGGGCCAGAGCATACAAATGTACCATAACTCTGGTCTGGCAAGAAAGAAAAGTTAACTCACCAGGTGCTACCCGCGATAAGGAGGCTGAGGGTGCTCAGCATGGTGGGTACACACTGCAATGCATGGTTTTCCCCACCCACCCCTCTATTAAAAAAGAGTACCTCTCTAGGCTGGCGTCCTACCAGTGGTCCACTAGGATCCTGAGATTGCATCCAGCAGCAGGTGAAGCTATGGAGGAGGAGGTGGTAGCAGGGAAGAGTGAGTCTTCTGGCTGGTGTAGAGGACAAAAGTAGGCTTCCAGCTCCCCGGGGAGCCCCAGTTCAGTGGAGGTGACGAGGAGGTACAGTTAAGGTGTTGCCATTTGGGGAGCCCACTGCACTGGTATCTTCTTGTGACACTCCTCCACCACTTCCAGCAAGATGGTGTCCACAATATGGATGGGTGCCTTCAGGGCACTGTGCCTCCCAAGATGGCAGCCACAAAGCTGGATGGTGGCGACATAAGGGTGAGGCACCCTGACAAATGTTGAAAAATAAATAAAATATATATATATATATATATATATATATATATATATAAATAAACAAACAAAATATAAAGGGGTTAAATGCTTTATAAACCCTGCAAAGGAGGAGGGATCTCCAAGCATTCCTGGATTTCCTGGAACACTACAGGTGGCCATCCTGATCAGCACAGGTCAATAGGACTGCGACTACTGTGGTTGGTAGCAGGATGGCTGGCCTAATCAGGAACAATGGCAATTGCTCATGGGTGCAACACTGGTGTGCAATTTAGATTAGCAGCCGGTGGTTAATGCTGGCTCATCCTTGGGGAATCACATACTGTATTGCTGTATTGAAAAAAACCTTATAAAGATAACTATATATATATATATATATATATATATATATATATATATATAAAAAAAGGATTCCAATGCGGTTCTCAGCCAGAGCTGCTGCTTGCAATAAGGGCTGCACAGAGCAGGGTGCCATCTAGTGGCAGACACTGGAAAGGCACATTCTGTTCAATTTGAGGCAAGGGCAGACTATTAAAAAAAAGGTATACTGAATGAAGGCATAGGCATCTTGAAGTACTTGCAGGCAGCAGGTGCATATAGAAGGATATATGTGCTGATATGTATGTATATGCATATTTATGGAAAATTGAATACAAAAAACAATACAGGAAGACAATTAACAAAAAAAAAAAAAACAAAGATGGGGTTATTGGACACAGCAAGGGAATGTAGGCATTTGATATCTCTAGGTACTAATTTGCTCTTTATTGGCTGAATCTCTAGTCAAGGAGAAATGGAGGAGCAGTACAGAAAGAGATGGTCAAGTCGCGGTGTGTGTTTCTTGGTCTATTTTCAGCCTCAAGCCAGGATGGATGTTGCAGGAAAAATGGGTGAAAACACCTTAGAGCAGCAGCTGGAGACCTGGTGAGGAGCAAGGGCAAAGCATGGTGGGATGCTTTGTTTCAGGATAAAGATGGCAAGGAACAGCAGCAGCCATCAGAGGACCCAGGACCTTCAAACGGGCAGCAGTCAGTCCCAGAGGACAAAGTGATGACCCCACCACTAGAACCTGAGCAAGTCTAGCCACCTAAGAAAGCCAAGACACAACAACCAGCAGGTTAGCCTGATCTAGACAGCATGTGTGTAGAAGAATTAAGGGAACTACTTAGGCAGTCAGTACAGGGCCACAGAGGGCAACTGTGTGCCAAACCAGGAAATCTCGCAGGCAGCAGGGAATGACCAGCACCTTGTAGTGGAGGACATCTCACACTCAAGGTTAGCTGGAGGGTTCAGGAGAGGAGGCCTCAGGATGGTCTGTAGGGAATCTCACCCGCTCAAAGACAGGTATCTGCAGAGGTGGCGGTAGTAAGGGCAGAACCGGGTCCAGGTGGCATCGGTAGCGGGGCTGTCATTGCCAAGCTGGGACAGAACAAAAGCTGGATAAGGTGCTGGCCTACATCACAGCCCAAGAAAAAGGGCAGGCCACAGGGGGCAGCAGTCCCAGGTCCAAGCGGATCAGGGGTTCGAGTGCAGAGCCAGCCGCAGAGCAGGCCACTAGTAATCCATGGCCACCTGAACAGACATCATGAGGTTTTGTGAGCCTGGGGAGCCCGAGGGTTCTCACTTGCCAGAAAAGACAAGGCAACAGATTATCAAAGTTGAATTCGTTGATGTTTTCACATTATTGAATAGACCTAGAGAGCCTAAGGAAGACAAAGTAAAAAAAAAAAAAAACGGATGATGTTGTGGAAAGGAAATGGAAGGTGCCAATCAAAAGAACCTGGGAGAATTGGTTAGCTGGGTTTTCAATTTATGCAGGCTTGCTGACAAAGGCAATCCAGCCAAGGCAGCGGGTCTATGGGTGTACCTGAGCTGGACCATGGCCATGCAGGAGCCAAAGCCAGGAGGGATGGTTGGAATATGATGAGGCATTTTGGAGACACATGCAATATGATACAGGTAGATCATGGGACAAGTTGGATTTACCCTGCTTTGGGCAATAGATATGGGAAGAGGTCCAACATACTGACACCGGGTTCCCATTCAGAAAATCTTAGTCTCCAAAAAGGGTCATCTGACTATGTGGAGAAATGGGGGGGGTTGTTGTTACTACTACAACCATGGCACATGCAAGGTCAAGTGCTGCCACACCACTTCACCCGTGCATGCAGGGCTCCAGGTCAGCTTCTTTGCCCTTCAAAAGAGGGTGGCACAAGGTCCCAACACCCATATGGGTGGTTCAGCTTAAGGAGAGATTAAGACACTACCTGGGACGAGAGCCACTTGCTACCTGGTAGAGGATTCAGAGCAGGATTCTGGATCCTGTATGAGTCCACACCAAGCGTTTGAGGTGGAGAACCTGAAATCAGCAAGGGAGCGACCAGATATAGTCCAGGAAAACTGGAAAAGAAACAGAGGTGGCAGGGTGAATGGTCCATTCAAACTGCTGCCTAGCAAGGCATTCAGGGTGTCACCAACTGGCCTGGTACCAAAGAAAACCCTAAGGAGTTCAGGATGATTAACCATCTATCCTATCCAGAGGAGGAATAAGCAAACCATTTCATAGACCCAGTGCACATGGCGGTGTAGTATCGCATTTTGATGACACTGTCGAGGTGATTTGGATGGCTGAGCAAGGGGCCCTGCTGGGAAGGCAGACACTGAATTAGCCCTCAGATTCCTACGGTGCATCCTGATGACGAGACCTGTTAGGAATGAAGTTCGAGGGCAGTACTTCAGGTCAACTGCATGTCAATAGCGCTGCGCAGTGGCATGTGGTGTTTGAACAATTCAGCACAGCACTGCAGTGGCTACAGGGCAACAAGCCAGAAAAGAAGAGATCATCCATTATCTGGATGACTTTTGCTTATGGGACAGGCAGGCATTACCAATGTGCTCAACTCATGGCCGCCTACCAAGGCGTGTGTTCAGACTTCAGAGTGCCATTGGCCCAGGAGAAAAGCGGAAGCCCCGCTACCACCTTTCCTTCCTGTGCATAGAGATTGACATGGTAGCCATGGAATGTAGCAGCCCCCAACAGAAGCTGGAGGCACTAAGGAACTCTTGAGAAAAGTGGTGAGGGCAAAAAGACGACACTCTGGGAGCTACAACTGGTGGCCACTTGAATTTTGCATGAAAGATCATGCCGATGGGAAGGATGATTATGTGATGTCTGGTCCACAAGGGTGCAGGCTGCTCTAAACCCTATCATTAGGATTTGTGTTATGAAATCTATGAGGGAGAATGTAGGGGTTTGATGGGCCTTCCTCAGTTGCTTCAACGGCAAGGCATTCTGGCAGATCCTATCGACCAGCCAGGAGCTCAAACTCTTCACAGATGCATCAGGTAGCCTGGGGTTTGGGGCTTATTTCCAAGGGCAATGGCGACGAGTCACTGGCCTGACTCATGGCACTCAGGAGATCTGCTGGAGACGGGTGACACTACTAGAGTTCTTCCGGATAGTGGTTGCCTTGGTATTCTGAGGTGAACAATTCAAGGATGGGGCTCTCCTTTCCAGCTGGACAACACGGAGTGGTGTATACCATTAACAAACAACTGAGGGGGCTCTAGGGGAACCTATGAGGGTTTTTTATACCGAGATGTCTACTGTTGAACATTAGCTTCAGGGCACAGCAAGTACCCAGAGTGGACACGAAATGGCTGGACACCCTTTCTCGATCGGGTGTCAGAGGTTTAAGCAGTTGGCACCAACAGCAGAGAAAGCCCCATGGAAGTTCCACCTTACCTGTGGGAGTTGATAACCCCAAAGCCTGGGAATTGATCAGAGGTTCTTAGCACCAAGCACCGGGTGGTTTATCAGAGGGAGTAGGTAGCTTTCTGAGCATACTTCAAGTGCAAGGGTGGACAACACCTGGACTATTCCAGTAGAGCACTAGTGCAAATACATCCTCCATAAGAGATGGAATGGGTGCTCACATGCAGTAATTGGGAAACACTTGGCAGGTATTGCCTGGTTCTCAAAAGTGATGGGGTATGCAAATTACACTGGAGCCTTCCCTTGCATAAATTACTAGAGGGATGAGCCTGGTGGTCCCACGGTGGCTGGATAGCAGGTGGCCTCTCATCCCAGATTTTTGAGCTGGGTCTGGGGTGTACTAGGTGAGATGTGTACCACTGAAGCCCACCTATTCCGGGCAGCTTACATGGTCGCATTTTGTGGCGCCTTTATGGTTTCTGAAAAATGCAGTCAAGCAAGGCAGTAGACTTGCCAGTGGCATTGACAGATGAAAATGTCATGCTGACAGAGGCCTGCATGTTTATCCAGCTCAGGAAGAGCAAGCCGGATAGCATGGCCTGGGGTTGCTGATGCTGCCTCAGGCCACCACCGGCATACAATGGGATATATGGGAGATGGTATACGACTATGTGGCACATAGAACAGAGCACAGGGCAGCATTTTTTGCCACGACAGTGGGTCACCAGTTATGGTCTTTTAGTTCAGGTGGGTGTTGAGCAAGAGCCTGGAAAGACTGTGGATAGATGGGAGTGGGTACAATACTCACTCATTCAGAACTGGGACCACATTTTATGCCCAGGTATTGGGTTTCACGCATCGAACAAATTCAGGCCTTGGGGAGATGGTGGTGATAGGTCTTTGAGAATTAAGTGTAAGACCACATATGCTTAACTTCTTTTCTTATCTTGACAGGTCATAGTTAGCAGAGGAAACATATTTGGTATGTGGGCACTCCTACATGCACAGGGCAGCCATACATGCAGGAAGAGCCATTGGGGAAAGAATCTGAACCTGGATCCATGAACCTGTGAAGTGCTGTGGTTGGGCCACAGTGGCATGTGCTGGTGCAGTTTTCTTCCAGTGGTCACAGAGGAAGCTCAACAGAGGGGCCCTCCACAGATGCTTATTATTCACTTGGGGTTATGATATAAGGGCAACTTCATCCATGGACCTAGTCAGGTAAACAAAGGAGGACTTGTTATATCTGAAGGGCCTGTGGCCTGAGGTGCAAATACCGTTGTATGGTTGGATATCATTCAAAACCACCACTGGTGCCAGGTGTGCAACCCCAAGGACTTGGAAAAAGTGATATGCCAACATAATTCTGCCATGAGGGCATTTATAGAAAGCATATGTGGTACTGCAATTAAACATGGCAACATCAGTGCAAAGTGTACAGAACTTTACTGGAGTGACAGAGTACACTTATCAAGCATAGGTCTAGACAGGTACCTAGAGAACCTACACAGAGCATTGGAGAGAATATTAGAATAATGTGCTTGTGGGGGCGAGCAGTGGGAGCTCACCCAGTGGCGGCTAAGTGATATTGGTTAGTTAATGCGGGGGTAATGGGGATCTTGGTGTTGTGCAGAACAGATCACCTGAGGCTGACAGAAGTGCTGGGACTTCCAGCAAGGCTCACCACTTAAGATTCTGGTGGCAGCCAGGTGGCAGCCTCCTTGGTGCAAGCCTGTGGTGACAGAGCATCCCCAAATGGGGAGGGACATCTCAGTAGCTGGTCAAGAGCCACTCCTCATGCTCCTGAGGCCAGGTACCTCCTTAAGCTTACAATGTTTGGTAGCTTCCTTCAGAAAGAAAGTCTGGTGTGTGACAATAATATTGGCCAGCCAAGACCACCTGGCAGTGCACTTTCTTCATGTGTTCATAACTGGTTAATAAACACATGGCTTTGGCCATTTCTCTAATGCCTGGTGTGATCTCAGTTTGTTCAGGTGAAATGGTGGGGGGACTGTGTCCTATAGGACAATAACAGAGCCCCATGCATAGCAAGAAAGGTGTCCTTTGTCTGTGGGCATACCCTCCTTTGATGTCACCTGGGGGTTAGGTGAGGGGGTAGGCAGGACATAGGAGGCCTGCCCACTAAGGGCAGCCACAGATAGAGTAGAGGTGTTCCCAGGGGAGGGGTGGGTAGAAGCTGATGAGGAAGAGCATCTACCTGCATAAGGTGGGTGCAAGAGGAGCTTGACCTCTTTTGCCACCCCTATTGGATGAAGCCCAACTCTGACCCACCCTTGTAAAGCAGGGGGATATAGAGGCGGGGCAGGGGCTCAGTGATCATGACCACACTAGGGTTGAGAAGGAATTTTCCCATTTTTCCCACAGGGTTTTCCATGTTTTTACTTTCTCCAGCAAGAGCAGGTAAGTGGATTAGGTAGGTTAGGAATCACAGTCATGAGAGTAAGCCATGGTGGTCCTCGGGTAGAATGTTGGATGTGTTATGTATTGATTGGTTAGTTGATGCAAGGGGGTAATGTGGGATCTTGGTCTTGTGCAGAACAGATCACTCCATGACAGGAGTGCATGGCCGTCCGGCCATGCACCCCTAAGATTACAGTGGGTGCAAGCCTGCAGTGACAGGGTGTCCCCAAACATGGGGGACATCTCGGTAGCCAGTCAAGAGCCACTCCTCGTGTATGTACCTTGCGTGGGCTTGCAATGTTTGGTAGCTTCATTCAAAGAGAAGTCTGGTGTATAACAATAATATTGGCCAAACAAGACCCCTGGCAGTGCACGTTCTTCACACATGGCTGTGGTCATTCTTTCCAATGCTGGTGTGGTCTCAGTTTGTTCGTGTGAAATGGTGTGGGGGACTCTTTCCATATAAGACAACAGGAAAATGTGAGACTGGTCTGGAGGAGAAGCTAGCAGCACAGAAGTTTATCAGTTGACAAATGGCAGTAAATTAAGCACAAATACTCCCCAAGCAAAGAAAAGGTCAACAAAAACTATAGTTGCACTTCAAACTGCACTAAATGAAAGTCATTGCTGAGAAGGAGTAGAAAACGTACCTCAAGGGATGGTGAAAGGAAGCCTGAATGAAAGGCAACACAGTTCTCTCTCAGTACAGAGAACAAAATGAATGCAAAGACAGGGCAGACAACCATAACAGTCTGGTTCTGTGAGAAATGTAAGGCCAGGGCTAAAAAAACAAAAAAAACAACCTCTTGCATATGACTGCTCCCACCCACAAAAACAGAGGGACAATTTTTTAAAATCGATTTAAACCATTTACACAACCACAGACAAATCAATACTGTTCAGAAGCTCACGATATGATTTAAAACATATATTTATTCAGTTTTTGCCCATAGTTCTCCTTAATCTTATCCAGTTAGTAAGTGATATTGGTGAGATTTGAACTTTGATCGCCCGATTCACAGTTCCATGCTGCTTTGGCAAAACAAAAATGGGACAGTAAATACTACATTGCCCTAATATATAAATATATTTGAATATAATACGAAACACAAGAGCTGCTGTAGGTAATGCAGCATTAGAAGAAGCAGACATAATTCTGATTAAAATCCACTATTTTTCTTTTTGTCTCTGTGAAACAAAATTAGTTTTCATGTACTCTGCTAGGCCTAGGCTAGATTTTACATTATATGTCATAAAAGATCCATGTAATACATGTGTAAAGTGTACCTGGCTTCACACAATCAAGTGTTCTAGAGGCTATGAATAAACAAGTAATTAATTTTCCTTTGTTTGACAGAATGACTCCTCCTTCATTTAAACAATTCTTAATCAAACAAAGAATAGAAATGTCAGTATAATTGTATTATTTAGCTGTTTTGCCAATAAATTAATAACTGATAAAATGTTTGAAGTGATGCTAGTTATAATGGCAGAAATTAAGCCAGGTTTAAATGAAGGATTCAGCAGGCCACCAAGTTATTACATCTTGTTGATGCATGGTGACTTAAACACAAGCCTCAAAGATTTGGCAGGGATCAAAATAACTACACATTCACCTGTCTAGCCGACAAGCAAAGTAACCTTGGCAAGCATAAATGTATTGCTTGTTCAAAGACAAAAGCAATGAATGACTTCTTACTTGCTCCACTGAAAGGAAGAATCTTTGCTGAGGCTTACATTGCGAGACACAGTTTGTGTTGGACCACTGCACAGTCTATGGCTCACAATGCTGTTGTCGGTATTAAAATGGTGGTTGACGCAGATTACAATTTCTTTCCTGAGCTGTTTTAGCTGTTTGCTCTCATAAAACTGCAAAACCTTTCTCCTTTTATCATGAGATTTTTGTAGGCATGATTGCATTGTCTTCAAAAGAACTATGTCTACCATTGTGGGTATAGGGTCAACAATGTACAGTGAAGCCTGCAACAATGCAATGCAGTGTCATGGATTCCTGCATGACAAAATAGGTTAACTGCCATTGAACTTTCCTTGTTTCCTGCAGCAACTGCAGAATTCTGTACTAATTTATGTTGGACCCTGGTGGGCTCCACTGTCTATGGTTGTCTATTAGGCACAATCTATGATATGTTGGCTCACTTGGTACTACTGTTTAAGAATATAAAGTCCCATATTCAAACCGTGCCAAGGGTTGTGCAAAGAGCTTTGTGGTTGCATCAGTGATTGGTAGCACAAAGAGGGTATATTGGGAATCAAGCACAAAACCCTGGGAAGAGCTAACAGGTTTTCAGTATATCCCTGTGAGCACTGTACACAGTAGAGCCCTAACCTTTTGTGAGTGCAAACCACAGAAGTCACCATATATGCTAAACACCTCTCTACACTGAAAAGGTTGTTTTGTAGATGTGTTTATCAAGGCACATTGTTCAGCACAGTTGAAAACATTGGTTGACTGCAGAATCCAAAGAGCTATTCAGTTCATGAGAAGTGTGAGCTGTGAGACGGCAACACAGCATGTGCCACAGTAAAATCCATGTATGGATGTATATAGGAGAGCTAGAACATAAGCTGTCAGTGTTTGGGTGAGGGTCTCTACATTTGTATGCTACCTCTCTATCTCTACTCTCCTTTTCTATGTCAGCATTATCTAGTGTCCAGTGGCATCCTCAACCACCAAGGCACCCTCAGCCCCTAGTAGTTCCAAAACAGCAGCCAGGAAATACTCTCCTTTCACTTCCTCTGACTCAGACATCCACTGTAGGTAAATATATGGATACAGTGGCTGTGAGATACCGAGATACTGCTAAAAATCATGGAAGTTCTGTTATTTAGCATTTAGAGTTTCTGTTATATAGGGTTGTTATACAAACACTATATGAATAAACTAGATGCTTGAGTCAGATGCATCTGGCTGAGGCAGTGAGAAGAGGTTTGTATTGGCCATGGTTGTGGGACCAGGTACCATGCACTCATGCAGTTCATTAAAGCTGTATGCTGCTAACACTGTGTCACGCTAACTTTGGCTTTCAATATGTCACTTGTCATGCTAACTACCTCTCCAGCATGCAAAACCCAGTTTGCATGGCACAACCCCTGTTGGTGCTGTGCTATTTGAATATCCCTCTGCTTATTGAGATAACTTTCAGCAGATGAAAGATATACTGATGTTTGCTGGCTTTGAGACAGCCATTTTGAAGTAAGGTTAAGCAATGGAATCTTCTGGCTTTGAAAGTGCTATTGGAAATGGTGAGTTAAAATAAAGGCTCTCATATTAAGAACCAGATGACAGCACTGTGCAGCCTGTATAGCTGTGTCAAAAAAAGCACACAATCAGCTGTGAGCTATATTCAGACAGTTAACACGCCCTAATGGAGCACACTAACTGACTGAGTATATGGCAGTGCCTGCACAGCGCAAAATGAATGTGAGCTGTGCTGACATGGCCTAAGGCTGCATATGGCTCACAGGTGGTAGTGTGCCAAACTGGGACAGCACCAGGGATCCTAAATACATAGATATACAGATACTGTTGGTAGGTAAGAGCTGTTAGGCCCATCCAGTCTGCCCGTTTATACTACCTGCGAAGCAGCCAGTGACATCTGGTCAATGGCTTTAAATTTTCTTCCAATCTCTAATATTCCTTTATTCCTGTCCAATGGATGTTTGAAGCCTGTCACCATACAGGTAGCCACAACTTCTCGGCAGGCTATTCCATGCTTCCACCACCTCTCCATAAAAGAGCTTCCTGACATTCCCCTATGCAGCCACCCATCAGTCTCATGTTATGTCCTCTTATTCTGGCACTACTTAAACTGGAATACGTTGTTCCCTTTCACCTTGTTCATGCCATTGAGATATCTGAACGTTTCTGTCATGTCACTTATCTCCTCCTTTGCTCCAGCAAGTACAAATTGAGCTCTCTGACTCTTTCCTCATGAGGCTTGTGATGTAGACCCTTCACCATTTTGGTCACCCTCCACTGCACCGTCTCTGTTTTGTCAATGTCCTTATGAAGGTGTGGCCTCCTTAACTGGACACACTACTCAAGGTGAGGCATCACCAGGGTCTTGTACAGTGGAACTATTACCTCCTCCTTTGGCTTACGATTCCCCTTCAAATACACCCCAACATCCAGTGGCTTTTCCCACCACCTTGGCTGTCTGCCTTATGGAATTCAGGTCATCTGTGATTACAGTATGACCCAAGTCCTGCTCCTGCTTAGTAACTGCCAACAGCTCACCCCTCCAAACTGTAGCTTGCTCCAGGGTTCTTGTTTCCCACACGCATGATTTTGCACTTCTTTGCATTAAACCTTAGTTGCCACACCTCTGACTGTCTCTCCAACCATTCCAGGTCTTTTCTCACCCTTTCCACCCTATAAGGTATCCACCCTTTGCAGACATTGGTGTCATCTGCAAAGGCAACTCTTTCCTCTAGCCCATCTGCAATGTCATTGATGAAGACATTGAAGGAGGCTAACCCCAGAACTGACCCTTGAGGTACTCCACTGGTCACCTCCTTTCCTCTGATTGGGTTCCATTTACCAAGATCCTCTGTTTCTGTCCCTTAACCAGCTTACAGTCAGGTTTACCACCTTGTGCACCATCCCCAGGCAACCTAGCTGGTTGACCAGTCTCCAATGTGGACGTATCAAAGGCTTTTCGGAAATCTAGGTAGGCAACATCTACTGCCCCCGATCTACTGCTTTGTCACCCAGTCAAGGAAATCTGTTAGACTAGTTTGACAGGGCTGTCCTATGCTTAACTCATGTTGTCTGGGATCCAGCACCCCATTGCTTCTAGATGCTACATTATTCTTTCCTTGAGGAGTGTCTCCATTCTCTTTCCTACTACAGATGTTAGACTAACTGGTCTGTAGTTCCCTGTATCTTCTTTACTACTGATCTTGTGAAGAGGGCAACATTTGCCCTTTGCCAGTCCTCTGGGACCATTCAGTGTCTAGGGACTCACTGATAAAGATGTGGCAAAATTAAATTTTCTGCAAAATTCCCACAAAATCAACAATTTTGCCATGTGAAATATGTCTTGAAATTCTGCCATTACTTAAAAATATTTTGAGGGTGCGAATTTGTAAATTTCTCCATGAGATGCGAAATTTCACCTGAAAATAACAAAATTTCACCCACAAGTGGTGAATTTTGCCATTTTACAGGTGAGATTTTGTACTCTACAGGCAATATTTCACTCCATGGACAAAAGTTTGTATTTTCACCCAACAAAAATTTAGCAAACTGTGCAAATTTCGTGAAATATTTTGCATAACAAAATTTTTCAATTTTGCCCATCTCTGCTCACTGAACAGTGCTGCCAGAGGGGCTGCCAGTTCAATTCTCAGTTCTCTTCGTACCCTGGGATGTATGCCATCAGGACCCATGGCTTTGTCAATCTTTAGCTTTGCAAGCTCTTCTGGGACCCTCTCCTCTGTGATGTGGGCCATATTCAATCCTGTCATGCAAATAAGCACATTGAGCATACACACACCAAGGGTCTATTTGCATGCCTATTATGGGCTCATTTCAATCCTAATAGTGCCCATGCTGTGCTGTAGTGGAAGTGAGTCAATGGTAGTCTATTAGACCCCCACAATTGCCCATGTATTGAACCAAGCATCCTTTCATATGACTGCCTACTGGCCTAGTGGATCCCTCTACCTAATCACCCCATATGAGAAAGTTTACATAGCCCTCCTTGGTGTTAAGTGGCCCATCTGTTGATCATGCATGTATTGAACCATAAGCCCAGCTGATTCTACAGTACACGTAATTGCACTTAGTACATGTCAGACAGCAGCCGGCCAAGGAGGTGAGTGGAGGGCTGTGCTGGTTGCCACCATTGCCTGTAAAACTGTTGACTGGCTAAGGGGGCTGGGGTCCTCAGCTGGTTGGCAGTTGGGGTTGGATGGCACTCAGTTGTGGGGTGAGGGTTCAATAGACTACTAGGGAAAGGATTATGGTTCAGTATATGGGTGATAGGAGGTTCCACTAGACAGCAGGGAGGGCTATCTAAACATTTATGAGGTACAATTGTGGGAGGTGTCCACTAGACACTGGAGATAGCCATATAAACATCAATCCAGAGGTCACTGGGGGAGGGTCCACTTGACTACCAGGATTCTGCCTGGAGTACATCTACCTAGCATTCAGGGTGGTGAGGTCACATCCCAGTGCACTACTGAGGCCAGAGTTTGGTGGCATTAATCAGTGCCATGTTGGCAGCTGTTTAGCACAACTGAACCTATAAATATACTGCTGCACCAGTTGTGCACAAGTGATCCCTCATTTGCATAGGTGCATGGTGATATCCTTCACGTGATCATGCTGTCTGATTTGGGTAAATTCAGTGTCCACGAATATGGCTCTACCCAGACCATGGTTCTAATCCAGGTTAGTGCCATGCTAACCTTTTTGAATATGGCCAAAGCCTGAAAAATCTTCCATATGCTCGCACAGAACAGAACTTTCTGTGACCCCAACATAGTATTCTCAATTGGATTTGCAACTCCTTCTCTAATCAGTATGGAGAAATAATTTAACCCACCTATCAATAAAATTTTTTACAGTTTATTATAGAAATTTGATAATATGATGGCAAGGTAGATACAAACATTTTGTGACATCCTGTCACTTCATTAGGGTTCCATGCTGTCTAAATGTGACTTCCTCCATTACATGTTGTTTTGATTAAGTAATGGACAATGTTATCTGAAAAATCCAAGAAATGGATGTATTTTGGCATAAAGGCAACTTAAGCCAAATCTTAGCCAGTTCTTAGATTTGTGAAAAATATTTTCCATCCCTGAATCAACATAAAGTAAGATGTAATGGTGGATATCAATACAGATCATATGGCATCCTATTGAAGTGACATGGCATCTTGAAAATGTCATCTGCCCTGTTGTCATATTAGAAATTTGTAAAAAAAAATCAGTCAACATGTTTTAACAGCTGAGTGAGTTAAGCCATTTCTCAATACTGGTTAGAAATATTTTGCAAATCTATGCATCAACTTGTCTTGGTGTTTTAGGAGACAGGCCACACTGGTACTTGTGCTGGTTGCAACCGCCAGTCAAAAATGTCCAGTGGATTCATATAAGAAAGGAGTCAGGGCTGCAATCAAAGGTGCAAGGCCCATCACCAAAGCATACCATTCCTTGTTAGCCTCCTGCCATGCCTCATGGTTACTACCCTTTAGAACAAGAAACTGATGTGTGTCTGTGTTGTGGCCAAGGACAAAGGGCCAGCAGAGAAAGACAATTGGGGAGTACCCCAGAAAAACTGGCATCAGCAGGGCATGAAGGCTAGGAAGGAATGTACCACTAGACTGTATGGGAGTTTAAATACTGGTAACAGAATGTGGCTCCATTGGACTGCCAGAAGTTGGGCCACTGGGCCACATAATGGAGGAATCAATGGGACATCAAGGCCATAAGGGTAAGGACAGATAGGAGCAAGACACAGCCAGGAGGGATGCCATGACAGTGCTATAGAGACTGTCTTGCAGCATGGCATTGCACCATGCAGCTGACATAATTTAATACTTCAACCACCTAACATGTCACAATTCATGATTTTCATTGTAACTCTTATTTAATATAGCATTTTCTTTAGAAACTGCAATACAGTAGTGGCCATTAAAAGAATCACAGTGCATCTAGATATATCGTATTAGGAAATATCATAGTAATCTTGAGAAAATGAATTGGGGTGTCCTGTGATCTAATGTGCTATATTTGGATATTCTGCATCATGGCACTGGCTACCTCTGAACTTAAATAATCAGTAAAACATGGTGATTGCCAGTATAATATACTGTATCTGCATCCTTTGGATGGTGTGTAACACGGCAAAGCCAAGTCATACCACCATTAGAAAAGGTGGAATCAATCAATCTTTTTTACCAAGCGAAACACCATTGAGAAAAACTCATTTACAAGATGGACCTGGGTAAAGTTCACATAGGTCAACAGTGAAACAATAAAGTATACAGTAAGTATTACAGAGCATAATAGAATCCCCATAATGACACATATCATGGTGAACATTGTTATAGATACTATATAAAATGGATCACGGTTAAAAATTGCTTAATTATGAAAATAAATATTTGAAACATCTATTTAAAAAGTTTGTTGTGAATTTAAGATAATAGTAGTTTTTATTTGGGAGAATGACATCCTTTTCTAGTCCCTACATCAGATCACCTTGACAGTAACAATTCTGGGCCTCCACCCACACACACAAGTTCAGTTTTAATCCTGTTTATACAGATTGTTTTAACACATTTTTTCATACTGTATGTTTTGTTCCTTGGCATGAAAACTTTCTGCCTAACTGCTTATTTTCCTAATTTACAAATTTTAGATTAGGTTCCTTATTTTTGAAACTTTTACCGTAGTAAACAATCTTTATGGATTAAGTTTGTCAAATCATTTTGAAATTTTGAGATGTCTTGAATTAGACTTCTAGATTTGGAAATACACTGAAAATACCAACACATCAGAAGAAAAGAATCCCAATTATTCTATGAATTTGATACTTCTGTGTACTGCAATTCGTTACAAACATTAGAGGGACAATTAAAGATGTCAATCTGAGTGACAGTATGTTCTGCTGATCTGGATGAATATCAGTGGAAAATCAGCATTTTATGACTTAGATTAGGAGAATTGGGTATACCACCAGCAAAACAGCAAATGTGAAATAAATAATACATGTCCTTCTCTGATGGTGGGACCTCAGTAATGTTGGGTGCAATTTACATTTTGTAAGCCTGGCGAGCCTGGCCTAGATGAGGACCAAGACAGTACTGACAACATTAAGTGCATCTCATAACTATGATGGCGGTCTAAAGGTATTGAGTGTACCTAAAAGTAAGAGAACTAATGGCTGACTGTGCAGTTAAAGCCAGTCTCAGGAAGAAGAAAACCTTTCTTGGTAGACATTTGATTAATTAATTTTGGATTGATTATTATGATTATATGATGTGTTATTAATCTTTTTATTTTTGTATTTAAATGTGTTATGCATCTGCTGTGTCATTTTGAAGATGTGTTTAATCATTTTGTACAGCACCAGATCCTCTGGGATTGAGCATTTTAAATATATTTTGCCTTGCCTTGCCTATGAATGCTAATAATAGCATCAAAACTAAAAGCAGCAGTTGATGCAAGCTGGAATACTGTCTGAAAAACAGATAGCAGAGCCATGTTTGCATGTGGAATTACTGCACGAGTAAAACATTCAGATACACAAATTTTTAAACACTGAAGCAGTCTCTAAGGTCACTAAATTGGAATTGAAGTTGCTCAGATTAAAGATGAACAATGGAAGTAAGATGGAGACTATTGAAACACTTTCCACTGCTTATAACAGATTTTGTTTCCAGAAATAAAAACAAATGTAGACTGTGAAAAATCCTAGTGTATGAAATTAATGTGAGGTGGGCTCCATAATTCCCGTTACTCAGTCTGATTTGTTATATTTATATACTTTCTCAAGCTAATTTGTTGCTACCTTGGACTGGAAGAAAAGTTTTCTTCAATATGGGGAAGAAATTCTAGATTGGACAATTTCAACTCCCTTCACAACAAATGCATTGTGACAATTGGCAACCAAAATAACTATTCTTTGGACCTCAGCAATTAGGGGATTTCACCCTCAAAATGAGAAAACACCTCATCTCTAAAACAAAACTCAGGGTAGAATGTTCAACACAGATTCAATACTGGCATGCCAGCCATATTTTCAAAAGTGGGTTTATGTCCACCCTGTTAGACCATCTATTAGGCTGTTTAAAAATGTCTGCCAGTCAGATGCAGTCATGTCCACAGAATCATCTCACTTTAAAATAATGATTCTTTCATCATTATTTTGATGCAAGCTGATGCAAATCATGGCAACTGCTGTAACCTGCCAGCATTGTTTGACAATAACTGTGTATGGCTTCAGTGGATCTCACTTCCAGGTCTGCATCATACTGATTAAATATTTAACTTTTTGTCTTGAATGCCTCTAATGTACCACAATAAATAATTATACACTTGCTAGCTGAAACTCTTTAAAGTGTTGGAAATGAAGATGCTGTAATGTCACTCTCTAAGCATTAGTAATCTATGGATGAAACCAAATTATAAGATGTACTTTATAGAATTTTAAATACCTATTTTGTCTGCTTGTTTGTACTCCATTATTCTTGTTTAAATGACATATGACAAGATTTAAAAATAGAATAATGAATAGGTCACTAGGCATTACCAGTGAGTAATACCATCGAGGTTCTGGAAAAGTAGGAACCTCAAGATCAAAGCTTGAGAGGTTTCTGTCCAGAACCTTGAGATGGTATCTCACTGGTAATGCCAATGACCTATCTGTTATTATTTTTTAATATAGGGATGCAATTTGTTTGTTTTTCTGTCATTTGTTATAGGCTGTCAGCCCTTCAGTGAAGGACTCTTTTGGTCCTGGCCAACCACAACACTTGCTTCACTCCATCTTGCCCCACCCCTCCTCCATAAGCACGTATACCACAATTGGTAGGAGCCCTACCTTTTGCTTTTGTGAGCGTGAGGATCAACCAGATAAATCCATGGTAGCAAAGTTGAAGAAAAAAAGCCAGGAAGAAATGAGGAGGACTGAGTACTCTCTTGCTAAGTGAGAGATGGAGCAACCATGTTTTACAGTTATTCAGCTGTTCCACAAAGAAGCAGCCAATCGGAAGGCAAGATTTGGCAGATGTAGAGACACTTGCTTTTGCGCTGTTGTGATTCAGTGATAATACTATTATTCAGGTCCTGAACAATACTAGCATGGGACCTGAACAACATTATTATCACTCTTGAACTGTGCTATTATCACTTGGAGTAATCATATTACTGAGATTTTTTGTATACTTAAGCACAGTATTAATTTTGAAATCCATATATTAAGTCTTGAGAAATTTGAGTTCCTTTATTTATTATTTGTAATTTTAATGTATTAGGATTTCTTTGAACTTTGCTGCATCTAATTTTAAATCTCCTAGAATGGTGGACTCTGCCATTGCGTGGAATAGCAAAAAACAGCACTCATTAATGGAAGATTGCATGTCTCAGTTTGGAGTTAAATTTTATGACGGACTCTTGAGTACTGAATCTACCAGAATTTTATTATAGCCAGCTGAATTGACTATCTTCAAGTTTGTGGACTTAAAATGGATTTCAATAATTACTCTAGGAATATGGTATTGGATGAATAAGAATGATTTATAATATACAGCATTCCTTTTCTTATTTCTTTAATTAATTGTCCATCACAGTATTAAAGCCAACAAAAATAAAGCTGAAGAAAAGTTTCAAAAGGAGAAATATGCATAGAGAAATGATTCCCTTGCCTCAGTTAATTCTGTATTAAGGACCCAGCTAAGATGATGACCACACCTTTACTGTTGTAATCAACAAAACTACAAGTACCCACACAGGCTATCAAAGATAATGCTTTAGTCATGAAGCAAAGTAGGCATCCAAACATACTCCTCCCTTTAACTGAACCTACAAAGAAAACTCTACTTTTACAGTAGGTCTTCCTGTTTCTAATCAGTCAACCCATCAAGAAGCCCTAGAGCATGCACCAGGAAAATCCTATGAAATAAGTAGTGGTACAGTACAATATTTTTGAAAATAAAAACTTCCAAATAGTATAATTCACCTAATGCATAGTATATTGTATGAGCATTTAGGGCAATTTCAAAAGGATCCATAATTCCATCCACATTAGATCATCATTAGATGGTCTGTGCCCAAATGTTGCATCCAAAAGATGTAACTGTGACACAAAATTAAGCAAATCACATTTGCCTTAATTATGTGCCACAAACTGTGACTTTTTTTGCAGCTGTACGCATCTTCTGAAAATACTGTAGAATTAGGACTGCTTGATCACAATTGAGCAGACACTGATGTAGTCTTAGCATACCTTTGCATCCATGTATGACCCTTTTGAAGATCCAGCCCTTTCAGTTCAACACCTACTGGGAAAAGTATGCAGAGTTTTCCACATTATGACATTTTAAATGTGAAACACAGTTTATACAGTACATGTGGTTCCAGACATAAGCAATGCCCTCTCTCTCAGACTTCTGCTTTAACATTCTGAAGTGTTGATTATTACTTTGGTTTGGCACTACAGTCTGAAGCTGCTGCTGTATGGTACTGTACTTTGGATCACTGATTTAGTAAGTTTTTGACTGTTTTACATAATTTAAAAGCATTTTACTCTATCAAACAACTTCTAAAATAAGTTAGAAGTTTTGTTCAGTACCATTCATAGATTAAAAAGCAAGCATTCATTCACTTTCTATGAGGACATGTTCCTTCAATACTCATTTAAAAATGACTTCACATTATCTTGAGAAATAACAATGTTTATTGGTCTGGAGATGTTATACTGGGGAACCTGGTGCAAAACATTTCAAGTAATATCAGTATATCCCTGAAGATATTTTTAAGAGGGCCCAAGAGTACCAACATGTGTGAAGAAACCCTTGTTAGACCCTGACATGCTCTGAATTATAAGCCTCCTTTCCAGACTTTTATTTCTGAACTTGATACTGGAGAAAGTAGAGGCAAAGCAACTGCAGAATCTGCAAATGAGAAATCCCAATCTGACTTATGTCAAGAATACATCAGAAATGAAAACTTAATTTCCACCATATCATTGAATCTAATGGCAGCATTTGACATGCTTAACTGTGGAGTGCTACTTCAATACCTGCTTACTATTCTTGTTTTTATGGCATTGTAGAGTGGAACAGGTTGCAGTCTGTTATAACTAATTAAGCTCTTCACAAGCTGTAGTAGCAAGTGATCCCTACAGACATTTCAATTTGACTCCATTGTTGTCTGCAGTGCATTGCATACTACCAATCTGTGAAGCCATCAAGTGCAGTCTAAATTTTCATTCACTTTGCTATGCTTATCTTTATAATTCCATTTTATATGACATATCTCAGACCTTCTGGAACCTGAAACAGTGTTTACAGGTACATAAGGACTGTTTGGTTTCTGATCAAGCTTGATGCAGAAATATGGAGGTTATAGATAGGACTAGTTACAGGTTTAAAGAAGTATTACTCTTTCGCAGCACCTGACATCAATATGGTGAATATGCTGCAGTAAAGACTGAAGTGGTGTAAAGTCTTGACATTTTACTTTACAGTAGGCCGTCTGGAGACACAGATTTCAGCTATTGTCAGATCCAGTTTTGTCATAACTGGAATGTGGCTAGGTAGCACACATTTTTCCTACTGGTGAGTTTGTTGACACTGATGCTTTTTGTCATGCACTTTTAAGATTAATATACCTTAACCAGCTGTTCATGGGCCTGCTAGAGTAATCTACACTTGCAGCTGGTGCAGAATGTCACAGCTAGTCTTCTGGCCAGTGTAAATTGCTTCAGTAGCCTGACCTGGATTTAAAATATCTGCAGTACAACCCAGTGTGGTCTCAGGCAGATGGTAACGTTCTTTCCAGTCATAAATATGGTCATAAATGATTTACATCTATCATACAGTATGTATCTCATTTTCTATAACTACTTTGACTGTACTATCACTTGTGCTCTTCATATAAGAAATAGTAGGCTGTTCTTAGAGGAAAAGTTGTTTTATTTACTTAATTGTTCCTATATTTGTGTCCCAAAATGACAGCTGCCCTGTCTGTGGCTATAATAGACATATATCATACCTTTTAAAGATAAACGTTCAAAACTGTTTCAGTTTTGTCTGAGTCCATAGTTTTACTGTTTAGTGTTAGGAAAGGCTGCATTTTATTGTTGGTTATTGTGCAAGTTCTGACCATATAAGGCACCAAGAATGTCAAGAATAGATGAGTACCATGTGTAATATATTAGTGAATCAAGCCGTCAATAATAAAACACTTTTATAAATTGCACACAACATTTGTTATTATGTTACAGACCTAAGGCCAGATATTCAAAACTTTGCACTGGGCAAAAACGTTTGCGCAGGTTTAGTGCGGGATTAGTGTGGGTCTGCTATATTCAAAATGCCAAATACCACAGGCAAGCTGCATTAGCATTGGGCAAAATCATAATGTATGCAAGGAGCAAACTAACATGAATACAGGCGCAATGCAATATTCAACGATGGCGCCTTTATAGAAATGGTTTTAAGTGACTTAGCATGACACTTAGCATGGTGCACATTACCCCAGGAAAAGCTTGTCTTAACCCTGGGCAATCAGCTGTGTGATACCATGGCTTTGAGCGGTGTTTGTGCTGGTTTTGCACAGGTTTTCCGTGACCCTAACAAATAAATATGACACATAGACAAAGCCAAACATAGAGGAAGCATACCACTAAATGATGGCATCACACTGATGCCATCATCTGCCACCAGTCCCAGCCATGCCAGGCAGTAAGTGGTGACCCTGCTGCCAGTGGACAGCATGGCAGTGTGGCCTACAGCACACACCTGTGGACCACACTTCTGTGGACACCTACAGATGCCAGCATACACATGCAGCACTGGGGCATGGAGGATGTTGAGGGAGAGTGTACGGTTGGTCAGGCTGTGCCACAGACCAGGTGTGGCCACAAGGCTGGGACACATCATGCAGTGCACATGGGCCAGTACTTGGCATACCCCAACACCAGTGTGCCTTTCTGATAATATATGCCCCCAGCCACATACCGCACAGCTGTACAACTGCCACAGCACACAAAGCCGGACATGTATATGTCATTGTGAGCATCCCATGCCAGAGGTGCAGCATCTGTGGATCACACAACAGTAATGTCCACTGTCAGTAAACACCTGCAGGTTGGGCCTCTCACTGTGTATAGTGCAGTCATCATCACTGCCCTACACACCATAGGCATTGCTGTGTCCACACTACTGGCCCCTTGCTACTGCAGTGTCTGCTGTGCATTGTAGCATGACCTACAGTATGACAGTTGCATGCAGCACCACCATCATCTGTGCCTATGCTGTGTTGTCCCAGTACAGCTGCAGGCAGCAGCACATGTGGAAGTAGTGTTCAAAACTGTATAATATTCCCCAAGCTGTTTGAGCAGCACTAACATGCGTTACGCGGGTTTAGCGCGAGGCTAAACCATTAGCCCGATCAAACAGCATGCAAATCAGGGCATAATGAGATGCTAATCTGGATATTTGCCCAGAGACTATGTAAGTAGGCTCATTTGCATGTCACTTTTGAATATAGCAAGTTTAGCACCGGGCAAATGTGTTTGCACTAAGCTAATGGTTTGCCCTCGCTAAACCCTCATGGAAACAGTTGGGAATATTTTACAGTTTTGAACACTGTACTTTCTCATTATGCTGCCTGCAGCTGTACTGGTCCACGTGATTTGCACACACTTTGGCCATATAGTTCATCACCTACCTACCTTCACATCGCTGTGCACTGTTTTGCTGTTGTGGTTTGCACTTCCTGGTTGCCATATTCAGACTTCCTTATTCCAGGGCTAAGTTTGGCTCTGCACTCCCAGCCCAGTTTGCCGGCCTCATTCCCATGCTATGTTCAGAAGCTGTTTGCCCTGGGCTTTTCCTTTTGAATATGGCTGCTTTGTGCTCCAGGCTAAGTTTGCCCACTGGGCAGTGCTAATTTAACCCGGGCAAAGTTTTGAATATCTGGTCCCTAGAATTTTATTTATTTGTTTATTGAAAAGTTTGGAGAATACTGTTGATCACAAGTGCTCTTTAACAAGGTTCTATGTTGTAACAGAAATTCCAAGACAACGTTAGAGTCACTATTGTACATACATAACTTTGTTCTAATGACAGCCTATCAGTTTGTATTTGGTAAGGATCATTTAGAATCTCTCTGATTATTGTGGCAAACTCAGGCTATAAAAGATGTCTAGTTTTAGTCATTTCTTTAAATTGTGCTCCTTTTGAAATAGTTCCTCAAACCTCTGTTGTCTTGATTTGGGGATTTTATGGAATGCTACTTTCACTATCAGTACAGCTACAATTATTAAGGTACTATAAGGGATCTATTCAGAAACCCCAAATTAAGGTCTGTCAGTGTACAAGGACTTGGTGACTCTAGTACATTCTTTTCTGACTTTGAGACTCAGCTACTATAATGCTCTATATCTCGGCTATTTGAAATCTGGTCATCACACACTGCTGGTGCAGAATGCAGCAGCAGGCTAATTACTTCAGTTAAAACCTCTGCACATATTACTGCTGTGCTCCGGGAGCTGCATTGGCTGCCAGGCTGATGGCATACCACTTTCAAGATTGCTTTGCTAACATACAGACAGAGCTCTACATGGACTGGATCCTGACTACTTGAAATATCTCTTAGTCCTATATGCCCCTGCCTGGCCCCAGCCCCACTGCCGAACCAATGGAACTTTGCTAGCTGTCACAATATCTTAGACAAAAACACCCAGTTAAGGGACAGAACATTGTCTGTTGTAGCACTTCAAATCTAGAATGCCTTCCTCTCAGCTTGTGAAATGTTCCATCAGTGGAGGCATTCAAAGAGGCTAATTGGTCATCTATCTGACTTGGGGTTTGGTGATATTCAGAGCTGATAGCCCTGTGGAATCAGTTTTAGCTGCTAAGGGTTTCTGGATTTAATGTACCATCTCTGAATTTTTATAGTAATTAATTCATTTTTTGGTCTATATTTACTTTTGTTTAGTGTTCTGATCTGTACAGTGTTCTGAACCTGTGATATAGGTAATTACAAAATATGTTTACCTGCCAGCCCAGTGACAGTGAGGGCTGAGGCATCTGCCTTACCTCGGGCCATGCCAGTGACCCGGGTTCAGGAACAACCGGGTCATCAGGGTGCCAGCACAGGAGGGAGGGAGGGTGGGAGCAGGATTGAGCATTGACTCTCCTCTCCTGGGTGGGAGGGTCACCTGTCCTAGTCCTGCCATCATTGGATGGAGGTCCAGTGGCAGGCATAGGTGGTAACAGAGCAACTGGTAGGGTGCTGTGTCCAGTAGGGCATGACATGTGCGTGCCTCCATGCACGCATCACGTTGGGGACACAAGAGATTGGAACTGGGAGAAAAATGAAAAAGGTAAAAACTACTTACAAAAAATTATATATGTTTGCCTTGCCTTTACCTGATTTGCCTCATTAAGACACATGCAGCAATGTTTTCCAGACTGCCTGTGGTCCACCTCCATATTGTTTATTTGGAATATACACCACCTTGAGTTAGTAAAGCTCCTCTCTGGGATGTTCCCAAAGAATTTTCATTCACAAATCCACCATTTGTAAAATAATAAAACTAGATACAGGGGACAATCTATATCACAGATGATTTCAAGTTATCCCAGTAGTTTCACATGTTGTTTTAAGCATTCTCAGAAACACTGTGAGTGAGACTGTTGAGAGCATTGAGTAATAGAAGCCATACCGTGGAGGGAAGGATAAGTGAAATGCATGAGAAGGATTCTTGATCTAATTATCAACTCCACAGCATAAGTGTACTTCACTTTCTTATACCATCCAATGCAATACAATCTTATACCAAAACAGACACCCACCATCACAAAATCCATAGTTCACACCCAACTTTCTGCAAGAAAAGCAGAATCATCAGCAGCATATAGGGAAATGGCTCAAATCTGCATTGACAGACCATTAACAAATGTACCAGGAGCAGAGAACACTTCAACAAATTAATCTGTGAAGCTAATCATGACTTTGGTGCAGTTCAGATTGATACTCACAATGCAAATCCCAGACAACTCTTCCAAATGTCCAATTCCTTACTATAGAACCTCACTTTGCTCCATGTTATTTTTCCTTTCTCATCTTTGCACTCAACTTGCAAATTTACTTTGATTCTAAGATCAGTTGTATTTCTTTTGTCATCGCTAAGATTACTATTATTAATATTACAACTCAAACGAGATGTACAGCAGCTTTTAATCACATTTAATCCCTTTCTAATGCAGGCATTCTTTTATTTCTTAAAACATTTCTCTACATAAGGTATTCATTCTCACCCCACTCCATCCTCTTTTGGTTTCTTTTCCCCAACTGATACATTTTTTCCTTTCTTCATATACAGTATTTTGCATCATTTCACAAACAAGTATCAATACACCTCCCCAAAGAAATGTTCTTCAAACTTCGTGAAATTATTAACTACTGATCTTTTGCTCAGTTGACCTTCATTTCCAAAGTCATCTAAAATGTGGTAGTTAACCAAATTACTAGCTATCTCATGGACAATAACTGTACCATATTTTTAATCAGGCTTCCGTCACTTGCTATCAGCAGAACTGCTTTATTAAGTGTTTTGAATGATCATCTTTTGTTCATTGTCAGTGGTATCCCTGTTGTTCTACAACTACTGGATATTTTGTATGTATCTGATACCATCAGCCATGCTGTAGTGGTGCACTGACCTCCAGTTGTGCTGTATTTGAATTTGATTTTACTGTTCTGCTATGAATTCACTCCATTTTATCAAAACACACGAAAAGGATTACGGTCATCAATTTTATCTCACCTCAAATTTCATTTCATCTGGAGTTCCTCACTGATACATTTTAGGCCCTCTTTTATTCATCCTGTACATAGCTTCATTGGCTAATATCATCTCATTCCATGGCTTGAATTGTCACCCTCATGCTATGTTCACTCAAATTTATGTCCTATTAGTGGAATCTCTACAAACTGTGCGTTCCTGGCTGGCAAAGTGCATTGCTGACTTTCCGACTTGTATGTCATCAAAAGCCCTCTTTTCCAGTCTGAAAATGACTAAGCTCCTGCTCGTAACAAAAAGAACCTACAAGGGGTAGGGTTAACCTGTGGCTTAGGTATACTGTTAAACAATTGCAAAGATATAGATGATGTAGTAAGTAGGAATTGGGGTCATCATGTCAGGGAGTTAGCCAGCTACAAAGACTGGGGAAACCAGTCCTTGAGCTATGCTCTTGAGGAACAGTTCCTGACCCATATTCATGTATTTTGAGGGAGCTCCATACACAGCTGCAGGTAGTACAGGGAGAAATACTCCTGCTATGCAGACAGCTGTGTTGGATTCCAGAACCACTACCTACTTCCTTCTCCTACTGAGGCTCACTGTCCTAAGGGGATGGAGAGTGGTGAGAAGAAGGAAAGAACAAGGTTGTGGTTGTGAATCATTGTGTTTTGGTAGCAACTGCAAACTGTTTGCACCCTGAAGGAGGTACAATTAATTACTTGACTAAAGCAGGAGGATGAGACCCCTTCACTGAGCAGAAGCAGGCAAGGAATAGTAGCTAGAAGGTAATGAAATTATGGAATTATCCAGTAGAGTGCTAATATTTTGGTACTCAGTGGTAGGAGACATGGAGATGGAGATGGTGGTATGTCAGTAGGGATCAACAAGGGTGGTAGTCAGATGCCTGCAAGATGCATCAGCCATGATGGATAAGACGGAAGAGGTAGGATGATCATCAGGTTGGGAGTATTTCAAATGTCCATTTACACTTGGGCATGAAAAACCTGGAAAGCCAAGTTGGAAGAAGTTATATCCAACTTCTGAAGGCTGTGGGGATGAAGTTGAAGGTTCCTCACTGATCTTTTTAGATATGATGCCATTTTGGGACAGGGAGAAGGGAGGGTGAGACAGGGAGTGAGGCAGGAGGAAACTGAGGCATTCAATGTCTAGTTAAAAGAGCAGTGTCAGGAAAGGAATATAGATTTATTGGTGACTGGGTGAACTTCTGTGGCAGAAAGTTGTTTGAGGGAGAGGCCTTTATGTTATGGGGAGAGAATAAGTGAGAATGGGCAGATCCCTTGCATCTGCAGTATGTTAACTGTCATTTAAATTAAAGGAGGAAAAGGCGGATGCTGGGGATTCTGCTGTAGGATGGAGAGAGAGAGAGAGAGCGAGAACCTTGCAAGAACTGCTTCTGAAACTGGAAAGGACAAAGGGCTGCCAGTGGTGGTATCGGCATTGAACAGAAAAGAGTTTAAATGGAAGTGGAGGTGAAGGTCATACCAAACCAGCTAGAAAGAGGGAAAGTGGTGGAGTAGACAGGATGTTTCAAGTAGGAAACAGGGAATGGGTAAGGTGAGAAGAAATTAAGTGGCTGCATGGTAGGTAGTCTGTCTAAATGCCAGAAGCCTGAACAAAAAGGTTAGTGAACAACAAGCACTCATAGCAGAGGCCAAGTTGGACCTTGTGCCTGCCATAGAGATGGGGGCATCTGGGAGCAAATGATTGGGCTCTTGCAGTTCCAGTGTGCACTTTATATATGGGAACTGATGCAAGTGTAAAGGGAGTAGCCCTCTTTATCAGGGACTGAAAAGAGGCTTCTGAGTATGGAATCATTAAATGCAATGAGAAGTGGAGTTGATTTGGTTACAGCTGACTACAGCTGTTGGAAAAAATATTTGACTGTGGTTAGTCTATAGACCGCTGGTGCAAAAGGAAGCTGAAGATAAGGAATTGGTGGAGAAATCAGGAGGTTAACAATTGGGGATCTAGTGATAGTGAGGGACCTGAACCTACCACACATAGACTGGGATACCCATGAGAGAATGAGCACCAGGATTCTTGCACAGGTAGATAGGATGCAGGACTGCTTACTGGTCCAGTTGATCAAGGACCCTCATGGCAGGACACCATTCTTGACTTGGCATTTGCCATCTCAAAGGGGTGGGTGGTATGGTTGTCAGAGAACTAAATGAAATACAGTGACCACAGTTATGTATGACATATAGCCACGCCTAGACCCAATTTTGAGTACTGACCCCCAGCTTGCTCCTCACCAGCCTAGTTGTTCTCTCTCTTCCCCTGTCTACCAACACTAGGCCCGTCCATCCCTTATTCTTCCTTTCACAACCTCGGATAGGGCTCACTACCCTGGTTGTGACATCCTACCATGCCCGCACTTTATAGCATTCAATCTCGGGGCTCACACATATCCTTTCCATCCACCTTCTCTACATCCTGTTTTACCAACTCCTCTCTGTGCACCGTGCCCTCAGCCTTTCTTCCCCTACCTCCTCCTCCCCTTCACCTCTACCTGGTATATTTTCATTTTATTTTTTTCTTCCGTTACTTCCTCCTGCAACCTTAGATAACCTGCTTTATCTTCCTATAGACACTTCTATGTATGTAAATACCATGTAATCTGTACAATATCTGTATAATTCTATGTACATATGAACTTCTTTTCTTCCTCTCTGTAAAGAGTATTATCTGTATTGCCTTGTAAATACCTGTGTTGACCTGTATATGCAATTGTTCATGCTCCACCCAGGTCCATCTTGCAAATGAGCTTCTGCTCAATGATGAACATCTGGTTAAATAAAGACTTGATTGATTGATTGATGTATGATTTGAACTTCTAAAGAGGAACACAGGTTCCTCATCAATACGAGTTGTCCTGGACCACTAACAGATGGATTCTGGTAATTTGTGGAAAAACATAGTGAAAACTTGGTGGGTATGACCAGATCAAGGAAACTGCAGAAAAGTAGGGAAAGATCAAAGAATCAATCAAGGAGGTGACCAAATATTGTACAAGAAAGGTCACCAAAAGGATAAAGCACAAAAGACTGATTTGGTTCTCAAAGGAAGTTAAGAAGACTCTGGGGGCAAAGAAGGCCTTTCATAAGGTACAGGGTGAATAAGGGAGGAAAAATGGGAGGTACCAGACCATGATAAAGAGGCAAGAGTGATGGTCAGGAGGTCAAAGGCAGATACATAACTATAGATAGCTGAGGGTATGAAGGAAGGAGGAAAATATTTTGATATATTAAGGAAAAAAAAGAAAATCTGAGGGGATTTCCAGGCTAGCAGATGGGAGGAGGGTGGTAAAAAGATGACAAGCAGAAGGCCAACACCCTAAGCAATTGCTTCTTCTCAGTATTCATGGTTCAGGATAATAAGCCACTACCAGGAAGTGGGATCAAGGCAGCCACATGGGGAGTGCAGGAAGTGGAGGAGGTAGTAGTAATGGTTGTATGGGTGAAACAGGACTGAGGCCTTAAGCAGACAATGCACCAGGCCTAGATGGCCTGCTCCAAGGATTACACAGGAAATTAGATTCAGAACTAGCTGGACCCTTGACCAAGCTGTTTAGTAACTCTAGAATCTGGATAGTGACAGAGGATTGGAGGTCTGCGAACATAATCACACTCCACAAGGGGAGGAGACAGGGAAGACCTGATCAAATGCAGGTCAGTCATCACTACTTCCATTGTAGGTAAGCTAATGTATTCCATAGTTCGGTAAAGTCTGGTGGTCTATTTAGATGACAAAGAGCTGCAGGATGACAAGCAGCATGGATTGATGTCAGGGATGTCATGAAAGACCAACTTGATGCTGTTTTTAACTGGGTCTCTAGGACAGTTGATAAAGGGCAGGCAGTAGTTTACTCTACTTTGAGTTCAGCAAAGCCTTCAGTTCTGTGCCACAGGAGGCTGCTGAAAAAAAGCTGGAGAGATTTGGATGTAGAGAAGGATTTAGTCAGATGAATGAGGAACTGGCTAGGGGAGGTGACAGATTGGTATAGTAGTACACAACCTAAATTTGCATATAGATGTGTCAGAACCAGATTCCTTCAGGGATTGGTCCTGGGACCTGTCCTATTCAATAACTTTATTAGTGACATAAGGAGGCATTTGGGCAAGATGTGCATCTCTGCTGAAGACATAAAGCTGTATGGTATGGTAGACAGTGAGGAAAGGATAAGGCAAATTCAAAGACCTTGAGATGCTGGAAAGGTGACCTCAGATCTGGCAGATCAAATTCAATGCCAAAAAGTGTAAGGTGATCACTTAGGGAAAAGGAACTCAGATACATAGTACTGGATGTGAGGGTCCACTGGCAACTACAACAGAAAGAGTGATGCTGGTGTCATCATCGGTGACTACCTCAAGAAAACCATCCAGCCTAATAAGGCATAAACTAAGGCATCAAGGATGCTGGAGTGTATCTGGATGGGTTTTGCTAGCAGGAAAAGCAAGCGATACTGCTCCTACATGGATCTCTCTTAAGGTGTGCCATGGAATACTGTGTCCAGTTCAGGAGCACTTACCTGAGAAAGGACATAGGCTGGAGTCAGTACAGAGGAGGGTCACCAATATTATCAAGTGTCAACAAGGCAGATCCTGTGAGGATTGGCTGTTAGCCATGAACATGTAATTGCTGGAAGCTAGACACAAGAAGGGGAATGTGACAGAGACCATATGGTTTTGAGGAGTATGAACAAGGCAAAAGTGATGACTAGTTTGTTACAAATGGGGATGCAGTCACAAGAAGGCATGATTGGGGGCTTGTTGAGGAAAATTCAGGAGGAACAGAGGGTGGTAGAACTGTGGAACCCATTGTTAGTGGAAGTGGTGATAGCTGATACATTAAATGGGTTCAGGCATGGCTGGGACAAAGCAAAGGATTCAGTCCCATTTTGGATATCCAATGGGAGGTGGTTGTTAGTGGTGGGATGGAGAGGGTTAATGACCCAGGACTCTAGGTCTAGGGGTTAGGTAGTACAATATGAACAACCTCAATGGATCATGGGTCTTCTTCTGCTGACAGATTCTGTTTCTATATTTCTAACCAAGATCGTATCCATGACCATATCTGACTTGTGTCTTAGCTGTGACTCCACAATGATTTGTCTCTCAGCTTATGTTCATAATCTTGGGATCAGCTTTGACTATGTCCTTCAGTTTAACAACAACCATCAGTGACACCATTAAGTCTGCTTTTTCCCCATCTGCAAAACTTTGTTTAGATATGCCAGTGTCTCAGCTAGGATATTGTTGTCACTCTTAATTCATTCCTTTATTCTCTGGTGCATTAACCATTGAAATTCCTTCCTGTCTGGTTTTCATTTTAGCAGTATCCAATGTCTGCAATATGTTCAGAATGCTACTGCAAGGCTATTACCCGCCTGAATACATTTGAACACATTATTCTCATCTCGCCAAACTGCACTGATTGCCAGTGCGGCAGTGTACTAATTTATAATTATCTTAATAATCAGCAAACCTCTAACAGTCTTACCCCTAACTACTGAAGTGACCTGAACTCGGCCTCCTGTTTGACAACTCATCTTCTAGCAACGACCTTCTTATGGTCCTGAAGACTAGACATGCTACCTAAGGTGAACAGTCATTCTTGGTCTATGGTCCACTGCTCTGCAATCAACTTCCATTGGATCGTCTTACCTCCTAGATATCCACACCTTTGAATGCAGACTGAAAACAGTTCTGTGCTCCTCAGCTTTTACTTTTATTTGATTAATTCTTGTGCTTTCTTTTCCTTTTTTTTTTTGCCATCGATGTACAGCACTCTGAAATTAATGTAAGGTACTCAACAAATAATTATTATTATTAACATAATCTAGAACAAAAACAGACTACTGTAAAATGCATTTAGGTCACTGAGATATTCTGGTGACAGTATAGAATATATGTACAGTAGTATATATAAGAATGTATGACAGAGTGTAAAATGTTCAACAGCAGAAATACTTTTCGGAGGTCATTAGAAAATCACAGTTCACTGACCTCAGTGATGAAATTCTGAGCTCCTCTTGGACTAAGAAGCAAGATGGCTCATGTAAAGTGTCCCTAACGATTCAGCTCTTCTGTTTTCATACTACTAAAAGGCTGGAAAACACTTTGCTTATATTCCTGTCTACTCTCTGTAGAGACACATCCAGTCCCAACCTTGAGGCCTGGTCCAGAAATCCCTGTAGCCCTCGAATATCTAGAAGGCAAATAGGAACACATGACTATGGCAGCACTGATCTTTCAAAGTAATGCATTATTTTAAAGAAACCAATTCTGTGAGCAACTTGAGAAGCTGCATTGAATTGTTTATAGGTTCCTTATAAATCAGCATGAATTATGTACTGAATAATCTGGATTAGTGTAGAAATGCTCCAAACAAGAGTACAGCTAATCAATTAAAATACACTTTTACTCAAGTGAAGTGATATAAATCTATGAGGGACTTCACTATTAAGAAGGTTCCTCTACAAATGTTTCAATTGAAAAATCCAATCCAAAATATCTGAACAATTAACTCAATAATTTACTTTGTAGTATACAAATCCATAAGCAATACCACACCAATTTAAAATATAATTAATAACGTGTTTTCTGTAACCAATATTTATGTTGAAGAACTAACATTCTGTATTCTGACTTATTCCCTACAATAAGTGTTTTGATCCCCATAATATACCTATTTATAGGGCTACATTATCAATATTTAGCATGGAGACTATTAATAAAGTATAGCATATAACAGTTACACAATAATATTTGACTATAGTAATATACTAATTGAAATCAGAGGGACAAAAAATCATGCAGTGGGATTTGTAATATTGTGTGGAATAGCAGATATTTTACATGAAGGAGAAATATGGAACTATGATAGAAGTGCATGTAAACATTGAACAGTTACAGTATGTAGGAATTAAGCTACATGGGAAAAAGAGTAAAACAAATTAGAAATGAGAGAAAATAACACCGGAGAATATTTGTTTCAATATAGAAAAAATAAGCTAATATTAATACACAGCATAACAGTAAATAAAGTAATTAGAAACAGATTTTTTTAGTAAATAAATTCAGTAGACTCATAGGATAATTATCAAATTTAGGAGACTATAAAATAAGAGCAAATAAAATAGAATCAGCACCCACAAATTCTGTTCAGTAAAACATGGTATTGTGAGAGAATAAAATAGTCCAGCTATGCTGGTGTTAAACACACAGCTGCATATCAAAAAAGAGCAAGCACCCACCAGTTCTGCTCAGTAAAACATGGCAGCATGAGACAAGACTGAATAAAATGTTTCTTTGTTACTCGCATAATCCATGTAAAAAGAAGGTGCCAGTATCAAAGTGCATATGTAAAAACAGGCCCTCAGCAACAGCTCAGCACCATTTAACATGAAGTGCTTTTTCAAGGTCCCTTGACAATGCAGCTTGTATGAAAGGCATTGGATTTTGGTGAGAGATGACTGTTTTTATATTTGACCTTGATGTGGCATCTTATTTTATATGGATTATGCCAGTAACAAAAAAATTTTATTCATTCTTGTCTCATGCTACTCATGTACTTCACTTTTTGATTGATATTCGGCTGTGTTTTTAACACCAGCATAATTATCTGAGTTTATTTTCCTGTTAAATAACACCCAATGCAAAAGTACACAATATTTTAATATCAACACTAGAAACATCTGCATGTATGTCAAACATGAAAAATATATTTATAATAAGATTTATGGTAGTATGCTTTACTGAATGGTTATCCACTGGCACAATAGAAATATCACATCAAAGTCACAGATATACAGAAATATCCACAACATTTTATAAACTACAACTTTTCAGTTAAAGTGCAGATCTGTACTTCAGCATGCACTTTCATAAATAAGATGTTTCAACTGCAACAAATTACTAAAGAATACATTTTTTCATTTTCAGTGTTTCTTTCCAAGATTTACTGCACAACCTGCTACCACATAAAAAGTCTGTGCAGAACATATTTGCCTCTCCCCGTTAACCTCACAGTGCCTTTGTTTATTACATCATAATGCTCACCATGACAACAGACTCAGATGTCACAAACATCAGCTGTGTTATTTGCAGGTGAGAGCCAGATACATTTTGAAACACTCACTGAAATAACTGCTGCATTATTTGCTGCATTATCTACAATATTTAGTAGACCAACAGCAGTCAAAAGTAAAAAAAAAAATAACTGAAAACAAATTTAAGACACAGTTAATGTAAATCTAGTGTTGTAGCTTTTATCATAACAGAGAGTTGCTCTTTAAAAATTATCTTGAACAAAATAAAGAACTGTTTCAGTTCTGAATCCTCCTAAGTACTTTATGTATGTTTTTCTTATTAGTCAGGGTTGGTAGACTGGTTGGGCCACTAGGTCTTTATTTTCCATCACTTTCTATGCTTCTTTTGTTTTGTTTGTTCTACCATAAAAATATGTTTTTGATAACAAAGATGGAATATTGAACAACTTAAAAATAACACATGACATGGTGTGTGTTACTATAGAATAACACCACAACTCATTTACATTGTGAGGCATGAGTATAGAATCTTCATCTAGCTGAGAAGTGACATTTCCCCAAATAAGTACACTTTCCACACCTATTATGGCTACTACCAAATGGATTGTAGGTGTTTCATTAGTAGAAACATTTGGAGGCTATGGTGCATATGTATATGAGTATATGCATCTTGAAATGGTGATTTATTTATTGATTGATTTAGTTATGTATATGTTTATTTAAAAGAGTTAACTTGGAAAGGCACACTGAGCCAAAGCACAATTCCAGGTGGAACCTCAGAGGAGATGGGGTACAAAGTAAATAAATAAAAGTACAACAATGGTGTGAATACATAAAGCAAGCATGTGAATGCAGGTACAGTAATTAATGGAGTGCAGTGTACAACATTTTTAACAGCAGTGCAGCCCTAAGGTGTAAATATTATATTGGTTAGGACCAAGAACTGTGGGCTGTCTGTAAGATGTGGGGCAGATAAAAAATCAGATTGGAGGGATTCTCCAACACTTTGATAAGTAGTATGCTCATATGGTTAATGATAAGAGTATAAAATATAAAACTATTGATAGTGATCACAGGAGATTTATTCCCTATCTTGGTGGACAGATCTGTGAGTGAAAGCTGGCTAGGGATTTGCATTAAACATGACACTACTTTGATTTTCTAAAGGTTACTGTGTCAGTAGTGAATGTCGTGAGTAATAACTTAAGTGGGGTTGGGGCTGTATAGTACAGTGAAGTGGAGGCCAGTGGGAGGGGCACTGTCTAATTACTGGTCTGGATCTTTTAGATGTGGGGTAGGATGGTTGGAACCATTGACATTAATGTGTGTGTTAGGGGTGATGGGAGAAACTCAAGCACCCTAACTAGAAGTAGCTTGTGTTTTGAAACACATATTCTGGATAAACAGACAATAATATGTGTTGTTAATTGTGCTGAGAAAGTAGTCATATTGCTATGCAAAGCAAATGTAGCAAAAGTCCATCAAGTGCTCTACTTCACAGATGTATTGTAAGTATGTCACATTCAATTTGTGCTTGACTAGAGCTGTGTGAATATGCCTTTTCTGTGCCTCCACCACAACAGTTTTATGCAGAAAATGCCTGTGTGAAGTTATTCATTTTACATAGGTTTCTAGTGCCAAAATTTGATCTACAATATCTGTGAGAAACTGTATGAGAAGATTAAAAATCCTGACACATAAATACTTTTCCACAGCATGACGTATTTTCACCCCACAGATTTTATACAGGTAGCATAAAATTGTGTGTCAGAGCATTTTCCCCATAACAAAGATGTGCATTATATAAAATTTCTGTGAGCATTCAGTGAGTTTTGTGGATGTGGACAAACTGAAAATCTGCAAAATTTACAAGTGGAGAAACATTTTGGACAGTTCTAGGCTAAACCAAGGAATGTGGTTAGTGCAATCTTTTGAGGTTTGACATATCTTTCCTACTGTACCTAGGGGACCACAGTCTGCTACTTAATAAAGTGTGTAAATATGACTAGATTTGAGGCTCCCTAATTGGAATCAGAACTGCTTGAAAGACAGCAGACAGGTTGTACAGTACATAAAACAAGGATTCACTCAAAATTCATCCTATTCCTGTAGGAATGTGATAAATGTAAAGACTATATTAAAGCATCACATAGGGTTAAATCATAATACCATGTACTGTATGTATGGCAACATGATGTAAAATGTTCCCTGAGCCATGGGGAATTGGTGGCACACCAAATTACTATTTTTCATTTAACTATGTTTATTCTTCCTCACGCCAGTTAGCCTGCATCAGTTCTGCCCACAAACCCAGCTCCCTCACTCACCTTCTCCTGGACATACCTCCATCTGCTGGCCTGATTCACAAATGTGCCAGAAGTGCACAAGTCCTGGGTGTACTGAACATATGGCACGTGGAGTTTGGGGCATTCCCTAGCCAGTAATCAGGATTCTCAGTCCTGTGCACTGATAGTGCAACAGACCAGTTTTTTCTAGTCTAATTTGTGCCAATCTCAGCTACCCTTTTTATGGGGCTTGCACAAATATTTGGTGCAGCTTCCATAAGAAGAAAAGTGTTGCAAATGTGCCTGACCTTCATGAATCAGGGCACAATCTGTATCCATGTGTTTGGCATAGCGGCACCAAAAATGGGTTTGTCTTACTCCCAGGGTGGATAATTGGGAGGATTCCTTGCCTCTGACAGAGAGTTGGTCAGTGCTCTTCTCAAGAAGAATGCCTCAGTCAGCAGTTGGATCCTGTGATGAGGACAATGTCAACCTGTAGTGACTAGCAGCATTCTTTCTTGGTTTCTATTAGACACCAAGAGATCGCCTGATCTGAGTGAACCAGCGTGCCGTGCATCACATAGTGCCAGCATCCAACCACTGTTCGGTAGCTCTGCTTGTACAGACACCTGTGGCCACCCAGGTGGCAGTAGCAGAGAAAAGACCATCAACTCTCCCCTCTCCCAGGTGGAAAGCATCCATGGGATGCTCTACTCTTTTCGCCTCCCCAGCCAGCCCTCCGATGACTCGTGCTTGTTCCTGAACCCAGGTGACCAGCATTGTGAGCGGTAGTACTACTTCTGTGCCTGTGGGCAAGCCAAAAAAATTTTCAAATAGAAATGTCAACTATTGACAAGGCAAGTATATGCTATTGTCCTTACAATGGTTACAATATTCTAGCACTGGCAGCAAACTTTGAAATTCTCTTACTGATGTGTCTTTGGTGTCTGAGGTTAAACATGACTAAACTCAGGGTTTAATTTACCTATCTGTAGTGGTACAACATTGTCAGTTTAATATTGCATGTATGATGTATTTACTGAGTTTTAAATAAATGTATCCAATGTGTCACCACTAAACTGCTGACCCTGTGTTTCCAAACTGTTACATAAATTAGAATTTCTTCTGCTACAGTCATCTCTGTTATTTTAATAATACTGTATGTACATTGAGCCTTCTTACTGTTTTTTTAATATAGTGTGGAGGGGTCACATGATGCAACTGAACTAGCTGCAGCATGGTTTTCCAGCTCAGTCCCATCATGCCATTAAATCAAGTTTTCCTACTTCTATTGAATTATTTTCCAGTACTGATACCATGACACGTCTCTGATGGCATCTAAAATGGAATTGAAAAGTTGGAGCCCTTGCCATGAAAAATGCAAGCTTTGACTCACCTCCTCAGACCAAAATACACTAGGGCTGATCCCCAAAACACATGTGGAGAGAGAATTGGACACCAAACTGGTTTGCCAAAGAATAGGCGAAATAAAATCCTTTATGAGTGGTATTAAAAATTATCTTAATCACATTATTGTGCAGCTCATGGCAGTCTGGGTTTTGGTGAAAGAACTGGGACATCATATGGAGCAAGCAGAGTCTCAGGTTGGCCATTTGGAGGACTGAGCTAGACTTGCCAAGAGGAGGTTAGGCCTCAGAGCCAGAGATCCACTCCTCTGGGAAAAATTGATGACCTCAGTCCCAACATTGCAGCAATAATATTAGACTCTTTGGACTGCCCGAAAAAGCAGAAGGAGGAAATTATCTATTTTTACAGCAGCATCTGCTAATTTGGCTGAACTGGCATTCTGAGACCCTAGTGGAAATAGAAGAGACTCATCAGATTCCCACAGGGCCCCACATCTGACAACATTACTCATCCTCGACCAGTCATTTTAAATTCCTGAGGTACAAGGATCGGAGAAAATACTACATGATGCCTGGGCAGTTAAGGAGGTGTGCTTTAATGGGGCTAGACTTTATTTTCATCAGGACTTCCTCAAAGAGTTGTGTATAAGTGCAAGGCCTTTGATAAGGTTCTAGATCAAGCCAGGAGACAGGGATTCAAGTGCTACCTACTCCCACTGGCCTCCTTAAAATTGATATTCAACAATTAGGCAGCTCTGTTAACCTCACCCCAGGAAGATATGCAGTATTTGTCTGACAGAGGCAGCAGGGATGAACCACAAAGAGGCAAAGGACAGGAGCAACAACCCACTCTGCCACAGTGGAGAGAGAGAGAGGATGCATCAGACCTTGACTATGGACCAGGAGTCTCCTCAGGCCATCACTACATCGGAGGTCACTGGAGATGAAATGCAATGGACTGATACAGAGACAGTGGTGGTTGACATTTATCCTGTCCTGTTCTATGGAACACTAAATTTTAGGAAGCTGGACTGTGTTTGTGGTGGTAAGTGGTTTATTAATCTCTACCGTGGTCTCCAACTGTAGACATTGGAACTTTTCTATTGATGGACCTGGGAGCAGGGAGCAATTATTGACTTTATATGGCCTGGTACTCCTTTCAGTTAAAATTCATATTTTGGGATCGAAACTTAATTCTGTGGGACTTGGTTCGAGGGTTGGGGTGACTCTGGATGATGCAGCAGAAAATGCGTTGGAGCCTGGCGATGGATTTTGAACTACCAAGGCCTTTGCCTTTTGCTATCATTAGGGGAGGTGCTCCTTCTGTAGCTGCAGGGATGGCTGAAAATGAGAGGTGGCTCAGAAGATCTTTATGGTCACATAGCTCAAGGTGTTTGAGAGTTACAACAAGCTGTGGGGACATCTATAAGGGATCAGTGGGGTATGTGCGACCTAGAATATCTAAGGGGATTATTTGGAGTGACAGATGAGGACATTAGCAGTTAAATGAGAGCTGCTGTTATGGGGGTAGGAGATCATTGACTGGGCATTGGCTGATTGGTGGAGGGATGGGGAGCATGACCTGGTGAGTACCAGAAAATGATTAGTATCTTACTGATGGATCTTTGTATTTTTCTGTTGAATACAGTTTTGGGATTTCTAAGGGGCATTGTTTTGTCTGAGAATTTCACTGGGTGTCTGTCAGATAGTGTTGTGTGGAATGCAGTCATGCTGCTGCTGGGGATTTGGGGATCATAGTTTGAGGATCAGATGCTCCATTTTTATTTATTCATGTATTTATTGAAATGATTTACCAGGAAGGCACACTGAACAATAAGTTGCTCATCTCCGGTATGACCTGGGAGAGGCAAACAAGAGTACACATAATAATACAGCACAAATAAGTGGAACATTAGTGCAGGAGCAAATACAAGAAAGTAACTATACAGTAGTAATACATGGGGCAACTATTCAGTAGTAGGTTAAGATTAAGATATTCCAACAATACACAAGAGGTATTTGCAAAAATACAAAATCAAAAACAGTTGAAGTGCCATAATTGGAGGGCAACAAGGGGTAGTTGCAGATAAAGATACAACATGAGGAAGTACTATAATAGGAGTAGCGACTGCTAAGGAGACAGTAGTCCTTGCTAGAAGGAGGAATGTGCTGAGGGGTTTAGGAATGGGAAGCAGGTAAAATTGGATGAAAGGAAGTTGTGGAGGGCAGAGGAGAGGAATGAAGGGTGGAGGAAAGATGGATTTGAGGAGACAGGAGTTCCAGATTTTGGGAAACAGTGGGAGAAGGTGGATTGTAATGCAGAAGTGGAACAGCAAGGGATCATGAAGATGCATGAGTCAGAGGAACAGAGGGAGTGAACAGGAGTGGGGGAGAGGAGAGAAGAAGACAAATAGGATGGACGAGTGCCAAGCTAGTGTTTGAAATAAGTTTAGCACAGTGGGAGAGATGGCGGTTGGTAGAGGGAAAACTAGAGTGATAGAGACACAGTGGTGAGTACTTGGGGAGTCTAGGGTGAAGCGACAAAAGGAGTTGAAGGGGGTCTAATATGGATAGGGCAGATTTGGGAGCAGCACTGTAGACTACATTGCAGTAGTCAAAGATAGGAAAATAATCTTCTGGACAAATGAATGCCTGGCTGTAAGAGGATGCTATTACTGTTTCTGTATAGGGCGTCTAACTTGTGAAGCAGTTTTTTCAGTATGGCATCAATGTGCAGAGAAGTTTAGATGAGGATCCAGCCATACACCAATGTATCTGAAGGAGGAGGTGCCCTCAAGATTAGTCCCATCCAGTGTGGAAGGTGGGAGAAAGGAGAACATATGAACATGTGAAATTGCAAGCAGATACAGGCCATTCGATCTATCTAGTCTGCTCTAGTGTGGCACTCCATCTGTTAGACTGCAGCTGCCTCCCTCCCTTGCACTCACTACCAGCTTAGAGCTTAGTGCCCCCACTTCGACTTCACCTTTTCCACCATATCCTCAGGTTTGACCCTCCCTTTGACCCTATCTCACCCTCGCTTGAAGCTGCCTTCCATCCACAATGCTACCACTTCTTCTCGAGCACATTCCATTTCAGTATATAGGGTTATATCCTGGAATGTACACGGTATTAATGGCCCTATTAAACGGAAACAGGTTTTCTCACAGATAAAGAAATTAGGATACCAGATTATTTTCCTTCAAGAAACACATTTACTCACCAAGGAAGTAGTTTGCCTCAAACCAAATTGGGAGGAGCAGCTCTTGCAGCATTGTGTACATCTAAATGGAGGGATGATGGTACTTATGGCCAAACTGGGTTACTACACAAGTAAGTAATGATCCTCAGGGGCATTGGATAGTAGTGACAGGTACTTTGGATGGATGCCCATGTACATTGCCTTGGTTTATGGCCCTAAAAGTATGGTGCACTGTTTTTCATAAAAGTTCCCAAGTACTGGGAAAAAGCTGTGGGCACCACGATTATGAGCAGGGATATGAATGGGGTCATGGACCCAGTTTGCAACCACAGTGGCTCTCCTGCTTGGGTAGTAACTCCAGGCTCTAAGGCACAGCAAGCACTACAGGATGAACGTGGGCTTGGTGATGTCTGCCATTTCTGCAATCCTGCAGTACGGATTATACATTCCGTTCATCGGTGCACAAAGCGTATAGCCATATTGATATGATTCTGGCTTACAGGACTATCGTATGGTTTACTATTCAGGTATCCATAGAGCCCATTCTTATTTTGAATCAATCCCGGGTTACGTGGTCATTTTGAATGAGCGGGGCAAATCTAATCTGGAGATGCATCACTAGTTTATGACGGACCACTCATTTGAGAGAGTGACTTTGGGGAGAGGTGAAGGGATACTTAGAGACCAATCATATGGGTGAAGTGGTACCCCAGTGGATATGAGAGGGCTTCAAAGAATATATAAGGGAGAGGGTGATATCATATTCATAAAAATGCTCATCAGGCCAAGGTTCAAGATTTGGAGACACAACTCAAAACTTTACAGGCACAACATAAGGGTGGATCTCAGGACTTCACATCGCTGAATCATATTAGAGATTGGAGGCTTCAACTGAATTTATTGAACACTCATAAAACATAGAAACATAGAATTTGACAGCAGATAAGGACCCTGGCCCACCCAGTCTGCCTATTTCCTACCTGATGGATAAGCTGCAGATCCTAGTTAACCAGCAGCCTACTTCTTCCTACCCCACCCCTAGAATTGCCTTATGACTGTCCCATGCATGCTTGAATTCCACCACTGTTTTGACTCACAACCTCCTCTGGAAGGCTGTTCCATGCATCCACAACCCTCTCTGTGAAAAATACTTCCTTAAATTACCTCTGAGCCACCCCCTTCTATCTTCAAATTGTACACCTTGTTCTTGCACCTCTTTTTTTGAAGATGCTACCCTCTTGGACTTTGTTGATTCCTTGAGGTACTTTTGAAAGTTTCTATGGCGTTCCCCTCTCTCCTCCTCCTTTTCCGAGGCTATACATATTAAGCCCTTAAGTCTCACTTCATATGTCTTCCCAAGAGACCCTGCACCATTTTAGTTGCACTCCTCTGGACAGCTTCCATCCTGTCTATGTCTTTGCTGGAGATTGGGTCTCAGAACTGCATGATACTCCAGATGTGGTCTCACCAGCTGTCTGTACAGAGGATAATAACTTCTTGTTTTCTGCTGGTGATGCCTCTCCTATGCATCCCAGTATCCCCCAGCCCTCCTTGCTGCCCTCTCATGTTGCTTGCCCACCTTTAGGTCATATGATATGACTACCCCAGGTCCCTTTCCATTTTTGTTGTTGTTAGTATCTCACCCCCATTGTGTACTCTTCCCCTGGGTTTTTGTTTCCCAGGTGCATTACCTTGCACTTCTTAGCATTGAATCTAAGCTGCCATGCATTTGACCATTCCTCTAACCTTGCCAAGTCCCTTCTCATCCTTTCCACCCTTGTGCATCAACTCTGTTGCAGATCTTTGTGTCATCTGCAAAGAGACATACTTTCCTTCAGTCCCTCTGCAATGTCGCTTATAAAGACATTGAAGAGGACCGATCTAATACTGAACCCTGTGGTACCCGCTGAACCCCCTTTTTCAAGTGGACTCCATTTACTATTACTCTCTGTGTCCTATTCTCCAGTAATTCTTTTACAGGCTGTCATCTTGGGATCCACTCCCAGGCTGGCTAACTTGTATATTAATCTTTTGTGTGGGACTGTGTCAAATGCCTTGCTAAAGTCTAGGTAGGCCATGTCCACAGCCCCTCTCTGATCTACTACTTTGGTCACCCAGTCAAAGAAATCTATCAGATTTGTCTGGCATGACCTTCCCGCTGTGAATCCATGCTGCCTTGGGTCCTGTGCCTCTGGCCTCTAGATACTCAACAATTCTTTCCTTCAGAAGTGATTCCATCATTTTCCCTACCACTGAGGTTAAACTAACAGGTCTGTAGTTTCCTGCTTCTGCCTTGTTCCCACTTTGTGAAGGGGAATCACATCTGCCCTCCTCCAGTCCTCAGGTACCACCCCATCCTCCCATGATTTGTTAAAGAGGGTAGTCAGTGGTGTCACTAGTTCTATCCTTAGTTCTTTTAGAATTCTGGGATGAATCCCATCAGGCCCCATTGCTTTGTCCACCTTCAGTTTTAGAGCTCTTTCAGAATTCTTTCTTGTGTAAATGGGCTGGTATCAACTTCTGTATCCAGAGTGTTTCTACTGTTTGTTTTAGGTACCTCCCTCTTCCTTTGTAAATACTGAGCAACTCAACAGGCAAAGTTAGCACTATACAGAACAAGGCAGGTATATTGGGAGGGGGAGGGCTGGGAGGCTTTAGCTTTTGGCTTAAGAAAATGGAATCCTCGAGGTTAATCCTGGAAACTAGGCAGGATGGGCATCTAGTGTTAGACCTATGGGAATCAATAAGGCCCTTTATGAGTTCTACTGCCAATTATACTCTACTAAGAGGGGCCAGATTGGGAGGAGTCTGATATTCAGTCCTTATTAACCTACTTTCTCTTCCTAGGTGTTCGCAGCCCAACTTAAAGCTCTGGAGACCCCCATCACTCCAGAAGAATTTTGAACATCTCTGAGTCAACTGCAAGAGGAAAAAGTCTGAGTCCCAGTGGTTTCCCATTGAATTTTATAGGGTGGTAGATGTTCTGATCTGTCCTCTAAATGTGGAACTCACTGAGTTGGCCTGGTACCAGGAAACTCCCTCCACCATGTACAATGCTGTGATTTCTATTTTACTGAAGAAGGACAAGGACCCTTAAAGCTGTGTGAGTTACTGATCAGTATCTCCTTTAAATGTTGACTACAAATTGTTGGTGAAGGTACTCACCAACCAGATGTCAAAGTCCTACCCACTCTGATCCACCAAGGCCAAGCGGGTTTGTGGGAGGTAGGGATGGGATGGACCACATCCAATGATTGGCAGACCTTCTCTGTATCTCTGAGACCTACCCAAGCAATTCTGCTGTGGTGGCTCTGGATACAGAAAAGCATTGATTCAGTTGAGTGGATTTATTTGTTGTACATTTTAGGTAAATTTAGCTTCAGCCCCAGTTTATCCACTGGTTCAGGGTAATATATTTGGCCCTGAGAGCATCTGCATTGACCAATGGTAGGCTTTCCCCATCCTTCCAATTAGGTCGGGGCACATGTCAGGGCTGTCCCTTTCACTGGCCTCTTTCTACTAGTTATTGAACCTTTGGCTCAAAGATTAGGGAGTCCTCAGGAAATGAGGGTATTCAAGTAGGCCCCAGGTTTACAAAACCATGCTATTTGCAGATGATGTGCTTCTTACTCTGAAGAATGTTGAGACCTCTCTACCTAATTTGATTCAATTATTGGATTCCTTTGTATCCCTGTCCAGACTATGAAATAATTGGAGTAAAACTGAACTCCTCCCACTAGGTATTAAGAATGTGGCCAGCTTACTGAAGATACCCAGTATGCAGTGGACCCAAAGCCTGAATAAATATTTTGGGATCATGATTTCCACTTGGGTAGCTGAATAGATTTCCATGAATTTTCACCCCATCTTGGTCAAGCTCAAGGGGATATTCTCAGATGGAGATATTTTGATTATCTCTATAGAAGTCCAAGCAATTAAGATGCTATTCCTGCCTAACATTTTATATGTGATACAATACCTCCCCTGAGAGTTCCCAATACCTGGGTGCAACAATTTAATATGGTTATTTCCTCCTTTTATTGGGATGGTAAGAAACCAAGAATTTCCATATTCTGTATGATGGCCCCATATAAAAAGTTGGATTCACCTCTTCATGGCTTCAGGAATACTATTTTGTGTCAGAGCTTTGACAGATCTGGCTATGGTTGCACTTGGAACAGTGGGCCTCCTCTATTCGTTGATTGGATTTAGAGCATGATAGATATATCGGGTCACCCGAATGGGCTCTCTGGGTAAACTAGCTTCCCCTAACCAACTATGTTCACAGGATTATGCATCTCATATTTGGAAGCTGTCCAAAAGTCATCTTGGTTTTAAGTTGGGAGGTGCCTCTTAACCTATGCCCTTGTTTTTCTGGCCAATATGGAATAAAGGGGCATCAGGACGGTTGGGGATTTGTTTTGTCTCCACAAGTATACCTCAAATCTTTCAGGCAGTTCCAGCATCAATATCTCCTTCCTACGTCTGGTCACTGGAAGTATTTACAATTGAGACACCTGCTCAGTTTCAAGTTAGGTGGGAACCCTCAGTTACTACCAACAGAGCTAAGGGATAAAGTTTTGGGAACAGAACCAAGGGTCAGGTTATCAAGGCACCTCTTAAACTTGGCATTATTGGGGGGTGGGCCAAGCCATGGAGCAAGATGGCAGTTTAGAGAACTTATTCCATTTCTATCCAGGGCAATTTCATTCCATCTCCCACTCTTTGCAGATACAGATGCACCAAATAACCAGCATTGACTATCTTGATGGCATTGGCAACTAAATTGGCCAAAAAACAGGCACAGCTCTCGTTCAGAACAGTGGAGGAACAGAATAAGACCTGGGCCTGTTAGCCTGGTTACGGTGCAGCTTGCAAATCCACAACAGAACTTCCACTGGTGACAACACTATGATGGCAGAACCATCACATTCAGCAACCTCTTTGTTAGAAAAATTAATAGCAGACCAGAAATATGACTTTACCTCTCAAATGCATGCTGGTTCTAAACTGAAATACCCAGTTTTGCCTTTTGCAGCATACAATAAACACCATGGGAGACAAAATAGAAAAGCATGACAGTAGCTGCAGGAACTGGAGCAGAGGATGAGCAACCAGGAGGATGTTGTGATTAAAATAGACCCACACTGCAAATGGCCCTGAGAGAAATAGGACTGAAAAATACCCTTGATGACCATGAAAATAGAGAACTGCAGTGCAACATTCATATAGTGGGCTTCCTTGAGGGGACAGAGGGCAGAGACTGTGGGGCCTATTTGCAGAACTGGCTGGTGACTACTTTCTCCTTACCCAAGTACGCTAGCTTGGAGATCCAGTGTGCACACAGATCCCCAGGGCAATGGCCTGGCCCTACAGAATGACCTAGGTATGTTATTGCTAAGTTCTTCTGTTACCAGGATCAGAAGCGGTAGGTAGTTGCCAGAAAAATGTACTCAATACTAGTGGATGGCCAAAGGGTGAGCATTTCAGCAGACTACTTGCTGCTTGCAACAAGAAGGCAAGCTTTTACAGAAGCCAGGATGAAGTTTCATACAATAAAGTACCCCTTCCAATTGCTTTACCCAGCTATACTGATTACAAGAGCACCAGACAAGCCACAACATTCGTTCATGGACCAAAAGAGGCACTGACCTATATTACCATGGAGCTGGAGGGAGAAGACACAGTGCTGGTGGTCCATTGAGCCCTGTAGCCATCTGGTGAGAATCTGGAGCTTATGGTATTTTCAGTAAACAGCTGAACTGGGTGTGCTGTGGGGGTGGAGGAACCTGTATCTACAGGTCCGCAATGGGCATAGCCCAGCCTATCAAGGCTGGACTTGGGGCTCCCCTTCCCTCAGGGCACACCGAATATCAACAATATCTTGGGGTGTCTCCTGGAATGAATACTTTATGGGATTAAACTCCCCTGGACATATTTTCTAGAACCCTGGGCAAAGTCAGCCTATTGGACTTTCACAAGAAGCCTGCTGACCTACTGTATGGAGCTACCATACCTATGGCCAAATAAAGGCCACTGAGGGCAATGACTGATTTAAATCTACATATTCATAACAATGTTTGGTTAACATAAGGTAATTATGATACTAAGCCACAAATTATAAATTACAGCAATTGAGCAGTCTGGAGATGGGCGGAGGAAACCAGGGAGGGACTTGACGGCCTACTACTGCGGGGAGGACATGGAACAAGATGATTACCCATAGCATGGGGTACCTACATGTTTTATAATTTTGGGGCATAGGAGCAATGACTGGTTAAAACTGAGATATGCATAAGAGGAGGAGGAGTCTACAGTGATGCAGACCAGCGTGTCTGCAGTTGGACCCTTCTACCCCTCATGTAGGACCACACCGTCCACACAAGTGATGACCTCCCCAAGGCTGGGGAAGGATGGAACTCTGGTAGAGATCCCGAGACCAATACCTTTTGCCTCATCACCATTTGTTTAGCACCTCTATTATAATAGGGCACAACTTTGTTTCAAATATTTAAACTTATTAACACAATGGTCTGGAACAAAGAGATTATAATATTTGTTTATAGGGTCCTGGATGGGATGAAATGGCTCTTCCATGAAGTGAATGCAAACTTTTGGGATACTCACCCTTTCCAAGCATGAAAGGGTGAAGGAGGAGGAAACTATTTTGTTGCAAATAATTGGGATTTGTCTTCATAGTATTAACGGGGAATTTGTTGTGTTGCTACATGCAAGGGGAGTTAAGAAACTGTTTATGGAAACTGGGGAGGATCTTTTACTATTGCAAACCATCATATGTGAAAGAAATTATGTGAGGAGGAACTAAAGGAAGGGGGTTAATATTTGATGGCAGGTAATTTTCAATGGGGTAGTTACCATATTTTGAAAAGATCAGGATGTCTTTATTGTGTTTTCATAGAAATATTTTATATTCTAGTATCAACAGTTAACAAGCAGAAGCAGAGGACTTATGAATAAAGTGGTATAGGGATTCATAATTCAGATTAGTTTTAATGATGGATTCTCTTACAATAGTTTTCTGGAATGTCAATGGTCTTAAGATGGTTATGAAGAGAACATGGGTGACAACATATTTCAAAAGGTGAAGGGATGTCCTTCTGCTCCAGGAGACCCACTTGACTAAAGAGGAGTTGGACAGTCTGGCAAAATGATGGGGATGGACTCTGCTGGGGCTGGCTTCACCTCAAGGCCAGAGGGGTAGCTGTGTGGTTCAGGCTGGGATTACGGGTTCAGGTACTATAATGCAGCTGGATCCACAGGGATGCTACTGACGATGGAGGCCCTGGTAGGGGGCAGCTGATGTTGGTCTCAGTTTATGGCCCAAACTTTGATAACCCAGATTTTTCAATAACTTGGCAGTTCTGGTAACCAATTTGCATGAAAACCTTATTATGGGATGGGATTATAATGCATTTTGGGATCCTGTATTGGATTACTGGATCCAGAACATGTCCACCTCCCAAGAGTGTAAAAGCACTTAGAGACCTAGCAAAAAGGGCCAAAATGGAAGTGCGATCATCTTCACCCAGATCAATGTGAGTGCTCCTTCTTCTCCCATTCGCATATGGTGTATACAAGAACTGATCTGACCCTGCTGTCTGTGGATCTGCTAGAACATTGTAAAGACACCTCATATTGCCCCATATGCATATCTGACCATGCCCCCTCAGATCAGAATTAACGATATAAGATGATCCGTCACTGAATAGGCAATGGCATATGGACCCCACTATGCTTACAGATGAATCCTTCAGAGCCCAAATGTCAAAAGCACTCAGAGACTTCTTATTATATAATAAAATAGGAGACACATCTGCATCAAACACCTGGGATACATTAAAGGCATATGTAAGGGGATTCACCATAGGGTATGCATCCAATAAAAGGAGACAGGAACTCCAGGAGGTTTCAGATCTAGAGGATCAGATCACAGAGCAGGAGAGGACTTGATGGCAGATAAAGGGGAAGGATCTGGGGAGCTTGAAGACTGAAGGGTAGACTTAATCAACTCTCATTAAGATGCATTGAAAGGAACAATTAGTAACCTGGCGGGGTCATATTTTGAGGCGACCGGGCAGGCAAATGGATAGCATGGCAAGTGAAACAAAACATGCAGCAAGACAGACATTTGAACTTGAAAGTGCAGATGGGAATTAACCTCGGTCCAAGGGTGCATTAACAACACCTTTAGTCCTTCTACCAAAATATGTATACATCAGAGGCCCCATTAGGCCTGTCCCTGGACTCCTTTCTTTAAAATAGCCCCTTAAATTCACTGAGCCCAGAAACAGTAGCAGCACTGGATGTAGAGGTTACTCCCAAGAGATCGAGAAAGTGATATGGTCTTCCAGAGTGTGTAGATGCCGGGTCCTGAAAGAATCCCTCTGGAATTCTATAAAATCTTTAGCAGGACCTCAAGCAGATCATGCTTTTGATGGTACAGGAAGTGCTGGAGAAAGACACCCTCATGGAATCTCAGACCTTGGCTGTAATCACAGTCCTGCCAAAGCCCAGAAAGAACCCAATGAAATGTGGGTCCTACCACCTATCTCTTCTAAATGCCGATTATAAGATCATAGCTTAGTTGCTCACATCCAGATTTGAAGGAACTTTGCTTCAATCGATACATCCTGATATGGGGATCTGTGAAAGGTAGACAGGCAAAGCATAATATCAGATGGATGCTAAATATAGTACACAGATGGAGCTTCAGTTAGAGGGCGTGGAATCTAGCACTTCTCACATTAGACACGAAGGCCTTTGATCGGGTCAAATGGTTGTTCATGTTCTCAGTTCCTAAAGGTTTGGATTTGGGTCCAGACTTTGTGATTGGATAGCGACACTGTACAAACCCTCCCCAAGCCCATCTTCTCTCATGGCACCCTGTCCTCTCCCTTTAGACTTTACAGAGGGACTAGACAGGGATGCCCCCTCTCCTTATGTCCTGACCATAGAAGTTCTTGCCCAGGCCAACAGGACCTCTCCGGATATCCAGGTATTTAAACAAAATGATAGGGAACACACTATAGCATTATTTGCGAATGGCGTCCTTCTGTTTATAAATAATCCAGAAAAGGCCATGCCAGCTTTAACACAGCACCTTTAGTATATCCAATGTCAGGCTATAAAATCAATTGGTCCAAATGTGAATGGCTTTCAGCTGATGGGGGACCCAAGTCCAGTTCACTTAGAGGGGTCTCTTTGCCACCAGTCTCAAAAGTGACATATATGGAATTATAATACAAGATCCCATCAAAACAGGAAACCTCTCCTTGATAGGAAAGGTAAACCTAGTTAAAATCGTAGTGCTGCCCCAATGCCTGTACCTGTTTCAGACCCTTCCAGTCCACATCCCAAATAAATTCTTTAAGTCACTCAAGGGCTGCATCACCAATCTGCTTTAGAGTGGAAAGTGACCAAGAATGAAACAGGAGATCCTCTGACAATCTCTGGCAAATGGGGATTGGGGGTTCCAAACCTGAAACTCTACTACTTAGCTGCACATTTAGTCTATATCAGACATGCAGTCTGAACCAAGCTCTCACCCAGCCAGGGTAGATATGGAGGAGGAGAAGGAGGTCCAGGAGGGGACACTCATGGAAACCTTTCTTGCACCATCCCTCCAGAGAAAGGTGATTAAGACAATCACTAACCCTCATTACACAAGATCTTTGGCCAGAGCTCATGCTGACAGCCCATGATATAATTAAACACCACCAAGGTGTATCTCCCGATGCTTCAATTCATCATTTACTCTGGAGGAGGTTATGCCCTCAGCCCAGTCAGAATGGTACTGGAGAACTGGGCATCTAGGTGAATTTGACAGGCTAAACACATGTACATTATTGGGGCACTAAGAACATATCAATCTCTCACGGGGATTTTGGCTTGCCACTAGTCCATTTCTTTATGTACTTACAAGCCGCTCCCTCTTGCTTATGGACTAGGGACAGAACCTTGTTACTGGAACACAGAAAGATCCCTTTGGAGGAGACTGTGCTAAAAACAACAGACTGAGAGCAGTGCACTACAACTTTCTTCTTTGATCATATTTCACCCTGCTTTGGCAAACAAAATCACCCCAACAAAATCTAAATTATGCAAGAAATGTAAGACCTATACAGGAACATTCTTCCATTTGTTTGACAAATGTAGATGTGTACAGGAATTTTGGCAGGAGATTGTTTCCACATTGAACAAGGTGGTGGAGGACCATGGGCACCAGAACCTTTGCAGCTCCTCTTGTGCATAACCAGGAATGTAGGAGAATGATAAAAGGGAGTGAACACCCTCTATGGAAAATTAGCATAGTTGTAGCTAAACAGGTGCTAGCCATACATTGGAGTTCGAAGGAAACCAACAATATCCCATTGGTTCAAGTCGCTGCTACAGTACAGTGTATGAAACTAGAATATATAATACATCACAAATAACTAGGTAGAGAAATATAACTTAATCTGGGGCAGTCTAGAGGAGACACTGGCATCTCCTTGGTTCCTGACATTTTAATCCCTATGGGAAAGAACTCACAGACATTGACATGGTGGGCATGCCCCAGATATCATATGATATTAACTACAGTGGACAGGGAATAATGGCAACACCCTTAGGTAAGAACATCTACCATACTGACATTCCAGATATATACTTAAAGGTATTAAGGATTTGAGGAAAGATATACAGAGTTAGCCTATTAAAAGTATTCCTGATTGTAATTTAGATACCTAACACTGAAGCCACATGGAAAGGCTTACCTGTAATCGATGTACAGTTGCCATCCTATGCAATATTCTACTTTGATAAATGTGCCACCGTTGTAATGCTGGAAATGAAATTCATGTAACACATCTTGAATTAAATAAAGTTTACAAAAAAAAAACTTGGCATTATCTATAGGACACTGCAGGATGTTAAAACACCAGACACAAGTAGACTGGAACGTAGATGGCAATTGATGTTGGGACGTCCACTAGAGCTGTTTGGTGGAAGACTATTTGGACCAATACCCATGGCATCTGTAAACACACAACAGGCAGATGAACTCACTTAAAAACTTTATTACTGTGGTACTGAACTCCTGCCTTCTTCTACAATATGAACCCTCTGCAACATCCAAGATGCCAGAGGTGTGATACAGATAAGGGCACATTACTCCACATATTGTGGGATTGCCTGAAGTTAACAGCTTGCGGAAGACATTGCATGTGACTATTGAACACATTTTGGATTACAGACTTTAGCTGGATCCCTCACTAATGACTTTAGGAACACACTAAAATTGCAAAGGTGTACTAGTTTCCAGAAGGCTTGGTTTATGACAACCATTACAGAGGTTAAACAGGTGTTGCTACACTGCTGGCAGTCCAAAGAGGTCCCTACACTAGTGGGTGGCTGAACAGCATGCTTTGAGTGGCATGATTTGAACGTCTGTTATATTTAGCCATAGAAAAATTAGATAAGTTCACTCATGTATGGCAGTCCTTTTTGGATTACTTTGGTATTCCAATTCCCAAAAGGAAGGATATGGCTGGTCCCCGTCCTAATCCAGGTTTGGTTCATAATTCCAGTGTTGGGTGAGTGGCACCCCACGGGCAGCGATTGTTACTATTAGTTTAGCCAATGGGGCTTCTCTTCCCCTCTTTGCTCCTCCTTCTCATATCAGGAGGTCTCTTTTTAGGGCCTACACTCTTATGGTACAGTTTCTTGGGGAGTTCTCCCCTTCTTGGCAGTAGTGGGACTCCAAGCATACAAGCACAGAGGCTGGCTTGGGGATTCAAAGGCTTGAGATTTGGATATAAGCAATTTTGTGAATTAGTTCAGTTTCTATGGCAGACACACAACCTATATTCTCCAGTGCTGCATTAGGACATTCTGATTACTGGAGGTGAAAGCTTTTAGGCGAGATGTTATGAACATATGAACATAGAAATGTGCCAGCAGAAACAGACCACCAATCTATCTAAGTCTTCTCAAATGTGTGCAGCTAGCACCCTAGTTGTAGCTGCTTACCCCTCCAATTAACATCCCTCTGCCACCCACCCTCACTTTCCCTGTTCCCTGTCCCATGCCCTTTTAAAGCTGTTCACAGATTTACCTGATACCACCATTCTGGTAGTGTGTTACATTTTGCTACTACCTCTCTGTGAAATAGAGTCTCCTTATTTCCCTCCCAAATCTTCCCCTCTATTCTTAGCTTATGCCCCTGGTGTACCTCCCCTGCTTAGCTTAAATACCCTGTCTGCCCTATCCTTATTGAGTTCCCCCATATACTTGAATGTCTCTATCATGTCCCCCTGTCCCTTCTATCCTCCAGGGTGAACATATTCAGGTCTTCCAATCTGTTCTCATAGTCTCTCCCTCCATTCCACATATCTCTTTGTTGACCTCCTCTGCACCCCTCCAGTAGCCTGGTATCACGCTTTAGGGTGTGACCTCCAAAACTGCACACAATACTCTAAGTGGCCTTACCAGTGACCTTTAGAGGGCAAGATCACCTCTTTGCCTGGATGAAACCCCTTGTTATGCACACCAGCATTTTATTCATTTTGCAGCCACTCTCCTGCACTGGGCAGTGTTGTTCATGGTCTCTGTTATCATTACCTCTAGACCCTTTTCCTCCTCAGTGATCCCCAGCTTGACCACCCCCAGCCAGTATTCTCTCCTTGGGTTCTTCACCTCAAGTGCATAACCTTACACTTCTTTGCATTGAACTCCAGCTGCCACCTCTCTGACCACTCCTCTAGCTTGCTTAGGTCCCTCTGTAGCTGCTTCTATTCCTCCCCTACATCCACCACTGCTCCTATTTTGGTTTTGTCAGTGAACAGACTTAACTTGCTCACCACCCCTTGTGCAATATCTGATATAAAGAGCCCAAATAATACTGGCCCCAGCACAGAGCCCTGTGGCACCCACTTGTCACTGGCCTTGAAGTTGAGGCTCCTCTCTCACCACCACCTTTGCAGCCTCCCTCTCAGCCAGCTTGTAATCCCATTTGTAATTTTGCCCTATCCCTTCACCAGTTAGCCCCCCACAAGCTGCCCATGAGGCACAGATCAAAGGCCTTGCTGTAGTCCAAGTAAGAACATCCACCGCATGACCCTTATCTAGCTCACCTGTCACCCAGTCATAATATTATATCAGGTTGGTTTGACAAGACTTCCTGAAATGAACCCATGCTGCCTCCAACCTGGAGGCCATTGTCCTCCAGGTACAACACCAGTCTTTCCTTTAGTATTATTTCCATGAGTTTGCACACTGTGGAGCGAAGCTTATCGGACGATAATTACATGATTCATCCTTGGTCCGCTCTTGAGTAATGGTACTACATGTGCCATCCTCCAGTCCGGTGACACCATCCAGACTCCAGTGAAATGCTGTACAGATCCACCAGTGGCTCTGCCAGCACCTCTGTCTTGTCCCTCAGCACCCTGGGGTGGATACCATCCAGCCCTGGTGCTCCTACCTTCAGTGCCCTCAGTCCCTCTAGGACTCTACTTGCCTCAATTCTTCCATTAGTCACCTCCTCTGCCCCAATCCCCACCTTCCCAGCCCATGGCAGTAGCAGCCCACCCCTTTTCTTCTGTGAACACTGAGCAAAAAATATTAACAAATAAATGTTAAGTGGAGATTTCTTTTGACCATCTCTGGTGACTGTCCAGGTGAAAGCTAAAGATCCCATGGCACTCACTGAAAGATTAGAGAAGTGTCCTGGTTTGCCTTTTGTCCTTTAGTTCTGAAAGCTCTGATACAGTACATCCATTTTATGATGTTATTACACACACTGATTGCTGTATACACTGCATACTGATTATAATCATTGCAATTCCAGTGGCTAAAGAATTTGTGTGATTCAGTATGAATGAAATGCTCTGTATGAAACCAAATTCTGTTAGATTCTATATTATAATTATGTGTTTTAGTTTTTCAAGTGTCTCTTGCACATGATGGACCCTAAACATGAAGCCTATGAGGCATGCACAAGGTGTGCAACACACACCTGTAAGGACATACTTGAGGTTAGTGCACATGGCACACCTGGTAGGCATGCAAAACTGTATGTAAGGCACACATAGTCAGCCAGCATACAGCAGTGCACTCACTGTGCAATGCGTTTTCTGGGGACTGGCCATGTAGCAGTGTGAGCAGCACCCTCAATGCACATGCATGAAGCCTGGTATGACAGCCAGGTGCATGGCATGAGCATGTACACTTATGCAAGTGGAGGGCTGCCATAAGCAGCTGCACACCATGTCAGGTAGTGGCTCCCAGATAGAATGGGTTGCCGTGGAAGGGAGGGATGAAGGAAAACTGTGTCTGCACTACCACGGACACAGACATGGGACACAGCAAACACCTCCATAGGGAACCCCAGCAGGAGCATAGTCACAAAGGCATGGGACTGACGTGGATGATACAGCCCCCTGCAAAGGTGGGCAGCACCTGGGCAAGACTGAACCGCTGTCAATGGAGGCACCATCATGGAACAACACCCACCCTACAAAGTCCACACAGGCAGGACCACCAAGCAATTGTTACCCCAGTGCACAATGATACACCACCCAACTCACACAGAACCCCCACGAATGCCTCAAGGCCCCGCAACAATGCCCAGCCCACATCAATGGGTGAACCATTGTGCTAGAGACAATAACAACATAGGGATGGGAAAAAAGCTTTATTGGACAACAGGCACTGAAACATCATAGGATAATCAAGAAGGTAGGCAATGTCTGTCCAGGTAATGGGCAACATAATGAAAACAGCAGCAGTCCAAAATGGTACACAGTCCACCTATTGGTCCACATAATATAGCCACAATACTGGCATGGTAGTGGTCCATATGTGTGTTGGCTGGGCAGTGCCAGGACAGTGGTCCCCCCACTACCCTTCCTCCTGGGAGCCTCCACTGGAAACCGGTGGCATGGTGGCCAACCATGGGCATGGCAGCAGCAGCATTCAGTGCTGTGGTCCCCTGAAGCACTGCAAGGAGAGAAGAACACAGGAAGTAAAGGTATGAATGGGATACACATGATGGGCCAAATAGGCATGTACAACAGCACAGGTATGCCAAAGTATGCAACACCAACCTTTGATGGCTCAGACACCTTCCACTTCTTCCCATTGTTGGACTTGTAAAAATATGTCCACCAACCCCCACCCTCAGGGACAGGAAATCTGGATTCTGGTGACACCATCACTCCTATTGTGAAGGTGTTTGGACCACACAGGTGGCTCCATCCAGTTGCTCCTCCTGGTCATCAACAACTCATCTGAGAGCCCTAGGTGGTCCTTTGGAAAGAGATGCAGACACAGCAATCAGCATCATGGACAGCACACCACCACATTGCCCCACACCCCACCCTCCAGGCAAGGTACATACCTGGATTGGGACCTCCAGGTGCCATATGTTCTCACCATTGGAGCTGTGGAGGTATCAGTCCCCTGACATCCTCCATAGCTCCCAGATGCCCCACCTGTGCTGTGTTAGCAATAGGTGCAATCCACAGCAGCAGCCATCGCCATACAGTCACCTGTGCAGTGTGCACATGATGCCCAAACAGGTATAGTCATCAAGCACAAGGGCCCCCACACACCCTCTTAAAGGTACACACAAGTGATCTGGCCCACATAAAAGGGCATCCGGACACCTATAGGTAGCCAGGTATCTCTAGAGGTGGAATTAGATGTGTCCAGGCTTTTTGATGAATGTGCTCCTGCTTGAGGCAAAGCACAAGTGGTGGTGACATGGTGGCCCCTGACCAATGGTATTCCGACCATGGCTGGACACATGAATGATGTGGGACACACACTGCATCAACTGCTTCATATTTGATTGGGCAAATTTGAAAAGGAGTGTGATGGTCTGCAACATCATTGTACCAGGGGCGCAGCAGTCCGGGGCGATGCTGGTGGAGAAAAAGGTGCTATGTGCCCTGTCATACTATGCCACTAGGTCATTCCAGAGTGTGTCCAGCAATGTCATTGGCATCAGTCAGTTGTTCATGTCCAGGGCACTGGTGCAGGTGATGGATGCCCTACCAGCCTTTGTGCAGGAGCACATATGTTTCTAGGTGGTAGAGACTGATGTATGTCCACTAAGCAGGCATTCTATGCCATGCATGATATGCCCAATGTACACTGTTCTAAGGACTACACCCATATATGGATTGTGGCCCCATCTGAGAATGAGGAGGAGTACAGGAGCAGAAAGGGGTTCCACAGTATCAACTGTCAGGTTGTGTATAATGCAGATATCATAATCACCAGTGTGTGTGCAAGGTACCCTTGCTCATGCCACAATGTATACATACTGGACAGAATCACAACTCGGTGCACTGCCCAGTACCAGTCATATTGACAGATGGCTGTTAGGTGAGTATAAGGCCACATCATGTGTGGCATCAGGTGGTCCTCTGTCACCAGCACATGATTGTTTATTATATGTGTGTCCCTGCATAGGTGACAGCAGATACCCACTATGTCTGTACCTGATGACACTATTCCTGGAACCACATGCTGCTGCAGAGGAGGCATACAACCATGCCCACAAGAAGACACAGTCTGTCATTGAGAGGACTATCAGCCTACTGAAGATGAGGTTCTGGAGTTTGGACAATATAGGTGGCACAATGATGCTGTCACTGGGAGGGTATGCAAGGTGTTCACTGTATGTGCCATGCTCCATAACATTGCTGTGCAATGCCATGTTCCCATGACGATGGACCTACAGCCATGTGTGCCACTGGAAGTGGATGAGGAACATCGTGGCCCAGGACTACAGACACTGTGTGGTCATACAGCATGTGTTGCCATTGTACAGGGCTCATTTGCTGATTGGGATGGCCATCAGCAAGGTGCTGGACAAGATGAACATCAGATACATGTACAGGACCACTGCACCAGGGCTTCTGTGTGTGCAGTAGGTATGGGCAGCATGGTGGTGAGGTGTGTATGGGCAGTGGATGCTGTGGGTGATGGGTGCAGATGATGACTTGTAAGACTGAGTGCACTCATCTGGGGGGTGAATGGTGGGTATGGTGCTATGGTTGGGGACTGCTATGGTTGGGAGGGATTGCAGGACTGCTATGCACCTGGGAGTCCTACAATGGTATCTGTTGGGGTACTGCTATGATTGTGGGTGGGGTGGGTACTGATATGTTTGGGGGTAGTGTTGCATGGCATCATGGTGTCCTGTGAGGGCATCCAGTGGTTGTGGCAGGGTGTTGTGCAGTAGTGCTGTGTTGGAGGGCAGCTGAACAGTGGTGTTGTGTGCATGAAAGTGTGGCACGTGGTATGTGGTAGGGGCATCACAGTGCTTCTGCTATACAGTGGTTTGATATGTGTGTGTGGTGTTTCAGTGCCCAGTCCTATTGCAGGGCTTTGCTTCAGGTGTGAGGATGTACATGTGCCTAGTTGCTGGGTGTGTGTGCATGACCAGCACCGCTGTGGTGTACGGCTGTGGGTGTGGCCACTGTCTGGTGTTCCTTTGTTCATCTACCAGGTGCTGCGCTGCAGCTGTTCAGGAGGTCATGCACCATGGATGGGGGACTGTGTCTGCTGGAGTGCCACCATCGCTGTCCTGTGGGGCTGTGTTGTGCACCTGTGGGTCAGTTCCCTGTGTGCCAGGTGTTTGCCTAAGTGATGTGCATGCACAATGGGACCCATCCTCCAGGGTGCTGTCTGTGTACCACAGCTGGCAGTCCTTGTGCCCTTGGCAGGCTCCATATTACCTGCATCTAGAGTGTGCGTGTTGGCCACATGGCGTGGGGAGGATGTCTGGACACATGGTGCTGACCCTGCCACCAGGCTGTCCATAAGTTGCTCCAGGATAGAGGTGTGCAAAAACCATGTCCACAGGTGGAATTTTAGTGAAAGTCAAACTTTCGCTTCCATGAAAGTTGAAATCCATTTCTGAACTTTCACAGAAATCTGGCTGCCCTGCACCCTAACAGTACCATTTACTTTAATTACTTCCCCGGTGTCTAAAGGCAACCCTGCTGGTCACCAATTGCCACCAATGGCCCGATGTAATTCCCTGGTGGGTAGCAGTCCTCCCTCCACCTGATCACCTGCCTGATGTTTAATAAAAAATCCCTGGTGGCTAGTGGTCACTTCCCCCACCCAATCAACCACTCATGTCCAGTGTAACCTCCCAATCTCTATCCCTATATAGAAATATATTATGAAAATTTTTTCCCTTGTGGTCTAGTAGAACCCCGCTCCCAATCCCGATCCCCAGTATGAAATTTTTTCCCCAGTGGTCTAGTGGAACCCACCTCCCACCCTGGCAGGTAATTTCCCACCACCAGCACCCTCCCAATCCCAAAATGGTGTGGGCGACTGACTGGCCTCACAGCTCTTCCACAGCTGGCCACCTACTGAGCTGTCAGTGAATGAGCGTGTGCTTGCTAAGCATGTGCTCATTCATTGACAACTCAGTGGGCTGACCCAGTTACACGTCAGGCAGGTGATCAGGTGGGTGTAGGGACTGCTAGCCTCCAGCGAATAGTTATTTTTATTTCTTGCAGGGCTTGGGGTGGGGGTACTGGATACCAGGTAAAGATTATTTGTTTTGTTTTCTTTCCAGCGAAGCAGGGGCAAAAGTTTGCCCAAAATATTAAAATATTCAGAAGTTTTCGATCTGCCACAGGCAGAGTTCAGAAACTTCCGCAAAGTTGTCAAATTTCATGGAAGTTCCACTAAGGTGGAAATAACAACTTTCACCCACCTCTACTCCAGGAGGTCTCCCAGCCTGTCTATCTATCGCATGCCATGCACCTCCTCTGTCAGACTCAGGCCTTCTATGTTCTTGATCTGTGCCTCCAGTCTGTCCTGCTCCAGCAGCAGCACCTGTAGTAGGTGTGTAGTACAGCTCCGGTGCATGATGTCCGTGGCCAGTCTCCAGCCTGTGTTGATGGGCCCTCATCACCATTCTCTCCAGGGATTGTTGTCTTCCTACATGTGGCCATGACACTTGGACAAGCATGTTCTGTACCACCTATGTTGTGCATGCCCACTGAACAGTTGTCTGTGGGGCATTCCTCTTAGCATGGGTGTGCTGCCTCACGAGGCTACTGATCCCTTTGTTCACCTCCTTGTCCTGCCACTATGTCCCTCACATGTCCATGCCTGTGTGCTCTCCAGGTCCATCTCTGTTTCCAGCTGTGCCTCTGTCTCCTGCTCAGTACCTGGGGCGACATGGGGTTGTTATGTGAACTGTGCCAGGGCCACTGTGGGTGCTCGTTGCTGTGGGGCTTGCACACTGTGCTGTGTTGTCCTTACAGGCATTGGTGCACCTGTTGTTGTGAATCCTCTGTGCTGGGGTCCATGGGGTGCAATACACAGCTGTTAGCACATGCAAGGGGTACATACCCTCAGGGCTCCTGTCCCTGCCTGTCCCTATATACCCACCAGGGTGTTCTATACCTCCACCTCCCCATTGAGGCACACCTCTGTGAGTGTGTCAGTGACCATCCTCTCAATTGGGGTCAGGGTAAGTGCATTGTTGGGTGGACCACCACCCATGCCCTGGCATGCCTGCGGCAAACTTTTTCTTTCACGACTGCGTGCAGGTCAAGCCACTTGTGTTTGATGGCTGCCAGTGTCCTCGCCTCTGGCCTGGCAGTGGTCACGTTGGCCTGTATGTTCAGCCACAGGTTGGCCCTTGACCTCCTTGGCTGTTGCTAGGGATTGTGTCCCATACAGTCCCTCCAGCACCCATCACTGCTCCCTTTATAAGGCAGTTAACTGGACATCATTACAACACAGAAGAAATAGGAATGCTGCAATTTGGATATTCAAAGCTTTATCAGGCAAACTACCCACCTATATCACAAGCTGTTTTACCCTAATTACTTCTAGGCCATACAACTTAAGGATCAGCAAACTTATCATTCTAAAGGTCTCCAATGCCTGCACCCAGTTTGGGAGGGCCGCTATCAGCCACTCACTAGCAGTTGCATGGAACTCACTCCAAAACCATGAAACTAAATAGCCTCTTACCTTAACATCCTTCAAAAGATTATTCTCCACCCTATTTCCAGAACTCTGCAATTGCTTTCACAAGGCCTAATCCCGACCCTACCTACCCCACCCCACCCCTTTCCGTGTTCCATTATGCTAGTTCTACTTCTTTCCAGTCACCTGATATACTCTCATAAAAGCCAATTAGGACCTATAATTTATATATTATGCCTGCTATACCCATTGCCTCCTTTTCTTACAGGTTAAATGGTTTTAATGTGCCTTGCATATATGTAAATTGTTATATATTAGCACTTTATGTCATTGTACTACTGTTTATGTTATTCTTGTCTATGTAATAATACTTGCACTTCTTGACCACTCAGGTCCATCTTGTAAATGAGCTACGCTCAATGATGTTCGCCTGATTAAATAAAGATTTTGATTGATTGATACAGTATGGCATAATGGGTCCAGATGCCAGTTACCATTGCCGCCAACCTGGCCACTGATGAAGTTTGATGCCCAGGGATGCACACCACTTGGTGTGGACACATCCACGGCACTGATCACCACTCTTGCCTGCCCTGTTGGGCTCGCAGGTGTGTGTTGGGTCCTATGAATCTCTAATTTAGATAGTAGCTCCTCCCAGACATTGCAGTCTGGTGAGTGTGGGCTTTAATTCGTTTTCTAGTTAGTAAGTAAGTAAGACATTTATTTTAGTTTTAGTATCTAGTTAGGGAACAAGGCAGGCAGGAGAAAACAGTGAGGTAACATAGGAGTTAGCTTTTTTTATTTTTAGTTTAGGAATCCTGCTCTGAATTCCAGAGGTTTGCTATTTTAAATCTAGTGTCATTATTCGCGCCAGTTGAAGGATCCAACTGGGACAAATCTGAAGAAATGTGTTGGTTTATTGTAGCTGGGAACCTTTGGTGAAAGAGTCCTTTTAAGGGAAAGGAAAGTCGGCCAAAAATCCACACACAGTGTTGGAAGGAAAGATCTAGGTTGTCTGCATGCTTGGCTGTTACCAACAGGATAAAGTGAATTACAGATATTGGGCCAGATAGCCTTGTATAATCTCAGCCAGGTGCAAGATTTAAGATCAGGCTTTCAATGGGAGAACTGTGAATGGAGGATCAATCCTGAGTTGGTTGCCCTGTCTTTCTATACGAGTGTCATCTGCTTTGTCCGATGGACTAGTATCAAGGACTGGCATGGTGAGTGAATGACTGGTTAACTGTAGTGGCAGCTCATTGAAATCTGGTGGCTGACTCCCCTCCTTTTCATTCCCCTTTCCATTACAGATCGTGCTGCTGTGAACTTCACAGATATTACTTGAGTGAGTGTTGGTGAGAGCAAAACTCATTTAATACCACAGATCTATTTTCAACCAAAGTCAGCAGTGAGAGCAACATTCTTTTCTGTGTTAATCTGTTTCAAAGGGAAAGGTAATGATGAGAACAACATCCACTTACTGCCACAGACTCCATCGTTTCCATTTAAAATCAGCGGTGAGAGCACTGTCTCGTTTCTGGTTTACAATGATCTTTAGCAGTAGTGAGAGTACTGCTGGATTTGAACTCTGTATCTCTTTTCTGGCTCTAGACTAAGCTATTGTTTACCGTTTCCAACAGACTGTTTGAAACCTTCTGACTAGAGTAATAGGATTCTCCATAGTGCCAAACTGATTTTATTTTTAGGGATGGGGTGGGATTTTAGGTAGTGTATGAGTGTGGTCTGGTTGTGGTTAGGTTGCTTTGTTTTGTATTTGCTGTGTGTATGTTGAAAATATGTTTAGGTTAGGTTTTTATTATATTAAGCTGTTTTAGTAACAGTTTTAATTTTCAATTTGGTCTCGAGTAGGATTAGTAAAATGTGTTTCAGTTCCAGGTCTCTTAGCACCATCTACACAGCGGACCTGCTGCATGACCTCCGCCCTTTGTGGATTTCCCCTCCCAGCTGCAGCAGTGAGATGCTGTTGGGAGGTGGATATTAGTTGTGGGCATTTAGGTGTGCAGCAGGGTGCTGTGTGTACAGCAGAGTGGAACAGTATTAGGGTGGTTAGGAGCAGGATCCACCCTGGGGTTAAACAAAGCCATGAGAGAGGCCCGACATGGTTGGTTCCTGCCCCCAAGGATCCCACTGGACCATGTGGGCAGGTAGCTAGAGGGCAGTGGTCTCAAACTAGTCCTCTTCGGGCTGTGTGCTTTGTAACGCCAGGTCAATGAGGAATAAGACTGCTATTATAGCAGAATTGATTTCGCTGACCTGGCCTGCATCATGGAGACCTGGTTGGGGATGATACAGGTCTGATTTGGAAGCTTGGTCCCAATGGGGACTCTGTAGTGCACTGCCAGAGGAGGGAACACAGGGAGGAGTAGCCATCTGTTTTAGATCCAACTTGTACTTCTCCATGCATCTGGTGTGTTCTACCTCATCGTCTGAATATCTGGCGGTGTGTGGGGGTCCAGGGCAGGCTGCAGGATTCTCCTTGTTTATTGTCTTCTGGGATGGGGAGAATTCCTACATGAGGCTGTGGACTTCATCACTGAGAGGATGTTGGAGTCACTTAGATGGTTGATTCTGTGGGATTTCAATGCCTGGATCGATGATGAATCCTTGCAGTTTGGATGTTACCTCCTCCAGACAATGACATCTCTGGGTCTGGCACAAGCAGTTGCTTCTGCGACCCACCACCACGGTCACACCTTGGACTTGGTATTCTCACTGGGGCTTGAGGTCACTGACCTCAGGACTGATCAGGTCACTTGGTCCAATCATTGCATGGTAGAGTGCTTGTTTGGGGCCCCGATAGTCCCCACCATTGAGATGGTCAGTTACTGCCCTTTAAGGAGACTGTCCCCAGAGCGACTGTTTGCAGTAGTAGATTTTTCTGGCATGAGTGCTACATGTGCAATTGGCATGGGCGAGGTGGTGTAGGCCTATAATGGGGCAATTTCAAGGTGCTCAATGCCATTGCACTAGTCCGCCTACAACCCAGGTCTTCTCACTTGAAAACCCCATGGTTTGACAGGGCTCTCAAGGAGATGAAGACCAAGGGTCGGAAGTTGGAGCACTGTTGGCGGAGGTCCTGGTGCATGGAAGACAGACTGGCCTTGAGAAATCATTATAATGATTACCAACTGGCAAGCAACCATAAGAAGACAGAGTTCCTGTCCAGGGAGATTGCTTCAGGGAGGAACAGACCAGCACAACTCTTTGGACTGTGGACAGACCATTGCATCCAGTCTGTCTGCAATTGAAAAGGGCATTTTCAATCACACTGTATAAAGAGTTTGCTCTGTTCTTCTATGGCAGGGTGTCCTCTAGTCAGGCCTGGATCACCCCAGTGGGAGAAGTCCAGCCCCATAGTTGTTGACCTGGCTGGAGAAGGGCACTTCTTTAGTTTGAGGGGAGTTTCTGCTGGTGGAGGTGGCTGAGGTTGTTGAGTTGATTTTGAAGGTGTGGTACCTCTTGTGAACTGGACCCTCACCCGACTCATTTTCTAGTGGGGTGTGCTGAGGCCATTGGTTCAGTGTTTGCTGGGATTGTCTGGTGCTCGCTGTCAGAGTGGCTTTTCCTGATGTCTTGAAGTAGACATTGGTGAAACCTCTTCTTAAGTGACCATCGCTGACCCTGACATCCTGGTGAATTATAGACCTATCTCAACCTCCCATTCTTAGGAAAGTTGTTGAAAGTGGTGGCTCTGTAGCTCAAGACACACCTCGCAGCCTCTGACATCTATAAGCCATTCCAGTCAGATTTAGGGCTAGTTATAGCATAGAGACTGCACTAGTTCTGGTACAAAATGACCTCCTTGGGGCGAGGGATAGAGGGCAGGGTTTTATTTAACTCTAAAATTGATTAGCGTTTGCTCATAAAAGTGCTAAAACTTTGTGAAAATACATAGCTCTTGTCTCACTGTGCTTAACAAACACAGCACTTCTAGAAAATCTATATAAATACTTTCTGTACAGTTAGTATCATACCAAGAAAAAAACTGCTAATCAATTATTTAAAACCCTGGAGGGGCATGGTTAGTTCTCATCCTTCTTGATCTCTCATCAGCAGTTGACACCATGGACCACATTATGCTTTTGGATCACCTCAGAGTATATTGTGGACTCACTGGAACTGTCATCCAATGGTTTGATTCCTATCTCTCTGATAGGAGGCAACAAGTGGTGATATGGAATTTCTCCTCCTCCTCAAAGCCACTTTCATGTTAAGTTCCTCAAGGCTTGATCCTTTCACCGATGCTGTTCATGGTGTACATGCTGCCCGTGGGTGAGCTCATTAGACATTACAGTCTGGGTTTCCACTGCTGTCAGATGACACCCAGCTGTACTTGTCATTTGCCCCTGGAACAGATGGTGCCACTGAAGTGCTGAATAAATGCCTGGCGAAATTCAGAATTTGATTTCTTCTAACTGGCTGAGGCTGAACTCCAACAAGACCAGGTACTGCTGATTGAACCTGGTTGCTGGCATGATGGGAGTGCCTCTAGAGTGGTGACATGTTTGCCCCTGGGATCTACCTCATTGATGGTATCCCTAATGTGAAAAAATCTGGGCATCGTCCTTGATGACAGACTGACACTGGATGTCCAAGTGTCATCTGTTATCCGAACTGGTTTCTACCACTTAAAGAACATCACCGGATTAAACCCTTGATTCTGCCAGAAGACCTGCTTTCACTTGTGTTTGCTTTTGTGACATCCAGGCTGACCTACTGTAATCTCTCTGTACTTTGGGGTCTGTGGAGGAACCTCAGCCAACTGCAGCTGGAGCAGAACACAGTGACCAGGTTGCTGATGGACCTGCCTCGGTCCGGTCATGTAACCTCAGTCCTGCGAGATCTGCACTGGCTGTCTGTCAGGTGGAGGAGCATCTTCAAGGTGGGCTGGCTCAGCTATAAGGCCCTATACAGCTGGGCCCTCACTACCTGTCTGACCTCCTTACACCTGCCATCCCGGTATGTTACCTCCACTCCTCCACTGAGGGCCTCCCAGAGGTTCCAAGGACTAAGCTGAAATCCTCAGAGACTGTTCATTCGAGGTGGCCTGCTTGGCCCTGTGGAACTTGTTTCCAAAATCTTTGAGGAAGACCCCTTTGGTGGAGGCATATAAAGCATCCCGAAGAACTACCTTTTTAGGAAAACATTTTTAGAAAGTTTATGCAATTTGAATATTACTGATTCATTTATTATGTATTTAAATATGTATTGTATGTTGTCTGTTTAATCCTGCTTTTTATCTGTAAGAGTGCCCAGAGCCCCCAGGATTGGGCACTATATATATAAATAAAATTTTACTTACTTATTTACTTCTGGCACACCCACCATTGCCTCCACATTGATTGCTATATGTTATTCACTTCCACATATCCACGTGGGCCAGTCCACATGCCCATATATGGTGGGGTAAGGGAGGATCTGCATATCCTTGACCCACCTGGTATGGTCTGCATGGGGCTCTGCACATTCCTGTGATTCCTCCTCCAGAGTCCGCAGGCACTATGTGCCTGTTGGTGCATACTGTGTTCCATGGTTGCCTTGCCGCTGTGTAGCAGTGCGCTGTTTTCTGACCCTTTACCATGTACTTTGTGTACCTTCGTGCATAGGGCCCAATATGCATATCTTATATATATACAGTATGTTTTAAACTAGTTAACATGGTAGGCAACATATCATATAATTAATTGTTGGAATGTTGTCCTCTGTCCTGAAATGCTGTTTGAGCTAACCTATCGTATTTTGGTGTGAGTGTTGAACTTTAAAAACACAAGAGGACTGCATACCTTAAGCTGGCTATACTCCTCAAAAATGACCCATCTGGCTACAGTATTTGTAGGGCTCCTTGCTTGCTTAACCTTTAAAAGTAAAACTACAACTGCCTGTTGTATGTGTACAGTATTTAGTTGACTTTTTCCATCTAAACTGACTAAATGGGTAATAGACTAGTTCAATTTCCCAAACAATAGATCACTAGTTAGTGGAAAACAGTTATTTAATAAACTCAATGCTACAAATAAATGTTTGTATCCCTCTATTTGCCATGATCCAAGCACCATAATGACTGCATATCCTCCTCAAGCTGGTAACATTATACTGGAACATGTCTTCCAAAAAGAAAATAAACTGAGCAAGTGATGTCGTGATTTCCCATTTGGATATGTTTTTCATGTTTTATAGCCCAGGGTTCAATTTTCAAAGGGCCTGACATGGTCCCAGGACTATGTCCCAGTGTGCAACTCCCTGGTGTGACAACAAAACCCTCCACCTGCAAAAGTTATATTTTATACTAGAGTTTACATTAGAGTTTAAGGAGCAGATAAAGGCATGAACCCATGGAAACTGTCCCATTATATCATTTGTAGTATGTAACACTTGAGTTTGATGTCATATAGGCATCCAGACTTTTTAAATTATTTTTATTCTTACTAGCCACAACATCTGTACCGTTCAATATTGTGGGTATGTTTTCTTTTATCTGGTGTCAAGAGTTGAGATCTGAAGTCCAAATTTGGATGCACATAAGCCCTATCTATATACAGTAATAAGGGCATGGTCCTTAGCATTTTATGCACACAGGTGGCAATTTTCTTCTTTTCCAGCAATTGGGAAAGATGCTACATGTAGTAATGCCAAGCCTAGCATTCTTCTGCAGCTGCACACAAGAATAAGTGCAAGTTGCTGCAAATTGTGGGAAAAGTTGCAAAAAATCATTTTTGTGAAAATTAAACATGTGCAGTAAAACTGCAGTTGTACAAGGAAACTCTCCATTACATAATTTGTTTTCCTGCATGTGCAAAATCTGTCCACTTTTGAAAATCCAGTTTCAGCTTCAGAACATCTTCACAGCCCACTGTATGCTGTTCCTGACATTCAAGTGATGAAGCTATGCAATGACATGTCAAACAAGTGCTCAGTGAGGAAGGCACTAATGAACACATACGAACATGCAAACATATGGAATGTGCTAGCAGAAACAGACCACTGGTCTATCTAAGTTTGCTAGAGTGTGCAGTTAGCACCCCTAGTTTGCAGCTGCCCCACCCTCCCTTTGTCATCCCACTGCTGTCCCCTCACTCTCCGCTGTTCCCTGTCCCATGCCCTTTTAAAGCTGTTCACAGATTTACATGATACCACCCATTCTGGTAGTATATTCCATTTTGCTACTACTCTCACCATGAAATAGTGTCTCCTCATTTCCTCTTAAATCTTTCCCTTCTATTCTTGGCCGTGCCCCTGGTGTCCCCTTCCCTCCTTATCTTAAAGACCCTGTCTGCCCCATCCTTATTGATTCCCCTCAGATACCTGAATGACTCTATCATGTCCCCATCCTTCAGTCCTCCAGCTTGTACATATTTAGGTCTCCCAGCCTGCTTTTATAGTCTTTTCCTCCATTCCACATATCTTTGTTGCCCTCCTCTGCACCTCCTCCAGTAGCCTGATGTCACACTTCAGGTATGGTCTCAAAACTGCTCACAATACTCCAAGTGCGTCTCACCAGTGACCTGTAGGGGCAAGATCAACTCTCTTCATCTGGATGAAAACTCCTTCACTATGCACCCAGCATTTTGTTCTCTTTTGTAGCTGCTCTCTGCACTGGCAGTGCTGTTCATGGTCCCTGTTACAATGACCCCTAGGTCCTTCTCTTCCTTAGTGATCCCCAGCTGAACCACCCCCCAGCCAGTATTCATTCCTTGGGTTCTTCACCTCAAAGTGCATAAACCTTACCTTCTTTGCACTGAACCCCAGCTGCCACTTCTCTGACCACTGCCTTAGCTTGCTTAGGTCAACCCTGCAGCTGCGTCCATCCTTCCCTCCATCCACCACTGCTCCTATTTTGGTGTCATCTGCAAACAGACTTACCTTGCTCACCACCCAGTGTGCAATGTCTGATATGAAGACCCCAAATAATACTGGTCCCAGCACAAGCTCTGTGTCACCCTGCTTGTCACCGGCTTTGGAGTTGAGGTCCCCTCCCACCACCACCTGTTCCAGCCTCCCACTCACAGCCAGCTTGTAATCAATTCGTTCCTTGTGTCCCTACCCTTATACCACTTAGTTTTCCCAAGCCAACCATGAGGCACTGAATCAAAGGCCTTGCTGAAGTCCAAGTAAAGAACATCCACCGTCATGGCCTTACACAGCTCACCTGTCACCCAGTCATAATATTGTATCAGGTTGGTTTGACAAGACTTCCCCGAATGAACCCATGCTGCCTCACATTCTAGAGGCTGTGTCCTCCAGGAACAACACCAGTCTTTCCTTTAGTATCATTTCCATGGGTTTGCACACTATGGAGGTGAGACTACCAGATGATAATTACCCAGTTCATCCCTTGGTCCGCTTATTGTGTAATGGCACTAAATGTGCCTCCTCCAGTCCAGTAACACACATCTCAACTCCATTGAGGTGCTGTACAGATTAGCCAGTGGCTCCGCAACACTTCCACCATTTCCTCAACACCCCTGGGCTGGATTCCATCCGGCCCTGGTGCCTTGTCTAGCCTCAGTCCCTATAGAACTCATGATAATGTTCCTCAGTATGTGTAGGTGAATAGTGATTCTGTTTTCTGTGCTTAGAACCAGTTTCAAAGAGTCAACCCAGTCATGTTTTTTAAATTTCTCGAATGTCAATTTTCCTTTCAAAATAACTGATCTTCTGAAGTCCTGGGAAGTTGACTCTTTAGTCAACTAATAGTGTCAGCTCCAATTTAAATCCATTATTTACTGTTTGAAACCTCTCTGTTACCATTACTTAAAGTCCTTTTAGTTATTCTTTCTACTACTACTTTACATATCAATGGAATTATCATAGTATATTAAGCACTGTATATCACTGTCATATTACAGAACTATTCACACATCATTCTCAAACAGCATTTTTACTGTTCACCCACAAACATGATCTTGTATTTTCAATTTGGCTCCCAAACACTTTAAAATGTATTCTTAAAAAGAGTCATCTTTCTGAAAATCTTGATATACTGTGTATTTATTGACTTCAATAAAACAAAAACATGGATTTATGATTTTGAACTAGCAGAGCAGTATATTGGAATTACTTTTACATTGTTAACATTTGAAGATAAAATCAATTTAGTTTATGCCTCATTATTACAGTACAAAGGAAGCTCTACATCCTTCTAGTGCTACAAATATCAAACAATATCAAGGTCATCACATCAAGTGTGCAAGCGTCTCAGCTTTCACAATTCAGATGTATTATTAGTTGAATACAGCATATTCAGTTAAACTTGCTTGTTAAACCCACTCCACCTGTAGTATTGTGTCCAGTTCAGGAGCTGCACCTCAGAAAGGACCTAGATAGAGCAGAGGCAGCCCAGAGGAGGTCAGGTAAATGGTGCAAGGGTTGCATCAAAGGATCTATGAGGAGAGGCTACAGGATCTCAACATGTACACCCTTGAAGAGAGAAGAGGAAGAGGGACATAATGAAGACCTACAAGTACATCATTGGAATGAGCAAGGTACAAGAAGGAGTCTCTTTCATTGAGAAAGAGCACCCAGCTCCGAGGGCATGCAATGAAGCTGCAAGATGGGAAGCTTAAGATGGAATATTGCCACTGAAAGAGTGGTAGATGCCTTCCAGCAGATGTGGTGGAGGTGAAAACAGTAAGGGGCTTCAAGCATGGGATAGACAGAGGGAATATTAGTAAATAGACAGGAAGGAGGAGGATCACCAGAGACAGGTAGGGTCTGCAGAGACAGATGAAGCAGAGACCATCTGGACAGAGTGAGTGGGCCAAGAGGTCCTTTCTGCCAACTCATTCTATGTTTGTATGATTCTAAGTATTTTACATGAGTAGAAGCAGAAGCAACACAATTTAATTTGCTTCTACCGTTTATAAAAGTATAACTTAAGTTTGTTGCTGTATTGGACCTTGTAAGGAAAAGATGAACAAAATGGTTGATTTGATACTTTTATTGGACCAACAAGAAATTTCCAGAATGTTTAAGCTTTTGAACTTACACAGAGTTCTTCATCAGAAAAAAAGATTCTGATGAAGAACTATGTGTATGTTTGAAACTTAAACATTCTGTGAATCTTTTGATTCAATAAAGGTATAAAATCACCTATATTTCATTTTTTTGCAGTTAATCTTTTTTTTGCATCTACAACACCAGTGCGACAAAATTTGTTGACTGATGTTACAGCAACACCTTTATGTTGACCGCATTTGCAGTCAGCTTAAAGGTGGTCACTGCCTCCCATGTTTTCTTGGGGCTTCACCCCTAAACCTCTAAGTGGGGCTGTGCCCCTGCACTCACTCAATTAAACTAATCAACTCCAAGTCAGATCTGATTAGGAAGGGGTAAGACCCCGAGAAAACAGTGCCGGCTCCAGCGCTGACACTACAGTGACCTGATGCTGTTGCTGCTGTAATGTCGGTCGCTGTCGACTTGTCACTGTGGGAGTGTATACTCTTTTATTTAGTGTATATATGAAGAAGCAAAAATATGGACATACCTGTACATGCAATTAGAGTGCAGAATGAAATCAAATACAGGGCATTGACTACCAATACAGCATAAACAGTATTTGGCAGGAAGGAGGGTGGAAGAACAATGTGGAATAATAAAACTGCCATCACAGAGGTAACACGCCTTTGTGTGAAGCAAATAAACAAAGCGAAGCGATGTAAGAAACCACTATGGTTCTCAAGGGAAGTGGCAGTGAAGGTTCAAGAGAAACAGAATGCATTCAGGAAGTACAAGGAATCACAGAAGGTAGAAGACTTGGTTTGCTGGCCAAGGCACCTAGCTTCACCTGAGCTCTTTCCTTCTAAGACTGCTTGAAAGGCAGAGTAGAAAACTTACCAGAGCAAGGGAAAAGGATTAAGACTTAGTTTGGCTAAGCAGATTTACTGTGTGGTGGTGTTTTTATATTTTACTCACAGGGATTGCTACTGTTTGTTGCTAACATTTCATTGCTTTATTTTTCTCTGATTCAAATTGTTGTTGTTGGTATACCTTCTTCTGCATTATTACAAGGTGTGCCTACAGGTGTGTGCTAACAGATTACTCCTGTAATCTTCTGATTCAAATGCAAGGTATATCTTCTGTTACTGCTTTATTTTCTCTGGAGCAAAGTGTTTCTTACAGCATATATCTTCTCTGAAATTATTACAGGTGGTGCTTTACAGGTTTACAGTTTTATCTAACATTAGGATAAGCTTTCAGGTTACTGCATTTGTTGTTGACTGATTGTTTCTGCTCTTACCTCCTTGTTCTTTCATCCGTGGTTCTTCTTTTAGGCGGGGAAGGGCCCAGCCACCCACCCCCATCTAACCACCCCATGCTACACTCCTTTTATAGGGTACCACAGTTGTGACATTTCCTGTGGCAGAGCAGGAAGGGCGGATCAGTGGGGGCCTCCACAAAATGATCTCATTACAGGGCACTAGTAATTTAACTTGTTATAACAAGTTAAACAAAGCACAATTAAACCATTACTTGCATTTTTTCCCTTTTTTCCTTCTAATTACTCTGACTAGGTTACAAACCCAGCAACTTATTTGGAATGGATTTCATTGACTGCAGGTACTGTGGAAAATTTTCAGAAGGACAGTCTTACAGGATTTAGGACACTGTCCTACATGCTGGGCCTTTGGAGATCTTAGGGCTCAGCTCCGGGCAGCATGGGCAGAGATTGCCGCCTCAAATTTCATATTGAAGAGGAAATACATTATAAGAACCACCCGCCATTTCCCCAGCATCCAACAGAAAACCTCGACCGCAGAGGGTAGTTGGTCCAGGAGGTTGGCAGGTGGTTAGGAGGAGCAAATCAGGTGCCCCATCACTCTGCTCTCCAACACATTACCTCCAAAACCATATAAACACTAAACAGGTATCTGCCTCTATCTCTGAAATCAAATAAAGAGGCAGAAGACACTGCAGAGCAGGACACTGTGGCACAGGAGCTAGCACAACAAAACTCACCCAAATCAGGAACCAAAACAAAACAAGCACAAAGGAAATCCAAAAACTTCTGATCATAGGAGACTCCATGATTCGGGGAGTTGATACCCATCTCCAGCCAGGGTGATGGTCAGATGTCTCCAGGTACATCAGCATGGAGAGACACTGACCACATGCTAAAATTATTCACAAAGCAGGAGAAAACATTGATGTCCTAGTACACATAGGGACTAATGATCTCGCCAAGGTCAGTTGTGGAGACCAAGGAACACCTGACTAGGCAGGGTGACAAATTATCTATCTATTTCATCTGGCATCCCTTTTCTGAGATCCTGCCAGTCTGGGAGAGGGGAGCAGATGGACAGAAGGTCAGAGAAGGGAGATAGGGGAGCTAAACAAGTGGCTCAAGGGCTGGTGCCAGAAAAAGGACACAGATTTGTAGGAACTGGCAACAGTTCTGGGAGGCGAAATTCTTTAAATTTGATGGACTGCATCTGACTAAAGAGGAGTCAGTGCATTGGGGCAGAAGTTTGATGTCTTTGCAGAATATTTAAACTAGCAAATGGGAGAGGGGTGCAGCAACCTATAACGTAATGGGAAGAACACCCTCCCCCTCAGCTAGTGGTCAAACAGGAATTCAGCATGTTTGCCATTCATTTGCATCACCAGGTAAGAAAAAGGTTTGTCTCCCATCCAAGCACAGGGTAATGCCAAACTTCACCCAACAACTAACACACCAAAATCTGGCCAAAGGAAAATTATGTACACAAATGCTCACAGCCTGGGAAATAAGATCCCAGACCTGCAGGCAATAATGTCAGAGGCTAAACTGGACATAGTAGCATTAGTGAGACGTGGTTTACCAGTAACCACACTTGGGAGACTTCAGTACCTGGCTATGTATTGTTCAGAAGAGACTGAGGTGCAAAAAGGGGGAGGAGTGGCCCTGTATGTTAATGAAAATATCAAAGCTACAGAAATTCAGAATACACATAAGGAGCCAGAAGAACTGTGGGTCACCCTGGAAACAGGAAATGGGACAGCCATAAGAACTGGGGTTGTCTACAGGCCCCAGACCAGAGGGAGGACATAGACACATTACTGTTAGAAGATATACAAAACATGACAGCTAAAGGAGAGGTTCTGATAATGGGAGACTTCAACATGCCAGATACAGATTGGTCAATACCAGCAGGAACATCTGCCAGAACTAGACTCATAGTGGATTCCTGCAGGGGAGGGCCTTAAACAACTGGCACAGCAACCCACAAGAGACAGGGCTATCCTAGATCTAGTACTGACTAACAAAGAAGGATCACAGATCTCCAGGTAGAAGGTCACCTGAGGGCCAGTGACCATCCATGGTGTGGTTCAATTTGGCTACTACATCTAAATCATCCCATTCCAAGGCAAAAATATGGGACTTCAGAGGAGCTGACTTTGATAAGATGGCCAACAGAGTTAAGCTAGCCCTGGCAAAAGAAACACAGGTGAGGGGTACAGGCAAAGTGGGCAAGCATTAAGGATGCAATACTTGAAGCAACATTCCATTGTGTTAGACAGAAAAGGAAGTGCAAAGAAGAAGGAAACCACTTTGGTTCTCAAATACCGTAGCAGAAAGGTCAGAGCCAAAAGGCTGGCCTTCAGGAAATATAAGGGAACACAGCGGGATGAAGATGAGGAGGCATACCAAACTGCCCTAAGGGAAGTAGGTAAGCAGTAAGGCAGGCAAAGTCCCAAACTGAGGAAACACTAGCACGAACAGTAAAGAAGGTGACAAGACTTTCTATAGATACATTAGTGAAAGAGAAAGTCCAGAGGGGTATTGCTAAGCTTAATGGGGAAAATGGAGCATGTGAGGAGGAGGACCCTGTAAAGGCATCTATCCTAAATAGATACTTTGCTCAGTATTTACTGAAGAGAAGGTAGGGCAGTGCCCACAGCTCAGCATCATGGACACAGGGGGTAGGAGGTGAGCACTACTCCTTCACAAAAGAAAGGGTCCTACAAGAGCTTGCTAAGCTCAGGTGGATAAGGCAATGGGACCTGATGGCATACATCCCAGGGTACTTAAGGAGCTAAAGGAGGAACTAGCAGAGCCATTAGCAGAATTGTTTAGTGAGTCTCTGAGCACAGAGAGGTCCCAGAAGACTGGAGAAGGGCTCATGTGATCCCGCTCCACAAAAGTGGTAGCAGGGAGGAGGCGGGGAACTCAGACGGTCAGTCTTACCTCAGTAGTGGGCAAGATTATGGAGGCACTCCTTAAGGAAAGGATAGTGCAACACCTGGAATCCATGGGGCAGAGGATCCAAGACAGCATGGGTTTACAAAGGAAGGTCCTGTCAAACTAATCTCATAGATTTCTTTGACTGGGTAACCAGAGTGGTGGACCAAGGGAGCAGTTGATGTCGCCTACCTTGACTTCAGCAAAGCTTTTGACACTGTTCCACATAGAAGATTGATAAATAAGCTGGGTAGGCTCGGGTGGGTCAAGTTGGTCAACTGGGTGGCAAACTGGTTGTGAGCAGAAAACAGAGTGGTGGTAAACGGTATACAGTCAGAAGAGATGCAAGTCACAAGTGGGTACCTCAGGGATCAGTCCTGGGGCCAGTCCTCTTCAACATCTTCATTAGTGACCTTGCAGATGGACTAGAGGGTAAGGCTTGTCTGTTTGCAGATGACACCAAGATCTGCAACAGAGTAGATGATCCTGATGGGGTGGGCAGAATGAGAAGAGATCTGGATAAACTAGCAGAATGGTCAGAAGAGTGGCAATTGGGATTTAATGCAAAGAAGTGCAAAATCATGCACATAGGGAAGAGAAACCCTGAAGCCACCTATAGGCTGGGAGGAGTTGCTAGCAGTCACAAAGGAAGAGACTTGGGCATCATCATCACTGATGACCTAAAATCATCCAAGCAGACCTCTAAAGCAGTAGGTAAGGCTAAGGGGTGTTAGGGTGTATTAGTAGGGGTATCACAAGTCGTAAGAGGAGGTAATAATCCTCTCTGCAGGACACTGATAGTTCCCATCTGGAGTACCGCGCAGTATTGAGTCCACACCTTCCACAAGGACATTAACCAAATTGAGGCAGTCCAGAGAAGGGCAACCAAAATGGTGCAGGGACTGCATCAGAAGACATATGAGGACAGATTAACGAGCTCAATATGTATACCCTTGAGCAAAGGAGGGAGAGGTGATATGATCGAGGCATTCAAACACCTTAAGGAAATAAACAAGGTAAAGAGTCTAACATGTTTAAATATAAGAAAAATAGCAGGACAAGAGGACACAGCATGAGATTAGAGGGAGGCCGATTAAGGGGAATGTGAGGAAATTCTTTCACAGAAAGGGTGGTGGATGCATGGAATGGCTTACCACAAGTGGTGGCTATGAATACAGTGCAGGGCTTCAAACAGGCATGGGATGGCGCAAGGGAGCAATACAAATGACTATGAATAGATAGGCCACTGACAGAGCAAAGGCCGATGGCACATTTATAAGGTAGAAAAGAAATGGGCAGACTGGATGGGCCTGGGGTCCTTATCTGCCGCCAACTTCTATGTTTCTATGTTTCTATACAGAAGGAGCAGGACAGAGAACTGTATCAGTTAAAGCAAAGGAAGCTGGAAGGCAGTCAGAACAGCAAAGGCCCAAACCGAGGAAAAGACAGCCAACTCAGTTAAGAAAGGAAGATAAAACCTTTTATAGGTACATCAGGAGTGAAGGAAGACCAAGGAGGGATAGTGAGGCTTAATAAAGGGAGGGAGGGTGGGCAGAGGGTGACTGTGAAAGACAGAGATACTAAACAAATATTTTGCTCAGTATTTACAAAGAAGAGGGAGGTACCTAAAACAAACAGCAGAAACACTCTGGATACAGAAGTTGATACCAGCCCATTTACAGAAGAAAGGGTTCTGAAAGAACTCTTAAAACTGAAGGTGGACAAAGCAATGGGGCCTGATGGGATTCATCCCAGAATTCTAAAGAACTAAGGATAGAACTAGTGACACCACTGACTACCCTCTTTAACAAATCATGGGAGGATGGGGTGGTACCCGAGGACTGGAGGAGGGCAGATGTGATTCCCCTTCACAAAAGTGGGAGCAAGGCAGAAGCAGGAAACTACAGACCTGTTAGTTTAACCTCAGTGGTAGGGAAAATGATGGAATCACTTCTGAAGGAAAGAATTGTTGAGTATCTAGAGGCTAGAAGGGCACAGGACCCAAGGCAACATGGATTCACAGTGGGAAGGTCATGCCAGACAAATCTGATAGATTTCTTTGACTGGGTGACCAAAGTAGTAGATCAGGGAGGGCTGTGGACATGGCATACCTAGACTTTAGCAAGGCATTTGACACAGTCCCACACAAAGATTAATATACAAGTTAGCCAGCCTGGGAGTGGGTCCCAAGATGACAGCCTGGGTAAAGAATTGGTTGGAGAATAGGACACAGAGAGTAATAGTAAATGGAGTCCACTCTGAAGAAAGGGGGTTACTAGTGGGCACCGCAGGGTTCAGTATTAGGACTAGTCTTCTTCAATGTCTTTATAAGCGACATTGCAGAGGGACTGGAAGGAAAAGTATGTCTCTTTGCAGATGACACAAAGATCTGCAACAAGAGTTGATGCACAAGGTGGGGTGGAAAGGATGAGAAGGGACTTGGCAAGGTCAGAGGAATGGTCAAATGTATGGCAGCTTAGATTCAATGTTAAGAAGTGCAAGTAATGCACCTGGGAAACAAAACCCAGGGAATAGTACACAATGGGGATGAGATACTAACAACAAAAATGGAAAGGGACCTGGGGTAGTCATATCAGATGACCTAAAGGTGGGCAAGCAATGTGAGAGTGCAGCAAGGAGGGCTGGGGATACTGGTATGCATAGGGAGAGGCATCACCAGTAGAAAACAGGAAGTTATTATCTCTCTGTACAGACAGCTGGTGAGACCCCATCTGAGTACTGCATGCAGTCTGGAGACCCAATCTCCGCAAAGACATAGACAGGATGGAAGCTGTCCAGAGGAGGGCAACTAAAATGGTGCAGGGTCTGCACCGGAAGACATATGAAGAGATACTAAAGGAGCTTTAATATGTATACCCTTGAGGAAAGGTGGGAGGGGGACATGATAGAAACTTTCAAGTACCTCAAGGAATCAACAAAGTCCAAGAGGGTAGCATCTTTCAAAAAGAGTGTGCAAGAACAAGGGAGCACAATTTGAAGATAGAGGGGTGTGCCCAGAGGTAATTTAAGGAAGTATTTTTTCAGAGAGGGTTGTGGATGCATGGAACAGCCTTCTGGAGGAGGTTGTGGAGTCAAAACGTGATGGAATTCAAGCATGCATGGGACAGTCATAAGGCAATTCTAGGGGTGGGGTAGGAAGAAGTAGGCTGCTGGTTAACTAGGATCTGCAGCTTATCCATTAGGTCGGGAAATGGGCAGACTGGGTAGGCTAAGCGGTCCTTATCTGCGTCAAATTTATGTTTCTATGTTTCTATTGTACAGACATTCACCTCTTATCTAACATGTCTTACTAGAATTTATTACTTCAGCAGTCAACCATCAAACACCTTATATTCAGGTAGGGGTCATCTTACTGGGTTAAGGGTAATTCCTTACCCATGTGATTTTATCTCATAGCAGTGGGAAGGGTCAATCCTGATCCAGTTTTTACTTATAGCTAACGTTCACCTTTCTGATTTATCAAATTCAAGGGGATTTAGGAGATCCTTAGTATATGGAGCACTGGTTGAGTCTGCTTACTTTGGATGTATGGTAAATGTGGGCCCAAGATTTCAGAAACTTGTAACTCATCTGTGTAGAAAAGTAAAGCAATCTTTGATTTTACAGCTAGGCCTTCATGGCCTTATACTATTCCATACATATTGGTACCTCAGGGACCTCCATTCCTGAAGATTAATCTTTGGCATCAGTCCTGCCCAGTAGTAGCCACATCTGTTGATAAATTCTCAAGGGTTGCCCTGTGCCACAACACCAGGGCTGGGAGAAGGGAGTTTGATCAGTAAGATGTCTGAACAACAGTGCAATATTTCTGACCAAAAGGGCTGTAGTGCTGCACATTTCAGAAGACATACGAACATATGGAGAAGCCAGAAGAAGAAGGCCATTTGTCAATCAAGTCTGCTCATATTGCAGGGCCCACAGCTTGAGCCACTGTCCCTGTCTTCACTCCCCACTCTTCCCATCCTCCTCACCCATGATCCTTACCTTCCCCTATGCCTATCCCAGACTCTCTTAAAGCTGCCCACTGTCTTATACTCCAGCAGCACATCTCAAGTGCTTCCTGACCTCCCATCCTCCAGCTTAAGACCATGCCCTCATATTATGGTTGCCACTCAGCTTAAAGAGACTCTCTTATCAACCTTATTTATTCCTTTTAAGTACTTGAGGTCTCAATCATGTCCTCTCTCTCTCTCTCTCTCTCTCTCCTGTCTTCCAGGAGTACATGTTCAGTGCCCTCAACCTCTGCTTGCATGCCATACCATGCTGACCTGCTATCATCTTTGTAGCCCTCCTCTGAACCTTCACCAGCAGATTAATGTCCTTTTGAGGTGTGGACACCAGTACCGAACTCCATATTCTAGATGTGGCCTTACCAGTGACCTGTACAAAGGCAGTATAACCTCCTCTCTCTACTTCTGACCCTAGATATGCATCTAAGCAACTTGTTTGCCTTTACTGCTGCTTTCTTGCATTGAGTGGAGTGATTCAGGTCACTAGTGATCATCTCCCAGAACCTTCTTCTCCTCTGATGCAGATACTCAGACTCCACCCTGGCAGTACTCTGTCCTGGGATTCTTGGCTCCAGTATGCATAAATTTGCATTTTTGGCATTGAAGCCAAGCTGCCAGATCTTGGACCACCTCCCCAGCCTTTCCAGATATTCCTGTATGTCCTGTATCCCTTTAGCTGTGTCCAGTCTCCTGCAGAGCTTGGTGTCATCCATGAATAGGCACATTTTGCCCTTAATGCCATCCCCAATGTCATTGATGAAGACATTGAACAACACTGGCCCAGTACTAAGCCCTGGGACCCACTGGTTATCTCTGGTGCCAGATAACTTCCTCACAACCACCGCTGGGTTTTATTCCTCAGCAAGTTTTCCACCCATCTGGCCATCTTTTCCCCAACCCCAAGATCCACCAACTACTAATCAACCTTTATGGGGCGAGAGTCAAAGGCCTTGCTGAAATCAAGATACAGGATGTCTACCACTTGGCCCTGTCTACTGTCTTAGTGACACAGTCAAAGAAGTCAATCAGATTTGTTTGACATGATCTCCCCATGAACCCATGCTGCTTCACATCCTGGAGACCATACTCCTCTGGATATTCCACCAACTTTCCTTTAGTATGGTCTCCATGAGCTTGCCCACAATGGAAGTCAGACTGACTGGTCTGTAATTCCCTGAGTCATCCTTGAGACCGCTTTGTGGAGGGGCACTATATGTGCTGTTCTCCAGTCCTGTTGTACCATGCATGACTCTAGTAAACTATTAAATAGGTCTGCCAGTGGATCTGCCAGCTCCTTAGCCAGTTCCTTTAGTATACTTGGATGTACTCTGTTTGGTCTGGTGATTTGTCCACCTTCAATGCCAGCAACCCCTCCCTCACTCTATCCTCCTCTATCACTACATCTGTGTTACCCTGCCCCCGCTCCTCTTTTCCTCCTGAAACCACTGATCTGTCCTTCCCTGGTGAAGATGGAACAGAAGTATTCATTTCGATTCTGCTTTTCCCCATTATCCTCCACCTACCCACCCTTTCTTAAGCCTATCAATCCCTTCCTTCTTGTCCCTTTTCTTTCTTGTATAGTAAAAGAAACCCTATAGATTCACCCTGTGGTCCGACACTTCCAGCATTTATCATGAGAAAGTAGACCCATAGTTTTATGCACACTGTGTGTGCGATACCACAAGTGTAAAATTTAGTTTTGGATCAGTAAGCTACACTGATCTCTGCATATGTTTGCTAGAGTCCAATAGCATTTCCAAACTTTATCAGTATTAACCATGTCTAACTTACTCTGCATCTTAATCTTAGCTGGAATGGACAGTTTTTTTCTTCCTCCCATCCACTTTTGGATGCGTAGCCAGGCCTTTCAGGTTTCTTAATCATGTCTTAATGCTCCAGCTCACCCTGGTCGGCGGCACCAGCCAGCCACCGACCAAGACCAGGACACCCGCCTGCAGCTCCTTGAAGCTGCTTGTCCCTGAACAGGGCTGCTCCAGCTCACCCACGGTTGGCCGGCACCCAGCCAGCCACCGACCAAGACCAGGACACCCGCCTGCAGCTCCCTGGAAGGTACGGACAGCGCAGCCAATCGGAACACGGGTGCTTCCAGCAAACCCACTCTGATTGGCAGGAGTTTTCCCCTGCTATAGACACCTGGCACTTTGTTAGACTTTCCATAGAACTAAGCACATTTCAACTGTGTTATTAGGAGTTTTTCAACTGTATTAGCTGGATTGTAATTTCTACTACTGTTTTAAATTGCTTACACCTCTTCTGTCTGACTGCTCTTCCTGCAGCACCCCCATCCAAGCACTCTGCCTTGGTGCGATAAGTCTAACTACCTTTTTTTTTTAGTGGTTAGTTTTCCATTAGGTATATATACAGACCTGCCACTAGAGGATCTCTTGGTCTTCTACACAAATCACTGTATTCATTCGTGGGCAATATGGCCTGTATTATCATTCTACTCCTTTCCAGGTTCTGCTACAGGGGACTTGAGTCTGAAAGGTGGATGGCCACTAACTAAGCTGCTCCTGATCTCCTTGTTCCCCTTTCTGCTGTATTTTCTCATCTAGGTTTTAAGTGAGTACCTAGGTGGGCAATTTCTTGCCTAGAAAATATTGCACTAATACAAATCACGAGACCACTCAATCTGGGACCATGGCTCTCCTTATTGTGTTTTTTTCCCTAAGGTGCAGAGTTTTCAGCAATACAGTGCAATTGAAGTACCTCAATGCAATTCAGTTCTCCAATGTACCTTATCAATACCTAATGTTATAACAGTCTACATTGCAGAACACTCTGCCATTCTCCTCTCCCCTTTTAGCCTATTCCCCGGTTAGCCTACACCCCTTGCTACTGTCCCCACCTATGTCTACCCAAGCACTTACATTGATCACAATCAACTGTCATTACAGTGGTCAGCTTCTTGCTATACCGATATGGTTGCTGAAGAAATAAAAAGCAGTCTCCATTCTTATAAGCTCCTTAAAGAAAGTTATACTTCTGCTTCTTCTCTGCTCAGGAAATGTGGAGCTCAACCTGGCCTCCCCTACAACTTACCTCGCCTATCGATTTTGCTGAGGCCACAGGTCTCAAAATGATGATGGTCAACATTTTAAGCCTGCCTAAAAAACTTGTACAGCTGCAAGCCTGGGCTGTACATGTTAACCCAGACCTTATCATAATTACTGAGTCGTGGTTAAAAAGACAAACACTGATCAACAAATATCACTGCAGGGCTACAATTTATTTAGAGCAGATAGAGAGTCTAGAGGCGGGGTGTGGTTATCTATGCCAAATCTAAGTACTTGGTCACCAGTGTAGTTGCAAATCTCTAACCAAGGAATTTGAGTTAGTTTGTGAGTCTTCATCTCCCTCCTAGGAATGTATCACTATCCTAGGTGGCTATAGACCCCGTCTGGTGGTGATGAAGTCCTTAATCTTTGAAATCCATGTTCATAGATGCAAAACTGAAACAATATTTCTAGGAGATCTAAATATGGACTGGCTGTCACCTAAATCACGGCCTCAAATCCTTTGTGACGAGTGCCAGTCTTGGGCAATTAGTCAGTGAACCTACTAGGAACAACACTCTAAATACTGCCAACAGTTCCATTCTAGATGTGGTACTAACCACCCATCCACACAAAATATCTCATTTGGCAGTGTTTCACAATGACATGAGCGATCATGGAATTGTTGCTTGCATAAGATCTCAAATTAAGGCCCGTCCGCAACCCATCTTTATAACAAAGATCCTTTTGCAAATTCAGTGCAGTAAACTTCCTATCTGACCTTGAGCATGATCAGATGGCAAGATCTTTACCTAGCCAAAGATGTCAACAAGGCAGCTTGCATCCTTAATGACAAACTCACTACAATAATAAATAAGCATGCCCTTTCATCAAAGTAATGGTACGGAACAATTCCAATCCTGGTTCACCTCGGATCTCAAGGCAGCCCTTATGGCTCGAGATAAGCTCTGGGCTAAGCTAGACATTCCAAAGAATCTTCGGATTGGCAGGCCTTTAGAACAGCCAGGAATAACTGTGTGAAAAACTTCGCTCTGCTAAAGCTAATTATTATATTTCTACCTCGAACAAGTTAAAGGTAACCCTCATAAAATATGGAAGACTATCAAAGCTATAGAAGGACGGCCCATGGCCCCTCTGTCCCAACAAAGATAGTTGCAAGTGGCAAGATTGTGGAAAACAAGTCCCTAATCCTGGAGGAACTTAACTCCCACTTTGCCACAGCTGGATTAAGCTCTTGACTCGTCACCTTATGCTGGTGCTGCGGTGAGCCAGCACACCCTCCCGCACATCTAGTCCTGCACCCAGCCCCTTCCAACTGCGTAAGATAACTTATAAAGAAGTAGAAGATTCTCTTCTTAACTTAGACAAAAAAGCGCGGGGGACGATGGCTTGGAACCCTTTCTCCTAAGGTCAGGCTATGCCCATCTCACTGCCCCAATTCTCCACATCTTCAATCTTCCATTACATCTGCTACTGTGCCGTCCTGCTGGAAATCAGCACATATCCTCCCTTTATTTAAATCTGGTGACCCATGTGATGTAAACAACTACAGGCCTATCTCCATATTGCCTATCCTTTCTAAAGTTCTCGAAAAACTGATCCATATTCAGTTAAAATCTCACTTGAAACCTTCTCTCTCATTAACCCAGCTCAATCTGGCTTCTGGGCTAATCATAGCACAATCACTGCACTAGCAAAAGTAACCAATGATTGGATCTCTGATATAGATGCTAAGAAGGTAACTGGTGCAGTCTTTTGGACCTCAGCAAAGCTTTTGATACTGTTGATCACAAACTATTAGTCAATTGCCTTGCAAAGTTGGGTGCCCATACCATACCACCCAGTGGTTCTCCTAGCTACCTAACTGGAAGATTCCAGAAAGTAAAGGCGGAAGGCTTTTTTCTGCTGCCTTGCCAGTTGCAAGAGGAGTCCCCCAAGGATCCATCTTAGGGCCTATCTTGTTTTCTCTGTACATTAATGACTTAGATACTAACATATCTACGTCCAATCTGCACTTTTTGCAGATGATACTAGTGTTGTATCGTCTGGCTCATCATTATCTGAAGTCAAGGGAGTGCTTCAAGCCGGACAACTGAGCATAATCTAATAAAGGCAAAGCTTCTGCTCAATGCTAAGAAGACTAAAGCGATGATATTCTCCGCAGGTGCTGTCTCAGGCCCCTCAATACCCTTGCCCAAGACTTCATTGTCACCACGCTTAAACGAGCCTCTGGAAGTTGTAACCAAATTTAAATATCTCAGGTATCTGGATCGACAATAAATTATCTTTCAGTGACCACGTCAAAAGATGTCTCTAGAAGGTTAAAAGCAAGGTTAGGTTTCTTCTACAGAAATAGGCCCATTTTCTCCTTGAAACTCGAAACAAGCTTGTACAGGCCACTGTTCTCCCCTACTCAGCTATGGCGATGTAATCTATTCCTCCACTACTCTTGCAAATCTAAGTAAACTGGACATCCTTTATCACCATGCGTTACAGTTCATTACCAACTCCCTTACCATTCGCACCACTGTGACTTATATGCAGCTGTTGGTTGGACATCCCTTACTACTAGACGCCTGCTCCATGCTGGGCTAGGGACTCTTAAACTGCTCCTGCAGAAATTGCCAGCTATCTCTCTTCCCTTATTAGTATCTCATAGTGCATACTGTCAAGAAATTCTGACTTTATTATGCTTGACATACCAAGGACGTAGACTTTCTTTGTTAAACGTGCTATTGCATATGCCCTTCCCTCCATTTGTAACTAATTACAAACCGTATTGAAACTAATCTGCACAGTTTCAATAAACTTCTACAAATCGCTAAGTTCAGCCAAAATAAAGACACCCAGTAATGTCATTAAGTCTCTTCCTTCCCCATGTGTGCCATATTTATCCACTGGTAAGGTATAATTGATTTGTCATATTTACTGCTTTCCTTCCCTTCTACTCCTGGCTTTATCTTTACTTCACGCCCACTGCTACTCTGTAAATCACCTCCCCCCATATCAGTTGTAGACTGTTGTTTGTTCTAGCTGCCAAAATACTGTATAATGATTGTACACACCAGTCACCATGTTTCATTTATCAGTATGCAACCTGTAAGTCGCTTCCTGTCTCATATCAATGTTTACCACCCGCGGTCACCCTATGGGTGTACCCTTTGTATGGTTATCCAGCCTGTATCATGTAACGTGCATTTCATGTATATACTTTATTACCTTCATCTGTGTTTGTGCTTTAAGTGTTTATGTCACAGAACCTCCTTGTGAATGAGCTTGCTCAATGGAGTTTTCCTGCAATAAACTTGAACTTGAACTTGAACTAATGTGGAACTTACCTCGTCCCTTCTTTGGCTCACTTGTGCAGGTGGAGAATGTGCTTCTCCATATCCAGGACTGGTAAAGACTTCTGAATAAGTGAAAATAAAGCCAGCACTCACAGTTACAGTGGTACAAATTGCCTTTACTTGATGAAATTCTGTAATGCTGTGGTACAAATATAGAATAATGCATGGGTAAGTGTGTAATTGAGGATTTTATACGCACCTAGGGTGTGATGCCTCATAAACCCCTAGAGTGAAGCTCGAGGGGTTTACCAAGGCATCACACACCGAGGGTGTCCATAAATCTGCTGACACACACTTTCCCATGTTTTATTTTTTAATAATTGGTTTCTTCTTTTTTTGTCAGACAGGTGCTTGCTGAACAGCTTAATGCCTGTCCTGGTTTTTCTTAGAATGTTTCTTTTTTCTTGCTACTATGTGAATTGTTGTCTTTCTATGTCACTACATTGCTGAAACAGTGATGAATGTGCCATTTTAGGTGGGTAGACAGAGAGTACTAGATCACTGTTTATTTTTGTTTCTGGGAGAAATGTGTCTTTCTTCAGCCACACGTAAGTTAGATTCCCATTCCACAGTTTCAGTGAGGTTAGTGCAATCAAGTTGACAGTGTAAGGAGCCAGTAACACCAGCATAAGAGTGATTTCAGAATGTTTGTAAAAGTGCTTAATCAAACTGTGTTATGCATGGGTGATTATACACATATGTCTATAATCAAACTCCATTATATATGGGTGATTATACATATATGTGTATAACCAGACTCATTATACATGGATATGTATAATCACCTAAGTAATATAGTTTGACGACTTCTGCCCACAGTTGATAATCATCACTAACCAGCTATTACCGCAAAGGAACCTTCCTATTGCTGATCTCTCAGCCCCTGATTGGGAAACATCTGAGCGGTTGGGGCTACCTGGGCCAGCCGTCCACACCATCACCACTGCTCACCGCCAAGGAACCCTCTCTGCTGATCTCAGCCCTGATCGGGGAAACATCTGAGCGCCAGGGCTACCTGAGCCAGCCATCCACACCACCACTGCTCACTGCCAAGGAAACCCACCTCTGCTGGAAAGCTTCCAGGCCGAACTGGGGTGCTGAAAGGTTCTCATTGCCGCTGCCTGTTTCTTCCATCTCCTGTTGGACTGTTGTGTTCTCATGGCAACTGATTGGCCCTGCAATCTTGACTGATTCAAACTGTTTCTGCTGGGGTCTGCACCCATAGACTTCAGTGGGTTTCATAAGAAAATGTTGGTTAAATTGCTAGACAGCTTGCTTATTTTTCTGTTAAAGTCTTAATTAATGTGTAGACCAGTTTTGATGTTCTTAGCACTCGACTTCTAAAACTCCGGGTCTCAGCCGATTATCTAGGCTAAATTTCTAGGCTGCTTGCTATTTTTTGTCAAAGTCAAAATTAATTGTGTAGACCTGCTAAATGTTTTAGCATTGAACTGTAAAGTCAGTTGGAAACTGCTGTAATTTAGAGCTGTGAAGTAATTCCCGCCCCTCTGCATTCACTCTTTCTCTCCACCCTCCCCGCTGCTAAACCCTGCATCTCTCTTCTCCTCCTTGTAAATTTCATATTCTACTAAATCTCCCTCTGTTCTCCCCTGGTGCCAGTTCAAGCTTATTTCTCTTGTCTGTGGCAGCCTCCCCACCCTCTGCCAAATTCCCTCTCTCTCTCTCCACTGTACATGCCCCTGATTTACTCTCCAGTGTCACCCTTTGTTATTACTGTGACTCACAATCTGTTACTCTGTTCCTTCCCTCAGATCTCTCAGCCCTGATTGGGGAAACATTTGAGCAGCCGAGGCTACCTGGGTCAGATGTCCACACCACCACTTCTCACCGCCAAGGAACCCTCTTCTTGCTGGAAAGCTCCAGGCTGAACTGGGAAGTGCTGAAGGCTCCAATTGGCTGCTGCCTGTTGCTTCCATCTCCTGTTGGACTGTTGTGCTCCATGCAGCCACTGATTGGCCCTGCAATCTTGACTGATTTAAACTGTTCTGCTGGGCTCTCGCCCTAGACTTCAGCTGGTTTCAGAAAGAAATTTTCACCCACCTCCCACGTTAATTAAATAGGCCTTAGCTCTGCCCACTTCTGCCTAGGGAACCACCCTTGGTTTCCTATTGGATACTCTCTCCTGTACCTCCTCTCTTTACTGCCCACTTTCCTTCCTCCTGCTCCTCCTCCTCCCCTGTGCTAATCAACTCAGTCTCCTCACTGCCTCTGCCTCCTTTCTGTGCCTGACACCCTCCTTATATCTCCTACTGCCAGTCACTCTGTCATTCCATGACTGGCCAACCCCTCCTTTGGCATTCCGTGAGTCTCCTGCACCTTTCACTTGAACTCTATTCTAGAGCTGCTACCTCCTGTCTTCCTGTCTTGTTACACTCTTTAATGCCCCACTACCTCTCTGCTACATCTTCCTCTTTTGCTACTGCCCTTGTCTCCTCACTGCCCCACCTCTGCCAGTTCTCCCTCAGCCACCTGCTTACCTAGTTCCCCTGCCCCTAGTCTCCACCTCATTGCCTACCTCCTGCCACTTTCACTAGCTGCCTCCCACCTACCCAGCACCCTGTGCCCACTCTCCCCATTCACATTGAATCATGTATGACACGGTAGTCTGTACCCTTTCTTCTCACCTTGTTTGCCCTCTTCCCGCTCCTACATTCCTCCTGCTCATGTTTCCCCACTGTTCTGAACATCTACCAACTCATGCTCTCTCACCCCTCCATGGTATCCTCCCTCTCGATCTCATGTACCGCCTTGGGCATCTCCAATCACTACGAAATGGCCCTCCCCCAAATGGCAGTTGGGTACCCTGTCCACCGCTACTACTACCATGCTTTACCGATGGCTCCAATCCGTTTACTTGCCCTGGTGAATCTGGAGTTCTCTGCCCCAAAAATAGGTGCCAGTCATGGGTATCTCACACCAGTACTCTAAAGCGATACTTCTCCTGTTATTGTCAGAAACATTCATCCCAATCCCAGACTGAGCCTCACAATAAGAACAACTTAGACCAATCAACCAGGATCCCTCTCAATAATCTCACTTAACATATGCAGTTTCTTCACAAAATTGATGCCCTTCAGACTTTTGCCTGCCAGCATAACCTAGACATACTAGCAGTCGTAGAAACCTGGCTCTCACCTTGGTTCCTGACCATGCTATCACCCTCCTGGGTATAATGTCTATCGGCTTGATGAACATCAAAAAAGAGGTGGTGGCTACCCTGTGTCTTAAGGACATGATCGGGGCACCTCATCAACTAACCCCCAAACCACCACTGCACAGATTCTTTCTGTCAGGATCCTTCTCAGTGCATACATAAAGCCATCACAGTTGTCATAGTCTACATTCCACCGAGAGAGCAAGGTAATGGGCTTAACGCAGTCCTGAGTTTACCAAATCTCTCTCACCTGATTCAGAAACCATCCTCCTCGGTGACTTTAATATTAACTGTCCTGGTGCACAGGCAGGGGCATACAGGACTTGACAGTGGCAGCAAACCTTTTCAGATGGTTAGTCCACAACTAGGACAAACTATAAAATGGGTACCAGCACCTTCTGGATTGGATCATAACAAGCCATCCCGACAGGATCACAAACACCACTGTCCTCCCTGACACACTTAGTGACCACTCCCCGTCATCTGCTACTGGTTCAATAAATCATCAAGCCCCCACAAAACCATTACTAGCTAGGTTCTACCTAGAGGCAAGCTACCTCATCTCAAAACCTTCCTTCGTCAACAGGATTGGTCCTCAATTCTCATTGCAACCAATGTGAACACCGCATCTGAAACACTTCATCAGGATCTTCAACAAGCATGCAACATATTTGCACCCTTCAAGAAGCGCAAGGCAAAGCCCTATGTAACCCTGGCTCACCGGAGACCTAGTTAGATGACTAAAAGCTCAGAAACCACCTTTGGGAGATTGCCAGAAACACCGGAGACAAGTTGATATTGCTAACTATAAACGCGTACGAAATGACTGCACCAAATATATCCGGGATACAAAGACCACCTATTTCCATAATGCTCTCACTAACTCATGGCGCAACAGTAGGGACTTTGAATAACATTAAAGAAGTCACCAGGAAGCAATCTAAATCACCCCTCAGTACTCAGCATAAATGGTGAAACTACACTTGACCAGAAACTCATTGCTGATACATTCAATGACACCTTCATGGACCTCAGTGCTGTACTCCCTCAGGGTTTTTCGATGAGGTGGTTCCCTTGCCCCCAGCCACCCTCCTTCTACTTTAAAGCAGTAAAAATGCATCAAGTCCGCAGCTACGTTACCAAAGCCATTTGCAACTCCAGAGCCAGCAGTGACTCCCTCGACCTCAAACTGCTATCACTCACACTTGAAGAAGTATCTCGACCACTGACCAGGATTTTCAACCTCTCCTCAGCCTCAGCCAGTTCCCTGACTTATGTAAATCTACCACGGTAACCCCAATTCATAAAAGTGGTGACAAAACAGCTACTGAGAATTACCATCCAATTTCCATCCTACCTCCACTCTACAAGGCCCTAGAACGGATTGTGTCAGACCAGCTCACCAACTTCCTAGACAATCACAACATCCTGTGCAAGGAGCAACATGGTTTAAGGAAAGGTCATAGCACCTCCACGCGCTACTTGAATTCACTGTGCAATCCATCACTCACTGATAACAGTCATCTTACTGGGTCCACCTTCATCGACTTAACTAAAGCCTTTGATACCATCAACACAATCTCCTATTTGCCCAGCTTCGACTAGCAGGGCTCTCACCTAACTCGGTGAACTGGTTCAAAAGCTACTTAAACAACCGCTCCCAAAGAGTGAGAATTGCTGGCACACTCTCAGACCAAAGACCAGTCCGTCCGTGTCCCACAGGGCTCAATCTTGGGCCCTCCTTTTCAGCCTTTTTCTGAACTCACTGCCAGAATCCTGCCCTGAACAAATCCTGCTCTACGTGGATGATGCTGTCATCCTGGCATCCCACCATGATCCAATCCTCTACCAGGTAACCTCCAACAGGCCTTCTCTGCAGTTGAAAACTGGTTCACAAAACACAGACTTATCCTTAACCAGAAAAAACAAAGACCATGATCTTCTGCAGCTCCCAAAACAAACACAAACAATATCAGCTCTCCATTAAAACCAAACAAGGAATCACCCTCAGAACAAGTTCATACCTTCAAATACCTCGGCTCACCCTCACTGCAATCTCCTACATCCCACACATCAATAATGTGGCAAAAGTAGCTAACACCAGGATGGGCCTTCTATTCTGACATGGGAACATCTATCCAGAAGCTCTGTCCATAGCTGTCCAGAGCTCCATCATCAGCATAATTGACTATGGTCTCATTATCTATGGATCTGCCACAACCTCATCTCTCAGGCATGTTTTGACTTCCTCAATCGCCTGCCAACTCTGTACTGGTTCCCACCGTCTCACCCACACCTGCGACCTCTACTCCAAAACAAGCTGGCTGCAACTGAGCAACCTGAATCAAATACCAAACCTGCATCACTGCTAAGAAAATCATGATGGGAAAGGCACCACCAGGAGTCAGCACCTCCTCAAACCCAAAATACTCAACTGCAACACCAGGAGCTCCAAGCCCCAAATCCTTCAAACCTCGCTGCCGATGCCCCAAGGCCAAAGGTCATTGCATACAGGATCCGAATTGGCTGAATGAGCTCTAGTAACACCTCATCCACAGCAATGCTTGGAGCATTAAAAAAGCTCCACCACTCCATAACTGGCACCTCCACCTGTGCTTGCACCCCATAACATCTTCATTCCCTCAGCTGCTTCTGACCTTATAGGTGTCAGTTTCTGCCCTCTTTTCTACTTTACCTGTCCAATGCAACTTCTAATGCTTACCTGTCCAATGCAACTTCTAATATTTCATATGCAGCCCATGATGCTTTGCATTGTGTGGGCATGTGTGATTTTGTATTTTCTTGAAACTTGGCTTCCCAGCCAAATGCCCTTTGGGTAACTCTTGCCTCAGTGTTTGTGCACAGAGGTTCTTTGTCTTTAAATAGTTTTTTATTTTAATGGGTTCACCACAACATAACCAAAACAGACTGTCTTAGGGGAGTGGTTCATTCCACTGGGGTGTCAAACAGGACGAGGCATACTGATGAGTCCTGGTAGGACTAAACACGTGTCTGTGTCATCTGTTAGCACCCTTTGCAAACTGTGTGAGAGGCCATTCGGCACCATGCAATTCTGCTTAAAGTTGAACCAGCATAACATTCTGTGGTGATTTGCATATGCAGCCCATGATGCTTTGCATTGTGTGGGCATGTGATTTTGTATTTTCTTGAAACTTGGCTTCCAGCCAAATGTGCCCTTGGGGTAACCCTTGCCTCAGTGTTTGCGCATAGAGGTTCTTTGTCTTCTAATGCACTTGCCCTGTGTCTGTCCTGACAAGGCCCCTCAGCTGCCTCACCCTGACCCTCTACACCTATGCCTTCCCTACCCTCAGCCCTCTCCCTTCTTGCCCTCTTCCTCCTATTGTTTCTTGAGTTACTCATTGCTCAGTCTGATTTTGTCAAGCAAAGTTACTGTCTAAAACCATGTACCTGTAACTGTTCTATGTTTTAGTGTCTGTTACCCTGTAACCAGCATGACATGGAATCTTTGTAAAAGAGCCTTTGCTCAAAGGTACTTTGTAATCTAGACACAAATAAATAAATAAAGTAAATAAATAAAAATTATTACCTCTTAATGTGCAACTGTTACAAACAGGTCAAATACTCCTACTTCTGGCCAGCCAGCGTTCAGAGGTGCAATATCTATTTGTCAGGGCGTGGTTTCCAGACTTACTACGCAATGATTAAATATTTTTACATACAGGTGATGGTGATCAATATTTTAATCAAGTGCTATTAGATGAACATCACATCACCATTAAAAGAGAGATTTCAAATAGTAACCATGGGTACCTATGGGTACAATGGCTAGAGCCTCATATGTCACCAATTACCAGTTTAACTCAAGTTTCTATTTTTATGTTAAAGAATTGTTTCCATTGCTAGGGAAACCAGAATAGACATGAGTGGCTGTGACCAAGTGAACCACAGATAACAATAGTGATTTAATACCCCTGGTTGTGCTCCTCTAAACCTCATATTAAATTTATTGTAAATGAGGGTTTAAAATAAAGTTTAAAATAAATTGTGACCCACACTAGTGTGTGCTTATTAATAAAATAAACTGAAATTACAAAAGTTTTTGCTGTGGGTGGGGCACTTAGTGAAATTGCCACGTAAGAAAGTTTAATATTTTTAAATATCTCTATTTGCAATAATTAATTACTGCCATTTATTAGTTGACATTTTAGTGCATTTTTATTATCATTAATAAATTGCAATAGTTGCTACTTTTAGCCTGGCACAGCTACTCAAGTTTCTAATGCATACCTTAAAAGGAATGTTTTGTTCCATTTTTAACAATTATTAAATCTAAGCATTTATGTTAGAATTTATTTTCTCTGTTATTTGATTCGTTATAGCACAAGCATCTCACACGCCAAATATCTCAGATTTGTTTCAGTATTTATTTATACTCCATCTTTTTTTTGTCAACACTTTTCCTTCGATCACAGCCCTGAGGTCCTCTCTCAGGCAACCAATCCTTTTGCTGCCCGCATGAGGATCCTAGAACTATACTCCTTCTCTCCCTCCTCCGATGCCAGCACCCTCCGCTAACCCTATCCGGGGGGTCACCTCCACCTACTTGGGCGCCTCTCATCAAGTTTGACTCCAGCATAAGAGAGGGAGTGGCTACAGAAGATTGAAGGCCAGATGAAGAGATCCCAGCATTGGTCATGGGGACTGGGCCATTGCCTGATCCTTGGCACCGGGTTTTTCCTTGTTCTGGTACCCCCATCATAAGGCATGCAATGTCATCAGCCCATGACATAGGTGCTCCCACCTACATCGAAAGATGGCTGCCTGACATCGTCCCCAATTGTATATGTCCGAATGCATAGCAGTGCCACCGGTCTCCACAGGGGCCACTGTTGCACCGGCTGCCCTGGATCCCACCCCCATAGAGGAGAGCAGTCCATTGGATGCTCAATCCTCTCTGTCCCCTGCGACTGATGGTGGTCCGGCTCATTCCGAACCTGGGTCAGGTGGGCGCAGGTGTGGCGCCCAGCATCTCAGTCCTCAGCGCCACCGGGCCGCTATTTATACTCCATCTTATCATTAAATCCATTCAGTTTTAGTGTTTTTAAACTGAAAATCTAAAGGGTCTCCTTCTTGTCTAAGAGTAACTGTCTATTGCCACTCGCTGACTGGCAGGAGCATGATCAATTCCTATATACTGGATTAAATGCTGGCTTTATTTGCTATCTCACTAAGTGTGCTGCCACTGGTTGAGAGAGGTCAGGTTAGGACTTCTCAATTGAAGATATCTCCAGAAGTCCCCCCAGCGATGTCATATTTTCTCTGAATCTCTCAGAAAGTTGTGACAGTCCTCCCATCCTTTTCAAATAGGTCTTTGAAATTATGTATACCCTTGCTTTCCTTTCCAGCCTTTCCACCTTTCCAGCAGACTAGACTGTGATCTAGGGATAGACAGGTGTTGTTCCATAGAGGGTGTACCCCCTGGACTGAAGCAGTTGCCTGTTAACTTTCCCACCTTTTGCAAGCGGAATGAGCTGCTTTAATAGTGAACCAACCCAGAAACTATTTTGGCAGTGGATATACTAAGTACATAGCAGGGTGTGAACCCCATCAAAGTTGTTCCAGCTCTAACCACATCGGCGGCCCAGAATTATGCTCTTCAAACATCTGACAGGATATGGCCATGAGGAAGGCATTAGAGTACTGTTAAAAGTGTTGTAAGTTCCACCCCTTTGCCCTCGGGCCCTCAATTTAACCTAGCTATACCTGGGAGGTGTCTTCTCCATAGGTAACTCTGGACTAAGGCATTTTGTTTCCTGAACTAGAATTCTGGTATCTCAACTGGGAGATGAGCTAGTAAGAAAAACCTAGGGCAGCCATCATTTTGATTGCCGCTATTTTACACACCACGGAAAGATTTGCTTGTTTCCATCTTTCCATTTCTGCCTATATAGTTTAACTATTAAAGGGAAAGGTTCCTCACCACCAATTTTGTGTCAGGTCATATTCAACCACCCAAATACTTTTATTTCATTGGGGGTCAATATGCCAGACCAGAGGCCTGTGCGATAGAGGGGTCACTACTTCATTAAGAGGCAGTATCTCTGATTTGTTGATATTAATGCAGAGTTCTGAAAGTCTCATGCAAAGGCCTTTAGTGCAGCTAAGATATGGGGATACTATTACCCAAGTGACATCTAATGATAAGACAATCATCCGCATACAGTTTTGTATGATATTCAGAGTTCCCACTTTAAGCCAAATAATATCAGGGTGCTCTCATATGGCAGCTGCCAAGGGCTCCATGACTATGATGAACAGCAGGGTGGATGAAGGACACCCATGCCTCATCCCTCTCTGTAGTGTGAAGAGCTCTGATAACACCTAGTTTGTAAGAAGCCTTGTCATGAGACCTTGGTACAGGGTATGGACCCAAGTGCGAAACTGAGACCCAAATTAAAGTGATCCAATACTGCATGCAAGTAATCTCACTTCATGAAATCAAAGGTTTTTCAAAATCCACTGCTGTTGCAGCTGTGGGAGTGGGAAGCCTGCTGCAGCCTGCATCAAGCTAATAAGGACCCTTACATGGTCCAAGCTGGCTCTTCTTTTTACAAAGCCTATCTGTGAAGGGTGAATTATAGAGGGAGGATTTTTACAAACAGGAGGCCAAAACCTTGCCAAGGTACAGCTTTGGCATTTATTAGGATATGGGCCTGTAGCTGGCCAGGGGCGTGGGAACTTTTCCCACCATTTGGAGCACCGTAATAATGGCCTCCCTAAGAGTATCTGGCAAATATTTACTGGCATGCGATCTTCCAACATATACAACATCGCCCAGCCACACTTTCTGTATGATTTGGTAGAAGTCGACCAGGAAGCCATCGCTCTTTGGAGGTTTTGTGGTGCCATCTTTTGATGGCACACCGGAGCTCAACTTCTGTGAAGGGGAGTCTAGTATCTCTCTCTGAGCTTACAAAATTTTAGGTAGGGAGATCCCAGCAATGAAAGCTGAGAAATCTGCCTTATCCCATCTTATATGTGAGCTCCTACCAGATCAGTATGTCATACACTTTATGTCATATGACACAACCACATAAAGGAACAGCGGTAGGGAAGAATTAGAGGGTGTATAACCGCTGAAAGGGTGTACAGTGGTAGTGCACCTCTCACTCTCCCAGGCAGAGGAAAAGATCTCTGCTGGGACAGGGAACTAAGCAAGGAGCTGCTGTGGCTTGAAGGATGTGCCACTAGCAGCAAATGAAGCAGGTAGTGCGCTTGGGACCAAGTTTCATTCCTGGTCCCAGATTCATAGATTTTTTTATTTTCGCGACTTTGTGTGATTTTAACTGTTAACACCTCCTCCTGAGTTAGTTATTTTGGTTGGGACATTTGGTGCAGAAGCCCTAAACGGGATGGGGATGGAGCACCGCAAAACAAATACTTATGTCTTGATATTTTGAAAGGTGCTTAATTTAAGTAAAGATTTATTATTATTATTATGTTGTCGCTGGCAATATATTGCGCGTATTGGCAGAATGGTATATTGTTGTGGCATAACGCCTTGCGACATTATGACCCCATGCCATGTGAGCTGTACAGATCCCTGTAGAACCCTACCATTGTTTTGTTAATTTCCTGAAATGCAAAATTTTGCCATTAGGGCCTGTAAGCTGAGCAATGTACCTATCTGCTTTCTTAACCTATAATCTAGCAGCTTGCTGGCTTTTCCCGGCCCAATATTTGTATTTTATTCTCTGTATTTGCAGTTCTGCCCTCTTGGTAGCTAGGAGATTGAGCTGTATTCACAGGGATGTAATCTCATACACCAAATTGGAGCTGGTCAATTGTCTGTTTTTTTTTTTATAGAGCCTCCTTTTCTGCCAACTCCATCTCCAACCCTGATATTTCTTTTCCCTCTTATGCCGACAGTATGAGGCAAAACTAATAATTATGCACATTACCGTGGCTTTGAAGGCCTCCCATATCGTAGCTAATGATGTTAACCCCTTTGGTTGTCCTATAAATAATTCTCAGTTTCAGTGACTAACCATTGTCTAAACTACCTATCATGCAGCAGAAGAGGGTCTAAGCTCCAACTTGAGGGTTTGGGGGGATCATGGTCATATGGTAATTCCAGTACTACTGGAGCATGGTTGGACAGAAACAGTAGAGACCTCATGGGTTATTCTGGGTGAAGTGAACCAGAAATCAAACCTGCTGGACATTGCCCTGGCTGCTGAAAAGTAGTGTAATCCTTACAGCAGGGTTAATCAATCTCCAAATGTCTGCCAGCTGATGTAATGCCAGAAAGTCTTTCAAGGTAGGAAGGATTTAACATGAGGTTCCAGTCTAGAGTTAGACCAATCAAAAGAATGATCCGTGGTCAGACTGAAATCTCCACCCAGGATAATATCAGGGTTGTCAAATGCCAAGTCCATTAATTTTTGTGAGACCTCATTAAAAAAATCAGGCCAGTCCTCATTTAGGGCATAGATGTTTGCCAGGAGAACTGGGACCTTAGAGGTGGATACCTTTACAATAACCCACCTACCCTGGCCATCTACTATATATGTGATAGGTTTCTATTTTAGATGGTTGTCACACAGAATGGAGACTCCACTTTTTGTTTTCCCGAGACACTGTGCACCTCCCATCCCACCCACTCTCTTTCATTTTGAGGGCTTCTTGGTCCATCAGTTTTGTCTCCTGCAGGAAGGCTACTTGAGTATGCAATTGTTTCAACCTAGACAACACTTTCTTACTCTTAATTGGAGAGTTAAGACATATCTTATTCCATGAGGTAGCCACTATAGAGGTTAGTTAGCCATTATCTATTATTTGTACTCCATCATAATAGTTGGTCAGTGTTGTACAAACTTGAAACCCCATATGTGATGGGAGAACCTCTTCACCTGCTGTCAGTCCCCTTTTTCTGTATCCCTGCCTTAACTTGTTGACTGCTGAGTACTGTACATACTTGTTGTATTCAACAACTTTTCCATATCACTCCTATTTTATATTTCAACTTCAGACCATCGTGATTGCTGAAGGAACCCAGACGATACTAACCAACAACACTTGTACTTTGTCTTATGGGTTTCAGCCTCTGGGTCTTACCATCACACTAATTAACTTTCTTGAAATGGAACCTAAGTGTAATATCACAAAATGGGTAAAAAACCAACAACCTGTAATAACCTTTAAATTTCTTAAGACTAATATCAAGGAACTTCCATGAGGATTAGAAGCCCTTAACCACAAGCTCCCAACAATCCTGAAAGCTACCCCAGGGGGACCCTAAGCTTCACTTTAGCACCTCATCAAATCTTCATAACCTTTACAATAAAACCTTGTATGGGTCTGAGGTGTTAAGGAATTTGGGCCCCTAGGGACCCATAACAAATTCAGCTCTGTGTAACCAGTGACTTAAACATATACAGTATCTGGCCCTTTGCTAAAAGGTGGAACCATCCTTGTGCACTGAAGGGACTTCATAACAAAAGATAGGAGAGGTGGTGGATGCAATTGACACCCCTCTCTCTTCTGCAAATTCTGAGCGGAATGTGATCTAGGGGCATCAGTGAAGATTTATTTTATTTATTTATTTAAGTCTCAGATTACATATACCTTTGAGCTAAGAGCACTTTTAAAAGGTTGCATGTCAGCAGAAAGGACAACAGATTAAACAGGACAGTAAAGTGCAGTACAATAAAGTGTAAATAGGAGGTACAAAAATCATAATGGACACAAAATCATAATGGACAGTCAATATAAAACAACAGAGACACACTATGCTAATCAGTTTCAGGCACAAAAAATGCATCCAGTACATTGATATCAGCCAGCAGGTTTTGTCAAGACAAACAGCGACAGGTTGTAGGAAGAGGTGTGGGCTGGGAAAAGTAAGAGAGGAGATGGGAGGAAGGTCATGAGAAGAGGTGAGGCAAGGATGGGGAGGAAGGGTGGAGAGGTAGGGGAGATGCAGGGTGGAGGGGTAGGAGGAAAGCTTGCTAAGTTACTATGAAAGAAGTTGAGTGTTAAGGTCGAGGTTTGGGAAAACATGGTTAAGGGAGATAGTCACAGGTGCTAGCTGTAGAGAGTAGTGACCAAGCTTGGATTTGAATGTGCCCAGCTTAGTTTAGGAGGAGATGTCACTGTTGAAAACATTCATCCAGAGGGGGCCCTGTAGGTGAACGATATTTGCCACTGGGTGGTTCGGCGATGAGGACCTGTAGGAGTTGAGATTCAGAACCTCGGTGCGGCATGGATTACGAGGGGCTTAGAAGAGCTTGTACTACAGGTGGCAAGAGGCCTAAGATTATTTTCTTGGCCATCACACACATTTGGTATTTGATGTAATTTTTAAGCTGTAGCCAACTGGTTAGAGCATAGAGGTCACTCGTGTGAGTGAGATGGTGGGCTCCTGAGATAAGATGACATGGCTTGTTAAGAGCAGTGGAGATACGCCGGAGCGCAGTATCAGTCGCAGAGCCATAGATGATCATTAGTCCATAGTCAATTATAGAAATAATAGAACCCTGTGTCAGCATCTAAACCATAAGTAAATCTACCTTCTGTAGCTATATTTGCCTGTTTTGGGGGACCTGCTTTGATCATGCACATCCCCTGGATCCCAAATCATTACAGTAATTTACATTGGTAACGCTCCCTTCAGTATATTTCTTTCCCTCTTGCAAGACTTGGAAAGGAGCCGAGATGTATTCCCTGCTCCCAAAAAATACCAGCAGAAGGTTTTCTACCTATGATGAGATCATTCCCTCCAATGTTTGGCACTACCCTGGAACTGAACGTAGGTGTCAAAGTACCTTTATTCAATATCCTGCCATGACACCTCCTTTTACTTGTCACATCCCCTTAGGATTACAGATCCAGCTGCTGGCAAGCTATTCACATATATGCTAATGGTTTAGAGCATATGAGATATCCCTTCCCCCATGCATCTTCTGTCTTCTCTGAGTGAATCAACCAGATCAAAGGTACTCTCAAAGAGGGGAAAGGCAGTACCTGCCGTTTTGTCTGATCAGCCCCTCCTCACCCATTACTTTGTTTGTTAATTAAATAATGTATTCATTTGCTCTCCATACAATGTACTACTAGGTCACTCACCTTCTGGGAGGAGGAAGAGGTACAAGGTACACAATGCTTTCACCAGCCACCTCCCAACCAACCAACTAACAAACTCCTGCACCAGAAGGAATTGTGTAGAACAAGAACATAAGGAGCTAACTATGTTAGAAAAATAAACACGGGATGTTAAAACTACGCAGTAATTTTCAAATGTTCACACATGACAGATAAAGCGAGGGCTGGGCTGAGTTCTGTTGCTCTGCTATTTTGTGCAGGTCACACGTTGTATAACTACCACTGATCACCTTAAACAAGGGATCACTGGAGAGCATTTTGAAAATGGGAGCGACTTCCTAATCCTAATCTTGCTCCTTAACCTGCAACCATAAACTGCAGAAAAGGAGACTAGTTATATTAATTAATAACAAAAGCAGGAGCCCCTAGCCAGCCACCATTTTTACTTTCATTTCAGGCTCAGCACTATTGTCAGATGCACTATCTCTGAACATTACTGCCTTTATCAAACCACAGGAGCAGCCAGTTATGCTAATTGCATCCTGGGTGAACTCAAACAGCAGCCCGGTACAGTGTAACATCAGTACATGCCTGGGGAATCAAAACCATGCAATTTATATCCGGTAATGCATTCCCCGAGGTAAAAGATGGCCACATGCTGCACAAATTTTGGGCCACTATCTTAAATTGATCAGGGATCAGTGGATCCAAAAGTCAGTGTCAGCCCTCCACACCCAGACTCAGCAAAAGTCTTTTGTATTGCTCAGGCTCCCAGAGTAAGTTTGTTTGAAGGAGCCACTGAGCCTTACCTACATGTTCATCGGTTCTGTTGTACCCTTGTGCTTGGTAGGATAGACATTTATTTTGCCTCAGCGGACCCAACTGGTTTGATTCCTCAGCCGCTTCTGCAATGCAGTCTGCCCACTTGACAGATCGGAGCCAGGACGTTGTATGATGTGTCTAGCGGCAATCCTCAACTGCCTCAGTATTCTTTCCCAGAGACAAATCCAATGTTGTGGGGGTCAGGTCCCTCAGAATCTCAAACCTATTAGAGACTTTGATTAGTATAGCCCCAGGATAAGCGCTACTTGTGTCAGAGATCCTGTGCAGCTTCTGCATGCTTCTGAACCTTGCTGTTTGGGGAGAGGGCTTTGTTTGCATTAGTGACTTGTTTCTTCTCCTCTGCCTTCCCAGCTGTACTTGCTGCCAGGCTTCAGCTGCAATTGGATCACCAGGATGGCATATAATGAGGGCATCAGTTTTGGTTGGAGTTACCTCTATATCTTGATAGCTAGCACCACATGGCTGCAATGGGGGCTGACATGACAGATGTCTGTCCTTGTGGACCCTCATAGAGAAAATGCTCAACTTCAGCTGGGTTATTAAATAACAGAAGCCCCCCCACCACCACCACCATTAAAGTGTACTCTCAGAAAAGCAGGGTATCTGAGAGAGGCAGAAATGTTCAATTTACAGAGTTCTTGTTTTACTCCCCATTTGCCTTATGTCTGTGGGACAGATCCTGGGAGTAGTCTTGATAAAATTGGACCCTGTTGCTCTCCCAGGTTATTTCTCTTGTTTCCTGGGCTGCTGTCAGGAATAGCTCTTTGACAGAGCAGCAGAGAAATTTACACAAAATTGGGCATGGGCACTCATCGGTCTTGGTTTGGGAGCTAGAGATATGCAATCTAGTTCCAGCTCTGGCGACACCCATTGTTAAGCTTTAGCATGGCTGGTAATGCAGCTTATAAGAATAAAATCAATATCTCTACCCTTCGCACCTTCTGGCACACCAGTTATTCAGAGTTTTGTAGTGAGCCCTGTTTTCCAAATCATTGACCCTCAATAAATATTGAATCTGTGTATGATGTTCCCGGAGCTGTTCCTGGTGTGATCAGAGTATCTCGTCCTGGCGCTGCACCATCTTCTCAGTGCCCAATACCCATGTAGTGAGAGCCTGCACCTCCTGGCTTATTTTTGAAGTTGCTGATTTTAATTCTGCTGTGTCACTAAGGATTCTGTTCAAAAGTTCAGCAATATTGGCTAGTTCTGAAGCTGCAGGGACAGAGGTTGGGTTGCTATTGTCTAAGTTGTGTCCCATAGTCTCCTGAAAAGTCTGTACCCAGCCACCTGTCAGCCTGTATTCAACTGTAAGACTAGAGTTCTGGCCTTGTACTCTACCAAGCACCACGAGGTGAGTGTCAGTTCTTTCTTCACTCATTGGGAATTCCACCCATAATATCATACCAGCTGCAATCAAGGTATCATTTGAAAGTTCAGAATTCATAAAATCAATTAAGAGACATTATTCACTGCTTTTGATGCTAGGACTATTGGAGTGGCATAAGTAGATCACCCGGGTCCCCTTAAATTCCAATTATGTTGCCACTATCTTGACTGGCAAGCTCCACCCCATCCCATTTTCTTCATCTTATTAAAATAGCAGCATTGTACTAGTGCATATCAGATAAGTGTATACTGTGATCATTAAGATCCAATGTTAGTCATGAGGTTACAGTTTATTTGAATTAACAAAGAAATATAGATTTTGTTACATGAAAAGGACCTTTAGACTTATCTACTCTGCCCTTGTGCCTGCCTATTCTGTAACCACTGAACATAGTGGGTCATAGGTGTACTTCCTCCCCAGTTCCTCTACCTAATATGCCCTGTGCCTATCCCACACATGCCTAAAACTCCCCAGAGTCTTTGTCCCATTACATTATCTGTCAGGCTGCTCCAGTCATCTGCCATCATTTTCTGTGAAGAAGTATTTCACATCTCTCTCCTAAACTTCCCTTCTAGCTTCATTGCATGCCCCTTGTTTTACTGCTTTTTTCTGAAACAACCCTACTCTTGCACCTTGTTTACTCCTGTGAGATACTTGTAGGTTTCATCATGACCTCTCCTCTTCTCTCTTCCAGGGAGTACATGTTGAGTTCTTGCAGCCTTTCCTCAAATGGCTTATTGTGCATCCCTCACCATTTTGGTTGCCCTCCTCTGTACCACCTCTACCCTTTCAATGTACTTGCAGAGGTAAGGCCTATGGAACAGGACACAGTATACCAGGTAAGGCCTCACCAGTGAGCAATACAATGGCAACACCTCCTCCCTCTTCCTGCTAGAAATTCCTCTCCCAATGAACCCAAGCATCCTGCTAGCTTTTCACACTGCTTTGTTACAGTGCCTGGCTGCCTTTGAGGTCATCTGATAGGATGACCCTAAATCTCTTACTTGGTTGGAGACTGTTTGCTCTCCCCCATCTTATACACAGCCCCTGGGTTCCATAGCCTTAATTGCATAACTTTGCACTTTTGCATTGAATCTCAGTTGCCACCCCAAGACCATTCTTCTACTTTCCTCAGATCCCTTGCATTCTCTCCACCATTTCCTGAGTGTCAGCCTTGTTGCAGACTTTTGTATCATCCACAAAGACACACATTGTACCCTCAAGCTTCTCTGTTATGGCGCTAATGAAGACATTGAAGTGGACGGTCCCAGCACCAAAACCTGTGGCATCCCACTAGTCACTCTCTTATTGCCTGATTGGCTACTGTTTACCATCATTCTTTTGTCTCCCATCCCTTAACCTGTTTGATCCCCAGCTTGTCACTTTCTCCCCACCACCTGACTGCTTAGTTTCTTAAGTAGCCTCCTGTGCAGCATAGTGTCAAAAGCCTTACTGAAGTCCAGATAGGTCATGTCCACTGCTCTCAGGTGGTCCACTCTCTGCTAACCCAGTCGAGAAGAAATATATGATATTAGTTTGAAATGACCTCCGCCCTATGAAACCATGCTGGTGGTGGTCATGTGGCCTTACCTCAAGGTGCTCCACAACCCTCTCCTTCAGTAGTGTTACTGTTAACTTCCCTACCACATGTGAGACTGACTGGCCTGTGTTTGCTAACATGCTCCCTACTGCTGCTGTTCTGCAGAGTGACCACATTGGTCCTCCTCCAGTCCTCTGGAAATCCCCATCTGCACCAAAGTGCTAAAATTGCTATCAGAGGGGTGGCCAGCTCCATGCTCAGCTCCTTTAAAACACTTGAAAGAATCCCACCTGGTCCATCACCTTAATCTCCTTGAAGGCTTCTCGCCCTTCCAGACCCTCTCCACTGAAAATGGACTTGCGTCCATTTGTGCCCCTCCCCATCCCTGTTGGTTAGTGCAGTATGCTGGTCCCTCCTCCTCACACTGCACTGTGATGACCTAGCAGACATCATCATAACTTAGCTAAGTTCATAATGCTTTTTTTCTGTGTTCAAATCAAGTAGGAGATTAATTCTGGATAATATCAGAATGATCTATACTGTTGCTAACATCAGCAAGTTATCAGAACTTTTATTTAAAAGTTTTGAGAGCTTCAGATGAGAACTACTTATTGTTGCTTTAATCTGTTTAGAGTCTAACCACAGAAAACTCATGTAATATAGTAACTTCAATGATGATGGGGTCATCATGATTATTTCATAATTGTACCATGCTAATTCTCAATTGTTTTTAATTAACGTATACAAAATTGATAGTATTCTATTTGTTTGTAAATGAGCTGCACTGTTCCACCTTGTACCCATGGATATGTGAATTATTTGCATCTTCTTCCATATTCTTTCTGGCAGAAATGTCCTAATTACTTAAGAATAAATACATAATATCCCCAAAATATCCAGTGCCCCCAATCCAATAGCATTTGTACTACTAACAGTACATTTCAGCCAGAGCAGAAAGCACAACAGGAATAGCTGAGATGAAACTGAGGAAGACAAGGGAGACCTGTTATCTGTCATTTAATTTGCTGCAGAAACAGCCTGGATTTCTTATATTTTTGTGGGACTTTTAAAGGAATTCTAAAGGAAGAAGGCAGTTCTGGAGAGGTGAGGTGTGGGTTCTGCTAGAGGCAAATCATTTCTGGAAGTCCACTATGTCAATCCCACAGGTCAAAGTGATCCTAACATGAAAGACCATGAAGAGTAAGGATCACACAGCCCCAGTTAAGATATGGCAGTACTTGCTGTTCAGATATGTACCCTTTGTTCTCAGTTCTCCGTCTTGGGTAGGCCTATGTGAGATGTTATTATACCTGACTCCCAGGTAAATACCCATTGGTCACAACTACCTGTCTGGGATAGGTCTATGTTTTGTCATACCAGTGCCTGACTTTCAGGTAAATACCCTCCTCTCAACTCCCTGTTTGGGAAGGCATGCATATTGCCACAGAAACCAACTTAAGTACATACACATTGTATTATAATGGATACACCTCACAAATAAGGGTTTAAAATGTTCTGCAGGTGGAGGTGTGTGTGGTGTGTGGGGGGCTTTACATTGTAGAGATGCAGCACAGTGTCTTTCAGAGGTTGCTGTAGAAGATGGAGATACCTAGTTTTCAGGTAATTGGGGTTCCTGATGCTGGAGATGAACTACCTCTGGGCTGAGCTGAGTGACGGAGGACTTATTCTGTCCACTGGGGGCCTGGGGCCACCAAACACTTCTCAGTGGCCCTAAAAGGCTTCAGAAGTAGGTTGGTGTATAGTGGGGGAGGCAAGAAGGTGGGTTTGGAAGGGCAGGCCCTGGACCCCAGAGTGGCAACAAGTAATTATTATAAGCTTCTGGAGGCATCAGAGGAGGTAACTACCAAATGCTGAGAAATAGCACAGGTCTGCCACTGTCCCTGAGGAAAAGGCCCACTCTATTGTTACACAAAGTCCCATCGCCTTATTGGTACCTCCAGAGGTATACCATAGATGGCTAGCATTTAGGTATATGTGAATATACTAATATATAGGCTAAGGGCATCTACCTTATAAGAGTAAATGTCAGGATATGTATGCATATTATTGTTATATACTTTAATTTCTAATACAAATATGTATTTCTTGCTTATAAGATGTTAGGACACCTGTGTCCTTGTAATGATTATGACATATGAGTCAGCATTGCCATCTTTTGATGATTTGCATTATTACACTGCTATATGTATAACTGTACTCCTTTGTCTTTACAAAGTGATGACTACTACAAATTGTATAATGTTATCTCAGACTGAGGAGCCACCTCTAATTTAGCCAATAGGGCTCATCTCTGTAACTAGAAATGTTTCTATCTTACAGTTACCATGGTAATTATCATAGGTATATAATGTAAGACATTATGTCTTCTACCTTGGAGACCCAAGAGACACGAGGAATCCATGAGGTATAGGGAACGCTTAGTATTGGCTCCCAGTTCGTATTGGTAAGAACTGCTTAGGGCAACTGTGATTATCCTTTTGGTAGTAATAAACAAGTTTATTACTCTTATGCAACATGTCTGTGATTCCTTGCATGCCCATTATTGCCAAGAACCTGAGAAGTGAGGTTTATATCTCTTCACAATGGCTACCGTGGGCAGGCAATATATGGTGTTTGCAAAGTTTCACTTGTTGCTTACAACTTTTTCCTTCCTAACAGGGACTGTAGGTGTGCATACCAGCATCACCTCTCCCATTCTACAACCACTTTGTAATAACTTGCAAAGTCTGGCTGCTTTCTAGGTGTGGTCGATGCCGACTCGACCCACCACAGCAGTGTTGAATTGCAAGCTTACAAGTGCACAGGAGCCAACTGTGAATAAAGTGCACCTGTTGTGGATCGATACACAGCATGGCGCCTTTTCATGGTTCCATTTTTCATTCTCTCCCACAATGGCCACCGTATCAAATATCTGTGCAGAACTGAGACTCGTTGTCTCAAACTTCCTTGCCTCCATGGAGGATGGGCTGTCTTCAAACAGGATGCAAGTCAATCTGACAGTCCTGTACTGGGATTTCAACTCAGTACTCAGAGACAAGACAAACAGCAGAAGCGAGAAGCTAAGGGCTGTTGGTGCGTGGCTTTCTATGCCGCTCTGGAAGCCTCCAGTGAGTTTTGAACCCTTGAACTGCAAATCTCATCTCTAGCTAGGAGATGGAGTTGCAGGAAACTGAATTGTGAAACATGAGCAGGATTTGGAATCTGAACTCCAAACACCATGAAATGAGAAGGATTTCCTTTTGCATCATTCTGCACAGGCAGGCGAGCAGGAACTTTGCATGTTGAAGCAGGAGTGTGAAAGTTTGACACAGGATAAGGGACAGGCTTTGCAAATGAATGACTTATTAAGTAAAATGAATGAACAGTTGCGTGAGGAGTTGGAGAGATTCAGGATGAGATAAACCAGGTACATAATGATTTAGAGGTGGCTGCTAGGGACAATCGCGATTGAGCACCGTGATATAGAGTGTTACAGAAACAGATGCAGGATGAGATGCATGTGAATGCTGCAAATGTGAATCATGCTGAATATGAATACAAGATGGTGAAACTCACCATCAGCGAGAGGTGTTAGCTGGACATGTCAAGGTGACGGAGGCGTGGCCACCGCCTTGATAGCGTCATCTGAAGGGAGGTATCAGATGACCACATCCTCAGCACAACACCCAGTCATACCCCTACTATGGCTCAGACACTTACTCCCACCATCCACAACATGAGGACACCCATCACAAGTTACTCATGTCATATGTCATCCGACGTCATGATGCACATCATGGGCACACCAACAAGGCGACCCTCGTGATGGGGGAGCAGGTCCAGGCCTAATCTCGACAGCACACCACTAGCCATTATTAATGTGGAAGAGAGGCAGGAGGTAGAAAGAATGATTGAAAATGTGGTAAGCAGTGTGCTTATTCTAGAGAGAAATAAGGGTTTTAGAAACCGAATAAGGCAGTTTATACATGAAACTTATTCTCAAGAGGCCATAGTCTATTCTGTTGTGGAAGCTGCAGCTCAGGCAGCCCTGGGTGCCAGGAGATTCTACCTCCACCTTGTCATCCCAATAATCCCTACAAATGGCCTACTTGTTCAGCAAATAGCTGACAGCATTGTCGGATAGGCCGTCCGACAACCTCAGCTGCCACCCAGAAAAGGTGCTTACTAAATGTGAAATGCTTAGTCTTGCTGACTACCAGGTTCAGATCCTATGCCAGACCATTGATCCTGGACTATGGGCAAAACTCCCCAATTCCATCTATCAAGACGACACTGCACCTTGATGACGTAGCAGCTGAGCTAATTTCTGCACACAACCCAGGTGTAGTAAGAGTGATGCTCGCATACCCTGTAAAACAGAATGCCAAAAAGCCCAGCAACTTTCCACCAGAGGTCCTGGATGGCCTACCGAGCAGGGAGCACCTTTTACAAGAAGCCACAGATGTGGATCTTATTGAGTATAAGACCCTATTCCTTAGAATATGATCCTTGCAGTAAGAGAGAAGGTAGAGCCAACCACCTATCCCACCATGGAGAGGTTTCCAATATTCTTTGGAAAACTGAGAGAGTTTGTCAACTCTACATCTGTGATCTGGGCTCTGGTCCAAGAAAGTAGCCGCTTTGAAACTACTCCAGAGATCACGATGCACTACACAGTGGAAGAGCAGGCCCAAGAGAAACAGCCCCTCCCACAAACAACCAACATCCCCAGCAGGCCCAACAACAACAGCAGCCACAACAACAATCATGAGGTGGGAACCGGAACTACCATAAGAATAAGAAACACTATAAGAATAATAAGGGTAAACAACAAAGATCAGGCCCTTCATAGGGAAATACTGTAGCTGAAGAGAACCAGAAATTCTGAGAACTTCTGGGCAAGAGTGCTCCTTGGCAGATGTTGTTCCTGCTCTGGCCCTTTGCAGCCATACAACTGGGAGAGCAGGCCTCAACAGGGCATAGAGACACCGGTACAGACCCTCAGGCCCATACAGGCCTTAACCCAGAAGCTTCCTATATAGCATCAGTGCAGCTTGGTGAAGTGGTTCAAAGGAGCCAGGCCCAAACTCTCCATGCCTCCATTGGTACAGATTGACAATTACAGGCCCTGGTCTGTATTATAAACAAGCTGGTCTTGGATACAAAATGGAAGGCCCTGTACTGAGGCAGAGAGGTCGGGGGCTGCCTACTGACGAGTACTACTGGATACAGGTGCAGCTGTGTCTGTGTTACATGATGACCACCCAGAGACATCCCCTTGGTCCACTGGATGTAGGACCAACATTTCAGGAGTAGACTGAACTAGGTTGCCTGCATATTGTTCCCTGCCACTACCTGTGGAACTGGGACACCTGAAGGCTATCACACCTTCCAGCTAATGGTAATGCATGATCACCCTAGTTTAATTGGAAATGACTTCCTAGCACCACATAGCTGTATGGTAGATCTAGCCAACATGTTACTGATACAGATTCAGGGACAATACCACACCATCATGATTCCTCATTCACATGTGGTGACAACAATATCTGCAAACAATAAAAAGTATGATGTCATAGGTTTGTTCAAGGATCATGAGCTTTTCCCAAGCTCCTCCCCATTCTACAAAGGCATCTGGAGGCATTTGCCACCAACAAGCATGACTGTGGCAGAATGCACACTGCCATTAAGTGACAGGCCCAGCACATGAGAGGCAACAGCAATATCCCTTTCCATCTGAGGCCTTGCCTTCTCTTAGGAAACAATAAAATCACTCATCAAGCAAGATGTGATCAGTACATGTGTTTCTACTGCCATCTCCCCAGTGTGGCCTATGAAGAAACCCACAGGTGCCTGGAGAATTATCATTGCCTACAGGAGATTTAACAAGGTTACCCCAGTTGTACCCCAACTGTGGCATCAGCTCCTGATATGCTGCAATTATTGACCCCTGACCAAAAATGGTTTAGTGCCCTGGATATCTCCAATGGCTTCTGGTCATTGCCATTGGCCCTCAAGAGTCAGTATAAGTTTTCCTTCACCTTTGAAGGTAGACAGTACACGTGGACCTGCTTATCACATGGATTCCATAACAGCCCTCCCTGTTCCATTTACATATGATGGATGACCCTGATGGTTTCTCTACACCCCAGTGTATCTTGCAGTATGTCAATGACTTTCTGTTGGCAACAGCCACACAGGAACAACACCTAGATCTCTTGGATGAACTACTGACCCTCATTCAGAGGAAGGCCTCAAATGTAATCTAGCAAGGCGAACTATGTCAGAAGAGGTACTCTTTCTGAGCCTAAAAATAACTGACCAAGGCCAAAGCCCTACCTGGAAGAAGATACAAAGGATTGCAAGACTTGCCATTGCCCACAAGCATGGCCACTCTTAGGAGATTTCTAGGTATGGTAAACTATTCCAGAGATTTTATTTGTGATTTTGCACAGAAGACCGCCCCTCTGTACTGAATTACTGAAAAGGACATTCCCTGGAATTGGGGCACCATTCACACCCAAGCTATGATATCATTGAAACAGGCCTTGGCCTCATCTCCAGCTCTGGTTTACCCCAATCCAGCCCTGCCATTCCATCTGGAGTGTACTACCTCTGACATTGCTATGTTGCAGTACTGGCCCAGAAGGTCCATGGCGTCCTGATACCCATTGCATATGCATCACAGCTCTTTGACCCCAGTGGAGCAGAAATACAGCCTTTGTGAAAGGAACCTTCTGGCTACCTACTGGGCTGTCAAGCACTTCTTGTATATCATAAGGTATCCTCTGATCCTCAACACAAACCACACCCCAACTACCTTTTGCTGTCAGACAGAGTGAAGGATGGGTCAGTCTGCAACACCAGACTGACACACACTGGTCCCTCCTTCTCCAGGATAGAGACATCCAGGTCCACCCAATCAAAATGCCATCCATGCTGGCACATGGTCTCCTTTTCAAGGAGAATCTCACGATTGTACATTGCAACCACCTGATCTTCCAGATCCAGGTCCTTTCCTCCCTGCTACACCACAATTACTTGAGAACACCTCGTTGTGTCGTATTCTTTACAGATGGCTCAGTCTTATTATCAGAGAGAACAGATTGCAGCAAAGGACATATTAGTTATTTACCCTTATGGTAACACTTAAAACTTCTAAGCGCTGCAGTGTGGCATCATCACAATATGCTGAGAAGGCACGTGGCCTGTGCTCTTGAGTTCATCCAGCATGGAACAGAGGACACCATCATCTTTACAGATTCTAACTGGGTTTGTTGTTAGCTTACAGAATTTCTTCCCTTCTGGTAGAAGAACTCCTTCATCTTCTCTGATGGCAGCCCAGTGAAACACAAGTAACTGGTAATATACATTCATTCACTGGCACAAAAAGTTTGCACACAACCTCTATGTCCAGAAGGTTAAAGCTCACTCCATACATGACCCCTATCATGCCTTCAATGACACAGCAGACACCCTTGCAAAGGAAGGGGCCCAAGGGGGACACTTGGATGATGGACCATCCAGAGGCCAGAGCAGCTATACACATTGCAGCGGTCAGAAGGAAACATGAACCCTTTTCCCTTGGACCTGTCGGCAGCTCAGCATGCTGACTTTGAGCTCAAAGATGTGCTCAGATTCCTTGACAAGGGTACTGAGAAGAACTTACCTATCCACAACCCTACCAGAAGCATGAAGGTAAGTTACATCTGTCCCTGATCATAAGCTCATCTGGTATCAGCTAGATGAGACCCCACCAAATTGTGGGTGGTTTCCAGGAATCTTAGGCCTGAATTTCTGCACCAAGTGCATGACACCCCTACTGGAGGACACCAGGGAGTGGAAAACATGCTCCAAAGCAAAGGCTTAAGACCACTGCCTGCTGGCCAGGTGTCACCAAGATGTCAAACAGTACATAGATAACTGCCTTGTTTGTGCCCAAAATAATCCTATCCCTACCAAACGAAATGCCAAACTACTACCACAAAGGCACTCTGGCCCTTGACATGCCATCCAGATTGACTTCACTGGTCTTTTGACCAATACTAGCAGAAACAAGTACGCCCTTGTGGTAACTGATCTTTCTCTAAATGGGTTGAGGCTTTTCCCACTAAGACATGTACTGCTAAAACCACTGTCGAAATCCTGGTGTAACACATTTTCTCCAGGTGGAGCCTACCTCCTAAGGTAGACTCTGATAAAGGAACCAGTTTACAGGTGAGTTGATGAAAGAAGCACTTGGACTCCTTGGAGTTCATCAGAAATTCCACATACCTTACCATTCACAATCTTCAGGTCAAGTAAAGACAGCCAATAGATGGATTAAGCAAATGCTTCCAAATTCATTGAGGACAATTTCAAGACTTGGGATTCCCTATTGCCATTACTCCTTATGGCAGTCATGGGCACGCCCTCTGCCACCACCCAGTTAATGCCCTTTGAGGTGATGACTGGTAGACAGATGAGATTACCTGAGCACCTGTTGTTTGACCTGCACACCCCACACAGCAGACCATGTGTCTGTAGATCAATATGTGAAAACTCAGACAAGACCTCATACACACTCATTCATATGCTGCCAACTGCATGGGTAAGGCCCAGCAACAGTCCAAAATACAGATTGACAAACATGCACAAGAAGTAGATTGGCAAGTTGTAGATCAGGTAATTGTTCTCAGATTTGCACATCCACACACTCCTTCACCAATAAGTGTGAAGGCCCACCCTATTGTCAACAAGCTCAGTCCAGCAGCCTATCAGGTTAGACTCATGCAAAACAACAAACTGACTGACAAGTGGCTACTTGTAAACCAGCTCAAACTATATAAAGGTGTATAGTTACTTTTCTTACCCCATTGGACAGAATAGTACTAACTTACTAATGTTTATTTTTTCTTTTCAGATAATTGACAAGATGTCTATCTTGTTCCATTCTCTCTCATCTCAGGAGATATCCCTTGCATCCAAGGCACAGTAAAGCACCTCTTTCCTCACCTTGATCCTCCAGCATCCACCCCAGAGGGAGTTTCCATCACCATACCCAACAATTTGATTACTGTCCAGGAAGGTTCAGATGCCTACCCAGCCATTTGGAAGCAGATTGGGAGTTTTGAGTAGTAGGCTGTCATGCAATGGTGCAAGACAACCAGAGTTGGCTTCCTCAAGTTGAGGGGTGTGCCCATGTACAGTCAGCATTTGACCCAGTGGTGGAGAAGGGAACATAAGTCACTAGACCACACCCATCATAGTGGGCTTACATTCTTACTTTTCTTTGAGGCCTCTGGGGCATCTCATGCCCCTGCCCCCACTATGGTGAAGGAACCAAAGGGAACTTTAGTGAAAAGACTGCCTGAAGTGCAAGAGAACACCCACCAAGGGAGTAGGTTCTGTGAATTAAACTCCCTTTACATGAGGCACATATGTTTAATGACACTTTCACTAACCATATGGTTATGCCATTAAACCCATTCAACTGGGTGTTCATTGTTCCAGAGGAAGGGTGCATGGGTCCTAAATGGTTGAGTATTTTAATTTTTTTAAAAGGTAAGAAATGTATAACACATTAAATATGATCCTACTTAAAAACTTGTATCAATATGCATATGAAAATGAGAGAAGTTCAATAAAATATGTGTGTACTTGTTGTGGCATCTATCACCTACTGTACATATAAACTTAGTAGTGTGGCATGGTATAGCATATTGTAGTTTCACCAACATGTATTCATCCCCAAAGTAATAAGCCAAGTAGAAAACTACACAGCTGGTAGGAATTTTGCCCCAACTATTTTAAACCCATACTTTTTTTTTGAGGAGGGGTTATGTTGAGTTGTGGCATATTTAACATGGCCAATTAAAAGGTTCTTTTGTAACTTTGGAGGAGATTTTAAACTTATGAATGCAGCATTACCATCTATATTTCTGATGTGTGCTGAATCCCTGCAAATGTGTCAGGATGCTTGTGCCATATGTTCGACATCTCAACGCATTTGCTACAGTTCACATGAATCCCAGCAAAAAATTCTGCATGCATTAAAATTCTAATGCTTGAGTCTTTTTCAGAGTGCATGTCACATAAATCATATCCAGAAGATATACCACCTTTTAGGTAGTCTAACTATCAGGGCAGATGTCATGTAGCCATGTCCAAAACTAGCATGGCCATTTGAGAATGCCCTCATTAATGTTTCCTAGAAATGGATATGAAAATAAAAATTACACATAAATGGAGGGATTTTCAAAGTCATGGGCAGAACTCCTAGGCTGGATTTTCAAATAGATTGATACAGAGGCGGTTGCAACACTTGCATTGGTATATTTAACACGTGCTGCTTCTAGGAAAATGTGTCAGGATGTTTGCATCATATTCTTAAACATCTTGTCACATTTGCAACACTTTCTGCATTTTCTGGCCAAAAACTGATGCGAGTGTCAAATTTGATGCATGCATCATTTTCAGAATGCAAGTCATGGCAATGGAACTCTGAAGTGTAAGAAGTCCAAGCGGATGATGTGCATTTGCATCCAAAAATGGATAAGGCTCTCTGAAAATGCTGCTCTTAATTACATCAGGTGGGATTTTCAAAAGTCATACCTTGGGGCTGTCTTCAAAATTTGACTTGCATGCAAAATTTCTAGCTGTTTCATAGTGCTTTACATCTAATTTTGGGATAATGCTAGACATAAATGTAGTTATAGACCAGGTTATACTGAGTCTGAAAATTGTGTCAGGGCACATTTATATCTTGGTTTTGGGGAGATAAAGCCTATGTCAAGTTGCAGTTATCTACAGCTGTATTTTCAGACCATCCAAATTCACACAGGCAGGGAAGAACTGCATGAAGTGGGCTTCACTTGTGGAGCCGCTGTTTTCCTGCATGTGCGTCAGATTCAAAGCAGGAGCCAGTTTACAACTGACTTACCAATTTATGGCAGCTAGCGCCATTTTAGTTAGTGCAGCTACACCAAAATATCACACCTGGTGGGACTAGGTGCAACATCTCTTGCAGCTGCACCTGCCACCTATGTGGAGCAAGGGCTGATAATAGAAATCTTCACAGGTACAACGATTTTGTGATGTAGCGTTGACTGTGGCATTGGACTTCATGCACAAATATGTTGAAAATCTAGCCTATTGTGCAACTTTGGATATGAACTAAATTGTCCTTATGTCATATTTTCAAAGTTAGGTCATAGCTAAGTCTAATTGTCAAAACTCTAACTTAGTTATGTCCAGTTTGAATAGTTTAAATATAAATGTACTTGGTCACAATTTTGCAGCTGAATGTAACCAAGTCTATCAATTAAATCCAAAACTGAATATAAAATACCATAAACCAGCTAGTAATTCTGCAGATTAAGTCCAGCTTTTGAAATAGCTCCTTGTTTTGACTTTTGAAACTCCCACCCACTGTACTTAAGAGTGGCATCCATTTAAAATGTGTCACCCAATGTAACATGCAGTTTGCACATCTGAACTTTACAAACTGGATATAATAAAGTCAGAGTTTTGAAAACTGGGCATAGCTTTGTCCTAGCTTTAAAACTGAACATTGTGTCAAGTTTGCATATAGTTAGACCACTAGCAAGGTACTTTCACTTCTGGATGCAATTGCTACAACTTGTACCCGAAAATGACACGTCTAAATTAGATGCATGTGTTATTTTTTCCTCAAAAGTGACAAGTGACACACATGCATCAGGATGCTTAAAATTGGCCACAAGCATCCCAACTCATTTAAGGGATGCAGCATGTGTTCAAAATAAAGACGCAAGTGCTGTGTCTCTACCTTTAAAAATCACAGTCTTAGGCTTTGAAAATGCCTACACAATGTTCTAACAAAGGTTTCTTACCATTCAGGATCTATTTAACATGTTATCTTAAATACATATTAAGAATAATTTATATGACAGACAAAACACTAAGTGGGATTTTCAAAGGGTGAATGCAGCTGAAAATGCATGCTGCACCTTGGTCTGTGTCCATCCATTTGCATCCAGACAGCCCTGCTGCTATTTTCAGAAATTGTGTCCTTTTATGAAAAAAACTGACAATTTGCAGCAGAAAATGGATGCAGTTGTATACGAACTGGATGGAATTTGCAACTGTGTCCATTTTGGATGCAATTGCGTCTGTTTTGGATGCAAACATTTGACATTGCTAGGCCATCTGATAGATTATCTTGCAGGCTTGGACAAATTTCTGCTTTGAAAGTAGGATCAGATAAATCGTGGGCAAATAGTTTTGAAATTCAAAACTGTGCTATAGAAATATAAATGTATGACAATATATCATTGTTATCTACAAATGGGCCAATATTCAGAGCTGGCCATATGCACCACATACAATAATGCTGTGCAAGAGATAGCACATGTCCAGCTCAAGGGTAATATTCAGGCACATAAGGTGCTCTGACTGGAGCATGCTGTCTGAATATGGAGCAGTGTCAGCATTGCACATTGTGAAATGCACTGTGCTGACTCAGCCCCTTAAAGAATATGGCCCACAAGAGCCAAATATAAGTAATGCATCCCAAGCAGGATAGCACCATTCCTCCTGTGAGCTATATTCAATCATAACATACTAGCACAAAGGGCATTCACGGCACTTAGGACCATCTGTGTGCCCCCTATGGGCTCATTAACTGGACATGCAGTGCCACTGGGAACAACTGCATGGTGGAAATGTGCATAGCTGTGCATCCCCAACCCCACATTGGTGGTCAGTGTACCCCTTTGCTGATCCTGGTGACCCATATATTTCAAAACCCCATTGGTGTTAGCCAGTTCTGTTGCCTTGTATATTGCAGAACTCCCTGCTGCTAGCCAATTCTGTTGCCTTGGATATTACAGAACCCCCACTGTTGATCAGTGTACACCCTAACCCCAATCCCCATCTGCATGAATGACCAGCTGACCCTCCTCCCACCCTACCTTCTCAAGACCCTCTAACCGACACACTTCCCATGGCCCTATTCACCAATGCCACTATTTTTCATCAGAGATGGCAACCAGCACAGACTTTTACTCACTACCACTGCTAGCTGTCATCTGAATGATGGGGATCATGTGGAAACTACTGTACTGTATCTCATGTTGGATCATGCTGTTCAGTTAGCGTGGCCCTGACATGGTTAGTGCCATGCTAACTGCTTGAATATGGGGCCAAGTCCCTTAAAAGATATGATCTCAGTTTAATGCATCAACTGAAACAATGTCCCAGTCAATGTCATTGCCCCTCCTCCACATCAAGCAAGGCTCTGATCATATCCCACTGCAAATCCAAATGACATATCCCACTACAAATCCAAATGACATGTCCCAGATGCCAACCCTCCTGAGCCTATCTAACTCATCTAGCTAATGCATATCATATTAACCCAGTGATGTACATTGTGCTACCTGCTGTGATCCTCTGTGGCACAGCTATGATTCTACCCTTTATTTTTCCCCTGTGGCCTTCCCTGTCATGTTGCAATAATTTACTGCACCACAACATGCTGCCTTACTATGTACCTGTTTCATTTGTTTTTGAAATATGCAATGTATGAATGCTATAAGATTCTTCAATGTCACATCCTCCGCCATAAGATTTGGAAATGAGCCCTTGGCTCTGTGTGCTTACCTGGTAAATATGTGTTAAAATAAAACATATTTAAGGGTCTCCACAAGGTGGAATATTCAGAAATATTTGATCTGATGTTGTACAGCAGGATGAGTAAAGAGACCTTAAATCTTCAATGTGGTAAATTAACAGCAAAGTTAGGAAGCAACAGAAGGGTAGTGAACTCGTGGAACAGCTTACCAGCAGAGACAGTGGATATAAAGACCATATGGGCCTTTATGGTAAGTGTGCTCACATTTCTACTTATCAAGGAACTCAGTAGTACCCTGGGTAGTCAAGTGGGTAGGAATTCCTAGGAATTAATACATGTTTGCACAGAATATCTTTTTCATCCCTGCTTATGAAGAATTAGGATGAACATAATAGATCATCTGTCCTTCTGACCTTCAATTGCTATGTTATTACTGTAGGTTATAAAACTGCTGCATAGCCAGGCTTGAAACCTGAGGTCCATTCTTCCCTGAGTCAGGTTTTAACATTTTTCTATTTTTAATGACTACTGACTAACATATGCAGGTCCAAATCTACAGGTATTTCATAAATCAGCTTGAGGCCTGTAAATCTTAGTTGGAAAAAAATAGATAAAATATAACTATAAGCTGTATAAATTAATTTGTGCCCCTCACATTTTTTCATCCAAATAGGTTCATTATTAGCTCAATAAATTTTACTTTTAATGTTCAATAGTTGGGTTTTATCCATTTGTACACAATATCTTTACCTGCTGGACAGCTAGATGTGTGGGGTATTGGTTGCTTGCAGCATAATGGTATCCTCTCCCTAGTGGATTCCTTCCTGCTGCCAATACTGATTACCGATATATCTCCCTTTTAAAAGCCTAGATGAGCGGTACTCACATGAGCAACCCATTTTATTTGAATTGAGAAACTTCATGAAAGTACTTCTATATTTGGAATGGGTACATCTCATTTGCACTAGAACATTGTGTGATTTGATTGTTCAAATGAAGTGCTGTTTTAATATTGTGTCCTAGAATTCTGATGATTTTATCATAGCCTCTGAAATCAAATTAAAAGTTTGAAAACTGTGAAATGGCTTCTTCTAAATGTTCTAACTTTACTGACATTGACTTATATAGGCCATAGATTGCATTTAGAAAAAAATGAAGAAGCAAACCAGGTTGCCTTCACAGCTGATCATGAGTTTTAGCTGGTTCTCAGCATTAAAGCATTAAAATCAATACAGCAATACAGGAATTGCTATGATTTGCAGGCTTTATGTTTTGTTAGTTAATTTTGTATAGATTTTCTGCTTTGTTGAAAATATAAATGAAATTACAATGTCAAAGCCAAGGAAATGTGTATTTTTTTAATTCTGTAAGAGGAAGCATTCACTTTAGCTTCCTAAATGTACCTCCAGTACAGATTAGTAGTAATGTGGGTGTAATATTCAAAATGTAATCTGTTGTGCATATGGAAATTATCTCAATTGTGTGCACACCTGCCAAAATTGGGGTGGGAAGCATGCTTCAACACTAGTTAAATTTATCAATGAAGCTAGAAAAGGAGTTGCATACATACAGTTAAAATCTACATGGAAGAGGTAAGAATATGATCTGCCTTCATAACCAGGACTAAATCTAAAACATGTTTGAGATGAAGAAAAAATGTAGGCTATGTGGCTGTACAAAAACAACTAACAGCTTTCTTATCTACTAGACTACAAGGGCAAGAGTTTCACTAAAAAAAAAAATAATAATTTATATGGAGAGATGTTAGTATATCTTATGGAGACATGGAATAAACACAAACACTGGTAGCAGTCCTATTATTTCTTTAGAGCTAAACACATTTAATAGCTTTTATTATGATTAAACATTGCTTTTAGAAGACCTTTTATTTTCCAGTGATACTAAACTACCAGAAAGTAATTTCAAATATAAAATAGAGCCTAGAAATGTGTATCTGGTTGATGAAAAAAGAGGTTGCTTTCAAAATTTGTGTAGTTGTTGACCCAGAAACTGATGCAGTTTCCATACATGCAGCTGGATGAAATGAAGATCCTCTCATTGCATGGGGTGTACAAAGCTTGAAGCTCCTCCCTGGCAGACAGAAGACTGAGACAAGGTTCAGTGCAAAATGGATAGCTAGCTGAAGCTGTTTCATAGACGTACCACCTGACAAAAGCAGATAGCAATGTTGAGTGAATGCTCACACCTACTGTATGAGAGTATGGCAGTTGGAACTGTGGGCAACTAGACATCAGTGATATGTTTGAGACAGTCAATGGGGGTGGAGGAGACTGTGAGCAATGGAATGGAGATATAGGTGCAATGAACAGAAAGGTCAGGAGGGTATCAGCAGATGATTATGTTCAAATACGGTTAAGGTACCACTGGGCCCACTAGACTTGATGAAGTAGGCAGTCAAGGGCTCAATAATGTATGTCAAGAACACGATGAACTGTAAAGTTAGGATGGGTGAACTGTGACACCAGGGACATGAAATGTTATGTTGGCAATTGAGAGGACCAAGCCACAGACTCAGTGATATGTAACACTGTTCTTTGCTCTGTATGTGTCAAAGCCAGTAAGAACTAAGGATGATAACATCTGATCTGATGTAAATTGAACTATACATTATGGGATTCCTCCACACCCTCCCCCACAGTGTGAGATAGCCCTTGAGAATACCAGTATTAGGTAGTAGCAATGAATTAATTGAAAAGAACTCCTATTGTGCAACCCATTAATGTGACTAAGAATTGACTTTGTGTTGATTTAAATTGCAAAAGTAACCATTATACAATACAGTCCACCCTAAATCACTGGTTCAAGTTGAAGCTGACCACTAAAAAAGCCCCAAATATTTTCTTCTTGTTTTTATGCATGTTTCATAATTTACTCAGATACTATATTTGTTCCTGTCCATTGTGGTATATAAGAGACTGATACAGCACATTTTATGAACCATAAATGTTTGACTTTTATATGTTATTGATTAATTAATTTAAATGACTGCTATTATGCTAGGCACATTTTCAGAGATTGGTAAATTAGGACTTCACACATATCATTTTATATTTTTCTACCTCTTCCAAACTTGACTCACATCTGCAAACATTAGTTTTACTGCAGTCCTGATATGACCAAGCTGGACTGCCATAGTAATACAAACTACAGAAAGATGAAGAATTATCTTTCTCCTAAGAAATAAATTAGATAATACCAAAAGGTTACATTATATATTATTTTCTGATGGCTTTTCCAGTGAAGCTTGCAGTATATGGAAGAGTAGTGAATGGTTGACATGTGTGTTACAAGGAAGGAGGCATAAGACTGTGATGTGCTATGTTAGAAGCAGAGGTAAATGGGATATCCACCTGCTTTTGCATCTGTCCAATAGCATCTAAGCAGCCATGCTGATTTTTACAATAGATGGATCAGTTTATGACAAAAGTCACTATCTACAGAAAATAAATAGATATAAATCAGAGTGAATTTTGTCATTTCAGAAATGTTGCTTTTTGAGGGGATGGGGGATTTGGACTCTGTACCACAAATACTCTGACAGTTAGGACAGGTGTTCCTTTTGACACCACCACTGTTTTCTGTTGAAAACAGAGGTGGCCGATCATTGGCATATCCTTTTAAAATGCTGCACATTCTGTTTTGTTTACATGTAAAACTATATGCTGATACATATATAACTGAGTGGACATATATCATTCATTTGATCCTAACTAACTCAAGCTGTGATTTAACAATATTTTCCCATCCCTCTGTGTTGCAAAGATATCCTTCTCTACAGCAACTAATGTATGAGTCCTGCTGTAAAAAAGGTCAGGAAGCATTAATGCCTAGTGGCTACATATATTTAAGGATGCCATTTTCTGGGAGGAAAATATCTGTATATGAATAATACCAATAACCTTACATCAACACCAACAGCCCAAGAATGTGTTTTTTCTTACTGTGAGTCAGCAGTCACTGTTGGGACTAGATTAGCCACTGTCCGTTTGAGCTCAATACTTGGATTTGTACCCATTTTAACATTTTGTTGGCATTGTTTATTTAATTTTAAGAACTCATTCTTTCTTATTGTGATAGTAGTCCTCCATATTATATTAATATCCTTTTAAAATAGTATATTCTTTGTTGGCATGACAAAGAAGCCCCATTGTTTTGGGTAGGGAATAAAGTTATGCACCTCCTTTAGAACTGGTGTAGGCATTCCAGAACCATAATGAATTATGCATTTGCATACCTTTTGTGTCCCTCTTTGCCTCATTGCATGTTGAGGAACTGATGTGTAAAATTCTGAACAATTAAAACAAATCAATCTTTAAAGATTGGCACTATAGTGGAAAATTAAAATACAGAGTGTTTTCATTTTAGTCCCAACAACGTTTTTCTCTTGCCAAAATTGCTATACTGAATATCTTAATTCACAATATATATATATATATATATATATATATATGTGTGTGTATATATATATATATTAATAATTTCATTTTAAAGGACACTAGGACTGTGTGAAATTTATCTTCCAGCAGTGGAATTCTGGCAAAATTACAGTTTCGCTGCTGTGGAATTTCATGACATTTCTGTAAAATGTGAAAGATTGCCAAAATTATAAAGTCAATTATTTCTTATAGTCTGAATAGTATTTATTTAAATTGTACCAGATTTGGCTTGATGTATTGACTGATCCCCATACAGACATGTACCACGTTTCAGATCTTTGTACTTAAATGTTATTGGGCTATAAGCCTCCAAATGTTTGGAAGGTTTGAAATTATATTTCAAGTGTATAAACTGCAGAATATTATGCCCCATTTGCTTTAAAATTAGGGAACAGGAATATCACCATTTTTTAGTTTCCTTGACCGAAAAATGATTGTTTGTGTGTGTGTGTGTGTACAACTCTACTATCTTGTTCAAATGATGGGCAAGTTATAAGAAGCCAAAGACTGTGAAATAACATCAGTAAGTAAAGTTTAATTTCATGAGCTTGTGTGAAAATGTTGGAATTTGTGATAATTTTGTTGAAGCTATATCCATACATTTTGCCTAGCAAGACAACTGAGCAGCCTTGTAGGGGAAGAAAATGGCTGTGTAGAGTATCAATAAAAGTACCATTAATAGGAGAATCAATGGCAAATGTATAATGGTACCAAGCATGTACCTCAAAGGACAGCAGGGAACAGGTGGGAAGGCTTTTCAAAGAAGAATGAGCACCAGAACCAGGAGACATACAATGAAGCTGGAGGAGATAAATTCAAGAGTGGCGTGAGGAAGCATTTATGGCAGACACCTGGACAGACAGCCAGTGAATGTGGTGGAGGCTAGAACAGTGGGAGGTTTCAGGCATGCATTGAATAAACATAAAGGTACATTAGAAAGGAGACAGGGGCGTGAGGTTGCAGAGACCAGACAGGGTCTGCATAGGCAGAATAAGCAGGGAAATCTGGGTAGGCTGGGTGGGCCAAGTGGTCCTTTTTCTGACAAATTATATGTTTCTGTCAGGTCAGTACTGAGTGGAGAACCATGAAAAATAGCCATGGACATCATTGTACACTAGCCTGTCTTCTTGCCATATGTCAGCTAGCTACTAGAGCTTGCTGATTAAATTACTCAATGAAGCATGTGCGCTTGAGCACTATTTCTTTACAATGCCACCTGCTGACTCTTTAATAACCATGTAGATAACAATGTATATTTTTGCATTTGTAAACAGCAGTGCTAAGTGATGCAAGCATTGCAGCTAGTTGCAACTGAGGCCACTGTGACAGAAGCATCAGAATAGTTTTAGTTATGAAGGAGCATGATGCTGGGAATCACTGTTGCAGGCATATAGAAGGAGCACTGCAGGGTCATGATGCTACTATGTACCTGCAGCGCCAAGTCAAATCAATGTGATCAATAGCCAACTCAAAGATAGATCAACATTTTGCAAAGTGGGAAGGGGTATGTTCATGAAAATGGAAAGGGATGTTAAGAAGTTTGACATACAGTGTAAGATTTGTGAGGTAGATAGTGCAGGGGTCACAGTGGAAAGAGTTAGGTGAATGGGTTCATCAAGGGAATGGCAGCTGGGCTAAAATGCAAAAGAACACTAGAACACTAGTTGGAGTAAGAAAGTATGCAGTGATAATTCTCACTTGAAAGCAGGATGTATGAGAATCATATCCAGCAAAATTTAATGGTCTCAGCACCTAATATTCTTGGATGTCCATATCTTTAGAAACTCACAATGACCTGGTGGGGAAAAATGACTGGGGAAACAAGAAGGGAAATTCTGGCAATTAAAGGAATACTCTTACATAAAAGGAGCAGGTGTCTCTTTTGAAGTAAGTCTGTGAAAATAAGGAGGAAGCACATGTGGCAAGCAGGTCCACAGAGACCACCAGGTTGAGCTCAGAGGAAAAACAGAGGGTACAATATAGTCACCCAGAAAGGAACTATGGGACTGCAATCAGCTCAGCAGAGCTAGTTGGATTGAATGGTGATGATTACTGCGAAAGTTAAATTCTAAAAGTGGAATTCTTGTAGCATTATCTAAATTCAAATAAAACTTCATCCTCTCCGTCCACCAAATAATAACAAGGCAACCACTTAGCATGCCTTATGGTTCTAAAGCAAAGATGGCTACAAGGCTGGGCAGGCTGTTAAGCACTCTCGGAGTTTACTGCTTTAAGTCCCTAAAGTTTCCACTGGGACTAGAAAAAACTAATATTGTGGGTTCTATAGCAGTGCCTTTACTGCAGTTTAGATATTAGTTTGTTTTGCTTTTATCATAGTAGTAGTAGGGTTGTTATAGAGTAGCTGGATTTTTAGTGAGGTAGATTGAGAAGTGTAGGTTTTGTTTATTTATTTATTTCCATATATCGGAATTACAAACCTTTCAGTCATAGACTCATTTCCAAAGGCTCCACGTCAGGTTACTGAGACACTGGGTATAACATTAAGGCAGGGTACAGAGGGGAAGTACAGTTAACTAGATAATACACATATGAGACTTAGAATGATGTGGCCTATACATAATGTTAGCTAAGCAGGGTGGGGAGCATAATTATAAAGACACAACATAGCAGCAATTTAGGAAGAAGTGGTCTATACATATTGTTAGCTAAGCATGGTCCCTGTAACATAGGGACTAGTCATTGTCAGAGGAAATAGTGCAGTCTAGAAAAATAAGACTTTGTCAAAGTAATATACACTGATACTATTATTTTCTAGCTTTCTAAGTTCATGTGGTGTTTGGTGTCATTTTATTTCATTTTCTGACTGTTACTTCTGCCATAGCTTAGCAGGAAATCTATGGTTCTATCTGGTGGAAACAGTCAAGAAAGAGTCAGCTGCAGTTCCAAAGCATAATCCTTGGAAGAGACTGTGAGTTGGTTCAGAGGCTGACAAGTTGAATGACTGGGACCTAGAAAGAGTTATGATCCAACTTTTGATGGCTTCTCCCCATGAATACAATGGGGTTGTATGTTCAGGAGTTGGAGGTGAAGAAACTGCCTGAAAGTCAGTTGAGAAACAATCGGAGATGAGAGTGAAGTCAGCCCAGTTGGGACCTCATCTCAAAGTTGGAGGTGTGAATCTGTGTAGTTGTCTGGTACTCATCTCATCTGCTGAGCTCGAGAAGAGACTGAGATTACACTTGATGGGAACAAATGCCAAACATCAGAACCAGAGGTGATGAGACTTCATTGCTTTCTTAAATTCTTGCTGGATCTGTTTCATTGTGTTCTGATTGCAGTTCCTTTGTAGTGACAGGGCAAATGTTTGTTATATCAATTGTGATCATTGAATCTAGCTGAGAAGGTAATTGCTCCTTTAAGAAAGGAGCAACTGTGTTTCCACTTCCCTAAATAATTACTTGTCTGATCTGGGATGCTTGAATTGGACTAGGGAGTAATACTACTAAACTGTGACTTTTTCTCCTGTTTATTCATGAACTCTGGCATCAAAGACTGTTTTCACCACACAGTTTGACTTATAATACTTTTATTTTCAAATTCTTATCATTGCTTTTGGTGTGCATGAGCGGTGTTTATGCAAGGTTAGGAGTGCATGTGTTTGAATGGTTGTGTAATTTATTATATGTATAACTAAATGTGGTAACTGACTGGTTGTGTAGGTATATATTTAATAGCATACGTGAAGTGTGTAAGAGGTGGGTGGCTTTTGGGTGGGTGTGGCTGGTAGCTAGTTTGTGGCTGATGTGGCAGCATTATGTGCAGATTTTCTGAGGCCCTTCAATTTAATTATTCCCTGTCCCAGTTGCTGGACCTCCACCCTTTCAATGAATCCCTGTCAGTAGTGGTGTATAGGGGCTGCAGGGAGGTGGGCATCATTTGGAGGTAGGGTGGTAGTTGGTGGGCATTGTCATTGCTAATGCAGGGGTGATACAGAGCTTGAGAGGACCAGAAGGTGCCCAGGGTGAAATGGGCCTGAGAGAGAGAGACCAGATGAGGTTGGTGCCCATACCAGGGTTTCCACTGGATTGAGTGGCCAGGTAGCCATTAGCCAGCAGCCTCTTTCATCCTCTGAGGAAATGCTCTGCAATGTCAGATTGATGAGTAACAAGACAGCCACTATGACTGATTTAATGTCTTGTTCATCATTTGACCTGGCTGAGGAAGATGCTGAGTCCTGTTTTGGAGGCTGCTGTCCCAACAATGTTCTCTGTAGTTCATTGGATCATGGGGAGGTGGTGCCATCTGTTTTAGGTCCAAGACAAACTTCACTGTGTACCCAGGAGGGAGACTTCATTGTTTGAATGCATGGCCATGGATGGGGTCCAGGTGCAGGTTACAGGATCCTTCCAGTGTACTGACCTCCAGGACACATGAGGGAGTTCCTGCAGGAAACTGCAGACTTTATTGCTGAGAGGGTTTTGGAATTCCCAAGATGGTTGATTCTGGCTGATTTTAATACTTGGCTCAATGATGAACTCTCACAGTTCAGTTAAGATTTCCTCCAGCTGATAGAATCACTGGGCCTAGCACAGGTAGCTACCTCTGTGACTTATCAAATGGTTATGCCTTGGACTTAGACTTCTTCCTGAGGCTCAAGACTGATACATTGAGTTGGTTGGATCATTGCATGGTGAGATATTTGCTCAGAGTCCCCTTTGTCCACCTCAAGTGGAGATGGTCCACTACCACCCACTGAAGAGGTTGCTCCAAAAGGACTCCAGGTGGTAGTGTATCTCTCATCTGTGATGGTTGCTTGTGGGAATGGGCTGAGAAAGCAGTGGTAGCCTATAATAGAGTCATCACCCTGACTTTTGATGCAGTTGCCCTGGTCAATATATACAATTCAGGATTTTGCACTTGAGATCCTTATAGTTTGATGGAGAACTCAGGGAGCTGATGTCAGCAGATCAGAGGGTGGAGCATTGTTGGAGGAGGTCTAGGGATAATGAGGACAGACTGTCTTTGAGGACTCACTATGGCTAGTATCAAAGGGCAATCTCCCATAAGAGGGCAGCATTCCTGTCCAGAGAGACTGTGGCAGGAGAAACCAACCAACTCATCACTTCTGGTGGTAGACAGACTGTTGAATCCAGCCTGTCTTTATTAATCTTGGAAGCTACAGACCACCATTTATGAATTGAGCAATGGACCAACATGCATTGTGGAGAGGTGTGTGGGGTTCTGGGTGAGGTGTCTGATAAAGGTACTGTGGTGCTTCCTTGTGGAGGGTTCTTTTCCAAGCATATTGAAAAATGTACTGTTGAGGCCTCTCCTCAAGAAACCATCTTTGGAGCCTGATTGCTTAGGGAATTATAGACTGGATTCTAGCCTCCTTTCAAGGGAATATTATTCTGAAAATGGTGGTGCTACAGCTTGAGTAACACTTCATAACTTTGATATATTTGAACCAATCCAGTCTGATTTTAGGTGATGGCAAAGTACTGAGACTGTATTGGTAAGCACAAGAGATATAGAAGAACGGTCAATTCTTGAGCACATTTTGCCAATTAATAATTTCTAAAACTTTCATGGTATATTTTAATCCACATTTATCCAGCTTTATTATATTCCAGAACCAATTTACATTAGGTTCAGTATGTATCAAATTTTGTGTGTACAAATACAACAGCAGTGGAGCTACATACATTCAAATATTTTGAAAATGTTCATGCAATATAACAAATAAATTGTAATTTTGTAACTTACAATTTACTCAGTCAACTACCACCCTGTTTAGCAGATTCTAAAACATTTCCAAGAAGGTATGTTTATCCATTTTCAATTATGTAGCTTGGAAGTTGGCTAGGCTGAAAGCACAGAAATATTTTGAAGAAATTTTACAAGAATAATAAATCACCAGATTTTGAGCCCCATTGAGTTCCATGTACCTCATCAACATATTATGAAACTTTGCAGTCCTTTAGGACCCCTTCCAAAATGTAAGCATGCCATATTTCAGGTCTCTAGCTAAAATAATGACTATGTTATGGCCAATCAGAGAATTTCAGAGAATTTCAAAACATTCTGTAAAATTTCATTAAAACATGAAAGCAGAATTTACTAATTTCACCCAGCCCTAAAGGACATCTTTTCATAAGTGGTTTTGTAGAAATAATTAGAGAGTGAAACTAAAATGACATCATCAAAGTAGTGTGAAACTGTGAGATCATGGAAGTAGTAGGACTGAAAAACACAGAGTCACAGCAATATGGAAACTCAGAAGTACCATAGTTTGTATGTTAATACTGCCATCAACATTACTTTTAAGGTTGTAGAGTGGTCTCACATGCATTCTTAACATGTAAGAACCACAAACCAAAGGTGAAGTGTTTTGATACCCCAAGAATGCAAGTGAGACTACTCTTATGGTTGTAAAAGTGGTCTATCTTATGTTCTTATGTTATCAGAACTGATTCCAATCTGTATTACTGTATATATAGAACAATGGCTGGTTAAGGGATATAATGAGATTTTACACACACCCCAGGGTGGGATGCAACATAAACCCCAAAGTGAAGCTCAAGGGTTAAGGCATCACACCCACAGGGTGTGTGTAAATTTGAGTTTTACATCCCCTACCTAGCCTTTATTTTATATAATTGCTGGGAGCATTTTCTCACCCCAGTAAGTATATCAAATAAATGGACAACCCTACAGTCGTGCCATGGACCAGTGGGGTTTCAGCGTGTCCATCCATAGTGGCTCCTGAAGGAATGCAGTATTTACTTTTTTCAATACCCAATGGAATGGCCAGTGCATATTTTTGTTAAAAAGAAAAAATAACTTAATGCCGACTAGACTGTTGGTGAACTGTGCAGTGCTGAGCGTGGGACAGCATAGAAAATGGCAAGATCGCAGTTGGCACATATGTGGAGTGGAGGAAACCTGTTGCATGTTTGCTGTTACTATCCACAGAAAAACAGATACTTTTCAACAGCCGAGAGATAGCACTCCACTCTTTATGCCAACCTGACTCGGTTGAACACTGATGTATTTTTATTTTATTTTATATAATTGCTGTGGTGGAAAACGCTCCCAACAATTATATTAAATAAAACATGAGTTGGTGTGTTTAACTCAAGATTTTACACACCACATGGTGTTGGTTGTTTAAACAAACCCCTCGAGCTTTGCTCTTTGGGTTAATGTAGCATCCAAAACCTCAGAGTATGTGTAAAACTCATTAAACACACCACCACATGCATTATTCTATATATTATTGATTAACAGTGGTCAGTGATATAACATTAAAATAAACAACTGCCTCAAACATACCTGTTTCCAGGGAACTGCATGTGATATATATCATAGAATAAAAGTGTCCAAAATACATTGAAAGGAGCATTCTGATTGGCTAAGCATGTTCCCATGATCTATAGTGAACTAAAACATTAATATTGCTAGTCTGTACATGTAACTAGTAAATATAAAATAGCTATTATTTTGTTTTCCATTTTTAAGATCTCATAGCAGATCTAAAACAGCAGGGTTATACTTGTGTTCTGGCTTTCTCAATGAAGTAGGTTCTACTAATGCCATCCATGGTTGTGTGTGGTTTATAGCTAAGGGCATAATAGCTGTTCCATTTGCTTGCATACACTTACTGAGTTATCTGATGAATTGTTTTGTAAAGTGTTTTGACATAATTCACAAATGAAGGGCACTATACAAGAGCAAATTATATTTTATTTATAGAGGAGACTGTCAGAATGCAG